>JBBWSE010000014.1:17500-2562500 GCA_038430175.1 Ficus hirta | reverse complement strand
AAATCTGGAAACGGCAACCCAAGATCTTTCAAGTTTGATGGAAACCGCGACCCGTTGCTTAGCGAAGCAAGAACCTTGGTATGGTGAAGACGCCACAAACGGTTATGGAAGTCCGTTTGATAAGTCGATTTGAACGCCACAAGGAATCCTTGATAAGTTCGAAAAAGTTTCTTCAAGAACTCAAGAAGAAAAACTCACAATATGAATAAATGATGACCATGGAAGTGATTTGCTTTTACATGGGCTGTATGGGAGTGATCCAGTGCATGTCTTCCATGTGTCTCAATCAGAATTGAAGGCTGTGTGTTGATCAATTGTGTTGGGGGCGTTTTTCTGGGTTGCCAAAGTGGTGTTATGGTTTTTCAAGTGTTTTAGTGTGTGTTGTATGGCTGAAATAAAGTCTGATAATAGGTAGTTAAAGTAGGAGTTAATTAGCTAAGTTTAAGACTAGTTGTGTTAGTTTGTGAGTTTGTACAGCCAATTGTGGCTGTTGGTGTGCTAAATGGTAATTAGTGTCATTAGTGTGTTTCTTAAAGTATGTAACAGCCATTTTGTGAAGCTGAAAGGTTGTTTTCAGCTTTTGGTTTTCTTTAAGATGTAATTTTCGGATTTGTGAGGACAGCTTTATGAAGAATCAAAATTTTCAGAGAATACCTTTGTGTTTCTTTCTTTCTCTTATCTCTTGGTGGATTCCTTGAGTGGCGAGATCAAGACTTATCTTGGTGGATTCCAAGTGGCGTCAAAACGTCCTTAAACCTTACTTATCTAATACCCTTATATTCCTAAACACATCCCATCAGCCTCAAAACGTCCTTAAACCTTACAATTCTAGAATACCCTTACCAAGTCCCACAGGAACGGTATCATTTTTGGTATCAGAGCCTGGTTGAAGATAATGAGGAGACAAGCACTTCGAAGACAACTCGTTGAAGAAGATGAACCGGTGGAAGAAAGAAATCAAAATCTCGAGATGGAGGAAATGCGAAGAACAATACAGCAGCTTCAACAACGCCTTGAACGATTCGAGAGACAAGATCCACCAAGGCATGATAGGCGCCGTGCAGATCAAGAGGATGAAGGCATCAATCCATTCCACAATGAAGATGATTCTAGCGACGACTCCTATGATTACCCAAGACGTCGAATTCACCGTCGAAGCCGCGATTTTGATGCGAGGGTGGATGTACCAGAATTTGAAGGCAGATCTCAAGGCGATGCATTTCTTGATTGGTTGTATACTGTAGAGAGGATCTTCGAATTCAAAGATTACTCGGATGACAAGAGGGTTAAATTGGTGGCAATCAAGCTAAAGGGATATGCATCACTTTGGTGGGAGAATCTCAAGCGAGAACGGGAGCGAGAAGGACGGAGGCCTATTCGAACGTGGGAGAAGATGAAGCGAGAACTCAAGAGAAGATTCATTTCGGACAATTACAAACAAGACAATTACTTGAAGTTTCACAACTTCAAGCAATTTGACCTGTCCGTAGACGATTACACTAGGGAGTTCGAAAATCTTATGCTTAAGTGTGATGTGGTGGAACCTGAAGAACAAACCATTGCACGTTATCTAGGAGGGCTCAAGAAGGAGATTTCCGATGTAATCAAATTGCAGCCATATTGGACTTTCAATGATGTCCGAAAATTGGCTTTGAATGTGGAGCAACAACGGAAGGATTTGCGAAAGTATCCGACCAAGAGTGTGGGAAGCACTAGTTATGGAATTAAGGGCAACCATGGTTCGTCTTCATCAAAACCAGCCTTTAACAAGGCATCTGCCACCACTAAACCGGAGGTGAAGAATGACAAACCAACCAACACTTCCAATTCTTCGAAAAAATGTTTCAAATGTCAGGGATATGGGCATATTGCTTCAGAGTGTCCAAATCGAAGGGTCATCACCATTGTAGAAAATGAAGTTGTGGAGGAAGAGGAAGAGGAGTCGGAAAAGGAAGAAATTGAAGAACATGTGGAGTATGCTGATGAGGGTGAAATTTTGGTCATTCGGAGACTTTTGAATTCCAATCACGTTAATGACGATCCCTGGTTAAGAGAGAACATTTTTCAAACTAGGTGCACTTCTCACGGTCGTGTGTGTAATGTGATAATTGATGGGGGTAGTTGCACGAATGTCGTTTCGGAAGAGATGGTGACCAAATTAAGTTTATCAACCGAGCCTCATCCCACGCCTTACAAGATTCAATGGTTCAAGAATGGAAATGGAGTATCGGTGTCCAAAAGGTGTTTGGTTTCCTTCTCTATAGGGAAATCATATCAAGATGAAATCTGGTGTGATGTTGTACCTATGGATGCATGTCATCTCTTGTTGGGACGTCCGTGGCAATATGATCGGAAGGTGGTGCACGATGGGTTCAAAAATACTTACTCATTTATGAAAGATGGAGTGCGGATCATTTTGGCCCCCATGAAACCGGATGGAAATAAGAAACCTGCCAATTCCGACAGGCAAGTATTCTTGACAGATTCCCAAGTTGAGCATGTTCTTTTAAAAAATGAAGATGTTTTTGTTCTTTTTGCAAAAGAAGGACATGAACGGTTAGGAGAGTTCCCTGATTCGGTTCAGCCACTTTTAAGGGAGTTTGAAGATCTTGTTCCGGAGGAAATACCTAGTGGGCTGCCCCCCTTGAGAGGAATACAACACCGGATTGATCTTATTCCGGGGTCATCACTTCCTAACAAAGCTGCCTATAGACTCAATCCGCGTCAACAAGCTGAATTGCAAAGACAAGTGGAGGAGTTGCTTTCCAAAGGGCTGATCCAAGAGAGTTTAAGTCCTTGTGCCGTGCCTGCCTTGCTTGTTCCAAAAAAAGATGGAAGTTGGAGGATGTGCGTGGATAGCCGAGCAATTAACAAGATTACGATCAAATACCGGTTTCCCATTCCGAGACTTGATGATTTACTTGATCAACTTCATGGAAGCATTGTATTCTCAAAGATAGATTTACGCAGCGGTTATCACCAAATTCGGATGCTACCGGGAGATGAATGGAAGACAGCCTTCAAAACGGGAAGAGGTCTGTATGAATGGTTGGTCATGCCATTTGGTTTGTCCAATGCTCCTAGCACTTTTATGAGACTTATGACGCATGTGTTCAAGCCATTCATGGGAAGATTTGTGGTGGTCTATTTTGACGATATTCTTGTGTATAGTCAAAATATGCAAGAGCACTTGGTGCATCTACGAAAGGTGTTCGAGACTTTGAGGGCTGAAAGTCTTTTTGTCAATTTAAAAAAATGTCAATTTATGTCTGAAAGCATAATCTTCCTTGGGTATGTTGTATCCAAAGATGGAATAAAGGTTGATGAGAGCAAGGTGGACGCCATTGCAACTTGGCCGCTTCCAAAAACTCTATTTGATATTCGGAGTTTTCATGGGATGATTTCCTTTTATAGGAGATTTATCAAGAATTTCAGTACTTTAGTTGCTCCCATTACAGAGTGCATGAAGGGCGGAATTTTTAAGTGGAATGCGGAGGCTCAAAAGAGCTTTGAATTTATTAAAAAGAAGATGATGGAAGCACCGGTTCTTGCACTGCCAGATTTTTCAAAGATTTTTGAGGTCGAGTGTGATGCTTCAGGAGTGGGCGTAGGGGCTGTTTTGAGTCAAGGAGGCAAGCCAATTGCTTTTTTCAGCGAAAAGTTGAATGAAGTGAGGAGGAAGTACTCGACATATGACAAGGAGTTCTATGCAATCATCCGAGCATTGGGGCATTGGAGCCACTATCTTTATCCTAACGAGTTTGTTCTTTTTTCAGATCATGAAGCTCTTAAGTATTTGCATGCTCAACACAAGCTCAATTCACGCCATGCAAAGTGGGTGGAGTATCTCCAATCATTCAACTTTGTCATCAAGCACAAGTCCGGTAAAACTAATCAAGTGGCCGATGCATTGAGTAGGCGCCATTTGCTGTTGAACATGATGCATGCTAAGGTGCTCGGGTTTGACATTGTGAAGAGTATGTACCAGGATGATGCTGATTTTGGTCGAATTTGGAAGTATTGTACGAAGGGGCCGTATAAACAATTTTTGGTCCAAAATGGGTTTTTGTATAAGGGCACGCAGCTTTGTGTTCCGCAAGGATCATTGAGGGAAGCCATAATTCGAGAAGCTCATGGTGGAGGCTTGGCGGGTCACTTTGGCCGTGACAAGACCATAGCCCTAGTGCAAGATAATTTCTTTTGGCCACGGCTTACTAAGGATGTGGGGAGAATTGTGGATCAATGCGAGACGTGTCATCAAGCTAAGACTCATGGTAGCAATGCTGGTTTGTACACACCCCTACCTGTTCCAAACACACCATGGGAGGATGTAAGTATGGATTTTGTTCTTGGGTTACCTAGGACTCAAAGGCAAAAGGATGCAATCATGGTGGTCGTAGATCGTTTTTCCAAGATGGCTCATTTCGTGCCATGTAACAAGACGGCTGATGCAACTCATATTGCTGACCTCTATTTTCAAGAGATCGTGAAGCTACATGGTGTTCCAAAGACTATAACGTCGGATCGAGATACTAAGTTCCTTAGTCATTTTTGGAGGACTCTATGGAGGAAAATGGGAACTAGACTCCAGTTCAGCACTTCACATCATCCCCAAACAGATGGACAAACTGAGGTGGTTAATCGTTCTTTGGGAGCTTTATTGCGAAGTCTCATCAAGAAGAACATCAAGGCTTGGGATTTGTCTCTTCCACAAGCTGAATTTGCTTATAATAGGTCCACTAGTCAAACAACCGGGTGTAGTCCTTTCGAGATTGTTTATGGTAAGAATCCAATCACTCCTTTGGATCTTGTGCCTCTTAAAACTGAAACAACTTTTAGTGGAGCAGCCGATGAAAGAGCAAAATATATCAAGAAGTTGCATGAACAGGTTCGCGAAAAGATTGCCAAACAAAATGAGAAGTATGCGCAGCAAGCTAATAAACATAGGAGGAAGGTCACTTTTCAAGTTGGGGATAAAGTATGGATTCATCTCAGAAAAGAACGATTTCCCAATAGGAGGTTTCCCAAACTCCAAGCAAGGGGGGATGGACCTTTTACAATTGTTCAAAAGATCAATGATAATGCATACAAAGTTGAGCTGCCAGGTGATTATGGAGTGTCCGCTACCTTCAACGTGGCCGATCTTTCTCCGTTTGTTGAAGACACGCCTTTGGACTCGAGGTCGAGTCCTTTCCAACCCGGGGAGAATGATGACCATGGAAGTGATTTGCTTTTACATGGGCTGTATGGGAGTGATCCAGTGCATGTCTTCCATGTGTCTCAATCAGAATTGAAGGCTGTGTGTTGATCAATTGTGTTGGGGGCGTTTTTCTGGGTTGCCAAAGTGGTGTTATGGTTTTTCAAGTGTTTTAGTGTGTGTTGTATGGCTGAAATAAAGTCTGATAATAGGTAGTTAAAGTAGGAGTTAATTAGCTAAGTTTAAGACTAGTTGTGTTAGTTTGTGAGTTTGTACAGCCAATTGTGGCTGTTGGTGTGCTAAATGGTAATTAGTGTCATTAGTGTGTTTCTTAAAGTATGTAACAGCCATTTTGTGAAGCTGAAAGGTTGTTTTCAGCTTTTGGTTTTCTTTAAGATGTAATTTTCGGATTTGTGAGGACAGCTTTATGAAGAATCAAAATTTTCAGAGAATACCTTTGTGTTTCTTTCTTTCTCTTATCTCTTGGTGGATTCCTTGAGTGGCGAGATCAAGACTTATCTTGGTGGATTCCAAGTGGCGTCAAAACGTCCTTAAACCTTACTTATCTAATACCCTTATATTCCTAAACACATCCCATCAGCCTCAAAACGTCCTTAAACCTTACAATTCTAGAATACCCTTACCAAGTCCCACAGGAACGGTATCAATAAACATCAAAATCTTATTTCCATTATCTGAAGTCAGCCTTAAATAGGCAAAGTTACAATTTGTAAAATTCCTAATCTACCCTTAAAGATAAACTTGAATAAAAAACATTAAAAGATCAAATTTATCTAAATAAATTCGGAATTAAAAATATACCTAAATTCAAATTTTAAACTAAAACTTAAAATTAAAAATCAGATTACAAAGAAATCAAATCTTAATCAGATCTCGTTTTGAATTTTGAACTTTGTGAACTCTTGAAAACGTAATCTTGACTTGATTCTTTGTTGGAAAATTACGTCCAATTCAACGTTGGAAAATAAAACGTCCACATCAATCTTGGCTCTCTTCCGGGTCAAATTTGATGAGTAAAATCAATCTTTGGTCACCATCAGTAGTGAACATGCTCTCTTCTTGATATAGAACTTTCTGGACTAAGTTATTCAACTCTTGTTTGAATCTTTTAGTTCGAGCTCTAGTCATCGGACCAACTGGAACTTGAATCGGTTCGTGAGAATTCCATTGAGCCTTGATGTCCTCATCATCATCAAGACCTCAACATTGCGTCAACAAAAACAAGAACCTTGGTATAAAGAAGACACCACAAACGGTAGTTGAAATCCGTTTCATAAGTTGATAGTGAACGCCATGAAAAATTCCGATAAGTTCGAATGGTTCGTCAAATAACCCAAAGAGAAAATTCTCTTACATTTCTGAATAATTACTTCAAAAACTACCATTAGCTTCAGAACATGCCTTTTTATAGGTTGCTAGGTACAATTCTCTTTTCCTAATTTATTCTCTAATAAATTCAGTTCTGACAAAAAGACGTGGCTTCTTCAATTACATGGCTGAACTTGAATTATATTTACTATTTGTGCTCTATTTGTTGATTCCACATATGTAGACTTGCCATCCTCTATCACAATGTGTTGTGCTAAAGTATTTAAAACCTCCTTGAACCTCTTTGCACGTGCTCTTGTAACTGGACCAACAAAACTAGAATCGGATCCTTGACCTTATCATTCCCCTCCGCTTGAAGAGGATTTGCCCTCAAATCGTCACCTGTATCAAAAGGACTTAAATCAGAAACGTTAAAAGTTTCACTAACATTATACTAACCTTGTAAATCCAATTTGTAAGCTTTGTCATTGATGCGCTCAAGAAGTTGAAACGGTCCGTCTCCTCGTGGAAGCAACTTTAAGCACCTTTGATTCGGAAATCTTTCCTTGCGCATATGCAACCAAACCCAATCATCGGGCTCAAAAATAAGCTTACGATGCGCTTTATTGGCTTGTTTAACATATTGCTCCGTTCTCCGCTCGATGTTGAGCCTTGCTTTCTCATGTATCTTGATACGAACCTCGCCAACAACGTGACGAAACCCGATACCAAATCTGGAAACAACAACCCAAGATCTTTCAAGTTTGATGGAAACCGCGACCCGTTGTGATACGAACCACGCCAACAACGTTACGAAACCCGATACCAAATCTGGAAACGACAACCCAAGATCTTTCAAGTTTGATGGAAACCGTGACCCGGGGCCTAGCGAAGCAAGAACCTTGGTATGATGAAGACGCCACAAACGGTTGTGGAAGTCTGTTTGATAAGTCGATTTGAACGCCACAAGGAATCCTTGATAAGTTCGGATAAGTTTCTTCAAGAACTCAAGAAGAATAATTCACAATATGAATAAACATCAAAATCTTGTTTTCATCATCTGTGATCAGCCTTATATAGGCATAGTTATAATTTGTAAAATTCCTAATCTACCCTTAAGGATAAACATGCCTAAAAAGACAACAAAAAAAGATCAGATTTATCTAAGAAATTCGGAATTAAAGATATAACAAAATTCAAATTTTAAACTAAAACTTAAAATTCAAATAGGATTACAAAAAATCAAATCTTGATCAGATCTTCTAAACTTCTTGAATTTCGTTTTGAATCTTGATCTTCTTGAAAACTTGAAAACATAATCTTGACCTGATTTTTTGTTGGGAAAAACGTCCTAATAAGCTAGGATATGCAAATTGGCGATGTAATGGCTTAATGGAAATGTATGGCTGATTGGCTCTCTTCCGGATCAACTTTGATGAGTAAAATCAGCTTTTGCTCCCCCTCAGTAGTGAACACGCTCTCGTCTTATTATAGAACTCTCCGGACTAAGTTACTTAGCTCTTCTTTGAATCTTTTAGCTCGAGCCCTCGTCACCGGACTAATTGGAACTTGAATGAAAGTATTCCTAGCAGCCTTGATGTCCTCATCAAGACCTCAACATTGCGTCAACAAAAACAAGAACCTTGGTATATTTAACATCAGCTCATTATTTAATGCGAAACAAGAACCTCGGTATAAGGAAGACACCACAAACGGTAGTGGAAATCCGTTTGATAAGTTGATAGTGAACGCCATGAAAAATTCCGATAAGTTCGAATGGTTCGTCAAATAACCCAAAGAGAAAATTCTCTTACATTTCTGAATAATTACTTCAAAAACTACCATTAGCTTCAGAACATGCGTTTTTATAGGCTGCTAGGTACAATTCTCTTTTCCTAATTTATTCTCTAATAAATTCAGTTCTGACAAAAAGATATGGCTTCTTCAATTACATGGCTGAACTTGAATTATATTTACTATTTGTGCTCTATTTGTTGATTCCACATATATAGACTTGCCATCCTCTATCACAATGTGTTGTGCTAAAGTATTTAAAACCTCATTGAACATCTTTGCACGTGCTCTTGTAACTGGACCAACAGAACTAGAATCGGATCCTTGACCTTATCATTCCCCTCCGCTTGAAGAGGATTGGCCCTCAAATCATCACCTGTATCAAAAGGACTTAAATCAGAAATGTTAAAAGTTTCACTAACATTATACTGACCTTGTAAATCCAATTTGTAAGCATTGTCATTGATGCGCTCAAGAACTGGAAACGGTCCGTCTCCTCGTGGAAGCAACTTTGAGCACCTTTGATTCAGAAACCTTTCCTTGCGCATATGCAACCAAACCCAATCACCGGGCTCAAAAATAAGCTTACGATGTGCTTTATTGGCTTGTTTAACATACTACTCCGTTCTCTGCTCGATGTTGAGCCTTGCTTTCTCATGTATCTTGATATGAACCTCGCCAACAACATGACGAAACCCGATACCAAATCTGGAAACAACAACCCAAGATCTTTCAAGTTTGATGGAAACCGCGACCCGTTGTGATACGAACCACGCCAACAACGTTACGAAACCCGATACCAAATCTGGAAACGACAACCCAAGATCTTTCAAGTTTGATGGAAACCGTGACCCGTGGCCTAGCGAAGCAAGAACTTTGGTATGATGAAAACGCCACAAACGGTTGTGGAAGTCTGTTTGATAAGTCGATTTGAACGCCACAAGGAATCCTTGATAAGTTCGGATAAGTTTCTTCAAGCACTCAAGAAGAATAATTCACAATATGAATAAACATCAAAATCTTGTTTCCATCATCTGAGATCAGCCTTATATAGGCATAGTTGCAATTTGTAAAATTCCTAATCTACCCTTAAGGATAAACATGCCTAAAAACATAACAAAAAAAGATCGGATTTATCTAAGAAATTCGGAATTAAAGATATAACAAAATTCAAATTTTAAACTAAAACTTAAAATTCAAATAGGATTACAAAAAATCAAATCTTGATCAGATCTTCTAAACTTCTTGAATTTCGTTTTGAATCTTGATCTTCTTGAAAACATAATCTTGACCTGATTCTTTGTTGGGAAAAACGTCCTAATAAGCTAGGATATGCAAATTGGCGATGTAATGGCTTAATGGAAATGTATGGCTGATTGGCTCTCTTCCGGATCAACTTTGATGAGTAAAATCAGCTTTTGCTCCCCCTCAGTAGTGAACACGCTCTCGTCTTATTGTAGAACTCTCCGGACTAAGTTACTTAGCTCTTCTTTGAATCTTTTAGCTCGAGCCCTCGTCACCGGACTAATTGGAACTTGAATGAAAGTATTCCTAGCAGCCTTGATGTCCTCATCAAGACCTCAACATTGCGTCAACAAAAACAAGAACCTTGGTATATTTAACATCAGCTCATTATTTAATGCGAAACAAGAACCTCGGTATAAGGAAGACACCACAAACGGTAGTGGAAATCCGTTTGATAAGTTGATAGTGAACGCCATGAAAAATTCCGATAAGTTCGAATGGTTCGTCAAATAACCCAAAGAGAAAATTCTCTTACATTTCTGAATAATTACTTCAAAAACTACCATTAGCTTCAGAACATGCGTTTTTATAGGCTGCTAGGTACAATTCTCTTTTCCTAATTTATTCTCTAATAAATTCAGTTCTGACAAAAAGATATGGCTTCTTCAATTACATGGCTGAACTTGAATTATATTTACTATTTGTGCTCTATTTGTTGATTCCACATATATAGACTTGCCATCCTCTATCACAATGTGTTGTGCTAAAGTATTTAAAACCTCATTGAACATCTTTGCACGTGCTCTTGTAACTGGACCAACAGAACTAGAATCGGATCCTTGACCTTATCATTCCCCTCCGCTTGAAGAGGATTGGCCCTCAAATCATCACCTGTATCAAAAGGACTTAAATCAGAAATGTTAAAAGTTTCACTAACATTATACTGACCTTGTAAATCCAATTTGTGAGCATTGTCATTGATGCGCTCAAGAACTGGAAACGGTCCGTCTCCTCGTGGAAGCAACTTTGAGCACCTTTGATTCAGAAACCTTTCCTTGCGCATATGCAACCAAACCCAATCACCGGGCTCAAAAATAAGCTTACGATGTGCTTTATTGGCTTGTTTAACATACTACTCCGTTCTCTGCTCGATGTTGAGCCTTGCTTTCTCATGTATCTTGATATGAACCTCGCCAACAACATGACGAAACCCGATACCAAATCTGGAAACAACAACCCAAGATCTTTCAAGTTTGATGGAAACCGCGACCCGTTGTGATACGAACCACGCCAACAACGTTACGAAACCCGATACCAAATCTGGAAACGACAACCCAAGATCTTTCAAGTTTGATGGAAACCGTGACCCGTGGCCTAGCGAAGCAAGAACTTTGGTATGATGAAAACGCCACAAACGGTTGTGGAAGTCTGTTTGATAAGTCGATTTGAACGCCACAAGGAATCCTTGATAAGTTCGGATAAGTTTCTTCAAGCACTCAAGAAGAATAATTCACAATATGAATAAACATCAAAATCTTGTTTCCATCATCTGAGATCAGCCTTATATAGGCATAGTTGCAATTTGTAAAATTCCTAATCTACCCTTAAGGATAAACATGCCTAAAAACATAACAAAAAAAGATCGGATTTATCTAAGAAATTCGGAATTAAAGATATAACAAAATTCAAATTTTAAACTAAAACTTAAAATTCAAATAGGATTACAAAAAATCAAATCTTGATCAGATCTTCTAAACTTCTTGAATTTCGTTTTGAATCTTGATCTTCTTGAAAACATAATCTTGACCTGATTCTTTGTTGGGAAAAACGTCCTAATAAGCTAGGATATGCAAATTGGCGATGTAATGGCTTAATGGAAATGTATGGCTGATTGGCTCTCTTCCGGATCAACTTTGATGAGTAAAATCAGCTTTTGCTCACCCTCAGTAGTGAACACGCTCTCGTTTTATTGTAGAACTCTCCGGACTAAGTTATTGAGCTCTTCTTTGAATCTTTTAGCTCGAGCCCTCGTCACCGGACTAACTGGAACTTGAATGAAAGTGTTCCTAGCAGCCTTGATGTCCTCATCAGGACCACAACCCATTGCGTCAACAAAAACAAGAACCTTGGTATATTTAACATCAACTCATTATTTAATGCGAAACAAGAACCTCGGTTTAAGGAAGACACCACAATCGGTAGTGGAAATCCGTTTGATAAGTTGATAGTGAACGCCATGAAAAATTCCGATAAGTTCGAATGGTTCGTCAAATAACCCAAAGAGAAAATTCTCTTACATTTCTGAATAATTACTTCAAAAACTACCAGTAGCTTCAGAACATGCCTTTTTATAGGCTGCTAGGTACAATTCTCTTTTCCTAATTTATTCTCTAATAAATTCAGATCTGACGAAAAGACGTGGCTTCTTCAATTACATGGCTGAACTTGAATTATATTTACTATTTGTGCTCTATTTGTTGATTCCACATATGTAGACTTGCCATCCTCTATCACAATGTGTTGTGCTAAAGTATTTAAAACCTCCTTGAACCTCTTTGCACGTGCTCTTGTAACTGAACTAACAGAACTAGAATCGGATCCTTGACCTTATCATTCCCCTCCGCTTGAAGAGGATTTGCCCTCAAATCGTCACCTGTATCAAAAGGACTTAAATCATAAACGTTAAAAGTTTCACTAACATTATACTGACCTTGTAAATCCAATTTGTAAGCGTTGTCATTGATGCGCTCAAGAACTTGAAACGGTCCGTCTCCTCATGGAAGCAACTTTGAGCACCTTTGATTCGGAAACCTTTCCTTGCGCATATGCAACCAAACCCAATCACCGGGCTCAAAAATAAGCTTACGATGCCCATTATTGGCTTGTTTAACATATTGCTCCGTTCTCTGCTCGATGTTGAGCCTTGCTTTCTCATGTATCTTGATATGAACCTCGCCAGTAACGTGACAAAACCCGATACCAAATCTGGAAACAACAACCCAAGATCTTTCAAGTTTGATGGAAACCGTGACCCGTTGCCTAGCGAAGCAAGAACCTTGGTATGATGAAGACGCCACAAACAGTTGTGGAAGTCTATTTGATAAGTCGATTTGAACGCCACAAGGAATCCTTGATAAGTTCGGATAAGTTTCTTCAAGAACTCAAGAAGAATAATTCACGATATGAATAAACATCAAAATCTTGTTTCCATCATCTGAGATCAGCCTTATATAGGCATAGTTATAATTTGTAAAATTCCTAATCTACCCTTAAGGATAAACATGCCTAAAAACATAACAAAAAAAGATCAGATTTATCTAAGAAATTCAGAATTAAAGATATAACAAAATTCAAATTCTAAACTAAAACTTAAAATTCAAATAGGATTACAAAAAATCAAATCTTGATCAGATCTTCTAAACTTCTTCAATTTCGTTTTGAATCTTGATCTTCTTGAGAACATAATCTTGACCTGATTCTTTGTTGGGAAAAACGTCCTAATAAGCTAGGATATGCAAATTGGCGATGCAATGGCTTAATGGAAATGTATGGCTGATTGGCTCTCTTCCGGATCAACTTTGATGAGTAAAATCAGCTTTTGCTCACCCTCAGTAGTGAACACGCTGTCGTTTTATTGTAGAACTCTCCGGACTAAGTTATTTAGCTCTTCTTTGAATCTTTTAGCTCGAGCCCTCGTCACCGGACTAACTGGAACTTGAATGAAAGTATTCCTAGCAGCCTTGATGTCCTCATCAAGACCTCAACCCATTGCGTCAACAAAAACAAGAACCTTGGTATATTTAACATCAACTCATTATTTAATGCGAAACAAGAACCTCGGTATAAGGAAGACACCACAAACGGTAGTGGAAATCCGTTTGATAAGTTGATAGTGAACACCACGAAAAATTCCGATAAGTTTGAATGGTTCGTCAAATAACCCAAAGAGAAAATTCTCTTACATTTCTGAATAATTACATCATAAACTACCATTAGCTTCAGAACATGCCTTTTTATAGGCTGCTAGGTACAATTCTCTTTTCCTAATTTATTCTCTAATAAATTCAGTTCTGACAAAAAGACGTGGCTTCTTCAATTACATGACTGAACTTGAATTATATTTACTATTTGTGCTCTATTTGTTGATTCCACATATGTAGACTTGCCATCCTCTATCACAATGTGTTGTGCTAAAGTATTTAAAAACTCCTTGAACCTCTTTGCACGTGCTCTTGTAACTGGACCAACAGAACTAGAATCGGATCCTTGACCTTATCATTCCCCTCCGCTTGAAGAGGATTTGCCCTCAAATCGTCACCTGTATCAAAAGGACTTAAATCAGAAACGTTAAAAGTTTCACTAACATTATACTAACCTTGTAAATCCAATTTGTAAGCGTTGTTATTGATGCGCTAAAGAACTTGAAACGGTCCGTCTCCTCGTGGAAGCAACTTTGAGCACCTTTGATTCGGAAACCTTTCCTTGCGCATATGCAACAAAACCCAATCACCGAGCTCAAAAATAAGCTTACGATGCCCTTTATTGGCTTGTTTAAAATATTGCTCCGTTCTCCGCTCGATGTTGAGCCTTGCTTTCTCATGTATCTTGATACGAACCTCGCCAACAACGTGACGAAACCCGATACCAAATCTGGAAACAACAACCCAAGATCTTTCAAGCTTGATGGAAACCGCGACCCGTTGTGATACGAACCACGCCAACAACGTTAAGAAACCCGATACCAAATCTGGAAACGACATCCCAAGATCTTTCAAGTTTGATGGAAACCGTGACCCGTTGCCTAGCGAAGCAAGAACCTTGGTATGATGAAGACGCCACAAACGGTTGTGGAAGTCTGTTTGATAAGTCGATTTGAACGCCACAAGGAATCCTTGATAAGTTCGGATAAGTTTCTTCAAGAACTCAAGAAGAATAATTCACAATATTAATAAACATCAAAATCTTGTTTCCATCATCTGAGATCAGCCTTATATAGGCATAGTTATAATTTGTAAAATTCCTAATCTACCCTTAAGGATAAACATGCCTAAAAACATAACAAAAAAAGATCAGATTTATCTAAGAAATTCAGAATTAAAGATATAACAAAATTCAAATTTTAAACTAAAACTTAAAATTCAAATAGGATTACAAAAAATCAAATCTTGATCAGATCTTCTAAACTTCTTGAATTTCGTTTGGAATCTTGATCATCTCGAAAACATAATCTTGACCTGATTCTTTGTTGGGAAAAACGTCCTAATAAGCTAGGATATGCAAATTGGCGATGCAATGGCTTAATGGAAATGTATGGCTGATTGGCTCTCTTCCGGATCAACTTTGATGAGTAAAATCAGCTTTTGCTCACCCTCAGTAGTGAACACGTTCTCGTTTTATTGTAGAACTCTCCGGACTAAGTTATTTAGCTTTTCTTTGAATCTTTTAGCTCGAGCCCTCGTCACCGGACTAACTGGAACTTGAATGAAAGTATTCCTAGCAGCCTTGATGTCCTCATCAAGACCTAAACCCATTGCGTCAACAAAAACAAGAACCTTGGTATATTTAACATCAACTCATTATTTAATGCGAAACAAGAACCTCGGTATAAGGAAGACACCACAAACGGTAGTGGAAATCCGTTTGATAAGTTGATAGTGAACGCCATGAAAAATTCCGATAAGTTCGAATGGTTCGTCACATAACCCAAAGAGAAAATTCTCTTACATTTCTGAATAATTACTTCAAAAACTACCATCAGCTTTAGAACATGCCTTTTTATAGGTTGCTAGGTACAATTCTCTTTTCCTAATTTATTCTCTAATAAATTCAGTTCTGACAAAAAGACGTGGCTTCTTCAATTACATGGCTGAACTTGAATTATATTTACTATTTGTGCTCTATTTGTTGATTCCACATATGTAGACTTGCCTTCCTCTATCACAATGTGTTGTGCTAAAGTATTTAAAACCTCCTTGAACCTCTTTGCACGTGCTCTTGTAACTGGACCAACAGAACTAGAATCGGATCCTTGACCTTATCATTCCCCTCCGCTTGAAGAGGATTGGCCATCAAATCGTCACCTGTATCAAAAGGACTTAAATCAGAAATTATAAAAGTTTCACTAACATTATACTGACGTTGTAAATCCAATTTGTAAGCGCTGTCATTGATGCGCTCAAGAACTTGAAACGGTCCGTCTCCTCGTGGAAGCAACTTTGAGCACCTTTGATTCGGAAACCTTTCCTTGCGCATATGCAACCAAACCCAATCACCGGGCTCAAAAATAAGCTTACGATGCGCTTTATTGGCTTGTTTAACATATTGCTCCGTTCTCTGCTCGATGTTGAGCCTTGCTTTCTCATGTATCTTGATACGAACCTCGCCAACAACGTGACGAAACCCGATACCAAATCTGGAAACAACAACCCAAGATCTTTCAAGTTTGATGGAAACCGCGACCCATTGTGATACGAGCCACGCCAACAACGTTACGAAACCCGATACCAAATCTGGAAACGACAACCCAAGATCTTTCAAGTTTGATGGAAACCGTGACTCGTTGCCTAGCGAAGCAAGAACCTTGGTATGATGAAGACGCCACAAACGGTTGTGGAAGTCTATTTGATAAGTCGATTTGAACGCCACAAGGAATCCTTGATAAGTTCGGATAAGTTTCTTCAAGAACTCAAGAAGAATAATTCACAATATGAATAAACATAAAAATCTTGTTTCCATCATCTGAGATCAGCCTTATATAGGCATAGTTGCAATTTGTAAAATTCCTAATCTACCCTTAAGGATAAACATGCCTAAATACATAACAAAAAAAGATCAGATTTAACTAAGAAATTCGGAATTAAAGATATAACAAAATTCAAATTTTAAACTAAAACTTAAAATTCAAATAGGATTACAAAAAATCAAATCTTGATCAGATCTTCTAAACTTCTTGAATTTCGTTTTGAATCTTGATCTTCTTGAAAACATAATCTTGACCTGATTCTTTGTTGGGAAAAACGTCCTAATAAGCTGGGATGTGCAAATTGGTGATGCAATGGCTTAATGGAAATGTATGGCTGATTGGCTCTCTTCCGGATCAACTTTGATGAGTAAAATCAGCTTTTGCTCACCCTCAGTAGTGAACACGCTGTCGTTTTATTGTAGAACTCTCCGGACTAAGTTATTGAGCTCTTCTTTGAATCTTTTTGTCGCGATCCGCCTAGCGCCGGCCGTGACCATACATACTTACTTATAATATATGAAAATTTAGACATAAATTTTTTTTTTTTTTTTTTTACAACTGATAAATATAACTTAACTTGGAAATTTGTTAATAATTACTTACATACATACATGTACTTATACATAACTACTTATGACAGAAATGTGTTCTTGTACTTAAATTTAACATTTTTAGCGTAGCATAATTTAACAAAAAGAAACGTAATGATTCCCGTCCCACAGTTTCACAGCTTTGCCTTGCCATGCTCCACTGCCTTGTATCATGAAGTACCGCAGGGTTGCTTACCTACAGCATAAACTTAAAACAAGAGCTTTCGCTCAGCAAGCACAACTATTTATCCGCAACATATCATGATATCATAATGCATGAACCGTTTATGCTTTATTCCTGTTTTCATAAGTTAGCATAGTTTTTGGGCCCTTACATAACTTAACATGAATGTACGTACCGTGGCGCGCTGCCATGGAGTGGTTGGGGCGGCCAGCCCTGTCCAACTCAAACCATGAACCAAACCCGACCTGACGCGGGTCGATACGACATATAGCATTCTGCTTATATTGATGCTTAGAATCTTATTCTTATCTTATTTCATACTTGAAATGTTGTTTCATATTCATAACCAGTTTCTTAACTGAAACTGGGATTTCATACTTTACCAAATAGCTTATCTTTAGTAAGCATACTTCGTGATGCCATAATATCCGATTATTCATCATATGAACATACATACTATAAACATACATCATATACCTTTTAACATGAACTTGAAAGCATACATGCCATACATACATTCATTATTCCTTGAATACATACATGCCATTCATACTTTAAATATTCATCATATCTTAAAAACGCACATACATACATGTCATAAATACTTCTTATTCACATAACATCATGAACTTAATATCATACAGGCCATAATGTTTTATCATACTTATATCATCATAAACTTGAAAACATACAACAAACAGTTTTCGTTTATGCTGTAGGCGGAGTCGTACTTACCGTTACTGCGCCTTGAATCAATATTCTTCACTCAAACAGGTCGTTTTCCTGTTTTCAAGAAAAATCATAGGATGAGTTCATCCTATAATAATATCATAATGATTCTAATTGCTATCTACAAATCCTAAATTTCAACTTCTTTTTGAAATTTAGTAAGAATTCTAACATTTTGAAAACCGGGTTCAAAACCAATTCATAACGTTTGATTCTTTTCTCACAAATTTGTTTAAAATTTGGAAACGTTTTCTTCATGAAAGTTATAGATCTTGAAGTCTCCTACAACTTTTGTTTTAACCTCAAACTTCAAATCTGTCTTTAACATGCTTATTTTTGCCTTAGAAAATTGTTCGACCAAACTTACTACTCATAATTGGGTCTCGGGTTTTTATAGAAATGAAGGTCTTAAAGGCCTTATTTTCAAAAACTGGCCCGCTGGCCCCTAGGATTTTCCCTCCTCTACAACTTTTCAGTTTTAACTTTTTTAAGATTCGGCCTCTAAAGGCCTCTAAATGTTGTTTCAGGAAAACTGCTCAGATAGAGACTTAATCAAGCATAAAATTCCTAGTGCATGTATCTTACAAAATTAAACTCCTGTTTAACCATACTAATCATTCTCTTAAATTTCAAATGAAGAACTAGAGGATGACAATATTTACCTCAAGTTTCACTGATGAAATTCTTAAACTAGGGTAATTAAAATTTCCCTCACACTAAACCGAAAACCCTTTCTCTATTTTTCTTTTTCTTTCTTTTCTCTCTTTTCTTTGCTCGGCTTCTATGGCAGGATTGGGAGAATTTGTGCTGCTCAAGTTTGTGTGTGTGTGTTGGCTAACCAAATAATACAACAGCACCTTCACCTATTTATAGATGAAGCACAAAATCTTAAATTTACTTATTAATCCCTAAGGTACAACAATTTGCTTTTTAGTCCCTAGAAGAAACCAATTTGGTTTTGTCTTCATGAAAGGTGGCCGGCCATTCTTGTGCTTCTCATGCCAAATAACCCAAGCTAAGGTGCTTACTCATGTGGCCTAGGAACCATGAGGTGTCCCTTCCTTGGTGTGGCCGGCCTTAGGTGGAGGTTGTGCATGCCTTTGCTTGCCAACAAGCAAGGCTAGCAAGCTTATTAAGTTTGCCTAGGTGTATGAGGTGCCAGGCTCTAAAAGAGTTCAAGAAATCCATCTTTTGTAATTTATGCAATAGTCCTTAAGCCAAAATATTTTTCCTTAAGTCCTTATGTGTTGGCCGGCCATTCTTGCTCCAATTTGCCAAGCAAGCTTAGCTAGAGTGCTTGCTCATCAAAGCTACAAGCTTGAGGTGGCATTGCCTTGGTTGGCCGGCCCTAGGGTGAGGTGTGCAAGCCTTGGCTTGCCAAGGGAGCTAGGCTAAGAAACCTAGAGTGTTGGTTCATCAAGGCTAGGCCAAGGGGTGTGTCAATGCCTTGGTTATCCATGTGAGCAAAGCTAGAGTGACTTACTCACTCTAAGGGTGGCCAGTCTTGGTGTTGGCTTAGCAAGGCCTTGGCTTGCCAAGTGAGCAAAGCTAGGTTTACTTACTCACCAAAGCTAGGCTATGAAGTGTCACTTCCTTGTAGTGGCCGGCCCTTGGGTGGTGGCTTAGGCAAAATATGAGCTTGCCAAGTGAGCAAGACTAGGAATGTTACTCACCAAGGCTACACCATGATGTGTTGCTTCATTATGGTGGCCGGCCTTTGGTGCCTAGGAGTGCAAGCCTTGGCTTGCCAAGGGTGCAAGGCTAGGGGTGTGACTTAGCCAAGCTAGAAGCATAGGGTGTCTCATCCTCATGTGGCCGGTTTTGAAGAAACCATGTGAGACAATTGGCTAATTGATTCATAACACAAAATCAACCAACTAAATTAAAATGTTAATTCACTAAACTTATGGGATGATTTGTAAACTTTTAATAACACTTAAAATCTTCTAATTTGCATAATATTTTTCAAAAACAAGATCCCTTGCTCAACAAGCCATGATGTGGCCGGTTCCTATGGTGACACATGGAACAATGTGATTGGTTCTAGGTAGAGATTTCAAATACAATCTTAACTTGTCTTTCTAAATTTTCAACCAAACTAACAAAACTAAAAATGGGTCATTGACTCAATTGAACTAAGAAAATTTACTTAAAAAGTCCCTGATTCAAAAATTTACATAATTACTGATAAGTCTATAATTTTCTTCAAAATTGCACATTGGCCCCTAAAGGCAAAATATTTACACTTTAGTCCCTATGACTTGGCCGGTTATAGTTAAGCCTTCAAACATCAAATTTTTACTAAATCCTTCCTTAGAAGGCTTTTTAGCTTCAAAATCATGAACTTTTCTTAATTTGTAAATTGACCCCTAAACATAAAATATTTGCATTTTGGTCCCTGTGAGGTGACCAATCATAACAATGACACTTGTCATCAGAGGTGTCATCCTTAAAGGCCTTGTTTGGCTTAATCTTCTAAATGCAGTTCATAATAACATAATAACATAAATATTCATATACTGTTTTCAACTGATAACAGTATAGTTAAACTGGACCATTGTCCTAAACTTTTCTGAACTACGTATCAGATTTTCTTAAATTACTAACATAGAGTCATAAATCATAATTTTCCCTTTTTAAACAAAAGGATCATAAACCTACACAAATAATTCATTGAATCTTGTAGCAAAAGATTCAACAAATTTCTTAGAAAACATATCATACAGATTGCATAACAAAACTTTATTCTTAACAAAAGAAGTTATAAATTTACAAACAAGTCGGCTATTACAATCTACCCTCCTTAAAAATTTTCGTCCCCGAAAATCACTACAAGTTAGGATAGTTCTTTCTCATTTCTTCTTCTACTTCCCACGTTGCTTCTTCAATGTTATGATTCTGCCATAACACTTTAACCATTGGAATGGTTTTGTTTCTTAAAACCTTTTCTTCCTGATCTAGAATCCGTATTGGCCTTTCCTCATATGTCAAATCCATTTGTACTTCGATCGGTTCTTGACTTAGCACATGAGAAGGATCAGGTACGTATTTCTTCAACATTGAAACGTGAAAAACATTATGTATAGAAGCTAAAGCTGGCGGCAAAGCAAGCTTGTAGGCTACTTTTCCAATCCTTTCAAGGATTTCAAACGGACCTGAATATCTTAGACTGAGCTTTCCTTTCTTACCAAATCTCATAATTCCCTTCATTGGAGCAATCTTAAGAAAAACAGAATCTCCAATTTGGAATTCTAAAGGTCTTCGACGTTTATCAGCATAACGCTTCTGTCGACTGAAAGCTACATCGAGCCGTTGCTTGATCATCTTGATATCTTCCGAGGTTTTTATGATGAAGTCCGTAGTTTGAAGTTGCTTCTGTCCAACTTCTTGCCAATGGATGGGAGATCGACATTTTCTTCCATATAACGCTTCAAATGGAGCCATACCAATAGAAGCGTGATAGCTATTATTATACGAAAATTCGATCAAGGGTAACTTTTGATCCCAATTTCCCTTGAAATCCAGAACACAAGATCTCAACATATCTTCTAAGGTTTGGATCGTGCGCTCCGATTGTCCATCTGTCTGAGGGTGGAAAGCAGTACTGAATTTCAACCTTGATCCCATAGCTGTGTGAACACTTTTCCAAAATCGCGAAGTAAATCGCCCATCTCGATCTGAAATAATAGATTTTGGAATTCCATGCAACCTAACAATCTGAGATACGTAAATTTCAACTAATCTCTCAACTGAAAAGGTGGTTTTAATAGCAATGAAATGGGCTGATTTGGTTAATCTATCCACAATCACCCAAATCATATCATTTCCACTTGCGGTTCTGGGTAATCCAACTACAAAATCCATGGTGATTTGTTCCCATTTCCATTCTGGGAGTTCTATCTTTTGAAGATCTCCTCCTGGTTGACGGTGTTCAGCCTTGACTTTCTGACAAGTTAGGTACTTTGATACAAAATCGGCAATTTCTCTCTTCATGTTCGGCCACCAAAAGTTCTCTTTAAGGTCCTTATACATCTTAGTAGCTCCAGGGTGAACTGAGTACGGCGTTTCATGCGCTTCCGACATGATTTGTTTCCTTAGAAATTCAAAGCTAGGAACACAAATCCTTCCTTTGAAGAGAATTAGCCCATTCGTAGACGTCTTAAATTCCTTATCTTCTTCCCCAAGTAGTTGAATCTTCAACAAAAAGGAATCTTTTCCTTGATAGTACTTAATGGTTTCTAGGAGATTAGACTGAAGAGTCAAAGCAGCTAATTTCCCGATTAATATTTCCAATCTAAAATCAGAAATTTCCTTTTGGAGGGGTTTGGACATCATTTCAAGAGACATGAGCATACTGGATGATTTCCTACTTAGCGCATCTGCTACCTTGTTTGCTTTTCCAGGATGGTAAAGGATTTCACAATCATAATCCTTTACGAGTTCAAGCCATCTTCGTTGCCTCATATTAAGCTCCTTTTGAGTAAAGATGTATTTAAGACTTTGATGGTCGGTAAAAATCTCACACCTATTACCATACAGGTAATGTCTCCAAATCTTCAAAGCGAAAAGCACCGCAGCAAGCTCCAAATCGTGCGTCGGGTAGTTCCGTTCATGGTCCTTCAGTTGACGTGAAGCATAGGCAACTACATTTCTTCCTTGCATAAGGACAGCTCCTAGTCCAGTTTTCGACGCATCACTATAAATGGCGAAATTTTCTGCATCTACGTAGGAATTATCAACACTGGTGCACTTGTAAGCTTCCTCTTGAGTTCTTGGAAGTTTTCTTCACACTTCTGTGTCCAATCAAACTTTTTCCCCTTCTTAGTAAGAGCTGTTAGTGGCGCTGCTATCTTCGAGAATCCTTCCACGAACCGTCGGTAGTATCCGGCCAAACCAAGAAAGCTTCGTATTTCCGTAACGTTTTTGGGTGCTGACCATGCACTAACTGCTTCTATCTTAGCAGGATCAACGGAAATTCCTTCTTTTGAAACCACGTGGCCTAAAAAATGTACTTTTTCCAACCAAAATTCACATTTTGTGAATTTGGCATAAAGTTGATTCCGTCTTAAGGTCTCCAAAACTATCTTGAGATGCTGCTCATGTTCTTTTGTGGATCTTGAGTAGATCAAAATATCATCAATAAAGATGATAACAAACTTATCTAAATAATCTTTAAACACCCTATTCATAAGGTCTATAAAAGCAGCTGGAGCATTAGTCAATCCAAAGGGCATAACTAAATACTCGTAATGTCCATAACGTGTTCGAAACGCCGTCTTGGGAATATCTCCTTCCTTGATTCTGAGTTGATGGTAGCCTGAACGCAAGTCAATCTTCGAGAATACCAAAGCTCCTCTAAGTTGATCAAAGAGATCGTCGATTCTCGGGAGAGGGTACTTGTTCTTAATCGTGATCTTATTCAACTCGCGATAGTCGATGCACATTCGTAACGTTTCATCCTTCTTTTTGACAAACAGCACAGGTGCTCCCCACGGGGAATGGCTTTGACGAATAAATCCCTTATCCAACAGTTCTTGCAACTGTACTTGAAGTTCCCTAAGCTCAGCTGGGGCCATGCGATAAGGTGCTTTCGATATTGGAGCTGTTCCTGGCAACAATTCTATTTCGAAAGAGATTTCACGCTCGGGCGGAAGTCTAGTTAAATCTTTTGGAAAGACGTCTACATATTCTCTAATAATAGGAACATCTTCGGGCTGCAGCTGTTTTTCTTGTTCTTTGTCCACCATGTTAGCTAAGTATCCTTGACATCCATTAGCTAGCATTTTCCAAGCTTTCATTACCGAAACAAGCCGGGTTGATGAGCTCTTAGACTGGCCGTGAAAGTTGAATTCCTCTTCGCCGAAAAGACTAAACGTAACACAACGCTTTCGACAATCAATCTTAGCGTTGTACTTATCTAAGAAATCCATTCCCAGGATTACATCAAAATCCTGAAGCTTAATTGCAATCAGGTCTACATATAATTCTCTATCACACATAACTATCGGAACATTTCGCATCCAGGAATCAGATAACAAAATATCTCCCAATGGAAGAGAGGTTCTAAAAGGTTGCCCTATACTTTCTACATTTCTATCTAACTTCCGGACATACTCCATCGATATAAACGAATGGGTGGCACCAGAATCAATTAGGGCAAATGCATCATAAGCGGCTATAGAGATCTGACCTGTTACCACATTAGAAGTTCCAGCCTCAGCGTCTCCCTTTGTGTAAGCATAGATCCTAGCCTGTGGTTCGTGAGCTTCAAGTCTTTCTTGTACCATCGAAGGGCCTTCGATCTTTGCTTGCACCGCGTGAAGCTGTCGGTTCGAATTTCTATTCTGGTACTGAGGGTTCTGGTTCTGACTATTGGTGGTACAATTCCCCGCATAATGGCCTTCCTTGCCACATAGGTAGCAAGCGTTTGTTCCCATCCTACACACGCCTGGATGTTTCTTTCCGCATTGAGTACACACAGGATAACTGTTATTATTACCCTCATTCCCTCGGTTGTTTCTCTTTTGAGGGTAATTCTTCTGTTGGCCCTGGCCCTGAGCATTCCCTCTTCTCTTATTCCTTCCAAACTGCTTGGAACTTTGGTTGGAATTACTAGTCTGGCCTTTTAAGTTCGGTTGCTGATTTTTCCTAGACTGTATCTGTTTCTCTACTACTTTTTCTTCTTTCTTAGCTTTGAATATTTGAACCCTCGCTTCCTTATCCTGATTAATCCAGTATTCTGCCCTCATAGCTCGACCTATACAATCAGCTACAAGAGTTGGAGGGCTACTTCCAGCACTAACTTGTTTAGCAATGTCTGTCCGAAACATTTTCATCATTCTCCTTACTTTCTCCCTTTCGTTCGGTACCAGTTCTGGACATAAACGGGCAAGTTGTTCAAACTTCTTGACTGCTTCCATCACGGACATAGACCCTTGCTTAAAACTGGTAAACTCATCTTGTTGAGTTGCAAGAATCTCCTGATTGTAGTACATTATTCTGAATTCGTCTATGAAATCTTGCCATCTCATGAACGCCACGTTTCTGCGCATCTGAACCGTCATCCACCAGTGACGCGCATCCTTCTTTAGTGCAAAAGAGGCACAAAGAACTTTCTCCTGTTCTGCAAGTCCCATAAAATCCAAAATTACTTGGATATCGATCAGCCAATTATCCGCTACTATTGGATTTGTGGTTCCTTCAAATTCAGGTGCCTTCATTCGCCTAAATCGTTCATATAGCAGATCCTCCCTAACCAAAGGTGGATTCCTTTGCAATCCTTCGGGTGCTAACGGAATTTCTTGATGAACCTCTGGTGCTTGAGGCTCTGCTAGGGGTACAGGGTTATTTTGCGGTGGAACTTCGTTCGCTCGAGGTACTTGATTCAGTTGAGCTACTTGTTCCCGAAGCTGGTTCGTCTCTTGCTGTTGTTCCCGCAATTGCCGTTGCAAAGTAGCTACCACGTTCGCAAGATCAGGTTCTTGCGGAATAGGGTTCGCTCGGGTACGTGGGCGTGACATCTTCTATTTCTTATCTAATCACGATAAAGACATTGTTATACTTCAAATATCTTTTCGTTCATTCATACCTCATCATAAGATGAACATTACTTATTCATCATATCATATCATAGATCATATTTGATCGTATATCATATTATCATACATATCATCGTATCATATCATATCGTATCATAAAACATAACATTAGAGATTTATCATGATCTCATCAACTTTATAGTTTACATATCTTACATATATTGTAACCCATAATTCATACATTCTTATCCATACTATCATATACATATATACATAATCAAATACAAAATAGGGGTGACTATCACTTGTCTATCATACATATACACTATTTTATATCTAAACTATCTACTCTGATGTTACGTCGGAGAATACATCCCAATCTTCTTCATCGAACAAGACTTCCTCCGGATCATCCTCCATATTAACTTCTTCCTCTTCTCCGTTATCTAGGATGATTTCGTGAGGATCCTCTTGAAGTTCGGGCTCGTCAGGAATATCTTCAAGATTCATGCCATCAACATCCTCTTGTGGAGGAATCTCCTGAAGTGGTATCGCCGGAATAGGGTCTTCTGGCAATACTAGACCCCATTGGAAGGGTGGCTCTTCCTCATCATTATTATTGACTGGCACTTGGATGTTGTTTTCCACCACAGCATCCGCTTGAACCATATGAGCTATCAACTCCGCTTCCATGATATCATTTATCATGTGCTCCATAGTCATTCCTATTGCCGGTGCTTGGACATGTTCCCTAACATCAGGTGGTAGTCCTTCCCAGAGTAGTTGTAGTGCCCGAAACTCTGGATCGCCAAAATCTGGAATATGAGGCAACATAGCCTCCTGAAATCTTCGACAGTAATGGCCCATCGACTCTCCTGGATAAGCATGCCAATCGTAAACGTAGTTAAGATATCGGACAAGGTTCATGTCACGATAAATCTCTGGATCTCGATAGTGTACGTCGGCGTTTTCCGCCAGTGGAGGTCCAAAACAAGCAGTGATGATATTACGGAAGTTTTCCCATGTTCCTCCCTGAGCTTCCTGTTCTCCTATTGTTCTCCACCATAGCCTAGCATCTACTGCTAGGCAACAACATGCCAATGATACTTGTAAATGGGGCGGAATAAGACATATTCGAAAAATAGCCTCCATATCATGAAGCCATACTGCCAATGTCACGGTTCGTCTAGTCCCATCGAATACGAGCGGAGACATCATGAAGAACGCATAAGCTGCACCTCTATCTTCATCCATAATCCTCGAATCTAGATTACACAAATTCCTATAAATACATAATATAAATACGAAATATTTTTAATTTACAATGGCTGTGGCGTAGACACGCAAACTGTGAAACCGAAAGGTAGGATCTCTGCTCTGATACCAACTCTTGTCGCGACCCGCCTAGCGCCGGCCGTGACCATACATACTTACTTATAATATATGAAAATTTAGACATAAAATTTTTTTTTTTTTTTTACAACTGATAAATATAACTTAACTTGGAAATTTGTTAATAATTACTTACATACATACATGTACTTATACATAACTACTTATGACATAAATGTGTTCTTGTACTTAAATTTAACATTTTTAGCGTAGCATAATTTAACAAAAAGAAACGTAATGATTCCCGTCCCACAGTTTCACAGCTTTGCCTTGCCATGCTCCACTGCCTTGTATCATGAAGTACCGCAGGGTTGCTTACCTACAGCATAAACTTAAAACATGAGCTTTCGCTCAGCAAGCACAACTATTTATCCGCAACATATCATGATATCATAATGCATGAACCATTTATGCTTTATTCCTGTTTTCATAAGTTAGCATAGTTTTTGGGCCCTTACATAACTTAACATGAATGTACGTACCGTGGCGCGCTGCCATGGAGTGGTTGGGGCGGCCAGCCCTGTCCAACTCAAACCATGAACCAAACCCGACCTGACGCGGGTCGATACGATATATAGCATTCTGCTTATATTGATGCTTAGAATCTTATTCTTATCTTATTTCATACTTGAAATGTTGTTTCATATTCATAACCAGTTTCTTAACTGAAACTCGGATTTCATACTTTACCAAATAGCTTATCTTTAGTAAGCATACTTCGTGATGCCATAATATCCGATTATTCATCATATGAACATACATACTATAAACATACATCATATACCTTTTAACATGAACTTGAAAGCATACATGCCATACATACATTCATTATTCCTTGAATACATACATGCCATTCATACTTTAAATATTCATCATATCTTAAAAACGTACATACATACATGTCATAAATACTTCTTATTCACATAACATCATGACCTTAATATCATACAGGCCATAATGTTTTATCATACTTATATCATCATAAACTTGAAAACATACAACAAACAGTTTTCGTTTATGCTGTAGGCGGAGTCGTACTTACCGTTACTGCGCCTTGAATCAATATTCTTCACTCAAACAGGTCGTTTTCCTGTTTTCAAGAAAAATCATAGGATGAGTATCATCCTATCATAATATCATAATGATTCTAATTGCTATCTACAAATCCTAAATTTCAACTTCTTTTTGAAATTTAGTAAGAATTCTAACATTTTGAAAACCGGGTTCAAAACCAATTCATAAAGTTTGATTCTTTTCTCATAAATTTGTTTCAAATTTGGAAAAGTTTTCTTCATGAAAGTTATAGATCTTGAAGTCTCCTACAACTTTTGTTTTAACCTCAAACTTCAAATCTGTCTTTAACATGCTTATTTTTGCCTTAGAAAATTGTTTGACCAAACTTACTACTCATAATTGGGTCTCGGGCTTTTATAGAAATGAAGGTCTTAAAGGCCTTATTTTCAAAAACTGGCCCGCTGGCCCCTAGGATTTTCCCTCCTCTACAACTTTTCAGTTTTAACTTTTTTAAGATTCGGCCTCTAAAGGCCTCTAAATGTTGTTTCAGGAAAACTGCTCAGATAGAGACTTAATCAAGCATAAAATTCCTAGTGCATGTATCTTACAAAATTAAACTCCTGTTTAACCATACTAATCATTCTCTTAAATTTCAAATGAAGAACTAGAGGATGACAATATTTACCTCAAGTTTCACTGATGAAATTCTTAAACTAGGGTAATTAAAATTTCCCTCACACTAAACCGAAAATCCTTTCTCTATTTTTCTTTTTCTTTCTTTTCTCTCTTTTCTTTGCTCGGCTTCTATGGCAGGATTGGGAGAATTTGTGCTGCTCAAGTTTGTGTGTGTGTGTTGGCTAACCAAATAATACAACAGCACCTTCACCTATTTATAGATGAAGCACAAAATCTTAAATTTACTTATTAATCCCTAAGGTACAACAATTTGCTTTTTAGTCCCTAGAAGAAACCAATTTGGTTTTGTCTTCATGAAAGATGGCCGGCCATTCTTGTGCTTCTCATGCCAAATAACCCAAGCTAGGGTGCTTACTCATGTGGCCTAGGAACCATGAGGTGTCCCTTCCTTGGTGTGGCCGGCCTTAGGTGGAGGTTGTGCATGCCTTTGCTTGCCAACAAGCAAGGCCAGCAAGCTTATTAGGCTTGCCTAGGTGTATGAGGTGCCAAGCTCTAAAAGAGTTCAAGAAATCCATCTTTTGTAATTTATGCAATAGTCCTTAAGCCAAAATATTTTTCCTTTAGTCCTTATGTGTTGGCCGGCCATTCTTGCTCCAATTTGCCAAGCAAGCTTAGCTAGAGTGCTTGCTCATCAAAGCTACAAGCTTGAGGTGGCATTGCCTTGGTTGGCCGGCCCTAGGGTGAGGTGTGCAAGCCTTGGCTTGCCAAGGGAGCTAGGCTAAGAAACCTAGAGTGTTGGTTCATCAAGGCTAGGCCAAGGGGTGTGTCAATGCCTTGGTTATCCATGTGAGCAAAGCTAGAGTGACTTACTCACCCTAGCTAGTCCATGAGGTGTCATTCTCTAAGGGTGGCCGGTCTTGGTGTTGGCTTAGCAAGGCCTTGGCTTGCCAAGTGAGCAAAGCTAGGTTTACTTAATCACCAAAGCTAGGCTATGAAGTGTCACTTCCTTGTAGTGGCCGGCCCTTGGGTGGTGGCTTAGGCAAGACATGAGCTTGCCAAGTGAGCAAGACTAGGAATGTTACTCACCAAGGCTACACCATGATGTGTTGCTTCATTATGGTGGCCGGCCTTTGGTGCCTAGGTGTGCAAGCCTTGGCTTGCCAAGGGTGCAAGGCTAGGGGTGTGACTTAGCCAAGCTAGAAGCATAGGGTGTCTCATCCTCATGTGGCCGGTTTTGAAGAAACCATGTGAGACAATTGGCTAATTGATTCATAACACAAAATCAACCAACTAAATTAAAATGTTAATTCACTAAACTTAGGGTATGATTTGTAAACTTTTAATAACACTTAAAATCTTCTAATTTGCATAATATTTTTCAAAAACAAGATCCCTTGCTCAACAAGCCATGATGTGGCCGGTTCCTATGGTGACACATGGAACAATGTGATTGGTTCTAGCTAGAGATTTCAAATACAATCTTAACTTGTCTTTCTAAATTTTCAACCAAACTAACAAAACTAAAAATGGGTCATTGACTCAATTGAACTAAGAAAATTTACTTAAAAAGTCCCTGATTCAAAAATTTACATAATTACTGATAAGTCTACAATTTTCTTCAAAATTGCACATTGGCCCCTAAAGGCAAAATATTTGCACTTTAGTCCCTATGACTTGGCCGGTTATAGTTAAGCCTTCAAACATCAAATTTTTACTAAATCCTTCCTTAGAAGGCTTTTTAGCTTCAAAATCATGAACTTTCCTTAATTTGCAAATTGACCCCTAAACATAAAATATTTGCATTTTGGTCCCTGTGAGGTGACCAATCATAACAATGACACTTGTCATCAGAGGTGTCATCTTTAAAGGCCTTGTTTGGCTTAATCTTCTAAATGCAGTTCATAATAACATAATAACATAAATATTCATATACTGTTTTCAACTGATAACAGTATAGTTAAACTGGACCATTGTCCTAAACTTTTCTGAACTACGTATCAGATTTTCTTAAATTACTGACATAGAGTCATAAATCATAATTTTCCCTTTTTAAACAAAAGGATGATAAACCTACACAAACAATTCATTGAATCTTGTAGCAAAAGATTCAACAAATTTCTTAGAAAACATATCATACAGATTGCATAACCAAACTTTATTCTTAACAAAAGAAGTTATAAATTTACAAACAAGTCGGCTATTACACTTTTAGCTCGAGTCCTCGTCACCGGACTAACTGGAACTTGAATGAAAGTATTCCTAGCAGCCTTGATGTCCTCATCAAGACCTCAACCCATTGCGTCAACAAAAACAAGAACTTTGGTATATTTAACATCCACTCATTATTTAATGCGAAACAAGAACCTCGGTATAAGGAAGACACCACAAACAGTAGTGGAAATCCGTTTGATAAGTTGATAGTGAACGCCATGAAAAATTCCGATAAGTTTGAATGGTTCGTCAAATAACCCAAAGAGAAAATTCTCTTACATTTCTGAATAATTACTTCAAAAACTACCATTAGCTTCAGAACATGCCTTTTTATAGGCTGCTAGGTACAATTCTCTTTTCCTAATTTATTCTCTAATAAATTCAGTTCTGACAAAAAGACGTGGCTTCTTCAATTACATGGCTGAACTTGAATTATATTTACTATTTGTGCTCTATTTGTTGATTCCACATATGTAGACTTGCCATCCTCTATCACAATGTGTTGTGCTAAAGTATTTAAAACCTCCTTGAACCTCTTGTAACTGGACAAACAGAACTAGAATCGGATCCTTGACCTTATCATTCCCCTCCGCTTGAAGAAGATTTGCCCTCAAATCGTCACCTGTATCAAAAGGACTTAAATCAGAAACGTTAAAAGTTTCACTAACATTATACTGACCTTGTAAATCCAATTTGTAAGCGTTGTCATTGATGCGCTCAAGAACTTGAAACGGTCCGTCTCGTCGTGGAAGCAACTTTGAGAACCTTTGATTCGGAAACCTTTCCTAGCGCATATGCAACCAAACCCAATGACCGGGCTCAAAAATAAGCTTACGATGCGCTTTATTGGCTTGTTTAACATATTGCTCCGTTCTCCGCTCGATGTTGAGCCTTGCTTTCTCATGTATCTTGATACGAACCTCGCCAACAACGTGACGAAACCTGATACCAAATCTGGAAACAACAACCCAAGATCTTTCAAGTTTGATGGAAACCGCGACCCGTTGTGATACGAACCACGCCAACAACGTTACGAAACCCGATACCAAATCTGGAAACGACAACCCAAGATCTTTCAAGTTTGATGGAAACCGTGACCCATTGCCTAGCGAAGCAAGAACCTTGGTATGATGAAGACGCCACAAACGGTTGTGGAAGTCTGTTTGATAAGTCGATTTGAACGCCACAAGGAATCCTTGATAAGTTCGGGTAAGTTTCTTCAAGAACTCAAGAAGAATAATTCACAATATGAATAAACATCAAAATCTTGTTTCCATCATCTGAGATCAGCCTTATATAGGCATAGTTGCAATTTGTAAAATTCCTAATCTACCCTTAAGGATAAACATGCCTAAAAACATAACAAAAAAAGATCAGATTTATCTAAGAAATTCGGAATTAAAGATATAACAAAATTCAAATTTTAAACTAAAACTTAAAATTCAAATAGGATTACAAAAAATCAAATCTTGATCAGATCTTCTAAACTTCTTGTATTTCGTTTTGAATCTTGATCTTCTTGAAAACATAATCTTGACCTGATTCTTTGTTGGGAAAAACGTCCTAATAAGCTAGGATATGCAAATTGGCGATGCAATGGCTTAATGGAAATGTATGGCTGATTGGCTCTCTTCCGGATCAACTTTGATGAGTAAAATCAGCTTTTGCTCACCCTCAGTAGTGAACACGCTGTCGTTTTATTGTAGAACTCTCTGGACTAAGTTATTTAGCTATTCTTTGAATCTTTTAGCTCGAGCCCTCGTCACCGGACTAACTGGAACTTGAATGAAAGTATTCCTAGCAGCCTTGATGTCCTCATTAAGACCTCAACCCATTACGTCAACAAAAACAAGAACCTTGGTATATTTAACATCAACTCATTATTTAATGCGAAACAAGAACCTCGGTATAAGAAAGACACCACAAACGGTAGTGGAAATCCGTTTGATAAGTTGATAGTGAACGCCATGAAAAATTCCGATAAGTTTGAATGGTTCGTCAAATAACCCAAAGAGAAAATTCTCTTACATTTCTGAATAATTACTTCAAAAACTACCATTAGCTTCAGAACATGCCTTTTTATAGGCTGCTAGGTACAATTCTCTTTTCCTATTTTATTCTCTAATAAATTCAGTTCTGACAAAAAGACGTGGCTTCTTCAATTACATGGCTGAACTTGAATTATATTTACTATTTGTGCTCTATTTGTTGATTCCACATATGTAGACTTGCCATCCTCTATCACAATGTGTTGTGCTAAAGTATTTAAAACCTCCTTGAACCTCTTTGCACGTGCTCTTGTAACTGGACCAACAGAACTAGAATCGGATCCTTGACCTTATCATTCCCCTCCGCTTGAAGAGGATTGGCCATCAAATCGTCACCTGTATCAAAAGGACTTGAATCAGAAACGTTAAAAGTTTCACTAACATTATACTGACCTTGTAAATCCAATTTGTAAGCGTTGTCATTGATGCGCTCAAGAACTTGAAACGGTCCGTCTCCTCGTGGAAGCAACTTTGAGCACCTTTGATTCGGAAACCTTTCCTTGCGCATATGCAACCAAACCCAATCACCGGGCTCAAAAATAAGCTTACGATGTGCTTTATTGGCTTGTTTAACATATTGCTTCGTTCTCTGCTCGATATTGAGCCTTGCTTTCTCATGTATCTTGATACGAACCTCGCCAACAACGTGACGAAACCCGATACCAAATCTGGAAACAACAACCCAAGATCTTTCAAGTTTGATGGAAACCGCGACCCGTTGTGATACGAACCACGCCAACAACGTTACGAAACCCGATACCAAATCTGGAAACGACAACCCAAGATCTTTCAAGTTTGATGGAAACCGTGACCCGTTGGCTAGCGAAGCAAGAACCTTGGTATGATGAAGACGCCACAAACGGTTGTGGAAATCTGTTTGATAAGTCGATTTGAACGCCACAAGGAATCCTTGATAAGTTCGGATAAGTTTCTTCAAGAACTCAAGAAGAATAATTCACAATATGAATAAACATCAAAATCTTGTTTCCATCATCTGAGATCAGCCTTATATAGGCATAGTTGCAATTTGTAAAATTCCTAATCTACCCTTAAGGATAAACATGCCTAAAAACATAACAAAAAAAGATCAGATTTAACTATGAAATTCGGAATTAAAGATATAACAAAATTCAAATTTTAAACTAAAACTTAAAATTCAAATAGGATTACAAAAAATCAAATCTTGATCAGATCTTCTAAACTTCTTGAATTTCGTTTTGAATCTTGATCTTCTTGAAAACATAATCTTGACCTGATTCTTTGTTGGGAAAAACGTCCTAATAAGCTAGGATATGCAAATTGGCGATGCAATGGCTTAATGGAAATGTATGGCTGATTGGCTCTCTTCCGGATCAACTTTGATGAGTATAATCAGCTTTTGCTCACCCTCAGTAGTGAACACGCTGTCGTTTTATTGTAGAACTCTCCGGACTAAGTTATTTAGCTCTTCTTTGAATCTTTTAGCTCGAGCCCTCGTCACCGGACTAACTGGAACTTGAATGAAAGTATTCCTAGCAGCCTTGATGTCCTCATCAAGACCTCAACCCATTGCGTCAACAAAAACAAGAACCTTGGTATATTTAACATCAACTCATTATTTAATGCGAAACAAGAACCTCGGTATAAGGAAGACACCACAAACGGTAGTGGAAATCCGTTTGATAAGTTGATAGTGAACGCCATGAAAAATTCCGATAAGTTTGAATGGTTCGTCAAATAACCCAAAGAGAAAATTCTCTTACATTTCTGAATAATTACTTCAAAAACTACCATTAGCTTCAGAACATGCCTTTTTATAGGCTGCTAGGTACAATTCTCTTTTCCTAATTTATTCTCTAATAAATTCAGTTCTGACAAAAAGACGTGGCTTCTTCAATTACATGGCTGAACTTGAATTATATTTACTATTTGTGCTCTATTTGTTGATTCCACATATGTAGACTTGCCATCCTCTATCACAATGTGTTGTGCTAAAGTATTTAAAACCTCCTTGAACCTCTTTGCACGTGCTCTTGTAACTGGACCAACAGAACTAGAATCGGATCCTTGACCTTATCATTCCCCTCCGCTTGAAGAGGATTGGCCATCAAATCGTCGCCTGTATCAAATGGACTTAAATCAGAAACGTTAAAAGTTTCACTAACATTGTACTGACCTTGTAAATCCAATTTGTAAGCGTTGTCATTGATGCGCTCAAGAGCTTGAAACGGTCCGTCTCCTCGTGGAAGCAACTTTGAGCACCTTTGATTCCGAAACCTTTCCTTGTGCATATGCAACCAAACCCAATCACCGGGCTCAAAAATAAGCTTACGATGCGCTTTATTGGCTTGTTTAACATATTGCTCCGTTCTCCGCTCGATGTTGAGCCTTGCTTTCTCATGTATCTTGATACGAACCTCGCCAACAACGTGACGAAACCCGATACCAAATCTGGAAACAACAACCCAAGATCTTTCAAGTTTGATGGAAACCGCGACCCGTTGTGATACGAACCACGCCAACAACGTTACGAAACCCGATACCAAATCTGGAAACGACAACCCAAGATCTTTCAAGTTTGATGGAAACCGTGACCCGTTGCCTAGCGAAGCAAGAACCTTGGTATGATGAATACACCACAAACGGTTGTGGAAGTCTGTTTGATAAGTCGATTTGAACGCCACAAGGAATCCTTGATAAGTTCGGATAAGTTTCTTCAAGAACTCAAGAAGAATAATTCACAATATGAATAAACATCAAAATCTTGTTTCCATCATCTGAGATCAGCCTTATATAGGCATAGTTGCAATTTGTAAAATTCCTAATCTACCCTTAAGGATAAACATGCCTAAAAACATAACAAAAAAAGATCAGATTTATCTAAGAAATTCGGAATTAAAGATATAAAAAAATTCAAATTTTAAACTAAAACTTAAAATTCAAATAGGATTACAGAAAATCAAATCTTGATCAGATCTTCTAAACTTCTTGTATTTCGTTTTGAATCTTGATCTTCTTGAAAACATAATCTTGACCTGATTCTTTGTTGGGAAAAACGTCCTAATAAGCTAGGATATGCAAATTGGCGATGTAATGGCTTAATGGAAATGTATGGCTGATTGGCTCTCTTCCAGATCAACTTTGATGAGTAAAATCAGCTTTTGCTCACCCTCAGTAGTGAACACGCTGTCGTTTTGTTGTAGAACTCTCCGGACTAAGTTATTTAGCTCTTCTTTGAATCTTTTAGCTCGAGCCCTCGTCACCGGACTAACTGGAACTTGAATGAAAGTATTCCTAGCAGCCTTGATGTCCTCAACAAGACCTCAACCCATTGCGTCAACAAAAACAAGAACCTTGGTATATTTAATACGAAACAAGAACGCCAGTATTTAATGCGAAACAAGAACCTCGGTATAAGGAAGACACCACAAACGGTAGTGGAAATCCGTTTGATAAGTTGATAGTGAACGCCATGAAAAATTCCGATAAGTTCGAATGGTTCGTCAAATAACCCAAAGAGAAAATTCTCTTACATTTCTGAATAATTACTTCAAAAAATACCATTAGCTTCAGAACTTGCCTTTGTATAGGCTGCTAGGTACAATTCTCTTTTCCTAATTTATTCTCTAATAAATTCAGTTCTGACAAAAAGACGTGGCTTCTTCAATTACATGGCTGAACTTGAATTATATTTACTATTTGTGCTCTATTTGTTGATTCCACATATGTAGACTTGCCATCCTCTATCACAATGTGTTGTGCTAAAGTATTTAAAACCTCCTTGAACCTCTTTGCACGTGCTCTTGTAACTGGACCAACAGAACTAGAATCGGATCCTTGACCTTATCATGCCCCTCCGCTTGAAGAGGATTTGCCCTCAAATCGTCACCTGTATCAAAAGGACTTAAATCAGAAACGTTAAAAGTTTCACTAACATTATACTGACCTTGTAAATCCAATTTGTAAGCGTTGTCATTGATGCGCTCAAGAACTTGAAACGGTCCGTCTCCTCGTGGAAGCAACTTTGAGCACCTTTGATTCGGAAACCTTTCCTTGCGCATATGCAACCAAACCCAATCACCGGGCTCAAAAATAAGCTTACGATGCGCTTTATTGGCTTGTTTAACATATTGCTCCGTTCTCGGCTCGATGTTGAGCCTTGCTTTCTCATGTATCTTGATACGAACCTCGCCAACAACGTGACGAAACCCGATACCAAATTTGGAAACAACAACCCAAGATCTTTCAAGTTTGATGGAAACCGCGACCCGTTGTGATACGAACCACGCCAACAATGTTACGAAACCCGATACCAAATCTGGAAACGACAACCCAAGATCTTTCAAGTTTGATGGAAACCGTGACCCGTTGCCTAGCGAAACAAGAACCTTGGTATGATGAAAACGCCCCAAACAGTTGTGGAAGTCTGTTTGATAAGTCGATTTGAACGCCACAAGGAATCCTTGATAAGTTCGGATAAGTTTCTTCAAGAACTCAAGAAGAATAATTCACAATATGAATAAACATCAAAATCTTGTTTCCATCATCTGAGATCAGCCTTATATAGGCATAGTTGCAATTTGTAAAATTCCTAATCTACCTCAAGGATAAACATGCCTAAAAACATTACAAAAAAAGATCAGATTTAACTAAGAAATTCGGAATTAAAGATATAACAAAATTCAAATTTCAAACTAAAACTTAAAATTCAAATAGGATTACAAGAAATCAAATCTTGATCAGATCTTCTAAACTTCTTGAATTTCGTTTTGAATCTTGATCTTCTTGAAAACATAATCTTGACCTGATTCTTTGTTGGGAAAAACGTCCTAATAAGCTAGGATATGCAAATTGGCGATGCAATGGCTTAATGGAAATGTATGGCTGATTGGCTCTCTTCCGGATCAACTTTGATGAGTAAAATCAGCTTTTGCTCACCCTCAGTAGTGAACACGCTCTCGTTTTATTGTAGAACTCTCCGGACTAAGTTATTGAGCCCTTCTTTGAATCTTTTAGCTCGAGCCCTCGTCACCGGACTAACTGGAACTTGAATGAAAGTATTCCTAGCAGCCTTGATGTCCTCATCAAGACCTAAACCCATTGCGTCAACAAAAACAAGAACCTTGGTATATTTAACATTAACTCATTATTTAATGCGAAACAAGAACCTCGGTATAAGGAAGACACCACAAACGGTAGTGGAAATCCGTTTGATAAGTTGATAGTGAACGCCATGAAAAATTCCGATAAGTTCGAATGGTTCGTCAAATAACCCAAAGAGAAAATTCTCTTACATTTCTGAATAATTACTTCAAAAACTACCATTAGCTTCAGAACATGCCTTTTTATAGGCTGCTAGGTACAATTCTCTTTTCCTAATTTATTCTCTAATAAATTCAGTTCTGATGAAAAGACGTGGCTTCTTCAATTACATGGCTGAACTTGAATTATATTTACTATTTGTGCTCTATTTGTTGATTCCACATATGTAGACTTGCCATCCTCTATCACAATGTGTTGTGCTAAAGTATTTAAAACCTCCTTGAACCTCTTTGCACGTGCTCTTGTACCTAAAAATGTTTTTCCAAGAGGAAATCAATCCTCAAAAAATTCGGCCACTTTGAGATAAATCTTGATTGGTGGTTCAAATGTTAAATCAAGAATCTAGACTAGTCAAAAGATCCTAGTCCTATCTAGATTCAAATTCCTTTTAAACCTTTTTGAATTTAAATATGATTCACTTATTTGAATTAAATACTTTCCACACAACATCAACCATATTAATTAATTTAAATCAATGGAATATTTCAAATTTTCTTTCCTCACAAAAACCGTGCACATCAATTTAAGGAAAGAAAAATCCATCAAATAATTTCCATTATTTAAGTCTATTAATAATTTAATGTTAGGAATATATTTGAATAATTTTGAAACAAAATTTTCTTCCCTCCACCTATCTGAAAACCGTGCACCACATTTAGATTAGGAGAGAAAAATTTGTTTTCAAAATTAAATAATTCAAACACAATCTTATTTCAAAATTCAATTAACCAATCTCATGTTGACAAATCATATTATTTGTCTACACAAATCTCACATGTCCAATCCTTTCTGGATTGCATGTTAGAGAGTATCATGTCTTAATAGACATTACTAAATTCCATTTAAATTTACCGATCTCATTAGGAACAAATCCCGAGACGCTATACGGAACTATATGAGCTAATAGAGGGACCCGATGGAAATATGTAAAGAGGCTCCTATAATTGTGAAAAATTAATCCTAGATTAATTATTCATCAATTATCAACTTCAATACTATTCAACTAAAAGTTTGAAGCTGAACTCCTGTTTACATACCGTATTACGAAAGCTCTCTTACGCAGCGCTTCTTCCATTTTATTCATCGCTTGCTTAATCCCCATATGTTATCCATGATTGAATTAAGGACTTTTTCCGTTTTACCTTTTCAATCATTTTAACTTAAAGTTCCATTATTCTCTATTGAAAGAATCACCAATTGTAAAACCATACAATTGATAAACCACCAGAGAACACAAAGTAAACCGATGGCCAAGATCTTGTTATTCTATCTTTCAATCCCCGAATAATGCCTTTAAGTAGATAACATTTACTATCGTTAAGATAGCTATGGATTCCGTATCTATGAATCTTGATTTCTCCATCCATAAGTCATGCACCCAAAACACAAGTATATTGACCATGAATTAACAGTGTCTCACCTATAGTGCATTAAAGTACATAAGTCATGGATACGAACTCAAGTAATCATTTCAGGATTAAGATTAATGCAGGATGATAATCAAAGTGTTATTGATTCTTATAAACGGAATTATTAAACCGAATCAATTAACACTTTAGGTCCAGTCCAATGTCATACCTCAATACTGGTATACATTAAAGTTTCTATTCGGAACCTATCCGATGGTCATGACAAACCATCCCTCCAAGGAAGTAGACAACCTTTACAATCTTATCATGAATAAGATCCCCAAATCTTATTCCATCGATTGCGGACTATTTATTTGGACTGTTATCAAATTACCACGTCTTCTATGTATACCCCGTATACATATGGTAATCCGATATATTACCAACAGTCAAGGATATTTTATGTTTGCTCAAAATAACCATACAATCAACTAATGAAAGTAAATAGGACACAACTTATTAAACATGAATAACATCCTCTTATTAATATCAAAATGTCATATTTACAGAAAATCCCTAATATTGATTTTCTATCCTTAGGGCACATTTAGATCCCAACAATAAAACCGATTGGGTGTAAGTGGGTATACAAGAGGAAGAGAGGTGTGGATGGGAAAGTGGAAACTTTCAAGGCAAGACTTGTAGCGAAGGGCTATACGCAGAAAGAAGGAATCGACTATGATGAAACCTTCTAGCCTGTAGCAATGCTCAAGTCAATCCGCATTCTTTTATCTATTGCGGCTGCTCTCGATTATGAGATCTGGCAAATGGATATCATGACAGCTTTCTTGAATGGCTCTCTTGAAGAAGATATCTATATGATACAGCCAGACGGGTTCAAGGCAAAAGGCCAAGAAGACAAAGTATGCAAGTTGCTTAAATCCATTTATGGATTAAAGCAAGCGTCTCGTTCTTGGAATATTAGGTTTGATCAAGCAATCAAAACCTATGGATTCGAACAAAACATTGATGAACCATGTGTTTATAAATGTATCAAGAACGAGAAAGTGGTTTTCCTTGTACTTTATGTGGATGATATATTGCTTATTGGAAACGATGTGGCAACATTATCATCTGTCAAAGTTTGGTTAGCCAAACAGTTTGACATGAAGGACTTAGGAGAGGCTAGTTATGTTCTTGGTATTCAACTCTTTAGAGATAGAAAGAACAAAACGATAGCACTCTCTCAAGCATCATACATTGATAAAGTACTTGAGAAGTTTTCTATGAAAGATTCCAAGAAAGGTGCCCAACCTTTCAGAATTGGAATCAAGCTTTCTAGAGATGACTGTCCCAAGACATCGGAAGAAAGTGAGCATATGAAAAATGTACCTTATGCATCAGCGGTAGGTAGTCTTATATACGCTATGTTATGCACAAGGCCTGACATTTGTTTTGCGGTTGGTATGGTAAGTCGATATCAGTCGAATCCGGGACCGAATCATTGGGTTGCGGTCAAGCATATACTCAAGTATCTACGGAGAACGAGGGACTATATGCCAGTGTATTCCGGTCAGGATCTTGTTCCTAGAGGATACACAGATTCTGATTTTCAATCAGATCAGGATTTAAGGAAATCGACTTCAGGATCTGTTTTTACCCTTGGAGGTGGTACCGTTGTGTGGAGGAGTATTAAGCAATCTTGCATTGCTGACTCGACCATAGGAGCCGAGTATGTGGCAGCCAGTGAGGCATCAAAGGAAGCGGTATGGCTCCGCAGGTTCCTTGGTGACCTTGAGGTCGTTCCTGGTATGTATAATGCTATGGTGCTCTACTGTGACAACAGTGCAGCAGTATCTAATACTAAGGATCCTAGGCATCATAAGAGGAGTAAGCACATTGACAGAAAATATCACATCATCAGAGGCTTTGTTGAGAGTGGAAATATGACGGTTTGCAAAATCGCATCAGAGGACAATCTTGCTGTAATAACCCGAATTTTGATGACTCTAGATTTCCTTTGAATGAGGAAAACTTAAGTCTAGATCATGTTTGGAATAGAATATCGGTATAAGTTTGAGTTCTCGGTTAATTAGCTACGAGACTCAATGATGCTCTACTGTGACAACAGTGCAGCAGTATCTAATACTAAGGATCCTAGGCATCATAAGAGGAGTAAGCACATTGACAGAAAATATCACATCATCAGAGGCTTTGTTGAGAGTGGAAATATGACGGTTTGCAAAATCGCATCAGAGGACAATCTTGCTGTAATAACCCGAATTTTGATGACTCTAGATTTCCTTTGAATGAGGAAAACTTAAGTCTAGATCACGTTTGGAATAGAATATCGGTATAAGTTTGAGTTCTCGGTTAATTAGCTACGAGACTCAATGATGGATTACTGAGCCTAGTATAAGACATTTTAAGTAAAATGGCGTGATGAAATTTCATGATTCCATGTTGGTCAAAGTTTGACCAAGAAAGTCAAAGTTGACCAAAAAGTCAAAGGGTTGACTGTACAGTAATAGGATAAGCAGTATGGGAAATATACTGCTAAAATTGTCTTTTTGGACAAAATAACAAGAATAAGGTATGAGACCACCCTAGAAAAATCAAGCACACTAAGTTGGATATCAAAGTCCTAATGACTTTCAGAAATAAGAAAAAAAAATTTTTACAGTCCATTTTTACGCAGATAAATTTTGGACTGCAGTCAAGTATAACAGTACTGAATTATACTGTGTATTAGTGAACATAGTATTGGAAATATCTGTGTTTGCAAGAAAATAGACTGCATTTTAAGGAAAAAGCCAAACAAGACCTTATGATGATGTCACCCTATTTTGGAATTATGACATCATTTTGATTTAAGGAAATTGTGGAAAGAAATCTTTGCCACCTAAGCCCATAATGGCCGGCCACCTAAGGGGGTAAAAATGTAAATATTTTATCTTTTGGGGGCAAAAGTGTAATTTTGGAAAATATAATGATGTAAGCATAAGGTAAGCACATGATGTCATCAAGATGATGTCATCATGATGAGGTAAGCAAAACTTGGTCTCCAAGGCATTCAATGGCCGGCCAACACTTGTAGGGGTCAAAGTGCAAATATTTTTGCTTCAAGGACTAAAGTGCAATTTTAGAAAAGTAATTAAATCCAAATTCAAGGACTTTTTAGCAATTTTGAAAGTTCAAAATCAGCTATAAATAGGGGTGAATGGGGGCGGATTTTGAGGGGAAAAATTTGGAAAACAAGCCAAACTATGGCAAAATTCTCCCATACCCATTTTCTCTCTAAAACCGACCCTAGGAAGAGAAAAAAAAATTGGTTGGCTGGATTTTTGGTAATGGCCAGACCTTGTGTGAATGTGTGAGGCTCAATTTAATTGGCCAAAATTTTTGGAACCCCAATTGGAGGGGAGGCCGGTTGTGTGGAGCCAAGGAAAAAGGGAGAGAAAAGTTGGAATCAATCAAGCCAACCTCTTGGATTGATCTAGGTAAATCTCTAAAACCCTTAAGTTTTTCTATTGAGCTTGAAACTAGATACTCATGTGGTTGTTTTTCATGAGGAATGGCCGAAAATTGGAACCCATTTGGGGGAGGAGAATCGGCTGCAATGGCAGCCAAGGGGGAGTGAGGAAAAAGTTGGAATTCAAGCTTGTGAACCAACATCCAAGCTCTAGAGGTAAACCCTTGGCGCTAAACCTTTTTAATTTGAGCTTAAATTTGGGCAATTTAAGTGTATTTCCATGTTTGGGATGTAAGATCATAAGCTCATTTTATTATGCCATGCAATAAGTTTTGTGCTTGATTATGTGCTTGATTAGGGTGCTAAGGTCTCAGTTATGGTTATGGTGCATGAGTTGCTAATTATGCTTGCATGATTATTAGGGTTTCATGCATGCACATAAGGTGTTTGATATATGTCCCCAATATGCCTAAGAAGTTATAGGTCATGCATGTTTATGTTTGAGCTAGATTAGAAGCTTGATTGATGAATGGTGATGCAAATCAAATGTTTTGCAAAACCTAGTTTGGTGCAAGAACACCCAAGGGTTTTGCCTTGCATGGATGAATGTTTTACGTTAGAAAGCGCTGCATGACTGATATTAGGCTCCCACTGCGGGCGGTTGAGGTAGTGTGCGCATAATAGGACGTAAAACGAACTTAAAACCGAAAACTGCCAGTTCGGGTGCTAACTGGCCAGTTTCGGGAAAAGTGAAATTTGAGGCCTTTAGAGGTCGAATTAGAGGAAACTTAAAACATGAAAGTTATTCAGAAGGGTTTTTCCTAGGGGACAGTGTGGACAGTTTTCCAAAATAAGACTCCAAAGGCCTTCGTTTTTACAAAAACCCGAGACTAAGAATTCCTGGGCAGATTTGTGCTCTCGGTCTGGGACTTCAACAAGGAAAATGACTAAGTTAAAGGCAGAACTGGGTTTTTCTCATAACATGAAAGTTTTAGATTTTTCGAGATCTTAAACTTTCGTGAAGACAACGTTTTCAAATTCAATTCAGATTTTTATACTGACATGGATTTCTAAAGAGTGTGCAGGAAACATGAAATTCCAGCACAGGATTTTCTAAAACAATACAGGAAAACTGTATTTTTACACCAACACCAATGTTTTGACTGTGAGAACTGTCCCAAAGGCAGTTTTCAACAGTTAATAATTTTTACAAACCTTTCTCAAAGAATTACAATTTTTCAAAGTTAAACTAGGGTTTTTGTAAGAAATGAACAAAGAGAACCAAGTTTTTCCAAAGCAAAGAGAAAAACAAGTTTTTGGATTCAAAAGTTATCTTTCTTTCGGCAACAAGACAATGATGGACGGTGACCGGAAAGGATACCCGAGTTACTGGACAGGGCCCAAAATCCAAGGTTGACTTAGGATAATTGAACTAAGTTTGGTTACCTCAAGGGTTACTCAAGGTAACCCAACAAGGTGTTAAGATTGGGTTTGGATCTAAAACCCAAAAGATTATGGATAGATAACCAAGCATAGGCCAAGGTTAGGATGATAACCTAACCCTATTCATGTATGATTGGGATTAATACCCAAGGTTACCTTATGTAACCAAGTAAGCTATCATGAGTATATGGGGGACATATAACTAAGATTATGAATGGGTGTTGGTTAGGTCACCAGCATCTTAAGGTTATAATTATGAAGCCTTATGCTATGTCCTTTGACATAACAGGAGATAGCCTGTTGTTGTGCCTCAGCTTGGAGTCGCACGAAATAGGACACAGCTAACCAAGTAAGTACAACTCCGCCTACAGCATAGACCCTTTGTTGTTACTTGCCTAATGTGATGGTATGTTATGGCATGTGATGATATGTTATGACGTGTAATGTTATGGTATGTTATGTCATGTGATATTATGGTATGATATGTTATGGTATGTATGGCATGTCATGGTATGTTATGAATGAGGTTATGTTATATTATATGTTGTAATATTGTGACATCATGAAGCATGTTCACTAATGTTAAACCACCTGGTAAGAACAAGACAAGTAAGATGTTGTGTCGTACCGACTTGCCACAAAGGCGGGTTTAAATGGTATGGTTCATGGTTTGAGTTGGATTGGATGGCTACCTAAACTACTCCATGTTAAATTTTGTGTTTCATGGTTTGAGTTAAAACGGACTGCCGCCTTCAACCATTCCTTGGCTATGTACTACGGTACGAGCACACATGATAAGTAAAGGAATAGAACTAAGCTAAGTTATGAATCCATATTTGATTCATAAGAGGTCATAATTGGTTCATGCATAATGATATGTGTTTTGCGTCGCGGATGTAACAGTTGTACTTGCTGAGCGAAAGCTCACGTCTTATGTCTATGCTGTAGGTAAGCAACCTGCCAGCAATCTCTGATGCAATACTGTGGAAGGCTGGTGCTGCGGACTGTGAAATGTGGGATGGACACTGCCACGGATTTTGAAAAAAAATATACTCTATAAAATATATTGTAATGAAAAAGGGTTTTCATATTTTCATGATGTTTTAAGTATGAATGACAAAGTTTATGTATGTATGGCAAGCAAGTTGCCTCTTGTGGTACCAATCCGCATTAAGACGGGTTTGGTCTACAATTTGATTTCGATGGCCTTCAAGGAGGGTTTGAAAGTTCGGTACTCGAGTAAGTACCTATCAGTAAGTATGAGTTTGAGGATAAAGTTCAAGTTGAAAGTTTTAAAATAAAGTTTAAAGAAAAAAAAAATTTCTCCCAAATTTTCCGCAAGTTTAAGTTCAGTATGTAAGTAAGGTGACGACCCGGCATGGGAAGTCGGGGCGTTACAGTTTGATATCAAAGCAGAGTTCCTGCCATCCAATTTCACAGTTCTGCTGCCAGCACCATAGTTTTGTAAGTTTGTTTTCTTACTTTGTTTTATAAGATTATTATAATGGCATCTACCTGGTGTTAAATTTGGGTCGGACTAAAGAGGACCACGAGGCTCCGTTGACATTCCGAGGAATGGAGGAGAAGCTTCGCATCTTCAATAAGAATCAAGGAGTGGATGCACGATATGGAGACCCTCCTCAGATTATGTCATGCAGGGACGTATCTTCAGGATATGCTTGCCAGTCGAGCCGACGTCTAGTCAAGGAAGCTCGTGCAAGGAGTCTTGTCCAAGAGGATCTTGAGAGGAGATTCCTAAATGGATTTCTCGACGACAGCAAGGATCACCCATGTATTACCGCAATATCAAGATGTACTAGGATATGTACATGAGACGATACGTCAGCTATGTTGCAGCCTGACATGCTTATCCGAACGAGTTTATGGGCTTTTATTGCCAGTAAATCAGAGTCGCACAGTGGAAGTGTGATGGATAAACTAAGCTTACGATATGATGATCGCTAGAAAAGCAGTAAGAAATGAGTAGGCCCTAAGAATAGATAGCCTATCGCCTCATTTTGGGTATAGTGATCTTTCCATTTAAGGAATTGGATTGAGATTATGGAAGTTAAGTTTCCTGATTGTGAAACTTTTGCTCCATAAGAGAAATATTGGACATTGGGAAAATTTTGAGGATGCCTTAGTTTGGGGGTAGCAAATAAGCAATATGCTACCAACAACAATTTATTAGGCTATGATTTTTTATGATAAGGATGATGATTATGAGATTTGATGATATGAAGTTAACGAGGTTAAGGTCGATGGCACCAACCCTGAAGTCGACATATAGTGGATGATTAAGGTCGACTGTAGACAACCATTTAAGTAATGGAAATTATGAGATGATGATTGGGAGTTTTAGATATCCCTTAGAACTATGATTATGCCTTTGAGCTTTAAAAGAAATGCTAAAGGCAAGAAGAACGTTTCTACTAGCTAACAAGTAGCTAGTTGATACAAGGATACCTTTCATTGCATCACTTGAACAGTAATATGTTTTCAATAATACTATTTATTATTGATTTTCATGATTGAATTGGAAAAGATTCCAAAAAGTATCTTAAATGTGAGAACATATTAAGATACATGAAAAGACAGGTAACAGTAAGGTGTCGTACCAACCTCCCGTGATCGTGGAGGCTACATGTTTCAGTTGTGATCTTGACTGTCCGTGATCGTGAAGGGTCAAGTTTATAAGACCGTTCGTAAAATCGCAAAGGCTTATAAAATTCCCAGAACTGTTAGGGACCTTGCAAACCCTAGCTTTGTCTGGAGGCTGCACGCATTTGGTATGTACACTATGGGCCTACATATTAAGACTATAATAACCAACCTGTTTGTAAACTTATGATTTCTTTCGTTAAGAATCAAAGTTTGTTTATGCTATATGTATGATATGTTTTCTATGAAAAGTTGTTGAATCTTTTGCTAAAAGATTCAATAAGTTAGTTACGCAAGTTTAAGACCTTTTGTCAAAAAGGGTAAATTTATGCTTTATGATTCTATGTTAGTAATTTATAAATTTAAGAAAATCTTTTACGCAGTTCAGAAAAGTTTAGGACAATGGTCCAGTTTAATTATACTGTTATCAGTTGAAAACAATATATGAATATTTATGTTATTATGTTATTATGAACTGCATTTAGGAGATTAAGCCAAACAAGGCCTTTAAGGATGACACCTCTGATGACAAGTGTCATTGTTATGATTGGTCACCTCACAGGGACCAAAATGCAAATATTTTATGTTTAGGGGTCAATTTGCAAATTAAGGAAAGTTCATGATTTTAGAGCTAAAAAGTCTTCTAAGGAAGGATTTAGTAAAAATTTGATGTTTGAAGGCTTAACCATAACCGGCCAATTCATAGGGACCAAAGTGCAAATATTTTGCCTTTAGGGGCCAATGTGCAATTTTGGAGAAAATTATAAACTTATCAGCAATTATGTAAATTTTTGAATTAGGGACTTTTTAAGTAAAGTTTCTAAGTTCAATTAAGTCAATGATCCATTTCTAGTTTAGTTAGTTTGGTTGGAAATCAAGGAAGACAAGTTAAGATTGTATTTGATAACTCTAGCTAGAACCAATCACATTGTTCCATGTGTCACCATAGGAACCGGCCACATCATGGCTTTTTGAGCAAGGGATCTTGTTTTTGAAAAGTGTTATACAAATTAGAAGATTTTAAGTGTTATTAAAAGTTTACAAATCATACCCTAAGTTTGGTAATTAAACACTTTGATTTGCTTGGTTGATTTTGTGTTATGGATCAATTAGCAAATTGTTTCACATGGTTTCTTCAAAACCGATCACATGAGGATAAGACACTCTAGACCCCCCTAGCCTTGCACCCTTGGCAAGCCAAGGCTTGCACACCTAGGCACCAAAGGCCGGCCACCACAAGGAAGCAACACATCATGGTGTAGCCTTGGTGAGTAACATCCCTAGTCTTGCTCACTTGGCAAGCTCATGTATTGCCAAAGCCACCACCCAAGGGCCGGCCACCACAAGGAAGTGACACTTCATAGCCTAGCTTTGGTGAGTGAGTATGCCTAGCTTTACTCACTTGGCAAGCCAAGGCCTTGCTAAGCCAACACCAAGACCGGCCATCATTAGAGAATGACACCTCATGGACTAGCTAGGATTAGTAAGCCATTCTAGCTTTGCTCACATGGATGACCAAGGCATTGACACATCCCTTGGCCTAGCCTTGATGAACCAACACTCTAGACTTCCTAGCCTAGCCTCCTTAGCAAGCCAAGGCTTGCACATCTCAGCCCTAGGGCCGGCCAACACAAGGTAATGCCACCTCAAGCTTGTAGCCTTGATGAGCAAGCACTTTAGCTAAGCTTGCTTGGCAATTTGGAGCAAGAATGGCCGGCCAACACATAGGAACTAAAGGAGAAATATTTTGGCTTGAAGGACCATTGCATAAAATTACAAAAGATGGATTTCTTGAACTCTTTTAGCCTTGACACCTCATGCACCTAGGCTAGCTTAGTAAGCTTGCTACCCTTGCTTGTTGGTAAGCAAAAGCATGCTCAAACTCCACCTAAGGCCGGCCACACTAAGAGAGGGACACCTCATGGTTCCTAGCCAACATGATTAAGCACCCTGGCTTGGGTTATTTGGCACAAGAAGAACAAGAATGGCCGGCCACCTTTCAAGAAGACAAGACCAAATTGGTTTCTTCTATGGACTAAAGAGCAAGTTGTTGAACCTTTAGGGGTTAGTAAGCAATTTCAGAAATTTATACTTCATCTATAAATAGGTGAAGGTTCTCCTATTTTATTTGGTTAGCCAACACACACTTAAGCAGTACAAACTCTCTAAATTCTCCCATAGAAGCCGAGCAAAGAGAGGAGAGAAAAGAAAGAAAAGAAAACTAGAGAAAGAGTTTCGTTTTAGGGTAGGAAGTGTGAGGGAAATTTGAATACCCTAGTTAAAGAATTCCATCAGTGGAACTTGAGGTAAATATTGTTATCCTCTAGTTCTTCATTTAGAATTTAAGAGAATGATTAGTATGGATAATCATGAGTTCAATTTTATAAGATATGTGCACTAAGGTTTTAGTATGCTTGATTAGAATTTCTAACCGAACAGTTTTTCTGAAAATAAGAATTTGAGGCCTTTAGAGGCCGAATCTTAAAAAAGTTAAAACTACAAAGTTGTAGAAAAGGAAACAATTCTAGGGGCCAAAGCGGACAGTTTTTGAAAATAAGGCCTTTAAGACCTTCGTTTCTTCTAAAACCCGAGACCAAATTATGAGTAGTAAGTCTGGTCGAAAAATTTTCAAAGGCAAAAATAAGCATGTTAAAGACAGATTTGAAGTTTGAGGTTAAAACAAAAGTTGTAGGAGACTTCAAGATCTACAACTTTCATGCAGGAAACTTTTCCAAATTCGAAACAGATTTGTGGGAAAAGAATCAAACTTTATGAATTGTTTTTGAACCCGGTTTTCAAAATATTAGAGTTCTTACTAAATTTCGAAAAGGAGTTGAAATTTAGGATTTGTAGTTAGCAACTAGAATCATATGTTATTATGATAGGATGATACTCATCCTATGATTTCTTGAAAACAGGAAAGCGACCTGTTTGAGTGAAGAATTTTGATTCAAGGTGCAGTAACGGTAAGTACGACTCCGCCTACAGCATAAACGAAAACTATTTGTTGAATGCTTTCAAGTTTATGATGATATAAGCATGATAAAACATTATGGCCTGTATGATATCAAGTTCATGATGTTATGTGTATAAGAAGTATTTATGATATGTATGTATATACGTTTTTAAGATATGATGAATATTAAAGTATGAATGGCATGTATGTATTCAAGGAATAATGAATGTATGGCATGTATGTTTTCAAGTTCATGTTAAGAGATATATGATGTATGTTTATAGTATGTATGTTCATATGATGAATAATTTGATATTATGGCATCACGAAGTATGCTCACTAAAGATAAGCTATTTGGTAAAGTATGAAATCCCAGTTTCAGTTAAGAAACTGGTTATGAATATAAAACAACATTTCAAGTATGAAATAAGATAAGAACAAGATTTTAAGCATCACTATAAGCAGAATGCTATATGTCGTATCGGCCCGCGTCAGGTCGGGTTTGGTTCATGGTTTGAGTTGGACAGGGCTGGCCGCCCCAACCACTCCATGGCAGCGCGCCACGGTACGTACAGTTATGTTATGTTAAGTAAGGGCCCAAAAAATATGCTAACTTATGAAAACAGGAATTGACCATAAATGGTTCATGCATTATGTTATCATGATATGTTTTGCGGATAAATAGTTGTGCTTGCTGAGCGTAAGCTCATGTTTTAAGTTTATACTGTAGGTAAGCAACCCTGCGGTACTTCATGATACAAGGCGGTGGAGCATGGCAAGGCAAAGCTGTGAAACTGTGGGACGGGAATTCACTACGTTTCTTTTTGTTAAATTATGCTACGCTAAATATGTTGTATTTAAGTACAAGAACCCATTTCTGCCATAAGTAGTTATGTATAAGTACATGTATGTATGTAAGTGTTTATTATGAAGTTTCCAAGTCAAGTTATATTTATCAGTTATATAAAAAAAAAAAAAAAAATTTATGTCTAAATTTTCATATATTATTAAGTAAGAATGTATGGTAACGGCCGGCACTAGGCGGGTCGTTACAGAGTTGGTATCAGAGCAGACGGTCCTACCTTTCGGTTTCACAGTTTGCTTGCCTGCGCCACAGCCATTGTAAGTTAAAAATATTTCGTATTTATATTATGTAATTATAGGAATTTGTATAATCTAGATTAGAGGACAATGGATGAAGATAGAGGTGCAGCTTATGCGTTTTTCATGATGTCTCGGCTAATATTCGATGGGACTAGACGAACCGTGACACTAGCAGCATGGCTTCATGATATGGAGTCTATCTTTCGAATATGTCATATTCCGCCCTATCTACAAGTATCATTGGCAAGTCGTTGTCTAGCAATAGATGCTAGGCTATGGTGGAGAACGTTAGGAGAACAGGAAGTTCAGGGAGGATCATGGGAAAACTTCCACAACATCATCACTGCTCGTTTTGGACCTCCACTGGCAGAAAACGCCGACATACACTATCGAGGCCCAGATATTTACCGTGACATGAACCTTGTCCGATATCTTAACTATGTTTACGATTGGCATGCTTACCCAGGAGAATCGATGGGCCATTACTGCCGAAGATTTCAGGAGGCTATGTTGCCTCACATTCTAGATTATGGCGACCCAGAGTTTCGGGCATTGCAACTACTCCGGGAAGGACTACCACCTGATGTCAGGGAACATGTCCAAGCACCGGCAATAGGAATGACCATGGAACACATTATTAATGATATCATGGAAGCTGAATTAATAGCTCATATGGTTCAAGCGGATGCTCTAGTGGAAAACAACATCCAAGTGCCAGTCAATAATAATGATGTGGAAGAGCCACCCTTCCAATGGGGTCCAGTATTGCCAGAAGACCCTATTCCGGCGATACCACTTCAGGAGATTCCTCCACAAGAAGATGTTGATGCCATGAATCTTGAAGATATTCCTGACGAGCCCGAACTTCAAGAGGATCCTCACGAAATCATCCTAGATAACGGAGAAGAGGAAGAAGTTAATATGGAGGATGATCCGGAGGAAGTCTTGTTCGATGAGGAAGACTGGGATGTATTCTCCGATGTAACATCAGAGTAGATAGTTTAGGCGTAAAATAATATGTATGTATGTTAGAATATACGAATTATGGATTATGATGAATATAAGATATGTAAATTATAAAGTTAGTAAAAAGTATTAATATATTATGATGTTAAGATTATGAACAATATATGATATAATATGGAATGATGAGATCATGATAGATCTATAATGTTATGTTTTATGATATGATATGATGTTACGATATGATATGATGATATGATGTGATAATACGATCTATGATATGATCTATGATATGATCAGATATCGTATTATGATATGATGAATAAGTATTGTTCATAAGTATTATTTTTATGATGAGATATGAATGAACGAAAAGATATTCGAAGTATAACAATATCTTTATCGTAATTAGATAAGAAATAGAAGATGTCACGCCCACGTACCCGAGCGAACCCTATTCCGCAAGAACCTGATCTTGCAAACACAGTAGCTACCTTGCAACGACAATTGAGAGAACAACAACAGGAGACGAACCAGCTTTGGGAACAAGTAGCTCAACTGAATCAGATTCCACGAGCAAATGAAGTTCCACCGCAACATAATCCCGTACCCCCAGCAGCGCCTCGTGCACCAGAGATTCATCAAGATGATCCGTTAGCACCCGCAGGACTGCAAAGGAATCCACCTTTGGTTAGAGAAGATCTGTTATATGAACGATTTAGGCGAATGAAGGCACCTGAATTTGAAGGAACCACAGATCCAATAGTAGCGGATAATTGGCTACTCGATATCCAAGTAATTTTGGATTTTATGGGACTTACAGAACAGGAGAAAGTTCTTTGTGCCTCCTTTGCACTAAAGAAAGATGCGCGTCACTGGTGGAGGATAGTACAAATGCGCAGAAATGTGGAGTTCATGAGATGGCAAGATTTTGTAGACGAATTCAGAATAATGTACTACAATCAGGAGATTCTTGCAACTCAACAAGATGAGTTTACCAGTTTTAAGCAAGGGTCTATGTCAGTGATGGAAGCAGTCAAAAAGTTTGAACAACTTGCCCGTTTATGTCCAGAACTAGTGCCGAACGAAAGGGAGAAAGTAAGGAGAATGATGAAAATGTTTCGGACAGACATTGCCAAACACGTTAGTGCTGGAAGTAGCCCTCCAACTCTTGTAGCTGATTGTATAAGTCGAGCTATGAGAGCAGAATACTGGATTAATCAGGATAAGAAAGCGAGGATTCAAATATTCAAAGTTAAGAAGGAAGAAAAAGCTGTAGAGAAACAGATACAGTCTAGGCAAAATTAGCAACCAAACTTAAAATAAGTAGTTATGTATAAGTACATGTATGTATGTAAGTGTTTATTATGAAGTTTCCAAGTCAAGTTATATTTATCAGTTGTATAAAAAAAAAAAAAAAATTTATGTCTAAATTTTCATATATTATTAAGTAAGAATGTATGGTAACGGCCGGCGCTAGGCGGGTCGTTACAAAGACAAGATAATAAGGAACAATATGCTTTTCAAATATGAAAAAGCTATGTGATATGATATGTTTTTAAAGTATGGAAAAGTTATATATATTCTTTTCAAACATGGCAAGTTATATGATATACTTGCTCAGTTTTTCATGTAAATAGTTCTTGTGATGCAGTATGAAAGGAAAGTATGATGGTATGAAATGAAAGCATGAGAGTATGAGGAATGAATTATGATGATGTAGAAAGAAGATTATGGTTCTATATAAAAGACATGATCCCATTAGGGTATTAAAATGGGAACATGAACAAGTTATTCAATCCATAGTAACTTGTTATGGATTGATGGTGGATTTGAAGAAAAGCCACTCAGGATTATTCGAATTTTCGAGGACTAAAATCTTTTAAGGAGGGTAGGATGTAATAACCCGAATTTTGATGACTCTAGATTTCCTTTGAATGAGGAAAACTTAAGTCTAGATCATGTTTGGAATAGAATATCGGTATATGTTTGAGTTCTCGGTTAATTAGCTACGATACTCAACGATGGATTACTGAGCCTAGTATAAGACATTTTAAGTAAACTGGCGTGATGAAATTTCATGATTCCATGTTGGTCAAAGTTTGACCAAGAAAGTCAAAGTTGACCAAAAAGTCAAGGGTTGACCAAGAACAGTCAAATGTATGACTGTACAGTAATAGGATAAGCAGTAAGGGAAATATACTGCTAAAATTGTCTTTTTGGACAAAATAACAAAAATAAGCTATGAGACTGTTGGGATCTAAATGTGCCCTAAGGATAGAAAATCAATATTAGGGATTTTCTGTAAATATGACATTTTGATATTAATAAGAGGATGTAATTCATGTTTAATAAGTTGTTGTTGGAGAAATCGGATCCGATATCAGAGTTACGGCACAGCGGAAGTTTTAAAATTTTTATGCCGATTCGAAAAAGAAGCTCATGATGCATATAACAATAAATTAAATTCATGATCAAGCGTACCTTATTTCTTGGATTGAGAAGGAAGGATCTAGACTTCGGAAAGCAACACCGGTCACTTGGATTCATAGAACGTGTGCCCACACACACTCTGAGACGTGGAACTCGAGAATAATAGAAAAGACACGTTGGTCAAACGCTCTAGTAATTCCGGAATCCAAGAAATAAGGTACACTTGATCATGAATTTAATTTATTGTTATATGCATCATGAGCTTCTTTTCCGAATCGGCATAAAAATTTTAAAACTTCCGCTGCGCCGTAACTCTGATATCGGATCCGATTTTTCCAACAATTGGTATCAGAGCCAACTCATGATCATGTATATAACATAAATTATTTAATCGAATAAATTTCTTTCTACGCATTAATGAAATATTTGAGAGAGTTGGCACTCTAGGTTTTATTTTGAGTATGTTAAATATATTATGAATGGATGTATGGATGAATGAATGCTTTATATTATTTTTATAATATATGATCTTGTTCGATTTTGCCGGTCATGATTCCATAGAGGTTAGAATTTGTATCTAGATTTTTCAAGTGTAATAGATGCGGTCTATTATCCCCGCTAGGTCGTTCTTTCAATTCCTAGAATTTTTGCAAGCCGGAAACGGCGTAGGAATTTTTTTGTAAAATTCGGTCTACAATGGATTCGAGGAGATTGAAGATGAACGAAGGTATGTAAATTTTCAAAGGATGTGATTTTGTCTTTTGTTTTTTGGAATTTTTTTTTAATTAAAAAATATTTTTTATTAATAAAATTAAAAAAAAATCACAGAATCCTTTTTGAAAGTTAAAATTTTCAATGATATGTGATCTTGATAATTTGAAAATCAAAATTGAAAATTTAAATTTAAATTTAATAGATATTATTATGAATTTTAAAATTTTGTAATTTAAATTTGAAATTTGGAAATTTCAAAATTTTTTGAATTTTAAAATTTAATAATCGGATTTTTTATTTAAATTTTGATATTTTGTAATTTTGATTAAAATTAAAAATCACATATAATCTTTTTTGAAATTTAAAATTTGAAAAGATGTGACATTGGAGAAGGAAGACACATTGAAGAAGGATGCAAGGCATGGATATACAAATGAAGGCCGATATATGTTTCGGTTAATTTTTGTAATTTTTGCAATTTTTCTTTTCTCTAGGATGGAATCATGATCCACGGCTATTTATATATTTTGCAAACCATAGATGATGTGTTGCTAGATGAATATGTTATACTATTTCGTGATGTATTGATAACATGCCATATAGACTAGGGAGTGCCACTCAATAAATATTGTTTATGCATGAAAAACAAAAACCCTAATTTAAAAGAATGAGTGGGAGAAGGTTTTACACACTAAGACCTACGGCCTCCATCATTGGTCCAATAGTTACGCATGGTAGTACCTAATACTCGGTTTTGACCCGGGAATTCCCTTCGGATAGGTATCTTACCTAGAGCGCACACTGATTTGGATTTCCGAAAGGATAACAATTTTGGGCATATTTTATGTTTAGATCACCCCTCGGTGGCGGATGTAAAATATGGATTCAAAATTGGAAACGATGGTTACACACTCATGCTACTTTATTTATTAACCCTCCCTTGAGGCTCTGTTATATAAAATAGTGGCCAAATAAACGATAGTTAATATATATTTAATGGAGTTATCTCCATGGACGAATATGTATTAATCGAAAGGGATCCGTGTTCTTGGCTAGTTATTCTATGACTACCCCTCGGTAGCTTAGAAAGCAGAAGCTAGGAATTATCGTTGTAAGGTATGTGTTTTAAGGGTTTTACACATGAACATTTAGATTGCATATAGATCTTTTTGTTTCATTACAAAACCATATTTTATAAACTGATATGATGTTTGCTCATACTTATTACATGTTTTCTTATTATAGATCAAAATGTCGAGCCCTTTATTTGTGATACTTACGCAAAACAAATTAACTGGCGAGAATTTTAATGACTGGAAAAGGAACTTGCTTATCGTCCTAAACTTTGAGAAACACAGTTTTGTCCTAACCCAACCTCGACCGCCAACGCCTGCGATCGATGCTCCTGATAGGGATTTTGTAGCGCTTGAGCGCTGGGACAATTCCAACCTAAGTGCTATGTGCTATATTCGGGCGAGCATGTCTAACGTGCTCCAGAAACAGCATGAAGAGCATCAAACTGCTAGGCAGATCATGGATAACCTGGAGGAAATGTTTGGTGAACAAACTATTCAGGCTAAGACCGATGCTATCAAAGGTCTCATGAACTGCAGGCAGAAGGTTGGAACTCCCATCAAGGAGCACATGATGAAAGTCATGGCTTATTTGTCTGAAGCTCAGGCAAATGGGGCTGAGATCGATGCTGCAACTCAATTGGTCATGGTTTTCCAAACCTTATCCAAGGATTTCGATTTGTTTCAGGCATCCTACAACCTTAACAGGAAGGAGATGTCTTTAACGGAATTGATGAAAGAGTTGCAAGCCTTTGAGAACATTTTTAAGGGTTCTGGATCTAAGGCTGAGGCAAATGTGGCTGAACCTAGTTCGCCTGCTCCTAATCCCAAAAGGAAGAAGGAAAAGGGGAAGAACAAGGGGAACAAGCCTGTGGCGAATGCACCTGTTTCTAAGAAGTCTACCAAGACTAAGAAGCGAAAGATGGATCCCATAAAGGCTAAGTGCTTTCACTGTGGGAAGAAAGGACATTTCAAGAAGGATTGCCGAGAATACCTGTCTATGTAAAAGCAAAAAGGTAATTTCGATATCCTGTATCTTGAGGGTTGTTTAGTGGAGGAATCTAAGGACAATTGGGTTATAGATTCTGGAGCTACTAACCATATTTGTATTTCTCTGTAGGGGTTCAAGGTAACGAGAAGTCTGCATGACGAGAACTTCATGTTAAGAACCGGTGATGGGACATTAGTGCAAGCTGAAGCAGTGGGAGAAGTGCATCTTTATTTTGATGAATTTAGGTTTATTGTTTTGAGACATTGTTTTTATGTTCCTAGTTTCAAAAGGAACCTAATTTCGGTAGCTTGTTTGATTAAAGATTCTTATTCAGATTCTTTTAATAATAAAGTTGTTATTAGGAAAAACAATTCTCTTATCTGTAATAGATGGATGCATGGAAATCTTTATTTTATCAAACCTAAGATGCACTCACTGCTTGATACAGAATTGGAAAAGAACTCTAAAAGACATAAGTCTTCTCACTCTAACAAATCATATCTTTGGCATTTACGACTTGGTCACATAAGCCTTAACAGAATTCAAAGGATGGTAAAGGAGGAATGCCTTGACTTGTATGAGGTTGAACCTTGACCACAATGTGAATCCTATTTGGAGGGCAAGATGACTAAACGGCATTTTGCTGCCAAGGATGGTCGTGTAGAGGAACTTTTAGAACTTGTGCATACGGTTGTTTGTGGTCCCATGAACATAGAAGCACGAGGTGGGTATGAGTATTATATCACTTTTATTGATGATTACTCAAGGTATGGATATGTCTATTTGATGACCCGCAAAAGCGAAGCTTTTGACAAGTTCAAAGAATTTCGGGCTGAAGCGGAGAAACAATTAGGCAAGTCCATTAAGACACTTCGATCGGATCGAGGTGGGGAATACCTATCGGATGAGTTCTTAGGATATTTGATAGAGAATGGGATACAATCCCAGTTGACTGCACCTGGTACTCCTCAACAGAATGGTGTAGCTGAGAGAAGGAATAGGACCCTATTGGATATGGTCCGATCTATGATGAGTTACTCCACATTACCTTTGTCATTTTGGGGGAACGCTATACAAACTGCATGCTATCTTCTGAATAACGTTCACTCCAAATTGGTTCCTAAAACTCCTTATGAGTTATGGACGAGTAGGAAACCTAATTTGAATCATATTCGAATTTGGGGTTGTCCGGCACACGTCCTAGATAAGGAAGCGAAGAAGTTGGAGGCACAATCAGAAGTGTACTTGTTTGTTGGCTATCCAAAAGGGACTAATGGTGGTCTGTTCTATAATCCGAAGCAAAATAAAGTCTTCATTTCTACACATGCAACATTCTTGGAGGAAAGTTACATGGAAGACTTTAAACCTCGTAGCAAAGTAGTGCTTGAGGAGATGACTTCGGGTTTGGATATTCCAAAAGTCACAGAAAATCCTGTGGAAAAACCATTAAAGAATCAACAACCACGGGAGCTTCGTCGTAGTGGGAGGATTATCAAGGAACCTGAAAGGTACATGTTCAATGGTGAAGTTTTTGAAGCAGAATCCATAGAACATGTTGATGATCCGGCTACGTACAAGGAAGCTATGGAGGATGTTGATTCTAGTTTTTGGCAAAAAGCTATGAACACCGAGATGGAATCTATGGATTCCAACGGGGTCTGGAAACTTGTAGACTTGCCCCAAGGCATAAAACCGATTGGGTGTAAGTGGGTATACAAGAGGAAGAGAGGTGTGGATGGGAAAGTGGAAACTTTCAAGGCAAGACTTGTAGCGAAGGGCTATACGCAGAAAGAAGGAATCGACTATGATGAAACCTTCTCGCCTGTAGCAATGCTCAAGTCAATCCGCATTCTTTTATCTATTGCGGCTGCTCTCGATTATGAGATCTGGCAAATGGATATCATGACAGCTTTCTTGAATGGCTCTCTTGAAGAAGATATCTATATGATACAGCCAGACGGGTTCAAGGCAAAAGGCCAAGAAGACAAAGTATGCAAGTTGCTTAAATCCATTTATGGATTAAAGCAAGCATCTCGTTCTTGGAATATTAGGTTTGATCAAGCGATTAAAACCTATGGATTCGAACAAAACATTGATGAACCATGTGTTTATAAATGTATCAAGAATGAAAAAGTGGTTTTCCTTGAACTTTATGTGGATGATATATTGCTTATTGGAAACGATGTGGCAATATTATCATCTGTAAAAGTTTGGTTAGCCAAACAGTTTGACATGAAGGACTTAGGAGAGACTAGTTATGTTCTTGGTATTCAACTCTTTAGAGATAGAAAGAACAAAACGATAGCACTCTCTCAAGCTTCATACATTGATAAAGTACTTGAGAAGTTTTCTATGAAAGATTCCAAGAAAGGTGCCCAACCTTTCAGAATTGGAATCAAGCTTTCTAGAGATGACTGTCCCAAGACATCGGAAGAAAGTGAGCGTATGAAAAATGTACCTTATGCATCAGCGGTAGGTAGTCTTATGTACGCTATGTTATGCACTAGGCCTGACATTTGTTTTGCGGTTGGTATGGTAAGTCGATATCAGTCGAATCCGGGACCGAACCATTGGGCTGCGGTCAAGCATATACTCAAGTATCTACGGAGAACGAGGGACTATATGCTAGTGTATTCCGGTCAGGATCTTGTTCCTAGAGGATACACAGATTCTGATTTTCAATCAGATCAGGATTCAAGGAAATCGACTTCAGGATCTATTTTTACCCTTGGAGGTGGTGCCGTTGTGTGGAGTATTAAGCAATCTTGTATTGCTGACTCGACCATGGAAGCAGAGTATGTGACAGCCAGTGAGGCATCAAAGGAAGCGGTATGGCTCCGCAGGTTCCTTGGTGACCTTGAGGTCGTTCCTGGTATGGATAAAGCTATGATGCTCTACTGTGACAACAGTGCAGCAGTAGCTAATACCAAGGATCCTAGGCATCATAAGAGGAGTAAGCACATTGACAGAAAGTATCACATCATCAGAGGCTTTGTTGAGAGTGGAAATGTGACGGTTTGCAAAATCGCATCAGAGGACAATCTTGCTGACCCGTTCACGAAGACTTTGGTGGCCAGAAGATTCGAAGAACACGTTGAAGGCATGGGGATGCGTAATATGTCACATTTACTCGCTTAGGGCAAGTGGGAGATTGTTGGGATCTAAATGTGCCATAAGGATAGAAAATCAATATTAGGGATTTTCTGTAAATATGACATTTTGATATTAATAAGAGGATGTAATTCATGTTTAATAAGTTGTGTCCTATTTACTTTCATTAGTTGATTGTATGGTTATTTTGAGTAAACATAAAATACTCCTTGGCTGTTGGTAATATATCGGATTACCATATGTATACGGGGTCACTACTACAAAATGTGGATTCCACGACGGAGCTTCCACGACCGTTTTTTAAAAAACCGTCGTGGAAAATGCAGCAAAAACACGGAGCGGAACTGAGTTTCCGAAAACCGTCGTGGAAGCTTCGGCTTCCACGACGGTTATAAAAAACCGTCGTGGAAGAGCATGCTTCCACGACGGTTTTTAAAAACCGTCGTGGAAGCTTGCAAAAAAAAAAAAAGTTTGCAAAAAAAAAAAATTTGCAAAAAAAAAAAAAAAAAAAAATTTAAGCTTCCACGATGGTTTTTTAACCGTCGTGGAATCTCATGCTTCCACGACGGTTAAAAAACCGTCGTGGAAGCTAAAAAAAAAAATTAAATTTTTTTTTTTTGCAATTTTTTTTTTTGCAAGCTTCCACGACGGTTTTTAAAAACCGTCGTGGAAGCATGCTCTTCCACGATGGTTTTTTATAACCGTCGTGGAAGACGAAGCTACCATGACGATTTTCGGAAACTCTGTTCCGCTCCGTGTTTTTACCGAATTTTCCACGACGGTTTTTTAAAAAACGGTCGTGGAAGGGTCTTTTTTCAAAAATATTTTTTTATTTTGGAATCTACCACGACGGTTTTTGGGGAAAACCGTCATGGTATGTGAACATACCACGACGGTTTTCCCAAATAACCGTCGTGGTAGGTACTAAGGCGGGAATTTTGAAAAATTTTTAAATTTAATTTAATTTTTTGGATTTTTTCACTCTCTAACTCCATACCCAAAGCCGCCTAATTTCCTCCCTCTATTTCTCTCTTGCCGCTCCCTCCCTACTTAAAATCACCAAAAACTCACTCTATCTCACCGCGCCTCCTCTCTCTATCTCACCTCTCAAATTTTTCTCTTGGATCCATTCTCCGATGGCCTCCTCCACCACTCACGCGGCCTCCTCCATTCTCCGACGGGTCCACCAAGGAACTCACGTGGCTTTCCCTCTCTCTCTCGCCGCACTCCGCCCATACTCAAGCCGGTAAGTTGTAATGTATATTGCTTGGGTAATGCATGGATTTGGGAATTTTTCATCCAAAATGTTGATTTTGTTGATTGTGGTTGTTGATAAAATGTTCCGTCCAAAATGTTGATTTTGTAGATTGTTGAGTTGGAAATATTCCGTCCGAAATGGCCAAAATCCGTCCCCTACATTTTCGGTGATTGTTCATTGTGGTTGTGTTTTAGATTGAATTAATTTGGTTGGGTAAGGCACGGATTTGGGAAATTTTCGGAAAAAAGTGTTGATTTTGTGATTCAAATGTGTTCCGGAAAAAGTGTTGATTTAGTAGGAATTCGTAAATTTTTTTTTTTTCGTTGTTACCTACCACGACGGTCTTTTGGCCGTCGTGGTAGGCCAACTAACCACGACGGTTTTTTTCATAGAACCGTCATGCTATGTTCTTAAATGTCCATATTTAGACCTTATTTTTGCCCATGCAACGACGGTTAAAAAACGGTCGTGGAATCTAAAAAGATTCCACGACCCTGGATTCCACGACGGTTAGAAAATCGTCGTGGAAATATTACCACAACGGTTAAAAACCGTCGTGGTATCCATATTTTGTAGTAGTGGGTATACATAGAAGACGTGGTAATTTGATAACAGTCTAAATAAATAGTCCGCAATCGATGGAATAAGATTTGGGGATCTTATTCATGATAAGATTGTAAAGGTTGTCTACTTCCTTGGAAGGATGGTTTGTCTTGACCATCGGATAGGTTCCGAATAGAAACTTTAATGTATACCAGTATTGAGGTATGACATTGGACTGGACCTAAAGTGTTAATTGATTCGGTTTAATAATTCCGTTTATAAGAATCAATGACACTTTGATTATCATCCTGCATTAATCTTAATCCTGAAATGATTACTTGAGTTCGTATACATGACTTATGTACTTTAATGCACTATAGGTGAGACACTGTTAATTCATGGTCAATATACTTGTGTTTTGGGTGCATGACTTATGGATGGAGAAATCAAGATTCATAGATACGGAATCCATAGCTATCTTAATGATAGTAAATGTTATCTACTTAAAGGCATTATTCGGGGATTGAAAGATAGTATAACAAGATCTTGGCCATCGGTTTACTTTGTGTTCTTTGGTGGTTTACTAATTGTATGGTTTTACAATTGGTGATTCTTTCAATAGAGAATAATGGAACTTTAAGTTAAAATGATTGAAAAGGTAAAACGGAAAAAGTCCTTAATTCAATCATGGATGACATATGGGGATTAAGCAAGCGATGAATAAATCATGGAAGAAGCACTGCGTAAGAGAGCTTTCGTAATACGGTATGTAAACAGGAGTTCAGCTTCAAACTTTTAGTGGAATAGTATTGAAGTTGATAATTGATGAATAATTAATCTGGGATTAATTTTTCACAATTATAGGAGCCTCTTTACATATTTCCATCGGGTCCCTCTATTAGCTCATATAGTTCCGTATAGCATCTCGGGATTTGTTCCTAATGAGATCGGTAAATTTAAATGGAATTTAGTAATGTCTATTAAGACATGATACTCTCTAACATGCAATCCAGAAAAGGATTGGACATGTGAGATTTGTGTAGACAAATAATATGACTTGTCAACATGAGATTGGTTAATTGAATTTTGAAATAAGATTGTGTTTGAATTATTTAATTTTGGAAAACAAATTTTTCTCTCCTAATCTAAATATGGTGCACGGTTTTTAGATAGGTGGAGAGAAGAAAATTTTGTTTCAAAATTATTCAAATATATTCATAACATTAAATTATTAATTGATTTAAATAAGGGAAATTATTTGATTGATTTTTCTTTCCTTAAATTGAAGTGCACGGTTTTTGTGAGGAAAGAAAATTTGAAATATTCCATTGATTTAAATTAATTAATATGGTTGATGTTGTGTGGAAAATATTTAATTCAAATAAGTGAATCATATTTAAATTCAAAAGGGTTTGAAAGGAATTTGAATCTAGATAGGACTAGGATCTTTTGACTAGTCTAGATTCTTGATTTAAAATTTGAACCACCAATCAAGATTTATTTAAAAGTGGCCGAATTTTTTGAGGATTGATTTCCTCTTGGAAAAATGTTTTTAGGTTCAATGAATCTAGTCCTAAAGTTGTATGATCTTTTGATTCAAAATTTATCTAGAAAAATAATAATTAATTATGTTTTAAAGGAGATAAATTTTGAAAAGGATTGGACTTCTATATAAAGGCTAGGAATTCTTGAAAAACTAATTTTTTGGTCATTCACAAAGAGGAAAAACGTTTTTGAGAGTGAGAAGAAAAATAATTTGGGTTTCTTCCACATCATAAAATTCGGCTATCTTGTGAGAGAGAAAAAGAGAGAAAATTCCATTGAATCAAAATTGTGAGGAAGGTTAAACCGAGTGATAATTTTCATAGGAGGTTAACCGGTTCCTGTTTTGCAGTTTTGAAGAAAGAAGTTGGATAATATTCTCAACGAGGAACATCGGAATTGAGAAGGAAGGATCTAGACTTCGGAAAGCAACACCGGTCACTTGGATTCATAGAACGTGTGCCCACACACATTCTGAGACGTGGAACTCGAGAATAATAGAGAAGAAACGTTGGTCAAATGCTCTAGCGATTCCGGAATCCAAGAAATAAGGTACGCTTGATCATGAATTTAATTTATTGTTATATGCATCATGAGCTTCTTTTCCGAATCGGCATAAAAATTTTAGAACTTCCGCTGCGCCGTAACTCTGATATCGGATCCGATTTTTCCAACAGAGACCACCCTAGAAAAATCAAGCACACTAAGTTGGATATCAAAGTCCTAATGACTTTCAGAAATAAGAAGAAAATTTTTTTACAGTCCATTTTTACGCAGATAAATTTTAGACTGCAGTCAAGTATAACAGTACTGAATTATACTGTGTATTAGTGAACACACTATTGGAAATATCTATGTTAGCAAGAAAACAGACTGCATTTAAAGGAAAAAGCCAAACAAGGCCTTAGTCTTGTGGCGTTCAAATTCGACTTATCAAACGGATCTCCACCACCGTTTGTGGCGTCTACCACAATACCAAGGTTCTTGTTTGCGGGTTGGCATTGGGTCGCGGTCTTCTACACCAAGGCTGCTAGGAATACTCATGAATCCATTCAAGTTCCAGTTAGTCCGGTGACGAGGGCTCGAGCTAAAAGATTCAAAGAAGAGCTAAATAACTTAGTTCGGAGAGTTCTACAATAAACCGAGAGCGTGTTCACTACTGAGGGTGAGCAAAAGCTGATTTTGCTCATCAAAGTTGATCCAGAAGAGAGCCAATCAGCCATACATTTCCATTAAGCCATTGCATCGCCAATTTGCATATCCTAGCTTATTAGGAGGTTTTTCCCAACAAAGAATCAGGTCAAGATTATGTTTTCAAGTTTTCAAGAAGATCAAGATTCAAAACGAAATTCAAGAAGTTTAGAAGATCTGATCAAGATTTGATTTTTTGTAATCCTATTTGAATTTTAAGTTTTAGTTTAAAATTTGAATTTTGTTATATCTTTAATTCCGAATTTCTTAGATAAATCTGATCTTTTTTTGTTATGTTTTTAGGCATGTTTATCCTTAAGGGTAGATTAGGAATTTTACAAATTGTAACTATGCCTATATAAGGCTGATTTCAGATGATGGAAACAAGATTTGGATGTTTATTCATATTGTGAGTTATTTTTCTTGAGTTCTTGAAGAAACTTATCCGAACTTATCAAGGATTCCTTGTGGCGTTCAAATCGACTTATCAAACAGACTTCCATAACCGTTTGTGGCGTTTTCATCATACCAAGGTTCTTGCTTTGCTAAGCAACGGGTCGCGGTTTCCATCAAACTTGAAAGATATTAGGTTGTCGTTTCCAGATTTGGTATCGGGTTTCGTAACGTTGTTGGCGTGGTTCGTATCACAACGGGTCACGGTTTCCATCAAACTTGAAAGATCTTGGGTTGTTGTTTCCAGATTTGGTATCGGGTTTCGTCACGTTGTTGGCGAGGTACGTATCATGATACATGAGAAAGCAAGGCTCAACATCGTGCGGAGAACGGAGCAATATGTTAAACAAGCCAGCAAAGGGCATCGTAAGCTTATTTTTTAGCCCGGTGATTGGGTTTGGTTGCATATGCGCAAGGAAAGGTTTCCGAATCAAAGGTGCTCAAAGTTGCTTCCACGAGGAGACGGACCGTTTCAAGTTCTTGAGCGCATCAATGACAACGCTTACAAATTGGATTTACAAGGTCAGTATAATGTTAGTGAAACTTTTAACGTTTCTGATTTAAGTCCTTTTGATACAGGTGACGATTTGAGGGCAAATCCTCTTCAAGTGGAGGGGAATGATAAGGTCAAGGATCCGATTCTAGTTCTGTTGGTCCAGTTACAAGAGCACGGGCAACGAGGTTCAAGGAGGTTTTAAATACTTTAGCGCAACACATTGTGATAGAGGATGGCAAGTCTACATATGTGGAATCAACAAATAGAGCACAAATAGTAAATATAATTCAAGTTCAGCCATGTAATTGAAGAAGCCACGTCAGCCATGCAATCCATGCAAATGGGCGTGCTTTTTGGAGGATTTGATTAGTTTGAATCAAGCTGATTGATTCCCTATTTAGTTGTCCACGTTTTTGGGTTAATTGGTCAAGAGTTAGTTAGTTTCCTTTTCCTTATAATGGGTGTAAATGGCTGGAAAATAAAGTCAAACAATTAAATTAGTTTCCTTTTTTATTTTTTAGGCTAAAATTGTTAGGTTAGTTTCATTTTCTTTAGCGTAGCATATTGTAGGAATATTATTGTAAATTGTCATCCTATAAATAGGCCTTATTTTTAGATCAATAAAAAAACTTTTTGGCATTCTATTCACTCTTGTGATTTATCTCTAAGTTCTTGTTGAACTAATCGAACTTATCAAGACTTTGTCTTGTGGCGTTCAAATTCGACTTATCAAACGGTTCTCCACCACCGTTTGTGACGTCTACGACAATACCAAGGTTCTTGTTTGCGGGTTGGCAATGAGTCGCGGTCTTCTACACCAAGGGTGCCACTATTCAAGCAACGGGTCGCGGTCTTTTACACCAAGCGTGTCACGATTCAAGCAACGGGTTGCGGTTTCCATCCAATCGAATCTATGCATAGAGACGATCTTGGAGACTTCTTAGATTACGGGTTTCGTCACAAGTTGGAGTGGTCCGTATCAACATGGCTAGCACAAGAGCATGGAATGCAGATCCTATTCAAGTTCTAGAAAAATCTTGCAAAGGCAAAGTTTAATTTTAGCAAAGTTAAATTGGGCTGTAAGGCATGCATGCCAATTTATTTAACTTTCCTTATTTAGGCGTGATTCTTTTGGTGTAATCGCTAATAATAAAGCCAATTTAAATACTTAGTCTTTCCTTTTCTAGTTGTAGGCGTGAATTAGGAAGAGTTTGTCAGTTTCCTGATTTGTTTTCCTTTTTTTCAGAACTGAATTTATTAGAGGATAAATTATTCAGAAATGTAAGAGAATTTTCTCTTTGGGTTATTTGACGAACCATTCGAACTTATCGGAATTTTCCATGGCGTTCACTATCAACTTATCAAACGGATTTCCACTACCGTTTGTGGTGTCTTCCTTATACCGAGGTACTTGTTTCGCATTAAATAATGAGTTGTTGTTAAATATACCAAGGTTCTTGTTTTTGTTGAAGCAATGGGTTGAGGTCTTGATGAGGACATCAAGGCTGCTAGGAATACTCATGAATCCATTCAAGTTCCAGTTAGTCCGGTGACGAGGGCTCGAGCTAAAAGATTCAAAGAAGAGCTAAATAACTTTGTTCGGAGAGTTCTACAATAAAACGAGAGCGTGTTCACTACTGAGGGTGAGCAAAAGTTGATTTTGCTCATCAAAGTTGATCCGGAAGAGAGCCAATCAGCCATACATTTCCATTAAGCCTTTGCATCGCCAATTTGCATATCCTAGCTTATTAGGACGTTTTTCCCAACAAAGAATCAGGTCAAGATTATGTTTTCAAGTTTTCAAGAAGATCAAGATTCAAAACGAAATTCAAGAAGTTTAGAAGATCTGATCAAGATTTGATTTTTTGTAATCCTATTTGAATTTTAAGTTTTAGTTTAAAATTTGAATTTTGTTATATCTTTAATTCTGAATTTCTTAGATAAATCTGATCTTTTTTTGTTATGTTTTTAGGCATGTTTATCCTTAAGGGTAGATTAGGAATTTTACAAATTGTAATTATGCCTATATAAGGCTGATTTCAGATGATGGAAACAAGATTTTGATGTTTATTCATATTGTGAGTTATTTTTCTTGAGTTCTTGAAGAAACTTATCCGAACTTATCAAGGATTCCTTGTGGCGTTCAAATCAACTTATCAAACAGACTTCCATAACCGTTTGTGGCGTTTTCATCATACCAAGGTTCTTGCTTCGCAAAGCAACGGGTCGCGGTTTCCATCAAACTTGAAAGATATTAGGTTGTCATTTCCAGATTTGTTATCGGGTTTCGTAACGTTGTTGGCGTGGTTCGTATCACAACGGGCCACGGTTTCCATCAAACTTGAAAGATCTTGGGTTGTTGTTTCCAGATTTGGTATCGGGTTTCGTCACGTTGTTGGCGAGGTACGTATCAAGATACATGAGAAAGCAAGGCTCAACATCGAGCGGAGAACGGAGCAATATGTTAAACAAGCCAGCAAAGGGCATCGTAAGCTTATTTTTGAGCCCGGTGATTGGGTTTGGTTGCATATGCGCAAGGAAAGGTTTCCGAATCAAAGGTGCTTCCACGAGGAGACGGACCGTTTCAAGTTCTTGAGCGCATCAATGACAACGCTTACAAATTGGATTTACAAGGTTAGTATAATGTTAGTGAAACTTTTAACGTTTCTGATTTAAGTCCTTTTGATACAGGTGACGATTTGAGGGCAAATCCTCTTCAAGCGGAGGGGAATGATAAGGTCAAAGATCCGATTCTAGTTCTGTTGGTCCAGTTACAAGAGCACGGGCAAAGAGGTTCAAGGAGGTTTTAAATACTTTAGCGCAACACATTGTGATAGAGGATGGCAAGTCTACATATATGGAATCAACAAATAGAGCACAAATAGTAAATATAATTCAAGTTCAGCCATGTAATTGAAGAAGCCACGTCAGCCATGCAATCCATGCAAATGGGCGTGCTTTTTGGAGGATTTGATTAGTTTGAATCAAGATGATTGATTCCCTATTTAGTTGTCCACGTTTTTGGGTTAATTTGTCAAGAGTTAGTTAGTTTCCTTTTCCTTATATTGGGTGTAAATGGCTGGAAAATAAAGTCAAACAATTAAATTAGTTTCCTTTTTTATTTTTTAGGCTAAAATTATTAGGTTAGTTTCATTTTCTTTAGCGTAGCATATTGTAGGAATATTATTGTAAATTGTCAGCCTATAAATAGGCCTTATTTTCATATCAATAAAAATACTTTTTGGCATTCTATTCACTCTTGTGATTTATCTCTAAGTTCTTGTTGAACTAATCGAACTTATCAAGACTTTGTCTTGTGGCGTTCAAATTCGACTTATCAAACGGTTCTCCACCACCATTTGTGGCGTCTACGACAATACCAAGGCTCTTGTTTGCGCGTTGGCAATGGGTCGCGGTCTTCTACATCAAGGGTGCCACTATTCAAGCAACGGGTCGCGGTCTTTTACACCAAGCGTGTCACGATTCAAGCAACGGGTCACGGTTTCCATCCAATCGAATCTATGCATAGAGCCAATCTTGGAGACTTCTTAGATTACGGGTTTCGTCACAAGTTGGAGTGGTCCGTATCAACATGGCTAGCACAAGAGCATGGAATGCAGATCCTATTCAAGTTCTAGAAAAATCTTGCAAAGGCAAAGTTTAATTTTAGCAAAGTTAAATTGGGCTGTAAGGCATGCATGCCAATTTATTTAACTTTCCTTATTTAGGCGTGATTCTTTTGGTGTAATCGCTAATAATAAAGCCAATTTAAATACTTAGTCTTTCCTTTTCTAGTTGTAGGCGTGAATTAGGAAGAGTTTGTCAGTTTCCTGATTTGTTTTCCTTTTTTTCAGAACTGAATTTATTAGAGGATAAATTATTCAGAAATGTAAGAGAATTTTCTCTTTGGGTTATTTGACGAACCATTCGAACTTATCGGAATTTTCCATGGCGTTCACTATCAACTTATCAAACGGATTTCCACTACCGTTTGTGGTGTCTTCCTTATACCGATGTTCTTGTTTCGCATTAAATAATGAGTTGATGTTAAATATACCAAGGTTCTTGTTTTTGTTGAAGCAATGGGTTGAGGTCTTGATGAGGACATCAAGGCTGCTAGGAATACTCATAATCCATTCAAGTTCCAGTTAGTCCGGTGACGAGGGCTCGAGCTAAAAGATTCAAAGAAGAGCTAAATAACCTAGTTCGGAGAGTTCTACAATAAAACGAGAGCGTGTTCACTACTGAGGGTGAGCAAAAGCTGATTTTACTCATCAAAGTTGATCCGGAAGAGAGCCAATCAGCCATACATTTCCATTAAGCCATTGCATCGCCAATTTGCATATCCTAGCTTATTAGGACGTTTTTCCCAACAAAGAATCAGGTCAAGATTATGTTTTCAAGTTTTCAAGAAGATCAAGATTCAAACGAAATTCAAGAAGTTTAGAAGATCTGATCAAGATTTGATTTTTTGTAATCCTATTTGAATTTTAAGTTTTAGTTTAAAATTTGAATTTTGTTATATCTTTAATTCCGAATTTCTTAGATAAATCTGATCTTTTTTTGTTATGTTTTTAGGCATGTTTATCCATAATGGTAGATTAGGAATTTTACAAATTGTAACTATGCCTATATAAGGTTGATATCAGATGATGGAAACAAGATCTTGATGTTTATTCATATTGTGAGTTATTCTTCTTGAGTTCTTGAAGAAACTTATCCGAACTTATCAAGGATTCCTTGTGGCGTTCAAATCGACTTATCAAACGGACTTCCATAACCGTTTGTGGCGTCTTCATCATACCAAGGTTCTTGCTTCGTATCACAACGGGTCGCGGTTTCCATCAAACTTGAAAGATCTTGGGTTGTTGTTTCCAGATTTGGTATCGGGTTTCGTCACGTTGTTGGCGAGGTTCGTATCAAGATACATGAGAAAGCATGGCTCAACATCGAGCGGAGAACGGAGCAATATGTTAAACAAGCCAATAAAGGGCATCGTAAGCTTATTTTTGAGCCCGGTGATTGGGTTTGGTTGCATATGCGCAAGGAAAGGTTTCCGAATCAAAGGTGCTCAAAGTTGCTTCCACGAGGAGATGGACCGTTTCAAGTTCTTAAGCGCATCAATGACAACGCTTACAAATTGGATTTACAAGGTCAGTATAATGTTAGTGAAACTTTTAACGTTTCTGATTTAAGTCCTTTTGATACAGGTGACGATTTGAGGGCAAATCCTCTTCAAGTAGAGGGGAATGATAAGGTCAAGGATCCGATTGTAGTTCTGTTAGTCCAGTTACAAGAGCACGGGCAAAGAGGTTCAAGGAGGTTTTAAATACTTTAGCGCAACACATTGTGATAGAGGATGGCAAGTCTACATATGTGGAATCAACAAATAGAGCACAAATAGTAAATATAATTCAAGTTCAGCCATGTAATTGAAGAAGCCACGTCAGCCATGCAATCTATGCAAATGGGCGTGCTTTTTGGAGGATTTGATTATTTCGAATCAAGCTGATTGATTCCCTATTCAGTTGTCCACGTTTTTGGGTTAATTGGTCAAGAATTAGTTAGCTTCCTTTTCCTTATAATGGGTGTAAATGACTGGAAAATAAAGTCAAACAATTAAATTAGTTTCCTTTTTTATTTTTTAGGCTAAAATTGTTAGGTTAGTTTCCTTTTATTTAGCGTAGCATATTCTTGTTGGAAAAATCGGATCCGATAACAGAGTTACGGCGCAGCGGAAGTTTTAAAATTTTTATGCCGATTCGGAAAAGAAGCTCATGATGCATATAACAATAAATTGAATTCATGATCAAGCGTACCTTATTTCTTGGATTCCGGAATTGCTAGAGCATTTGACCAACGTGTCTTCTCTATTATTCTCGAGTTCCACGTCTCAGAGTGTGTGTGGGCACACGTTCTATGAATCCAAGTGACCGGTGTTGCTTTCCGAAGTCTAGATCCTTCCTTCTCAATTCCGATGTTCCTCGTTGAGAATATTATCCAACTTCTTTCTTCAAAACTGCAAAACAGGAACCGGTTAACCTCCTATGAAAATTATCACTCGGTTTAACCTTCGTCACAATTTTGATTCAATGGAATTTTCTCTCTTTTTCTCTCTCACAAGATAGCCGAATTTTATGATGTGGAAGAAACCCAAATTATTTTTCTTCTCACTCTCAAAAACGTTTTTCCTCTTTGTGAATGACCAAAAATTAGTTTTTCAAGAATTCCTAGCCTTTATATAGAAGTCCAATCCTTTTCAAAATTTATCTCCTTTAAAAAATAATTAATTATTATTTTTCTGGATAAATTTTGAATCAAAAGATCATACAACTTTAGGACTAGATTCATTGAACCTAAAAACGTTTTTCCAAGAGGAAATCAATCCTCAAAAAATTCGGCCACTTTGAGATAAATCTTGATTGGTGGTTCAAATTTTAAATCAAGAATCTAGACTAGTCAAAAGATCCTAGTCCTATCTAGATTCAAATTCCTTTTAAACCCTTTTGAATTTAAATATGATTCACTTATTTGAATTAAATATTTTCCACACAACATCAACCATATTAATTAATTTAAATCAATGGAATATTTCAAATTTTCTTTCCTCACAAAAACCGTGCACATCAATTTAAGGAAAGAAAAATCCATCAAATAATTTCCATTATTTAAATCAATTAATAATTTAATGTTAGGAATATATTTGAATAATTTTGAAACAAAATTTTCTTCTCTCCACCTATCTAAAAACCGTGCACAATATTTAGATTAGGAGAGAAAAATTTGTTTTCCAAAATTAAATAATTCAAACACAATCTTATTTCAAAATTCAATTAACCAATCTCATGTTGACAAATCATATTATTTGTCTACACAAATCTCACATGTCCAATCCTTTCTGGATTGCATGTTAGAGAGTATCATGTCTTAATTGACATTACTAAATTCCATTTAAATTTACCGATCTCATTAGGAACAAATCCCGGGACGCTATACGGAACTATATGAGCTAATAGATGGACCCGATGGAAATATGTAAAGAGGCTCCTATAATTGTGAAAAATTAATTCCAGATTAATTATTCATCAATTATCAACTTCAATACTATTCCACTAAAAGTTTGAAGCTGAACTCCTGTTTACATACCGTATTACGAAAGCTCTCTTACGCAGCGCTTCTTCCATTTATTCATCGCTTGCTTAATCCCCATATGTTATCCATGATTGAATTAAGGACTTTTTCTGTTTTACCTTTTCAATCATTTTAACTTAAAGTTCCATTATTCTCTATTGAAAGAATCACCAATTGTAAAACCATACAATTGATAAACCACCAGAGACCACAAAGTAAACCGATGGCCAAGATCTTGTTATACTATCTTTCAGTCCCCGAATAATGCCTTTAAGTAGATAACATTTACTATCGTTAAGATAGTTATGGATTCCGTATCTATGAATCTTGATTTCTCCATCCATATGTCATGCACCCAAAACACAAGTATATTGACCATGAATTAACAGTGTCTCACCTATAGTGCATTAAAGTACATAAGTCATGGATACGAACTCAAGTAATCATTTCAGGATTAAGATTAATGCAGGATGATAATCAAAGTGTCATTGATTCTTATAAACGGAATTATTAAACCGAATCAATTAACACTTTAGGTCCAGTCCAACTGTGATGCCCCGACTTCCCAAGCCAGGTCGACACTATACATACTTGTTCTTTACTTGAAAATTTGAGACAAAATTTTTTTTTAAAACATATTCACAAAAGTTATTTAGTAGAGAAAAACTTGTCATGCATACATACCATACTGAAAGTATAATCTCAAGTCTTTAAACTTCATACATACTGCACAACATAATTTACTTTTGAAATATATCTATTTTAACTCAAAAGCGGTTGTGGAAAATTTTGCATAGTGGTATCCCACACCGCCCTTCACCCGCCGCATCGTCTGCATAGCCCACCACTTAAACTGCAGGCTTCTTACCTACAGTATGAATATAAGAGTGAGCTTTCGCCCAGCAAGTATAAACGTAATCTCACAAAATAATTCAAACGTCTTAAAATATGCCAATCATCATGTAGCTTATGCATGAACCATTTATGATTGATTGAAAGTCTTATGCTTCATTATTGACTCAATCTTTAATTTATTATCTTGTCTCAACATGTGGGCCCATAGTGTACGTACCGAAAGCGCGCAGCCTCCAGACAAAGCTAGGGTTTGCAAGGCCCTAACAGTTCTGGGAATTATAACTTGACCCTTCACGATCACGGAAGGTAAATGTCACAACTGAATCATGTAGCCTCCACGATCACGGGAGGTTGGTACGACACCTTACTTGATTTATCTTACCATATGATTTAACATTAGTGAACATGCCTTATGATGTCACTATGTCCTATCAAACTTAACACTTGCTATAACATGGTATTCTTGAAAACATGGCATTTTTAAAACCATGACATTTTTGTAAATGTGGCATTTTTGAAACCATGACATTTTAGAAAACATGGCATAACATGTAACATGTCGTAGCATATCATCGCATATCATAACACAACATAGCATGTATATTTAAACATATAGTGTAAATAGCATAGCTTAACATAGCATATTTGAAAATAGTATTTACTATTTTCACACTGTAGGTGAGGTTTGATACTTGCCTGATATGCTAGGTTTCTGGTTTTGTTGCTTCAACCCAGATCGCAACTGCAGGTTACTTCCTGCTATTGAAAAGAACATAGGATAAGGATCCTATAAAATGTTGGTAATTTTTCCAACATTCATACACAATCTTAGTTATATGTCCCCCAATTATACATGATAACTCATTAGGTTACATGAGGTAACCCTTGAGGTGGTCAATATCTTATGGTCAAACTTGGCTTTGGACCAAGCCTAGTAACTCGGGTATCCTTCCCGGTTACCATCCGTCAACCTCTTGTTTCTATACTTTGGCTTTTAAAAATCTAATTTCCAAATTTGGAAAATTTGACAACAATCTTTTGTTTAACTTGAAAATTCGTGGTTTTTAAAGTGTGACTTTATAAAAATCATTAAAGGCTGAAAACTGCCATTGGAACAGTTTTCACAGTCAAAACATTTGTGTTGGTGCAAAAATATAGTTTTTCTGCATTGTTTTAGAAAATCTTGTGCAGGAATTTCCTGTTCCCGGCACAGTCTTTAGAAATCCGTGTCAGTTTAAAAATGCAATTTGAATTTGAAAAAGTTGTCTTCATGAAAGTTTTAGCTCTTGAAAAATCCTAAAACTTTCGTGTTTTACGAAAAATTTAATTCGGACTCTAACATGTTCATATTGCCTTTTGAACTCACCTGGCCGTGTATAAATCCTGGGCACGGTCAGGCTCGGGTTTTTACAAAAACGAAGGCCTATGGAGCGTTATTTTCAAAAACTGTCCACGCTGTCCTCTAGGAAAATCTCTTCTCTACAACTTTCATGTTTTACGTTTTTCCCAATTCGGCCTCTAAAGGCCTCAAATTTCACTTTCCAGAAAACTGGCCAGTTTGTACCCGAACTGGCAGTTTTCATTCTTAAATTCGTTTTACGTCTTATTGTCGCAAATCTAACTCAACCGAACACGCGGGAGCCTAGATAGCATACATGCAGCGTTTTCTAACGTCCCACATTAACAATCATGCTACTCAAACGCGCCCATGCAAACCAAAAACCGAACTGTCCTAGCCTAGGTTTGCATGGTTCTAGGTTGTCTCACCATTCCATAACCGAAACTAACAACCTAGCATGAAATTTTAGAACCGGTTTGCACATAAAACAGGGGACACACATTTCATCATCCATCTAGCATGCACCCTAACATTCATACAAGCATAAACATAACCATTCAAACAAGCATAAACATAACCAATCAAAGCCATTAAACCAAACCACCCTTAATACCTAATCAAGCACCATACCTAAACTATTCTAGGGCAATAAGTAAATTGAGCTTATGCTCTTACATCCCCTGCTTGGAAATACATATAAATTTCCTAATTGAAATTTAAATTGAAGAGCTTAGGGTTTAAGGGATTACCTTGATCACTCAAGATTTTGGGCTAGGGTTTGGTCCACTTTTTCCTTCCTCCTTGTTCTCCTCCCACTCGGTTTTCACCCTCAAAATGGGTACCGAAGATTTGGCTTCGCTTGGTGGTTGATCCTACCAAATCCGGCCACACTCCACACTTTCCTTCTTCACTTTTCTCTTCCCCTTCCTTGCTTTCCCACAACCGGCCACTTGGCCTAGAATGGGTTCCAATTTTTTTTCAAACTTTTTTCCTTGGCTCTAGGTGAAATCCGACCACCCCTATGCTCTCCCCCTCTTGGGTTTTGATTTTTCTCTCTTCTCTCTTGGCCTCTCAAGTTCGGATTTGGTGAGGGAAAATTTGGGCATAGTTTAGCTAGGTTTTCTAATTTTTGTGAACAATGGCTTCACCTATTTATAGGTGATGAAGAACTCTTAGAAATTGCAAAAAGGGCCTTGAAGAAGCAAGGATTTGCACACCAAGGGTGCATAGGTGGCCGGCCATGAGTCTTGGAGAACAAGCAAGAAGTTTCTAGAACAAGACACTTGTCTTTCAAGGGTTGGTTCATGGAATTATGATGTCATAAATCCAAAGGTAGGTGATGTCATAAATCAAAAGGTGGGTGATGTCATCCTAAGGCCTTGTTTGGCTTTTTCTTCAATATGCAATCCATTTTTTATGCTAACACAGATAAATTTAATACTGTGTTCACTAATACACAGTACAATTCAATACTGTCTTGCTTGACTGCAGTCCAAAATTTATCTGTGTAAAGTTGGACTGTATAAAAATTTTTCTTTTTATTTAAAGCCATTTGGTCTTTAATATCCTATTTTAGGTGCTTGATTTTTCTATGGTGGTTTTAAAACTTAATTATACTATCTTGCCCGTAAAGACGGTTTCCGCAGTATATTTCCCATACAATTGCACATAAACACATAGTACAAACTTTAGATTTCTTACATATAAGAAAATCATGAGTTCGTGAAAATTTTTGGATATTACAATCTACCCTCCTTAAAGAATTTTCGTCCTCGAAAATCAGAACAATTCGGGGTAGCTTTTCTTCATCTCGTCCTCGCGTTCCCACGTTGCCTCCTCAATCTCATGATTTCGCCATAGGACCTTAACTAAAGGTATAACCTTGTTTCTTAGCACCTTTTCTTCTCGTGCTAAGATTCGCACCGGTTTCTCCTCATACGTCATATCCTCATGAACCTCAATTGGCTCGTGGTCCAATACATGGGATGGGTCCGAGATGTACTTCTTTAGCATTGACACATGAAATACATTGTGTACATATGCTAATTCCTGAGGCAAAGCCAACCTATAGGCCACGTTACCAATTCTTTCAAGTATTTCGAATGGCCCTATGTACCGTGGACTTAATTTCCCCTTCTTTCCGAATCTCATAACTCCCTTGAATGGAGCAACTTTAAGAAAAACCAAGTCTCCTACTTTGAATTCTAGAGGCCTTCTGCGTTTGTTGGCATAGCTCTTCTGTCGACTAAATGCAGTTTCCATCCGTCGGCGTATAAGTTTCACAGCCTCAGTGGTTTTTCGAATAAAATCTGTGGACACAAGTTCCTTTTCTCTTGTTTCGTACCAATGGACAGGAGATCTACACCTTCTTCCGTACAGGGCTTCGTAAGGAGCCATTCCAATTGAAGCTTGGAAACTGTTGTTGTACGAGAACTCAATCAAAGGAAGCTTCTTATCCCAAGTTCCTTTGAAATCCATCACACATGCTCGCAACATGTCTTCTAAGGTCTGAATGGTCCTCTCAGATTGTCCGTCTGTTTGAGGATGGAAAGCCGTACTAAAAGTAAGCTTTGTACCCATGGCTTGATGTACACTTCTCCAGAACTTAGAAGTGCAACGACCATCACGATCGGAGATGATTGCCTTCGGAATCCCATGGTAGCGAACAATCTGTGCAACGTATAGTTCTGCCAGCTGCTCTACTGAAAAGCTAAGCTTGATGGCGATAAAGTGTGCAGATTTCGTCAAACGATCCACAATCACCCAAATAGCATCATTGCCACTGGAAGTTCGGGGTAGACCAACTACAAAATCCATAGTCACTTGGTCCCATTTCCATTCTGGGATGGAAATTTTCTGCAATTCTCCCCCTGGACGTTGGTGTTCTGCCTTTACCCTTTGACATGTAAGGCATTTACTGACGAATGTAGCAACGTCATTCTTCATTCTGGGCCACCAAAAACTTTCCTTCAGGTCCTGGTACATCTTTGTAGCTCCTGGGTGGACGGAATATGGAGTCTCATGGGCCTCCTTCATGATTTGCTCCTTCAACTTGTCTTCATTAGGGATGCATAATCTATTTTTCCGATAGAGTATGCCCTCATCTGATATATTGAAGTCCGACTCCTCTCCTTCTAAGACCTCGTTCCTTGTTCTGAGCAGCGAGGCATCTCCTTCTTGTCGCTCCTTCATGCTATCCAAAATGGTAGGTTGGAAGGTTAGGGCAGCTAAACTTCCTGTGATGAGCTCTATTCCAGCTTCCACTAGCTCCTTCTGAAGAGGTTCATTCAACGACTGTATGGACATCAACGAGGAAGACGACTTCCGACTAAGGGCATCGGCTACTTTGTTAGCCTTCCCTGGATGGTAACGGATGTCTATGTCATAATCCTTCACCAGTTCGAGCCATCTTCTTTGCCTCATGTTAAGCTCCTTTTGTGTGAAGATATACTTCAAACTCTGATGATCCGTGTAAACTTCACACTTAATACTGTAAAGGTAGTGTCTCCAAATTTTGAGCGCAAATACTACGGCCGCAAGTTCCAAATCATGCGTCGGATAGTTCTTCTCATGATCCTTAAGCTGGCGGGAAGCATAAGCGATCACCTTTCCATTTTGCATGAGAACGGCTCCCAATCCTATCTTGGAAGCATCGCTGTATATCACGAAGTTTCCTTCCTCCACATTCGGAATTGTAAGAATCGGAGCGCGAGTCAGCCTATTTTTCAGCTCTTGGAAGTGCTCTTCACACTTTGCAGTCCATTCATACTTCTTCCCTTTCCGTGTAAGTGCGGTGAGCGGCGCTGCAATCTTAGCAAATCATTCGACGAAACGTCGGTAGTAGCCCGCCAAGCCGAGGAAACTACGTACTTCGGTGACGTTTTTCGGAGCTGGCCATTCACTTACTGCTTCAATCTTAGCCGGATCTACAGATATTCCGTCCTTGGAGACCACATGTCCTAAGAAATGGACCTTTTCCAACCAAAATTCACACTTTGTGAATTTAGCGTAGAGCTGGTTTTGCTTTAAAATCCGTAAAGCAATCCTTAAATGCTCTTCATGCTCCTCCTTTGATCTTGAATAAATCAAGATATCATCTATAAAGACGATTACAAACTTATCCAAGTAATCCTTGAATACTCGATTCATCAGGTCCATAAAGGCTGCTGGAGCATTTGTCAGTCGAAATGGCATAACAAGGAACTCGTAGTGTCCATATCGCGTACGAAAGGCTGTCTTAGGAACGTCTCCTTCCCTAATTCGAAGCTGGTGATATCCAGATCGTAGGTCAATCTTCGAGAAAATTGAAGCTCCTCTCAGCTGATCAAACAGATCGTCGATCCGAGGCAAGGGATACTTGTTCTTGATGGTTATCTTGTTCAATTCCCGATAGTCAATGCACATCCTAAGAGTGCCGTCCTTCTTCTTAACGAACAAAACTGGAGCTCCCCATGGCGAGTAGCTTTGACGAATGAATCCTCGATCCAGAAGCTCTTGTAATTGAATCTGCAGTTCCTTAAGTTCGGCAGGCGCCATCCTATAAGGTGCCTTGGATACTGGTGCCGATCCAGGAAGTAACTCAATCTCGAAGGAGATCTCTCGCTCTGGTGGTAGTCCTGGCAACTCTTCAGGAAAAACCTCTATAAATTCCCGGACTATCGGTACTTCTTCCGGTCTGCTCTCGGTCTCTTGCGTCTTGTCCACCATGTTGGCTAGAAATCCCATACATCCTTCTGCCAACAATTTTCTAGCTTTCAGCGCAGAAATGAACATTTTCGGCTGTTTTGGAGTCGATCCTCTAAAAATAAACTCCTCGCCTCCACTTGGCTTGAACGTGACAGTACGTCGTGGACAGTCGATCACTGCGTTGTACTTCCCCAAGAAATCCATACCCAGGATGACATCGTAGTCGTATAGGTCAATGATGATCAGGTTGACATACATTTCCCTACCACTTATAATTATTGGAACATGACGTATCCAATAATCAGACAGCAGAATCTCCCCGGAGGGTAATGCAGTCCTAAATGTTCTTCCGATTCTATCACTTGCTCTACCTAGTTTCTTAGCGAACCTAGGTGATGTGAATGAATGCGTAGCTCCAGAATCAATTAACACATAGGCATCTTGTTGGGCAAAAGGAAGCTGACCTGTCACCACGGTGGAAAGTCCAGCTTGAACATCCTCCTTTGTATAGGCATAAATGCGTCCTTGAGGTTCCGGAGCTTCCAGCCTGCCTTGAGAGATTGCAGGTCCCTCGAGCTTCATTTGTGCAGCGTGAAGTTGAGATCCCTGTCCTCTCTGTTGGTTTTGCAGACTCTGGGGATTGAGATTGCAGTTTCTAGCATAGTGGCCTTCCTTGCCACAAAGAAAACAGCGACCGTTTCCAGCACGGCAATCTCCCGGGTGCCTTCTCCCACATTTCTGACAAGTGGGATAACTGTTGCTATCAGGAGTATTCTTTTTCTGAGGAAAATTTTGTTGATTCCCCTGTCCTCCTGCATTCCACTTTCTCTTCTGCTGGTTGTTGCCGTACTGCCTGTTGTTGTTGTTTTGGCCCGAAGGTCCTCCTTGACCCTTTTGTTGTGAGGTCTGGCCTTGCTTGACCTGATTCTGCTTAGCTTGGGCCTTTTCTTCTCTTTTCTCCTGGAAATACTTAGCCCGTTGCTCCTTGTTCTGTCCTACCCAGTATTCAGCTCGAATTGCCCTGCTGACACATTCAGCAACAGTGAATGGTGGATGGGGGCCACTGCTAATTACCACTGCTAATTCCGGGTGAAACATCCTCATCATTCTTCTTACTTTATCCCTTTCGGAACTGATGAGGTGAGGGCAGAGACGTGCTAGCTGCTCAAACTTTTTGACGGCTTCGGCTACCGATAGATTTCCTTGGCGGAACCTGTCAAACTCGTCTTGTTGAGCCTCCATGACCTCAGTGTTGAAGTATTTCTCCTTAAATTCCTCTACAAAGTCTTCCCAAGTCATCTCAGTAACATCTCGCCGGATTTGGACTGTTTCCCACCAGAGGCGAGCATCTTTCCGTAGCATAAAGGATGCACAGAGGACTCTCTCCTGATCATTAAGTCTGAGGAAATTTAGGGCGACCTGGAGGTCAATCAACCAGTTGTCGGCCTTAATTGGGTTTGTAGACCCCTCGAATTCTGGTGCCTTCATGCGCCGAAATCTGTCATAAAGTTCTTCTGGAGTTCGAACCAGAGGTGCTGGTGGTACAGCTACAGGCGCAACAGGTATTTCAGGGGCTATGGGGTTCTCTGGAATCACCGGTTCAACATCAGGAATTTCCGGTGCTGCAGGCTGATTCGCATATGCTGGTGGCATCCCAGCATCAGGAGGTCCCTGATTCTGCTGAGCTAACTGAGCTCTAAGCCCCCCTATCTCTTGCTGTTGGGCTAACATCATTTGCCTTAGCTCATTTAGCTGGGCCGCAAGATCAACGTCTTGGGTCGGTACTCTTCTGCGCTTTGGTGGCATGGTTCTGTACGGAAAATAAGGAAATAATTTTAGCTTCTTGAAATCATGCCTTTTATATAGAATCATAATCTTTATTCCATATAAAAGCATAATATGAACATATCTGAATTTATCATGTTCTTGTTCGTATCTCCTTTACAACAGGAGTTCATAACCATAATATTTTTGGAAAATATAAAACTTTCCCATCATCTCCGTACGTCACCTAGTTGCCACCACCAAGCTAAGGCACCACCCATCGTCATCCCAGTGTCCAACATTTTCCAGCATGACCGTTGAAGAAAGATACTTACTACGCACATAAAATCTTAACTAATTGTAAGAAAATAACATAACTTACTTAGGCCGTTGCAGAAGCGATGTGAGGCGAAGTGAAGTAGGCTGGCAGGATACCGCTCTGATACCAAACTGTGACGCCCCGACTTCCCAAGCCAGGTCGACACTATACATACTTGTTCTTTACTTGAAAATTTGAGACAAATTTTTTTTTTTTTTTTTTTTTTTTTACAGTATGAATATAAGAGTGAGCTTTCGCCCAGCAAGTATAAACGTAATCTCACAAAATAATTCAAACGTCTTAAAATATGCCAATCATCGTGTAGCTTATGCATGAACCATTTATGATTGATTGAAAGTCTTATGCTTCATTATTGACTCAATCTTTAATTTATTATCTTGTCTCAACATGTGGGCCCATAGTGTACGTACCGAAAGCGCGCAGCCTCCAGACAAAGCTAGGGTTTGCAAGGCCCTAACAGTTCTGGGAATTATAACTTGACCCTTCACGATCACGGAAGGTAAATGTCACAACTGAATCATGTAGCCTCCACGATCACGGGAGGTTGGTACGACACCTTACTTGATTTATCTTACCATATGATTTAACATTAGTGAACATGCCTTATGATGTCACTATGTCCTATCAAACTTAACACTTGCTATAACATGGTATTCTTGAAAACATGGCATTTTTAAAACCATGACATTTTTGTAAATGTGGCATTTTTGAAACCATGACATTTTAGAAAACATGGCATAACATGTAACATGTCGTAGCATATCATCGCATATCATAACACAACATAGCATGTATATTTAAACATATAGTGTAAATAGCATAGCTTAACATAGCATATTTGAAAATAGTATTTACTATTTTCACACTGTAGGTGAGGTTTGATACTTGCCTGATATGCTAGGTTTCTGGTTTTGTTGCTTCAACCCAGATCGCAACTGCAGGTTACTTCCTGCTATTGAAAAGAACATAGGATAAGGATCCTATAAAATGTTGGTAATTTTTCCAACATTCATACACAATCTTAGTTATATGTCCCCCAATTATACATGATAACTCATTAGGTTACATGAGGTAACCCTTGAGGTGGTCAATATCTTATGGTCAAACTTGGCTTTGGACCAAGCCTAGTAACTCGGGTATCCTTCCCGGTTACCATCCGTCAACCTCTTGTTTCTATACTTTGGCTTTTAAAAATCTAATTTCCAAATTTGGAAAATTTGACAACAATCTTTTGTTTAACTTGAAAATTCGTGGTTTTTAAAGTGTGACTTTATAAAAATCATTAAAGGCTGAAAACTGCCATTGGAACAGTTTTCACAGTCAAAACATTTGTGTTGGTGCAAAAATATAGTTTTTCTGCATTGTTTTAGAAAATCCTGTACAGGAATTTCCTGTTCCCGGCACAGTCTTTAGAAATCCATATCAGTTTAAAAATCCAATTTGAATTTGAAAAAGTTGTCTTCATGAAAGTTTTAGCTCTTGAAAAATCCTAAAACTTTCGTGTTTTACGAAAAATTTAATTCGGACTCTAACATGTTCATATTGCCGTTTGAACTCACCTGGCCGTGTATAAATCCTGGGCACGGTCAGGCTCGGGTTTTTACAAAAACGAAGGCCTTTGGAGCGTTATTTTCAAAAACTGTCCACGCTGTCCTCTAGGAAAATCTCTTCTCTACAACTTTCATGTTTTACGTTTTTCCCAATTCGGCCTCTAAAGGCCTCAAATTTCACTTTCCAGAAAACTGGCCAGTTTGTACCCGAACTGGCAGTTTTCATTCTTAAATTCGTTTTACGTCTTATTGTCGCAAATCTAACTCAACCGAACACGCGGGAGCCTAGATAGCATACATGCAGCGTTTTCTAACGTCCCACATTAACAATCATGCTACTCAAACGCGCCCATGCAAACCAAAAACCGAACTGTCCTAGCCTAGGTTTGCATGGTTCTAGGTTGTCTCACCATTCCATAACCGAAACTAACAACCTAGCATGAAATTTTAGAACCGGTTTGCACATAAAACAGGGGACATACATTTCATCATCCATCTAGCATGCACCCTAACATTCATACAAGCATAAACATAACCATTCAAACAAGCATAAACATAACCAATCAAAGCCATTAAACCAAACCACCCTTAATACCTAATCAAGCACCATACCTAAACTATTCTAGGGCAATAAGTAAATTGAGCTTATGCTCTTACATCCCTTGCTTGGAAATACATATAAATTTCCTAATTGAAATTTAAATTGAAGAGCTTAGGGTTTAAGGGATTACCTTGATCACTCAAGATTTTGGGCTAGGGTTTGGTCCACTTTTTCCTTCCTTCTTGTTCTCCTTCCACTCGGTTTTCACCCTCAAAATGGGTACCGAAGATTTGGCTTCGCTTGGTGGTTGATCCTACCAAATCCGGCCACTCTCCACACTTTCCTTCTTCACTTTTCTCTTCCCCTTCCTTGCTTTCCCACAACCGGCCACTTGGCCTAGAATGGGTTCCAATTTTTTTTCAAACTTTTTTCCTTGGCTCTAGGTGAAATCCGACCACCCCTATGCTCTCCCCCTCTTGGGTTTTGATTTTTCTCTCTTCTCTCTTGGCCTCTCAAGTTCGGATTTGGTGAGGGAAAATTTGGGCATAGTTTAGCTAGGTTTTCTAATTTTTGTGAACAATGGCTTCACCTATTTATAGGTGATGAAGAACTCTTAGAAATTGCAAAAAGGGCCTTGAAGAAGCAAGGATTTGCACACCAAGGGTGCATAGGTGGCCGGCCATGAGTCTTGGAGAACAAGCAAGAAGTTTCTAGAACAAGACACTTGTCTTTCAAGGGTTGGTTCATGGAATTATGATGTCATAAATCCAAAGGTAGGTGATGTCATAAATCAAAAGGTGGGTGATGTCATCCTAAGGCCTTGTTTGGCTTTTTCTTCAATATGCAATCCATTTTTTATGCTAACACAGATAAATCTAATACTGTGTTCACTAATACACAGTACAATTCAGTACTGTCTTGCTTGACTGCAGTCCAAAATTTATCTGTGTAAAGTTGGACTGTATAAAAATTTTTCTTTTTATTTAAAGCCATTTGGTCTTTAATATCCTATTTTAGGTGCTTGATTTTTCTATGGTGGTTTTAAAACTTAATTATACTATCTTGCCCGTAAAGACGGTTTCCGCAGTATATTTCCCATACAATTGCACATAAACACATAGTACAAACTTTAGATTTCTTATATATAAGAAAATCATGAGTTCGTGAAAATTTTTGGATATTACACCAATGTCATACCTCAATACTGGTATACATTAAAGTTTCTACTCGGAACCTATCCGATGGTCAAGACAAACCATCCCTCCAAGGAAGTAGACAACCTTTACAATCTTATCAAGAATAAGATCCCCAAATCTTATTCCATCGATTGCGGACTATTTATTTAGACTGTTATCAAATTACCACGTCTTCTATGTATACCCCGTATACATATGGTAATCCGATATAATACCAACAGCCAAGGAGTATTTTATGTTTGCTCAAAATAACCATACAATCAACTAATAAAAGTAAATAGGACACAACTTATTAAACATGAATAACATCCTCTTATTAATATCAAAATGTCATATTTATAGAAAATCCCTAATATTGATTTTCTATCCTTAGGGCACTTTTAGATCCCAACAATCTCCCACTTGCCCTAAGCGAGTAAATGTGACATATTACGCATCCCCATGCCTTCAACGTGTTCTTCGAATCTTCTGGCCACCAATGTCTTCGTGAACGGGTCAGCAAGATTGTCCTCTGATGCGATTTTGCAAACCGTCACATTTCCACTCTCAACAAAGCCTCTGATGATGTGATACTTTCTGTCAATGTGCTTACTCCTCTTATGATGCCTAGGATCCTTGGTATTAGCTACTGCTGCACTATTGTCACAGTAGAGCACCATAGCTTTATCCATACCAGGAACGACCTCAAGGTCACCAAGGAACCTGCGGAGCCATATCGCTTCCTTTGATGCCTCACTGGCTGCCACATACTCTGCTTCCATGGTCGAGTCAGCAATACAAGATTGCTTAATACTCCTCCACACAACGGCAACACCTCCAAGGGTAAAAACAGATCCTGAAGTCGATTTCCTTGAATCCTGATCTGATTGAAAATCAGAATCTGTGTATCCTCTAGGAACAAGATCCTGACCGGAATACACTAGCATATAGTCCCTCGTTCTCCGTAGATACTTGAGTATATGCTTGACCGCAGCCCAATGGTTCGGTCCCGGATTCGACTGATATCGACTTACCATACCAACCGCAAAACAAATGTCAGGCCTAGTGCATAACATATCGTACATAAGACTACCTACCGCTGATCCATAAGGTACATTTTTCATACGCTCACTTTCTTCCGATGTCTTGGGACAGTCATCTCTAGAAAGCTTGATTCCAATTCTGAAAGGTTGGGCACCTTTCTTGGAATCTTTCATAGAAAACTTCTCAAGTACTTTATCAATGTATGAAGCTTGAGAGAGTGCTATCGTTTTGTTCTTTCTATCTCTAAAGAGTTGAATACCAAGAACATAACTAGCTTATCCTAAGTCCTTCATTTCAAACTGTTTGGCTAACCAAACTTTTACAGATGATAATGTTGCCACATCGTTTCCAATAAGCAATATATCATCCACATAAAGTACAAGGAAAACCACTTTTTCGTACTTGATACATTTATAAACACATGGTTCATCAATGTTTTGTTCGAATCCATAGGTTTTGATCGCTTGATCAAACCTAATATTCCAAGAACGAGATGCTTGCTTTAATCCATAAATGGATATAAGCAACTTGCATACTTTGTCTTCTTGGCCTTTTGCCTTGAACCCATCTGGCTGTATCATATAGATATCTTCTTCAAGAGAGCCATTCAAGAAAGCTGTCTTGACATCCATTTGCCAGATCTCATAATCGAGAGCAGCCGCAATAGATAAAAGAATGCGGATTGACTTGAGCATTGCTACAAGCGAGAAGGTTTCATCATAGTCGATTCCTTCTTTCTGCGTATAGCCCTTCGCTACAAGTCTTGCCTTGAAAGTTTCTACTTTCCCATCCACACCTCTCTTCCTCTTGTATACCCACTTACACCCAATCGGTTTTATGCCTTGGGGCAAGTCCACAAGTTTCCAGACCCCGTTGGAATCCATAGATTCCATCTCGGTGTTCATAGCTTTTTGCCAAAAACTAGAATCAACATCCTCCATAGCTTCCTTGTACGTAGCCGGATCATCAACATGTTCTATGGATTCTGCTTCAAAAACTTCACCATTGAACATGTACCTTTCAGGTTCCCTGATAATCCTTCCACTACGACAAAGCTCCCGTGGTTGTTGATTCTTTAATGGTTTTTCCACAGGGTTGGAATATCCAAACCCGAAGTCATCTCCTCAAGCACTACTTTGCTACGAGGTTTAAAGTCTTCCATGTAACTTTCCTCCAAGAATGTTGCATGTGTAGAAATGAAGACTTTATTTCGCTTCGGATTATAAAACAGACCACCTTTAGTCCTTTTTGGATAGCCAACAAACAAGCACACTTCTGATCGTGACTCCAACTTCTTCGCTTCCTTATCCAAGACGTGTGCCGGACAACCCCAAATTCGAATATGATTCAAATTAGGTTTCCTACTCGTCCATAACTCATAAGGAGTTTTAGGAACCGATTTGGAGTGAACGTTATTCAGAAGATAGCATGCAGTTTGTATAGCGTGCCCCCAAAATGACAAAGGTAATGTGGAGTAACTCATCATAGATCGGACCATATCCAATAGGGTCCTATTCCTTTTCTCAACTACACCATTCTGTTGAGGAGTACCAGGTGCAGTCAACTGGGATTGTATCCCATTCTCTATCAAATATCCTAAGAACTCATCCGATCGGTATTCCCCACCTCGATCCGATCGAAGTGTCTTAATGGACTTGCCTAATTGTTTCTCCACTTCAGCCCGAAATTCTTTGAACTTGTCAAAAGCTTCACTTTTGCGGGTCATCAAATAGACATATCCATACCTTGAGTAATCATCAATAAAAGTGATATAATACTCATACCTACCTCGTGCTTCTATGTTCATGGGACCACAAACATCCGTATGCACAAGTTCTAAAAGTTCCTCGACACGACCATCCTTGGCAGCATAATGCCGTTTAGTCATCTTGCCCTCCAAACAGGATTCACATTGTGGCCAAGGTTCAACCTCATACAAGTCAAGGCATTCCTCCTTTACCATCCTTTGAATTCTGTTAAGGCTTATGTGACCAAGTCGTAAATGCCAAAGATATGATTTGTTAGAGTGAGAAGACTTATGTCTTTTAGAGTTCTTTTCCAATTCTGTATCAAGTAGTGAGTGCATCTTAGGTTTGATAAAATAAAGATTTCCATGCATCCATCCATTACAGATAAGAGAATTGTTTTTCCTAATAACAGCTTTATTATTAAAAGAAACTGAATAAGAATCTTTAATCAAACAAGCTACGGAAATTAGGTTCCTCTTGAAACTAGGAACATAAAAACAATGTCTCAAAACAATAAACCTAAATTCATCAAAATAAAGATGCACTTCTCCCACTGCTTCAGCTTGCACTAATGTCCCATCACCGGTTCTTAACGTGAAGTTCTCCTCATGCAGACTTCTCGTTACCTTGAACCCCTGCAGAGAAATACAAACATGGTTAGTAGCTCCAGAATCTATAACCCAATTGTCCTTAGATTCCTCCACTAAACAACCCTCAAGATACAGGATATCGAAATTACCTTTTTGCTTTTGCATAGATAGTTATTATCGGCAATCCTTCTTGAAATGTCCTTTCTTCCCACAGTGAAAGCACTTAGCCTTTTTGGGATCCACCTTTCGCTTCTTAGTCTTGGTAGACTTCTTAGAAACAGGTGCATTCGCCACAGGCTTGTTCCCCTTGTTCTTCCCCTTTTCCTTCTTCCTTTTGGGATTAGGAGCAGGCGAACTAGGTTCAGCCACATTTGCCTCAGCCTTAGATCCAGAACCCTTAAAAATGTTCTCAAAGGCTTGCAACTCTTTCATCAATTCCGTTAAAGACATCTCCTTCCTGTTAAGGTTGTAGGATGCCTGAAACAAATCGAAATCCTTGGATAAGGTTTGGAAAACCATGACCAATTGAGTTGCAGCATCGATCTCAGCCCCATTTGCCTGAGCTTCAGACAAATAAGCCATGACTTTCATCATGTGCTCCTTGATGGGAGTTCCAACCTTCTGCCTGCAGTTCATGAGACCTTTGATAGCATCGGTCTTAGCCTGAATAGTTTGTTCACCAAACATTTCCTCCAGGTTATCCATGATCTGCCTAGCAGTTTGATGCTCTTCATGCTGTTTCTGGAGCACGTTAGACATGCTCGCCTGAATATAGCACATAGCACTTAGGTTGGAATTGTCCCAGCGCTCAAGCGCTACAAAATCCCTATCAGGAGCGTCGATCGCAGGCGTTGGCGGTCGAGGTTGGGTTAGGACAAAACTGTGTTTCTCAAAGTTTAGGACGATAAGCAAGTTCCTTTTCCAGTCATTAAAATTCTCGCCAGTTAATTTGTTTTGCGTAAGTATCACAGATAAAGGGCTCGACATTTTGATCTATAATAAGAAAACATGTAATAAGTATGAGCAAACATCCTATCAGTTTATAAAATATGGTTTTGTAATGAAACAAAAAGATCTATATGCAATCTAAATGTTCATGTGTAAAACCCTTAAAACACATACCTTACAACGATAATTCCTAGCTTCTGCTTTCTAAGCTACCGAGGGGTAGTCATAGAATAACTAGCCAAGAACACGGATCCCTTCCGATTAATACATATTCGTCCATGGAGATAGTTCCATTAAATATATATTAACTATCGTTTATTTGGCCACTACTTTATATAACAGAGCCTCGAGGGAGGGTTAATAAATAAAGTAGCATGAGTGTGTAACCATCGTTTCCGATTTTGAATCCATATTTTACATCCGCCACCGAGGGGTGATCTAAACATAAAATATGCCCAAAATTGTTATCCTTTCGGAAATTCAAATCAGTGTGCGCTCTAGGTAAGATACCTATCCGAAGGGAATTCCCGGGTCAAAATCGAGTAGTAGGTACTACCATACGTAACTATTGGACCAACGATGGAGGCCGTAGGTCTTAGTGTGTAAAACCTTCTCCCACTCATTCTTTTAAATTAGGGTTTTTGTTTTTCATGCATAAACAATATTTATTGAGTGGCACTCCCTAGTCTATATGGCATGTTATCAATACATCACGAAATAGTATAACATATTCATCTAGCAACACATCATCTATGGTTTGTAAAATATGTAAATAGCCGTGGATCATGATTCCATCCTAGAGAAAAGAAAAATTGTAAAAATTACAAAAATTAACCGAAACATATATCGGCCTTCATTTGTAGATCCATGCCTTGCATCCTTCTTCAATGTGTCTTCCTTCTCCAATGTCACATCTTTTCAAATTTAAAATTAAATTTAAATTTCAAAAAAGATTATATGTGATTTTTAATTTTAATCAAAATTACAAAATATCAAAATTTAAATAAAAAATCCGATTATTAAATTTTAAAATTCAAAAAATTTTGAAATTTCCAAATTTCAAGTTTAAATTACAAAATTTTAAAATTCATAATAATATCTATTAAATTTAAATTTAAATTTTCAATTTTGATTTTCAAATTATCAAGATCACATATCATTGGAAAATTTAATTTTCAAAAAGGATTCTGTGATTTTATTTTTTAATTTTATTAATAAAAAACATTTTTTAATTAAAAAAAGATTCCAAAAAACAAAAAATCACATCCTTTGAAAATTTACATACCTTCGTTCATCTTCAATCTCCTCGAATCCATTGTAGCCCGAATTTTACTAAAAAAATTCCTACGCCGTTTCCGGCTTACAAAAATTCTAGGAATTGAAAGAACGACCTAGCGGTGATAATAGACCGCATCTATTACACTTGAAAAATCTAGATACAAATTCTAACCTCTATGGAATCATGACCGGCAAAATTGAACAAGATCATATATTATAAAAATAATATAAAGCATTCATTCATCCATACATCCATTCATAATATATTTAACATACTCAAAATAAAACCTAGAGTGCCAACTCTCTAAAATATTTCATTAATGCATAGAGAGAAATTTATTCGATCAAATAATTTATGTTATATACATAATCATGAGTTGGCTCTGATACCAATTGTTGGAAAAATCGGATCCGATATCAGAGTTACGGCGCAGCGGAAGTTTTAAAATTTTTATGCCGATTCGGAAAAGAAGCTCATGATGCATATAACAATAAATTAAATTCATGATCAAGCGTACCTTATTTCTTGGATTCCGGAATTGCTAGAGCGTTTGACCAACGTGTCTTCTCTATTATTCTCGAGTTCCACGTCTCAGAGTGTGTGTGGGCACACGTTCTATGAATCCAAGTGACCGGTGTTGCTTTCCGAAGTCTAGATCCTTCCTTCTCAATTCCGATGTTCCTCGTTGAGAATATTATCCAACTTCTTTCTTCAAAACTGCAAAACAGGAACCGGTTAACCTCCTATGAAAATTATCACTCGGTTTAACCTTCGTCACAATTTTGATTCAATGGAATTTTCTCTCTTTTTCTCTCTCACAAGATAGCCGAATTTTATGATATGGAAGAAACCCAAATTATTTTTCTTCTCACTCTCAAAAACGTTTTTCCTCTTTGTGAATGACCAAAAATTAGTTTTTCAAGAATTCCTAGCCTTTATATAGAAGTCCAATCCTTTTCAAAATTTATCTCCTTTAAAAAATAATTAATTATTATTTTTCTGGATAAATTTTGAATCAAAAGATCATACAACTTTAGGACTAGATTCATTGAACCTAAAAACGTTTTTCCAAGAGGAAATCAATCCTCAAAAAATTCGGCCACTTTGAGATAAATCTAGATTGGTGGTTCAAATTTTGAAATCAATAATCTAGACTAGTCAAAAGATCCTAGTCCTATCTAGATTCAAATTCCTTTTAAACCCTTTTGAATTTAAATATGATTCACTTATTTGAATTAAATATTTTCCACACAACATCAACCATATTAATTAATTTAAATCAATGGAATATTTCAAATTTTCTTTCCTCACAAAAACCGTGCACATCAATTTAAGGAAAGAAAAATCCATCAAATAATTTCCATTATTTAAATCAATTAATAATTTAATGTTAGGAATATATTTGAATAATTTTGAAACAAAATTTTCTTCTCTCCACCTATCTAAAAACCGTGCACAATATTTAGATTAGGAGAGAAAAATTTGTTTTCCAAAATTAAATAATTCAAACACAATCTTATTTCAAAATTCAATTAACCAATCTCATGTTGACAAATCATATTATTTGTCTACACAAATCTCACATGTCCAATCCTTTCTGGATTGCATGTTAGAGAGTATCATGTCTTAATAGACATTAATAAATTCCATTTAAATTTACCGATCTCATTAGGAACAAATCCCGAGACGCTATACGGAACTATATGAGCTAATAGAGGGACCCGATGGAAATATGTAAAGAGGCTCCTATAATTGTGAAAAATTAATTCCAGATTAATTATTCATCAATTATCAACTTCAATACTATTTCACTAAACGTTTGAAGCTGAACTCCTGTTTACATACCGTATTACGAAAGCTCTCTTATGCAGCGCTTCTTCCATTTATTCATCGCTTGCTTAATCCCCATATGTTATCCATGATTGAATTAAGGACTTTTTCCGTTTTACCTTTTCAATCATTTTAACTTAAAGTTCCATTATTCTCTATTGAAAGAATCACCAATTGTAAAACCATACAATTGATAAACCACCAGAGAACACAAAGTAAACCGATGGCCAAGATCTTGTTATACTATCTTTCAATCCCCGAATTGTAATAGCCGACTTGTTTGTAAATTTATAACTTCTTTTGTTTGGAATAAAGTTTGGTTATGCAATCTGTATGATATGTTTTCGAAGGAATTTGTTGAATCTTTTGCTAAAAGATTCAATGAATTATTTGTGTAGATTTATGATCCTTTTGTTTAAAAAGGGAAAATTATGATTTATGACTCTATGTTAGTAATTTAAGAAAATCTGATACGTAGTTCAGAAATGTTTAGGACAATGGTCCAGTTTAACTATACTGTTATCAGTTGAAAACAGTATTGAATATTTATGTTATTATGTTATTATGAACTGCATTTAGGAGAATAAGCCAAACAAGGCCTTTAAGGATGACACCTCTGATGACAAGTGTCATTGTTATGATTGGTCACCTCACAGGGACCAAAATGCAAATATTTTATGTTTAGGGGTCAATTTACAAATTAAGGAAAGTTCATGATTTTGAAGCTAAAAAGCCTTCTAAGAAAGGATTTAGTAAAAATTTTATGTTTGAAGGCTTAACCATAACCGGCCAAGTCATAGGGACTAAAGTGCAAATATTTTGCCTTTAGGGGCCAATGTGCAATTTTGAAGAAAATTATAGACTTATCAGCAATTATGTAAATTTTTGAATCAGGGACTTTTTAAGTAAAGTTTCTTAGTTCAATTGAGTCAATGACCCATTTTTAGTTTAGTTAGTTTGGTTGAAAATTAAGAAAGACAAGTTAAGATTGTATTTGAAAATTCTAGCTAGAACCAATCACATTGTTCCATGTGTCACCATAGGAACCGGCCACATCATGGCTTGTTGAGCAAGGGATCTTGTTTTTGAAAAATATTATGCAAATTAGAAGATTTTAAGTGTTATTAAAAGTTTACAAATCATACCCTAAGTTTAGTGAATTAACACTTTAATTTAGTTGGTTGATTTTGTGTTATGAATCAATTAGCAAATTGTCTCACATGGTTTCTTTAAAACCGGCCACATGAGGATGAGACACCCTATGCTTCTAGCTTAGCTAAGTCACACCCCTAGCCTTGCACCCTTGGCAAGCCAAGCCTTGCACACCAAGGCACCAAAGGCCGGCCACCACAATGAAACAACACATCATGGTGTAGACTTGGTGAGTAACATTCCTAGTCTTGCTCACTTGGCAAGCTCATGTTTTGCCTAAGCCACCACCCAAGGGCCGGCCACTACAAGGAAGTGACACTTCATAGCCTAGCTTTGGTGAGTAAGTATACCTAGCTTTGCTCACTTGGCAAGCCAAGGCCTTGCTAAGCCAACACCAAGACCGGCCACCCTTAGAGAATGACACCTCATGGACTAGCTAGGGTGAGTAAGCCACTCTAGCTTTGCTCACATGGATAACCAAGGCATTGACACACCCCTTGGCCTAGCCTTGATGAACCAACACTCTAGGTTTCCTAGTCTAGCTCCCTTGGCAAGCCAAGGCTTGCACACCTCACCCTAGGGCCGGCCAACCAAGGGAATGCCACCTCAAAATTTAGCTTTGATGAGCAAGCAACTCTAGCTAAGCTTGCTTGGCAATTTGGGTGATGAATGGCCGGCCAACACATAAGGACTAAAGGAAAAATATTTTGGCTTAAGGACTATTGCATAAAATTACAAAAGATGGAATTCTTGAACTCTTTTAGCCCTTGACACCTTATGCTTCATAGGCTTGCTTGGTAAGCTTGCTAGCCTTGCTTGTTGGTAAGCAAAGGCATGCACAAACTCCACCTAAGGCCGGCCACACCAAGGAAGGGACACCTCATGGTTCCTAGGCCACATGAGTAAGCACCCTAGCTTGGGTTATTAGGCATGAGAAGCACAAGAATGGCCGGCCACCTTTCAAGAAGACAAAACCAAATTGGTTTCTTCTATGGACTAAAGAGCAAATTGTTGTACCTTAGGGATTAGTAAGTAAATTTAAGATTTTGTGCTTCATCTATAAATAGGTGAAGGTGCCGTTGTATTATTTGGTTAGCCAACACACACACACAAACTTGAGCAGCACAAACTCTCCCAATCCTGCCATAGAAGCCGAGCAAAGAAAACAGAGAAAAGAAAGAAAAAGAAAACTAGAGAAAGGGTTTTCGGTTTAGTGTGAGGGAAATTTTAATTACCCTAATTTAAGAATTTCATCAGTAAAACTTGAGGTAAATATTGTCATCCTCTAGTTCTTCATTTGAAATTTAAGAGAATGATTAGTATGGTTAAACAGGAGTTTAATTTTGTAAGATACATGCACTAGGGTTTTTATGCTTGATTAAAGTCTCTATCTGGACAGTTTTTTTCTGAAACTAGATTTTGAGGTTTTTGGAGGCCGAATCTTAAAAAAGTTAAAACTGCAAAGTTGTAGAGGAGGGAAAATCCTAGGGGCTCTCGCGGCCAGTTTTTGAAAATAAGGCCTTTAAGACCTTCGTTTCTTCTAAAACCCGAGACCAAATTATGAGTAGTAAGTCTGGTCGAAAAATTTTCAAAGGAAACAATAAGCATGTTAAAGACAGATTTGAAGTTTGAGGATAAAACAAAAGTTGTAGGAGACTTCAAGATCTACAACTTTCATGAAGAAAACTTTTCCAAATTCGAAACAGATTTGTGATAAAAGAACTAAATTTTATGAATTGGTTTTGAACCCGGTTTTCAAAATATTAGAATTCTTACTAAATTTCAAAAAGGAGTTGAAATTTAGGATTTGTAGATAGCAATTAGAATCATTATGATATTATAATAGGATGGTACTCATCCTATGATTTCTTGAAAATAGGAAAGCGACCTGTTTGAGTGAAGAATTTTGATTCAAGGCGCAGTAACGGTAAGTACGACTCCGCCTACAGCATAAAAAAAAACTGTTTGTTGTATGTTTTCAAGTTATGATGATATAAGTATGATAAAACATTATGGCCTGTATGATATCAAGTTCATGATGTTATGTGAATAAGAAGTATTTATGACATGTATGTATGTACGTTTTTAAGATATGATGAATATTTAAAGTATGAATGGCATGTATGTATTCAAGGAATAATGAATGTATGGCATGTATGATTTCAAGTTCATGTTAAGAGGTATATGATGTATGTTTATAGTATGTATGTTCATATGATGAATAATCGGATATTATGGCATCACGAAGTATGCTCACTAAAGATAAGCTAATTGGTAAAGTATGAAATCCCAATTTCAGTTAAGAAACTGGTTATGAATATGAAACAATATTTCAAGTATGAAATAAGATAAGAATAAGATTCTAAGCATCAATATAAGCAGAATGCTATATGTCGTATCGACCCGCGTCAGGTCGGGTTTGGTTCATGGTTTGAGTTGGACAGGGCTGGCCGCCCCAACCACTTCATGGCAGCGCGTCACGGTACGTACATTTATGTTAAGTTATGTAAGGGCCCAAAAACTTTGCTAACTTATGAAAACAGGAATAAAGCAAAAATGGTTCATGCATTGTGATATCATGATATGTTTGCGGATAAATAGTTGTTCTTGCTGAGCGAAAGCTCATGTTTTAAGTTTATGCTGTAGGTAAGCAACCCTGCGGTACTTCATGATACAAGGCAGTGGAGCATGGTAAGGCAAAGCTGTGAAACTGTGGGATGGGAATCATTACGTTTCTTTTTGTTAAATTATGCTACGCTAAATATGTTGTATTTAAGTACAAGAACACATTTCTGCCATAAGTAGTTATGTATAAGTACATGTATGTATGTAAGTAATTATTAACAAATTTCCAAATCAAGTTATATTTATCAGTTGTATAAAAAAAAAAAAAATTTGCCCAAATTTTCAAATATTATAAGTAAGTATGTATGGTCACGGCCGGCGCTAGGTGGGTCGTGACACGAATAATGCCTTTAAGTAGATAACATTTACTATCGTTAAGATAGTTATGGATTCCGTATCTATGAATCTTGATTTCTCCATCCATATATCATGCACCCAAAACACAAGTATATTGACCATGAATTAACATTGTCTCACCTATAGTGCATTAAAGTACATAAGTCATGGATACGAACTCAAGTAATCATTTCAGGATTAAGATTAATGCAGGATGATAATCAAAGTGTAATTGATTCTTATAAACGGAATTATTAAACCGAATCAATTAACACTTTAGGTCCAGTACAATGTCATACCTCAATACTGGTATACATTAAAGTTTCTACTCGGAACCTATCCGATGGTCAAGACAAACCATCCCTCCAAGGAAGTAGACAACCTTTACAATCTTATCATGAATAAGATCCCCATATCTTATTCCATCGATTGCGGACTATTTATTTAGACTGTTATCAAATTACCACGTCTTCTATGTATACCCCGTATACATATGGTAATCCGATATAATACCAACAGCCAAGGAGTATTTTATGTTTGCTCAAAATAACCATACAATCAACTAATAAAAGTAAATAGGACACAACTTATTAAACATGAATAACATCCTCTTATTAATATCAAAATGTCATATTTACAGAAAATCCCTAATATTGATTTTCTATCCTTAGGGCACATTTAGATCCCAACAATTCTTGGAATATTATTGTAAATTCTCAGCCTATAAATAGGCCTTATTTTCAGATCAATAAAAAAACTTTTTGGCATTCTATTCACTCTTGTGATTTATCTCTAAGTTCTTGTTGAACTAATCGAACATATCAAGACTTTGTCTTGTGGCGTTCAAATTCGACTTATCAAACGGTTCTCCACCACCGTTTGTGGCGTCTACGACAATACCAAGGTTCTTGTTTGCGGGTTGGCATAGGGTCGCGGTCTTCTACACCAAGGGCGCCACTATTCAAGCAACGGGTCGAGGTCTTTTACACCAAGCGTGTCACGATTCAAGCAACGGGTCGCAGTTTCCATCCAATCGAATCTATGCATAGAGACGATCTTGGAGACTTCTTAGATTACGGGTTTCATCACAAGTTGGCGTGGTCCGTATCAACATGGCTAGCACAACAGCATGGAATGCAGATCCTATTCAAGTTCTAGAAAAATCTTGCAAAGGCAAAGTTTTATTTTAGCAAAGTTAAATTGGGCTGTAAGGCATGCATGCCAATTTATTTAACTTTCCTTATTTAGGCGTGATTCTTTTGGTGTAATCGCTAATAATAAAGCCAATTTAAATACTTAGTCTTTCCTTTTCTAGTTGTAGGCGTGAATTAGGAAGAGTTTGTCAGTTTCCTGATTTGTTTTCCTTTTTGTCAAAACTGAATTTATTAAAGGATAAATTAGGAAAAGAGAATTGTACCTAGCAGCCTATAAAAAGGCATGTTCTGAAGCTAATGGTAGTTTTTGAAGTAATTATTCAGAAATGTAAGAGAATTTTCTCTTTGGGTTATTTGACGAACCATTCGAACTTATCGGAATTTTCCATGGCATTCACTATCAACTTATCAAACGGATTTCCACTACCGTTTTTGGTGTCTTCCTTATACCGAGGTTCTTGTTTCGCATTAAATAATGAGTTGATATTAAATATACCAAGGTTCTTGTTTTTTTTGAAGCACTGGGTTGAGGTCTTGATGAGGACATCAAGGCTGCTAGGAATACTCATGAATCCATTCAAGTTCCAGTTAGTCCGGTGACGAGGGCTCGAGCTAAAAGATTCAAAGAAGATCTAAATAACTTAGTTCGGAGAGTTCTACAATAAAACGAGAGCGTGTTCACTACTGAGGGTGAGCAAAAGCTGATTTTGCTCATCAAAGTTGATCCGGAAGAGAGCCAATCAGCCATACATTTCCATTAAGCCATTGCATCGCCAATTTGCATATCCTAGTTTATTAGGACGTTTTTCCCAACAAAGAATCAGGTCAAGATTATGTTTTCAAGTTTTCAAGAATATCAAGATTCAAAACGAAATTCAAGAAGTTTAGAAGATCTGATCAAGATTTGATTTTTTGTAATCCTATTGGAATTTTAAGTTTTAGTTTAAAATTTGAATTTTGTTATATCTTTAATTCCGAATTTCTTAGATAAATCTGATCTTTTTTTGTTATGTTTTTAGGCATGTTTATCCTTAATGGTAGATTAGGAATTTTACAAATTGTAACTATGCCTATATAAGGCTGATTTCAGATGATGGAAACAATATTTTGATGTTTATTCATATTGTGAGTTATTCTTCTTGAGTTCTTGAAGAAACTTATCCGAACTTATCAAGGATTCCTTGTGGCGTTCAAATCGACTTATCAAACGGACTTCCATAACCGTTTGTGGCGTCTTCATCATACCAAGGTTCTTGCTTCGCTAAGCAACGGGTCGCGGTTTCCATCAAACTTGAAAGATATTGGGTTGTCGTTTCCAGATTTGGTATCGGGTTTCGTAACGTTGTTGGCGTGGTTCGTATCACAACGGGTCGCGGTTTCCATCAAACTTGAAAGATCTTGGGTTGTTGTTTCCAGATTTGGTATCGGGTCTCGTCACGTTGTTGGCGAGGTTGGTATCAAGATACATGAGAAAGCAAGGCTCAACATCGAGCGGAGAACGGAGCAATATGTTAAACAAGCCAACAAAGGGCATCGTAAGCTTATTTTTGAGCCCGGTGATTGGGTGTGGTTGCATATGCGCAAGGAAAGGTTTCCGAATCAAAGGTGCTTCCACGAGGAGACGGACCGTTTCAAGTTCTTGAGCGCATCAATGACAACGCTTACAAATTGGATTTACAAGGTCAGTATAATGTTAGTGAAACTTTTAACGTTTCTGATTTAAGTCCTTTTGATACAGGTGACGATTTGAGGGCAAATCCTCTTCAAGCGGAGGGGAATGATAAGGTCAAGGATCCGATTCTAGTTCTGTTGGTCCAGTTACAAGAGCACGGGCAAAGAGGTTCAAGGAGGTTTTAAATACTTTAGTGCAACACATTGTGATAGAGGATGGCAAGTCTACACATGTGGAATCAACAAATAGAGCACAAATAGTAAATATAATTCAAGTTCAGCCATGTAATTGAAGAAGCCACGTCAGCCATGCAATCCATGCAAATGGGCGTGCTTTTTGGAGGATTTGATTAGTTCGAATCAAGCTGATTGATTCCCTATTTAGTTGTCCACGTTTTTGGGTTAATTGGTCAAGAATTAGTTAGTTTCCTTTTCCTTATAATGGGTGTAAATGACTGGAAAATAAAGTCAAACAATTAAATTAGTTTCCTTTTTTATTTTTTAGGCTAAAATTGTTAGGTTAGTTTCCTTTTATTTAGCGTAGCATATTCTAGGTATATTATTGTAAATTCTCAGCCTATGAATAGGCCTTATTTTCAGATCAATAAAAAAACTTTTTGACATTCTATTCACTCTTGTGATTTATCTCTAAGTTCTTGTTGAACTAATCGAACTTATCAAGACTTTGTCTTGTGGCGTTCAAATTCGACTTATCAAACGGTTCTCCACCACCGTTTGTGGCGTCTATGACAATACCTAGGTTCTTGTTTGCGGGTTGGCATTGGGTCGCGGTCTTCTACACCAAGGGTGCCACTATTCAAGCAACGGGTCGCGATCTTTTACACCAAGCGTGTCACGATTCAAGCAACGGGTCGCGGTTTGCATCCAATCGAATCTATGCATAGAGACGATCTTGGAGACTTCTTAGATTATGGGTTTCATCACAAGTTGGCGTGGTCCATATCAACGTGGCTAGCACAGGAGCATGGAATGCAGATCCTATTCAAGTTCTAGAAAAATCTTGCAAAGGCAAAGTTTTATTTTAGCAAAGTTAAATTGGGCTGTAAGGCATGCATGCCAATTTATTTAACTTTCCTTATTTAGGCGTGATTCTTTTGGTGTAATCGCTAATAATAAAGCCAATTTAAATACTTAGTCTTTCCTTTTCTAGTTGTAGGCGTGAATTAGGAAGAGTTTGTCAGTTTCCTGATTTGTTTTCCTTTTTGTCAAAACTGAATTTATTAGAGGATAAATTAGGAAAAGAGAATTGTACCTAGCAGCCTATAAAAAGGCAAGTTCTGAAGCTAATGGTAGTTTTTGAAGTAATTATTCAGAAATGTAAGAGAATTTTCTCTTTGGGTTATTTGACGAACCATTCGAACTTATCGGAATTTTCCATGGCGTTCACTATCAACTTATCAAACGGATTTCCACTACCGTTTTTGGTGTCTTCCTTATACCGAGGTTCTTGTTTCGCATTAAATAATGAGTTGATATTAAATATACCAAGGTTCTTGTTTTTTTTGAAGCACTGGGTTGAGGTCTTGATGAGGACATCAAGGCTGCTAGGAATACTCATGAATCCATTCAAGTTCCAGTTAGTCCGGTGACGAGGGCTCGAGCTAAAAGATTCAAAGAAGAGCTAAATAACTTAGTTCGGAGAGTTCTACAATAAAACGAGAGCGTGTTCACTACTGAGGGTGAGCAAAAGCTGATTTTGCTCATCAAAGTTGATCCGGAAGAGAGCCAATCAGCCATACATTTCCATTAAGCCATTGCATCGCCAATTTGCATATCCTAGTTTATTAGGACGTTTTTCCCAACAAAGAATCAGGTCAAGATTATGTTTTCAAGTTTTCAAGAAGATCAAGATTCGAAACGAAATTCAAGAAGTTTAGAAGATCTGATCAAGATTTGATTTTTTGTAATCCTATTGGAATTTTAAGTTTTAGTTTAAAATTTGAATTTTGTTATATCTTTAATTCCGAATTTCTTAGATAAATCTGATCTTTTTTTGTTATGTTTTTAGGCATGTTTATCCTTAATGGTAGATTAGGAATTTTACAAATTGTAACTATGCCTATATAAGGCTGATTTCAGATGATGGAAACAATATTTTGATGTTTATTCATATTGTGAGTTATTCTTCTTGAGTTCTTGAAGAAACTTATCCGAACTTATCAAGGATTCCTTGTGGCGTTCAAATCGACTTATCAAACGGACTTCCATAACCGTTTGTGGCGTCTTCATCATACCAAGGTTCTTGCTTCGCTAAGCAACGGGTCGCGGTTTCCATCAAACTTGAAAGATATTGGGTTGTCGTTTCCAGATTTGGTATCGGGTTTCGTAACGTTGTTGGCGTGGTTCGTATCACAACGGGTCGCGGTTTCCATCAAACTTGAAAGATCTTGGGTTGTTGTTTCCAGATTTGGTATCGGGTCTCGTCACGTTGTTGGCGAGGTTGGTATCAAGATACATGAGAAAGCAAGGCTCAACATCGAGCGGAGAACGGAGCAATATGTTAAACAAGCCAACAAAGGGCATCGTAAGCTTATTTTTGAGCCCGGTGATTGGGTGTGGTTGCATATGCGCAAGGAAAGGTTTCCGAATCAAAGGTGCTTCCACGAGGAGACGGACCGTTTCAAGTTCTTGAGCGCATCAATGACAACGCTTACAAATTGGATTTACAAGGTCAGTATAATGTTAGTGAAACTTTTAACGTTTCTGATTTAAGTCCTTTTGATACAGGTGACGATTTGAGGGCAAATCCTCTTCAAGCGGAGGGGCATGATAAGGTCAAGGATCCGATTCTAGTTCTGTTGGTCCAGTTACAAGAGCACGGGCAAAGAGGTTCAAGGAGGTTTTAAATACTTTAGCGCAACACATTGTGATAGAGGATGGCAAGTCTACATATGTGGAATCAACAAATAGAGCACAAATAGTAAATATAATTCAAGTTCAGCCATGTAATTGAAGAAGCCACGTCAGCCATGCAATCCATGCAAATGGGCGTGCTTTTTGGAGGATTTGATTAGTTCGAATCAAGCTGATTGATTCCCTATTTAGTTGTCCACGTTTTTGGGTTAATTGGTCAAGAATTAGTTAGTTTCCTTTTCCTTATAATGGGTGTAAATGACTGGAAAATAAAGTCAAACAATTAAATTAGTTTCCTTTTTTATTTTTTAGGCTAAAATTGTTAGGTTAGTTTCCTTTTATTTAGCGTAGCATATTCTAGGTATATTATTGTAAATTCTCAGCCTATAAATAGGCCTTATTTTCAGATCAATAAAAAAACTTTTTGACATTCTATTCACTCTTGTGATTTATCTCTAAGTGCTTGTTGAACTAATCGAACTTATCAAGACTTTGTCTTGTGGCGTTCAAATTCGACTTATCAAACGGTTCTCCACCACCGTTTGTGGCGTCTATGACAATACCTAGGTTCTTGTTTGCGGGTTGGCATTGGGTCGCGGTCTTCTACACCAAGGGTGCCACTATTCAAGCAACGGGTCGCGGTCTTTTACACCAAGCGTGTCACGATTCAAGCAACGGGTCGCGGTTTGCATCCAATCGAATCTATGCATAGAGACGATCTTGGAGACTTCTTAGATTATGGGTTTCATCACAAGTTGGCGTGGTCCGTATCAACGTGGCTAGCACAAGAGCATGGAATGCAGATCCTATTCAAGTTCTAGAAAAATCTTGCAAAGGCAAAGTTTTATTTTAGCAAAGTTAAATTGGGCTGTAAGGCATGCATGCCAATTTATTTAACTTTCCTTATTTAGGCGTGATTCTTTTGGTGTAATCGCTAATAATAAAGCCAATTTAAATACTTAGTCTTTCCTTTTCTAGTTGTAGGCGTGAATTAGGAAGAGTTTGTCAGTTTCCTGATTTGTTTTCCTTTTTGTCAAAACTGAATTTATTAGAGGATAAATTAGGAAAAGAGGATTGTACCTAGCAGCCTATAAAAAGGCATGTTCTGATGCTAATGGTAGTTTTTGAAGTAATTATTCAGAAATGTAAGAGAATTTTCTCTTTGGGTTATTTGACGAACCATTCGAACTTATCGGAATTTTCCATGGCGTTCACTATCAACTTATCAAACGGATTTCCACTACCGTTTTTGGTGTCTTCCTTATACCGAGGTTCTTGTTTCGCATTAAATAATGAGTTGATATTAAATATACCAAGGTTCTTGTTTTTGTTGAAGCACTGGGTTGAGGTCTTGATGAGGACATCAAGGCTGCTAGGAATACTCATGAATCCATTCAAGTTCCAGTTAGTCCGGTGACAAGGGCTCGAGCTAAAAGATTCAAAGAAGAGCTAAATAACTTAGTTCGGAGAGTTCTACAATAAAACGAGAGCGTGTTCACTACTGAGGGTGAGCAAAAGCTGATTTTGCTCATCAAAGTTGATCCGGAAGAGAGCCAATCATCCATACATTTCCATTAAGCCATTGCATCGCCAATTTGCATATCCTAGTTTATTAGGACGTTTTTCCCAACAAAGAATCAGGTCAAGATTATGTTTTCAAGTTTTCAAGAAGATCAAGATTCAAAACGAAATTCAAGAAGTTTAGAAGATCTGATCAAGATTTGATTTTTTGTAATCCTATTTGAATTTTAAGTTTTAGTTTAAAATTTGAATTTTGTTATATCTTTAATTCCGAATTTCTTAGATAAATCTGATCTTTTTTTGTTATGTTTTTAGGCATGTTTATCCTTAATGGTAGATTAGGAATTTTACAAATTGTAACTATGCCTATATAAGGCTGATTTCAGATGATGGAAACAATATTTTGATGTTTATTCATATTGTGAGTTATTCTTCTTGAGTTCTTGAAGAAACTTATCCGAACTTATCAAGGATTCCTTGTGGCGTTCAAATCGACTTATCAAACGGACTTCCATAACCGTTTGTGGCGTCTTCATCATACCAAGGTTCTTGCTTCGCTAAGCAACGGGTCGCGGTTTCCATCAAACTTGAAAGATATTGGGTTGTCGTTTCCAGATTTGGTATCGGGTTTCGTAACGTTGTTGGCGTGGTTCGTATCACAACGGGTCGCGGTTTCCATCAAACTTGAAAGATCTTGGGTTGTTGTTTCCAGATTTGGTATCGGGTTTCGTCACGTTGTTGGCGAGGTTCGTATCAAGATACATGAGAAAGCAAGGCTCAACATCGAGCGGAGAACGGAGCAATATGTTAAACAAGCCAACAAAGGGCATCGTAAGCTTATTTTTGAGCCCGGTGATTGGGTGTGGTTGCATATGCGCAAGGAAAGGTTTCCGAATCAAAGGTGCTTCCACGAGGAGACGGACCGTTTCAAGTTCTTGAGCGCATCAATGACAACGCTTACAAATTGGATTTACAAGGTCAGTATAATGTTAGTGAAACTTTTAACGTTTCTGATTTAAGTCCTTTTGATACAGGTGACGATTTGAGGGCAAATCCTCTTCAAGCGGAGGGGAATGATAAGGTCAAGGATCCGATTCTAGTTCTGTTGGTCCAGTTACAAGAGCACGGGCAAAGAGGTTCAAGGAGGTTTTAAATACTTTAGCGCAACACATTGTGATAGAGGATGGCAAGTCTACACATGTGGAATCAACAAATAGAGCACAAATAGTAAATATAATTCAAGTTCAGCCATGTAATTGAAGAAGCCACGTCAGCCATGCAATCCATGCAAATGGGCGTGCTTTTTGGAGGATTTGATTAGTTCGAATCAAGCTGATTGATTCCCTATTTAGTTGTCCACGTTTTTGGGTTAATTGGTCAAGAATTAGTTAGTTTCCTTTTCCTTATAATGGGTGTAAATGACTGGAAAATAAAGTCAAACAATTAAATTAGTTTCCTTTTTTATTTTTTAGGCTAAAATTGTTAGGTTAGTTTCCTTTTATTTAGCGTAGCATATTCTAGGTATATTATTGTAAATTCTCAGCCTATAAATAGGCCTTATTTTCAGATCAATAAAAAAACTTTTTGACATTCTATTCACTCTTGTGATTTATCTCTAAGTTCTTGTTGAACTAATCGAACTTATCAAGACTTTGTCTTGTGGCGTTCAAATTCGACTTATCAAACGGTTCTCCACCACCGTTTGTGGCGTCTATGACAATACCTAGGTTCTTGTTTGCGGGTTGGCATTGGGTCGCGGTCTTCTACACCAAGGGTGCCACTATTCAAGCAACGGGTCGCGGTCTTTTACACCAAGCGTGTCACGATTCAAGCAACGGGTCGCGGTTTGCATCCAATCGAATCTATGCATAGAGACGATCTTGGAGACTTCTTAGATTATGGGTTTCATCACAAGTTGGCGTGGTCCGTATCAACGTGGCTAGCACAAGAGCATGGAATGCAGATCCTATTCAAGTTCTAGAAAAATCTTGCAAAGGCAAAGTTTTATTTTAGCAAAGTTAAATTGGGCTGTAAGGCATGCATGCCAATTTATTTAACTTTCCTTATTTAGGCGTGATTCTTTTGGTGTAATCGCTAATAATAAAGCCAATTTAAATACTTAGTCTTTCCTTTTCTAGTTGTAGGCGTGAATTAGGAAGAGTTTGTCAGTTTCCTGATTTGTTTTCCTTTTTGTCAAAACTGAATTTATTAGAGGATAAATTAGGAAAAGAGGATTGTACCTAGCAGCCTATAAAAAGGCATGTTCTGATGCTAATGGTAGTTTTTGAAGTAATTATTCAGAAATGTAAGAGAATTTTCTCTTTGGGTTATTTGACGAACCATTCGAACTTATCGGAATTTTCCATGGCGTTCACTATCAACTTATCAAACGGATTTCCACTACCGTTTTTGGTGTCTTCCTTATACCGAGGTTCTTGTTTCGCATTAAATAATGAGTTGATATTAAATATACCAAGGTTCTTGTTTTTGTTGAAGCACTGGGTTGAGGTCTTGATGAGGACATCAAGGCTGCTAGGAATACTCATGAATCCATTCAAGTTCCAGTTAGTCCGGTGACAAGGGCTCGAGCTAAAAGATTCAAAGAAGAGCTAAATAACTTAGTTCGGAGAGTTCTACAATAAAACGAGAGCGTGTTCACTACTGAGGGTGAGCAAAAGCTGATTTTGCTCATCAAAGTTGATCCGGAAGAGAGCCAATCAGCCATACATTTCCATTAAGCCATTGCATCGCCAATTTGCATATCCTAGTTTATTAGGACGTTTTTCCCAACAAAGAATCAGGTCAAGATTATGTTTTCAAGTTTTCAAGAAGATCAAGATTCAAAACGAAATTCAAGAAGTTTAGAAGATCTGATCAAGATTTGATTTTTTGTAATCCTATTTGAATTTTAAGTTTTAGTTTAAAATTTGAATTTTGTTATATCTTTAATTCCGAATTTCTTAGATAAATCTGATCTTTTTTTGTTATGTTTTTAGGCATGTTTATCCTTAATGGTAGATTAGGAATTTTACAAATTGTAACTATGCCTATATAAGGCTGATTTCAGATGATGGAAACAATATTTTGATGTTTATTCATATTGTGAGTTATTCTTCTTGAGTTCTTGAAGAAACTTATCCGAACTTATCAAGGATTCCTTGTGGCGTTCAAATCGACTTATCAAACGGACTTCCATAACCGTTTGTGGCGTCTTCATCATACCAAGGTTCTTGCTTCGCTAAGCAACGGGTCGCGGTTTCCATCAAACTTGAAAGATATTGGGTTGTCGTTTCCAGATTTGGTATCGGGTTTCGTAACGTTGTTGGCGTGGTTCGTATCACAACGGGTCGCGGTTTCCATCAAACTTGAAAGATCTTGGGTTGTTGTTTCCAGATTTGGTATCGGGTTTCGTCACGTTGTTGGCGAGGTTCGTATCAAGATACATGAGAAAGCAAGGCTCAACATCGAGCGGAGAACGGAGCAATATGTTAAACAAGCCAACAAAGGGCATCGTAAGCTTATTTTTGAGCCCGGTGATTGGGTGTGGTTGCATATGCGCAAGGAAAGGTTTCCGAATCAAAGGTGCTTCCACGAGGAGACGGACCGTTTCAAGTTCTTGAGCGCATCAATGACAACGCTTACAAATTGGATTTACAAGGTCAGTATAATGTTAGTTAAACTTTTAACGTTTCTGATTTAAGTCCTTTTGATACAGGTGACGATTTGAGGGCAAATCCTCTTCAAGCGGAGGGGAATGATAAGGTCAAGGATCCGATTCTAGTTCTGTTGGTCCAGTTACAAGAGCACGGGCAAAGAGGTTCAAGGAGGTTTTAAATACTTTAGCGCAACACATTGTGATAGAGGATGGCAAGTCTACACATGTGGAATCAACAAATAGAGCACAAATAGTAAATATAATTCAAGTTCAGCCATGTAATTGAAGAAGCCACGTCAGCCATGCAATCCATGCAAATGGGCGTGCTTTTTGGAGGATTTGATTAGTTCGAATCAAGCTGATTGATTCCCTATTTAGTTGTCCACGTTTTTGGGTTAATTGGTCAAGAATTAGTTAGTTTCCTTTTCCTTATAATGGGTGTAAATGACTGGAAAATAAAGTCAAACAATTAAATTAGTTTCCTTTTTTATTTTTTAGGCTAAAATTGTTAGGTTAGTTTCCTTTTATTTAGCGTAGCATATTCTAGGTATATTATTGTAAATTCTCAGCCTATAAATAGGCCTTATTTTCAGATCAATAAAAAAACTTTTTGACATTCTATTCACTCTTGTGATTTATCTCTAAGTTCTTGTTGAACTAATCGAACTTATCAAGACTTTGTCTTGTGGCGTTCAAATTCGACTTATCAAACGGTTCTCCACCACCGTTTGTGGCGTCTATGACAATACCTAGGTTCTTGTTTGCGGGTTGGCATTGGGTCGCGGTCTTCTACACCAAGGGTGCCACTATTCAAGCAACGGGTCGCGGTCTTTTACACCAAGCGTGTCACGATTCAAGCAACGGGTCGCGGTTTGCATCCAATCGAATCTATGCATAGAGACGATCTTGGAGACTTCTTAGATTATGGGTTTCATCACAAGTTGGCGTGGTCCGTATCAACGTGGCTAGCACAAGAGCATGGAATGCAGATCCTATTCAAGTTCTAGAAAAATCTTGCAAAGGCAAAGTTTTATTTTAGCAAAGTTAAATTGGGCTGTAAGGCATGCATGCCAATTTATTTAACTTTCCTTATTTAGGCGTGATTCTTTTGGTGTAATCGCTAATAATAAAGCCAATTTAAATACTTAGTCTTTCCTTTTCTAGTTGTAGGCGTGAATTAGGAAGAGTTTGTCAGTTTCCTGATTTGTTTTCCTTTTTGTCAAAACTGAATTTATTAGAGGATAAATTAGGAAAAGAGGATTGTACCTAGCAGCCTATAAAAAGGCATGTTCTGATGCTAATGGTAGTTTTTGAAGTAATTATTCAGAAATGTAAGAGAATTTTCTCTTTGGGTTATTTGACGAACCATTCGAACTTATCGGAATTTTCCATGGCGTTCACTATCAACTTATCAAACGGATTTCCACTACCGTTTTTGGTGTCTTCCTTATACCGAGGTTCTTGTTTCGCATTAAATAATGAGTTGATATTAAATATACCAAGGTTCTTGTTTTTGTTGAAGCACTGGGTTGAGGTCTTGATGAGGACATCAAGGCTGCTAGGAATACTCATGAATCCATTCAAGTTCCAGTTAGTCCGGTGACAAGGGCTCGAGCTAAAAGATTCAAAGAAGAGCTAAATAACTTAGTTCGGAGAGTTCTACAATAAAACGAGAGCGTGTTCACTACTGAGGGTGAGCAAAAGCTGATTTTGCTCATCAAAGTTGATCCGGAAGAGAGCCAATCAGCCATACATTTCCATTAAGCCATTGCATCGCCAATTTGCATATCCTAGTTTATTAGGACGTTTTTCCCAACAAAGAATCAGGTCAAGATTATGTTTTCAAGTTTTCAAGAAGATCAAGATTCAAAACGAAATTCAAGAAGTTTAGAAGATCTGATCAAGATTTGATTTTTTGTAATCCTATTTGAATTTTAAGTTTTAGTTTAAAATTTGAATTTTGTTATATCTTTAATTCCGAATTTCTTAGATAAATCTGATCTTTTTTTGTTATGTTTTTAGGCATGTTTATCCTTAATGGTAGATTAGGAATTTTACAAATTGTAACTATGCCTATATAAGGCTGATTTCAGATGATGGAAACAATATTTTGATGTTTATTCATATTGTGAGTTATTCTTCTTGAGTTCTTGAAGAAACTTATCCGAACTTATCAAGGATTCCTTGTGGCGTTCAAATCGACTTATCAAACGGACTTCCATAACCGTTTGTGGCGTCTTCATCATACCAAGGTTCTTGCTTCGCTAAGCAACGGGTCGCGGTTTCCATCAAACTTGAAAGATATTGGGTTGTCGTTTCCAGATTTGGTATCGGGTTTCGTAACGTTGTTGGCGTGGTTCGTATCACAACGGGTCGCGGTTTCCATCAAACTTGAAAGATCTTGGGTTGTTGTTTCCAGATTTGGTATCGGGTTTCGTCACGTTGTTGGCGAGGTTCGTATCAAGATACATGAGAAAGCAAGGCTCAACATCGAGCGGAGAACGGAGCAATATGTTAAACAAGCCAACAAAGGGCATCGTAAGCTTATTTTTGAGCCCGGTGATTGGGTGTGGTTGCATATGCGCAAGGAAAGGTTTCCGAATCAAAGGTGCTTCCACGAGGAGACGGACCGTTTCAAGTTCTTGAGCGCATCAATGACAACGCTTACAAATTGGATTTACAAGGTCAGTATAATGTTAGTTAAACTTTTAACGTTTCTGATTTAAGTCCTTTTGATACAGGTGACGATTTGAGGGCAAATCCTCTTCAAGCGGAGGGGAATGATAAGGTCAAGGATCCGATTCTAGTTCTGTTGGTCCAGTTACAAGAGCACGGGCAAAGAGGTTCAAGGAGGTTTTAAATACTTTAGCGCAACACATTGTGATAGAGGATGGCAAGTCTACACATGTGGAATCAACAAATAGAGCACAAATAGTAAATATAATTCAAGTTCAGCCATGTAATTGAAGAAGCCACGTCAGCCATGCAATCCATGCAAATGGGCGTGCTTTTTGGAGGATTTGATTAGTTCGAATCAAGCTGATTGATTCCCTATTTAGTTGTCCACGTTTTTGGGTTAATTGGTCAAGAATTAGTTAGTTTCCTTTTCCTTATAATGGGTGTAAATGACTGGAAAATAAAGTCAAACAATTAAATTAGTTTCCTTTTTTATTTTTTAGGCTAAAATTGTTAGGTTAGTTTCCTTTTATTTAGCGTAGCATATTCTAGGTATATTATTGTAAATTCTCAGCCTATAAATAGGCCTTATTTTCAGATCAATAAAAAAACTTTTTGACATTCTATTCACTCTTGTGATTTATCTCTAAGTTCTTGTTGAACTAATCGAACTTATCAAGACTTTGTCTTGTGGCGTTCAAATTCGACTTATCAAACGGTTCTCCACCACCGTTTGTGGCGTCTATGACAATACCTAGGTTCTTGTTTGCGGGTTGGCATTGGGTCGCGGTCTTCTACACCAAGGGTGCCACTATTCAAGCAACGGGTCGCGGTCTTTTACACCAAGCGTGTCACGATTCAAGCAACGGGTCGCGGTTTGCATCCAATCGAATCTATGCATAGAGACGATCTTGGAGACTTCTTAGATTATGGGTTTCATCACAAGTTGGCGTGGTCCGTATCAACGTGGCTAGCACAAGAGCATGGAATGCAGATCCTATTCAAGTTCTAGAAAAATCTTGCAAAGGCAAAGTTTTATTTTAGCAAAGTTAAATTGGGCTGTAAGGCATGCATGCCAATTTATTTAACTTTCCTTATTTAGGCGTGATTCTTTTGGTGTAATCGCTAATAATAAAGCCAATTTAAATACTTAGTCTTTCCTTTTCTAGTTGTAGGCGTGAATTAGGAAGAGTTTGTCAGTTTCCTGATTTGTTTTCCTTTTTGTCAAAACTGAATTTATTAGAGGATAAATTAGGAAAAGAGGATTGTACCTAGCAGCCTATAAAAAGGCATGTTCTGATGCTAATGGTAGTTTTTGAAGTAATTATTCAGAAATGTAAGAGAATTTTCTCTTTGGGTTATTTGACGAACCATTCGAACTTATCGGAATTTTCCATGGCGTTCACTATCAACTTATCAAACGGATTTCCACTACCGTTTTTGGTGTCTTCCTTATACCGAGGTTCTTGTTTCGCATTAAATAATGAGTTGATATTAAATATACCAAGGTTCTTGTTTTTGTTGAAGCACTGGGTTGAGGTCTTGATGAGGACATCAAGGCTGCTAGGAATACTCATGAATCCATTCAAGTTCCAGTTAGTCCGGTGACAAGGGCTCGAGCTAAAAGATTCAACGAAGAGCTAAATAACTTAGTTCGGAGAGTTCTACAATAAAACGAGAGCGTGTTCACTACTGAGGGTGAGCAAAAGCTGATTTTGCTCATCAAAGTTGATCCGGAAGAGAGCCAATCAGCCATACATTTCCATTAAGCCATTGCATCGCCAATTTGCATATCCTAGTTTATTAGGACGTTTTTCCCAACAAAGAATCAGGTCAAGATTATGTTTTCAAGTTTTCAAGAAGATCAAGATTCAAAACGAAATTCAAGAAGTTTAGAAGATCTGATCAAGATTTGATTTTTTGTAATCCTATTTGAATTTTAAGTTTTAGTTTAAAATTTGAATTTTGTTATATCTTTAATTCCGAATTTCTTAGATAAATCTGATCTTTTTTTGTTATGTTTTTAGGCATGTTTATCCTTAATGGTAGATTAGGAATTTTACAAATTGTAACTATGCCTATATAAGGCTGATTTCAGATGATGGAAACAATATTTTGATGTTTATTCATATTGTGACTTATTCTTCTTGAGTTCTTGAAGAAACTTATCCGAACTTATCAAGGATTCCTTGTGGCGTTCAAATCGACTTATCAAACGGACTTCCATAACCGTTTGTGGCGTCTTCATCATACCAAGGTTCTTGCTTCGCTAAGCAACGGGTCGCGGTTTCCATCAAACTTGAAAGATATTGGGTTGTCGTTTCCAGATTTGGTATCGGGTTTCGTAACGTTGTTGGCGTGGTTCGTATCACAACGGGTCGCGGTTTCCATCAAACTTGAAAGATCTTGGGTTGTTGTTTCCAGATTTGGTATCGGGTTTCGTCACGTTGTTGGCGAGGTTCGTATCAAGATACATGAGAAAGCAAGGCTCAACATCGAGCGGAGAACGGAGCAATATGTTAAACAAGCCAACAAAGGGCATCGTAAGCTTATTTTTGAGCCCGGTGATTGGGTGTGGTTGCATATGCGCAAGGAAAGGTTTCCGAATCAAAGGTGCTTCCACGAGGAGACGGACCGTTTCAAGTTCTTGAGCGCATCAATGACAACGCTTACAAATTGGATTTACAAGGTCAGTATAATGTTAGTTAAACTTTTAACGTTTCTGATTTAAGTCCTTTTGATACAGGTGACGATTTGAGGGCAAATCCTCTTCAAGCGGAGGGGAATGATAAGGTCAAGGATCCGATTCTAGTTCTGTTGGTCCAGTTACAAGAGCACGGGCAAAGAGGTTCAAGGAGGTTTTAAATACTTTAGCGCAACACATTGTGATAGAGGATGGCAAGTCTACACATGTGGAATCAACAAATAGAGCACAAATAGTAAATATAATTCAAGTTCAGCCATGTAATTGAAGAAGCCACGTCAGCCATGCAATCCATGCAAATGGGCGTGCTTTTTGGAGGATTTGATTAGTTCGAATCAAGCTGATTGATTCCCTATTTAGTTGTCCACGTTTTTGGGTTAATTGGTCAAGAATTAGTTAGTTTCCTTTTCCTTATAATGGGTGTAAATGACTGGAAAATAAAGTCAAACAATTAAATTAGTTTCCTTTTTTATTTTTTAGGCTAAAATTGTTAGGTTAGTTTCCTTTTATTTAGCGTAGCATATTCTAGGTATATTATTGTAAATTCTCAGCCTATAAATAGGCCTTATTTTCAGATCAATAAAAAAACTTTTTGACATTCTATTCACTCTTGTGATTTATCTCTAAGTTCTTGTTGAACTAATCGAACTTATCAAGACTTTGTCTTGTGGCGTTCAAATTCGACTTATCAAACGGTTCTCCACCACCGTTTGTGGCGTCTATGACAATACCTAGGTTCTTGTTTGCGGGTTGGCATTGGGTCGCGGTCTTCTACACCAAGGGTGCCACTATTCAAGCAACGGGTCGCGGTCTTTTACACCAAGCGTGTCACGATTCAAGCAACGGGTCGCGGTTTGCATCCAATCGAATCTATGCATAGAGACGATCTTGGAGACTTCTTAGATTATGGGTTTCATCACAAGTTGGCGTGGTCCGTATCAACGTGGCTAGCACAAGAGCATGGAATGCAGATCCTATTCAAGTTCTAGAAAAATCTTGCAAAGGCAAAGTTTTATTTTAGCAAAGTTAAATTGGGCTGTAAGGCATGCATGCCAATTTATTTAACTTTCCTTATTTAGGCGTGATTCTTTTGGTGTAATCGCTAATAATAAAGCCAATTTAAATACTTAGTCTTTCCTTTTCTAGTTGTAGGCGTGAATTAGGAAGAGTTTGTCAGTTTCCTGATTTGTTTTCCTTTTTGTCAAAACTGAATTTATTAGAGGATAAATTAGGAAAAGAGGATTGTACCTAGCAGCCTATAAAAAGGCATGTTCTGATGCTAATGGTAGTTTTTGAAGTAATTATTCAGAAATGTAAGAGAATTTTCTCTTTGGGTTATTTGACGAACCATTCGAACTTATCGGAATTTTCCATGGCGTTCACTATCAACTTATCAAACGGATTTCCACTACCGTTTTTGGTGTCTTCCTTATACCGAGGTTCTTGTTTCGCATTAAATAATGAGTTGATATTAAATATACCAAGGTTCTTGTTTTTGTTGAAGCACTGGGTTGAGGTCTTGATGAGGACATCAAGGCTGCTAGGAATACTCATGAATCCATTCAAGTTCCAGTTAGTCCGGTGACAAGGGCTCGAGCTAAAAGATTCAAAGAAGAGCTAAATAACTTAGTTCGGAGAGTTCTACAATAAAACGAGAGCGTGTTCACTACTGAGGGTGAGCAAAAGCTGATTTTGCTCATCAAAGTTGATCCGGAAGAGAGCCAATCAGCCATACATTTCCATTAAGCCATTGCATCGCCAATTTGCATATCCTAGTTTATTAGGACGTTTTTCCCAACAAAGAATCAGGTCAAGATTATGTTTTCAAGTTTTCAAGAAGATCAAGATTCAAAACGAAATTCAAGAAGTTTAGAAGATCTGATCAAGATTTGATTTTTTGTAATCCTATTTGAATTTTAAGTTTTAGTTTAAAATTTGAATTTTGTTATATCTTTAATTCCGAATTTCTTAGATAAATCTGATCTTTTTTTGTTATGTTTTTAGGCATGTTTATCCTTAATGGTAGATTAGGAATTTTACAAATTGTAACTATGCCTATATAAGGCTGATTTCAGATGATGGAAACAATATTTTGATGTTTATTCATATTGTGAGTTATTCTTCTTGAGTTCTTGAAGAAACTTATCCGAACTTATCAAGGATTCCTTGTGGCGTTCAAATCGACTTATCAAACGGACTTCCATAACCGTTTGTGGCGTCTTCATCATACCAAGGTTCTTGCTTCGCTAAGCAACGGGTCGCGGTTTCCATCAAACTTGAAAGATATTGGGTTGTCGTTTCCAGATTTGGTATCGGGTTTCGTAACGTTGTTGGCGTGGTTCGTATCACAACGGGTCGCGGTTTCCATCAAACTTGAAAGATCTTGGGTTGTTGTTTCCAGATTTGGTATCGGGTTTCGTCACGTTGTTGGCGAGGTTCGTATCAAGATACATGAGAAAGCAAGGCTCAACATCGAGCGGAGAACGGAGCAATATGTTAAACAAGCCAACAAAGGGCATCGTAAGCTTATTTTTGAGCCCGGTGATTGGGTGTGGTTGCATATGCGCAAGGAAAGGTTTCCGAATCAAAGGTGCTTCCACGAGGAGACGGACCGTTTCAAGTTCTTGAGCGCATCAATGACAACGCTTACAAATTGGATTTACAAGGTCAGTATAATGTTAGTGAAACTTTTAACGTTTCTGATTTAAGTCCTTTTGATACAGGTGACGATTTGAGGGCAAATCCTCTTCAAGCGGAGGGGAATGATAAGGTCAAGGATCCGATTCTAGTTCTGTTGGTCCAGTTACAAGAGCACGGGCAAAGAGGTTCAAGGAGGTTTTAAATACTTTAGCGCAACACATTGTGATAGAGGATGGCAAGTCTACACATGTGGAATCAACAAATAGAGCACAAATAGTAAATATAATTCAAGTTCAGCCATGTAATTGAAGAAGCCACGTCAGCCATGCAATCCATGCAAATGGGCGTGCTTTTTGGAGGATTTGATTAGTTCGAATCAAGCTGATTGATTCCCTATTTAGTTGTCCACGTTTTTGGGTTAATTGGTCAAGAATTAGTTAGTTTCCTTTTCCTTATAATGGGTGTAAATGACTGGAAAATAAAGTCAAACAATTAAATTAGTTTCCTTTTTTATTTTTTAGGCTAAAATTGTTAGGTTAGTTTCCTTTTATTTAGCGTAGCATATTCTAGGTATATTATTGTAAATTCTCAGCCTATAAATAGGCCTTATTTTCAGATCAATAAAAAAACTTTTTGACATTCTATTCACTCTTGTGATTTATCTCTAAGTTCTTGTTGAACTAATCGAACTTATCAAGACTTTGTCTTGTGGCGTTCAAATTCGACTTATCAAACGGTTCTCCACCACCGTTTGTGGCGTCTATGACAATACCTAGGTTCTTGTTTGCGGGTTGGCATTGGGTCGCGGTCTTCTACACCAAGGGTGCCACTATTCAAGCAACGGGTCGCGGTCTTTTACACCAAGCGTGTCACGATTCAAGCAACGGGTCGCGGTTTGCATCCAATCGAATCTATGCATAGAGACGATCTTGGAGACTTCTTAGATTATGGGTTTCATCACAAGTTGGCGTGGTCCGTATCAACGTGGCTAGCACAAGAGCATGGAATGCAGATCCTATTCAAGTTCTAGAAAAATCTTGCAAAGGCAAAGTTTTATTTTAGCAAAGTTAAATTGGGCTGTAAGGCATGCATGCCAATTTATTTAACTTTCCTTATTTAGGCGTGATTCTTTTGGTGTAATCGCTAATAATAAAGCCAATTTAAATACTTAGTCTTTCCTTTTCTAGTTGTAGGCGTGAATTAGGAAGAGTTTGTCAGTTTCCTGATTTGTTTTCCTTTTTGTCAAAACTGAATTTATTAGAGGATAAATTAGGAAAAGAGGATTGTACCTAGCAGCCTATAAAAAGGCATGTTCTGATGCTAATGGTAGTTTTTGAAGTAATTATTCAGAAATGTAAGAGAATTTTCTCTTTGGGTTATTTGACGAACCATTCGAACTTATCGGAATTTTCCATGGCGTTCACTATCAACTTATCAAACGGATTTCCACTACCGTTTTTGGTGTCTTCCTTATACCGAGGTTCTTGTTTCGCATTAAATAATGAGTTGATATTAAATATACCAAGGTTCTTGTTTTTGTTGAAGCACTGGGTTGAGGTCTTGATGAGGACATCAAGGCTGCTAGGAATACTCATGAATCCATTCAAGTTCCAGTTAGTCCGGTGACAAGGGCTCGAGCTAAAAGATTCAAAGAAGAGCTAAATAACTTAGTTCGGAGAGTTCTACAATAAAACGAGAGCGTGTTCACTACTGAGGGTGAGCAAAAGCTGATTTTGCTCATCAAAGTTGATCCGGAAGAGAGCCAATCAGCCATACATTTCCATTAAGCCATTGCATCGCCAATTTGCATATCCTAGTTTATTAGGACGTTTTTCCCAACAAAGAATCAGGTCAAGATTATGTTTTCAAGTTTTCAAGAAGATCAAGATTCAAAACGAAATTCAAGAAGTTTAGAAGATCTGATCAAGATTTGATTTTTTGTAATCCTATTTGAATTTTAAGTTTTAGTTTAAAATTTGAATTTTGTTATATCTTTAATTCCGAATTTCTTAGATAAATCTGATCTTTTTTTGTTATGTTTTTAGGCATGTTTATCCTTAATGGTAGATTAGGAATTTTACAAATTGTAACTATGCCTATATAAGGCTGATTTCAGATGATGGAAACAATATTTTGATGTTTATTCATATTGTGAGTTATTCTTCTTGAGTTCTTGAAGAAACTTATCCGAACTTATCAAGGATTCCTTGTGGCGTTCAAATCGACTTATCAAACGGACTTCCATAACCGTTTGTGGCGTCTTCATCATACCAAGGTTCTTGCTTCGCTAAGCAACGGGTCGCGGTTTCCATCAAACTTGAAAGATATTGGGTTGTCGTTTCCAGATTTGGTATCGGGTTTCGTAACGTTGTTGGCGTGGTTCGTATCACAACGGGTCGCGGTTTCCATCAAACTTGAAAGATCTTGGGTTGTTGTTTCCAGATTTGGTATCGGGTTTCGTCACGTTGTTGGCGAGGTTCGTATCAAGATACATGAGAAAGCAAGGCTCAACATCGAGCGGAGAACGGAGCAATATGTTAAACAAGCCAACAAAGGGCATCGTAAGCTTATTTTTGAGCCCGGTGATTGGGTGTGGTTGCATATGCGCAAGGAAAGGTTTCCGAATCAAAGGTGCTTCCACGAGGAGACGGACCGTTTCAAGTTCTTGAGCGCATCAATGACAACGCTTACAAATTGGATTTACAAGGTCAGTATAATGTTAGTTAAACTTTTAACGTTTCTGATTTAAGTCCTTTTGATACAGGTGACGATTTGAGGGCAAATCCTCTTCAAGCGGAGGGGAATGATAAGGTCAAGGATCCGATTCTAGTTCTGTTGGTCCAGTTACAAGAGCACGGGCAAAGAGGTTCAAGGAGGTTTTAAATACTTTAGCGCAACACATTGTGATAGAGGATGGCAAGTCTACACATGTGGAATCAACAAATAGAGCACAAATAGTAAATATAATTCAAGTTCAGCCATGTAATTGAAGAAGCCACGTCAGCCATGCAATCCATGCAAATGGGCGTGCTTTTTGGAGGATTTGATTAGTTCGAATCAAGCTGATTGATTCCCTATTTAGTTGTCCACGTTTTTGGGTTAATTGGTCAAGAATTAGTTAGTTTCCTTTTCCTTATAATGGGTGTAAATGACTGGAAAATAAAGTCAAACAATTAAATTAGTTTCCTTTTTTATTTTTTAGGCTAAAATTGTTAGGTTAGTTTCCTTTTATTTAGCGTAGCATATTCTAGGTATATTATTGTAAATTCTCAGCCTATAAATAGGCCTTATTTTCAGATCAATAAAAAAACTTTTTGACATTCTATTCACTCTTGTGATTTATCTCTAAGTTCTTGTTGAACTAATCGAACTTATCAAGACTTTGTCTTGTGGCGTTCAAATTCGACTTATCAAACGGTTCTCCACCACCGTTTGTGGCGTCTATGACAATACCTAGGTTCTTGTTTGCGGGTTGGCATTGGGTCGCGGTCTTCTACACCAAGGGTGCCACTATTCAAGCAACGGGTCGCGGTCTTTTACACCAAGCGTGTCACGATTCAAGCAACGGGTCGCGGTTTGCATCCAATCGAATCTATGCATAGAGACGATCTTGGAGACTTCTTAGATTATGGGTTTCATCACAAGTTGGCGTGGTCCGTATCAACGTGGCTAGCACAAGAGCATGGAATGCAGATCCTATTCAAGTTCTAGAAAAATCTTGCAAAGGCAAAGTTTTATTTTAGCAAAGTTAAATTGGGCTGTAAGGCATGCATGCCAATTTATTTAACTTTCCTTATTTAGGCGTGATTCTTTTGGTGTAATCGCTAATAATAAAGCCAATTTAAATACTTAGTCTTTCCTTTTCTAGTTGTAGGCGTGAATTAGGAAGAGTTTGTCAGTTTCCTGATTTGTTTTCCTTTTTGTCAAAACTGAATTTATTAGAGGATAAATTAGGAAAAGAGGATTGTACCTAGCAGCCTATAAAAAGGCATGTTCTGATGCTAATGGTAGTTTTTGAAGTAATTATTCAGAAATGTAAGAGAATTTTCTCTTTGGGTTATTTGACGAACCATTCGAACTTATCGGAATTTTCCATGGCGTTCACTATCAACTTATCAAACGGATTTCCACTACCGTTTTTGGTGTCTTCCTTATACCGAGGTTCTTGTTTCGCATTAAATAATGAGTTGATATTAAATATACCAAGGTTCTTGTTTTTGTTGAAGCACTGGGTTGAGGTCTTGATGAGGACATCAAGGCTGCTAGGAATACTCATGAATCCATTCAAGTTCCAGTTAGTCCGGTGACAAGGGCTCGAGCTAAAAGATTCAAAGAAGAGCTAAATAACTTAGTTCGGAGAGTTCTACAATAAAACGAGAGCGTGTTCACTACTGAGGGTGAGCAAAAGCTGATTTTGCTCATCAAAGTTGATCCGGAAGAGAGCCAATCAGCCATACATTTCCATTAAGCCATTGCATCGCCAATTTGCATATCCTAGTTTATTAGGACGTTTTTCCCAACAAAGAATCAGGTCAAGATTATGTTTTCAAGTTTTCAAGAAGATCAAGATTCAAAACGAAATTCAAGAAGTTTAGAAGATCTGATCAAGATTTGATTTTTTGTAATCCTATTTGAATTTTAAGTTTTAGTTTAAAATTTGAATTTTGTTATATCTTTAATTCCGAATTTCTTAGATAAATCTGATCTTTTTTTGTTATGTTTTTAGGCATGTTTATCCTTAATGGTAGATTAGGAATTTTACAAATTGTAACTATGCCTATATAAGGCTGATTTCAGATGATGGAAACAATATTTTGATGTTTATTCATATTGTGAGTTATTCTTCTTGAGTTCTTGAAGAAACTTATCCGAACTTATCAAGGATTCCTTGTGGCGTTCAAATCGACTTATCAAACGGACTTCCATAACCGTTTGTGGCGTCTTCATCATACCAAGGTTCTTGCTTCGCTAAGCAACGGGTCGCGGTTTCCATCAAACTTGAAAGATATTGGGTTGTCGTTTCCAGATTTGGTATCGGGTTTCGTAACGTTGTTGGCGTGGTTCGTATCACAACGGGTCGCGGTTTCCATCAAACTTGAAAGATCTTGGGTTGTTGTTTCCAGATTTGGTATCGGGTTTCGTCACGTTGTTGGCGAGGTTCGTATCAAGATACATGAGAAAGCAAGGCTCAACATCGAGCGGAGAACGGAGCAATATGTTAAACAAGCCAACAAAGGGCATCGTAAGCTTATTTTTGAGCCCGGTGATTGGGTGTGGTTGCATATGCGCAAGGAAAGGTTTCCGAATCAAAGGTGCTTCCACGAGGAGACGGACCGTTTCAAGTTCTTGAGCGCATCAATGACAACGCTTACAAATTGGATTTACAAGGTCAGTATAATGTTAGTTAAACTTTTAACGTTTCTGATTTAAGTCCTTTTGATACAGGTGACGATTTGAGGGCAAATCCTCTTCAAGCGGAGGGGAATGATAAGGTCAAGGATCCGATTCTAGTTCTGTTGGTCCAGTTACAAGAGCACGGGCAAAGAGGTTCAAGGAGGTTTTAAATACTTTAGCGCAACACATTGTGATAGAGGATGGCAAGTCTACACATGTGGAATCAACAAATAGAGCACAAATAGTAAATATAATTCAAGTTCAGCCATGTAATTGAAGAAGCCACGTCAGCCATGCAATCCATGCAAATGGGCGTGCTTTTTGGAGGATTTGATTAGTTCGAATCAAGCTGATTGATTCCCTATTTAGTTGTCCACGTTTTTGGGTTAATTGGTCAAGAATTAGTTAGTTTCCTTTTCCTTATAATGGGTGTAAATGACTGGAAAATAAAGTCAAACAATTAAATTAGTTTCCTTTTTTATTTTTTAGGCTAAAATTGTTAGGTTAGTTTCCTTTTATTTAGCGTAGCATATTCTAGGTATATTATTGTAAATTCTCAGCCTATAAATAGGCCTTATTTTCAGATCAATAAAAAAACTTTTTGACATTCTATTCACTCTTGTGATTTATCTCTAAGTTCTTGTTGAACTAATCGAACTTATCAAGACTTTGTCTTGTGGCGTTCAAATTCGACTTATCAAACGGTTCTCCACCACCGTTTGTGGTGTCTATGACAATACCTAGGTTCTTGTTTGCGGGTTGGCATTGGGTCGCGGTCTTCTACACCAAGGGTGCCACTATTCAAGCAACGGGTCGCGGTCTTTTACACCAAGCGTGTCACGATTCAAGCAACGGGTCGCGGTTTGCATCCAATCGAATCTATGCATAGAGACGATCTTGGAGACTTCTTAGATTATGGGTTTCATCACAAGTTGGCGTGGTCCGTATCAACGTGGCTAGCACAAGAGCATGGAATGCAGATCCTATTCAAGTTCTAGAAAAATCTTGCAAAGGCAAAGTTTTATTTTAGCAAAGTTAAATTGGGCTGTAAGGCATGCATGCCAATTTATTTAACTTTCCTTATTTAGGCGTGATTCTTTTGGTGTAATCGCTAATAATAAAGCCAATTTAAATACTTAGTCTTTCCTTTTCTAGTTGTAGGCGTGAATTAGGAAGAGTTTGTCAGTTTCCTGATTTGTTTTCCTTTTTGTCAAAACTGAATTTATTAGAGGATAAATTAGGAAAAGAGGATTGTACCTAGCAGCCTATAAAAAGGCATGTTCTGATGCTAATGGTAGTTTTTGAAGTAATTATTCAGAAATGTAAGAGAATTTTCTCTTTGGGTTATTTGACGAACCATTCGAACTTATCGGAATTTTCCATGGCGTTCACTATCAACTTATCAAACGGATTTCCACTACCGTTTTTGGTGTCTTCCTTATACCGAGGTTCTTGTTTCGCATTAAATAATGAGTTGATATTAAATATACCAAGGTTCTTGTTTTTGTTGAAGCACTGGGTTGAGGTCTTGATGAGGACATCAAGGCTGCTAGGAATACTCATGAATCCATTCAAGTTCCAGTTAGTCCGGTGACAAGGGCTCGAGCTAAAAGATTCAAAGAAGAGCTAAATAACTTAGTTCGGAGAGTTCTACAATAAAACGAGAGTGTGTTCACTACTGAGGGTGAGCAAAAGCTGATTTTGCTCATCAAAGTTGATCCGGAAGAGAGCCAATCAGCCATACATTTCCATTAAGCCATTGCATCGCCAATTTGCATATCCTAGTTTATTAGGACGTTTTTCCCAACAAAGAATCAGGTCAAGATTATGTTTTCAAGTTTTCAAGAAGATCAAGATTCAAAACGAAATTCAAGAAGTTTAGAAGATCTGATCAAGATTTGATTTTTTGTAATCCTATTTGAATTTTAAGTTTTAGTTTAAAATTTGAATTTTGTTATATCTTTAATTCCGAATTTCTTAGATAAATCTGATCTTTTTTTGTTATGTTTTTAGGCATGTTTATCCTTAATGGTAGATTAGGAATTTTACAAATTGTAACTATGCCTATATAAGGCTGATTTCAGATGATGGAAACAATATTTTGATGTTTATTCATATTGTGAGTTATTCTTCTTGAGTTCTTGAAGAAACTTATCCGAACTTATCAAGGATTCCTTGTGGCGTTCAAATCGACTTATCAAACGGACTTCCATAACCGTTTGTGGCGTCTTCATCATACCAAGGTTCTTGCTTCGCTAAGCAACGGGTCGCGGTTTCCATCAAACTTGAAAGATATTGGGTTGTCGTTTCCAGATTTGGTATCGGGTTTCGTAACGTTGTTGGCGTGGTTCGTATCACAACGGGTCGCGGTTTCCATCAAACTTGAAAGATCTTGGGTTGTTGTTTCCAGATTTGGTATCGGGTTTCGTCACGTTGTTGGCGAGGTTCGTATCAAGATACATGAGAAAGCAAGGCTCAACATCGAGCGGAGAACGGGGCAATATGTTAAACAAGCCAACAAAGGGCATCGTAAGCTTATTTTTGAGCCCGGTGATTGGGTGTGGTTGCATATGCACAAGGAAAGGTTTCCGAATCAAAGGTGCTTCCACGAGGAGACGGACCGTTTCAAGTTCTTGAGCGCATCAATGACAACGCTTACAAATTGGATTTACAAGGTCAGTATAATGTTAGTTAAACTTTTAACGTTTCTGATTTAAGTCCTTTTGATACAGGTGACGATTTGAGGGCAAATCCTCTTCAAGCGGAGGGGAATGATAAGGTCAAGGATCCGATTCTAGTTCTGTTGGTCCAGTTACAAGAGCACGGGCAAAGAGGTTCAAGGAGGTTTTAAATACTTTAGCGCAACACATTGTGATAGAGGATGGCAAGTCTACACATGTGGAATCAACAAATAGAGCACAAATAGTAAATATAATTCAAGTTCAGCCATGTAATTGAAGAAGCCACGTCAGCCATGCAATCCATGCAAATGGGCGTGCTTTTTGGAGGATTTGATTAGTTCGAATCAAGCTGATTGATTCCCTATTTAGTTGTCCACGTTTTTGGGTTAATTGGTCAAGAATTAGTTAGTTTCCTTTTCCTTATAATGGGTGTAAATGACTGGAAAATAAAGTCAAACAATTAAATTAGTTTCCTTTTTTATTTTTTAGGCTAAAATTGTTAGGTTAGTTTCCTTTTATTTAGCGTAGCATATTCTAGGTATATTATTGTAAATTCTCAGCCTATAAATAGGCCTTATTTTCAGATCAATAAAAAAACTTTTTGACATTCTATTCACTCTTGTGATTTATCTCTAAGTTCTTGTTGAACTAATCGAACTTATCAAGACTTTGTCTTGTGGCGTTCAAATTCGACTTATCAAACGGTTCTCCACCACCGTTTGTGGCGTCTATGACAATACCTAGGTTCTTGTTTGCGGGTTGGCATTGGGTCGCGGTCTTCTACACCAAGGGTGCCACTATTCAAGCAACGGGTCGCGGTCTTTTACACCAAGCGTGTCACGATTCAAGCAACGGGTCGCGGTTTGCATCCAATCGAATCTATGCATAGAGACGATCTTGGAGACTTCTTAGATTATGGGTTTCATCACAAGTTGGCGTGGTCCGTATCAACGTGGCTAGCACAAGAGCATGGAATGCAGATCCTATTCAAGTTCTAGAAAAATCTTGCAAAGGCAAAGTTTTATTTTAGCAAAGTTAAATTGGGCTGTAAGGCATGCATGCCAATTTATTTAACTTTCCTTATTTAGGCGTGATTCTTTTGGTGTAATCGCTAATAATAAAGCCAATTTAAATACTTAGTCTTTCCTTTTCTAGTTGTAGGCGTGAATTAGGAAGAGTTTGTCAGTTTCCTGATTTGTTTTCCTTTTTGTCAAAACTGAATTTATTAGAGGATAAATTAGGAAAAGAGGATTGTACCTAGCAGCCTATAAAAAGGCATGTTCTGATGCTAATGGTAGTTTTTGAAGTAATTATTCAGAAATGTAAGAGAATTTTCTCTTTGGGTTATTTGACGAACCATTCGAACTTATCGGAATTTTCCATGGCGTTCACTATCAACTTATCAAACGGATTTCCACTACCGTTTTTGGTGTCTTCCTTATACCGAGGTTCTTGTTTCGCATTAAATAATGAGTTGATATTAAATATACCAAGGTTCTTGTTTTTGTTGAAGCACTGGGTTGAGGTCTTGATGAGGACATCAAGGCTGCTAGGAATACTCATGAATCCATTCAAGTTCCAGTTAGTCCGGTGACAAGGGCTCGAGCTAAAAGATTCAAAGAAGAGCTAAATAACTTAGTTCGGAGAGTTCTACAATAAAACGAGAGCGTGTTCACTACTGAGGGTGAGCAAAAGCTGATTTTGCTCATCAAAGTTGATCCGGAAGAGAGCCAATCAGCCATACATTTCCATTAAGCCATTGCATCGCCAATTTGCATATCCTAGTTTATTAGGACGTTTTTCCCAACAAAGAATCAGGTCAAGATTATGTTTTCAAGTTTTCAAGAAGATCAAGATTCAAAACGAAATTCAAGAAGTTTAGAAGATCTGATCAAGATTTGATTTTTTGTAATCCTATTTGAATTTTAAGTTTTAGTTTAAAATTTGAATTTTGTTATATCTTTAATTCCGAATTTCTTAGATAAATCTGATCTTTTTTTGTTATGTTTTTAGGCATGTTTATCCTTAATGGTAGATTAGGAATTTTACAAATTGTAACTATGCCTATATAAGGCTGATTTCAGATGATGGAAACAATATTTTGATGTTTATTCATATTGTGAGTTATTCTTCTTGAGTTCTTGAAGAAACTTATCCGAACTTATCAAGGATTCCTTGTGGCGTTCAAATCGACTTATCAAACGGACTTCCATAACCGTTTGTGGCGTCTTCATCATACCAAGGTTCTTGCTTCGCTAAGCAACGGGTCGCGGTTTCCATCAAACTTGAAAGATATTGGGTTGTCGTTTCCAGATTTGGTATCGGGTTTCGTAACGTTGTTGGCGTGGTTCGTATCACAACGGGTCGCGGTTTCCATCAAACTTGAAAGATCTTGGGTTGTTGTTTCCAGATTTGGTATCGGGTTTCGTCACGTTGTTGGCGAGGTTCGTATCAAGATACATGAGAAAGCAAGGCTCAACATCGAGCGGAGAACGGGGCAATATGTTAAACAAGCCAACAAAGGGCATCGTAAGCTTATTTTTGAGCCCGGTGATTGGGTGTGGTTGCATATGCACAAGGAAAGGTTTCCGAATCAAAGGTGCTTCCACGAGGAGACGGACCGTTTCAAGTTCTTGAGCGCATCAATGACAACGCTTACAAATTGGATTTACAAGGTCAGTATAATGTTAGTGAAACTTTTAACGTTTCTGATTTAAGTCCTTTTGATACAGGTGACGATTTGAGGGCAAATCCTCTTCAAGCGGAGGGGAATGATAAGGTCAAGGATCCGATTCTAGTTCTGTTGGTCCAGTTACAAGAGCACGGGCAAAGAGGTTCAAAGAGGTTTTAAATACTTTAGCGCAACATATTGTGATAGAGGATGGCAAGTCTACATATGTGGAATCAACAAATAGAGCACAAATAGTAAATATAATTCAAGTTCAGCCATGTAATTGAAGAAGCCACGTCAGCCATGCAATCCATGCAAATGGGCGTGCTTTTTGGAGGATTTGATTAGTTCGAATCAAGCTGATTGATTCCCTATTTAGTTGTCCACGTTTTTGGGTTAATTGGTCAAGAATTAGTTAGTTTCCTTTTCCTTATAATGGGTGTAAATGACTGGAAAATAAAGTCAAACAATTAAATTAGTTTCCTTTTTTATTTTTTAGGCTAAAATTGTTAGGTTAGTTTCCTTTTATTTAGCGTAGCATATTCTAGGAATATTATTGTAAATTCTCAGCCTATAAATAGGCCTTATTTTCAGATCAATAAAAAAACTTTTTGACATTCTATTCACTCTTGTGATTTATCTCTAAGTTCTTGTTGAACTAATCGAACTTATCAAGACTTTGTCTTGTGGCGTTCAAATTCGACTTATCAAACGGTTATCCACCACCGTTTGTAGCATCTACGACAATACCAAGGTTCTTGTTTGCGGGTTGGCATTGGGTCGCGGTCTTCTACACCAAGGGTGCCACTATTCAAGCAACGGGTCGCGGTCTTTTACAACAAGCGTGTCACGATTCAAGCAACGGGTCGCGGTTTCGATCCAATCGAATCTATGCATAGAGACGATCTTGGAGACTTCTTAGATTATGGGTTTCATCACAAGTTGGCGTGGTCCGTATCAACGTGGCTAGCACAAGAGCATGGAATGCAGATCCTATTCAAGTTCTAGAAAAATCTTGCAAAGGCAAAGTTTTATTTTAGCAAAGTTAAATTGGGCTGTAAGGCATGCATGCCAATTTATTTAACTTTTCTTATTTAGGCGTGATTCTTTTGGTGTAATCACTAATAATAAAGCCAATTTAAATACTTAGTCTTTCCTTTTCTAGTTGTAGGCGTGAATTAGGAAGAGTTTGTTAGTTTCCTGATTTGTTTTCCTTTTTGTCAAAACTGAATTTATTAGAGGATAAATTAGGAATAGAGAATTGTACCTAGCAGCCTATAAAAAGGCATGTTCTGAAGCTAATGATAGTTTTTGAAGTAATTATTCAGCAATGTAAGAGAATTTTCTCTTTGGGTTATTTGACGAACCATTCGAACTTATCGGAATTTTCCATGGCGTTCACTATCAACTTATCAAACGGATTTCCACTACCGTTTTTGGTGTCTTCCTTATACCGAGGTTCTTGTTTCGCATTAAATAATGAGTTGATATTAAATATACCAAGGTTCTTGTTTTTGTTGAAGCACTGGGTTGAGGTCTTGATGAGGACATCAAGACTGCTAGGAATACTCATGAATCCATTCAAGTTCCAGTTAGTCCGGTGACAAGGGCTCGAGCTAAAAGATTCAAAGAAGAGCTAAATAACTTAGTTCGGAGAGTTCTACAATAAAACGAGAGCGTGTTCACTACTGAGGGTGAGCAAAAGCTGATTTTGCTCATCAAAGTTGATCCGGAAGTGAGCCAATCAGCCATACATTTCCATTAAGCCATTGCATCGCCAATTTGCATATCCTAGTTTATTAGGACGTTTTTCCCAACAAAGAATCAGGTCAAGATTATGTTTTCAAGTTTTCAAGAAGATCAAGATTCAAAACGAAATTCAAGAAGTTTAGAAGATCTGATCAAGATTTGATTTTTTGTAATCCTATTTGAATTTTAAGTTTTAGTTTAAAATTTGAATTTTGTTATATCTTTAATTCCGAATTTCTTAGATAAATCTAATCTTTTTTTGTTATGTTTTTAGGCATGTTTATCCTTAAGGGTAGATTAGGAATTTTACAAATTGTAACTATGCCTATATAAGGCTGATTTCAGATGATGGAAACAAGATTTTGATGTTTATTCATATTGTGAGTTATTCTTCTTGAGTTCTTGAAGAAACTTATCCGAACTTATTAAGGATTCCTTGTGGCGTTCAAATCGACTTATCTAACGGACTTCCATAACCGTTTGTGGCGTCATCATCATACCAAGGTTCTTGCTTCGCTAAGCAACGGGTCGCGGTTTCCATCAAACTTGAAAGATATTGGGTTGTCGTTTCCAGATTTGGTATCGGGTTTCGTAACGTTGTTGGCGTGGTTCGTATCACAACGGGTCGCGGTTTCCATCAAACTTGAAAGATCTTGGGTTGTTGTTTTCAGATTTGGTATCGGGTTTCGTCAGGTTGTTGGTGAGGTTCGTATCAAGATACGTGAGAAAGCAAGGCTCAACATCGAGCGGAGAACGGAGCAATATGTTAAACAAGCCAACGAAGGGCATCGTAAGCTTATTTTTGAGCCCGGTGATTGGGTTTGGTTGCATATGCGCAAGGAAAGGTTTCCGAATCAAAGGTGCTCAAAGTTGCTTCCACGAGGAGACGGACCGTTTCAAGTTCTTGAGCGCATCAATGACAATGCTTACAAATTGGATTTGCAAGGTCAGTATAATGTTAGTGAAACTTTTAATGTTTCTGATTTAAGTCCTTTTGGTACAGGTGACGATTTGAGGGCAAATCCTCTTCAAGCGGAGGGGAATGATAAGGTCAAGGATCCGATTCGAGTTCTGTTGGTCTCGTTACAAGAGCACGGGCAAAGAGGATCAAGGAGGTTTTAAATACTTTAGCGCAACACATTGTGATAGAGGATGGCAAGTCTACATATGTGGAATCAACAAATAGAGCACAAATAGTAAATATAATTCAAGTTCAGCCACGTAATTGAAGAAGCCACGTCAGCCATGCAATCCATGCAAATGGGCGTGCTTTTTGGAGGATTTGATTAGTTTGAATCAAGCTGATTGATGTTGGGATCTAAATGTGTCCTAAGGATAGAAAATCAATATTAGGGATTTTCTGTAAATATGACATTTTGATATTAATAAGAGGATGTTATTCATGTTTAATAAGTTGCGTCCTATTTACTTTCATTAGTTGATTGTATGGTTATTTTGAGCAAACATAAAATACTCCTTGGCTGTTGGTAATATATCGGATTACCATATGTATACGGGGTATACATAGAAGACGTGGTAATTTGATAACAGTCTAAATAAATAGTCTGCAATCGATGGAATAAGATTTGGGGATCTTATTCATGATAAGATTGTAAATGTTGTCTACTTCCTTGGAGGGATGGTTTGTCTTGACCATAGGATAGGTTCCGAGTAGAAACTTTAATGTATACCAGTATTGAGGTATGACATTGGACTGGACCTAAAGTGTTAATTGATTCGGTTTAATAATTCCGTTTATAAGAATTAATGACACTTTGATTATCATCCTGCATTAATCTTAATCCTGAAATGATTACTTGAGTTCGCATCCATGACTTATGTACTTTAATGCACTACAGGTGAGACACTGTTAATTCATGGTCAACATACTTGTGTTTTGGGTGCATGACTTATGGATGGAGAAATCAAGATTCATAGATACGGAATACATAGCTATCTTAACGATAGTAAATGTTATCTACTTAAAGGCATTATTCGGGGATTGAAAGATAGTATAACAAGATCTTGGCCATCGGTTTACTTTGTGTTCTCTGGTGGTTTTCCAATTGTATGGTTTTACAATTGGTGATTCTTTCAATAGAGAATAATGGAACTTTAAGTTAAAATGATTGAAAAGGTAAAACGGAAAAAGTCCTTAATTAAATCATGGATAACATATGGGGATTAAGCAAGCGATAAATAAATCATGGAAGAAGCGCTGCGTAAGAGAGCTTTCGTAATACGGTATGTAAACAGGAGTTCAGCTTCAAACTTTTAGTGGAATTGTACTGAAGTTGATAATTGATGAATAATTAATCTGGGATTAATTTTTCATAATTATAGGAGCCTCTTTGCATATTTCCATCGGGTCCCTCTATTAGCTCATATAGTTCCGTATAGCGTCTCGGGATTTGTTCCTAATGAGATCGTTAAATTTAAATGGAATTTAGTAATTTCTATTAAGACATGATACTCTCTAACATGCAATCCAGAAAGGATTGGACATGTGAGATTTGTGTAGAAAAATAATATGATTTGTCGACATGAGATTGGTTAATTGAATTTTGAAATAAGATTTTGTTTGAATTATTTAATTTTGGAAAACAAATTTTTCTCTCCTAATCTAAATATGGTGCACGGTTTTTTAGATAGGTGGAGAGAAGAAAATTTTGTTTCAAAATTATTCAAATATATTCCTAACATTAAATTATTAATTGATTTAAATAATGAAAATTATTTGATGGATTTTTCTTTTCTTAAATTGATGTGCACGGTTTTTGTGAGGAAAGAAAATTTGAAATATTCCATTGATTTAAATTAATTAATATAGTTGATGTTGTGTGGAAAATATTTAATTCAAATAAGTGAATCATATTTAAATTCAAAAAGGTTTAAAAGGAATTTGAATCTAGATAGGACTAGAATCTTTTGACTAGTCTAGATTCTTGATTTAAAATTTGAACCACCAATCAAGATTTATCTCAAAGTGGCCGAATTTTTTGAGGATTGATTTCCTCTTGGAAAAACGTTTTTAGGTTCAATGAATCTAGTCCTAAAGTTGTATGATCTTTTGATTCAAAATTTATCCAGAAAAATAATAATTAATTATTTTTTAAAGGAAATAAATTTTGAAAAGGATTGGACTTCTATATAAAGGCTAGGAATTCTTGAAAAACTAATTTTTGGTCATTCACAAAGAGGAAAAACGTTTTTGAGAGTGAGAAGAAAAATAATTTGGGTTTCTTCCACATCATAAAATTCGGCTATCTTGTGAGAGAGAAAAAGAGAGAAAATTCCATTGAATCAAAATTGTGAGGAAGGTTAAACCGAGTGATAATTTTCATAGGAGGTTAACCGGTTCCTATTTTGCAGTTTTGAAGAAATAAGTTGGATAATATTCTCAACGAGGAACATCAGAATTGAGAAGGAAGGATCTAGACTTCGGAAATCAACACCGGTCACTTGGATTCATAGAACGTGTGCCCACACACACTCTGAGACGTGGAACTCGAGAATAATAGAGAAGACACGTTGGTCAAACGCTCTAGCAATTCCAGAATCCAAGAAATAAGGTACGCTTGATCATGAATTTAATTTATTGTTATATGCATCATGAGCTTCTTTTCCGAATCGGCATAAAAATTTTAAAACTTCCACTGCGCCGTAACTCTGATATCGGATCCGATTTTTCCAACAATTGGTATCAGAGCCAACTCATGATTATGTATGTAACATAAATTATTTGATCGAATAAATTTCTCTCTATGCATTAATGAAATATTTTAAAGAGTTGGCACTCTAGGTTTTATTTTGAGTATGTTAAATATATTATGAATGGATGTATGGATGAATGAATGCTTTATATTATTTTTATAATATATGATCTTGTTCAATTTTGCCGGTCATGATTCCATAGAAGTTAAAATTTGTATCTAGATTTTTCAAGTGTAATAGATGCGGTCTATTATCACCGCTAGGTCGTTCTTTCAATTCCTAGAATTTTTGTAAGCCGGAAACGGCGTAGGAATTTTTTTGTAAAATTCGGGCTACAATGGATTCGAGGAGATTGAAGATGAACGAAGGTATGTAAATTTTCAAAGGATGTGATTTTTTGTTTTTTGGAAATTTTTTTTAATTAAAAACATTTTTTATTAATAAAATTAAAAAAAAAAATCACAGAATCCTTTTGAAAATTAAATTTTCCAATGATATGTGATCTTGATAATTTGAAAATCAAAATTGAAAATTTAAATTTAAATTTAATAGATATTATTATGAATTTTAAAATTTTGTAATTTAAATTTGAAATTTGGAAATTTCAAAATTTTTGAATTTTAAAATTTAATAAATCGGATTTTTTATTTAAATTTTGATATTTTGTAATTTTGATTAAAATTAATAATCACATATAATCTTTTTTGAAATTTAAATTTAATTTTAAATTTGAAAAGATGTGACATTGGAGAAGGAAGACACATTGAAGAAGGATGCAAGGCATGGATCTACAAATGAAGGCCGATATATGTTTCGGTTAATTTTTTGTAATTTTTTGCATTTTTTCTTTTCTCTAGGATGGAATCATGATCCACGGCTGTTTACATATTTTGCAAACCATAGATGATGTGTTGCTAGATGAATATGTTATACTATTTCATGATGTATTGATAACATGCCATATAGACTAGGGAGTGCCACTCAATAAATATTATTTATGCATGAAAAACAAAAACCCTAATTTAAAAGAATGAGTGGGAGAAGGTTTTACATACTAAGACCTACGGCCTCCATCGTTGGTCCAATAGTTACGCATGGTAGTACCTACTACTCGGTTTTGACCCGAGAATTCCCTTCGGATAGGTATCTTACCTAGAGCGCACACTGATTTGGATTTCCGAAAGGATAACAATTTTGGGCATATTTTATGTTTAGATCACCCCTCGGTGGCGGATGTAAAATATGGATTCAAAATTGGAAACGATGATTACACACTCATGCTACTTTATTTATTAACCCTCCCTCGAGGCTCTGTTATATAAAGTAGTGGCCAAATAAACGATAGTTAATATATATTTAATGGAGTTATCTCCATGGACGAATATGTATTAATCGGAAGGGATCCGTGTTCTTGGCTAGTTATTCTATGACTACCCCTCGGTAGCTTAGAAAGCAGAAGCTAGGAATTATCGTTGTAAGGTATGTGTTTTAAGGGTTTTACACATGAACATTTAGATTGCATATAGATCTTTTTGTTTCATTACAAAACCATATTTTATAAACTGATAGGATGTTTGCTCATACTTATTACATGTTTTCCTATTATAGATCAAAATGTTGAGCCCTTTATCTGTGATACTTACGCAAAACAAATTAAATGGCGAGAATTTTAATGACTGGAAAAGGAACTTGCTTATCGTCCTAAACTTTGAGAAACACAGTTTTGTCCTAACCCAACCTCAACCGCCAACGCCTGCGATCGATGCTCCTGATAGGGATTTTGTAGCGCTTGAGCGCTGGAACAATTCCAACCTAAGTGCTATGTGCTATATTCGGGCGAGCATGTCTAACGTGCTCCAGAAACAGCATGAAGAGCATCAAACTGCTAGGCAGATCATGGATAACCTGGAGGAAATGTTTGGTGAACAAACTATTCAGGCTAAGACCGATGCTATCAAATGTCTCATGAACTGCAGGCAGAAGGTTGGAACTCCCATCAAGGAGCACATGATGAAAGTCATGGCTTATTTGTCTGAAGCTCAGGCAAATGGGGCTGAGATCGATGCTGCAACTCAATTGGTCATGGTTTTCCAAACCTTATCAAAGGATTACGATTTGTTTCAGGCATCCTACAACCTGAACAGGAAGGAGATATCTTTAACGGAATTGATGAAAGAGTTGCAAGCCTTTGAGAACATTTTTAAGGGTTCTGGATCTAAGGCTGAGGCAAATGTGGCTGAACCTAGTTCGCCTGCTCCTAATCCCAAAAGGAAGAAGGAAAAGGGGAAGAACAAGGGGAACAAGCCTGTGGCGAATGCACCTGTTTCTAAGAAGTCTACCAAGACTAAGAAGCGAAAGGTGGATCCCATAAAGGCTAAATGCTTTCACTGTGGGAAGAAAGGATATTTCAAGAAGGATTGCTGAGAATACCTGTCTATGCAAAAGCAAAAAGGTAATTTCGATATCCTGTATCTTGAGGGTTGTTTAGTGGAGGAATCTAAGGACAATTGGGTTATAGATTCTGGAGCTACTAACCATGTTTGTATTTATCTGCAGGGGTTCAAGGTAACGAGAAGTCTGCATGACGAGAACTTCACGTTAAGAACCGGTGATGGGTTAGTTGGCATGAGAAGCACAAGAATGGCTGGCCACCTATCAAGAAAACAAAACCAAATTGGTTTCTTCTATGGACTAAAGAGCAAATTGTTGTACTTTAGGGTTTAGTTAGCAATTTTAAGAAATTGGTACGTCATCTATAAATAGGTGAAGGTGCTGTTGTATTATTTGGTTAGCCAACACACACACACAAACTTGAGCAGCACAAACTCTCCCAATCCTGCCATAGAAGCCGAGCAAGAAAAGAGAGAAAAGAAAGAAAGAAAAAGAAAAATAGAGAAAGGGTTTAGGTTTAGTGTGAGGAAAATTTTAATTACTCTAGTTTAAGAATTTCATCAGTGAAACTTGAGGTAAATATTGTCATCCTCTAGTTCTTCATTTGAAATTTAAGAGAATGATTAGTATGGTTAAACAGGAGTTTAATTTTGTAAGATTCATGCACTAGGGTTTTTATGCTTGATTAAGTCTCTATCTGAGCAGTTTTTCTGAAACAACATTTAGAGGCCTTTAGAGGCCGAATCTTAAAAAAGTTAAAACTGCAAAGTTGTAGAGGAGGGAAAATCCTATGGGCCAAAGTGGCCATTTTTTGAAAATAAGGCATTTAATACCTTCATTTCTATAAAAACCCGAGACCAAATTATGAGTAGTAAGTTTGGTCGAAAAATTTTTAAAGGCAAAAACAAGCATGTTAAAGACAGATTTGAAGTTTGAGGTTAAAATAAAAGTTGTAGGAGACTTCAAGATCTACAACTTTCATGAAGAAAACTTTTCCAAATTCGAAACAGATTTGTGGGAAAAGAACTAAACTTTATGAATTGGTTTGTAATCCGGTTTTCAAAGTATTAGAGTTTTTACTAAATTTCAAAAAGGAGTTGAAATTTAGGATTGATTGTTAGCAATTAGAATCATTATGTTACTATGATAGGATGATACTCATCCTATGATTTTTCTTGAAAACAGGAAAACGACCTGTTTGAGTGAAGAATTGTGATTCAAGGCGCAGTAACGGTAAGTACGACTCCGCCTACAGCATAAACAAAATTTGTTTGTTGAATGCTTTCAAGTTTATAATGATATAAGCATGATAAAACGTTATGGCCTGTATGATATCAAGTTGATAATGTTATGTGTATAAGAAATATTTATGATATGTATGTATGTACATTTTTAAGATATGATAAATATTAAAGTACGAATGGCATGTATGTATGCAAGGAATAATGAATGTATGGCATGTATGTTTTCAAGTTCATGTTAAGAGATATATGATGTATGTTTATAGTATGTATGTTCATATGATGAATAATTTGATATTATGACATCACGAGGTATGCTCATTAAAGATAAGCCATTTGGTAAAGTATGAAATCCCAGTTACAGTCAAGAAACTGGTTATGAATATGAAACAATATTTCAAGTATGAAATTAGATAAGAAAAAGATTTTAATATAAGCAGAATGCTATATGTCGTATCGACCCGCGTCAGGTCGGGTTTGGTTCATGGTTTGAGTTGGATAGGGCTGGCCGCCCCAACCACTCCATGGCAGCGCGCCACGGTACGTACATTCATGTTAAGTTATGTAAGGGCCCAAAAACTATGCTAACTTATGAAAACAGGAATAAAGCATAAATGGTTCATGCATTATGATATCATGATATGTTGCGGATAAATAGTTGTGCTTGCTGAGCGAAAGCTCATGTTTTAAGTTTATGCTGTAGGTAAGCAACCCTGCGGTACTTCATGATGCAAGGCAGTGGAGCATGGCAAGGCAAAGCTGTGAAACTGTGGGACGGAATCACTACGTTTCTTTTTGTTAAATTATGCTACGCTAAATATGTTGTATTTAAGTACAAGAACACATTTCCGCCATAAGTAGTTATGTATAAGTACATGTATGTATATAAGTGTTTATTATGAAATTTCCAAGTTAAACAATACTTATCAGTTGTATAAAAAAAAAAAAAAAAAATTTCTGTCTAAATTTTCATATTTTATTATGTAAGAATGTATGGTAACGGCCGGCGCTAGGCGGGTCGTCACAGTGTTGGTATCAGAGCAAAGTTCCTAACTTTCGGTTTCACTGTTTGCTTGCCTGCGCCACAGTCATTGTAAGTTAAAAATATTTCGTATTTATATTATGAATTTGTATAATCTAGATTTGAGGATAATGGACGACGATCGAGGTGCAGCCTATGCATTTTTCATGATGTCTCCGCTAGTATTTGATGGAACTAGACGAACTGTGACACTCGCAGCATGGCTTCATGATATGGAGTCTATATTTCGAATAGGTCATATTCCACCCCATCTACAGGTATCTTTAGCAAGTCGTTGTCTAGCAGTAGATGCTAGATTATGGTGGAGAATAACAGGAGAACAGGAAGTTCAGGGAGGATCATGGGAAAACTTCCGCCATGTCATCACTGCTCGTTTTGGACCTCTACTGGAGGAAAATGCCGACGTACATTATCGAGATCCAGAAATTTATCGTGACATGAACCTTGTCCGATATCTTAACTACGTTTATGATTGGCATGCTTATCCAGGAGAGTCGATGGGCCATTACTGTCGAAGATTTCAGGAGGCTATGTTGCCTCATATTCCAGATTTTGGCGATCCAGAGTTTCGAGCACTGCAACTACTCCGGGAAGGACTACCACCTAATATCAGGGAACACGTTCAGCCACCGGCAATAGGAATGACTATGGAGCACATGATAAATGATATCATGGAAGCAGAGTTGATAGCTCATATGGTTCAAGCGGATGCCTTAGTGGAGAACAACATCCAAGTGCCAGTCAATAATAATGATGAGGAAGAGCCACCCTTCCAATGGGGTCCAGTATTGCCAGAAGACCCTATTCCGGCGATACCACTTCAGGAGATTCCTCCACAAGAGGATGTTGATGGCATGAATCTTGAAAATATTCTTGACGAGCCCGAACTTCAAGAGGATCCTCACGAAATCATCCTAGATAACGGAGATGAGGAAGAAGAAGATGTACATATGGAGAATGATCCGGAGGAAGTCTTGTTCGATGAGGAAGACTGGGATGTATTCTCTGAGATATCATCGGAGTAGATAGTTTAAGTATATAATAGTATGTATGTATGATAGATAGTGATAGTCACTTCTATCTTGTACTTGATCATGTATATATAGCAAGTATAGAATATGTACATGATAGTATGGATGAATATGAATGTATGTATGAATTATGAATTATGAATTATAAATGATGATGGAATGCAAGATTATGAACAACATATGATATATCATGGAGTGATGAGATCATGATGGATCTCTAATGTTATGTTTTATGATATGATGTTACGGTATGATACGATGATATGATGTGATAATATGATCTATGATATGATATGATAAGTAAGTAGTATTCATAATAAGATTTTATGATGAAATATGAATGAACGAAAAGATATTTGTAGTATAACAATATCTTTATCGTAATTAGATAAGAAATAGAAGATGTCACGCCCACGTACCCGAGCGAATCCTATTCCGCAAGAACCTGATCTTGCAAATATAGTAGCTACTTTGCAACGACAATTGCGGGAACAACAGCAAGAGACGAACCAGCTTCGGGAACAAGTAGCCCAACTGAATCAAGTGCCTCGAGTGAACGAAGTCCCACCGCAAAATAACCCTGTACCCCCAGCAGCGCCTCAAGCACCAGAGGTTCATCAAGAAATTCCGTTAGCACCCGAAGGATTGCAAAGGAATCCACCTTTGGTTAGGGAAGATCTGTTGTATGAACGATTTAGGCGAATGAAGGCACCTGAATTTGAAGGAACCACAGATCCAATAGCAGCAGATAATTGGCTGATCGATATCCAAGTAATTTTGGATTTTATGGGACTTACAAAACAGGAGAAAGTTCTTTGTGCCTCTTTTACACTTAAGAAAGATGCACGTCACTGGTGGAGGACGGTTCAGATGCGCAGAAACGTGGCGTTCATGAGATGGCAAGATTTTGTAGACGAATTCAGAATAATGTACTACAATCAGGAGATTCTTGTAACTCAACAAGATGAGTTTACCAGTTTTAAGCAAGGATCTTTGTCAGTGATGGAAGCAGTCAAGAAGTTTGAACAGCTTGCCCGTTTATGTCCAGAACTGGTACCGAACGAAAGGGAGAAAGTAAGGAGAATGATGAAAATGTTTCGGACAGACATCGCCAAACAAGTTAGTGCTGGAAGTAGCCCTCCAACTCTTGTAGCTGATTGTATAGGTCGAGCTATGAGAGCAGAATACTGGATTAATCAGGATAAGGAAGCGCGGGTTCAGATATTCAAAGCTAAAAAGGAAGAAAAAGCTGTAGAGAAACAGATACAGTCCAGGCAAAATCAGCAACCAAACTTAAAAGGCCAGACTAGTAATTCCAGTCAAAGTTCCAAGCAGTTTGGGAGAAATAAAAGAAGAGAGAATGCTACGGGCCAGGGCCAACAGAAAAATTACCCCCAGAAGAGGAACAACCGTGGGAATGAGGGTAATAATAACAGTTATCCTATGTGTACTCAATGTGGAAAGAAACATCCAGGCGTATGTAGGATGGGAACAAACGCTTGCTACCTTTGTGGCAAGGAAGGTCATTATGCGAGGAATTGTACCTCCAATAGTCAGAACCAGAACCCTCAGTACCAGAATAGAAATACAAACCGACAGCTTCACGCGGTACAAGCAAAGGTCGAAGGTCCTTCGATGGTACAAGGAAGACTTGAAGCTCCTGAACCATAAGCCAGGATTTATGCTTACACAAAGGGAGACGCTGAGGCTGGAACTTCTAATGTGGTAACAGGTCAGATCTCTATAGCCGCTTATGATGCTTTTGCCCTAATTGATTCTGGCGCCACCCATTCGTTTATATCGATGGATTATGCCCGGAAGTTAAATAGAAATGTAGAAAGTATAGGGCAACCTTTTAAAAACCTCTCTTCCATCAGGAGAGATTTTGTTATCTGATTCCTGGATGCGAAATGTTCCGATAGTTATGTGTGGTAGAGAGTTATATGTAGACCTGATTGCAATTAAGCTTCAGGATTTTGATGTAATCCTGGGAATGGATTTCTTAAATAAGTACAACGCTAAGATTGATTGTCAAAAGCGTTGTGTTACGTTTAGTCTTTTCGGCGAAGAGGAATTCAACTTTCACGGCCAGTCTAAGAGTTCATCAACCCGGCTTGTTTCGGTAATGAAAGCTTGGAAAATGCTAGCTAATGGATGTCAAGGATACTTAGCTAACATGGTGGACAAAGAACAAGAAAAAGAGCTGCAGCCCGAAGATGTTCCTATTATTAGGGAATATGTAGACGTCTTTCCAAAAGATTTAACTAGACTTCCGCCCGAGCGTGAAATCTCTTTCGAAATAGAATTGTTGCCAGGAACAGCTCCAATATCGAAAGCACCTTATCGCATGGCCCCAGCTGAGCTTAGGGAACTTCAAGTACAGTTGCAAGAACTGTTGGATAAGGGATTTATTCGTCAAAGCCATTCCCCGTGGGGAGCACCTGTGTTGTTTGTCAAAAAGAAGGATGGAACGTTACGAATGTGTATCGACTATCGCGAGTTGAATAAGATCACGATTAAGAACAAGTACCCTCTCCCGAGAATTGATGATCTCTTTGATCAACTTAGAGGAGCTTTGGTATTCTCGAAGATTAACTTGCGTTCAGGCTACCATCAACTCAGAATCAAGGAAGGAGATATTCCCAAGACGGCGTTTCGAACACGTTATGGACATTATGAGTATTTAATTATGCCTTTTGGATTAACTAATGCTCCAGCTGCTTTTATGGACCTTATGAATCGGGTGTTTAAAGATTATTTAGATAAGTTTGTTATCATCTTCATTGATGATATTTTGATCTACTCAAGATCTACAAAGGAACATGAGCAGCACCTCAAGATGGTTTTGGAGACCTTAAGACGGAATCAGCTTTATGCCAAATTCACTAAATGTGAATTTTGGTTGGAGAAAGTACATTTCTTGGGCCACGTAGTTTCAAGGGAAGGAATTTCTGTTGATCCTGCTAAGATAGAAGCAGTTAGTGCATGGTCAGCACCCAGAAACATTACGGAGATACGAAGCTTTCTTGGCTTGGCCGGATACTACCGACGGTTCGTTGAAGGATTCTCCAAGATAGCAGCGCCACTAACAGCTCTTACTAAAAAAGGGAAAAAGTGTGAGTGGACACAGAAGTGTGAAGAAAACTTCCAAGAGCTCAAGAGAAAACTTACAAGTGCACCAGTGTTGATAATTCCGGACGTTGATGCAAGAAATTTCGCCATTTATAGTGATGCGTCGAAAACTGGACTAGGAGCTGTCCTTATGCAAGGAAGAAATGTGGTTGCTTATGCTTCACGTCAACTGAAGGACCATGAACGGAACTACCCGACTCACGATTTGGAGCTTGCTGCGGTGATTTTCGCTTTGAAGATTTGGAGACATTACCTGTATGGTAATAGATGTGAGATTTTTACCGATCATCAAAGTCTCAAATACATCTTTACTCAAAAGGAGCTTAATATGAGGCAACGAAGATGGCTCGAACTCGTAAAGGATTATGATTGTGAAATTCTTTATCATCCTGGAAAGGCAAACAAGGTAGCAGATGCGCTGAGCAGGAAGTCATTTGGTATGCTCATGTCTCTTGAAATGATGTCCGAACCCCTCCAAAAGGAAATTTCTGATTTCCGATTGGAAATGCTAATCGAAAAATTGGCTGCTTTAACTCTTCAGTCTAATCTCCTAGAAACCATTAAGTGCTATCAAAGGAAAGATTCCTTTTTGTTGAAGATTCAACTACTTGGTGAAGAAGATAAGGAATTTAAGACGTCTGCGAATGGGCTAATTCTTTTCAAAGGAAGGATTTGTATTCCTAACTTTGAATTTCTAAGGAAACAAATCATGTCAGAAGCGCATGAAACGCCATACTCAGTTCACCCTGGAGCTACTAAGATGTATAAAGACCTTAAAGAGAACTTTTGGTGGCCAAACATGAAGAGAGAAATTGCTAAATTTGTATCAAAGTGTTTAACTTGTCAGAAAGTTAAAGCTGAACACCGGCAACCTGGCGGAGATCTTCAAAAGATAGAACTCCCAGAATGGAAATGGGAACAAATCACCATGGATTTCGTAGTTGGATTACCCAGGACCGCTAGTGGAAATGATATGATTTGGGTAATTGTGGATAGATTAACCAAATCAGCCCATTTCATTGCTAGTAAAGCCACCTTTTCGGTTGAGAAATTAGCTGAAATTTATGTATCTCAGGTTGTTAAGTTGCATGGAGTTCCAAAATCCATTATTTCAGATCGAGATGGGCGATTTACTTCGCGATTTTGGAAAAGTGTTCACACAGCTATGGGGTCAAGGTTGAAATTCAGTACTGCTTTCCACCCTCAGACAGATGGACAATCGGAGCGCACTATCCAAACCTTAGAAGATATGTTGAGATCTTGTGTTCTAGATTTCAAGGGAAATTGGGATCAAAAGTTACCCTTGATAGAATTTTCGTATAATAATAGTTATCATGCTTCTATTGGGATGGCTCCGTTTGCAGCATTATATGGAAGAAAATGTCGATCTCCCATCCATTGGCAAGAAGTCGGACAGAAGCAACTTCAAACTACGGACTTCATCAGAAAAACCTCAGAAGACGTCAAGATGATCAAGCAACGGCTTGACATAGCTTTCAGTCGACAGAAGAGTTATGCTGATAAACGTCGAAGACCTTTAGAATTCCAAGTTGGAGATTCTGTTTTTCTCACGATTGCTCCAGTAAAGGGGATTATGAGGTTTGGTAAGAAGGGAAAGCTCAGTCCAAGATACACAGGTCCGTTTGAAATCCTCAAAAGAATTGGAAAAGTTGCCTATAAGCTTGCTTTGCCGCCAGCTTTAGCTTCTATACATGATGTTTTTCATGTTTCAATGTTGAAGAAATACGTATCTGATCCTTCTCATGTGCTAAGTCAAGAACCGATCGAAGTACAAACGGATTTGACGTACGAGGAAAGGCCAATACGAATTCTAGATCGGGAAGAAAAGGTTTTAAGAAACAAAACCATTCCGATGGTTAAGGTGTTATGGCAGAATCATAATATTGAAGAAGCAACGTGGGAAGTAGAAGAAGAAATGAGAAAGAACTATCCCTACTTGTATTGATTTTCGGGGACGAAAATTTCTTTAAGGAGGGTAGATTGTAATGACCAACCTGTTTGTAAACTTATGATTTCTTTTGTTAAGAATCAAAGTCTGTTTATGCTATATGTATGATATGTTTCTATGAAAAGTTGTTGAATCTTTAGTTAAAAGATTCAAATAAGTTAGTTATGCAAGTTTAAGACCTTTTTGTTAAAAGAAAAAAGTGTAAGTTTATGCTTTATGATTTTATGTTATTTTAAAAATGGACTGCATTTGGGAGATAAGCCAAACAAGGCCTTTAAGGATGACACCTCTGATGACAAGTGCCATTACTATGATTGGTCACCTCACAGGGACCAAAATGCAAATATTCTATGTTTAGGGGTCAATTTGCAAATTAAGAAAAGTTTATGATTTTGGGGCTAAAAAGTCTTCTAAGGAAGAATTTAGTAGGAATTTGATGTTTGAAGGCTTAACTATAATCGGCCAAGTCATAGGGACTAAAGTGCAAATATTTTACCTTTAGGGGCCAATGTGCAATTTTGAAAAAATTGTAAACTTATCAGCAATTATGTAAATTTTTGAATCAGGGACTTTGTAAGCAAAGTTTCTGAGTTCAATTAAGTCAATGATCCATTTATAGTTTAGTTAGTTCGGTTGGAAATCAAGAAAGACAAGTTAAGATTGTATTTGATGACTCTAGTTAGAACCAATCACATTGTTCCATGTGTCACCATAGGAACCGGCCACGTCATGGCTTGTTGAGCAAGGAATCTTGTTCTTGAAAAATATTATTCAAATTAGAAGATTTTAAGTGTCATTAAAGGTTTACAAATCATACCCTAAATTTAGTGAATTAACACTCTAATTTAGTTGGTTGATTTTGTGTTATGGATCAATTAGCAAATTGTCTCACATGGTTTCTTCAAAACCGGCCACATAAGGATGAGACACCCTATGTTTCTAGCTTGGCTAAGTCACACCCTAGCCTTGCACCTTTGGCAAGCCAAGGCTTGCACACCTAGGCACCAAAGGCCGGCCACCCAAGGAAGCAACACATCATGGTGTAGCCTTGGTGAGTAAGCAAACCTAGCTTCACCTATTTGGCAAGCCAAGACCACACCATGACCGGCCACCACAAGGAAGTGACACTTCATAACCTAGCCTTGGTGAGTAAGAATGCTTAGCTTTACTTACTTGGCAAGCCAAGGTCTTGCTAAGTTGACACCTAAGAACCGGCCATCACCTTGGTTAGACACCTCATGGTCTAGCCTTGGTGAGTAAGCAAACCTAGCTTCACCTATTTGGCAAGCCAAGACCACACCATGACCGGCCAGACAAGGGAAAGACACACCCCTTGGCCTAGCTTAGGTGAATCAATCATCTAGACTTCCTAGCCTAGCCCCCTTGGCAAGTCAAGGCTTGCACACCTCACCCTAGGGCCGGCCAACCAAGGGAATGCCACCTCAAAATTTTAGCTTGATGAGCAAGCAATTCTAGCTAAGCTTGCTTGGCAATTTGGGGGATGTATGGCCGGCCAACACATAGGGACTAAGGGGGGAAATAGTTGGCTTTAAGGACCATTGCCTAAATTACCAAAGATGGATTTCTTGAACTCTCTTAGAGTTTGACACCTCACACACTTAGGCAAGCTTAGTAAGTTTGCTAGCTTTGCTTGTTGGCAAACAAAGGCATGCACAACTTACACCTAAGGCCGGCCACACCAAGGAAGGGACACCTCATGGTTCCTAGGCCACATGAGTAAGCACCCTAGCTTGGGTTAGTTGGCATGAGAAGCACAAGAATGGCCGGCCACCTATCAAGAAAACAAAACCAAATTGGTTTCTTCTATGGACTAAAGAGCAAATTGTTGTACTTTAGGGTTTAGTTAGCAATTTTAAGAAATTGGTACTTCATCTGTAAATAGGTGAAGGTGCTGTTGTATTATTTGGTTAGTCAACACACACACACAAACTTGAGCAGCACAAACTCTCCCAATCCTGCCATAGAAGCCGAGCAAGAAAAGAGAGAAAAGAAAGAAAGAAAAAGAAAAATAGAAAAAGGGTTTAGGTTTAGTGTGAGGGAAATTTTAATTACTCTAGTTTAAGAATTTGATCATTGAAACTTGAGGTAAATATTGTCATCCTCTAGTTCTTCATTTGAAATTTAAGAGAATGATTAGTATGGTTAAACAGGAGTTTAATTTTGTAAGATTCATGCACTAGGGTTTTTATGCTTGATTAAGTCTCTATCTGAGCAGTTTTTCTGAAACAACATTTAGAGGCCTTTAGAGGCCGAATCTTAAAAAAGTTAAAACTGTAAAGTTGTAGAGGAGGGAAAATCCTAGGGGCCAAAGTGACTAGTTTTTGAAAATAGGGCTTTTAAGACCTTCATTTCTATAAAAACCCGAGACCAAATTATGAGTAGTAAGTTTGGTCGAAAAATTTTTAAAGGAAAAAACAAGCATGTTAAAGACAGATTTGAAGTTTGAGGTTAAAATAAAAGTTGTAGGAGACTTCAAGATCTACAACTTTCATGAAGAAAACTTTTCCAAATTCGAAACAGATTTGTGGGAAAAGAACTAAACTTTATGAATTGGTTTGTAATCCGGTTTTCAAAGTATTAGAGTTTTTACTAAATTTCAAAAAGGAGTTGAAATTTAGGATTGATTGTTAGCAATTAGAATCATTATGTTATTATGATAGGATGATACTCATCCTATGATTTTTCTTGAAAACAGGAAAACGACCTGTTTGAGTGAAGAATTGTGATTCAAGGCGCAGTAACGGTAGGTACGACTCCGCCTACAGCATAAACAAAATTTGTTTGTTGAATGCTTTCAAGTTTATAATGATATAAGCATGATAAAACGTTATGGCCTGTATGATATCAAGTTGATAATGTTATGTGTATAAGAAATATTTATGATATGTATGTATGTACATTTTTAAGATATGATAAATATTAAAGTACGAATGGCATGTATGTATGCAAGGAATAATGAATGTATGGCATGTATGTTTTCAAGTTCATGTTAAGAGATATATGATGTATGTTTATAGTATGTATGTTCATATGATGAATAATTTGATATTATGACATCACGAAGTATGCTCATTAAAGATAAGCCATTTGGTAAAGTATGAAATCCCAGTTACAGTCAAGAAACTGGTTATGAATATGAAACAATATTTCAAGTATGAAATTAGATAAGAACAAGATTTTAATATAAGCAGAATGCTATATGTCGTATCGACCCGCGTCAGGTCGGGTTTGGTTCATGGTTTGAGTTGGACAGGGCTGGCCGCCCCAACCACTCCATGGCAGCGCGCCACGGTACGTGCATTCATGTTAAGTTATGTAAGGGCCCAAAAACTATGCTAACTTATGAAAACAGGAATAAAGCATAAATGGTTCATGCATTATGATATCATGATATGTTGCGGATAAATAGTTGTGCTTGCTGAGCGAAAGCTCATGTTTTAAGTTTATGCTGTAGGTAAGCAACCCTGCGGTACTTCATGATGCAAGGCAGTGGAGCATGGCAAGGCAAAGCTGTGAAACTGTGGGACGGAATCACTACGTTTTTTTTTGTTAAATTATGCAACGCTAAATATGTTGTATTTAAGTACAAGAACACATTTCCGCCATAAGTAGTTATGTATAAGTACATGTATGTATATAAGTGTTTATTATGAAATTTCCAAGTTAAACAATACTTATCAGTCGTATAAAAAAAAAAAAAATTCTGTCTAAATTTTCATATATTATTATGTAAGAATGTATGGTAACGACCGGCGCTAGGCGGGTCGTCACAGAGTTGGTATCAGAGCAAAGTTCCTAACTTTCGGTTTCACTGTTTGCTTGCCTGCGCCACAGTCATTGTAAGTTAAAAATATTTCGTATTTATATTATGAATTTGTATAATCTAGATTTGAGGATAATGGACGACGATCGAGGTGCAGCCTATGCATTTTTCATGATGTCTCCGCTAGTATTTGATGGAACTAGACGAACTGTGACACTCGCAGCATGGCTTCATGATATGGAGTCTATATTTCGAATAGGTCATATTCCACCCCATCTACAGGTATCTTTAGCAAGTCGTTGTCTAGCAGTAGATGCTAGATTATGGTGGAGAATAACAGGAGAACAGGAAGTTCAGGGAGGATCATGGGAAAACTTCCGCCATGTCATCACTGCTCGTTTTGGACCTCTACTGGAGGAAAATGCCGACGTACATTATCGAGATCCAGAAATTTATCGTGACATGAACCTTGTCCGATATCTTAACTACGTTTATGATTGGCATGCTTATCCAGGAGAGTCGATGGGCCATTACTGTCGAAGATTTCAGGAGGCTATGTTGCCTCATATTCCAGATTTTGGCGATCCAGAGTTTCGAGCACTGCAACTACTCCGGGAAGGACTACCACCTAATATCAGGGAACACGTTCAGCCACCGGCAATAGGAATGACTATGGAGCACATGATAAATGATATCATGGAAGCAGAGTTGATAGCTCATATGGTTCAAGCGGATGCCTTAGTGGAGAACAACATCCAAGTGCCAGTCAATAATAATGATGAGGAAGAGCCACCCTTCCAATGGGGTCCAGTATTGCCAGAAGACCCTATTCCGGCGATACCACTTCAGGAGATTCCTCCACAAGAGGATGTTGATGGCATGAATCTTGAAAATATTCTTGACGAGCCCGAACTTCAAGAGGATCCTCACGAAATCATCCTAGATAACGGAGATGAGGAAGAAGAAGATGTACATATGGAGAATGATCCGGAGGAAGTCTTGTTCGATGAGGAAGACTGGGATGTATTCTCTGAGATATCATCGGAGTAGATAGTTTAAGTATATAATAGTATGTATGTATGATAGATAGTGATAGTCACTTCTATCTTGTACTTGATCATGTATATATAGCAAGTATAGAATATGTACATGATAGTATGGATGAATATGAATGTATGTATGAATTATGAATTATGAATTATAAATGATGATGGAATGCAAGATTATGAACAACATATGATATATCATGGAGTGATGAGATCATGATGGATCTCTAATGTTATGTTTTATGATATGATGTTACGGTATGATACGATGATATGATGTGATAATATGATCTATGATATGATATGATAAGTAAGTAGTATTCATAATAAGATTTTATGATGAAATATGAATGAACGAAAAGATATTTGTAGTATAACAATATCTTTATCGTAATTAGATAAGAAATAGAAGATGTCACGCCCACGTACCCGAGCGAATCCTATTCCGCAAGAACCTGATCTTGCAAATATAGTAGCTACTTTGCAACGACAATTGCGGGAACAACAGCAAGAGACGAACCAGCTTCGGGAACAAGTAGCCCAACTGAATCAAGTGCCTCGAGTGAACGAAGTCCCACCGCAAAATAACCCTGTACCCCCAGCAGCGCCTCAAGCACCAGAGGTTCATCAAGAAATTCCGTTAGCACCCGAAGGATTGCAAAGGAATCCACCTTTGGTTAGGGAAGATCTGTTGTATGAACGATTTAGGCGAATGAAGGCACCTGAATTTGAAGGAACCACAGATCCAATAGCAGCAGATAATTGGCTGATCGATATCCAAGTAATTTTGGATTTTATGGGACTTACAAAACAGGAGAAAGTTCTTTGTGCCTCTTTTACACTTAAGAAAGATGCACGTCACTGGTGGAGGACGGTTCAGATGCGCAGAAACGTGGCGTTCATGAGATGGCAAGATTTTGTAGACGAATTCAGAATAATGTACTACAATCAGGAGATTCTTGTAACTCAACAAGATGAGTTTACCAGTTTTAAGCAAGGATCTTTGTCAGTGATGGAAGCAGTCAAGAAGTTTGAACAGCTTGCCCGTTTATGTCCAGAACTGGTACCGAACGAAAGGGAGAAAGTAAGGAGAATGATGAAAATGTTTCGGACAGACATCGCCAAACAAGTTAGTGCTGGAAGTAGCCCTCCAACTCTTGTAGCTGATTGTATAGGTCGAGCTATGAGAGCAGAATACTGGATTAATCAGGATAAGGAAGCGCGGGTTCAGATATTCAAAGCTAAAAAGGAAGAAAAAGCTGTAGAGAAACAGATACAGTCCAGGCAAAATCAGCAACCAAACTTAAAAGGCCAGACTAGTAATTCCAGTCAAAGTTCCAAGCAGTTTGGGAGAAATAAAAGAAGAGAGAATGCTACGGGCCAGGGCCAACAGAAAAATTACCCCCAGAAGAGGAACAACCGTGGGAATGAGGGTAATAATAACAGTTATCCTATGTGTACTCAATGTGGAAAGAAACATCCAGGCGTATGTAGGATGGGAACAAACGCTTGCTACCTTTGTGGCAAGGAAGGTCATTATGCGAGGAATTGTACCTCCAATAGTCAGAACCAGAACCCTCAGTACCAGAATAGAAATACAAACCGACAGCTTCACGCGGTACAAGCAAAGGTCGAAGGTCCTTCGATGGTACAAGGAAGACTTGAAGCTCCTGAACCATAAGCCAGGATTTATGCTTACACAAAGGGAGACGCTGAGGCTGGAACTTCTAATGTGGTAACAGGTCAGATCTCTATAGCCGCTTATGATGCTTTTGCCCTAATTGATTCTGGCGCCACCCATTCGTTTATATCGATGGATTATGCCCGGAAGTTAAATAGAAATGTAGAAAGTATAGGGCAACCTTTTAAAAACCTCTCTTCCATCAGGAGAGATTTTGTTATCTGATTCCTGGATGCGAAATGTTCCGATAGTTATGTGTGGTAGAGAGTTATATGTAGACCTGATTGCAATTAAGCTTCAGGATTTTGATGTAATCCTGGGAATGGATTTCTTAAATAAGTACAACGCTAAGATTGATTGTCAAAAGCGTTGTGTTACGTTTAGTCTTTTCGGCGAAGAGGAATTCAACTTTCACGGCCAGTCTAAGAGTTCATCAACCCGGCTTGTTTCGGTAATGAAAGCTTGGAAAATGCTAGCTAATGGATGTCAAGGATACTTAGCTAACATGGTGGACAAAGAACAAGAAAAAGAGCTGCAGCCCGAAGATGTTCCTATTATTAGGGAATATGTAGACGTCTTTCCAAAAGATTTAACTAGACTTCCGCCCGAGCGTGAAATCTCTTTCGAAATAGAATTGTTGCCAGGAACAGCTCCAATATCGAAAGCACCTTATCGCATGGCCCCAGCTGAGCTTAGGGAACTTCAAGTACAGTTGCAAGAACTGTTGGATAAGGGATTTATTCGTCAAAGCCATTCCCCGTGGGGAGCACCTGTGTTGTTTGTCAAAAAGAAGGATGGAACGTTACGAATGTGTATCGACTATCGCGAGTTGAATAAGATCACGATTAAGAACAAGTACCCTCTCCCGAGAATTGATGATCTCTTTGATCAACTTAGAGGAGCTTTGGTATTCTCGAAGATTAACTTGCGTTCAGGCTACCATCAACTCAGAATCAAGGAAGGAGATATTCCCAAGACGGCGTTTCGAACACGTTATGGACATTATGAGTATTTAATTATGCCTTTTGGATTAACTAATGCTCCAGCTGCTTTTATGGACCTTATGAATCGGGTGTTTAAAGATTATTTAGATAAGTTTGTTATCATCTTCATTGATGATATTTTGATCTACTCAAGATCTACAAAGGAACATGAGCAGCACCTCAAGATGGTTTTGGAGACCTTAAGACGGAATCAGCTTTATGCCAAATTCACTAAATGTGAATTTTGGTTGGAGAAAGTACATTTCTTGGGCCACGTAGTTTCAAGGGAAGGAATTTCTGTTGATCCTGCTAAGATAGAAGCAGTTAGTGCATGGTCAGCACCCAGAAACATTACGGAGATACGAAGCTTTCTTGGCTTGGCCGGATACTACCGACGGTTCGTTGAAGGATTCTCCAAGATAGCAGCGCCACTAACAGCTCTTACTAAAAAAGGGAAAAAGTGTGAGTGGACACAGAAGTGTGAAGAAAACTTCCAAGAGCTCAAGAGAAAACTTACAAGTGCACCAGTGTTGATAATTCCGGACGTTGATGCAAGAAATTTCGCCATTTATAGTGATGCGTCGAAAACTGGACTAGGAGCTGTCCTTATGCAAGGAAGAAATGTGGTTGCTTATGCTTCACGTCAACTGAAGGACCATGAACGGAACTACCCGACTCACGATTTGGAGCTTGCTGCGGTGATTTTCGCTTTGAAGATTTGGAGACATTACCTGTATGGTAATAGATGTGAGATTTTTACCGATCATCAAAGTCTCAAATACATCTTTACTCAAAAGGAGCTTAATATGAGGCAACGAAGATGGCTCGAACTCGTAAAGGATTATGATTGTGAAATTCTTTATCATCCTGGAAAGGCAAACAAGGTAGCAGATGCGCTGAGCAGGAAGTCATTTGGTATGCTCATGTCTCTTGAAATGATGTCCGAACCCCTCCAAAAGGAAATTTCTGATTTCCGATTGGAAATGCTAATCGAAAAATTGGCTGCTTTAACTCTTCAGTCTAATCTCCTAGAAACCATTAAGTGCTATCAAAGGAAAGATTCCTTTTTGTTGAAGATTCAACTACTTGGTGAAGAAGATAAGGAATTTAAGACGTCTGCGAATGGGCTAATTCTTTTCAAAGGAAGGATTTGTATTCCTAACTTTGAATTTCTAAGGAAACAAATCGTGTCAGAAGCGCATGAAACGCCATACTCAGTTCACCCTGGAGCTACTAAGATGTATAAAGACCTTAAAGAGAACTTTTGGTGGCCAAACATGAAGAGAGAAATTGCTAAATTTGTATCAAAGTGTTTAACTTGTCAGAAAGTTAAAGCTGAACACCGGCAACCTGGCGGAGATCTTCAAAAGATAGAACTCCCAGAATGGAAATGGGAACAAATCACCATGGATTTCGTAGTTGGATTACCCAGGACCGCTAGTGGAAATGATATGATTTGGGTAATTGTGGATAGATTAACCAAATCAGCCCATTTCATTGCTAGTAAAGCCACCTTTTCGGTTGAGAAATTAGCTGAAATTTATGTATCTCAGGTTGTTAAGTTGCATGGAGTTCCAAAATCCATTATTTCAGATCGAGATGGGCGATTTACTTCGCGATTTTGGAAAAGTGTTCACACAGCTATGGGGTCAAGGTTGAAATTCAGTACTGCTTTCCACCCTCAGACAGATGGACAATCGGAGCGCACTATCCAAACCTTAGAAGATATGTTGAGATCTTGTGTTCTAGATTTCAAGGGAAATTGGGATCAAAAGTTACCCTTGATAGAATTTTCGTATAATAATAGTTATCATGCTTCTATTGGGATGGCTCCGTTTGCAGCATTATATGGAAGAAAATGTCGATCTCCCATCCATTGGCAAGAAGTCGGACAGAAGCAACTTCAAACTACGGACTTCATCAGAAAAACCTCAGAAGACGTCAAGATGATCAAGCAACGGCTTGACATAGCTTTCAGTCGACAGAAGAGTTATGCTGATAAACGTCGAAGACCTTTAGAATTCCAAGTTGGAGATTCTGTTTTTCTCACGATTGCTCCAGTAAAGGGGATTATGAGGTTTGGTAAGAAGGGAAAGCTCAGTCCAAGATACACAGGTCCGTTTGAAATCCTCAAAAGAATTGGAAAAGTTGCCTATAAGCTTGCTTTGCCGCCAGCTTTAGCTTCTATACATGATGTTTTTCATGTTTCAATGTTGAAGAAATACGTATCTGATCCTTCTCATGTGCTAAGTCAAGAACCGATCGAAGTACAAACGGATTTGACGTACGAGGAAAGGCCAATACGAATTCTAGATCGGGAAGAAAAGGTTTTAAGAAACAAAACCATTCCGATGGTTAAGGTGTTATGGCAGAATCATAATATTGAAGAAGCAACGTGGGAAGTAGAAGAAGAAATGAGAAAGAACTATCCCTACTTGTATTGATTTTCGGGGACGAAAATTTCTTTAAGGAGGGTAGATTGTAATGACCAACCTGTTTGTAAACTTATGATTTCTTTTGTTAAGAATCAAAGTCTGTTTATGCTATATGTATGATATGTTTCTATGAAAAGTTGTTGAATCTTTAGTTAAAAGATTCAAATAAGTTAGTTATGCAAGTTTAAGACCTTTTTGTTAAAAGAAAAAAGTGTAAGTTTATGCTTTATGATTTTATGTTATTTTAAAAATGGACTGCATTTGGGAGATAAGCCAAACAAGGCCTTTAAGGATGACACCTCTGATGACAAGTGCCATTACTATGATTGGTCACCTCACAGGGACCAAAATGCAAATATTCTATGTTTAGGGGTCAATTTGCAAATTAAGAAAAGTTTATGATTTTGGGGCTAAAAAGTCTTCTAAGGAAGAATTTAGTAGGAATTTGATGTTTGAAGGCTTAACTATAATCGGCCAAGTCATAGGGACTAAAGTGCAAATATTTTGCCTTTAGGGGCCAATGTGCAATTTTGAAAAAATTGTAAACTTATCAGCAATTATGTAAATTTTTGAATCAGGGACTTTGTAAGCAAAGTTTCTGAGTTCAATTAAGTCAATGATCCATTTATAGTTTAGTTAGTTCGGTTGGAAATCAAGAAAGACAAGTTAAGATTGTATTTGATGACTCTAGTTAGAACCAATCACATTGTTCCATGTGTCACCATAGGAACCGGCCACGTCATGGCTTGTTGAGCAAGGAATCTTGTTCTTGAAAAATATTATTCAAATTAGAAGATTTTAAGTGTCATTAAAGGTTTACAAATCATACCCTAAATTTAGTGAATTAACACTCTAATTTAGTTGGTTGATTTTGTGTTATGGATCAATTAGCAAATTGTCTCACATGGTTTCTTCAAAACCGGCCACATAAGGATGAGACACCCTATGTTTCTAGCTTGGCTAAGTCACACCCTAGCCTTGCACCTTTGGCAAGCCAAGGCTTGCACACCTAGGCACCAAAGGCCGGCCACCCAAGGAAGCAACACATCATGGTGTAGCCTTGGTGAGTAAGCAAACCTAGCTTCACCTATTTGGCAAGCCAAGACCACACCATGACCGGCCACCACAAGGAAGTGACACTTCATAACCTAGCCTTGGTGAGTAAGAATGCTTAGCTTTACTTACTTGGCAAGCCAAGGTCTTGCTAAGTTGACACCTAAGAACCGGCCATCACCTTGGTTAGACACCTCATGGTCTAGCCTTGGTGAGTAAGCAAACCTAGCTTCACCTATTTGGCAAGCCAAGACCACACCATGACCGGCCAGACAAGGGAAAGACACACCCCTTGGCCTAGCTTAGGTGAATCAATCATCTAGACTTCCTAGCCTAGCCCCCTTGGCAAGTCAAGGCTTGCACACCTCACCCTAGGGCCGGCCAACCAAGGGAATGCCACCTCAAAATTTTAGCTTGATGAGCAAGCAATTCTAGCTAAGCTTGCTTGGCAATTTGGGGGATGTATGGCCGGCCAACACATAGGGACTAAGGGGGGAAATAGTTGGCTTTAAGGACCATTGCCTAAATTACCAAAGATGGATTTCTTGAACTCTCTTAGAATTTGACACCTCACACACTTAGGCAAGCTTAGTAAGTTTGCTAGCTTTGCTTGTTGGCAAACAAAGGCATGCACAACTTACACCTAAGGCCGGCCACACCAAGGAAGGGACACCTCATGGTTCCTAGGCCACATGAGTAAGCACCCTAGCTTGGGTTAGTTGGCATGAGAAGCACAAGAATGGCCGGCCACCTATCAAGAAAACAAAACCAAATTGGTTTCTTCTATGGACTAAAGAGCAAATTGTTGTACTTTAGGGTTTAGTTAGCAATTTTAAGAAATTGGTACCTCATCTGTAAATAGGTGAAGGTGCTGTTGTATTATTTGGTTAGCCAACACACACACACAAACTTGAGCAGCACAAACTCTCCCAATCCTGCCATAGAAGCCGAGCAAGAAAAGAGAGAAAAGAAAGAAAGAAAAAGAAAAATAGAAAAAGGGTTTAGGTTTAGTGTGAGGGAAATTTTAATTACTCTAGTTTAAGAATTTCATCATTGAAACTTGAGGTAAATATTGTCATCCTCTAGTTCTTCATTTGAAATTTAAGAGAATGATTAGTATGGTTAAACAGGAGTTTAATTTTGTAAGATTCATGCACTAGGGTTTTTATGCTTGATTAAGTCTCTATCTGAGCAGTTTTTCTGAAACAACATTTAGAGGCCTTTAGAGGCCGAATCTTAAAAAAGTTAAAACTGTAAAGTTGTAGAGGAGGGAAAATCCTAGGGGCCAAAGTGACTAGTTTTTGAAAATAAGGCTTTTAAGACCTTCATTTCTATAAAAACCCGAGACCAAATTATGAGTAGTAAGTTTGGTCGAAAAATTTTTAAAGGAAAAAACAAGCATGTTAAAGACAGATTTGAAGTTTGAGGTTAAAATTAAAGTTGTAGGAGACTTCAAGATCTACAACTTTTATGAAGAAAACTTTTCCAAATTCGAAACAGATTTGTAGGAAAAGAACTAAACTTTATGAATTGGTTTGTAATCCGGTTTTCAAAGTATTAGAGTTTTTACTAAATTTCAAAAAGGAGTTGAAATTTAGGATTGATTGTTAGCAATTAGAATCATTATGTTATTATGATAGGATGATACTCATCCTATGATTTTTCTTGAAAACAGGAAAACGACCTGTTTGAGTGAAGAATTGTGATTCAAGGCGCAGTAACGGTAGGTACGACTCCGCCTACAGCATAAACAAAATTTGTTTGTTGAATGCTTTCAAGTTTATAATGATATAAGCATGATAAAACGTTATGGCCTGTATGATATCAAGTTGATAATGTTATGTGTATAAGAAATATTTATGATATGTATGTATGTACATTTTTAAGATATGATAAATATTAAAGTACGAATGGCATGTATGTATGCAAGGAATAATGAATGTATGGCATGTATGTTTTCAAGTTCATGTTAAGAGATATATGATGTATGTTTATAGTATGTATGTTCATATGATGAATAATTTGATATTATGACATCACGAAGTATGCTCATTAAAGATAAGCCATTTGGTAAAGTATGAAATCCCAGTTACAGTCAAGAAACTGGTTATGAATATGAAACAATATTTCAAGTATGAAATTAGATAAGAACAAGATTTTAATATAAGCAGAATGCTATATGTCGTATCGACCCGCGTCAGGTCGGGTTTGGTTCATGGTTTGAGTTGGACAGGGCTGGCCGCCCCAACCACTCCATGGCAGCGCGCCACGGTACGTGCATTCATGTTAAGTTATGTAAGGGCCCAAAAACTATGCTAACTTATGAAAACAGGAATAAAGCATAAATGGTTCATGCATTATGATATCATGATATGTTGCGGATAAATAGTTGTGCTTGCTGAGCGAAAGCTCATGTTTTAAGTTTATGCTGTAGGTAAGCAACCCTGCGGTACTTCATGATGCAAGGCAGTGGAGCATGGCAAGGCAAAGCTGTGAAACTGTGGGACGGAATCACTACGTTTTTTTTTGTTAAATTATGCAACGCTAAATATGTTGTATTTAAGTACAAGAACACATTTCCGCCATAAGTAGTTATGTATAAGTACATGTATGTATATAAGTGTTTATTATGAAATTTCCAAGTTAAACAATACTTATCAGTCGTATAAAAAAAAAAAAAATTCTGTCTAAATTTTCATATATTATTATGTAAGAATGTATGGTAACGACCGGCGCTAGGCGGGTCGTCACATTTACACCAAGCGTGTCACGATTCAAGCAACGGGTCGCGGTTTCCATCTAATCGAATCTATGCATAGAGACGATCTTGGAGACTTCTTAGATTACGGGTTTCGTCACAAGTTGGCGTGGTCCGTATCAACATGGCTAGCACAAGAGCATGGAATGCAGATCCTATTCAAGTTCTAGAAAAATCTTGCAAAGGCAAAGTTTTATTTTAGCAAAGTTAAATTGGGCTGTAATGCATGCATGCCAATTTATTTAACTTTCCTTATTTAGGCGTGATTCTTTTGGTGTAATCGCTAATAATAAAGCCAATTTAAATACTTAGTCTTTCCTTTTCTAGTTGTAGGCGTGAATTAGGAAGAGTTTGTCAGTTTCCTGATTTGTTTTCCTTTTTGTCAAAACTGAATTTATTAGAGGATGAATTAGGAAAAGAGAATTGTACCTAGCAGCCTATAAAAAGGCATGTTCTGAAGCTAATGGTAGTTTTTGAAGTAATTATTCAGAAATGTAAGAGAATTTTCTCTTTGGGTTATTTGACGAACCATTCGAACTTATCGGAATTTTCCATGGCGTTCACTATCAACTTATCAAACGGATTTCCACTACCGTTTGTGGTGTCTTCCTTATACCGAGGTTCTTGTTCCGCGTTAAATAATGAGTTGATGTTAAATATACCAAGGTTCTTGTTTTTGTTGAAGCAATGGGTTGAGGTCTTGATGAGGACATCAAGGCTGCTCGGAATACTCATGAATCCATTCAAGTTCCAGTTAGTCCGGTGACGAGGGTTCGAGCTAAAAGATTCAAAGAAGTGCTAAATAACTTAGTCCGGAGCGTTCTATAATAAAACGAGAGCGTGTTCACTACTGAGGGTGAGCAAAAGCTGATTTTACTCATCAAAGTTGACCCGGAAGAGAGCCAATCAGCCATACATTTCCATTAAGCCATTGCATAGCCAATTTGCATATCCTAGCTTATTAGGACATTTTTCCCAACAAAGAATCAGGTCAAGATTATGTATTCAAGTTTTCAAGAAGATCAAGATTCAAAACGAAATTCAAGAAGTTTAAAAGATCTGATCAAGATTTGATTTTTTGTAATCCTATTTGAATTTTAAGTTTTAGTTTAAAATTTGAATTTTGTTATATCTTTAATTCCGAATTTCTTAGATAAATCTGATCTTTTTTTGTTATGTTTTTAGGCATGTTTATCCTTAAGGGTAGATTAGGAATTTTACAAATTGTAACTATGCCTATATAAGGCTGATTTCAGATGATGGAAACAAGATTTTGATGTTTATTCATATTGTGAGTTATTCTTCTTGAGTTCTTGAAGAAACTTATCCGAACATATCAAGGATTCCTTGTGGCGTTCAAATCGACTTATCAAACGGACTTCCATAACCGTTTGTGGCGTCTTCATCATACCAAGGTTCTTGCTTCGCTAAGCAACGGGTCGCGGTTTCCATCAAACTTGAAAGATATTGGGTTGTCGTTTCCAGATTTGGTATCGGGTTTCGTAACGTTATTGGCGTGGTTCGTATCACAACGGGTCGCGGTTTCCATCAAACTTGAAAGATCTTGGGTTGTTGTTTCCAGATTTGGTATCGGGTTTCGTCACGTTGGTGGCGAGGTTTGTATCAAGATACATGAGAAAGCAAGGCTCAACATCGAGCGGAGAACGGAGCAATATGTTAAACAAGCCAACAAAGGGCATCGTAAGCTTATTTTTGAGCCCGGTGATTGGGTTTGGTTGCATATGCGCAAGGAAAGGTTTCCGAATCAAAGGTGCTCAAAGTTGCTTCCACGAGGAGACGGACCGTTTCAAGTTCTTGAGCGCATCAATGACAACGCTTACAAATTGGATTTACAAGGTCAGTATAATGTTAGTGAAACTTTTAACGTTTTTGATTTAAGTCCTTTTGATGCAGGTGACGATTTGAGGTCAAATCCTCTTCCAACGGAGGGGAATGATAAGGTCAAGGATCCGATTCTAGTTCTGTTGGTCCAGTTACGAGAGCACGGGCAAAGAGGTTCAAGGAGGTTTTAAATACTTTAGCGCAACACATTGTGATAGAGGATGGCAAGTCTACATATGTGGAATCAACAAATAGAGCCCAAATAGTAAATATAATTCAAGTTCAGCCATGTAATTGAAGAAGCCACGTCAGCCATGCAAGCCATGCAAATGGGCGTGCTTTTTGGAGGATTTGATTAGTTTGAATCAAGCTGATTGATTCCCTATTTAGTTGTCCACGTTTTTGGGTTAATTGGTCAAGAATTATTTAGTTTCCTTTTCCTTATAATGGGTGTAAATGGCTGGAAAATAAAGTCAAACAATTAAATTAGTTTCCTTTTTTATTTTTTAGGCTGAAATTGTTAGGTTAGTTTCCTTTTCTTTAGCGTAGCATATTCTAGGAATATTATTGTAAATTCTCAGCCTATAAATAGGCCTTATTTTCAGATCAATAAAAAAACTTTTTGGCATTCTATTCACTCTTGTGATTTATCTCTAAGTTCTTGTTGAACTAATCGAACTTATCAAGACTTTGTCTTGTGGCGTTCAAATTCGACTTATCAAACGGTTCTCCACCACCGTTTGTGGCGTCTACGACAATACCAAGGTTCTTGTTTGCGGGTTGGCATTGGGTCGCGGTCTTCTACACCAAGGGTGCCACTATTCAAGCAACAGGCCGCGGTCTTTTACACCAAGCGTGTCACGATTCAAGCAACGGGTCGCGGTTTCCATCCAATCGAATCTATGCATAGAGACAATCTTGGAGACTTCTTAGATTACGGGTTTCGTCACAAGTTGGCGTGGTCCGTATCAACATGGCTAGCACAAGAGCATGGAATGCAGATCCTATTCAAGTTCTAGAAAAATCTTGCAAAGGCAAAGTTTTATTTTAGCAAAGTTAAATTGGGCTGTAAGGCATGCATGCCAATTTATTTAACTTTCCTTATTTAGGCGTGATTCTTTTGGTGTAATCGCTAATAATAAAGCCAATTTAAATACTTAGTCTTTCCTTTTCTAGTTGTAGGCGTGAATTAGGAAGAGTTTGTCAGTTTCCTGATTTGTTTTCCTTTTTGTCAAAACTGAATTTATTAGAGGATGAATTAGGAAAAGAGAATTGTACCTAGCAGCCTATAAAAAGGCATGTTCTGAAGCTAATGGTAGTTTTTGAAGTAATTATTCAGAAATGTAAGAGAATTTTCTCTTTGGGTTATTTGACGAACCATTCGAACTTATCGGAATTTTCCATGGCGTTCACTATCAACTTATCAAACGGATTTCCACTACCGTTTGTGGTGTCTTCCTTATACCGAGGTTCTTGTTCCGCATTAAATAATGAGTTGATGTTAAATATACCAAGGTTCTTGTTTTTGTTGAAGCAATGGGTTGAGGTCTTGGTGAGGACATCAAGGCTGCTCGGAATACTCATGAATCCATTCAAGTTCCAGTTAGTCCGGTGACGAGGGCTCGAGCTAAAAGATTCAAAGAAGTGCTAAATAACTTAGTCCGGAGGGTTCTATAATAAAACGAGAGCGTGTTCACTACTGAGGGTGAGCAAAACCTGATTTTACTCATCAAAGTTGACCCGGAAGAGAGCCAATCAGCCATACATTTCCATTAAGCCATTGCATCGCCAATTTGCATATCCTAGCTTATTAGAACGTTTTTCCCAACAAAGAATCAGGTCAAGATTATGTATTCAAGTTTTCAAGAAGATCAAGATTCAAAACGAAATTCAAGAAGTTTAGAAGATCTGATCAAGATTTGATTTTTTGTAATCCTATTTGAATTTTAAGTTTTAGTTTAAAATTTGAATTTTGTTATATCTTTAATTCCGAATTTCTTAGATAAATCTGATCTTTTTATGTTATGTTTTTAGGCATGTTTATCCTTAAGGGTAGATTAGGAATTTTACAAATTGTAACTATGCCTATATAAGGCTGATTTTAGATGATGGAAACAAGATTTTGATGTTTATTCATATTGTGAGTTATTCTTCTTGAGTTCTTGAAGAAACTTATCCGAACTTATCAAGGATTCCTTGTGGCGTTCAAATCGACTTATCAAACGGACTTCCATAACCGTTTGTGGCGTCTTCATCATACCAAGGTTCTTGCTTCGCTAAGCAACGGGCCGCGGTTTCCATCAAACTTGAAAGATATTGGGTTGTCGTTTCCAGATTTGGTATCGGGTTTCGTAACGTTATTGGCGTGGTTCGTATCACAACGGGTCGCGGTTTCCATCAAACTTGAAAGATCTTGGGTTGTTGTTTCCAGATTTGGTATCGGGTTTCGTCACGTTGGTGGCGAGGTTTGTATCAAGATACCTGAGAAAGCAAGGCTCAACATCGAGCGGAGAACGGAGCAATATGTTAAACAAGCCAACAAAGGGAATCGTAAGCTTATTTTTGAGCCCGGTGATTGGGTTTGGTTGCATATGCGCAAGGAAAGGTTTCCGAATCAAAGGTGCTCAAAGTTGCTTCCACGAGGAGACGGACCGTTTCAAGTTCTTGAGCGCATCAATGACAACGCTTACAAATTGGATTTACAAGGTCAGTATAATGTTAGTGAAACTTTTAACGTTTTTGATTTAAGTCCTTTTGATGCAGGTGACGATTTGAGGTCAAATCCTCTTCCAACGGAGGGGAATGATAAGGTCAAGGATCCGATTCTAGTTCTGTTGGTCCAGTTACGAGAGCACGGGCAAAGAGGTTCAAGGAGGTTTTAAATACTTTAGCGCAACACATTGTGATAGAGGATGGCAAGTCTACATATGTGGAATCAACAAATAGAGCCCAAATAGTAAATATAATTCAAGTTCAGCCATGTAATTGAAGAAGCCACGTCAGCCATGCAAGCCATGCAAATGGGCGTGCTTTTTGGAGGATTTGATTAGTTTGAATCAAGCTGATTGATTCCCTATTTAGTTGTCCACGTTTTTGGGTTAATTGGTCAAGAATTATTTAGTTTCCTTTTCCTTATAATGGGTGTAAATGGCTGGAAAATAAAGTCAAACAATTAAATTAGTTTCCTTTTTTATTTTTTAGGCTGAAATTGTTAGGTTAGTTTCCTTTTCTTTAGCGTAGCATATTCTAGGAATATTATTGTAAATTCTCAGCCTATAAATAGGCCTTATTTTCAGATCAATAAAAAAACTTTTTGGCATTCTATTCACTCTTGTGATTTATCTCTAAGTTCTTGTTGAACTAATCGAACTTATCAAGACTTTGTCTTGTGGCGTTCAAATTCGACTTATCAAACGGTTCTCCACCACCGTTTGTGGCGTCTACGACAATACCAAGGTTCTTGTTTGCGGGTTGGCATTGGGTCGCGGTCTTCTACACCAAGGGTGCCACTATTCAAGCAACAGGCCGCGGTCTTTTACACCAAGCGTGTCACGATTCAAGCAACGGGTCGCGGTTTCCATCCAATCGAATCTATGCATAGAGACAATCTTGGAGACTTCTTAGATTACGGGTTTCGTCACAAGTTGGCGTGGTCCGTATCAACATGGCTAGCACAAGAGCATGGAATGCAGATCCTATTCAAGTTCTAGAAAAATCTTGCAAAGGCAAAGTTTTATTTTAGCAAAGTTAAATTGGGCTGTAAGGCATGCATGCCAATTTATTTAACTTTCCTTATTTAGGCGTGATTCTTTTGGTGTAATCGCTAATAATAAAGCCAATTTAAATACTTAGTCTTTCCTTTTCTAGTTGTAGGCGTGAATTAGGAAGAGTTTGTCAGTTTCCTGATTTGTTTTCCTTTTTGTCAAAACTGAATTTATTAGAGGATGAATTAGGAAAAGAGAATTGTACCTAGCAGCCTATAAAAAGGCATGTTCTGAAGCTAATGGTAGTTTTTGAAGTAATTATTCAGAAATGTAAGAGAATTTTCTCTTTGGGTTATTTGACGAACCATTCGAACTTATCGGAATTTTCCATGGCGTTCACTATCAACTTATCAAACGGATTTCCACTACCGTTTGTGGTGTCTTCCTTATACCGAGGTTCTTGTTCCGCATTAAATAATGAGTTGATGTTAAATATACCAAGGTTCTTGTTTTTGTTGAAGCAATGGGTTGAGGTCTTGGTGAGGACATCAAGGCTGCTCGGAATACTCATGAATCCATTCAAGTTCCAGTTAGTCCGGTGACGAGGGCTCGAGCTAAAAGATTCAAAGAAGTGCTAAATAACTTAGTCCGGAGGGTTCTATAATAAAACGAGAGCGTGTTCACTACTGAGGGTGAGCAAAACCTGATTTTACTCATCAAAGTTGACCCGGAAGAGAGCCAATCAGCCATACATTTCCATTAAGCCATTGCATCGCCAATTTGCATATCCTAGCTTATTAGAACGTTTTTCCCAACAAAGAATCAGGTCAAGATTATGTATTCAAGTTTTCAAGAAGATCAAGATTCAAAACGAAATTCAAGAAGTTTAGAAGATCTGATCAAGATTTGATTTTTTGTAATCCTATTTGAATTTTAAGTTTTAGTTTAAAATTTGAATTTTGTTATATCTTTAATTCCGAATTTCTTAGATAAATCTGATCTTTTTATGTTATGTTTTTAGGCATGTTTATCCTTAAGGGTAGATTAGGAATTTTACAAATTGTAACTATGCCTATATAAGGCTGATTTTAGATGATGGAAACAAGATTTTGATGTTTATTCATATTGTGAGTTATTCTTCTTGAGTTCTTGAAGAAACTTATCCGAACTTATCAAGGATTCCTTGTGGCGTTCAAATCGACTTATCAAACGGACTTCCATAACCGTTTGTGGCGTCTTCATCATACCAAGGTTCTTGCTTCGCTAAGCAACGGGCCGCGGTTTCCATCAAACTTGAAAGATATTGGGTTGTCGTTTCCAGATTTGGTATCGGGTTTCGTAACGTTATTGGCGTGGTTCGTATCACAACGGGTCGCGGTTTCCATCAAACTTGAAAGATCTTGGGTTGTTGTTTCCAGATTTGGTATCGGGTTTCGTCACGTTGGTGGCGAGGTTTGTATCAAGATACCTGAGAAAGCAAGGCTCAACATCGAGCGGAGAACGGAGCAATATGTTAAACAAGCCAACAAAGGGAATCGTAAGCTTATTTTTGAGCCCGGTGATTGGGTTTGGTTGCATATGCGCAAGGAAAGGTTTCCGAATCAAAGGTGCTCAAAGTTGCTTCCACGAGGAGACGGACCGTTTCAAGTTCTTGAGCGCATCAATGACAACGCTTACAAATTGGATTTACAAGGTCAGTATAATGTTAGTGAAACTTTTAACGTTTTTGATTTAAGTCCTTTTGATGCAGGTGACGATTTGAGGTCAAATCCTCTTCCAACGGAGGGGAATGATAAGGTCAAGGATCCGATTCTAGTTCTGTTGGTCCAGTTACGAGAGCACGGGCAAAGAGGTTCAAGGAGGTTTTAAATACTTTAGCGCAACACATTGTGATAGAGGATGGCAAGTCTACATATGTGGAATCAACAAATAGAGCCCAAATAGTAAATATAATTCAAGTTCAGCCATGTAATTGAAGAAGCCACGTCAGCCATGCAAGCCATGCAAATGGGCGTGCTTTTTGGAGGATTTGATTAGTTTGAATCAAGCTGATTGATTCCCTATTTAGTTGTCCACGTTTTTGGGTTAATTGGTCAAGAATTATTTAGTTTCCTTTTCCTTATAATGGGTGTAAATGGCTGGAAAATAAAGTCAAACAATTAAATTAGTTTCCTTTTTTATTTTTTAGGCTGAAATTGTTAGGTTAGTTTCCTTTTCTTTAGCGTAGCATATTCTAGGAATATTATTGTAAATTCTCAGCCTATAAATAGGCCTTATTTTCAGATCAATAAAAAAACTTTTTGGCATTCTATTCACTCTTGTGATTTATCTCTAAGTTCTTGTTGAACTAATCGAACTTATCAAGACTTTGTCTTGTGGCGTTCAAATTCGACTTATCAAACGGTTCTCCACCACCGTTTGTGGCGTCTACGACAATACCAAGGTTCTTGTTTGCGGGTTGGCATTGGGTCGCGGTCTTCTACACCAAGGGTGCCACTATTCAAGCAACAGGCCGCGGTCTTTTACACCAAGCGTGTCACGATTCAAGCAACGGGTCGCGGTTTCCATCCAATCGAATCTATGCATAGAGACAATCTTGGAGACTTCTTAGATTACGGGTTTCGTCACAAGTTGGCGTGGTCCGTATCAACATGGCTAGCACAAGAGCATGGAATGCAGATCCTATTCAAGTTCTAGAAAAATCTTGCAAAGGCAAAGTTTTATTTTAGCAAAGTTAAATTGGGCTGTAAGGCATGCATGCCAATTTATTTAACTTTCCTTATTTAGGCGTGATTCTTTTGGTGTAATCGCTAATAATAAAGCCAATTTAAATACTTAGTCTTTCCTTTTCTAGTTGTAGGCGTGAATTAGGAAGAGTTTGTCAGTTTCCTGATTTGTTTTCCTTTTTGTCAAAACTGAATTTATTAGAGGATGAATTAGGAAAAGAGAATTGTACCTAGCAGCCTATAAAAAGGCATGTTCTGAAGCTAATGGTAGTTTTTGAAGTAATTATTCAGAAATGTAAGAGAATTTTCTCTTTGGGTTATTTGACGAATCATTCGAACTTATCGGAATTTTCCATGGCGTTCACTATCAACTTATCAAACGGATTTCCACTACCGTTTATGGTGTCTTCCTTATACCGAGGTTCTTGTTTCGCATTAAATAATGAGTTGATGTTAAATATACCAAGGTTCTTGTTTTTGTTGAAGCAATGGGTTGAGGTCTTGATGAGCACATCAAGGCTGCTAGGAATTGGTACGGAATACTGTTCACTTGGTTGGGAAAAAAAATAACTCAGACTTAAAATAAGTTTTGGAGGACGCCACTAACGGTTCCCACACGTTAGATAAGTCAAAAACTCGCCACTCTAGGAATCCACCTAAGAGATAAGAGTTCACAAATTCACACAAGAACTGAATTTTCTCATTCAACAGAAAGCTCCTACAATACAGATCATTCCAGCCCTATGTAGGACGAAAATTACATCCCAAGATAATTAAAATTCAGTTACAAACACTCCCATAATTACATACTTAAACTAGGAAAACTGCCCCACCATAACTATTCTGAAAACTATCCATATTCCTCTAATGACAGCCTTTACTTCAGCCACCAAAACAGCCCAAGAGTCTAACAAACTTCTACATAACTCCAACATAATTAAAACCAACATGAAAATGTAGTAAATACTAGAATAAAACTGAAAATGAGCACTCAGAAATCAGCAATTAAATTTGAGCTTGAAAGCCAAGCTTGTGAGCCAAGACTCAAGCCATGAAAGCCATGCACACTTGCCAAAAACGTGTTGCTTGAGGTTAGGACATTGCCGTGCTCTGCATCATGCTCCCCGGGTTGGAAAGGACTCGCCCTCGAGTCCAAGTCTTCATCTTCGATATAATGAGACAAGTCAGCTACATTGAAGGTTGCCGAAACACCATAATTCCCTGGTAAATCAACCTTATAAGCATTGTCATTCACCTTTTCAATTATCCTGAAAGGGCCATCAGCTCGTGCTTGAAGTTTCGGAAATTTGCGATTCGGAAAACGTTCTCGACGTAGATGAATCCACACCAAATCACCAACTTGATAAACGACACGTTTCCTATGCTTGTTTGCACGTTGAGCATACCTCTCCGTGTGTTTGACAATGGTGTCACGAACTTGCTCATGAAGCTTCTTGATATACTTAGCTCTCTCATCCGCTTCTCCACTAAAGTTAGCATCTATCTTAAGTGGAACAAGATCCAAAGGAGTGATTGGATTCTTTCCATAGACGATTTCAAATGGAGAACACCCGGTTGTTTGGCTAACAGACCGGTTGTATGCGAACTCAGCTTGAGGAAGAAGCAAATCCCATGCCTTCAAATTCTTCTTGATTAACGCTCTAATTAAAGCTCCAAGAGAACGGTTAACCACTTCCGTTTGTCCATCGGTTTGGGGATGGTGGGAAGTACTAAATTGTAGTCTAGTTCCCATTTTCCGCCATAGAGTCCTCCAAAAATGACTAAGGAATTTTGCATCACGATCCGAAGTGATAGTCTTAGGCACACCATGTAACTTGACAATCTCACCAAAATACAAATCTGCCACATGTGTTGCATCCATTGTCTTCGTGCAAGGAACAAAATGAGCCATCCTTGAGAAACGGTCAACTACCACCATTATTGAATCCTTCCCACGTTGAGTCCGAGGCAATCCAAGAATGAAATCCATACTAACATCTTCCCAAGGAGCCGTGGGAATAGGCAAAGGTATATATAAACCAGCGTTGCTCCCATGTGTCTTAGCTCTTCTACAAATCTCACAACGTTCCACAATTTTCCCTACATCCTTCACTAAGTTCGGCCAATAGAAATTTTCTTTCACCAAGGCCACTGTTTTGTCACGTCCGAAATGACCAGCCAATCCACCACCATGAGCCTCCCAAATAATAGCTTCACGCAACGAACCTTGTGGCACGCAAAGTTGAGTTCCCTTGTACAAGAATCCTTCTTGAATAACAAACTCTTTGTACCCCCCTTGTAGACAAAGACTCCATACTCTCTCAAAATCAGGATCATCCTCATACATGGCTTTAACAACTTCGAAACCAAGAACTTTGGAATGGATGGTACTCAACAAAAAATGCCTCCTACTCAACGCGTCCGCAACAACATTGGATTTTCCGGACTTGTGCTTGATAATAAAATTGAAGGATTGAAGGAACTCCACCCACTTGGCATGTCTAGAATTAAGTTTTTGTTGAGCACTCAAGAATTTAAGCGCCTCATGATCTGAAAAAAGAACAAACTCATTAGGTAATAAGTAGTGACTCCAATGCCTTAGAGCCCTCACGATCGCATAGAACTCCTTATCATAAGTGGAATACTTCCTCCTTGCATCATTGAGCTTTTCACTAAAAAAGGCAATTGGCTTTCCTTCTTGGCTCAAAACAGCGCCAATTCCAATTCCAGATGCATCGCACTCCACTTGAAACACGCTAGCAAAATTCGGCAACGCCAATATGGGTGCCCCCATCAGTTTTTGCTTGATGTTCTCGAAACTTGTTTGTGCCTCCACATTCCATGAAAACTTTCCTCCCTTTAGGCACTCGGTGATAGGAGCTACCAAAGTGCTAAAGTTTCTGATAAAACGACGGTAAAAAGATGCCATCCCATGGAAACTCCTAACATCAAACAAAGTCTGTGGAACAGGCCAAGTAGCTATTGCCTCTACCTTGCTTTCATCAACCTTGATGCCGTTTTTGGTAACCACATAGCCGAGAAAAACCACACTCTCCGTCACAAAACAACACTTCTTGAGATTGACATAGAGGTGCTGTTCTTTTAAAACATCAAATACTTGTCGAAGGTGCACCAAGTGCTCGTGCAAATCACGGCTATAAACCAAGATATCATCAAAGTAAACCACAACGAATTTACCTAAATAAGGCTTGAAAATGTGTGTCATGAGTCTCATAAATGTACTAGGCGCGTTTGACAAACCAAAGGGCATCACTAACCATTCATAGAGTCCACGACTGGTTTTGAAAGCCGTCTTCCACTCATCTCCCGGTTGCATGCGGATTTGGTGATATCCACTACGCAAATCAATCTTTGAAAATGTTGTAGCGCCATGGAGCTGATCCAACAGATCATCAAGTCTAGGAATGGGAAACCGGTACTTGATGGTAATTTTGTTGATGGCACGACTATCTATGCACATTCTCCAACTACCGTCTTTCTTGGGAACCAATAAGGCTGGCACCGCACAAGGGCTGAGACTCTCTCTAATGAACCCCTTTGCAAGCAATTCCTCCACATGACGCTGCAACTCCTCCTGTTGTCTAGGATTAATCCGATAGGCAGCTTTGTTCGGTAAAGTTGATCCCGGGACTAAATCAATTCGGTGTTGGATTCCTCTAACAGGTGGTAACCCGCTAGGAATTTCCTCCGGTATGAGAACTTCATATTCTGTCAAGAGAGGTTTGATGATGTCGGGTAGATTGGTTTTGCATTCAGTCCCCTCCTTTGCCACTAGAATCATTACAGGTTCATTCTTCAAAATAGCTTCCGTGACTTGTGCACCCGACAAGAAAACTTGGCCATCCTCCTTCTTTCCTTTGCTGCTAGGTAGCGGTTTCATTGGGTTCAAAATGATCTTCTTTCCATCTTTGATGAAGGAATAGGTGTTTTTGAATCCATCATGCATCACTCTCCTATCAAATAACCAGGGTCGACCCAATAAAAGATGGCATGCGTCCATTGGCACAACATCACACCAGATTTCATCTTGATATGATTTCCCTATAGAGAAGGAAACCAAACACCTTTTGGACACCGACACTCCATTTCCATTCTTGAACCATTGAATCTTGTAAGGCTTGGGATGAGACTCGGTTGATAAGCTCAATTTGGTCACCATCTCTTCGGACACAACATTGGTGCAACTCCCGCCATCAATAATGAGGTTACACACTCGGTCATGAGATGTGCAACGGGTTTGAAATATATTCTCTCGCTGCCAATGCTCTTCTTGACAAGGACTTGCATTCAAGAGTCGCCTAATGACTAGAACCTCTCCTTCGTCACCGTACTCTTCATGTTCTTCAAGATCTCCTTCTTCTTCTTGATGTTCCTCTTCTTCTTCAACCACATCATCACCAATGATAGTGAAGGTACGTTTGTTAGGACATTCTGAGGCAATGTGTCCATAGCCTTGGCACTTGAAACATTTCTTGGTAGCATTGGGATTGACTACGTGTTTTGGATTTCGTGTCTCCGGCTTGGTGTTGAATGGGGACGCCTTGGTTGATGTCGAGGAAGAGGATGAGCCAGGATTTCCCTTGTTTGTTAAACTAGGGTTGCCCACAGATTTATTTGGAAACCTCCTTGCCTCCTTCTTTTGCTGCTCCACGATCAAAGCCAATTTTCGAACATCGTTGAAAGTCCAATATGGCTGTAATTTGATTACATCGGAAATCTCCTTCTTGAGTCCGCCAAGATACCGCGCAATAGTTCGCTCCTCGGGTTCTACCACATCACACTTGAGCATCAGATACTCGAATTCTCTGGTGTAGTCAGCCACAGACAACTCAAATTGCCGGAAGTTGTGAAACTTTACATAGTTGTCTAGTTTGTAGTTGTCCGAAATGAATCTTTTTCTGAGTTCCCGCTTCATCTTCTCCCATGTTCGAATGGGCCTCCGTCCTTCTCGCTCCCGTTCTCGCTTGAGATTCTCCCACCAAAGGGACGCATACTTCTTTAGTTTAATGGCAACCAACTTGACTCGCTTTTCATCAGAATAATCCTTGAATTCAAAGATCCTTTCCACGGTGTACAGCCAATCGAGAAATGCATCGTCTTGTGATTGTCCGTCATATTCAGGTACATCCACCCTCACATCACCATCGTGGTTTCTACGGTGAATTCGACGTCTTGGGTGAGCATAGGAATCGTCGCTAGAATCATCTTCATTGTGGAACGGATTGATGCCTTCATCCTCTTCTTCTGCACGGCGCCTATCATGTCTTGGTGGATCTTGTCTCTCATACCGTTCTAGGCGTTGTTGAAGCTGCTGTATTGTTCTTCGCATTTCCTCCATCTCGAGATGTTGATTTCTTTCTTCCACCGGTTCATCTTCTTCAACGAGTTGCCTTCGAAGAGCTTGTCTCCTCATTTTTCTTCAACCTGCTCTGATACCAAAATGGTACGGAATACTGTTCACTTGGTTGGGAAAAAAAATAACTCAGACTTAAAATAAGTTTTGGAGGACGCCACTAACGGTTCCCACACGTTAGATAAGTCAAAAACTCGCCACTCTAGGAATCCACCTAAGAGATAAGAGTTCACAAATTCACACAAGAACTGAATTTTCTCATTCAACAGAAAGCTCCTACAATACAGATCATTCCAGCCCTATGTAGGACGAAAATTACATCCCAAGATAATTAAAATTCAGTTACAAACACTCCCATAATTACATACTTAAACTAGGAAAACTGCCCCACCATAACTATTCTGAAAACTATCCATATTCCTCTAATGACAGCCTTTACTTCAGCCACCAAAACAGCCCAAGAGTCTAACAAACTTCTACATAACTCCAACATAATTAAAACCAACATGAAAATGTAGTAAATACTAGAATAAAACTGAAAATGAGCACTCAGAAATCAGCAATTAAATTTGAGCTTGAAAGCCAAGCTTGTGAGCCAAGACTCAAGCCATGAAAGCCATGCACACTTGCCAAAAACGTGTTGCTTGAGGTTAGGACATTGCCGTGCTCTGCATCAGGAATACTCATGAATCCATTCAAGTTCCAGTTAGTCCGGTGACGAGGGCTCGAGCTAAAAGATTCAAAGAAGAGCTAAATAACTTAGTCCGGAGAGTTCTACAATAAAATGAGAGCGTGTTCACTACTGAGGGTGAGCAAAAGCTGATTTTACTCATCAAAGTTGATCCGGAAGAGAGCCAATCAGCCATACATTTCCATTAAGCCATTGCATCGCCAATTTGCATATCCTAGCTTATTAGGACGTTTTTCCCAACAAAGAATCAGGTTAAGATTATGTTTTCAAGTTTTCAAGAAGATCAAGATTCAAAACGAAATTCAAGAAGTTTAGAAGATCTGAACAAGATTTGATTTTTTGTAATCCTATTTGAATTTTAAGTTTTAGTTTAAAATTTGAATTTTGTTATATCTTTAATTCCGAATTTCTTAGATAAATTTGATCTTTTTCTGTTATGTTTTTAGGCATGTTTATCCTTAAGGGTAGATTAGGAATTTTACAAATTGTAACTATGCCTATATAAGGCTGATTTTAGATGATGGAAACAAGATTTTGATGTTTATTCATATTGTGAGTTATTCTTCTTGAGTTCTTGAAGAAACTTATCCGAACTTATCAAGGATTCCTTGTGGCGTTCAAATCGACTTATCAAACAGACTTCCATAACCGTTTGTGGCGTCTTCATCATACCAAGGTTCTTGCTTCGCTAAGCAACGGGTCGCGGTTTCCATCAAACTTGAAAGATATTGGGTTGTCGTTTCCAGATTTGGTATCGGGTTTCGTAACGTTGTTGGCGAGGTTCGTATCACAACGGGTTGCGGTTTCCATCAAACTTGAAAGATCTTGGGTTGTTGTTTCTAGATTTGGTATCGGGTTTCGTCACGTTGGTGGCGAGTTCGTATCAAGATACATGAGAAAGCAAGGCTCAACATCGAGCGGAGAACGGAGCAATATGTTAAACAAGCCAACAAAGGGCATCGTAAGCTTATTTTTGAGCCCGGTGATTGGGTTTGGTTGCATATGCGCAAGGAAAGGTTTCCGAATCAAAGGTGCTCAAAGTTGCTTCCACGAGGAGACGGACCGTTTCAAGTTCTTGAGCGCATCAATGACAACGCTTACAAATTGGATTTACAAGGTCAGTATAATGTTAGTGAAACTTTTAACGTTTCTGATTTAAGTCCTTTTGATACAGGTGACGATTTGAGGGCAAATCCTCTTCCAGCGGAGGGGAATGATAAGGTCAAGGATCCGATTCTAGTTCTGTTGGTCCAGTTACGAGAGCACGGGCAAAGAGGTTCAAGGAGGTTTTAAATACTTTAGCGCAACACATTGTGATAGAGGATGGCAAGTCTACATATGTGGAATCAACAAATAGAGCACAAATAGTAAATATAATTCAAGTTCAGCCATGTAATTGAAGAAGCCACGTCAGCCATGCAATCCACGCAAATGGGCTTGCTTTTTGGAGGATTTGATTAGTTTGAATCAAGCTGATTGATTTCCTATTTAGTTGTCCACGTTTTTGGGTTAATTGGTCAAGATTTAGTTAGTTTCCTTTTCCTTATAATGGGTGTAAATGGCTGGAAAATAAAGTCAAACAATTAAATTAGTTTCCTTTTTCGTTTTTTAGGCTAAAATTGTTAGGTTAGTTTCCTTTTCTTTAGCATAGCATATTCTAGGAATATTATTGTAAATTCTTAGCCTATAAATAGGCCTTATTTTCAGATCAATAAAAAAACTTTTTGGCATTCTATTCACTCTTGTGATTTATCTCTAAGTTCTTGTTGAACTAATCGAACTTATCAAGACTTTGTCTTGTGGCGTTCAAATTCGACTTATCAAATGGTTCTCCACCACCATTTGTGGCGTCTACGACAATACCAAGGTTCTTGTTTGCGGGTTGGCATTGGGTCGCGGTCTTCTACACCAAGGGTGCCACTATTTAAGCAACGGGTCGCGGTCTTTTACACCAAGCGTGTCAGGATTCAAGCAACGGGTCACGGTTTCCATCCAATCCAATCTATGCATAGAGACGATCTTGAAGACTTCTTAGATTACGGGTTTCGTCACAAGTTGGCGTGGTCCGTATCAACATGGCTAGCACAAGAGCATGGAATGCAGATCCTATTCAAGTTCTAGAAAAATCTTGCAAAGGCAAAGTTTTATTTTAGCAAAGTTAAATTGGGCTGTAAGGCATGCATGCCAATTTATTTAACTTTCCTTATTTAGGCATGATTCTTTTGGTGTAATCGCTAATAATAAAGCCAATTTAAATACTTAGTCTTTCCTTTTCTAGTTGTAGGCGTGAATTAGGAAGAGTTTGTCAGTTTCCTGATTTGTTTTCCTTTTTGTCAAAACTGAATTTATTAGAGGATGAATTAGGAAAAGAGAATTGTACCTAGCAGCCTATAAAAAGGCATGTTCTGAAGCTAATGGTAGTTTTTGAAGTAATTATTCAGAAATGTAAGAGAATTTTCTCTTTAGGTTATTTGACGAACCATTCGAACTGATCGGAATTTTCCATGGCGTTCACTATCAACTTATCAAACGGATTTCCACTACCGTTTGTGGTGTCTTCCTTATACCGAGGTTCTTGTTTCGCATTAAATAATGAGTTGATGTTAAATATGTCGCGACCCGCCTAGCGCCGGCCGTGACCATACATACTTACTTATAATATATGAAAATTTAGGCATAAATTTTTTTTTTTTTTTATACAACTGATAAATATAATTTGACTTGGAAACTTATAATAAACACTTACATACATACATGTACTTATACATAACTACTTATAGCGGAAATGTGTTTTTGTACTTAAATACAACATATTTAGCGTAGCATAATTTAACCAAAAGAAACGTAATGATTCCCGTCCCACAGTTTCACAGCTTTGCCTTGCCATGCTCCACTGCCTTGCATCATGAAGTACCGCAGGGTTGCTTACCTACAGCATAAACTTAAAACATGAGCTTTCGCTCAGCAAGCACAACTATTTATCCGCAACATATCATGATATCATAATGCATGAACCATTTATGCTTTATTCCTGTTTTCATAAGTTAGCATAGTTTTTGGGCCCTTACATAACTTAACATGAATGTACGTACCGTGGCGCGCTGCCATGGAGTGGTTGGGGCGGCCAGCCCTGTCCAACTCAAACCATGAACCAAACCCGACCTGACGCGGGTCGATACGACATATAGCATTCTGCTTATATTAAAATCTTGTTCTTGTCTTATTTCATACTTGAAATATTGTTTCATATTCATAACCAGTTTCTTAACTGTAACTGGGATTTCATACTTTACCAAATGGCTTATCTTTAGTGAGCATACTTCGTGATGCCATACTATCCGATTATTCATCATATGAACATACATACCATAAACATACATCATATACCTCTTAACATGAACTTGAAAGCATACATGCCATATATACATTCCTTATTCCTTGAATACATACATGCCATTCATACTTTAAATATTCATCATATCTTAAAAACGTACATACATACATATCATAAATACTTCTTATTCACATAACATCATGAACTTGATATCATACAGGCCATAATGTTTTATCATACTTATATCATCATAACTTGAAAACATACAACAGACAATTTTTTTTTTATGCTGTAGGCGGAGTCGTACTTACCGTTACTGCGCCTTGAATCAATATTCTTCACTCAAACAGGTCGTTTTCCTGTTTTCAAGAAAAATCATAGGATGAGTATCATCCTATCATAATATCATAATAATTCTAATTGCTATCTACAAATCCTAAATTTCAACTCCTTTTTGAAATTTAATAAGAATTCTAACATTTTGAAAACCGGGTTCAAAACCAATTCATAAAGTTTAGTTCTTTTCTCACAAATCTGTTTCGAATTTGGAAAAGTTTTCTTCATAAAAGTTGTAGATCTTGAAGTTTCCTACAACATTTATTTTAACCTCAAACTTCAAATCTGCATTTAACATGCTTATTTATGCCTTCGAAAATTGTTCGACCAAACTTACTACTCATAATTTGGTCTCGGGTTTTAGAAGAAATGAAGGTCTTAAATGCCTTATTTTCAAAAACTGGCCGCGATGGCCCCTAGGATTTTCCCTCCTCTACAACTTTGCAGTTTTAACTTTTTTAAGATTCGGCCTCTAAAGGCCTATAAATGTTGTTTCAGGAAAACTGCTCAGATCGAGACTTAATCAAGCATAAAAATCCTAGTGCATGTATCTTACAAAATTAAACTCCTGTTTAACCATACTAATCATTCTCTTAAATTTCAAATGAAGAACTAGAGGATGATAATATTTACCTCAAGTTTCACTGATGAAATTCTTAAATTAGGGTAATTAAAATTTCCCTCACACTAAACCGAAAACCCTTTCTCTATTTTTCTTTTTCTTTCTTTTCTCTCTTTTCTTTGCTCGGCTTCTATGGCAGGATTGGGAGAATTTGTGCTGCTCAAGTTTGTGTGTGTGTGTTGGCTAACCAAATAATACAACAGCACCTTCACCTATTTATAGATGAAGTACCAATTTCTTAAAATTGCTAACTAATCCCTAAGGTACAACAATTTGCTCTTTAGTCCATAGAAGAAACCAATTTGGTTTTGTCTTCTTGAAAGGTGGCCGGCCATTCTTGTGCTTCTCATGCCAAATAACCCAAGCTAGGGTGCTTACTCATGTGGCCTAGGAACCATGAGGTGTCCCTTCCTTGGTGTGGCCGGCCTTAGGTGGAGGTTATGCATGCCTTTGCTTGCCAACAAGCAAAGCTAGCTAGCTTACTAAGCTTGCCTAGGTGTATGAGGTGCCAAGCTCTAAAAGAGTTCAAGAAGTCTATCTTTTGTAATTTATGCAATAGTCCTTAAGCCAAAATATTTTTCCTTTAGTCCTTATGTGTTGGCCGGCCATTCTTGCTCCAATTTGCCAAGCAAGCTTAGCTAGAGTGCTTGCTCATCAAAGCTACAAGCTTGAGGTGGCATTCCCTTGGTTAGCCGGCCCTAGGGTGAGGTGTGCATGGCTTGGCTTGCCAAGGGAGCTAGGCTAGGAAACCTAGAGTGTTGGTTCATCAAGGCTAGGCCAAGGGGTGTGTCAATGCCTTGGTTATCCATGTGAGCAAAGCTAGAGTGGCTTACTCACCTTAGCTAGTCCATGAGGTGTCATTCTCTAAGGGTGGCCGGTCTTGGTGTTGGCTTAGCAAGGCCTTGGCTTGCCAAGTGAGCAAAGCTAGGTTTACTTACTCACCAAAGCTAGGCTATGAAGTGTCACTTCCTTGTAGTGGCCGGCCCTTGGGTGGTGGCTTAGGCAAAACATGAGCTTGCCAAGTGAGCAAGACTAGGAAGGTTACTCACCAAGGCTACACCATGATGTGTTGTTTCATTGTGGTGGCCGGCCTTGGTGCCTAGGTGTGCAAGTCTTGGCTTGCCAAGGGTGCAAGGCTAGGGTTGTGACTTAGCCAAGCTAGAAGCATATGGTGTTTCATCCTCATGTGGCCGGTTTTGAAGAAACCATGTGAGACAATTAGCTAATTGATTCATAACACAAAATCAACCAACTAAATTAAAGTGTTAATTCACTAAACTTAGGGTATGATTTGTAAACTTTTAATAACACTTAAAATCTTCTAATTTGCATAATATTTTTCAAAAACATGATCCCTTGCTCAACAAGCCATGATGTGGCCGGTTCCTATGGTGACACATGGAACAATGTGATTGGTTCTAGCTAGAGTTTTCAAATAAACTCTTCACTTGTCTTTCTTAATTTTCAATCAAACTAACTAAACTAAAAATGGGTCACTGACTCAATTGAACTAAGAAACTTTACTTAAAAAGTCCCTGATTCAAAAATTTACATAATTGCTGATAAATCTACAATTTTCTTCAAAATTACACATTGGCCCCTAAAGGCAAAATATTTGCACTTTAGTCCCTATAACTTGGCCGGTTATTGTTAAGCCTTGAAACATCAAATTTTTACTAAATCCTTCCTTAGAAGACTTTTTAGCTTCAAAATCATGAACTTTCCTTAATTTACAAATTGACCCCTAAACATAAAATATTTGCATTTTGGTCCCTGTGAGGTGACCAATCATAACAATGACACTTGTCATCAGAGGTGTCATCCTTAAAGGCCTTGTTTGGCTTAATCTCCTAAATGCAGTTCATAATCACATAATAACATAAATATTCCTATACTGTTTTCAACTGATAACAGTATAGTTAAACTGGACCATTGTCATAAACTTATCTGAAATACGTATCAGATTTTCTTAAATTACTAACATAGAGTCATAAATCATAATTTTCCCTTTTTAACAAAAGGATCATAAACCTACACAAATATTTCATTGAATCTTGTAGCAAAAGATTCAACAAATTTCTTAGAAAACATATCATACAGATTGCATAACCAAACTTTATTCTTAACAAAAGAAGTTATAAATTTACAAACAAGTCGGCTACTACAAAATATACCAAGGTTCTTGTTTTTGTTGAAGCAATGGGTTGAGGTCTTGATGAGGACATCAAGGCTGCTAGGAATACTCATGAATCCATTCTAGTTCCAGTTAGTCCGGTGACGAGGGCTCGAGCTAAAAGATTCAAAGAAGTGCTAAATAACTTAGTCCGGAGAGTTCTATAATAAAACGAGAGCGTGTTCACTACTGAGGGTGAGCAAAAGCTGATTTTCCTCATCAAAGTTGATCCGGAAGAGAGCCAATCAGCCATACATTTCCATTAAGCCATTGCATCGCCAATTTGCATATCCTAGCTTATTAGGACGTTTTTCCCAACAAAGAATCAGGTCAAGATTATGTATTCAAGTTTTCAAGAAGATCAAGATTCAAAACGAAATTCAAGAAGTTTAAAAGATCTGATCAAGATTTGATTTTTTCTAATCCTATTTGAATTTTAAGTTTTAGTTTAAAATTTGAATTTTGTTATATCTTTAATTCCGAATTTCTTAGATAAATCTGATCTTTTTTTGTTATGTTTTTAGGCATGTTTATCCTTAAGGGTAGATTAGGAATTTTACAAATTGTAACTATGCCTATATAAGGCTGATTTCAGATGATGGAAACAAGATTTTGATGTTTATTCATATTGTGAGTTATTCTTCTTGAGTTCTTGAAGAAACTTATCCGAACTTATCAAGGATTCCTTGTGGCGTTCAAATCGACTTATCAAACGGACTTCCATAACCGTTTGTGGCGTCTTCATCATACCAAGGTTCTTGCTTCGCTAAGCAACGGGTCGCGGTTTCCATCAAACTTGAAAGATATTGGGTTGTCGTTTCCAGATTTGGTATCGGGTTTCGTAACGTTGTTGGCGTGGTTCGTATCACAACGGGTCGCGGTTTCCATCAAACTTGAAAGATATTGGGTTGTTGTTTCCAGATTTGGTATCGGGTTTCGTCACGTTGGTGGCGAGGTTCGTATCAAGATACATGAGAAAGCAAGGCTCAACATCGAGCGGAGAACGGAGCAATATGTTAAACAAGCCAACAAAGGGCATCGTAAGCTTATTTTTGAGCCCGGTGATTGGGTTTGGTTGCATATGCGCAAGGAAAGGTTTCCGAATCAAAGGTGCTCAAAGTTGCTTCCACGAGGAGACGGACCGTTTCAAGTTTTTGAGCGCATCAATGACAACGCTTACAAATTGGATTTACAAGGTCAGTATAATGTTAGTGAAACTTTTAACGTTTCTGATTTAAGTCCTTTTGATACAGGTGACGATTTGAGGGCAAATCCTCTTCCAGCGGAGGGGAATGATAAGGTCAAGGATTCGATTCTAGTTCTATTGGTCCAGTTACGAGAGCACGGGCAAAGAGGTTCAAGGAGGTTTTAAATACTTTAGCGCAACACATTGTGATAGAGGATGGCAAGTCTACATATGTGGAATCAACAAATAGAGCACAAATAGTAAATATAATTCAAGTTCAGCCATGTAATTGAAGAAGCCACCTCAGCCATGCAATCCATGCAAATGGGCGTGCTTTTTGGAGGATTTGATTAGTTTGAATCAAGCTGATTGATTCCCTATTTAGTTGTCCACGTTTTTGGGTTAATTGGTCAAGAATTAGTTAGTTTCCTTTTCCTTATAATGGGTGTGAATGGCTGGAAAATAAAGTCAAACAATTAAATTAGTTTCCTTTTTTATTTTTTAGGCTAGAATTGGTAGGTTAGTTTCCTTTTCTTTAGCGTAGCATATTCTAGGAATATTATTGTAAATTCTCAGCCTATAAATAGGCCTTATTTTCAGATCAATAAAAAAACTTTTTGGCATTCTATTCACTCTTGTGATTTATCTCTAAGTTCTTGTTGAACTAATCGAACTTATCAAGACTTTGTCTTGTGCCGTTCAAATTCGACTTATCAAACGGTTCTCCACCACCGTTTGTTGCGTCTACGACAATACCAAGGTTCTTGTTTGCGGGTTGGCATTGGGTCGCGGTCTTCTACACCAAGGGTGCCACTATTCAAGCAACGGGTCGCGGTCTTTTACACCAAGCGTGTCACGATTCAAGCAACGGGTCGCGGTTTCCATCCAATCCAATCTATGCATAGAGACGATCTTGGAGACTTCTTAGATTACGGGTTTCGTCACAAGTTGGCGTGGTCCGTATCAACATGGCTAGCACAAGAGCATGGAATGCAGATCCTATTCAAGTTCTAGAAAAATCTTGCAAAGGCAAAGTTTTATTTTAGCAAAGTTAAATTGGGCTGTAAGGCATGCATGCCAATTTATTTAACTTTCCTTATTTAGGCGTGATTCTTTTGGTGTAATCGCTAATAATAAAGCCAATTTAAATACTTAGTCTTTCCTTTTCTAGTTGTAGGCGTGAATTAGGAAGAGTTTGTCAGTTTCCTGATTTGTTTTCCTTTTTGTCAAAACTGAATTTATTAGAGGATGAATTAGGAAAAGAGAATTGCACCTAGCAGCCTATAAAAAGGCATGTTCTGAAGCTAATGGTAGTTTTTGAAGTAATTATTCAGAAATGTAAGAGAATTTTCTCTTTGGGTTATTTGACGAACCATTCGAACTTATCGGAATTTTCCATGGCGTTCACTATCAACTTATCAAACGGATTTCCACTACCGTTTGTGGTGTCTTCCTTATACCGAGGTCCTTGTTTCGCATTAAATAATGAGTTGATGTTAAATATACCAAGGTTCTTGTTTTTGTTGAAGCAATGGGTTGAGGTCTTGATGAGGACATCAAGGCTGCTAGGAATACTCATGAATCCATTCAAGTTCCAGTTAGTCCGGTAACGAGGGCTCGAGCTAAAAGATTCAAAGAAGAGCTAAATAACTTAGTCCGGAGAGTTCTACAATAAAACGAGAGCGTGTTCACTACTGAGGGTGAGCAAAAGCTGATTTTGCTCATCAAAGTTGATCCGTAAGAGAGCCAATCAGCCATACATTTCCATTAAGCCATTGCATCGCCAATTTGCGTATCCTAGTTTATTTGGACGTTTTTCCCAACAAAGAATCAGGTCAAGATTATGTTTTCAAGTTTTCAAGAAGATCAAGATTCAAAACGAAATTCGAGAAGTTTAGAAGATCTGATCAAGATTTGATTTTTTGTAATCCTATTTGAATTTTAAGTTTTAGTTTAAAATTTGAATTTTGTTATATCTTTAATTCCGAATTTCTTAGATAAATCTGATCTTTTCTTGTTATGTTTTTAGGCATGTTTATCCTTAAGGGTAGATTAGGAATTTTACAAATTGTAACTATGCCTATATAAGGCTGATTTCAGATGATGGAAACAAGATTTTGATGTTTATTCATATTGTGAGTTATTCTCCTTGAGTTCTTGAAGAAACTTATTCGAACTTATCAAGGATTCCTTGTGGCGTTCAAATCGACTTATCTAACGGACTTCCATAACCGTTTGGGGCGTCTTCATCATACCAAGGTTCTTGCTTCACTAAGCAACGGGTCGCGGTTTCCATCAAACTTGAAAGATATGGGGTTGTCGTTTCCAGATTTGGTATCGGGTTTCGTAACGTTGTTGGCGTGGTTCGTATCACAACGGGTCGCGGTTTCCATCAAACTTGAAAGATCTTGGGTTGTTGTTTCCAGATTTGGTATCGGGTTTCGTCACGTTGGTGGCGAGGTTCGTATCAAGATACATGAGAAAGCAAGGCTCAACATCGAGCGGAGAACGGAGCAATATGTTAAACAAGCCAACAAAGGGCATCGTAAGCTTATTTTTGAGCCCGGTGATTGGGTTTGGTTGCATATGCGCAAAGAAAGGTTTCCGAATCAAAGGTGCTTCCACGAGGAGACGGACCGTTTCAAGTTCTTGAGCGCATCAATGACAACGCTTACAAATTGGATTTACAAGGTCAGTATAATGTTAGTGAAACTTTTAACGTTTCTGATTTAAGTCCTTTTGATACAGGTGACGATTTGAGGGCAAATCCTCTTCCAGCGGAGGGGAATGATAAGGTCAAGGATCCAATTCTAGTTCTGTTGATCCAGTTACGAGAGCACGGGCAAAGAGGTTCAAGGAGGTTTTAAATACTTTTGCGCAACATATTGTCATAGAGGATGGCAAGTCTACATATGTGGAATCAACAAATAGAGCACAAATAGTAAATATAATTCAAGTTCAGCCATGTAATTGAAGAAGCCACGTCAGCCATGCAATCCATGCAAATGGGCGTGCTTTTTGGAGGATTTGATTAGTTTGAATCAAGCTGATTGATTCCCTATTTAGTTGTCCACGTTTTTGGGTTAATTGGTCAAGAATTAGTTAGTTTCCTTTTCCTTATAATGGGTGTAAATGGCTGGAAAATAAAGTCAAACAATTAAATTAGTTTCCTTTTTTATTTTTTAGGCTAAAATTGTTAGGTTAGTTTCCTTTTCTTTAGCGTAGCATATTCTAGGAATATTATTGTAAATTCTCAGCCTATAAATAGGCCTTATTTTCAGATCAATAAAAAAACTTTTTGGCATTCTATTCACTCTTGTGATTTATCTCAAAGTTGTTGTTGAACTAATCGAACTTATCAAGACTTTGTCTTGTGGCGTTCAAATTCGACTTATCAAACGGTTCTCCACCACCGTTTGTGGCGTCTACGACAATACCAAGGTTCTTGTTTGCGGGTTGGCATTGGGTCGCGGTCTTCTACACTAAGGGTGCCACTATTCAAGCAACGGGTGGCGGTCTTTTACACCAGGCATGTCACGATTCAAACAACGGGTCGCGGTTTCCATCCAATCGAATCTGTGCATAGAGACGATCTTGGAGACTTCTTAGATTACGGGTTTCGTCACAAGTTGGCGTGGTCCGTATCAACATGTCTAGCACAAGAGCATGGAATGCAGATCCTATTCAAGTTCTAGAAGAATCTTGCAAAGGCAAAGTTTAATTTTAGCAAAGTTAAATTGGGCTGTAAGGCATGCATGCCAATTTATTTAACTTTCCTTATTTAGGCATGATTATTTTGGTGTAATCGCTAATAATAAAGCCAATTTAAATAATTAGTCTTTCCTTTTCTAGTTGTAGGCGTGAATTAGGAAGAGTTTGTCAGTTTCCTGATTTGTTTTCCTTTTTGTTAGAACTGAATTTATTAGAGGATAAATTAGGAAAAGAGAATTGTACCTAGCAGCCTATAAAAAGGCATGTTCTGAAGCTAATGGTAGTTTTTGAAGTAATTATTCAGAAATGTAAGAGAATTTTCTCTTTGGGTTATTTGACGAACCATTCGAACTTATCGGAATTTTCCATGGCGTTCACTATCAACTTATCAAACGGATTTCCACTACCGTTTGTGGTGTCTTCCTTATACCGAGGTTCTTGTTTCGCATTAAATAATGAGTTGATGTTAAATATACCAAGGTTCTTGTTTTTGTTGATGCAATGGGTTGAGGTCTTGATGAGGACATCAAGGCTGCTAGGAATACTTTCATTCAAGTTCCAGTTAGTCCGGTGACGAGGGCTCGAGCTAAAAGATTCAAAGAAGAGATAAATAACTTAGTCCGGAGAGTTCTATAATAAAACGAGAGCGTGTTCACTACTGAGGGTGAGCAAAAGTTGATTTTACTCATCAAAGTTGATCCGGAAGAGAGCCAATCAGCCATACGTTTTCATTAAGCCACTGCATCGCCAATTTGCATATCCTAGCTTATTAGGATGTTTTTCCCAACAAAGAATCAGGTCAAGATTATGTTTTCAAGTTTTCAAGAAGATCAAGATTCAAAACGAAATTCAAGAAGTTTAGAAGATCTTATCAAGATTTGATTTTTTGTAATCCTATTTTTGAATTTTAAGTTTTAGTTTAAAATTTGAATTTTGTTATATCTTTAATTCCGAATTTCTTAGATAAATCTGATCTTTTTTTTGTTATGTTTTTAGGCATGTTTATTGATACGAACCACGCCAACAACGTGACGAAACCCGATACTAAATCTGGAAACGACTACCCAAGATCTTTCAAGTTCGATGGAAACCGCGACCCGTTGCTTAGCGAAGCAAGAACCTTGGTACGGTGAAGATGCCACAAACGGTTATGGAAGTCCTTTTGATAAGTCGATTTGAATGCCACAAGGAATCCTTGATAAGTTCGAATAAGTTTCTTCAAGAACTCGAGAAGAATAACTCACAATATGAATAAACATCAAAAATCTTATTTCCATCATCTGAAATCAGCCTTATATAGGCAAAGTTACAATTTGTAAAATTCCTAATCTACCTTTAAGGATAAACTTGAACAAAAAACATACAAAAATATCAGATTTATCTAAATAAATTCAGAATTAAAAATATACCTAAATTCAAATTTTTAACTAGAACTTAAAATTAAAAATCAGATTACAAAGAAATCAAATCTTAATCAGATCTTGTTTTGAATTTTGAACTTTGTGACCTCTTGAAAACATAATCTTGACTTGATTCTTTGTTGGAAAATAACGTCCACTTCAACGTTGGAAAATAAAACGTCCACATCCATCTTGGGTCTCTTCCGGGTCAAATTTGACGAGTTAAATTAATCTTTTTTCACCATCAGGAGTGAACACGCTCTCTTCTTAATGTAGAACTTTCTGGACTAAGTTATTCAACTCTTGTTTGAATCTTTTAGCTCGAGCTCTTGTCACCGGACCAACTGGAACTTGAATCGGTTCGTGAGAATTCTATTGAACCTTGATGTCCTCATCATTCCCTCCCTCTTGAGAAGGATTTGTCCTCAAATCATCACCTATATCAAACGGACTTAAGTCAGTAACATTGAAAGTAGCACTAATATTGTACTCACCAGGTAAGTCCAGTTTGTAGGCATTGTCATTGATCCATTCTAGCACTTGAAATGGACCATCTCCTCGGGGTAGCAACTTAGAACGTCTTTGCACCGGAAATCTTTCTTTCCTCATGTGTAACAACACCCAATCTCCGGGTTCAAACACCAGCTTGTGACGTCCCTTGTTAGCTTGCTTGATATATTGCTCGGTTCTTCTCTCTATGTTGAGCCGTGCCCTCTCATGAAGTTGCTTCACAAATTCTGCCTTCTTTTTACCGTCTAAGTTCACATGCTCGGAAACAGGTAAAGGTGATAAATCTAACGGAGTTAAAGGATTAAAACCATAAACAATTTCAAATGGCGAGAACTTAGTAGCAGAATGAATCGTACGATTATAAGCGAACTCAACATGTGGTAAACAATCTTCCCAAGTCTTGATGTTCTTACTAATGACAGCCCTCAACAATGTGGATAAAGTCCTATTAACTACTTCTGTTTGACCATCAGTTTGAGGATGACAAGTTGTAGAAAACAAAAGTTTCGTTCCTAGTTTTCCCCATAACGTCTTCCAAAAGTAACTAAAGAACTTAGCATCGCGATCTGACACGATTGTCCTAGGCATACCATGTAATCTAACAATCTCCCTAAAGAACAAATCGGCAATATGAGAAGCATCATCAGTCTTATGACAAGGGATAAAATGAGCCATCTTAGAAAAGCGATCTACAACCACAACGATAGAATGCCTTCCACGCCTACTCCTAGGTAAACCCAAAACAAAATCCATTGAAATATCAATCCAAGTTGAACTAGGAATAGGTAGGGGCTTATAAAGACCATGCGGCTGAACCCTCGATTTAGCTTGCCTACAAGTGACACATCTACCACAAACTCTCTCTACATCCCGTTTCATATGTGGCCAATAGAAGTGCTCCTGCAACATAGCTAAAGTCTTAGCGACTCCAAAGTATCCCATCAACCGTCCACCGTGGGATTCCCGAACTAACAAGTCCCTTATTGAACAATTAGGCACAAATAACTTATTCTCTCTAAACAAAAAGCCATCATGCCTATAGAACTTACCATCGGCAGATTTTTCACAAGCACTATAAAATTGCCCAAAGTCGTGGTCATCGTGATAAAGTTCTTTAATGTGCTCAAACCCAAGGAACTTAGCATCACGAGTAGAGATTAAGGCATACCTGCATGACAGTGCATCCGCAACTATATTTTCCTTACCTTGTTTATACCGAATGACATAAGGAAAAGTCTCAATGAACTCAACCTATCGAGCATGTCTCTTGTTCAGTTTATGTTGGCCTTTCAAATGTTTTAAGGATTCATGATCCGTATGAATCACAAACTCCTTTGGCCACAAGTAGTGTTGCCATGTTTCTAAAGTTCGAACCAATGCGTACAACTCTTTGTCATAAGTGGGGTACTTAAGTGCAGCCCCGTTTAGCTTCTCACTAAAGTATGCAAGTGGCCTCCCTTCCTGCATAAGAACGGCACCTATACCTACACCAGAAGCATCACATTCTACTTCGAACGTTTTAGAAAAGTTAGGTAAAGCAAGTAAAGGAGCATGAGTAAGTTTGTGCTTAACAAGCTGAAACACATTCTCTTGTTCTTCACCCCATTTGAATGCAACGTTCTTCTTGAGAACTTCGGTAAGCGGTGCGGCGATGGTGCTAAAATCTTTCACAAACCTCCTGTAAAAACTAGCAAGTCCGTAAAAACTTCTAACATTACCTACACTCGAAGGGGTCGGCCACTCTTGGATGGCTTTGATCTTCTCTTCGTCGACCTCAATACCTTTAGCACTTACAACATAACCTAGGAAAACAATCTTATCGGTGCAGAAAGTACACTTTTTGAGGTTAGCGTATAACTTCTCCTTTCTAAGCACATCTAAAACCGAATGCAAATGTGAGACATGATCATGTAAATTCTTGCTATAAATTAGAATATCATCAAAATAAATGACAACAAACTTACCAATGAAAGGACGGAGGACATGATTCATTAGGCGCATGAAAGTACTAGGTGCATTAGTTAATCCAAACGGCATAACTAACCACTCATACAATCCATATTTAGTTTTAAACGCTGTCTTCCATTCGTCTCCTTCCTTCATTCGTATTTGTTGATATCCACTCTTAAGATCGATCTTAGAAAACACACAAGAACCATGCAGCTCATCTCACATATCATCTAAGCGAGCGATGGGGTATCGATACTTTACCGTTATGTTATTGATAGCTCTACAATCAACACACATCCTCCAAGTCCCATCCTTTTTAGGCACTAGAATTACCGGAACTGCACAAGGACTCATGCTTTCTCTCACGTACCCTTTCTCCAATAATTCTTCAACTTGTCGTTGAAGCTTTTTTGTCTCCTCCGGGTTACTCCTATACGCTGGTCGGTTTGGAATTGATGCTCCGGGCATAAAATCTATTTGGTGTTCAATCACTCGGATAGGTGGTAAGCCATGTGGTATCTCCTCGGGGAACACATCTTCAAAGCCCTGCAAGAGAGAAACAACAACACCAGGCAATGAAGAGTGAAGTTGGTTAGTGTTTAAAAGAGCCTCCTTGTACATGAGTACAATCATTGGCCATTTTAAAATCATCGCTCGCTTAACCTCACTTATTTTTGCATAGAAGTTTCTTTGTTTTCTCTCTGTTTTTACCTCTTTTTTTCCCTCACTCTCACTATGCTCGGATTCACACCTCTTTTCACTCTCATTCTTTTGCTCACTCAAGTTCTTTTGATCACTCAATTTTTACAACCTGACTTGATCCTCATAGACTTGTTTTGGTGTCATCGGAGCTAGAGTGATTGTCCGTTGATTGTGTATGAATGAGTACTTGTTGGTGAAGCCGTCATGATGCACTTGTCGGTCAAATTGCCACGGTCTTCCTAAGAGAAGATGTGTAAGAACCTGAAATTACGATGAATTTATGATTTCCTTTGAGACAAGGAAAATTTAATATTTAATTATGTATGTCGATATGAAGCTCATGATCTGAGTAAATATCAGTATATGTTTGAGTTCTCATTTAATTAGCTACGAGATTCAAAAAAAAAAAATAAAAATAATAATATAGTTTGCTTAAGCAGAAATGAGGCATAATGGGAGGACATTTCATCTAATAACAATTAGATGAATTTATGGAATTTTAGAAAAAAAAAAAAACAGGAAAGTATTAAGTTATGATTATTGCACAATTTCTTTGGCTGCAAGTTAACCCAAATGGCCGGTCACTTTATGGGAAAAATTGAGCAAATAATTGGCTCTTGTGGGTTATTATGCAATTAAGGATTAGTAGTGGATTTTGGGATGGTTGGTTTTTTTGAGGTAAAAGAAACAATATATATATACATATATATATATAATATGGGTGGTCAATATGACAGTCCAAGTCCACACGTTCAAAGAAGAGAAAAAAAAAAAAGAAAATTAATAAGGAAAACAAAAAGTTATACTTCAGCCAACTATTTCTTTCTCTCTCTCTCTCTCTCTCTCTCTTCTTTTTCGTTCTCTCTCTATGGGTGTCGCAAGTTGCTGCCGTCGTAGGAGGTCGCGTCTCCGGCCAGCCACCACCGCACGCGCCGGCGATCCTTGCAGCCCATCACCCGAGCATCGAATAGCCGGAGTTTGGCCGCGTCACTCGCCGCCGTTCGCCGGAAACGTGCCTTGAAAGTTTCGGTAACATAAACTTTCAAGCGTGATTTCGGTGTAATCCGACCTCTATTTTGTGAGCCGTTGGTTTCGTTGACTTCCACTCGTCGAGAGGAACAAAGCCCAGTCCATCACCACTCCGATTGTTGCCGGAAATTTTCCCGGTCCGCCGCCGTCTTCTAGTTTGTTCTCTTACTTTTTAGAGAAAACCGAACGTCGTTTGAAGAAGTGGACACCAGAAATGGGTTCCTCTCGTCGAGATCTTCGAAGTGGTGCCCATCTTTGTCCCTTTTTGCCGCCGGTCAATGCCGGTCAAAGCTGGTCAACGCCGGTCAAAGCTGGTCAACGCCGGTCAACGCCAGTTGACGAGTTTTGGAAGATCGCGTTTTCGATCTATTTTCGATGTTCCGGACATGTTTACAACCTCGGATTTGCGAGATGGAATTTCGAAGGTTAAAAATGGCGATTAAAAGTTCAGTCACTCGAAATTAAAAGGCGTTTGGAACGCCGACCAGGAATCGTTTTACTCACCCGAACGTCGTCGAACGATATCGGTAGTAATCTTGACTACTTTAAGTCATTTATTGGATTGATTACATGCCTATTTATATGCTTTGAATTGAATATCAAAATATATATATATATATGTATATATATTTGATGTTCAAGTTAATTAAGTGAAGTTGAATTATATCGAGATATGTTGTATGTTAATATGATGAATGTGTTATGGATGGCACATCTTGCAGTTATGGTGTGTTGAAACTTTCTATAAACTGATTTTATTGCAGGTTTAAATTTTGGGTATTAAGGAAAATAAGCCGTTATGCCGTCGGATTTTTATTAAATCCAACCATAATTGGTGATTGAACCTATAATTAGTTTTATAAGTTTCACTCTCAGAATAATTTTATAATCGAGAGCTCATGTCTTGAGTCTTAAGTGGAAATGATCTATGAAGGAAGTTTTCCCAGATTCTAAGCAGATTTTTAAGTAAAACCTGACTTTCCGGGACTGTGCTGAAAATAGGAAGTTCATGCACAGGTTTTTCAGAGACAGTACAAAAGCAAGAAATCCTTGCACACGCACTGACACTTAAGTTAAGAAACTGTTTCTAAAGATGTGTTTTCTAAGTTTAACAGTTTTAACTGTTTTTACTTATAAGTTATGGTTGTGTTAAAATACGGGTTGTATAAGATTTGATGCAAAGGATAACCTTTAGTAACCGGTTAGGATACCGAGTTATTGCGTTGGGCCTTACCCTATGGTTACCAATAGTAATCTAGTAGGGTGTTACTCTATAAGTGATAAGGCCTTGGTAAGATTAGTAACTGAACAGGTTACTGTTTATGTCTGGTTGGGCCATGAGCCCTAAGGTTACGGCTAGTAACCGAACGAGTTTTCATCAGTAGTTATGGGGGATATAACTAGGATTACCCATTGTTGTTGGTTCGGATACCAACATTTAATAATTGTGATTTATGGTAAGATAGAATGTAAATGATTCTTATCTTACACCCTGGTTGGAAACAGGAGTAGGAACTGTTGTCGTACCATGTTGGGACGATAAATCAAGAGCGTAGGACGGCCGGTAAGTACAACTCCGCCTACAGCATGAACAAAACGTTTTTGTTGCATGGCATGTTTTTAAGAAATCATGTATTGATTTACATGATTTATATATGTTTATGTTATGATGCATATGCTATGATAAGTTTAAGTTATGCTATGAAGTTATGTTATGATAAGCTTATGTTATAATAAGTTATGTTATGATAAGTTTATGCTATGATGTATATTATGTTACGAAGTTTATGTTATGATAAGCTTATGCTATAAATGGTATCAATAAAGTTATGCTATGAAGCTTATGATATGATGTTATGCTATGAAGTTATGTTATGATATGTTATGTTATAGTAAGTTATGTTATGATGTATTATGTTAGAAGGTTTTAAGTTATGATTGAGATTATTTTATATTGTATGTTTGGATACGTGACATCATGAAGCATGTTCACGAATATTAAATCACATGGTAAGAATAAGTTAGGTCATGAGATAGGAAGACAAGTTAATGTTATGGTGTCGTACAGACTTGCCACGAGGGCGGGTTTAAATGGTTTTAGTCTATGGTTTGAATTGGATTGGACTGGCTGCCCCAATCACTCTATGTAAACGATTAGTTTCATGGTTTGACTTGGTTTGGACTGGCCGCCTCCAACCACTCCATGGATATGTACCCCGGTACGTGCACACATGACATGACATGTAAGGGAAGTGAACCAAGTTAATGAAACCATAATTGATTCATAAGAAATCATAACCAGTTCATGCATTTTGCAATATCAATGTTTTGCGGATTGAATATTGTACTTACTGGGCATAAGCTCATTACTTACGTTCATGCTGTAGATAAACAACCTACCGGCAATACTTGATACAAGACTTTGGAGAGATGGCGCTGCGGACTGTGAAATGTGGGATGGACACCGCCACGGGATTTGAAAATTATGTTTTGTAAAATATGTCTGTAAAATGTGTTTTATGTTATGTTGTGATAGTAGGGGCAAGTAATTGTTTTCAAGAAGAAAACTATTTTTAAGAAATTATTTTCAAAAACAAGTTAAGGAAAAGTTTTCAAGTATGATGGCAAGCAAGTTGCCTCGTGTCGTACCGATCCGCACTAGGTCGGGTTTGGTCCACGGTTTGCATATGATAGCTTTCAATGAGTATGAAAATTTGGTACTCAAGTGAGTACATATGAATATGTATGAGTATAAGTATAAGATTAAGTCAAGTTTAAGTTTGAGTTTAAAATAAAGTTTAAAAAAAAATTTACTCTGGAAATTTCAATAAGTTTAAGGCTTTAAGAATTAAGTTAAGTAAGTACGGTGACGACCCGGCGTAGGGAAGTCGGGGCGTTACAGAGATGGTATCAGAGCGAAAGTTTTCCTGCCATCCAGTTTCACAGTTCTGCCGCCGACGCCACAGTTTTGTAAGTTTGTTTTCTTACTTTGTGTTATGTATAGTTATAAGATTATTATAATGACATAAACCTGGTATCAAACCCGGTTGGATTGAAGAGGACCACAAGGCTTCGTTGGCATTCCGAGGAATGGAAGAGGAGCTATGCATTTTCGACAGGACCCAAAGAGTGGTTGCACGGTGTGGAGATCCTTTTCAGATTTTGTGTTGTAAAGACGTATCTTCAGGTTATGCTTGCTAGCCGACATTTAGATGAGGAGGCTCGAGCATGGTGCCTTGGCATGGAAGACTTGAGAGAAGGTTCCTAAATGTTATTTTATGACACCTAGGACCGCCTATATTATGTATTGTCACGATATCGAGATATATCAGGATACGTATATGAGACGATACCTCAGCTATGTTGCAGCTTGGCGTGCTTATCCAGATGAGTCTAGAGGCTATGATTGCTAGTAGATCAGAGTTGCGCAGCGAAAGCGTGGAGGATAAGCTAAGCTTACGATATGATATGATGAGATCGTGAGGAATTTCTAGTATGATATGATAAGTTATGATGATTCTATGATATGATATGCTAAGATATGAATGAAAGAATAGGTATTAGACATGTCGAGGATTAGCATTAGAATCTAGAAGATGGTTCGTTGCATGTACGACTGAACCAAATTCCGTAAGAGCCTAATCTTGCAACTGTAATGGCTAAGTTGCAATGATAATTACTAGAGCAGCAATAAGAAATGAATAGGCTTCGAGATTAGATAGCCTATCGCCTTACCGTAGTAGGGTGATAATTAGAAAATTTTCATTCCAAGAAATAAGATTGATGGCTATAAGTTTGACGATGTAAGTGATGATACGATCCCTCAGTAAGGGAAATTAAGTAATGTTGGGGAATTTTAGATATTCCTAAGAATTATGATTATGCACTTGTACTATCAAGGAAATGTTAGAAGCAATGAAATGAGCTTTTACAATCTAGCAAGTACCTAGTTGATTTAGGTATACTTGTCATTGCATCACTTGAACGATATTATGATTTTCCAAGATTGGCTTTGAAAGAATTCAAATAAAATATTTTTATAAAAGATCTTATGTTTAATAGAACCCCCTCATTTTATGTAAGACGGCCGAATCCTTGAGGAGGAAATTCCAAGATAGGGGCTGTCATTAAAAGTAAAGGTTCCAAGATAGGAGCCATAGGCCAAATCCTTGAGGAAGTAAGTTCCAAGATGGGGGCCATAAGCCGAATCCTTGAGGGATGAGTTCCAAGAATGGGACGAGTTCCAAGAAAGGGGCCATTATGAAGAGTAAAGGGTTCTGATAATATAAAATCAAGTTTCAAGAAAGGAACTATTTTCAGAAAGTGTACTGAATATATGATATGATATGTTTTCCAAATAAAGAAAAACTATATGATACGATATGTTTTCCAAGTATGGAAAAATTATACGATATACTTTTCAAGTATGAAAAAGTTATATAGGATATAATATACTTTCCAAGTATGGGAAGTTAACTATATGATACGATATACTTTTCAAGTACGAAAAAGTTATATGATATGATATGTTATTCAAAATATAGCAAGTCATATGATATACTTGCTCAGCTTCTTACGTATATAGTTCTTGTGATGCAGTACGAAAGGAAAGTATGATAAGTATAAAAGTATGATAAGTAAGAAAGTATGTATGAAAGTATGTTTGCTAGTATGAAAGTATGTATGATAGTATGAAGGTATGAATTATGATGATATGAAAGTAAGATTATGGTACTGTATAAGAGATATGATCCCATTAAAGTGTTAAAATGGGAACATGAACAAACCATTACGAATTTGTGGTGGATTTTAAGAAAAGTCACCTAAAAGTATCCGAATTTTCGAGGACGAAAATTTTTAAGGAGGGTAGAATGTAAGAACCTGAAATTACGATGAATTTATGATTTCCTTTGAGACAAGGAAAATTTAATATTTAATTATGTATGTCGATATGAAGCTCATGATCTGAGTAAATATCAGTATATGTTTGAGTTCTCGTTTAATTAGCTACGAGATTCAAAAAAAAAATAATAATAATAATATAGTTTGCTTAAGCAGAAATGAGGCATAATGGGAGGACATTTCATCTAATGACAATTAGATGAATTTATGGAATTTTAGAAAAAAAAAAAACAGGAAAGTATTAAGTTATGATTATTGCACAATTTCTTTGGCTGCAAGTTAACCCAAATGGCCGGTCACTTTATGGGAAAAATTGAGCAAATAATTGGCTCTTGTGGGTTATTATGCAATTAAGGATTAGTAGTGGATTTTGGGATGGTTGGTTTTTTTGAGGTAAAAGAAACAATATATATATACATATATATATATAATATGGGTGGTCAATATGACAGTCCAAGTCCACACGTTCAAAGAAGAGAAAAAAAAAAAAGAGAATTAATAAGGAAAACAAAAAGTTATACTTCAGCCAACTATTTCTTTCTCTCTCTCTCTCTCTCTCTTCTTTTTCGTTCTCTCTCTATGGGTGTCGCAAGTTGCTGCCGTCGTAGGAGGTCGCGTCTCCGGCCAGCCACCACCGCACGCGCCGGCGATCCTTGCAGCCCCTCACCCGAGCATCGAATAGCCGGAGTTTGGCTGCGTCACTCGCCGCCGTTCGCCGGAAAAGTGCCTTGAAAGTTTCGGTAACATAAACTTTCAAGCGTGATTTCGGTGTAATCCGACCTCTATTTTGTGAGCCGTTGGTTTCGTTGACTTCCACTCGTCGAGAGGAACAAAGCCCAGTCCATCACCACTCCGATTGTTGCCGGAGATTTTCCCGGTCCGCCGCCGTCTTCTAGTTTGTTCTCTTACTTTTTAGAGAAAACCGAACGTCGTTTGAAGAAGTGGACACCAGAAATGGGTTCCTCTCGTCGAGATCTTCGAAGTGGTGCCCATCTTTGTCCCTTTTTGCCGCCGGTCAACGCCGGTCAAAGCTGGTCAACGCCGGTCAAAGCTGGTCAACGCCGGTCAAAGCCGGTCAACGCCGGTCAACGCCCGTTGACGAGTTTTGGAAGATCGCGTTTTCGATCTATTTTCGATGTTCCGGACATGTTTACAACCTCGGATTTGCGAGATGGAATTTCGAAGGTTAAAAATGGCGATTAAAAGTTCAGTCACTCGAAATTAAAAGGCGTTTGGAACGCCGACCAGGAATCGTTTTACTCACCCGAACGTCGTCGAACGATCTCGGTAGTAATCTTGACTACTTTAAGTCATTTATTGGATTGATTACATGCCTATTTGTATGCTTTGAATTGAATATCAAAATATATATATATATATATATGTATATATATTTGATGTTCAAGTTAATTAAGTGAAGTTGAATTATATCGAGATATGTTGTATGTTAATATGATGAATGTGTTATGGATGGCACATCTTGCAGTTATGGTGTGTTGAAACTTTCTATAAACTGATTTTATTGCAGGTTTAAATTTTGGGTATTAAGGAAAATAAGCCGTTATGCCGTCGGATTTTTATTAAATCCAACCATAATTGGTGATTGAACCTATAATTAGTTTTATAAGTTTCACTCTCAGAATAATTTTATAATCGAGAGCTCATGTCTTGAGTCTTAAGTGGAAATGATCTATGAAGGAAGTTTTCCCAGATTCTAAGCAGATTTTTAAGTAAAACCTGACTTTCCGGGACTGTGCTGAAAATAGGAAGTTCATGCACAGGTTTTTCAGAGACAGTACAAAAGCAAGAAATCCTTGCACACGCACTGACACTTAAGTTAAGAAACTGTTTCTAAAGATGTGTTTTCTAAGTTTAACAGTTTTAACTGTTTTTACTTATAAGTTATGGTTGTGTTAAAATACGGGTTGTATAAGATTTGATGCAAAGGATAACCTTTAGTAACCGGTTAGGATACCGAGTTATTGGGTTGGGCCTTACCCTATGGTTACCAATAGTAATCTAGTAGGGTGTTACTCTATAAGTGATAAGGCCTTGGTAAGATTAGTAACTGAACAGGTTACTATTTATGTCTGGTTGGGCCATGAGCCCTAAGGTTACGGCTAGTAACCGAACGAGTTTTCATCAGTAGTTATGGGGGATATAACTAGGATTACCCATTGTTGTTGGTTCGGATACCAACATTTAATAATTATGATTTATGGTAAGATAGAATGTAAATGATTCTTATCTTACACCCTGGTTGGAAACAGGAGTAGGAACTGTTGTCGTACCATGTTGGGACGATAAATCAAGAGCGTAGGACGGCCGGTAAGTACAACTCCGCCTACAGCATGAACAAAACGTTTTTGTTGCATGGCATGTTTTTAAGAAATCATGTATTGATTTACATGATTTATATATGTTTATGTTATGATGCATATGCTATGATAAGTTTAAGTTATGCTATGAAGTTATGTTATGATAAGCTTATGTTATAATAAGTTATGTTATGATAAGTTTATGCTATGATGTATATTATGTTACGAAGTTTATGTTATGATAAGCTTATGCTATAAATGGTATCAATAAAGTTATGCTATGAAGCTTATGATATGATGTTATGCTATGAAGTTATGTTATGATATGTTATGTTATAGTAAGTTATGTTATGATGTATTATGTTAGAAGGTTTTAAGTTATGATTGAGATTATTTTATATTGTATGTTTGGATACGTGACATCATGAAGCATGTTCACGAATATTAAATCACATGGTAAGAATAAGTTAGGTCATGAGATAGGAAGACAAGTTAATGTTATGGTGTCGTACCGACTTGCCATGAGGGCGGGTTTAAATGGTTTTAGTCTATGGTTTGAATTGGATTGGACTGGCTGCCCCAATCACTCTATGTAAACGATTAGTTTCATGGTTTGACTTGGTTTGGACTGGCCGCCTCCAACCACTCCATGGATATGTACCCCGGTACGTGCACACATGACATGACATGTAAGGGAAGTGAACCAAGTTAATGAAACCATAATTGATTCATAAGAAATCATAACCAGTTCATGCATTTTGCAATATCAATGTTTTGCGGATTGAATATTGTACTTACTGGGCATAAGCTCATTACTTACGTTCATGCTGTAGATAAACAACCTACCGGCAATACTTGATACAAGACTTTGGAGAGATGGCGCTGCGGACTGTGAAATGTGGGATGGACACCGCCACGGGATTTGAAAATTATGTTTTGTAAAATATGTCTGTAAAATGTGTTTTATGTTATGTTGTGATAGTAGGGGCAAGTAATTGTTTTCAAGAAGAAAACTATTTTTAAGAAATTATTTTCAAAAACAAGTTAAGGAAAAGTTTTCAAGTATGATGGCAAGCAAGTTGCCTCGTGTCGTACCGATCCGCACTAGGTCGGGTTTGGTCCACGGTTTGCATATGATAGCTTTCAATGAGTATGAAAATTTGGTACTCAAGTGAGTACATATGAATATGTATGAGTATAAGTATAAGATTAAGTCAAGTTTAAGTTTGAGTTTAAAATAAAGTTAAAAAAAAAATTTACTCTGGAAATTTCAATAAGTTTAAGGCTTTAAGAATTAAGTTAAGTAAGTACGGTGACGACCCGGCGTAGGGAAGTCGGGGCGTTACAAGATGTCCAGCCTGCATTGGTACCACATCGCACAATACCTCATCCTCATATTTACCGATGCGAAACGGTACTATGACCTGCTTTGTAACCCTCACTTCACCGCTATCATTCAACCGTTGTAGCTTATACGGGCGAGGGTGCTTAAGTGTTGTAAGCCCTAGCTTTTCAACCATAGAAGTACTAGCAACATTAGTGCAACTACCGCCATCGGTGATAACACTACATACCTTGTCTTTCACGTGGCAACGAGTATGAAAGATGTTCTCCCGCTGTACTTCTTCTTTGCAAACTTAAGGCTCGTCGTGCGACTAGTCCAAGCATCTCACCATGATCTGCCTCGAACTCCTCATCCCCTATTGGGGCATCCTCCAACGGTGGCATATCCTCTAGAGCAGCTTCATCCTCGGATTCAATTTCACCATTTTCCCGAATCACCATAACTCGCTTGTTTGGACATTGGCTTGCTGTGTGCCCTCTCCCCTGACATTTGAAACACCTAATCTCACTATTACGAGTCGAAGTAGGGGCTGATTTACCTTGAGAGGCAGTAGTAATGGCGGCTGGTTTGGGTTCAGGTTTGCCCTTGGAAGTGGACTGGTTTTCCTCTTTCTTTGGGTAGTTCGACCTCCATGGTGCTACGCTTGAAGTTTGTGGTAATGGCCTTGGCCGTGTACCTCCCCTCTTCAGTTGCCTCTCAACCTTGATTGTCATATGCACCAAATCCTCCAATTCCACATAATGGTGCAGCTTAATGGTGTTAGCAAAATCTCGGTTTAAACCATTCAAAAATCTGGCCATTGTAGCCTCCCGATCCTCCTCCACGTTGGCTCTAATCATTGCCATCTCCATCTGATACGAACCACGCCAATAAACTGACGCGACCCTAACCAATGTTGGTCTCCAAGATCGAAATCCTAAACGGCTTTGAATGGAACCGTGACCCGATGCCTAACGAGAAGCACGAACCTTGGTATGTGAGGACGCCACAATCAGTTATGGAAGGACTGATTGATAAGTCGTATGAACGCCACGGGATTCTCCGATAAGTTCAAAAAGTTTGTTTAAGAACCAAAGAGGATTAGCCTCAAAATTTCATATATTCTGATCTCCAAAGAATTCCGTACGGTACAAATATATAGGAGGGTTTTCCATCCCTAATTGCCCTAGACAATAATCCCAAAAAGGAAATAACCAATTCTGAAGCAATAAAAACAAAGCAAATATGGCATGTTCCCTAAATGGCTAAAAAGCCTTACAATATTTCAAAATAAAAGGAATCTGAATAATAATTGCGTAGATGATTTGCTGTCACCAATTGTGCTTCAGAATGGAAGAGTTCTCAAAACGGAAACAAAGTGATAGCTATTGATCTTGCAAGCGTAATTACTGGGGTTAAAGGATTAAATCCATAAACAATTTCAAACGGTGAAAATTGAGTAGCAGAATGTACAGATCGATTATAAGCAAACTCAACATGTGGTAAACATTCCTCCCAAGTTTTGATGTTCTTTTTAATGATAGCCCGTAACAAGGTAGACAATGTCCTATTCACAACTTCTGTTTGACCATCGGTTTGAGGGTGACAAGTAGTCGAAAACAACAACTTAGTCGCTAACTTAGCCCATAAAGTCTTCCAAAAATAGCTTAAGAACTTGGCGTCCCTGTCAGAAACAATTGTCCTAGGCATACCATGAAGTCTAACAATTTCCCTAAAGAACAAATCAGCAACATTGGAAGCATCATCTGTCTTGTGGCATGGGATAAAATGTGCCATCTTGGAAAACCTATCCACGACCACAAACACCGAATCCCTTCCCCGTTTAGACCTAGGCAAACCTAACACAAAGTCCATGGAGATATCAGTCCAAGGTTCACTAGGTATTGGTAAAGGGGTGTACAAACCGTGGGGCTGCACTCTTGATTTAGCCTGCCTACAAGTTACACATCTGTCACAAAGCCTTTCAACATCTCGTCTCATTTGCGGCCAATAGAAATGTTCTTGTAAAACAGCTAGGGTCTTAGCAATTCCAAAATGTCCCATTAACCCTCCCCCATGGGATTCTCTCACTAACAAATCTCGTATGGAGCCATTAGGCACACACAATTTATTCTCCCGAAACAAGTATCCCTCATGCCTAAAGTACTTACCACTAGCGAATTTCTCACAAGCTTGATACTCAGCACTAAAGTCTCTATCATCTGCATATAACTCCTTAATATGTTCAAAACCCAGTACTTTAGCATCAAGAGTTGAGATTAACGCGTACCTGCGAGAGAGCGCATCCGCAACAACATTTTCCTTACCTTGCTTGTAGCGAATGACATACGGAAACGTCTCTATGAATTCCACCCATCGAGCATGCCTCTTATTCAGCTTGTGTTGGCCCTTTAAATGTTTCAAGGACTCGTGGTCGGTATGAATCACAAACTCCTTAGGCCATAGGTAGTGCTGCCACGTCTCTAATGCCCGAACCAACGCATACAACTCTTTATCATAAGTTGGGTAATTAAGAGCTGCCCCGTTCAACTTCTCACTGAAATATGCTATTGGTCGCCTATCCTGCATCAAAACGGCACCAATTCCAACACCTGAAGCATCACATTCAATTTCAAAAGTTTTGGAAAAATTAGGTAAAGATAACAATGGAGCATTGGTCAACTTATCCTTGATTAATTGGAATGCCTTCTCCTGCTCTTCTCCCCATCTAAACCCAACGTCCTTCTTGATCACTTCAGTCAGTGGTGCGGCGATGGTACTGAAATCTTTCACAAACCGCCGGTAAAAACTAGCGAGTCCATGAAAACTCCGTACATTACCCACACTAGTTGGACTCGGCCACTCCCGAATGGCTCGCACCTTCTCTTCATCGACCTGTATACCTTCAGCACAAACAACAAAGCCAAGAAATACAAGCTTATCTGTGCAAAAAGTACACTTCTTAAGGTTAGCATACAATTTTTCCGTTCTAAGAACATCCAAAACAGATTTCAAATGCGCTACATGTTGGGTCAAATCCTTGCTATAAATTAGTATATCATCAAAATACACAACGACAAACCTGCCAATAAATGCTCGTAAAACATGGTTCATTAGACGCATAAACGTGCTAGGTGCATTGGTTAAGCCAAATGGCATTACTAACCACTCATATAAACCTTGTTTTGTTTTAAAGGCTGTCTTCCACTCGTCTCCCGCTTTCATGCGAATTTGATGATACCCACTTTTCAGATCAATTTTCGAGAACACTGAAGCACCATGTAATTCATCTAACATATCATCTAATCGAGGTATAGGATGGCGATACTTTACCGTGATATTATTAATGGCTCTGCAATCCACGCACATCCTCCATGTCCCATCTTTCTTGGGCACAAGTAAAACCGGAACGGCACACGGGCTCATACTTTCTCTCACATGCCCCTTTTTCATCAACTCACTAACCTGCCTTTGAAGCTCCTTTGTTTCCTCGGGATTGCTTCTATAAGCCGGTCGGTTTGGAATTGAAGCGCCTGGCACGAAATCTATTTGATGTTCTATTCCTCGAATTGGTGGTAAACCATCGGGCACCTCGTCCGGAAATACATCCTCGAATTCCTGCAATAGAGAAACAACATAACTATGCAATGCAGGGTCAAGATCATTAGTGTTTAAAAGTGCCTCCTTGTACAAAAGTACAATCATCGGCTGATTTAAGGACATCGCCCTTCTGATCCCACCACTTCTCGCATAAAAATTTGTTTTTCTCTCTACTTTTCTCTCATGGACTTGTTGTGTATTCTTTTCAGTTCCTTCGATTTTCTCTCCCTTTTTCTCTTTGCTTTCCTTTTTCTCGGCCATCCCTTCTTTCTTTCTCTCACTGGCCGAACTCTCTCTCTGCACTCCCACTCTTGATTTTTCATCACTCGTTTTCTTTTTCTCACTTTCTCGCTGTAAGCTCACTTGGTCTTCATAGACCTGTTTCGGTGTTAACGGCACAAGAGTGATCGTTCTTTGCTGGTGAACCAACGAGTACTTATTGGTGAAACCATCATGTTTAACTCGTCGATCAAATTGCCATGGTCGACCTAGTAACAAGTGTCCAGCGTGCATCGGAACCACATCGCACAACACTTCATCTTCATATCTTCCAATGCAAAAAGAAACTAACACTTGTCTTGTCACTCTGACCTCACCACTATCATTCAGCCACTGCAATTTATAAGGTCGAGGGTGTTTGCTTGTTGGCAGCCCTAACTTCTCTACCATGGTTGCGCTAGCAACGTTAGTACAACTTCCACCATCAATAATCACACTACATACCTTGTTTTGGACATGGCACCTAGTATGAAAGATGTTTTCCCGCTGTTCCTCTTCATCTTCTCTGGCTTGCACACTTAGAGCTCTTCTTGCAACCAACAAATCACCTTGGACAGCGTACTCCTCGTCGTCGACATCCTCTAATGAAGGCATAGAATCGTTGTCCGATTCCTCGTCGGTTTCAATCTCGCCATTGTCTCGCATCACCATAGCTCGTTTGTTCGGACATTGGCTAGCTATGTGACCCCTGCCTTGACATTTAAAGCACTTAATATCACGATTCCGAGTAGTGGAAGAATCGTATTTACCTTGGTTCCTATGGTTGGCCTCCTCTTGTTTTTGTTCGGCTTTTGGCCTTGGGTTGAGTTGCTTCTCATCCTTCTTCCATGGTTGCGCCTTCCAAGCTGAGGTGCTCGGATTTTGGCTTGGACGCGTGTTACTGCCCCTCCTCTTGAGTTGATTCTCAATTTTGACAGCCATGTGGACCATGTCCTCCAACTCCACATAATGTTGCAACTCGACGGCATTGTGAATTTCTCGGTTCAAGCCCGCCAAAAACCTTGCCATTGTAGCCTCCTGATCCTCTTCTATATTTGCACGGATCATCATGACCTCCATCTCCTTGTAGTATTCCTCCACACTCCGGGTGCCTTGCTTAAGATTTTGCAGCTTGTTGTACAACTCCCGGTAGTAGTACGCTGGCACGAATCGCTTCCTCATCACAGCCTTCATCTCTTCCCATGACTCGATAGGTCGCTCTCTATTTCTTCTCCTATTTATGACAAGCTGATCCCACCAAGTTATAGCGTAATCAGAAAATTCAATTACGGCTAATTTTACCTTCTTTGCTTCAGAGTAGGTTTGGCAGTCAAAAATGAACTCCATTTTCTTCTCCCATTCTAAGTATGCTTCGGGATCAGATTTGCCTTGGAAAGACGGTATCTTCATTTTGATGCCACTCATTCCATCATTTCCCCGATTCCTAACTCCTCTATCCCGTCCGAATCTCCTGTAACTGCCCGCTGAATCTTCTCCTTCATCAAACTCATCCCCATCAATTCCGTAGTAATCATGGGCCTCTCCTCTAACCGGAACCCTCTCTCGCCTACGCGCATGAGGAACATGTTGTGGTTGTTCCACACGTGCGTTTTCTATCCGATCGACCCTCTCATGAAGCTGCTCCAACTCTCCTCTTAACATTCGCCTCATCTCCCCCATCATCGCCTCCATGAGGAGTTTTGGGTCGGCCGCTCCAGTGGTACCCTCAGCGTTATTTTTGCTATTATTTGACATTTTCTTCTATCTTTTCCTGCAAAACAAAGTCAGAGATGATAATGCAAAGGTCCTTACCACACTCCCTTACGTGTTTCTCTCGTGAACTGGATTTCGCTCAATTTCTCTCGTGTTTACACTCAACACTTTCGGCTTTTGTTCACTCTATTGTTCTCGCCACTTTGCCTTTTGCCGCTCGTTAATCCTCAATCAGTTCTTATAGAACTAATGAAATCAGTATCGAAAATTTCCGTAACGATTCACAAACCAGTTACCAAGGAAACTCAGATTAGACACAAGCACGCAAAGTAAAGGCTCTCAGTATTAACACCCACAAAGAGACGAAATTTGGACTTCTCTAAGCTCTGAAAGAAACGATTTTTTTTTTTTTTTCTTCTTTTGATAATCTGGCTTTTTTTTTTTTTTTTTTTTTTTTTAACAATCCGAATTTTTTTTTTCTTTTGTTCTTCTTCTTTTGATATTCTGGCTTTTTTTTTTTTTTTTTTTTAAACAATCCGAATTTTTTTTTTAATTTAAAATCTCCTACACAGTTCTGAGTGAACACAAATGAAGGACAAATAATTCCCACGAAATGTAAATTTTCCACAGTAACAAGAAAACCTAATCAAACCCTAAGTTCTTGAAGAAATCTGGAAATTTTTTTTTTTTTTTTTTAATCACAGATTCAGTACTGGAAATCAAGACTCACGATTCAATGGAAAATAAACGTAAAATAAAGGATTGGATAAGCAAAACCTGATTAGAACCTGGCTCTGATACCAAATGATACGAACCACGCCAATAAACTGACGCGACCCTAACCAATGTTGGTCTCCAAGATCGAAATCCTAAACGGCTTTGAATGGAACCGTGACCCGATGCCTAACGAGAAGCACGAACCTTGGTATGTGAGGACGCCACAATCAGTTATGGAAGGACTGATTGATAAGTCGTATGAACGCCACGGGATTCTCCGATAAGTTCAAAAAGTTTGTTTAAGAACCAAAGAGGATTAGCCTCAAAATTTCATATATTCTGATCTCCAAAGAATTCCGTACGGTACAAATATATAGGAGGGTTTTCCATCCCTAATTGCCCTAGACAATAATCCCAAAAAGGAAATAACCAATTCTGAAGCAATAAAAACAAAGCAAATATGGCATGTTCCCTAAATGGCTAAAAAGCCTTACAATATTTCAAAATAAAAGGAATCTGAATAATAATTGCGTAGATGATTTGCTGTCACCAATTGTGCTTCAGAATGGAAGAGTTCTCAAAACGGAAACAAAGTGATAGCTATTGATCTTGCAAGCGTAATTACTGGGTCTCGTCGATTACTTGGATTACACATTTGTTGTGCTGGTTGTGGCTTGTAATTCCCTCGATGGGCCTCCATGAAATAGCTTGAGACCAACTTGCTCGAATCAGCCCCATAAGTGCGTCTTTGAATTTCTTCGCGCGAGCCCTCGTAACCGGACCAATGGGAACTAGAATAGGATCTGAATATGTCTCGTCCCACGTGCTCTTGCCTGTGACGACATTCTCATCACCATCTCTTTATAATACTCATCAACGCTTCGGTTACCTTGATAGAGACCTTGCAGCTTAAGGTATAGATCTCGGTAGTAGTGACTTGGTACAAATCGTCGTCTCATTACTCTCTTCATCTCATCCCAAGTTTCAATAGGACGTTCTCCATTCCACCTCCTATTGATGCACAACTGGTCCCACCATACAATAGCATAATCAGTAAATTCAATTGCGGCAAGTTTTACCTTCTTTAGTTCGGAGTAGTTGTGACAATCGAAAACCAAATCCATCTTCTTTTCCCACTCAAGGTATGCTTCGGGATCACTTTTTCCTTGAAACGCAGGAATTTTCATCTTGATCCTTCCCAAGTTGTTATCCACCCGGTTCCTAGCTTCTCTATCCCGGCCATATATCCTATGGCTGCGCGCGGACATCCTATCAAACTCGTCCTCTAAATCATCGCCTTCAAATTCACCAACTTCCTCAATTTCCCTTTGATGCAACCTGTTCCTCCTTGGGGCGTTCGGAGCAAATTGTTGCTGTCCCCGTTGTGTTCTCTCTTCTACCCTATCCAACCTCTCATGTATATGCTCCAACTCCACCCTCATCATCCGTCTCATCTCCCCCAATAACGCTTCCATTTGCAGGTTTGGAAGATTGGTTGGCGGAAGCTCTTCGTTTGTGTTCTTCTCTTGATCTTGCGACATGATTGAAATCTGCAAACAAGGTTAGAACAGTATGGGAAAAAAAAAAAAAGGACCTCACACACTCACTACACTCCCTCACGTGTGGTACGGAATACTGTTCACTTGGTTGGGAAAAAAAATAACTCAGACTTAAAATAAGTTTTGGAGGACGCCACTAACGGTTCCCACACGTTAGATAAGTCAAAAACTCGCCACTCTAGGAATCCACCTAAGAGATAAGAGTTCACAAATTCACACAAGAACTGAATTTTCTCATTCAACAGAAAGCTCCTACAATACAGATCATTCCAGCCCTATGTAGGACGAAAATTACATCCCAAGATAATTAAAATTCAGTTACAAACACTCCCATAATTACATACTTAAACTAGGAAAACTGCCCCACCATAACTATTCTGAAAACTATCCATATTCCTCTAATGACAGCCTTTACTTCAGCCACCAAAACAGCCCAAGAGTCTAACAAACTTCTACATAACTCCAACATAATTAAAACCAACATGAAAATGTAGTAAATACTAGAATAAAACTGAAAATGAGCACTCAGAAATCAGCAATTAAATTTGAGCTTGAAAGCCAAGCTTGTGAGCCAAGACTCAAGCCATGAAAGCCATGCACACTTGCCAAAAACGTGTTGCTTGAGGTTAGGACATTGCCGTGCTCTGCATCATGCTCCCCGGGTTGGAAAGGACTCGCCCTCGAGTCCAAGTCTTCATCTTCGATATAATGAGACAAGTCAGCTACATTGAAGGTTGCCGAAACACCATAATTCCCTGGTAAATCAACCTTATAAGCATTGTCATTCACCTTTTCAATTATCCTGAAAGGGCCATCAGCTCGTGCTTGAAGTTTCGGAAATTTGCGATTCGGAAAACGTTCTCGACGTAGATGAATCCACACCAAATCACCAACTTGATAAACGACACGTTTCCTATGCTTGTTTGCACGTTGAGCATACCTCTCCGTGTGTTTGACAATGGTGTCACGAACTTGCTCATGAAGCTTCTTGATATACTTAGCTCTCTCATCCGCTTCTCCACTAAAGTTAGCATCTATCTTAAGTGGAACAAGATCCAAAGGAGTGATTGGATTCTTTCCATAGACGATTTCAAATGGAGAACACCCGGTTGTTTGGCTAACAGACCGGTTGTATGCGAACTCAGCTTGAGGAAGAAGCAAATCCCATGCCTTCAAATTCTTCTTGATTAACGCTCTAATTAAAGCTCCAAGAGAACGGTTAACCACTTCCGTTTGTCCATCGGTTTGGGGATGGTGGGAAGTACTAAATTGTAGTCTAGTTCCCATTTTCCGCCATAGAGTCCTCCAAAAATGACTAAGGAATTTTGCATCACGATCCGAAGTGATAGTCTTAGGCACACCATGTAACTTGACAATCTCACCAAAATACAAATCTGCCACATGTGTTGCATCCATTGTCTTCGTGCAAGGAACAAAATGAGCCATCCTTGAGAAACGGTCAACTACCACCATTATTGAATCCTTCCCACGTTGAGTCCGAGGCAATCCAAGAATGAAATCCATACTAACATCTTCCCAAGGAGCCGTGGGAATAGGCAAAGGTATATATAAACCAGCGTTGCTCCCATGTGTCTTAGCTCTTCTACAAATCTCACAACGTTCCACAATTTTCCCTACATCCTTCACTAAGTTCGGCCAATAGAAATTTTCTTTCACCAAGGCCACTGTTTTGTCACGTCCGAAATGACCAGCCAATCCACCACCATGAGCCTCCCAAATAATAGCTTCACGCAACGAACCTTGTGGCACGCAAAGTTGAGTTCCCTTGTACAAGAATCCTTCTTGAATAACAAACTCTTTGTACCCCCCTTGTAGACAAAGACTCCATACTCTCTCAAAATCAGGATCATCCTCATACATGGCTTTAACAACTTCGAAACCAAGAACTTTGGAATGGATGGTACTCAACAAAAAATGCCTCCTACTCAACGCGTCCGCAACAACATTGGATTTTCCGGACTTGTGCTTGATAATAAAATTGAAGGATTGAAGGAACTCCACCCACTTGGCATGTCTAGAATTAAGTTTTTGTTGAGCACTCAAGAATTTAAGCGCCTCATGATCTGAAAAAAGAACAAACTCATTAGGTAATAAGTAGTGACTCCAATGCCTTAGAGCCCTCACGATCGCATAGAACTCCTTATCATAAGTGGAATACTTCCTCCTTGCATCATTGAGCTTTTCACTAAAAAAGGCAATTGGCTTTCCTTCTTGGCTCAAAACAGCGCCAATTCCAATTCCAGATGCATCGCACTCCACTTGAAACACGCTAGCAAAATTCGGCAACGCCAATATGGGTGCCCCCATCAGTTTTTGCTTGATGTTCTCGAAACTTGTTTGTGCCTCCACATTCCATGAAAACTTTCCTCCCTTTAGGCACTCGGTGATAGGAGCTACCAAAGTGCTAAAGTTTCTGATAAAACGACGGTAAAAAGATGCCATCCCATGGAAACTCCTAACATCAAACAAAGTCTGTGGAACAGGCCAAGTAGCTATTGCCTCTACCTTGCTTTCATCAACCTTGATGCCGTTTTTGGTAACCACATAGCCGAGAAAAACCACACTCTCCGTCACAAAACAACACTTCTTGAGATTGACATAGAGGTGCTGTTCTTTTAAAACATCAAATACTTGTCGAAGGTGCACCAAGTGCTCGTGCAAATCACGGCTATAAACCAAGATATCATCAAAGTAAACCACAACGAATTTACCTAAATAAGGCTTGAAAATGTGTGTCATGAGTCTCATAAATGTACTAGGCGCGTTTGACAAACCAAAGGGCATCACTAACCATTCATAGAGTCCACGACTGGTTTTGAAAGCCGTCTTCCACTCATCTCCCGGTTGCATGCGGATTTGGTGATATCCACTACGCAAATCAATCTTTGAAAATGTTGTAGCGCCATGGAGCTGATCCAACAGATCATCAAGTCTAGGAATGGGAAACCGGTACTTGATGGTAATTTTGTTGATGGCACGACTATCTATGCACATTCTCCAACTACCGTCTTTCTTGGGAACCAATAAGGCTGGCACCGCACAAGGGCTGAGACTCTCTCTAATGAACCCCTTTGCAAGCAATTCCTCCACATGACGCTGCAACTCCTCCTGTTGTCTAGGATTAATCCGATAGGCAGCTTTGTTCGGTAAAGTTGATCCCGGGACTAAATCAATTCGGTGTTGGATTCCTCTAACAGGTGGTAACCCGCTAGGAATTTCCTCCGGTATGAGAACTTCATATTCTGTCAAGAGAGGTTTGATGATGTCGGGTAGATTGGTTTTGCATTCAGTCCCCTCCTTTGCCACTAGAATCATTACAGGTTCATTCTTCAAAATAGCTTCCGTGACTTGTGCACCCGACAAGAAAACTTGGCCATCCTCCTTCTTTCCTTTGCTGCTAGGTAGCGGTTTCATTGGGTTCAAAATGATCTTCTTTCCATCTTTGATGAAGGAATAGGTGTTTTTGAATCCATCATGCATCACTCTCCTATCAAATAACCAGGGTCGACCCAATAAAAGATGGCATGCGTCCATTGGCACAACATCACACCAGATTTCATCTTGATATGATTTCCCTATAGAGAAGGAAACCAAACACCTTTTGGACACCGACACTCCATTTCCATTCTTGAACCATTGAATCTTGTAAGGCTTGGGATGAGACTCGGTTGATAAGCTCAATTTGGTCACCATCTCTTCGGACACAACATTGGTGCAACTCCCGCCATCAATAATGAGGTTACACACTCGGTCATGAGATGTGCAACGGGTTTGAAATATATTCTCTCGCTGCCAATGCTCTTCTTGACAAGGACTTGCATTCAAGAGTCGCCTAATGACTAGAACCTCTCCTTCGTCACCGTACTCTTCATGTTCTTCAAGATCTCCTTCTTCTTCTTGATGTTCCTCTTCTTCTTCAACCACATCATCACCAATGATAGTGAAGGTACGTTTGTTAGGACATTCTGAGGCAATGTGTCCATAGCCTTGGCACTTGAAACATTTCTTGGTAGCATTGGGATTGACTACGTGTTTTGGATTTCGTGTCTCCGGCTTGGTGTTGAATGGGGACGCCTTGGTTGATGTCGAGGAAGAGGATGAGCCAGGATTTCCCTTGTTTGTTAAACTAGGGTTGCCCACAGATTTATTTGGAAACCTCCTTGCCTCCTTCTTTTGCTGCTCCACGATCAAAGCCAATTTTCGAACATCGTTGAAAGTCCAATATGGCTGTAATTTGATTACATCGGAAATCTCCTTCTTGAGTCCGCCAAGATACCGCGCAATAGTTCGCTCCTCGGGTTCTACCACATCACACTTGAGCATCAGATACTCGAATTCTCTGGTGTAGTCAGCCACAGACAACTCAAATTGCCGGAAGTTGTGAAACTTTACATAGTTGTCTAGTTTGTAGTTGTCCGAAATGAATCTTTTTCTGAGTTCCCGCTTCATCTTCTCCCATGTTCGAATGGGCCTCCGTCCTTCTCGCTCCCGTTCTCGCTTGAGATTCTCCCACCAAAGGGACGCATACTTCTTTAGTTTAATGGCAACCAACTTGACTCGCTTTTCATCAGAATAATCCTTGAATTCAAAGATCCTTTCCACGGTGTACAGCCAATCGAGAAATGCATCGTCTTGTGATTGTCCGTCATATTCAGGTACATCCACCCTCACATCACCATCGTGGTTTCTACGGTGAATTCGACGTCTTGGGTGAGCATAGGAATCGTCGCTAGAATCATCTTCATTGTGGAACGGATTGATGCCTTCATCCTCTTCTTCTGCACGGCGCCTATCATGTCTTGGTGGATCTTGTCTCTCATACCGTTCTAGGCGTTGTTGAAGCTGCTGTATTGTTCTTCGCATTTCCTCCATCTCGAGATGTTGATTTCTTTCTTCCACCGGTTCATCTTCTTCAACGAGTTGCCTTCGAAGAGCTTGTCTCCTCATTTTTCTTCAACCTGGCTCTGATACCAAAATGGTACGGAATACTGTTCACTTGGTTGGGAAAAAAAATAACTCAGACTTAAAATAAGTTTTGGAGGACGCCACTAACGGTTCCCACACGTTAGATAAGTCAAAAACTCGCCACTCTAGGAATCCACCTAAGAGATAAGAGTTCACAAATTCACACAAGAACTGAATTTTCTCATTCAACAGAAAGCTCCTACAATACAGATCATTCCAGCCCTATGTAGGACGAAAATTACATCCCAAGATAATTAAAATTCAGTTACAAACACTCCCATAATTACATACTTAAACTAGGAAAACTGCCCCACCATAACTATTCTGAAAACTATCCATATTCCTCTAATGACAGCCTTTACTTCAGCCACCAAAACAGCCCAAGAGTCTAACAAACTTCTACATAACTCCAACATAATTAAAACCAACATGAAAATGTAGTAAATACTAGAATAAAACTGAAAATGAGCACTCAGAAATCAGCAATTAAATTTGAGCTTGAAAGCCAAGCTTGTGAGCCAAGACTCAAGCCATGAAAGCCATGCACACTTGCCAAAAACGTGTTGCTTGAGGTTAGGACATTGCCGTGCTCTGCATCATGCTCCCCGGGTTGGAAAGGACTCGCCCTCGAGTCCAAGTCTTCATCTTCGATATAATGAGACAAGTCAGCTACATTGAAGGTTGCCGAAACACCATAATTCCCTGGTAAATCAACCTTATAAGCATTGTCATTCACCTTTTCAATTATCCTGAAAGGGCCATCAGCTCGTGCTTGAAGTTTCGGAAATTTGCGATTCGGAAAACGTTCTCGACGTAGATGAATCCACACCAAATCACCAACTTGATAAACGACACGTTTCCTATGCTTGTTTGCACGTTGAGCATACCTCTCCGTGTGTTTGACAATGGTGTCACGAACTTGCTCATGAAGCTTCTTGATATACTTAGCTCTCTCATCCGCTTCTCCACTAAAGTTAGCATCTATCTTAAGTGGAACAAGATCCAAAGGAGTGATTGGATTCTTTCCATAGACGATTTCAAATGGAGAACACCCGGTTGTTTGGCTAACAGACCGGTTGTATGCGAACTCAGCTTGAGGAAGAAGCAAATCCCATGCCTTCAAATTCTTCTTGATTAACGCTCTAATTAAAGCTCCAAGAGAACGGTTAACCACTTCCGTTTGTCCATCGGTTTGGGGATGGTGGGAAGTACTAAATTGTAGTCTAGTTCCCATTTTCCGCCATAGAGTCCTCCAAAAATGACTAAGGAATTTTGCATCACGATCCGAAGTGATAGTCTTAGGCACACCATGTAACTTGACAATCTCACCAAAATACAAATCTGCCACATGTGTTGCATCCATTGTCTTCGTGCAAGGAACAAAATGAGCCATCCTTGAGAAACGGTCAACTACCACCATTATTGAATCCTTCCCACGTTGAGTCCGAGGCAATCCAAGAATGAAATCCATACTAACATCTTCCCAAGGAGCCGTGGGAATAGGCAAAGGTATATATAAACCAGCGTTGCTCCCATGTGTCTTAGCTCTTCTACAAATCTCACAACGTTCCACAATTTTCCCTACATCCTTCACTAAGTTCGGCCAATAGAAATTTTCTTTCACCAAGGCCACTGTTTTGTCACGTCCGAAATGACCAGCCAATCCACCACCATGAGCCTCCCAAATAATAGCTTCACGCAACGAAACTTGTGGCACGCAAAGTTGAGTTCCCTTGTACAAGAATCCTTCTTGAATAACAAACTCTTTGTACCCCCCTTGTAGACAAAGACTCCATACTCTCTCAAAATCAGGATCATCCTCATACATGGCTTTAACAACTTCGAAACCAAGAACTTTGGAATGGATGGTACTCAACAAAAAATGCCTCCTACTCAACGCGTCCGCAACAACATTGGATTTTCCGGACTTGTGCTTGATAATAAAATTGAAGGATTGAAGGAACTCCACCCACTTGGCATGTCTAGAATTAAGTTTTTGTTGAGCACTCAAGAATTTAAGCGCCTCATGATCTGAAAAAAGAACAAACTCATTAGGTAATAAGTAGTGACTCCAATGCCTTAGAGCCCTCACGATCGCATAGAACTCCTTATCATAAGTGGAATACTTCCTCCTTGCATCATTGAGCTTTTCACTAAAAAAGGCAATTGGCTTTCCTTCTTGGCTCAAAACAGCGCCAATTCCAATTCCAGATGCATCGCACTCCACTTGAAACACGCTAGCAAAATTCGGCAACGCCAATATGGGTGCCCCCATCAGTTTTTGCTTGATGTTCTCGAAACTTGTTTGTGCCTCCACATTCCATGAAAACTTTCCTCCCTTTAGGCACTCGGTGATAGGAGCTACCAAAGTGCTAAAGTTTCTGATAAAACGACGGTAAAAAGATGCCATCCCATGGAAACTCCTAACATCAAACAAAGTCTGTGGAACAGGCCAAGTAGCTATTGCCTCTACCTTGCTTTCATCAACCTTGATGCCGTTTTTGGTAACCACATAGCCGAGAAAAACCACACTCTCCGTCACAAAACAACACTTCTTGAGATTGACATAGAGGTGCTGTTCTTTTAAAACATCAAATACTTGTCGAAGGTGCACCAAGTGCTCGTGCAAATCACGGCTATAAACCAAGATATCATCAAAGTAAACCACAACGAATTTACCTAAATAAGGCTTGAAAATGTGTGTCATGAGTCTCATAAATGTACTAGGCGCGTTTGACAAACCAAAGGGCATCACTAACCATTCATAGAGTCCACGACTGGTTTTGAAAGCCGTCTTCCACTCATCTCCCGGTTGCATGCGGATTTGGTGATATCCACTACGCAAATCAATCTTTGAAAATGTTGTAGCGCCATGGAGCTGATCCAACAGATCATCAAGTCTAGGAATGGGAAACCGGTACTTGATGGTAATTTTGTTGATGGCACGACTATCTATGCACATTCTCCAACTACCGTCTTTCTTGGGAACCAATAAGGCTGGCACCGCACAAGGGCTGAGACTCTCTCTAATGAACCCCTTTGCAAGCAATTCCTCCACATGACGCTGCAACTCCTCCTGTTGTCTAGGATTAATCCGATAGGCAGCTTTGTTCGGTAAAGTTGATCCCGGGACTAAATCAATTCGGTGTTGGATTCCTCTAACAGGTGGTAACCCGCTAGGAATTTCCTCCGGTATGAGAACTTCATATTCTGTCAAGAGAGGTTTGATGATGTCGGGTAGATTGGTTTTGCATTCAGTCCCCTCCTTTGCCACTAGAATCATTACAGGTTCATTCTTCAAAATAGCTTCCGTGACTTGTGCACCCGACAAGAAAACTTGGCCATCCTCCTTCTTTCCTTTGCTGCTAGGTAGCGGTTTCATTGGGTTCAAAATGATCTTCTTTCCATCTTTGATGAAGGAATAGGTGTTTTTGAATCCATCATGCATCACTCTCCTATCAAATAACCAGGGTCGACCCAATAAAAGATGGCATGCGTCCATTGGCACAACATCACACCAGATTTCATCTTGATATGATTTCCCTATAGAGAAGGAAACCAAACACCTTTTGGACACCGACACTCCATTTCCATTCTTGAACCATTGAATCTTGTAAGGCTTGGGATGAGACTCGGTTGATAAGCTCAATTTGGTCACCATCTCTTCGGACACAACATTGGTGCAACTCCCGCCATCAATAATGAGGTTACACACTCGGTCATGAGATGTGCAACGGGTTTGAAATATATTCTCTCGCTGCCAATGCTCTTCTTGACAAGGACTTGCATTCAAGAGTCGCCTAATGACTAGAACCTCTCCTTCGTCACCGTACTCTTCATGTTCTTCAAGATCTCCTTCTTCTTCTTGATGTTCCTCTTCTTCTTCAACCACATCATCACCAATGATAGTGAAGGTACGTTTGTTAGGACATTCTGAGGCAATGTGTCCATAGCCTTGGCACTTGAAACATTTCTTGGTAGCATTGGGATTGACTACGTGTTTTGGATTTCGTGTCTCCGGCTTGGTGTTGAATGGGGACGCCTTGGTTGATGTCGAGGAAGAGGATGAGCCAGGATTTCCCTTGTTTGTTAAACTAGGGTTGCCCACAGATTTATTTGGAAACCTCCTTGCCTCCTTCTTTTGCTGCTCCACGATCAAAGCCAATTTTCGAACATCGTTGAAAGTCCAATATGGCTGTAATTTGATTACATCGGAAATCTCCTTCTTGAGTCCGCCAAGATACCGCGCAATAGTTCGCTCCTCGGGTTCTACCACATCACACTTGAGCATCAGATACTCGAATTCTCTGGTGTAGTCAGCCACAGACAACTCAAATTGCCGGAAGTTGTGAAACTTTACATAGTTGTCTAGTTTGTAGTTGTCCGAAATGAATCTTTTTCTGAGTTCCCGCTTCATCTTCTCCCATGTTCGAATGGGCCTCCGTCCTTCTCGCTCCCGTTCTCGCTTGAGATTCTCCCACCAAAGGGACGCATACTTCTTTAGTTTAATGGCAACCAACTTGACTCGCTTTTCATCAGAATAATCCTTGAATTCAAAGATCCTTTCCACGGTGTACAGCCAATCGAGAAATGCATCGTCTTGTGATTGTCCGTCATATTCAGGTACATCCACCCTCACATCACCATCGTGGTTTCTACGGTGAATTCGACGTCTTGGGTGAGCATAGGAATCGTCGCTAGAATCATCTTCATTGTGGAACGGATTGATGCCTTCATCCTCTTCTTCTGCACGGCGCCTATCATGTCTTGGTGGATCTTGTCTCTCATACCGTTCTAGGCGTTGTTGAAGCTGCTGTATTGTTCTTCGCATTTCCTCCATCTCGAGATGTTGATTTCTTTCTTCCACCGGTTCATCTTCTTCAACGAGTTGCCTTCGAAGAGCTTGTCTCCTCATTTTTCTTCAACCTGGCTCTGATACCAAAATGGTACGGAATACTGTTCACTTGGTTGGGAAAAAAAATAACTCAGACTTAAAATAAGTTTTGGAGGACGCCACTAACGGTTCCCACACGTTAGATAAGTCAAAAACTCGCCACTCTAGGAATCCACCTAAGAGATAAGAGTTCACAAATTCACACAAGAACTGAATTTTCTCATTCAACAGAAAGCTCCTACAATACAGATCATTCCAGCCCTATGTAGGACGAAAATTACATCCCAAGATAATTAAAATTCAGTTACAAACACTCCCATAATTACATACTTAAACTAGGAAAACTGCCCCACCATAACTATTCTGAAAACTATCCATATTCCTCTAATGACAGCCTTTACTTCAGCCACCAAAACAGCCCAAGAGTCTAACAAACTTCTACATAACTCCAACATAATTAAAACCAACATGAAAATGTAGTAAATACTAGAATAAAACTGAAAATGAGCACTCAGAAATCAGCAATTAAATTTGAGCTTGAAAGCCAAGCTTGTGAGCCAAGACTCAAGCCATGAAAGCCATGCACACTTGCCAAAAACGTGTTGCTTGAGGTTAGGACATTGCCGTGCTCTGCATCAACGTGTTTCGCTCGAAGAATACTTTACTCAAATTCACTCGTGTTTCACTCAAGTTAATTGGCTTTTACCCTCTAACATGCTCACACGCTCTGTCTTTTTCCACTCGTATTCTTCTTTTAGTTCTTTCAAAACTAATCGAACAATAATAATAAGCATTCGAGCAGTAATTCAAACGAGGAGTAAACCAAACGGATCAAATTTTGTCACGAATTTTTTTTTTTTTTTTTTCAGATTTATAATCACTGGGAGCCTAATTCAAGGTTCTAGGTTTTGTAAACCTTGTGGGAATCGATTTTTTTTTTTAAAATCCTAGTAGAACTCAATCTCAAAGCAAGTAATTCAACTCTGAATCAAACACTAATATCCCAGATTTATGGAGAGAACAAACGGATTTAGTGCAGCATAAAAAAAAATATATATATATATATATTTTTTGATCGATTTGTTTCTTGTTTTTTTTTTTTTGATAAATTTTATTTTTCATTTTATTTTTGGTTTTTAACTCAAATGATTGCAGGAAAATGAATTGAAAGAGCAATCCAAACAAGAACAAGAATCAAAATCAAACGATAGGAAATCAGGGTAATTGGTTTTTTTTTTTTTTTTTTTTACCGTATTCCGAAATTTTTTTTTTTTGTCTTTTTTTTGGATGAATTTTAGAAAAGAAAAACAAGAAAAGGATAGGCAAACTGGAGGAACCTAAGCTCTGATACCAACTGATACGAACCACGCTAACAATGTGACGAAACCCGATACGAAATCTGGAAACGACAACCCAAGATCTTTCAAGTTTGATGGAAACCGCGACCCGTTGCTTAGCGAAGCAAGAACCTTGGTATGATGAAGACGCCACAAACGGTTATGGAAGTCCGTTTGATAAGTCGATTTGAACGCCACAAGGAATACTTGATAAGTTCGAATAAGTTTCTTCAAGAACTCAAGAAGAAAAACTCACAATATGAATAAATATCAAAAATCTTATTTCCATCATCTGAAATCAGCCTTATATAGGCAAAGTTACAATTTGTAAAATTCCTAATCTACCCTTAAGGATAAACTTGAATAAAAAACATACAAAAATATCAGATTTATCTAAATAAATTCGGAATTAAAAATATACCTAAATTCAAATTTTAAACTAGAACTTAAAATTAAAAATCAGATTACAAAGAAATCAAATCTTAATCAGATCTTGTTTTGAATTTTGAACTTTGTGAACTCTTGAAAACGTAATCTTGACTTGATTCTTTGTTGGAAAATAACGTCCACTTCAACGTTGGAAAATAAAATGTCCACATCAGTCTTGGCTCTCTTCCGGGTCAAATTTGACGTGTAAAATCAATCTTTGTTCACCATCAGTAGTGAACATGCTCTCTTCTTGATGTAGAACTTTCTGGACTAAGTTATTCAACTCTTGTTTGAATCTTTTAGCTCGAGCTCTAGTCACCGGACCAACTGGAAGTTGAATCGGTTCGTGAGAATTCTATTGAGCCTTGATGTCCTCATCAAATCTGATCTTTTTTTGTTATGTTTTTAGGAATGTTTATCCTTATGGGTAGATTACGAATTTTACAAATTGTAACTATGCCTATATAAGGCTGATTTCAAATGATGGAAACAAAATTTTGATGTTTATTCATATTGTGAGTTAGTTAGTTTCCTTTTTCTTATAATGGGTGTAAATGGCTGGAAAATAAAGTCAAACAATTAAATTAGTTTCCTTTTTTATTTTTTAGGCTAAAATTGTTAGGTTAGTTTCCTTTTTTTGAACGTAGCATATTGTAGGAATATTATTATAAATTCTCAGCCTATAAATAGGCCTCATTTTCAGATCAATAAAAAAACTTTTTGGCATTCTATTCACTCTTGTTATTTATCTCTAAGTTCTTGTTGAACTAATTTAACTTATCAAGACTTTGTCTTGTGGCGTTCAAATTCGACTTATCAAACGGTTCTCCACCACCGTTTGTGGCGTCTACGACAATACCAAGGTTCTTGTTTGCGGGTTGGCATTGGGTCGCGGTCTTCTACACCAAGGGTGCCACTATTCAAGCAACGGGTCGCGGTCTTTTACACCAAGTGTGTCACGATTCAAGCAACGGGTCGCGGTTTCCATCCAATCGAATTTATGCATAGAGACTGATGAGGACATCAAAGCTCAACGGAATTCTCACGAACCGATTCAAGTTCCAGTTGGTGCGATGACTAGAGCTCGAACTAAAAGATTCAAACAAGAGTTGAATAACTTAGTCCAGAAAGTTCTACATCAAGAAGAGAGCATATTCACTACTGATGGTGACCAAAGATTGATTTTACTCATCAAATTTGACCCGGAAGAGAGCCAAGATTGATGTGGACGTTTTATTTTCCAACGTTGAATTGGACGTGATTTTCCAACAAAGAATCAAGTCAAGATTACGTTTTCAAGAGTTCACAAAGTTCAAAATTCAAAATGAGATCTGATCAAGATTTGATTTCTTTGTAATCCTATTTGAATTTTAAGTTTTAGTTTAAAATTTGAATTTAGGTATATTTTTTAATTCCGAATTTATTTAGATAAATCTGATCTTTTTTTATGTTTTTATTCAAGTTTATCCTTAAGGGTAGATTAGGAATTTTACAAATTGTAACTTTGCCTATATAAGGCTGATTTCAGATGATGGAAATAAGATTTTGATGTTTATTCATATTGTGAGTTTTTCTTCTTGAGTTCTTGAAGAAACTTTTTTCGAACTTATCAAGGATTCCTTGTGGCGTTCAAATCGACTTATCAAACGGACTTCCATAACCGTTTGTGGCGTCTTCACCATACCAAGGTTCTTGCTTCGCTAAGCAACGGGTCGCGGTTTCCATCAAACTTGAAAGATCTTGGGTTGCCGTTTCCAGATTTGGTATCGGGTTTCGTCACTTTGTTGGCGTGGTTCGTATCAGTTGGTATCAGAGCCTAGGTTCCTCCGGTTTGCCTATCCTTTTCTTCTTTTTCTTTTCTAAAATTCGTCCAAAAAAAAAAAAAAAAATTCGGAATACTGTTTAAAAAAAAAAAAATCAATTATCTGATTTCCTATCCTTTGATTTTGATTCTTGTTCTTGTTTGGATTGCTCTTTCAATTCGTCTTCCAGCAATCATTAGAATTAAAAACAAAAAAAAAAAAAAAACAAAACAAAACAAAAAAACGAAAAAAAAAAAAAAAAAAAAATTTGTTTTTTTTGCTACACTAAATCCGTTTGTTCTCTCCTTAAATCTGTGATATTAGTGTTTGATTCAGAGTTGAATTACTTGCTTTGAGATTGAGTTCTACTAGGATTACAAAAAAAAAAAAGCAAATTCGACTCCCATGAGGATTACAAAACCTAGAATCTTGAATTAGGCTCCCAGAGACAATAAATCCGAAAAAAAAAAAAAAAAAAAAAAATATTTCCGCGGTTAAAATTTGATCTGTTTGGTTTCGTCCTCGTTTGAATTGCTGCTTGAATGCATATTATTATTGTTCGATCAGTTTTGAAAGAACAAAAAGAAGAATACGAGTGGAAAAAGGCAGAGCGTGTGAGCGTGTTAGAGGGTAAAAGCCAATTAACTTGAGTGAAACACGAGTGAAATTGAGTAAATTATTCTTCGAGCGAAACACGTGAGGGAGTGTAGTGAGGTCTTTTTTTTTATTTTTTTATTTTTTTTTCCATACAGTTCTAACCTTGTTTGCAGATTTCAATCATGTCGCAAGATCAAGAGAAGAACACAAACGAAGAGCTTCCGCCAACCAATCTTCCAAACCTGCAAATGCAAGCGTTATTGGGGGAGATGAGACGGATGATGAGGGTGGAGTTGGAGCATATACATGAGAGGTTGGATAGGGTAGAAGAGGGAACACAACGAGAACAGCAACCATTTGTTCTGAACGCCCCAAGGAGGAACAGGTTACATCAAAGGGAAATTGAGGATGTTGGTGAATTTGAAGGCGACAATTTAGAGGAGGAGTTTGATAGGATGTCCGTGGGCAGCCATAGGAGATATGGCCGCGATAGAGAAGCTAGGAACCGGGTGGATAATAACATGGGAAGTATCAAGATGAAAATTCCCGCGTTTCAAGGAAAAAGTGATCCCGAAGCATACCTTGAGTGGGAAAAGAAGATGGAGTTGGTTTTCGATTGTCACAACTACTCCGAACTAAAGAAGGTAAAACTTGCCGCAATTGAATTTACTGATTATGCTATTGTATGGTGGGACCAGTTGTGCATCAATAGGAGGCGGAACGGAGAACGTCCTATTGAAACTTGGGATGAGATGAAGAGAGTAATGAGACGAAGATTTGTACCAAGTCACTACTACCGAGATCTATACCTTAAGCTCCAAGGCCTCTATCAAGGTAACCGAAGCGTTGATGAGTATTATAAAGAGATGGAGATGGCTATGATTAGAGCCAACGTGGAGGAGGATCGGGAGGCGACAATGGCCAGATTTTTGAATGGTTTAAACCGAGAGATTGCTAACACCATCGAGCTGCACCATTATGTGGAATTGGAGGATTTGGTACATATGGCAATCAAGGTTGAGAGGCAACTGAAGAGGGGAGGTACACGGCCAAGGCCATTACCACAAACTTCAAGCGCAGCGCCATGGAGGTCGAGCTACCCAAAGAAAGAGGAAAACCAGTCCACGTCCAAGAGCAAACCTGAACCCAAACCAGCCGCCATTACTACTGCCTCTCAAGGTAAATCAGCCCCTACTTCAATTCGTAATAGTGAGATTAGGTGTTTCAAATGTCAGGGGAGAGGGCACATAGCAAGCCAATGTCCAAACAAGCGAGTTATGGTGATCCGGGAAAATGGTGAAATTGAATCCGAGGATGAAGCTGCTCTAGAGGATATGCCACCATTGGAGGACGCCCCAATAGGGGATGAGGAGTTCGAGGCAGATCATGGTGAGATGCTTGGACTAGTCGCACGACGAGCCTTAAGTTTGCAAGCTACAGAAGAGGAAGAAGAAGTACAGCGGGAGAACATCTTTCACACTCGTTGCCGCGTGAAAGACAAGGTATGTAGTGTTATCATCGATGGCGGTAGTTGCACTAATGTTGCTAGTACTTCCATGGTTGAAAAGCTAGGGCTTACAACACTTAAGCACCCTCGCCCGTACAAGCTACAATGGTTGAACGATAGCGGTGAAGTGAGGGTTACAAAGCAGGTCGTAGTACCGTTTTGCGTCGGTAAATATGAGGATGAGGTGTTGTGCGATGTGGTACCAATGCAAGCTGGACATCTTCTTCTAGGAAGACCGTGGCAATTTGACCGACGAGTGCATCATGACGGCTTCACCAACAAGTACTCATTCATACACAATCAACGGACAATCACTCTAGCTCCGATGACACCAAAACAAGTCTATGAGGATCAAGTGAGGTTGCAAAAATTGAGTGATCAAAAGAATTTGAGTGAGAAAAAGAATGAGAGTGAAAAGAGGTGTGAGTCCGAGCGTAGTGAGAGTGAGGGAAAAAAAGAGGTAAAAACAGAGAGAAAACAAAGAAACTTCTATGCAAAAGCGAGTGAGGTTAAGCGAGCGATGATTTTAAAACGGCCAATGATTGTACTCATGTACAAGGAGGCTCTTTTAAACACTAACCAACTTCACTCTTTGTTGCCTGGTGTTGTTGTTTCTCTCTTGCAGGAGTTTGAGGATTTGTTCCCCGAGGAGATACCATATGGCTTACCATCTATCCGAGGGATTGAACACCAAATAGATTTTGTGCCCGGAGCATCAATTCCAAACCGACCAGCGTATAGGAGTAACCCGGACGAGACAAAAGAGCTTCAACGACAAGTTGAAGAATTGCTGGAGAAAGGGTACGTGAGAGAAAGCATGAGTCCTTGTGCAGTTCCGGTAATTCTAGTGCCTAAAAAGGATGGGACTTGGAGGATGTGTGTTGATTGTAGAGCTATCAATAACATAACGGTAAAGTATCGACACCCCATCCCTCGCTTAGATGATATGTTAGATGAACTGCATGGTTCTTGTGTGTTTTCTAAGATCGATCTTAAGAGTGGATATCATCAAATACGAATGAAAGAAGGAGACGAATGGAAGACAGCGTTTAAAACTAAATATGGATTGTATGAGTGGTTAGTTATGCCGTTTGGATTAACTAATGCACCTAGTACTTTCATGCGCCTAATGAATCATGTCCTGCGTCCTTTCATTGGTAAGTTTGTTGTCGTTTATTTTGATGATATTCTAATTTATAGCAAGAATTTGCATGATCATGTCTCACATTTGCATTCGGTTTTAGATGTGCTTAGAAAGGAGAAGTTATACGCTAACCTCAAAAAGTGTACTTTCTGCACCGATAAGATTGTTTTCCTAGGTTACGTTGTAAGTGCTAAAGGTATTGAGGTCGACGAAGAGAAGATCAAAGCCATCCAAGAGTGGCCGACCCCTTCGAGTATAGGTAATGTTAGAAGTTTTCACGGACTTGCTAGTTTTTACAGGAGGTTTGTGAAAGATTTTAGCACCATCGCTGCACCGCTTACCGAAGTTATCAAGAAGAACGTTGCATTCAAATGGGGTGAAGAACAAGAGAATTCGTTTCAGCTTGTTAAGCACAAACTTACTCATGCTCCTTTACTTGCTTTACCTAACTTTTCTAAAACATTCGAAGTAGAATGTGATGCTTCTGGTGTAGGTATAGGCGCCGTTCTTATGCAGGAAGGGAGACCACTTGCATACTTTAGTGAGAAGCTAAACGGGGCTGCACTTAAGTACCCCACTTATGACAAAGAGTTGTACGCATTGGTTCGAACTTTAGAGACATGGCAACACTACTTGTGGCCAAAGGAGTTTGTGATTCATACGGATCATGAATCCTTAAAACATTTGAAAGGCCAACATAAACTGAACAAGAGACATGCTCGATGGGTTGAGTTCATTGAGACTTTTCCTTATGTCATTCGGTATAAACAAGGTAAGGAAAATGTAGTTGCGGATGCACTTTCACGCAGGTATGCCTTAATCTCTACTCTTGATGCTAAGTTCCTTGGGTTTGAGCACATTAAAGAACTTTATCACGATGACCACGACTTTGGACAATTTTATAGTGCTTGTGAAAAATCTGCCGATGGTAAGTTCTATAGGCATGATGGCTTTTTGTTTAGAGAGAATCAGTTATGTGTGCCTAATTGTTCAATAAGGGACTTGTTAGTTCGGGAATCCCATGGTGGGGGGTTAATGGGACACTTTGGAGTCGCTAAGACTTTAGCTATATTGCAAGAGCACTTCTATTGGCCACATATGAAACGGGATGTAGAGAGAGTTTGTGGTAGATGTGTCACTTGTAGGCAAGCTAAATCGAAGGTTCAGCCGCATGGTCTTTACAAGCCCCTACCTATTCCTAGTTCACCTTGGATTGATATTTCAATGGATTTTATTTTGGGATTACCTAGGAGTAGGCGTGGAAGGGATTCTATCTTTGTGGTTGTAGATCGATTTTCTAAGATGGCTCATTTTATCCCTTGTCATAAGACTGATGATGCTTCTTATATTGCCGATTTGTTCTTTAGGGAGATTGTGAGATTACATGGTATGCCTAGGACAATCGTGTCAGATCGGGATGCTAAGTTCTTGAGTTACTTTTGGAAGACGTTATGGGGAAAATTAGGAACGAAACTTTTGTTTTCTACAACTTGTCATCCTCAAACTGATGGTCAAACAGAAGTAGTTAATAGGACTTTATCCACTTTGTTGAGGGCTGTCATTAGTAAGAACATCAAGACTTGGGAAGATTGTTTACCACATGTTGAGTTCGCTTATAATCGTACGATTCATTCTGCTACTAAGTTCTCACCGTTTGAAATTGTTTATGGTTTTAATCCTTTAACTCCGTTAGATTTATCACCTTTACCTGTTTCTGAGCATGTGAACTTAGACGGTAAAAAGAAGGCAGAATTTGTGAAGCAACTTCATGAGAGGGCACGGCTCAACATAGAGAGGAGAACCGAGCAATACATCAAGCAAGCTAACAAGGGACGTCACAAGCTGGTGTTTGAACCTGGTGATTGGGTGTGGTTGCACATGAGGAAAGAAAGATTTCCGGCGCAAAGACGTTCTAAGTTATGCCCCGAGGAGATGGTCCATTTCAAGTGCTAGAACGGATCAATGACAATGCCTACAAACTTGACTTACCCGGTGAGTACAATATTAGTGCTACTTTCAATGTTACTGACTTAAGTCCGTTTGATGTAGGTGATGATTTGAGGACAAATCCTTCTCAAGAGGGGGGGAATGATGAGGACATCAAAGCTCAACGGAATTCTCACGAACCGATTCAAGTTCCAGTTGGTGCGATGACTAGAGCTCGAACTAAAAGATTCAAACAAGAGTTGAATAACTTAGTCCAGAAAGTTCTACATCAAGAAGAGAGCATATTCACTACTGATGGTGACCAAAGATTGATTTTACTCATCAAATTTGACCCGGAAGAGAGCCAAGATTGATGTGGACGTTTTATTTTCCAACGTTGAATTGGACGTGATTTTCCAACAAAGAATCAAGTCAAGATTACGTTTTCAAGAGTTCACAAAGTTCAAAATTCAAAATGAGATCTGATCAAGATTTGATTTCTTTGTAATCCTATTTGAATTTTAAGTTTTAGTTTAAAATTTGAATTTAGGTATATTTTTTAATTCGGAATTTATTTAGATAAATCTGATCTTTTTTTTATGTTTTTATTCAAGTTTATCCTTAAGGGTAGATTAGGAATTTTACAAATTGTAACTTTGCCTATATAAGGCTGATTTCAGATGATGGAAATAAGATTTTGATGTTTATTCATATTGTGAGTTTTTCTTCTTGAGTTCTTGAAGAAACTTTTTCGAACTTATCAAGGATTCCTTGTGGCGTTCAAATCGACTTATCAAACGGACTTCCATAACCGTTTGTGGCGTCTTCACCATACCAAGGTTCTTGCTTCGCTAAGCAACGGGTCGCGGTTTCCATCAAACTTGAAAGATCTTGGGTTGCCGTTTCCAGATTTGGTATCGGGTTTCGTCACTTTGTTGGCGTGGTTCGTATCAGAGACGATCTTGGAGAATTCTTAGATTACGGGTTTCGTCACAAGTTGGCGTGGTCCGTATCAACATGGCTAGCACAAGAGCATGGAATACAGATCCTATTCAAGTTCTAGAAAAATCTTGCAAAGGCAAAGTTTTATTTTAGCAAAGTTAAATTGGGCTGTAAGGCATGCATGCCAATTTATTTAACTTTCCTTATTTAGGCGTGATTCTTTTGGTGTAATCGCTAATAATAAAGCCAATTTAAATACATAGTCTTTCCTTTTCTAGTTGTAGGCGTGAATTAGGAAGAGTTTGTCAGTTTCCTGATTTGTTTTCCTTTTTGTCAAAACTGAATTTATTAGAGGATAAATTAGGAAAAGAGAATTGTACCTAGCAGCCTATAAAAAGGCATGTTCTGAAGCTAATGGTAGTTTTTGAAGTAATTATTCAGAAATGTAAGAGAATTTTCTCTTTGGGTTATTTGACGAACCATTCGAACTTATCGGAATTTTCCATGGCGTTGACTATCAACTTATCAAACGGATTTCCACTACCGTTTGTGGTGTCTTCCTTATACCGAGGTTCTTGTTTCGCATTAAATAATGAGTTGATGTTAAATATACCAAGGTTCTTGTTTTTGTTGAAGCAATGGGTTGAGGTCTTGATGAGGACATCAAGGCTGCTAGGAATACTCATGAATCCATTCAAGTTCCAGTTAGTCCGGTGACGAGGGCTCGAGCTAAAATATTCAAAGAAGAGCTAAATAACTTAGTCCGGAGAGTTCTACAATAAAACGAGAGCGTGTTCACTACTGAGGGTGAGCAAAAGCTGATTTTACTCATCAAAGTTGATCCGGAAGAGAGCCAATCAGCCATACATTTCCATTAAGCCATTGCATCGCTAATTTGCATATCCTAGCTTATTAGGACATTTTTCCCAACAAAGAATCAGGTCAAGATTATGTTTTCAAGTTTTCAAGAAGATCAAGATTCAAAACGAAATTCAAGAAGTTTAGAAGATCTGATCAAGATTTGATTTTTTGTAATCCTATTTGAATTTTAAATTTTAGTTTAAAATTTGAATTTTGTTATATCTTTAATTCCGAATTTCTTAGATAAATCTGATCTTTTTTTGTTATGTTTTTAGGCATGTTTATTGATACGAACCACGCCAACAACGTGACGAAACCCGATACTAAATCTGGAAACGACTACCCAAGATCTTTCAAGTTCGATGGAAACCGCGACCCGTTGCTTAGCGAAGCAAGAACCTTGGTATGGTGAAGATGCCACAAACGGTTATGGAAGTTCTTTTGATAAGTCGATTTGAATGCCACAAGGAATCCTTGATAAGTTCGAATAAGTTTTTTCAAGAACTCGAGAAGAATAACTCACAATATGAATAAACATCAAAAATCTTATTTCCGTCATCTGAAATCAGCCTTATATAGGCAAAGTTACAATTTGTAAAATATCTACCTTTAACGATAAACTTGAATAAAAAACATACAAAAATATCAAATTTATCTAAATAAATTCGGAATTAAAAATATACCTAAATTCAAATTTTAAACTAGAACTTAAAATTAAAAATCAGATTACAAAGAAATCAAATCTTAATCAGATCTTGTTTTGAATTTTGAACTTTGTGAACTCTTGAAAACGTAATCTTGACTTGATTCTTTGTTGGAAAATAACGTCCACTTCAACGTTGGAAAATAAAATGTCCACATCAGTCTTGGCTCTCTTCCGGGTCAAATTTGACGTGTAAAATCAATCTTTGTTCACCATCAGTAGTGAACATGCTCTCTTCTTGATGTAGAACTTTCTGGACTAAGTTATTCAACTCTTGTTTGAATCTTTTAGCTCGAGCTCTAGTCACCGGACCAACTGGAAGTTGAATCGGTTCGTGAGAATTCTATTGAGCCTTGATGTCCTCATCAAATTTGATATTTTTTTGTTATGTTTTTAGGCATGTTTATCCTTATGGGTAGATTACGAATTTTACAAATTGTAACTATGCCTATATAAGGCTGATTTCAGATGATGGAAACAAGATTTTGATGTTTATTCATACTGTGAGTTATTCTTCTTGAGTTCTTGAAGAAACTTATCCGAACTTATCAAGGATTCCTTGTGGCGTTCAAATCGACTTATCAAACGGACTTCCATAACCGTTTGTGGCGTCTTCATCATACCAAGGTTCTTGCTTCGCTAAGCAACGGGTCGCGGTTTCCATCAAACTTGAAAGATCTTGGGTTGTCGTTTCTAGATTTGGTATCGGGTTTCGTAACGTTGTTGCCGTGGTTCGTATCACAACGGGTCGCGGTTTCCATCAAACTTGAAAGATCTTGGGTTGTTGTTTCCAGATTTGGTATCGGTTTTCATCACGTTGTTGGCGAGGTTCGTATCAAGATACATGAGAAAGCAAGGCTCAACATCGAGCGGAGAACCGAGCAATATGTTAAACCAGCCAACAAAGGGCATCGTAAGCTTATTTTTGAGCCCGGTGATTGGGTTTGGTTGTATATGCACAAGGAAAGGTCTCCGAATCAAAGGTACTCAAAGTTGCTTCCACGAGGAGACGGACCGTTTCAAGTTCTTGAGCGCATCAATGACAACGCTTACAAATTGGATTTACAAGGTCAGTATAATGTTAGTGAAACTTTTAACGTTTCTGATTTAAGTCCTTTTGATACAGGTGACGATTTGAGGGCAAATCCTCTTCCAGTGGAGGGGAATGATAAGGTCAAGGATCCGATTCTAGTTCTGTTGGTCCAGTTACAAGAGCACGGGCAAAGAGGTTCAAGGAGGTTTTAAATACTTTAGCGCAACACATTGTGATAGAGGATGGCAAGTCTACATATGTGGAATCAACAAATAGAGCACAAATAGTAAATATAATTCAAGTTCAGCCATGTAATTGAAGAAGCCACGTCAGCCATGCAATCCATGCAAATGGGCGTGCTTTTTGGAGGATTTGATTAGTTTGAATCAAGCTGATTGATTCCCTATTTAGTTGTCCACGTTTTTGGGTTAATTGGTCAAGAATTAGTTAGTTTCCTTTTTCTTATAATGGGTGTAAATGGCTGGAAAATAAAGTCAAACAATTAAATTAGTTTCCTTTTTTATTTTTTAGGCTAAAATTGTTAGGTTAGTTTCCTTTTCTTTAACGTAGCATATTGTAGGAATATTATTATAAATTCTCAGCCTATAAATAGGCCTCATTTTCAGATCAATAAAAAAACTTTTTGGCATTCTATTCACTCTTGTTATTTATCTCTAAGTTCTTGTTGAACTAATCAAACTTATCAAGACTTTGTCTGTTGAAAAAATCGGATCTGATATCAGAGTTACGGCGCAGCGGAAGTTTTAAAATTTTTATGCCGATTCGGAAAAGAAGCTCATGATGCATATAACAATAAATTAAATTCATGATCAACCGTACCTTATTTCTTGGATTCCGGAATTACTAGAGCGATTGATCAACGTGTCTTCTCTATTATTCTCGAGTTCCACGTGTCAGAGTGTGTGTGGGCACATGTTCTATGAATCCAAGTGACCAGTAATGCTTTCCGAAGTCTAGATCCTTCCTTCTCAATTCCGATGTTCCTCGTTGAGAATATTATCCAACTTCTTTTTTCAAAACTGCAAAACAGGAACCGGTTAACCTCCTATGAAAATTATCACTCGGTTTAACCTTCCTCACAATTTTGATTCAATGGAATTTTTTCTCTTTTTCTCTCTCACAAGATAGCCGAATTTTATGATGTGGAAGAAACCCAAATTATTTTTCTTCTCACTCCAAAAAACGTTTTTCTCCTTAGTGAATGACCAAAAAATTAGTTTTTCAAGAATTCCTAGCCTTTATATAGAAGTCCAATCCTTTTCAAAATTTATCTCCTTTAAAAAATAATTAATAATTATTTTTCTAGATAAATTTTGAATCAAAAGATCATACAACTTTAGGACTAGATTCATTGAACCTAAAAACGTTTTTCCAAGAGGAAATCTTTCCCCAAAAAATTCGGCCACCTTTGAAATTCAAAGGTTGATTGGTGGTTCAAATCTTAAATCAAGAATCTAGACTAGTCAAAAGATCCTAGTCCTATCTAGATTCAAATTCCTTTTAAACCTTTTTGAATTTAAATATGATTCACTTATTTGAATTAAATATTTTCCACACAACATCAACCATATTAATTAATTTAAATCAATGGAATATTTCAAATTTTCTTTCCTCGCAAAAAACCGTGCACATCTTTTAAGGAAAGAAAAATCCATCAAATTATCTCCATTATTTAAATCAATTAATAATTTAATGTTAGGAATATATTTGAATAATTTTGAAACAAAATTTTCTTCCCTCCACCTATCTGAACTCCTGTTTACATACCGTATTACGAAAGCTCTCTAACGTAGCGCTTCTTCCATGATTTATTCATCGCTTGCTTAATCCCCATATGTTATCCATGATTGAATTAAGGACTTTTTCCGTTTTACCTTTTCAATCATTTTAACTTAAAGTTCCATTATTCTCTATTGAAAGAATCACCAATTGTAAAACCATACAATTGATAAACCACCAGAGAACACAAAGTAAAACGATGGCCAAGATCTTGTTATACTATCTTTCAATCCCCGAATAATGCCTTGAAGTAGATAACATTTACTATCATTAAGATAGTTATGGATTCCGTATATATGAATCTTGATTTCTCCATCTATAAGTCATGCACCCAAAACACAAGTATATTGACCATGAATTAACAGTGTCTCACCTATAGTGCATTAAAGTACATAAGTCATGGATACGAACTCAAGTAATCATTTCAGGATTAAGATTAATGCAGGATGATAATCAAAGTGTTATTGATTCTTATAAACGGAATTATTAAACCGAATCAATTAACACTTTAGGTCCAGTCCAATGTCATACCTCAATACTGGTATACATTAAAGTTTCTACTCGGAACCTATCCTATGGTTAAGACAAACCATCCCTCCAAGGAAGTAGATAACCTTTACAATCTTATCATGAATAAGATCCCCAAATTTTATTCCATCGATTGCGAACTATTTATTTAAACTGTTATCAAATTACCACGTCTTCTATGTATACCCCGTATACATATGGTAATCCGATATATTACCAACAGCCAAGGAGTATTTTATGTTTGCTCAAAATAACCATACAATCAACAAATGAAAGTAAATAGGACACAACTTATTAAACATGAATAACCTCCTTTTATTAATATCAAAATGTCATATTTACAGAAAATCCCTAATATTGATTTTCTATCCTTAGGGCACATTTAGATCCCAACAATCTCCCACTTTCCCTAAGCGAGTAAATGTGACATATTACGCATCCCCATGCCTTCAACGTGTTCTTCGAATCTTCTGGCCACCAAAGTCTTCGTGAACGGGTCAGCAAGATTGTCCTCTGATGCGATTTTGCAAACCGTCACATTTCCACTCTCAACAAAGCCTCTGATGATGTGATATTTTCTGTCAATATGCTTACTCCTCTTATGATGCCTAGGATCCTTGGTATTAGCTACTGCTGCACTGTTGTCACAGTAGAGCACCATAGCTTTATCCATACCAGGAACGACCTCAAGGTCACCAAGGAACCTGCGGAGCCATACCGCTTCCTTTGATGCTTCACTGGCTACCACATACTCGGCTTCCATGGTCGAATCAGCAATGCAAGATTGCTTAATACTTCTCCACACAACGGCACCACCTCCAAGGGTAAAAACAGATCCTGAAGTCGATTTCCTTGAATCCTGATCTGATTGAAAATCAGAATCTGTGTATCCTCTAGGAACAAGATCCTGACCGGAATACACTAGCATATAGTCCCTCGTTCTCCGTAGATACTTGAGTATATGCTTGACCGCAGCCCAATGGTTCGGTCCCGGATTCGATTGATATCGACTTACCATACCAACCACAAAACAAATGTCAGGCCTAGTGCATAACTGTAACGACCCGCCTAACGTAGGCCGTTACCATACTTACTTGATAACTTACTTAACAATATGCAAAAATTGGGACTAAATTTTTTTTCCAACTTACAAACGATATATATATATATATATAACTTTGAAATTGGGATCACTCGCAGTAATCACTTACATATATATATATATATGTACATAAACTTATTTACTTATCATAATTTTGTACTTAGATATAACATAATCAAAATAAACATGGCGGAACTTAACAAAATGCGTAGCAGTTTCCAATCCCACAGTTTCACAGCTTTGCATTGCCACACTCCACCGTCTTGTATCATGTACTGCCATAAGTTTGCTTTCCTACAGCATAAACTTAAATTATGAGCTTTCGCTCAGCAAGCACAACTATTAATCCGCAAAACATTTCATAAATCGTAATGCATGAATTCATTATGCTATCATTATGTTGTCTTAACTTAACATAATTTTAGGGCCCTTACATAACATAAGTGTACGTACCGTGGCGCGCTGCCATGGAGTGGTTGGGGCGGCCAGCCCTGTCCAACTCAAACCATGGACCAAACCCGACCTAGTGCGGGTCGATACGACACAAGGCAACTTGCTTGCCATTATATTTAAAAGTTTTTCTTTAACTTGTTCTTGCTTTAACTTAATGGAAAATCAATTCATATAAATAGTTTCTTTCTTGAAACCAAATTCTTATTCTTACCGAGTGACTTATCCTTAATGAGCATGCTTCGTGATGCCATAATAGAAAAATATTCATCATATAAAAATACATGCTATAACATTCTTCATAAACATTTCAACATGAACTTGAAAGCCATAAACATATATCATACTCATATCTTCTTGAACTTGAAAGCCATAAACATTTATCATACTCATATCACTATGAACTTGAAACATACAACAAAAACATTTTCGTTTATGCTGTAGGCGGAGTCGTACTTACCAGTTACTTTGCACTTTGAATTAAAATATTCCACTTAAACAAGTTGCTTTCCTGTTTTCAATAAAATCATAGGATAAGAATGATCCTATCATAATATCACAAATAACTCTAGTTACTATCCTATTACAAAACACAAACCCTAAAACTCAACTCCTTTTTGAATTTAGTAAGACTCTAAATTCTGAAAAACTGTGTTTAAAACTTATTTATAAATTTTTGTTCTTTTTCTTATAAATCTATTTTAAATTTGAAAAAGTTTTCTTCATGAAAGTTGTAGATATTGAAGTCTCCTACAGCTTTTGTTTTTAACTCAAAAGTCAATTCTGTCCATAACTTGCTTGTTTTATCCTTTGAAAATATTTCGACCATAATTACAATTTCATAACCTGGTCTCAGGTTTTTGTAAAAAGAAGGATCTTAAAGGCCTTATTTTCAAAAACCTTCCACGGGGTCCCTAGAATTTTCCCTCCTCTACAACTTTGTAGTTTTAACGTTTTTAAGATTCGGCCTCTAAAGGCCTCGAAATCTTGTTTCCAGAAAAACTGTCTAGTTATAAACCCTAATTACACATATTAAAATCCTTGTGTTATGAAACTTAACCGAATGAGCTCATGTTCATACATATTGAGCATACACTTAAATCTTAACTAAAACTTAAATGAAGAACTAGAAGATAATAATTTTTACCTCAAGTTCCACGGATGTTGGTCTAGATTATGATTTTGAAATTTTCTTTACACTAATCTAACACCAAACCGAAAACTCTCTCTCTTTCTTTTCTCTTCTTAATTTTTCGGCCCTATAGGGAAGAACTAGGGAATGAGCTATTTGCTTGTGTTTTCTAACAGAATGCAATGAGTCCACCTTCTGTAGATGCTGGTTTTCTACAGTCAAAATTTAACAGAAAAGTTAATACAGAGTATGTTAAAATCGATTAGTTGGGCCCTTGGACATCGTGATAAAATTTACAAAACAATGCAAGATCAGATATTTCATGTCAGAAAATGAAAATAAAGACAGGCAGAAAGAAATAAATTAACACCAAGAAATAAAGAGGTTCGCCCAATTAAAGCTACGTCCTCTGTCAGTGAACGATTTCACTATATATGTATGTTTGTGAGTACAATGAAGGTTTGGGAATTCTCTCAATGGTTTCTAAGAAAATTTCTGCAGAGTGAAAGTATATCAGAAGAGAAAAATGAAGATTCAGAATCCCTCCTTTTCCCGTGGGGGGTCTTCCTCTATTTATAGAGGAAGATGGGCCTGAGCCCGTAACTGCTTCGGACAGTATCAAATAATGTCCTTGGGACACGTGTAAGCATGCCATTGGAGATTTTGAACAGACGGTTACCAGAGTAAGCCTTAATCTCGGACAATGGGCTTGGCGGTTATTGATGTAATATCGTTGTTGATATTTGAGTTCGACGATTATAGGAGAGATGTCTCAATCTGTCGAATACGAGCGACGAACGTTAATTCGGACACAAGTCTGATATTGTGATCCATTGTTCGTAGCTTATATAGAGATCGCGTTTGATCTGTTGGTTCGACGTTCGAGTGTGAACGAGCGTTTTATTGTAATGACTTGGTCGTTAACTGGGTCCGGCCCATGTTAAACGAGCGATCATCGTTCGAGCTTGAACGGAATGGATTGGGTCTGGCCCAATTATGTGATCGATTGTTGCCCATGATAAGGCAATGTTATAAGTTGGGTCCGGTCCAAAAGAAATACGTTCGACGTTCGTTAGACAAACTGTTAGAAGCTAACGTCGTAAATGGGAAGACGAAATCTAACCCCAACAGATAGCCCCCCACTCTATCGAGCGATGGATCCTCGATAGAGTGTTTGAACGTTAGCGAGAAAATCGCATCAGTCGTGGTTATATCAGATGAGGGAAATCTGAACAGACTGACGAATCAATCGATGGGAAATCTCAAGCCCAGCGAGAGATGTTGCCAGTGTACACGTGGCGTGTACTGAGTGGGTATTCCGAAACGGCATCATTATTTTCTGTTGGGATTCGTACCGTTGTGACGTATGAAGATACAGCTGGAATACGCGAGATTTTTGGGATTTCGAACCGTTGCATCGTACGATTCATCGAGCGGGAATGCGAAAAGTTGCGATATTCACGCCGTTTGATCACCCCTCTCCGAATAAATCGGGACCGTTGATGCTTGGCGAAGCTATATAACTCTTCGCATACCCTTACCCCCTTATATTTGCATTCGAAGCGTCCAGAAATCCAGAACCCAAGAGTTTTTCAAGAACTTCGAAAACTTCAGGCAAGATTTCTTTTCTCTCGCTCCTGTTCTTCATTCCGTGTAATTTTCTTTTGATAGAGTCTCTCTTTTTCCGTTTCCGAGTTATTTCGGTCATTTTTCTGCATTTCTACCGAAGATTTGTAGTTTAGTGAAGTTTTTCTGGGTTGTTCTTCGGGTTTATACGAAACTTCATAGGATCTGGGTTAGGAAACCGCTTTTAGATCCGAAAACCTTCCATCGTTCGTTACGACTTTAGTTATGGACAAGAAAAAGCAAGTCATCGAAGATGCAGATGTGGAGTGGACGAGCACCGACTCCAGCGAAGAAAGTCCGGATGTCGAACTGGCTTCCGAAACTCAGCGCTCGAGGTTCGAATATGCTTTCGAACATAGTCGAACGGACACTGGGTCAAGTAACGCAGCGACTGAGAGAAATCGACCGGCGACGACATCAGGAGCTGAAGTCTTGTCAATCCCTCCCATTGCTCGATTGACGAAGAAGCCAAGGCAGTTGAGCATCGAGTCGTTTTTGCGAACGTCGAACCCGAAGTCTGTTCTGACGGAAGATGACTTGGCCGAAATCCGTGGTAAATTCGGCTTTCCCAATGAAGTCCAGCTTCGCCTTCCGATGGAGGACGAACGAGCGGATACCGTATCCGAAGGATGGATATGTATGTATACCATCTATTTCGAGTGTGGACTACGGCTTCCTCTTCCTCCTCTCCTCATCCAGTGTATGAATCACTACCAGTTGGCCATTCCGTAGCTGATGCCGAACGGGATGAGGGTCTTTTTGGGCTTAGTTATACTAGCGGACGAGGCGAGCATCGAGCTGTCAGTGGATGATGTTCTTGCCACTTACTATCCCCAAGAAAACTTCAAAGACAAAGGACGATACTCTATGTATCCCAGGAAGGGGAAGCAAATTGTCGGCGAGATGAGAAACGCGGACAGATACTGGCAAAACCATTACTTTTTCATGCATATCAATGAGAAGTCGCTGGGAGGACTTGCCAATGCATTTTACCCGTTATGGGGTGTTCTTCGTAAGTGTCGAACGACGAGAGTTGAAGGTATGAAACTTTTCAATGTTCGACAACTAATATTATTTCTTTTTGTTGTGCAGACAAAGACTCCAAGAAGCCGCCACCACAAGGACTTTTGTTTGAGGATAAGCTTGCTCGACTGCTCGCACTGCCCAACAGAGAGTGGGACGAGATACACACTCCTCAGAGATTTCGAGCGTCAAGCCTGTGGAAGGAGTTCGTGGAAATTCCGTCAGGTATTCCTAAACGAGTTCCTCCCTGGGTAGATTGGCCTTTTATAATCAGGGGAGCGTTGAGGACACTGTTCGGCGCTCCATTGTTTATCGACGCCTTAACTGACGAGGAGGCTTTAATCGCAGACTTCGCTTTGGAAACAATGGGGATGGATTTCCCCAATCCAAAGGAACTAATGGCGAAGAGGAAAGCCGCCAAAGAAGCGGAAAAGGCTGCGGCCGCTGCAGCTGCTGCTGCAGCTGCGAGCGCATCAAAAGGCAGTGAACCCGATCCTTTTCCGGTGCTCGAATCATCTCCTGAACCTCCTGCGAAACCTGCTTCGCCGATTGCCAAGAAACGAAAGGCAATCGAGAAGGGAAAAAGGAAGCTCCCAGCGAAGAGGAGCAAAAAGTCGAAAGTTTCGACTCCGGAGGCGGACGATGACGGTCCGAAAGTCGAGGTGAACTTGCCTCTGAGAGCGAGGCTTTTACAGGACAGACAAACGAGCGTCGAGATAATGCATCAACTGTTGTCAGATGCTGATGCGGAGACGCTGAGTCAGGGTCCTCTTCAGGCCCATATTGATGACCTCCTATGGGATGGCCTGAAGGTATGTATGTGTGTGATTTTGTAATTCATACTTGGTGAATTCAATATCAAGTATTAATATTGAACTTTTTGAATGTCTTGCAGACAAACATTCGAGCGATGGGGCTGATGAAGCGCACCAGCGAAAAGAATGTTGAACTTCGGGCTCGACTACAGGAGCTCGAAGTAAGAGATAAGAAACGCGGGGAGATGCTGATGGACATCGAACGTAAGTTCAGTGATGTCAAAACGAGCGCTGACGGATTGACGGCCAATCTGAAAGAGATAATGCATCAGGCGAAGGAGGGTGCGAGCATGATGGGAGTCATGGTCGAGAGGTTTGATGAGGCGCAAGCCAAAATCAAAAACCTTGAGACAGAAAATGCTGCGCTTGCTACCCAGATCCTTGATGCGTTTGAAAAGGCCACCATCAAGGCTCGTTATGATCTCCTGAAGGAGTACAAGCAAGGGCTCTTTGTTGATGCTGACATCGACGAAGAGCTTGAGTTGTATAGGGATGAGATGGAAGGTCCATCATCCGTTCCTGAAGCTGAGATTGAGCAAACATCGACTGATCCTGGCCAAACTGGAGTCGAGCCCCCAGCCCATGAGGACCTATCTGATGCCCGCGAGCCTCGAGATTAATTTTGTATTTTTGTATTGTTGGAACAATGAATTGTAAACCACATTAATTCTTTGATTTTTAATGAAGTTCAAATTTTTGTTCCCATTTGTGTGATGACGATGCGAAATGTCGCATGTTGATTGTCGAAACGAGCGTTACTCGGACAATTAGCAAGGAATTGGAGTATATAGTAGCTCGTTTAGTTCGTATCGACGAACGTTAATAATCTGAACGATTATTGTGTAATAATGTAGCCGCACTCATTCGTAAAGACGAACGGTGGATGATTGGGTTGCATGTCTAACAATTCGCGATAACGAACGTTATATTAAATCGATTCCGTAAAGACGAACATCGAATGAAATTTGCAACCGAGTAATGTCCGTAAAGACGAACGTTGCTTTAAATGAATTATAATTTGATATAACTCATCATGTCCGTAAAGACGAACATCGAATGAAAACAAGTGTGTGAAACACTGTTTTTAAATAGTAATATTAGCTGAACTCATTCAAATGTGATGAGCTGCCTACGTACCCAATGTTTAGGGATCAAGCCTTCCGTAGTTCGATTTACAATGAAATTGTATGATTTTTGTGACTGGACTCGTACAAGCGTATACGAGCTGCCTACGTACCCAATGTTTAGGGATCAAGTCGAACGTAGTTCAGGAGCTGAACTAAATGATCTTGAGGCGTAGACCTACAGGTTCGAATGTGTGTCGATCGTTCGCTGTAACGGATCTAGCCTTTACAGAAAATGAATCGCGAAAAAGTAAAGTGTATGGAGTCTTTAGGCATAGACCTACGGATTCGATTCGATATCGAATGTTCGACGTAATGGATCTAGCCTTTACAGAAATTGTCCAAAATAAAAATTACAAGTATAAAAATTACAAGTAATATTTACGTAGGTGATGCGAGTTCCAACTGCGAAGAACCTCCACTCCATCGCTCGTCTCCAGACGGTAGACGCCTGGTTTGATAACCTTCAAGATCCGGTAAGGACCTTCCCAATTTGCTCCCAACTTTCCTGCGTTTGGCTCGGCAGTGTTCTGGAATACTTTGCGAAGTACGAGATCTCCTTCGTTGAAAGTTCTCGGTCGAACTTTGGAGTTGTAGTACTTTGCCACCGACTGCTGGTAGTTTGCCATGCGAATCAGGGCTTGATCTCGTCGTTCGTCAAGCAGGTCCAGACTGTCGTTGAGCATTTCTTGATTTTGACCTTCGTTTTCAAAAGCCAATTGACGCCGGAGTGTAGGGACACCGATTTCTGCTGGGACAACAGCCTCTGCACCGAAGGTTAGTGAGAATGGAGATTCCCCGTTCGCCCTTCTCGGGGTTGTTCTGTACGCCCAAAGTACGCCATGAAGTTCGTCTGCCCATCGCCCCTTTCGAGCTTCGAGTTTCTTCTTCAAATTCTGAACAATTGTCTTGTTGGTTGCTTCAGCTTGCCCGTTCCCTTGAGGATATCTAGGGGTAGAGAAGCTAAGCTCGATATTCCACTCTTTGCAGAATTTTCTGAAGTTACCCGAAATGAATTGTGAACCGTTGTCTGTAACAATTTCTTGGGGCACACCAAATCTGCAGATAATGCTCTTCCAGATGAAGGCTTCAACGTCCGAATCCTTAACGTCCGCAAATGCTTCTGCCTCGACCCACTTAGTAAAATAATCAGTGAGTACAAGCAAATATTTGCGTTGACCGCTCGCTCTTGGTAGTGGGCCCACAATATCCATTGAATATTTCATGAATGGATATGGAGATGCGATGCTCGATAATCGTTCTGCTGGCTGATGGAAAACGGGGGAATGTCTCTGGCACTTGTCGCACCGTCTGACAAAGTCTTCGCTGTCTTGAAGCATAGTGGGCCAGTAGTAGCCCTGTCGCTTGACTTTGTTGCATAATGATCGTCCCCCAGAGTGGTTTCCGCATTCGCCTTCATGAACTTCTTTCAGAACGTATGTTGCTTCTTTGTCACCGAGGCATCGAACGTAGGGGCCACTAAACGAACGTCGGAAGAGGATGTCGTTGATTAGTGAAAATCGTGCAGCTTTGGTCTTGAGCTTTCGAGCTTCCTGTTTGGTTTCTGGCAAAACTCCTTCCTTCAGGTAGGCAGTTATGGACGTTCGCCAATCGTCTGGGGCTTCGTCTGTATTGATCGTGGACTCGAGCTGGATGCTTGGTTCCTCGATGTATCCTACTGGGATGCTTCGACGTATATTCGGCTCCGAAGTTGAACCAAATGATGCCAAGGCGTCCGCTTGTGTGTTAAGATCCCTCGACACTTGCTCAATCGAGTATCCTTCGAAGTGTTGTACAAGCGAACGAACAACGTTCAGATAAGCCTCCATTCTCGTATCCTTGGCTGTGTATTCTCCCAACACTTGATTCACAACGAGCTGTGAGTCGCTTTGAATCTTCAAACGTCGAGCCCCCAGCGCTTTCACCAAACGTAGCCCAGCAATCAAAGCTTCGTACTCAGCTTCATTGTTCGAAGCGTTGAATCCCAGGCGAAACGACTGCTCGATTATTTCTCCTTCAGGGGTCTTGCAAAAAACTCCCACTCCAGATCCTTTAACGTTCGATGCTCCGTCCACCATGAGCGTCCAGCAGCATTCTTCTTGCGTTTTTGGCATAGAAGGATCGGGAGTGAGTTCAGCTACAAAGTCAGCAAGTACTTGAGATTTAATGCTCGTTCGAACCCGGTACTCGATGTCAAATTCGCTCAACTCCACTGCCCATTTTGTCAAACGTCCAGACAAGTTTGGACTATGAAGTATCGCTCGTAGGGGGTAGGTTGACATTACAATGATCGAGTGTGATTGGAAATATGGCCTCAGCTTCCTCGCAGCAGTTATGAGGGCCAGTGCTAATTTCTCAACCACCGGGTATCGTGTCTCCGCATCGAGTAATGTCTTGCTGACATAGTAGATTGGCTGTTCACCGTTCGAATCACGTACTAGAACGGCACTTACCGCAACTTCAGTTACGGACAAGTAAATAAATAGACTTTCTCCTGTTTCTGGTTTGGCTAGTATTGGAGGTGTGGACAGATACCTTTTCAGTTCGTCAAAGGCTTGTTGGCATCGTTCGTTCCACTCAAACTTCTTGTTGCCTTTGAGCAGTTTGAAAAATGGCTGGCATTTGTCGGTCGATCGAGAGATGAATCTGTTCAGCGCTGCTATACGTCCAGTCAACTTCTGGATTTCTCGCTTGTTCTTTGGTGAAGGCATATTCATTAACGCTCGTATCTGGTCAGGGTTCGCTTCGATACCACGCTGCGTCACAATGTAACCTAAGAATTTTCCAGACGAAACACCAAACGAGCATTTGGAAGGATTCAAACGCATGTTGTGTTGCCTGAGTACCGAGAAGCATTCTGATAGGTGTCCAATGTGGTCCGCAGCCTTCAATGATTTGACCAGCATATCGTCAATGTATACCTCCATCGTTCGACCGAGTTGATCAGCGAACATTGCGTTGACGAGTCTCTGATAAGTTGCACCGGCGTTCTTCAACCCAAATGGCATGACTTTGTAACAGTAGATTCCCCTTTCTGTTATGAATGCTGTCTTCTCCTGATCGTCAGGATGCATGAGGATCTGATTGTATCCTGAAAATGCGTCCATGAACGAGAGTAATTCATGGCCCGCAGTGGCATCAACTAAACGATCGATGTGTGGAAGGGGAAAACTGTCTTTTGGGCATGCTTTGTTTAGGTCGGTGAAGTCGATACAAACTCTCCATTTGCCGTTCTTTTTCTTGACAATTACAACGTTCGCTAGCCAGTCTGGGTACTGAACCTCCTTGATGAATCCAGCCTCGATTAGCTTTCGCACTTCGTCGTTAATGATCTTGTTCCGCTCGATACCAAGTTTCCTTCTTTTCTGCTTAACAGGCTTGTGGCTTGGATCGACGTTGAGTCGATGTGTTGTCACTTCTGGGTCAATGCCTGGCATGTCCTTGTGCGACCATGCAAAGCAGTCTAGATTCTTCTGAAGGAAACTCAGGAGCTGTGTGCGAGTAGTGTCATCGAGCAGAGAGCCAATGTTGATGACTCGATCTGGCTGGGCTGGGTCGATCTGGATCTCATCCAGTTGTTCAACGTCCGGGTGTACACGATCGCTCGATTCGCTTTTCTGCTCTAATTGCTATAAGCGATCGGTCTTCTTCATCTTCAGAGAATGCAAGTAGCATGTCCTCGCGACTTCCTGGTTCCCCTTGATCTCCTTAACTCCTCTCTTCGTTGGGAACCTGATCCTCTGATGATAGGTGGACGGTACTGCCTTCATGGAGTGTATCCATGGTCTACCTAGAATAATGTTGTAGGCAGACGGGCAGTCTAACACCAAAAAGGTGGTCAGCTTGTTTTCTCCTCCTGCAAAAACTGGGAGCTTGATTTTTCCAACAGCAGCGGTCGATTCTCCGTTGAAGCCTGTCAATATGGTCGTTGAACGCTCGATGTCCAACTCAGATAACTCCATCTCTCTGAGTGTTGAAAGGAAAAGAACATCGGCAGAACTACCATTATCGATGAGAATACGACCAACTTCACAGTTCGACACGTTAAGTGTCAAAACAAGTGCGTCGTCGTGAGGTCGGCTTAGGTTTGTAGCCTCGCTGCTATGGAAAGAGATTGAATGCTCGACGGGGTCGTCGGGAAGAACTGAGGCGATCGGCTGCAAGGCTTTTCTTCGATGAGACTTGACAGCAGTGACTGTTTCTCCGCAGTAAATAGAGCCTCCGCAAATTACGCCTATCGTCTTTTGAACTGGCGGTGGTGAAGGCGTGTCTTCGATGTGCTGTACTACTCTTCTCTCCTTGCTCTCGCCTCCGAGCCCGTATGTCTCTCTCCCCTTTTCTGTGAGAAATTCACGAAGGTGGCCCTTCTTCAAAAGCTCAGCCACTTCCGCTTGCAAAGCCCTGCAATCAACGGTCTGGTGACCATGATCTTTGTGGAATTCGCAGTACTTCGTTGTGTCTCTGGCAGGGTTCGCTGGCAGCTTTTTTGGCCAGGTGACAAAGTCCTGTCGCTTGAGGTGAGCGATCAGTTCGGAAGGACTAATGCCAAGGGCATACTTTGGCGGTGAGAGAGGACGCTTGTGGTTACGCCTAGTCGAGCGTTCGACTCTGCTGTCCGTTCGACGTTGTGGTCCCGGGCGTTCGCGTCTGAAGGCCTTGTTCTGCTCGTTACGAGCCTTCGACAGTTCTTCCCTTGTTCGAACAAGGTCTCGTTCTATTCGCTCGTTCTCCTCCTCTAGTTCGATGAAACCCTTCGCTCGATGCAAGGCGTCCTGGATCGTCGGTGGGTATCGCGCACAGATCTCATTTTTGAACAAGGACTTGTGCTTTAAGCCCTTCTTCAGCGCTTCTTTCGCCGTGCCGTCGTCGAGCCCGGAGATCTCTGAAATGGCTTTGCTAAAGCGCTTGATATAAGCGCGCAGTGATTCGTGAGGTCCCTGAATCACACCCCACAGGTCCTTGGTCGTCTTCCCGGACTGGATGTGCACTGAGTAACTTCGCATAAACTCCAGAGACAGTTCATCGAACGAATCGATCGACTCCGGTGGGAGGTTGCAGAACCATCTCAACGCTGCTCCCTTTAAGCTCTGTGCAAACAACTTGCACATCATATCGTCGAGCATGTCGTTTGGGATATTCGTCGATTGAACGACGTGTTTGTACTGGAGGAGGTGGTCGTGTGGATCCGACATTCCGTCGAACCGAGGAAAAGAAATACTTCCATACTTGGGAGTAATGGTGTTGGTGATGCGGCTTGTAAGTGGCGTTTCTCGAACACCCCGAGCAAGATCGTCAAATCCTGGGGTGGAGGTTGTCGCCCTGTGTAATTGGGAGGCAAAGCGCTGCTCCATCTGCGCTTCCAATGTCCTCATTTCCTCGGACATTATACGCCGCATAAAGTCTTCGACATTTGTAGGTCCTTGTTGAATCGGACCTTGCTGTGGTGGTACGTCGGGCGTCGAACGCCGAGTGGGAGTGATCCGTCTTCTGTCTTCGGATCCTGATGCTGTCGGCCTCTGCTGGGCTCGCCACTCGTTTACTGCAGGAGTGTCCCCAGGTGTGAACAAGGGTTGCATCGAAGCCACAGGGCTGTAAGTAGCCCTCGATGCTCGTTGTTGAGGCGTTGCTTGTTGCAAGCCCCCAGCGTTCGACCCATGTCGGTAATGGGATGTGGACGGTTGCCAGCCCCCAGTATTCACACCCTGGGGATTTTGTGATGTCGCTGGGTTCCAGCCCCCAGCGTTCGCTCCGGTTGAGTACCCGAAGTATGGGTAGTAATACGAGTAGGCGGTTTGAGAGTTGGACATCAACTGGCTCTTGAGAATCTGGTTCTCTGCAGCGATGTTCTCCATCTGACTTTGCTGATTGTCATGTTTCTTGGTCAGTTCCTCAACCAATCGCGTCAGATGAGCGATTTGGGAGTTTGCTTCAGAGGTTGAAGCTTCTTCGTGGTTGACTGGGCTTCCCTGGGGAAGTTCTTCCTGGCGTTCATGTTCTGCTGCCATGATACTTTGTAAATTTCCGAAGTAAGATTTCCAAGAGCCCCACGGTGGGCGCCAAACTGTAGATGCTGGTTTTCTACAGTCAAAATTTAACAGAAAAGTTAATACAGAGTATGTTAAAATCGATTAGTTGGGCCCTTGGACATCGTGATAAAATTTACAAAACAATGCAAGATCAGATATTTCATGTCAGAAAATGAAAATAAAGACAGGCAGAAAGAAATAAATTAACACCAAGAAATAAAGAGGTTCGCCCAATTAAAGCTACGTCCTCTGTCAGTGAACGATTTCACTATATATGTATGTTTGTGAGTACAATGAAGGTTTGGGAATTCTCTCAATGGTTTCTAAGAAAATTTCTGCAGAGTGAAAGTATATCAGAAGAGAAAAATGAAGATTCAGAATCCCTCCTTTTCCCGTGGGGGGTCTTCCTCTATTTATAGAGGAAGATGGGCCTGAGCCCGTAACTGCTTCGGACAGTTTCAAATAATGTCCTTGGGACACGTGTAAGCATGCCATTGGAGATTTTGAACAGACGGTTACCAGAGTAAGCCTTAATCTCGGACAATGGGCTTGGCGGTTATTGATGTAATATCGTTGTTGATATTTGAGTTCGACGATTATAGGAGAGATGTCTCAATCTGTCGAATACGAGCGACGAACGTTAATTCGGACACAAGTCTGATATTGTGATCCATTGTTCGTAGCTTATATAGAGATCGCGTTTGATCTGTTGGTCCGACGTTCGAGTGTGAACGAGCGTTTTATTGTAATGACTTGGTCGTTAACTGGGTCCGGCCCATGTTAAACGAGCGATCATCGTTCGAGCTTGAACGGAATGGATTGGGTCTGGCCCAATTATGTGATCGATTGTTGCCCATGATAAGGCAATGTTATAAGTTGGGTCCGGCCCAAAAGAAATACGTTCGACGTTCGTTAGACAAACTGTTAGAAGCTAACGTCGTAAATGGGAAGACGAAATCTAACCCCAACACCTTCCCCTATTTATAGGTGAATCAACTAACTTTTTAGGATTGCCTATTAGCCCCTAAGAGCAAAATATTTGCTCCTTACTTCCTATGTGGTGGCCGGCCAAGTATGTCTTATTTTTGCCAAGTAGCAAAGCTAGGGAAGCTTGCTAATCAAGGCTAGGAACCATGAGGTGTCCTCTTCCTAGGTTGGCCGGTCTTAGGTGGAGCCTTAAGCTTGCTCTTGCTAATCAATAAGCAAGGCTAGCATGCTTACTAAGCAAGGTTAGAAAGCATGAGGTGTCAAGTGCTAAGAGATTTATATTATTGTAAATTACCCATTGATCCTTAAGAGCAACATATTTGCTCATGATCCTTATGTGGTGGCCGGCCTTTCATGTCTCCAATTGCCGAGTAGGCAAGTCTAGAGGTCTTGCTCACCAAAGCTAAAAACATGAGGTGGCTTTTCCTTGTAATGGCCGGTCCTAGGGGGGTGAGGTGTGCAACCATTAGCTTGCCAAGGAAGCTAGGCTAAGGGAGGTTATTCATCAAAGCTATATGGGTGAGGTGTTTTCTTCCCATGGTGGCCGGCCTTAGGTGATGTGGTGTGCAAACCATAACTAACCAAGTATGCAAGGCTAAGACCTTACACACCAAGGCTAGGAACATGAAGTGGCATCACCTTGTGATAACCGGCCTTAGATGTCAAGTTGTGGGAGTTCTAGCTAGCCTAATAAGCAAAGCTAAAAATTTTGCTCATCCAATCTAGAACACAAGGTGTCCATTGCTTATGATGGCCGGTCCTTAGGTGGTGAGTATGCAAGCCTTAGCTAGCCAAGTAAGCAAGGCTACTTTGCTTACTAAGCAAAGCTAGGTTATGAGGTGTCAATCTCTCCTAGCAACACTTATTCCTTTATTTGCTTACTAGCCCTTAAAAGTACAAAAATTTATTTGCATATCACATGAAGTGGCCGGCCATAGAATGCCAAACATAGAAATTGGTTTGTGAAATCACAAAACCTAGCCAACCAAGCATAGTTAAAGTGCTTAATTACTAAGCCTATGCCAAATTTTAATGATACTTAAATTTTTACAAATTACAAGTACATCCTTAATAATAAGAACACTTGCTCATGAAATGGCCGGTTCCAAGGTATCCATGTGGAAGAATAGGATTGGTTGAAATTAAAATTTGGAATCATCCAATCCTAACTTATTTCTTAATTTCTAACTAGGTTGACTAAACTTGTAATAGATCATTGGCTTAGTTGAACTAGGAAATTTAACTTAAAAAGTCCATAGTTCCAAAATTTTACATATTTGCTTATAAGTCCACAATTTTCTCCAAAATTGTACATTGACCCCTAAAGGCAAAATATTTGCACTTTAGTCCCTATAAGGTGGCCGGCTAAGGTTAAGCTTTCGAACATCAAATTCTTGCTAAATCCTCCTCTAGGGAACTTTCTTAACTTAAAAAAAAAATTTTATAATCATAAACTTTTCTTAAATTTGCAAATTGACCCCTAAACATAAAATATCTGTATTTTGGTCCCTGTAAGATGACCAGGTTTTGACAATGACACTTGTCATTTATTAGAAACGAAATGCCATACTATAAGACCTCGTTGACATATCTTCTAAATGCAGTCCATTTTCATACTAACATAGATACTTAATTACTGTTTTGAACTGTAATAGTATACTAATACTGGACCATTATCCAGAACTTATCTGAACTGCGTATAGGGTTTTCTTAAGATTAGGAATTATTAACATAAAATCATAAATTATAAACTTGACTTTCATAACAGAAGGTCTTAAACTTACATAAATAAATTATCGAATCCTTCAATCAAGAATTCAATAATTTTTCCGATAAAACCTATCATAAAAACATACATAACACATACTTTGATTCTTAACAAAAGAAGTCATGAACTTGTTAGAAGATTGGTCATTACAATAACATAGCGTACATAAGACTACCTACCACTGATGCATAAGGTATATTTTTCATACGCTCACTTTCTTCCGATGTCTTGGGACAGTCATCTCTAGAAAGCTTGATTCCAATTCTGAAAGGTTGGGCACCTTTCTTGGAATCTTTCATGGAAAACTTCTCAAGTACTTTATCAATGTATGAAGCTTGAGAGAGTGCTATCGTTTTATTCTTTCTATCTATAAAGAGTTGAATACCAAGAACATAACTAGCCTCTCCTAAGTCCTTCATGTCAAACTGTTTGGCTAACCAAACTTTGACAGATGATAATGTTGCCGCATCGTTTCCAACAAGCAATATATCATCCATATAAAGTACAAGAAAAACCACTTTCTCGTTCTTGATATATTTATAACACATGGTTCATCAATGTTTTGTTTGAATCCATAGGTTTTGATCGCTTGATCAAACCTAATATTCCAAGAACAAGACGCTTGCTTTAATCCATAAATGGATTTAAGCAACTTGCATACCTTGTCTTCTTGGCCTTTTGCCTTGAACCCGTCTGGTTGTATCATATTGATATCTTCTTCAAGAGAGCCATTCAAGAAAGCTGTCTTGACATCCATTTGCCAGATCTCATAATCGAGAGCAGCCGCAATAGATAAAAGAATGCAGATTGACTTGAGCATTGCTACAGGCGAGAAGGTTTCATCATAGTTGATTCCTTCTTTCTGCGTATAGCCCTTCGCTACAAGTCTTGCCTTGAAAGTTTCCACTTTCCCATCCACACCTCTCTTCCTCTTGTATACCCACTTACACCCAATCGGTTTTATGCCTTGGGGCAAGTCTACAAGTTTCCAGACCCCGTTGGAATCCATAGATTCCATCTCGGTGTTCATAGCTTTTTGCCAAAAACTAGAATCAACATCCTCCATAGCTTCCTTGTACGTAGCCGGATCATCAACATGTTCTATGGATTCTGCTTAAAAAACTTCACCCTTGAACATGTACCTTTCAGGTTCCCTGATAATCCTCCAACTACGACGAAGCTCGCGTGGTTGTTGATTCTTTAACGGTTTTTCCACAGGGTTTTCTGTGACTTTTGGAATATCCAAACCCGAAGTCATCTCCTCAAGCACTACTTTGCTACGAGGTTTAAAGTCTTCCATGTAACTTTCCTCCAAGAATGTTGCATGTGTAGAAACGAAGACTTTATTTTGCTTCGGATTATAGAACATACCACCTTTTGTCCCTTTTGAATAGCCAACAAATAAGCACACTTCTGATCGTGACTCCAACTTCTTCGCTTCTTTATCCAGGACATGTGCCGCACAACCCTAAATTCGAATATGATTCAAATTAGGTTTCCTACTCGTCCATAACTCATAAGGAGTTTTAGGAACCGATTTGGAGGGAACGTTATTCAGAAGATAACATGCAGTTTGTATGGCGTGCCCCCAAAATGACAATGGTAATGTGGAGTAACTCATCATAGACCGGACCATATCCAATAGGGTCCTATTCCTTCTCTCAGCTACACCATTCTGTTGAGGAGTACCAGGTGCAGTCACCTAGGATTGTATCCCATTTTCTATCAAATATCCTAAGAACTCATCCGATAGGTATTCCCCACCTTGATCCGATCGAAGTGTCTTAATGGACTTGCCTAATTGTTTCTCCGCTTCAGCCCGAAATTCTTTGAACTTGTCAAAAGCTTCGCTTTTGCGGGTCATCAAATAGACATATCCATACCTTGAGTAATCATCAATAAAAGTGATATAATACTCATACCCACCACGTGCTTCTATGTTCATGGGACCACAAACATTCATATGCACAAGTTCTAAAAGTTCCTCGACACGACCATCCTTGGCAGCAAAATGCCATTTAGTCATCTTGCCCTCCAAATAGGATTCACATTGTGGCCAAGGTTCAACCTCATACAAGTTAAGGCATTCCTCCTTTACCATCCTTTGAATTCTGTTAAGGCTTATGTGACCAAGTCGTAAATGCCAAAGATATGATTTGTTAGAGTGAGAAGACTTATGTCTTTTAGAGTTCTTTTCCAATTCTGTATCAAGCAATGAGTGCATCTTAGGTTTGATAAAATAAAGATTTCCATGCATCCATCCATTATAGATAAGAGAATTGTTTTTCCTAATAACAACTTTATTATTAAAAGAAATTGAATAAGAATCTTTAATCAAACAAGCTACCGAAATTAGGTTCCTCTTGAAACTAGGAACATAAAAACAATGTCTCAAAATGATAAACCTAAATTTATCAAAATAAAGATGCACTTCTCCCACTGCATCAGCTTGCACCAATGTCCCATCACCGGTTCTTAACGTGAAGTTCTCCTCATGTAGACTTCTCATTACCTTGAACCCCTGCAGAGAAATACAAACATGGTTAGTAGCTCCAGAATCTATAACCCAATTGTCCTTAGATTTCTCCACTAAACAACCCTCAAGATACAGGATATCGAAATTACCTTTTTGCTTTTGCATAGACAGGTATTCTCGGCAATCCTTCTTGAAATGTCCTTTCTTCCCACAGTGAAAGCGCTTAGCCTTTTTGGGATCTACCTTTCGCTTCTTAGTCTAGGTAGACTTCTTAGAAACAGGTGCATTCGCCACAGGCTTGTTCTCCTTGTTCTTCCCCTTTTCCTTTTTCCTTTTGGGATTAGGAGCAGGCGAACTAGGTTCAGCCACATTTGCCTCAGCCTTAGATCCAGAACCCTTAAAAATGTTCTCAAAGGCTTGCAACTCTTTCATCAATTCCGTTAAAGACATCTCCTTCCTGTTAAGGTTGTAGGATGCCTGAAACAAATCGAAATCCTTGGATAAGATTTGGAAAACCATGACCAATTGAGTTGCTGCATCGATCTCAGCTCCATTTGCCTGAGCTTCAGACAAATAAGCCATGACTTTGATCATGTGCTCCTTGATGGGAGTTCCAACCTTCTGCCTGCAGTTCATGAGACCTTTGATAGCATCGGTCTTAGCCTGAATAGTTTGTTCACCAAACATTTCCTCCAGGTTATCCATGATCTGCCTAGCAGTTTGATGCTCTTCATGCTGTTTCTGGAGCACGTTAGATATGCTCGCCTGAATATAGCACATAGCACTTAGGTTGGAATTGTCCCAACGCTCAAGCGCTACAAAATCCCTATCAGGAGCATCGATCGCAGGCGTTGGCGGTCGAGGTTGGGTTAGGGCAAAACTGTGTTTCTCAAAGTTTAGGACGATAAGCAAGTTCCTTTTCCAGTCATTAAAATTCTCGCCAGTTAATTTGTTTTGCGTAATTATCACAGATAAAGGGCTCGACATTTTGATCTATAATAAGAAAACATGTAATAAGTACGAGCAAACATCCTATCAGTTTATAAAATATGGTTTTGTAATGAAACAAAAAGATCTATTTTCAATCTAAATGTTCATGTGTAAAACCCTTAAAACACATACCTTACAACGATAATTCCTAGCTTCTGCTTTCTAAGGTACCGAGGGGTAGTCACAGAATAACTAGCCAAGAACACGGATCCCTTCCGATTAATACATATTCATCTATGGAGAAAAATCCATTAAACATATATTAACTATCGTTTATTTGGCCACTACTTTATATAACAAAGCCTCGAGGGAGGGTTAATAAATAAAGTAGCATGAGTGTGTAACCATCGTTTCCAATTTTGAATCCATATTTTACATCCGCCACCGAGGGGTGATCTAAACATAAAATATGCCCAAAATTGTTATCCTTTCGGAAATCCAAATCAGTGTGCGCTCTAGGTAAGATACCTATCCGAAGAGAATTCCTGGGTCAAAACCGAGTAGTAGGTACTACCATGCGTAACTATTGGACCAACGATGGAGGCCGTAGGTCTTAGTGTGTAAAACCTTCTCCCACTCATTCTTTTAAATTAGGATTTTTATTTTTCATGCATAAACAATATTTATTGAGTGGCACTCCCTAGTCTATATGGCATGTTATCAATACATCACGAAATAGTATAACATATTCATCTAGCAATACATCATCTATGGTTTGCAAAATATGTAAATAGCCATGGATCATGATTCCATCCTAGAGAAAAGAAAATTTGCAAAATGTACAAAAAATAACCGAAACATATATCGGCCTTCATTTGTAGATCCATGCCTTACATCCTTCTTCAATGTGTCTTCTTTCTCCAATGTCACATCTTTTCAAATTTAAAATTAAATTTAAATTTCAAAAAAGATTATATGTGATTTTTAATTTTAATCAAAATTACAAAATATCAAAATTTAAATAAAAAAAATCCGATTTATTAAATTTTAAAATTCAAAAAATTTTGAAATTTCCAAATTTCAAATTTAAATCACAAAATTTTAAAATTCATAATAATATCCATTAAATTTAAATTTAAATTTTCAATTTTAATTTCCAAATTATCAAATTCACATATCATTGGAAAATTTAATTTTCAAAAAGATTCTGTGATTTTTTTTTTAATTAAAAAACTTTTTTTTTAATTAAAAAATTCCAAAAAACAAAAAATCACATCCTTTGAAAATTTACATACCTTCATTTATCTTCAATCTACTCGAATCCACTGTAGCCCGAATTTACAAAAAAAAATTCTTACGCCGTTTTCGGCTTACAAAAATTCTAGGAATTGAAAGAACGACCTAGCGGTGATAAAGACCGCATCTATTACACTTGAAAAATCTAGATACAAATTCTAACCTCTATGGAATCATGACCGGCAAAATTGAACAAGCATCATATATTATAAAAATAATATAAAGCATTCATTCATCCATACATCCATTCATAATATATTTAACATACTCAAAATAAAACCTAGAGTGCCAACTCTCTAAAATATTTCATTAATGAATAGAGAGAAATTTATTCGATCAAATAATTTATGTTATATACATGATCATGAGTTGGCTCTGATACCAATTGTTGGAAAAATCGGATCCGATATCAGAGTTACGTGCAGCGGAAGTTTTAAAATTTTTATGCCGATTCGGAAAAGAAGCCCATGATGCATATAACAATAAATTAAATTCATGATCAAGCGTACTGTAATAACCAAAACTTCTATGGACTCATGATTTCCTTGTACATAAGAAATTTATGTTTGTATTATGTGTTTATGTAATGTTTTATGAAAATTATGAGTATTAATGTGAAATTCATAATTTTATCAGTAAATGTTTGGGTTCTCATGAGACTCAATAAGCAGTTTACTTAGCCAAGCATGTGACCTTTGAGCAAAAAGGGAAGAAAATTTCTATGATTTTATGTTGGTCAAAGTTTGACCGAAAAAGTCAAAGGTTGACTAGAAAGGTCAAAAAGATGACCGTACAGTTATGTGACAAAGCAGTATGGAAAATATACTACGAAAACAGTCTTTATGGACAGGATAGAACGAATAGGCTTTAAAACCACTTTAGAAAATCAAGCACCCTAAGTTAGAAATAAGGGTAAAAGAGCTTAAGGAAATAAGAAAAAATTTTATACAGTTCATTTTTACACAGATAAATTTTGGACTGCAGCATGATATAACAGTACTGTGTATTAGTGAGCACAGTATTGGAAATATCTGTGTTAGCTCAAAAATAGACTGCATATTGAAGAAAAGAGCCAAACAAGCCCTAATGAGGATGACATCACCTTATCCTCAAATTATGACATCATAATCAATTAAACAAAAATTGGAAAGTATTATGGAGTGTTCTAGACCATTGTGGCCGGCCACCTAAGGGGATTTTTGGGCAAATTGATGCTAGTTTGAGGACTTTATGGCAAATTGAAGAAGTTCTCCCTCATCTATAAATAGGTGGTGGGGGGGTGGACTTTTTGTTCACAAAATTTGAGAAATGCAACTAGATTATGCCCAAATTTCTCCACAAAATTTACTCTCAAAACCGAATTTAAGAAAGGAAGGGAGAAGAGGAAAAATTCAAGAGGGAGAGCCTTAGGATAGTCGGATTTGTAGTTAGAACCCCAAACCAAAGTTGGAAAAAAATTTTTGGTACCCAATCTAGGTGAAAGGCCGGTTGTGGGGGGAGAGAAAAAGTGAGAGAGAAAAGCCTCCAAGGTGACCGAATTTGGTGTAGAACAAAGCTAGGGGGCTGAAAAATTTTGGAACCCATCTACCAAAGCGAATACGGTTGTTGGAGGAGCCAAGGATAGGGGGAAAAGCTTTGGTCAAGCAAGCCAAACCCTTGGGTGGAACTAGGTATAAATCTCTTGATCCTTAGCTTTCCAATTTAAGTTTCAATTTGAAATTTAAGTGTATTTCAAGTTGAAATTGTAAGAGCATAAGCTCATTTCATTTTTCAAGCCCTAGTTTAGAATTTTAGGTCTTGTGCTTGATTAATAGAGTTATGGTTGGTTTGGTTCATTATGCCTTGCATGTTATATGCTTGTATGTTTGCTAGGGTTTTTATGCTTAAGATATGATGATTATGAATGTCCCCAATTGTGTATGATGACAACACTTACGATAGAAATGCACTGCATGTTTGATCTTAGGCTCTCGGCTGCTGCCGATTGAGGTAGAGTGCACGATTAGGACGTAAAATGGATTTAAAACCAAAAACAGCCAGTTCGGGTAAAAACTGGCCAGTTTTCTGGAAAACAGATTTTGAGGTCCTTAGAGGCCGAATTTGGGGAAACTTAAAACATGAAAATTGTAGAGAAGGGTTTTTCCTAGTAGGCAATATGGACCGTTTTCAAAATAAGGCACCAACGGCCTCGGTTTTGACAAAAATCCGAGCCTGACCGTGCCCAGATTTCATGCACGGCCAGGTGAGTTCAACGGGGAAAACGAAAGGGTTAGATTCCGATCTGGGTTTTGTGAAAAACACAAAAGTTGTAGGAATTTTCGAGATCTAAAACTTTCGTGAAGACAACTTTCTCAAATTCTGCCAATATTTTTATATAAAACTAGATTTCAAAAAACTATGCAGGAAACAGTAAATTCCTGTACAGGATTTTCGAAAACAGTGCAAGAAAAAGGGCATTCTTGCACAAACACTAATAAGTTAATTATGGAAACTGTTCCAACGGCAGTTCCAACACTTAATGATTTTTTTTAAAAACCCCATTCTAAGAATCCCAAAGTTTTATAAGTTAAACAAAGGATTGTTGTATAAAAAGAGATATAAAATGTTATGTTTTTCCAAAGAAAAACAAAAGGGAAATTAGACTCAAATTGTCTTAAAATTGGGTAGACTAGATGATGACCAACAGTAATCGGGAAGGATACCCAGATTATTGGACTGGGCCCAAAACCCAAAAGGTTACCCTATGTAACCTAATAAGTTATAATCCAAGTGTGGTAGACCATGAACATTAGGGTTACTTGTGGTAACCAAGTAAGTTATCATGTGCATATATGGGGAACATATAACTAAGGTTATGTATGAATGTTGGTGAGATCCTCCAACATTTTTAATCCTTACCTATGACCTTTATTATAGCAGGAGATAACCTGCTGTTGTGTCCGGACTTGGGACGTCACATTAACAGACATAGTAGACGAGGTAAGTACAAACCTCACCTACAGTATGGAAAATAGTAAGCTATTTTCAAATATATATAACATGTTCCATGTATGTCATGTTATGCCATGCTATGCTATGCCATGCTATGCTATGTTATGCTATGTTATGCTATGCCATGTCATGTTAAGCTATGATAAGCAACGTTAAATCATGTTAAGCTATGTTAAGTTATGTTAAGTCATGATAAAACATGATTTATGATTATGCCATGTTTATGTCTCATGTACATCATGATTAATAAGATCACAATTAAAGATTCTTAGCCTTGGAATACACAAGACTAAGACTAAACCAAGTCAAGCATGGTGTCGTACCAACCTCCCACTAGATGGAGGATACATGTTTTAAGTTTATGATTATCAACCTCTCGATAATACGTGAGGGTATATGATAATCAACCTTTCGCTAGATCGTGAAGGGTTATGTTTATGATTTCCAGAATTGTTAAGGGCCTTGCAAACCCTGACATTCTGAGGATTGCGCGCTTTTGGTACGTACACAAGGGGCCCATATGTTAAGCAAGATAATAAGTTCAAGTTAATAATTGATTATAAAAGATTCATAATTGATTCATGCATAAGTTGCACGATATTTGTTACGTTTTGTGAGACTATGTTTATACTTGCTGGGTGAAAGCTCATCAGTATATTTAATACTGTAGGTAAGAGGCCTGCAGCTTAATTGGTGGGCCAGGTGGACGATGCGGCGGGTGAAGGGCGGTGTGGGATACTACTACGTAAATTTTTCTGTAAGTTCTGCTAAGTTTATATATATACATATATATATATATATATTTTAAAGTAAGTTATGTTGTACAAAAATATGAGGATTTAAAGACTCAAGTAAGTTGTAAGAATTATGTATGCTTTTCATCCCAGTATGTATGTATGATAAGTTTACCATATGAGCAACCCTAATTATATATGTAAGTTGGAAAAAAAAAAATTATTATAAATTTTCCAAGTAAGTTTAAGCTATATGTAAGTTCAAGTATGTATGGTAACAGCCCTACGTAGGTTGGGGCGTTACAGTTTGGTATCAGAGCGGTATCCTGCCAGCCTACTTCACCTTGCCTCACATTGTTTCCGCCACGGCCCAAGTAAGTTAAGTTATTTTTCTTATACATAGAATTAGTTAAGAAGCTTATTACATAAATTTTCTGTGTAGAACCATGCCACCAAAGTGTAGAATGGAACAGACCCAAGACGTTGATCTTGCGGCCCAGATGAATGAATTAAGACAGATGATGTTAGCCCAACAACAGGAGATAAGTGCGCTTAGGGCTCAATTGGCTCAGCAGAATCAGGGACCTCCTGATGCTGGGGTACCACCAGCACCTGTGAATCAGCCTGCTGCCCCGGAAATTCCTGATGCTGACCCGGTGATTCCAGAAAACCCTCTAGCCCCTGAAGTGCCTATAGCGCGTGTAGCTGTTCCACCAGCACCCCGGGTTCGAACTCTGGAAGAATTATATGACAGGTTTCGGCGCATGAAGGCACCAGAATTTGAAGGTTCAACAAACCCGATTGAGGCCGACAACTGGTTAATTGACCTCCAAGTTATCCTGAACTTCCTCAGGCTTGATGATCAAGAGAAAGTTCTCTGCGCATCCTTTATGCTAAGGAAAGATGCTCGCCTCTGGTGGGAAACAGTCCAGATCCGGCGAGATGTTACCCAAATAACTTGGGAGGACTTTGTGGATGAATTCAAAGAGAAATACTTCAACACCGACGTTATGGAAGCTCAACAAGATGAATTCAACAATTTTCGCCAGGGTAATCTGTCGGTAGCTGAGGCTGTGAAAAAGTTTGAACAGCTAGCACGTCTCTGTCCTCACCTCATCAGTTCCGAAAGGGACAAAGTAAGAAGGATGATGAGGATGTTCCGCTCAGACTTAGCAGTAGTAATTAGCAGTGGCCCCTACCCACCAATCACCGTTGCGAAATGTGTCAGTCGGGCGATTCGAGCTGAGTATTGGGTAGGTCAGAACAGAGAACAACATGCTAAGTTCTTTAAGGATAAAAGAGAAGAAAAGGCCCAAGCTAAGCAGAGTCAGGCAAGACCAGGCCAAACTCCGCAGCAGAAAAACCAAGGAGGATCTTTCGGTCAACACAACAACGACAGGCAGAACAACAATAATCAACAGAAGAGGAAATGGAATGCAGGAGGACAGGGGAACCAACAAAATTTTCCCCAGAAGAAGAATGCCCCTGATAACAACAATTATCCCACTTGTCAAAAATGTGGGAGGAGGCACGTGGGAGATTGTCGTGCTGGAACTAATCGTTGATTTCTGTGTGGCAAGGAGGGCCACAATGCTAGAAACTGCAATGCTAATCTCCAGAATTCGCAGAACCCTCAGAGAAGTCAGGGGTATTAGCTTCATGCAGCACAGATGAAGCTCGAAGGACCTGAAATCTCCCAAGGCAAACTTGAAGCTCCGAAACCTCAAGGACGCATTTATGCCTACACTAAGGAAGATGTTCAAGCTGGACCATCCACTGTGGTGACAGGTCAGCTTCCTTTTGCCCAACAAGATGCTTACGTGTTAATTGATTCTGGCGCTACGCATTCATTCACGTCACCTAAGTTTGCTAAGAAACTAGGCAGAGGAAGCGATAGGATCGGAAGAACCTTCAGAACTGCATTACCCTCCGGAGAAATTTTGTTGTCTGATTATTGGATACGTCATATTCCAATAATTATATGTGGTAGGGAAATGTATGTCAATTTGATCATCATTGACCTATATGACTACGACGTCATTTTGGGCATGGATTTCCTGGGGAAATAAAACGCAGTTATAGACTGTCAACATCGTGTTGTCACGTTCAAGACAATCGGAGGCGAGGAGTTCATTTTTAGAGGATCGACTCCGAAACAGCCGAAAATGTTCATTTCAGCACTAAAGGCTCGTAAGTTGTTGGCAGAAGGATGTATTGGATTTTTAGCCAACATGGTGGATAAGACGCAAGAAACCAAGAGCAGGCCAGAAGATGTACCGATAGTCAAAGATTTTGTGGAAGTTTTTCCTGAAGACTTGCCAGGATTACCACCAGAGCGAGAAATCTCTTTTGAGATTGAATTGCTTCCTGGATCGGCACCAGTATCCAAGGCACCTTATAGGATGGCCCCCGCCGAACTTAAGGAATTGAAAATTCAGTTGCAAGAGCTACTGGATCGAGGATTCATTCGTCAAAGCTATTCACCATGGGGAGCCCCAGTTTTGTTCGTTAAAAATAAGGATGGCACTCTTAGGATGTGCATTGACTATCGGGAATTGAACAAGATTACCATCAAGATTAAGTATCCATTACCCAGGATCGACGATTTGTTCGATCAATTGAAAGGAGCTTCAAATTTTTCTAAAATTGACTTGCGATCCGGATATAATCAGCTTCAATTAAGGGAAAGAGATATTCCCAAGACGGCCTTTCGTACGCGATATGGACACTACGAGTTCCTCGTTATGCCATTTGGATTGACAAATGCTCCAGCTGCCTTTATGGACCTGATGAACCGAGTATTCAAGGATTACTTGGATAAGTTCGTTATTGTCTTTATAGACGATATCTTGATTTACTCAAGGTCAAAGGAGGAGCATGAGGAGCACCTAAGGATTACTTTACAGATTTTAAAGCAAAACCAGCTTTATGCTAAACTCACCAAGTGTGAATTTTGGTTGAAAAAGGTCCATTTCTTAGGACATGTGGTCTCTAAAGAAGGCATATCTGTAGACCCTACCAAGATTGAAGCAGTAAGTAAATGGCCAGCTCCGAAAAACGTCACCGAAATACATAGTTTCCTTGGCTTAGCAGGCTACTACCGACGTTTCGTCGAGGGATTTGCTAAGATCGCAGTGCTGCTTACCGCACTTACACGGAAAGGAAAGAAGTACGAATGGACTACTAAGTGTGAAGAACACTTCCAAGAGCTGAAAAGTAAGCTGACTAGTGCTCCAATTCTTACAATTCCAGTTGTAGAGGATGGGAACTTCATGATATACAGCGATGCTTCTAAGATAGGATTGGGAGCCGTTCTCATACAGAATAGAAAAGTAATCGCTTATGCTTCGCGACAACTCAAGGATCATGAGAAAAACTATCCGACGCATGATTTGGAACTTGCAGCGGTAGTATTTGCGCTCAAAATCTAGAGACACTATCTTTACGGCACTAGGTGTGAAGTTTATACGGATCATCAGAGTTTGAAGTATATCTTCACACAGAAGGAGCTTAACATGAGGCAAAGAAGATGGCTTGAACTGGTGAAGGATTATGATATAGACATCCGTTACCATCCCGGGAAGGCTAACAAAGTAGCCGATGCCTTTAGTCGGAAGTCGTCCTCCTGGTTGATGTTAATTCAATCCTTAATTGGGCCTCTCCAGAAGGAGCTAATGGACGCTGGAATAGAGCTTATTACGAGAGGTTTTACTGCCCTAACCTTCCAACCTACCATTTTGGATGGCATGAAGGAGCGTCAAGAAGGAGATGCCTCGCTGCTTAGGACGAGAAACGAAGTCCTACAAGGAAAGGAGTCAGACTTCAACATATCTGATGAGGGCATACTCTATCGGAAAAATAGACTATGCATTCCTAATGAGGACGAGTTGAAGGAGCAGATCATGAAAGAAGCTCATGAAACTCCGTATTCTGTTCATCCTGGAGCCACAAAGATGTACAAAGACTTGAAGGAAAGTTTTTGGTGGCCCAAAATGAAGAATGACGTTGCCACATTTGTAAGTAAATGCCTTACATGTCAAAAGGTGAAGGCTGAACATCAACGTCCCGGGGGAGAATTGCAGAAAATTTCCATCCCAGAATGGAAATGGGACCAAGTAACGATGGATTTTGTGGTCGGTCTACCCCGAACTCCCAGCGGCAACGATGCTATTTGGGTAATTGTTGATCGATTGACGAAATCTGCGCACTTTTTAGCCATCAAACTTAGTTTTTCAGTTGAGCAGCTAGCGGAACTGTATGTGGCACAGATCGTTCGCTATCATGGGATTCCAAAAGCGATCATCTCAGATCTTGATGGTCGTTTCACTTCTAAATTTTGGGGGAGTGTACATCAAGCAATGGGTACAAAACTTACCTTTAGTACCGCTTTTCACCCTCAGACGGATGGACAGTCAGAGAGGACCATTCAGACTCTAGAGGACATGTTACGAGCATGCGTGATGGACTTCAAGGGAACTTGGGATAAGAAGCTTCCTTTGATTGAATTCTCGTACAACAACAGTTTCCAAGCTTTGATTGGAATGGCTCCTTATGAAGCTCTCTATGGGAGAAGGTGCAGATCTCCAGTCCATTGGTACGAGACAAGAGAGAAAGAACTCGTATCTACGGACTTTATTCGAATAACCACCAAAGCCGTAAAACTCATACGTCAACGGATGGAGACTGCATTTAGTCGACAAAAGAGTTATGCCGATAAACGCAGAAGGCCTCTGGAATTTCAAGTTGGAAACTTGGTTTTCCTTAAAATTGCTCCATTCAAAGGAGTCATGAGATTCAGAAAGAAAGGGAAATTAAGTCCGAGATACATAGGGCCATTTGAAATACTTGAAAGAGTCGGTAATGTGGCCTATAGATTGGCTTTGCCCCAAGAATTAGCATATGTGCACAATGTATTTCATGTGTCGATGCTAAAGAAATACATCCCGGATCCATCACACGTACTGAACCATGAGCCAATTGAGGTTCACGAGGATCTGACTTATGAGGAAAAACCGGTTCGAATTTTGGCACGAGAAGAAAAGGTGCTAAGGAACAAAGTTATACCTTTAGTTAAGGTACTATGGCGAAATGATGAGGTCGAGAAAGCACCATGGGAACGTGAAGAGGATATGAAGAAAAGCCACCCAGAATTATTCTAATTTTCGAGGACGAAAATTTTGTAAGGAGGGTGGATTGTAATAACCAAAATTTCTATGGACTCATGATTTCCTTGTACATAAGAAATTTAAGTTTGTATTATGTGTTTATGAAATGTTTTATGAAAATTATGAGTATCAATGTGAAATTCATAATTTTATTAGTAAATGTTTGGGTTCTCATGAGACTCAATAAGCAGTTTACTTAGTCAAGCATGTGACCTTTGAGCTAAAAGGGAAGAAAATTTCTAAGATTTTATGTTGGTCAAAGTTTGACCGAAAAAGTCAAAGGTTGACTAAAAAGGTCAAAAAGATGACAGTACAGTTATGTGACAAAGCAGTATGGAAAATATACTGTGAAAACAGTCTTTATGGACAGGATAGCACGAATAGGCTTTAAAACCACCTTAGAAAATCAAGCACCCTAAGTTAGAAATAAGGGTAAAAGAGCTTAAGGAAATAAGAAAAAATTTTATACAGTTCATTTTTACACAGATAAATTTTGGACTGTAGTATGATATAACAGTACTGTGTTTTAGTGAGCACAGTATTGGAAATATCTGTGTTAGCTCAAAAATGGACTGCATATTGAAGAAAAGAACCAAACAAGCCCTAATGAGGATGACATCACCTTATCCTCAAATTATGACATCATAATCAATTAAACAAAAATTGGATAGTATTATGCAGTGTTCTAGACCATTGTGGCCGGCCACCTAAGGGGATTTTTGGGCAAATTGATGCTAGTTTGAGGACTTTATGGCAAATTGAAGAAGTTCTTCCTCACCTATAAATAGGTGGTGGGGGTGTGAACTTTTTGTTCACAAAATTTGAGAAATGCAACTAGATTATGCCCAAATTTCTCCACAAAATTTACTCTCAAAACCGAATTTAAGAAAGGAAGGGAGAAGAGGAAAAATTCAAGAGGGAGAGCCTTAGGATAGTTGGATTTGTAGTTAGAACCCCAAACCAAAGTTGGAAAAAAATTTTTGGTACCCAATCTAGGTGAAAGGCCGGTTGTGGGGGGAGAGAAAAAGTGAGAGAGAAAAGCCTCCAAGGTGACCGAATTTGGTGTAGAACAAAGCTAGGGGGCTGAAAAATTTTGGAACCCATCAAACAAAGGGAAGCCGGTTGTTGGAGGAGCCAAGGATAGGGGGAAAAGCTTTGGTCAAGCAAGCCAAACCCTTGGGTGGAACTAGGTATAAATCTCTTGATCCTTAGCTTTCCAATTTAAGTTTCAATTTGAAATTTAAGTGTATTTCAAGTTGAAATTGTAAGAGCATAAGCGCATTTCATTTTTCAAGCCCTAGTTTAGAATTTTAGGTCTTGTGCTTGATTATTAGAGTTATGGTTGATTTGGTTCATTATGCCTTGCATGTTATATGCTTGTATGTTTGCTAGGGTTTTTATGCTTAAGATATGATGATTATGAATGTCCCCAATTGTGTATGATGACAAAAATTATGATAGAAATGTGCTGCATGTTTGATGTTAGGCTCTCGGCTGCTGCCGATTGAGGTAGAGTGCACGATTAGGACGTAAAATGGATTTAAAACCAAAAACTGCCAGTTCGGGTAAAAACTGGCCAGTTTTCTAGAAAACAGATTTTGAGGTCCTTAGAAGCCGAATTTGGGGAAACTTAAAACATGAAAGTTGTAGAGAAGGGTTTTTCCTAGTAGGAATCATTTACCGTTTTCCAAAATAGGGCTCCAACGGCCTCGGTTTTGACAAAAATCCGAGCCTGACCGTGCCCAGACTTCATGCACTTCCAGGTGAGTTCAACGGGGAAAACGAAAGGGCTAGATTCCGATCTGGGTTTTGTGAAAAACACGAACGTTGCTGGATTTTTTGATATCTAAAACTTTCGTGAAGACAACTTTTTCAAAGTCAGCCCATATTTTTAAATAAAACTAGATTTCTAAAAACTGTGCAGGAAACAGTAAATTCCTGTACAGGATTTTCGAAAACAGTGCAAGAAAAAGGGCATTCTTGCACAAACACTAATAAGTTAATTATGGAAACTATTCCAACGGCAGTTCCAACACTTAATGATTTTTTTTAAAAACCCCATTCTAAGAATCCCAAAGTTTTATAAGTTAAACAAAGGATTGTTGTATAAAAAGAGATAAAAAATGTTATGTTTTTCCAAAGAAAAACAAAAGGGAAATTAGACTCAAATTGTCTTAAAATTGGGTAGACTAGATGATGACCAACAGTAATCGGGAAGGATACCCAGATTATTGGACTGGGCCCAAAACCCAAAAGGTTACCCTATGTAACCTAATAAGTTATAATCCAAGTGTGGTAGACCATGAACATTAGGGTTACTTGTGGTAACCAAGTAAGTTATCATGTGCATATATGGGGAACATATAACTAAGGTTATGTATGAATGTTGGTGAGATCCTCCAACATTTTTAATCCTTACCTATGACCTTTATTATAGCAGGAGATAACCTGCTGTTGTTTCCGGACTTGGGACGTCACATTAACAGACATAGTAGACGAGGTAAGTACAAACCTCACCTACAGTATGGAAAATAGTAAGCTATTTTCAAATATATATAACATGTTCCATGTATGTCATGTTATGCCATGCTATGCTATGCCATGCTATGCTATGTTATGCTATGTTATGCTATGCCATGTCATGTTAAGCTATGATAAGCTACGTTAAATCATGTTAAGCTATGTTAAGTTATGTTAAGTCATGATAAAACATGATTTATGATTATGTCATGTTTATGTCTCATGTACATCATGATTAATAAGATCACAATTAAAGATTCTTAGCCTTGGAATACATAAGACTAAGACTAAACCAAGTCAAGCATGGTGTCGTACCAACCTCCCACTAGATGGAGGATACATGTTTTAAGTTTATGATTATCAACCTCTCGATAATACGTGAGGGTATATGATAATCAACCTTCCGCTAGATCGTGAAGGGTTATGTATATGATTTCCAGAATTGTTAAGGGCCTTGCAAACCCTGATGTTCTGAGGATTGCGCGCTTTTGGTACGTACACAAGGGGCCCATATGTTAAGCAAGATAATAAGTTCAAGTTAATAATTGATTATAAAAGATTCATAATTGATTCATGCATAAGTTGCACGATATTTGTTACGTTTTGTGAGACTATGTTTGTACTTGCTGGGCGAAAGCTCATCAGTATATTTCATACTATAGGTAAGAGGCCTGCAGCTTAATTGGTGGGCCAGGTGGACGATGCGGCGGGTGAAGGGCGGTGTGGGATACCACTATGTAAATTTTTCCGCAAGTTCTGCTAAGTTTATATATATACATATATATATATATATATATTTTAAAGTAAGTTATGTTGTACAAAAATTTGAGGATTTAAAGACTCAAGTAAGTTGTAAGAATTATGTATGCTTTTCATCCCAGTATGTATGTATGATAAGTTTACCATATGAGCAACCCTAATTATATATGTAAGTTGGAAAAAAAAAATTTATTCTAAATTTTCCAAGTAAGTTTAAGCTATATGTAAGTTCAAGTATGTATGGTAACAACCCTACGTAGGTTGGGGCGTTACACGTACCTTATTTCTTGGATTCCGGAATTACTAGAGCGATTGACCAACGTGTCTTCTCTATTATTCTCGAGTTCCACGTCTCAGAGTGTGTGTGGGCACACGTTCTATGAATCCAAGTGACCAGTATTGCTTTTCGAAGTCTAGATCCTTCCTTCTCAATTCTGATGTTCCTCGTTGAGAATATTATCCAACTTCTTTCTTTAAAACTGCAAAACAGGAACCGGTTAACCTCCTATGAAAATTATCACTCGGTTTAACCTTCCTCACAATTTTGATTCAATGGAATTTTCTCTCTTTTTCTCTCTCACAAGATAGCCGAATTTCATGATGTGGAAGAAACCCAAATTATTTTTCTTCTCACTCCAAAAAACGTTTTTCTCCTTAGTGAATGACCAAAAAATTAGTTTTTCAAGAATTCCTAGCCTTTATATAGAAGTCCAATCCTTTTCAAAATTTATCTCCTTTAAAAAATAATTAATAATTATTTTTCTAGATAAATTTTGAATCAAAAGATCATACAACTTTAGGACTAGATTCATTGAACCTAAAAACGTTTTTCCAAGAGGAAATCTTTCCTCAAAAATTTCGGCCACCTTTGAAATTCAAAGGTTGATTGGTGGTTCAAATCTTAAATGAAGAATCTAGACTAGTCAAAAGATCCTAGTCCTATCTAGATTCAAATTCCTTTTAAACCTTTTTGAATTAAATATTCCTTTTAAACCTTTTTGAATTCTGATAAGTTCGAATTGTTCGTCAAAGAATCCAAAGAGAAAATTCTCTCACATTTTTGAAAATTACTTCTAAAAAAACTCCCATTAGCTTCAGAGCATGCCTTTTTATAGGCTGCTAGGTACAATTCTTTTTTGCTAATTTATTCTCTAATAAATTCAGTTTTGACAAAAAGAAAAACAAATCAGGAAACTGACCAACTCTTCCTAATTCACGCCTACAGCTAGAAAAGGAAAGATTAAGTATTTAAATTGGCTTTATTATCAGCCATTATACCAAAAGAATCATGCCTAAATAAGGAAAGTTAAATAAATTGGCATGCAAGCCTTACAACCCAATTTTACTTGCTAAAATTAAACTTAACCCTGGCTAGATTCTTCTCGAACTAAAATAGGATCAACATTCCATGCTCTTGTTCTTGCCATGTCCTCATCACCAAGGTTCCTGTTTTTGTTGTAGCAATGGGTCGAGGTCTCCCATCCAAACCTAATCGTAGAACGTTCTTGGGTTCCTTTTCATTGTCGGGTCTCTTTATGCTTGGCGGGGTTCGCATCATAAACAAGATATTTTTAAGAAAGAAAAATACACTAAGTTACATAAGAATACGGTAAGAAGTATATAACCAATGGTAATCGGATGGGATACCAATTTATTATGTTAGGGTCTGTATCCATGATTACAAATGATAACCGGATAAGATTCATGTTTGCTATGTTAAGGTACCAATGGTAATCGGATAGGATACCGGTTTACTATGATAGGATTTGTATCTATAATTACCAAAGGTAATTGGATTGGATACCGATCTAGTATGTTATGGTTTATAGTTAAATGTTAATCGGATTTGTATCTATAATTAAATGTTAATTACCAAAGCTAGAATGACTCTTATCTTACACCCTGTTTGAAACAGGAATATGACCTGTTATCGTGCCTTGATGGAACGATAAACCAAGAGTATAGGAAAATTGATAAGTACAACTCCGCCTACAACATATGCAAAATGTTTTTATTACATTGCATGTTTTTCAAAATTTCATGCATTGATTTACATGATGTATATATGTATATATGTTTTATATTTTATGTTTTATTATTGTGACATCATGAAAGCATGTTCACTAATAATAAATCGCATGATAAGAACAAGATTAAGTTTTCAAGTAAGAAATAGTTAATATTGAAGTTTTCAAGTATGATCAACTAAGAACAAGTTTTCATGTATAAGATAAGACAAGCAAGTTTCTTGTATCGTACCGACTTGCCATGAGGGCGGGTTTAAACGGTTTGGTCCATAGTTTGAGTTGGATTGGATTGGCTGCCCCAACCACTCCATGTTAAACTGTTTGGTTCATGGTTTGAATTGGATTGGACTGGCCGCCCCAATCACTCTATGGCTATATGTCATGGTACGTGCACTCATGCTATGTAGGGGGCCTAAAACTAAATTAATATAAGAAAGCATAATTGATTTATAAGAAAGCATAATCGGTTCATGCCTTCTTTTATTAAAAATATTTTATGGAATAGAAAGTTGTACTTACTGAGCATAAGCTCATAACTTATGTTCATGCTGTAGTAAGCAACCTACTGGCAATGCTTGATACAAAACTGTGGAGAGATGGCACTGCAGACTGTGAAATTTGAGTTGGACACTGCCACAGGTTTTGAAAAATATGTTTTGTAAAATGTGTTTGTATTATATTATGATAAGTTGATGGTACTACTATATGATAACTAGTATGATTTGTAAAAATATGGTTTGAAAGCTCAGTACTCGAGTGAGTACATATAAATAAGTATGAGTATAAGTTAAGTTTTAAATTGAATTTTAAAAAGAAATAATAAAGGAAAAAAAAAAGATTTCCGTATTTTTACATAAATCAAAAGTAAGTTTTAAGATGAAGTATGTCTAAGTAAGTATGGTATGGTAACGGCCCCACGAAATTGGATCGTTCCAAAGTTGGTATTTAAGTTATGTAAATACAAAGTCACGGCCCTACGTAGGTCAGGTCGTGACAATATAAATGATCAACATTGGTATTGACACAATCAAAAGTATGGTATGACCAACACTTGTATTAATAAAAGTATGGTCATTATAAAAATTACCACCCGGTTATTATATAAATGACCATCACTGGTATTGATCTATCACAAAAGTATGGTCATTACAAAAATTATCACCCAATCATTATGTAAATGGCAAACATTGGTATTGACACTAACAAAAGTATGGTCATTACAAAAATTACTACCCGGTCATTATGTAAATGACTAACACTTGTAAATGACACTAACAATAATAATAATACAGTATATAAATTACTTGTTTCTCGCCAACAGTGGTTAAAGCTGGCATCACAGCATCAAACTTCACATTATCTATGGAGGTCCATGACATCATACAAGGATTGGCCTCAACGTGCTTGGTCATGAATTTACTTGCTATTGTTGGGATACTCTCATATGCCCAAACGAGTAAGGCATGAGGAAAGCCCGCGATACTGTATTGCAGTTTATCAATCTTCTTTAATGGTTTTCTCTTTAAAGACAGCTTGTTTTCAACTACATTATATATTACAGCTCAGGTTGCCTCCCATGAGAGGACACCCCATGGAAAAGTATTGAACTCCTCCAAGTTATCGGCTAGGACAAAATATTTTAGGTCTATCTTCACGGAATTTGCATTTGCAAGAGGAATGCAAAATCATGTACAATAAACCAAGCTTGACAGCATCGTCATCGTTGTCAAATTTTGCATTCAACAGCTGCACCTCCAAATATTCTCTCTACATGGCTCGTAATCTAGAAAAATATCCACTCATTAATCGGTTATCAACTGCCAATGCGAGATGGGTAGACCCTACACATTTCATGTCAGTTATCAGGTAGAACTCATTGACAGAAAATCTACCCAGGTCTTCACCAACCTCAAACCACAAAGCATCACCATTCCTGAGTGATCCGTTAAATGCATTACAATGTTGTACAAGATCTGCCCAGCCTAGCCAAACGTCTTCAACTTCAGAAATTTCTTAATACATGGCTACCGGATCACTCTATGGTACTATCAGGGTGACAACCACTCTTTCAAGTTTTTAGAAGTCTCTGCAATGTTAATGAAAGTATTTATTTTTGCACGGGTAATTTCAGTATCCGTACGCATCGAACATACAGAACCTGCGGTAATGGTATCACAAGAGAGTAATTATATATATGACCATCAAGTACTCATAAAAATGACCAGCTGAAATGAACATAACTCTAAGTAATTAAATTAATGATCAGAAAATCATCATAAAAATGACCTATGGGTAAAATTACGACATGATCTCAAATAAATAACCACACAACTGTATTTTTCAATATCACCAACAATTAACAAAACATCAACACAAACATAAACACCTTCGGCAATGAAAAATTTACATAAACCAATACACTCAATTTTCCTCTCAATATCCAAATACCAAACTAACAAACTTTTAGTTTACGTCACAAAATCAAATAAAAATACAAACTTTACATTTTTTATGCAAATTTTTTGTCAACAAATCAATTAGAAATGCAGAATCTTTTCAAAAACACATATAAAAATATAAATTTATTTTTATCAAAATCAATAAAAAATACAAACGTCCACATAAAAAATACATATTTTTTCCAAATGTATTTTAAAAATGCAAACTTTATAAACAATTAATTACAAACGCAAAATTTTTACCTCTTTAGCATCCGATTTCTTCTTCTCTTCTAGGGTTCTTTTCGCCTTCCTAGATTTCTTGGCTTCGATTTCCCCCTGCTATCTCTTTAACCCTTCCTCGAGCGCCCTTCTTTTTTTCTCTGGTGCCGGTTTTTTAGTATTTTTCTTCGTCGGTGGCCTTTTTTCTACCGAAGACATTACTCGGAAAGACCTCTTTTCGGGAATAATAGTTTTCTCTGCCAACTTCGTGGATTTAGACATAGGAGACTGAAGAATTTTTGATTGGGTTTGGGTGGTTTAGAATATTATTCACCTATTACAGAGTCTAAAAAGCTTTATAGAGGGCGTTGGTGGTGGTTTCCAATGGTTTCGAACGATTTCCAAGTGGTTGTGGAGTGGTTTCCGACGGTTTCTATGGCTAGTAGTCTCTCTTTCTTGTTCATTCTCTTTCTCTCTCTAAAGGGGAGTTTCTCTCTCTAAAATACTGAAAATGGTTTAAAATCAAGTTAGGGCATTAGAGGGAGATTTGGATGGGTGGGAAGTGGGGGTAATCCCAGAATTTGACATCCCCAAAAAGCTTTTGGATCCCACAAATTAGAAGGAAAAATGACGTGACAGTGCTAGCAATGAAAGAAAACAAAAGTAATGCTAGTTTTAAGAAAATTTTTCCCACATGTGCTATTTTTGAAATTAACCCTTTAGAAAAGGATTATTGTATGCCCAAGTGTATCTAAGATCTGGTATACCTTTTTTCGCAACCATCCAATTACACCTCAATACTAACCATTAGATTAGACATTACAGTAATGCCCCTAAAGGAGATTTACCACAGTCGCTCCCAAATAAACAATAAAAAGCCATTTGCCTATGCTGCCTTCTGCAATAGCCCGGGAACAAGTGTCCAAAATTTAAATAAATATCGACTTCTCTTATTTTTTTTAAAATTTTATTTCTTTGTTTCTTTATCCAAGGAAATGATGAAAATGAAAAATAATTCATTACCTATTTTTTTATGTTTTTTTTAATCATATATTTTGAATTTGTATCAACCCAAAAAACATATTTTGAATTTGTAAAAAGAATATACTTTTTATTTCTGGAGTATTCTAAAGTATACGTCTTAATTTGATTCATGTCTTATATCTTTATTTGGAGTAGTGCTAGAGATATCAAATATAATCTCAACTTTTTAAGTTCCAACTCATGTGTCATATTCTTATTGGTAAATACAATCAATCGATATGACAATACTTTGAATAGTTACTAATAAAAAAATGACAATTCATATGCCACATAGGTTGGTATTCCATAGTTAGAATTTAGAGTTGATGTACCTAGTATTTTTTCTTTGCTTATCTATGCATGATTTTGACTAACTAAAGTGATAAGAGCAAATTGCTTATTTAGTCCATAAACTTTTGAGTTTGTGCAACTTTGGTCCTAATCTATTTTTCGTAAATGAAATGCCCCAAAACTATTATATTATTGCTACTATAGTCCTTTCCATTAATTTAGATGCAATCCATTAGCAATTTGAGTAAAAAGTGATTCTAGCGTTTTTAATACTTTATGGTCATTTCAGCTGCGAAAAATTGAACAGGAAATGCTACTCAACTATTAAAATATTACTACGATAGTTATTTTCATTAATTTTTTAGTGGAATCTGATACTGATAAGTGAGTTTTTACTCACTTATTTAATGTCTTGAAAATGGATAATTTACAAAATTTTCATATTTTTTTAGGTTGGTTTAATGTGTTTGTGAGTGTTTCAGATGAGCAATGAAAAATTGGATTTTGGAAGAAATGGAGATGAAAATCTAGTTTTAGCCCGCAACGAAGGCGCGGGCGTGCCTCACAGGGCACGCGCCCACGTGCCCACTCGACCAAGTCAAAAGAGGGCGTGGCGCCCAGCAGCGCGCGCTCAGCCACCGCGCGCCCACCAGTGCACGCCCAGTGCCCGCGCTCCCAGCCCACCAGCGCGCGCCCAGTGCCCGCACGCCCACCAGCGTGCCTCAGCCAGCGCGCGCCCTGCCTCAGTGCGCCTCAGCCAAGCGCGCGGCTGCGGGCTCTCAGACGCGCCTGCCCATCTCTCGGCTTGGAGCCCCACGAACAAAAGGAGGGGAGTTTGGGGCGTGAAAAGGGAGCAAGAGGACAGACCCAGAACCTGTAGATGGAAAATAGAGAGAAGTTCTAGGGTTTGAAGGCTTTTCTTGGAGATTGAAGGAGATTGAATACTTGGGAGCTTGTTCTTGTAATGACCCGCCTAACGTAGGCCGTTACCATACATACTTACTTACTTACTTGATAACTTACTTAACAATATGCAAAAATTGGGACTAAATTTTTTTTTTTACAAACGATATATATATATAACTTTGAAATTGGGATTACTCGCAGTAATCACTTACATATATATATATATATGTACATAAACTTATTTGCTTATCATAATTTTGTACTTAGACTCTGTAACGACCCGCCTAGCACAGGCCGTTACCATACATGCATATATATCAGCCCTTTGTAATAACTTAATTACATGAAAAATAGTAGAATTTTTTTTTTTTAATACTGTGCTAACTCGCACATACTGTAACTAAAAGAATGATATACAAATATCAAATCATATACTTAGAACGAACAAAACGCGTAGCGCCATCTTTTCCCACATTTCACAGTTCGCCCTACCATGCTCCTCCATCTTGTATCAGCAACTGCTTGCAGGTTACTTACCTACAGCATAGACGTAAGACAGTGAGCTTTCGCTCAGCAAGTACAACTAACTATACCGCGACAATACAAACACAACATATCCTAACATATCATAACATATCGTAACATAACATTTCATAGCATATCATAACTTATCATAGCATGTCATAACTTATCATGGCATATGCATGAACCATTTATGCTTCATTATGCTTTCTTATTACTTCATAACATTCTTTCTTAACTTATCTTTACTTATGGGCCCCATAACATAAGTGTCCGTACCGGGCGCGCAACTATGGACTTACTCTTGCCATAGCTCAACCCGACCTCACGCGGGTCGGTACGACACAGGTAAGCTTGCTTGCCATCATAACTTTCATCGTTTCATATCTTGATCTTATTCTTATTAATTGGTGAACATGCTTCGTGATGTCTCACACAATTAAATCATGATCCTATCTTAACCATACCATAGCCATAACATATCCTATATCCTCTCATAACATGATTCTAGCATATTTCATAATATTTCATAGCACATGACATAACATACTACATAGCCTAGCATATTATAACACATAACATGGCATATATAACACATCATAGCATTTAACCCTTTTATAGCACATGGCATAACATAACATATAACAATAACATAGCATAACAACATAACATACAATAAGGTATACACTCCTAGCATACATCTAACAATAACATACTTCGGCAAGTACCACAACAAAGCCTATGCTGTAGGCGGTGGTTGTACTTACCTCTCTCGCTATGTCCCACGTAATGCTGCTCCTCTTCCGAGTACAGCTGCAGGTTACTTCCTGTTTGATGAAGGACACAGTCTAGTTAAACTCGTGAAATGTTGGTGACCTAACCAACATGCTTACATGATCCTGGTTGTATGTCCCTTTGTGCATAAAATCTTACTTGGTTACACTTAGTAACCCTATGGTTATGAATTTGTTTCTTTAAAAGGTTACATTGGGTAACCTTATATGCTAAGCCATAACATACCATTAGGGTTAAATCATCTTCCAACCTTAGGCTTCTTCTTTAATCCACAACTAACGGGTTATGTCCATTAACCCTTTATCTTAATTCAATGGGTATCCTTTAGGGTTACATTAGATAACCCTTAAGGTTAACTAAGTCAATATTGTTAGTCAACCAAAGTCAACTATGGTCAACTACGGTCAACTATGGTCAACCCCCCTATGGGTCAACCTTTGGGCCTTGGGCTCGACCCAGTAACTTGGGTATCCTTCCCGGTTACCATGCGTAATCGCTTTACTTACTAAACCTTAGCTTAAAAATCTTATTTTTCCTTAACTTGGAAAATTTAGGGAAATTAATCCCAAAACTCTTTACTTGACTTGTAAAAAAACCATATTCTTAAAATGGGGTTTTGTAAAGTCATTTGAGGTTGAAAACTGTCATTGGAACAGTCTCCATCGTCAAAGCAGTGAAAATTAGAAAAATATAGTTTTTCTGAAACAGTTTTTGGAAAATCCTGTGCAGAAATTTCTTGTTTCCTGCACCGACTTCAGAAAACCATATCAGTTTAAAAATCCATTTAGAATTTGAAAGAGTTGTCTTCACAAAATTTGTAGCTCTCGAAAAATCCTAAAACTTTCATTTTTTGTGAAAAATCCAGTTCCGCTTGTATCCTTGTCAGTTTTCATTTGAAACTGGCTGGTCGTGTAAACTAGGTCTGGGCAGACTAGTCTCGGATTTTTATAGAAACAGAGGCCATTGGAGCCTCATTTTGAGAAACCGTCCGCGTTGCCCCCTAGGAAAAACTCTTCCGAATAACTTTCATGTTTTACGGTTCACCCAAATCGGCCTCTAAAGGCCTTAAATTTCCACTTTCCCGAAACTGGCCAGTTTTGAATCCGAACTGGCAGTTTCGGTTGTTAAGTCCGGTTTACGTCCTATTCCGTGAAGTCTAACTCGACCGAACACGCGGGAGCCTAAATAGCATACAAGCAGCATATTCTAACGTCCCACATGAATCATCATGTATCTCTAACGTCTCCATGCAAACCAAAACAGATCTGCCCTAACCTAGGGTTTGCATGATCTAGGTTTGCATCACATTCCATTCATCTCATGCCAATCTTGGCTAGCACTAGCAACCTAGCATAATTGCCACAACCGGCTTGCACAAACAGGGCACATACCAACCATCTAATCATGCAAAAAAATCCTAGCATGCAAGCATGCATACACATATAGCAAGCAAAGCATAAATAAAGCCATAGCCAAACCACCCTTAAAATCCTAATCAAGCACCATACCTAAAATTCATCTGTGTAAAAACAGATAGTATAACTTTTTTCTAATTTCAAGTCCTTTTTGCCCTTGATCTATACTAGGTGTGCTTGATTTTCTAAGGTGGTTTTAAAGCCTATTTGAGCTATCTTGCCCATTATATCAAGTTTTACAGTATCTTTTCCATACTGCATCACGTAATACTGCAAAGTCAACCCGTTGACCGCTCTTGGTCAAACTTTGACTTTCTTGGTCAAACTTTGACTTTTCCGGAATTACGTACTTTTTCATCCTTTTCGACTTAAAAGGGCGTTTGCTAACCTTAGCAACTTATTTTGAGTCTTATTAAGCCATAAGATCTCATAAAAAGTGTGAAAAACTCTTAACTGAGCTTTTCCGTAAATACCTCCATGGCATGCATATAATTCCTTTTGCAAAGGAAACAGTGACATAAAAATTCTAGGTATTACAGATACAACATAATCAAAATAAACATGGCGGAACTTAACAAAATGCGTAGCAGTTTCCAATCCCACAATTTCACAGCTTTGCATTGCCACACTCCACCGTCTTGTATCATGTACTGCCATAAGTTTGCTTTCCTACAGCATAAACATAAATTATGAGCTTTCGCTCAGCAAGCACAACTATTGATCCGCAAAACATTTCATAAAACATAATGCATGAATTCTTTATGCTTTCATTATGTTGTCTTAACTTAACATAATTCTAGGGCCCTTACATAACATAAGTGTACGTACCATGGCGCGCTGCCATGGAGTGGTTGGGGCGGCCAGCCCTGTCCAACTCAAACCATGGACCAAACCCGACCTAGTGCGGGTCGATACGACACAAGGCAACTTGCTTGCCATTATACTTGAAAGTTTTTCTTTAACTTGTTCTTGCTTTAACTTAATTGAAAATCAATTCATATAAATAGTTTCTTACTTGAAACCAAATTCTTATTCTTACCGAGTGAGTTATCGTTAATGAGCATGCCTCGTGATGCCATAATATCAAAATATTCATCATATAAAAATACATGCTATAACATTCATCATAAACATATCAACATGAACTTGAAAGCCATAAACATATGTCATACTCATATCTTCATGAACTTGAAAGCCATAAATATATATCATACTCATATCTTCTTGAACTTGAAAGCCATAACATATATCATACTCATATATTCTTCTTGAGCTTTCATATCTTCTTGAACTTGAAAGCCATAACATATATCATACTCATATCTTCTTGAACTTGAAAGCCATAACATATATCATACTTATATCACCATGAACTTGAAAGCCATAGACATTTATCATACTCATATTACCATGAACTTGAAACATACAACAAAAACATTTTTGATTATGCTGTAGGCGGAGTCGTACTTACCAGTTACTTTGCACCTTGAATTAAAATATTCCACTTAAACAGGTTGTTTTCCTGTTTTCAATGAAATCATAGGATAAGAATCATCCTATCATAATATCACAAATAACTCTAGTTACTATCCTATTACAAAACACAAACCCTAAAACTCAACTCCTTTTTGAATTTAGTAAGACTCTAGAATTCTGAAAAACTGTGTTTAAAACTTATTTATAAATTTTTGTTCTTTTTCTTATAAATATATTTTAAAATTGAAAAAGTTTTCTTCATGAAAGTTGTAGATATTGAAGTCTCCTACAACTTTTGTTTTTAACTCAAAACTCAAAAGTTGTCCTCTTCCTAGGTTGGCCGGCCTTAGGTGGAGCCTTAAGCTTGCTCTTGCTAACCAATAAGCAAGGCTAGCATGCTTACTAAGCAAGGCTAGAGAGCATGAGGTGTCAAGTGCTAATGAGGTTCATATTCTTGTAAATTACCTATTGATCCTTAAGAGCAACAAATTTGCTCATGATCCTCATGTGTTGGCCGACCTTTCATGTCTCAAATTGCCAAGTAGGCAAGTCTATAGTTCTTACTCACCAAAGCTAAAAACATAAGGTGGATTTTCCTTGTAATGGCCGGCCTTAGGGGGGTGAGGTGTGCAAACATTGGCTTGTCAAGGGAGCTAGGCTAAGGGAGGTTATTCATCAAAGCTAGACCATGAGCTGTCCCTCCCTCATGGTTGCCGGTCATGGTTAGTGATTTGGCAAAGCTTGAGCTAGCCAAGAGAGCAAGCTAGAAGAGTTGCTCACCAAAGCTAGGCCATGATGTGTTGTCTCCTTGTTATGGCCGGTTATAGTGATGAGTTGTGTAACTTTAGCTTGCCAAAAGAGCAAGGCTAGGAGGGTGACTCATCCAAGCTAGAGGCATGAGGTGTCTTATCCTCATGATGGCCGGCCATTGAGTGCCAAATGGGACAACTTGCTAATTGAATCATAAAACATAATCAACCAAGCAAAATTAAAGTGCTTAGTCACTAAACTTAGGGCATGATTTGTCAATTTTTAATGATACTTAAATTTCTCCACTTTGCATAATACTCTTTAAAAACAAGATTTCTTGCTCATAAGACCATGAGGTGGCCGGTTTCCTAGGCTATCCACATGGAAAAATAGGATTGGTCCAAATTAGAATTTGGAATCATCCAATCCTAACTTATTTCTTAATTTCTAACTAGATTAACTAAACTTGTAATAGATCATTAGCTTAGTTGAACTAGGAAATTTAACTTAAAAAGTCCATAGTTCAAAATTTTACATATTTGCTTATAGGTCCACAATTTTCTCTAAAATTGCACATTGACCACTAAAGGCAAAATATTTGCACTTTAGTCCTTATGAGGTGGCCGGCTAAGGTTAAGCTTTTGAACATTAAATTCTTGCTAAATCCTCCTCTAAAGAACTTTCTTTAACTTCTAAAAATTAATAATCATAAACTTTTCTTAAATTTACAAATTGACCCCTAAACATAAAATATTTACATTTTGGTCCCTGTAAGATGACCGGTTTTGGCAATGACACTTTTTATCTATTAAAAATGAAATGTCATATTATAAGACCTCGTTGACATATCTTCTAAATGCAGCTCATTTTCGTACTAACATAGATACTTAATTACTGTTTTGAACTGTAACAGTATACTGATACTGGACCATTGTCCAGAACTTATCTGAACTGCATATAGGATTTTTCCTAAATTTAAGAACTACTAACATAAAATCATAAAGCATAAATTTACCCTTTTTGACAAAAGGTCTTAAACTTGCGTAACTAACTTATTGAATCTTTTAGCAAAAGATTCAACAACTTTTCATAGAAAACATATCATACATATAGCATAAATAGACTTTGATTCTTAACGAAAGAAATCATAAGTTTACAAACAGGTTGGTTATTATAATCTACCCCCTTTAAAAATTTTCGTCCCCGAAAATCACTACAAGTAGGGATAGTTCTTTGTCATTTCTTCTTCTACTTCCCACGTTGCTTCTTCAATATTATGATTCTGCCATAACACTTTAACTATTGGAATGGTTTTGTTTCTTAAAACCTTTTCTTCCCGATCTAGAATCCGGATTGGCTTTTCTTCATAAGTCAAATCCGTTTGTATTTCAATTGGTTCTTGTCTTAGCACATGAGAAGGATCAGGTATATATTTCTTTAACATTAAAACGTGAAAAACATCATGTACAGAAGCCAAAGATGGTGGCAAAGCAAGCATATAGGCTACTTTTCCAATTATTTCGAGAATTTCAAAAGGACCTATATATCTTGGACTAAGCTTTCCTTTCTTACCAAACCTCATAATTCCCTTCATTGGAGCAATTTTAAGAAAAACAGAATCTCCAACTTGGAATTCTAAGGGTCTTCGATGTTTATCAGCATAACTCTTCTGTCGACTGAAAGCTACATCGAGTCGTTGTTTGATCATCTTGATGTCTTCTGAGGTTTTTCTGATGAAATCCGTAGTTTGAAGTTGCTTCTGTCCAACTTCTTGCCAATGGATGGGAGATCGACACTTTCTTCCATATAACGCTTCAAATGGAGCCATACCAATTGAAGCGTGATAGCCATTATTATACGAAAATTCGATCAAGGGTAACTTCTGATCCCAGTTTCCCTTGAAATCCAGAGCACAAGATCTCAACATATCTTCTAATGTTTGGATAGTGCGTTCCGATTGTCCATCTGTTTGACGATGAAAAGCGGTACTGAACTTCAACCTTGATCCCATAGCTGTGTGAACACTTTTCCAAAATCGCGAAGTAAAACGCCCATCTCGATCTGAAATAATGGATTTTGGAATTCCATGCAACCTAACAATCTGAGATACCTAAATTTCAGCTAATTTCTCAACTAAAAAGGTGGCTTTAATAGCAATGAAATGGGCTGATTTGGTTAATCTATCCACAATCACCCAAATCATACATTTCCACCTGCGGTCCTGGGTAATCCAACTACGAAATCCATGGTGGTTTGTTCCCATTTCCATTCTGGGAGTTCTATCTTTTGAAGATCTCCGCCAGGTTGTCGGTGTTCAGCCTTAACTTTCTAACAAGTTAGGCATTTTGATACAAATTCAACAATTTCTCTTTTCATGTTCGGCCACCAAAAATTCTCTTTGAGGTCCTTATACATCTTAGTAGCACCAGGATGAACTGAATATGGCGTTTCATGTGCTTCCGACATGATTTGTTTCCTAAGAAATTCAAAGTTAGGAACACAAATCCTTCCTTTGAAGAGAATTAGTCCATTTGTAGTGTCTTAAATTCCTCATCTTCTCACCAAGAAGTTGAATCTTTAGCAGAAAGGAACCTTTTTCTTAATAACACTTAATGGATTCTAAGAGATTGGACTGAAGAGTCAAAGCAGCTAGTTTCCCCGTTATAAGTTCCAATTCGAAATCAGAAATTTCTTTTTGGAGAGGCTTGGACAATATTTCAACTGACATAAGCATACATGATGACTTCCTGCTTAACGCATCTGCCACTTTATTTGCTTTTCCAGGGTGGTAAAGGATTTCACAATCATAATCCTTTACAAGTTCAAGCCATCGACGTTGCCTCATATTGAGCTCCTTTTGAGTAAAGATGTATTTGAGACATTGGTGATCGGTAAAAATCTCACATCTATTACCATACAGGTAATGTCTCCAAATCTTCAAGGCGAAAACCACCGCAGCAAGCTCCAAATCGTGCGTCGGGTAGTTCCGTTCATGGTCCTTCAGTTGGCGTGAAGCATAGGCAACCACATTTCTTCCTTGCATAAGGACAGCTCCTAATCCAGTTCTCGACGCATCACTATAAATGGCGAAATTTCCTGCATCAACGTCAGGAATTATTAATACTAGTGCACTTGTAAGCTTTCTCTTGAGCTCTTGGAAGTTTTCTTCACACTTCTGTGTCCAATCAAACTTTCTCCCCTTTTTAGTAAGAGCTGTTAGTGGCGCTGCTATCTTGGAGAATCCCTCAACGAACCGACGATAGTATCCGGCCAAACCAAGAAAGCTTCGTATTTCCGTAACGTTTTTAGGTGCTGACCAAGCACTAACTGCTTCTATTTTAGCAGGATCAACGGAAATTCCTTCCGTTGAAACTAAGTGGCCCAAGAAATGTACTTTTTCCAACCAAAATTTACATTTTGTGAATTTGGCGTAAAGCTGATTCCGTCTTAATGTTTCCAACACTATTTTGAGATGCTGCTCATGTTCTTTTATAGATCTTGAGTAAATCAAAATATCGTCAATAAAAACGATAACAAACTTATCTAGATATTCTTTAAATACCCGATTCATGAGGTCCATGAAAATAGCTGGGGCATTAGTCAATCCAAACGGCATGACAAGAAACTCATAATGCCCATAGCGTGTTCGGAAAGTTGTCTTAGAAACATCTTGTAATGACTAAAAGTTTTCGGACTCATGATTTTCTTGTACATAAGAAATCTAAGTTCGTACTATGTGTTTATATGATATTTTATGAAAATTATGAATATCAATACAAAATTCATAATTTTATCAGTATAGGGTTGAGTTCTCGATAAATTAGCTATGAGACTCCATAATAGGCCTTTTAAGGAAAAAGGTATGACGAAATTTCATGAATTCATATTGGTCAAAGTTTGACCGAAAAAGTCAAAGTTGACCAGAGAAGTCAAATATAAGACAATACTGTGATACGATAAGCAGTATGGGAATTATACTGCGAAAACCGTCTTTACGGACAAGATAGTATAATTAAGATTTAAAACCACCATAGAAAAGTCAAGCACCTAAAATAGGGTATTAAGGGCCAAATAGCTTTAAATAAAAAGAAAAACTTTTACACAGTCCAAATATACGCAGATGAATTTTGGACTGCAGTTCAGTATAACAGTACTGTTGGAAAAATTGGATCCGATAACAGAGTTACAGCGCAGCGGAAGTTTTAAAATTTTTATGCCGATTTGAAAAGAAGCTCATGATGCATATAACAATAAATTAAATTCATGATCAAGCGTACCTTATTTCTTGGATTCCGGAATTGCGAGAGCGTTTGACCAACGTATCTTCTCTATTATTCTCGAGTTCCACGTCTCAGAGTGTGTGTGGGCACACGTTCTATGAATCCAAGTGACCGGTGTTGCTTTCCGAAGTCTAGATCCTTCTTTCTCAATTCCGATGTTCCTCGTTGAGAATATTATCCAATTTCTTTCTTCAAAACTGCAAAACAGGAACCGGTTAACCTCCTATGAAAATTATCACTCGGTTTAACCTTCCTCACAATTTTGATTCAATGGAATTTTCTCTCTTTTTCTCTCTCACAAGATAGCCGAATTTTATGATGTGGAAGAAACCCAAATTATTTTTCTTCTCACTCTCAAAAACGTTTTTCCTCTTTGTGAATGACCAAAAATTAGTTTTTCAAGAATTCCTAGGCTTTATATAGAAGTCCTATCCTTTTCAAAATTTATCTCCTTTAAAAAATAATTAGTTATTATTTTTCTGGATAAATTTTGAATCAAAAGATCATATAACTTTAGGACTAGATTCATTGAACCTAAAAACGTTTTTCCAAGAGGAAATCAATCCTCAAAAAATTCGGCCACTTTGAGATAAATCTTGATTGGTGGTTCAAATTTTAAATCAAGAATCTAGACTAGTCAAAAGATCCTAGTCCTATCTAGATTCAAATTCCTTTTAAACCTTTTTGAATTTAAATATGATTCACTTATTTGAATTAAATATTTTCCACACAACATCAACCATATTAATTAATTTAAATCAATGGAATATTTCAAATTTTCTTTACTCACAAAAACCGTGCACATCAATTTAAGGAAAGAAAAATCCATCAAATAATTTCCATTATTTAAATCAATTAATAATTTAATGTTAGGAATATATTTGAATAATTTTGAAACAAAATTTTCTTCTCTCCACCTATCTAGAAACCGTGCACCATATTTAGATTAGGAGAGAAAAATTTGTTTTCCAAAATTAAATAATTCAAACACAATCTTATTTCAAAATTCAATTAACCAATCTCATGTTGACAAATCATATTATTTGTCAACACAAATCTCACATGTCCAATCCTTTCTGGATTGCATGTTAGAGAGTATCATGTCTTAATAGACATTACTAAATTCCATTTAAATTTACCGATCCTATTAGGAACAAATCCCGAGACGCTATGCGGAACTATATGAGCTAATAGAGGGACCCGATGGAAATATGTACAGAGACTCCTATAATTGTGAAAAATTAATCCCAGATTAATTATTCATCAATTATCAACTTCAATACTATTCCACTAAAAGTTTGAAGCTGAACTCCTGTTTACATACCGTATTACGAAAGCTCTCTAACGTAGCGCTTCTTCCATGATTTATTCATCGCTTGCTTAATCCCCATATGTTATCCATGATTGAATTAACGACTTTTTCCGTTTTACCTTTTCAATCATTTTAACTTAAAGTTCCATTATTCTCTATTGAAAGAATCACCAATTGTAAAACCATACAATTGGTAAACCACCAAAGAACACAAAGTAAACCGATAGCCAAGATCTTGTTATACTATCTTTCAATCCCCGAATAATGCCTTTAAGTAGATAACATTTACTATCATTAAGATAGCTATGGATTCCGTATCTATGAATCTTGATTTCTCCATCCATAAGTCATGCACCCAAAACACAAGTATATTGTCCATGAATTAACAGTGTCTCACCTATAGTGCATTAAAGTACATAAGTCATGGATACGAACTCAAGTAATCATTTCAGGATTAAGATTAATGCAGGATGATAATCAAAGTGTCATTGATTCTTATAAACAGAATTATTAAACCGAATCAATTAACACTTTAGGTCCAGTCCAATGTCATACCTCAATACTAGTATACATTAAAGTTTCTACTCGGAACCTATCCGATGGTCAAGACAAACCATCCCTCCAAGGAAGTAGACAACCTTTACAATCTTATCATGAATAAGATCCCCAAATCTTATTCCATCGATTGCGGACTATTTATTTAGACTGTTATCAAATTACCACGTCTTCTATGTATACCCCGTATACATATGGTAATCCGATATATTACCAACAGCCAAGGAGTATTTTATGTTTGCTCAAAATAACCATACAATCAACTAATGAAAGTAAATAGGACACAACTTATTAAACATGAATAACATCCTCTTATTAATATCAAAATGTCATATTTACAGAAAATCCCTAATATTGATTTTCTATCCTTAGGGCACATTTAGATCCCAACAAGTATTAAATTGTACTGTGTATTAGTAAACACAGTATTGGAAATATCTGTGTTAGCTTAAAAGTGGACTGCATATTAAAGAACAAGCCAAACGAGGCCTTATGATGACATCACCCAAGTTTGGAATTATGACATCATTTTTGGATTAAAGAAAAATGGTGGAAAGAAATCAAAATTTTTGCCACCTTGCACCCAAAATGGCCGGCCACTTGGAGGGCATTTTAGCAAAATTTTGTGCAATTATTTTTACTCCAAGGATTTTTGAGCAAAAGTTGAACCAAAAATATTTGCAAAGGGACCCATTTTTTCACCTATAAATAGGCCACAAGGGGGGTCGGTTTTTGGTCCAAGAAATTGGAAAAAATCAGCCAAACTCTTGCCATTTTCTCTCTCAAGAAATCCGGACTTCCAAGTGTGAGCAAGAACAAAGAAAAAAATTTGAGAACCAAACGGGTTTTAGTGTTAGGGTGGTCGGTTTTTCTCTAGTGATTTCAAGTAAGGTTTTTGAAAATTTTTGGTGCCCATTTTTAAGGTTTAAGGCCGGCTGTGATAGGGTGAGAGAGTGAAAAAAATTGAGGTTAGTTGTGCATGATTTTGGTTCAAGAAGCCACCAAGGAATCAACCAAAATTTTGGTGCCACCTGGTGTAGCAACAACCGGTTTTGGAGGTGTCCAAGGGGGTGGGAGATTTTGTGAGCCAAACCCTAGCCAATTTTTGAGATAAATCAAGGTAACTATCCCTAAAAACTCAAACCCTAAGTTTTTAAATTGAGCTTTAATTTGAGAAATTTAAGTGTATTTCAAGCATTGGATGTAAGAGCATAAGCTCAATTTAATTTTTATGCCCTAGCTTAGAATTTTTAGGTTGGTGCTTAAATTTATGGTTTAGGTGGTTTTATTTACCAAGTATGCATGATTTTATGCTTTGGTTGCATGAAACTAGGGTTTACATGATTGAAGCATGATTTAGTTATATGTCCCCAAGTATGTTTAAGTTTATGCTTGATTATGCATGCTAAGTGTTTGATGTGATGATTGTTGATGTATGTTTATGCGATGATGGTATGGAACGTTAGAAACCGCTGCATGACTGATATTAGGCTCCCGCTGTGGACGATTGAGGTAGTGTGCGCGTATTAGGATGTAAAACCAAGTTAGGAATAAAACTGCCAGTTTTCGGGTAAAACTGGCCAGTTTTCTGGAAAAATGATTTTGAGGCCCTAGGGGGCAAAACGTAAAACATGAAAGTTGTAGAAAAGGGATTTTCCTAGGGGGCAATTAGATAGTTTTCAAAAATTAGGCTCCAAAGGCCTTCGTTTTTATAAAAACCCGAGCCTGACTGTGCCCAGGACTTATGCACGGCTAGGTGAGTTCAACAGGAAATAAGAGCACGTTAGAATCCGAACTGGGTTTTTTGTAAAACATGAAAGTTGTAGGGTTTTTTGAAAGCTAAAACTTTCGTGCAGACAACTTTTTCTAATTCAAAGCATATTTTTAAATATAAATGGATTTCTAAAAGCTGTGCAAGAAACATGAAATTCCTGTACAGGATTTTCTAAAACAATACAGGAAAACTGTATTTTTGCACCAACACCAATGTTTTGACTATGAAAACTGTTCCAATGACAGTTTTCAGCCCTTAATGATTTTTATAAAGTCCCACTCTGAAAAGCATGAATTTTTAAGTTAAACAAAAGATTTTTTCGCCGAATTTTCCAAATCGGATTTTTAAAGCCAAAATTTAATAACAAGACAATGACGGATAGTAACCAGGAAGGATACCCGAGTTACTAGGCTTGGCCCAAAAGCCCAAGTTTGACCCATGGAATGTTGACCTTAGTTGACCAAGAGGTTGACTTTGGTTGACCAAGTTTGACTTTGGTTGACCAAGTTTAACCAAGGTTGACCAGGGTTATCACATCAAAGGTTACGTTTTGTAACCCAATAAGTTATCATGTGTATAATTGGGGGACATATAACTAAGATTGTGTATGAATGTTGGAAAGGTTACCAACATTTTATAGGATTCTTATCCTATGTGTTTTTTTAATAGCAGGAAGTAACCTGCAGTTGCAACCTGAATCAGAGCAACGAAACCCAAGATATAGCATAACAGGCAAGTACAGACCTCACCTACAGTATGGAAAGTAGTAAATACTATTTTCAAGTATACATACAATGTTATGCTATGTTATGCTATGATATGTGATGTCATACTATGATGTGCTAAGTGATGATTATGACCTGTTATGCCATGAGAAGTTATGCCAAGTCATACTATGTTAAGTATGTTATGTCATGCCATGCTAAGTTATGTTAAGTCATGCCATGATAAGCTATGATAAGCCACGATATACCATGATTTATGGTTATGCCATGTTTGTGTCACATGTGCACCATGACTAATGAGATCATAACTAAAGATTCTTAGTTTTGGAATATACAAGACTAAGACTAAACCAAGTTAAGCAAGGTGTCATACCAGCCTCCCGTGATGGAGGAGGATACATGTTCAAAACAAGTGATGATTATTGACCTCTCGTTGATGCGTGAGGGTCAAGTTTATGATTCCCAGAACTGTTAGAGCCTTGCAAACCCTAACTTTGTCTGGAGGCTGCGCGCTTTTGGTACGTACACTATGGGCCCACATGTTAAAGACAAGATAATAAGTTTAAGATTAAGTCTAAAATGAAGCATAAGACATATAAATCAATCATAAATAGATCATGCATAAATTACATGATGTTTGGCATGTTTTAAGAGATTTGAAATGTTTTGTGAGATATGTTTGTACTTACTGGGCGAAAGCTCATTTGTATATTTCATACTGTAGGTAAGAAGCCTGCAGCTTAAGTGGTGGGCCATGCGGACGATGAGGCAGGTGAAGGGCGGTGTGGGATACCACTACGCAAAATTTTGCGCAACTACTTTTGAGTTAATATGTATACATCTCAAAAGTAAATTATGTTATACCATATATATGAAGTTTGAAGACTTGTGAATGTATTTTCAGTATAGTATGTATGCAAGACAAGTTTTCTCTACAAGATAATCTATGTATATATGTGTAAAAAAAAAAATTATTCTCAAATTTTCAAGTAAGATAAGTACAAGTATGTATGGTGTCGACCCGGCTTGGGAAGTCAGGGCGTCATAGTTGGTATCAGAGCGGTATCCTGCCAGCCTACTTCACATCGCTCCACATCGTTTCTGCAACGGCCAAGTAAGTTAAGTTATTTATTTTATTACGATTAGAATTTGTTAAGATCTTATGCGTATAGTAAGCATCTTTCTTCAATGGCCATGAGGGAAAATGATACTCCTGATGTTTTCAAGGGACTACTTCACCCTGGTATGGTGATAGCTGAGAATTTCTCGTACGAAGGAATTAGATCAACATTATGGAAGTTATATGGGATAATTGTGGAATTTTTGCCACATAGGGAAAATGTTGGATGCAAGGATAAAGCCGGGTGGTGCCTTAGCTTGGTGGTGGCATCTAGGTGACATACGGAAACGATGGGAAAGTTTTATACCTTCCCAAATGTTATGATTTTGTACTCCTGTTGTGAAGGAGATGTGAACAAGGTCATGATGAATTCAGATCTGTTCCATGTTATGCTATTATATGGAATAACAATTATGGTTCTATATAAAAGGCATGATTTCATTAATTTTTAAAACAAGAAGCTAAGTTTATTTCATTGTTTTTCTGTATAGAACCATGCCACCAAAGCGTAGAAAAGCACCGACCCAAGACGTTGATCTTGCGGCTCAGATGAATGAACTGAGACAGATGATGTTAGCCCAACAACGAGAGATAGGTGGGCTTAGAGCACAGTTAGCTCAGCAAAATCAGGGACGTCCTGATGCCGGGGTACCACCAGCACCTGTGAATCAGCCTGCTGCACCAGAAATTCCTAATATTGACCCGGTGATTCCAGAGAACCCCATAGCCCCTGAAATACCTGTTGCTCCTGTAGCTGTTCCACCAGCACCCCTGATTCTGTAACGACCCGCCTAGCACAGGCCGTTACCATACATACATACTTAACTTTCCTCATAGTTCTTACTTACTCAACGAAAAAAGCGGAAATTTTTTTTTTAATAGTGCACACACACACCAATACATAAGTATAAAATAACTTTGTTAAATAAAAGTGGTTGAGCGTAAAAGAAAACATATAAAATGAATACATAATATCAAAACAGGTAGCGGCATAATTTCCCACATTTCACAGTTCGCCTCGCCACGCCCCACCATCTTGTATCACGTACTTCCCGTAGGTTGCTTACCTACAGCATAGACGTAAGACAATGAGCTTTCACTCAGCAAGTACAACTACTATCTACCGCGACATAACATAACATACTTACTTATTCATCATAACATACCATAACATAACTTAATCATAGCATAACATAACACACATCTCTTAGCATAACATAACATACTTATGCATGAACCGTTTATGCTCCATTATGTTTTCTTATGCTTTCATAACCTATCTTGCTTATCTTACTTATGGGCCCCATAACATAAGTTTCTGTACCGGGCGCGCAACTATGGAGTGGTTGGGGCGGCCAGTCCATTTCCAACTCAAACCATAGTCCAACCCGACCTACGAGCGGGTCGGTACGACACAGGCAAGCTCGCTTGCCATCATAGCTTTCATCGTCTCATACCTTGTTCTTATACTTATTAATTGGTGAACATGCTTCGTGATGTCTCACACAATTGAATCATAATCATTTCTTAATCATACCATAGCTCGTATCTTATCATAACATAATGCTAACATATTTCATAACATATATCATAGCTCATACTTCATAGCATATCATAGCACATAGCATAGCATACCTCATAGCATATCATAGCACATAGCATATAGCATTCATTACACACATAACATTAAACCTCTAGCATACATCCTAGCAAATAACATTTACTAAACCTATAGCCTACATCATAATATTAGACATACTTGGGTAAGTATTCACAACAAAGCCTATGCTGTAGGCGGAGTTGTTCTTACCTTAATTGCTGTGTCCGATATCAAGCTTGATCCCGTCAGGACACTTACAGCTTTCTACCTTCTGTCGGATCATAAAAGTAAGGGTTAGAAATGTTGGTGATATAACCAACATTCATACATAACTTTAGTTATATGTCCCTTACTTAATCTCATGTTATCTTACTTGGTTACGTTAAGTAACCCAAGGGTTTAAACGTACCCTAATCGGATTAAAACTTAACTTTGGTTTAGATATCCGTTTTTTGCGTTCTTTTCGAAAAACCTTATATTTTATGTGTAAAAACCCTTTGTTCAACATTTGAAAAATTTGTAACTTTTGAGTAATATTTATAAAAATACTTAAGTATTGAAGACTGCCTTTGGAACAGCTTCCCTTATTTAATTTATCAGTGTTAGTGCAAGGTTATCCTTTTCTGCATTGTTTTATAAAATTCTGTACAGGAATTTCCTGTTTCCTGTATAGTTTTTGAAATCTAATTTTTATTTTAAAATCTAGGTCGAATCTATAAAAGTTGTCTTCATGAAAGTTTTAGATCTCAAAAAACCCTATAACTTTCGTGTTTTGAGGAAAACCCAGTTCGGACGTTAACGTGTTCATATTCCCTGTTGAACCCGCCTGGCCGTGTATAAATCCTGGGCACGGGCAGGCTCGGATTTTCGTCAAATCAAGGCCTCTGGAGCCTTATTTTGCAAAACCGTCAGCGTTGCTCCCTAGGAAAAACCCTTCTCTACAACTTTCGTGTTTTGAGTTTTTCCAAATTCGGCCTCTAAAGGCCTCAAAATTTGATTTTCCCGAAACTGGGCAGATTCTACCCGAGAATGGCAGTTTTGGGTTTAAAATTCATTTCCGGCCTAATACGTGCACCCTACCTCAACCGACCGCATCGGGAGCCTAAAAACAGTCATGCAACGTTTTTCTAACGTAAACTTTCCTTAAACACATTACCTATCCAACCCATGCAAACCATTATTTAAAAAAAAATCACCCATTAGGGTTTGCATGGTTTAGGTTGCACAATTTGGTTCAAAAATCATTCTAGCTTGATTCTAGCAACCTAACATACATTTGTTCATCATTCTTGGCATATAAAGGGAACATATAACATATCCATCATCAAGCACATAAGCCATAAAAATCATGCAATCCTAGACATTTAATCATGCCAAAACCACACATAATTAACCAAACCACCCTAAATCTAAATCAAGCACAACCCTAGATCTAACTTAGGCAACAAATTAAATTGAGCTTATGCTCTTACAACCCATTTGAAAATACACTTAAATTTCTCAATTGAGACATAAATTGAGAAGCTTGAAGTGTAAAGGGGTTTACCTTGCTTTGGTTCAAGAAATTGGCTAGGTTAGGCTTGAATTCTCCTTGCCCTTAGCCTCCACCTAGAACCGGCCTTTCTTGGCTATCTTGGCTCCAAATTTTTCCACCACCCTATGGCTAAAATCCGGCCACACTTGATACCAAAAATCCGGCCAAACCCTAATTTTAATTTTTTTTTCTTCCTTTCTCCTTGCTCCACCACAACCGGCCAAGGCTTGTGAAATGGGTCTCAAAATTTTTCTTTCAATTTTTGTTGGTTCTAGGCTAGAAATCCAACCTCCCTAACCTTGTTTTTTACTTGGATAGCTTATTCTCTCTCTTGGTTTTCCTCTCCAAATTTTCGGATTTTCTAGAGAAAAATGGACAAAGTTTGGCTAGAGTTTTCATTTTTTGTGAATAATGCTCACCCCTATTTATAGGCAAATGGAAACTTTTTGAAATTACAAAATAGTCCTTGAAGAAGCAAAATTTTGCACAATTTGGGGCATAGGTGGCCGGCCATGGATGGATCTAGAACCATGGAATTTTTTTCCAATTTTCATTAATTCATTAATTATGTCATAATGAAAAAGGTTGATGAGGTAAGCATCCTTAGGGTGTGTTTGGCTTATTCTTTAATATGCAGTCCAATTTTATGTTAACACAGATATTTTCAATACTGCTTTCTACTAAAAGTAGTATTTTACACTGAACTGCAGTCCAAAATTCATCTGTGTAAAAATGGACTGTATAAAATTTTTCTTATTTTTTAAAGCCCTTTTGCCTTTTATTTCTACTTAATGTGCTTGATTTTTCTATGGTGGTTTTAAGTCTTATTCATGCTATTTTGTACGTAATTACGGTTTTCGCAGTATTTTTTCCATACTGCTTCATCACATAACTGTATAGTCATCACTTTGACCATTTTAGTCAAACTTTGACTTTCTTGATCAACTTTGACTTTTCTTTGTCAAACTTTGACCAACATAAAATCATAGAATTTTCATCCCCTTTTTACTCAAAAGGTCATATGCTAATCTAAGCAATTATTTTTGAGTCTTATAAGATCATAAGAACTCATAAAATTAAACAAAAACCCTAATCGGGCTTCCTCATGAATACCTTCATGGTACAGTTTGAATTTCTATACAAGAAATCGAAATGTCGACAAAACTAGGTATTACAGATTCGAACTCCGGAAGAACTATATGACAAATTTCGGCGCATGAAGGCACCAGAATTTGAAGGGTCAACAAACCCGATTGAGGCCGACAACTGGTTAATCGACTTCTAGGTTGCCCTAAATTTCCTCAGGCTCAATGATCAAGAGAAAGTCCTCTGTGCATCCGTTATGCTACGAAAAGATGCTCGCCTCTGGTGGGAAACAGTCCAAATCCGGCGAGATGTTACTGAGATGACTTGGGAGGACTTTGTGGAGGAATTTAAGGAGAAGTACTTCAACACAGAGGTCATGGAAGTTCAACAAGACGAATTCGATAAGTTCCGCCAAGGAAATCTGTCGGTAGCCGAAGCTGTCAAAAAGTTTGAACAGCTAGCACGTCTCTGCCCTTACCTCATCAGTTCTGAAAGGGATAAAGTCAGAAGGATGATGAGAATGTTCCGCTCGGACCTGGCAGTAGTAATTAGCAGTGGCCCCCATCCACCGCTTACTGTTGCCGAATGTGTCAGTCGGGCAATTCGAGCCGAGTATTGGGTAGGACAAAACAAGGAACAACGGGCTAAGTTCTTCAAGGAAAAGAAGGAAGAAAAAGCCCAAGCTAAGCAGAACCAGGCCAGACCAGGCCAAACTTCACAACAGAAAGGTCAAGGAGGACCTTCGGGGCAAAACAACAACAACAAACTGTACGGCAACAACCAACAGAAGAGGAAGTAGAATGCAGGAGGACAGGAGAATCAACAAAATTTTCCCCAGAAGAAGAATGCACCTGATAACAACAGTTATCCCACTTGTCAGAAATGTGGGAGGAGGCACCCGGGAGAATGCCGTGCTGGAATCAGTCGCAGCTTTCTATGTGGCAAGGAAGGCCACTATGCTAGGACTTGCAATCTTAATCCCCAAAATCCGCAGAACCAACAGAGAGGACAAGGATCTCAACTTCACGCTGCACAGATGAAGCTCGAGGGACCTGCAATCTCTCAAGGCAGACTAGAAGCTCCAGAACCTCAAGGACGCATTTATGCCTACACTAAGGAGGATGTTCAAACTGGACCTTCCACTGTGGTAACAGGTCAGCTTCCTTTTGCCCAACAAGATGCATATGTGTTAATTGATTCTAGAGCTACACATTCATTTACATCACCTAGGTTCGCTAAGAAACTAGGTAGAGCAAGTGATAGGATCTGAAGAACATTTAGAACTGCATTACCCTCCGGGGAGATTCTGTTGTCTGATTATTGGGTACGTCACGTTCTAATAATTATATGTGGTAGGGAAATTTATATCAACTTGATCATCATTGACCTATACGACTACGATGTCATCTTGGGTATGGATTTCTTGGGAAAGTACAACGCAATTATCGACTGTCCACGTCGTACTGTCACGTTCAAGCCAATTGGAGGCGAGGAGTTTATTTTTAGAGGATCGACTCCAAAACAGTCAAAAATGTTCATTTCTGCGCTAAAGGCTAGAAAGTTGTTGGCAGAAGGATGTATTGGATTTCTAGCCAACATGGTGGATAAGACGCAAGAAACCAAGAGCAGGCCGGAAGAAGTACCGATAGTCAAGGAGTTTATAGAGGTTTTTCCTGAAGAATTGTCAGGATTGCCACCAGAACGAGAAATCTCTTTTGAGATTGAGCTACTTCCTGGATCGGCACCAGTATCCAAGGCAGCTTATAGGATGGCACCTGCCGAACTTAAGGAACTGCAGATTCAGTTACAGGAGCTTCTGGATCGAGGATTCATTCGTCAAAGCTACTCACCATGGGGAGCCCCAGTTTTGTTTGTTAAAAAGAAGGATGGCACTCTTAGGATGTGCATTGACTATCGGGAATTGAATAAGATTACCATCAAGAACAAGTATCCCTTGCCTAGGATCGATGATTTGTTTGATCAATTGAGAGGAGCTTCAATTTTTTCGAAAATTGACTTACGATCAAGATATCATCAGCTCCGAATTAGGGAAGGAGATATTCCCAAGATGGCCTTTCGTACGCGATATGGACATTACGAGTTCCTCGTTATGCCATTTGGATTGACAAATGCTCCAGCAGCCTTTATGAACCTGATGAATCGAGTATACAAGGATTACCTGGATAAGTTTGTTATCGTCTTTATAGATGATATCTTGATTTATTCAAGATCAAAGGATGAGCATGAGGAACATTTAAGGATTGCTTTACGGATTTTAAAGCAAAACCAACTCTACGCTAAATTCACAAAGTGTGAATTCTGGTTGGGAAAGGTCCATTTCTTAGGACATGTGGTCTCCAAGGAAGGTATATCTGTAGATCCGGTCAAGATTGAAGCCGTGAGTAAATGGCCAGCTCCGAAAAACGTCACCGAAGTACGTAGTTTCCTGGGCTTAGCGGGCTACTACCGACGTTTCGTCGAGGGATTTGCTAAGATTACAGCGCCGCTCACCGCACTTACACGGAAAGGAAAGAAGTACGAATGGACGGCAAAGTGTGAAGAACACTTCCAAGAACTGAAAAGTAAGCTGACTAGTGCTCCGATCCTCACAATTCCAGAGGTGGAGAAAGGGAACTTCGTGATATATAGCGATGCTTCCAAGATAGGATTGGGAGCCGTTCTCATGCAGAATGGAAAGGTGATCGCTTATGCTTCACGACAACTTAAGGATCATGAGAAGAACTATCCGACGCATGATTTGGAACTTGCGGCAGTAGTATTTGCGCTCAAAATCTGGAGACACTACCTTTACGGTACTAAGTGTGAAGTTTACACGGATCATCAGAGTTTGAAGTATATCTTCACACAAAAGGAGCTTAACATGAGACAAAGAAGATGGCTCGAACTGGTGAAAGATTATGACATAGACATCCGTTACCATCCAGGGAAGGCTAATAAAGTAGCCGATGCCCTTAGTCGAAAGTCGTCTTCCTCGTTGATGTAAATACAGTCGTTGATCGAACCTCTTCAGAAGGAGCTAGTGGAAGCCGAAATAGAGCTTATCACGAGAAGTTTAGCTGCCCTAACCTTCCAACCTACCATTTTGGATGGAATGAAGGAGCGATAAGAAGGAGATGCCTCGCTGCTTAAAACAAGGAACGAGGTCTTGGAAGGAAAGGAGTCGGACTTCAACATATCGGATGCGGGCATACTCTATCGGAAAAGTAGATTATGTACTCCTAACGAAGACGAGTTAAAGGAGCAAATCATGAAGGAGGCCCATGAGACTCCATATTCCGTTCATCCTGGAGCTACAAAGATGTACCAAGACTTGAAGGAAAGTTTTTGGTGGCCCAGAATGAAGAATGACGTTGCTACATTTGTCAGTAAATGCCTTACGTGTCAAAAGGTGAAGGCAGAACACCAACGTCCAGGGGGAGAATTGCAGAAAATTTCCATCCCAGAATGGAAATGGGACCAAGTGACCATGGATTTTGTGGTTGGCCTACCCCGAACTCCCAGTGACAACGATGCTATTTGGGTAATTATGGATCGTTTAACAAAGTCTGCACATTTTATTGCCATTAAGCTTAGCTTTTCAGTGGACCAGCTAGCAGAATTATATGTTGCGCAGATCGTTCGCTACCATGGGATTCCAAAGACAATCATCTCCGATCGTGATGGTCGTTTCACTTCTAAGTTTTGGAGAAGTATACATCAAGCAATGGGTACCAAGCTTACTTTTAGTACAGCTTTTCACCCTCAAACGGATGGACAATCAGAGAGGACCATTCAGACCTTAGAAGATATGTTGCGAGCATGCATCATGGACTTCAAAGGAACTTGGGATAAGAAGCTTCCTTTGATTGAATTCTCATACAACAACAGTTTCCAAGCTTCAATTGGAATGGCTCCTTATGAAGCCCTATACGGGAGAAGGTGTAGATCTCCAGTCCACTGGTACGAGACAAGAGAGAAGGAACTTGTGTCCACAGATTTTATTCGGAGAACCACGGAGGCCGTGAAACTTATACGTCAACGGATGGAAACTGCATTTAGTCGACAAAAGAGCTATGCCGACAAACGCAGAAGGCCTCTAGAATTCCAAGTAGGAGACTTGGTTTTCCTCAAAGTTGCTCCATTCAAAGGAGTTATGAGATTCGGAAAGAAGGGGAAATTAAGTCCAAGATACATAGGGCCATTCGAAATAATGGAAAGAGTTGGTAATGTAGCCTATAAATTGGCTTTGCCCCAAGAATTAGCATATGTACACGATGTATTTCATGTGTCGATGCTAAAGAAGTACATCTCGGATCCATCACATGTATTGGACCACGAACCAATTGAGGTTCACGAGGATTTGACGTATGAGGAGAAACTGGTTCGAATCTTGGCACGAGAAGAAAAAGTGCTAAGAAACAAGGTTATACCTTTAGTTAAGGTCTTATGGTGAAATCATGAGATTGAGGAGGCAACATGGGAGCGCGAAGAAGATATGAAGAAAAGCTACCCCGAATTGTTCTGATTTTCGAGGACGAAAATTTTTAAGGAGGGTAGATTGTAATGACTTAAATTTTTCGGACTCATGATTTTCTTGTACATAAGAAATCTAAGTTCGTACTATGTGTTTATATGATATTTTATGAAAATTATGAATATCAATACAAAATTCATAATTTTATCAGTATAGGGTTGAGTTCTCGATAAATTAGCTATGAGACTCCATAATAGGCCTTTTAAGGAAAAAGGTATGACGAAATTTCATGAATTCATATTGGTCAAAGTTTGACCGAAAAAGTCAAAGTTGACCAGAGAAGTCAAATATAAGACGATACTGTGATACGATAAGCAATATGAGAATTATACTGCGAAAACCGTCTTTACGGACAAGATAGTATAATTAAGATTTAAAACCACCATAGAAAAGTCAAGCACCTAAAATAGGGTATTAAGGGCCAAATAGCTTTAAATAAAAAGAAAAACTTTTAGACAGTCCAAATATACGCAGATAAATTTTGGACAGCAGTTCAGTATAACAGTACAAAATTATACTGTGTATTAGTAAACACAGTATTGGAAATATCTGTGTTAGCTTAAAAGTGGACTGCATATTAAAGAACAAGCCAAACGAGGCCTTATGATGACATCACCCAAGTTTGGAATTATGACATCATTTTTGGATTAAAGAAAAATAGTGGAAAGAAATCAAAATTTTTGCCACCTTGCACCCAAAATGGCCGGCCACTTGGAAGGCATTTTAGCAAAATTTTGTGCAATTATTTTTACTCCAAGGATTTTTGAGCAAAAGTTGAACCAAAAATATTTGCAAAGGGACCCATTTTTTCACCTATAAATAGGCCATAAGGGGGGGTCGGTTTTTGGTCCAAGAAATTGGAAAAAATCAGCCAAACTCTTGCCATTTTCTCTCTCAAGAAATCCGGACTTCCAAGTGTGAGCAAGAACAAAGAAAAAAATTTGAGAACCAAAGGGGTTTTAGTGTTAGGGTGGTCGGTTCAAGAAGCCACCAAGGAATCAACCAAAATTTTGGTGCCACTTGGTGTAGTAACAACCGGTTTTGGAGGTGTCCAAGGGGGTGGGAGATTTTGTGAGGCAAACCCTAGCCAATTTTTGAGATAAATCAAGGTAACTATCCCTAAAACCTCAAACCCTAAGTTTTTTAATTGAGCTTTAATTTGAGAAATTTAAGTGTATTTCAAGCATTGGATGTAAGAGCATAAGCTCAATTTAATTTTTATGCCCTAGCTTAGAATTTTTAGGTTGGTGCTTGAATTTATGGTTTAGGTGGTTTTATTTACCAAGTATGCATGATTTTATGCTTTGGTTGCATGAAACTAGGGTTTACATGATTGAAGCATGATTTAGTTATATGTCCCCAAGTATGTTTAAGTTTATGCTTGATTATGCATGCTAAGTGTTTGATGTGATGATTGTTGATGTATGTTTATGCGATGATGGTATGGAACGTTAGAAACCGCTGCATGACTGATATTATGCTCCCACTGTGGACGGTTGAGGTAGTGTGCACGTATTAGGACGTAAAACCAAGTTAGGAATAAAACTGCCAGTTTTCACGTAAAACTGGCCAGTTTTTTTGGAAAAATGATTTTGAGGCCCTTAGAGGCCGAATTAGGCAAAACGTAAAACATGAAAGTTGTAGAGAAGGGATTTTCATAGGGGGCAGCGTGGACATTGTTCAAAAATAAGGCTCCAAAGACCTTCGTTTTTATAAAAACCCGAGCCTGACTGTGCCCAGGACTTATGCACGGCCAGGTGAGTTCAACAGGAAATAAGAGCATGTTAGAATCCGAACTGGGTTTTCTGTAAAACATGAAAGTTGTAGATTTTTTCGAAAGCTAAAACTTTTGTGAAGACAACTTTTTCTAATTCAACTTAGAGTTTTAAATAGAAATGGATTTCTAAAAGCTGTGCAAGAAACAGGAAATTCCTTCACAGGATTTTCTAAAACAATACAGGAAAACTGTATTTTTGCACCAACACCAATGTTTTGACTATGAAAACTGTTCCAATGGCAGTTTTCAGCCCTTAATGATTTTTATAAAGTCCTACTTTGAAAACCATGAATTTTTAAGTTAAACAAAAGATTTTTTGGCCGAATTTTCCAAATCGGATTTCTAAAGCCAAAATTTAATAACAAAACAATGACGGATAGTAACCAGGAAGGATACCCGAGTTACTAGGCTTGGCCCAAAAGCCCAAGTTTGACCCATGGAATGTTGACCTTAGTTGACCAAGAGGTTGACTTTGGTTGACCAAGTTTAACCAAGGTTGACCAGGGTTATCACATCAAAGGTTACGTTTTGTAACCCAATAAGTTATCATGTGTATAATTGGGGGACATATAACTAAGATTGTGTATGAATGTTGGAAAGGTCATCAACATTTTATAGGATCCTTATCCTATATGTTTTTTTAATAGCAGGAAGTAACCTGCAGTTGCAACTTGAATCGGAGCAACGAAACCCAAGATATAGCATAACAGGCAAGTACAGACCTCACCTACAGCATGAAAAGTAGTAAATACTATTTTCAAGTATACATACTATGTTATGCTATGTTATGCTATGATATGTGATGTCATACTATGATGTGCTAAGTGATGATTATGACCTGTTATGCCATGAGAAGTTATGCCAAGTCATACTATGTTAAGTATGTTATGTCATGCCATGCTAAGTTATGTTAAGTCATGTCATGATAAGCTATGATAAGCCACGATATACCATGATTTATGGTTATGCCATGTTTGTGTCACATGTGCACCGTGACTAATGAGATCATAACTAAAGATTCTTAGTTTTGGAATATACAAGACTAAGACTAAACCAAGTTAAGCAAGGTGTCGTACCAGCCTCCCGTGATCGAGGAGGATACATGTTCAAAACAAGTGATGATTATTGACCTCTCGTTGATGCGTGAGGGTCAAGTTTATGATTCCCAGAACTGTTAGGGCCTTGCAAACCCTAACTTTTTCTGGAGGCTGCATGCTTTTGATACGTACACTATGGGCCCACATGTTAAAGACAAGATAATAAGTTTAAGATTAAGTCTAAAATGAAGCATAAGACATATAAATCAATCATAAATAGATCATGCATAAATTACATGATGTTTGGCATGTTTTAAGAGATTTGAAATGTTTTGTGAGATATGTTTGTACTTGCTGGGCGAAAGCTCATTTGTATATTTCATACTGTAGGTAAGAAGCCTGCAGCTTAAGTGGTGGGCCATGCAGACGATGCGGCGGGTGAAGGGCGGTGTGGGATACCACTACGCAAAATTTTCCGCAACTACTTTTGAGTTAATATGTATACATCTCAAAAGTAAATTATGTTATACCGTATGTATGAAGTTTGAAGACTTGTGAATGTATTTTCAATACAGTATGTATGCAAGACAAGTTTTCTCTACAAGATAATCTATGTATATATGTTTAAAAAAAAAAATTATTCTCAAATTTTCAAGTAAGATAAGTACAAGTATGTATGGTGTCGACCCGGCTTGGGAAGTCGGGGCGTCACACATCTCCTTCCTTGATTCTAAGTTGATGATATCCCAATCGTAAATCAATTTTCGAGAATACCAAAGTTCCACTAAGTTGATCAAAGAGATCGTCAATTCTCGGGAGAGGGTACTTGTTCTTAATCGTGATCTTATTCAACTCACGATAGTCGATGCACATCCTCAACGATCCATCCTTCTTTTTGACAAACAGCACAGGTGCTCCCCATGGGGAATGGCTTTGACGAATAAATCCCTTGTCCAAAAGTTCTTGTAACTGTACTTGGAGTTCCCTAAGCTCAGCTGGGGCCATACGATAGGGTGCTTTCGATATTGGAGCTGTTCCTGGCAACAATTCTATTTCGAAAGAGATTTCTCGCTTTGGCGGAAGTCTAGTTAAATATTTTGGAAAGACATCTACATATTCCCTAATAATGGGAACATCTTCGGGTTGTAGCTCTTTTTCTTGTTCTTTGTCCCCCATATTAGCTAAGTATCCTTGACATCCATTAGCCAACATTTTCCAAGCCTTCATTACCGAAACAAGCCGGGTTGATGAGTTCTTAGACTGGCCGTGAAAGTTGAATTCTTCTTCACCGAAAAGACTAAACGTAACACAATGCTTTCGACAATCTATCTTAGCGTTGTACTTATCTAAGAAATCCATTCCCAGGATAACATCGAAATCCTGAAGCTTAATCGCAATCAGGTCTACATATAATTCTTTACCACACATGACTATCGGAACATTTCGCATCCAGGAGTCAGACAATAAAATCTCTCCCGATGGAAGAGAGGTTCTAAAAGGTTGCCCTATATTTTCTACACTTCTATCTAACTTTCGGGCATATTCCATCGATATAAACGAATGGGTGGCACCAGAATCAATTAGGGCAAATGCATCATAAGTGGTTATAGAGATCTGACCTGTTACCACATTTGAGGTTCCAGCCTCAGCATCTCCTTTTGTGTAAGCATAAATCCTAGCTTGTGGTTCGGGAGCTTCAAATTCAGGTGCCTTCATTCGCCTAAATCATTCATATAACAGATCCTCCCTAACCAAGGGTGGATTCCTTTGCAATCCTTCGGGTGCTAACGGAACTTCTTGATGAACCTCTGGTACCTGATGCGCTACTGGGGGTACGGGGTTATTTTACGGTGGAACTTCGTTAGCTCGAGGTACCTAATTCAGTTGAGCTACTTGTTCCCGAAGCTGGTTCGTCTCCTGCTGTTGTTCCCTCAATTGTCATTGCAAGGTAGCTACTATGTTTGCAAGATCAGGTTCTTGCGGAATAGGGTTCGCTCTTGTACGTGGACGTGACATCTTCTATTTCTTATCTAATCACGATAAAGATATTGTTATACTTCAAATATCTTTTCGTTCATTCATATCTCATCATAAAATTTTATTATGAACAATACTTTTTCATCATATCATATCATAATACTATATCTGATCATATCATAGATCGTATTATCACATCATATCGTAACATAATATCATGTCATAAAGCATAATGTTAGAGATCTATCATGATCTCATCACTCCATATTATATCATATGTTGTTCATAATCTTAATATCATAATATATTAATACATCTTATTGATTCTATAATTTACATATCTTACATTCCATCATAACTCATAATTCGTACATACATACATATATACATGCTTATTCGTACTATCATGTACATATCCTACACTTGCTATATATATATATGATCAAATACAAGATAGAAGTGACTATCACTTATCTATCACACATATATACTATCTTACACCTAAACTATCTAGTTCGTTGTTATTTCAGAGAATACATCCCAGTCTTCATCATCGAATAAAACTTCCTCCGGATCGTTCTCCATATTTACTTCTTCCTCTTCCTCATCTCCGTTATTTAGGATGATTTCATGAGGATCCTCAAGAGCCTCGTGGTTGTCTGGAAATTCATCAAGATTCATGGCATCAGCATCGATTCCAGCCTCTTGTGGAGGAATCTCCTGAAGTGGTATTGCTGGAATAGGATCTTCTGGCAATGCTGGACCCCATTGACAAAATGGCTCTTCCACACCAGCATTGTTGACTGGCTCCTGTCCATTGTCATTTACCAAAGCATCTGCCTGAATCATATGGGCTGTTAATTCGGCATCCAAGATATCATTTATCATGTTTTCCAATGTCATTCCTATTACTGGTTCCTGGACATATTCCCTGATTTCAGGAGATAAACCTTCCCTAAGTAGTTGTAGTGCCCGCATCTCGGGGTTATCTAAATCAGGAATATGAGGCAACATAGCCTCTTGAAATCTTCTACAGTAATGGCCCATCGATTCTCCTGGATAAGCATGCCAATCGTAAACATAGTTACGATATCGGACAAGGTTCATGTCGCGATAAATATCTGGGTCTCGATAGTGCATGCCGGCGTTTTCCTCCAGTGGAGGTCCAAAACGAGCAGTGACGATATTGCGGAAGTTTTCCCATGATCCTCCCTGAGCTTCCTGTTCTCCTAACATTCTCCACCATAGCCTAGCATCTACTGCTAGACAATGACTTGCCAATGATACTTATAGATGGGGCGGAATATGACATATTCGAAATATAGACTCCATATCATGAAGCCATGCTGCTAGTGTCACGGTTCGTCTAGTCCCATCGAATATTAGCGGAGACATCATGAAAAACGCGTAAGCTGCACCTCGATCTTCGTCCATTGTCCTCAAATCTAGATTATACAAATTTTATAAATTCATAATATAAATACGAAATATTATATATATATATATATATTTTTTTAACTTACAATAACTGTGGTGTAGGCAGGCAATCTGTGAAACCGAAAGGTAGGACCTCTACTCTGATACCAACTCTGTAACGACCCGCCTAACGTAGGCCGTTACTATACATACTTACTTGCTTGATAACTTACTTAACAATATGCAAAAATTGGGACTAAATTTTTTTTTTACAAACGATATATATATATAACTTTGAAATTGGGATTACTCGCAGTAATCACTTACATATATATATATATATATGTACATAAACTTATTTACTTATCATAATTTTGTACTTAGATACAACATAATCGAAATAAACATGGCGGAACTTAACAAAATGCGTAGCAGTTTCCAATCCCACAGTTTCACAGCTTTGCATTGCCACACTCCACCGTCTTGTATCATGTACTTCCATAAGTTTGCTTTCCTACAGCATAAACATAAATTATGAGCTTTCGCTCAGCAAGCACAACTATTGATCCTCAAAACATTTCATAAAACGTAATGCATGAATTCTTTATGCTTTCATTATGTTGTCTTAACTTAACATAATTCTAGGGCCCTTACATAACATAAGTGCACGTACCGTGGCGCGCTGCCATGGAGTGGTTGGGGCGGCCAGCCCTATCCAACTCAAACCATGGACCAAACCCGACCTAGTGCGGGTCGATACGACACAAGGCAACTTGCTTGCCATTATACTTGAAAGTTTTTCTTTAACTTGTTCTTGCTTTAACTTAATTGAAAATCAATTCATATAAATAGTTTCTTACTTGAAACCAAATTCTTATTCTTACCGAGTGACTTATCGTTAATGAGCATGCCTCGTGATGCCATAATATCAAAATATTCATCATATAAAAATACATGCTATAACATTCATCATAAACATATCAACATGAACTTGAAAGCCATAAACATATATCATACTCATATCTTCATGAACTTGAAAGCCATAAACATATATCATACTCATATCTTCTTGAACTTGAAAGCCATAACATATATCATACTTATATCACCATGAACTTGAAAGCCATACACATTTATCATACTCATATTACCATGAACTTGAAACATACAACAAAAACATTTTTGATTATGCTGTAGGCGGAGTCGTACTTACCAGTTACTTTGCACCTTGAATTAAAATATTCCACTTAAACAGGTTGCTTTCCTGTTTTCAATAAAATCATAGGATAAGAATCATCCTATCATAATATCACAAATAACTCTAGTTACTATCCTATTACAAAACACAAACCCTAAAACTCAACTCCTTTTTGAATTTAGTAAGACTCTAGAATTCTGAAAAACGGTGTTTAAAACTTAATTATAAATTTTTGTTCTTTTTCTTACAAATATATTTTAAATTTGAAAAAGTTTTCTTCATGAAAGTTGTAGATATTGAAGTCTCCTACAACTTTTGTTTTTAACTCAAAAGTCAATTCTGTACTTAACTTGCTTGTTTTATCCTTTGAACATTTTTCGACCATAATTACAATTTCATAACCTGGTCTCGGGTTTTTGTACAAACAAGGATTTTAAAGGCCTTATTTTCAAAAACCTTCTACGTTAGCCCCTAGAATTTTCCCTCCTCTACAACTCTGCAGTTTTGATGTTTTTCAAATTCGGCCTCTAAGGGCCTCAAAATCTTGTTTCAGAAAAACTGTCCGGTTAGAAACTCTAATCAAGCATATCAAAACCTTAGTGCATATAACTACTAAAATTTAATTCATACTTATACTTATTGAACATACACTTAAATCTTAATTAGGACTTAAATAAAGAACTAGAGGATAACAATTTTTACCTCAAGTTCCACAGATGAATTTCTTAAACTAAGGTTTTGAAATTTTCCTCACACCTCCTACACTAAACCGAACACTCCATTTTTCTTGTTTTCTCCTCCCTCTTGGTTCGGCTCCTAAGGGCAGAAACTAAAGGGTATGCTGTTTGATTAAGTTCTCTAACAAAATGAATTGAAAACACCTTCACCTATTTATAGGTGAACCACTACTTCTTGAAATTGCTCACTAGTCCTCACAAGAAAAACAATTGCCCTTACTTCCTATGTGGTGGCCGGCCAAGCATGTCTCATTTTGCCAAGTAGCAAAGCTAGGAAAGCTTGCTAATCAAGGCTAGGAACCATGAGGTGTCCTTTTCCTAGGTTGGCCGGCCTTAGGTGGAGCCTTAAGCTTGCTCTTGCTAACCAATAAGCAAGGCTAGCATGCTTACTAGGCAAGGCTAGAGAGCATGAGGTGTCAAGTGCTAATGAGGTTCATATTCTTGTAAATTACCTATTGGTCCTTAAGAGCAACAAATTTGCTCATGATCCTCATGTGGTGGCCGGCCTTTCATGTCTCAAATTACCAAGTAGGCAAGTCTATAGGTCTTACTCACCAAAGCTAAAAACATAAGGTGGCTTTTCCTTGTAATGGCCGGCCTTAGGGGGGTGAGGTGTGCAAACATTGGCTTGTCAAGAGAGCTAGGCTAAGGGAGGTTATTCATCAAAGCTAGACCATGAGCTGTCCCTCCCTCATGGTTGCCGGTCATGGTTAGTGATTTGGCAAAGCTTGTGCTAGCCAAGAGAGCAAGCTAGAAGAGTTGCTCACCAAAGCTAGGCCATGATGTGTTGTCTCCTTCTTATGGCCGGTTATAGTGATGAGTTGTGTAACTTTAGCTTGCCAAAAGAGCAAGGCTAGGAGGGTGACTCATCCAAGTTAGAGGCATGAGGTGTCTTATCCTCATGATGGCCGGCCATTGAGTGCCAAATGGGACAACTTGCTAATTGAATCATAAAACATAATCAACCAAGCAAAATTAAAGTGCTTAGTCACTAAACTTAGGGCATGATTTGTCAATTTTTAATGATACTTAAATTTCTCCACTTTGCATAATACTCTTTAAAAACAAGATTTCTTGCTCATAAGACCATGAGGTGGCCGGTTTCCTAGGCTATCCACATGGAAAAATAGGATTGGTCCAAATTAGAATTTGGAATCATCCAATCCTAACTTATTTCTTAATTTCTAACTAGATTAACTAAACTTGTAATAGATTCTTAGTTTAGTTGAACTAGGAAATTTAACTTAAAAAGTCCATAGTTCAACATTTTACATATTTGCTTATAGGTCCACAATTTTCTCCAAAATTGCACATTGACCCCTAAAGGCAAAATATTTGCACTTTAGTCCTTATGAGGTGGCCGGCTAAGGTTAAGCTTTCGAACATTAAATTCTTGCTAAATCCTCCTCTAAAGAACTTTCTTTAACTTCTAAAAATTAATAATCATAAACTTTTCTTAAATTTGCAAATTGACCCCTAAATATAAAATATTTATATTTTGGTCCCTGTAAGATGACCGGTTTTGGCAATGACACTTGTTATCTATTAAAAACGAAATTTCATATTATAAGACCTCGTTGACATATCTTCTAAATACAGCTCATTTTCATACTAACATAGATACTTAATTACTGTTTTGAACTGTAACAGTATACTGATACTGGACCATTGTCCAGAACTTATCTGAACTGCATATAGGATTTTTCCTAAATTTAAGAACTACTAACATAAAATCATAAAGCATAAATTTACTCTTTTTGACAAAAGGTCTTAAACTTGCGTAACTAACTTATTGAATCTTTTAGCAAAAGATTCAACAACTTTTCATAGAAAACATATCATACATATAGCATAAACAGACTTTGATTCTTAACGATAGAAATCATAAGTTTACAAACAAATTGGTTATTACAGTTCTTCAACTAGTTCTTCTTCTTTTTACTATTCTCTCTCTTTGTAATGAATACTTGGGAGCTTGTTCTTTAACTAGTTCTTCTTCTTTTTACTATTCTCTCTCTTTGTAGCCCTTAAACTTGCATTTACTCTTTGATTTCGTTTTTAAATATGGGTTGGATGTTTGTTTCAAATTTGGTTATGGATTTGAGAATTTTGATGTCTAGCTAAACATTTCTATGCTAGGGGGTATGATGTAGGTTGATGATGACTTTGTTATGATTGAATCCCATTTTGAATTGTTTATGTTTCTCTATGCTTTGTTTTCCTAATTTTATTTACCATTAAATTAGAATTTTTAGATGTGTGAAATTGGGCTCGGAAGAGTTAATTTCGTATGTTGGGAGTTGGGAAACACAACCCATTATAATCTTAAGTTCGGGAGGCTAATATGACTTGGGTAATCGCTAGAGTAGGGTTGCGTAATGAGTGCTTAATTGGTTGAGTTAATAGGGATATTAATTTGATTAAATTTTACATATTATTTTACTCGACACTCGGGAGAGGGAGTAAAATTAAAATTTGTCACCTACGATTAATGATTTGAATGAATTCGATTAACAAGCCTAGAATTGGATAAGCATAGTTAAGTCAAGTAAAATCAAATCCCCTTAGCCTTACACACCATCGAGTTCCCTTCAATCCATAATTTCGATTGCTTTTATTTTGCTTAATATTAGTTTAATTTAATTGCTTAATTTAGTTGCTTATTTCAACTCTCTTCAATTTTGATAGCTTAGATAAAATTGAGTCATTTTAATTGTAGTATTTAGTTAGTTTTCTTAATTTCAATCTCTGTGGGACTATACTCGACAATTTGTCACTTTATTACTTGTGGCGATTCGTTCACTTGCGAGCACACATGAAGGAAAACACGCAAAAAGTTTTTGGCGCCGTTGTTGGGGATTGAAAATTATATTAATTCTAGCTAATATTACAACCAAGTGGTTCGGTTTTAATTTAGGCATTTCTTTTATTTTAATTGTTTTAAGCTTGTTAAATTTGTGTTTGTGATAGTTCATGCGAAGAGCTCAAAATCCCAATCTAGTGCCACTTGATCCAGAAATTGAACGGACACTTCGTGAAATCAGAAGGGAAAGGAGAAATCAAGTACGAGCTATGGGTGATCACAATAATGATAACAATAATATTGAGCAACAGAGGGCAATTCGGGACTATTTCAAGCCTCCAGTTCAGGAACATTATTTGGGTATTCGGAGGCAGACTATCAATGCAACAATTTCGAGTTGAAGCCTTCTTTGATCTCGATGGTTCAACAGAATCAGTTTGGGGGATTGCCTAATGAGGATCCGAACGCTCACTTGTCCATGTTCTTGGAAGCGGCCAACGCGGTGAAGATTAATGGTGTCACCGAGGGCACCATCAGGTTGAAATTGTTTCCATTCTCTATTCGGGACAAGGCTCGACAGTGGTTGATGTCTTTGCCAACAGGGAGTAATGGTCCTTGGGAAGAGATGACTGAGAGGTTTCTTGCAAAGTTTTTCCCACCATCTCTTTTTGCCTGAATGACTTTGGGCAGTTATATGAAGCTTGGGAACGGTTCAAGGACTTGCTCAGAAGATGTCCCCAGAACGGTTATGATGAGTGGATGTTGATTGATAGGTTTTATAATTGGTTGAATGGCCAATCGAGGACTATTATTGATAGAACTGCAGGTGGTTCATTGATGGCAAAGTCTATTCCAGAGTCCTACAATTTGCTTGAGGAAATGTCTACCAACAGTTATCAATGGCCTTCAGAGCGCTCAATACCGAAGAAAACTACTGGTATTTATGATGTGGATCCATTGGTTTCATTGTCAGCATAGGTCTCAGCTTTTCTAATCAGATTACAGCCTTGAATAATAGAGAAGCGTCATCCAGCAGAGAGGTAGTGGCAGGTGTTAGTACATCTTATGCTCAGGAGGAGTACACTCAAGAGCAGGTTCAGTTTGTGAACAACAGAAACTTCAACTATAGACCCAATCACTTGCCCGCTAACTATCATCCTGGCTTGAGGAACCATGAGAATTTTGTTGGGATCTAAATGTGCCGTAAGGATAGAAAATCAATATTAGGGATTTTCTGTAAATACGACATTTTGATATTAATAAGAGGATGTTATTCATGTTTAATAAGTTGTGTCCTATTTACTTTCATTAGTTGATTGTATGGTTATTTTGAGCAAACATAAAATACTCATTGGTTGTTGGTAATATATCGGATTACCATATGTATACGGGGTATACATAGAAGACGTGGTAATTTGATAACAGTCTAAATAAATAGTCCGCAATCGATGGAATAAGATTTGGGGATCTTATTCATGATAAGATTGTAAAGGTTGTCTACTTCCTTGGAGGGATGGTTTGTCTTGACCATCGGATAGGTTCCGAGTAGAAACTTTAATGTATACTAGTATTGAGGTATGACATTGGACTGGACCTAAAATGTTAATTGATTCGGTTTAAATGATTACTTGAGTTCGTATCCATGACTTATGTACTTTAATGCACTATAGGTGAGACACTGTTAATTCATGGTCAATATACTTGTGTTTTGGGTGCAAGACTTATTTGATGGATTTTTCTTTCCTTAAATTGATGTGCACGGTTTTTGTGAGTAAAGAAAATTTGAAATATTCCATTGATTTAAATTAATTAATATGGTTGATGTTGTGTGGAAAATATTTAATTCAAATAAGTGAATCATATTTAAATTCAAAAAGGTTTAAAAGGAATTTGAATCTAGATAGGACTAGGATCTTTTGACTAGTCTAGATTCTTGATTTAAAATTTGAACCACCAATCAAGATTTATCTCAAAGTGGCCGAATTTTTTGATTATTGATTTCCTCTTGGAAAAACGTTTTTAGGTTCAATGAATCTAGTCCTAAAGTTGTATGATCTTTTGATTCAAAATTTATCCAGAACAATAATAATTAATTATTTTTTAAAGGAGATAAATTTTGAAAAGGATTGGACTTCTATATAAAGGCTAGGAATTCTTGAAAAACTAATTTTTGGTCATTCACAAAGAGGAAAAACGTTTTTGAGAGTGAGAAGAAAAATAATTTGGGTTTCTTCCACATCATAAAATTCGGCTATCTTGTGAGAAAAAAAAAAGAGAGAAAATTCCATTGAATCAAAATTGTGAGGAAGGTTAAACCGAGTGATAATTTTCATAGGAGGTTAACCGTTCCTGTTTTGCAGTTTTGAAGAAAGAAGTTGGATAATATTCTCAACGAGGAACATCGGAATTGAGAAGGAAGGATCTAGACTTCGGAAAGCAACACCGGTCACTTGGATTCATAGAACGTGTGCCCACACACACTCTGAGACGTGGAACTCGAGAATAATAGAGAAGACACATTGGTCAAACGCTCTAGCAATTCCGGAATCCAAGAAATAAGGTACGCTTGATCATGAATTTAATTTATTGTTATATGCAACATGAGCTTCTTTTCCGAATCGGCATAAAAATTTTAAAACTTCCGCTGCGCTGTAACTCTGATATCGGATCCGATTTTTCTAACAATTGGTATCAGAGCCAACTCATGATTATGTATATAACATAGATTATTTGATCGAATAAATGTCTCTCTATGCATTAATGAAATATTTTAGAAAGTTGGCACTCTAGGTTTTATTTTGAGTATGTTAAATATATTATGAATGGATGTATGAATGAATGAATGCTTTATATTATTTTTATAATATATGATCTTGTTCAATTTTGCCGGTCATGATTCCATAGAGGTTAGAATTTGTATCTAGATTTTTCAAGTGTAATAGATGCGGTCTATTATCACCGCTAGGTCGTTCTTTCAATTCCTATAATTTTTGTAAGCCGGAAACGGCGTAGGAATTTTTTTTGTAAAATTCGGGCTACAATGGATTCGAGGAGATTGAAGATGAACGAAGGTATGTAAATTTTCAAAGGATGTGATTTTTTGTTTTTTGGAATTTATTTTAATTAAAAAACGTTTTTTATTAATAAAATTAAAAAAAAATCACAGAATCCTTTTGAAAATTAAATTTTCCAATGATATGTGATCTTGATAATTTGAAAATCAAAATTGAAAATTTAAATTTAAATTTAATAGATATTATTATGAATTTTAAAATTTTGTAATTTAAATTTGAAATTTGGAAATTTCAAAATTTTTTGAATTTTAAAATTTAATAATCGGATTTTTTATTTAAATTTTGATATTTTGTAATTTTGATTAAAATTAAAAATCACATTTAACCTTTTTTGAAATTTAAATTTAATTTTAAATTTGAAAAGATGTGACATTGGAGAAGGAAGACACATTGAAGAAGGATGCAAGGCATGGATCTACAAATGAAGGCCGATATATGTTTCGGTTAATTTTTGTAATTTTTGCAATTTTTCTTTTCTCTAGGATGGAATCATGATCCACGGCTATTTACATATTTTGCAAACCATAGATGATGTGTTGCTAGATGAATATGTTATACTATTTCGTGATGTATTGATAACATGCCATATAGACTAGGGAGTGCCACTCAATAAATATTGTTTATGCATGAAAAACAAAAACCCTAATTTAAAAGAATGAGTGGGAGAAGGTTTTATACACTAAGACCTACGGCCTCCATCGTTGGTCCAATAGTTACGAATGGTAGTACCTACTACTCGGTTTTGACCCGGGAATTCACTTCGGATAGGTATCTTACCTAGAGCGCACACTGATTTGGATTTCCGAAAGGATAAAAATTTTGGACATATTTTATGTTTAGATCACCCCTCGGTGGCGGATGTAAAATATGGATTCAAAATTGGAAACGATGGTTACACACTCATGCTACTTTATTTATTAACCCTCCCTCGAGGCTCTGTTATATAAAGTAGTGGCCAAATAAACGATAGTTAATATATATTTAATGGAATTATCTCCATGGACGAATATGTATTAATCGGAAGGGATCCGTGTTCTTGGCTAGTTATTCTATGACTACCCCTCGGTAGCTTAGAAAGCAGTAGCTAGGAATTATCGTTGTAAGGTATGTGTTTTAAGGGTTTTACACATGAACATTTAGATTGCATATAGATCTTTTTGTTTCATTACAAAACCATATTTTATAAACTGATAGGATGTTTGCTCATACTTATTACATGTTTTCTTATTATAGATCAAAATGTCGAGCCCTTTATCTATGATACTTACGCAAAACAAATTAACTGGCGAGAATTTTAATGACTGGAAAAGGAACTTACTTATCGTCCTAAATTTTGAGAAACACCGTTTTGTCCTAACCCAACCTCGACCGACAACGCCTGCGATCGATGCTCCTGATAGGGATTTTGTAGCGCTTGAGCGCTGGGACAATTCCAACCTAAGTGCTATGTGCTATATTCGGGCGAGCATGTCTAACGTGCTCCAGAAACAGCATGAAGAGCATCAAACTGCTAAGCAGATCATGGATAACCTGGAGGAAATGTTTGGTGAACAAACTATTCAGGCTAAGACCGATGCTATCAAAGGTCTCATGAACTGCAGGCAGAAGGTTGGAACTCCCATCAAGGAGCACATGATGAAAGTCATGGCTTATTTGTCTGAAGCTCAGGCAAATGAGGCTGAGATCGATGCTGCAACTCAATTGGTCATGGTTTTCCAAACCTTATCCAAGGATTTCGATTTGTTTCAGGCATCCTACAACCTTAACAGGAAGGAGATGTCTTTAACGGAATTGATGAAAGAGTTGCAAGCCTTTGAGAACATTTTTAAGGTTTCTGGATCTAAGGCTGAGGCAAATGTGGCTGCACCTAGTTCGCCTGCTCCTAATCCCAAAAGGAAGAAGGAAAAGGGGAAGAACAAGGGGAATAAGCATGTGGCGAATGCACCTGTTTCTAAGAAGTCTACCTAGACTAAGAAGCGAAAGGTGGATCCCCAAAAGGCTAAGCGCTTTCACTGTGGGAAGAAAGGACATTTCAAGAAGGATTGCCGAGAATACCTGTCTATGCAAAAGCAAAAAGGTAATTTCGATATCCTGTATCTTGAGGGTTGTTTAGTGGAGGAATCTAAGGACAATTGGGTTATAGATTCTGGAGCTACTAACCATGTTTGTATTTCTCTGCAGGGGTTCAAGGTAACGAGAAGTCTGCATGAGGAGAACTTCACGTTAAGAACCGGTGATGAGACATTAGTGCAAGCTGAAGGAGTGGGAGAAGTGCATCTTTATTTTGATGAATTTAGGTTTATTGTTTTGAGACATTGTTTTTATGTTCCTAGTTTCAAAAGGAACCTAATTTCGGTAGCTTGTTTGATTAAAGATTCTTATTCAGTTTCTTTTAATAATAAAGTTGTTATTAGGAAAAACAATTCTCTTATCTGTAATGGATGGATGCATGGAAATCTTTATTTTATCAAACCTAAGATGCACTCACTGCTTGATACAGAATTGGAAAAGAACTCTAAAAGACATAAGTCTTCTCACTCTAACAAATCAAATCTTTGGCATTTACGACTTGGTAAAGGAGGAATGCCTTGACTTGTATGAGGTTGAACCTTGGCCACAATGTGAATCCTGTTTGGAGGGCAAGATGACTAAACGGCATTTTGCTGCCAAGGATGGTCGTGTCGAGGAACTTTTAGAACTTATGCATACGGATGTTTGTGGTCCCATGAACATAGAAGCACGAGGTGGGTATGAGTATTATATCACTTTTATTGATGATTACTCAAGGTATGGATATGTCTATTTGATGACCCACAAAAGCGAAGCTTTTGACAAGTTCAAAAAATTTCGGGCTGAAGCGGAGAAACAATTAGGCAAGTCCATTAAGACACTTCGATCGGATCGAGGTGGGGAATACCTATCGGATGAGTTCTTAGGATATTTGATAGAGAATGGGATACAATCCCAGTTGACTGCACCTAGTACTCCTCAATAGAATGGTGTAGCTGAGAGAAGGAATAGGACCCTATTGGATATGGTCCGATCTATGATGAGTTACTCCACATTACCTTTGTCATTTTGGGGGCACGCTATACAAACTGCATGCTATCTTCTGAATAACGTTCACTCCAAATCGGTTCCTAAAACTCCTTATGAGTTATGGACGAGTAGGAAACCTAATTTGAATCATATTCGAATTTGGGGTTGTCCGGCACACGTCCTAGATAAGGAAGCGAAGAAGTTGGAGTCACGATCAGAAGTGTGCTTGTTTGTTGGCTATCCAAAAGGGACTAAAGGTGGTCTGTTCTATAATCCGAAGCAAAATAAAGTCTTCATTTCTACACATGCAACATTCTTGGAGGAAAGTTAAATGGAAGACTTTAAACCTCGTAGCAAAGTAGTGCTTGAGGAGATGACTTCGGGTTTGGATATTCCAAAAGTCACAGAAAATCCTGTGGAAAAACCATTAAAGAATCAACAACCACGGGAGCTTCGTCGTAGTGGGAGGATTATCAGGGAACCTGAAAGGTACATGTTCAATGGTGAAGTTTTTGAAGCAGAATCCATAGAACATGTTGATGATCCGGCTACGTACTAGGAAGCTATGGAGGATGTTGATTCTAGTTTTTGGCAAAAAGCTATGAACACCGAGATGGAATCTATGGATTCCAACGGGGTCTGGAAACTTGTAGACTTGCCCCAAGGCATAAAACCGATTGGGTGTAAGTGGGTATACAAGAGGAAGGGAGGTGTGGATGGGAAAGTGGAAACTTTCAAGGCAAGACTTGTAGCGAAGGGCTATACGCAGAAAGAAGGAATCGACTATGATGAAACCTTCTCGCCTGTAGCAATGCTCAAGTCAATCCGCATTCTTTTATCTATTGCGGCTGCTCTCGATTATGAGATCTGGCAAATGGATGTCAAGACAGCTTTCTTGAATGGCTCTCTTGAAGAAGATATCTATATGATACAGCCAGACGGGTTCAAGGCAAAAGGCCAAGAAGACAAAGTATGCAAGTTGCTTAAATCCATTTATGGATTAAAGCAAGCATCTCGTTCTTGGAATATTAGGTTTGATCAAGCGATCAAAACCTATGGATTCGAACAAAACATTGATGAACCATGTGTTTATAAATGTATCAAGAACGAAAAAGTGGTTTTCCTTGTACTTTATGTGGATGATATATTGCTTATTGGAAACGATGTGGCAACATTATCATCTGTCAAAGTTTAGGTAGCCAAACAGTTTGAAATGAAGGACTTAGGAGAAGCTAGTTATGTTCTTGGTATTCAACTCTTTAGAGATAGAAAGAACAAAACGATAGCACTCTCTCAAGCTTCATACATTGATAAAGTACTTGAGAAGTTTTCTATGAAAGATTCCACGAAAGGTGCCCAACCTTTCAGAATTGGAATCAAGCTTTCTAGAGATGACTGTCCCAAGACATCGGAAGAAAGTGAGCATATGAAAAATGTACCTTATGCATCAGCGGTAGGTAGTCTTATGTACGCTATGTTATGCACTAGGCCTGACATTTGTTTTGCAGTTGGTATGGTAAGTCGATATCAGTCGAATCCGGGACCGAACCATTGGGCTGCGGTCAAGCATATACTCAAGTATCTACGGAAAATGAGGGACTATATGCTAGTGTATTCCGGTCAGGATCTTGTTCCTAGAGGATACACAGATTCTGATTTTCAATCAGATCAGGATTCAAGGAAATCAACTTCAGGATCTGTTTTTACCCTTGGAGGTGGTGCCGTTGTGTGGAGGAGTATTAAGCAATCTTGTATTGCTGACTCGACCATGGAAGCAGAGTATGTGGCAGCCAGTGAGGCATCAAAGGAAGCAGTATGGCTCCGCAGGTTCCTTGGTGACCTTGAGGTCGTTCCTGGTATGGATAAAGCTATGGTGCTCTACTGTGAAAACAGTGCAGCAGTAGCTAATACCAAGGATCCTAGGCATCATAAGAGGAGTAAGCACATTGACAGAAAGTATCACATCATCAGAGGCTTTGTTGAGAGTGGAAATGTGACGGTTTGCAAAATCGCATCAGAGGACAATCTTGCTGACCCGTTCACGAAGACTTTGGTGGCCAGAAGATTCGAAGAACACGTTGAAGGCATGGGGATGCTTAATATGTCACATTTACTCGCTTAGGGCAAGTGGGAGATTGTTGGGATCTAAATGTTCCCTAAGGATAGAAAATCAATATTAAGGATTTTCTGTAAATATGACATTTTGATATTAATAAGAGGATGTTATTCATGTTTAATAAGTTGTGTCATATTTACTTTCATTAGTTGATTGTATGGTTATTTTGAGCAAACATAAAATACTCCTTGGCTATTGGTAATATATCGGATTACCATATGTATACGGGGTATACATAGAAGACGTGGTAATTTGATAACAGTCTAAATAAATAGTCCGCAATCGATGGAATCAGATTTGGGGATCTTATTCATGATAAGATTGTAAAGGTTGTCTACTTCCTTGGAGGGATGGTTTGTCTTGACCATCGGATAGGTTCCGAGTAGAAACTTTAATGTATACTGGTATTGAGGTATGACATTGGACTGGACCTAAAGTGTTAATTGATTCGGTTTAATAATTCCGTTTATAAGAATCAATGACACTTTGATTATCATCCTACATTAATCTTAATCCTGAAATCATTACTTGAGTTCGTATCCATGACTTATGTACTTTAATGCACTATAGGTGAGACACTGTTAATTCATGGTCAATATACTTGTGTTTTGGGTGCATGACTTATGGATGGAGAAATCAAGATTCATAGATACGGAATCCATAGCTATCTTAATGATAGTAAATGTTATCTACTTAAAGGCATTATTCGGGGATTGAAAGATAGTATAACAAGATCTTAGCCATCGGTTTACTTTGTGTTCTTTGGTGGTTTACCAATTGTATGGTTTTACAATTGGTGATTCTTTCAATAGAGAATAATGGAACTTTAAGTTAAAATGATTGAAAAGGTAAAACGGAAAAAGTCCTTAATTCAATCATGGATAACATATGGGGATTAAGCAAGCGATGAATAAATCATGGAAGAAGCGCTACGTTAGAGAGCTTTCGTAATACGGTATGTAAACAGGAGTTCAGCTTCAAACTTTTAGTGGAATAGTATTGAAGTTGATAATTGATGAATAATTAATCTGGGATTAATTTTTCACAATTATAGGAGCCTCTTTACATATTTCCATCGAGTCCCTCTATTAGCTCATATAGTTCCGTATAGCGTCTCGGGATTTGTTCCTAATGAGATCGGTAAATTTAAATGGAATTTAGTAATGTCTATTAAGACATGATACTTTCTAACATGCAATCCAGAAAGGATTGGACATGTGAGATTTGTGTAGACAAATAATATGATTTGTCAACATGAGATTGGTTAATTGAATTTTGAAATAAGATTGTGTTTGAATTATTTAATTTTGGAAAACAAATTTTTCTCTCCTAATCTAAATATGGTGCACGGTTTTTAGATAGGTGGAGAGAAGAAAATTTTGTTTCAAAATTATTCAAATATATTCCTAACATTAAATTATTAATTGATTTAAATAATGGAAATTATTTGATGGATTTTTCTTTCCTTAAATTGATGTGCACGGTTTTTGTGAGGAAAGAAAATTTGAAATATTCCATTGATTTAAATTAATTAATATGGTTGAGGTTGTGTGGAAAATATTTAATTCAAATAAGTGAATCATATTTAAATTCAAAAAGGTTTAAAAGGAATTTGAATCTAGATAGGACTAGGATCTTTTAACTAGTCTAGATTCTTGATTTAAAATTTGAACCACCAATCAAGATTTATCTCAAAGTGGCCGAATTTTTTGAGGATTGATTTCCTCTTGGAAAAACGTTTTTAGGTTCAATGAATCTAGTCCTAAAGTTGTATGATCTTTTGATTCAAAATTTATCCAGAAAAATAATAATTAATTATTTTTTAAAGGAGATAAATTTTGAAAAGGATTGGACTTCTATGTAAAGGCTAGGAATTCTTGAAAAACTAATTTTTGGTCATTCACAAAGAGGAAAAACGTTTTTGAGAGTGAGAAGAAAAATAATTTGGGTTTCTTCCACATCATAAAATTCGGCTATCTTATGAGAAAAAAAAAAGAGAGAAAATTCCATTGAATCAAAATTGTGAGGAAGGTTAAACCGAGTGATAATTTTCATAGGAGGTTAACCGGTTCCTGTTTTGCAGTTTTGAAGAAAGAAGTTGGATAATATTCTCAACGAGGAACATCGGAATTGAGAAGGAAGGATCTAGACTTCGGAAAGCAACACCGGTCACTTGGATTCATAGAACGTGTGCCCACACACACTCTGAGACGTGGAACTCGAGAATAATAGAGAAGACACGTTGGTCAAACGCTCTAACAATTCCGGAATCCAAGAAATAAGGTACGCTTGATCATGAATTTAATTTATTGTTATATGCATCATGAGCTTCTTTTCCGAATCGGCATAAAAATTTTAAAACTTCCGCTGCGCCGTAACTCTGATATCGGATCCGATTTTTCCAACAAATTTCTCTTATGCCAACAACAAAAATGTTTTGCAACCTCCTCCGGGCTTCAACCAACAAGCGGTGGAAAAGAAACCTTCGGTGGAAGATCTGTTGTGTACCTTCATTGTTGAGACTAGAGGGGGGTTTAACAAGGATGAGGCTAGACTTGACAATATTGAGACACATTGTAACAACATGAATGTAACCATGAAGTCCCTTGAGGTGCAAATCGGTCAACTAGCCAATGCGGTTAAGGGCTAATCATCCAGAAACTTCCCAAGTGATACGGAGCCTAATCCTAAGGACCATTGCAAAGCTATCACTTTGAGGAGTGGGAAAGAAGTTGAGGCTTCTAAGCCCCAAGAGGATAAAACCGAGGAAGAAGATGTAGAATCAGAACAACAAAGGGAGAGTACAAGGCCTAAGTCGATCTCTTTTACGGATAATCCTCCTCTCTTCAATCCTACCCTCCCGTATCTGCAAAAATTCAAGAAGAAGAAGTTGGATGCTCAATTTTCGAAGTTTCTGGAGATTTTCAAAAAGATCCATATCAACATTCCCTTTGCAGATGCACTTGAACAAATGCCTAATTACGTCAAGTTTATGAAGGATGTCATGGCAAAGAAACAGAGGTTAGAGGATTATGAGACTGTTAAGCTAACGGAAGAATGTAGTGCGATTCTCCAAAGGAAGTTGCCTCAAAAGTTGAAGGATCCGGGGAGTTTCACTATCCCATGCACTATTGGAGATTCTTACTTCGAGAAAGCCTTGTGTGATCTTGGAGCCAGCATCAATCTTATGCCTCTGTCTGTTTTTCAAAAGCTCGGACTTGGGGAAGTCACGCCAACCACCATATATTTGCAAATGGCGGATAGGTCTCTCACTTATCCAAGGGGTGTCATAGAGGATGTGTTGGTGAAGGCAGATAAATTCTTTTTCCCATCAGATTTTGTTGTGTTGGATATGGAAGAGGATCGGGAAATCCCCATCATCCTCGAGAGACCCTTTTCGGCTACTGGAAGAGCTTTGATTGATGAACAAAGTGGTCATTTGACTCTAAGGGTGAATAATGAGGAGGTAAAGTTCAACATCCTTAACATAATGAGATTTCCGGAAGAGAAGTCAGCTTGTCACCGAGTAGAAGTAATAGACTCGTGTATCAAGGAATTCTTCCAAGAAGTGACCCACGATGACCCTCTAAATCATATCCTCACTACACCCTTGAACATGATCGATTTTGGTGGAGATTTTTGTATTAAAGAAGAGGGCATTGTTGATAGTGTTCTAGCTCTTAAGGCTTTTCCGTGTGAAGTGGGGGATGTGGCTCAAGTGAAAATATTAGAAAATCCTGGTGAGTGCTTCATCTCTCCAAGTTCGTCGAAAGAAGGGTTAGTGTTGAAACAACTACTGGAACATCTTCGCTATGCCTTTTTGGGTGAGGATTCTTCTAAACCGGTTATTATCTCGGCATCTTTGAACAAGGAAGAAGAAGAGAAGCTCCTGGTTGTTTTGAAGAAATACGAGTTTGTTTTTGCTTGGTCTATTTTAGATATTAAGGGTATAAGTCCTACTATTTGCATGCATAAGATTCTCATGGAAGATCCTTACAAGCCATCTATTGAGCACTAAAGAAGACTAAATCCGGCCATGAAAGAGGTGGTGCATGCTGAGGTGTTAAAGTTGTTGAATGCCGGGATCATTTACGTCATTTCAGATAGCTCATGGGTTAGTCCGGTTCAGGTTGTGCCAAAGAAGGGTGGTATGACGGTGGTGAAAAATGAAAAGAATGAACTCATCCCTTCAAGAACAGTGACTGGATGGCGTGTTTATATCGACTACCGGAAGCTGAACAAGGCCACTAGAAAGGATCATTTTCCCCTTCCTTTCATTGATCAAATGCTAGACAGGTTGGCAAGGTATGACTACTATTCCTTTCTTGATGGATACTCGGGCTATAATCAAATTGCCATAGCCCCTGAAGACCAAGAGAAAATGACATTCACCTGTCCTTATGGCACTTTTGCTTTTCGGCGGATGCCTTTCGGTCTACACAACACACCCGCCACTTTTCAAAGGTGCATGATGGCAATCTTCTCGGATATGGTAGAAGAGATTATGGAGATTTTTATGGATGATTTTTCAGTTTTTGGATCAACGTTTGATCATTGCCTCCACAATCTTTTTCTCGTGTTGCAGCGATGTGAGGAGAAGAATCTAGTTCTCAATTGGGAGAAGTGTCATTTTATGGTACAAGAAGGGATCGTTCTTGGTCATAGAATTTCATCGAACGGAATAGAGGTGGACAAGGCTAAGATAGCTATGATCGAAAAGCTTCCGCCACCTATAAATGTGAAGGGAGTACGGAGTTTTCTTGGTCATGCGGGATTCTATCGGAGGTTCATAAAAGATTTTTCTAAGGTTATCAAACCTTTGTGTAACCTCCTAGAGAAGGATGTAGCTTTCAACTTTGATGGGTCTTGTTTGGAAGCCTTTAATATCATCAAAGAAAAATTGGTTTCGGCTCCGGTCATTGTAGCACCTGATTGGAATGAACATTTGAGATCATGTGTGATGCTAGTGACTATGCTGTCGGGGAAGTACTTGGTCAAAGGAGAGACAAGATTTTTCGCACCATTTACTATGCTCGCAAGACATTGAATGAAGCCCAACACAATTACACCACCACCGAGAAGGAGATGCTTGCAGTGGTATTTGCTTGTGATAAATTTCGGTCATACATCATTAGGTCCAAGGTGGTAGTTTTCACGGATCATGCAGCAATTCGTTACTTGTTTGCTAAGAAAGATGCCAAGCCTCGTTTGATTCATTGGATTCTTTTGCTTCAAGAATTTGACATGGAGATACGAGACAAGAAAGGTACAGAAAATGTAGTTGCAGATCATCTCTCCAGGCTTGAGAAATTGGAAGTGGACGAAACCTCTGTTATTCAAGAAGCATTCCCAGACGAACACCTGTTTGAGGTTGAAGTGAGGCTCCCTTGGTTTGCAGATTTCGTCAACTACCTTTCTTGTGAGGTTTTACCACCAGACTTGACTCCTTATCAGAAGAAGAAATTCCTTCATGATGTGAGATGTTATCTTTGGGATGATCCAATACTGTTCAAGAGATGCTCTGATCAGGTTATTCGGAGATGCATTCCCGAAGAGGAGATACATGACATTCTCCATCATTGTCACTCGTCGCTCTATGGTGGACATTTTGGTGGAACAAGAATAGCGGCGAAAGTTCTTCAATCCGGCTTCTATTGGCCAACCTTGTTCCGGGATTGTCATGAGTTTGTGAAGCGTTGTGATCGTTGTCAACGTGTAGGGAACATCTTTAGAAGGCATGAAATGCCATTGAGCAATATCATTGAAGTGGAACTATTTGATGTTTGGGGCATTGACTTCATGGGACCTTTTCCACCTTCATATGGTCAGCTTTACATTCTCTTGGCAGTGGATTATGTCTCTAAGTGGGTAGAAGCTATTGCCACTCCAATAAATGAAGCTCGGGTGGTCGTGAAATTTCTACATAAGAACATCTTCTCCAGGTTCGGCACCCCTCGAGCCATCATAAGTGATGAAGGGACGCACTTCTGCAACAAGGTGTTCGATGCATTGTTGGCCAAGTATGGAGTAAAGCACAAAATTGCCCTAGCCTACCATCTGCAAACCAATGGTCAAGCGGAAGTTTCTAACCGGGAGGTCAAGCTTATTTTGGAGAAGACAGTGAATACTAACTGTAAGGATTGGTCAACAAAGCTTGACGATGCTTTATGGGTGTATAGGACAGCTTTCAAAACACCAATCGGAATGTCACCCTATCGGTTGGTGTTCGGGAAGTCTTGCCATCTACCGGTGGAGCTCGAGCACAAAGCATTTTGGGCCATCAAGAAGTTGAATTTTGACTTGAAAGCTTCCGGTGAGCAGTGCCTACTTCAACTGAATGAACTTGAGGAATTTCGGAATGAGGCCTATGAGAATGCAAGGCTCTACAAGGAGCGCACAAAGAAGTGGCACGATCAGAAAATCTTAAGGAGAGAATTTCTTCCGGGACAAAAAGTATTGCTTTTCAACTCCCGGTTGAAACTTTTCCTGGGAAAATTGAGATAGAGGTGACTGGACCCTTTAAGATCAAGCAAGTGTTTCCTTTTGGCACCGTTGAGCTCTTGGGAGATGTGGGCACACTTTCCGTGTCAATGGTCAAAGGTTGAAGCACTATTTCGGAGCCGAGGAATGGAATATGCAGAAAATCTCGCTTGCGGATCCAAATTGAAGAGAGCCAAAGCCAAGTCTAGCTGGAGACGTTAAATCAAGCGCTTCTTGGGAGGCACCCCAAGTTCTATCACCTTAATATCTTTTAAACTCTTCTTTTATTTTGTTTTCATCTATTTATCTTTAATTTTCTGTGTGTTGTTTGAGTGATTTCTTAGAATGCATTTATTTATTTATTATTATTCTTATTATTATTATTTTTTAGGTACTGATGGGCAATTGAAATCATGGAAAATATTTGGAAGCATTTCGAGAAGTTTGGGAGACATTGGAGAAGTTTGAAGGCATTTTTGTGGTTTATCTTGGTGTTCAAGCAAGGAAAAGGCCCGCTGTAGCGCGCCAAATTTGCGTTGCAGCACGCCACTGGGCGTCAAACAGACCAGCCAGGCCAGAGGCAGGCGCGCGCCTGCGGGCTCTCCAAGCAACCCAGAGGCCAGAGGCAGGCGCGCGCCCGCGCACTCTCCAAGCAACCCAGAGACCAGAGACAGGAACGCGCCCACGCGACTCCAAGCGCGCGCCCGTGCGCTTCCCAGCCTGGAAGGCTGGCCCACTTCCTCAGCCCGAGCCAAGCGCGACCCAGACGCACGCTCGCGCACTTCCCCAGCCAAGGAGAGCCGCGCGTTCTCCCAGCCAAAAGTCCTTAAAAACCTCAATTTCTCTAGTTCTTCACCAAACTTCCATTTCTCCCAACCCAAAAGTACCTCCTACAGCCCTACCATCCTCCACCACCACCATCAGAAACTCAATAGAGGAGTGATGACAATGAGGGGATGTAACTTCATCCCCGAGGTATGTATCCTTGTGCTTTTATTCGGTCCAACATTGAGGACAATGTTGTCTATAAGTTTGGGGGAAATGAACATTTGTTTTTTTTTTTTTTTTCTTTTTCGGCTTTTTCATATGCTTTCTATAATCTTCTCATGTGTTTTTTTTTTTTTAGAAATAGTTAAATTCAATTTAGTGATTTCTTGCATAGTCGCATTTTGTGTACTTAAAAAAAAAATAATTTGTGTGAGTTTTTGTTGGCAAAAAGATGACCATGAATCGATGATAGTGACAACTATGAATTGTTATCTTGAGGTCGTTTGTAACATCTTTCTATTGTGGTTTCTGTGTGCTTGACACTCACATAGCTAGAGACACTTTTGACTCTTAATCACTTGAGCACCAAAATCTTAGCCACTCACTCTTTCAAATAACTAGAGAACATTTATGCAATTAGCTAGGTTCATGGTCTATCAAGAGCTCTAGAACCCAATTTAGTGAAACTCAAGGCAATCCTAAGTTAGATAACATGGAGAAATGATTTAGGCAAAGTTTTTTTTGGATCGTTTGAGCCGTTCTAGCCAACCTTTTGGAAATTATCCCTTGTTGTCCCCTTTTTAGTCTTTAAGCCAATTTCTTCTTCACCCACACTAATATAACCTATCCAATCAAAGAATTCACCAAACACTAAACCCATCACCTTAGGCACGAAATACATTCTTCATTGTATTCGAGTGTACTGTGGTTAACATGAGCTTGGGATTGGGGTTTGGATCATTCTTTGCTGGTTGTATTGTATCTATTTTCGTTGTTACTTAAAAAAAAAAAAAGATGCCCCCAAATATTCATGTAAATAAATAAGTTTGTGGGTTAAAAAAAAAAAGTAGTTGAGCTATTTGCTTGTATATCGTTTTTATGGAATGAAAGGGTGATTGATTGAGTTAAGGCAAAATCGGGGAGTTTGGGATTTTCCATCAAATGTTTGTAAAGTCTATCAGTTATTGAAGGTGCAAGGCGTGCTTAGGGTGATTTGAGCTTAAAAATTTTCTTTTTCACCTACCCTTTACCTTAGCCTTTCGTTACAAGCCGTTCAAAGTCCTATTGATCTCCAGTGTTACACTAACCTACATTAGTGGAGAGCAACACCAAATTGGGCCTATGGTAGTTCTTAAGTGCATCATGTAGCGATAAGTCCATGAACTTCCTTAATGCATAAATCGATCCGGTGTTTGACCGATTGGGTGGTTTTGGCCTTCACACACACACACGAATCTTGAGTGGATTTGTGCTAGTGTTCAGTGTTGAAATTCTAGATAATCACAATGGTTGATTTTCCTTTCGAGCTTATGACATTTGTAGATTTTTGAGGTAAAATTCATGGTCGTCAATTTTGTTGCTCAGCTTCACACTGTTTTGTTTTTGCTCGAGGACTAGCAAAATTCTAAGTTTGGGGGTATTTGATAAGTGAGTTTTTACTCACTTATTTAATGTCTTGAAATTGGATAATTTACAAAATTTTCATATTTTTTTAGGTTGGTTTAATGTGTTTGTGAGTGTTTCAGATGAGTAATGAAAAATTGGATTTTGGAAGAAATGCAGATGAAAATCTAGTTTTAGCCTGCAGCGAAGGCGTGGGCGCGCCTCTCAAGGAGCGCACCCACGCGCCCACTTGACCAAGTCAGAAGAGGGAGTGGCGCCCAGCAGCGCGTGCTAAGCCACTGTACGCCCACCAGTATGCGCCCAGCGCCCGCGCGCCCAGCACCCTTGCGCCCAGCCCACCAGCGAGAACCTAGTGCCCATGCGACCACTAGCGCGCCTCTGCCACCGCGCGCCACCAGCTCGCCTCAGCCAGCGCACGCCCTGCCTCAGTGCGCCTCAGCCAGAGAGCGCAGCCGCGGGCTTTGAGGCGCGCCTGCCCATCTCTTGGCCTGAAGCCCCACGAACAAAAGGAGGGGAGTTTGGGGCGTGAAAAGGGAGCAAGAGGACAGACCCAGAACCTGGAGACAGAAAATAAAGAGAACTTCTAGGGTTTGAAGGCTTTTCTTGGAGATTGAAGACTTGGAAACTTGTTCTTCAACTAGTTCTTCTTCTTTTTACTTTTCTCTCTCTTTGTAGCCCTTAAACTTGCATTTACTTTTTGATTTCGTTTTTAAATATGGGTTGGTTGTTTGTTTCAAATTTGGTTATAGATTTGAGAATTTTGATGTCTAGCTAAACATTTCTATGCTAGGGGATATGATGTAGCTTGATGATAACTTTGTTATGATTGAATCCCATTTTGAATTGTTTGTGTTTCTCTATGCTTTGTTTTCCTAATTTTATTTACCATTAAATTAGAAATTTTAGATGTGTGAAATTAGACTCGGGAGAGTTAATTTCGTATGTTGGGAATTGGGAAACACAACCCATTGTAATATTAAGTTCGGGAGGCTAATATGACTTGGGTAATCACTAGAGTAGGGTTGCGTAATGAGTGCTTAATTGGTTGAGTTAATAGGGATATTAATTTTATTAAATTTTGTATATTATTTTACTCGACACTCGGGAGAGGGAGTGAAATTAAAATTTGTCACCTACGATTAATGATTTGAATGAATTCGATTAACAAGCCTAGAATTGGATAAGCATAGTTAAGTCAAGTAAAATCAAATCCCCCTAGCCTTACACACCATTGAGTTCCCTTCAATCCATAATTTCGATTGCTTTTATTTTGCTTAATCTTAGTTTAATTTAATTGCTTAATTTAGTTGCTTATTTCAACTCTCTTCAATTTTGATAGCTTAGATAAAATTGAGTCATTTTAATTGTAGTATTTAGTTAGTTTTCTTAATTTTAATCTCTATGGGACGATACTCGACAATTTGTCACGTTAGTACTTGTGGCGATTCGTTCACTTACGAGCACACACGAAGAAAAACACGCAACAGATACAACCATGCCAAGAACTGACACGACCCTAACCAAATTGGTCTCCAAGATCGAATCCTAAACGGCTTTGAATGGAACCATATCCCGATGCCTAACAAGAAGCACGAACCTTGGTATGTGAGGATGCCACAATCAGCTATGGACGGACTGATTGATAAGTCTATGAACGTCACGGAATTCTCCGATAAGTTAAAGAAGTTCGTTTAAGAACCAAAGAGAATTAAACCTCAAATTTCTATGTCAACTAATCTGCCTCAAATAGTGAAATCCGTACAATATGTAGGTGTTTCCCTTTGTGAATTTTCAGTCCCTAATTGCCCATGGAATTTCGAGCAAGTCAATAAACCAAATTGGGAAACATCCAATTTAAAGCAAATAAGGTAAAGCAAATAAGGTAAGTTCCCTAAATGGCTGAAAAGCCTTAGAATATTCTAAAAGAAAAGGAAACTAGATAATAATTAGGTTATTAGCTGATTCTTCTCGCCAGTTATTGCCTCAAAATAGGAAAATACTCAAAACGGAAAAATAACATTTAATGATTTTGCAAACGTGATTACTCGATCCCTTCTAGTAATTGGATCACGCATTTGTTGGGCTGGTTGTCACACGTAATTCCCTCAATGAGTCTCCACGTAATAGCTTGAGACCAGGTTGCTTGAATCAGCCCACTAAGTGTATCTTTGAATTTCTTCGCGCGAGCCCTCGTAACCGGATCAATGGGAACTTGAATTGAATCTGAAAATACCTCATCCCACGAGCTCTTGCCTATGCTACTGAAGTCCTTATCATTCCCCTCCTCTTGAGAAGGATTTGTCCTCAGATCCTCGCCTGCGTCAAAAGGAATTAAATCAGAAACATTAAAGGTGGTACTTATACCATACTCACCTGGCAAGCCTAACTTATACGCATTATCAATGATCCTTTCAAGAATTTGAAAAGGTCCGTCCCCTCTAGGCAACAGCTTAGATTTCCTTTGTTCCGGAAACCGCTCTTTGTGTAAATGCAACCACACTCAATCGCCGGGCTCGAAGACGAGCTTGTGACGTCCTTTGTTGGCTTGTTTAGCATATTGCTGGGTCCGTCACTCGATGTTGAGTCTTGCCTTCTCATGTATCTGCTTAGCAAGTTCAACTTTTCTTTTTCCATCTAAATTCACACGTGCAGACAAAGGTAATGGCATTAAATCCAAATGAGTTAAAGGATTAAAACAATAAACATTCCTCCCAAGTTTTGATGTTCTTTTTATTAATAGCCTGCAACAAGGTAGACAAGGTCCTGTTCATAACGTTTGTCTGACCATCGGTTTGAGGGTGATAAGTAGTCTAAAATAACAACTTAGTCCCTAACTTAGCCCACAAAGTCTTCCAAAAGTAGCTTAAGAACTTGGCGTCCCTATCATAAACAATTGTCCTAGGCATACCATGAACTCTCACAATTTCCCTAAAGAACAAATCAGCAACATTGAAAGCATCATCTGTCATGTGGCATGGAATAAACTGTGCCATCTTGGAAAACCTATCCACGACCATAAATACCGAATCCCTTCCCCGTTTAGACCTAGGCAAACCTAACACAAAGTCCATTGAGATATCAGTTCAAGGTTCACTAGGTATTGGCAAAGGGGTGTACAAATTGTGGGGCTGCACTCTTGATTTAGCCTGCCTACAAGTCACACATCTATCACAAATCCTCTCAACATCTCGTTTCATATGCGGCCAAAAGAAATGTTCTTGTAAAACAGCTAGGGTCTTGGCAACTCCAAAATATCCCATTAACCCTCCCCCATAGGATTCTCTCACTAACAAATCTCTTATTAAACAATTAGGCACATACAATTTATTCTCCCGAAATAATTATCCTTTATGCCTAAAGTACTTACCACTAGCAAATTTCTCACAAGCTTGATACTCAGCACTAAAGTCACAGTCATTGACATATAACTCCTTAATATGTTCAAAACCCAATAGTTTACCATCAAGAGTTGAGATTAACGCGTACATGTGAGAGAGCACATCCGCAACGACGTTTTCCTTACCTTGCTTGTAGTGAATGACATACGGAAACGTCTCTATGAATTCCACCCAATGAGCATGCCTTTTGTTCAGCTTATGTTGGCCTTTCAAGTGTTTCAGGGACTCGTGGTTGATGTGAATCACGAACTCCTTAGGCCATAGGTAGTGCTGCCACGTCTTTAATGCTCGAACCAATGCATACAAACTCTTTATCATAAGTTGGGTAATTAAGAGTTGCTCCATTCAGCTTCTCACTAAAATATACTATTGGACGCCCTTCCTGCATCAAAACGGCACCAATTTCAACACTTGAAGCATCACATTCAATTTCAAAAGTTTTGAAAAAATTAGGTAAAGATAACAATGGAGCATTAGTCAACTTATCCTTGATTAACTGAAATGCCCTTTCTTGCTCCTCTCCCCATCTAAATCCAACGTCCTTCTTGATCACTTCCGTCAGTGCTACAGCTACAGTACTGAAATCTTTCACAAACCACTGGTAAAAGCTAGCAAGTCCATGAAAACTCCGTACGTTACTCACATAGTTGGACTCGGCCACTCCCAGATGGCTCGCGCCTTCTCTTCATAAACATGTATACCTTCAACACTAACAACAAAACCAAGAAACACAAGCTTATCTGTGCAAAAATTACACTTCTTGATGTTAGCATACAATTTTTCCTTTCTAAGCACATCCAAAACAGATTTTAAATGTGCTAAATGTTGGTCCAAGTCTTTGCTATAAATAAGTATATCATCAAAATACACAACAACAAACCTGCCAATAAATGCACGTAAAACATGGTTCATTAGACGCATGAATGTGTTAGGCACATTGGTTAAGCCAAAAGGCATTACAACCACTCATATAAACTTTGTTTTGTTTTGAAGGCCGTCTTCCACTCATCTCCCGCTTTCATGCGAATTTGATGATACCCACTTTCCAAATCAAGTTTCAAGAACACAGAAGTACCATGTAATTCATCCAATATGTCATCTAATCGAGGTATAGGTTGGTGATACTTTACTGTGATATTGTTAATGGCTCTGTAATCTACGCACATCCTCCATGTCCCATCTTTCTTAGGCACGAGTAAGATGGAAACGATGCACGGGCTCTTACTTTCTCTCACGTGCCCCTTTTTATCAACTCACTAACCTGCCTTTGAAGCTCCTTTGTCTCCTCGGGGTTGCTTCTATAAGTCGGTCGGTTTGGGATTGAAGTGCCTGGTACAAAATCAATATGATGTTCTATTCCCCGAATTGGTGGCAAACCATCAGGCACCTCATCTAGAAATACATCATCGAATTCCTGCAATAGAGAAACAACAGAACTAAGCAATGCAAGGTCAAGCTCATTAGTGTTTAAAAACGCCTCCTTGTACAAAAGTACAATCATTGGTTGATTTAAAAATATCGCCCTTTTAATCTCACCGCCTCTTGCATAAAAGTTTGTTTTTCTCTCTGCTTTTCTCTCATGGGCTTGTTGTGTATTCTTTTCAGTTCTCTCAATTTTCTCTCCTTTGCTCTCCTTTTTCTCGGCCAACTCTTCTTTTTCTCTCTCACTGGCCGAACTATCACTCTACACTCCCACTCTTGATTTTTCTTCACTCATTTTCTTTTTCTCACTTTCTCTCTATAAGCTCACTTGGTCTTCATAGACCTATTTTGGAGTTAACGGAACAAGAGTGATCGTTCTTTGGTTGTGAACCAATGAATACTTGTTGGTGAACCTGTCGTGTTTAACTCGTTGATCAAATTGCCATGGTCTACCTAACAACAAGTGTCCAGCTTTTATCGGAACCACATCGCACAAAACTTCATCTTCATATCTTCCAATGCCAAAAGAAACTAACACTTGTTTGTACATCCTTACCTCACCACTATCATTCAACCACTGCAATTTATAGGGTCGAGGATGCTTGCTTGTTAGCAGCCCTAACTTCTTTATCATGGTTGTGCTAGCAACGTTAGTACAACTTCCACCATCAATAATCACACTACATACCTTGTTTTGGACATGGCACCTATTATGAAAGATGTTTTCTCGTTGCTCCTCTTCATCTTCTTTGACTTACACACTTAGAGCTCTCCTTGCAGCCAACAAGTCTCCCTGGACAGCATACTCCTCATCGTCGGCATCATCTAATGAAGGCATAGATTCATTGTCTGAATCCTCGTCAGTTTCAATCTCTCTATTGTCCCGTATCACCATTATTCGTTTGTTCGGACATTGGCTTGCTATATGACCCTTGCCTTGACATTTAAAATACTTAATATCACAATTCCGAGTAGTGGAAGAATCAGATTTACCATGATTCCTATGGCTGGCCTCCTCTTATTTTTGTTCGGTCTTTGGCTTGATGTTGGGTTGTTTCTCATCCTTCTTCCATTGGTTCATCTTCTAAGTAGATGTACTCGGGTTTTGGCTTGGACGCATGTTACTGCCCCTCCTCTTGAGTTGATTCTCTATTTTGACAGCCATATGTACCATGTCCTCCAACTCCACATAATGTTGTAACTCAACGGCATTGTGAATTTCTTCAGTTCAAGCCCGCCAAGAACCTTGCCATTGTAGCCTCCTGATCTTCTTCTATATTAGCCCGAATCATTATGACCTCCATCTCCTTATAGTACTCATCCACACTCCGGTTGCCTTGCTTAAGATTTTGTAGCTTGTTGTATAACTCCCGGACGTAGTAAGCTGGTACAAATCGCTTCCTCATCACAACCTTTATCTCTTCCCATGACTCGATAGGTCGCTCTCTATTTCGTCTCCTATTTATGACAAGTTGATCCCAGCAAGTTGACACGGCCCGACCTCCCCCCAAGCCGGGTCGTGTCTTCTTAATCGTACTTACTTAACTTAATTCTTATAGCCTTAAACTTACTGAAATTTCCAGAGTAAATTTTTTTTTTTTTTTTTCTTTCTCTTTTAAACTTATACTTTAAATTCAAACTTAAACTTGACTTAATCTTATACTTATACTTATACATGAAATTTAACTTATCCTCATACATACTCAAAGGATCAACCACGTGAATGGGGATCGTTACATTACTTACTTATTGATTCACATACTTTAAATTCATACTCATACTTATATAGGTACATATTCGAGTACCGAGCTTTTAAACCTTATTTGAAAGCTATCATATGCAAATCGTGGACCAAACCCGACCTAGTGTGGATCGGTACGACACGAGGCAACTTGCTTGCCATCATACTTGAAAATTTTTCCTTAACTTGTTCTTGAAAATAATTTCTTAAAAATAGTTTTCTTCTTAAAAACAATTCATTGCCCATACTATCACTTTATTATATCATAATATAACATAACACATTATACAAATATATTTTACAAAACATATTTTACATAACATAATTTTACAAAACTCGTGGCAGTGTCCATCCCACATTTCACAGTCTGTAGCACCAGCCCTCCACAGTCTTGCATCAAGTATTACTGGTAGGTTACTTACCTACAGCATGAACGTAAGTAGTGAGCTTATGCCCAGTAAGCACAATATTCAATCCGCAAAACATTTTAATAAAAGAATGCATGAACCGATTATGCTTTCTTATGAATCAATATAGCTTTCTTATAATAACTTGATTCCGTTCCATTATAAGTCATACGTGTACTTACCGTGGTACATTGCTATGGAGTGGCTGGAAGCGACCAGTCCAATCCAACTCAAACCATAAACTAAACCCTTTAAACCCGCCCTTGTGGCAAGTTGGTAACATTAGCTTGTCTTATCTTATTTTTACCTTGTGATTTAATATTCGTGTACATGCTTCGTGATGTCACGATAATAAAACATAATTCACCATAACATTATAACATGAATCATTGTAATATCATAACATAAACTATCATAACATCATTACATAATTCATCATAACCTCATAACATAAATCATCATAATATCATAACATAAAATATCAGAACATAAAATATCATAACATCATAACATAAATCATAGCATAAACTTATCATAACATAACTTCATAGCATAACTTATTATAACATAAGCTTATCATACATAACTTCATAGCATTACTTAAACTTATCATAACATATCTTCATAGCATTACTTAAACTTATCATAGCATATGCATCATAATATAAACATATATAAATCATGTAAATCAATTCATGATTTCTTAAAAACATGCCATGCGACAAAAACGTTTTGTCCATGCTGTAGGCGGAGTTGTACTTACTGTTACTGCGTCTTGAATCAAAATTCCTCACTCAAACAGGTCGTTTTCCTGTTTCCAAGAAAATCATAGGATGAGTATCATCCTATCATAATAACATAATGATTCTAATTGCTAACTACAAATCCTAAATTTCAACTCCTTTTTGAAATTTAGTAAGAACTCTAATATTTTGAAAACCGGGTTTAAAAATCAATTCATAAAATTTGGTTCTTTTCCCACAAATCTAGTGCAGGGATTTTCTTACTTCCTGCACTGTTTTTATGATAAATCTTTATCTTAAATTCTGTTTAGAATCTGAGAAAACTTTCTTCATGAAAGTTGTAGATCTCGAAAAATACTATAACTTTGGTTCTTTACTCAAAACCCAGTTCTGTCTTTAACTTAATCATTTTTGAGGTTAAAACCTACTGGCCGTGCACACTGAGTCTGGCCTGCCCAGGAATTCTCAGTCTCGGAGTTTTATAAAAATAAAGGTCTTAAAGGCTTTATTTCCAAAAACTGTCCACGTTGGTCCCTAGAATTTTCCCTTTTCTACAACTTGGTAGTTTTGACTTTTTCAAGATTCGGCCTCTAAAGGCCTCAAAATCTTGTTTTCCGAAAAACCGTCCAATTACAAACCCTAATTAAACGTACCAAAACCCTAGTGCATGAAACTTAACAAAATGAACTCATGCTCATACATATTGAACATACTCTTAAATCTTAACTAAAACTTGCATAAAGAACTAGAGGATAAAAAGATTTACCTCAAGTTCCACTGATGGAATTCTTAAATTAGGGTATTATAATTTTCCCTCACATTTCTTACACTAAACCGAAAACTTTTCTCTAGTTTTCTTTTCTTTCTTTTCTCTCCTCTCTTTGCTCGGCACCTAAGGGTAGAAACTAGAGAGTATGTGCAGTTGTGTGTGTGTTGGCTAACAAAACACAATGAGAGAACCTTCACCTATTTATAGGTGAAGCATAAGTTTTGAAATTGTTTACTAGTCCTCACAAGAAAAGTAATTTCTTCTTGCACCCTATGTGGTGGCCGGCCATGCTTGCAACATTTGGCCAAGTAGCAAAGCTAGGGAAGCTTGCTAAGCAAGGCTAGGACCCTTGAGGTGTCCTTCTCCTAAGTTGGCCGGCCTTAGGTGTAGTCTTGAGCTTGCTTTTGATAACCATAAGCAAGGCTAACATGCATACTAAGCAAGCCTATGAAGCATGAGGTGTCAAGCTCACAAGGTGGCTGGCCTTAGATGGGTTGATGTATCAATGCCTTGGTCCTTAAGGCCAAACTATTTCCCCCTTAGTCCCTATGTGGTGGCCGGCCATGCTTGCAACATTTGGCCAAGTAGCAAAGCTAGGGAAGCTTGCTAAGCAAGGCTAGGAACCATGAGGTGTTTTCTTCTTGTGATGGCCGGCCCTAGGTGGCACCATGTGGTTGTTCTAGCTAACAAAGTAAGCAAAGCTAATGGCTTACTCATCAAGGCTAGGTTGCAATGTGTCTTTTCCTTGTGAGGCCAGCCATGTTTTGGGACATGTGGCTTGTCCTTGTTCACCAAGTAAGCCAAGCTAGAAGACTTACTCATCAAAGCTAGGGAATGAGGTGTTTCTTCCTTATGGTGGCCGGCCCTAAATGATGTGTTGGCAATGTCTTAGCTAACCAAGTAAGCAAGGCTAAGAGCTTACTCACCAAGACTATGAACATGATGTGTCTTGCCCTTATGATGGTCGGTTCTTAGGTGTCTTAGGGTGATGACTTGACAAACCTTAGCTAGCCAAGTGAGCAAGGCTAGGAGGGTTGCTCACCAAAGCTAGTCCATGAGGTGTTTTCTTCATGTGATGGCCGGCCCTAGGTGGTGAGGTGTGCTAGCCATTGCTAGCCAAATAAGCAAGGCTAGGAAGGTGTATTCATCAAGGCTAGTTGGTTGACTCATCAAAGCTACATACACACATGTCTCTTTCTTGTATTGGCCGGTCATAGGTGGTGAATTTTGGTTGGTCTAACTAGCCAAGTAAGCAAGGCTAGTATTGCTTAGTCATCAACCTAAAATCATGAGATGTCAAGTTCTAGTGAAACCTTAATTTTCACAATTGCATATTGGTTCTTAAGAGCAAACTCTTTGCTCATTGAACCACAAAGGTGGCCGGCCCTAGTACCTAGTACCATGTGGAAAATCACACTTAGTCACACAAGCTAGTATGCTTAGTTACTAAACTTAGGACATGATTTGTAAACTTCTAATGATACTTAAAATCTTTTAATTTGCATAATACTTCTCAAAACAAGATCCCTTGCTCAAGAAGCCATGATGTGGCCGGTTCTCATGATGACACATGGAACAATGTGATTGGTTCTAGCTAGAGTTATCAAATACAATCTTAACTTGTCTTCCTTGATTTCCAACCAAACTAACTAAACTAGAAATGATTCATTGACTTAATTAAACTAAGAAACTTTACTTAAAAAGTCCTTGATTCAGAAATTTACATAATTGCTGATAAATCTACAATTTTCTCCAAAATTGCACATTGGCTCCCAAAGGTAAAATATTTGCACTTTGGTCCCTATGAATTGGCCGGTTATGGTTAAGCCTTAAAACATCAAATTCTTACTAAATTCTTCCTTAGAAGACTTTTTAGCTCTAAAATCATGAACTTTTCTTAATTTGCAAATTGACCCCTAAATATAAAATATTTGCATTTTGGTCCCTGTAAGGTGACCAATCATAGCAATGACACTTGTCATCAGAGGTGTCATCCTTAAAGGCCTTGTTTGGCTTAACTCCTAAATGTAATCCATTTCAAATACTGTTTTCAACTAATAACAGCATAATTAAACCGGACCATTGTCCTAAACTTTTCTAGGATGGTCTTAAATCTTATTTTTGCTTATTTATTCGTAATGACAGTTTATCACAGTATAATTTTCCATATTATTAATTACACTGCAATACAAAATACTATCTCAGTCAAATCTTAGATCAATCTAGTCAAACATTGACGACATAAAATCATAAATTCCTATTATGCCCTTTTTCTCAAAAGGTCTCATGCTTAACTAAGTAAACTACTATTGAGTCTCGTAGTTAATTTAAACGAGAACTCAAACATAAACTGATATTTAACTCAAATCTTGAGTTTCATATCAACATATAAGCTTCAGACTTAGATTTTCCTTATATCTATGGAAATCAAAAGTTCATCAGAATTTCGGGTTATTACACAAGTAATAGCGTAATCAGAAAATTCTTTTACTTTCATCGCTTTGGAATTGGTGTGGCAGTCAAAGATGAGCTCCATTTTCTTCTCCCATTCTATGTATGCTTCAGGATCGGATTTTCCTTCGAATGATTGTTGGAAAAATGAGTTCAGATATCAGAGTTACGGTGCAGCGGAAGTTTTAAAATTTTTATACCGATTCGGAAAAGATGTATGCTTCAAAATGTATGCTTCAAAGATGAGCTCCATTTTCTTCTCCCATTCTATGTATGCTTCAGGATCGGATTTTCCTTCGAATGATTGTTGGAAAAATGAGTTCAGATATCAGAGTTACGGTGCAGCGGAAGTTTTAAAATTTTTATACCGATTCGGAAAAGAAGCTCATGATGCATATAACAATAAATTAAATTCATGATCAATCGTACCTTATTTCTTGGATTCCGGAATTACTATAGCGTTTGACCAACGTGTCTTCTTTACTATTCTCGAGTTCCACGTCTCAGAGTTTAACGACCCAGCTTTTCGGCCCATTACCTAGCTTACTTATTCTTATTTAACTTAGTCTTAACACTCTTTTACGTTTGGTTCCGAAAATACATAAATTTTTTTTTTTTTTATCATATTCGTACTACAAAAGTTAGAATCACTAAAATTTGTAACTGAGGAAATTGAAAACCTCTAGCAACTAATTATCTAATTTAAAATCGCTATAACTTCATAAAAATTATAGGGAAAGAGTCTAAAGTCTCTTCTTGTAAAATACTCATACTAGTTTAGTAGTATCAAAACATTGGAACATAATTATAAATATAGTCAATACAAAATAGTTTTGCGAAATCTAAATGCGGAAATTTAATTCGTGGTGGTATCCCACTCCCGTCCTTCATCGCCTCCACACAGCTTCGCCAGTCCATAGAACATCTAAGAAATGGGTTGCTTACCTGCGTTACCTACAGCACGAACACACAATGATGAGCTTTCGCTCAGCAAGTACAAACAATATCTCACAAATCATTTTCATTAAATCATATCATCACATGTAACATCATGAATATTTAAAAATGCATGTGAACTATATGTGTTCAATTATGCTTTATTATTTACACATCTTATCTACTTAAGGGCCCCTATGTCGTACCCATATGCGCGCAACCAATGGGGAGTTAGGGGAGCGACCCTCTAACAGCCTCCAAGGTCATATTTTATAACTTTCGTTCTTATCATATCCTCTCACTAATTGGAGGTTGGTACGACACTTAATCCTATTTTTTATTTGCCTCATTCTTATTAATTGTGACAATGTGTAGATTTACATGTCACTATGCATCTATCATTATAGCATAAATATATGTGAGGCATGCCGATCATGTCAGTGCAAGAGGAATTATGCATATCAAATACTTAATCAAAGCAATACGTATAACTCATATACTCATCACATCAACAAGTCAAGTCATAGCAAACGTAGAGCATCAACAAAGAAAAACATCTTATTCCATGCTGTAGGTGAGGTTTGTACTTACCTGTCTTATGTACTTAAACTTCCGAAGTTGTATATCCTACTATGCCGATTTGAGAAATTGTCCTGATTAACAATATCTCATTATTAGATAGAATTATAGTAATATTACTTTATTTATTTATTTTATAAACTATAGTGAACTTATTTTACTTATATCGTAATTAACCTTAACAATTAATTCTTATTAATTATTAAGTGTTATAATAAATTCCTACTAATTATTATTTAATTAATTTAATTTAATTAATTATTTTGATTAATTAATTAATAAATTAATTAATAAATTAAGTAATATTAATTATTACTTTATTTAATTGAATAATTATAATTAAATTATATAATTTTTAATTGACTTAAAAAAATTTAATCATGTTATTTAAATATTCTTTTTCATATAATAATTATTAATTATTAATTCTAATAGTAATAATTAATAATTTGACTAATCTAATAATTTATGTGTAGTTAATGTCCAGTTAGTCATCCATAATTATTTGATAATTATATCAATAATTAATGATTAATTAATCTCAAATTAATCATGTATTATAATTATGTAATTATTTAACATAAATACCTTAATCATTATATATTAACTCTTCTAATTAATTAACTAATTATTAATCAATTAATTAATTAAGTACTTTATTAATTACATTTGGTTATGTATTAATTAATTAATTAATTAATTAATTAATTAAGTAATTAATTAATAAATCAATCAAGGTGACAAGGAATCACCTATGGGTATACCTCTCTTTGATTATTGGGCTAGCCCAACCCCTAAGTTATGTTCATCTAGTTAGGCTAAGGTAATCTCTTGGTATATGCTTGGTAACCATCTAGTATACTTTATCTTGGCCCATTTAAAACTTGTGATTTAATTTTATAAAGTTAGGATTTTCACATTATTTGATCATACACTTAAAATCAATTCATAACTAAATATGTTCATATGTCATGACTTACCATTATGTCACATTTTAATGTTTAATCGTTTTATCGGTATAGGATTTTAACTTGTAAGATTTATTTAGACTTGAGTATAATTCCGTTTTGGACACTCGATGACTTAATGGAAAGTTTGAAATATCTAGTTTCTATCTTTATAACTTGTTTTCCAAGATTTTAAGTATTTCAAGTATTAATGTGGACGTTTTTCCAAGTGTCTTATGGTAAAATCTCATATTACCATATTACACTACAATCTTAAGGGATTTATTTAAATTTATGTACATATCCGTTTTAAACGTATGATATCTCATTTTGAAGCTTAAGATGTCTACTTTACATTGGTAAAGTTATTTCCTTTATTACTTGAGTGATTCATTCCAATAACTTAAGTTTTGTTACTGTTGGTTTCACATTTGAACTACAAATCCAGATTCATAGGTAAGATTAGAAAAATCATAACAATTTACTTACAAGTCCAAATAAGACAAACAATATGTCATTGGAAAGCTTATAATGTCTATTTTGTATGATGAGAACAGTTTTATAAAACATTATGGTTTGCTTAGTCAAAATCAACAAAATCCGTGGCTAGTACTGGGTTCCAGTAAGGATTTTCGGTTCGTAGCCCAAACTTGTAAAATTCGTCAAAAATCGCACATTTATCCGTTCAAGGCGTAAGACACATCATTGGAAAGCTTAAAGAATCTATTTTTTAGTTCTCTAACTTATAATCCAAAATTTTGAGTCTAAAAGGTTCGAAGTTCAGTAAACCCGTGGCTATGCTGTGTCTCGGATGTTCATTTTCTCTTTATTTTAGTATCACAACTTCAAAGGCACATAACTTTTGACATATAAAAGCAAATCAAGTGATTCCAAAGCCTAAAATGAAGCTTATCTTCTGTAGAATCTTAAAATATAATTTATTTTTTATACCAAGTTCTCTCATGCATGCTATATCATCACAACTGCTATAAACTTCAACAAGGGTCATAGATCTTACCGAAATATTCCGGAGATCCTTTAAGATCTCGAACCTTCCAAGTCCTTCACAAAACTTTTCCTAGGTAAGAACAAGTCTAATATTAAGATCATAACTAAACATCATGTTTTAGTTCTTCAAAAATGACTAAAACATAAAGATTACCACTAGGTTACCTCTAGTAACACGTCCTCTAACTTCGTCTTACACTTCTTCGATCTTGGAGATGGGGTTTCTTAGAGCTTGAAAATGGATAGAGGAGAGTGCTTGAGGGGTGTTGGAGATGGAGAATATTGTTGGTGGTTCTTGGTTTTGTTTAGAGCTTGGTGGTGGTTAGAGAGTTAGGGTTTGAGAGCTTAACTTGTGTGAGAAAGAAAATGGGGTGTTAGGGGTTTGTGCTTAGCCAACTTTGGTCTTGAGAGAGCTGTCTTTTGAGGGATGAAATTTGAAAATATTTGGCTGAACTAGCCCCTTGAATGGCCGGCACTTTTGGGAAGATTTTTGGGGTGAAACTTGGTTCAATAAAGTTGAGATAATGGGTCATTTTCACTTGCCTCTTCCTTAGGTCAAATTGCCAAAAGAAACCATGCCATCTCTTACATGAAGTTGCATGCATGCACCACTTTCCCTTTCACTCATTTGTTCAACTTTCCTCTTGTTTCTTGAACTAAAAATCCGGATCCTCTCCCCTAGGATTCTCATTTTTATTTTGTTTTTCTTTCTTCCAACTTCCACCCTTGATCCAAGTTGTCATCTTCATTCTCATCCATTGGATCTTCCAACACACCAATCCTTACCCTAAGTTCTTATTGGTCACTTAACACCTAAAATTTGGCCCTTGATTTGCCTAGGATTCTCTAGCATTAAATCTACACCATTGATTTCAAATCAAGCATGGTTTTTGATCAATTTTCCACCATTGGATTTCCTAAGAGTAAACACTAATAATTCATTTTCTATCCATGTGATACATTAATTCCAAATCATGCTCTCAAAGCTTGGTTATTGATATGATCAAAATAAATACTAGACCATCAAATCGACCGATTAATGAAAATCGGGGTTCTTCCCAAAAATTATCGTCATCCCCCTAATGCGACATAATAAATTTTCATTTAAATGAAGAAATTCAACATCGTTAAATCATCGACATCATCACACTGATGATACATATACAGTCGTTCATGATCTTGAAATTTGATATTCATCAAAATAATTTATTAAAATCGTATTAATGAAGAAATCCATAATAATAATTCATGAATCGAGCTTATGAATTTCTAGGGCATTACAATCTACCCTCCTTACAAAATTTTCGTCCTCGAAAATTAGAATAAAAATGGATAATTTTTCCTCATCTCGTCTTCACGTTCCCAAGTGGCTTCCTCGATCTTGTGATTCCGCCATAACACCTTGACAAGAGGTATGGTCTTGTTTCTGAGAGTCTTTTCCTCACGAGCTAGAATTTGTACCGGCTTTTCTTCATAAGTGAGGTCCTCGTGAACTTGAATTGGTTCATGCTTTATTACGTGAGACGGATCTGGGACATATCTCTTCAGCATTGAAACATGAAAGACATTGTGCACCGTTGACAACTCTGACGGTAATGCTAATCTATAAGCTACCTTACCAACGCGTTCTGTGATTTCAAAGGGTCCTATGTACCTCGGGCTCAACTTGCCCTTCTTTCCAAATCGCATCACGCCCTTCATTGGTGCTACCTTCAAGAAAACAAAGTCTCTTTTTTGAAATTCAAGAGGCCTCCTTCGCTTGTCAGCATAGCTCTTCTGTCGACATTGAGCTGCTTCCATTCGTTGTCGTATTTTCTTGACTGCTTCAGTGGTCTTGATAATGAAATCTGTGGTTTCCAATTGCTTCTCCCCTGTTTCATGCCAGTGTACTGGTGATCGGCACTTCCTACCATAGAGTGCTTCATAGGGTGCCATCCCGATTGTCGCCTGATAACTGTTATTGTAGGAGAATTCAATCAAAGGTAATTTCTTATTCCATGCACCCTTGAAGTCCATAACACAAGCACGAAGCATATCCTCTAAGGTTTGAATGGTTCGTTCGGACTGACCATCCGTCTGAGGGTGAAAAGCAGTGCTAAACTTGAGCTCAGTTCCTAATTCTCGCTGAACATTTTTCCAAAAAGTGGAGGTGAAACGGCTATCGCGGTCTGAAATGATTGATAAGGGAATGCCGTGCAACTTAACGACATTAGATACATACAATTCCGCCAACTTTTCCAAGGAATAAGTCACTTTAATTTCTATGAAACGTGCTGATTTAGTCAAACGATCTACGATTACCCAGATGGCGTCATAACCTTCAATAGTTTTTGGCAATCCGACCACAAAATCCATAGTGATTTGCTCCCATTTCCACTCTGGGACTTCAATGGGTTGTAATTGCCCAGCTGGTCACTTGTGCTCTGCCTTAACTTTCTGACAGGTTAGGCATTTACTCACGAATTCAGCCACATCGTTCTTCAACTTGTTCCACCAAAAATGCTCCTTCAAGTCCTTATACATCTTAGTCGCTCCGGGATGGATGGAGTATGGAGTGTCATGGGCCTCCGATAGAATCTGCTTCCGAAGTTCTTCATTGCTAGGCACACATAACCTACCTTTAAAATGAAGGATGCCATCATCTAACATGTCAAAATCAGTTTCTTTCCCTTCCATGACTTCCTTCCTTATCCTGACCAAACTAGGATCGAGCCCCTGAGCTTCTTTAATCTCACCAAGAATTGTAGGCTGGAGAGTCAATGAGGAAAGTTTTCCTGTAATGAGCTCAATTCCAAGCTTGAAAATATCTTCCTGAAGTGGTTGTGGTAGTGCTTGAATTGACATGAGAGTGGCAGACGACTTCCGACTCAGTGCATCAGCGACTTTGTTGGCCTTCCCGGGATGATAAAGAATCTCACAATCATAATCCTTAACCAATTCTAACCATCTTCTTTGTCTCATGTTGAGTTCTTTCTGGGTGAAAATGTACTTAAGACTTTTATGATCTGTAAAAATCTGACATTTAACGCCGTAAAGATAGTGTCGCCAAATCTTAAGGGCGAACACCACAGCTGCTAGTTCCAAATCATGGGTCGGGTAGTTCTTCTCATGCTCCTTCAATTGCCGTGAGGCATAAGCCACGACTTTCCCGTTTTGCATCAAAACTGCTCCTAAGCCCATCTTGGATGCGTCGCTGTAGATATCAAACTCTCCCTCGTCTGATGGAATCGTGAGAATAGGAGCACTAGTGAGCTTCTTCTTCAATTCTTGGAAATTTTCCTCGTATTTCTCCGTCCATTCATACTTCTTTCCTTTCCGAGTAAGTGCGGTAAGAGGTGCGGCTAATTTCGCGAATCCTTTAACAAATCTTCTGTAGTAGCCAGCTAAACCTAAAAAGCTTCGCACTTCAGTCACACTCTTCGGTGCTGGCCACTTGCTCACAGCTTCGATCTTGGATGGGTCGACAGATACTCCATCCTTGGAGATCACGTGTCCAAGAAATTGAACCTTGTCAAGCCAAAATTCACATTTAGAGAATTTTGCATAGAGCTGGTGGTTCCTTAGAGTTTGGAGAGCGATCCTCAAATGCTCTTCATGCTCTTTTTGGGTCTTCGAGTAGATCAGGATATCATCAATGAACACAATGATAAACTTGTCTAAATATTCCTTGAATACACGATTCATCAAATCCATGAAAGCTGCAGGTGCATTCGTCAATCCAAATGGCATGACTAAAAACTCATAGTGACCGTAACGTGTACGAAATGCTGACTTTGGGACATTGCCTTCTTTAATCTTCAGTTGGTGATAACCGGAGCGTAAGTCGATCTTAGAGAAGACTGATGCTCCTTTAAGCTGATCGAAGAGGTCGTCGATTCTTGGAAGAGGATACTTATTCTTGATGGTCGCCTTGTTGAGCTCACGGTAGTCAATGCACATCCTTAACGTACCATCCTTCTTCTTGACGAATAAGACGGGTGCGCCCCAAGGTGAGCAACTCGGACGTATGAATCCCTTATCCAAAAGTTCTTGAAGTTGCGTATGCAATTCCTTGAGTTCGGCTGGGGCCATGCGGTATGGAGCCTTGGATATTGGTGCTGTACCGGGCATCAAATCGATTTCAAATGAAATCTCACGATCAGGAGGTATTCCAGGTAAGTCTTCTGGAAAAACCTCGACAAAGTTTCTGACTACTGCCACATCTTCCGGTTTAGATCGTTCTTCATTCGTCGTATCCACGATGTTGGCTAGGTATCCAACGCATCCGCTATGTAGCATTCTTCGTGCCCTCATGGCAGAAATCATCATTCTCGGTTGCTTCTCAGAAATATTGACATATTCGAACTCTTCTGCTCCATCGGGTTTGAATGTCACCTTACGTGCCCGACATTCAATGTTCGCATTGTACTTTCCTAAAAAGTCCATCCCTAAGATGACGTCATAGTCGAACATTTCTAAAATAATTAGATTAACGAACAGTTCTCTACCAGCAATAATTATTGGCACATGACGTAACCAATAACTTGACAACAAAGTTTGCCCTGAAGGTAAGGCCGTTCTAAAGGTTTGATTGATTCTATCCCTAAATTGAGTGAGCTTCCTAGCAAATGTATGTGATGCAAAGGAATGAGTTGCTCCAGAATCAAATAAAATATGTGCATCTTGGTTGGCCACAGAAAGCTGACCTGTCACCACATTCGAGGTTCCAGCTTCAACATCATTCTTGGTATAGGCGAAAATGTGAGCGTTCGGTCCTGGCGGGGCCTCCAAACGTCCTTGGAAAATCTGTGGGCCCTCGATTTTGGCTTGCATGTTGTGGAGTTGAGTCCCTTGCGGCTTTAGCTGGTTCTGCCCAATCTGATTCTGCTTGTTGGAAAAGCAATTTTTGGCATAGTGACCCTCCTTACCACATAAATAACAAGTATTTGAGCCTAGTTTGCATTCCCCTGGATGCTTCTTCCCACATTTGGTGCATGTAGGGTAAACAGTGTTGTTCTTCTTCTGAGGGTGGTTTTTCTGGTTCTTATTTCCATTGAAATTCCCCTTTCGCTTGTTGTGGTTTTGATTAAAGTGATTGCCGTTAGGATTGGATCTATTTCCCTGGTTGTTTAGTTGATTTCCTTGGTTCTGCTTCGATTGCGACTTCTCTTTCTTTTTCTCTTCAAAGAACTTGGCCCTCTCTTGTTTAGCTTGAGCAAGACGATACTCAGCGCGTAGTGCTCTTTCGACACATTCAGCAACAGTCGTAGGTGGTTTCTCGCCACTATCGATCACTACCGCTATCTCAGGGCGAAACATGTCCAACATCCGCCTAACTCTTTCATCCTCAGTTGGCACAAGGTGAGGACAGAGTCTTGCTAGTTGGTCGAACTTGCGGACAGCCTCAGTTACGGACATAGTGCCTTGCTTGATGTTGTTGAATTCATTCTGTTGTGCTTTCATAGCCATCCGATTGTAGAATTTGTCGTTGAATTCTTGAATGAAATCATTCCATGTCATCTCAAGTACATTCCTCCTCATTTGCACAGTTTCCCACCAATAACGAGCATCCTTCTTCATGACATAGGAAGCACAAAACACTTTTTCTTGATCAGTGAGGTTCATAAAGTTCAAGACTATTTGAAGGGAGGTTAACCATTCCTCAGCCTCCAAAGGATTGGTGGATCCCTCAAATTCTGGTGGTTTCATACGTCGGAACCTCTCATACAATGGTTCTTGTCGAATCACAGGTTGGCCGGCTTGTGCCGCAGGCATAGCTGGTGCTGCAGGTTGAGCTGGGACAGCTGGTGGAGGGGGTACTTCTTGATTTTGTTGAGCAAGCTGCTCGCGGAGATTTTGCATTTCGCGCTCCTGGTCCTCCAATCTGCGCTGTAGGTTAACTACCATTTCAGCAAGGTTCGCTTCTTGCGGTTGTCTTGCTGCTGCCGCTCGAGGACGTACCATGACTTTATGTATAACTCTAGTGTTCAACCTAAAAGAGCCATGCTTGTTTAATATCTCACACACAGTTATAATGACTTAAGTATAGTCTTATGACGTGAGTTTCATTTAAACATAATGATAGAGGTACGACTCATAAATCATGGCATATCACATCTTAAACGCATCATGTCATAACATCACATAATCATAAGTTCACATAACGATCAACCACATTGGTCATAATTAGTCATAGAGAATACATAAATCATAAAGATAACACAGGCGTCACCAAACACATAAAATAGATAATAGATAAAACATCCACGACAAACAACAAACTATTTAATAGTAACTACTACACTCGATCTCCTACTAATACTCATGGACCATCAGTCTCGTCATCTCCTCCTTCAGAGAAAACCTCGGTGGGGTCCTCCTCTTCTGAACCAATGCGTGCATCATCGTCTCCCACGGCTTCTGGTTGGTTCGGGGCTGGTGCCTCAACATGGCTGCTAGCATCCTCCACATTCTCCAACTCCCTTGCTGGAGGAGTATCTACCCTCTCTGCTCCTAAGTGCAGCTCGGCGTAAATGACCTCTGAGCATAAGTGGTCGTAATCTGGATATGGTCGGGGAAAGTACACAAGTGCTCGTATCTCGTGGGGAACTCCCTGCCAAAACAACTCACATGCGTCTTCTTGGCGCAGTTCATAAGGGCACTCGACTAGGAGGTCCTCCTCGAATCGGCGTTTGTACTCTTGCATGCTCTCACCATGAACAGGTGCCCACCTCGCTGCCCGAGTAAAGAAGCGACGTCCTTGTGCATACGTCAAATCAGCCCTCCTCTCTCGGTAAAGGAAAGGACCTACAAAGTACTCCGTAATGTTGCGACGAAAATCTCTCCAGTGTATGAGGTTCAAGTCTTGTCCAATAGACTCCCACCAACGCTTAGCAGCACCCCTCAGCTGGATTACTGCTAGTCTCGACCACGCCCCCCGTGTTATGCCACACGAGCTACATAAGGACTCGATATGATGTAGCCAATCTCCCGGATGAGTTTCTCCATAGTAGTGATCGGGTTTGGCTCTCCGAAATGCAGCCGTTATTTTGGCATCGAGCTCACTAAGAAGTGTGTCTTCGGATGATGATCCTCTAATTGGTGGCATGATGATAATATAGGGATGCCTAGTTTTAAAATTAAGGTCAATAAATCTACAAATAATAAAAATAAAATAAAATGAAATTCTAACTTACTTAGACAGGCATGAAACTGATGTGGAAACGACGTAAGGTAGGATGGCAGGATACCGGCTCTGATACCAACTGTAACGACCCAGCTTTTCGGCCCATTACCTAGCTTACTTATTCTTATTTAACTTAGTCTTAACACTCTTTTACGTTTGGTTCCGAAAATACATAAATTTTTTTTTTTTTTTATCATATTCGTACTACAAAAGTTAGAATCACTAAAATTTGTAACTGAGGAAATTGAAAACCTCTAGCAACTAATTATCTAATTTAAAATCGCTATAACTTCATAAAAATTATAGGGAAAGAGTCTAAAGTCTCTTCTTGTAAAATACTCATACTAGTTTAGTAGTATCAAAACATTGGAACATAATTATAAATATAGTCAATACAAAATAGTTTTGCGAAATCTAAATGCGGAAATTTAATTCGTGGTGGTATCCCACTCCCGTCCTTCATCGCCTCCACACAGCTTCGCCAGTCCATAGAACATCTAAGAAATGGGTTGCTTACCTGCGTTACCTACAGCACGAACACACAATGATGAGCTTTCGCTCAGCAAGTACAAACAATATCTCACAAATCATTTTCATTAAATCATATCATCACATGTAACATCATGAATATTTAAAAATGCATGTGAACTATATGTGTTCAATTATGCTTTATTATTTACACATCTTATCTACTTAAGGGCCCCTATGTCGTACCCATATGCGCGCAACCAATGGGGAGTTAGGGGAGCGACCCTCTAACAGCCTCCAAGGTCATATTTTATAACTTTCGTTCTTATCATATCCTCTCACTAATTGGAGGTTGGTACGACACTTAATCCTATTTTTTATTTGCCCCATTCTTATTAATTGTGACAATGTGTAGATTTACATGTCACTATGCATCTATCATTATAGCATAAATATATGTGAGGCATGCCGATCATGTCAGTGCAAGAGGAATTATGCATATCAAATACTTAATCAAAGCAATACGTATAACTCATATACTCATCACATCAACAAGTCAAGTCATAGCAAACGTAGAGCATCAACAAAGAAAAACATCTTATTCCATGCTGTAGGTGAGGTTTGTACTTACCTGTCTTATGTACTTAAACTTCCGAAGTTGTATATCCTACTATGCCGATTTGAGAAATTGTCCTGATTAACAATATCTCATTATTAGATAGAATTATAGTAATATTACTTTATTTATTTATTTTATAAACTATAGTGAACTTATTTTACTTATATCGTAATTAACCTTAACAATTAATTCTTATTAATTATTAAGTGTTATAATAAATTCCTACTAATTATTATTTAATTAATTTAATTTAATTAATTATTTTGATTAATTAATTAATAAATTAATTAATAAATTAAGTAATATTAATTATTACTTTATTTAATTGAATAATTATAATTAAATTATATAATTTTTAATTGACTTAAAAAAATTTAATCATGTTATTTAAATATTCTTTTTCATATAATAATTATTAATTATTAATTCTAATAGTAATAATTAATAATTTGACTAATCTAATAATTTATGTGTAGTTAATGTCCAGTTAGTCATCCATAATTATTTGATAATTATATCAATAATTAATGATTAATTAATCTCAAATTAATCATGTATTATAATTATGTAATTATTTAACATAAAAACCTTAATCATTATATATTAACTCTTCTAATTAATTAACTAATTATTAATCAATTAATTAATTAAGTACTTTATTAATTACATTTGGTTATGTATTAATTAATTAATTAATTAATTAATTAATTAAGTAATTAATTAATAAATCAATCAAGGTGACAAGGAATCACCTATGGGTATACCTCTCTTTGATTATTGGGCTAGCCCAACCCCTAAGTTATGTTCATCTAGTTAGGCTAAGGTAATCTCTTGGTATATGCTTGGTAACCATCTAGTATACTTTATCTTGGCCCATTTAAAACTTGTGATTTAATTTTATAAAGTTAGGGTTTTCACATTATTTGATCATACACTTAAAATCAATTCATAACTAAATATGTTCATATGTCATGACTTACCATTATGTCACATTTTAATGTTTAATCGTTTTATCGGTATAGGATTTTAACTTGTAAGATTTATTTAGACTTGAGTATAATTTCGTTTTGGACACTCGATGACTTAATGGAAAGTTTGAAATATCTAGTTTCTGTCTTTATAACTTGTTTTCCAAGATTTTAAGTATTTCAAGTATTAATGTGGACGTTTTTCCAAGTGTCTTATGGTAAAATCTCATATTACCATATTACACTACAATCTTAAGGGATTTATTAAAATTTATGTACATATCCGTTTTAAACGTATGATATCTCATTTTGAAGCTTAAGATGTCTACTTTACATTGGTAAAGTTATTTCCTTTATTACTTGAGTGATTCATTCTAATAACTTAAGTTTTGTTACTGTTGGTTTCACATTTGAACTACAACTCCAGATTCATAGGTAAGATTAGAAAAATCATAACAATTTACTTACAAGTCCAAATAAGACAAACAATATGTCATTGGAAAGCTTATAATGTCTATTTTGTATGATAAGAACAGTTTTATAAAACATTATGGTTTGCTTAGTCAAAATCAACAAAATCCGTGGCTAGTACTGGGTTCCAGTAAGGATTTTCGGTTCGTAGCCCAAACTTGTAAAATTCGTCAAAAATCGCACATTTATCCGTTCAAGGCGTAAGACACATCATTGGAAAGCTTAAAGAATCTATTTTTTAGTTCTCTAACTTATAATCCAAAATTTTGAGTCTAAAAGGTTCGAAGTTCAGTAAACCCGTGGCTATGCTGTGTCTCGGATGTTCATTTTCTCTTTATTTTAGTGTCACAACTTCAAAGGCACATAACTTTTGACATATAAAAGCAAATCAAGTGATTCCAAAGCCTAAAATGAAGCTTATCTTCTGTAGAATCTTAAAATATAATTTATTTTTTATACCAAGTTCTCTCATGCATGCTATATCATCACAACTGCTATAAACTTCAACAAGGGTCATAGATCTTACCGAAATATTCCGGAGATCCTTTAAGATCTCGAACCTTCCAAGTCCTTCACAAAACTTTTCCTAGGTAAGAACAAGTCTAATATTAAGATCATAACTAAACATCATGTTTTAGTTCTTCAAAAATGACTAAAACATAAAGATTACCACTAGGTTACCTCTAGTAACACGTCCTCTAACTTCGTCTTACACTTCTTCGATCTTGGAGATGGGGTTTCTTAGAGCTTGAAAATGGATAGAGGAGAGTGCTTGAGGGGTGTTGGAGATGGAGAATATTGTTGGTGGTTCTTGGTTTTGTTTAGAGCTTGGTGGTGGTTAGAGAGTTAGGGTTTGAGAGCTTAACTTGTGTGAGAAAGAAAATGGGGTGTTAGGGGTTTGTGCTTAGCCAACTTTGGTCTTGAGAGAGCTGTCTTTTGAGGGATGAAATTTGAAAATATTTGGCTGAACTAGCCCCTTGAATGGCCGGCACTTTTGGGAAGATTTTTGGGGTGAAACTTGGTTCAATAAAGTTGAGATAATGGGTCATTTTCACTTGCCTCTTCCTTAGGTCAAATTGCCAAAAGAAACCATGCCATCTCTTACATGAAGTTGCATGCATGCACCACTTTCCCTTTCACTCATTTGTTCAACTTTCCTCTTGTTTCTTGAATTAAAAATCCGGATCCTCTCCCCTAGGATTCTCATTTTTATTTTGTTTTTCTTTCTTCCAACTTCCACCCTTGATCCAAGTTGTCATCTTCATTCTCATCCATTGGATCTTCCAACACACCAATCCTTACCCTAAGTTCTTATTGGTCACTTAACACCTAAAATTTGGCCCTTGATTTGCCTAGGATTCTCTAGCATTAAATCTACACCATTGATTTCAAATCAAGCATGGTTTTTGATCAATTTTCCACCATTGGATTTCCTAAGAGTAAACACTAATAATTCATTTTCTATCCATGTGACACATTAATTCCAAATCATGCTCTCAAAGCTTGGTTATTGATATGATCAAAATAAATACTAGACCATCAAATCGACCGATTAATGAAAATCGGGGTTCTTCCCAAAAATTATCGTCATCCCCCTAATGCGACATAATAAATTTTCATTTAAATAGAGAAATTCAACATCGTTAAATCATCGACATCATCACACTGATGATACATATACAGTCGTTCATGATCTTGAAATTTGATATTCATCAAAATAATTTATTAAAATCGTATTAATGAAGAAATCCATAATAATAATTCATGAATCGAGCTTATGAATTTCTAGGGCATTACACAGAGTGTGTATGGGCACACGTTCTATGAATCCAAGTGACCGGTAATACTTTCCAAAGTCTAGATCCCTCCTTCTCAATTCCGATGTTCCTCATTGAGAATATGATCCAGCTTCTTTCTTCAAAACTAAAAAATAGGAACCGGTTAACCTCTTATGAAAAATTATCACTCGGTTTAACCTTCCTCACAGTTTTGATTCAATGGAATTTTCTCTCTTTTTCTCTCTCACAAGATAGCCGAATTTGTTTTGATGTGGAAGAAACCCAAATTGTTTTTCCTCTCACTTCCTAAAAAAAAAACGTTTTCCCTTTTAGTGTGAATCACCAAAATTAGTTTTTCAAGAATTCCTAGCCTTTATATAAGTCCACTCCTTTTTAAAATTTATCTCCTTCTTGAAAAATAATTAATTTCTCCAGATAAATTTTGAACCAAAAGATCATACAACTTTAGGGTTAGATTCATTGAACCTAAAAAATATTTTTCCAAGGGGAGTTATATCCCTTAAAAATTCGGCCACTATGAGAAATAAAGATTGATTGGTGGTTCGAATTTTAAATCAAGAATCTAGACTAGTCAAAAGATCCTAGTCCTATCTAGATTCAAATTTCTTTTAAACCTTTTCGAATTTAAATAAGATTCATTTATTTGAATATATATTTTCCACAAACATTATCCATATTAATTAATTTAAATCAATGGAATATTTCAAATTTTCTTTCCTCACAAAAACTGTGCACCTCTTTTAATTAAGAAAGAAAAATTCATGAAATAATCTTCATTATTTAAATCAATTAAAAATTTAATGTTAGGAATATATTTGAATAGTTTTGAAACAAAATTTTCTTCTCTCCACTCAATTAAAAACCGTGCACCTCTTTTAATTAGGAGAGAAGAATTTTGTTTTCCAAAATTAAATAATTCAAATGCAATCTTATTTTCAAAATTTAAATTAACCTCCAGAGAACACAAAGTATCATTGGTAAAACCATATAATTGGTAAACCACCAGAGAACACAAAGTAAACCGATGGCCAAGATCTTGTTATATTATCTTTCAACCCCCGAATAATACCTTTAAATAGATAATATTTACTATCGTTAAGATAGCTATGGATTCCATATCTGTGAATCTTGATTTCTCCATCCATAAGTCATGCACCGAAAACACAACTATATTGATCATGAATTAACAGTGTCTCACCTGTAGTGCATTAAAGTACATAAGTCATGGATACAGATTCAAGTAATCATTTCAGGATTAAAATTAATATAGGATGATAATCAAAGCGTCATTGATTCTTATAAACGGAATTATTAAGCCGAATCAATTCACACTTTAGGTCCAGTCCAGTGTCATACCTCAATACTGGTATACATTAAAGTTTCTACTCGGAACCCTCTCTCGCCTACGTGCAGGAGGAACATGTTGTGGCTGTTCCACACGTGCGTTTTCTATCCGGTCTATCCTCTCATGAAGCTACTCCAACTCTCCTCTCAACAGTCGCCTCCATGAGGAGTTTTGGATCTGCCGCTCCAGTGGTGCCCTCAATAGTGTTCTTGCTATTGTTTGATATTTTTTTTTTCTGTAAAACAAAGTTAGAAATAATGCAAAGGACCTTACCACACTCCCTTACGTGTTTCTCTCGTGAACTGGTTCGCTCAATTTCTCTCGTGTTTGCACTCAATACTTTCGGCCTTTGTCCACTCTAATGTTCTCGCCTTTCTTGACTTTTTCCACTCGTTAATTCTCACTCAGTTCTTATGAAACTAATCAAATCAATATCGAAACTTCCGTGACGGTTCACAAACAGATTACCAAGAATGCTCAGAGTAGATACAAGAATATAACAAGCACGGAGAATTTTGGACTCTCAGAATTCACATCCAACAGAAACGAAATTTGAACAAAATTTTTCAGTCTTTGTAGGAAATTCAATTTTGGAATTCCTTAGATCCTGAATAACAAGAATCAAACAAATGAAACGAAATTCAATTTTCAGTCTTTTTTTTTTCCCCGGATCCTTCTTCTTTTTTTCTTTTTTCTTTTTTTTTTTTTAAGAGAATCTACAGCACAGGTCCAAATGAGAACAAATAAAAGAGTAATAGTCCCAAAGAAATTTCGACCCCTAACAGTAACAAGAAAACCTAGTTAGACCCTAATTTCTTGAAGATTCCGGACAACAATTTTTTTTAATGCACCGAATTTGATACTGGAAATCAAGACTCACGGTTAATAGAAAATAAACATAAAATAAATTTTTGGGTAAGTAAAATCTGATTAGAACCTTTGGCTCTGATACCAAATGATAAAAACCATGCCAAGAACTGACGCAACCCTAACCAAATTGGTCTCCAAGATCGAATCCTAAACGGCTTTGAATAAAACCGTGACTCGATGCCTAACAAGAAGCATAAACCTTGGTATGTGAGGACGCCACAATCAGCTATGGACGGACTGATTAATTAGTCTATGAACGCCACAGAATTCTCCGATAAGTACAAATTTCTGTGTCAACTTATCTGCCTCAAATAGTGAAATCTGTACAATATATAGGTATTTCCCTTTGTGAATTTTCAGTCCCTAATTGCCCATGGAATTTTGGGCAAGTGTATAAACCAAAATGGGAAACATCCAATCTAAAGCAGATAAGGTAAAGCAAATAAAGTAAGTTCCCTAAATGGCTGAAAAGACTTACAATATTATAAAAGAAAAGGAAACTAGACAGCAATTAGGTTATTAGCTGATTCTTCTCGTCAGTTGTCGCCTCAAAACAGGAAAGTTCTCAAAACGGAAAAATAACAGCTAATGATTTTGCAAATATGATTACTCGGTCCCTTCTAGTAATTGAATCACGCATTTGTTGGGCTGGTTGTAGCACGTAATTCCCTCAATGGGCCTCCATGCAATAGCTTGAGACCAGGTTGCTTGAATCAGCCCACTAAGTTCATCTTTGAATTTCTTCACGCGAGCCCTCATAACCAGACCAATGGGAACTTGAATTAGATCTGAAAATGCCTCATCCCACAAGCTCTTGCCTGTGCTACTGAAGTCCTCATCAGAATCCATTAGTAATTTAGTGAAAAAGTAATGCTAACAAACGTATTTCGTTTAAAAATTAACAGAAGTGACTACTATAACAACGGTTTTAATAGTTTATGGTTATTCTATCTGCCAAAAAAAAAAAAAAAAAAAGGAACAGTGACCAAAGTTTCACAAATTTAAAGGTTCAGAGATCAACTTAATAATTTATCCAAATGGATAAATGAGTAAAGTTAGAGACATTAGTCTTAATCTTGATCCATTTGGGGTAATGTTTCCAGACGGTGTTTTACCTCTCAACTCCAAAATCTACAAATCAGTTTCTCTCTTCTGTTTTCAACAAACTCAAATTTTAAAAGTCCATAATTATCCTATTTCAAATCGAAATATGATAATTCTTATGTCAAAATACTCACAGCGACGATATGAACGAACCGAGATTTATTTTGCATATTTTTCCTAAACACATTTTAAATTTTTGTACTATTTTTTTATTAAATTAATTTCTAAATACCAATTTATAAATGACAAGTTTTCATCTTTTTACATTAGATATATCATCATTTTAATTAATGTAACAATCTTTTAAACCTACGTTGCTTTTAGATTTTTGAAACATGCAAAAAACGTAATGTAATAAAATTTTTAAAAATTTTTCAAAACCACAAGGAATGAGCTTATATTATTATATAAAATAAATCATTGTACCATTGGGACATTAAATCATTAATAATTTTGGCTACGGCTTTTTTTCTTCAAAGGGAGAGAGCTAGAAACCTAGATGGTGGCTAAAAAAAGTCTTAACCCTAACAAAGACCACAAAAGGTCTATTTATAGCGTATGAGATTGGTTTACCATGGCAAGAAAATTCCCTACTGGCCCTTAATGATGGAAATCGCCCACTCCGTGTGCCAAGGGAGTGGGCGCGTGTGCACATAAAAAGGGAAGGCGCCACGTTTCATCATCTTATTACATAGCACAATTTCCACTAATAATTGTCCACCAATTAAACTACTAGATATTTAATTAATTCAAATTTTATATATATTTATTTGAACAATGAAAATAATAATTTTTCATACTCAACATAATTGTTTATTTCAATAAATAAAAAAATATTTTAATGTTCAAATAAAATCTATGCAACACGAATACATCAATGTTATATGAACATGTATCAAATCAATTTCCGCCACACCTCATATCGGAACATCGGAACTGTACCTGATATTTTTTAAAGTTTCAAATAATTTTGAGGATATGCCCACAGGCGATACATTAATTTGTTGGGATATGTGCCCATAAATAAATGAGATATATTATTTTACTTATTTAATTTGAAAAATTTTTTCAATATTATTTTTGCATGTATGTTTAGATGCTTTATAAATATCAAAAACCATATATTATTTAAATGTTACTTTAAATATTGTATATAAGTATTATATATAGGAGGATAATATTTAAAGTAAAATAATTTAAATATATTTGTAATTAAAAATTAAAGTTGGGATACTTAATTTAAAATTACTAACGCGGTTCATTATATTCTGAATGAAATAATCGTATCCGGATTGTTAATAATGAGATTATTGGAATGAAATTGCTTTATACAATTTAATTATATAGGACTGGAACACGATTAATTAAGAACCACTAAAAATTTTCATTGTCATATAGAGCATTCAAAATTAATCAATGATGGTCATATAAATTGATCTTAAATTATGAGTAATTAATAGACTCATATTTATTGTATAATATTTTTTGACATATCGAGTAATGACACAAATGACTAGTATCAAATTCTTAGTATATTGGAAATATAGTATAAATAAATAGCCGGGAATATTAATATACAAGATGAAATCTATTCCTTCGTAAAGAAATCAGATGGACGGTTCCCACAAGTATTGATTCGGGGCTTGAGTAATAAGAGCGCTCAATTTATGATTAGATCATAAATATATTATTTATTAGAGAATTAATGGTAGTTAAGGAGAAATATATAATTAAAGATGTTAATAGAAAATACCTAGTTTGAATTATGAACCGTTTATTGAGGATTGATTTATATATAGTGATTATATCAATGGGCAATTCAAATCCTTTGAATATAATTAGTTTTATGATTTTAAGAGTGCAATTCTAAATTTTTAGTGGAATAATTTGGAATTAATAATTTTAATATTTTAATTAAGGTGTTAATTAATTGTCAAAATTATTGGAGCTTAAAATTATAAAGTCCATTGTTCCTCTCAACGGCTCCATTGAATCATGTGAACATTATTTTATGTTGGGTTAATTTTATTAATTTAGAATTGAGAATTTTATATTAATATTCACACAACAAATTAATTGGATTAATTTGTATTTTAGATAATATGATTATTTAGAATAAATTTAAAATAGTTTTAAATTAAAGATTATACAGTGTGATAAGGACTACACCGTAATTGTAAATCACATGCTCAAAGTGTTGGGATCTAAATGTACCCTAAGGATAGAAAATCAATATTAGGGATTTTCTGTAAATATGACATTTTGATATTATAAGAGGAGGTTATTCATGTTTAATAAGTTATGTCCTATTTACTTTTATTTGTTGATTGTATGGTTATTTTTGAGCAAACATAAAATACTCCTTGGCTGTTGGTAATATATCGGATTACCATATGTATACGGGGTATACATAGAAGACGTGGTAATTTGATAACAGTCTAAATAAATAGTCCGCAATCGATGGAATAAGATTTGGGGATCTTCCTCATGATAAGATTGTAAAGATTGTCTACTTCCTAGGAGGGATGGTTTGTCTTAGCCATCGGATAGGTTCCGAGTATAAACTTTAATGTATACCAGTATTAAGGTATGACATTGGACTGGACCTAAAGTGTTAATTGATTCGGTTTAATAATTCCGTTTATAAGAATCAATGATGCTTTGATTATCATCCTGCATTAATCTTAATCCTGATATGACTACTTGAGTTCGTATCCATGACTTGTATACTTTAATGCACTATAGGTGAGACACTGTAAATTCATGGTCAATATACTTGTGTTTTGGGTGCGTGACTTATGGATGGAGAAATCAAGATTCATAGATACGGAATCCATAGCTATCCTAATGATAGTATATGTTATCTACTTAAAGGCATTATTCGGGGATTGAAAGATAATATAATAAGATCTTGGCCATCGGTTTACTTTGTGTTCTCTGATGGTTTACCAATTGTATGGTTTTACAATTGGTGATTCTTTCAATAGAGAATAAATGAACTTTAAGTTAAAATGATTGAAAAGGTAAAACGGAAAAAGTTCTTAATTCAATCATGGATAACATATGGGGATTAAGCAAGCGATGAATAAATCATGGAAGAAGTGCTACGTTAGAGAGCTTTCGTAATACGGTATGTAAACAGGAGTTCAGCTTCAAACTTTTAGTGAAATAGTATTGAAGTTGATAATTGATGAATAATTAATCTGGGATTAATTTTTCACAATTATAGGAGCCTATTTACATATTTCCATCGGGTCCCTCTATTAGCTCATTTAGTTCCGTATAGCATCTCGGGATTTGTTCCTAATGAGATCGGTAAATTTAAATGGAATTTAGTAATGTCTATTAAGACATGGTACTCTCTAACATGCAATCCAGAAAAGATTAGACATGTGAGATTTGTGTAGACAAATAATATGATTTGTCAACATGAGATTGGTTAATTGAATTTTAAAATAAGATTGTGTTTGAATTATTTAATTTTGGAAAACAAATTTTTCTCTCCTAATCTAAAAGTAGTGCACGGTTTTTAGATAGGTGGAGGGAAGAAAATTTTGTTTCAAATATATTGTTCAAATATATTCCTAACATTAAATTATTAATTGATTTAAATAATGGAGATTATTTCATGAATTTTTCTTTCCTAATTAAAAGATGTGCACGGCTTTTGTGAGGAAAGAAAATTTGAAATATTCCATTGATTTAAATTAATTAATATGGTTGATGTTGTGTGGAAAATATTTAATTCAAATAAGTGAATCATATTTAAATTCAAAAAGGTTTAAAAGGAATTTGAATCTAGATGGAACTAGGATCTTTTGACTAGTCTAGATTCTTGATTTAAGATTTGAACCACCAATCAACCTTTTGAATTTCAAAGGTGGCCGAATTTTTTTTGGAAAGATTTCCTCTTGGAAAAATATTTTTATGTTCAATGAATCTAGCCCTAAAGTTGTATGATCTTTTGATTCAAAATTTATCTAGAAAAATAATTATTAATTATTTTTAAAGGAGATGAATTTTGAAAAAAAGATTGGACTTCTATATAAAGGTAAGAGATTCTTGAAAAACTAATTTTTGGGTAAATCACAAGAGGAAAAACATTTTTGGGAGTGAGAGAAAAACCAATAAGGGTTTCTTCTACTTCAATAAAATTCGGCTATCTTGTGAGAGAGAAAAAGAGAGAAAATTCCATTGAACCAAAATTGTGAGGAAGGTTAAACCGAGTGATAATTTTCATAGGAGGTTAACCGGTTCCTGTTTTGCAGTTTTGAAGAAAGAAGTTGGATAATATTCTCAACGAGGAACATCGGATTTGAGAAGGAATGATCTAGACTTCGGAAAGCATTACCGGTCACTTGGATTCATAGAAGGTGTGTCCACACACACTCTGAGATATGGAACTCGATAATAATAGAGAAAACACGTTGATCAAATGCTCTAGTAATTCCGGAATCCAAGAAATAAGGTGCGCTTGATCATGAATTTAATTTATTGTTATATGCATCATGAGCTTCTTTTTCGAATCGGCATAAAAATTTTAAAACTTCCGCTGCACCGTAACTCTGATATCTGAACTGATTTTTCCAACACAAAGTGTATGTGGAATTTTGACACATGTGGAAAAGAAAAGATCGGTTGTTTTTACTTTGAATAGTTCAAAATAAAATTAAAAAAAAAAAAGATAACTTATTAGATGATAGGAGAGAGATTTTCTCTCTCTCATATCTATCAAACACACCCACTATAGGGAGGTTGTGGGCATGTGTGTTGTTTCACATGAAAAAGATGATTAATTGATTAATTAATTAAAAAAATGTCAGTTATTTCTCTGTAATATCTAAAAAAAGGGGTACATATGATGTATCTAAAAATAATGGAAGGAATATATTAATTCCTTTTTGACAGATAAAAAAATATATGTACCTTTTTTTCAGTGAGTTTTTTCTCCTCTTCTCCTTCACTTTATCTCATGAGTTGAGAATGCAAAGTGAATCAAAATTCAGGTGTGTGATCAAATTCAAATTTAGAAACGTCCACTCATTTCTTGTTTATCGTACCTGGAGAACGCTGAGAAAGAATCGTTGGTGTTTCCGAAGGATTTGGAGTTCTCAAGAAGGTTCTTGAAAGAGTTCAAGAATTTCGACCTAATCGGACAACGGTCAATCTCTAAACTTTCTTCATAATTTATTTTATTAAATTAATATAAGTATTGCCGCCGGATAAGATTTTGAGAAAAAATTTTATATGTACGATTTGATCCGTACCATGCTTCCGCTTTTTTAAAAACTGGTTTTCAAAACCAACAATTAGTATCAGTGCCGACAATATCTTTTATTAATTTAGTGAGTGATTATATGATAATCTTTATATGATTTTAGGTAGGCACTTATGCATATTGATGTATATTTCTATTTATCATTCATGGAAATTAGTTTGTATTTTTCCTTTTGATTAGATCAATTGTAAATAGGAATTATGGTGTAATTTTGTTTTGCTTATATCAATTGTAAATAGGACTTATGTTGTAATTTTTCCATTGATGAAGAATTGTTTATTTTTTTTAAAGTAAAGTTCTTAATTTTTTGTATATATAAAAAAAAGGATGGAGCCGGCGACCATACGGACGCTATCGGCGGCGCTGCACGGCAGCCATGTCGATCGTTGGCCGTGGCTATCGGCCAGCGGGGAACGCCTGCCTGGGTTGGCTGCACCCAACCAAGCTGGTCGTGACTGCAACTGCAGTCACGACATGCTAAGGTTCTAGAAACCCTAGCTGGCCCAGTGAACTAGGCCACCCAGGAGCAGGCAGAGCCTACCCATGAGCAAGGCCCATTCGGCCAATGCATGGGCAGTGCCTAGCCGCACACCCACTCGAAAAAAAAAAAAAAACAAAGCATATTTTTTTTAGATTTTTTGAAATCTATTTTTTCTAATTTGAGAAATTCAATATGGACCACCACCACTCATAAATAGGAGTTGGAGAATTACAAGAAGATCCAATTTTTTTTATTATATAATTTTTCTTTATGTTGGCTGTAATTTTAGGTTTCTAGGGAACCCGGCCAAGTTTTTTCATTTCACTTGTGTTTGAATATTTTTATTATGTTGATGATAATTACATTGCCATGCATATCACATGTCATTTAAGATAGAAAAGTGCCTACATATTTTGCATGTCATGCATTTTTTAGCATTTTTTTCTAAAATTGTTTTAGCAATTAATTTAAGGGTTAATTTCATTTTTAGCACTCGTGGGATAAATTATATTAAAAACAGTACCACTTTTTTTCCCTTCATTTCTAGTACCGTCACTACAGCAACGTCTCTGATATGTGGGGTCTACCAGCATTAAATGTATGGCAAGTTCCAGCTTTACCCTCATCTCACACCGACTTAAATATCCCCCTCCCTGGCACGGCTTAAAAATTTGAAACAGTATCTACAGTGTTTTAGAGAGAGGAACCAAAATCTAGAGAGAGAAAAAGTTACAACTGACCGGAACCGCTCGGAAACTGTCCAATACCACCATGAAAGCCATCTATAAACTGCTTCGGGATATAGAAGGCTATCTACCGAGAAAACCGACACCAGAGATCAAGAGAATGGTGGCCGATGAAGGGTTGAGGGAAATCGAAGTTAAGGAATCAAAGAAGTCGAAAGTTAAAAATATTGCTTTTTCGTTTTTATGTTTAAAAAGTTTGCATTTAACACTTTGTTTGCAAAGGGATGAAAAAAAAAGTAATCAATTTGCCTAACATTCAATACTTCTACAAGATCAGTCATTTTCATGATGACCACCTGGTCATTATCGTTGTGACCCATTCCCACGTTTTGAAGATCGGTCATTTTCATAATGACCACATGGTCATTATTGTTGTGACCTCTATAAATAGTAAATTTTTGTATTTAACCTTGGTCACAACGATATTGACCAGGTGGTAATTATGAAAATAACCGTATTTGTAAGAATACCAACAATCAATAATGCCAAATCTCCGATTTTCCCTCATCTCCCACCCGTCTAAAAGTTACTCTCCCTCGAATGCCCTAAAAAAAATTTCAAACCATCTTCTACAGTGTTTTAAAGAGAGAAATTCCGGTTCTAGAGAGAGAAAGCATTTCAACCAGCAGCTACCGACCCATAACCGCTCGATAACTGTCCTAAACCACTGACGTCAATAAGGCCAACCATGCTTCGAAGCAGCTAAGCACATGTAGAAATATTGTAAACAATTTTCTGAGTATGTCTCAATGTGAATGTCGGATGCAAGATTTTTCCTCTTAACCATTTCAGCCCACGCGGGCAGAATTGTAATTATTAAATAATCATTACCATGTCTTAAATATAAAAGTTATAATGTCAGTCATGAACATATAACAAGATAAGGAAAAATACAATTGTATGACTCTGCATCATTGCCCCTCAAGTTGGTTAGTGCAGCTTCCTTCCCTCGCCACGCTCTAAGATAATTGAAAGACACTCCAAATTCGGCCTGTATGTCTCGCATTATTTCGCAAGGTCTATATGAGGTATTAGTCGGATCCAAGTATTTTGCCTTAACACACTCCCCAATCATCTAACTCTTAGCTTGATGATGATGACCTTAAATGATTTCAATTGAACAAGTATGGACGTCATTGTATCTCTTCACAACAAACAGTTCACTACCTCTCATCCTAGTCGCACGCAATTGCCATGGACATCCCTCGTTATCTATACATATCACATGTAATAGAGAAGAGTTTGACCTCTTCACCTTGAATTAGTAGTGTTTACTCATGGCATCGTGATGAAGATGGTATTGCAGTAACTTTTTATTCTCAAAAATACAATTTCTACGCATTGTGACAGGTGTATAATCAGCAACAACTACTAAGCCGGATACACTGTCACTGCTTGGTATATTAACGGATTGAGATGTAGTATTATTAGCAATAAAATGGGCTCCAATGCTTGTTGCGATACTATTCTCGTTCGGATGACGTGCATCATCCGCAACATTCAATTCCCCGGCATTACAATCATCATGGGCCGTGCATAAGTCATTGTTCAATACTTGATGTTGCTTTTCAATTCCACATTCAGTGTGCAAATCAAGACCTATTGTGGGAGAAGGGATATGAGGAGGAGGAGGAAGGATGATCAGATTACTGTCATCTACATGTTGCATGGCTTCATCACTCTGTACACCCTCCCTAGAACGTTGAACGTCTAACGTCTATGTGGTTGCTTTCCCCTACCTCCGGTGGCATCACTTCCACAACATACTCATCCAATACATCGATGGTAATTGGAAATTTACTAAGTACATGAACATCCTTCTTCTTTAATTGTATGTAGAATTTAACGTCAGCATCACACTATATCCTAACAAGAGGTATTCCAGGTTCAACACCGTATCACATGACTATAGTCTTCACTGGGCCCCTAATTCCAATTGCACTTCTGACCAACTTAATAAGACCAACATATGATGCGGCCTCGGGCATCAATATTCCCTTCATTTCGCCGCCAACATATGTCAATGTGCCGTCCCATTGACCATTATACTTGACGAAAACACAAACCTCATCAATTCATGAATGAAACAGCAACAAGTTATTCAATAATTTTTTTTTGGCGTTACAGAAAGGAAAAATTATGACTTATATAGAGTTGACTTATATCTCAAGACTGGTCACAATGATAATGACCGGATGATCAATATGAAAATGACCAGTTTTTTTATATATGTAGAGTGCTGACTTATATCTCAAGACTGGTCACAATAATTATGACCGGATGGTCAATATGAAAATAACCAGTTTATATATATATATATATATAGTTGACTTATATCTCAAAACTGATCACAATGATAATGACCGGATGGTCAATATGAAAATGATCAGTTTTTTTATATATATAGAGAGTTGACTTACATCTTAAAACTAGTCACACAATGATAATGACCAGATGGTCAATATGAAAATAACCAGTTTATATATATATATATATATAGTTGACTTACATCTCAAGACTGGTCACAATGATAATGACCGGATGGTCAATATGAAAATGACTAGTTTTTTTATATAGAGAGAGTTGACTTATATCTCAAGATTGGTCACAATGATAATGACCGGATGGTCAATATGAAAATGACCAGTTTTCTTAATACTGGTCACAATGATAATGACATAATGGTCATTATGAAAATGACCTTTTTGGTTCAAATCTCAAATCTGGTCACAATGATAATAACCGTATGGTTTAATCAACAGGAGACCGATAACTTACTCTCAAAAGTTTAACACACCCCCATTTAAAGCATATATTAACAAATAAAACCAAATAAAAACCATCATTATCTCTGATTGGCTGATTTTGAAAGTGGGAAGATCTCTACTGAAATGGAGTTGAAGCAGATCTGACAGATTTCGGTTTTAACAGAGTGAACAACGATGTGGTGAGATTTGTTGGACTTAGAGTGAGTTTCGATTAGTGGGCAATGGTGCAGGGAGGGTTCGTGAGGCTTCACTGAGAGAAAATCGAGGAAAAGAGAAAAGAAAATGTTAAAATTTTTGGGTACTGTTAGTTATATATGTCGGGATGGAGGTGGAGGGAAGGGGGTGAGGGGGGCCGGGAAAGTAGGACAAACATCAGATTAGGGTTGCTGAGGGCATGTATGTCTTTATACATCAACCTAAAAAGTGGGTGCTGACGTGACGGTGCTAGAAATAAAGGAAAAAAAGTACTGCTGTTTTTAATATAATTTATCCCACAAGTGCTAAAAATGAAATTAATCCTTAATTTAATGCGTCTAGTCACAAATTTAATGAGATTAAATTTGAAGTTAATTTAGCAAACGGATTCGCAAAATTAGTTGGTCAAATGTGAAATTCATAAAATTTAAGTGTTAAAATTTTAAAATATCACAATTAATTTAATTTATAATTTTAAATTGTTTAAAATTATAAAGGCTTAGTAATTTAAATTGTTTAAATTTACTAAGGTTTCTGAAACAAGAGTTGTTTTATAAATAAAATACACTTTTACAAAATAATGAGTAAGAGTGGGTAATATGACAATATAAACCCAAGATCTCCACCAATAGTACAACACCATGAGTTTTTTAATAGTGCCTAGAGACGCTTTGATTTTGGCCCCACTACGGAAGGTGTCTATTAAATACAATATTGATGTTGTCTTCCATGAGATAGGATGAATTGACCTACCCTACGACAGTAATTTCTAAGTTAAGTCTAAAAAATTTGATACGGTGGGTTATACTCATAAAGAGATAATTAAATTAATTAATTATTTTCTTGACCAAAAATTAAAAGAAATTAATAAGGATTAGAAATATGAGATATTTCGGTTAATATTTATTAATTGAGAATGTCTCATTTTAATTAGTAATTATTTGACCTACCCTACGATAGCACTTAGTTGTGGTGATTAAAATTCCTTAGTATTTTAAAATAAACATGGTTTTGTGTATTTTAATATGTGCATTTATGCATCATATTTACTTTGCCTTTAATTTTGTTATGATATTTATGCAATTATTTATTGAAAAATATTTCTTAATTATTTTCAGCAAATATGTCAAACCCAATTTTCTCACTTCTCGCCTCTTGCTTCTCAACTTTTAACTGATGAAAACTTTGTCAAATGGAAAAGTAACATGAATATTCTCCTGATAAATGAAAAATATCATTTTGTCCTTAAGGAGGATCGTCCTCCAGTGCCTTCGGCCAATGCCTCTAAGGCTGTCTCGGACAAGTACGACCATTGGGTTGTTGCAAACAATAAGACCCACTGCTACCTATTAGCGGCAATGAATGAAGTGCTTAGAGCTAAGCACGAGGCCCTTGAATCTGCTAGCGAGATTATGGAATCTTTGTAGAACAAATTTGGATGCCCCTCCGAGCAAGCCAGACACGAAGTTGTGAAAGCCGTTATGAACGGCAAAATGAAGAATGGTTCTTCAGTTCATGAGCATGTCCTCAAAATGATTCATCATTTTAACGAGGTTGAAATCAATGGTGCGAACATTGATGAAAAGACCCAGGTTAGCATGATCTTGGAGGCACTATCTCCCGCTTTTCTTCAATTTAGGACGAACTACGTTATGAACCACAAGACGTATACTCTGACGGAACTTCTGAACAAGCTGCAGACCTATGAGACCCTTATTGATGATAAGGGTGGCAAGGTAAATGTTGCCAAAGCCAATGTAGCTGAGGGGAGGCCTCTTCTTCAAAGAATAAAAAGAAGAAAAATGTGGGAAAACAGAAGGAGAAGAAGATCCAAAAAAATAAGAAACGAGGCAAATCAGATTTACTAGTCATGGAAACATGCTTAGTTAATAATGATTTCTCAAGCCGGATTATTGATTCAGGGGCATCAAACCATATTTGTATTTCTTTGCATATGCTTGAGTCATCTAGGGATCTTGAAGAAGGAGTCTTCATGATGAGAGTTGGCAGTGGGGAAAGACTATCAGCGACAACAGTAGGGATAGTGCAACTGTCATTTCATAATAATAAATATTTATTTTTGGACAATGTTTATTTCATTCCGGATTCCAAACGGAATTTGATTTCGGTTTCAAAGTTGCTTAAACAATTTATTTCAGTTTCTTTTGAAGTTGACTCTATTTCAATTTATAAGAATGGTATGAATATTTGTTCTGGTTATGTGGATAATGGTCTATATTTTATTAAACTAATTTCCAATAACTTACTTCAAACCGAAATGTTTAAAGTCGTGAACCAACCCCTAAAAGAAGAAAGATTTCTAATGATAATGATGACACATATTTGTGGCATTTAAGGCTTGGTCACATTAACATAGATAGGGTAGAAAGACTAGCAAAGGATGGTCCTTTGAGAGAGCTAAAAATTAGCTCTCTACCAGTCTGTGAATCCTGCCTAGAAGATAAAATGACAAAAAGGTCTTTTTTAGCTAAAGGTGAAAGAGCAAAAGCACCTCTAGAGATCATACATACTGATGTATGTGGCCCTTTGAATGTCAAATCTAAAGGGAGCTATGAATACTTTGTCACATTTATTGATGATTATTCAAGATACGGTTATGCATACTTGATGCAAAGAAAATCCAAGACCTTTGAAAAGTTCAAAGAATTCTGTGCTGAAGTTGAAAAGAAACTCAGCAAATCAATCAAAACTCTTCGATCGGATCAAGGAAGAGAGTACATGGATTATGAATTCAAGGACCACTTGATAGAGAACAGAATATTATTGTAGCTCATGGCACCAGGAACACCACAGCAAAATGGTGTAGCTGAAAGAAGAAATCGTACTTTCCCTGACATGATAAGATCAATGTTGAGCTATTCTTCTCTGCCTACCTCATTTAGGGATATGCACTACAAACAACTGTATATATTCTAAATTTAGTTCCATATAAGTCAATCTCTAAGACTCTCTTAGAGTTGTGGAACGGTCGCAAACCTAGATTGAGACACATCTGCATATGGGGGAGCCCAACACACGTATTAAAGGGAAAGACTAGGAAGTTGGAACCTCACTCGGAGGTATGCATATTTGTGGGCTACCCTAAAGGAACAAGAAGAGATTTGTTTTATAGCACTCAAGATAACAAAGTATTTGTGTCAACAAATGCTACATTTCTTGAGCACAACTATATGACAGATTTCAAACCCAAAAGTAAAGTCGTTTTGTAAGAGTTAATGGCTGATAAGATCGGCCCCACGCCAACAATAGTTGTTGAACGATAAAGAATAGAGATCACTACTCAAGATCAAACACCACAACCACCACGACGTAGTGGGAGGGAAATTAGATTGCCCATCCGCTATTGTGAAGATAGAGAAGCACAAGTTGCAGTCACTGATGGCAATGATGATGATCCATTGACATACAAGATGGCAATGGATGATGTTGATCAAGAGAAATGGCAGGAAGCCATGAAACTCGAAATGGAGTCTATGTACTCCAATTCAGTCTGGGAACTCATAGATCTACCAGAAGGCATTAGGCCTATTGGTTGCAAATGGATCTATAAGAGAAAGAGAAGAGCCGATGGGAAAGTGGAGACTTTCAAAGATAGGCTGGTGGCAAAGGGTTTTACCCAAAAAGAAGGAGTAGACTATGATGATACTTTTTCTCCAGTGGCCATGCTAAAATCCATCCGGATTCTCTTGTCCATTGCTGCTCATTATGATTATGAGATGTAGCAAATGGATATCAAGAAAGTGTTCTTGAATGGTCATCTTGAAGAGACCATTCATATGGTCCAACCAGAGGGTTTCGTGGTCAAAGGTCAAGAACAGAAAGTCTGCAAACTGCAACGGTCCATTAATGGACTTAAGCATGCTTCTAGATCTTGGAATATCAGATTTAACAAAGCCATGAAGTCTTATGGTTTTGAACAAAATCTGGATGAACCTTGTGTCTATAAGCAGATAGAAGGGAATAAAATGGTCTTCTTAGTTCTTTATGTAGATGACATTCTACTCATTGGGAATGATGTAGAATCTCTATCAAAGGTAAAGAACTGGCTAGCTAGCCAATTCCAAATGAAGGATTTGGGATAAGCAAGCTACATTCTTGGTATCCAGATTATACGGGATCGCAAGCTTCGTACATTAATAAGGTGCTTATCAGATTTGTGATGCATTGTCTCAAGCAAACTTGTGTTGCTGATTCAACTATGGAGGCTAAATATGTAGCAGCATATGAAGCAGCTAAAGAGGCAGTCTGGCTTTGTAAATTCTTGAGAGATCTGGAAGTTGTTTCAGATATGCAGAGCCAATTAGACTCTATTGTGATAACAATGGAGTAGTGGCCAATGCCAAAGAACCCAGAAATCACCACAAGGAAAGCACATAGAGCGGAAATTTCACTTGGTGAGAGAGATTGTCAGTGGAGGAGATGTTTCAGTTAAGAAGATCACATCCGTGAATAACATATCTGATCCATTTACCAAGACATTACCAGCTCGGAGATTTGAGCAATATCTTGAAGGGATGAGACTTAAAGACATGTCACATTTGCTTTAGAGCAAGTGGGAGATTGTTGGGATGTGTACCCATAAACAAATGAGATGTATTATTTTACTGATTTAATTTGAGGAATTTTTTTCAATATTATTTTTGCATGCATATTTAGATACTTTATAAATATCAAAAATCATATATTATTTAAATGTGACTTTAAATATTGTATATAAGTGTTATATACATGAGGATAATATTTAAAGTAAAATAATCTAAATCTGTCCGTAATTAAAAATTAAAGTTGGAATCTTTAATTTAAAATTACTAGTGTGGTTCATTACATTCTGAATGAAATGATATTATCCGGATTGTTAATAATGAGATTATTGGAATGAAAGCGCTTTATATAATATGATTACATAGGACTGGAACACTATTAATTATGAATCTCTAATAATTTTCGTTGTCATATAGAGCATTCAAAATTAATCAATGATGGTCATATATGAGTCGATCTTAATTCTAAGTAATTAATAGACTCTATTTATTGTATCATATTTTTTGACATATCGAGTAATGACATAAATGAATAGTGTCAAATTCTTGGTATATTGGACATATAATATAATAAATAGCCGGGAATATTAATATATAAGATAAAATCCATTCCTTCGTAAAGAAGTCAGATGGACGGTTCCCACAAGTATTGATTCAGTGCTTGAATAATAAGAGCGCTCAATTTATGTTTAGATCATAAATATATTATCCATTAGAGAATCAATGGTACTTAAGGATAAATATATAATTAAAGAGGTTAACGGAAAATACCTAGTTTTAATTATGAACCGTTTATGAAGGATTGATTTATATGTAGTGACTACATCAATGGTAATTCAAATCCTTTGAAAATAATTAGTTTTATGATTTTAAGAGTGCAATTCTAAATTTTTAGTAGAATAATTTGTTATATTTTAATTAAGGTGTTAATTAATTATCAAAATTATTGGAGCTTAAAATTATAAAGTCCATAGTTCATCTTAACAGCTTCGTTGAATCATGTGAACATTATTTTATATTGGATTAATTTATTAATTTAGAATTGAGAATTCTATATTAATATTCACATAACAAATTAATTGGATTAATTTGTATTTTAAATAATATGATTATTTAAAATAAATTTAAAATAGTTTTAAATTAAATATTGTACAGTGTGATAAGGACCACACCGTAGTTATGCACCACATGGTGGTTCACATTATATCCACAAAGTGTATGTGGAATTTTGAATTTTGAATTTTGACATATGTGGAAAAGAAAAGATTAATTGTTTTTATTTTGAATAGTTCTAAATAAAATTAAAATTAAAAAAAAAAGATAACTTATTAGATAATGGGAGAGAGATTTTATGTCTCCCATATCTATCAAACATGCCCACTATAGGGAGGTAGTGGGCATGTGTGTTGTTCCACATGAAGAATGTCGCGACCCGCCTAGCGCCGGCCGTGACCATACATACTTACTTATAATATATGAAAATTTAGGCATAAATTTTTTTTTTTTTTTATACAACTGATAAATATAATTTGACTTGGAAACTTATAATAAACACTTACATACATACATGTACTTATACATAACTACTTATAGCGGAAATGTGTTTTTGTACTTAAATACAACATATTTAGCGTAGCATAATTTAACCAAAAGAAACGTAATGATTCCCGTCCCACAGTTTCACAGCTTTGCCTTGCCATGCTCCACTGCCTTGCATCATGAAGTACCACAGGGTTGCTTACCTACAGCATAAACTTAAAACATGAGCTTTCGCTCAGCAAGCACAACTATTTATCCGCAACATATCATGATATCATAATGCATGAACCATTTATGCTTTATTCCTGTTTTCATAAGTTAGCATAGTTTTTGGGCCCTTACATAACTTAACATGAATGTACGTACCGTGGCGCGCTGCCATGGAGTGGTTGGGGCGGCCAGCCCTGTCCAACTCAAACCATGAACCAAACCCGACCTGACGCGGGTCGATACGACATATAGCATTCTGCTTATATTAAAATCTTGTTCTTGTCTTATTTCATACTTGAAATATTGTTTCATATTCATAACCAGTTTCTTAACTGTAACTGGGATTTCATACTTTACCAAATGGCTTATCTTTAGTGAGCATACTTCGTGATGCCATACTATCCGATTATTCATCATATGAACATACATACCATAAACATACATCATATACCTCTTAACATGAACTTGAAAGCATACATGCCATACATACATTCCTTATTCCTTGAATACATACATGCCATTCATACTTTAAATATTCATCATATCTTAAAAACGTACATACATACATATCATAAATACTTCTTATTCACATAACATCATGAACTTGATATCATACAGGCCATAATGTTTTATCATACTTATATCATCATAACTTGAAAACATACAACAAACAATTTTTGTTTATGCTGTAGGCGGAGTCGTACTTACCGTTACTGCGCCTTGAATCAATATTCTTCACTCAAACAGGTCGTTTTCCTGTTTTCAAGAAAAATCATAGGATGAGTATCATCCTATCATAATATCATAATAATTCTAATTGCTATCTACAAATCCTAAATTTCAACTCCTTTTTGAAATTTAATAAGAATTCTAACATTTTGAAAACCGGGTTCAAAACCAATTCATAAAGTTTAGTTCTTTTCTCACAAATCTGTTTCGAATTTGGAAAAGTTTTCTTCATGAAAATTGTAGATCATGAAGTCTCCTACAACTTTTATTTTAACCTCAAACTTCAAATCTGCCTTTAACATGCTTATTTATGCCTTAGAAAATGGTTCGATCAAACTTACTACTCATAATTTGGTCTCGGGTTTTGGAAGAAATGAAGGTCTTAAAAGCCTTATTTTCAACAACTGGCCTCGTTGGCCCCTAGGATTTTCCCTCCTCTACAACTTTGCAGTTTTAACTTTTTTAAGATTCGGCCTCTAAAGGCCTCTAAATGTTGTTTCAGGAAAACTGCTCAGATAGAGACTTAATCAAGCATAAAAATCCTAGTGCATGTATCTTACAAAATTAAACTCATGTTTAACCATACTAATCATTCTCTTAAATTTCAAATGAAGAACTAGAGGATGACAATATTTACCTCAAGTTTCACTGATGAAATTCTTAAACTAGGGTAATTAAAATTTCCCTCACACTAAACCGAAAACCCTTTCTCTATTTTTCTTTTTCTTTCTTTTCTCTCTTTTCTTTGCTCGGCTTCTATGGCAGGATTGGGAGAATTTGTGCTGCTCAAGTTTGTGTGTGTGTGTTGGCTAACCAAATAATACAATAGCACCTTCACCTATTTATAGATGAAGTACCAATTTCTTAAAATTGCTAACTAATCCCTAAGGTACAACAATTTGCTCTTTAGTCCATAGAAGAAACCAATTTGGTTTTGTCTTCTTGAAAGGTGGCCGGCCATTCTTGTGCTTCTCATGCCAAATAACCCAAGCTAGGGTGCTTACTCATGTGGCCTAGGAACCATGAGGTGTCCCTTCCTTGGTGTGGCCGGCCTTAGGTGGAGGTTATACATGCCTTTGCTTGCCAACAAGCAAAGCTAGCAAGCTTACTAAGCTTGCCTAGGTGTATGAGGTGCCAAGCTCTAAAAGAGTTCAAGAAGTCTATCTTTTGTAATTTATGCAATAGTCCTTAAGCCAAAATATTTTTCCTTTTGTCCTTATGTGTTGGCCGGCCATTCTTGCTCCAATTTTCCAAGCAAGCTTAGCTAGAGTGCTTGCTCATCAAAGCTACAAGCTTGAGGTGGCATTCCCTTGGTTGGCCGGCCCTAGGGTGAGGTGTGCAAGGCTTGGCTTGCCAAGGGAGCTAGGCTAGGAAACCTGGAGTGTTGGTTCATCAAGGCTAGGCCAAGGGGTGTGTCAATGCCTTGGTTATCCATGTGAGCAAAGCTAGAGTGGCTTACTCACCTTAGCTAGTCCATGAGGTGTCATTCTCTAAGGGTGGCCGGTCTTGGTGTTGACTTAGCAAGGCCTTGGCTTGCCAAGTGAGCAAAGCTAGGTTTACTTACTCACCAAAGCTAGGCTATGAAGTGTCACTTCCTTGTAGTGGTCGGCCCTTGGGTGGTGGCTTAGGCCAAACATGAGCTTGCCAAGTGAGCAAGACTAGGAAGGTTACTCACCAAGGCTACACCATGATGTGTTGTTTCATTGTGGTGGCCGGCCTTGGTGCCTAGGTGTGCAAGCCTTGGCTTGCCAAGGGTGCAACGCGAGGGGTGTGACTTAGCCAAGCTAGAAGCATAGGGTGTTTCATCCTCATGTGGCCGATTTTGAAGAAACCATGTGAGACAATTGGCTAATTGATTCATAACACAAAATCAACCAACTAAATTAAAGTGTTAATTCACTAAACTTAGGGTATGATTTGTAAACTTTTAATAACACTTAAAATCTTCTAATTTGCATAATATTTTTCAAAAACAAGATCCCTTGCTCAACAAGCCATGATGTGGCCGGTTCCTATGGTGACACATGGAACAATGTGATTGGTTCTAGCTAGAGTTTTCAAATACAATCTTAACTTGTCTTTCTTAATTTTCAATCAAACTAACTAAACTAAAAATGGGTCATTGACTCAATTGAACTAAGAAACTTTACTTAAAAAGTCCCTGATTAAAAAATTTACATAATTGCTGATATATCTACAATTTTCTTCAAAATTGCACATTGGCCCCTTAAGGCAAAATATTTACACTTTAGTCCCTATAACTTGGCCGGTTATTGTTAAGCCTTCAAACATCAAATTTTTACTAAATCCTTCCTTAGAAGACTTTTTAGCTTCAAAATCATGAACTTTCCTTAATTTGCAAATTGACCCCTAAACATAAAATATTTGCATTTTGGTCCCTGTGAGGTGACCAATCATAACAATGACACTTGTCATCAGAGGTGTCATCCTTAAAGGCCTTGTTTGGCTTAATCTCCTAAATGCAGTTCATAATCACATAATAACATAAATATTCCTATACTGTTTTCAACTGATAACAGTATAGTTAAACTGGACCATTGTCATAAACTTATCTGAAATACGTATCAGATTTTCTTAAATTACTAACATAGAGTCATAAATCATAATTTTCCCTTTTTAACAAAAGGATCATAAACCTACACAAATAATTCATTGAATCTTGTAGCAAAAGATTCAACAAATTTCTTAGAAAACATATCATACAGATTGCATAACCAAACTTTATTCTTAACAAAAGAAGTTATAAATTTACAAACAAGTCGGCTACTACAATCTACCCTCCTTAAAAAAAATTTTCGTCCCCGAAAATTACTACAAGTTAGGATAGTTCTTTCTCATTTCTTCTTCTACTTCCCACGTTGCTTCTTCAATGTTATGATTCTGCCATAACACTTTAACCATTGGAATGGTTTTGTTTCTTAAAACCTTTTCTTCCCGATATAGAATCCGTATTGGCCTTTCCTCATATGTCAAATCCGTTTGTACTTCGATCGGTTCTTGACTTAGCACATGAGAAGGATCAGGTACGTATTTCTTCAATCCTTGAAAGAATTAGAAACGTGAAAAACATTATGTATAGAAGCTAAAGCTGGCGGCAAAGCAAGCTTGTAGGCAACTTTTCCAATTCTTTCAAGGATTTCAAACGGACCTGTGTATCTTGGACTGAGCTTTCCTTTCTTACCAAATCTCATAATTCCCTTCATTGGAGCAATCTTAAGAAAAACAGAATCTCCAATTTGGAATTCTAAAGGTCTTCGACGTTTATCAGCATAACTCTTCTGTCGACTGAAAGCTACATCGAGCCGTTGCTTGATCATCTTGATATCTTCCGAGGTTTTTCTGATGAAGTCCGTAGTTTGAAGTTGCTTCTGTCCAACTTCTTGCCAATAGATGGGAGATCGACATTTCCTTCCATATAGCGCTTCAAATGGAGCCATACCAATAGAAGCGTGATAACTATTATTATACGAAAATTCGATCAAGGGTAACTTTTGATCCCAATTTCCCTTGAAATCCAAAACACAAGATCTCAACATATCTTCTAAGGTCTGGATCATGCGCTCCGATTGTCCATCTGTCTGAGGGTGGAAAGCAGTACTGAATTTCAACCTTGATCCCATAGCTGTGTGAACACTTTTCCAAAATCGCGAAGTAAATCGCCCATCTCGATCTGAAATAATGGATTTTGGAATTCCATGCAACCTAATAATCTGAGATACGTAAATTTCAGCTAATTTCTCAACTGAAAAGGTGGTTTTAATAGCAATGAAATGGGCTGATTTGGTTAATCTATCCACAATCACCCAAATCATATCATTTCCACTAGCGGTCCTGGGTAATCCAACTACGAAATCCATGGTGATTTGTTCCCATTTCCATTCTGGGAGTTCTATCTTCTGAAGATCTCCTCCTGGTTGACGATGTTCAGCCTTAACTTTCTGACAAGTTAGGCACCTTGACACAAAATCAGCAATTTCTCTCATCATGCTCGGCCACCAAAAGTTCTCTTTAAGGTCATTATACATCTTAGTAGCTCCAGGGTGAACTGAGTACGGAGTTTCATGTGCTTCCGACATGATTTGTTTCCTTAGAAATTCAACGTTAGGAACACAAATCCTTCCTTTGAAGAGAATTAGCCCATTCGTAGACGTCGTAAATTCCTTATCTTCTTCACCAAGTAGTTGAATCTTCAACAGAAAGGAATCTTTCCCTTGATAGCACTTAATGGTTTCTAGGAGATTAGACTGAAGAGTCAAAGCAGCTAATTTCCCGATTAACATTTCCAATCTAAAATCAGAAATTTCCTTCTGGAGGGCTTTGGACATCATTTCAAGAGACATGAGCATACTGGATGATTTCCTACTTAGCGCATCTGCTACTTTGTTTGCCTTTCCAGGATGGTAAAGGATTTCACAATCATAATCCTTTACGAGTTCAAGCCATCTTCGTTGTCTCATATTAAGCTCCTTTTGAGTAAAGATGTATTTAAGACTTTGGTGGTCGGTAAAAATCTCATACCTATTACCATACAGGTAATGTCTCCAAATCTTCAAAGCGAAAACTACCGCAGCAAGCTCCAAATCGTGCGTCGGGTAGTTCTGTTCATGGTCCTTCAGTTGACGTGAAGCATAGGCAACTACATTTCTTCCTTGCATAAGGACAGCTCCTAGTCCAGTTTTCGACGCATCACTATAAATGGCGAAATTTCCTGCATCTACGTCAGGAATTATCAACACTGGTACACTTGTAAGCTTCCTCTTGAGTTCTTGGAAGTTTTCTTCACACTTCTGTGTCCAATCAAACTTTCTCCCCTTCTTAGTAAGAGCTGTTAGTGGCGCTGCAATCTTCGAGGATCCTTCTACGAATCGTCGGTAGTATCCGGCCAAACCAAGAAAGCTTCGTATTTCCGTAACGTTTTTGGGTGCTGACCATGCACTAACTGCTTCTATCTTAGCAGGATCAACGGAAATTCCTTCTTTTGAAACCACGTGGCCTAAAAAATGTACTTTTTCCAACCAAAATTCACATTTTGTGAATTTGGCATAAAGCTGATTCCGTCTTAAGGTTTCCAAAACTATCTTGAGATGCTGCTCATGTTCCTTTGTAGATCTTGAATAGATCAAAATATCATCAATAAAGATGATAACAAACTTATCTAAATAATCTTTAAACACCCTATTCATAAGGTCCATAAAAGCAGCTGGAGCATTAGTCAAACCAAAAGGCATGACTAAATACTCGTAATGTCCATAACGTGTTCGAAACGCCGTCTTGGGAATATCTCCTTCCTTGATTCTGAGTTGATGGTAGCCTGAACGCAAGTCAATCTTCGAGAATACCAAAGCTCCTCTAAGTTGATCAAAGAGATCGTCGATTCTCGGGAGAGGGTACTTGTTCTTAATCGTGATCTTATTCATCTCGCGATAGTCGATGCACATTCATAACGTTCCATCCTTCTTTTTGACAAACAGCACAGGTGCTCCCCACGGGGAATGGCTTTGACGAATAAATCCCTTATCCAATAGTTCTTGCAACTGTACTTAAAGTTTCCTAAGCTCAGCTGGGGCCATGCGATAAGGTGCTTTCGATATTGGAGCTGTTCCTGGCAACAATTCTATTTCGAAAGAGATTTCACGCTCGGGCGGAAGTCTAGTTAAATCTTTTGGAAAGACATCTACATATTCCCTAATAATGGGAACATCCTCGGGCTGCAGCTCTTTTTCTTGTTCTTTGTCCACCATGTTAGCTAAGTATCCTTGACATCCATTAGCTAGCATTTTCCAAGCTTTCATTACCGAAACAAGCCGGGTTGATGAGCTCTTAGACTGGCCGTGAAAGTTGAATTCCTCTTCGCCGAAAAGACTAAACGTAACACAATGCTTTCGACAATCAATCTTAGCGTTGTACTTATCTAAGAAATCCATTCCCAGGATTACATCAAAATCCTGAAGCTTAATTGCAATCAGGTCTACATATAATTCTCTATCACACATAACTATCGGAACATTTCGCATCCAAGAATCAGATAACAAAATATCTCCCGATGGAAGAGAGGTTCTAAAAGGTTGCCCTATATTTTCTACATTTCTATCTAGTTTTCGGGCATATTCTATTGATATAAACGAATGGGTGGCGCCAGAATCAATTAGGGCAAATGCATCATAAGCAGCTATAGAGATCTGACCTGTTACCACATTAGAAGTTCCAGCCTCAGCGTCTCCCTTTGTGTAAGCATAGATCCTAGCCTGTGGTTCGTGAGCTTCAAGTCTTTCTTGTACCATTGAAGGGCCTTCGATCTTTGCTCGCACCGCGTGAAGCTGTCGGTTCGAATTCCTATTCTGGTACTGAGGGTTCTGGTTCTGACTATGGGTGGTACAATTCCTCGCATAATGGCCTTCCTTGCCACATAGGTAGCAAGCGTTTGTTCCCATCCTACACACGCCTGGATGTTTCTTTCCGCATTGAGTACACACAGGATAGTTATTATTACCCTCATTCCCACGGTTGTTCCTCTTCTTAGGGTAATTCTTCTGTTGGCCCTGACCCAGAGCATATTCTCTTCTCTTATTCCTTCCAAACTGCTTGGAATTTTGGCTGGAATTACTAGTCTGGCCTTTTAAGTTCGGTTGCTGATTTTGCCTAGACTGTATCTGTTTCTCTACTACTTTTTCTTCTTTCTTAGCTTTGAATATTTGAACCCTCGCTTCCTTATCCTGATTAATCCAGTATTCTGCCCTCATAGCTCGACCTATACAATCAGCTACAAGAGTTGGAGGGCTACTTCCAGCACTAACTTGCTTGGCAATGTCTGTCCGAAACATTTTCATCATCCTCCTTACTTTCTCCCTTTCGTTCGGTACCAGTTCTGGACATAAACGGGCAAGTTGTTCAAATTTCTTGACTGCTTCCATCACGGACATAGACCCTTGCTTAAAACTGGTAAACTCATCTTGTTGAGTTGTAAGAATCTCCTGATTGTAGTACATTATTCTGAATTCGTCTACGAAATCTTGCCATCTCATGAACGCTACGTTTTTGCGCATCTGAACCGTCATCCACCAGTGACGCGCATCCTTCTTTAGTGCAAAAGAGGCACAAAGAACCTTCTCTTGTTCTGTAAGTCCCATAAAATCCAAAATTACTTGGATATCGATCAGCCAATTATCCGCTACTATTGGATCTGTGGTTCCTTCAAATTCAGGGGCCTTCATTCGCCTAAATCGTTCATATAGCAGATCCTCCCTAACCAAAGGTGGATTCCTTTGCAATCCTTCGGGTGCTAACGGAATTTCTTGATGAACCTCTGGTGCTTGAGGCGCTGCTGGGGGTACAGGGTTATTTTGCGGTGGAACTTCGTTCGCTCGAGGTACTTGATTCAGTTGAGCTACTTGTTCCCGAAGTTGGTTCGTCTCTTGCTGTTGTTCCCGCAATTGCCGTTGCAAAGTAGCTACCACGTTCGCAAGATCAGGTTCTTGCGGAATAGGGTTCGCTCGGGTAAGTGGGCGTGACATCTTCTATTTCTTATCTAATCACGATAAAGATATTGTTATACTTCAAATATCTTTTCGTTCATTCATACCTCATCATAAGATGAACATTACTTATTCATCATATCATATCATAGATCATATTTGATCATATATCAGATTATCATAACATATCATCGTATCATATCATATCGTATCATATCATAAAACATAACATTAGAGATCTATCATGATCTCATCATTCCATAATTCATACATTCTTATCCATACTATCATATACATATATACATAATCAAATACAAAATAGGGGTGACTATCACTTGTCTATCATACATATAAACTATTTTATATCTAAACTATCTACTCTGATGTTACGTCGGAGAATACATCCCAATCTTCCTCATCGAACAAGACTTCCTCCGGATCATCCTCCATATTTACATCTTCCTCTTCTTCGTTATCAAGGATGATTTCATGAGGATCCTCTTGCAATTCGGGCTCGTCAAGAATATCTTCAAGATTCATGCCATCAACATCCTCTTGTGGAGGAATCTCCTGAAGTGGTATCGCCGGAATAGGGTCTTCTGGCAATACTGGACCCCATTGGAAGGGTGGCTCTTCCTCATCATTATTATTGACTGGCACTTGGATGTTGTTTTCCACTACAGCATCCGCTTGAACCATATGAGCTATCAACTCCGCTTCCATGATATCATTTATCATGTGCTCCATAGTCATTCCTATTACCGGTTCTTGGACATGTTCCCTAACATCAGGTGGTAGTCCTTCCCAAAGTAGTTGTAGTGCCCGAAACTCTGGATCGCCAAAGTCTGGAATATGAGGCAACATAGCCTCCTGAAATCTTCGACAGTAATGGCCCATCGACTCTCCTGGATAAGCATGCCAATCATAAACGTAGTTAAGATATCGGACAAGGTTCATGTCACGATAAATCTCTGGATCTCGATAGTGTACGTCGGCGTTTTCCGCCAGTGGAGGTCCAAAACGAGCAGTGATGATATTACGGAAGTTTTCCCATGTTCCTCCCTGAGCTTCCGGTTCTCCTATTGTTCTCCACCAAAGTCTAGCATCTACTGCTAGGCAACGACATGCCAATGATACTTGTAAATGGGGCGGAATATGACATATTCGAAAAATAGCCTCCATATCATGAAGCCATGCTGCCAATGTCACGGTTCGTCTAGTCCCATCGAGTACGAGCGGAGACATCATGAAGAACGCATAAGCTGCACCTCTATCTTCATCCATTGTCCTCTAATCTAGATTATACAAATTGCTATAAATACATAATATAAATACGAAATATTTTTAACTTACAATGGCTGTGGCGCAGGCACGCAAACTGTGAAACCGAAAGGTAGAATCTTCAGCTCTGATACCAACTCTTGTCGCGACCCGCCTAGCGCCGGCCGTGACCATACATACTTACTTATAATATATGAAAATTTAGGCATAAAATTTTTTTTTTTTTATACAACTGATAAATATAATTTGACTTGGAAACTTATAATAAACACTTACATACATACATGTACTTGTACATAACTACTTATAGCGGAAATGTGTTTTTGTACTTAAATACAACATATTTAGCGTAGCATAATTTAACCAAAAGAAACGTAATGATTCCCGTCCCACAGTTTCACAGCTTTGCCTTGCCATGCTCCACTGCCTTGCATCATGAAGTACCGCAGGGTTGCTTACCTACAGCATAAACTTAAAACATGAGCTTTCGCTCAGCAAGCACAACTATTTATCCGCAACATATCATGATATCATAATGCATGAACCATTTATGCTTTATTCCTGTTTTCATAAGTTAGCATAGTTTTTGGGCCCTTACATAACTTAACATGAATGTACGTACCGTGGCGCGCTGCCATGGAGTGGTTGGGGCGGCCAGCCCTGTCCAACTCAAACCATGAACCAAACCCGACCTGACGCGGGTCGATACGACATATAGCATTCTGCTTATATTAAAATCTTGTTCTTGTCTTATTTCATACTTGAAATATTGTTTCATATTCATAACCAGTTTCTTAACTGTAACTGGGATTTCATACTTTACCAAATGGCTTATCTTTAGTGAGCATACTTCGTGATGCCATACTATCCGATTATTCATCATATGAACATACATACCATAAACATACATCATATACCTCTTAACATGAACTTGAAAGCATACATGCCATACATACATTCCTTATTCCTTGAATACATACATGCCATTCATACTTTAAATATTCATCATATCTTAAAAACGTACATACATACATATCATAAATACTTCTTATTCACATAACATCATGAACTTGATATCATACAGGCCATAATGTTTTATCATACTTATATCATCATAACTTGAAAACATACAACAAACAATTTTTGTTTATGCTGTAGGCGGAGTCGTACTTACCGTTACTGCGCCTTGAATCAATATTCTTCACTCAAACAGGTCGTTTTCCTGTTTTCAAGAAAAATCATAGGATGAGTATCATCCTATCATAATATCATAATAATTCTAATTGCTATCTACAAATCCTAAATTTCAACTCCTTTTTGAAATTTAATAAGAATTCTAACATTTTGAAAACCGGGTTCAAAACCAATTCATAAAGTTTAGTTCTTTTCTCATAAATCTGTTTCGAATTTGGAAAAGTTTTCTTCATGAAAATTGTAGATCATGAAGTCTCCTACAACTTTTATTTTAACCTCAAACTTCAAATCTGCCTTTAACATGCTTATTTATGCCTTAGAAAATGGTTCGATCAAACTTACTACTCATAATTTGGTCTCGGGTTTTAGAAGAAATGAAGGTCTTAAAAGCCTTATTTTCAACAACTGGCCTCGTTGGCCCCTAGGATTTTCCCTCCTCTACAACTTTGCAGTTTTAACTTTTTTAAGATTCGGCCTCTAAAGGCCTCTAAATGTTGTTTCAGGAAAACTGCTCAGATAGAGACTTAATCAAGCATAAAAATCCTAGTGCATGTATCTTACAAAATTAAACTCATGTTTAACCATACTAATCATTCTATTAAATTTCAAATGAAGAACTAGAGGATGACAATATTTTCCTCAAGTTTCACTGATGAAATTCTTAAACTAGGGTAATTAAAATTTCCCTCACACTAAACCGAAAACCCTTTCTCTATTTTTCATTTTCTTTCTTTTCTCTCTTTTCTTTGCTCGGCTTCTATGGCCGGATTGGGAGAATTTGTGCTGCTCAAGTTTGTGTGTGTGTGTTGGCTAACCAAATAATACAACAGCACCTTCACCTATTTATAGATGAAGCACCAATTTCTTAAAATTGCTAACTAATCCCTAACGTACAACAATTTGCTCTTTAGTCCATAGAAGAAACCAATTTGGTTTTGTCTTCTTGAAAGGTGGCCGGCCATTCTTGTGCTTCTCATGCCAAATAACCCAAGCTAGGGTGCTTACTCATGTGGCCTAGGAACCATGAGGTGTCCCTTCCTTGGTGTGGCCGGCCTTAGGTGGAGGTTATGCATGCCTTTGCTTGCCAACAAGCAAAGCTAGCAAGCTTACTAAGCTTGCCTAGGTGTATGAGGTGCCAAGCTCTAAAAGAGTTCAAGAAGTCTATCTTTTGTAATTTATGCAATAGTCCTTAAGCCAAAATATTTTTCCTTTAGTCCTTATGTGTTGGCCGGCCATTCTTGCTCCAATTTTCCAAGCAAGCTTAGCTAGAGTGCTTGCTCATCAAAGCTACAAGCTTGAGGTGGCATTCCCTTGGTTGGCCGGCCCTAGGGTGAGGTGTGCAAGGCTTGGCTTGCCAAGGGAGCTAGGCTAGGAAACCTGGAGTGTTGGTTCATCAAGGCTAGGCCAAGGGGTGTGTCAATGCCTTGGTTATCCATGTGAGCAAAGCTAGAGTGGCTTACTCACCTTAGCTAGTCCATGAGGTGTCATTCTCTAAGGGTGGCCGGTCTTGGTGTTGACTTAGCAAGGCCTTGGCTTGCCAAGTGAGCAAAGCTAGGTTTACTTACTCACCAAAGCTAGGCTATGAAGTGTCACTTCCTTGTAGTGGCCGGCCCTTGGGTGGTGGCTTAGGCAAAACATGAGCTTGCCAAGTGAGCAAGACTAGGAAGGTTACTCACCAAGGCTACACCATGATGTGTTGTTTCATTGTGGTGGCCGGCCTTGGTGCCTAGGTGTGCAAGCCTTGGCTTGTCATGGGTGCAAGGCTAGGGGTGTGACTTAGCCAAGCTAGAAGCATAGGGTGTTTCATCCTCATGTGGCCGGTTTTGAAGAAACCATGTGAGACAATTGGCTAATTGATTCATAACACAAAATCAACCAACTAAATTAAAGTGTTAATTCACTAAACTTAGGGTATGATTTGTAAACTTTTAATAACACTTAAAATCTTCTAATTTGCATAATATTTTTCAAAAACAAGATCCCTTGCTCAACAAGCCATGATGTGGCCGGTTCCTATGGTGACACATGGAACAATGTGATTGGTTCTAGCTAGAGTTTTCAAATACAATCTTAACTTGTCTTTCTTAATTTTCAATCAAACTAACTAAACTAAAAATGGGTCATTGACTCAATTGAACTAAGAAACTTTACTTAAAAAGTGCCTGATTCAAAAATTTACATAATTGCTGATAAATCTACAATTTTCTTCAAAATTGCACATTGGCCCCTAAAGGCAAAATATTTGCACTTTAGTCCCTATAACTTGGCCGGTTATTGTTAAGCCTTCAAACATCAAATTTTTACTAAATCCTTCCTTAGAAGACTTTTTAGCTTCAAAATCATGAACTTTCCTTAATTTGCAAATTGACCCCTAAACATAAAATATTTGCATTTTGGTCCCTGTGAGGTGACCAATTATAACAATGACACTTGTCATCAGAGGTGTCATCCTTAAAGGCCTTGTTTGGCTTAATCTCCTAAATGCAGTTCATAATCACATAATAACATAAATATTCCTATACTGTTTTCAACTGATAACAGTATAGTTAAACTGGACCATTGTCATAAACTTATCTGAAATACGTATCAGATTTTCTTAAATTACTAACATAGAGTCATAAATCATAATTTTCCCTTTTTAACAAAAGGATCATAAACCTACACAAATAATTCATTGAATCTTGTAGCAAAAGATTCAACAAATTTCTTAGAAAACATATCATACAGATTGCATAACCAAACTTTATTCTTAACAAAAGAAGTTATAAATTTACAAACAAGTCGGCTACTACAAAGAAGATGATTAATTAATTAATTAATTAATTTTTTTTTAAAAAAATATCAGTTATTTCTCTGTAATATCTAAAAAAGAGGAACACATGATGTATCTAAAAAGAAGGGAAGGGATATATTAATTCTTTTTTAACAGAGAAAAAAAATATACGTACCTTTTTTTTCAGAGAATTTCTTATCCTCTTCTCCTTCACTTTGTCTCATGAGTTGAGAACGCAAAATGAATCAAAATTCAGGTGTGTGATCAAACCCAAATTCAGAAACGCCCGCTCATTTCCTATTCATCGTGACCTGGAGAACGCTGAGAAAGAATCGTTGATATTTCCGAAGGATTTGGAGTTCTTAAGAAGGTTCTTGAAGGAGTTCAAGAATTTTGACTTAATCGGACAATGGTTAAATCTCTAAAATTTCTTCTTAATTTATTTTATTAAATTAATATAAGTATTATCGCCAAATAAAATTTTGAGAAAAATTTTTATATGTACGATTTGATCCGTACCATGCTTCTGTTAATTTTTAAAAACTGGTTTTCGAAACCAACATAATTCATCTAGAATGATATGAGATGGTCAAGTATGAGAATTAGGGGGCTGTGATGTGAAAAACACGTTTTTAGTTAGATTTTTCAGAACAATGACGATACAGTAAGACTGCTTTGCTTTGTTAGTTGTCTAGTTTTGTTCTTGGTAAGGCTAGGGAGAAAGTGTATTGAGGACGATCTTTTTCTTATTGTGGATAATGATCATTTTAGTGATGTTGCTTGGGTGAAGGTCGTTTTGCGATACTTATGAAATCTATACGTATCAGCATCGAAATGCTTGTATGGGAGAGATCAAAAGATAGCAGGAGAAGCTGGTCTTGCTCATAGGGGGAAGGAGAATCGAGGTGAGGAAAATTAGAAGCTAATTGGTTTGTTATTTGATTTCCAAGTGTGGGCCTACAAGTCTATCTCTCTAATTGTCCAAGGTTGTGCAAAGCAGTATAAGGATTGCCGTTTCCCTCGTTTTTTGAAAGGTTTAATTTCATTTTTAGCACTTGTAGGAAAAATTATATTAAAATCAGCACCACTTTTTTTTCCCTTCATTTCTAGCACCGCCACGTCACCGCCCTCTCTGATATGTGGGGCCCAACAGCATTAAATGTATGCCAAATTCCATCTTTACCCTCATCTCACATAGACCCAGTATCTACAGTTCTTTAGATAGAGAAACCGAAATCTAGAGAGAGAAAGAGTTGCAACCGACTGGAACCGCTCGGAAACTGTCCAAAACCACCACGAAAGCCCTCTAGATGCCGCTTCGGGAGATAGAAGGCTACCTACCGAGAAAAGGAAAAGAAAAACCGGCACCAGAGATCGAGAGAATGGTGGCCGATGAAGGGTTGAGGGGAAATCGAAGTTAAGGAATCAAAGAAGTCAAAAGTTAAAAATATTGATTTTTCGTTTTTATGTTTAAAAAGTTTGCATTTAACACTTTGTTTGCAAAGGGATAAAAAAAATAAAATAAGTAATGAATTTGCCTAACATTTGATACTTCTACAGGCTCGGTCATTTTCATAATGACCAGGTGGTCATTATCATTGTGACCCCTGCCCACGTTTTGAGAAAACAAGTCTGAACAACACACTTTGTGAGTAAAAGGCAAAAAAAAAAATTAATAAATTAAATAAGTAATGAATTTACCTAAAATTTGGTCATTCCACCGGATAGGTCATTTTCATAATGACTACCTGGTCATTATCGTTGTGACCCCTGTAAATGGTGAATTTTTGCATTTAACCTTGGTCACAACGATATTGACCAGGCTGTCATTATGAAAATGACCGTATTTGTATGAATACCAACAGTCATTAATTTGATCGACATGCCTTCAATTAATGTCAAATCCTCGTTTTGTGTGTAAAGGCATAAAAAAAATAATTTTAAGTTTTGATACTTATACAGGCTCGGTCATTTTCATAATGACCACCTGGTCATTATCGTTGTGACCCTTGTAAATGGTGATTTTTTGCATTTAACCTTGGTCACAACGATATTGACCAGGCAGTCATTATGAAAATGAACGTATTTGTACGAATACCAACAGGCATTGGTTTGATCGACCCGCCTTCAATTAATGCCAAATCCTCGTTTTGTGTGTAAAGGCATAAAAAAAATTTTAACTTTTGATACTTCTACAGGCTCGGTCATTTTCATAATGACCATCTGATAATTATTGTTGTGACCCCTGTAAATGGTGATTTTTTACATTTAACCTTGGTCACAATGATATTGACCAGGCGGTCATTAAGAAAATGACTGCATTTGTTTGAATACCAACAGTCATTGATTTGCGTCCCAAATGCCAAATCCCAGATTTGCCCTCCTCTCCCGCCCGCCTAAACCTCACTCTCCCTCGAATGCCCTAAAAAAAATTCAAACCAGCTTCTACAGAGTTTTAGAGAGAGAAACTCCGGTTCTAGAGAGAGAAAGCGTTTCAACCAGCAGATACCGACCCATAACCGCTAGATAACCGTCCTAAACCACCAACGAAATCCTTCTATAAACTGCTTGGACGTCTATTAACGTCATATAATCCTGAAAAAACTACCCATTTCGACACCCACTAAAGTGTCTAATAAAAACACTAGTCCCCAGAGGGACTCAGTCCGAGTTATGGCTAAGTCATCTAAAAGGTCATCGGCTGATGAAAGTCCTAAAAATCAGGTACCGGCGATCGAGAGAATGGTGTCCGATACAGGTTTGAAGAGAAAGCAGGGGGAAATGGATGTAAAGTATTCAAAGAAGTTGATCAGTGCCGTAGAAGATAAGATATCGAAATCTGAAGAGGTAAAAAAAGATGTTTTTGGTTTTTATGTTTAAAAAGTCTACAGTTTTAAAAATTTGTCAGAAAGAATTTTCAGTTTTTATTGCTTATATATTAAAAAGATTTCATTTTTATATGTGTTATAGTTCAAACGTTTACAGTTTTTTAAATAAGCAGAAATTTTTTTCTGCAAATACTTAAAGATAGCCTTTGAATCTGATATTGTACCATAAACAAACCGTTTGTATACACGATGTGTTATGGTTTATATAAATATTTGGGGCTTCGTCGATGTTTGTATGAAAAGTAACCATTTATAGGTGATATCGGTGGCTGGTTAGTACTAATCTTGTGATCAGTTTGTAAATCACAAAATTGACATTTTTGTATTGACTCTCTGGTCATAATATTACTCAGTTCTAAGTTATTTCCGGTCGGTCATTTTCATGATGACTTGTTGGTCACAATAATAATTACTCGGTTTTCATCATTATTATGGTCATTTTCATGATGACTTGGTCATATTTTACGTTAAGTTGATGGTGATCAATTGGATAATTTAAATATTTATGTGATATTATGCCAGATATTTTGTATGATTACTTCACGGTCATAAAATTTAATAACTCTTTTATGTTACCATTAACGCAGACTCAGTATGTTCGACTCGTACCGGACAGTGAAATTACGAGGGCGAAAATAAATACTTTCGTTAACATAAAGGAGACACGGAATAACTTGAGACAATGGTTGTCTTTGTGACAGTATGAGGCCGTCAAATATCAGCCACGCATTCAACAGTTTATGCATTTAGATACTCTTGATTGGGCTGGGCAAGTATTCCACAACATTGTGATGCGCCTGACGGATCACTCAGGAATGGGGGATGCACTATTCTTTGAGCTTAGTGAAGAATTGGGCAGATTCTCCATCAACGAGTTCTGTCTAATAACCGGCCTGAAATGTGCAGGGTCTACTCATCTCTCCGTAGTCGACAGTCGATTAATCTCAAGATATTTTTTGACGGTGAGGGGTGTGTCGAGAGAAAATTTGGAGCTGCAGATGTCGAATGCTAAGTTTGACAACGACGACGACGCGGTCAAGCTTAGCCTTCTATACATTATCAAATGCAAGCGCCGTGAAGATTGACCCAAAGTTTTTTGCTCTGGCTGATGATTTGGATGCTTTCAATAATTTTCCTTGGGGTGTGCTCTCATGGGAGGCAATCCGGGTTGCAATCTGCCATACTGTGTCCAACAGGATGTCTTCGAAGAGAAGACCATTGAAAAAAATTGATAAAGTCCATTATAGTCTTCCAGGGTTCCCCCATGCCTTACTCGTTTGGGCATATGAGACCCTCCCATCGATAGCATCCAAATTCACCACCAAGTACGAGCAGGCCATTCCGTGTATGCTGTCGTAGACCACCGCGGAAAATTTCAAGTTTGATGATGTAGTGACTGTTTTACCCCGGATGGCGAATCCCAGGTAATTTTTTCTTACTAGATTGTGTATATCAATTGGTGGTCATTAACATAATGACCGGGTAGTCATAACTGTTATGACCGGATGATTCATAACAGCTGTGTTTCTGGGTGGTCAACACCAGTATGACTGGGTGGTCAACACCGTTATGTCCTGTTGTGGTCATAACGGTGTTGACCGGATGGTCATAACAGTATTGACCGGATGCAGTCATTACTGTTGTGATCGCCTTGGTAGTTATGTTAGTTAGTTAAATATATTAAGTGACAATATTAGAAGATGATAATCATATATGTCAGCCATTAACATAGTTACCGTATGTGTGCTGCTTAAGGGTTTCGTCTTGATGCCTACTGAAGAGGAGTTGAAGAACCAACCCATGGGTTGCGAGCCTCTTTTTGAAGAATCCAACTGCCATGCCCCAATTACCCCCTCCCAAGTCTTCTGTCCCCCGGCCAAGCACAGATAGAAACTCCGAGTGGCGGGAGTTTCAAACTGAGATCCGAGGACAGATGGCCTCACTGAATAAAAAATTAGAGGAGTTAAAAAGGGAACAGAAGCAATCCAATAAACTATTACGGAGGGTTCTCAAAAAGTTGTCCTCTAACATTTTTAAGAAGGGAGAAGGTAAGGCCGAACCGGCGCCGCCTGACAGCGGCATACATGAGATTAATACTGAGAGAGATGAATTGGATGCCATGAAGACAACCTCCCCTGACATTGGTTCGGTGGCGGATATTGGTGTCCAGGCAGCCATGGAGTTCCTAACTGCCGAGTTTACTCCCCCAAAGCAAGTTGATGGGGGAGAAAGGATTCCCGAGGGGGAGGGGATGCGTGACCCGGGTATTCAAACCAAAGATGAGAAGGTTGAGGAAGAAATAATCCTCGAACAAGACTTTATAAATGTTGCGGAGCCAGGCAACGATGAGAGCCGTCACTTGGTTGTTACGAATACTCTTTAATTTATAACATATTCATAATTGTTATCGTTTTGTTTAAACTCGTCTCACACATGTCATTTATAGATACCAAAGAAGAAGAGAGCTAGACTGTCAAGGCTAGGCCAACGCCCGGCCAGACCTATGACTGATGTCGAGTCTCCGTCGACCGCTCCGACTAAGCAACCTAATCCCCTCCCACCGGGTCTCGCAGATGAACCTCCCATAGAGACGCTAGAGGAATTTAGGGAGTGGCTAAATAAAGGATTGTTGAAGAGACCACCCGCAAGGTAATGTGTTTCTTACCAATATTTATCAATTGAATATTAATTTTTTTTTGTATTAATAGTGTAAAACTTTTGTATTTTTTAGTAAACGGCCACCCCGATATGGTGCCAAGTATGAGTCGTTCGACAAACTCCATGACCTCGGCTTCATGGCGGTGGATAATAAAACTTGGTACTATGAATTTGCAACCTCGCCTGTTTGGCTATGGGATGAGTTCAGTCCTCTATGACATTCTTCTACAAGACAGGATAAATCATTATTGTATATCCAAATGTTTATAAAGTATTTTTGTTTGATGAGTTGTTAATTTGTCACAATACCTCTCTTTTTATGTCATGTATGCAGCAAATGGACGTAGCTTTCTACTATTTGAGGAAGAAGATCAGGCAGTACCCAGCACTGGCACAACGGAAGGTGACAACGGTGGACACTTTTTTCAGTGCGAAGGTTCGTGGATTGTGGAGTGTGTACCAGAGTTCACCTGAAACATTCGACTAGGAGTCCTGTGATTCTATACTCAGGTTTATGCTTGGTGTTCGGATATAAAGTGGTTCGTCTTGGTTTGAAGTTAACACTTTGCTAATACCCATACACTTTGCTGATTTGAAGCATTGGGTATTAGTGAAGCTCGAACTCACAAACTGGACAATTGAGGTGTATGACTCGATGCAACATGAAGGCCCTCACAATGCAAAGGTCCGCGGTGGAATGGAAGCTTTATCAAAGTTCATTCCATTGCTGGCAGAACGACTAAGTCTCTTCGAGTCAAACCAAGAGAACCACCTGGAACTTACTGTTGGAAAAATCGGATCCGATATCAGAGTTACGGCGCAGCGGAAGTTTTAAAATTTTTATGCCGATTCGGAAAAGAAGCTCATGATGCATATAACAATAAATTAAATTCATGATCAAGCGTACCTTATTTCTTGGATTCCAGAATTACTAGAGCGATTGACCAACGTGTCTTCTCTATTATTCTCGAGTTCCACGTCTCAGAGTGTGTGTGGGCACACGTTCTATGAATCCAAGTGACCAGTAATGCTTTCCGAAGTCTAGATCCTTCCTTCTCAATTCCGATGTTCCTCGCTGAGAATATTATCCAACTTCTTTCTTCAAAACTGCAAAACAGGAACCGGTTAACCTCCTATGAAAATTATCACTCGGTTTAACCTTCCTCACAATTTTGATTCAATGGAATTTTCTCTCTTTTTCTCTCTCACAAGATAGCCGAATTTTATGATGTGGAAGAAACCCAAATTATTTTTCTTCTCACTCCAAAAAACATTTTTCTCCTTTTGTGAATTACCAAAAATTAAGTTCTTCAAGAATTCATAGCCTTTATATAGAAGTCCAATCCTTTTTAAAATCTATCTCCTTTAAAAAATAATTAATAATTATTTTTCTAGATAAATTTTGAATCAAAAGATCATATAACTTTAGGGCTAGATTCATTGAACCTAAAAACGTTTTTCCAAGAGGAAATCTTTCCTCAAAAACTTCGGCCACCTTTGAAATTCAAAGGTTGATTGGTGGTTCAAATGTTAAATCAAGAATCTAGACTAGTCAAAAGATCCTAGTCCTATCTAGATTCAAATTCCTTTTAAATCTTTTTGAATTTAAATATGATTCACTTATTTGAATTAAATATTTTCCACACAACATCAACCATATTAATTAATTTAAATCAATGGAATATTTCAAATTTTCTTTCCTCACAAAAACCGTGCACCTCTTTTAAGGAAAGAAAAATCCATCAAATAATATTCATTATTTAAATCAAATAATAATTTAATGTTAGGAATATATTTGAATAATTTTGAAACAAAATTTTCTTCCCTCCACCTATCTAAAAACCGTGCACCACATTTAGATTAGGAGAGAAAAATTTGTTTTCCAAAATTCAATAATTCAAACACAATCTTATTTCAAAATTCAATTAACCAATCTCATGTTGACAAATCATATTATTTGTCTACACAAATCTCACATGTCCAATCCTTTCTGGATTGCATGTTAGAGAGTACCATGTCTTAACAGACATTACTAAATTCCATTTAAATTTACCGATCTCATTAGGAACAAATCCCGAGACGCTATACGGAACTATATGAGCTAATAGAGGGACCCGATGGAAATATGTAAAGAGGCTCCTATAATTGTGAAAAATTAATCCCAGATTAATTATTCATCAATTATCAACTTCAATACTATTCCACTAAAAGTTTGAAGCTGAACTCCTGTTTACATACCGTATTACGAAAGCTCTCTTACGCAGCGCTTCTTCCATGATTTATTCATCGCTTGCTTAATCCCCATATGTTATCCATGATTGAATTAAGGACTTTTTCCGGTTTACCTTTTCAATCATTTTAACTTAAAGTTCCATTATTCTCTATTGAAAGAATCACCAATTATAAAACCATACAATTGATAAACCACCAGAGAACACAAAGTAAACCGATGGCCAAGATCTTGTTATACTATCTTTCAATCCCCGAATAATGCCTTTAAGTAGATAACATTTACTATCGTTAAGATAGTTATGGATTCCGTATCTATGAATCTTGATTTCTCCATCCATAAGTCATGCACCCAAAACACAAGTATATTGACCATGAATTAACAGTGTCTCACCTATAGTGCATTAAAGTACGTAAGTCATGGATATGAACTCAAGTAATCATTTCAGGATTAAGATTAATGCAGGATGATAATCAAAGTGTTATTGATTCTTATAAACGGAATTATTAAACCGAATCAATTAACACTTTAGGTTCAGTCCAATGTCATACCTCAATACTGGTATACATTAAAGTTTCTGCTCGGAACCTATCCGATGGTTAAGACAAACCATCCTTCCAAGGAAGTAGATAACCTTTACAATCTTATCATGAATAAGATCCCCAAATCTTATTCCATCGATTGCGGACTATTTATTTAGACTGTTATCAAATTATCACGTCTTCTATGTATACCCCGTATATATATGGTAATCCGATATATTACCAACAGCCAAGGAGTATTTTATGTTTGCTCAAAATAACCATACAATCAACAAATGAAAGTAAATAGGACACGACTTATTAAACATGAATAACCTCCTCTTATTAATATCAAAATGTCATATTTACAGAAAATCCCTAATATTGATTTTCTATCCTTAGGGCACATTTAGATCCCAACAATCTCCCACTTGCTCTAAGTGAGTAAATGTGACATATTACACATCCCCATGCCTTCAATGTGTTCTTCGAATCTTCTGGCCACCAAAGTCTTCGTGAACGGGTCAGCAAGATTGTCCTCTGATGCGATTTTGCAAACCGTCACATTTCCACTCTCAACAAAGCCTCTGATGATGTGATATTTTCTGTCAATGTGCTTACTCCTCTTATGATGCCTAGGATCCTTGGTATTAGCTACTGCTGCACTGTTGTCACAGTAGAGCACCATAGCTTTATCCATACCAGGAACGACCTCAAGGTCACCAAGGAACCTGCGGAGCCATACCGCTTCCTTTGATGCCTCACTGGCTGCCACATACTCGGCTTCCATGGTTGAGTCAGCAATGCAAGATTGCTTAATACTTATCCTCACAACGGCACCACCACCAAGGGTAAAAACAGATCCTGAAGTCGATTTCCTTGAATCCTGATCTGATTGAAAATCAGAATCTGTGTATCCTCTAGGAACAAGATCCTGACCGGAATACACTAGCATATAGTCCCTCGTTCTCCGTAGATACTTGAGTATATGCTTGACGCAACCCAATGGTTCGGTCCCGGATTCGATTGATATCGACTTACCATACCAACCGCAAAACAAATGTCAGGCCTTGTGCATAACATAGCATACATAAGACTACCTACCGCTGATGCATAAGGTACATTTTTCATACGCTCACTTTCTTTCGATGTCTTGGGACAGTCATCTCTAGAAAGCTTGATTCCAATTCTGAAAGGTTGGGCACCTTTCTTGGAATCTTTCATAGAAAACTTCTCAAGTACTTTATCAATGTATGAAGCTTGAGAGAGTGTTATCGTTTTGTTCTTTCTATCTCTAAAGAGTTGAATACCAAGAACATAACTAACCTCTCCTAAGTCCTTCATGTCAAACTGTTTGGCTAACCAAACTTTGACAGATGATAATGTTGTCACATCGTTTCCAATAAGCAATATATCATCCACATAAAGTACAAGGAAAACACTTTCTCGTTCTTGATACATTTATAAACACATGGTTCATCAATGTTTTGTTCGAATCCATAGGTTTTGATCGCTTGATCAAACCTAATATTCCAAGAACGAGACGCTTGCTTTAATCCATAAATGGATTTAAGCAACTTGCATAGCTTGTCTTCTTGGCCTTTTGCCTTGAACCCGTCTGGTTGTATCATATAGATATCTTCTTCAAGAGAGCCATTCAAGAAAGCTGTCTTGACATCCATTTGCCAGATCTCATAATCGAGAGCAGCCGCAATAGATAAAAGAATGCGGATTGACTTGAGCATTGCTACAGGCGAGAAGGTTTCATCATAGTCGATTCCTTCTTTCTGCGTATAGCCCTTCACTACAAGTCTTGCCTTGAAAGTTTCCACTTTCCCATCCACACCTCTCTTCCTCTTGCATACCCACTTATACCCAATCGGTTTTATGCCTTGGGGTAAGTCTACAAGTTTCCAGACCCCGTTGGAATCCATAGATTCCATCTCGGTGTTCATAGCTTTTGGCCAAAAACTAGAATCAACATCCTCCATAGCTTCCTTGTACGTAGCCGGATCATCAACATGTTCTATGGATTCTGCTTCAAAAACTTTACCATTGAACATGTACCTTTCAGGTTCCCTGATAATCCTCCCACTACGACGAAGCTCCCGTGGTTGTTGATTCTTTAATGGTTTTTCCACAGGGTTTTCTGTGACTTTTGGAATATCCAAACCCAAAGTCATCTCCTCAAGCACTACTTTGCTACGAGGTTTAAAGTCTTCCATGTAACTTTCCTCCAAGAATGTTGCATGTGTAGAAACGAAGAATTTATTTTGCTTCGGATTATAGGACAGACCACCTTTTGTTCCTTTTGGATAGCCAACAAACAAGCACACTTCTGATCGTGACTCCAACTTCTTCGCTTCCTTATCCAGGACGTGTGCCGGACAACCCCAAATTCGAATATGATTCAAATTAGGTTTACTACTCGTCCATAACTCATAAGGAGTTTTAGGAACCAATTTAGAGGGAACGTTATTCAGAAGATAGCATGCAGTTTGTATGGCGTGCCCCCAAAATGACAAAGTTAATGTGGAGTAACTCATCATAGATCGGACCATATCCAATAGGGTCCTATTCCTTCTCTCAGCTACACCATTCTGTTGAGGAGTACCAGGTGCAGTCAATTGGGATTGCATCCCATTTTCTATCAAATATCCTAAGAACTCATCCGATAGGTATTCCCCACCTCGATCCGATCGAAGTGTCTTAATGGACTTGCCTAATTGTTTCTCCGCTTCAGCCCGAAATTCTTTGAACTTGTCGAAGGCTTCGCTTTTGCGGGTCATCAAATAGACATATCCATACCTTGAGTAATCATCAATAAAAGTGATATAATACTCATACCCACCACGTGCTTCTATGTTCATGGGACCACAAACATCCGTATGCACAAGTTCTAAAAGATCCTCGACACGACCATCCTTGCCAGCAAAATGCCGTTTAGTCATCTTGCCCTCCAAACAGGATTCACGTTGTGGCCAAGGTTCAACCTCATACAAGTCAAGGCATTCCTCCTTTACCATCCTTTGAATTCTGTTAAGGCTTATGTGACCAAGTCGTAAATGCCAAAGATATGATTTGTTAGAGTGAGAAGAGTTATGTCTTTTAGAGTTCTTTACCAATTCTGTATCAAGCAGTGAGTGCATCTTAGGTTTGATAAAATAAAGATTTCCATGCATACATTCATTACAGATAAGAGAATTGTTTTTCCTAATAACAACTTTATTATCAAAAGAAACTGAATAAGAATCTTTAATCAAACAAGCTACCGAAATTAGGTTCCTCTTGAAACTAGGAACATAAAAACAATGTCTCAAAACAATAAACCTAAATTTATCAAAATAAAGATGCACTTCTCCCACTGCTTCAGCTCGTACCAATGTCCCATCACCGGTTCTTAACGTGAAGTTCTCCTCATGCAGACTTCTCGTTACCTTGAACCCCTGCAGAGAAATATAAACATGGTTAGTAGCTCCAGAATCTATAACCCAATTGTCCTTAGATTCCTCCACTAAACAATCCTCAAGATACAGGATATCGAAATTACCTTTTTGCTTTTGCATAGACAGGTATTCTCGGCAATCCTTCTTGAAATGTCCTTTCTTCCCACAATGAAAGCACTTAGCCTTTTTGGAATCCACCTTTCGCTTCTTAGTCTTGGTAGACCTCTTAGAAACAGGTGTATTCGCCACAGGCTTGTTCCCCTTGTTCTTCCCCTTTTCCTTCTTCCTTTTGGGATTAGGAGCAGGCGAACTAGGTTCAGCCACATTTGCCTCAGCCTTAGATCCAGAACCCTTAAAAATGTTCTCAAAGGCTTGCAACTCTTTCATCAATTCCGTTAAAGACATCTCCTTCCTGTTAATGTTGTAGGATGCCTGAAACAAATCGAAATCCTTGGATAAGGTTTGGAAAACCATGACCAATTGAGTTGCTGCATCGATCTCAGCCCCATTTGCCTGAGCTTCAGACAAATAAGCCATGACTTTCATCATGTGCTCCTTGATGGGAGTTCCAACCTTCTGCCTGCAGTTCATGAGACCTTTGATAGCATCGGTCTTAGCCTGAATAGTTTGTTCACCAAACATTTCCTCCAGGTTATCCATGATCTGCCTAGCAGTTTGATGCTCTTCATGCTGTTTTTGGAGCACGTTAGACGTGCCCGCCCGAATATAGCACATAGCACTTAGGTTGGAATTATCCCAGCGCTCAAGCGCTACAAAATCCCTATCAGGAGCATCGATTGCAGGTGTTGGCGGTCGAGGTTGGGTTAGGACAAAACTGTGTTTCTCAAAGTTTAGGACGATAAGCAAGTTCCTTTTCCAGTCATTAAAATTCTCGGCAGTTAATTTGTTTTGCGTAAGTATCACAGATAAAGGGCTCGACATTTTGATCTATAATAAGAAAACATGTAATAAGTACGAGCAAACATCCTATCAGTTTATAAAATATTGTTTTGTAATGAAACAAAAAGATCTACATGCAATCTAAATGTTCATGTGTAAAACCCTTAAAACACATACCTTACAACAATAATTCCTAGCTTCTGCTTTCTAAGCTACCGAGGGGTAGTCATAGAATAACTAGCCAAGAACACGGATCCCTTCTGATTAATACATATTCGTCCATGGAGAAAACTCCATTAAATATATATTAACTATCGTTTATTTGGCCACTACTTTATATAACAGAGCCTCAAGGGAGGGTTAATAAATAAAGTAGCATGAGTGTGTAACCATCGTTTCCAATTTCGAATTCATATTTTACATCCGCCACCGAGGGGTGATCTAAATATAAAATATGCCCAAAATTGTTATCCTTTCGGAAATCCAAATCAGTGTGCGCTCTAGGTAAGATACCTATCCGAAGGGAATTCCCGGGTCAAAACCGAGTAGTAGGTACTACCATGCGTAACTATTGGACCAACGATGGAGGCCGTAGGTCTTAGTGTGTAAAACCTTCTCCCACTCATTCTTTTTAAATTAGGGTTTTTGTTTTTCATGCATAAACAATATTTATTGAGTGGCACTCCCTAGTCTATATGGCATGTTATCAATACATCACGAAATAGTATAACATATTTATCTAGCAACACATCATCTATGGTTTGCAAAATATGTAAATAGCCGTGGATCATGATTCCATCCTAGAGAAAAGAAAAATTACAAAATTTACAAAAATTAACCGAAACATATATCGGCCTTCATTTGTAGATCCATGCCTTGCATCCTTCTTCAATGTGTCTTCCTTCTCCAATGTCACATCTTTTCAAATTTAAAATTCAATTTAAATTTCAAAAAAGATTATATGTGATTTTTAATTTTAATCAAAATTACAAAATATCAAAATTTAAATAAAAATCCGGTTTATTAAATTTTAAAATTCAAAAAAAATTTTGAAATTTCCAGATTTCAAATTTAAATCACAAAATTTTAAAATTCATAATAATATCCATTAAATTTAAATTTAAATTTTCAATTTTGATTTCCAAATTATCAAGATCACATATCATTAGAAAAATTTAATTTTCAAAAAGATTCTGTGATTTTTTTTTATTAAAAAAGTATTTTTTTAATTAAAAAATTCCAAAAAACAAAAAAAAAATCACATCCTTTGAAAATTTACATACCTTCATTCATCTTCAATCTCCTCGAATCCATTGTAGCCCGAATTTTACAAAAAAAATTCCTACGCCGTTTCCGGCTTACAAAAATTCTAGGAATTGAAAGAACGACCTAGCGGTGATAATAGACCGCATCTATTACACTTGAAAAATCTAGATACAAATTCTAACCTCTATGGAATCATGACCGACAAAATTGAATAAGATCATATATTATAAAAATAATATAAAGCATTCATTCATTCATACATCCATTCATAATATATTTAACATACTCAAAATAAAACCTAGAGTGCCAACTCTTTAAAATATTTCATTAATGCATAGAGAGAAATTTATTCGATCAAATAATTTATGTTATATACATAATCATGAGTTGGCTCTGATACCAATTGTTGGAAAAATCGGATTCGGTATCAGAGTTACGGCGCAGCGGAAGTTTTAAAATTTTTATGCCGATTCGGAAAACAAGCTCATGATGCATATAACAATAAATTAAATTCATGATCAAGCGTACCTTATTTCTTGGATTCCGGAATTACTAGAGCGATTGACCAACGTGTCTTCTCTATTATTCTCGAGTTCCACGTCTCAGAGTGTGTGTGGGCACACGTTCTATGAATCCAAGTGACCGGTAATGCTTTCCGAAGTCTAGATCCTTCCTTCTCAATTCCGATGTTCCTCGTTGAGAATATTATCCAATTTCTTTCTTCAAAATTGCAAAACAGGAACCGGTTAACCTCCTATGAAAATTATCACTCGGTTTAACCTTACTCACAATTTTGATTCAATGGAATTTTCTCTCTTTTTCTCACTCAAGAGTATGACCGAATTTTATGATGTGGAAGAAACCCAAATTATTTTTCTTCTCACTCCAAAAACGTTTTTCTCCTTAGTGAACGACCAAAAATTAGTTTTTCAAGAATTCCTAGCCTTTATAGAGAAGTCCAATCATTTTCAAAATTTATCTCCTTTAAAAATAATTAATAATTATTTTTCTAGATAAATTTTGAATCAAAAGATCATACAACTTTAGGACTAGATTCATTGAACCTAAAAACGTTTTTCCAAGAGGAAATCTTTCCTCAAAAAATTCGGCCACCTTTGAAATTCAAAGGTTGATTGGTGGTTCAAATCTTAAATCAAGAATCTAGACTAGTCAAAAGATCCTAGTCCTATCTAGATTCAAATTCCTTTTAAACCTTTTTGAATTTAAATATGATTCACTTATTTGAATTAAATATTTTCCACACAACATCAACCATATTAATTAATTTAAATCAATGGAATATTTCAAATTTTCTTTCCTCACAAATAACCGTGCACTTCTTTTAAGGAAAGAAAAATCCATCAAATAATCTCCATTATTTAAATCAATCAATAATTTAATGTTAGGAATATATTTGAATAATTTTGAAACAAAATTTTCTTCCCTCCACCTATCTAAAAACCGTGCACCACATTTAGATTAGGTGAGAAAAATTTGTTTTTCAAAATTAAATAATTCAAACACAATCTTATTTCAAAATTCAATTAACCAATCTCATGTTGACAAATTATATTATTTGTCTACACAAATCTCACATGTCCAATCCTTTCTGGATTGCATGTTAGAGAGTACCATGTATTAATAGACATTACTAAATTCCATTTAAATTTACCGATCTCATTAGGAACAAATCCCGAGACGCTATACGGAACTATATGAGCTAATAGTGGGACCCGATGGAAATATGTAAAGAGGCTCCTATAATTGTGAAAAATTAATCCCAGATTAATTATTCATCAATTATCAACTTCAATACTATTCCACTGAAAATTTGAAGCTGAACTCCTGTTTACATACCGTATTACGAAAGCTCTCTAACGTAGCGCTTCTTCCATGATTTATTCATCGCTTGCTTAATCCCCATATGTTATCCATGATTGAATTAAGGACTTTTTCCGTTTTACCTTTTCAATCATTTTAACTTAAAGTTCCATTATTCTCTATTGAAAGAATCACCAATTGTAAAACCATACAATTGATAAACCACCAGAGAACACAAAGTAAACCGATGGCCAAGATCTTGTTATACTATATTTCAATCCCCGAATAATGCCTTTAAGTAGATAACATTTACTATTGTTTAGATAGTTATGGATTCCGTATCTATGAATCTTGATTTCTCCATCAATAAGTCATGCACCCAAAACACAAGTATATTGACCATGAATTAACAGTGTCTCACCTATAGTGCATTAAAGTACATAAGTCATGGATACGAACTCAAGTAATCATTTCAGGATTAAGATTAATGCAGGATGATAATCATAGTGTTATTGATTCTTATAAACATAATTATTAAACCGAATCAATTAACACTTAGGTCCAGTCCAATGTCATACCTCAATACTGGTATACATCAAAGTTTCTACTCGGAACTTATCCAATGGTTAAGACAAACCATCCCTCCAAGGAAGTAGACAACCTTTACAATCTTATCATGAATAAGATCCCCAAATCTTATTCCATCGATTGCGGACTATTTATTTAGACTGTTATCAAATTACCACGTCTTCTATGTATACCCCGTATACATATAGTAATCCGATATATATTACCAACAGCCAAGGAGTATTTTATGTTTGCTCAAAATAACCATACAATCAACAAATGAAAGTAAATAGGACACAACTTATTAAACATGAATAACCTGCTCTTATTAATATCAAAATGTCATATTTACAGAAAATCCTTAACATTGATTTTCTATCCTTAGGGTCATAACTGTTATGACCACCCGGTCATAACAGTGATGACCGTGTGGTCATAACTGTGATGACCGGGTGCCTATTATGTTAAGGGAATTTTTTGAGGTAACATTACATGTGATGAAAGTTACCACGAATTAGTTACTCTTCTAAAATAACATTCATTGTGGAAAATAATCAAAAATAAAATAAAAGTTAAAAAAAAAACAACCTAACATTTATTTCACAATAGGGCCAGACGGTCATAACAGTGATGACCGGTTCAATTATTTGAAGATATTTTTGTTCTTGCTTGTCATGTAATGTTTTTAGGAGTATGTTGTCATTTTCAGATGGTAAATTTGATATTGTGACCGTTTTTGGTGACGACACCTATTTCCACATACTTACATCACACGAATGCTGAAAGGCATAATATATTGAGAGGGATCAATTGTGCAACCTTTGTTATAAACAACATAATTATGAACTGGGAGTGCTGATCGATTGCTTCGACCTTGTTGGACGTATTCTTAAGGGTACTGAATTAGTACAGGATTGTCGGTTGTGTCCATAACCATGACATCTATCACACCGAACAGACTCATGTTCTTCTCCTTGGGACAAAATCCTTCAAACCCGTGGCCTTCCGGGCCCACGCTTTGTTTTGGGAGGATTCACAATTTGCGACCTCACTTCTTCAGGAACATCCCAGCCATCTGCGCTGCCAATAGGATGGACTACAGACGAATAACAACCATAAAGATAATCTTTCGTGTAGTAATTCGAGCAATAATTGTATGGATCTATTCGTCGGTGGTTACAAACTGCCATTGCATGAGGGCAAGGGATTTGATCGACCTGAAATCGTCTGCACGTACATGTCCTTTCGCTCATATCGACAATCCATATTTGGCCAGCATTGTTGGTGACGGCGTACTCAAACTGATCAGCTGGCCGCGGCTGTAACAAAGGGAATTGTAAGCCATCGATATCATTAAGTTTAAGAAAAAAATTGGCATATACCGTATTTTATGTTTGATGTGGTCATTATCACATACCGTTACTATTAGTCCTAATGAGAAATTTGTGCGAATCAAATTCTCTGCCGTTGGGGCCAATTTCGATGTTATTTTCACGGCCTCTTCACATCTCTTGACAAACCATCTTTGTAGTAGTTCCCTCAACCATTCCACTAAGAATCCAACTGGCATTAACCTGGCTTTCCGATCCATATTGTTCAATGACTCTGCAATGTTGGTAGTCATGATTGCATACCTCCGTCTGTTGAAGTATGCTCGCGACCACTTTGTAGGATCGGCCTGCAAAAGGTATCGGTGCATGTCGGGGTTACGACTACGGATGGATTCCATATGACGATGGTGCTCACTTAGAAGATACGACCTCGCTGCACCGTTAAAATAGGTCTTCAAAGGGCCTTTGAAATCTTTGTATTTTGTCTTCAAGTTTGCAGCCAAGTGTTGGACGCATATCCCGAAGGCAGCATCTAGATACACGATGTTGGCTGCATATTCGATACCCTTATGCCTATCAGCCACAATAGCAAGAGACTTTCGTGTGCCGATTGAATCCCTTAGCTTCTCGAAGAACCATATCCATGATTCATTGCTTTCTGACGGAACGATACCAAATGCAAGTGGAAAGATGGAGCCATTTGCGTCGTGACCGCATGCTGCAAGAAGCATTCCTCCAAACTTAGCCTTTAATGCTGATCCATCAACCACAATTACTGGACGACAATAAGGCCAACCGTGCTTCGAAGCAGCTAAGCACATGTAGAAGTATTGTAAACAATTTCCTGAGTCTGTCTCAATGTGAATGTCGGATGCAGGATTTTTCTTCTTAACCATTTCAGCCCACGCGGGCAGAACTGTAATTATTAAATAATCATTACCTTGTCGTAAATATAATAGTTATAATATCAGTCATGAACATATAACAAGATAAGGAAAAATATCATTGTATGACTCTGCATCATCGCCCCTCAAGCTGGTTAATGCAGCTTCCTTCCCTCGCCATGCTCTAAGATAATTGAAAGAAACTCCAAATTCGGCCTGCATGTCGCGCATTATTTCTCGAGGTCTATATGAGGTACTAGTCGGATCTAAGTATTTTGCCTTAACACACACCCTAATCATCCAACTCTTGGCTTAACGATGATGACCTTGAATGATGTCGATTGAACAAGTATGGACGTCGTCGTACCTCTTCACAACAAACAGTTCACTACCTCTCATCCTAGTCGCACGCAATTGCCATGGACAGCCCTCGTTATCTATGCATATCACGTGTAATAGAGTAGAGTTCGACCTCTTCACCTTGAATTGGTAGTGTTTACTCATGGCATCGTGATGAAGATGGTATTGCAGTAACTTTTTGTTCTCAAAAATACAATTTCTGCGCATTATGACAGGTGTATAATCATTCACAACTACTGAGTTGGATACACTGTCACTGCTTGGTACATTAGTTGTTTGAGATGTAGTATTATTGACAATAGAATGGGCTCCAATGCTTGCTGCGACACTATCCTCATTCGGATGACGAGCATCATCCGCAACATTCAATTCCCCGGCATTACAATCACCATGGGCCATGCATAAGTCATTGTTCAATACTTGATGTTGATTTTCAATTCCATATTCAGTGTGTGAATCCAGACCTATTGTGGGAGAAGGGATATGAGGAGGAGGAGGAGGAAGGATGATCAGATTACTGTCATCTACTTGTTGCATGGCTTCATCACTCTGTACACCCTCCCTAGAACGTTAAACGTCTATGTGGTTGCTTTCCCCTACCTCCGGTGGCCTTGCTTCCGCTGCAGGCTCATCCAATGCATCGATCGTAATTGGAAATTTACTAAGCACATAAACATCCTTCTTCTTCAATTGTATGTAGAATTTAACGTCAGCATCACACTGTATCCTGACAAGAGGCATTTTAGGTTCAACACCGTATCTCATGACTATAGTCTTGGCTGGGCCCCTAATTCCAATTGCACTTCTGACCAACTCAATAAGACCAACATATGTTGCGATCTCGGGCACTAATATTCCCTTCATTTCGCCACCAACATATCTCAATGTGCCGTCCCATGGACCATTATACTTGACGAAAACACACACCTCATCAATTCATGAATGAAACAGCAACAAGTTATTCAATAATTTTTTTTTGGCGTTACATAAAGGAAAAATTATGACTTATATAGAGTTGACTTATATCTCAAGACTGGTCACAATGATAATGACCGGATGGTCATTATGAAAATGACCAGTCCTTTTATATAGAAAGGGTTGACTTTTGTATCCCAAAACTGATCACAATGATAATGACCGGATGGTCAATATGAAAATGACCAGTTTTTTATATAGAGAGAGTTGTCTTCTCTATCCCAAAACTGGTCCCAATGATAATGACCGGATGGTTACAATGATAATGACTGGATGGTCAATATGAAAATGACCAGTTCTTTTATATAAAGAGGGTTGACTTTTGGAAACAAAAACTGGTCACAATGATAATGACCGGATGGTTAATATGAAAATGACCAGTTTTTCATATAGAGAGAGTAGACATTTGTATCCCAAAACTGGTCCCAATGATAATGACCGGATGGTTAATATGAAAATGACCAGTCCTTTTATATAGAGAGGGTTGACTTTTGGACACCAAAACTGGTCACAATGATAATGACCGGATGGTCAATATGAAAATGACTAGTTTTTTATATAGAGAGAGTTGACATTTGTATCCCAAAACTGGTCGCAATGATTATGACTGGATGGTCACAATGATAATGACCGGATGGTCAATATGAAAATTGATTAGTTTTTATTTATAGACAGATGACTTTCTATCTCAAAACTACCAGGTGGTCAAAATGATAATGACCGGATGGTCAATATGAAAATGACCATTTTTTTTTTATATAAAAAGTTGACTTTATATCTCAGAACTGCTAACAATGATAATGACCATATGGTCAATATAAAAATGACCAGTTCTTTTAATACTGGTCACAATGATAATGACCGTTTGGTTGGAAGCAAATATTAACAAATAAAATCAAATAACAACCACCATTACCTCAGATTGGCTGATTGGAAGTGGGAAGATCTCTACTCAAATGGAGTTGAAGCAGATCTCGCAGATTCGGGTCAACTGTGATGAGGATAGAGACGGACAGTTTTAACAGAGTGAACGACGATGTGGTTCGATTTGTTGGACTTAGAGTGAGTATCGATCAGTGGGTAATGGTGCAGAGAGGATTCGTGAGGCTTCACTGAGAGAAAATCAAGGAAACGAGGGAAAAAAAAAAGTTCTAATTTTTGGGTACTGTGAGTTATATATTGTCGGGATGGAGATGGAGGGAAGGGGGTGAGGGGGGCGGGAAAGTGGGAAAAAATTCAGATTAGGATTTGGTTGAGGGCATATATGTCTTTATACATCAACCTAAAAAGTGGGCGGTGACATGATGGTGCTAGAAATGAAGGGAAAAAAAAATGGTGCTGATTTTAATATAATTTTTCCCACAAATGCTAAAAATGAAATTAACCCTTTTTGAAATGGTCTTCGTGTGACAGATTTGCTTTCTGGGGCCTTAATTCTCCTGTTTTTTTTTTTTTTTTTTTTTTTAATGTTTTCTGTTTGATGTTTTCGTATTTGTCTTCCTCAACTTTCTTGTCGTGGTCTTGAAACCTTCTTCTGAAGAAAAGGAGAAGTAGGTCATTGTTGAGTTTCTTTTTTTTTTTGGGTTTGTGTTCTGATTAGGAGATGATGTTGAGGCCTGTGGTGCTTCGAACAATTTTGCAGATGGTGTCGAGGTGGAAAGTCATCTGCCACCTCGTTCTTCTTTGTTCCTTGACGAAGACAAGGTTAGTTTTCCTCTTCCAAGTTTCTCATCCCAAAGAATTTCACACTAAACTCTTCTTCTCAAAACAAGCGATGTGTAGGCACCTGTTAATTCTTAGCTTGATCAGTTTTCTCTTTCCAATCCTGAATGAATAAATATTTATTCATATAAAATAAAAATTTTCCCGTATAACTAATATTTATATTGTCATATAAAATATAGACAATATATAGATATCAGCGTTATACGCAAACTGTCTTTCGGATGCCCCAGACATTAGATAGCATTTTCAACAGTATAGAATTATACCGTTGGTCAATTTTTACAGTAACGTTTCCAAGAGATAATGACCAATTAATTAACTAAAAATATTCCTACGTTCTAGTCAGAGATATTAAAGTAGCATGGGGATCCAATGAACATATACACTCGAAACTCCAATAACTAGTTATTAATTGATTAAACTCATCAATTATTTAACTATTGTCGTTATCTATGGCTCGTGTGATCAACGAAAATACCCTCATATGTTAACTCTTTATATCTCTATAACAATTAGATTTAGCACTAGAACGCTCATAAGAACTATGTTATCTCACAAAACAAGCACACAAGTTAGGTTAGTGGATTTTTAACCCAATGAAATCCTTGACATCCGTCACAAAAAGCTAAACCATAAATATACTCTTGACCTCATTATAATTCTCGAATCAATCAACTAGTGGTCAATTATTTAAAAACAATCACAGTGATTAACACGAATCATGAAATAATAGATTATAAATAACTTGAATAAAAATAAATTAAAAACATAATTAGAGTACATCATAGTCCTAATAAAGATAATTAGTTCAGAACTAAACTTAACAAAATTCCACAAACATATATCCATAAGAATTAAAGAGAAGACGGGGAAAATAATAAAACAAAGAAAATAAGTACTATACTAGAAACCATGGATGTCCCTTTTTTTGTTTTCAGGGCTTCTCTCTCTTTCACCTGTGTAGCCACCAACTCTCTGCTTCCTTCTTTTCTGTCGGCTGAACATCGGTTGCTGCCAATTTTTTGATGTTAGGATTATGGTTGAGTATTAGACATTAGTTATGAGATTGGGTTTGGACTTATAGTTTAAAAAAAATGATTATATTTGCTCTTACAATATTGATAACTACCCAAACTTAATGGATATTTCCTACCATAAACATATTAAATTTATCCTTTTATAGATTCTTTTTTTATAATATTAAGATTTAACCCTCTCATATATCAACTTCCATTTTAATTTTAATTTTAATTTGTTTTATTAGAAATAAATTAGAAAAATCTAAGCGCTTGTTTGGGGGACAAGCTTGAACTCACCTTTTTGAGTTGAAACTCAACTCATGCATGCCGTTTGGATCATCAGTTTGGTTCAAACTTCAAGTTGAACCATTGGACAGTAAATCAAAATGGGTTTACTGTGTAACAAGTCCATCACACACTGTCCTCATCGCCACTGTGCCCTACCGCCTGACCTTATGCTCCGTCCTCGCCTGTTCGGTGATTCGCTGTTGCTCGGTTGCCTGTCGTTCCCCTTGCCCATGTGCAGCTTCGGTCATTGATCCTCTGTGCCTGCCGAGCCTCTGTGTTCTGGGTATTGGAATCGAATATATTCGATTCCCTGTGGGTTACAGATTGCAGGGGTAATTTGCCCGATTAGACATATGTATGACCTTCTTTAGCCATTTCTATGTCTCCATCTCTTCACAAGGATGGAATCCGGACTCATACTTGTTGTCAAAGCCGAGATTCGGAATCATTTCTAAATCCTCAAATCCCTAATTTATTTTCTAGTGTGTCTCCCTTTTGGGCTTCTATTCGAATCCAGCCGGGAAACTTGGTGTACGGCCTGTTGTGTTCAACAGACTCGTGGGTTTGCCACCGCCGGTGGCAGATGCGGCGCCGACTAGGGTCCGCGAAGCAAGCTCGGAGAAAAGGTTTGATTACCCACTATTTTCGAGTTCGGAAAAAATCTACTCGAGCCATTGCTTCCTGTCCTGATCCGCCGTCCTCCACCGTGTATTCCTCCTCCGGCTCTAACTCGATAACCCTTGTATGCTTTCTTAAACTTTTATCAAAATGATTCATTGTGTAATGCACAATGGTGTTATGGAAGTCCGAGTTGTTTATGGATATCTATGTGAAATTTGTTTCAATGCTTAAACTCGTAAATGTTTTCGTTTTCTGTTGATTTTGCAATATGAATTTGGCATTGGTATGTGTTCAATTTGAGTGGTGATGTTGATTTTACATGGTCGAGACCCAAAACAGGTCGGACCTGGTTTTTGGACATTTTGGTCATTGTGATATCTTGTTTTGCTCAAGTTGGGGCTGCCTTAGTGATCCAACTGATGTTCCAGTAGAAGTTGTTGGTTTTGGTCAGTTTTTGCGTCCATTTTGACTCGGTTTTTTCTTATTTTTGACCCAAAACTGGTCAGGGTTGGTTTATGGTAGTTTTAGTCAATCTGATATCTTGTTTTGCTCAATTTGGGGCTGCCTTGCTCATCCAACTGCTGTTTGGGTAGAAGTTGTGTATTTAGGGCAATTTTTGCATCCATTTTGGCTTGATTTTACTTATTTTTGACCCAAAACAAGTCAGTGATGGTTTCTATTGGTTTTGGTCATTGTGATATCTTGTTTTGCTCAATTTGGGTCTGCCTTGGTGATCCAACTGATGTTTGTGTAGAAGTTGTTGGTTTTGGTCAGTTTTTGCATCCATTTTGGCTCGGGTTTTGCTTATTTTTGACCCAAAACTGGTCAGGGCTGGTTTATGGTGGTTTTGGTCATTCTGATATCTTGTTTTGATCAATTTGGGGCTGCCTTGCTCATCCAACTGCTGTTCGGGTAGAATTTGTGCATTTAGGGCAATTTTTGCATCCATTTTGGCTTCATTTTACTTATTTTTGACCCAAAACAAGTCAGTGCTAGTTTCTATTAGTTTTGGTCATTGTGATATCTTGTTTTGCTCAATTTGGGGCTGCCTTGGTGATCCAACTGATGTTTGTGTAGAAGTTGTTGGTTTTAGTCTGTTTTTGCATCCATTTTGGCTCGGGTTTTGCTTATTTTTGACCCAAAACTGGTCAGGGTTGGTTTACGGTGGTTTTGGTCATTCTGATATCTTGTTTTGCTCAATTTGGGGCTGCCTTGCTCATCCAACTGCTGTTTGGGTAGAAGTTGTGCATTTAGGGCAATTTTTGCATCCATTTTAGCTTGATTTTGCTTATTTTTGACCTAAAACAAGTCAGTACTGGTTTCTATTAGTTTTGGTCATTGTGATATCTTGTTTTCCTCAATTTGGGTCTGCCTTGGTGATCCAACTGATGTTTGTGTAGAAGTTGTTGGTTTTGGTCAGTTTTTGCATCCATTTTGGCTCGGGTTTTGCTTATTTTTGACCCAAAACTGGTCAGGGCTGGTTTATGGTGGTTTTGGTCATTCTCATATCTTGTTTTGATCAATTTGGGGCTGCCTTGCTCATCCAACTGCTGTTCGGGTAGAATTTGTGCATTTAGGGCAATTTTTGCATCCATTTTGGCTTCATTTACTTATTTTTGACCCAAAACAAGTCAGTGCTAGTTTCTATTAGTTTTGGTCATTGTGATATCTTGTTTTGCTCAATTTGGGGCTGCCTTGGTGATCCAACTGATGTTTGTGTAGAAGTTGTTGGTTTTAGTCTGTTTTTGCATCCATTTTGGCTCGGGTTTTGCTTATTTTTGACCCAAAACTGGTCAGGGTTGGTTTACGGTGGTTTTGGTCATTCTGATATCTTGTTTTGCTCAATTTGGGGCTGCCTTGCTCATCCAACTGCTGTTTGGGTAGAAGTTGTGCATTTAGGGCAATTTTTGCATCCATTTTAGCTTGATTTTGCTTATTTTTGACCTAAAACAAGTCAGTACTGGTTTCTATTAGTTTTGGTCATTGTGGTATCTTGTTTTGCTCAATTTGGGGCTGCCTTGGTGATCCAACTACTGTTTGTGTCCAATTTTTGCATTTTGGTCAGTTTTAACATCCATTTTGGCTCGGTTTTTGCTTATTTTTGACCCAAAACTGGTCAGGGCTGGTTTATGGTGGTTTTGGTCATTGTGATATCTTGTTTTGGTCATGTTGGGTCTGCCTTGGTCATCCAATTGATGTTTGTCTCAAATTTGTGCATTCTGGGCAATTTTTTCATTGTTTTGGCTTGATTTTGCTTACTTTTGACCCAACACAGGTCAGGGCTGGTTTCTATTGGTTTTGGTCATTGTGATATCTTGTTTTGGTCAATTTGGGCTACTTGACATTGTTCAACCGGTATTGTCATGTGTTTTCAGGTTTCGGGCATTTGTTTTAGCCTTCTTTGGTGTTTGTTTACACATTTCACTTCCGCTTAGATATGATGTAAGAAGTCCATTTTCATAGATTGTAATTTCATCTGACTAGTGCGTCCTTAACCCGATATCATTTAGGTAGTTATCGGTGTTCCATCCATGGTAGCTACCATGGTATCGGGTCATTGACATGTTCGGTGTAATACCCGAAATTTTTATGGCTTATGATTTCCTTTGAGACAAGGAAAAATTTAAGATTGAATCATATATGAAGCTCATGATATGAGTTAAATATCAGTATAAGTTTAAGTTCTCGATTAACTGGCTACGAGACTCAATAATAGATTACTTAGTCGAGCATAAAGCGTTCTAGGAAAAAGGCATAGTGAAATTTCATAATTTCATGTTGGTCAAAGTTTAACCAAGAAAGTCAAAGTTGACCAAGAAAGTCAAAGGTTGACCAAAAATGGTCAAAGGCTTGACTATGCAATATTATGATGAGCAGTATGGAAAATATACTGTGAAAACCGTCTTTATGGTTACGATTGCATGAATAGAATTTAAAACCACCGTAGAAAAATCAAGCACACCGAGTTAGAAATAAAGGACAAAAAGGGCTTTTAAAAAAATAAGAAAAGTTTTATACAGTCTAATTTTACACAGATAAATTTTGGACTGCAATTAGTGCAACAATACTGTATATTAAGTAAAAACAGTATTGGAAATATCTGTGTTAAGCTTGAAATTGGACTGCATCTTAAGAAAAAGCCAAACAAGGCCTAAATGGTGACATCACCTCACCAAAAAATTATGACATCATTTTGATTTAAGGAAATTGTGAAAAGAAATCCTTGCCACCTAGCACCATAATGGCCGGCCACCTAAGGGGGGTGAAATTGCAAATATTTTTTCCTTAGGGGTTAAAATGCAATTTTTGAAAAAATAGGTGATGTAAGCAAGATGATGTCATCAAGGTGATGTCATCATTTACTTGGAGAACAAGGTGATGGCCGGCCAACATGCCACTTGGAAGGTCAAATTGCAAATATTTTGTCTTTAGGGGTAAAAGTGTAATTTTGGAAAATATGATGATGTAAGCATGAGGTAAGCACATGATGTCATCATAAGCAAAACTTGGGCTCCGAGACAAGCAATGGCCGGCCACCACATGTAGGGGTTCTTTAGCAAATATTTTTGCTTCAAGGACTAATATGCAATTTTGGAAAAAAAATAATTTGTGAAAATTTGTAATTTTCACCTATAAATAGGGCTGCTGGGGGGCGGTTTTTGTTAGCACAAAACACCCCAAAACTCTGCCCAATTTTCTTCAAAACCTCCCTAGAAGCCGAGCCAAGAGAGAAAAAAAGAATAAGAGAGAAAAATTGAATGGCCGGATTTTGTGAGGAAGAAAGCAAGAAAAAAAAAATTGTGTGGATTCAAGGGTGAGATTCCTTTCCAAGCCTAGAGGTAAACCTCTCAAAACCCTAAGCCTCTCAATTAAGTTTGAGCAAGCTTTTACGTGTATAAGCTCATTTTATTCTTATGTCCTAATTTAGATTTTTAAACTTGTGCTTGATTAGGTTATTGGGTGGTTTTGATTTATGTTATTATGCATGATTATGCGGGTTGTATGTATGACCATTAAGTGTTTGTTGTATGTCCCCACATGCTCAAGAATGAGGATGAAAGAATGAGTATGTAAATTATGATTATATGTTGATTTTAGGGTTCAAGACAACCCTAAAAACCCTAGTTGGTGAAAATCACCAAATGGGTTGCATGATAATTTCATGGGTATGGAATGAATGTATGAACATGAAAACATTATGTAATACGCTGCATGCTTGATGTAGGCTCACGGTTTGAACCGTTCGAGGTAGTGTGCGCGTAATTTTACGTAAGAATCAATCGAAACCAAAATTGTCAGTCTCGGGTCAAGACTGGGCAGTATTCTAGAAATAAAATTTTGAGGCCTTTAAAGGCCGAATTGGGAAAAACTCAAAACTGAAAAGTTGTAGGAACTTGAAAATCCTAGGGGGCATCATGGACCGTTTTCAAAAATAAGACTCCAAAGGCCTTCGTTTTCATGAAAAACCGAGCTTGGTCTGCCCAGACCCAGTGTGGTAGCAGGGTGCACGGCCAGCAGGTTTCAACCTTAAATATGACTAAGTTAGTGACAGAACTGGGTTTTGACCAAAGAACAAAAGTTGTAGGATTTTTCAAGATCTACAACTTTCATGAAGAAAAGTTTTTCAAATTCTAAACAGATTATTGAGATAAAATTAGATCTTAAAAACTGTGCAAGAAACAAGAAATTCTTGTACAGGATTTTTAGAAAACAGTACAAAAGCAGGAAATTCCTGCACATGCACTGATAAATGGAATTATGGACTGTTTTCAGTAAACTTTCCAAACTTAAACAGTTTTATTAAAAACAGTTTATAAACTGATCATGGGTAGATTTGTGGGGGACATATAACTATGGTTACTCATGAATGTTGGTTAGAATACCGACATTTAAATATTATGATTTATGATAAGATAGGACGATCCATATCTTACGTCCTGTTTGAAACAGGAATATGACGTGTTATTGTGCCTCGTTGGAACGATAGACCAAGAGCATAGGACGAGAGGTAAGTACAACTCCGCCTACAGCATGGACAACATGTTTTGTTGCATGATGTGTTTTTAAGAAATCATGAATTGATTTACATAATTTGTATGTTATGATGTATATGATACGATGCAGTATGTTTATGTTACGATACAGTATGTTATGGTATGTTATGATGAAGTATGCTACGATACGATGTTTACGTTATGATGATTTATGTTATGATATGGTACGCTATGATGTTTTACGTTATGATGATTTATGTTATGATATGGTACGCTATGATGTTTTATGTTACAATGTTGTACAATATGATGTTTTACGTTTTATATTTGTGACATCATGAAAGCATGTTCACTAATAATAAATCCCATGGTATGAACAAGGTTAAGTTTTCAAGTAAGGAACATTTAAGATTTAAGTTCTTAAGTATGATTAATGATGACAAGTATGTAATACACTGCATGTTATTAAAAACAAGTTTTCATGAAGTAAGTTAGGACAAGCGCGTTTGCTGTTGTCATACCGACTTGCCTCAAGGGGCGGGTTTAAATGGTTTGGCCCATGGTTTGATGTTGGATTGGATTGGCTGCCTTAACCGCACCATGTTAAACGATCTATTTCATGGCTCCATGTTAAACGATCTGTTTCATGGTTCCATGTTAAACGTTCTGTTTCATGGTTTGACTTGGATTGGACTGGCCACCCCAACCACTCCATGGCTATGTGCCACGGTATGTGCACACACGAATATGCTATGTTGGGGACCCAAACCAAGTTAATATACAAAAGTATAAATGATTCATAAGAGAACATAATCGGTTCATGCATTATTTATTGAAATGTTTGCGGATTGAATGTTGTGCTTACTGAGCATAAGCTCATTACTTACGTTCATGCTGTAGGTAAGCAACCTATCGGCAATACATGATACATGACTGTGGAGGGCTGGTGTTGCGAACTGTGAAATGTGGGATGGACACCGCCACGGGTTTTGAAATTATGTTTTGTAAAATGTATTTGGAAAATGTGTTTAAGTTATGTTATGTTATGATAACGAGATGATATTAATAAGGAAGAGTTTTATGTAATACGGCAACAAGTTGCCTCGTATTGTATCGACCCGCATTAGGTCGGGTTTGGTCCACGATTTAAATATGATTGCTTTCGATAAAGTATGAAAGCTCGGTACTCAAGTAAGTACATATAAGTATGTATGAGAATAAGTACAAGTCAAGTTTAAGTATGAGTTTAAAATCAAGTTTAAGTTTAAAGAAAAAAAAAAATTTTCTGAAATTTGCTGTAAGGTTAGATATTTAAGACTGAGTTTTAAGTTAAGTATGTACGGTCACGACCCGGCGTGGGAAGTCGGGGCGTTACATTCGGATGCAATATGTCAATCAATACATACTGAGCCAACTTTACCTTCCAATCGTAGACTAATTTAGTATAAATTCATATTTTGATTTTCGATGTATTAAGAAAATGCTTCGTAAATCATCCGGTGAGTCGTACGTATGGGATCTCGCCAAGGAAAAATTATTCCTTGAAAAACTTGATGAGTATTTGGCGTCTACTGGCGGAAAACAGCCAAGCAGTAGCATTTTGGAGCTATGGGCCAATGAATTTAACGCACAATTTGGTGGTGTTCCAGCTTATGGACTAACTTTATATCAGAAAAAGAGAGGATGAAAAAAATTTATAGAGGTTGGAAGGCATTGCAAGCACGCACCGGCTTAGGATATGATCCTGCTACGGATACAGTTGTATGCTCGGATGAAACGTGGTATAGTTTCGTCAAAGTAATCCAACTTTCTAATAGCCATCTATAATATTGTGTAGACTACCAACGTGACTAGTACAGGCAAATGTTAATCGTTTGATTTTTCCAGGTTTTCAAGGAGTGTACCCATCTCCGCTACGAGGGCCTTCGCAACAAGGAATTGTATTATAACGTTTTTAAAAAAAATCATGCAGCAGGTGCCTCGGCATTCGGATCTGTTACGATGGGAGGTGGAAGTACGCCATCGTTTGACTTTGATTTCTCCATGGACCAGTCTAGAACACATCCGATTTTAGAGGAGGAAATGAGTCCGAGCATTGGTGCACGGAGGCAGGCTACCACGAGAGAAGTTCCCGACGAGATTGGTCCGTCACGGTCACGGGGGAGTGCTGGCAAGCGGAAACAAAGGGACGCGACGGATGAGATGACTTTCTCGGCCATGCAGGAAATCGTAAATCATTTCCGCGTTCGCTCGCAATCGACCACCAGTAGCGACCAAACAAGCCACAAGGATCACATTTTGGATTGCATGAATATCATGAAGGAGATGGGTATTCCACAATATCAGAGAACGATAATGTGGCACTACTTCGATGCTTATCCGCGGCTTCAGCGTCCATTCTGCCAGCTTGACAACGACGACCGGAGGGGCATTATTGCCTCAGTTATGACCTCCCAGATGCCATCGCCGAGTTGATTTTTATGTTTTGCTTTGATTTTTTTTCCCTTTTCATATCAGTTAGAGGAAACATTGACACTTAATGTTTTTTTTATTCGTTAATTGCGGGCAAATTTACGTTTTATATGTATAAACATTTGGCCACTTTGTTGTCTGAGTTTTTTACGTTTCGTTATTAGATAACATTGCGTGTTGTTAATTATGTGTCATTAATTACGGGTTTGTAGATAATAAAACAATTATAGAAATACGTGGATACAATCTAAAAATATAGTAATTACATGCGCGGTATGGTGATGTATTAAAATTTATTTACGGAAAATTGATCTACAACAGGTAAACTAGTGCATTTATCTCCGACAACAACTATCAAAAATATGAACGAGCCACGTTCCGCAGCTGAACATGAAGAGAACGCCTAAGCCACAGCAAATGAACAACGCAGTGATGCCGATATGTATGCAATGGCAGTGGTAGCCATGACAAATAGTAGGCGCAACAGGTGAGGAGTTCCACTGTAATAACCAACCTGTTTGTAAACTTATGATTTCTTTCGTTAAGAATCAAAGTCTGTTTATGCTATATGTATGATATGTTTTCTATGAAAAGTTGTTGAATCTTTTACTAAAAAATTCAATAAGTTAGTTACGCAAGTTTAAGACCTTTTGTCAAAAAGGGTAAATTTATGCTTTATGATTTTATGTTAGTAGTTCTTAAATTTAGGAAAAATCCTATATGCAGTTCAGATAAGTTCTGGACAATGGACCAATATCAGTATACTGTTACAGTTCAAAACAGTAATTAAGTATCTATGTTAGTATGAAAATGAGCTGCATTTAGAAGATATGTCAACGAGGTCTTATAATATGACATTTCGTTTTTAATAGATAACAAGGGTCATTGCCAGAACCGGTCATCTTACAGGGACCAAATGCAAATATTTTATGTTTAGGGGTCAATTTGTAAATTTAAGAAAAGTTTATGATCATTAATTTTTAGAAGTTAAGAAAGTTCTTTAGAGGAGGATTTAGCACGAATTTAATGTTCGAAAGCTTAACCTTAGCCGGCCACCTCATAAGGACTAAAGTGAAAATATTTTGCCTTTAGGGGTCAATGTGTAATTTTGGAGAAAATTGGGGACCTATAAGCAAATATGTAAAATTTTGAACTATGGACATTTTAAGTTAAATTTCCTAGTTCAACTAAGCTAATGATCTATTACAAGTTTAGTTAATCTAGTTAGAAATTAAGAAATAAGTTAGGATTAAATGATTCCAAATTCTAATTTGGACCAATCCTATTTTTCCATGTGGATAGCCTAGGAAACCGGCCACCTCATGGCCTTATGAGCAAGAAATTTTGTTTTTAAAGAGTATTATGCAAAGTGGAGAAATTTAAGTATCATTAAAAATTGACAAATCATGCCCTAAGTTTAGTGACTAAGCACATTAATTTTGCTTGGTTGATTATGTTTTATGATTCAATTAGCAAGTTGTCCCATTTGGCACTCAATGGCCGGCCATCATGAGGATAAGACACCTCTTGCCTCTAGCTTGGATGAGTCACCCTCCTAGCCTTGCTCTTTTGGCAAGCTAAAGTTACACAACTCATCACTATAACCGGCCATAACAAGGAGACAACACATCATGGCCTAGCTTTGGTGAGCAATTCTTCTAGCTTGCTCTCTTGGCTAGCTCAAGCTTTGCCAAATAACTAACCATGACCGGCAACCATGAGGGAGGGACAGCTCATGGTCTAGCTTTGATGAATAACCTCCCTTAGCCTAGCTCCCTTGGCAAGCCAATGTTTGCACACCTTATGTTTTTAGCTTTGGTGAGTAAGACCTATAGACTTGCCTACTTGGCAATTTGAGACATGAAAGGCCGGACACCACATGAGGATCATGAGAAAATTTGTTTCTCTTAAGGATCAATAGGTAATTTACAAGAATATGAACCTCAATAGCACTTGACACCTCATGCTCTCTGGCCTTGCTTAGTAAGCATGCTAGCCTTGCTTATTGGTTAGCAAGAGCAAGCTTAAGGCTCCACCTAAGGCCGGCCAACCTAGGAAGAGGACACCTCATGGTTCCTAGCCTTGATTAGCAAGCTTTCCTAACTTTGCTACTTGGCAAAATGAGACATGCTTGGCCGGCCACCACATAGGAAGTAAGGGCAATTGTTTTTCTTGTGAGGACTAGTGAGCAATTTCAAGAAGTAGTGGTTCACCTATAAATAGGTGAAGGTGTCTTCAATTCATTTTGTTAGAGAACTTAATCAAACAGCATACCCTTTAGTTTCTGCCCTTAGGAGCCGAACCAAGAGGGAGGAGAAAACAAGAAAAATGGAGTGTTCGGTTTAGTGTAGGAGGTGTGAGGAAAATTTCAAAACCTTAGTTTAAGAAATTCATCTGTGGAACTTGAGGTAAAAATTGTTATCCTCTAGTTCTTCATTTAAGTCCTAATTAAGATTTAAGTGTATGTTCAATACGTATAAGTATGAATTAAATTTTAGAAGTTATATGCACTAAGATTTTGATATGCTTGATTAGAGTTTCTAACCGGACAGTTTTTCTGAAATAAGATTTTGAGGCCCTTAGAGGACGAATTTGAAAAAAATCAAAACTGCAAAGTTGTAGAGGAGGGAAAATTCTAGGGGCCCTCATGGAAGGTTTTTGAAATTAAGGCCTTTAAGATCCTTGTTTTTACAAAAACCCGAGACCAGATTATGAAATTGTAATTATGGTCGAAAAATTTTCAAAGGATAAAACAAGCAAGTTAAGGACAGAATTGACTTTTGAGTTAAAAACAAAAGTTGTAGGAGACTTCAATATCTACAACTTTCATGAAGAAAAATTTTTCAAATTTAAAATATATTTGTAAGAAAAAGAACAAAAATATTATAAATAAGTTTTAAACACAGTTTTTCAGAATTCTAGAGTCTTACTAAATTCAAAAAGGAGTTGAGTTTTAGGGTTTGTGTTTTGTAATAGGATACTAACTAGAGTTATTTGTGATATTATGATAGGATGATTCTTATCCTATGATTTTATTGAAAACAGGAAAGCAACCTGTTTAAGTGGAATATTTTAATTCAAGGTGCAAAGTAACTGGTAAATACGACTCCGCCTACAGCATAATCAAAAATGTTTTTGTTGTATGTTTCAAGTTCATGGTAATATGAGTATGATAAATGTGTATGGCTTTCAAGTTCATGGTGATATAAGTATGATATATGTTATGGCTTTCAAGTTCAAGAAGATATGAGTATGATATATGTTCAAGAAGATATGAGTATGATATATGTTTATGGCTTTCAAGTTCATGAAGATATGAGTATGATATATGTTTATGGCTTTCAAGTTCATGTTGATATGTTTATGATGAATGTTATAGCATGTATTTTTATATGATGAATATTTTGATATTATGGCATCACGAGGCATGCTCATTAACGATAAGTCACTCGGTAAGAATAAGAATTTGGTTTCAAGTAAGAAACTATTTATATGAATTGATTTTCAATTAAGTTAAAGCAAGAACAAGTTAAAGAAAAACTTTCAAGTATAATGGCTAGCAAGTTGCCTTGTGTCGTATCGACCCGCACTAGGTCGGGTTTGGCCCATGGTTTGAGTTGGACAGGGCTGGCCGCCCCAACCACTCCATGGCAGCGCGCCACGGTACGTGCACTTATGTTATGTAAGGGCCCTAGAATTATGTTAAGTTAAGACAACATAATGAAAGCATAAAGAATTCATGCATTGCGTTTTATGAAATGTTTTGAGGATCAATAGTTGTGCTTGCTGAGCGAAAGCTCATAATTTATGTTTATGCTGTAGGAAAGCAAACTTATGGTAGTACATGATACAAGACGGTGGAGTGTGGCAATGCAAAGCTGTGAAACTGTGGGATTGGAAACTGCTACGGCTTTGTTAAGTTCCGCCATGTTTATTTTGATTATGTTGTATCTAAGTACAAAATTATGATAAGTAAATAAGTTTATGTACATATATATATATGTAAGTGATTACTGCGAGTAATCCCAATTTCAAAGTTATATATATATATCGTTTGTAAAAAAACAATTTAGTCCCAATTTTTGCATATTGTTAAGTAAGTTATCAAGTAAGTAAGTAAGTATGTATGGTAACGGCCTACGTTAGGCGGGTCGTTATAGAGTTGGTATCAGAGCAGAGGTCCTACCTTTCGGTTTCACAGATTGCCTACCTGCACCACAGTCATTGTAAGTTAAAATATATACATATATATATAATATTTCGTATTTATATTATGAATTTATAAAATTTGTATAATCTAGATTTGAGGACAATGGACGAAGATCGAGGTGTAGCTTACGCGTTTTTCATGATGTCTCTGCTAATATTCGATGGGACTAGACGAACCGTGACATTAGCAGCATGGCTTCATGATATGGAGTCTATATTTCGAATATGTCATATTCCGCCCCATCTACAAGTATCATTGGCAAGTCGTTGTCTAGCAGTAGATGCTAGGCTATGGTGGAGAACGTTAGGAGAACAGGAAGCTCAGGGAGGATCATGGGAAAACTTCCGCAATATCGTCACTGCTCGTTTTGGACTCCACTGGAGGAAAACGCCGGCATGCACTATCGAGACCCAGATATTTATCACGACATGAACCTTGTCCGATATCTTAACTATCTTTACGATTGGCATGCTTATTCAGGAGAATCGATGGGCCATTACTGTAGAAGATTTCAAGAGTCTATGTTGCCTCACATTCCAGATTTTGGTGACCCAGAGTTTCGGGCACTGCAACTGCTCAGGGAAGGGTTACCTCCCAACGTCAGAGAACATGTTCAGCCACCAACGATAGAAACGACTCTGGAATACATGATTAACGACATCATGGAAGCTGAGTTGATAGCTCATATGGTTCAGGCAGATGCTCTGGTAGAAAACAACATTCAGGTCCCAGACAATGATAATAATGTGGAAGAGCCATTCTTTCAATGGGGACCAGCATTGTCAGAAGATCCTATTCCAGCAATACCACTTCAGGAGATTCCTCCACAAGAGGCTGGAATCAATGCTGATGCCATAAATCTTGATGAATTTCCAGACAACCACGAGGCTCTTGAGGATCCTCACGAAATCGTCCTAAATAACGAAGATGAGGAAGAGGAAGAAGTAAATATGGAGGACGATCCGGAGGAAGTTTTATTCGATGATGAAGACTGGGATGTATTCTCTGAAATAACAACGGACTAGATAGTTTAGGTGTAAGATAGTATATATGTGTGATAGATAAGTGATAGTCACTTCTATCTTGTATTTGATCATATATATATATAGCAAGTGTAAGATATGTACATGATAGTACGAATAAGCATGTATATATGTATGTATGTACGAATTATGAGTTATGATGGAATGTAAGATATGTAAATTATAGAATCAATAAGATGTATTAATATATTATGATATTAAGATTATGAAGAACATATGATATAATATGGAGTGATGAGATCATGATAGATCTCTAACATTATGCTTTATGACATGATATGATGTTACGATATGATACGATGATATGATGTGATAATACGATCTATGATATGATCTATGATATGATCAGATATAGTATTATGATATGATATGATGAATAAGTATTGTTCATAATAAAATTTTATGATGAGATATGAATGAACGAAAAGATATTTGAAGTATGACAATATCTTTATCGTGATTAGATAAGAAATAGAAGATGTCACGTCCACGTACAAGAGCGAACCCTATTCCGCAAGAACCTGATCTTGCAAACATAGTAGCTACCTTGCAACGACAATTGAGGGAACAACAGCAGGAGACGAACCAGCTTCGGGAACAAGTAGCTCAACTAAATCAGGTACCTCGAGCTAATGAAGTTCCACCGCAAAATAACCCCGTACCCCTAGTAACGCATCAGGTACCAGAGGTTCATCAAGAAGTTCCGTTAGCACTCGAAAGATTACAAAGGAATCCACCCTTGGTTAGGGAGGATCTGTTATATGAACGATTTAGGCGAATGAAGGCACCTGAATTTGAAGGAACCACAGATCCAATAGTAGCGGATAATTGGCTAATCGATATCCATGTAATTTTGGATTTTATGGGACTTACAGAACAGGAGAAAGTTCTTTGTGCCTCTTTTGCACTAAAGAAAGATGCGCATCACTGGTGGATGACGGTTTAGATGCATAGAAACGTAGCGTTCATGAGATGGCAAGATTTTGTAGATGAATTTAGAACAATGTACTACAATCAGGAGATTCTTGCAACTCAACAAGATGAGTTTACCAGTTTTAAGTAAGGGTCTATGTCAGTGATAGAAGCAGTCAAAAAGTTTGAACAGCTTGCCCATTTATGTCCAGAACTGGTGCCGAACGAAAAGGAGAAAGTAAGGAGAATGATGAAAATGTTTCGGACAGAGATCGCCAAACAAGTTAGTGCTGGAAGTAGCCCTCCAACTCTTGTAGCTGATTGTATAAGTCGAGCTATGAGAGCAGAATACTGGATTAATCAGGATAAGGAAGCGAGGGTTCAAATATTCAAAACTAAGAAAGAAGAAAAAGCTGTAGAGAAACAGATACAGTCTAGGCAAAATCAGGAACCAAACTTAAAAGGCCAGACTAGTAATTCCAGCCAAAGTTCTAAGCAGTTTGGGAGGAATAAAAGAAGAAGAAATGCTACGGGCCTGGGCCAACAAGAAGAATTACCCTCAAAAGAGGAACAACCGTGGAAATGAGGGCAATAATAACAATTATCCTGTGTGTACTCAATGCGGAAAGAAACATCTAGGCATGTGTAGGATGGGAACAAACGGTTGCTACCTTTGTGGCAAGGAAGGTCATTATGCGAGGAGTTGTACCTCCAATAGTCAGAACCAGAACCCTCAGTACCAGAATAGAAATACAAACCGACAGCTACACGCGGTGCAAGTAAAGATCGAAGGTCCTTCAATTGTACAAGGAAGACTTGAAGCTCCCGAACCACAAGCTAGGATTTATGCTTACACAAAGGGAGATGCTGAGGCTGGAACCTCTAATGTGGTAACAGGTCAGATCTCTATAACCACTTACGATGCATTTGCCCTAATTGATTCTGGTGCCACCCATTCGTTTATATCGATGGAATATGCCCGAAAGTTAGATAGAAGTGTAGAAAATATAGGGCAAACTTTTATAACCTCTCTTCCATCGGGAGAGATTTTATTGTCTGACTCTTGGATGCGAAATGTTCCGATAGTCATGTGTGGTAAAGAATTATATGTAGACCTGATTGCGATTAAGCTTCAGGATTTCGATGTTATCCTGAGAATGGATTTCTTAGATAAGTACAATGCTAAGATAGATTGTCGAAAGCGTTGTGTTACGTTTAGTCTTTTTGGTGAAGAAGAATTCAACTTTCACGGCCAATCTAAGAGCTCATCAACCCGACTTGTTTCGGTAATGAAGGCTTGGAAAATGTTGGCTAATGGATGTCAAGGATACTTAGCTAATATGGTGGACAAAGAACAAGAAAAAGAGCTACAACCCGAAGATGTTCCCATTATTAGGGAATATGTAGATGTCTTTCCAAAAGATTTAACTAGACTTCCGCCAGAGCGAGAAATCTCTTTCGAAATAGAATTGTTGCCAGGAACAGCTCCAATATCGAAAGCACCCTATCGTATGGCCCCAGATGAGCTTAGGGAACTCCAAGTACAGTTACAAGAACTTTTGAACAAGGGATTTATTCGTCAAAGCCATTCCCCATGGGGAGCACCTGTGCTGTTTGTCAAAAAGAAGGATGGATCGTTGAGGATGTGCATCGACTATCGTGAGTTGAATAAGATCACGATTAAGAACAAGTACCCTCTCCCGAGAATTGACGATCTCTTTGATCAACTTAGAGGAGCTTTGGTATTCTCGAAAATTGATTTGCGATCGGGATATCATCAACTTAGAATCAAGGAAGGAGATGTTTCTAAGACAGCTTTCCGAACACGCTATAGGCATTATGAGTTTCTTGTTATGCCGTTTGGATTGACTAATGCCCCAGCTGTTTTCATGGACCTCATGAATCGGGTATTTAAAGAATATCTAGATAAGTTTGTTATCATTTTTATTGACGATATTTTGATCTACTCAAGATCTATAAAAGAACATGAGCAGCATCTCAGAATAGTGTTGGAAACATTAAGACGGAATCAGCTTTACGCCAAATTCACAAAATGTGAATTTTGGTTGGAAAAAGTACATTTCTTGGGCCACGTAGTTTCAAGGGAAGGAATTTCCGTTGATCCTGCTAAAATAGAAGCAGTTAGTGCTTGGTCAGCACCTAAAAACGTTACGGAAATGTGAAGCTTTCTTGGTTTGGCCGGATACTACCGACGGTTCGTTGAGGGATTCTCCAAGATAGCAGCGCCACTAACAGCTCTTACTAAAAAGGGGAGAAAGTTTGATTGGACACAGAAATGTGAAGAAAACTTCTAAGAGCTCAAGAGAAAGCTTACAAGTGCACCAGTATTAATAATTCCTGACATTGATGCAGGAAATTTCGCCATTTATAGTGATGCTTCGAGAACTGGATTAGGAGCTGTCCTTATGCAAGGAAGAAATATGGTTGCCTATGCTTCACGCCAACTGAAGGACCATGAACGGAACTACCCGACGCACGATTTGGAGCTTGCTGCTGTAATGACTAAAATTTTTCGGACTCATGATTTTCTTGTACATAAGAAATCTAAGTTCGTACTATGTGTTTATATGATATTTTATGAAAATTATGAATATCAATACAAAATTCATAATTTTGTCAGTATAGGGTTGAGTTCTCGATAAATTAGCTACGAGACTCCATAATAGGCCTTTTAAGGAAAAAGGCATGACGAAATTTCATGAATTTATGTTGGTCAAAGTTTGATCGAAAAAGTCAAATTTGACCAGAAAAGTCAAAGGTTGACCAGAGAAGTCAAATATAAGACGGTATTGTGATACGATAAGCAGTATGGGAATTATACTGCGAAAACCGTCTTTACGGACAAGATAGTATAATTAAGATTTAAAACCACCATAGAAAAGTCAAGCACCTAAAATAGGGTATTAAGGGCCAAACAGCTTTAAATAAAAAGAAAAACTTTTATACAGTCCAAATATACGCAGATAAATTTTGGACTGCAGTTCAGTATAACAGTACTAAATTATACTGTGTATTAGTAAACACAGTATTGGAAATATCTGTGTTAGTTTAAAAGTGGACTGCATATTAAGGAACAAGCCAAACGAGGCCTTATGATGACATCACCCAAGTTTGGAATTATGACATCATTTTTGGATTAAAGAAAAATGGTGGAAAGAAATCAAAATTTTTGCCACCTTGCACCCATAATGGCCGGCCACTTGGAGGGCATTTTAGTAAAATTTTGTGCAATTATTTTTACTCCAAGGATTTTTGAGCAAAAGTTGAACCAAAAATAATTGCAAAGGGAGCCATTTTTTCACCTATAAATAGGCCATAAGGGGGGTCGGTTTTTGGTCCAAAAAAATTGGAAAAATCAGTCAAACTCTTGCCATTTTCTCTCTCAAGAAATCCGGACTTCCAAGTGTGAGCAAGAGCAAAGAAAAATTTGAGAACCAAAGGGGTTTTAGTGTTAGGGTGGTCGGTTTTTCTCTAGTGATTTCAAGTAAGGTTTTTGGAAATTTTTGGTGCCCATTTTTAAGGTTAAGGCCGGTTGTGATAGGGTGAGAGAGTGAGAAAATTTGAGGTTAGTTGTGCATGATTTTGGTTCAAGAAGCCACCAAGGAATCGACCGAAATTTTGATGCCACTTGGTGTAGCAACAACCGGTTTTGGAGGTGTCCAAGGGGGTGGGAGATTTTGTGAGCCAAACCCTAGTCAATTTTTGAGATAAATCAAGGTAACTATCCCTAAACCCTCAAACCCTAAGTTTTTAAATTGAGCTTTAATTTGAGAAATTTAAGTGTATTTCAAGCATTGGATGTAAGAGCATAAGCTCAATTTAATTTTTATGCCCTAGCTTAGAATTTTTAGGTTGGTGCTTGAATTTATGGTTTAGGTGGTTTTATTTACCAAGTATGCATGATTTTATGCTTTGGTTGCATGAAACTAGGGTTTACATGATTGAAGCATGATTTAGTTATATGTCCCCAAGTATGTTTAAGTTTATGCTTGATTATGCATGCTAAGTGTTTGATATAATGATTGTTGATGAATGTTTATGTGATGATGATATGGAACGTTAGAAACCACTGCATGACTGATATAAGGCTCCCGCTGTGGACGGTTGAGGTAGTGTGCGCGTATTAGGACGTAAAACCAAGATAAGATCAAAACTGCCAGTTTTCGGGTAAAACTGGCCAGTTTTCTGGAAAAATGATTTTGAGGCCCTTAGAAGCCGAATTAGGCAAAACGTAAAACATGAAAGTTGTAGAGAAGGGATTTTCCGTTTTTACGAAAATCCGAGGCTGATCTGCCCAGACCTAGTCTACACGTCCAGTAAGCTTCAAATTAAAACTGACAAGAATCCAAGCAGAAGTGGGTTTTTCTTAAAACACAAAAGTTTTAGAATTATTCAAGAGAAAGAACTTTCGTGAAGACAAGTTTTTCAAATTCAATCTAGATTTTTAAATACAACCTGAACTATAAAAACTGTGTATAGAGCAAGAAATTCATGCACAGGATTTTCTAAAAAAAAAAAAAAAAAAAAAAAAAAACACATGCAGAAAAACTGTATTTTTGCACCAACACTCCTGTTTTGACTATGAAAACTGTTCCAAAGGCAGTTTTCAGCCTTTAATAATTTTTATAAAATCACACTTTGAAAACCACGAATTTTTAAGTTAAACAAAAGATTTTTGGCCAATTTTCCAAATTGGATTTTAAAAGCCAAAGTATAGTAACAAGACGATGATGGATGGTAACCGGGAAGGATACCCGAGTTACTAGGCTTGGTTCCAAAACCAAGTTTGATTTATAGATGTTGACTTTAGTTGACCAAATTTGACCCATCAAATATTGACCACCTCAAGGGTTACCTTATGTAACCTAATGAGGTATCATGTGTATAATTGGGGGACATATAACTAAGATTGTGTATGAATGTTGGAAAGGTTACCAACATTTTATAGGATCCTTATCCTATGTTCTTTTTAATAACAGGAAGTAACCTGCAGTTGCGATCTGGGTTGAAGCAACAAAACCAGAAACATAGCATATCAGGCAAGTATCGAACCTCACCTACAGTATGAAAATAGTAAATACTATTTTCAAATATGCTATGTTAAGCTATGCTATTTACACTATATGTTTAAGTGTACATGCTATGTTGTATTTATGATATGTGATGCTATGCGATGATATGCTATGACATGTTACATGTTATGCCATGTTTTCTAAAATGTCATGGTTTCAAAAATGCCACGTTTACAAAAATGTCATGGTTTTAAAAATGCCATGTTTTCAAGAATGCCATGTTATGGCAAGTGTTAAGTTTGATATGACATAGTGACATCATGAGGCATGTTCACTAATGTTAAATCACATGGTAAGATAAATCAAGTAAGGTGTCGTACCAACCTCCCGTGATCGTGGAGGCTACATGATTCAGTTGTGACATATACCTTCCGTGATCGTGAAGGGTCAAGTTATAATTCCCAGAACTGTTAGGGCCTTGCAAACCCTAGCTTTGTCTGGAGGATGCGCGCTTTTGGTACGGACACTATGGGCGCACATGCTGAGACAAGATAATAAATTAAAGATTGAGTCTATAATGAAGCATAAGACATTCAATCAATCATAAATGGTTCATGCATAAGTTACATGATGATTGGCATGTTTTTAAGATGTTTGAATTATTTTGTGAGATTATGTTTGTACTTGCTAGGCGAAAGCTCACTCTTATATTCCATACTGTAGGGAAGAAGCCTGCAGCTTAAGTGGTGGGCTATGCGGACGATGCGGCGGGTGAAGGGCGGTGTGGGATACCACTACGTAAAATTTTCTGCAACCGCTTTTAAATCTCAAAAGTAAATTATGTTATGCAATATGTATGAAGTTTGAAGACTTGAGAATATATTTTCAATATAATATGTATACATGACAAGTTTTTCTCTACAAGATAATCTATGTAGATATGCCTTTAAAAAAAAAAAAATTTTTCCTCAAATTTTCAAGCAAGATAAGTACAAGTAGTTATGGTGTCGACCCGGCTTGGGAAGTCGGGGCGTCACAGTTTGGTATCAGAGCGGTATCCTGCCAACCTATTTCACTTCGCCTCACATCGCTTCTGCAACGGCCCAAGTAAGTTATGTTATTTTCTTACGATTAGAATTAACATTTTATGTGCGTAGTAAGTATCTGTCTTCAACGGCCATGCTGGAAAATGTTGGACACAGGGATGACGTTGGGTGGTGTCTTAGCTTGGTGGTGACAACTAGGTGACGTACGGAAATGATGGGAAAGTTTTATATCTTCCCAAAATATTATGGTTATGTACTCCTGTTGTGAAGGAGATACGAACAAGAACATGATGAATTCAGATATGTTCATGTTGTGCTTTTATATGGAATGAAGATTATGGTTCTATATAAAAGGCATGATTACAAGAAGCTGAACTTATTTCCTTATTTTCCGTACAGAACCATGCCACCAAAGCGTAGAAGAGCACCAATCCAAGACGTTGATCTTGCGGCCCAGCTGAATGAGCTAAGGCAGATAATGTTAGCCGAACAGCAGGAGATAGGAGGACTTAGAGCTCAGATAGCTCAGCAGAACCAGGGACCTCCTGATGCCAGAATACCACCAGCACCTGTGAATCAGCCTGCTGCACCGAAAATTCCTGATGTTGACCCGGTGATTCCAGAGAACCCCATAGCCCCTGAAGTACCTGTTGTGCCTGTAGCTGTTCCACCAGCACTTCGGGTTCGCACTCCAGAAGAACTATATGACAGATTTCGGCGCATGAAGGCACCGGAATTCGAGGGGTCCACAAACCCAATTGAGGCCGACAACTGGTTGATTGACCTCCAGGTCGCCCTAAATTTCCTCAGACTCAATGATCAGGAGAAAGTCCTATGTACATCATTTATGCTACGAAAAGATGCTCGCCTCTGGTGGGAAACAGTTCAGATCCAGCGAGATGTTACTGAGATGACTTGGGAGGACTTTGTGGAGGAGTTTAAGGAGAAATACTTCAACACTGAGGTCATGGAGGCTCAACAAGACGAGTTCGACAGGTTCCGCCAAGGAAATCTATCGGTAGCCGAAGCCGTCAAAAAGTTTGAGCAGCTAGCACGTCTCTGCCCTCACCTCATCAGTTCCGAAAGGGACAAAGTAAGAAGAATGATGAGGATATTTCGCCCGGACTTAGCAGTGGTAATCAGCAGTGGCCCCCATCCACCACTCACTGTTGCTGAATGTGTCAGCAGGGCAATTCGAGCTGAGTACTGGGTAGGACAAAACAAGGAGCAACGGGCTAAGTTTTTTCAGGAGAAAAGAGAAGAAAAGGCCCAAGCTAAACAAAACCAGGCCAAGCAAGGGCAGACCTCACACCAGAAGGGTCAAGGAGGACCTTCGGGCCAAAACAACAACAATAGGCAGTACGGCAACAACCAGTAGAAGAGGAAGTGGAATGCAGGAGGACAAGGGAATCAACAGAATTTTCCCCAGAAGAAGAATACTCCTGATAGCAACAGTTATCCCACTTGTCAGAAATGTGGGAAAAGGCACCCAGGAGATTGCCGAGCTGGAAACGGTCGCTGTTTTCTATGTGGCAGGGAAGGCCACTATACTAGAAACTGCAATCTCAATCCCCAGAGTCCGCAGAACCAACAGAGAGGACAGGGATCTCAACTTCACGCTGCACAAATGAAGCTTGAGGGACCTGCAATCTCTTAAGGCAGGCTGGAAGCTCCGGAACCTCAAGGACGCATTTACGTCTATACAAAGGAAGATGTTCAAGCTGGACTTTCCACCGTAGTGATAGGTCAGCTTCCTTTTGCCCAAGAAGATGCCTACGTGTTAATTGATTCTGGAGCTACGCATTCATTCACATCACCTAGGTTTGCTAGGAAACTAGGTAGAACAAGTGATAGGATCGGAAGAACATTTAGGACTGCATTACCCTCCGGGGAGATTCTGTTGTCTGATTATTGGATACGTCATGTTCCAATAATTATATGTGGTAGGGAAATATATGTCAACCTGATCATCATTGACCTATACGACTACGATGTCATCCTGGGTATGGATTTCTTGGGGAAGTACAACGCAGTGATCGACTGTCCACGACGTACTGTCACGTTCAAGCCAATTGGAGGCGAGGAGTTTATTTTTAGAGGATCGACTCCAAAACAGCCGAAAATGTTCATTTCTGCGCTGAAAGCTAGAAAATTGTTGGCAGAAGGATGTATGGGATTTCTAGCCAACATGGTGGACAAGACGCAAGAGACCGGGAGCAGACCGGAAGAAGTACCGATAGTCAAAGAATTTATAGAAGTTTTTCCTGAAGAGTTGCCAGGACTGCCACCAGAACGAGAGATCGCCTTTGAGATTGAATTACTTCCTGGATCGGCACTAGTATCCAAGGCTCCTTATAAGATGGCGCCTGCCGAACTTAAAGAACTGCAGATTCAGTTACAAGAGCTTCTGGATCGAGGATTCATTCGTCAAAGCTACTCGCCATGGGGAGCTCCAGTTTTGTTCGTTAAGAAGAAGGACGGCATTCTTAGGATGTGCATTGACTATCGGGAATTGAACAAGATAACCATCAAAAACAAGTATCCCTTGCCTCGGATCGACGATCTGTTTGATCAGCTGAGAGGAGCTTCATTTTCTCGAAGATTGACCTACGATCCGGATATCACCAGCTCCGAATTAGGGAAGGAGACGTCCCTAAGACAACCTTTCGTACGCGATATGGACACTACAAGTTCCTCGTTATGCCATTCGGACTGACAAATGCTCCAGCAGCCTTTATGAACCTGATGAATCGAGTATTCAAGGATTACTTGGATAAGTTTGTTATCGTCTTTATAGATGATATCTTGATTTATTCAAGATCAAAAGAGGAGCATGAGGAGCATTTAAGGATTGCTTTACGGATTTTAAAGCAAAATCAGCTCTACGCTAAATTCACAAAGTGTGAATTTTGGTTAGAAAAGGTCCATTTCTTAGGACATGTGGTCTCCAAGGACGGCATATCTGTAGATCCGGCTAAGATTGAAGCAGTAAGTGAATGGCCAGCTCCGAAAAAAGTCACCGAAGTACGTAGTTTCCTCGGCTTGGCGGGCTACTACCGACGTTTCGTCGAAGGATTTGCTAAGATTGCAGCGCCGCTCACCGCACTTACATGGAAAGGGAAGAAATATGAATGGACTGCAAAGTGTGAAGAACACTTCCAAGAGCTGAAAAATAGGCTGACTCGCGCTCCAATTCTTACAATTCCGAATGTGGAGGAAGGAAACTTTGTGATATACAGCGATGCTTCCAAGATAGGATTGGGAGCCGTTCTCATGCAAAATGGAAAGGTGATCGCTTATGCTTCACGCCAGCTTAAGGATCATGAGAAGAACTATCCGACGCATGATTTGGAACTTGCGGCGGTAGTATTTGCGCTCAAAATCTGGAGACACTACCTTTACGGTATTAAGTGTGAAGTTTACACGGATCATCAGAGTTTGAAGTATATCTTCACACAAAAGGAGCTTAACATGAGGCAAAGAAGATGGCTCGAACTGGTGAAGGATTATGACATAGACATCCGTTACCATCCAGGGAAGGCTAACAAAGTAGCCGATGCCCTTAGTCGGAAGTCGTCTTCCTCGTTAATGTCCATACAATCATTGATCGAACCTCTTCAGAAGGAGCTAGTGGAAGCTGGAATAGAGCTCATCACAAGAAGTTTAGCTGCCCTAACCTTCCAACCTACCATTTTGGATGGCATGAAGTAGCGACAAGAAGGAGATGCCTCGCTGCTCAGAACAAGGAATGAAGTCTTGGAAGGAAAGGAGTCGGACTTCAACATATCGGATGAGGGCATACTCTATCGAAAAAATAGATTATGCATCCCTAACGAGGACAAGTTGAAGGAACAAATCATGAAGGAGGCTCATGAGACTCCATATTCCATTCACCCAGGAGCCACAAAGATGTACCAAGACTTGAAGGAAAATTTTTGGTGGCCCAGAATGAAGAATGACGTTGCTACATTCGTCAGTAAATGCCTTACATGTCAAAGGGTGAAGGCAGAACACCAACGTCCAGGAGGAGAATTGCAGAAGATTTCCATCCCAGAATGGAAATGGGACCTAGTGACCATGGATTTTGTAGTTGGTCTACCCCGAACTCCCAGTGGCAATGATGCTATATGGGTGATTGTTGATCGTTTGACGAAATCTGCACACTTTATCACCATCAAGCTTAGCTTTTCAGTAGAACAGTTGGCAGAACTATACGTTGCGTAGATTGTTCGCTACCATGGAATTCCAAAGGCAATCATCTCCGATCGTGATGGTCGTTTCACTTCTAAGTTTTGGAGAAGTGTACATCAAGCCATGGGTACAAAGCTTACTTTTAGTACGGCGTTTCACCCTCAAACAGATGGACAATCTGAGAGGACCATTCAGACCCTGGAAGACATGTTGCGAGCATGTGTGATGGATTTCAAAGGAACTTGGGATAAGAAGCTCCCTCTGATTGAGTTCTCGTACAACAACAGTTTCCAAGCTTCAATTGGAATGGCTCCATATGAAGCCCTATACGAAAGAAGGTGTAGATCTCCAGTCCACTGGTACGAAACAAAAGAAAAGGAACTTGTGTCCACGGATTTTATTCGGAAAACCACCGATGCCGTAAAACTTATATGCCGACGGATGGAAACTGCATTTAGTCGACAAAAGAGCTATGCCGACAAACGCAGAAGGCCTCTAGAATTCCAAGTAGGAGACTTGGTTTTTCTCAAAGTTGCTCCATTCAAGGGAGTTATGAGATCTGGAAAGAAAGGGAAATTAAGTCCAAGATACATAGGGCCATTCGCAATACTGGAAAGAGTTGGTAATGTAGCCTATAAATTGGCTTTACCCCAAGAATTAGCATATGTACACAATGTATTTCATGTGTCGATGCTTAAAAAGTACATCTCGGATCCATCACATGTGTTGAATCATGAACCAATTGAGGTTCACGAGGATCTGACTTATGAGGAGAAACCGGTTCGGATCTTGGCACAAGAAGAGAAGGTGCTAAGGAACAAAGTTATACCTTTAGTAAAGGTGCTATGGTGAAATCATGAGGTTGAAGAAGCAACATGGGAACGTGAAGAGGATATAAAGAAAAGCCACCCAGAATTATTCTAATTTTCGAGGACGAAAATTTTGTAAGGAGGGTGGATTGTAATAACCAAAAATTTCTATGAACTTATTATTTCCTTATGTCTAAGAAATTTAAGTTCGCATTATGTGTTTATGTAATGTTTTATTAAAATTATGAATATCAATGCGAAACTCGTAATTTTATCGGTAAATATTTGAGTTCTTATCAAATTAATTATGAGACTCAATAAACAGTTGTTTTGCTAAGCATGTGACCTTTTGAGCAAAAAGGGATGAAAAATTTTATAATTTCATGTTGGTTAAAGTTTGACCAATAAAAAAAAAAAAAAGAAGTCAACAGGTTGACTACACATATATATGACAGGCAGTATGGAAAATATATTGCAAAAATCAAAATTTTGGACAAGAAAATATAAATGAGAAATAAAACCACCATAGAAAAATCAAGCACAATTATAGGAATTTTTGGGCCAAAAAGTTTTAAGAAAAAAGAAAATTTTTCGTACTGTCCATTTTTACACAGATTAATTTTGGACTGCTTTACAATACCACAGTATGGTGTATTAGTGAGCACAGTGCCAAAAATATCTGTGTTGGCTTAAAAGTGGATTGCTTTTTAAGGAAAAAGCCAAACAAGCCTTAACTAGGCTTAGGTCATCACCTTTTGATTTATGACATCATTAAGGCTTTAAAAAAAATATTATTAGAAGATTATGGAGTGTTCTAGAACCACTAGGTGGCCGGCCATGTGGGGGAGGGGGGGTCAAGATAGAATTAATTTTGCTCTATGGATTTATGAGCAAAAGTTAAACAAAAATTTTTGTAAAAAGGTCCCATTTTTTTCACCTATAAATAGGCTCATGGGGGGATCAGTTTTGGCTGATAAAAATTCAAAAAAAGCAGCCAAGTTCTGCCCATTTTCCCTCTCCAAAAATCTGTAATCTCAAGTGGGTGATTAAGGGAAGAAAAAATTGAGAAACTTAGGGGTTTTGATGTTTGTAGTCTTCGGTTTCCCCTAGCAAGTTCAAGCAAAAAAATTTTGGCAGTTTTTGTGCCCAATTTTGGGGCCAACAGCCGGCTGCCAAGGGGGGGTGAGTGAGTGAGAAAATTTGGATTTAAGAGTGCTTAGCTTAGGTGCAAGCAGCCACCAAGAATCAGCCAATTTTGGTGCCAATTGGTGCAACAAAACCGGCCTTGGGTGGTGTCCTAGGAGGAAAAATTTTTGTGACCAAACCCTAGCCTCAATTTCTTCAATAAATCAAGGTAAACCATTCTAGACCTTAATCTCTTTCAATTAAGCATTCAATTTGAAATTTACATGTATTTCAAGTTGAAATTATAAGAGCATAAGCTCAGTTTATTTTGTGCCCAAAGTTAGGAATCTAGGGTTGTGCTTGATCTAGAATTAGGGGTGGTTTGATTTTTATGTGCATGCTTGCTTTAATTTTCTTAATTTGCATACTAAATACTAGTTTATTATATGTCCCCAATCTGCCCTAGTGTTGGTGAATGATAATTTTGTGCTAGGTTGCTAGAATTTAATTAGTATGCTTGTTAGGTTTTGTGCAACCGAAATCATGCAACTTAGTTGATCCAATATCAATTAGATTTGCATGGTGATGTTAGAAATTGTGATTAAAGAAAATTTACGCTAGAAAACCGCTGCCTGTGTGTATTAGAGCTCCCGCGGTGGCTGGTTGAGCTAGATTCCACGTCTAGGATTTAAAACGAATTCTAAACCAAAAACAAAAAAAAAAAAACTGCCAGGCTCGGGTGGATCCTGACCAGTTTTACGGCAAGCTGATTTTGAGACCTTTAGAGGCCGAATTTGAAAAAACTTAAAACACAAAAGTTGCTCGGAACAGTTTTTCCTAGGGGGCAATGTGGGTGGATTTGAAAAATGAGGCTCCAATGGCCTCCGTTTTTACGAAAATCCGAGGCTGATCTGCCCTGACCTAGTCTACACGTCCAGTAAGATTCAAATTAAAACTGACAAGAATCCAAGCAGAAGTGGGTTTTTCTTAAAACACAAAAGTTTTAGAATTTTTCAAGAGAAAGAACTTTCGTGAAGACAAGTTTTTCAAATTCAATCTGGATTTTTAAATACAACCTGAACTATAAAAACTGTGCATAGAGCAAGAAATTCATGCACAAAATTTTCTTAAAAAAAAAAAAAAAAAAAAACACATGCAGAAAAACTGTATTTTTGCACCAACACTCCTGTTTTGACTATGAAAACTGTTCCAAAGGCAGTTTGTGTATAATTGGGGGACATATAACTAAGATTGTGTATGAATGTTGGAAAGGTTACCAACATTTTATAGGATCCTTATCCTATGTTCTTTTTAATAGCAGGAAGTAACCTGCAGTTGCGATCTGGGTTGAAGCAACAAAACCAGAAACATAGCATATCAGGCAAGTATCGAACCTCACCTACAGTATGAAAATAGTAAATACTATTTTCAAATATGCTATGTTAAGCTATGCTATTTACACTATATGTTTAAGTGTACATGCTATGTTGTATTATGATATGTGATGCTATGCGATGATATGCTATGACATGTTACATGTTATGCCATGTTTTCTAAAATGTCATGGTTTCAAAAATGCCACGTTTACAAAAATGTCATGGTTTTAAAAATGTCATGTTTTCAAGAATGCCATGTTATGGCAAGTGTTAAGTTTGATATGACATAGTGACATCATGAGGCATGTTCACTAATATTAAATCACATGGTAAGATAAATCAAGTAAGATGTCGTACCAACCTCCCGTGATCGTGGAGGCTACATGATTCAGTTGTGACATATACCTTCCGTGATCGTGAAGGGTCAAGTTATAATTCCCAGAACTGTTAGGGCCTTGCAAACCCTAGCTTTGTCTGGAGGCTGCGTGCTTTTGGTACGGACACTATGGGCCCACATGCTGAGACAAGATAATAAATTAAAGATTGAGTCTATAATGAAGCATAAGACATTCAATCAATCATAAATGGTTCATGCATAAGTTACATGATGATTGGCATGTTTTTAAGATGTTTGAATTATTTTGTGAGATTATGTTTGTACTTGCTGGGCGAAAGCTCACTCTTATATTCCATACTGTAGGTAAGAAGCCTGCAGCTTAAGTGGTGGGCTATGCGGACGATGCAGCGGGTGAAGGGCGGTGTGGATACCACTACGCAAAATTTTCTGCAACCGCTTTTAAATCTCAAAAGTAAATTATGTTATGCAATATGTATGAAGTTTGAAGACTTGAGAATATATTTTCAATATAATATGTATACATGATAAGTTTTTCTCTACAAGATAATCTATGTAGTTATGCCTTTAAAAAAAAAAAAAATTTCCTCAAATTTTCAAGCAAGATAAGTACAAGTAGTTATGGTGTCGACCCGGCTTGGGAAGTCGGGGCGTCACAGGAATACAGGAGGACAGGGGAATCAACAAAATTTTCCCCAGAAGAAGAATGCACCTGATAATAACAGTTATCCCACTTGTCAGAAATGTGGGAGGAGGCACCCGGGAGAATGCCGTGCTGGAATCAGTCGCTGCTTTCTATGTGGCAAGGAAGGCCACTATGCTAGGACTTGCAATCTCAATCCCCAGAATCCGCAGAACCAACAGAGAGGACAAGGATCTCAACTTCACGCTGCACAGATGAAGCTCGAGGGACCTGCAATCTCTCAAGGCAGACTAGAAGCTTCAGAACCTCAAGGACGCATTTATGCCTACACTAAGGAGGATGTTCAAGCTGGACCTTCCACTGTGGTGACAGGTCAGCTTCCTTTTGCCCAACAAGAGGCATACGTGTTAATTGATTCTGGAGCTACACATTCATTTACATCACCTAGGTTCGCTAAGAAACTAGGTAGAGCAAGTGATAGGATCGGAAGAACATTTAGAATTGCATTACCCTCCGGGGAGATTCTGTTGTCTGATTATTGGGTACGTCACGTTCCAATAATTATATATGGTAGGGAAATGTATGTCAACTTGATCATCATTGACCTATACGACTACGATGTCATCTTGGGTATGGATTTCTTGGGAAAGTACAATGCAGTTATCAACTGTCCACGTCGTACTGTTACGTTCAAGCCAGTTGGAGGCGAGGAGTTTATTTTTATAGGATCGACTCCAAAACAGCCGAAAATGTTCATTTATGCGCTAAAGGCTAGAAAGTTGTTGGCAGAAGGATGTATTGGATTTCTAGCCAACATGGTGGATAAGACGCAAGAGACCAAGAGCAGGCCGGAAGAAGTACCGATAGTCAAGGAGTTTATAGAGGTTTTTCCTGAGGAATTGCTAGGATTGCCACCAGAACGAGAAATCTCTTTTGAGATTGAGCTACTTCCTGGATCGGCACCAGTATCCAAGGCACCTTATAGGATGGCACCTGCCGAACTTAAGGAACTGCAGATTCAGTTACAGGAGCTTCTGGATCGAGGATTCATTCGTCAAAGCTACTCACCATGGGGAGCCCCAGTTTTGTTTGTTAAAAAGAAGGACGACACTCTTAGGATGTGCATTGACTATCGGGAATTGAATAAGATTACCATCAAGAACAAGTATCCCTTGCCTAGGATCGACGATTTGTTTGATCAATTGAGAGGAGCTTCAATTTTTTCGAAAATTGACCTACGATCAGGATATCATCAGCTCCGAATTAGGGAAGGAGATATTCCCAAGACGGCTTTTCGTACGCGATATGGACACTACGAGTTCCTCATTATGCCATTTGGATTGACAAATGCTCCAGCAGCCTTAATGGACCTGATGAATCGAGTATACAAGGATTACCTGGATAAGTTTGTTATCGTCTTTATAGATGATATCTTGATTTATTCAAGATCAAAGGAGGAGCATGAGGAACATTTAAGGATTGCTTTACGGATTTTAAAACAAAACCAGCTTTACGCTAAATTCACAAAGTGTGAATTCTGGTTGGAAAAGGTCCATTTTCTTAGGACATGTGGTCTACAAGGAAGGTATATCTGTAGATCCGGCCAAGATTGAAGCAGTGAGTAAATGGCCAGCTCCGAAAAACGTCACCGAAGTACGTAGTTTCCTGGGCTTAGCGGGCTACTACCGACGTTTCGTCGAGGGATTTGCTAAGATTGCAGTGCCGCTCACCGCACTTACACGGAAAGGAAAGAAGTACGAATGGACGGCAAAGTGTGAAGAACACTTCCAAGAACTGAAAAGTAAGCTGACTAGTGCTCCGATCCTCACAATTCCAGAGGTGGAGAAAGGGAACTTCGTGATATATAGCGATGCTTCCAAGATAGGATTGGGAGCCATTCTTATGCAGAATGGAAAGATGATCGCTTATGCTTCACGACAGCTTAAGGATCATGAGAAGAACTATCCGACGCATGATTTGGAATTTGCGGCGGTAGTATTTGCGCTCAAAATCTGGAGACACTTCCTTTATGGTACTAAGTGTGAAGTTTACACGGATCATCAGAGTTTGAAGTATATCTTCACACAAAAGGAGCTTAACATGAGACAAAGAAGATGGCTCGAACTGGTGAAAGATTATGACATAGACAACCGTTACCATCCAGGGAAGGCTAACAAAGTAGCCGATGCCCTTAGTCGGAAGTCGTCTTCCTCGTTGATGTCAATACAGTCGTTGATCGAACCTCTTCAGAAGGAGCTAGTGGAAGCCGAAATAGAGCTTATCACGGGAAGTTTAGCTGCCCTAACCTTCCAACCTACCATTTTGGATGGCATGAAGGAGCGACAAGAAAGAGATGCCTCGCTGCTTAGAACAAGGAACGAGGTCTTAGAAGGAAAGGAGTCGAACTTCAACATATCGGATGCGGGCATACTCTATCGGAAAAGTAGATTATGCATTCCTAACGAAGACGAGTTAAAGGAGCAAATCATAAAGGAGGCCCATGAGACTCCATATTCCGTTCATCCTGGAGCTACAAAGATGTACCAAGACTTGAAGGAAAGTTTTTGGTGGCCCAGAATGAAGAATGACGTTGCTACATTTGTTAGTAAATGCCTTACGTGTCAAAAGGTGAAGACAGAACACCAACGTCCAGGGGGAGAATTGCAGAAAATTTCCATCCCAGAATGGAAATGGGACCAAGTGACCATGGATTTTGTGGTTGGCCTACCCCGAACTCCCAGTGGCAACGATGCTATTTGGATAATTATGGATCGTTTGATAAAGTCTGCACATTTTATTGCCATTAAGCTTAGCTTTTCAGTGGACCAGCTAGCAGAATTATATGTTGCGCAGATCGTTCGCTACCATGGGATTCCAAAGACAATCATCTCTGATCGTGATGGTAGTTTCACTTCTAAGTTTTGGAGAAGTATACATCAAGCAATGGGTACCAAGCTTACTTTTAGTACGGCTTTTCACCCTCAAACGGATGGACAATCAGAGAGGACCATTCAGACCGTAGAAGATATGTTGCGAGCATGCATCATGGACTTCAAAGGAACTTGGGATAAGAAGCTTCCTTTGATTGAATTCTCGTACAACAACAGTTTCCAAGCTTCAATTGGAATGGCTCCTTATGAAGCCCTGTACGGGAGAAGGTGTAGATCTCCAGTCCACTGGTACGACACAAGAGAGAAAGAACTTGTGTCCACAGATTTTATTCGGAGAACCACGGAGGCCGTGAAACTTATACGTCAACGGATGGAAACTGCATTTAGTCGACAAAAGAGCTATGCTGACAAACACAGAAGGCCTCTAAAATTCCAAGTAGGAGACTTGGTTTTCCTCAAAGTTGCTCCATTCAAAGGAGTTATAAGATTCGGAAAGAAGGGGAAATTAAGTCCAAGATACATAGGGCCATTTGAAATATTGGAAAGAGTTGGTAATGTGGCCTATAAATTGGCTTTGCCCCAAGAATTAGCATATGTACACGATGTATTTCATGTGTCGATGCTAAAGAAGTACATCTCGGATCCATCACATGTATTGGACCACGAACCAATTGAGGTTCACGAGGATTTGACGTATGAGGAGAAACCGGTTCGAATCTTGGCACGAGAAGAAAAGGTGCTAAGAAACAAGGTTATACCTTTAGTTAAGGTTTTATGGCGAAATCATGAGATTGAGGAGGCAACATGGGAGCGCGAAGAAGATATGAAGAAAAGCTACCCCGAATTGTTCTGATTTTCGAGGACGAAAATTTTTAAGGAGGGTAGATTGTAATGACTAAAATTTTTCAGACTCATGATTTTCTTGTACATAAGAAATCTAAGTTCGTACTATGTGTTTATAAGATATTTTATGAAAATTATGAATATCAATACAAAATTCATAATTTTGTCAGTATAGGGTTGAGCTCTCAATAAATTAGCTACGAGACTCCATAATAGGCCTTTTAAGGAAAAAAGCATGACGAAATTTCATGAATTTATGTTGGTCAAAGTTTGATCTAAAAAGTCAAATTTGACCAGAAAAGTCAAAGGTTGACCAGAGAAGTCAAATATAAGACGGTATTGTGATACGATAAGCAGTATGGGAATTATACTGCGAAAACCGTCTTTACGGACAAGATAGTATAATTAAGATTTAAAAGCACCATAGAAAAGTCAAGCACCTAAAATAGGGTATTAAGGGCCAAAAAGCTTTAAATAAAAAGAAAAACTTTTATACAGTCCAAATATACGCAGATAAATTTTGGACTGCAGTTCAGTATAACAGTACTAAATTGTACTGTGTATTAGTAAGCACAGTATTGGAAATATCTGTGTTAGCTTAAAAGTGGACTGCATATTAAGGAACAAGCCAAACGAGGCCTTATGATGACATCACCCAAGTTTGGAATTATGACATCATTTTTGGATTAAAGAAAAATGGTGGAAAGAAATCAAAATTTTTGCCACCTTGCACCCATAATGGCCGGCCACTTGGAGGGCATTTTAGCAAAATTTTGTGCAATTATTTTTACTCCAAGGATTTTTGAGCAAAAGTTGAACCAAAAATAATTGCAAAGGGACCCATTTTTTCACCTATAAATAGGCCTAAGGGGGGTCTTTTTTTGGTCCAAAAAAATTGGAAAAATCAGCCAAACTCTTGCCATTTTCTCTCTCAAGAAATCCGGACTTCCAAGTATGAGCAAGAGCAAAGAAAAATTTGAGAACCAAAGGGGTTTTAGTGTTAGGGTGGTCGGTTTTTCTCTAGTGATTTCAAGTAAGGTTTTTGGAAATTTTTGCTGCCCATTTTTCAGGTTAAGGCCGGTTGTGATAGGTTGAGAGAGTGAGAAAATTTGAGGTTAGTTGTGCATGATTTTGGTTCAAGAAGCCACCAAGGAATCAACCGAAATTTTGGTGCCACTTGGTGTAGCAACAACCGGTTTTGGAGGTGTCCAAGGGGGTGGGAGATTTTGTGGGCCAAACCCTAGCCAATTTTTGAGATAAATCAAGGTAACTATCCCTAAACCCTCAAACCTTAAGTTTTTAAATTGAGCTTTAATTTGAGAAATTTAAGTGTATTTCAAGCATTGGATGTAAGAGCATAAGCTCAATTTAATTTTTATGCCCTAGCTTAGAATTTTTAGGTTGGTGCTTGAATTTATGGTTTAGGTGGTTTTATTTACCAAGTATGCATGATTTTATGCTTTGGTTGCATGAAACTAGGGTTTACATGATTGAAGCATGATTTAGTTATATGTCCCCAAGTATGTTTAAGTTTATGCTTGATGATGCATGCTAAGTGTTTGATATAATGATTATTGATGAATGTTTATGTGATGATGATATGGAACGTTTGAAACCGCTGCATGACTGATATTAGGCTCCCGCTGTGGACGGTTGAGGTAGTGTGCGCGTATTAGGACGTAAAACCAAGATAAGATCAAAACTGCCAGTTTTCGGGTAAAACTGGCCAGTTTTCTGGAAAAATGATTTTGAGGCCCTTAGAAGCCGAATTAGGCAAAACGTAAAACATGAAAGTTGTAGAGAAGGGATTTTCCTAGGGGGCAGCACAGACAGTTTTCAAAAATAAGGCTCCAAATGCCTTCGTTTTTATAAAAACCCGAGCCTAACTGTGCCCAGGACTTATGCATGGCCAGGTGAGTTCAACAAGAAATAAGAGCATGTTAGAATCCGAACTGGGTTTTCTGTAAAACATGAAAGTGGTAGGGTTTTTTGAAAGCTAAAACTTTTGTGAAGACAAATTTTTCTAAGTCAAACCAGATTTTTAAATAGTAATGGATTTCTCAAAACTGTGCAAGAAACAGGAAATTCCTGCACAGGATTTTCTAAAACAATACAAGAAAACTGTATTTTTGCACCAACACCAATGTTTTGACTATGAAAACTGTTTCAATGGCAGTTTTCAGCCATTAATGATTTTTATAAAGTCCCACTCTGAAAACCATGAATTTTTAAACAAAAGATTTTTTGGCCGAATTTTCCAAATCGGATTTTTAAAGCCAAAGTTTAGTAACAAGACAATGACGGATAGTAACCAGGAAGGATACCCGAGTTACTAGGCTTGGCCCAAAAGCCCAAGTTTGACCCAGGGAATGTTGACCTTAGTTGACCAAGTTTGACTTTGGTTGACCAAGTTTGACCAAGGTAGACCAGGGTTATCACATCAAAGGTTACGTTTTGTAACCCAATAAGTTATCATGTGTATAGTTGGGGGACATATAACTAAGATTGTGTATGAATGTTGGATAGATCACCAACCTTTTATAGGATCCTTATCCTATGTGTTTTTTAATAGTAGGAAGTAACCTGCAGTTGCAACCTGAATCGGAGCAACGAAACCCAAGATATAGCATAGCAGGCAAGTACAGACCTTACCTACAGTATGGAAAGTAGTAAATACTATTTTCAAGTATACATACTATGTTATGCTATGTTATGCTATAATATGTGATGTCATACTATGATGTGCTAAGTGATGATTATGACCTAGTATGCCATGAGAAGTTATGCCAAGTCATACTATGTTAAGTATGTCATGTCATGCCGTACTAAGTTATGTTAAGTCATGCCATGATAAGCTATGATAAGCCACGATATACCTGATTTATGGTTATGCCATGTTTGTGTCACATGTGCACCATGACTAATGAGATCATAACTAAAGATTCTTAGTTTTGGAATATACAAGACTAAGACTAAACCAAGTTGAGCAAGGTGTCGTACCAGCCTCCCGTGATCGATGAGGATACATGTTCAAAATAAGTGATGATTATTGACCTCTCGTTGATGCGTGAGGGTCAAGTTTATGATTCCCAGAACTGTTAGGGCCTTGCAAACCCTAACTTTGTCTGAAGGCTGCGCGCTTTTGGTACGTACACTATGGGCCCACATGTTAAAGACAAGATAATAAGATTAAGATTAAGTCTAAAATGAAGCATAAGACATATGAATCAATCATAAATGGATCATGCATAAATTACATGATGTTTGCCATGTTTTAAGATATTTGAAATGTTTTGTGAGATATGTTTGTACTTGCTGGGCGAAAGCTCATTTGTATATTTCATAAATTACTGTAGGTAAGAAGCCTGCAGCTTAAGTTGTGGACCATGCGGACGATGCGGCGGGTGAAGGGCGGTGTGGGATACCACTACGCAAAATTTTCCACAATCACTTTTGAGTTAATATGTATACATCTCAAAAGTAAATTACGTTATACCGTATGTATGAAGTTTGAAGACATGTGAATGTATTTTCAGTACAGTATGTATACAAGACAAGTTTTCTTTACAAGATAATCTATGTATATATGTTTTAAGAAAAAAAAATTTATTCTCAAATTTTCAAGTAAGATAAGTACAAGTATGTATGGTGTCGACCCGGCTTGGGAAGTCGGGGCGTCACAACTGCGGTGGTTTTCGCCTTGAAGATTTGGAGACATTACCTGTATGGTAATAGATGTGAGATTTTTACCGATCACCAAAGTCTCAAATACATCTTTACTCAAAAGGAGCTCAATATGAGGCAACGTCGATGGCTTGAACTCGTACAGGATTATGATTGCGACGACCCGCCTAGCGCTGGCCGTTACCATACATTCTTACATAATAATAGATGAAAATTTAGACAGAAATTTTTTTTTTTTAACAACTGATAAGTATTGTTTAACTTGGAAAGTCCATAATAAACATTTATATCCATACATATACTTATACATAATTACTTATAGCGGAAATGTGTTTTTGTACTTAAATACATCATATTTAGCGTAGCATTATTTAACAAAAAGAAACGTAGTGATTCCGTCCCACAGTTTCACAGCTTTGCCTTGCCATGCTCCACCGCCTTGTATCAAGAAATACTGCATGGTTGCTTACCTACAGCATAAACTTAAAACATGAGCTTTCGCTCAGCAAGCACAACTATTTATCCACAAAACATATCATGATAACATAATGCATGAACCATTTATGATCAATTTCTGTTTTCATAAGTTAGCATAGATTTTGGGCCCTTACATAACTTAACATGAATGTACGTACCGTGGCGCGCTGCCATGGAGTGGTTGGGGCGGCCAGCCCTGTCCAACTCAAACCATGAACCAAACCCGACCTGACGCGGGTCGATACGACATATAGCTTCCTGCTTATATTAAAAGTCTTGTTCTTGTCTTATTTCATACTTGAAATGTTGTTTCATATTCATAACCAGTTTCTTAACTGAAACTGGGGTTTCATATTTTACCAACTCATTATTCTTTAATGAGCATACGTCGTGATGTCATAATATCACATTTCTCATCATATCAACATGCATATTATAAACATACATTCATGAACTTGAAAACATACATGCCATACATTCATCATTTCTTGCATACATACATGCCATACATTCATCATTTCTTGCATACATACATGTCATACATTCATCATTTCTTACATACATACATGTCATTCGTACTTTAATATTATCATATCTTAAAAATGTATATACATACATATCATAAATATTTCTTATACACATAACCTTATAAACTTGATATCATACAAGTCATAACGTTTTATCATGCTTATATCATTATAAACTTGAAAGCATTCAACAAACAATTTTTTGTTTATGCTGTAGGCGGAGTCGTACTTACCGTTACTGCGCCTTGAATCACAATCTTTCACTCAAACAGGTCGTTTCCCTGTTTTCAAGAAAAATCATAGGATGAGTATCATCCTATCATAATAACACAATGATTCTAATTGCTAACAACCATTCCTAAATTTCAACTCCTTTTTGAAATTTAGTAAAAACTCTAATCATTTTGAAAATCGGGTTCCAAAACCAATTCATAAAGTTTAGTTCTTTTCTTACAAATCTGTTTCGAATCTGGAAAAGTTTTCTTCATTAAAGTTGTAGATATTGAAGTCTCCTACAACTTTTGTTTTAACCTCAAACTTCAAATCAACCTTTAACATGCTTATTTGTGCCTTATAAAATTTTTCGACCAAACTTACTGTTTAATATTTGGTCTCGGGTTTTTATAGAAATAAAGGTCTTAAAAGCCTTATTTTCAAAAACTGGCCACGTTGGCCCCTAGGATTTTCCTTCCTCTACAACTTTGCAGTTTTAACTTTTTAAAGATTCGGCCTCTAAAGGCCTCTAAATTTTGTTTCAGAAAAAACTGCTCGGATAGAGACTTAATCTAGCATACAAAAATCCTAGTGCATGTATCTTACAAAATTAAACTCTTGCTTAGTCATATTAATCATTCTCTTAATTCATAAATGGAGAACTAGAGGATAACAATATTTACCTCAAGTTTCACTGATGAAATTCTTAATCTAGGGTAATTGAGATTTCTCTTACACTAAACCGAAAAATCTTTTTCTAGTTTTCTTTTCTTTTCTTTTCTCTCTTTTCTTTCTTCGGTTTCTATAGCAGGAGGGGAAGAGTTTATGCTGCTCAAAGGTGTGTGTGAGTGTTGGCTAACCAAATGACACAATAGCATCTTCACCTATTTATAGATGAAACACAATTTTCCAAAATTGCTAACTAACCCCTAAAGATACCCTAGTTTGTTCTTTGGTCCCTACAAGAGACCAATTTGGTCTTGTCTTCTTGAAGGGTGGCCGGCCACTCTTGTGTCTTTCATGCCAAGTAACCCAAGCTAGGGTTGCTTACTCATGTGGCCTAGGGACCATGAGGTGTCCCCTCCTTGGTGTGGCTGGCCTTGGGTGGAAGTCATACATGCCTTGGTTTGCCAACAAGCAAAGCTAGTATGCTTACTAAGCTTGCCTAGGTGCAAAGGTGTCAAGCCCTAAAGGAGTTCAAGAATTCCATCTTTGGTAAATTGGGAGATAGTCCTTGAAGTCAAGCTATTTTTCTCCTTGGTCCCTATGTGTTGGCCGGCCATGCTTCATCCAATATGCCAAGCAAGCCTAGCTAGAATTGCTTGCTCATCAAGGCTACACTTTGAGGTGGCACATCCTTGGTGTGGCCGGCCCTAGGGTGATGTGTGCAAGCCTTGGCTTGCCAAGGAAGCTAGGCTAGGCAACCTAGGGTGTGTCAATGTCTTGGCTATCCATGTGAGCAAGGCTAGAGTAGCTTACTCACCCTAGCTACAAAATGATGTGTCATTCACTAAGGATGGCCGGTCTTGGTGTTGGCTTAGCAAAGCCTTGGCTTGCCAAGTAGGTGGAGCTAGGTTTGCTTACTCACCAAGGCTAGGCCATGAGATGTCATTTCCTCATGGTGGCCGGCCTTGGTGTGGTGGCTTAGGCAAACATGAGCTTGCCAAGTGAGCAAGTCTAAGGATGACTTACTCACCAAGGCTATACCACGATGTGTCGGTTCCTTGGATGGTCGGCCTTTGGTGCCTAGGTGTGCAAGCCTTGGCTTGCCATGGTTGCAAGGCTAGGGGTGACTAAGCCAAGCTATCACCTAGGGTTTCTCCCCTATGTGGCCGGTTTTGGTGTAACCAAGTGAGACAACATTGCTAAATGTGTCTTAACATAAAATCAACCAACCATACTAAAGTGTTAAAACACTAAACTTAGGGTTTGATTTGTAAACTTCTATTAACACTTAAAATCTTCTAATTTGCATAACCTTTTTCAAGAACAAGGTTACTTGCTCATCAAGCCATGACGTGGCCGGTTCCCATGGTGACACATGGCATAATGGGATTGGTTTTAGCTAGAATTTTCAAAAACGATCTTAACTTGACATCCTTGATTTCCAACCAAACTAACTAAACTAAAAATGGGTCATTGACTTAATTGAACTAAGAAACTTTACTTAAGGAGTCCCTGGTTCAAAAATTTACATAATTGCTGATAAGTTTACAATCTTTTTCAAAATTGCACAATGGCCCCTAAAGGCAAAATATTTGCACTTTAGTCCCTATGACTTGGCCAATTTTTTTTTTTATTTTTTATAAGCCTTTAAACATCAAGTTTTTACTAAATCCTTCCTCAAAAGACTTTTTAGCTTCAAAATCATAAAACTTTTCTTAATTTGCAAATTGACCCCTAAACATAAAATATTTGTATTTTGGTCCCTGTGAGGTGACCAATCATAGTAATGACACTTGTCATCAGAGGTGTCATCCTTAAAGGTCTGGTTTGGCTTATCTCCCAAATGCAGTCCTTTCGTAAAATAACATAAAATCATAAAGCATAAACTTACACCTTTTTCTTTTAACAAAAAGGTCTTAAACTTGCATAACTAACTTATTTGAATCTTTTAACTAAAGATTCAACAACTTTTCATAGAAACATATCATACATATAACATAAACAGACTTTGATTCTTAACAAAAGAAATCATAAGTTTACAAACAAGTTGGTTATTACAATCTACCCTCCTTAAAGAAATTTTCGTCCCCGAAAATCAGTACAAGTAGGGATAGATCTTCCTTATTTCTTCTTCTACTTCCCACGTTGCTTCTTGAATATTATGATTCTGCCATAACACCTTAACCATCGGAATGGTTTTGTTCCTTAAAACCTTTTCTTCCCGATCTAGAATTCGTATTGGCCTTTCCTCGTACGTCAAATCTGTTTGTACTTCGACCGGTTCTTGACTTAGCACATGAGAAGGATCAGGTACGTATTTCTTCAACATTGAAACGTGAAAAACATTGTGTATAGAAGCTAAAGCTGGCGGTAAAGCAAGCTTGTAGGCAACTTTTCCAATTCTTTCGAGGATTTCAAACGGACCTGTGTATCTTGGACTGAGCTTTCCCTTCTTACCAAACCTCATAATCCCCTTTACTGGAGCAATCTTGAGAAAAACAGAATCTCCAACTTGGAATTTTAAAGGTCTTCGACGTTTATCTACATAACTCTTCTGTCGACTGAAAGCTATATCGAGCCGTTGCTTGATCATTTTGACGTCTTCTGAGGTTTTTCTGATGAAGTCCGTAGTTTGAAGTTGCTTCTGTCCGACTTCTTGCCAATGGATGGGAGATCGACATTTCCTTCCATATAGCGCTTCAAATGGAGCCATACCAATAGAAGCATGATAACTATTATTATACGAAAATTCGATCAAGGGTAACTTTTGATCCCAATTTCCCTTGAAATCCAAAACACAAGATCTCAACATATCTTCTAAGGTCTGGATCGTGCGCTCCGATTGTCCATCTGTCTGAGGGTGGAAAGCAGTACTGAATTTCAGCCTTGACCCCATAGCTGTGTGAACACTTTTCCAAAATCGCGAAGTAAATCGCCCATCTCGATCTGAAATAATGGATTTTGGAACTCCATGCAACTTAACAACCTGAGATACATAAATTCCAGCTAATTTCTCAATCGAAAAGGTGGCTTTACTAGCAATGAAATGGGCTGATTTGGTTAATCTATCCACAATTACCCAAATCATATCATTTCCACTAGCGGTCCTGGGTAGTCCAACTACGAAATCCATGGTGATTTGTTCCCATTTCCATTCTGGGAGTTCTATCTTTTGAAGATCTCCGCCAGGTTGTCGGTGTTCAGCTTTAACTTTCTGACAAGTTAAACACTTTGATACAAATTCAGCAATTTCTCTTTTCATGTTCGGCCACCAAAAGTTCTCCTTAAGGTCCTTATACATCTTAGTAGCTCCAGGGTGAACTGAGTATGGCGTTTCATGCGCTTCTGACATGATTTGTTTCCTTAGAAACTCAAAGTTAGGAACACAAATCCTTCCTTTGAAAAGAATTAGTCCATTCGCAGACGTCTTAATTTCCTTATCTTCTTCGCCAAGTAGCTGAATTTTCAACAAAAAGGAATCTTTCCTTTGATAGTCCTTAATGGTTTCTAGGAGATTAGACTGAAGAGTCAAAACAGACAATTTTTCGGTTAGCATTTCTAATCGGAAATCAGAAATTTCCTTTTTGAGGGGTTCGGACATCATTTCAAGAGACATGAGCATACCGGATGACTTCCTGCTTAGCGCATCTGCAACCTTGTTTGCCTTTCCAGGATGATAAAGAATTTCACAATCATAATCCTTTACGAGTTCGAGCCATCTTCGTTGCCGCATATTAAGCTCCTTTTGAGTAAAGATGTATTTGAGACTTTGATGATCGGTAAAAATCTCACATCTATTACCATACAGGTAATGTCTCAAAATTTTCAAAGCGAAAACCACCGCAGCAAGCTCTAAATCGTGAGTCGGGTAGTTCCGTTCATGGTCCTTCAGTTGACGTGAAGCATAAGCAACCACATTTCTTCCTTGCATAAGGACGGCTCCTAGTCCAGTTTTCGACGCATCACTATAAATGGCGAAATTTCCTGCATCAACATCCGGAATGATCAACACTGGTGCACTTGTAAGTTTCCTCTTGAGCTCTTGGAAGTTTTCTTCACACTTCTGTGTCCACTCAAACTTTCTCCCCTTTTTAGTAAGAGCTGTTAGTGGCGCTGCTATCTTGGAGAATCCTTCAACGAACCGTCGGTAGTATCCGGCCAAGCCAAGAAAGCTTCGTATCTCCGTAACGTTTTTGGGTGCTGACCATGCACTAACTGCTTCTATCTTAGCAGGATCAACAGAAATTCCTTCCTTTGAAACCACGTGGCCTAAGAAATGTACTTTCTCCAACCAAAATTCACATTTAGTGAATTTGGCATAAAGCTGATTCCGTCTTAAGGTTTCTAAAACCAACTTGAGGTGCTGCTCATGTTCCTTTGCAGATTTTGAGTAGATCAAAATATCATCAATGAAGATGATAACAAACTTATCCAAATAATCTTTAAACACCCGATTCATAAGGTCCATAAAAGCAGCTGGAGCATTAGTTAATCCAAAAGGCATGACTAAATACTCATAATGTCCATAACGTGTACGAAACGCCGTCTTGGGAATATCTCCTTCCTTGATTCTGAGTTGATGGTAGCCTGAACGCAAGTCAATCTTCGAGAATACCAAAGCTCCTCTAAGTTGATCGAAGAGATCGTCGATTCTCGGGAGAGGGTACTTGTTCTTAATCGTGATCTTATTCAACTCGCGATAGTCAATACACATTCGTAACGTTCCATCCTTCTTCTTGACAAACAACACAGGTGCTCCCCATGGGGAATGGCTTTGACGAATAAATCCCTTGTCCAACAGTTCTTGCAACTGTACTTGAAGTTCCCTAAGCTCAGCTGGGGCCATGCGATAAGGTGCTTTCGATATTGGAGCTGTTCCTGGCAACAATTCTATTTCGAAAGAGATTTCACGCTCGGGCGGAAGTTTAGTTAAATCTTTTGGAAAGACGTCTACATATTTCCTAATAATAGGAACATCTTCGGGCTGTAGCTCTTTTTCTTGTTCTTTGTCCACCATGTTAGCTAAGTACCCTTGACATCCATTAGCTAACATTTTCCAAGCTTTCATTGCAGAAACAAGCCGGGTTGATGAACTCTTAGACTGGCCGTGAAAGTTGAATTCCTCTTCGCCGAAAAGACTAAACGTAACACAACGCTTTTGACAATCAATCTTAGCGTTGTACTTATCTAAGAAATCCATTCCCAGGATTACATCAAAATCCTGAAGCTTAATAGCAATCAGGTCTACATATAATTCTCTACCACACATAACTATCGGAATATTTCGCATCCAGGAATCAGATAACAAAATATCTCCCGATGGAAGAGAGGTTCTAAAAGGTTGCCCTATACTTTCTACATTTCTACCTAACTTCCGGGCATACCCCATTGATATAAACGAATGGGTGGCACCAGAATCAATTAGGGCAAATGCATCATAAGCGGCTATAGAGACCTGACCTGTTACTACATTAGAAGTTCCAGCCTCAGCATCTCCCTTTGTGTAAGCATAAATCCTGGCTTGTGGTTCAGGAGCTTCAAGTCTTCCTTGTACCATCGAAGGACTTTCGACCTTTGCTTGTACCGCGTGAAGCTGTCGGGTTGGATTCCTATTCTGGTACTGAGGGTTCTGGTTCTGACTATGGGAGGTACAATTCTTCGCATAATGACCTTCCTTGCCACAAAGGTAGCAAGCGTTTGTTCCCATCCTACATACGCCTGGATGCTTCTTTCCACATTGAGTACACACAGGATAGCTGTTATTATTACCCTCATTCCCACGGTTGTTCCTCTTCTGGGGGTAATTCTTCTGTTGGCCCTGGCCCGTAGCATTCTCTCTTCTTTTATTCCTTCCAAACTGCTTGGAACTTTGGTTGGAATTACTAGTCTGGCCTTTTAAGTTCGGTTGCAGGTTCTGCCTAGACTGTATCTGTTTCTCTACAGCTTTTTCTTCCTTCTTAGCTTTGAATATCTGAACCCGTGCTTCCTTATCCTGATTAATCCAGTATTCTGCTCTCATAGCTCGACCTATACAATCAGCTACAAGAGTTGGAGGGCTACTTCCAGCACTAACTTGCTTGGCGATGTCTGTCCGAAACATTTTCATCATCCTCCTTACTTTCTCTCTCTCGTTCGGTACCAGTTCCGGACATAAACGAGCAAGCTGTTCAAATTTCTTGACTGCTTCCATCACAGACAAGGATCCTTGCTTAAAGCTGGTAAACTCATCCTGTTGAGCTGCAAGAATCTCCTGGTTGTAGTACATTACTCTGAATTCGTCAACAAAATCTTGCCATTGCATAAACGCCACGTTTCTGCGCATCTGAACCGTTCTCCACCAATGACGTGCATCTTTCTTAAGTGCAAAGGAGGCACAAAGAACTTTCTCCTGTTCCGTAAGTCCCATAAAATCCAAAATTACTTGGATATCGATCAGCCAATTATCTGCTACTAATGGATCTGTGGTTCCTTCAAATTCAGGTGCTTTCATTCGCCTAAATCGTTCATACAACAGATCTTCCCTAACTATAGGTGGATTCCTTTGCAGACCTTCGGGTGCTATCGGAACTTCTTGATGAACCTCTGGTGCTTGAGGCACTGCTGGAGGTACAGGGTTATTTTGAGGTGGGGCTTCGTTCACTCGAGGCACTTGATTCAGCTGGGCTACTTGTTCCCGAAGCTGGTTCGTTTCTTGTTGTTGTTCCCGCAATTGTCGTTGCAAGGTAGCTACTATATTTGCAAGATCAGGTTCTTGCGGAATGGGATTCGCTCGTGTACGTGGACGCGACATCTTCTATTTCTTATCTAATTACGATAAAGATATTGTTATACTACAAATATCTTTTCGTTCATTCATATCTAATCATAAAATCTTATTATGAATACTACTTACTTATCATATCATATCATCGTATCATACCATAACATCATGACATAAAACATAACATTTGAGATTCATCATGATCTCATCATTCCATGACATATCATATGTTGTTCATAATCTTGCATTCCATCATCATTCATAATTCATAATTCATAATTCATACATTCATATTCAACCATACCATCATGTACATATTCTTTACTTGCTATATACATAAATACATGATCAAGTACAAGATAGAAGTGATTATCACTATCTATCTTACATACATACTATTTTATTCTTAAACTATCTATTCCGATGATAACTCAGAGAATACGTCCCAGTCTCCTCATCGAACAAAACTTCCTCCGGTTCATTCTCCATATGTACATCCTCTTCCTCCTCATCTCCGTTATCCAGGATGATTTCGTGGGGATCCTCTTCGAGATTCATGCCATCAATATCCTCTTGTGGAGGAATCTCCTGAAGTGGTATTGCCAGAATAGGGTCCTCTGGCACTGCTGGTCCCCATTGGAAGGGTGGCTCCTCCACGTCATTGTTGTTAACTGGGACTTGGATATTGTTCTCCACTAAGGCATCTGCTTGAACCATGTGAGCTATCAACTCCGCTTCCATGATGTCGTTAATCATGTGTTCCAGAGTCATTCCTAGTGCCAGTGGCTGAATGTGATCCCTGACATCAGGTGGCAGTCCTTCTCGGAGTAGTTGCAATGCCCGAAACTCTGGGTCTCCCATTTCTGGAATATGAGGCAACATAGCCTCCTGAAATCTTCGACAATAATGGCCCATCGACTCTCCCGGATAAGCATGCCAATCATACACATAGTTAAGATATCGGACAAGATTCATGTCACGATAAATTTCTGGATCCCGATAATGTCCGTTGGCGTCTTCCTCTAGTGGAGGTCCAAAACGAGCAGTGATAACCTGGCGAAAGTTTTCCCATGATCCTCCCTGAACTTCTTGTTCTCCTGTTATCCTCCACCACAATCTAGCATCTACTGCTAGACAACGACTTGCTAACGATACCTGTAGATGGGGTGGAATATGACCTATTCGGAATATAGCCTCCATGTCGTGAAGCCATGATGCGAGTGTCACAGTTCGTCTAGATCCATCAAATACTAGAGGAGACATCGTGAAAAATGCGTAGGCTGCACCTCGATCGTCGTCCATTTTCCTCAAATCTAGATTATACAAATTCATAATATAAATACGAAATATTTGTTTAACTTACAATGACTGTGGCGCAGGCAAGCAAACTGTGAAACCGGAAGGTAGGAACTAAAGCTCTGATACCAACTCTTGCGACGACCCGCCTAGCGCTGGCCGTTACCATACATTCTTACATAATAATAGATGAAAATTTAGACAGAAATTTTTTTTTTTTAACAACTGATAAGTATTGTTTAACTTGGAAAGTCCATAATAAACATTTATATCCATACATATACTTATACATAATTACTTATAGCGGAAATGTGTTTTTGTACTTAAATACATCATATTTAGCGTAGCATTATTTAACAAAAAGAAACGTAGTGATTCCGTCCCACAGTTTCACAGCTTTGCCTTGCCATGCTCCACCGCCTTGTATCAAGAAATACTGCATGGTTGCTTACCTACAGCATAAACTTAAAACATGAGCTTTCGCTCAGCAAGCACAACTATTTATCCACAAAACATATCATGATAACATAATGCATGAACCATTTATGATCAATTTTTGTTTTCATAAGTTAGCATAGATTTTGGGCCCTTACATAACTTAACATGAATGTACGTACCGTGGCGCGCTGCCATGGAGTGGTTGGGGCGGCCAGCCCTGTCCAACTCAAACCATGAACCAAACCCGACCTGACGCGGGTCGATACGACATATAGCTTCCTGCTTATATTAAAAGTCTTGTTCTTGTCTTATTTCATACTTGAAATGTTGTTTCATATTCATAACCAGTTTCTTAACTGAAGCTGGGGTTTCATATTTTACCAACTCATTATTCTTTAATGAGCATACTTCGTGATGTCATAATATCACATTTCTCATCATATCAACATACATATTATAAACATACATTCATGAACTTGAAAACATACATGCCATACATTCATCATTTCTTGCATACATACATGCCATACATTCATCATTTCTTGCATACATACATGCCATACATTCATCATTTCTTGCATACATACATGTCATACATTCATCATTTCTTACATACATACATGTCATTCGTACTTTAATATTATCATATCTTAAAAATGTATATACATACATATCATAAATATTTCTTATACACATAACCTTATAAACTTGATATCATACAAGTCATAACGTTTTATCATGCTTATATCATTATAAACTTGAAAGCATTCAACAAACAATTTTTTGTTTATGCTGTAGGCGGAGTCGTACTTACCGTTACTGCGCCTTGAATCACAATCTTTCACTCAAACAGGTCGTTTCCCTGTTTTCAAGAAAAATCATAGGATGAGTATCATCCTATCATAATAACACAATGATTCTAATTGCTAACAACCATTCCTAAATTTCAACTCCTTTTTGAAATTTAGTAAAAACTCTAATCATTTTGAAAATCGGGTTCCAAAACCAATTCATAAAGTTTAGTTCTTTTCTTATAAATCTGTTTCGAATCTGGAAAAGTTTTCTTCATTAAAGTTGTAGATATTGAAGTCTCCTACAACTTTTGTTTTAACCTCAAACTTCAAATCAACCTTTAACATGCTTATTTTTGCCTTATAAAATTTTTCGACCAAACTTACTGTTCAATATTTGGTCTCGGGTTTTTATAGAAATAAAGGTCTTAAAAGCCTTATTTTCAAAAACTGGCCGCGTTGGCCCCTAGGATTTTCCTTCCTCTACAACTTTGCAGTTTTAACTTTTTAAAGATTCGGCCTCTAAAGGCCTCTAAATTTTGTTTCAGAAAAAACTGCTCGGATAGAGACTTAATCTAGCATACAAAAATCCTAGTGCATGTATCTTACAAAATTAAACTCTTGCTTAGTCATATTAATCATTCTCTTAATTCATAAATGGAGAACTAGAGGATAACAATATTTACCTCAAGTTTCACTGATGAAATTCTTAATCTAGGGTAATTGAGATTTCTCTTACACTAAACCGAAAAATCTTTTTCTAGTTTTCTTTTCTTTTCTTTTCTCTCTTTTCTTTCTTCGGTTTCTATAGCAGGAGGGGAAGAGTTTATGCTGCTCAAAGGTGTGTGTGAGTGTTGGCTAACCAAATGACACAATAGCATCTTCACCTATTTATAGATGAAACACAATTTTCCAAAATTGCTAACTAACCCCTAAAGATACCCTAGTTTGTTCTTTGGTCCCTACAAGAGACCAATTTGGTCTTGTCTTCTTGAAGGGTGGCCGGCCACTCTTGTGTCTTTCATGCCAAGTAACCCAAGCTAGGGTTGCTTACTCATGTGGCCTAGGGACCATGAGGTGTCCCCTCCTTGGTGTGGCCGGCCTTGGGTGGAAGTCATACATGCCTTGGTTTGCCAACAAGCAAAGCTAGTATGCTTACTAAGCTTGCCTAGGTGCAAAGGTGTCAAGCCCTAAAGGAGTTCAAGAATTCCATCTTTGGTAAATTGGGAGATAGTCCTTGAAGTCAAGCTATTTTTCTCCTTGGTCCCTATGTGTTGGCCGGCCATGCTTCATCCAATATGCCAAGCAAGCCAAGCTAGAATTGCTTGCTCATCAAGGCTACACTTTGAGGTGGCACATCCTTGGTGTGGCCGGCCCTAGGGTGATGTGTGCAAGCCTTGGCTTGCCAAGGAAGCTAGGCTAGGCAACCTAGGGTGTGTCAATGTCTTGGCTATCCATGTGAGCAAGGCTAGAGTAGCTTACTCACCCTAGCTACAAAATGATGTGTCATTCACTAAGGATGGCCGGTCTTGGTGTTGGCTTAGCAAAGCCTTGGCTTGCCAAGTAGGTGGAGCTAGGTTTGCTTACTCACCAAGGCTAGGCCATGAGATGTCATTTCCTCATGGTGGCCGGCCTTGGTGTGGTGGCTTAGGCAAACATGAGCTTGCCAAGTGAGCAAGTCTAAGGATGACTTACTCACCAAGGCTATACCACGATGTGTCGGTTCCTTGGATGGTCGGCCTTTGGTGCCTAGGTGTGCAAGCCTTGGCTTGCCATGGTTGCAAGGCTAGGGGTGACTAAGCCAAGCTATCACCTAGGGTTTCTCCCCTATGTGGCCGGTTTTGGTGTAACCAAGTGAGACAACATTGCTAAATGTGTCTTAACATAAAATCAACCAACCATACTAAAGTGTTAAAACACTAAACTTAGGGTTTGATTTGTAAACTTCTATTAACACTTAAAATCTTCTAATTTGCATAACCTTTTTCAAGAACAAGGTTACTTGCTCATCAAGCCATGACGTGGCCGGTTCCCATGGTGACACATGGCATAATGGGATTGGTTTTAGCTAGAATTTTCAAAAACGATCTTAACTTGACATCCTTGATTTCCAACCAAACTAACTAAACTAAAAATGGGTCATTGACTTAATTGAACTAAGAAACTTTACTTAAGGAGTCCCTGGTTCAAAAATTTACATAATTGCTGATAAGTTTACAATCTTTTTCAAAATTGCACAATGGCCCCTAAAGACAAAATATTTGCACTTTAGTCCCTATGACTTGGCCAATTTTTTATTTTTATTTTTTATAAGCCTTTAAACATCAAGTTTTTACTAAATCCTTCCTCAAAAGACTTTTTAGCTTCAAAATCATAAAACTTTTCTTAATTTACAAATTGACCCCTAAACATAAAATATTTGTATTTTGGTCCCTGTGAGGTGACCAATCATAGTAATGACACTTGTCATCAGAGGTGTCATCCTTAAAGGTCTGGTTTGGCTTATCTCCCAAATGCAGTCCTTTCGTAAAATAACATAAAATCATAAAGCATAAACTTACACCTTTTTCTTTTAACAAAAAGGTCTTAAACTTGCATAACTAACTTATTTGAATCTTTTAACTAAAGATTCAACAACTTTTCATAGAAACATATCATACATATAACATAAACAGACTTTGATTCTTAACAAAAGAAATCATAAGTTTACAAACAAGTTGGTTATTACAATGATTGTGAAATTCTTTACCACCCTGGAAAAGCAAATAAAGTGGCAGATGCGTTAAGCAGGAAGTCATCATGTATGCTTATGTCAGTTGAAATGTTATCCAAGCCTCTCCAAAAAGAAATTTCTGATTTCGAATTGGAACTTATAACGGGGAAACTGGCTGCTTTGACTCTTCAGTCCAATCTCTTAGAATCCATTAAGTGTTATCAAGAAAAAGATTCCTTTCTGCTAAAGATTCAACTTCTTGGTGGAGAAGATAAGGAATTTAAGACATCTACAAATGGACTAATTCTCTTCAAAGGAAGGATTTGTGTTCCTAACTTTGAATTTCTTAGGAAACAAATCATGTCGGAAGCACATGAAATGCCATATTCAGTTCATCCTGGAGCTACTAAGATGTATAAGGACCTCAAAGAGAATTTTTGGTGGCCGAACATGAAAAGAGAAATTGCTGAATTTGTATCAAAATGCCTAACTTGTCAGAAAGTTAAGGCTGAACACCGACAACCTGGCGGAGATCTTCAAAAGATAGAACTCCCAGAATGGAAATGGAAACAAACCACCATGGATTTCGTAGTTGGATTACCCAGGACCGCAGGTGTAAATGATATGATTTGGGTGATTGTAGATAGATTAACCAAATCAGCCCATTTCATTGCTATTAAAGCCACCTTTTCAGTTGAGAAATTAGCTGAAATTTATGTATCTCAGATTGTTAGGTTGCATGGAATTCCAAAATCCATTATTTCAGATCGAGATGGGCGTTTTACTTCGCGATTTTGGAAAAGTGTTCACACAGCTATGGGATCAAGGTTGAAGTTCAGTACCGCTTTTCATCCTCAAACAGATGGACAATCGGAACGCACTATCCAAACATTAGAAGATATGTTGAGATCTTGTGCTCTGGGTTTTAAGGGAAACTGGGATCAAAAGTTACCCTTGATCGAATTTTCGTATAATAATGGCTATCACGCTTCAATTGGTATGGCTCCATTTGAAGCGTTATATGGAAGAAAGTGTCGATCTCCTATCCATTGGCAAGAAGTTGGACAGAAGCAACTTCAAACTACGGATTTCATCAGAAAAACCTCAGAAGACATCAAGATGATCAAACAACGACTCGATGTAGCTTTCAGTCGACAGAAGAGTTATGCTGATAAACATCGAAGACCCTTAGAATTCCAAGTTGGAGTTTCTGTTTTTCTTAAAATTGCTCCAATGAAGGGAATTATGAGATTTGGTAAGAAAGGAATGCTTAGTCCAAGATATATAGGCTACTTTTGAAATTCTCGAAAGAATTGGAAAAGTAGCCAACAAGCTTGCTTTGCCGCCAGCTTTGGCTTTTGTACATGATGTTTTTTATGTTTCAATGTTAAAGAAATATGTACCTGATCTTCTCATGTGCTAAGACAAGAACCAATTGAAGTACAAACGGATTTGACTTATGAAGAAAAGCCAATCCGGATTCTGGATCGGGAAGAAAAGGTTTTAAGAAACAAAACCATTCCAATGGTTAAAGTATTATGGCAGAATCATAATATTGAAGAAGCAACGTGGGAAGTAGAAGAAGAAATGAGAAAGAACTATCCCTACTTGTAGTGATTTTCGGGGACGAAAATTTTTAAAGGGGGGTAGATTGTAATAACCAACCTGTTTGTAAACTTATGATTTCTTTCGTTAAGAATCAAAGTCTGTTTATGCTATATGTATGATATGTTTTCTATGAAAAGTTGTTGAATCTTTTGCTAAAAGATTCAATAAGTTAGTTATGCAAGTTTAAGACCTTTTGTCAAAAAGGGTAAATTTATGCTTTATGATTTTATGTTAGTAGTTCTTAAATTTAGGAAAAATCCTATATGCAGTTCAGATAAGTTCTGGATAATGGTCCAGTATCAGTATACTGTTACAGTTCAAAACAGTAATTAAGTATCTATGTTAGTATGAAAATGAGCTGCATTTAGAAGATATGTCAACGAGGTCTTATAATATGACATTTCATTTTTAATAGATAACAAGTGTCATTGCCAAAACCGGTCATCTTACAGGGACCAAAATGTAAATATTTTATGTTTAGGGGTCAATTTACAAATTTAAGAAAAATTTATGATTATTAATTTTTAGAAGTTAAGAAAGTTCTTTAGAGGAGGATTTAGCAAGAATTTAATGTTCAAAAGCTTAACCTTAGCCGGCCACCTCATAAGGACTAAAGTGCAAATATTTTGCCTTTAGGGGTCAATGTGCAATTTTGGAGAAAATTGTGGACCTATAAGCAAATTGTAAAATTTTGAACTATGGACTTTTTAAGTTAAATTTCCTAGTTCAACTAAGCTAATGATCTATTACAAGTTTAGTTTAGTTAGAAATTAAGAAATAAGTTAGGATTGGATGATTCCAAATTCTAATTTGGACCAATCCTATTTGTCCATGTGGATAGCCTAGGAAACCGGCCACCTCATGGTCTTATGAGCAAGAAATCTTGTTTTTAAAAGTGTATTATGCAAAGAGGAGAAATTTAAGTATCATTAAAAATTGACAAATCATGCCCTAAGTTTAGTGACTAAGCACTTTAATTTTGCTTGGTTGATTATGTTTTATGATTCAATTAGCAAGTTGTCCCATTTGGCACTCAATGGCCGGCCATCATGAGGATAAGACAACTCATGCCTCTAGCTTGGATGAGTCACCCTCCTAGCCTTGCTCTTTTGGCAAGCTAAAGTTACACAACTCATCACTATAACTGGCCATAACAAGGAGACAACACATCATGGCCTAGCTTTGGTGAGCAACTCTTCTAGCTTGCTCTCTTGGCTAGCTCAAGCTTTGCCAAATCACTAACCATGACCGGCAAGCATGAGGGAGGGATAGCTCATGGTCTAGCTTTGATGAATAACCTCCCTTAGCCTAGCTCCCTTGGCAAGCCAATGTTTGCACACCTCACCCCCCTAAGGCCGGCCATTACAAGGAAAAGCCACCTTATGTTTTTAGCTTTGGTGAGTAAGACCTATAGACTTGCCTACTTGGCAATTTGAGACATGAAAGGCCGGCCACCACATGAGGATCATGAGCAAATTTGTTGCTCTTAAGGATCAATAGGTAATTTACAAGAATATGAACCTCATTAGCACTTGACACCTCATGCTCTCTAGCCTTGCTTAGTAAGCATGCTAGCCTTGCTTATTGGTTAGCAAGAGCAAGCTTAAGGCTCCACCTAAGGCCGGCCAACCTAGGAAGAGGATACCTCATGGTTCCTAGCCTTGATTAGCAAGCTTTCCTAGCTTTGCTACTTGGCAAAATGAGACATGCTTGGCCGGCCACCACAAAGGAAGTAAGGGCAATTGTTTTTCTTGTGAGGACTAGTGAGCAATTTCAAGAAGTAGTGGTTCACCTATAAATAGGTGAAGGTGTCTTCAATTCATTTTGTTAGAGAACTTAATCAAACAGCATACCCTTTAGTTTCTGCCCTTAGGAGCCGAACCAAGAGGGAGGAGAAAACAAGAAAAATGGAGTGTTCGGTTTAGTGTAGGAGGTGTGAGGAAAATTTCAAAACCTTAGTTTACGAAATTCATCTGTGGAACTTGAGGTAAAAATTGTTATCCTCTAGTTCTTCATTTAAGTCCTAATTAAGATTTAAGTGTATGTTCAATAAGTATAAGTATGAATTAAATTTTAGAAGTTATATGCACTAAGGTTTTGATATGCTTGATTAGAGTTTCTAACCGGATAGTTTTTCTGAAACAAGATTTTGAGGCCCTTAGAGGCCGAATTTGAAAAACATCAAAACTGCAAAGTTATAGAGGAGGGAAAATTCTTGGGGCTTTGGTGGAAGGTTTTTGAAAATAAGGTCTTTAAGATCCTTGTTTTTATAAAAACCCAAGACCAGGTTATGAAATTGTAATTATTGTCGAAAAATTTTCAAAGGATAAAACAACCAAGTTAAGGACAGAATTGACTTGTGAGTTAAAAACAAAAGTTGTAGGAGACTTCAATATCTACAACTTTTATGAAGAAAACTTTTTCAAATTTAAAATAGATTTGTAAGAAAAAGAACAAAAATATTATAAATAAGTTTTAAACGCAGTTTTTTAGAATTCTAGAGTCTTACTAAATTCAAAAAGGAGTTGAGTTTTAGGGTTTGTGTTTTGTAATAGGATAGTAACTAGAGTTATTTGTGATATTATGATAGGATGATTCTTATCCTATGATTTTATTGAAAACAGGAAAGCAACCTGTTTAAGTGGAATATTTTAATTCAAGGTGCAAAGTAACTGGTAAGTACGACTCCGCCTACAGCATAATCAAAAATGTTTTTGTTGTATGTTTCAAGTTCATGGTAATATGTGTAATGCCCTAGAAATTCATAAGCTCGATTCATGAATTATTATTATGGATTTCTTCATTAATACGATTTTAATAAATTATTTTGATGAATATCAAATTTCAAGATCATGAACGACTGTATATGTATCATCAGTGTGATGATGTCGATGATTTAACGATGTTGAATTTCTCTATTTAAATGAAAATTTATTATGTCGCATTAGGGGGATGACGATAATTTTTGGGAAGAACCCCGATTTTCATTAATCGGTCGATTTGATGGTCTAGTATTTATTTTGATCATATCAATAACCAAGCTTTGAGAGCATGATTTGGAATTAATGTGTCACATGGATAGAAAATGAATTATTAGTGTTTACTCTTAGGAAATCCAATGGTGGAAAATTGATCAAAAACCATGCTTGATTTTAAATCAATGGTGTAGATTTAATGCTAGAGAATCCTAGGCAAATCAAGGGCCAAATTTTAGGTGTTAAGTGACCAATAAGAACTTAGGGTAAGGATTGGTGTGTTGGAAGATCCAATGGATGAGAATGAAGATGACAACTTGGATCAAGGGTGGAAGTTGGAAGAAAGAAAAACAAAATAAAAATGAGAATCCTAGGGGAGAGGATCCGGATTTTTAGTTCAAGAATCAAGAGGAAAGTTGAACAAATGAGTGAAAGGGAAAGTCGTGCATGCATGCAACTTCATGTAAGAGATGGCATGGTTTCTTTTGGCAATTTGACCTAAGGAAGAGGCAAGTGAAAATGACCCATTATCTCAACTTTATTGAACCAAGTTTCACCCCAAAAATCTTCCCAAAAGTGCCGGCCATTCAAGGGGCTAGTTCAGCCAAATATTTTCAAATTTCATCCCTCAAAAGACAGCTCTATCAAGACCAAAGTTGGCTAAGCACAAACCCCTAACACCCCATTTTCTTTCTCACACAAGTTAAGCTCTCAAACCCTAACTCTCTAACCACCACCAAGCTCTAAACAAAACCAAGAACCACCAACAATATTCTCCATCTCCAACACCCCTCAAGCACTCTCCTCTATCCATTTTCAAGCTCTAAGAAACCCCATCTCCAAGATCGAAGAAGTGTAAGACGAAGTTAGAGGACGTATTACTAGAGGTAACCTAGTGGTAATCTTTATGTTTTAGTCATTTTTGAAGAACTAAAACATGATGTTTAGTTATGATCTTAATATTAGACTTGTTCTTACCTAGGAAAAGTTTTGTGAAGGACTTGGAAGGTTCGAGATCTTAAAGGATCTCCGGAATATTTCGGTAAGATCTATGACCCTTGTTGAAGTTTATAGCAGTTGTGATGATATAGCATGCATGAGAGAACTTGGTATAAAAAAATAAATTATATTTTAAGATTCTACAGAAGATAAGCTTCATTTTAGGCTTTGGAATCACTCGATTTGCTTTTATATGTCAAAAGTTATGTGCCTTTGAAGTTGTGACACTAAAATAAAGAGAAAATGAACATCCGAGACACAGCATAGCCACGGGTTTACTGAACTCCGAACCTTTTAGACTCAAAATTTTGGATTATAAGTTAGAGAACTAAAAAATAGATTCTTTAAGCTTTCCAATGATGTGTCTTACGCCTTGAACGGATAAATGTGCGATTTTTGACGAATTTTACAAGTTTGGGCTACGAACCGAAAATCCTTACTGGAACCCAGTACTAGCCACGGATTTTGTTGATTTTGACTAAGCAAACCATAATTTTTTATAAAACTGTTCTTATTATACAAAATAGACATTATAAGCTTTCCAATGACATATTGTTTGTCTTATTTGGACTTGTAAGTAAATTGTTATGATTTTTCTAATCTTACCTATGAATCTGGATTTGTAGTTCAAATGTGAAACCAACAGTAACAAAACTTAAGTTATTGGAATGAATCACTCAAGTAATAAAGGAAATAACTTTACCACTGTAAAGTAGACATCTTAAGCTTCAAAATGAGATATCATACGTTTAAAACGGATATGTACATAAATTTTAATAAATCCCTTAAGATTGTAGTGTAATATGGTAATATAAGATTTTACCATAAGACACTTGGAAAAACGTCCACATTAATACTTGAAATACTTAAAATCTTGGAAAACAAGTTATAAAGACAGAAACTAGATATTTCAAACTTTCCATTAAGTCATCGAGTGTCCAAAACGGAATTATACTCAAGTCTAAATAAATCTTACAAGTTAAAATCCTATACCGATAAAACGATTAAACATTAAAATGTGACATAATGGTAAGTCATGACATATGAACATATTTAGTTATGAATTGATTTTAAGTGTATGATCAAATAATGTGAAAACCCTAACTTTATAAAATTAAATCACAAGTTTTAAATGGGCCAAGATAAAGTATACTAGATGGTTACCAAGCATATACCAAGAGATTACCTTAGCCTAACTAGATGAACATAACTTAGGGGTTGGGCTAGCCCAATAATCAAAGAGAGGTATACCCATAGGTGATTCCTTGTCACCTTGATTGATTTATTAATTAATTACTTAATTAATTAATTAATTAATTAATTAATTAATACATAACCAAATGTAATTAATAAAGTACTTAATTAATTAATTGATTAATAATTAGTTAATTAATTAGAAGAGTTAACATATAATGATTAAGGTTTTTATGTTAAATAATTACATAATTATAATACATGATTAATTTGAGATTAATTAATCATTAATTATTGATATAATTATCAAATAATTATGGATGACTAACTAGACATTAACTACACATAAATTATTAGATTAGTCAAATTATTAATTATTACTATTAGAATTAATAATTAATAATTATTATATGAAAAAGAATATTTAAATAACATGATTAAATTTTTTTAAGTCAATTAAAAACTATATAATTTAATTATAATTATTCAATTAAATAAAGTAATAATTAATATTACTTAATTTATTAATTAATTTATTAATTAATTAATCAAAATAATTAATTAAATTAAATTAATTAAATAATAATTAGTAGGAATTTATTATAACACTTAATAATTAATAAGAATTAATTGTTAAGGTTAATTACGATATAAGTAAAATAAGTTCACTATAGTTTATAAAATAAATAAATAAAGTAATATTACTATAATTCTATCTAATAATGAGATATTGTTAATCAGGACAATTTCTCAAATCGGCATAGTAGGATATACAACTTCGGAAGTTTAAGTACATAAGACAGGTAAGTACAAACCTCACCTACAGCATGGAATAAGATGTTTTTCTTTGTTGATGCTCTACGTTTGCTATGACTTGACTTGTTGATGTGATGAGTATATGAGTTATACGTATTGCTTTGATTAAGTATTTGATATGCATAATTCCTCTTACACTGACATGATCGGCATGCCTCACATATATTTATGCTATGATGATAGATGCATAGTGACATGTAAATCTACACATTGTCACAATTAATAAGAATGAGGCAAATAAAAAAATAGGATTAAGTGTCGTACCAACCTCCAATTAGTGAGAGGATATGATAAGAACGAAAGTTATAAAATATGACCTTGGAGGCTGTTAGAGGATCGCTCCCCTAACTCCCCATTGGTTGCGCGCATATGGGTACGACATAGGGGCCCTTAAGTAGATAAGATGTGTAAATAATAAAGCATAATTGAACACATATAGTTCACATGCATTTTTAAATATTCATGATGTTACATGTGATGATATGATTTAATGAAAATGATTTGTGAGATATTGTTTGTACTTGCTGAGCGAAAGCTCATCATTGTGTGTTCGTGCTGTAGGTAACGCAGGTAAGCAACCCATTTCTTAGATGTTTTATGGACTGGCGAAGCTGTGTGGAGGCGATGAAGGACGGGAGTGGGATACCACCACGAATTAAATTTCCGCATTTAGATTTCGCAAAACTATTTTGTATTGACTATATTTATAATTATGTTCCAATGTTTTGATACTACTAAACTAGTATGAGTATTTTACAAGAAGAGACTTTAGACTCTTTCCCTATAATTTTTATGAAGTTATAACGGTTTTAAATTAGATAATTAGTTGCTAGAGGTTTTCAATTTCCTCAGTTACAAATTTTAGTGATTCTAACTTTTGTTGTACGAATATGATTTAAAAAAAAAAAAAATTTATGTATTTTCGGAACCAAACGTAAAAGAGTGTTAAGACTAAGTTAAATAAGAATAAGTAAGCTAGGTAATGGGCCGAAAAGCTGGGTCGTTACAGTTGGTATCAGAGCCGGTATCCTGCCATCCTACCTTACGTCGTTTCCACATCAGTTTCATGCCTGTCTAAGTAAGTTAGAATTTCATTTTATTTTATTTTTATTATTTGTAGATTTATTGACCTTAATTTTAAAACTAGGCATCCCTATATTATCATCATGCCACCAATTAGAGGATCATCATCCGAAGACACACTTCTTAGTGAGCTCGGTGCCAAAATAACGGCTGTATTTCGGAGAGCCAAACCCGATCACTACTATGGAGAAACTCATCCGGGAGATTGGCTACATCATATCGAGTCCTTATGTAGCTCGTGTGGCATAACACGGGGGGCGTGGTCGAGACTAGCAGTAATCCAGCTGAGGGGTGCTGCTAAGCGTTGGTGGGAGTCTATTGGACAAGACTTGAACCTCATACACTGGAGAGATTTTCGTCGCAACATTACGGAGTACTTTGTAGGTCCTTTCCTTTACCGAGAGAGGAGGGCTGATTTGACGTATGCACAAGGACGTCGCTTCTTTACTCGGGCGGCGAGGTGGGCACCTGTTCATGGTGAGAGCATGCAAGAGTACAAACGCCGATTCGAGGAGGACCTCCTAGTCGAGTGCCCTTATGAACTGCGCCAAGAAGACGCATGTGAGTTGTTTTGGCAGGGAGTTCCCCACGAGATACGAGCACTTGTGTACTTTCCCCGACCATATCCAGATTACGACCACTTATGCTCAGAGGTCATTTACGCCGAGCTGCACTTAAGAGCAGAGAGGGTAGATACTCCTCCAGCAAGGGAGTTGGAGGATGTGGAGGATGCTAGCAGCCATGTTGAGGCACCAGCCCCGAACCAACCAGAAGCCGTGGGAGACGATGATGCACGCATTGGTTCAGAAGAGGAGGACCCCACCGAGGTTTTCTCTGAAGGAGGAGATGACGAGACTGATGGTCCATGAGTATTAGTAGGAGATCGAGTGTAGTAGTTACTATTAAATAGTTTGTTGTTTGTCGTGGATGTTTTATCTATTATCTATTTTATGTGTTTGGTGACGCCTGTGTTATCTTTATGATTTATGTATTCTCTATGACTAATTATGACCAATGTGGTTGATCGTTATGTGAACTTATGATTATGTGATGTTATGACATGATGCGTTTAAGATGTGATATGCCATGATTTATGAGTCGTACCTCTATCATTATGTTTAAATGAAACTCACGTCATAAGACTATACTTAAGTTATTATAACTGGGTGTGAGATATTAAACAAGCATGGCTCTTTTAGGTTGAACACTAGAGTTATACATAAAGTCATGGTACGTCCTCGAGCGGCAGCAGCAAGACAACCGCAAAAAGCGAACCTTGCTGAAATGGTAGTTAACCTACAGCGCAGATTGGAGGACCAGGAGCGCGAAATGCAAAATCTCCGCGAGCAGCTTGCTCAACAAAATCAAGAAGTACCCCCTCCACCAGCTGTCCCAGCTCAACCTGCAGCACCAGCTATGCCTGCGGCACAAGCCGGCCAACCTGTGATTCGACAAGAACCTTTGTATGAGAGGTTCCGACGTATGAAACCACCAGAATTTGAGGGATTCACCAATCCTTTGGAGGCTGAGGAATGGTTAACCTCCCTTCAAATAGTCTTGAACTTTATGAACCTCACTGATCAAGAAAAAGTGTTTTGTGCTTCCTATGTCATGAAGAAGGATGCTCGTTATTGGTGGGAAACTGTGCAAATGAGGAGGAATGTACTTGAGATGACATGGAATGATTTCATTCAAGAATTCAACGACAAATTCTACAATCGGATGGCTATGAAAGCACAACAGAATGAATTCAACAACATCAAGCAAGGCACTATGTCCGTAACTGAGGCTGTCCGCAAGTTCGACCAACTAGCAAGACTCTGTCCTCACCTTGTGCCAACTGAGGATGAAAGAGTTAGGCGGATGTTGGACATGTTTCGCCCTGAGATAGCGGTAGTGATCGATAGTGGCGAGAAACCACCTACGACTGTTGCTGAATGTGTCGAAAGAGCACTACGCGCTGAGTATCGTCTTGCTCAAGCTAAACAAGAGAGGGCCAAGTTCTTTGAAGAGAAAAAGAAAGAGAAGTCGCAATCGAAGAAGAACCAAGGAAATCAACTAAACAACCAGGGAAATAGATCCAATCCTAACGGCAATCACTTTAATCATAACCACAACAAGCGAAAGGGGAATTTCAATGGAAATAAGAACCAGAAAAACCACCCTCAAAAGAAAAACAACACTGTTTACCCTACATGCACCAAATGTGGGAAGAAGCATCCAGGGGAATGCAAACTAGGCTCAAATACTTGTTATTTATGTGGTAAGGAGGGTCACTATGCCAAAAATTGCTTTTCCAACAAGCAGAATCAGATTGGGCAGAACCAGCTAAAGCCGCAAGGGACTCAACTCCACAACATGCAAGCCAAAATCGAGGGCCCACAGATTTTCCAAGGACGTTTGGAGGCCCCGCCAGGACCGAACGCTCACATTTTCGCCTATACCAAGAATGATGTTGAAGCTGGAACCTCGAATGTGGTGACAGGTCAGCTTTCTGTGGCCAACCAAGATGCACATATTTTATTTGATTCTGGAGCAACTCATTCCTTTGCATCACATACATTTGCTAGGAAGCTCACTCAATTTAGGGATAGAATCAATCAAACCTTTAGAACGGCCTTACCTTCAGGGCAAACTTTGTTGTCAAGTTATTGGTTACGTCATGTGCCAATAATTATTGCTGGTAGAGAACTGTTCGTTAATCTAATTATTTTAGAAATGTTCGACTATGACGTCATCTTAGGGATGGACTTTTTAGGAAAGTACAATGCGAACATTGAATGTCGGGCACGTAAGGTGACATTCAAACCCGATAGAGCAGAAGAGTTCGAATATGTCAATATTTCTGAGAAGCAACCGAGAATGATGATTTCCGCCATGAGGGCACGAAGAATGCTACATAGCGGATGCGTTGGATACCTAGCCAACATCGTGGATACGACGAATGAAGAACGATCTAAACCGGAAGATGTGGCAGTAGTCAGAAGCTTTGTCGAGGTTTTTCCAGAAGACTTACCTGGAATACCTCCTGATCGTGAGATTTCATTTGAAATCGAATTGATGCCCGGTACAGCACCAATATCCAAGGCTCCATACCGCATGGCCCCAGCCGAACTCAAGGAATTGCAGACGCAACTTCAAGAACTTTTGGATAAGGGATTCATACGTCCGAGTTACTCACCTTGGGGCGCACCCGTCTTATTCGTCAAGAAGAAGGATGGTACGTTAAGGATGTGCATTGACTACTGTGAGCTCAACAAGGCGACCATCAAGAATAAGTATCCTCTTCCAAGAATCGACGACCTCTTCGATCAGCTTAAAGGAGCATCAGTCTTCTCTAAGATCGACTTACGCTCCGGTTATCACCAACTGAAGATTAAAGAAGGCGATGTCCCAAAGTCAGCATTTCGTACACGTTACGGTCACTATGAGTTTTTAGTCATGCCATTTGGATTGACGAATGCACCTGCAGCTTTCATGGATTTGATGAATCGTGTATTCAAGGAATATTTAGACAAGTTTATCATTGTGTTCATTGATGATATCCTGATCTACTCGAAGACCCAAAAAGAGCATGAAGAGCATTTGAGGATCGCTCTCCAAACTCTAAGGAACCACCAGCTCTATGCAAAATCTCTAAATGTGAATTTTGGCTTGACAAGGTTCAATTTCTTGGGCACGTGATCTCCAAGGATGGAGTATCTGTCGACCCATCCAAGATCGAAGCTGTGAGCAAGTGGCCAGCACCGAAGAGTGTGACTGAAGTGCGAAGCTTTTTAGGTTTAGCTGGCTACTACAGAAGATTTGTTGAAGGATTCGCGAAATTAGCCGCACCTCTTACCGCACTTACTCGGAAAGGAAAGAAGTATGAATGGACGGAGAAATGCGAGGAAAATTTCCAAGAATTGAAGAAGAAGCTCACTAGTGCTCCTATTCTCACGATTCCATCAGACGAGGGAGAGTTTGATATCTACAGCGACGCATCCAAGATGGGCTTAGGAGCAGTTTTGATGCAAAACGGGAAAGTCGTGGCTTATGCCTCACGGCAATTGAAGGAGCATGAGAAGAACTACCCGACCCATGATTTGGAACTAGCAGCTGTGGTGTTCGCCCTTAAGATTTGGCGACACTATCTTTACGGCGTTAAATGTCAGATTTTTATAGATCATAAAAGTCTTAAGTACATTTTCACCCAGAAAGAACTCAACATGAGACAAAGAAGATGGTTAGAATTGGTTAAGGATTATGATTGTGAGATTCTTTATCATCCCGGGAAGGCCAACAAAGTCGCTGATGCACTGAGTCGGAAGTCGTCTGCCACTCTCATGTCAATTCAAGCACTACCACAACCACTTCAAGAAGATATTTTCAAGCTTGGAATTGAGCTCATTACAGGAAAACTTTCCTCATTGACTCTCCAGCCTACAATTCTTGGTGAGATTAAAGAAGCTCAGGGGCTCGATCCTAGTTTGGTCAGGATAAAGAAGGAAGTCATGGAAGGGAAAGAAACTGATTTTGACATGTTAGATGATGGCATCCTTCATTTTAAAGGTAGGTTATGTGTGCCTAGCAATGAAGAACTTCGGAAGCAGATTCTATCGGAGGCCCATGACACTCCATACTCCATCCATCCCGGAGCGACTAAGATGTATAAGGACTTGAAGGAGCATTTTTGGTGGAACAAGTTGAAGAACGACGTGGCTGAATTTGTGAGTAAATGCCTAACCTGTCAGAAAGTTAAGGCAGAGCACAAGCGACCAGCTGGGCAATTACAACCCATTGAAGTCCCAGAGTAGAAATGGGAGCAAATCACTATGGATTTTGTGGTCGGATTGCCAAAAACTATTGAAGGTTATGACGCCATCTGGGTAATCGTAGATCGTTTGACTAAATCAGCACGTTTCATAGAAATTAAAGTGACTTATTCCTTGGAAAAGCTGGCGGAATTGTATGTATCTAATGTCGTTAAGTTGCACGGCATTCCCTTATCAATCATTTCAGACCGCGATAGCCGTTTCACCTCCACTTTTTGGAAAAATGTTCAGCGAGAATTAGGAACTGAGCTCAAGTTTAGCACTGCTTTTCACCCTCAGACGGATGGTCAGTCCGAACGAACCATTCAAACCTTAGAGGATATGCTTCGTGCTTGTGTTATGGACTTCAAGGGTGCATGGAATAAGAAATTACCTTTGATTGAATTCTCCTACAATAACAGTTATCAGGCGACAATCGGGATGGCACCCTATGAAGCACTCTATGGTAGGAAGTGCCGATCACCAGTACACTGGCATGAAACAGGGGAGAAGCAATTGGAAACCACAGATTTCATTATCAAGACCACTGAAGCAGTCAAGAAAATACGACAACGAATGGAAGCAGCTCAATGTCGACAGAAGAGCTATGCTGACAAGCGAAGGAGGCCTCTTGAATTTCAAAAAAGAGACTTTGTTTTCTTGAAGGTAGCACCAATGAAGGGCGTGATGCGATTTGGAAAGAAGGGCAAGTTGAGCCCGAGGTACATAGGACCCTTTGAAATCACAGAACGCGTTGGTAAGGTAGCTTATAGATTAGCATTACCGTCAGAGTTGTCAACGGTGCACAATGTCTTTCATGTTTCAATGCTGAAGAGATATGTCCCAGATCCGTCTCACGTAATAAAGCATGAACCAATTCAAGTTCACGAGGACCTCACTTATGAAGAAAAGCCGGTACAAATTCTAGCTCGTGAGGAAAAGACTCTCAGAAACAAGACCATACCTCTTGTCAAGGTGTTATGGCGGAATCACAAGATCGAGGAAGCCACTTGGGAACGTGAAGACGAGATGAGGAAAAATTATCCATTTTTATTCTAATTTTCGAGGACGAAAATTTTGTAAGGAGGGTAGATTGTAATGCCCTAGAAATTCATAAGCTCGATTCATGAATTATTATTATGGATTTCTTCATTAATACGATTTTAATAAATTATTTTGATGAATATCAAATTTCAAGATCATGAACGACTGTATATGTATCATCAGTGTGATGATGTCGATGATTTAACGATGTTGAATTTCTCTATTTAAATGAAAATTTATTATGTCGCATTAGGGGGATGACGATAATTTTTGGGAAGAACCCCGATTTTCATTAATCGGTCGATTTGATGGTCTAGTATTTATTTTGATCATATCAATAACCAAGCTTTGAGAGCATGATTTGGAATTAATGTGTCACATGGATAGAAAATGAATTATTAGTGTTTACTCTTAGGAAATCCAATGGTGGAAAATTGATCAAAAACCATGCTTGATTTGAAATCAATGGTGTAGATTTAATGCTAGAGAATCCTAGGCAAATCAAGGGCCAAATTTTAGGTGTTAAGTGACCAATAAGAACTTAGGGTAAGGATTGGTGTGTTGGAAGATCCAATGGATGAGAATGAAGATGACAACTTGGATCAAGGGTGGAAGTTGGAAGAAAGAAAAACAAAATAAAAATGAGAATCCTAGGGGAGAGGATCCGGATTTTTAGTTCAAGAATCAAGAGGAAAGTTGAACAAATGAGTGAAAGGGAAAGTGGTGCATGCATGCAACTTCATGTAAGAGATGGCATGGTTTCTTTTGGCAATTTGACCTAAGGAAGAGGCAAGTGAAAATGACCCATTATCTCAACTTTATTGAACCAAGTTTCACCCCAAAAATCTTCCCAAAAGTGCCGGCCATTCAAGGGGCTAGTTCAGCCAAATATTTTCAAATTTCATCCCTCAAAAGACAGCTCTCTCAAGACCAAAGTTGGCTAAGCACAAACCCCTAACACCCCATTTTCTTTCTCACACAAGTTAAGCTCTCAAACCCTAACTCTCTAACCACCACCAAGCTCTAAACAAAACCAAGAACCACCAACAATATTCTCCATCTCCAACACCCCTCAAGCACTCTCCTCTATCCATTTTCAAGCTCTAAGAAACCCCATCTCCAAGATCGAAGAAGTGTAAGACGAAGTTAGAGGACGTGTTACTAGAGGTAACCTAGTGGTAATCTTTATGTTTTAGTCATTTTTGAAGAACTAAAACATGATGTTTAGTTATGATCTTAATATTAGACTTGTTCTTACCTAGGAAAAGTTTTGTGAAGGACTTGGAAGGTTCGAGATCTTAAAGGATCTCCGGAATATTTCGGTAAGATCTATGACCCTTGTTGAAGTTTATAGCAGTTGTGATGATATAGCATGCATGAGAGAACTTGGTATAAAAAAATAAATTATATTTTAAGATTCTACAGAAGATAAGCTTCATTTTAGGCTTTGGAATCACTTGATTTGCTTTTATATGTCAAAAGTTATGTGCCTTTGAAGTTGTGACACTAAAATAAAGAGAAAATGAACATCCGAGACACAGCATAGCCACGGGTTTACTGAACTCCGAACCTTTTAGACTCAAAATTTTGGATTATAAGTTAGAGAACTAAAAAATAGATTCTTTAAGCTTTCCAATGATGTGTCTTACGCCTTGAACGGATAAATGTGCGATTTTTGACGAATTTTACAAGTTTGGGCTACGAACCGAAAATCCTTACTGGAACCCAGTACTAGCCACGGATTTTGTTGATTTTGACTAAGCAAACCATAATTTTTTATAAAACTGTTCTTATCATACAAAATAGACATTATAAGCTTTCCAATGACATATTTTTTGTCTTATTTGGACTTGTAAGTAAATTGTTATGATTTTTCTAATCTTACCTATGAATCTGGATTTGTAGTTCAAATGTGAAACCAACAGTAACAAAACTTAAGTTATTGGCATGAATCACTCAAGTAATAAAGGAAATAACTTTACCACTGTAAAGTAGACATCTTAAGCTTCAAAATGAGATATCATACGTTTAAAACGGATATGTACATAAATTTTAATAAATCCCTTAAGATTGTAGTGTAATATGGTAATATAAGATTTTACCATAAGACACTTGGAAAAACGTCCACATTAATACTTGAAATACTTAAAATCTTGGAAAACAAGTTATAAAGACAGAAACTAGATATTTCAAACTTTCCATTAAGTCATCGAGTGTCCAAAACGGAATTATACTCAAGTCTAAATAAATCTTACAAGTTAAAATCCTATACCGATAAAACGATTAAACATTAAAATGTGACATAATGGTAAGTCATGACATATGAACATATTTAGTTATGAATTGATTTTAAGTGTATGATCAAATAATGTGAAAACCCTAACTTTATAAAATTAAATCACAAGTTTTAAATGGGCCAAGATAAAGTATACTAGATGGTTACCAAGCATATACCAAGAGATTACCTTAGCCTAACTAGATGAACATAACTTAGGGGTTGGGCTAGCCCAATAATCAAAGAGAGGTATACCCATAGGTGATTCCTTGTCACCTTGATTGATTTATTAATTAATTACTTAATTAATTAATTAATTAATTAATTAATTAATACATAACCAAATGTAATTAATAAAGTACTTAATTAATTAATTGATTAATAATTAGTTAATTAATTAGAAGAGTTAACATATAATGATTAAGGTTTTTATGTTAAATAATTACATAATTATAATACATGATTAATTTGAGATTAATTAATCCTTAATTATTGATATAATTATCAAATAATTATGGATGACTAACTAGACATTAACTACACATAAATTATTAGATTAGTCAAATTATTAATTATTATTATTAGAATTAATAATTAATAATTATTATATGAAAAAGAATATTTAAATAACATGATTAAATTTTTTTAAGTCAATTAAAAACTATATAATTTAATTATAATTATTCAATTAAATAAAGTAATAATTAATATTACTTAATTTATTAATTAATTTATTAATTAATTAATCAAAATAATTAATTAAATTAAATTAATTAAATAATAATTAGTAGGAATTTATTATAACACTTAATAATTAATAAGAATTAATTGTTAAGGTTAATTACGATATAAGTAAAATAAGTTCACTATAGTTTATAAAATAAATAAATAAAGTAATATTACTATAATTCTATCTAATAATGAGATATTGTTAATCAGGACAATTTCTCAAATCGGCATAGTAGGATATACAACTTCGGAAGTTTAAGTACATAAGACAGGTAAGTACAAACCTCACCTACAGCATGGAATAAGATGTTTTTCTTTGTTGATGCTCTACGTTTGCTATGACTTGACTTGTTGATGTGATGAGTATATGAGTTATACGTATTGCTTTGATTAAGTATTTGATATGCATAATTCCTCTTACACTGACATGATCGGCATGCCTCACATATATTTATGCTATGATGATAGATGCATAGTGACATGTAAATCTACACATTGTCACAATTAATAAGAATGAGGCAAATAAAAAAATAGGATTAAGTGTCGTACCAACCTCCAATTAGTGAGAGGATATGATAAGAACGAAAGTTATAAAATATGACCTTGGAGGCTGTTAGAGGGTCGCTCCCCTAACTCCCCATTGGTTGCGCGCATATGGGTACGACATAGGGGCCCTTAAGTAGATAAGATGTGTAAATAATAAAGCATAATTGAACACATATAGTTCACATGCATTTTTAAATATTCATGATGTTACATGTGATGATATGATTTAATGAAAATGATTTGTGAGATATTGTTTGTACTTGCTGAGCGAAAGCTCATCATTGTGTGTTCGTGCTGTAGGTAACGCAGGTAAGCAACCCATTTCTTAGATGTTTTATGGACTGGCGAAGCTGTGTGGAGGCGATGAAGGACGGGAGTGGGATACCACCACGAATTAAATTTCCGCATTTAGATTTCGCAAAACTATTTTGTATTGACTATATTTATAATTATGTTCCAATGTTTTGATACTACTAAACTAGTATGAGTATTTTACAAGAAGAGACTTTAGACTCTTTCCCTATAATTTTTATGAAGTTATAACGATTTTAAATTAGATAATTAGTTGCTAGAGGTTTTCAATTTCCTCAGTTACAAATTTTAGTGATTCTAACTTTTGTAGTACGAATATGATTTTAAAAAAAAAAAAATTTATGTATTTTCGGAACCAAACGTAAAAGAGTGTTAAGACTAAGTTAAATAAGAATAAGTAAGCTAGGTAATGGGCCGAAAAGCTGGGTCGTTACAATATGAGTATGATAAATGTCTATGGCTTTCAAGTTCATGGTGATATAAGTATGATATATGTTATGGCTTTCAAGTTCAAGAAGATATGAGTATGATATATGTTTATGGCTTTCAAGTTCATGAAGATATGAGTATGATATATGTTTATGGCTTTCAAGTTCATGTTGATATGTTTATGATGAATGTTATAGCATGTATTTTTATATGATGAATATTTTGATATTATGGCATTACGAGGCATGCTCATTAACGATAAGTCACTCGGTAAGAATAAAAATTTGGTTTCAAGTAAGAAACTATTTATATGAATTGATTTTCAATTAAGTTAAAGCAAGAACAAGTTAAAGAAAAACTTTCAAGTATAATGGCAAGCAAGTTGCCTTGTGTCGTATCGACCCACGCTAGGTCGGGTTTGGTCCATGGTTTGAGTTGGACAGGACTGGTCGCCCCAACCACTCCATGGCAGCGTGCCACGATACGTACACTTATGTTATGTAAGGGCCCTAGAATTATGTTAAGTTAACACAACATAATGAAAGCATAAAGAATTCATGCATTACGTTTTATGAAATGTTTTGCGGATCAATAGTTGTGCTTGCTGAGCGAAAGCTCATAATTTATGTTTATGCTGCAGGAAAGCAAACTTATGGCAGTACATGATACAAGACGGTGGAGTGTGGCAATGCAAAGCTGTGAAACTGTGGGATTGGAAACTGCTACGCATTTTGTTAAGTTCTGCCATGTTTATTTTGATTATGTTGTATCTAAGTACAAAATTATGATAAGTAAATAAATTTATGTACATATATATATATATATATATGTAAGTGATTACTGCGAGTAATCCCAATTTCAAAGTTATATATATATATCGTTTGTAAAAAAAAAATGTAGTCCCAATGTTTGCATATTGTTAAGTAAGTTATCAAGTAAGTAAGTATGTATAGTAACGGTCTATGTTAGGCGGGTCGTTACATCCACGACCAATGCATAATTCAAGACTAACTGGCAGCATGCATGTTGAAGAGATATTAAATGGCCATGAAGACATAATACAAGGATTGATAAGTATGAAAGCAACAACATTCAGATTACTAAGTAACCTATTGGGTAATCGGGAATTATTGACGCCAACTTATAACATGAATGTAAACGAGCAGTTATTCATATTTTTGGCCATTTGTGCACAAGGCGCTACAAGCGGAGACATTTTGTATTTATTCCAGCACTCTAAAGAAACAACTTCACGTTGGTTCTTTAAAGTGTTGAAGGTTATTTGTTTGTTGAAGGACGAATTCATCCGACCACCTGACTACACGGCAGTGCAACAGTTGATTCTTGAGCATGCGGGAAAATATCGGCCATGGTTTGATGTACGTTATCGATATCAGCTAAGCACAATATCGTACGATAGGGCTTTAATAACAAGCTCTTACTGTAGATGATGGTACACATATTGATTGTTCTACTGTTTCATGCAGGGTTGTATTGGTGTTATTGATGGGACACACGTCCCATGTGTCCCACGGCATGAAAATGCTGACGGTTGGATTAATCGTAAAGGGTTTCACTCACAGAATATATTAGCGGCCTGTTCATTTGACATGAAATTCACATACATTTTGGCCGGGTATGAGGAATCCTGCCATGATGCCAGAATATTGGACGAGGCAATAGCATTCCATAGTTTCCTAATACCCCCACCAGGTAATCGTAATTATAATATTATTGCAGTATTTACATAGACGAAATTAGGTAAAAAATATTGGACTTCTCTTCATATTGTGATGTTTATTTTGCAGGAAAATTTTACTTAGCAGATTCGGGCTACGCCAATAAAGATTGTTTCTTCAGTCCATTTCGACGGAAGACATATCATTTACCGGAATATCGAAAACGTCGTGCCGGGCTAGGCAACCGCAGGAAGGTATTTAACTACACGCATTCTTCGCTACGGAATTGCATTTAGCGAACATTTGGTGTCTGGAAGGCAAGGTTTAAAATACTTAAAGGCATCAACGGCTATCCAATGGAGAAACAAGTCATGATTCCTGTAGCGTGTGCGGTTGTGCATAATTTCATAAGGATGGTACAGATTGAGGACCCATTTCTAGAAGAGTATGTAGATGATTGCGTGCCTGTACGTGAGAACGTCGACGTTAACGTGGATTACGTGTTGGATGATGGGGTAGATGACATTAAGCCCAGTATAGGAACGCAGCATGATGGCTCGAGTATGAGTGCGATGAATCAGATGAGAGAATTGATTGCGGATGAGATGTGGGAACGATACCAATCATATCCATGGTATAGAGCCACGTGAACCATGCAACTATTCTCTAATTGCACCAGAGTCGGAATATAATTGTTACTTTATTTTTATATAATTTACATTACAAACAATATACATTTTGTTGGTGTATATTTTTACAATATAAGGAATTTTGCGAGATAATTTGCTGTCTCAAGTTGATTGGTTTTATTAATTCAGCGTATGGTCATTTTCCCAATTTTCTTTACTGAAACATACGATAGAATGTTAAAATAAATTAAAAAAATTTATTCCGCTCATTTTTTTAACATCCAAACAAGGCCCTTGTTTTTTAATTTTTTTTTCAACTTAAACTTTTTTACCAAACACAACTCAACTTCAACTTTTTATCTTAAACTTTTTCACCAAACGCTCAACTTAACTTAAATTTTTCAACTCAAACTTTTTACCTAACACTCAACTTTTAAACTCAACTTAACTTAACTCAAACTAAACTTAAAAATCTTAACTCAAACTTGTGCACCAAATAGACCCTAAATAAGGGAAAAAAAAAAAACCTTTTTCATTCTCAAAAACCGAAACATAAAGGGTGTATTTATTTGAGTTCTTGATGACTTGTATTTCCTTAGATACAAAGAGAATCTAAGTCTGAACCATGTATGTAGATATGAAGCTTATGATCAGAGTTGAATATCAGTATATATTTGAGTTCTCGGTTAATTAGCTACGAGAGTCAGAAATAGTTTGCTTAATCAAGCATGAGGCCTTTTGAGAAAATGGCATAATAGGAATTTATGATTTTTATTTCAGTCAAAGTTTGACCATGTTGACCTTAGGTTTGTCTAAGACGGTATTGCAGGATAATCAACGGTATGGAAATTATACTGTGGAAAACCGTCATTACGGATGAAGAAGCAAGAATAAGCTATGAGACCACCCTAGAAAAATCAAGCACACTAAGTTGGATATCAAAGTCCTAATGACTTTCAGAAATAAGAAGAAAATTTTTTTACAGTCCATTTTTACGCAGATGAACTCTGGACTGTAATTTAGTGAAACAGTACTGTTTTAAGTGAAAACAGTATTTGTAAATCCTTATTAGTATGATTATGGACTGCATTGGTGGAGGAAAATCAAATGGAGCCTTAATTAGGAGGACACCTCATATAGTGATGACCAATTGGATTAATTGGATTTTTGAAATTATGGAAAGTAAGATTTAAGTATGAATTATGGTTGAAAAATTGGCCAACAAATCATATTGAATGGCCGGCCACTCTAAGGACTTAGGGGAGGCAAATATATTTGCTTGTGAGGACTTAAATGCAATAAAGAAAAAGGTGTGGTAGGTCCACCTTTGGACACATCACCACCTTAGCTCACACACACATGTTCTAGAACAAGCTATTATGGCCGGTTGTTAGGGCTGCCTTGGAGAGCAAGCTTTTAGCTTGGTGAGGTAAGCAAGGTGATGTAAGCAAGGTGATGCAAGCAAGGTGAGGTAAGCATGTAGTTAGCTTGGTAAGCAAGTAACTTGGTGAACAAGCCATTTCTTGGCTCACACACTTGTATGGCCGGTTGTCAAGAGTGCCTTGGAGAGCAAGCATTTAGCTTGATGATGTAGGCCATGTGATGTAAGCAAGGTGACATAGGCTTGATGAGGTAAGTGTTCGCGATTTTCTAGTGTATTTAAAACTACACAAGTGCACGTAATCGCACAAGTAATATAGATTGTGAGTTGAGTATCGTCTCCACAGGGATTGAATTGCTAAAATTAATTGCAAAAGAAATAAAACACAAATCAATATGAGTTTGGAAATTGAAATGAGAAAAGTGCAGTAAACTAATGAAATCAAATGGGTACAATGAAAAGGCACTACAATAGACAAAAAGAACAATATCCAATCAAGAGTTTGTAAATCAAGAATGAGAGTTAAGCTAGGATTGCCAAATCCCCCTCCATTGCAAGTCTGACCCGAATGCTGTAGGAATGCTGCAGCAAAACCTGTCCTGTTAACCGAAATTCAATTTTATCACAAAATTCTTCCGAATTAGTTATGATTAACAATTCTTTAAACCTTTTTCATCATATTCCTATGTGAATCTAGTTCTCAGAACACAAATTCATGCTCCAATTTCAATGGGTTATACAAGGCAAACAACATATTCCTATATCATTCACAAATCAACATAAACTTTAAAAAGCATATTGAACTTGCATCATCCAAAGTATTTCCAGCTCAAATTAACCTTTCCAGAATTAAGCAAGCCTAGTTTCCTATATATTGATGGCCAATCAACAATAGAAATTAAACATTCAAAACATTTGGATGAACAGGAAAGAGATTTGCTGAGCATTTCACAAAACATTCACATCATCCTCCCAATTTCGGGTTCATTAACAATCCTAGCTAAAGAAATTTAGCTCATGTTTCGGATTACAAAAACAAGCTTAAATTCATCATCCATAGTTCAACAGCATACGGAAATTCAGAAAATAAATCAAGACAGAGAAAAAGAAGAAAAACTCCAAAAGGCTAGAGATGGTCCTTCTCGTCCTTCGGCCTTCTTCTCCTGAGCTCGTTCTCCAAAATCGGCGTAAAAATGGAAGCTAAAACTTCAGCTGAGCTCTCTCTCTTTCTTGCCCAAAAATGGTGGATTTCTTCTCTGCCTCCCTTCTCTCTCCCTGACGGCTGCTTCCTTTTTCATTTATTAACTTTTCCTTTTCATCCAATACTCCCCCAAAAATGCCCTAGATGCACGTGTCCTCTTTTTAGCTCAAATTGGTGGTCTCTTTACAGCTGGCGTGTGTAAGCAGAATGGGAAAATGAACCACTGCCAGCTGTACAATCAAACTTGGGTCCACATGCTTTTAATTCATTTCTTCACTGCTACACTTTGCTGTAGCTTTGCTATAGCATTTCTGCAGCAAAACTGAAGAAATCCTCTTGCTGCCTAATTTCTGGTCCAGTGGGCTCCAGCTGTAAAGTAACACAAAATCAAGCTTAAAAATGTGCTAAAAGCCAAAATTATGCACAACTCTTCACTCTTTCTTCAACTAAGACAAATTAATTAATATTAAATAAAATACTAAAACTAAGGCATATTATCTTTAAAATAATAACAATTAATAAGCTTAAAAGAATGCTAAATAACTCTATTTCATAGAGTTATCAGTAAGCAAGAAATTTGCTTGGTGAGCAAGCAAATTCTTGGCTCATTCTCACCTTGAATGGCCGGCCACCTAGGGAGGGTTGTGGGGCAAATATTTTGCTCATTAAACCCTTATATGCAATTGTAGAAACTTTAAGTTTCACCTATAAATAGAGGCAAGGGGGGGAGGATTTTAGTGGGAAAATTGGGAAATCTAGCCAAACTATGGCAAAATTTTCCCTCACCCATTTTCTCTCAAAACCGAAACCCAAAGGAAGAAAAGAAAAAAAAAATGGAACAAGGAATTAGCCTAGGTAATGGTCGGATTTTGGTGATAAACCAACAAGGGTGGCTGAAATTTTGGAACCCATTTGGAGGGCAAAGGCCGGCTGTGATGGCAGCCAAAGGAGAGTGAGGAAAAGTTGGAATCCAAGCTTGAGAACCAACTTCCAAACCCTAGTGGTAAACCCTAAAACCCTAAGCTTTTTAATTGAGCTTTAATTTAGAAATTTAAGTGTATTTCCATGTTGATTATGTAAGAGCATAAGCTCACTATTTTATTTGCATGCAATAGGTGTAGTTGCATGATTTTATGCTCTAGAATTTCATGCTAAGGGTGTATGCACACTAGGTGTTTGGTATATGTCCCTAGATGTTTGAATGATGCATGGATGTATGTTTTACGTTAGAAAGCGCTGCATGACTGATATTAGGCTCCCGCTGTGGGCGGTTGAGGTAGTATGCGCGTAATAGGACGTAAAACGAACTTAAAACCGAAAACTGCCAGTTCGGGTGCCAACTGGCCAGTTTCGGGAAAAGTGAAATTTGAGGCCTTTAGAGGTCGAATGTGAGGAAACTTAAAACATGAAAGTTGTTCAAAAGGGTTTTTCCTAGGGGATATCGTGGACAGTTTTCCAAAATAAGACTCCAACGGCCTCGGTTTTTACAAAAATCCGAGACTGACCGTGCCCAGATTTCACGCACGGCCAGGTGAGTTCAAAGGGAAAAATGTAAGGGTTAGAGTCCGAACTGGGTTTTGTGAAAAACACGAAAGTTGCAGCATTTTTCGAGATCTAAAACTTTCGTGAAGACAACCTTTTCAAATTAAATCCAGATTTTTAAATTGACACAGATTTCTAAAAACTGTGCAGAAAACAGGAAATTCCTACACAGGATTTTCTAAAATAATGCAGAAAAACTGTATTTTTACACAACACCAATGTTTTGACTGTGGAGACTGTTCCAACAACAGTTTTCAGTGTTCAATAATATTTATGAGGCTTTATTTAAGAACCCCGAATTTTTATAAACTAATTGAAGGATTTTTGAATTAAACTTCCAAATTTTTCCAAGACAAGGAAATTGGATTTTTTTTAAGCCAAAATTGGTAACATAACGACAACGGAAGATAACCGGGAAGGATACCCGAGTTACTGGGCCAAGCCCAAAGCCCAAGTTTGACCCACAGAGGGGTTGACTTTTATTGACTAAGTTTGACCCATAGAGGGTTGACCATAGTTGACCAAAATGATGACTTTGGTTGACCAAGTTTGACCAAGGTTATCACACCAAAGGTTACTTATTGTAACCAAATAAGATATTTTATAGGGGACATATAACTAGAATGTTGGAAATGTTACCAACATTTTATAGGATTCTTATCCTATGTTTTTTTATATATAGCAGGAAATAACCTGCAGTTGCGATCTGAGTTAAAGCAACAAAACCTGGAACATAGCATATCAGGCAAGTATCGAACCTCACCTACAGTATGAAAATAGTAAATACTATTTTTAAGTATGCTATGTTAAGCTATGCTATTTACACTATATGTTTAAGTATACATGCTATGTTGTGTTATGATATGTGATGATATGCTACGACATGATACATATTATGCCATGTTTTCTAAAATGTCATGGTTTCAAAAATGACACGTTTACAAAAATGTCATGGTTTTAAAAATGCCATGTTTTCAAGAATGCCATGTTATAGCAAGTGTTAAGTTTGATAGGACATAGTGACATCATAAGGCATGTTCACTAATGTTAAATCACATGGTAAGATAAATCAAGTAAGGTGTCGTACCAACCTCCCGTGATCGTGGAGGCTACATGATTCAGTTGTGACATATACCTCTCGTTGATGCGTGAGGGTCAAGTTATAATTCCCAGAACTGTTAGGGCCTTGCAAACCCTAGCTTTGTCTGGAGGCTGCGCGCTTTCGGTACGTACACTATGGGCCCACATGTTGAGACAAGATAATAAATTAAAGATTGAGTCTATAATGAAGCATAAGACATTCAATAAATCATAAATGGTTCATGCATAAGTTACATGATGATTGGCATGTTTCTAAAATGTTTGAAATGTTTTGTGAGATTATGTTTGTACTTGCTGGGCGAAAGCTCATCAGATATTTCATACTGTAGGTAAGATGCCTGCAGCTTTACTTGGTGGGCCATGGAGACGATGGGGCGAGTGAAGGGCGGTATGGGATACCACTACGCAAGATTTTTCCGCAAATATATTAAGTATGAAGTTGTATATGTATTATTAAGAAATATGTACCATGTTATGTTTCCAAGGTCCGGTTTAAAAGGTTATGGTGACCTTATAATCGGCATAACAAGTAACGGGTAAGCATGATGAAGTTTACCCATAAGTACATGTTTATTTAAGTTGTATAAAAAAAAAATTTATTCCGTATTTTTTTCTGAAAGATCAAGTCTTAGAAACTAGCAAGTATGTTAAGTAAGTAAAGTAACGGCCCACGTCTACGTAGTCGGCCCTACGTGGGAAGTCGGGGCGTTATAAAGGGTCTCTAAAAAAAGACGAAACACTTAAAATTCTAATGAATCAATTGAAATTCTAATGAATAAAAAAATTAAAAAATACATATACTTCAATAGTCTTTGACTTTTCAAAATATATGCTTTCTTTTATTTATTTATTTATTCTTTTCTTCACTTGAATCTTTCATTAAAATTTCTCATATAGTTATAAAGATTTCTTAGGAAAAAAATTTATAAAGAATAATTTCGGGTTTGTAATGTAACGCCCCAAAATCCACGTAGGACCAATTACGTAAACGTGGGCCGTTACCATGCTTGCTTAACTTAAACCTTAGTCTTAAATAATTAACCTTACAGAAAATTTCAGAATTTTTTTTTTTAAAATTTTAAACTTTATTTTAAAATCATAACTTAAATAAACTTATACTTATGGGTAAACTTCATCATGCCTACCCATTACTTGATATGCCGATTATAAGGTCACCATAACCTTTTAAACCGGACCTTGGAATCATCACATATATAACATGGTACATATTTCTTAATCATACATATACAACTTCATACTTAAAATATTTGCGGAATATCTTGCGTAGTGGTATCTCATATCGCCTTTCACTTGCTACATCGTCTCCATGGCCCACCAAGTAAAGCTGCAGGCATCTTACTTTTACCTACAGTATGGAATATACTGATGAGCTTTCGCCCAGCAAGTACAAACATAATCTCTCAAACATCTTAAAACATCAGGTAATTTATGCATGATCCATTTATGATCAGTTTGAATGTCTTGTGCTTCATTATGGACTTAATCTTAAACTTATTATCTTTTCTTAACATGTGGGCCCATAGTGTACGTACAAAAAGCACGCAGCCTCCAGACAAAGTTAGGGTTTGCAAGGCCCTAACAGTTCTGGGAATCATAAACTTGACCCTCACGCATCAACGAGAGGTTAATAATCATAACTTGTCTTGAACATGTATCCTCCTCGATCACGGGAAGGTGGTACGACACCTTGCTTGACTTGGTTTAGTCTTAGTCTTGTATATTCCAAGACTAAGAATCTTTAGTTATGATCTTATTAGTCATGGTGCATTTGTGACACAGACATGGCATAATCATAAATCATGGTATAACTTGTCTTATCATGGCTTATCATAGCATGACTTAACATAACTTAGCATGGCATGACATAACATACTTAACATAGTATGACTTGACATAACTTCTCATGGCATAACAGGTCATAACATAACTTAGCACATCATAGTATGGCATCACATATCATAGCATAACATAGCATAACATAGTATGTATACTTGAAAATAGTATTTACTATTTTCCATACTGTAGGTGAGGTCTGTACTTGCCTGTTATGCTATACTCTGGGTTTCGTTGTTCCAACTCAGATCGCAATTGCATATTACTTCCTGCTATTAAAAGAACATAGGATAAGGATCCTACAAAATGTTAGTGACCTATCCAACATTCACACACAATCTTAGTTATATGTCCCCCAATTATATACATGATAACTTATTGGGTTACATAGGGTAACCCTTGAGGTGGTCAAACTTAGTCAACCAAAGTCAACATTCTATGGGTCAAACTTGGGCTTTTGGGCCAAGCCTAGTAACTCGGGTATCCTTCCCGGTTACTATCCGTCATTGTCTTGTTACTAAACTTTGGCTTTTAAAATCCAATTTGGAAAATTTGGCCAAAAATCTTTTGTTTAACTTAAAAATTCGTGGTTTTCAAAGTGGGACTTTATAAAAATCATTAAGGGCTGAAAACTGCCATTGGAACAGTTTTCATAGTCAAAACATTAGTGTTGGTGTAAAAATACAGTTTTCCTGTATTAGTTTAGAAAATCATGTGCAGGAATTTCCTGTTTCCTGCACAGTTTTTAGAAATCCATTTCTATTTAAAAATCTGCTTTGAATTAGAAAAAGTTATCTGCACGAAAGTTTTAGCTTTCGAAAAACCCTACAACTTTCGTGTTTTGTAGAAAATCCAGTTCTGTCCTTAACATAATCATTTTTGAGGTTGGAACCTGCTGGCCGTGCACACTGGGTCTGGCCTGCCCAGGAATTCTCAGTCTCGGATTTTTGTAAAAACGACAGCCTTTGGGGTCTTATTTTTAAAAACTGTGCATGATGCCCGCTAGAAAAATCCCTTCTCTACAACTTTGTATTTTTAACTTTTTCCAAATTCGACCTCTAAGGGCCTCAAAATCGACTTTCCACAAAACTGGCCAGTTTTACCAGAAAACTGGCAGTTTTGTTCTTAAGTTGGTTTTACGTTCTAATACGCGCACACTACCTCAACCTTCCACAGCGGGAGCCTACGACAACATGCAGTGCTTCTAACATTCATTTGCCATTCGCATGCATTAAACCAAACCCATTCAAACCCGTGTGTCATCATGCACCGAACTAGGGTTTTTGGGTTGGTTTGGCTACCATTCATCACATTCATGCTTAAACTAATCTCATACACCATTCAAGCATACCATACTCTATCTTAAACATAAGGGGACATATATCAAACATTTACTAGGCATGCATGTAATTCATACTATCACACAAGCATATGATTGAAAGCATGCACTAAATCATAAATTGAGACCTTGAGACCCTAATCAAGCACATAATAAGCACTAAACCCATTGCATGAAAATAAAAGAATGAGCTTATGCTCTTACATAATCAACTTGAAAATACACATAAATTCCAAATTGATGCTCAATTAAAAAGTTTAGGGCTATGGGAGAGTTACCTTGATCAAAGCAAGGCTAGGCTAGGGTTTGGGTCCCGAAAATTCTCTCCCCCCTTGGTCCTCCAACAACCGGCCTTCCATCCTCCAATGGGTACCAAAATTTTCAAAACTTTTGCTTGGGTTTCTTGGTGAAAACCGACCACTCCTACACCAATTCCCTTGCTCTACTTTTTTTTTTTTCTCTCTTGGCTGAAGTTAGGTTTTGGAAAGGAAAAGTGTGAGAGAAAAGTTTGCAAGAGTTTGGCTAGATTCCTCTATTTTTCCACTAAAAATCTGCCCCCCCTCACCTCTTTTTATAGGCTTTTTGAACTTTTCAAAATTGCCAAAAAGTTCTTGAACTAGGATTTAATTATTTTTCTAAAATTGCATTTTGGTCCTTGAAGCAAAAATATTTGCTAATTAGTCCCTCTAGGTGGTGGCCGGCCATTTGCTTCCTTGGTGCACAAGTTTTGCTTACCTCATCATGATGACATCATGCTTACATCACCTTGATGACATCAAGCTTACATCACCTTGATGACATCATCTTGATGACATCATGCTTGCATCATCATTGCTAACTTTTCCAAAAATTACACTTTTACCCCTACTAAAGACAAAATATTTGCAATTTAGTCCCTGCGGGTGATCGGCTAAGGTAGAGCCACTTGACTTCCAATTCATGCATAATTATCCTCTTGATTCCAAGAATCCCTTAATATAATTTTGCAATCCATTTCCTTACTAACTTTGATAATATCAATACTGTTTTGTCATAAAACAGTATTATCATACTGAATTGTAGTCCAAAATCCATCTGCATAAAATTGGACTACGTATAAATTTTTCTTGGGACTTGAAACCATTTAGCCCATATTGCTCCAAATGTTGTGCTTGATATTTCTAGGGTGGTCTCATAGCTTATTCTTGCTTATTCGTTCGTAAAGACGGTTTCCGCAGTATAATTTCCATACTGATTATCCTATTGCTGTATAGTCATATCTTTGACCGTTCTTAGTCAACCCTTTGACTTTTTGGTCAACTTTAACTTTCTTGGTCAGTCTTTGACCAACATGAAATTATAAAATTTCGTCATGCTGTTTTCCTTAAAACGCCTTTTACTTGGCTAAGTAATCTTTTGTTGAGTCTCGTAGCTAGTTAATCGAGAACTCAAACCTATACTGTTATTCCACTCCGATCATGATTCAGACTTAGGTTTTCCTTATTTCAAAGGAAATCTAAAGTCATCAAAATTTCGGGTATTACATTCTACCCTCCTTAAAAGATTTTCGTCCTCGAAAATTCGTATAATCCTAAGTGGCTTTTCTTCAATCCACTATCAATCCTTAACAAGTTACTATGGATTGAATAACTTGTTCACGTTCCCATTTTAATATCTTAATAGGATCATGTATTTTATATAGAACCATAATCTTCTTTCTATATCCTCATAATTCATACCTTCATATCCTCATACTTTCATGCTTTCATACTTTCATTCTTTCATGCATACTTTCATACTTTCTTACATACCATCATACTTTCCTTTCGTAATGCATCACTAGAACTATTTTCATAAAATTTCTTAGCAAGTATATCATATAACTTGCCATTTTTTAAAAAAAAAAACATATACAACTTTTCCATACTTGAAAAGCATATCGTATCATATAGCTTTTTCATACTTGAAAAGCATACTGTATCTTATATTTAAGATACTTTTCTTTAACTTTATTTGAGGGCTCAGCGAATATATCATATTGAAAATATTTTTCTTTTAATTTGCTGAAGCTGAGGACCCTCTGGTACAATGTTAATCTTGTGCTATTAGAACCCTTTTTCTTTTCATGATGGCCCCTTTCTTGGAACTCTGTTCCTCAAGGTTTTCTGGCCTTTTACATAACATGATGGCCCCTTTTTTGGAATCTCTGTTCCTCAAGGTTTTCTGGCCTTTTACATAACAAAACATGAGTTGGTTCTAATAAGTATAAGATTAAGCACTATACTTAAAAATAATTTCTTGGAATCTTTTTCCAAGTGAATCATGGAAAACAATACTAAATAGTAGTATTGAAAACATATTACTGTTCGAGTGATGCAATGAAAGGTATCCTTGTATCAACTAGCTACTTGTTAGCTAGTAGAAACTTCTCTTGTGCCTTTAGCATTTCCTTTAGGGTAAATTTCACTTTTAGCACCTGTGGGGAAAAAGATTATTAAAATCAGCATCACTTTTTCATCCATTCATTTCTAGCACCGACACGTCATCAAAGTGTTGGAAAAATCGGATCCGATATCAGAGTTACGGCGCAGCGGAAGTTTTAAAATTTTTATGCCGATTCGGAAAAGAAGCTCATGATGCATATAACAATAAATTAAATTCATGATCAAGCGTACCTTATTTCTTGGATTCCGGAATTGCTAGAGCGTTTGACCAACGTGTCTTCTCTATTATTCTCGAGTTCCACGTCTCAGAGTGTGTGTGGGCACACGTTCTATGAATCCAAGTGACCGGTGATTCTTTCCGAAGTCTAGATCCTTCCTTCTCAATTCCGATGTTCCTCGTTGAGAATATTATCCAACTTCTTTCTTCAAAACTGCAAAACAGGAACTGGTTAACCTCCTATGAAAATTATCACTCGGTTTAACCTTCCTCACAATTTTGATTCAATGGAATTTTCTCTCTTTTTCTCTCTCACAAGATAGCCGAATTTTATGATATGGAAGAAACCCAAATTATTTTTCTTCTCACTCTCAAAAACGTTTTTCCTCTTTGTGAATGACCAAAAATTAGTTTTTCAAGAATTCCTAGCCTTTATATAGAAGTCCAATCCTTTTCAAAATTTATCTCCTTTAAAAAATAATTAATTATTATTTTTCTGGATAAATTTTGAATCAAAAGATCATACAACTTTAGGACTAGATTCATTGAACCTAAAAACGTTTTTCCAAGAGGAAATTAATCCTCAAAAAATTCGGCCACTTTGAGATAAATCTTGATTGGTGGTTCAAATTTTAAATCAAGAATCTAGACTAGTCAAAAGATCCTAGTCCTATCTAGATTCAAATTCCTTTTAAACCCTTTTGAATTTAAATATGATTCACTTATTTGAATTAAATATTTTCCACACAACATCAACCATATTAATTAATTTAAATCAATGGAATATTTCAAATTTTCTTTCCTCACAAAAACCGTGCACATCAATTTAAGGAAAGAAAAATCCATCAAATAATTTCCATTATTTAAATCAATTAATAATTTAATGTTAGGAATATATTTGAATAACTTTGAAACAAAATTTTCTTCTCTCCACCTATCTAAAAAACCGTGCACCATATTTAGATTAGGAGAGAATAATTTGTTTTCCAAAATTAAATAATTCAAACACAATCTTATTTCAAAATTCAATTAACCAATCTCATGTCGACAAATCATATTATTTGTCTACACAAATCTCACATGTCCAATCCTTTCTGGATTGCATGTTGAGAGTATCATGTCTTAATAGACATTACTAAATTCCATTTAAATTTACCGATCTCATTAGGAACAAATCCCGAGATGCTATACGGAACTACATGAGCTAATAGAGGGACCTGATGGAAATATGTAAAGAGGCTCCTATAATTGTGAAAAATTAATCCCAGATTAATTATTCATCAATTATCAACTTCAATACTATTCCACTAAAAGTTTGAAGCTGAACTCCTGTTTACATTCCGTATTACGAAAGCTTTCTTACGCAGCGCTTCTTCCATTTATTCATCGCTTGCTTAATCCTCATATGTTATCCATGATTGAATTAAGGACTTTTTCCGTTTTACCTTTTCAATCATTTTAACTTAAAGTTCCATTATTCTCTATTGAAAGAATCACCAATTGTAAAACCATACAATTGATAAACCACCAGAGAACACAAAGTAAACCGATGGCCAAGATCTTGTTATACTATCTTTCAATCCCCGAATAATGCCTTTAAGTAGATAACATTTACTATCGTTAAGATAGTTATGGATTCCGTATCTATGAATCTTGATTTCTCCATCCATAAGTCATGCACCCAAAACACAAGTATATTGACCATGAATTAACAGTGTCTCACATATAGTGCATTATAGTACATAAGTCATGGATACGAACTCAAGTAATCATTTCAGGATTAAGATTAATGTAGGATGATAATCAAAGTATTATTGATTCTTATAAACGGAATTATTAAACCGAATCAATTAACACTTTAGGTCCAGTCCAATGTCATACCTCAATACTGGTATACATTAAAGTTTCTACTCGGAACCTATCCGATGGTCAAGACAAACCATCCCTCCAAGGAAGTAGACAACCTTTACAATCTAATCATGAATAAGATCCCCAAATCTTATTCCATCGATTGCGGACTATTTATTTGGACTGTTATCAAATTACCACGTCTTCTATGTATACCCCGTATACATATGGTAATCCGATATATTACCAACAGCCAAGGAGTATTTTATGTTTGCTCAAAATAACCATACAATCAACTAATGAAAGTAAATAGGACACAACTTATTAAATATGAATAACATCCTCTTATTAATATCAAAATGTCATATTTACAGAAAATCCCTAATATTGATTTTCTATCCTTAGGGCACATTTAGATCCCAACAATCTCCCACTTGCCCTAAGTGAGTAAATGTGACATATTTCGCATCCCCATGCCTTCAACGTGTTCTTCGAATCTTCTGGCCACCAAAGTCTTCGTGAACGGGTCAGCAATATTGTCCTCTGATGCGATTTTGCAAACCGTCACATTTCCACTCTCAACAAAGCCTCTGATGATGTGACACTTTATGTCAATGTGCTTACTCCTCTTATGATGCCTAGGATCCTTGGTATTAGCTACTGCTGCACTGTTGTCACAGTAGAGCACCATAGCTTTATCCATACCAGGAACGACCTCAAGGTCACCAAGGAACCTGCGGAGCCATACCGCTTCCTTTGATGCCTCACTGGCTGCCACATACTCTGCTTCCATGGTCGAGTCAGCAATACAAGATTGCTTAATACTCCTCCACACAACGGCACCACCTCCACGGGTAAAAACAGATCCTGAAGTCGATTTCCTTGAATCCTGATCTGATTGAAAATCAGAATCTGAGTATCCTCTAGGAACAAGATCCTAACCGGAATACACTAGCATATAGTCCCTCGTTCTCCGTAGATACTTGAGTATATGCTTGACCGCAGCCCAATGGTTCGGTCCCGGATTCGACTGATATCGACTTACCATACCAACCGCAAAACAAATGTCAGGCCTAGTGCACAACATAGCGTACATAAGACTACCTACCACTGATGCATAAGGTACATTTTTCATACGCTCACTTTCTTCCGATGTCTTGGGACAGTCATCTCTAGATAGCTTGATTCCAATTCTGAAAGGTTGGGCACCTTTCTTGGAATCTTCATAGAAAACTTCTCAAGTACTTTATCCATGTATGAAGCTAGAGAGAGTGCTATCGTTTTGTTCTTTCTATCTCTAAAGAGTTGAATACCAAGAACATAACTAGCTTCTCCTAAGTCCTTCATTTCAAACTGTTTGGCTAACCAAACTTTGACAGATGATAATGTTGCCACATCGTTTCCAATAAGCAATATATCATCCACATAAAGTACAAGGAAAACCACTTTTTTGTTCTTGATACATTTATAAACACATGGTTCATCAATGTTTTGTTCGAATCCTTAGGTTTTAATCGCTTGATCAAACATAATATTCCAAGAACGAGATGCTTGCTTTAATCCATAAATGGATTTAAGCAACTTGCATACTTTGTCTTCTTGGCCTTTTGCCTTGAACCCGTTTGGCTGTATCATATAGATATCTTCTTCAAGAGAGCCATTCAAGAAAGCTGTCTTGACATCCATTTGCCAGATCTCATAATCGAGAGCAGCCGCAATAGATAAAAGAATGCGGATTGACTTGAGCATTGCTACAGGCGAGAAGGTTTCATCATAGTCGATTCCTTCTTTCTGCGTACAGCCCTTCGCTACAAGTCTTGCCTTGAAAGTTTCCACTTTCCCATCCACACCTCTCTTCCTCTTGTATACCCACTTACACCCAATCGGTTTTATGCCTTGGGGCAAGTCTACAAGTTTCCAGACCTTGTTGGAATCTCGGTGTTCATAGCTTTTTGCCAAAAACTAGAATCAACATCCTCCATAGCTTCCTTGTACGTAGCCGGATCATCAACATGTTCTATGGATTCTGCTTCAAAAACTTCACCATTGAACATGTACCTTTCAGGTTACCTGATAATCCTCCCACTACGACGAAGCTCCCGTGGTTGTTGATTCTTTAATGGTTTTTCCACAGGATTTTCTGTGACTTTTGGAATATCCAAACCCGAAGTCATCTCCTCAAACACTACATTGCTATGAGGTTTAAAGTCTTCCATGTAACTTTCCTCCAAGAATGTTGCATGTGTAGAAATGAAGACTTTATTTTGCTTCGGATTATAGAACAGACCACCTTTAGTCCCTTTTGGATAGCCAACAAACAAGCACACTTCTGATCGTGACTCCAACTTCTTCGCTTCCTTATCCAGGACGTGTGCCGGGCAACCCCAAATTCGAATATGATTCAAATTAGGTTTCCTACTCGTCCATAACTCATAAGGAGTTTTAGGAACCGATTTGGAGTGAACGTTATTCAGAAGATAGCATGCAGTTTGTATAGCGTGCCCCCAAAATGACAAAGGTAATGTGGTGTAACTCATCATAGATCGGACCATATCCAATAGCGTCCTATTCCTTCTCTCAGCTACACCATTCTGTTGAGGAGTACCAGGTGTAGTCAACTGGGATTGTATCCCATTCTCTATCAAATATCTTAAGAACTCATCCGATAGGTATTCCCCACCTTGATCCGATCGAAGTGTCTTAATGGACTTGCCTAATTGTTTCTCCGCTTCAGCCCGAAATTCTTTAAACTTGTCAAAATCTTCGCTTTTGTGGGTCATCAAATAGACATATCCATACCTTGAGTAATCATCAATAAAAGTGATATAATACTCATATCTACCTCGTGCTTCTATGTTCATGGGACCACAAACATCCGTATGCACAAGTTCTAAAAGTTCCTCGACACGACCATCCTTGGCAGCAAAATGCCGTTTAGTCATCTTGCCCTCCAAACAGGATTCACATTGTGGCCAAGGTTCAACCTCATACAAGTCAAGGCATTCCTCCTTTACCATCCTTTGAATTCTGTTAAGGCTTATGTGACCAAGTCGTAAATGCCAAAGATATGATTTGTTAGAGTGAGAAGACTTATGTCTTTTAGAGTTCTTTTCCAATTCTGTATCAAGCAGTGAGTGCATCTTAGGTTTGATAAAATAAAGATTTCCATGCATCCATCCATTACAGATAAGAGAATTGTTTTTCCTAATAACAACTTTATTATTAAAAGAAACTGAATAAGAATCTTTAATCAAACAAGCTACCGAAATTAGGTTCCTTTTGAAACTAGGAACATAAAAACAATGTCTCAAAACAATAAACCTAAATTCATCAAAATAAAGATGCACTTCTCCCACTGCTTCAGCTTGCACTAATGTCCCATCACCGGTTCTTAACGTGAAGTTCTCGTCATGCAGACTTCTCGTTACCTTGAACCCCTGCAGAGAAATACAAACATGGTTAGTAGCTCCAGAATCTATAACCCAATTGTCCTTAGATTCCTCCACTAAACAACCCTCAAGATACAGGATATCGAAATTACCTTTTTGCTTTTGCATAGACAGGTATTCTCGGCAATCCTTCTTGAAATGTCCTTTCTTCCCATAGTGAAAGCACTTAGCCTTTTTGGGATCCACCTTTCGCTTCTTAGTCTTGGTAGACTTCTTAAAAACAGGTGGATTCGCCACAGGCTTGTTCCCCTTGTTCTTCCCCTTTTCCTTCTTCATTTTGGGATTAGGAGCAGGCGAACTAGGTTCAGCCACATTTGCCTCAGCCTTAGATCCAGAACCCTTAAAAATGTTCTCAAAGGCTTGCAACTCTTTCATCAATTCCGTTAAAGACATCTCCTTCCTGTTAAGGTTGTAGGATGCCTGAAACAAATCGAAATCCTTGGATAAGGTTTGGAAAACCATGACCAATTGAGTTGCAGTATCGATCTCAGCCCCATTTGCCTGAGCTTCAGACAAATAAGCCATGACTTTCATCATGTGCTCCTTGATGGGAGTTCCAACCTTCTGCCTACAGTTCATGAGACCTTTGATAGCATTGGTCTTAGCCTGAATAGTTTGTTCACCAAACATTTCCTCCAGGTTATCCATGATCTGCCTAGTAGTTTGATGCTCTTCATGCTGTTTCTGGAGCACGTTAGACATGCTCGCCCAAATATAGCACATAGCACTTAGGTTGGAATTGTCCCAGCGCTTAAGCGCTACAAAATCCCTATCAGGAGCATCGATCGCAGGCGTTGGCGGTCGAGGTTGGGTTAGGACAAAACTGTGTTTCTCAAAGTTTAGGACGATAAGCAAGTTCCTTTTCCAGTCATTAAAATTCTCGCCAGTTAATTTGTTTTGCGTAAGTATCACAGATAAAGGGCTCGACAGTTTGATCTATAATAAGAAAACATGTAATAAGTATGAGCAAACATCCTATCAGTTTATAAAATATGGTTTTGTAACGAAACAAAAAGATCTATATGCAATCTAAATGTTCATGTGTAAAACCCTTAAAACACATACCTTACAACGATAATTCCTAGCTTCTGCTTTCTAAGCTACCGAGGCGTAGTCATAGAATAACTAGTCAAGAACACGGATCCCTTCCGATTAATACATATTCGTCCATGGAGATAATTCCATTAAATATATATTAACTATCGTTTATTTGGCCACTACTTTATATAACAGAGCCTCGAGGGAGGGTTAATAAATAAAGTAGCATGAGTGTGTAACCATCGTTTCCAATTTTGAATCCATATTTTACATCCGCCACTGAGGGGTGATCTAAACATAAAATATGCCCAAAATTGTTATCCTTTCGGAAATCCAAATCAGTGTGCGCTCTAGGTAAGATACCTATCTGAAGGGAATTCCCGGGTCAAAACCGAGTAGTAGGTACTACCATGCGTAACTATTGGACCAACGATGAAGGCCGTAGGTCTTAGTGTGTAAAACCTTCTCCCACTCATTCTTTTAAATTAGGGCTTTTGTTTTTCATGCATAAACAATATTTATTGAGTGGCACTCCCTAGTCTATATGGCATGTTATCAATACATCACGAAATAGTATAACATATTCATCTAGCAACACATCATCTATGGTTTGCAAAATATGTAAATAGCCGTGGATCATGATTCCATCCTAGAGAAAAGAAAAATTACAAAAATTTACCAAAACATATATCGGCCTTCATTTGTAGATCCATGCCTTGCATCCTTCTTCAATGTGTCTTCCTTCTCCAATGTCACATCTTTTCAAATTTAAAATTAAATTTAAATTTCAAAAAAGATTATATGTGATTTTTTAATTTTAATCAAAATTACAAAATATCAAAATTTAAATAAAAAATCCGATTTATTAAATTTTAAAATTCAAAAATTTTTGAAATTTCCAAATTTCAAATTTAAATTACAAAATTTTAAAATTCATAATAATATATATTAAATTTAAATTTAAATTTTCAATTTTGATTTTCAAATTATCAAGATCACATATCATTGGAAAATTTAATTTTCAAAAAGTATTCTGTGATTTTTTTTTAATTTTATTAATAAAAAATGTTTTTTAATTAAAAAAAATTCCAAAAAACAAAAAATCACATCCTTTGAAAATTTACATACCTTCGTTCATCTTCAATCTCCTCGAATCCATTGTAGCCCGAATTTTACAAAAAAATTCCTACGTCGTTTCCGGCTTACAAAAATTCTAGGAATTTAAAGAACGACCTAGCGGTGATAATAGACCGCATCTATTACACTTGAAAAATCTAGATACAAATTCTAACCTCTATGGAATCATGACCGGCAAAATTGAACAAGATCATATATTATAAAAATAATATAAAGCATTCATTCATCCATACATCCATTCATAATATATTTAACATACTCAAAATAAAACCTAGAGTGCCAACTCTCTAAAATATTTCATTAATGCATAGAGAGAAATTTATTTGATCAAATAATTTATGTTATATACATAATCATGAGTTGGCTCTGATACCAATTGTTAGAAAAATCAGATCCGATATCAGAGTTACGGCGCAGCGGAAGTTTTAAAATTTTTATGTCGATTCGGAAAAGAAGCTCATGATGCATATAACAATAAATTAAATTCAAGATCAAGCGTACCTTATTTCTTGGATTCCGGAATTGCTAGAGCGTTTGACCAACGTGTCTTCTCTATTATTCTCGAGTTCCACGTCTCAGAGTGTGTGTGGGCACACGTTCTATGAATCCAAGTGACCGGTGATGCTTTCCGAAGTCTAGATCCTTCCTTCTCAATTCCGATGTTCCTCGTTGAGAATATTATCCAACTTCTTTCTTCAAAACTGTAAAACAGGAACCGGTTAACCTCCTATGAAAATTATCACTCAGTTTAACCTTCCTCACAATTTTGATTCAATGGAATTTTCTCTCTTTTTCTCTCTCACAAGATAGCCGAATTTTATGATGTGGAAGAAACCCAAATTATTTTTCTTCTCACTCTCAAAAACGTTTTTCCTCTTTGTGAATGACCAAAAATTAGTTTTTCAAGAATTCCTAGCCTTTATATAGAAGTCCAATCCTTTTCAAAATTTATCTGCTTTAAAAAATAATTAATTATTATTTTTCTGGATAAATTTTGAATCAAAAGATCGTACAACTTTAGGACTAGATTCATTGAACCTAAAAAAGTTTTTCCAAGAGGAAATCAATCCTCAAAAAATTCGGCCACTTTGAGATAAATCTTGAAAAATCAAGAATCTAGACTAGTCAAAAGATCCTAGTCCTATCTAGATTCAAATTCCTTTTAAACCCTTTTGAATTTAAATATGATTCACTTATTTGAATTAAATATTTTCCACACAACATCAACCATATTAATTAATTTAAATCAATGGAATATTTCAAATTTTCTTTCCTCACAAAAACCGTGCACATCAATTTAAGGAAGAAAAATCCATCAAATAATTTTCATTATTTAAATCAATTAATAATTTAATGTTAGGAATATATTTGAATAATTTTGAAATAAAATTTTCTTCTCTCCACCTATCTAAAAAACCGTGCACCATATTTAGATTAGGAGAGAAAAATTTGTTTTCCAAAATTAAATTAACCAATCTCATGTCGACAGATCATATTATTTGTCTACACAAATCTCACATGTCCAATCCTTTCTGGATTGCATGTTAGAGAGTATCATGTCTTTATAGACATTACTAAATTCCATTTAAATTTACCGATCTCATTAGGAACAAATCCCGAGACGCTATACGGAACTATATGAGCTAAGAGAGGGACCCGATGGAAATATGTAAAGAGGCTCCTATAATTGTGAAAAATTAATCCCAGATTAATTATTCATCAATTATCAACTTCAATACTATTCCACTAAAAGTTTGAAGCTGAACTCCTGTTTACATACCGTATTATGAAAGCTCTCTTACGCAGCACTTTTTCCATTTATTCATCGCTTGCTTAATCCCCATATGTTATCCATGATTGAATTAAGGACTTTTTCCGTTTAACCTTTTCAATCATTTTAACTTATAGTTCCATTATTCTCTATTGAAAGAATCACTAATTGTAAAACCATACAATTGATAAACCACCAGAGAACACAAAGTAAACCGATGGCCAAGATCTTGTTATACTATCTTTCAATCCCCGAATAATGCCTTTAAGTAGATAACATTTACTATCGTTAAGATAGTTATGGATTCCGTATCTATGAATCTTGATTTCTCCATCCATAAGTCATGCACCCAAAACACAAGTATATTGACCATGAATTAACAGTGTCTCACCTATAGTGCATTAAAGTACATAATTCATGGATACGAACTCAAGTAATCATTTCAGGATTAAGATTAATGTAGGATGATAATCAAAGTGTTATTGATTCTTATAAATGGAATTATTAAACCGAATCAATTAACACTTTAGGTCCAGTCCAATGTCATACCTCAATACTGGTATACATTAAAGTTTCTACTCGGAACCTATCCGATGGTCAAGACAAACCATCCCTCCAAGGAAGTAGACAACCTTTACAATCTTATCATGAATAAGATCCCCAAATCTTATTCCATCGATTGCGGACTATTTATTTGGACTGTTATCAAATTACCACGTCTTCTATGTATACCCCGTATACATATGGTAATCCGATATATTACCAACAGCCAAGGAGTATTTTATGTTTGCTCAAAATAACCATACAATCAACTAATGAAAGTAAATAGGACACAACTTATTAAACATGAATAACATCCTCTTATTAATATCAAAATGTCATATTTACAGAAAATCCCTAATATTGATTTTCTATCCTTAGGGCATATTTAGATCCCAATACAAAGCCTATAATATGTGGGGCCCTGCTACACTAAATGTATGTCAAATTACTGGTTTATCCTCATCTCCCTCGCATGGCCCAAAATAATATGCCAAACTAGCATGTACAGTATTTTAGAGAGAGAAAACGAAATCTAGAGAGAGAAACAGTTGCAATCGGCCGGAACCGCTCGGAAACCGTTCGAAACCACCACGAAAGGCATCCAGAAACAGCTTCGTGATATAGAAGGCCACCTACTTAGAATAGTTTAAAAACCCGACACCAGAGATCGAGAGAATGGTGGCCGATGAAGGGTTTAGGGGAAATCGAAGTTAACGAATCAAAGAAGTCGAAAGTTAAAAAAATGGGTTTTTCGTTTCAAAGTTTAAAAGGTTTGCGTTTAACGCTTTGTTTGTAAACGGGAAAAAAATTTAATTATTTTGAATTTGTTTAACAGTTGGTCCTCTTACAGGATTGGTCATTATCATAATGACCGCCTGGTAATTATCGTTTTGACCCCTGTAACTGTTAAATTTTAGCATACAATTTTGGTCACAACGATATTGACCAGGTGGTCATTATAAAAATGACCAGTTTTTCGTCAGACATCCTTCGACAGAATCGGTCATTTTCATAATGACCCCATAGTCATTATCGTTGTGACCCCTGTAAATGATCAATACGGAGACGTATTGGTCAAAGTGTTAGACCATCGGTCATAACGGTTATGACCAGACGGTCATAACCGTTATGACCTCTGGTCTTACACAGAGGTCATAACGGTTATGACCTCCCGGTCATAATCGTTATGACTGCTGCGTTACACTATCGGTCATAACAATTATGACCGTCTGGTCATAACCGTTTTGACCGGGGCGTTACACTATCGGTCATAACAGTTATGACCGTCTGGTCATAACCGTTATGACTGTTATGTTATAATATCGGTCATAACAGTTATGACCGTCTGGTCATAACAGTTATGACCGCTGCGTTATACTATCGGTCATAACAGTTATGACCGTCTGGTCCTAACCGTTATGACCGCTGTGTTATACTATCGGTCATAACAGTTATGACCGTCTGGTCATAACTGTTATGACCTCTGTGTAAGACCAGCTGTCATAACGGTTATGACCGTCTGGTCATAATCGTTATGACCGCTGTGTTATACCATCGGTCATAACAGTTATGACCGTCTGGTCATAACCGTTATGACGTCTGTGTTACACCAGCGGTCATATCGGTTATGACCACCCGGTCATAACCGTTATGACCTAGGACCAGCGGTCATAACGGTTATGACCGTCTGGTCATAACGGTTATGACCGCTGTGTTATACTATCGGTCATAACGGTTATGACCACCCGGTCATAACTGTTTTGACCGTTGTGTGACATCAGCGGTCATAACAGTTATGACCGTCTGGTCATAACGGTTATGACCTCTGGTCATTGGTCAATACGGTGACGTATTGGTCAAACCTTAGGCACAAAGAGGTCACAACGAAAATTACCAGGCGGTCATTATGAAGTTGACCGTTTTGTAATATACATTTTAAAATGATAGAAATACCAAGAGTCATTTAAATGTCGAATTACAGATTCACCCTCATCTCTCACCCGCCCAAAAGGCATTCTCCCTCGAATAAGGTCACAAAAATTTCCAACCAGCGTCTACATTGTTTTAGAGAGAGAAACCCCGATTCTAGAGAGAGAAAGCTTTGCAACCGCTCAGACACCGCTCGGAAACCGTCCTAAACCACCCCGAGAGCCGTTTATATACTGGTTGGAAGTCTGGTAACGTCGAAAAATCTTAAAAAAATACCCATGTCGACGCCAACAAAAATGTCAGAGACAAACACTACTCCCGAAACATCGCCGAAGGGTACGCAGGGGGAGGTCGAATTGAAAGACTCACAGAAGTTCATGAGTGAACTAGCCGATCAGATATCCGACTCAGAAAAGGTAATGAAAATGGTTTTTGTTTTAATGATGAAAAATATTTTCATTGTTATTATATATTAGTGCCGTACAATGAAAGATATCGAGAGCCCGATCGATGTAAAAGTTGTTTTGGCTTTTGTGGTTAAAAAGTTTACACTTTTAATATTTTCCAGTAAGAATATGCAGTATTTATTGATCTTGTGAAAACAAGTTTCCATTTTTATATGTGTTTTTTTATGATATTCCACTTTCCAATTGATTTGCTGAAAAATGTTATCATAATGTACATAAAGTTAGAATTTTTATCTGTTTCCGTACCATAAAACATCCGTTAACTCAAGTTCGTGTTTTGGTTTATAATTTATATTAGGGTTGAAAGAAAATGAAAGATAATTTTTGTGATGACTCTCTGGTCATAATAATTATTACTCAGTTTCAGTTTTCTGTTATGTCCGGTGGTCATTTTCATTATGACTTGTTGGTCATAATAATGATTACTATGAGTTTTAACTTATTTTAGGATGGTCATTTTCATTATGACTTGGTCATAATAATAATTACTCAGTGTTTTTCCCGATGGTCATTTTCATTATGGCTTGTTGGTCACAAAAATTACCATGTTTTTTGTTTGTTCCGGACTGTCATTTTCATAATGACCTGGTCATTGTAGGCCGACCATTTTTGTTGAATTGATGGTGATTAATTTCTTATTTTCCACATTGCCGTTATTTTATGCCTGGTAATTTTTATTATTACTTCACTGTCATAAGTATAATTACTCTTTTCTGTTACGATTAACATTACCGCAGGTTCAATATAATCGACGGGTACCGGATTCTGCAATTACCAGGGCAAAAATAAACACTTTTATTAACATTCCGGAGAGTTGTGCGAATTTGAGAAAGTGGTTGACCCCCCACCAGTACGAGGCCGTCATCCAGCAGCGATGCATTAAACAGTTTCTAAGATTAAGCACTCTTGGTTGGGCTGGGCAGGTCTTCCACAACATTGTTATGAGATTGACAGATCACTCAGCAATGGGTGATGCTCTTTGGTTTGAGGTCAGCGAAGAACTTGGCAGATTTTCCATCAACGAGTTCTGCCTCATTACCGGCATGAAATGTGTAGGGTCTACCCATCTCCCAGTGGTCGAAAGCCGATTGATAACCAGATATTTTTTGACGTTGAGAGGTGTGTCGAGAGAAAATTTAGGGCTGCAGCTGTCCAATGCCAATTTTGACAACGACGACGATGTTGTGAAGCTTAGTCTACTATACTTGATTTTCTGCATTCCTTTATCAAATGCAAACTCAGTTAAGATAGACCCGAAGTTTTTTTGCCCTGGCCGATAACATTGCTGATTTCAATGATTTTCCTTGGGGCGTTCTCTCATGGGAGGCAACCCGGTCTGCAATCTGCAACACAGTGGAAAACAGGCTGTCTTCGAAGAGAAGACCGGTAAAAAGGACTGACCAAGTACATTACAGTGTTGCGGGCTTTCCTCATGCCTTACTGGTCTGGACCTATGAGACCCTCCCATCGATAGCATTGAAATTTTGCAAAAAGTACGATCATGCCATTCCGCGCATGCTGTCGTGGACCACCGCAGACAATGTCAAGTTCGACGATGTTATATCTGCTTTTACCGCGGTTGGCGAAAATCAGGTATAAAGATCAAATATTTACTGTCTTCCATATATTTATATTATGTATGCAGTGTCAATTACAATTGTTTGTCAATTTAACATTTTCACAAGCCTGTTATCATAACAGTGGTTATACTAGCATATTGATTTTGATGCGTATCCCGTACTTATTTTTTTAAATGGAATCAAATGTGTTCAGACTAAGCGTTTTGTCATGATGCCAACTGAAGATGAGTTAAAGGACCCATGGGTCGCGCGGCTATATTTGAAGAACCCAAGTGTCGTGCCTAACTTACCTCCCAAGACTTCTGCCCCCCGACCGAGCTCCGATACAAACTCATGGTGGAGGGAGTTTCAAAAAGATATCCGAGGAGAGGTTGTCTCCATTAAAGAAAAGTTGGTGGCTCTTGAAAAGGGCCAGAAGAAGAATAACATGTTGGAAAAATCGGATCCGATATCAGAGTTACGGCGCAGCGGAAGTTTTAAAATTTTTAAGCCGATTCGGAAAAGAAGCTCATGATGCATATAACAATAAATTAAATTCATAATCAAGCGTACCTTATTTCTTGGATTCCGGAATTGCTAGAGCGTTTGACCAACGTGTCTTCTCTATTATTCTCGAGTTCCACGTCTCAGAGTGTGTGTAGGCACACGTTCTATGAATCCAAGTGACCGGTGTTGCTTTCCGAAGTCTAGATCCTTCCTTCTCAATTCCGATGTTCCTCGATGAGAATATTATCCAACTTCTTTCTTCAAAACTGCAAAACAGGAACCGGTTAACCTCCTATGAAAATTATCACTCAGTTTAACCTTCCTCACAATTTTGATTCAATGGAATTTTCTCTCTTTTTCTCTCTCACAAGATAGCCGAATTTTATGATGTGGAAGAAACCCAAATTATTTTTCTTCTCACTCTCAAAAACGTTTTTCCTCTTTGTGAATGACCAAAAATTAGTTTTTCAAGAATTCCTAGCCTTTATATAGAAGTCCAATCCTTTTCAAAATTTATCTCCTTAAAAAAATAATTAATTATTATTTTTCTGGATAAATTTTGAATCAAAAGATCATACAACTTTAGGACTAGATTCATTGAACCTAAAAACGTTTTTCCAAGAGGAAATCAATGTTGGGGTTAGACTTCGTCTTCCCTTTACGACGTTAGCTTCTAGCAGTTTGTCTAACGAACGACGAACGTCTTACTTTTGGGCCGGACCCAACTTATAATTTTGCTTTATCATGGGCAACAATCGAACACATAATTGGGCCAGACCCAATCCATTCCGTTCAAGCTCGAACGATGATCGCTCGTTTAACATGGGCCGGACCTAGTTAACGATTCTAATTCATTACAATATAACGCTCGTTCACACTCGAACGTCAAACCAACAGATCAAACGCGATCTCTATATAAGCTACGAACGATGGATCACAATAATAAATACATGTGTCCTAGTCATCGTTCGTCGCTCGTTTGACAGATTAAGACCTCTCTCCTATAATCGTCAAACTCAATATCAACAACGATATTACATCAATAACCGCCAACCCCATTGTCCGAGATTAAGGTTTACCCTGGTAACCGTCTGTTCAAAATCTCCAATGGCATGCTTACACGTGTCCCAGATGACAATATCTGAATTGCCATGAGCAGTTACGGGCTCAGGCCCATCTTCCTCTATAAATAGAGGAAGACCCCCCCACGGGTAGGGATTGGAATTCTGATTCTGGATCTTCATCTTTTTCTTCTGACATTTCCCAGAGAACATACTCTCACTCTGCAGAAATCTTTTCAGAAACCATTGAGAGAATTCTCAAGTCTTCATTGTACTCATAAACATTCATATATAGTGAAATTACTCACTGACAGAGGACGTAGCACTTAGTTGGGCGAACCTCTATACTTCTTGGTGTCAATTTAATTTCTGTCTTCCTTTACTTTCATTTTCTGACATGAAATTCTGTTCTTACATTGCTTTGCTAAATTTCATTACGACGTCCAAGGGCCCAATTAATCGATTATCATAATTTCTGTATTAACTTTTCTGTTAAATTTTGACTGTAGAAAACCGGCATCTACAGTTTGGCGCCCACCGTGGGGCTCTTGGATGTCTTACTTCGGAAATCTACAAAGCAATCATGGCAGCAGAACATGAACGCCAGGAAGAACTTCCCCAGGGAAGCCCAATCAACCACGAAGAAGCTTCAACCTCTGAAGCAAACTCCCAAATCGCCCATCTGACGCGAATTGTCGAGGAACTGACCAAGAAACACGACAGTCAGCAAAGTCAGATGGAGAACATCACTGCAGAGAACCAGATTCTCAAGAACCAGTTGATGTCGAACTCTCAAGCAGCCTACTCGTATTACTACCCGTACTTCAGGTATTCAACCGGAACGAGCGCTGGGGGCTGGAACCCAGCCACCTTACAACATCCCCAAGGTGTGAACACTGGGGGCTGGCAACCATCCACTTCCCATGACCAACATGGGACGAACGCTGGGGGCTTGCAACAAGCAATGCCTCAACAACGAGCGTCGAGGGCTACGTACAGCCCTGTGGCTCCTATGCAACCCCTATTCACACCTGGGGACACTCCGGCTGTAAACGAGTGGCGAGCTGAGCAAAGACAGACAGCACCAGGACTCGGTGCCAGAAGACAGACCACACCAACGCGGCGTTCGACGCCCGACGTACCAGCACCACCAAGTCTCATTCAACAGGAGCCTGCGAACGTTGAAGACTTGATGAGGAGTATAATGTCCGAAGAAATGAGGACATTAGAAGCACAAATGCAACAGCGCTTCTCCTCACAAATAGATAGAGCAACGACCTCCACACCAGGGTTCGACGACCTTGCTCGTGGTGTCCGCGAGACGCCATTGACGAAGCGGATCACCAGCACAATCACCCCCAAGTTCAGCAACGTTTCTTTTCCTCGGTTTGATGGAATGTCAGACCCTCATGACCATCTCCTGCAATACAAGCACATCATACAATCGACGAACATACCGACTAGTATCCTCGACGATATGATGTGTAAATTGTTCGCTCAAAGCCCAAAGGGAGCGGCGTTAAGATGGTTTTGCAACCTTCCCCCAGAATCGATCGACTCATTCGGTGAACTTTCGCTTGAGTTTATGCGAAGCTATTCCGTTCACATCCAATCCGGCAAGACAACCAAGGATCTTTGGGGTGTGATCCAGGGGCCACAGGAGTCACTGCGCGCTTACGTTAAGCGCTTTAGCAAAGCCATATCAGAAATATCAGGGCTCGATGACGGAACGGCTAGAGAAGCTTTGAAGAAGGGTCTAAGGCACAGGTCCTTATTCAAGAATGAGATTTGTGCCCGATACCCGCCGACGATCCAAGATGCTTTGCATCGACCGAAGGGATACATCGAGCTTGAGGAAGAGAACGAACGTGTAGAACAAGACCTAGCTCGGACTAGGGAAGAACTGTCGAAGGCTCGTAACGAACAAAACAAGGCCTTCAGACGCGAACGCCCGCGCCCACAACGTCGAACGGACAGCAGAGTCGAACGCTCGACTAGGCGTGACCACAAGCGTCCTCTCTCACCACCAAAGTATGCCCTTGGCATAAGTCCTTCCGAACTCATCGCTCACCTCAAGCGACAGGACTTCGTCACGTGGCCAAAAAAGCTGCCAGTAAACCCTGCCAGAGATACAACGAAGTACTACGAATTCCATAAAGATCATGGTCATCAGACCATTGATTGCAGGGCTTTGCGCGCAGAAGTGGCCGAGCTTTTGAAGAAGGGCCACCTTCGTGAATTTCTCACAGAAAAGGGGAGAGAGACGTACGGACTTGGAGGCGAGAGCAAGGAAAGAAGAGTTGTGCAGCACATCGAAGACACGCCTTCACCACCGCCAGTTCGAAAGACGATAGGCGTAATTTGCGGAGGCTCGATCTACAGCGGAGACACAGTAACTGCTGTCAAGTCTCATCGAAGAAAGGCCGTGCAGCCGATCGCGTCAATTCTTCCCGACGATCCCGTCGAGCATTCAATCTCTTTCCACAGCAGCGAGGCTACAAACTTAAGCCGACCTCACGACGACGCACTTGTTTTGACACTTAACGTGTCGAACTGTGAAGTTGGTCGTATTCTCGTCGATAATGGGAGTTCTGCAGATGTTCTTTTCCTTTCAACACTCAGAGAGATGGAGTTATCTGAGTCGGACATCGAACGTTCAACAACCATATTGACAGGCTTCAACGGAGAATCGACCGCTGCTGTTGGAAAAATCAAGCTCCCAGTTTTTGCAGGAGGAGAAAACAAGTTGACCACATTTTTGGTTTTAGACTGCCCGTCTGCCTACAACATCATTCTAGGTAGACCATGGATACACTCCATGAAGGCAGTACCGTCCACATATCATCAGAGAATCAGGTTCCCAACGAAAAGAGGAGTTAAGGAAATCAAGGGGAACCAGGAAGTCGCGAGGACATGTTATTTGCATTCTCTGAAGATGAAGAAGACCGATCACTTATAGCAACTAGAGCAGAACAGCGAATCGAGCGATCGGGTACAACCAGACGTTGAACAACTGGATGAGATCCAGATCGACCCAGCCCAGCCAGATCGAGTCATCAACATTGGCTCTCTGCTCGATGACACTACTCGCACACAGCTCCTGAGTTTCCTACAGAAGAATCAAGACTGCTTTGCATGGTCGCACAAGGACATGCCAGGCATCGATCCAGAAGTGACAACACATCGACTCAACGTCGATCCAAGCCACAAGCCTGTTAAGCAGAAAAGAAGGAAACTTGGTATCGAGCGGAACAAGATCATTAACGACGAAGTGCGAAAGTTAATCGAGGCTGGATTCATCAAGGAGGTGCAGTATCCAGACTGGCTAGCGAACGTTGTAATTGTCAAGAAAAAGAACGGCAAGTGGAGAGTTTGTATCGACTTCACGGACCTAAACAAAGCATGCCCAAAAGACAGTTTTCCCCTTCCACACATCGATCGTTTAGTTGATGCCACTGCGGGCCATGAATTACTCTCGTTCATGGACGCATTTTCAGGCTACAATCAGATCCTCATGCATCCTGACGATCAAGAGAAGACAACGTTCATTACAGAAAGGGGAATCTACTGTTACAAAGTTATGCCATTTGGGTTAAAGAACGCCGGTGCAACCTATCAGAGACTCGTCAACGCAATGTTCGCTGATCAACTCGGTCGAACGATGGAGGTATACATTGACGATATGCTGGTCAAATCAATAAAGGCTGCGGACCACATTGGACACCTATCAGAGTGCTTCTCGGTACTCAGGCAACACAACATGCGTTTGAATCCTTCCAAATGCTCGTTTGGTGTTTCGTCTGGAAAATTCTTAGGTTACATTGTGACGCATCGTGGTATCGAAGCTAACCTTGACCAGATACGAGCGCTAATGAATATGCCTTCACCAAAGAACAAGCGAGAGATCCAGAAGTTGACTGGACGTATAGCAGCGCTGAACGGATTCATCTCTCGATCGACCGACAAATGCCAGCCATTTTTCAAACTGCTCAAAGGCAATAAGAAGTTTGAGTGGAACGAACGGTGCCAACAAGCCTTTGACGAACTGAAAAGGTATCTGTCCACACCTCCAATACTAGCCAAACCAGAAATAGGAGAAAATCTATTTATTTACTTATCCGTAACGGAAGTTGCGGTAAGTGCCGTTCTAGTACGTGATTCGAACGGAGAACAGCCTATCTACTATGTCAGCAAGTCATTACTCGATGCGGAGACACGATACCCGGTGGTTGAGAAATTAGCACTGGCCCTCATAACTGCTGCGAGGAAGCTGAGGCCATATTTCCAATCACACTCGATCATTGTAATGTCAACCTACCCCTTACGAGCGATACTTCATAGTCCAAATTTGTCTGGACGTTTGACAAAATGGGCAATGGAGTTGAGCGACTTTGACATCGAGTACCGGGTTCGAACTAGCATTAAATCTCAAGTACTTGCTGACTTTGTAGCTGAACTCACTCCCGATCCTTCTACACCAAAAACGCAAGAAGAATGCTGCTGGACGCTCATGGTGGACGGAGCATCGAACGTTAAAGGATCTGGAGTGGGAGTATTTTGTAAGACCGCTGAAGGAGAAATAATCGAGCAATCGTTTCGCCTGGGGTTCAACGCTTCGAACAATGAAGCCGAGTATGAAGCTTTGATCGCTGGGCTACGTTTGATGAAAGCGCTGGGGGCTCGACGTTTGAAGATTCAAAGCGACTCACAGCTCGTTGTGAATCAAGTGTTGGGAGAATACACAGCCAATGATACTAGAATGGAAGCTTATCTGAACGTTGTTCGTTTGCTTGTACAACATTTCGAAGAATACTCGATTGAACAAGTGTCGAGGGATCTTAGCACACAAGCGGACGCCTTGGCATCATTTGGTTCAACTTCGGAGCCGAATATACGTCGAAGCATCCCAGTCGGATACGTTGAGGAACCAAGCATCCAGCTCGAATCCACCATCAATACAGACGAAGCCCCAGACGACTGGCGAACGCCCATAGTTACTTACTTGAAGGAAGGAATTCTACCAGAAGCCAAGCAAGAAGCTCGAAAGCTTAAGACCAAAGCTGCAAGATTTTCACTAATCAACGACATCCTGTTCCGACGTTCGTTCAATGGCCCCTACGTTCGATGCCTCGGTGATAAAGAAGCTACATACGTTCTGAAGGAAGTTCATGAAGGCGAATGCGGAAACCACTCTGGGGGACGATCATTATGCAACAAAGTCAAGCGACAGGGCTACTACTGGCCCACTATGCTTCAAGACAGCGAAGACTTTGTCAGACGGTGCGACAAGTGCCAGAGACATTCCCCCGTTTTCCATCAGCCAGTAGAACGATTATCGAGCATCGCATCTCCATATCCATTCATGAAATATTCAATGGATATAGTGGGCCCGTTACCCAGAGCGAGCGGTCAACGCAAGTATTTGCTTGTACTCACTGATTATTTTACTAAGTGGGTTGAGGCAGAAGCATTTGCGGACGTGAAGGACTCGGACATCGAAGGTTTCATTTGGAAGAGCATTATCTGCAGGTTTGGTGTGCCCCAAGAGATTGTTACAGACAACGGATCTCAATTCATCTCGGGTAACTTCAGAAAATTCTGCAAAGAATGGAATATCGAGCTTAGCTTTTCTACCCCAAGATACCCTCAAGGGAACGGACAAGCTGAAGCAACCAACAAGACGATTGTTCAGAATTTGAAGAAGAAGCTCGAGGCTCGAAAGGGTCGATGGGCAGACGAACTTCATGGCGTACTTTGGGCGTACAGAACAACCCCGAGAAGAGCGAACGGTGAATCTCCATTCTCACTAACCTTCGGTGCAGAAGCTGTTGTCCCAGCAGAAATCGGTGTCCCTATACTCCGGCGTCAATTGGCTTTTGAAAACGAAAGTCAGAATCAAGAAATGCTAAACGACAGTCTGGACATGCTTGACGAACGACGAGATCAAGCCCTGATTCGCATGGCAAACTACCAGCAGTCGGTGGCAAAGTACTACAACTCCAAAGTTCGACCGAGAACTTTCAACGAAGGAGATCTCGTACTTCGCAAAGTATTCCAGAACACTGCCGAGCCAAACGCAGGAAAGTTGGGAGCAAACTGGGAAGGTCCTTACCGGATCTTGAAGGTTATCCGACCAGGCGTCTACCGTCTGGAGACGAGCGATGGAGTGGAGGTTCTTCGCAGTTGGAATTCTCATCACTTGAGAAAATACTATGTATAATTATGTTTTCAGAACTTGTAATTTTTATTTTGGACAATTTCTGTGAAGGCTAGATCCGTTACAGCGAACGTTCGACACACGTTCGAACCTGTAGGTCTACGCCTCAAGACTATTTAGTTCAGCTCCTGAACTACGTTCGACTTGATCCCTAAACATTGGGTACGTAGGCAGCTCGTATACGCTTGTACGAGTCCAGTCGCGAAAATCACACAATTTCATTGTAAAATCGAACTACGGAAGGCTTGATCCCTAAACATTGGGTACGTAGGCAGCTCATCACACTTGAATGAGTTCAGCTTATATTACTGTTCAAAAACGGTGTTTTCAGCTTATATTACTATTCAAAAACGGTGTTTCACACACTTGTTAAATTTTTTATCGCTCAACGCTGAACGTTCGTCTTCACGAACTATATCATTCGGTTGCAAGTATCCTTCGATGTTCGTCTTTACGGACTTGATGAATTATATCAGTGTAATTCATTTAAAACAACGTTCGTCTTCACGAACTATACAATTTGTTAGCAAGTTTCATTCGATGTTCGTCTTTATGAACACGAGATCAAATTATAATTGATTTAACGTTCGTTTTCACGAATTGTTAGACATGCAATCCATATTCATCCACTGTTCGTCTTTACGAATGAGTGCAGCTACATTATTTTACAATAATCGTTCAGATTATCAACGTTCGTCGACACGAACTATACGAGCTACAAATACACTCCAATTCCTTGACAATTGTCCGAGTAACGCTCGTTTCGACAATCAACATGCGACACTTCGCATCGTCATCACACAAATGAAAGTAAAAATTTAAACTTCATTGATAAATCAAAAAATTAATGTTGATTACAAATTCATTGTTCCAACAAAATAAAAATTCAAAACAAAAATATAAAATCAATCCCGAGGCTCGCGGACATCAGATAGATCTTCGTGGGCTGGGGGCTCGACTCCAGGTTGGCCAAGGTCATTCGACGTTGACTCGATCTCAGCTGCAGGAGCGGATGATGGACCTTCCATCTCATCCCGGTACAGTTCCAGCTCTTCGTCGATGTCAGCATCAACAAAGAGCCCTTGTTTGTACTCCTTCAGGAGATCGTAATGAGCCTTGATGGTGGCCTTCTCAAATGCATCAAGGATCTGGGTTGCGAGCGCAGCATTCTTGGTCTCTAGGTTTTTGATTTTGGCTTGCACCTCATCAAACCTATCAACCATTACTCCCATCATGCTCATACCCTCCTTTGCCTGATTCATGATCTCTTTAAGACTGGCCGTCAATCCATCAGCGCTCACTTTGACATCACCAAACTTTCGCTCGATGTTAAGCAACATCTCCCCACGCCTTTTATCTTTTGCTTCGAGCTCCTTTAGTCGAGCCCGCTGTTCGAGATTCTTCTCGTTGGTGCGCTTCATCAGCCCCACCGCTCGAGTATGAGTCTGCAAGACATTCGAAAAGTTTAATATTAACACTTGATATTGAATTCACCAAGTACGAATTACAAAATCATACACACATACCTTCTGGCCATCCCACAGAAGGTCGTCGATATGGCCCTGAAGAGGACCCTGGCTCAGCGTCTCCGCATCAGCATCCGAGAGCAGTTGATGCATTATCTCAACGCTCGTCTGCCTGTCCTGTAAAAGCCTCGCCCTTAGAGGCAAGTTCACCTCAACTCTTGGACCTTCATCGTCCGCCTCCGGAGTCGCAACTTTGGATTTTTTGTTCCTCTTCGCCGGAACCTTCCTCTTTCCCTTCTCGATTGCCTTTCGTTTTTTGGCAATCGGCGAAGCAGGCTTCGCAGGAGGTTTAGGAGATGACTCGAGCACCGGAAAGGGGACGGGGTCATTGCCCTTTGATGCGCTCGCAGCTGCAGCAGCAGCTGCAGCGGCAGCAGCCTTTTCCGCTTCTTTGGCGGCTTTCCTCTTCGCCATTATTTCCTTTGGATTGGGGAAATCCATCACCATTGTGTCCAAAGCGAAGTCTGCGATCAAAGCTTCCTCGTCAGATAATGCTTTGATGAATAACGGAGCACCGAACAGTCTCCTCAACGCTCCCCTGATCACAAAAGACCAATCTACCCGGGGAGGAACTCGTTTAGGAATACCTGAAGGGATTTCCACGAAATTCTTCCAAAGGCTCGATGCTCGAAATCTTTGGGGAGTGTGGATCTCGTCCCACTCTCTGTTCGTCAAAGCAAGCAAACGTTCGAGTTTCTCCTCGAACAAGAGTCCTTGAGGTGGTGGCTTTTTGGATTCTTTATCTGCACAACAAAAGAAAAACATTAGAAGTCGAGCATTGAATATCCTTCGTACCTTCGATTGTCATCGTTCGACACTTACGTAGAATTCCCCACAATGGGTAAAATGCATTGGCAAGTCCTCCCATTAACTTTTCATTTACGTGCATGAAAAAGTAATGACTCTGCCAATATCTGTCCGTGTTTTTCATCTCGCCGACTATTTGCTTCCCCTTCCTGGGATACATAGAGTATCGCCCTTTGTCTTTAAAATTTTCTTGGGGATAGTAAATGGCGAGAATATCCTCAACTGATAGTTCGATGCCCGCTTCTTCTGCCAATACAACTAAACCCAAGAAGACCCTCATCCCGTTCGGCATCAACTGCGGAATGGCCAACTGATAGTGATTCATACACTGGATGAGGAGAGGAGGAAGAGGAAGCCGTAGTCCACACTCGAAGTAGATGGTGTACATACAAATCCATCCTTCGGTCACCGTGTCGGCACGTTCGTCCTTCGTCGGAAGCCTCAGTTGGACTTCATTTGGGAACCCATACAAACCCCTGATTTCGGACAAATCATCTTCCGTCAGTACAGATCGGGGGTTCGACGTTCACAAAAACGATTCGACGCTTAATTGTCTTGGTGGCTTCGTCAATCGAGCGATGGGAGGAATTGACAAAACCTCCGCTCCTGATGTCGTCGCCGGTCGATTTCTCTCTGACGCTGCGTTACTGGACCCAGTATCCGTTCGACTGTGTTCGAAGGCATATTCGAACCTCGAGCGCTGAGTGTTGGAAGCCAGTTCGACATCCGGACTATCTTCGCTGGAGTCAGTGCTCGTCCACTCCACATCTACATCTTCGATGACTTATTTTTTCTTATCCATAACTGAAGTCGTGACGAACGATGGAAGGATTTTGGATCTAAAAGCGTTTTCCTAACCCAGATCCTATGAAGTTACGGATGAACACGAAGAACAGTATACTAAAAACCCGAAGAAAAACCCAGAAAAACCGCACTAAACTACAAACTTTCGGAAGAAATGCAGAGAAATAACCGAAATAACTCGGAAACGGAAAAAGAGAAACTCTATCAAAAGAAAATTACTCGGAATGAAGAACAGGAGCGAGAGAGAAGAAATCTTGCCTGAAGTTTTCGAAGTCTTGAAAAACTCTTGGGTTCTGGATTTCTGGACGCTTCGAATGCAAATATAAGGGAGAATGAGAATACGAAGAGTTATATAGATTCGCAATGCATCCAACGGTCCCGATTTATTCGGGGAGGTGTGATCAAACGGCGTGATTAACGCAACTTTTCGCATTCCCGCACGAAGGATCGTACGATGCAACGGTTCGAAATCCCAAAAATCTCGCGTATTCCAGCTGTATCTTCATACGTCACAACGATACAAATTCCAACAGAAAATAATGATGCCGTTTCAGAATACCCACTCAGTACACGCCACGTGTACACTGGTAACATCTCTCACTGGGCTCGAGATTTCCCATCGATTGATTCGTCAGTCTGTTCAGATTTCCCTTATCTGATGTAACCACGACTGATGCGATTTTCTCGCTAACGATCAAACACTCTATCGAGGATCCATCGCTCGATAGAGTGGGGGGCTATCTGTTGGGGTTAGACTTCGTCTTCCCTTTACGACGTTAACTTCTAACAGTTTGTCTAACGAACGACGAACGTCTTACTTTTGGGCCGGACCCAACTTATAATTTTGCTTTATCATGGGCAACAATCGAACACATAATTGGGCCAGACCCAATCCATTCCGTTCAAGCTCGAACGATGATCGCTCGTTTAACATGGGCCGGACCCAGTTAACGATTCTAATTCATTACAATATAACGCTCGTTCACACTCGAACGTCAAACCAACAGATCAAACGCGATCTCTATATAAGCTACGAACGATGGATCACAATAATAAATACATGTGTCCTAGTCATCGTTCGTCGCTCGTTTGACAGATTAAGACCTCTCTCCTATAATCGTCAAACTCAATATCAACAACGATATTACATCAATAACCGCCAAGCCCATTGTCCGAGATTAAGGTTTACCCTGGTAACCGTCTGTTCAAAATCTCCAATGGCATGCTTACACGTGTCCCAGATGACAATATCTGAACTGCCATGAGCAGTTACGGGCTCAGGCCCATCTTCCTCTATAAATAGAGGAAGACCCCCCCACGGGAAGGGATTGGAATTCTGATTATGGATCTTCATCTTTTTCTTCTGACATTTCCCAGAGAACATACTCTCACTCTGCAGAAATCTTTTCAGAAACCATTGAGAGAATTCTCAAGTCTTCATTGTACTCATAAACATTCATATATAGTGAAATTACTCACTGACAGAGGACGTAGCACTTAGTTGGGCGAACCTCTATACTTCTTGGTATCAATTTAATTTCTGTCTTCCTTTACTTTCATTTTCTGACATGAAATTCTGTTCTTACATTGCTTTGCTAAATTTCATTACGACGTCCAAGGGCCCAATTAATCGATTATCATATTTTCTGTATTAACTTTTCTGTTAAATTTTGACTGTAGAAAACCGGCATCTACAATCAATCCTCAAAAAATTCGGCCACTTTGAGATAAATCTTGATTGGTGGTTCAAATTTTAAATCAAGAATCTAGATTAGTCAAAAGATCCTAGTCCTATCTAGATTCAAATTCCTTTTAAACCCTTTTGAATTTAAATATGATTCACTTATTTGAATTAAATATTTTCCACACAACATCAACCATATTAATTAATTTAAATCAATGGAATATTTCAAATTTTCTTTCCTCACAAAAACCGTACACATCAATTTAAGGAAAGAAAAATCCATCAAATAATTTCAATTATTTAAATCAATTAATAATTTAATGTTAGGAATATATTTGAATAATTTTGAAACAAAATTTTCTTCTCTCCACCTATCTAAAAAACCGTGCACCATATTTAGATTAGGAGAGAAAAATTTGTTTTCCAAAATTAAATAATTCAAACACAATCTTATTTCAAAATTCAATTAACCAATCTCATGTCGACAAATCATATTATTTGTCTACACAAATCTCACATGTCCAATCCTTTCTGGATTGCATGTTAGAGAGTATCATGTCTTAATAGACATTACTAAATTCCATTTAAATTTACCGATCTCATTAGGAACAAATCCCGAGACGCTATACGGAACTATATGAGCTAATAGAGGGACCCGATGGAAATATATAAAGAGACTCCTATAATTGTGAAAAATTAATCCCAGATTAATTATTCATCAATTATCAAATTCAATACTATTCCACTAAAAGTTTGAAGCTGAACTCCTGTTTACAAACCGTATTACGAAAGCTCTCTTACGCAGCGCTTCTTCCATGATTTATTCATCGCTTGCTTAATCCCCATATGTTATCCATGATTGAATTAAGGACTTTTTCTGTTTTACCTTTTCAATCATTTTAACTTAAAGTTCCATTATTCTCTATTGAAAGAATCACCAATTGTAAAACCATACAATTGGTAAACCACCAGAGAACACAAAGTAAACCGATGGCCAAGATCTTGTTATACTATCTTTCAATCCCCGAATAATGCCTTTAAGTAGATAACATTTACTATCGTTAAGATAGCTATGTATTCCGTATCTATGAATCTTGATTTCGCCATCCATAAGTCATGCACCCAAAACACAAGTATATTGACCATAAATTAACAGTGTCTCACCTGTAGTGCATTAAAGTACATAAGTCATGGATGCGAACTCAAGTAATTATTTCAGGATTAAGATTAATGCAGGATGATAATCAAAGTGTCATTGATTCTTATAAACGGAATTATTAAACCGAATCAATTAACACATTAGGTCCAGTCCAATGTCATACCTCAATACTGGTATACATTAAAGTTTCTACTCGGAACCTATCCGATGGTCAAGACAAACCATCCCTCCAAGGAAGTAGACAACCTTTACAATCTTATCATGAATAAGATCCCCAAATCTGATTCCATCGATTGCGGACTATTTATTTAGACTGTTATCAAATTACCACGTCTTCTATGTATACCCCGTATACATATGGTAATCCGATATATTACCAACAGCCAAGGAGTATTTTATATTTGCTCAAAATAACCATACAATCAACTAATGAAAGTAAATAGGACACAACTTATTAAACATGAATAACATCCTCTTATTAATATCAAAATGTCATATTTACAGAAAATCCCTAATATTGATTTTCTATCCTTAGGGCACATTTAGATCCCAACAATCTCCCACTTGCCCTAATCGAGTAAATGTGACATATTACGCATCCCCATGCCTTCAACGTGTTCTTCGAATCTTCTGGCCACCAAAGTATTCGTGAACGGGTCAGCAAGATTGTCCTCTGATGCGATTTTGCAAACCGTCACATTTCCACTCTCAACAAAGCCTCTGATGATGTGATACTTTCTGTCAATGTGCTTACTCCTCTGATGATGCCTAGGATCCTTGGTATTAGCTACTGCTGCACTGTTGTCACAGTAGAGCACCATAGCTTTATCCATACCAGGAACGACCTCAAGGTCACCAAGGAACCTGCGGTGCCATACCGCTTCCTTTGATGCCTCACTGGCTGCCACATACTCTGCTTCCATGGTCGAGTCAGCAATACAAGATTGCTTAATACTCCTCCACACAATGGCACCACCTCCAAGGGTAAAAACAGATCCTGAAGTCGATTTCCTTGAATCCTGATCTGATTGAAAATCAGAATCTGTGTATCCTCTAGGAACAAGATCCTGACCGGAATACACTAGCATATAGTCCCTCGTTCTCCGTAGATATTTGAGTATATGCTTGACCGCAGCCCAATGGTTCGGTCCCGGATTCGACTGATATCGACTTACCATACCAACCACAAAACAAATGTCAGGCCTAGTGCATAATATAGCGTACATAAGACTACCTACCGCTGATGCATAAGGTACATTTTTCATACGCTCACTTTCTTCCGATGTCTTGGGACAGTCATCTCTAGAAAGCTTGATTCCAATTCTGAAAGGTTGGGCACCTTTCTTGGAATCTTCATAGAAAACTTCTCAAGTACTTTATCAATGTATGAAGCTTGAGAGAGTGCTATCGTTTTGTTCTTTCTATCTCTAAAGAGTTGAATACCAAGAACATAACTAGCTTCTCCTAAGTCCTTCATTTCAAACTGTTTGGCTAACCAAACTTTGACAAATGATAATGTTGCCACATCGTTTCCAATAAGCAATATATCATCCACATAAAGTACAAGGAAAACCACTTTTTCGTTCTTGATACATTTATAAACACATGGTTCATCAATGTTTTGTTCGAATCCATAGGTTTTAATCGCTTGATCAAACCTAATATTCCAAGAACGAGATGCTTGCTTTAATCCATAAATGGATTTAAGCAACTTGCATACTTTGTCTTCTTGGCCTTTTGCCTTGAACCCGTCTGGCTGTATCATATAGATATCTTCTTCAAGAGAGCCATTCAAGAAAGCTGTCTTGACATCCATTTGCGAGATCTCATAATCGAGAGCAGCCGCAATAGATAAAAGAATGCAGATTGACTTGAGCATTGCTACAGGCGAGAAGGTTTCATCATAGTCGATTCCTTCTTTTTGCGTATAGCCCTTCGCTACAAGTCTTGCCTTGAAAGTTTCCACTTTCCCATCCACACCTCTCTTCCTCTTGTATACCCACTTACACCCAATCGGTTTTATGCCTTGGGGCAAGTCTACAAGTTTCCAGACCCCGTTGGAATCCATAGATTCCATCTCGGTGTTCATAGCTTTTTGCCAAAAACTAGAATCAACATCCTCCATAGCTTCCTTGTACGTAGCCGGATCATCAACATGTTCACCATTGAACATGTACCTTTCAGGTTTCCTGATAATCCTCCCACTACGACGAAGCTCCCGTGGTTGTTGATTCTTTAATGGTTTTTCCACAGGGTTTTCTGTGACTTTTGGAATATCCAAACCCGAAGTCATCTCCTCAAGCACTACTTTGCTACGAGGTTTAAAGTCTTCCATGTAACTTTCCTCCAAGAATGTTGCATGTGTAGAAATGAAGACTTTATTTTGCTTCGGATTATAGAACAGACCACCTTTAGTCCCTTTTGGATAGCCAACAAACAAGCACACTTCTGATCGTGACTCCAACTTCTTCGCTTCCTTATCCAGGACGTGTGCCGGACAACCCCAAATTCGAATATGATTCAAATTAGGTTTCCTACTCGTCCATAACTCATAAGGAGTTTTAGGAACCGATTTGGAGTGAACGTTATTCAGAAGATAGCATGCAGTTTGTATAGCGTGTCCCCAAAATGACAAAGGTAATGTGGAGTAACTCATCATAGATCGGACCATATCCAATAGGGTCCTATTCCTTCTCTCAGCTACACCATTCTGTTGAGGAGTACCAGGTGCAGTCAACTGGGATTGTATCCCATTCTCTATCAAATATCCTAAGAACTCATCCGATAGGTATTCCCCACCTCGATCCGATCGAAGTGTCTTAATGGACTTGCCTAATTGTTTCTCCGCTTCAGCCCGAAATTCTTTGAACTTGTCAAAGGCTTCGCTTTTGCGGGTTATCAAATAGACATATCCATACCTTGAGTAATCATCAATAAAAGTGATATAATACTCATACCCACCTCGTGCTTCTATGTTCATGGGACCACAAACATCCGTATGCACAAGTTCTAAAAGTTCCTCGACACGACCATCCTTGGCAGCAAAATGCCGTTTAGTCATCTTGCCCTCCAAACAGGATTCACATTGTGGCCAAGGTTCAACCTCATACAAGTCAAGGCATTCCTCCTTTACCATCCTTTGAATTCTGTTAAGGCTTATGTGACCAAGTCGTAAATGCCAAAGATATGATTTGTTAGAGTGAGAAGACTTATGTCTTTTAGAGTTCTTTTCCAATTCTGTATCAAGCAGTGAGTGCATCTTAGGTTTGATAAAATAAAGATTTCCATGCATCCATCCATTACAGATAAGAGAATTGTTTTTCCTAATAACAACTTTATTATTAAAAGAAATTGAATAAGAATCTTTAATCAAACAAGCTACCGAAATTAGGTTCCTTTTGAAACTAGGAACATAAAAACAATGTCTCAAAACAATAAACCTAAATTCATCAAAATAAAGATGCACTTCTCCCACTGCTTCAGCTTGCACTAATGTCCCATCACCGGTTCTTAACGTGAAGTTCTCGTCATGCAGACTTCTCGTTACCTTGAACCCCTGCAGAGAAATACAAACATGGTTAGTAGCTCCAGAATCTATAACCCAATTGTCCTTAGATTCCTCCACTAAACAACCCTCAAGATACAGGATATCGAAATTACCTTTTTGCTTTTGCATAGACAGGTATTCTCGGCAATCCTTCTTGAAATGTCCTTTCTTCCCACAGTGAAAGAACTTAGCCTTTTTGGGATCCACCTTTCGCTTCTTAGTCTTGGTAGACTTCTTAGAAACAGGTGCATTCGCCACAGGCTTGTTCCCCTTGCTCTTCCCCTTTTCCTTCTTCCTTTTGGGATTAGGAGCAGGCGAACTAGGTTCAGCCACATTTGCCTCAGCCTTAGATCCAGAACCCTTAAAAATGTTCTCAAAGGCTTGCAACTCTTTCATCAATTCCGTTAAAGACATCTCCTTCCTGTTAAGGTTGTAGGATGCCTGAAACAAATCGAAATCCTTGGATAAGGTTTGGAAAACCATGACCAATTGAGTTGCAGCATCGATCTCAGCCCCATTTGCCTGAGCTTCAGACAAATAAGCCATGACTTTCATCATGTGCTCCTTGATGGGAGTTCCAACCTTCTGCCTGCAGTTCATGAGACCTTTGATAGCATCGGTCTTAGCCTGAATAATTTGTTCACCAAACATTTCCTCCAGGTTATCCATGATCTGCCTAGCAGTTTGATGCTCTTCATGCTGTTTCTGGAGCACGTTAGACATGCTCGCCCGAATATAGCACATAGCACTTAGGTTGGAATTGTCCTAGCGCTCAAGCACTACAAAATCCCTATCAGGAGCATCGATCGCAGGCGTTGGTGGTCGAGGTTGGGTTAGGACAAAACTGTGTTTCTCAAAGTGTAGGACGATAAGCAAGTTCCTTTTCCAGTCATTAAAATTCTCGCCAGTTAATTTGTTTTGCGTAACTATCACAGATAAAGGGCTCGACATTTTGATCTATAATAAGAAAACATGTAATAAGTATGAGCAAACATCCTATCAGTTTATAAAATATGGTTTTGTAATGAAACAAAAAGATCGATATGCAATCTAAATGTTCATGTGTAAAACCCTTAAAACACATACCTTACAACGATAATTCCTAGCTTCTGCTTTCTAAGCTACCGAGGGGTAGTCATAGAATAACTAGCCAAGAACACGGATCCCTTCCGATTAATACATATTCATCCATGGAAATAATTCCATTAAATATATATTAACTATCGTTTATTTGGCCACTAGTTTATATAACAGAGCCTCGAGGGAGGGTTAATAAATAAAGTAGCATGAGTGTGTAACCATCGTTTCCAATTTTGAATCCATATTTTACATCCGCCACCGAGGGGTGATCTAAACATAAAATATGCCCAAAATTGTTATCCTTTCGGAAATCCAAATCAGTGTGCGCTCTAGGTAAGATACCTATCCGAAGGGAATTCCCGGGTCAAAACCGAGTAGTAGGTACTACCATGCGTAACTATTGGACCAACGATGGAGGCCGTAGGTCTTAGTGTGTAAAACCTTCTCCCACTCATTCTTTTAAATTAGGGTTTTTGTTTTTCATGCATAAACAATATTTATTGAGTGGCACTCCCTAGTCTATATGGCATGTTATCAATACATCACGAAATAGTATAACATATTCATCTAGCAACACATCATCTATGGTTTGCAAAATATGTAAATAGCCGTGGATCATGATTCCATCCTAGAGAAAAGAAAAATTACAAAAATTTATAAAAAATAACCGAAACATATATCGGCCTTCATTTGTAGATCCATGCCTTGCATCCTTCTTCAATGTGTCTTCCTTCTCCAATGTCACATCTTTTCAAATTTAAAATTAAATTTAAATTTCAAAAAAGATTATATGTGATTTTTAATTTTAATCAAAATTACAAAATATCAAAATTTAAATAAAAAATCCGATTATTAAATTTTAAAATTCAAAAAATTTTGAAATTTCCAAATTTCAAATTTAAATTACAAAATTTTAAAATTCATAATAATATCTATTAAATTTAAATTTAAATTTTCAATTTTGATTTTCAAATATCAAGATCACATATCATTGGAAAATTTTATTTTCAAAAAGATTCTGTGATTTTATTTATTATTTTTTTAAATTTTATTAATAAAAAATGTTTTTTAATTAAAAAAAATTCCAAAAAACAAAAAATCACATCCTTTGAAAATTTATATACCTTCGTTCATCTTCAATCTCCTCGAATCCATTGTAGCCTGAATTTTACAAAAAAAATTCCTACGCCGTTTCCGGCTTACAAAAATTATAGGAATTGAAAGAACGACCTAGAGGTGATAATAGACCGCATCTATTACACTTGAAAAATCTAGATACAAATTCTAACCTCTATGGAATCATGACCGGCAAAATTGTACATGATCATATATTATAAAAATAATATAAAGCATTCATTCATCCATACATCCATTCATAATATATTTAACATACTCAAAATAAAACCTAGAGTGCCAACTCTCTAAAATATTTCATTAATGCATAGAGAGAAATTTATTCGATCAAATAATTTATGTTATATACATAATCATGAGTTGGCTCTGATACCAATTTTTGGAAAAATCGGATCCGATATCAGAGTTACGGCGCAGCGGAAGTTTTAAAATTTTTATGCCGATTCAGAAAAGAAGCTCATGATGCATATAACAATAAATTAAATTCATGATCAAGCGTACCTTATTTCTTGGATTCTGGAATTGCTAGAGCGTTTGACCAACGTGTCTTCTCTATTATTCTCGAGTTCCACGTCTCAGAGTGTGTGTGGGCACACGTTCTATGAATCCAAGTGACCGGTGTTGCTTTCCGAAGTCTAGATCCTTCCTTCTCAATTCTGATGTTCCTCATTGAGAATATTATCCAACTTCTTTCTTCAAAACTGCAAAACAGGAACCGGTTAACCTCCTATGAAAATTATCACTCGATTTAACCTTCCTCACAATTTTGATTCAATGGAATTTTCTCTCTTTTTCTCTCTCACAAGATAGCCGAATTTTATGATGTGGAAGAAACCCAAATTATTTGTCTTCTCACTCTCAAAAACGTTTTTCCTCTTTGTGAATGATCAAAAATTAGTTTTTCAAGAATTCCTAGCCTTTATATAGAAGTCCAATCCTTTTCAAAATTTATCTCCTTTAAAAAATAATTAATTATTATTTTTCTGGATAAATTTTGAATCAAAAGATCATACAACTTTAGGACTAGATTCATTGAACCTAAAAACGTTTTTCCAAGAGGAAATTAATCCTCAAAAAATTCGGCCACTTTGAGATAAATCTTGATTGGTGGTTCAAATTTTAAATCAAGAATCTAGACTAGTCAAAAGATCCTAGTCCTATCTAGATTCAAATTCCTTTTAAACCCTTTTGAATTTAAATATGATTCACTTATTTGAATTAAATATTTTCCACACAACATCAACCATATTAATTAATTTAAATCAATGGAATATTTCAAATTTTCTTTCCTCACAAAAACCGTGCACATCAATTTAAGGAAAGAAAAATCCATCAAATAATTTCCATTATTTAAATCAATTAATAATTTAATGTTAGGAATATATTTGAATTACTTTGAAACAAAATTTTCTTCTCTCCACCTATCTAAAAAACCGTGCACCATATTTAGATTAGGAGAGAAAAATTTGTTTTCCAAAATTAAATAATTCAAACACAATCTTATTTCAAAATTCAATTAACCAATCTCATGTCGACAAATCATATTATTTGTCTACACAAATCTCACATGTCCAATCCTTTCTGGATTGCATGTTAGAGAGTATCATGTCTTAATAGACATTACTAAATTCTATTTAAATTTACCGATCTCATTAGGAACAAATCCCGAGACGCTATACGGAACTATATGAGCTAATAGAGGGACCGGATGGAAATATGTAAAGAGGCTCCTATAATTGTGAAAAATTAATCCCAGATTAATTATTCATCAATTATCAACTTCAATACTATTCCACTAAAAGTTTGAAGCTGAACTGCTGTTTACATACCGTATTATGAAAGCTCTCTTACGCAGCGCTTCTTCCATGATTTATTCATCGCTTGCTTAATCCCCATATGTTATCCATGATTGAATTAAGGACTTTTTCCGTTTTACCTTTTCAATTATTTTAACTTAAAGTTCCATTATTCTCTATTGAAAGAATCACCAATTGTAAAACCATACAATTGGTAAACCACCAGAGAACACAAAGTAAACCGATGGCCAAGATCTTGTTATACTATCTTTCAATCCCCGAATAATGCCTTTAAGTAGATAACATTTACTATCGTTAAGATAGCTATGGATTCCGTATCTATGAATCTTGATTTCTCCATCCATAAGTCATGCACCCAAAACACAAGTATATTGACCATGAATTAATAGTGTCTCACCTGTAGTGCATTAAAGTACATAAGTCATGGATGCGAACTCAAGTAATCATTTCAGGATTAAGATTAATGCAGGATGATAATCAAAGTGTCATTGATTCTTATAAACGGAATTATTAAACCGAATCAATTAACACTTTAGGTCCAGTCCAATGTCATACCTCAATACTGGTATACATTAAAGTTTCTACTCGGAACCTATCCGATGGTCAAGACAAACCATCCCTCCAAGGAAGTAGACAACCTTTACAATCTTATCATGAATAAGATCCCCAAATCTTATTCCATCGATTGCGGACTATTTATTTAGACTGTTATCAAATTACCACGTCTTCTATGTATACCCCGTATACATATGGTAATCCGATATATTACCAACAGCCAAGGAGTATTTTATGTTTGCTCAAAATAACCATACAATCAACTAATGAAAGTAAATAGGACACAACTTATTAAACATGAATAACATCCTCTTATTAATATCAAAATGTCATATTTACAGAAAATCCCTAATATTGATTTTCTATCCTTAGGGCACATTTAGATCCCAACATAACAAACTCATGCGAACTGTAATAAAAATGGTGGCCGCCAACATTTCTGATAAGGGACAGGGGAAGGCACACACCTGGTCTTATGTCAGCAGCCGCCAGAAGCCTCAGGTTCACACGGCTGAGTATCATGAGTTGAAAACTACCTCACCTCACATCGGCACCGGCTCGCAAGATGATGTGATATTCGACTCTGACATAGTAGCAGATGCTGATATGGGTGTTCAAGCGGCCATGGAGTTCCTAACTGGCGAAAAGGTGATTATTGCTGGGGAAGACGTCAAGGCTGCGAAGAATAAGGTAATCATTTAGGTGTTAGTCGAGTATTACATTAAATGTAGATGATCATAACTGTATTCCACAACTAGAACTTTGTAATTATTATGCCATGTTGTGAAACCACACAGGAAAGTATTAAATACAATTTACCAGCAACCGATCTAGAAGCGAAGGAAAAATCAGATCAATTAGTTGGAATAAAGGAGGAGATCATTCCTGACCCGGAGATATATGGTAAAGAAAAAAACATAGGGATGGCTGTCGAGAAGCTTGAAGAGCCAGATGACGATGAGAGCATCGGTGACGTGGTTGTTACGAATATCTGTAACTTAGTTATATAGTAATTATGGTCATTGTACAATGTTAACTCGTTTCACCTATGTCACTTGTAGATCCGTAAGAAGAAGAGGGCCAGACTCTCAAGGATTGGCCAGCGGCCTTCCGGGTCAATCACTGATGTTGCCTCGCCGTCAAAGTCTCCGAGTAAGCTGCTTACACCCCTCCCTCCGGGTCTCGCAGATGAACCTCCGAAACAGATGCTAGACGAGTTCAGGGAGTGGTTCCCAAAAGGATTATTGAAGAGGACTCCTGCAGGGTAATTTTTTTTATAATACACTTTATGTTCGAATTGAAATTTACAATATATTAACAACATCGTCACCAATTAACCAGAAGGTACGTTATGTTTAGTAAACGGCCTCCCCGATACAGTGCAAAGCATGATATGTTCGACGAACCACATGACCTCGGATGCATGCTTGTGGAAAAAAAGTCTTGGTATTATGAGTTAGCTACATCCCCTGTTTGGCTATGGGATGAAGTAAGTACCGTTCTTCAATATTTTATACTCCATGTTCTATAAATTTTGTGTTCACTAAGGTCAAGACGGTACATTGTTTGTTATCCTATAATTTTTTCCAATATATTTGCATCTTTTTTGTTTGTGCAGTACATTGACGTTGCATTCTACTACCTGAGGAAGAAGATCAGGCAGTATCCTGATCTGGAACAACGAAAGGTGACAACGGTAGACATGTTTTTTTCTGCAAAAGTTCGTTCGTTGTGGACCGTCTACCAGGCAGCACTCGATAAGTTCGATTGGGCCTGCTGTGATTCTGTGTTCAGGATAATGCTTGGCGTTCGTGTCCAGAGTGGGGCCTCGTGGTTTGACGTTAACACGGTGCTAATGCCAATTCACTTTGGCGATCTGAAACATTGGGCATTAGTAAAGCTCGACCTAACAAACTGGACCATTGATGTATACGACTCTCTTCAGCACGAAGGACCTCATAACTATAAGGTCCGCGCAGGAGTGGAAGGTCTTTCAAAGTTCATTCCATTTCTAGCTGAGAAAAACAGTTTGTTCGAGTTCAAACCACGAGTTCCTCCAGGAAATTACCCAGTACCAGTCACCATAATGAAAGATATCCCTCAACAAGCCAATGGGTTAGTACAAGCATTGCATATGATATCATAACTTGAACTGTGTAGAGTGTGTTGCTTGTTTAATAGTCTTTTTTTCCCATCTTTTGTGCAACAGGGGTGACTGTGGAATGTTTACAATCAAATATGCTGAATGCTTGATAGAAGGGAGGGATGTCAGTTATTGGGTAATTGCTGAACGCATGCAAATCTTCAGGGAGTATTTTGCCTGTTACATGTGGTCCCATGCCAAAAATAAGCTCGCGAAAACTTATAAGAGTGATCCTGATGAGGAGGCTGACGTTTAACATTTTGACTAACCATTTCAATCTTGTTATCTAACTTAAGCAGACTATAAATAGTGCCATTATTTAATTCTTGGTAAACCCCATTGATTTTTGTTGTATATTGTATATGGTTGCAAAATTGTAAGTTTAACATTACACATTAATCGTATTGGCCGAGCTCATAAATGTAATAACAAGATGGGAATAAAATGATTCATCGTCGATTGAATGTATCTTCGTACATGATAATCCACAAAATGTTAGCTTATAGCAATAAAAAGCACTCTTTTCTTCAATACTAATACTATCGGTCATAACCGTTATGACCTCTCTGTTTTAACACAGAGGTCATAACAGTTATGACCAGACGGTCATAACCGTTATGACCGCCAAAACTTTACGCCAATGGTCATAACGGTAATGACCGCCCGGTCATAACCGTTATGACCATACTTACACGTCACTGGTCATAAGGGTTATGACCGTGTGGTCATTACCGTTATGACCTGCCTCACACGCCAATGGTCATAATGGTAATGACCAGACGGTCATAACCGTTTTGACCCTTGCCTTTACGCCAAACCGTTATGACCATACTTACACGTCACTGGTCATAAGGGTTATGACCTTGTGGTCATTACCGTTATGACCTGCCTCACACGCCAATGGTCATAACGGTAATGACCAGACGGTCATAAACGTTTTGACCCTTGCCTTTACGCCAATGGTCATAACGGTAATGACCACCCGGTCATAACCGTTATGACCATACTTACACGTCACTGGTCATAAGGGTTATGACCATGTGGTCATTACCGTTATGACCTGCCTCACACGCCAATGGTCATAACGGTAATGACCAGACGGTCATAATCGTTTTGACCCTTGCCTTTACGCCAATGGTCATAACGGTAATGACCACCCGGTCATAACCGTTATGACCATACTTACACGTCAGTGGTCATAAGGGTTATGACCGTGTGGTCATAAGGGTTATGACCGTGTGGTCATTACAGTTATGATCTGCCTCACACGCCAATGGTCATAACGGTAATGACCACCCGGTCATAACCGTTTTGACCCTTGCCTTTACGCCAATGGTCATAACGGTAATGACCACCCGGTCATAACCGTTATGACCATACTTACACGTCACTGGTTATAAGGGTTATGACCGTGTGGTCATTACCGTTATGACCTGCCTTACACGCCAATGGTCATAACGGTTATGACCACCCGGTCATAACTATTATGACCATACTTAAACGCCAATAGTAATGCCATGTCATTGTAACTTTTCATGTTGATGTATTTAGTTTATATATTATACACTCAGGCCCTAATCTGATGATTTGCCTACTTTCCCGCCCATCTCAGTACCCTAAATTTTGCTCTTTCCCGCCAATCTCATTACCCTAAATTATGATATTTCCCGGCCATCTCGGTACCCACTTGCCCACTTTCTTCGTTTGAACGTTTTTCTCTCAACATATCTTCACGATTCCTCTCTGCACCATTGCACTCCGTTAAAACTGACCCATACTTTCTCATCTGAGTTTTCGGTCGAAGCAGCCAGATCTTCATCTACCTCTGTCTTTGAATAGATATCTTCACACTTCCAATCAGCCAATCTGAGGTAATGGTGCTTGGTATTTGGTATTATTTGTTAATTTATGAGGTAAATTACCGTGCGTTTTGAATTATACTGTAGATAATTATTCTCTGTTCACGGTTTTAGCGTAAGTTTTCGGTCTCCTGTAGCATAAACCATCCGGCCATTACCATTGTGACCAGTCTTGAAATATAAGTCAACACTAAATAACAAGCCTAAAAAAATTGGTCACTTTCAGTTATGAGTACAATCGTTCATTATCATTGTGACCAGTTTTGAGTTATAAGTCAACACTACAAAGATAAAAAACAAACGGGTCATTTTCATAATTACCAACCGGTCAATATAATTGTGACCAATTTTTTAGTTATAAGTCAACTCTCTATTACTTCATTTTTCGTTCAATTGTCACGCAAGTCATTGGATAACATGATGCTGTTTCATTCAGGAATGGATGCGGTTTGTGTTTTCGTCAAGTATAATGGTCAATGGGATGACACATTGAAATATGTTGGTGGCGAAATGAAAGGATTATTGGTTCCCGAGAACTCAACATATGTTGGTCTTCTTGAGTTGGTGAAAAGTGTGATTGGAATTAGGGGCCCAGACAAGAATATAGTCATGAGATACGGTGTTGAACCTGGATTGCCTCTTGTGAGGATACAATGTGATGCTGACGTTAAATTCTACATACAACTGATGAAGAAGGATGTTCATGTGCTTAGCAAATTTACACTTGCCATCGATGTATTGGATGAGTTTGCGGCGGTCGCCATGCCCCCAGAGGTAGGGGGAAGCAACCACATAGACGTTCAACGTTCTAGGGAGGGGGGACAGAGTGATGAAGCCATGCAACATGTAAACGACAGTTATATGATCATCCCTCCTCCTCCTCATATCCCTTCTTCTCGTCCTCCTCCTCATATCACTTCTTCTCCTCCTCCTCATATCCCTTCCTCTCATCCTCCACCGCCTCATATCCCTTCTCCCACAGTACTTCTGGATTTGCACAGTGAATATGGATTTGATGAGTAACATCAAGTATTGAACAATGACTTTTGCACTGCCCTTGATGATTTTAATGACTGGAAATTGAACGTTGCGGATGATACTCATCGTTCAAACGAACAGAGTTTGACAGCAAGCATTGGCGGCCATTCTATTGTCAATAATACTACGTCTCAATATGACAAAGTATCAAGTAGTGCCAGTGTATCCGACGGAGTCGTTGTTGCTGATTATGCACCTGTCACACTGTGCAACAATTCTATTTTTGAGAACAAAAAGTTACTGCAATACCATCTTCATCATGATGCTATGAGTAAACACTACCAATTCAAGGTGAAGAGGTCGAACTCTACTCTATTACACGTGATATGTATAGATAATAAGGGATGCCCATGGCAATTGCGTGTGACTAGGATGAGAGGTAGTGAACTGTTTGTTGTGAAGAGGTTCGACAACGTCCATACTTGTTCAATTGAAATCGTTCAAGGGCATCATCGTCAAGCCAAGAGTTGGATGATTGGGGAGTGTGTTAAGGCAAAATACTTGGATCCGACTAATACCTTATATAGACCAGCTGAAATAATGCGAGACATGCAGGCCGAATTTGGAGTGTCTTTCAATTATCTTCGAGCATGGCGAGGGAAGGAAGCTGCACTAACCAGCCTGAGGGGCGATGATGCAGAGTCATACAAAGGTAATGAACCCTTATCTGGTTATATGTTCGTTAATGGCCTGAATTTTTTTATTATTAACGATTTCGTGCTGATAATTTAATAATTACAGTTCTGCCCGCGTGGGCTGAAATGGTCAAGCGGAAAAATCCTGAATCGGACCTTCACATTGAGACAGACTCAGAAAATTGTTTCGAATACTTGTATATGTGCTTAGCTGCTTCGAAACATGGTTGGCCTTATTGTCGTCCAGTAATTGTGGTTGATGGATCAGCACTAAAGGCCAGGTTCGGAGGAATGTTGCTTGCAGCATGCGGACACGACGCAAATGGCTCCATATTTCCCCTTGCTTTTGGTATCGCTCCGTCGGAAAGTAATGAATCATGGAAATGGTTCTTCGAGAAGCTAAGGGATTCAATCGGTACACGAGAGTCTCTTGCTATTGTGGCCGATAGGCATAAGGGCATCGAATATGCAGCCAAACATGTGTATCCAGATGCTGCGTTCGGTATATGCGTCCATCACTTGGCTGCAAACTTGAAGACTAGGTACAAAGATTTCGAAGGACCTTTGAAGACCTATTTCGACGGTGCTTCGAGGTCGTATCTTACAAGTGAGCACCATCGTCATATGGATTCCATCCGTGGTCGTAACCCCGACATGCATCGATACCTTGTCGAGGCCGATCCTACAAAGTGGTCGCGCGCATATTTCAACGGCCGGAGGTATTCAATCATGACGACCAACATTGCGGACTCATTGAACAGTGTGGATCGGAAAGCTAGGCTAATGCCAGTTGGATACTTGGTGGAATGGTTGAGGGAACTACTACAAAGATGGTTTGTCGAGAGATGTGAAGAGGCGCTTAAAATAACATCGAAACTGGCCCCAAAGGCTGAGTCACTGATCCGAACAAACTTCTCAATGGGTCTAACAGTAACGGTATGTTAAGAAGACCACATCATGCCGTGGGCATACAAAAATCAATTTTGCCTTGGCCTAAATGCGATAGCTTAAACTAATGTATTGTTAATTAATTTTTTTCCAGCCTCGGCCAGCTGATCAGTTTGAGTACGCCGTCACCAACAATGCTGCCCAAATATGGATTGTCGATATGAGCGAAAGGACGTGTATCTGCAGACGATTTCAGGTCGATCAAATTCCTTGTCCTCATGCAATGGCCGTCTGTAACCACCGACGAATTGATCCATATAATTATTGCTCTAATTACTATACGAAAGACTATTTGTATGCTTGCTATGCGCATGTAGTCCATCCGATTGGCAGCGCCGAGGGCTGGGTTGTTACTGAAGATGTAAGGTTGCAATTAGTTAATCCTCCCCCTACAAAGCGCTGGCCCGGAAGGCCACGGGTTCGAAGGATTCCGTCCCAAGGTGAAGACCATGCGCCTACTCGCTGTGGTAGATGTAATGATTATGGACACAACCACCAAACATGTTCTAACTCAGTACCCTTACGAAAACGTCCAACAACAAGCACTGATGCATCGTTAGGATCCCCCAATTAGTGTAAATGGACATAAATGTATCCGAATTTTGATTTTATAGTTATGTTGGATAACTTTTTATCACACTGAACATATTGTAATTTCATAGTTTTTGTTATAGTTCAATAGAGTGATATAACACGCAGTCACCATTCATATTTATAAAAATAATTTACACCGCATAATCTAAAAAGTTTTAGGGGACATTTAGACATAGGTCATAACAGTAATGACCGGGTGGTAATTACTGTTATGACTTATGTTTTAATAATGAATCAAATACTAATTTATATTATTCGCTGGTCGAGCATATTGTAATTTAGAGTACAACACTCTAAATATAACACGGCGTTACCATTTTCGATTAAAAAAATTGCAAAAAAAATCTAAAGTTCTTTAGGTAGAATTTATAGTATCGGTCATAACAGTTATGACCGGACGGTCATAACAGTTATGACCTCTCTGTTCGAGTAACGGTCATAACCGTTATGACCGGGTGGTCATAACAGTTATGACCTCTCAGTTTATGTATCGGTCATAACGGTTATGACCGGGTGGTCATAACAGTTATGACATCTCAGTTTATGTATCGGTCATAATCGTTATGACCTCTCAGTTTATGTATCGATCATAACGGTTATGACCGGGTGGTCATAACAGTTATGACATCTCAGTTTATGTATCGGTCATAATCGTTATGACCACCTGGTCATAACCGTTATGACCTCTCTGTTTATGTATCGGTCATAACGGTTATAACCGGGTGGTCATAACAGTTATGACATCTCAGTTTATGTATCGGTCATAATCGTTATGACCACCCGGTCATAACCGTTATGACCACCCGGTCATAACCGTTATGACCTCTCTGTTTATGTATCGGTCATAACCGTTATGACCTATATGTTCATAGTGAGACAGAGAGAACTATTTATTTTTAGAAGATAACATTTTTTGTCTTATCAGGTACGAATATAATTCCTTTCATTCCCATATGCTCATGACAATTATGAGCACCAATACAATTAACGTGCAATGTAGAAAGTAACAGTTTACAACAATATACCATATCAAAAAACCATGGTATACCATGAATAAAAAAATGGCCCTAGTTACAGTCTTGTTAAGTTAGTACAACAAAATTGTGGTTAGTGAAAATGTTAAAAGTCCGTTTCCACCTCATCATCACTTTTATAAGTTTGTTCAATCTTCCGCTTCGAATGGGACAACAAGTGACATGCTAGCAACTCCTTGAATATTTGCATGCGTTCAGCAATTACCCAATAACGGACATCCCTCCCTTCTATCAAGCATTCAGCATATTTTATTGTGAAAATTCCACAATCACCCCTGTGGCACAAACGACGGGAAAAAAGTAAAAGAAATAAGCATCACACTCTATACAGTTAATTTTACGAAAACATTTTCAAAACTTGACATACCCATTCGATTGTTGAGGGATATCTTTCATTATGGTAACCGGTATTGGGTAAAATCCAGGAGGATCTCGTGGTTTGAACTCGAACAGACTATTTTTCTCAGCCATGAGGGGAATGAACTTTGACAGACCTTCCATGCCTTCGCGGACTTTAGAATTGTGAGGGCCTTCATGCTGAAGAGAGTCGTACACCTCTAAGGTCCAGTTAGTCAGATCGAGCTTTGCTAATGCCCAATATTTCAGATCAGCAAAGTGTATTGGTATTAGCAAAGTGTTCACTTCAAACCATGAGGGACCACTCTGGGCACTCACGCCAAGCATGATCCTGAAGATAGAATCACAGGAGCCCCAATCGAACTCAGCGGGTGCTGCCTGGTAGACGGTCCACAACGAACGAACTTTTGCAGAAAAAAACGTGTCTACCGTTGTCACCTTCCGTTGTTCCAATTCAGGATACTGCCTGATCTTCTTCCTCAAGTAGTAGAAGGCAACGTCAATGTGCTGCACAGGAAATGTACCATCTTCACTTTAGTATTTACAAAATTTATAAATCATGGAGTAAAAGAAATTGAAGAACGGTACTTACTTCATCCCATAGCCAAACAGGTGATGTAGCTAACTCATAATACCAACTTTTTTTTTCCACCAACATGCATCCGAAGTCATGTGGTTTGTCCAAGGTATCATGCTTTGCACTGTACCGGGGGGGCCATTTACTAAACATAATAATGAGAGCAGGTTAATTGGTAATGACATTGTTAATATATTGTAATTTTCAAATCGAACATTTCTGATAAGTTAAAAAATTTACCCTGCAGGAGTCCTCTTCAGTAATCCTTGCTTGAACCAGTCCCTGAACTCCGATAGCGTCTCATTCGGAGGTTCATCTGCGAGACCCGGAGGGAGTGCATAAATCAGCTGCGCCGGAGCCTTCAACGGCGAGCCAACCACGGTCATGGATCCGGAGGGCTGCTGGCCAAGCCTTGATAGTCTGGCCCTCTTCTTCTTCCGGATCTATAAATGACACACGTGAAGCTCGTTAACAGTGTACAATGACCATAATGAATAATGTAACTAAGTTATAGATATTCGTAACTACCACATCACCGATGCTCTCCTCGTCGTCTGGCTCTTCAGGCTTGATCGTGTCCATCACTATGTTTTTTCCTTTAGCATCCTTCTCCTCCTTGGCGTCTTCCGGCGAAACAATCGCCTTATCGGCTGTGAGGAACTCCATAGCTGCTTGAACACCCATATCAGCAACGTATCCGATGTCAGGCTCGAATAGCACATGAGCTTGCGCACCGGTCTCCTTGTGAGCTGAGGCAGTGTTCACCTCATCGGACTCAGCCGAGTGAACTTTATTCTTCTGCGAGCTGCTGACATGGAACGCCGTGTGTGCCTTTCCCTGTTCCTCACCGGTCTCGTTGGCAGCCAACATTGTTATAACCCTTCGCAAGAGTTTGTTTGACTTCTTCTGTCCCTTTATAAGAGCCGCCAACTTTTTTTTAATGGAGGCCACCTCTCCCCGGATCTCTTTTTGAAACTCCCTCCACTCGGAGTCTGTATCGGGGCTAGGTCGGGGTACAGGAGGCTTGGGAGGTAAGCTAGGCATAACACTTGGGTTCTTCGAATATACCAGCGCAACCCATGGGTCCTTCAACTCTTCTTTAGTTGGCATCATCACAAACCCCTTAGGCTGAACACATTTGATATCATTAATACAAACTATGAGGAGGGGCTACGGTCAATATGTTAATTACCATCGTACATGAATATTAATGCATATTAATTTATTTATTAGTGATACAAAGGGTATGGTCATAACGGTTATGACCGATACTATAACACAGAGGTCATAACGGTTATGACCACTAGCATATATATATATATATATATATACGGTTATGACGACTAGGCTGATTATTTAAAATGACCAACAATTTTTATACCTGATTTTCGCCAACCGCGGTAAAGGCAGATATAACATCGTCGAACTTGAGATTGTCTGCGGTGGTCCACGACAGCATACGCGGAATGGCATGATCGTACTTTTTGCAGAATTTCAATGCTATTGATGTGAGGGTCTCATAGGCCCAGACCAGCAAGGCATGAGGAAAGCCCGCAACACTGTAATGCACTTGGTCAGGCTTTTTTACCGATCTTCTCTTCGAAGACAGCCTGTTTTCAACTGTATTGCAGATTGCAGACCGGGTTGCCTCCCATGAGAGAACGCCCCAAGGAAAATCATTGAAATCAGCAATGTTATCGGCCAGGGCAAAAAACTTCGGGTCTATCTTAACTGAGTTTGCATTTGATAAAGGAATGCAGAAAATCAAGTATAGTAGACTAAGCTTCACAGCGTCGTCGTCGTTGTCAAAATTGGCATTGGACAGCTGCAGCCCTAAATTTTCTCTCGACACACCTCTCAACGTCGAAAAATATCTGGATATCAATCGGCTTTCGACCACTGGGAGATGGGTAGACCTACACATTTCATGCCGGTAATGAGGCAGAACTCGTTGATGGAAAATCTGCCAAGTTCTTCGCCGACCTCAAACCAAAGAGCATCACCCATTGCTGAGTGATCCGTCAATCTCATAACAATGTTGTGGAAGACCTGCCCAGCCCAACCAAGAGTGCTTAATCTTAGAAACTGTTTAATGCATCGCTGCTGGATGACGGCCTCGTACTGGTGGGGAGTCAACCATTTTCTCAAATTTGCACAACTCTCTGGAATGTTAATAAAAGTGTTTATTTTTGCCCTGGTAATTGCAGAATCCGGTACCCGTCGATTATATTGAACCTGCGGTAATGTTAATCGTAACAGAAAAGAGTAATTATACTTATGACAGTGAAGTAATAATAAAAATTACCAGGCATAAAATAACAGCAATGTGAAAAATAAAAAAAATAATCACCATTAATTCAAAAAAAATGGTCGGCCTAAAATGATCAGGTCATTATGAAAATGACAGTCCGGAACAAACAAAAAACATGGTAATTTTTGTGACCAACAAGCCATAATGAAAATGACCATCGGGAAAAACACTGAGTAATTATTATTATGACCAAGTCATAATGAAAATGACCAGCCTAAAATAAGTTAAAACTCATAGTAATCATTATTATGACCAACAAATCATAATGAAAATGACCACCGGACATAACAGAAAACTGAAACTGAGTAATAATTATTATGACCAGAGAGTCATCACAAAAATTACCATTCCATTTTGTTTCAAATAGCCGATATCATCTACACTTAAACACAAACATCGACGAAAACCCTAATATAAATTATAAACCAAAACACGAACTTGAGTTAAAGGATGTTTTATGGTACAGAAACAGATAAAAATTCTAACTTTATGTACATTATGATAACATTTTTCATCAAAACAATTGGAAAGTGGAATATCATAAAAAACACATATAAAAATGGAAACTTTGTTTTCACAAAATCAATAAATACTGCAGATTCTTACTGAAAATATTAAAAGTGTAAACTTTTTAACCACAAAGGCCAAAACAACTTTTTAATCGATCGGGCTGCCGATATCTTTTATTGTACGGCACTAATATATTATAATAATGAAAATATTTTTCATCATTAAAACAAAAACCATTTTCATTACCTTTTCTGAGTCGGATATTTGATCGGCTAGTTCACTCATGAACTTCTGTGAGTCTTTTAGTTCGACCTCTCCCTGCGTACCCTTCGGCGATGTATCGGGAGTAGTGTTTGTCTCTGACATTTTTGTTGGCGTCGACATGGGTATTTTTTTAAGATTTTTCGACGTTAGCAGACTTCCAACCAGTATATAAACGGCTCTCGTGGTGGTTTAGGACAGTTTCCGAGCGGTGTCTGAGCGGTTGCAAAGCTTTCTCTCTCTAGAATCGGAGTTTCTCTCTCTAAAACACGGTAGACGCTGGTTGGAAATTTTTGTGAGCTTATTCGAGGGAGAATGCGTTTTGGGCGGGTGAGAGATGAGGGTGAATCTGTAATTCGACATTTAAATTACTCTTGGTATTTCTATCATTTTAAAATACATATTACAAAACGGTCAACTTCATAATGACTGCCTGATAATTTTCGTCGTGACCTCTTTGTGCCTAAGGTTCGACCAATACGTCACCGTATTGACCAATGACCAGAGGTCATAACCGTTATGACCAGACGGTCATAACCGTTATGACCGCTAGTGTAACACAGAAGTCATAACAGTTATGACCGGGTGGTCATAACCGTTATGACCGATAGTATAACACAGCGGTCATAGCCGTTATGACCGCTGGTGTAACACAGAAGTCATAACAGTTACGACCAGACGGTCATAACGGTTATGACCGCTGGTCCTAGGTCATAACGGTTATGACCAGACGGTCATAACCGTTATGACCGCTGGTCTTACACTATCGGTCATAATGGTTATGACCAGACGGTCATAACTGTTATGACCGATGTTATAACACAGCGGTCATAACGGTTATTACCAGGCAGTCATAACCGTTATGACCGTTGGTCTTACACAGAGGTCATAACGGTTATAACCAGACGGTCATAACTGTTATGACCGATAGTGTAACGCAGCGGTCATAACGATTATGACCGGGAGGTCATAACCGTTATGACCTCTGTGTAAGACCAGAGGTCATAACGGTTATGACTGTCTGGTCATAACCGTTATGACCGATGGTCTAACACTTTGACCAATACGTCACCGTATTGATCATTTACAGGGGTCACAACGATAATGACCATGGGGTCATTATGAAAATTACCGATTCTGTAGAAGGATGTCTGACGAAAAACTGGTCATTTTTATAATGACCACCTGGTCAATATCGTTGTGACCAAAATTGTATGCTAAAATTTAACAGTTACAGGGGTCAAAACGATAATTACCAGGCGGTCATTATGATAATGACCGATCCTGTAAGAAGACCAACTGTTAAAAAAATTCAAAATAATTAAATTTTTTTCCCCTTTACAAACAAAGCGTTAAACGCAAATCTTTTAAACTTTGAAACGAAAAACCCATTTTTTTCACTTTCGACTTCTTTGATTCGTTAACTTCGATTTCCCGTCAACCCTTCATCGGCCACCATTCTCTCGATATCTGGTGCCGGTTTTTTAAACTGTTTCGTCATGGTTTCAGACGGTTTTCGAGCGGTTCCGGCCAATTGCAACTCTTTCTCTCTCTAGATTTCATTTTCCCTCTCTAAAATACTGTAGATGCTGGTTCGGAATAATTTTCTGGGGCATGCGAGGGAGATGAGGGTAAACCCGTAATTTGACATACATTAAATGCAGATGGGCCCCACATATCATGGACTTTGATGACGTTGCGGTGCTACAAATGAAGGGCTGAAAAAGTGGTGCTGATTTTAATAATATTTTCCCCACAGGTGCTAAAACTGAAATTAACCCTTTCCTTTATAGCAAAAAGACATAATCATAGTTCTAAGGGATATCTAATGTTACGCCCCGACTTCCCAAGCCGGGTCGACACCACACATACTTGTATTTATCTTACTTGAAAAATTTGAGAATAATTTTTTTTTAAACATATATACACAGATTATCTTGTAGAGAAAAACTTGTCTCGCATACATACTATACTGAAGATACATTCTCAAGTCTTCAAACTTTATACACACTGCATAACATAATTTACTTTTGAGACCTCTTAAAAACATGCCAATCATCATGTAATTTATACATGATCCATTTATGATCGATTTGTATGTCTCATGCTTCATTATAGACTTAATCTTGAACTTATTATCTTGTCTTAACATGTGGGCCCATAGTGTACGTACCAAAAGCACGCAGCCTCCAGACAAAGTTAGGGTTTGCAATGCCCTAACAGTTCTGAGAATCATAAACTTGACCCTCACGCATCAACAAGAGGTCAATAATCATAACTTGTCTTGAACATGTATCCTCCTCGATCACGGGAGGGTGGTACGACACCTTGCTTGACTTGGTTTAGTCTTAGTCTTGTATATTCCAAGACTAAGAATCTTTAGTTATGATCTCATTAGTCATGGTGCACATGTGACACATACATGGCATAACCATAAATCATGGTATAACTTGGCTTATCATGGCTTATCATGGCATGACTTAGCATAACTTAGCATGGCATGACATAACATATTTAACATAGTATGACTTGACATAACTTCTTATGGCATAACAGGTCATAACATAACTTAGCACATCATAGTATGGCATCCCATATCATAGCATAACATAACATAACATACTATGTTTACTTGAAAATAGTATTTTCTATTTTCCATACTGTAGGTGAGGTCTGTACTTGCCTGTTATGCAATATCTTGGGTTTCGTTGCTCCGACTCAGGTTGCAACTACAGGTTACTTCCTGGTATTAAGAAGCACATAGGATAAGGATCCTATAAAATGTTGGTAACCTATCCAACATTCATACACAATCTTAGTTATATGTCCCCTAATTATACACATGATAACTTATTTGGTTACATAGGGTAACCCTTGAGGTGGTCAAACTTAGTCAACCAAAGTCAACATTCTATGGGTCAAATTTGGGCTTTTGGGCCAAGCCTAGTAACTCGGGTATCCTTCCCGGTTACTATCCGTCATTGTCTTGTTACTAAACTTTGGCTTTTAAAATCCAATTTGGAAAATTTGGCCAAAAATCTTTTGTTTAACTTACAAATTCGTGGTTTTCAAAGTGGGAGTTTATAAAAATCTTTAAGGGCTGAAAACTGTCATTGGAACAGTTTTCATAGTCAAAACATTGGTGTTGGTGCAAAAATACAGTTTTCCTGTATTGTTTTAGAAAATCCTGTGCAGGAATTTCCTGTTTCCTGCACAGTTCTTAGAAATCCATTTCTATTTAAAAATATGTTTTGAATTAGAAAAAGTTGTCTTCACAAAATTTTTAGCTATCAAAAAACCCTACAACTTTTGTGTTTTACAGAAAACCCAGTTCGGACTCGAACGTGCTCTTATTTCCTGTTGAACTCACCTGGCCGTGCATAAGTCCTGGGCACGGTCAGGCTCGGATTTTTGTCAAAACCGAGGCCGTTGGAGCCTTATTTTGGAAAACTGTTCATGCTGTCCCTTAGGAAAATCCCTTCTCTATAACTTCCATGTTTTATGTTTTGCATAATTCGGCCTCTAAGGGCCTCAAAATTGCCTTTCCAGAAAACTGGCCAGTTTTACCCGAAAACTGGCAGTTTTATTCTTAACTTGGTTTTACGTCCTAATACGCACACACTACCTCAACCACCCACAGCGGGAGCCTAATATCATTCATGCAGCAGTTTCTAATGTTCCATACCATCATCACATAAACATACATCAACAATCATCACATCAAACACTTAGCATGCATAATCAAGCACAAACTTAAACATACTTGGGGACATATAACTAAATCATGCTTCAATCATGTAAACCCTAGTTTCATGCAACCAAAGCATAAAATCATGCATACTTGGTAAATAAAACCACCTAAACCATAAATTCAAGCACCAACCTAAAAATTCTAAACTAAGGTATGAAAATTAAATTGAGCTTATGCTCTTATATCCAATGCTTGAAATATACTTAAAGTTTTCAAATCGAAGCTCAATTTAAAAGCTTAAGGTCAAAGGGTTTACCTCTAGGGTTTGGAATTTGGTTCTCAAGCTTGGATCCCAAAACTTTTTCCCTTTTCCCTTGGCTACCACCACAACCGGTTTTCCCCTCCAATGGGTTCCAAAAATTTAGCCACCCTTTGCTTGTTTTCACCACAAATCCGGTCACCCTTGGACCTTCCTTTCCTTAATTTTTCTTTCCTTTTTCTCCTCCCCCCACAACCGGCCTTCTAGCCCTAATGGGGTATTAAAAAATATCAACCTTTGGCTTGGTGTCCTAACAAAAATCCGACCACCCTACTAGCTTGCTCTAGGGTTTCTATTTTATTTTATTTTATTTTTTTTTTCTTGGCTTTCTTTCTTGGTTTCGGTTTTTTTTTTAGAAGGAGAGTGTGAGAGGAAAATTTGCAAGAGTTTGGCTTGTTTCCACAATTTTTTGACTAAAAATCCGCCCCCCCCTTTGGGTATTTATAGGTGAAAATTATTTTAATTTTAGATTTATTTTTAATCCAAAATTTGCTTAAAAACCCTTGAAGCAAAATTAATTGCACAAAATTTTGCTAAAATGCCCTCCAAGTGGCCGGCCATTTTGGGTGCAAGGTGGCAAAAATTTTGATTTCTTTCCACCATTTTTCTTTTAATCCAAAAATGATGTCATAATTCCAAACTTGGGTGATGCCATCATAAGGCCTCGTTTGGCTTGTTCCTTAATATGCAGTCCATTTTTAAACTAACACAGATATTTCCAATAATGTGTTCACTAATACACAGTATAATTTAGTACTGTTATACTGAACTGCAGTCCAAAATTTATCTACGTATAGTTGGACTGTATAAAAGTTTTTCTTTTTATTTAAAGCTATTTGGCCCTTAATACCCTATTTTAGGTGCTTGACTTTTCTATGGTGGTTTTAAATCTTAATTATACTATCTTGTCTGTAAAGACGGTTTTCGCAGTATAATTCCCATACTGCTTATCGTATCACAGTACCATCTTATATTTGACTTCTCTGGTCAACTTTGACTTTTTCAGTCAAACTTTGACCAACATGAATTCATGAAATTTCGTCATGCATTTTTCCTTAAAAGGCCTATTATGGAGTCTCGTAGCTAATTTAACGAGAACTCAACCCTATACTGATAAAATTATGAATTTTGTATTGATATTCATAATTCTCATAAAATATCACATAAACACAGTACGAGCTTAGATTTCTTATATACAAGGAAATCATGAGTCCGAAAAATTTTGGTCATTACATCTAAAACTCCCAATCATAATTTCATGATTTCCATCACTTAAATGATTGTATATAGTCGACCTTAATCAACCATTATGTGTCGACTTCAAGGTTGGTGCTATTGACCTTAACCTCATTAACTTATCATCAAATCTCCTGGTCATCATTATTATCATAGCCTGATAAATTGTTGTTGGTAGCAGTAGCATCCAACTTATATTGGCATATTGCCTATTTGCTACCCCCAAACTAAGGCGTCATCAAAATTTTTTCCCGTTTCTAATATTACTCATATGGGGCAAAAGTTTCACAATCAGGAAACTTAATTTCCATGGTATTGATCTATTCCTTAAAATGAAAAATTCCTTGTTACCATCATACCAAGGTAAAGCGATAGGCTATACGATCTCGAAGCCTATTCATTTCCTTATTGCTATTCTAGCAATTATAACTTAGCTACTACAGTTACAAGATTAGGCTCTTGTAAAAAATTTTGGTCTGTTCATACGCATGGCGAACCATCTTTTAACTCTAGTTCCTTATTTCCTCACATGTCGTATATCCATTCTTTCCTCCATATCTTATCATGTCCTATCTTGAAAACATCATAACTTATCATGATCTCTTCATATCACATTGTAAGCTTATCCATCCCTGTATTCAACATTTTCCTTATGTGGACAAGAGTTCCCAGCTATGATCATAACGGGATGGAGAAATCCTTTACAAGCACCAGGAGTATCATTCTCCAATATGATCATTGATGAGGGATACTTACTTCACACGTAAGATCTTAACTAATTCTAATCAAAGGAAAATAAATTAACTTACTTGGGCACTTGCAGAAACGATGTGAAGCGAAGTGAAGTAGGCTAGCAGGATACCGCTCTGATACCAACCTTTGTAACGCCCCAAAATCCACGTAGGACCGACTACGTAAACGTGGGCTGTTACCATGCTTGCTTAACTTAAAACTTAGTCTTAAATAATAAACTTACAGAAAATTTCAGAAAATTTTTTTTTTTAAACTTTAAACTTTATTTTAAAATCATAACTTAAATAAACTTGTACTTATGGGTAAACTTTATCATGCCTACCCATTACTTGATATGCCGATTATAAGGTTACTATAACCTTTTAAACCGGACCTTGGAATCATCACATACATAACATGGTACATATTTCTTAATCATACATATATAACTTCATACTTAAAATATTTGCAGAAAATCTTGCGTAGTGGTATCCCATACCGCCCTTCACTTGCTGCATCGTCTCCATGGCCCACCAAGTAAAGCTGCAGGCATCTTACTTTTACCTACAGTATGGAATATACTGATGAGCTTTCGCCCAGCAAGTACAAACATAATCTCACAAAACCTCTTAAAACATCAGGTAATTTATGCATGATCCATTTATGATCGGTTTGAATGTCTTGTGCTTCATTATGGACTTAATCTTAAACTTATTATCTTGTCTTAACATGTGGGCCCAAAGTGTACATACCAAAAGCGCGTAGCCTCCAGACAAAGTTAGGATTTGCAAGGCCCTAACAGTTCTGGGAATCATAAACTTGACCCTCACGCATCAACGAGAGGTTAATAATCATAACTTGTCTTGAACATGTATCCTCCTCGATCACGGGAGGGTGGTACGACGCCTTGCTTGACTTGGTTTAGTCTTAGTCTTGTATATTCCAAGACTAAGAATCTTTAGTTATGATCTTATTAGTCATGGTGCATTTGTGACACAGACATGGCATAATCATAAATCATGGTATAACTTGGCTTATCATGGCTTATCATAGCATGACTTAACATAACTTAGCATGGCATGACATAACATACTTAACATAGCATGACTTGGCATAACTTCTCATGGCATAACAGGTCATAACATAACTTAGCACATCATAGTATGGCATCACATATCATAGCATAACATAGCATAACATAGTATGTATACTTGAAAATAGTGTTTACTATTTTCCATACTGTAGGTGAGGTCTGTACTTGCCTGTTATGCTATACCCTGGGTTTCGTTGTTCCAACTCAAGTCGCAACTGCATGTTACTTCTTGCTATTAAAAGAACATAGGATAAGGATCCTATAAAATGTTGGTGACCTATCCAACATTCATACACAATCTTAGTTATATGTCCCCCAATTATATACATGATAACTTATTGGGTTACATAGGGTAACCCTTGAGGTGGTCAAACTTAGTCAGCCAAAGTCAACATTCTATGGGTCAAACTTGGGCTTTTGGGCCAAGCCTAGTAACTCGGGTATCCTTCCCGGTTACTATCCGTCATTGTCTTGTTACTAAACTTTGGCTTTTAAAATCCAATTTGGAAAATTTGGCCAAAAATCTTTTGTTTAACTTATAAATTCGTGGTTTTCAAAGTGGGACTTTATAAAAATCATTAAGGTCTGAAAACTGCCATTGGAACAGTTTTCATAGTCAAAACATTGGTGTTGGTGTAAAAATACAGTTTTCCTGTAATAGTTTAGAAAATCCAATACAGGAATTTCCTGTTTCCTGCACAGTTTTTAGAAATCCATTTCTATTTAAAAATCTGTTTTGAATTAGAAAAAATTGTCTTCACGAAAGTTTTAGCTTTCGAAAAACCCTACGACTTTTGTGTTTTGTAGAAAACCCAGTTCTGTCCTTAACTTAATCATTTTTGAGGTTGGAAACTGCTGGCCGTGCACACTGGGTCTGGCCTGCCCAGGAATTCTCAGTCTCGGAATTTTGTGAAAACGAAGGCCTTTGGGGCCTTATTTTTAAAAACTGATCACGCTGCCCGCTAGGAAAATCCCATCTCTACAACTTTGTAGTTTTAACTTTTTTCAAATTCGACCACTAAGGGCCTCAAAATCGACTTTCCAGAAAACTGGCCAGTTTTACCCGAAAACTGGCAGTTTTGTTCTTAAGTTGGTTTTACGTTCTAATACGTGCACACTACCTCAACCTTCCATAGCAGGAGCCTACGACAACATGCAGCGCTTCAAACATTCATTTGCCATTCACATGCATTAAACCAAACCCATGCAAACCCGTGTGTCATCATGCACCGAACTAGGGTTTTTGGGTTGGTTTGGCTACCATTCATCACATTCATGCTTAAACTAATCTCATACACCATTCAAGCATACCATACTCTATCTTAAACATAAGGGGACATATATCAAACATTTACTAGGCATGCATGCAATTCATACTATCACACAAGCATATGATTGAAAGCATGCACTAAATCATAAATTGAGACCTTGAGACCCTAATCAAGCACATAATAAGCACTAAACCCATTGCATGAAAATAAAAGAATGAGCTTATGCTCTTACATAATCAACTTGAAAATACACATAAATTCCAAATTGATGCTCAATTAAAAAGTTTAGGGCTATGGGAGAGTTACCTTGATCAAAGCAAGGCTAGGCTAGGGTTTGGGTCCCAAAAATTCTCTCCCCGCTTGGTCCTCCAACAACCGGCCTTCCATCCTCCAATGGGTACCAAAATTTTCAAAACTTTTTCTTGGGTTTCTTGGTGAAAACCGACCACTCCTACACCAATTCCCTTGCTCTACTTTTTTTTTTCTCTCTTGGCTTAAGTTCGGTTTTGGAAAGGAAAAGTGTGAGAGACAATTTTGCAAGAGTTTGGCTAGATTCCTCTATTTTTCCACTAAAAATCTGCCCCCCCTCACCTCTATTTATAGGCTTTTTGAACTTTTCAAAATTGCCAAAAAGTCCTTGAACTAGGATTTAATTATTTTTCTAAAATTGCATTTTGGTCCTTGAAGCAAAAATATTTGCTAATTAGTCCCTCTAGGTGGTGGCCGGCCATTTGCTTCCTTGGTGCACAAGTTTTGCTTACCTCATCATGATGACATCATGCTTACATCACCTTGATGACATCACCTTGATGACATCATGCTTACATCACGTTTATGACATCATCTTGATGACATCATCCTTACATCATCATTGCTAACTTTTCCAAAAATTACACTTTTGCCCCTAAAGACAAAATATTTGCAATTTAGTCCCTGCGGGTGATCGGCTAAGGTAGAGCCACTTGACTTCCAATTCATGCATAATTATCCTCTTGATTCCAAGAATCCCTTAATATAATTATGCAATCCATTTCCTTACTAACTTTGATAATATCAATATTGTTTTGTCGTAAAACAGTATTATCGTACTGAATTGTAGTCCAAAATCCATCTGCATAAAATTGGACTACGTATAAATTTTTCTTGGGACTTGAAACCATTTAGCCCATATTGCTCCAAATGTTGTGCTTGATTTTTCTAGGGTGGTCTCATAGCTTATTCTTACTTATTCGTTCGTAAAGACGGTTTCCGCAGTATAATTTCCATACTGATTATCCTATTGCTGTATAGTCATATCTTTGACCGTTCTTAGTCAACCCTTTGACTTTTTGGTCAACTTTGACTTTCTTGGTCAAACTTTGACCAACATGAAATTATGAAATTTCGTCATGCTGTTTTTCTTAAAACGCCTTTTACTTGGCTAAGTAATCTTTTGTTGGGTCTCGTAGCTAGTTAATCGAGAACTCAAACCTATACTGTTATTCCACTCCGATCATGATTCAGACTTAGGTTTTCCTTGTTTCAAAGGAAATCTAAAGTCATCAAAATTTCGGGTATTACATTTTACCCTCATTAAAAGATTTTCGTCCTCGAAAATTCGTATAATCCTAAGTGGCTTTTCTTCAATCCACTATCAATTCTTAACAAGTTACTATGGATTGAATAACTTGTTCACGTTCCCATTTTAATATCTTAATAGGATCATGTCTTTTATGTAGAACCATAATCATCTTTCTATATCCTCATAATTCATACCTTCATATCCTCATATTTTCATGCTTTCATACTTTCATTCTTTCATGCATACCTTCATACTTTCTTACATACCATCATACTTTCCTTTCGTACTGCATCACCAGAACTATTTTCATAAAATTTCTTAGCAAGTATATCATATAACTTGCCATATTTAAAAAAAAAAACATATACAACTTTTCCATACTTGAAAAGCATATCGTATCATATAGCTTTTTCATACTTGAAAAGCATATTGTATCTTATATTTAAGATACTTTTCTTTAACTTTATTTGAGGGCTTAGCAAATATATCATATTGAAAATATTTTTCTTTCAATTTGCTGAAGCTGAGGACCCTCTGGTACAATGTTAATCTTGTGCTATTAGAACCCTTTTTCTTTTCATGATGGCCCCTTTCTTGGAACTCTGTTCCTAAAGGTTTTCTGGCCTTTTACATAACATGATGGCCCCTTTTTTGGAATCTCTGTTCCTCAAGGTTTTCTGGCCTTTTACATAACAAAACATGAGTTGGTTCTAATAAGCATAAGATTAAGCACTATACTTAAAAAAATAATTTCTTGGAATCTTTTTCCAAGTGAATCATGGAAAACAATACTAAATAGTAGTATTGAAAACATATTACTGTTCGAGTGATGCAATGAAAGGTATCCTTGTATCAACTAGCTACATTTTAGCTAGTAGAAACTTCTCTTGTGCCTTTAGCATTTCCTTCATAGCAAAAAGGCATAAACATAGTTCTAAGGGATATCTAATGTGACGCCCCGACTTCCCAAGCCGGGTCGACACCACACATACTTGTACTTATCTTACTTGAAAAAATTTGAGAATAATTTTTTTTTTTAAACATATATACATAGATTATCTTGTAGAGAAAAACTTGTCTCGCATACATACTATACTGAAGATACATTCTCAAGTCTTCAAACTTTATACACACTGCATAACATAATTTACTTTTGAGATATACACATATTAACTCAAAAGTGGTTGCGGAGGATTTTACGTAGTGGTATCCCACACCGCCCTTCATTCGCCGTATCGTCTGCGTGACCCATTAGCTAGGCTGCAGGCTTTTTACCTACAGTATGAAATATACAAATGAGCTTTCGCCCAGCAAGTACAAACATATCTCACAAAATATTTCAAACCTCTTAAAAACATGCCAATCATCATGTAATTTATGTGTGATCCATTTATGATCGATTTGTATGTCTTATGCTTCATTATGGACTTAATCTTGAACTTATTATCTTGTCTTAACATGTGGGCCCATAGTGAACGTACCAAAAGCGCGCAGCCTCTAGACAAAGTTAGGGTTTGCAAGGCCCTAACAGTTCTGGGAATCATAAACATGACCCTCACGCATTAACGAGAGGTCAATAATCATAAGTTGTCTTGAACATGTATCCTCCTCGATCACGGGAGGGTGGTACGACACCTTGCTTGACTTGGTTTAGTCTTAGTCTTGTATATTCCAAGACTAAGAATCTTTAGTTATGATCTCATTAGTCATGGTGCACATGTGACACAGACATGGCATAACCATAAATCATGGTATAACTTGGCTTATCATGGCTTATCATGGCATGACTTAGCATAACTTAGCATGGCATGACAAAACATATTTAACATAGTATGACTTGACATAACTTCTCATGGCATAACAGGTCATAACATAACTTAGCACATCATAGTATGGCATCACATATCATAGCATAACATAGCATAACATAGCATAACATAGTATGTATACTTGAAAATAGTATTTACTATTTTCCATACTGTAGGTGAGGTCTGTACTTGCCTGTTATGCAATATCTTGGGTTTCGTTGCTCCGATTCAGGTTGCAACTGCAGGTTACTTCCTGCTATTAAGAAGCACATAGGATAAGGATCCTATAAAATGTTGGTAACCTATCCAACATTCATACACAATCTTAGTTATATGTCCCCTAATTATACATATGATAACTTATTTGGTTACATAGGGTAACCCTTGAGGTGGTCAAACTTAGTCAACCAAAGTCAACATTCTATGGGTCAAATTTGGGCTTTTGGGCCAAGCCTAGTAACTCGGGTATCCTTCCCGGTTACTATCCGTCATTGTCTTGTTACTAAACTTTGGCTTTTAAAATCCAATTTGGAAAATTTGGCCAAAAATCTTTTGTTTAACTTACAAATAAGTGGTTTTCAAAGTGAGACTTTATAAAAATCATTAAGGGCTGAAAACTGTCATTGGAACAGTTTTCATAGTCAAAACATTGGTGTTGGTGCAAAAATACAGTTTTCCTGTATTGTTTTAGAAAATCCTGTGCAGGAATTTCCTGTTTCCTGTACAGTTCTTAGAAATCCATTTCTATTTAAAAATATGTTTTGAATTAGAAAATGTTGTCTTCACGAAAGTTTTAGCTATCAAAAAATGATACAACTTTTGTGTTTTACAGAAAACCCAGTTCGGAATATAACATGCTCTTATTTCCTGTTGAACTCACCTGGCCGTCCATAAGTCCTGGGCACGGTCAGGCTCGGATTTTTGTCAAAACCGAGGCCGTTGGTGCCTTATTTTGGAAAACTGTCCATGCTGTCCCTTAGGAAAATCCCTTGCTACAACTTCCATGTTTTACGTTTTACCTAATTCGGCCTCTAAGGGCCTCAAAATTACCTTTCCAGAAAACTGGCCAGTTTTACCCGAAAACTGGCAGTTTTATTCTTAACTTGGTTTTACGTCCTAATACGCACCCACTACCTCAACCGCCCACAGCGGGAGCCTAATATCAGTCATGCAGCGGTTTCTAAAGTTCCTTACCATCATCAAATAAACATACATCAACAATCATCACATCAAACACTTAGCATGTATAATCAAGCACAAACTTAAACATACTTGGGGACATATAACTAAATCATGCTTCAATCATGTAAACCCTAGTTTCATGCAACCAAAACATAAAATCATGCATACTTGGTAAATAAAACCACCTAAACCATAAATTCAAGCACCAACCTAAAAATTCTAAACTAAGGTATGAAAATTAAATGGAGCTTATGCTCTTACATCCAATGCTTGAAATACACTTAAATTTTTCAATCGAAGCTCAATTTAAAAGCTTAGGGTCAAAGGGTTTACCTCTAGGGTTTGGAATTTGGTTCTCAAGCTTGGATCCCAAAACTTTTTCCCTTTTCCCTTGGCTGCCACCACAACCGATTTTCCCCTCCAATGGGTTCCAAAAATTTAGCCACCCTTTGCTTGTTTTCACCACAAATTCGGTCATCCTTGGACCTTCCTTTCCTTACTTTCTCTTTCCTTTTTCTCCTCCCCCCACAACCGGCCTTCTAGCCCTAATGGGGTATTAAAAAAAAATCAACCTTTGGCTTGGTGTCCTAACAAAAATCCGACCACCCTACTAGCTTGCTCTAGGGTTTCTATTTTATTTTTTTTTCTTGGCTTTCTTTCTTGGGTTCGGTTTTTTTTTTTAGAGGGAGAGTGTGAGAGGAAAATTTGCAAGAGTTTGGCTTGTTTTCAAAATTTTTTGACTAAAAATCCGCCCCTCCCCCCCTTTGGGTATTTATAGGTGAAATTTATTTTAATTTTGGATTTATTTTTAATCCAAAATTTGCTTAAAAACCCTTGAAGCAAAAATAATTGCACAAAATTTTGCTAAAATACCCTCCAAGTGGCCGGCCATTTTGGGTGCAAGGTGACAAAAATTTTGATTTCTTTCCACCATTTTTCTTTTAATTCAAAAATGATGTCATAATTCCAAACTTGGGTGATGTCATCATAAGGCCTCGTTTGGCTTGTTCCTTAATATGCAGTCCATTTTAAACTAACACAGATATTTCCAATACTGTGTTCACTAATACACAGTATAATTTAGTACTGTTATACTGAACTGCAGTCCAAAATTTATCTACGTATAGTTGGACTGTATAAAAGTTTTTCTTTTTATTTAAAGCTATTTGGCCCTTAATACCCTATTTTAGGTGCTTGACTTTTCTATGGTGGTTTTAAATCTTAATTATACTATCTTGTCTGTAAAGACGGTTTTCGCAGTATAATTCCCATACTGCTTATCGTATCACAGTACCCTCTTATATTTGACTTCTCTGGTCAACTTTGACTTTTTTGGTCAAACTTTGACCAACATGAATTCATGAAATTTCGTCATGCCTTTTTCCTTAAAAGGCCTATTGTGGAGTCTTGTAGCTAATTTAACGAGAACTCAACCCTATACTGATAAAATTATGAATTTTGTATTGATATTCATAATTCTCATAAAATATCACATAAACACATAGTACGAGCTTAGATTTCTTATATACAAGGAAATCATGAGTCCGAAAAATTTTGGTCATTACATCTAAAACTCCCAATCATCATTTCATGATTTCCATCACTTAAATGATTGTATATAGTCGACCTTAATCAACCATTATATGTCGACTTCAAGGTTGGTGCTATTGACCTTAACCTCATTAACTTATCATCAAATCTCCTAGTCATCATTATTATCATAGCCTGATAAATTGTTGTTGGTAGCAGTAGCATCCAAATTATATTGGCATATTGCCTATTTGCTACCCCCAAACTAAGGCGTCATCAAAATTTTTCCCCGTTTCTAATATTCAACATTTTCCTTATGTGGACAAGAGTTCTCAGCTATGATCATAATGGGATGGAGTAATCCTTTACAAGCACCTGGAGTATCATTCTCCAACATGATCATTGATGATGGATACTTACTTCACACGTAAGATCTTAACTAATTCTAATCAAAGGAAAATAAATTAACTTACTTGGGCACTTGCAGAAACGATGTGAAGCGAAGTGAAGTAGGCTGGCAGGATACCGCTCTGATACCAACCTTTGTAACGCCCCAAAATCCACGTAGGACCGACTACGTAAACGTGGGCCGTTACCATGCTTGCTTAACTTAAACCTTAGTCTTAAATAATTAACCTTACAGAAAATTTCAGAAATTTTTTTTTTTAACTTTAAACTTTATTTTAAAAACATAACTTAAATAAACTTGTACTTATGGGTAAACTTCATCATGCCTACCCATTACTTGATATGCCGATTATAAGGTCACCATAACATTTTAAACCGGACCTTGGAATCATCACATACATAACATGGTACATATTTCTTAATCATACATATACAACTTCATACTTAAAATATTTGCGGAAAATCTTGCGTAGTTGTATCCCATACTGCCCTTCACTTGCTGCATCGTCTCCATGGCCCACCAAGCAAAGCTGCAGGCATCTTACTTTTACCTACAGTATGGAATATACTGAAGAGCTTTCGCCCAGTAAGTACAAACATAATCTCACAAAACGTCTTAAAACATCAGGTAATTTATGCATGATCCATTTATGATCGGTTTGAATGTCTTGTGCTTTATCATGGACTTAATCTTAAACTTATTATCTTGTCTTAACATGTGGGCCCATAGTGTACGTACCAAAAGCGCGCAGCCTCCAAACAAAGTTAGGGTTTGCAAGGCCCTAACAGTTCAGGGAATCATAAACTTGACCCTTACGCATCAACGAGAGGTTAATAATCATAACTTGTCTTGAACATGTATCCTCCTCGATCACGGGAGGGTGGTACGACACCTTGCTTGACTTGGTTTAGTCTTAGTCTAGTATATTCCAAGACTAAGAATCTTTAGTTATGACCTTATTAGTCATAGTGCATTTGTGACACAGACATGGCATAATCATAAATCATGGTATAACTTGGCTTATCATGACTTATCATAGCATGACTTAACATAACTTAGCATGGCATGACATAACATACTTAACATAGCATGACTTGGCATAACTTCTCATGGCATAATAGGTCATAACATAACTTAGCACATCATAGTATGGCATCACATATCATAGCATAACATAGCATAACATAGTACGTATACTTGAAAATAGTATTTACTATTTTCCATACTGTAGGTGAGGTCTGTACTTGCCTGTTATGCTATAACCTGGGTTTCGTTGTTCCAACTCAAGTCGCAACTGCATGTTACTTCCTGCTATTAAAAGAACATAGGATAAGGATCCTATAAAATGTTGGTGACCTATCCAACGTTCATACACAATCTTAGTTATATGTCCCCCAATTATACACATGATAACTTATTGGGTTACATAGGGTAACCCTTGAGGTGGTCAAACTTAGTCAACCAAAGTCAACATTCTATGGGTCAAACTTGGGCTTTTGGGCCAAGCCTAGTAACTCGGGTATCCTTCCCGGTTACTATCCGTCATTGTCTTGTTACTAAACTTTGGCTTTTAAAATCCAATTTGGAAAATTTGGCCAAAAATCTTTTGTTTAACTTAAAAATTCGTGGTTTTCAAAGTGGGACTCTATAAAAATCATTAAGGGCTAAAGACTGCCATTGGAACAGTTTTCATAGTCAAAACATTGGTGTTGGTGTAAAAATACAGTTTTCCTGTATTATTTTGGAAAATCCTGTGCAGGAATTTCCTGTTTCCTGCATAGTTTTTAGAAATCTATTTCTATTTAAAAATCTGTTTTGAATTAGAAAAAGTTGTCTTCACGAAAGTTTTAGCTTTCAGAAAACCCTACAACTTTCGCGTTTTGTAGAAAACCCAGTTCTGTCTTTAACTTAATCATTTTTGAGGTTGGAACCTGCTGGCCGTGCACACTGGGTCTGGCCTGCCCAGGAATTCTCAGTCTCGGATTTTTGTAAAAAAGAAGGCCTTTGTGGCTTATTTTTAAAAACTGTCCATGCTACCCCCTAAAAAAATCCCTTCTCTACAACTTTGTAGTTTTAACTTTTTCCAAATTCGGCCTCTAAGGGCCTCAAAATCGACTTTCCAGAAAACTGGCCAGTTTTACCCGAAAACTGGCAATTTTGTTCTTAAGTTGGTTTTACGTTCTAATACGCGCACACTACCTCAACCTTCCACAGCGGGAGCCTACGACAACATGCAGCGCTTCTAACGTTTATTTGCCATTCGCATGCATTAAACCAAACCCATGCAAACCCTTGTGTCATCATGCACCAAACTAGGGTTTTTGGGTTGGTTTGGCTACCAGTCATCACATTCATGCTTAAACTATTCTCATACACCATTCAAGCATACCATACTCTATCTTAAACATAAGGGGATATATATCAAACATCTACTAGGCATGCATGCAATTCATACTATCACACAAGCATATGATCGAAAGCATGCACTAAATCATAAATTGAGACCTTGAGACCCTAATCAGGCACATAATAAGCACTAAACCCATTGCATGAAAATAAAAGAATGAGCTTATGCTCTTACATAATCAACTTGAAAATACACATAAATTCCAAATTGATGCTCAATTAAAAAGTTTAGGGCTATGGGAGAGTTACCTTGATCAAAGACAGGCTAGGCTAGGGTTTGGGTCCCGAAAATTCTCTCCCCCCTTGGTCCTCCAACAACCGGCCTTCCATCCTCCAATGGGTACCAAAATTTTCAAAACTTTTGCTTGGGTTTCTTGGTGAAAACCGACCACTCCTACACCAATTCCCTTGCTCTACTTTGTTTTTTCTCTCTTGGCTTAAGTTCGGTTTTGGAGAGGAAAAGTGTGAGATAAAATTTTGCAAGAGTTTGGCTAGATTCCTCTATTTTTCCACTAAAAATCTGCCCCCCCCCCCCCCCCCTCACCTCTATTTATAGGCTTTTTGAACTTTTCAAAATTGCCAAAAAGTCCTTGAACTAGGATTTAATTATTTTTCTAAAATTACATTTTGGTCCTTGAAGCAAAAATATTTGCTAATTAGTCCCTCTAGGTGGTGGCCGGCCATTTGCTTCCTTGGTGCACAAGTTTTGCTTACCTCATCATGATGACATCATGCTTACATCACCTTGATGATATCATGCTTACATCACCTTGATGACATCATCTTGATGACATCATGCTTACATCACCTTGATGACATCATACTTACATCACCTTGATGACACCATCTTGATGACATCATGCTTACATCATCATTGCTAACTTTTCCAAAAATTGCACTTTTGTCCCTAAAGACAAAATATTTACAATTTAGTCCATGCGGGTGATCGGCTAAGGTAGAGCCACTTGACTTCCAATTCATGCATAATTATCCTCTTGATTCCAAGAATCCCTTAATATAATTATGCAATCCATTTCCTTACTAACTTTGATAATATCAATATTGTTTTGTCCTAAAACAGTATTATCATACTGAATTGTAGTCCAAAATCCATCTGCATAAAATTGGACTACGTATAAATTTTTCTTGGGACTTGAAACGATTTAGCCCATATTGCTCCAAATATTGTGCTTGATTTTTCTTGGGTGGTCTCATAGCTTATTCTTGCTTATTCGTTCGTAAAGACGGTTTGCGCAGTATAATTTCCATACTGATTATCCTATTGCTGTATAGTCATACCTTTGACCGTTCTTAGTCAATCCTTTGACTTTTTGATCAACTTTGACTTTCTTGATCAAACTTTGACCAACATGAAATTATGAAATTTCGTCATGCTGTTTTCCTTAAAACGCCTTTTACTTGGCTAAGTAATCTTTTGTTGAGTCTCGTAGCTAGTTAATCGAGAACTCAAACCTATACTGTTTGTAAGAACCCGAAATTTCGATGAACTTATGATTTCCTTAGAAATAAGGAAAATCTAAGATTTTATTATGTAAGTCGATATAAACCTCATGATCTGAGTAAATATCGGTACAAGTTTGAGTTCTCGGTTAATTAGCTACGAGACTCAACGATGGATTACTTAGCCTAGTATAAGGCATTTTAAGGAAAATGGCGTGATGAAATTTCATGATTCCATGTTGGTCAAAGTTTGACGAAGAAAGTCAAAGTTGACCAAAAAGTCAAGGGTTGATCAAGAACAGTCAAAGGTATGACTATACAGTAATGGGATAAGCAGTATGAGAAATATACTGCGAAAATTATCTTTTTGGACAAGATAGCGGGAATAAGCTAAGAGACCACCATAGAAAAATCAAGCACACTAAGTTGGATATCAAAGTCCTAATGACTTTCAGAAATAAGAAGAAAATTTTTACAGTCCATTTTTACGCAGATAAATTTTGGACTGCAGTCAAGTATAACAGTACTGAATTATACTGTGTATTAGTAAACACAGTATTGGAAATATCTGTATTAGCAAGAAAATAGACTGTATTTTAACGAAAAAGCCAAACAAGGCCTTATAATGACATCATCCAAGTTTGGAATTATGACATCATCCCATTTTTGAATTATGACATCATAAATGGTGGAAACAAATCACACCTAGCCACCTAAGCACCATGGATGGCCGGCCACATGTAGGGGTGAAATTGCAAAGATTTTGTCTTTTGGGGGCAAAAGTGTAATTTTGGAAAATATAATGATGTAAGCATGAGGTAAGCACATGATGTCATCAAGATGATGTCATCATGATGAGGTAAGCAAAACTTGGGATCCAAGGCATGCAATGGCCGGCCAACACTTGTAGGGGTCAAAGTGTAAATATTTTTGCTTCAAGGACTAAAGTGCAATTTTGGAAAAGTAATTAAATCCAAATTCAAGGACTTTTTAGCAATTTTGAAAGTTCAAAATCAGCTATAAATAGGGGTGAAGGGGGGGGGGGGGCGGATTTTGAGGGAAAAAATTGGGAAAACAAGCCAAACTATGGCAAAATTTTTCCATATCCATTTTCTCTCTAAAACCGACCCTAGGAAGAGAAAAAAAAATTGGTCGGCTGGATTTTTGGTAATGGCCAGACCTTGTGTGAGTGTGTGAGGCTCAATTTAATTGGCCAAAATTTTTGGAACCCCAATTGGAGGGGAGGCCGGTTGTGTGGAGCCAAGGAAAAAAGGGAGAGAAAAGTTGGAACCAATCAAGCCAACCTCTTGGATTGATCTAGGTAAATCTCTAAAACCCTTAAGTTTTTCTATTGAGCTTGAAACTAGATACTCATGTGGTTGTTTTTCATGAGGAATGGCTGAAAATTGGAACCCATTTGGGGGAGGAGAATCGGCTGCAATGGCAGCCAAGGGGGAGTGAGGAAAAAGTTGGAATCCAAGTTTGTGAACCAACATCCAAGCTCTAGAGGTAAACCCTTGGCCCTAAACCTTTTTAATTTGAGCTTAAATTTGGGAAATTTAAGTGTATTTCCATGTTTGGGATGTAAGAGCATAAGCTCATTTTCTTATGCCATGCAATAAGTTTTGTGCTTGATTATGTGCTTGATTAGGGTGCTAAGGTCTCAATTATGGTTATGGTGCATGAGTTGCTAATTATGCTTGCATGATTATTAGGGTTTCATGCATGCACATAAGGTGTTTGATATATGTCCCCAATATGCCTAAGAAGTTATAGGTCATGCATGTTTATGTTTAAGCTAGATTAGAAGCTTGATTGATGAATGGTGATGCAAATCAAATGTTTTGCAAAACCTTGGTTTGGTGCAAGAACACCCAAGGGTTTTGCTTTGCATGAAAATGTTTGAATTATGCATGGATGTATGTTTTACGTTAGAAAGCGCTGCATGACTGATATTAAGCTCCCGAAGTGGTCGGTCGAGTTAGAATCCGCGAAATAGGACGTAAACCGGACTTAACAACCGAAACTGCCAATTCGGATTCCAAACTGGCCAGTTTCGGGAAAGTGGAAATTTAAGACCTTTAGAGGCCGAATTGGGTAAAACGTAAAACACAAAAGTTGTTCGGAAGAGTTTTTCCTAGGGGACAACGCGGACGGTTTCTCAAAATGAGGCTCCAATGGCCTCCATTTCTATAAAAATCCGAGACTAGTCTGCCCAGACCTAGTCTACACGTCCAGCAAGTTCAAATTAAAACTGACAAGAATACAAGTAGAACTGGATTTTTCTCAAAACACGAAAGTTTTAGGATTTTTCGAGAGCTACAACTTTCGTGAAGACAACTTTTCCAAACTCGGAATGGATCTTTAAACTGACACGGTTTTATAAAGACTGTGCAGGGAACAGGAAATTCCTGCACAGGATTTTCTAAAAACAGTTCGGAAAAATTGTATCTTTCCTCAAAACCACTGTTTTGACTAGGGAAACTGTTCCAAAGGCAGTTTCCAGCCCTAAATGATTTTACAAGAACCTATTTCAAAAACATGAATTTTATGAGTTAAGTAAAAGATTTTTTGAGGTTAATTTACCCAAGTTTCCAAAGAAATGGAAAATAGATTTATAAACTAAAATTGGGTAAGCAAGATGATTACGGGTAATAACCGGAAGTGATACCCGAGTTACTGGACGGGGTCCAAAGCCCAAGGTTGACTTAGGATAATTGAACTAAGTTTGATTACCTCAAGGGTTACTCAAGGTAACCCAACAAGGTGTTAAGATTGGGTTTGGATCTAAACCCAAAAGATTATGGATAGATAACCAGGCATAGGTCAAGGTTAGGATGATAACCTAACCCTATTCATGTATGATTGTGATTAATACCCAAGGTTACCTTATGTAACCAAGTAAGCTATCATGAGTATAGGGGGGGGACTTATAACTAAGATTATGAATGGGTATTGGTTAGGTTAGGTCACCAGCATCTTAAGGTTATAATTATGAAGCCTTATGCTATGTCCTTTGACATAACAGGAGATAGCCTGTTGTTGTGCCTCAGCTTGGAGTCGCACGAAATAGGACACAGCTAACCAAGTAAGTACAACTCCGCCTACAGCATAGGCCCTTTGTTGTTACTTGCCTAATGTGATGATATGTTATGGCGTGTAATGTTATGGTATGTTATGTCATGTGATATTATGGTATGATATGTTATGGTATGTATGGCATGTCATGGTATGTTATGAATGAGGTTATGTTATGTTATATGTTGTAATATTGTGACATCATGAAGCATGTTCACTAATGTTAAATCACATGGTAATAACAAGACAAATAAGATGTTGTGTCGTACCGACTTGCCACAAAGGCGGGTTTAAATGGTATGGTTCATGGTTTGAGTTGGATTGGATGGCTACCTAAACTACTCCATGTTAAACTTTGTGTTTCATGGTTTGAGTTAAAACGGACTGCCGCCTTCAACCATTCCTTGGCTATGTACCACGGTACGAGCACACATGATAAGTAAAGGAATAGAACTAAGCTAAGTTATGAATCCATATTTGATCCATAAGAGGTCATAATTGGTTCATGCATAATGATATGTGTTTTGCGTCGCGGATGTAACAGTTGTACTTGCTGAGCGAAAGCTCACGTCTTACGTCTATGCTGTAGGTAAGCAACCTGCCAGCAATCTCTGATGCAATACTGTGGAAGGCTAGTGCTGCGGACTGTGAAATGTGGGATGGACACTGCCACGGATTTTAAAAAAAATATACTCTATAAAATATGTTGTAATGAAAAAGGGTTTTCACATTTTCATGATGTTTTAAGTATGAATGACAAAGTTTATGTATGTATGGCAAGCAAGTTGCCTCTTGTGGTACCAATCCGCATTAAGTCGGGTTTGGTCTACAATTTGATTTCGATGGCCTTCAAGGAGGGTTTGAAAGTTTGGTACTCGAGTAAGTACCTATCAGTAAGTATGAGTTTGAGGATGAAGTTCAAGTTGAAAATTTTAAAATAAAGTTTAAAAGAAAAAAAAAAAATTTTCTCCCAAATTTTCCGCAAGTTTAAGTTCAGTATGTAAGTAAGGTGACGACCCGGCGTGGGAAGTCGGGGCGTTACACTGTTATTCCACTCCGATCATGATTCAAACTTAGGTTTTCCTTGTTTCAAAGGAAATCTAAAGTCATCAAAATTTCGGGTATTACATGTAAAATAAAAGAATCGTTAATTAAATTTGTAGGGAACTTTTTTTTGTTTCTTTAAAAATTTATTTCCATTTATAGATAATATGATGTATGTTTTTAATTATTTTTGAAAAACAGAATAGTTTCTAATTATACATGTGGGGGTATGAGTATTCTTAAAGGTTTTAAGATAATTTTATTATTATATAAAAGTGTAACAAGAATCTTTAATAATTTTATGGGGGTATTTATCAATATTAATTGTGGGTGCAAATAAAATCTAAAAAAAAAAAGGAAGAAGGAGAAGCTTTGGACTTGGGCTTGGGCAGGCATTAGGCTTAGGGTGGTTTATATGAAATCTGAAGATTGCCTACAATTTTCTCTTTCCTTGCCGATCGAGTAACAGCGGCATCTTCTTTTCACAGATCCATGACTGCTTAACTAGATGTGGGCGAAGAATTCACAAACTAGAAGACATGTTTAAACGTTTAGTATGAAGTAAATAATAGTTCACACAGTCGGTAAATAAAGCTAAGCACTTTATTTTGATAAGACAGTCAATTTCCTAATTAGTGGGATGACATTACCTTGAGTCATAGTAATATTGACTACAGAATAACAAAGCACCAATACAAAAATATTGGCAAATGATATGGATTAAGTGCTTTGACTTGGAATGTTTTCAGAAGTTAAAAATCTTGTGGTGACTCTCTTCACATGCATGGTACTTGTCTTACCATTTCTGGAGTGGGTGACTTGCTGTAAACTGGTTTAAAGAAAACAGTCAAAGCAAATCTAGAAGACTGTCTTGTCTATGAACTCAAGTCTGGGAGCACTTCGAAAACTAATTAAAGAAACGTAAAAATATTATCTGACATATTTGTAGAACTTCTAGATCCAATCCTTTTGGACTTTTTAGGTCACTATGAAGAAATTATGGGCTATCTAGAAACATTCTGAAATTTTCTCTACATTAATGGGGTTTGATATCTGAAATGAATCCCTTTGGCGAAAAAAAAAAAAAACCGTAGTACATCTTCCAAAAATGTTGACCATTTTTAAAAGAGAAAATTACTTAAATAATCATTTTTTTTATCTATTAATCAATATGAATAAATTTTTCATTTTTGATCAATATGATACAAATTTTAGTTAACTATATTTTAATTTTTTGTCATATTAGTCTAGTATTAAGTATCATATTGATGTAATGATCTTTAAATTTGTGTAATTCAAATCCTTTCTCCTTTCCAAAATGTCTTATTAGGAGGTATCAAACGTGAAAACTGAAAACATAATGCAATATACATTAACTGTCCCAATGTTTATTAAATTTTTTGGTTTTTAAAACACTCTTTTTAACCAATAATTATTAAATGCATACTCTGAATGCTTTTATTTATCTTTTTCGGAAGCACATTTTCAATGACTTTTCGTTTAGGTAAACACAACGGTTTCTTTTTTTAAGCACCATAACAAATTAAGGAAGGTTCTTATTGTTTTACTTATAAATAAATAAATTCTTTGACTTAAAAATAGATAAACAAATAAATAATTACTTCTATCCATTTCAAGTTTCACTAATAAAAAAAAACTCTAACTTATACTCATATCATTTTCACATTTTTCCTTTTCCTGACTCATGATCAACATTTTTTCTATAAGTTTTTTTAGCCAAAAAAAAAAAAGAAAAGAAAAGAAAAGAAAAATTCATTGAAAATGGTTTTAAAAAAAGCCAATGGACGTGTTTGAATAAGTTTTGAATTGTTTGGTCACATTTCCTGGTAATACCTTTCTTCTTCTTTTTTTTTTTGTTTAATTATTGATTATTATTGTTCGAAAATATCTATTTTACTTTTTTTTCATTGTAGTGCTTTGTTCCATTGTTTGGTTTTTGAGCCTAATTAGCTAGATAATGGTATGTCAAATCGGAATTATGAATCAATATGCTTTTTTTTATTTTTTAATATTTTTTTGGGTGAAAAACTCCCTCTTCAAAATTGTTATTTAAGGTCCCAAAATTGCTCGAGTCGATCTTGATAGAATCGGAAGTGATGGTTGAATATTTATATACAAGGAAAGGAATGATTAAGTGGAAACCAAAAAATGAAGGAAGATTCCAATGAATAATCAAGATGGATGATAACCATGGACCACCGCTGGCGAATAGCATTATGATTCCAAAGGCAATGGAAATAGTACCTTGCTTTCATACATCATCTATTAATTAATCCGTCCTCTTTAAGAAATCAACTGATTTGGAACTCTGTTGGCCCATGCAAATGTACTAATTTAGACTACCCACCATTTAGTCGGCTAGTCCTATTTTTACTAATTTCTGAATGATTTTCAAAACCCAATTCTAAATGCTTCAACTCCAAGACAGCACTTATGTAGTACACATCTTATGTAGCAAATATAAAATTAATTATATTTGGTCTTTGGCGAAGGACCGTCTTATTATTTCAAAAATATGAAAAATTAAGACATATCTATGTAGCAGTAATTTTATTATAAACGTAGCACCATCTCGAATAAATAAATAATTTTGGTTTTCAACAATATTGTTACATAAAATAATCATGTCACACTTCTCATTAATATATATTACGCGGTGTAATAAGACAATCCTTACCATAACCTTTGCCTAAAGAAGGGGGGAAAAAATCAAATAATATATCGTTTTATTGGCATAAAGGATCACATTGCCTTATCTTTGAGAACATACTCTTTGATCAATTATAGCGTAAGTCATGCCGCTACAATGTAGTAAGAGAATTAACTCCAATCATTTTCTGTCCTAACATTTATACACACACACACACACATATATCTTCCATTCAAAGAGGGTAGAAAAGTTTGTGTCTTTCAAGTTGATGCAAGCATTTATTTATTTATGGGGGTCCTAATTAACATCCTTTCATGCTGCAACCCATTGAAAATTTTCTTGTTTAATTAATATATGCTTTCTGGAAACAAACCAAACAAATAAATAAATAAAAGAAAAAAAAAAGAAAAAGAAAGGGGTACTATTCCATAAAATTTAATGTGCTGTATAATTGTGATCTATGAACAAAATTTTTGCCCAAATATCAGAATTTTTAAGTGTCCAAATATCTTTTGGAGGTACAAAATTATGAAAATGTCAGCAAATATCGATTCAAATCGGGACATTTCATACAAATCTCAAAAATATTAGAAAATCAACTGCTGGATGTATTTTTATTTTTATTTTTATTTTTACTCTTATCAATAATGCATTATATGGAGTAGTGCTTTTTATCTCCTAGTTTCTACACTTATCCAAAAGAATCTTACATTAAACCTGAATCAAGATATCAAGTCATTTTTAAGTTTGCCATGTGATATGTATTAATCTTTGTCTCTCTCTCTATTAAGTTTGTCATGTACGACTGATTTATTTTATAGTTTTTTTGTTTGTTTTCAATATTTATCGTATCCTAAAATATCAAAATGTGTTTCAAAAATTCTATAATTTCTGTTGAGATTAGATTTTGTACTTTATTTCTCACCATACATGTGTCCATGATTAAACCATCGGAGAGCACAAGATGACTCGGAGACATGCCGCTTATAGGAACGACGTCCGAACTACAGAAGAACGACTGGCGGGTGAATGGATGATCATCGAAGCTAAATAAGGAAAGTTGACTTCATGGGCAGAATCAGGAAACCAAATCCAACATATCAGGCAAGAGAATCAGCCAACAAGCTCAGATCTCATAAGAAAGGTAGTTTCCCGATATCTTCTAGTTTTTCGTAAATTGGAAAGTCAAGCAATACAAAAAATGGCAACTACTCATTAGCATCCATGACATATTCTACCAGAATAAGGCAACTCAAGGCATCAAGTCAGTCTCTATAAATCAAGGCTTGCTCCACAAGCCAAGGGATATTCTTCTTCCAACCATTCTAGAAGTTTAACTCATTGTACTCAGTAATATTCACACAATATTCCCCTAATCGCTCTGTATCACATCATCTCCCATCTCTTTCTATACCTTTCTTACTCAAAAATCACCGTTATAATGCTCATTTACATATAGTGGAAGCTCTCGGAAGTACTACAGAGGACGTAGCCTAGATATTACAGGCAAACCTATATAAAATCGATTATCTTTGTCTGTATTTACTTTTCTTGTACTTTACTTTATATCTTGTGACTCACTAACAACACGCTGACGACTAGCTAACGATTTGCCTGTCGTCTTGTTTTGATTATTGGCTTTATTTTTCTTTGATTGTAGATTCAACCCACTACAATTTCCATTATTTTTCCGATATTTTTATCGATATATATCCAGACATGACATTGTTTTTCATTAACATATATTTAGGACATACATTAACCATGAACTTGTATTTACTTCTTGATACGAGTTGATGTTGGATATGAGAGCATAAATGCAAAATATTTAGTTGATATAATTACATAAAAAATTTATTTTTAAAGTATCGTTTTGAAATATATCCTTTTTTTTAACAATATTACGTATATGTTTATTTTTTAAAAAAATGAATGTGTGTAATTTCTTTTTTGTCATTTTACTAACATCATTTCATTTCTATATAGATTATTATTTTTCCTTTTCTTTTTGTTTTTTCTTCTTTAATAATGAATTTTTTTTTGATAAATGTGAATATCTTAAATAAACCCAAATTAGTTATATACATAAAAATAATTATAATAAATATAAATTATAAAGATGATAATTCAGACTAAATAATAAACCCAATATAGAATATTAATGATAAAGATTGATGAAATTAAAATATTCACAGTTTTTATATAAAACAAAACCAATGAATTTTTTTATGAAAAAAACTATTTATTTATGTAATCTACTACAAATCAAATGGTTATGATTTATGTCTCAACTAAACAAGTTGAAGAATAACACAACAAATTGTATCGAATTATTTATGAAAAATCCTATTATTTATATAAACTAGTAAAAATGAAATTGAACATATCTTTATGATAAAGGCTTTTTTGCATTGGTATGTCCTAAACATATCATAAAATTACAATTTGTACCATGAACTTTTAATTTGATAATTTATACCTTGAACTTACAAATATATAGCAATTTATACCCAATTGATAATAATATTAATCTTTTGAAGGAAATTAATATATGATTTGTACATGAGTTTTAATTCATGATATAAATAAATAATTTTATCTTTATTAATTAATAATCTATATGCAAGTGAAGAATCAATTTTTATTAAAAAATTAATATTGTTTATCAATGAAGTACAAATTACTACAGATTTGTAAGTTTATGATATAAATTATCAAAATTAAAAATTCAGGGTGTAAATTGCAACCCTGTAATAAGTTTAAGGTGTACCAATACAAAAAAGCCTATGACACAAAAGATTTTTTTGAAATGTTCATTTTTCTTTATTTAGCTTATTCCCATTAATATGAAATCTGATTTTTGAGAAAACATTCCATTTTTTATCCATTATGAATATTTACACCTTCTTTACTATAAATTAGAAAAATTTTAATATTTTCTTTTTATATAATTTCATTTAAAAATTTCATTAAATCAATTTTAGCCCTTTTTTATAAACATCTTAGATTCTATTTTTTTATTTCTTATATATATATATATATAATTTCTTTATTTGTTAATTCACCATTCTTTATGATGGTAATATTATCTTTATAATTATTCTTTTAGATGTGTATGTAAATAAAAGAAAAAATAGACATATTTTAAATCAACACCTTTAATTTGGATATCTATATGAATAACCCTTTCAAAAAATAAATTATAATAATTTGTTTACGATATGAAAATGTTCCAAACTATTTTGATATTCCTCATTATTCTTGTTTTCCTTGAATCAAGTGGTGCATGGAGGAATCTTCTTGGTGTTTTTAATCGATTCAAGAATAGAAATCTCCAAATTTCTATCATAAATCATTCCACATTATGAATGAGTAATTAGAAGTTCTCACTGGAGGTTAAAAATGAGTAATTAGATATTCTCACATTTGAGTCACTTAATTCTGCGATAAAATATTTTCTCAGATTATAGAACTAACAAATATATAAAGTTTTAGGAGCATAGTTGATTTATGTCTATTTTAATTATTACTTAAAAGTAATATATTTTCTTAGGATTTGAGCTCCCATTCTTACCAATTAGGCTAACAACAGTGGGCTTAATTAATCACGTTTATTTAAAGAAAATTAGGTGGAGAATCATATTTTGAATACCTCATTATAATTTTGTCCACTCTAACATTAAAACTGATAATTTAATGTTACAAAATGATAAAATTATCAACTTTAATATTATCATAAAATATAAAGAGGTGTCAAATTTATGATATTCTTGAAAATAAACCATTTATTTATTTGGTTTAAGATCAAAATATACATACCATATGAATAACATATATTTATGTATTCTACCAACATTGAATAAATATAACATAGATATACCAATGTTAACACCACATTCAGAGTCTCAAAGGACAAAAAAGTGTGTGTGCACCACGCAGTATAGGAATGCCCACTATATCAATGATTATAAGTCTCGCGTGACTGAAAATGTCCGCATAAATTTCTTTAATTCATCTTTTAAAAAAAATGATGAAGCTAGCAAGGGACCAAATTGATTGGCATGAATATTTAGCTAAATTGATTAACTCTTATTTAAACTGTACCTATTTATTTCAACTTTGATTAATTAGTTCCACAAAAACGTCAAAGTTGCAATTTTAAATTATATAGACATTATTAGGAAGCTTTAAATAATATTTTCAAGCTCGTCTATTCATATTTTATAATCATCCTATGAAAAATTAATCAGAAACGTATAAATCTTATTTATCATTTTGTCAAAAATAGATAACTTATGTGTTCTCAGACACTTTTCATAACAATTTATATACGAAAATATGGATTTGAATGTCCAGTATCATATAATTTAAAGAATAAAGAAGATGGTATCTACAAAGGCAAAGATATATTTGAAGTGAGACTATGATAAATTAAATATTTGTTTTCCTATAAGATTGAACTAACGATTGTACAGTCATATTCTAAACATATTAAGTAAGAGAATTCTCCTGATATAAAATAAATAAATAAATAAAGAAAATAATAAATAAATCTTACTAGCACGATAACATTTTAAATTTCTTAGATGAATCAGGTTTTATATGTAGTTTTTGTTAAAAATGTGCAAACAAAAGTCTCATATTGAAGGGAATAAGAGGGGGGAAAAAAAAAACTTGTGCTACTCCTTCTAATAAGTTATCTTTTGAGATGGAATTCCAAAGTTCTAAGAAAAGGTAATAGAGACAGATTTTAGATGCAGTTATGTATAAACACGAGAATACAAGATGAATTGTACAAAATTCAGATGGTGAGCTCCCAAAGAGATAAGGACCAAAAATCTATGATGCTCTTAGAATGAAAAGTACTTCATGATAACACGTTGAACTGACATGGTGAAGATTTAGATGAAGTTGTTGTTGGAAAAATCAGTTCAGATATCAGAGTTACGGCGCAGCGGAAGTTTTAAAATTTTTATGCCGATTCGGAAAAGAAACTCATGATACATATAACAATAAATTAAATTCATGATAAATCGTACCTTATTTCTTGGATTCCGGAATTACTAGAGCGTTTGACCAACATGTCTTCTCTACTATTCTCGAGTTCCACATATCAGAGTGTGTGTGGGCACACGTTCTATGAATCCAAGTGACCGGTAATGCTTTCCGAAGTCTAGATCCCACCTTCTCCATTCCGATGTTCCTCGTTGAGAATATGATCTAGCTTCTTTCTACAAAACTACAAAACAGAAACCGGTTAACCTCTTATGAAAATTATCACTCGATTTAACCTTCTTCACAGTTTTGATTCAATGGAATTTTCTCTCTTTTTCTCTCTCATAAGTGTGGCCGAATTTAATGAAGTAGAAGAAACCCTAATTGGTTTTTCTCTCACTCCCAAAAACGTTTTTGCCTTAGTGTCAATCACCGAAAATTAGTTTTTCAAGAATTCCTAGACTTTATATAGTATTCCAATCTTTTTTCAAAATTTATCTCCTACTTAAAAAATAATTATTTTTCCGGATAATATTTTGAACCAAAGGATCATACAAATTAGGGCTAGATTCTTTGAACCTAAAAACATTTTTCTAAGGGGAGATCTCTCCTCCAAATTTTCGGCCACCTTTAAAATTCAAAGGTTGATTGGTGGCTCAAATCTTAAAACAAGAATCTAGACTAGTCAAAAGATCCTAGTCCTATCTAGATTCAAATTTCTTTTAAACTTTTTTGAATTTAAATAAGATTCACTTATTTAAATAAATATTTTCCACAAACATCAACCATATTAATTAATTTAAATAAATGGAATATTTCAAATTTTCTTTCCTCATAAAAACCGTGTACCTCTTTTAAGGAAAGAAAAATCTATTAAATAATCTTCATTATTTAAATCAATTAATAGTTTAATGTTAGGAATATATTTGAATAATTTTGAAACGAAATTTTCTTCCCTTCACTCAATTAAAAACCGTGCACCTCTTTTAATTAGGAGAGAAGAATTTTGTTTTCCAAAATTAAATAATTCAAACACAATCTTATTTTCAAAATTCAAATTAACCAATCACAAATTGACAAATCATCTGTCTACAAATTTCACATGTCCAATCCTTTCTGGATTGCATGTTAGAGAGTACTATGTCTTAATAGACATTATTAAATTCCATTTCAATTTACCGATTCCATTAGGAACAAATCCCGAGACGCTATATGGAACTATATGAGCTAATAGAGGGACCCGATGGAAATATGTAAAGAGGCTCCTATAATTGTGAAAAATTAATCCCAGATTAATTATTCATTAATTATCAACTTCAAAACTATTCTACTAAAAGTTTGAAGCTAAACTCTCGTTTACATACCGTATTACGAAAGCTCTCTCACGTAATGCTTCTTTCATGATTTATTCATCGCTTGCTTAATCCCCATATGTTATCCATGATTGAATTAAGGACTTTTTCCGTTTTACCTTTTCAATCATTTTAACTTAAAGTTCAATTATTCTCTATTGAAAGAATCACCAATTGTAAAACCATACAATTGGTAAACCACCCGAGAACACAAAGTAAACCGATGGTCAAGATCTTGTTATATTATCTTTTAACCCCCGAATAATGCCTTTAAGTAGATAACATTTACTATGGTTAAGATAGCTATGGATTCCATATCTATGAATCTTGATTTCTCCATCCATAAGTCATGCACCCAAAACACAAATATATTGACCATGAATTAACAGTGTCTCACCTGTAGTGCATTAAAGTACATAAGTCATGGATACGAATTCAAGTAATCATTTCAGGATTAAGATTAATACAAGATGATAATCAAAGTATCATTGATTCTTATAAATGAAATTATTAAATCGAATCAATTCACACTTTAGGTCCAGTCCAATGTCATACCTCAATACTGGTATACATTAAAGTTTCTACTCGGAACCTATTCGATGGTCAAGACAAACCATCCCTACAAGGAAGTAGACAACCTTTACAATCTTATCATGAATAAGATCCCCAAATCTTATTTCATCGATTGCGGACTATTTATTTAGACTATTATCAAATTACCACGTCTTCTATGTATATCCCGTATACATATGGTAATCTGATATATTATCAACAGCCAAGGAGTATTTTATATTTGCTCAAAATAACCATACAATCAATAAATGAAAGTAAATAGGACACAACTTATTAAACATGAATAACCTCCTCTTATTAATATCAAAATGTCATATTTACAGAAAATCCCTAATATTGATTTTTTATCCTTAGGGAACTTTTAGATCCCAATAGTTGTGATCATAACTGTTTTGGCTGTTTGAGAAAATGAATGGATAGATCAACATTCAAAACTCAAGAGGAGGCTGTAATGATTATGTGTTTCATTACCCTAACTAGATGTGGAATTGAAAATAGATTTAAAAAGACTTATTAGACTACTTGGCAAAACCCTAGCATGTATCCATACTTTTACTTATAAAAAACAAAAACATGATATCCATACTTTAATAGGTAAATGTATCCATACTTTGTAAAGCTCCAAGTTATCTAACTTGGCATTAATACCATTGCGCCCCAAACAGTCCCAAATATTGACTAAATGAAAGGCGAAAAAAAAAAAAAAAGGTGAAAGGGAAAGGGCAAGAAAAGATTCAAATAGGGTCCTCCACAGTAGAAAGGAGAACAGCAGATTGAAAAAAAAAAAAAAAAAAAAAAAAAGTGTGGAGAACCCCCATCCCTTTTTAATAATTTTTTTGCTTTTGCTTTTTCACGTTATGGTCTAACTAAAGCAACAAAACAGGCGGAAATATGGAGATCCCACAAATATATATATATATATAGTACTGGCTAATTTATATATATAAATATAGGCTTATTCCAATCCCCATCAACAAAGCAAGAAAAATAAAAAAAGATGATCCATGATACAGCAGTCAACCCAATTTCGGCCCGTTTTATTTTCGTATTAAACGTGTCAACCCAATTTCGACCCAATTATTAAACGTGCAGTCCAAACCCATTTATTACGTGTCGTTCTCGTGTCGTGTCACCGTGTCGTGTCCGAAATTGTCGGCCCTAATACAGCTCCCCACACTCTCACCTAAGGAATCCACCTAAAAAGTAACAAACAACAATTGGAGGGCTGGCTTTCTTTTTATTTATTTATATAAATATATATGCCCTAATTTGATATATATACATATATATATATATATATATATGTTCTTGGCTGATGACTTCACTTCACTCGTTATTATTATTATAACTCCAAAAAAGACGACAAAACACACTCATTCATTCCATTGACTGATGTTGCTGTATTTGGTTGTGAAATATGTGTCACAAGTGTTTCTCCTTAAGTACAGCTTATACAGTACATCTAACCGATTTCAGGTTTCTACTTCCGAATAGTACAGGTTTATAGACGTTATATCTAATCAAATTTATGTTAAATTAAAATAAAAAATATATATATTTATTTATATATCAAACTAATAAAGCTTAAAAGATATATGACAGTTTAGAACCGTTTTTGAGTTATAGGTTTATTTCTATTAATATATTATTAATATTATTATTTCTAGTGAGTTTTAGCAACATAATCTAATAATAATTATATATTTGACCTTATCATTTTATTGTGTAGAATTCAAATACCTCCGCTTTTCTATTTAGAAAGGGAAAAAAAAAAGTTATAAGATGGTGTTTAGCATCTATTTGTTAGTGCTAATGATGGAATAGGAGAAATCCACTTAAGTAGTAGTTAGGATACTTACGTAACGGTACAAACATGATTGCTAAGATATGATTTTTGGATATATATTATGCTAATCCACTCGCTAACTAAATACTATAGCACCGGATTAATGAAAAGTGATTTGGATCAAGAATCAACTCTTTCAGATTCAAAATCTGATCTTTTTTTTTTTTATTTTTTTTAAAGTGAGGTCTTTTGTGTAATTTGGAACTTCAAAGGACCAAAACCGAAAGTAAACAAAAGTAAATGCGAAAAAAACTTTGGTTGATCAAACGGTCTGTTGTTATCGATATTTATGTTAAAACATTTGCTTCTTTTTTTCCCCTGCTTTTTCCCTTTCTATAAAGTTAAAGATTAAAGATGAAACCATAATACACTGAGATAGAGAGAGAGAGAGAGAGAGAGACATTGGATGCTGTTAATTATAAGGAACCCCTCTGCTCTCTGCCTTTGCAACTCATTCTCAATATTGTCATCCCATTTCTTTTAAAACCAAAGACTACAGTGTCAGCTCCCTCATTTTGCTCTCACAAAACCATTTGGTTTCTATAGAACCAAACCTATATCTTTTTTCATTCCTTCTTTTTTTGTTTTTGTTTTTGTTTTTCGAATCTGTTCAACCATGAAGTTGGTCTTTTATCATCTCCTAAGTGTTGTGCTTATTCTGATCCCCTGCTTTTCCTCTGTGTCTTCTTCTTCTTCTTCTTCTTCTTCTTCACACAATCTCTCTTTCAGTCTCAGAAGGCAAGCTTCAATCCTGGTCTCTCTTAAACAATCTTTTCAAACCTCCAACACTTGTTTCGATGCCTGGCAAGTCTCAAACCCCTCTTCCCTTTGCTCTTGGCCTGGAATCCAATGTGACCATACCAACAGCTCAGTCGTTTCTATTGACATCTCCAATTCCAGCATCTCCGGCTCTCTCTCTCCTGCCATCACGCATCTTCGTACTCTCCTCAGCATCACCCTCTCCGACAACAATTTCTCCGGCGATTTCCCTAACCAAATTCAGAGTCTTCCACGGCTTCAGTTCCTCAACATGTCCAACAACCAATTCAGTGGTGAGCTTGACTGGGATTTCACCAAGTTAAGAGAGCTTGCGGTTATTGATGCCTACAACAACAACTTCAATGGCTTGCTTCCATTAGGCGTTACCAAGCTACCAAAGTTGAAGCACTTAAACTTCGGCGGGAACTACTTCTCCGGGACGATCCCTAGGAGTTATGGAAGTATGAACAGCCTCAACTATCTTTCCCTTTCGGGGAATGATCTGAGAGGTTTCATACCAAGCGAGCTTGGAAATCTCACAAGCCTCCAACAGCTTTACTTGGGCTATTTTAACGATTTCGATGGTGGAATTCCATTTGAGCTCGGTAAGCTGATCAATCTGTTCCATTTAGACCTTTCCAATTGTAGTTTGGAGGGTCCAATACCTCCGGAGCTTGGGAATCTCAACAAGCTGGACACTCTTTACCTGCAAACAAATGAGCTCATCGGGTCAATTCCATCTCAATTCAGCAACCTGACCAGGTTGAGATATTTTGATCTTTCAAACAATGAATTGACAGGAGAAATCCCGGTTGACTTCTCCGGCTTTAGGGAGCTTATTCTCTTGAACTTGTTCATGAACAAGCTCCATGGTGAGATCCCACATGCCATTGCAGAGCTACCAAACTTGAGAGTTTTTAAGCTTTGGCAGAACAATTTCACCGGAACAATCCCTTCGAAGCTTGGCCAAAATAGTAACCTGACCGAGCTTGACTTGTCAACCAATAAGCTCACTGGGATGGTTCCTAAATCTCTGTGCTCTGGAAGGAATCTGACGATTTTGATTTTGCAAAACAATTTCCTGTTCGGGCCCTTGCCGGATGATCTTGGCAAATGCAACACACTTGTGAGAGTACGGTTGGGGCAGAACTATTTGACAGGAGCTTTGCCAAATGGGTTTCTGTACTTGCCTCAGCTATTACTCATGGAGATACAGAACAACTATCTTACTGGACAACTAAAGCACCTGAAAACTAAGGTACCCACAAGACTTTCACTGCTTAATTTGTCGAACAATCGCTTGTCCGGGTCGATTCCTACCTCTATTGGCAACTTCACTAGCTTGCAGAATGTCCTATTAAGTGGAAACCGATTCACAGCTGAAATTCCAACCGAGATAGGTCGGTTGAAAAGTGTCCTGAAATTGGATTTGAGTAGGAACAAATTCTCGGGCAGAATCCCTCCTACAATAGGGAATTGTGTCTTGTTGAATTACTTAGATTTGAGCCAAAATCAACTCTCCGGCCCTATCCCAGTTCAGATTGCAGATATTCACATTCTAAATTACCTGAACCTCTCACGGAACCTCTTGAGCCAAGGCCTTCCAAAGGAAATCGGATCATTGAAGAGCTTAACTTCCGCAGATTTCTCTTACAACAACTTGTCTGGTTTGATACCCCAAACCGGCCAATATCTCTTCTTCAACTCCACATCTTTCATCGGTAACCCAGAGCTCTGTAGCTCTTCTTCTATTCTGATATGCAATCACTCGTTATCCTCACCGCAGCACGATCACAACCAAAACAACAACAAGCCTCAAGTGCCTGCAAAGTTCAAGCTCATTTTCGCGTTGGGACTGTTGCTGTGCTCGTTCATTTTCACGGCTTTTGCAATCATCAAAACAAGGAAGTCGAGAAATGGTGGCGACAAATGGAAGCTCACGGCATTCCAGAAGCTAGAATTCGGAAGCCAGGACATATTGGAATGCTTAAAGGACAACAACGTGATAGGGAGAGGTGGAGCCGGGATTGTTTACAGAGGGAGCATGCCAAATGGAGAGGAAGTAGCAGTGAAGAAGCTTTTGGGAATAAACAAAGGCTCTTATCATGACAATGGCTTGTCGGCGGAGATTCAAACGCTCGGCAAAATCAGGCACAGGAACATAGTGAGATTGCTGGCATTCTGTTCAAACAGAGAGACAAATCTGCTCGTATACGAGTACATGGAAAATGGGAGTTTGGGCGAAGTGCTGCATGGGAAAGCAGGAGAGTATCTAAAGTGGGAGACAAGGCTGAAGATAGCCATTGAAGCAGCGAAAGGGCTAAGCTATTTGCATCATGACTGTTCTCCTCTAATTCTCCACAGGGATGTCAAGTCCAACAACATTTTGCTCAACTCCGATTATGAGGCTCACGTCGCCGATTTCGGACTCGCCAAGTTCTTGCAAGACAATGGAACATCAGAGTGCATGTCTGCCATTGCTGGCTCTTATGGCTATATTGCTCCAGGTATTATTATTTTGAATACTATACTCCTCAATTATTATTACTATGTTTCTCATTATTTGAGAGATAAGCATTTATTTCAGTTACATTTATAAAATGAAAGACATCTCAACTTGTTACGACGCTACTATTTCATGTTGGTTGATAAGAAATAGGATACAAAAATTAATATATATATATATATATATATTTCAATTTTTTGATAAAATTAAAGGGGAAAGAGAAAAAAAGAAAATAGAAAAAAGAAGGAATATACTAGTTTGCCCCTGCACATGCTTTAGATACTTCTACTTTTTTATGGAAGATGTAAACGGAGAGGCATGTGGATTCCAAGAGAGTAAAAAGCTAGAGGCTCCACTAACGCCACAAAAAAAAAAAAAAAAAAAAGAAAGATATAAATCTGCTTTTACTTTATCTCAGATATTCGTATTACCCTAGAGTGCACAATAAATGGGGCTATGAACTTTTGCATGCCTTGAAACCCTAAACCCATTTTTGCTGTTCATTCAGACAAATCACAAACTACTTTTTGATCCAAACTATATAAAATATATAGCAGCATCAAAATGTACAATATATAAATATAAATAATCCAAGTACACATCAATATACAAGTTTTGAGAGCTATCTAAGCTCTACTTTTGCTAAACCCTAGAAAAAGAAACATAAGCTGTCTATTTCAATCGATACCCAAGCTTTAAGGATTATTATTCAACAAAAAGAAAAGCTTACTAAAAAAAAAAAAAAAAAACCAAAACCAAAACATAAAAAAAAAAAAAAAAAGGCTTTAAGGATTATTCTCTGTGCATTGGAATTTGATACTTAATAAAATTTTCTTTTTGTACGGCATGCAAATTTTTCAGAGTATGCCTACACATTGAAGGTAGACGAGAAGAGTGATGTGTATAGTTTCGGAGTGGTGTTACTAGAGTTGATAACGGGACGAAAGCCGGTTGGTGATTTCGGAGAGGAAGGAATGGACATCGTCCAGTGGACGAAGATAAAGACGGAGTCTAGCAAAGAAGGGGTGGTGAAGATCATGGATGAGCGGTTGAGCAACAATGTTCCAATAGAGCAAGCAATGCAAGTCTTCTTTGCGGCAATGCTATGTGTTCAAGAGCAAAGCGTCGAACGACCCACCATGAGAGAAGTTGTTCAAATGCTTGCCCAAGCTAAACAACCCTCTACTTTTCATTTGCAATGAAGAAGAATCACGAACCACTTCATGATATATACACATGAATATTCCTAACAAAGAGCAGCTCAAAAGGTGATCACTAGCTGTGCTGTATTTGTAATATATGATTTTCTCATTAGGGCATCTTAATATCACTAGTGGCACAATTATATTGTTGTTGTTGTTATTATAATATATATATATATATATATATTGGGGGTTACATATTGGCATGTACAAATAGTGAGGATCAGAAGGAAGTAATGAAGTACTTAGGCAAAATCTTTAGAAATTATGGAATATTGCATGTTAATTGGAAATTAGTGTTGTAGTGATCGAAATAGTGTCGTAATATAGTGTTGTAATATTATGTTGCATGAGTAGCACTAGCTAGGCCAAGAAAGAAACTTGCATGCAATTTTAATAAAATTGGTTATTTATTTATTTATTTATTTTTTCTTTCTTCTTTTTCATCGTTGTTTTAATAGGCATGCATGACTAATTGTCAAAATCCTAAAGCTGTATTTGTGATCACCTATGTGGATGCAATGTTGGTAAGATTGGTTGTATCATGCTAAATTCTCAAGGTTTGTTGAGTACCGATCTCTGTCGGAATGGCCTGATCTAGTAATTTTGCTGAAGAATGTTCTAGAAATCAAGGAGGACGGAGGAATTCTTGATCGCAGCAGCAAACAGGATCGAGATGAGACAATCGGAGAGCTTGCCATGACCTTGGGGAGCAATTTAGTGCTAAACTTGTAGCGAGTTACCTACCTTTGGAACTTCCAGCTCTCCCCGTCAGCCACAATCGGTCTAAGACTTTTAATCGTGTGTTTTCTCTTTTTCATTTTGGAGAAATTAACCTTTCGTTTGGTATTTAAGTTTAACTCCAACTAAATTAAACTATATTTTTTTATCTCAATTTTTATCTTTTTTTGAAAAGTCAACAAATTTTATAACTAATTTTTGAAAAGTCAACCAACTCTATAACTTAAAAATTTCATCTCTAACTTACTTACTAAACGGAGGCTAAGTAGCTGGATAGTTTTTGGATATTTATTTAATTTTTTTTAATGTTAGAAAAATGATCAGTGCCTACTAAAATGTTAATTAACCCTTTTCATTAATAAATAGTTTATTGATAAAAATACATATCGATATCTATCAATTAGTAATTAACCACCCACCAAAATGATCAATTACTTATTGAATCATTTTTAAGAAAACAACCATTTTTTTTTATTAACAAAACTTATGACATTAATTTAAAAAAACAAAAAAAGCTTGGAAGAGAAATTTTTTTTTTTTTGGTTGTTTATGGTGGTCTTATCATTTTGGTAATTTGATTTTTTTTCTTTTTTTATTCATTTTCATTCCACGATTCAATCAAGTGGATTAGCACTAGTCAGTGGAGATAGACCATTGATCTGGATTAGCACTAGTCAATGGAGATTACCAGTTATAACAACGTAATCTAGTAGATGATTGATGGTAATCAAATATATTACTCTTTTGATTGGTGCCAAAAGATGACCGGTGATTAAAAAGCGGAAATAGACTCTGATAGATCAGCGGTGGTGATCAACGTTGGTGCCCTAAAAAAAAAAAAAAAAAGTCCGTTTTTAAAAGAAGTATTTACTTAAAATAACTATTTTCACCCACACTTTTAAAATATAAGCAATTTTTAACTTATTTGTAAAATCGAACAAAATTTAAATTCCATTCATTATTTGTTTCAGGTTTACTTTTATTGTTTTTTAAGAATGAAAATCTCCTTGAATTAAGAAATAACAATTTCAGAAGTTCTATTATTCTCAAATTGATTACTTATTTTAGACTTTTTTTATTGGAGGAAGTTTTTTTTCCCCCTAAATTATGTGATATCACAAGTTAATTTTCTTAACACATTTTTTTGGACATTTTTTTTTTAGTTTTGTATTTTTAAAAAGAAAACTTATTTTTCGTTTCCCTCGCTAGTTTTTGTTTTGGGTTTGTCGCTTATGTTTATTATGTTTGACATTGTGATCATTATGATAATGACTTTATCACTTTATCGATTATGTTTCGTTACACGATATTTATGTTATAAGGACCTTATCATTATATTGCATATTCTTAATCAGTAGTAATATGATCATGATCTATATTGCAATGGCCGGATTATTTCATAAAAGAATTTCAAATAGCATATTTAATGTTTAATTGTTTTTTGGTATTGACCATGTCATTGAGAAAAATTTCACAAAATTTAGTTTCATAAGATATAATGACCTAATCAATATGATATTGATAACAATTATAGAAAATTAACAACAAACAACAAAACATAATCAAAAGAAATTAAATTAAATAGTAATCCACAAACAAATTTGGGTTCAAATACGCGAATATGAAGGGGGAATATTTTTAAGATTTTTAAAATTATATTTTAGCTTTTTTTAAAAGAACAAAATCTACCTTTTTTGTTTGTTAAATTAGACTTAAGGGTATTCTTGTCAACAAAATATGATCATTTTAATTTTTTGTTCAATTTTGCAAATAAGTTTGTTTTTAGACATTTTTTAAAAACATGGTGCTAATTTGGCTTATATGTAAATGATCCTTTTTAAAATGGTGATTTACAAGAATGCCATAAATTTGGTACCTCCTTATAATTTTGCCATCCATAAGAGTAAAGTTGATAATTTTATCATTTCATAACATTTAATTAAATAATTAAATGAAAAAATAGTAAATAGATAAAAATACCCATATCTATTTATTTTCTTCTCTTTTTTATTTATTGAAATATTTTTTATATATCTACGACTCCGTTCGCTGATCGGTCGTCGGTTAATCTCCGGTCACCGACTTTCAGTGGTCGGCCGCCGATCACCGGAGAAATTCTGTTAGAATCCAAAATGGATTTTGACATAATTTTTTTTCGTATTTCAACAAAGATGACCAGACATATCCGGCTCTGGTCACTGATGTCGATGCCGGTCGCCGGAGAAATTCTGTTAGAATCCCAAAAGGATTATGATAGAATTTCTCTTTCTTGCTTTTTTTTTTTTTTTTTGTATTTCAACAAAATGATCGGACGTCTTTGGCTTTATTTATTGGCACCGTTCGCAGAGAGATTATGTTAAAATCTATTATAGATTCTAACAATTTTTTTTTTTGGATTTCAACAAAGATTGATTAGATGTCTCTGACTTCTATCACCGGCATTGATGCCCGTTGCCAGAGAGATTCTATTAGAATCCAAAATTTTAGTACTAGATTTCAACAAAGATGCCGTAGGTTTCGATCGTTGAAGAAATTATTTTAGAATCCAAAATAGATTTTATCATTTTTCTAAATTTTAATAAAGATGCCGGAAGCTCCAGTCGTCAAAGTGATATTGTTAGAATCAAAAATGGATTCTACATAATACTTTTTAGATTCTAAAAAATATATATTGAATTCTACTCGAATGCTTTTGAATTGTACTATAATCCTTTTTAAATTATACTAGAATGCTCTTTGAATTCAACCATGATATTTAAATTCTACTATAATACTTTGTGAATTCTACCATGATATTTGAATTCTACTATAATGCTCTTTGAATTCTACTAGAATGCTCTTTAAATTGTATTAGAATGCTCTTTGAATTTTATTAGAGTGCTTTTTAAATTCTAGTATGCTTTTGATATTTCACTTCAAAATTACATGAATAATAACAAAAATAATCAAATAAAATACCAAAAAACTTAGCCATCAAACAAAGTCTTGAGGAAGCTTCATCAAAATCTTGAACAAAGTCTCGAACGAAGAACCAAAAAAAAAAAAAAGTAAATAGACAAAAATAATTTTGCAAGATTGCCATAAAAAATAATTATGAGAGATCCTGTTAAAATTAAAAATGGATTCTTTTAATTTTATTTTTTTTTACTAAATATAGTTGAATGACTCTAATGTTGGAAATACTTTTTGAATTCTATAAAATATCTTTTAGATTCAGGTAGAATGTCTTTTAGATTCTACCAAAATATCTTTAGGATTTTATCAGAATACTTTTAAAAATACCTTTTGGATTATGAAAAAATGCTTTTTAAATTCGGACAGAACGCCGGATTATGATAGAATGCCTTTCCTAAAATTATAAACATCGTCATCATTATCCAAATGACAGATGACCACTGTTAATTGGAACTAGTATACACATATACATATACTATACATATATATAGCCGAACTAATATACACACATATATACATACATATAACTAGACATCTAAACCACCAAACACACATGTTCCATGAAGACGAAAACTTTTGGAAATCGAATCCAGAGACAAATTGAAAACTCAAAAGAAAGAAGATGAGAGAGATGCGGAAATGAAACATAAATTGAAAGCTCACCGCCTCCTTCATGGCGATTGGAGTGCTCCAAACAAGCCAATGCCAGTGGCATTGACGATCGACTAATGGTTTGGTCCCCGACGGCTTTGACGATTGGCAGTGTTTGTAGGAGAACAGAGTTGATGCAATTTTTGGCGTTGAGATCTCCAATTTGACGGCCTACGTTCCTTGTTCATTGCATCATGAATTACCGGCGGAGTTCAAATTTTAGATCTTGAACTCGGCCTCATCGGAATCGCAAGGAGCACAAAGAGAGAGGAGGCCCATGGTGACCACACGGCTAAGACGATTTCGAATTGAGACTGAGTGCATGACGAAGTTTTCTAATGGTGGAGACAAATGACAACAAAGTTAAACTAGAGTTTTATGAGATTACCAGAGTAACGAGATCATCATCGGGAGTAGGGCATGCTACAACAGCCATTGGGCTGATTTCGTCAGATCTTCGGGATCTTCAGTGTACGATTGCATTGGTGCCTCCATTGACGACGATACCAACCTCTTTCGGAGATGGCGTCAGCGGACTTCGAATGATCTCCGGCATCTAAGGATATGCGCTCCGAGGTTAGATCGAGAGAGAAATGAGCAGAGAGAGAGGAGTCGCGATCTGTGAGTTCAAGAGAGAGAACTGTGAATCATTGGTGGAGAAACAGAGAAAATGAGGAGAGAGAGAGAGTCTGCAAGTGCGAGATGGTAGGTGTTATACCATAATTCAAGACTCACTCCTCACCTATGAGAAGAACCTATACCTCATCGCTCATGGGAGATGGATGAGCAATGAAGTTTGGCAAGATTCTATTCCTGATTTCTCTGCAGAGAGGGATAAATAATGAAGTAAGCTTTGCTCCAACACCTAGCAGAAGAGGCTATTCCCCAAAAGGAGAGGTTGAGTTTAGCCAAGTGGGAGAGGAGTGTATTAGATCTTCTCAATGCTCTACACCAGTACATAACTTATGAGGCAAAGTGATAGCTCAGGATATTCGTGAAAATCATGGGATTTGGTTATGAGAATCTTAAGTATTTGAAATTCAAACTCAACAAACCACGAATTCCTCTCCATGGAGATCTCGGAGACAATTCAAATTATGGGCTAGGGATATTCATTAGATTTTATTTATTTTATTTGAATTTATTGTAATTATCCAAAGGAAGCCTATAAATAAAGGTCATTCTCCCCCTTTGAAAACACACAGTGTTATTTCCGCACACCATAGCCAAGTGCTCTCTTTTGTAATCTATCTGGAAAATAGTGAATCCCTAGTACTAAGAGATGACGTAGCCAAAGAGATTCCGGTAAAGCTCTTCTCTACTTTTTAGAAAAATTTATTTTTACTGTTTTTTGAGAGTTGGCGCGTGGTGAGGACAATTCTAAGTTAATGAATTGTCACCGTCAACAGTAGGTATTTTCCAAAATGACAACCTCAAAAGTTGAAATTAGCAAAAGTTGAAATTGCCCAATGATCACATAGGTGATGACTTGGCAGACCCTGCAAATCCTAATGAACTCCCTAACGGGGAGAACCAAAGAAAGGAAGCAGAGGGAACCGGAGAGACTGGCGGTGACAACAATCATCCCTCTCCTCTCCTACAAAGCTTACATGAAACAATTCGAGGGTAAGTCATCAAATAAGAGTTTGAAGGCGAGCCCAGACTCGAGCGGTGGTTGAAGAAAACCTTCCTCTTTCGAGATAAGTGGAATGTGGAGGGAAACCCCCTATGCTACATCGACCTCCCATGAGAGATGAGTATTTCGACAATGCAAAATGCCTCATCGACCTCCCATGAGAGAAGAGTATTTCGACAATGTAAACGGAAGGAGAACCCCCATGCCTTATCGACTTTCCACAAGAGATGAGTATTTCAACAATACATCCACTACTAGCCATTTCTCTCACCCTGAGGGAGACTTGAGAGACCACCTTAGGGCTCGCCGAAGAGAGGTGCGTAATGAGGATTCAAGGAAAGTCATTCAAGAAGCCAGTCAAATAATCCAACGGTATGGTGATCGCCTTGGAATGCTTCCAGCGCCATGCATGTAGATCACAAGGCCGAACCAAAGCACGCTCATCCATTCACTCGAGAGATAATGGATGTTTCATTACCTAAGCGATTCAAGATGCCTCAGATAGCTTTCAATGAAGGGAAGATGAATCCTAATGACCACATCGAGATCTCTATTGGATACATGAGAGTAAAGATTTCAGAGCTTTTCTTCTACAATTTTGCTTCGACTACTACAAATTATTACTGTGATGTCAACAACGTTGAGGGTAAAATACCCAATACCATGTTTAAAAAAAAGGGGTCAAAGACTCTAATTTAGATAGGTGGCACATATCCCCTACATACAACATCAAGCAACGACAAGCAACGTCATCAACCAACATCAAGCGACAAGTAACGAGTCTAAAAGACTTGGAAAATTCAAAAATTTTGCTTACTGAACAAATGGAATACTACTCTCCCCGCATGAAAGAGGCTAAAAACTTGTTGAGTTTTTAAAGAAAATGTCACTTAGCCTCTCTCCGATGTGGAGATAAATCAACAAGACTGCTCAACGTGTTGGGATCCAAATGTGCCCTAAGGATAGAAAATCAATATTAGGGATTTTCTGTAAATATGACATTTTGATATTAATAAGAGTAGGTTATTCATGTTTAATAAGTTGTGTCCTATTTACTTTCATTTGTTGATTGTATGGTTATTTTAAGCAAACATAAAATACTCCTTGGCTGTTGTTAATATATTGGATTACCATATGTATACGGGGTATACATAGAAGACGTGGTAATTTGATAACAGTCTAAATAAATAGTCCACAATCGATGAAATAAGATTTGGGGATCTTATTCATGATAAGATTGTAAAGGTTTTCTACTTCCTTGGAGGGATGGTTTGTCTTGACCATCGGATAGGTTCCGAGTAGAAACTTTAATGTATACCAGTATTGAGGTATGACATTGGACTGGACCTAAAGTGTTAATTGATTCGGTTTAATAATTCCATTTATAAGAATCAATAACACTTTGATTATCATCCTGCATTAATCTTAATCTTGAAATGATTACTTGAGTTCGTATCCATGACTTATATACTTTAATGCACTATAGGTGAGACACTGTTAGTTCATGGTCAATATACTTGTGTTTTGGGTGCATGACTTATGGATGGAGAAATCAAGATTCATAGATACGGAATCCATAACTATCTTAACGATAGTAAATGTTATCTACTTAAAGGCATTATTCGGGGATTGAAAGATAGTATAACAAGATCTTGATCATCGGTTTACTTTGTGTTCTCTGGTGGTTTACCAATTGTATGGTTTTACAATTGGTGATTCTTTCAATAGAGAATAATGGAACTTTAAGTTAAAATGATTGAAAAGGTAAAACGGAAAAAGTCCGTAATTCAATCATGGATAACATATGGGGATTAAGCAAGCGATGAATAAATCATGGAAGAAGCGCTGCGTAAGAAAGCTTTCGTAATACGGTATGTAAACAGGAGTTCAGCTTCAAACTTTTAGTGGAATAGTATTGAAGTTGATAATTGATGAATAATTAATCTGGGATTAATTTTTCACAATTATAGGAGCCTCTTTACATATTTTCATCGGGTCCCTCTATTAGCTCATATAGTTCCGTATAGCATCTCGGGATTTGTTCCTAATGAGATCGGTAAATTTAAATGGAATTTAGTAATGTCGGTTAAGACATGGTACTCTCTAACATGCAATCCAGAAAGGATTGGACATGTGAGATTTGTGTAGACAAATAATATGATTTGTCAACATGAGGTTGGTTAATTGAATTTTGAAATAAGATTGTGTTTGAATTATTTAATTTTGGAAAACAAATTTTTCTCTCCTAATCTAAATGTGGTGCATGGTTTTTAGATAGGTGGAGGGAAGAAAATTTTGTTTCAAAATTATTCAAATATATTCCTAACATTAAATTATTAATTGATTTAAATAATGGAGATTATTTGATGGATTTTTCTTTTCTTAAAAGAGGTGCACGGTTTTTTGTGAGGAAAGAAAATTTGAAATATTCCATTGATTTAAATTAATTAATATGGTTGATGTTGTGTGGAAAATATTTAATTCAAATAAGTGAATCATATTTAAATTCAAAAAAGTTTAAAAGGAATTTGAATCTAGATAGGACTAGGATCTTTTGACTAGTCTAGATTCTTGATTTAACATTTGAACCACCAATCAACCTTTGTATCTCAAAGTGGCCGAATTTTTTAGGATTGATTTCCTTATGGAAAAACGTTTTAAGGTTCAATGAATCTAGCCCTAAAGTTGTATGATCTTTTGATTCAAAATTTATCCAGAAAAATAATTATTAATTATTTTTTTAAAGGAGATAAATTTTGAAAAGGATTGGACTTCTATATAAAGACTAGGAATTCTTGAAAAACTAATTTTTGGTCATTCACTAAGGAGAAAAACGTTTTTGGAGTGAGAAGAAAAATAATTTGGGTTTCTTCCACATCATAAAATTCGGCCATACTCTTGAGTGAGAAAAAGAGAGAAAATTCCATTAAATCAAAATTGTGAGGAAGGTTAAACCGAGTGATAATTTTCATAGGAGGTTAACCGGTTCCTGTTTTGCAGTTTTGAAGAAAGAAGTTGGATAATATTCTCAACGAGGAACATCGGAATTGAGAAGGAAGGATCTAGACTTCGAAAGCATTACCGGTCACTTGGATTCGTAGAACGTGTGCCCACACACACTCTGAGACGTGGAACTCAAGAATAATAGAGAAGACACGTTGGTCAAACGCTCTAGCAATTCCGGAATCCAAGAAATAAGGTACGCTTGATCATGAATTTAATTTATTGTTATATGGATCATGAGCTTCTTTTCCGAATCGGCATAAAAATTTTAAAATTTCCGCTGTGCCGTAACTCTGATACCGGATCCAATTTTTCCAACAATTGGTATCAGAGCCAACTCATGATTATGTATATAACATAAAATATTTGATCGAATAAATTTCTCTCTATACATTAATGAAATATTTTAGAGAGTTGGCACTCTAGGTTTTATTTTGAGTATGTTAAATATATTATGAATGGATGTATGGATGAATGAATGCTTTATATTATTTTTATAATATATGATCTTGTTCAATTTTGCTGGTCATGATTCCATAGAGGTTAGAATTTGTATCTAGATTTTTCAAGTGTAATAGATGCGGTCTATTATCACCGCCAGGTCGTTCTTTCAATTCCTAGAATTTTTGTAAGCCGGAAACGGCGTAGGAATTTTTTTTGTAAAATTCGGGCTACAATGGATTCGAGGAGATTGAAGATGAACGAAATTATGTAAATTTTCAAAGGATGTGATTTTTTGTTTTTTGGAATTTTTAATTTAAAAAAAACATTTTTTAATTAAAAAAAATCACAGAATCTTTTTGAAAATTAAATTTTCCAATGATATGTGATCTTGATAATTTGGAAATCAAAATTGAAAATTTAAATTTAAATTTAATGGATATTATTATGAATTTTAAAATTTTGTGATTTAAATTTGAAATTTGGAAATTTCAAAATTTTTTGAATTTTAAAATTTAATAAATCGGATTTTTTATTTAAATTTTGATATTTTGTAATTTTGATTAAAATTAAAAATCACATATAATCTTTTTGAAATTTAAATTTAATTTTAAATTTGAAAAGATGTGATATTGGAGAAAGAAGACACATTGAAGAAGGATGTAAGGCATGGATCTACAAATGAAGGCCGATATATGTTTCGGTTATTTTTTTTGTAAATTTTACAATTTTTCTTTTCTCTAGGATGGAATCATGATCCACAGCTATTTACATATTTTGCAAACCATAGATGAAGTGTTGCTAGATGAATATGTTATACTATTTCGTGATGTATTGATAACATGCCATATAGACTAGGGAGTGCCACTCAATAAATTTTGTTTATGCATGAAAAACAAAAACCCTAATTTAAAAAGAATGAGTGGGAGAAGGTTTTACACACTAAGACCTACGGCCTCCATCGTTGGTCCAATAGTTACGCATGGTAGTACCTACTACTCGGTTTTGACCCGGGAATTCCCTTCGGATAGGTATCTTACCTAGAGCGCACACTGATTTGGATTTCCGAAAGGATAACAATTTTGGGCATATTTTATGTTTAGATCACCCCTCGGTGGCGGATGTAAAATATGGATTCAAAATTGGAAACGATGGTTACACACTCATGCTACTTTATTTATTAACCCTCCCTCGAGGCTCTGTTATATAAAGTAGTGGCCAAATGAACGATAGTTAATATATATTTAATGGAGTTTTCTCTATGGACGAATATGTATTAATCGGAAGGAATCCGTGTTCTTGGCTAGTTATTCTATGACTACCCCTCGGTAGCTTAGAAAGCAGAAGCTAGGAATTATCGTTGTAAGGTATGTGTTTTAAGGGTTTTATACATGAACATTTAGATTGCATATAGATCTTTTTGTTTCATTACAAAACAATATTTTATAAACTAATAGGATGTTTGCTCGTACTTATTACATGTTATCTTATTATAGATCAAAATGTCGAGCCCTTTATCTGTGATACTTACGCAAAACAAATTAACTGGCGAGAATTTTAATGACTGGAAAAGGAACTTGCTTATCATCCTAAACTTTGAGAAACACCGTTTTGTCCTAACCCAACCTCGACCGCCAACGCCTGCGATCGATGCTCCTGATAGGGATTTTGTAGCGCTTGAGCGCTGGGACAATTCCAACCTAAGTGCTATGTGCTATATTCGGGCAAGCATGTCTAACGTGCTCCAAAAACAGCATGAAGAGCATCAAACTGCTAGGCAGATCATGGATAACCTGGAGGAAATGTTTGGTGAACAAACTATTCAGGCTAAGACCGATGCTATCAAAGGTCTCATGAACTGCAGGCAGAAGGTTGGAACTCCCATCAAGGAGCACATGATGAAAGTCGTGGCTTATTTGTCAGAAGCTCAGGCAAATGGGGCTGAGATCGATGCAGCAACTCAATTGGTTATGGTTTTCCAAACCTTATCCAAGGATTTCGATTTGTTTCAGGCATCCTACAACCTTAACAGGAAGGAGATGTCTTTTAACGGAATTGATGAAAGAGTTGCAAGCCTTTGAGAACATTTTTAAGGGTTCTGGATCTAAGGTTGAGGCAAAGGTGGCTGAACCTAGTTCGCCTGCTCCTAATCCCAAAAGGAAGAAGGAAAAGGGGAAGAACAAGGGGAACAAGCCTGTGGCGAATGCACCTGTTTCTAAGAAGTCTACCAAGACTAAGAAGCGAAAGGTGGATCCCATAAAGGTTAAGTGTTTTCACTGTGGGAAGAAAGGACATTTCAAGAAGGATTGCCGAGAATACCTGTCTATGCAAAAGCAAAAAGGTAATTTTGATATCCTGTATCTTGAGGGTTGTTTAGTGGAGGAATCTAAGGACAATTGGGTTATAGATTCTGGAGCTACTAACCATGTTTGTATTTCTCTGCAGGGGTTCAAGGTAACGAGAAGTCTGCATGAGGAAAACTTCACATTAAGAACCGGTGATAGGACATTGGTGCGAGCTGAAGCAGTGGGAGAAGTGCATATTTATTTTGATAAATTTAGGTTTATTGTTTTGAGACATTGTTTTTATGTTCCTAGTTTCAAGAGGAACCTAATTTCGGTAGCTTGTTTGATTAAAGATTCTTATTCAGTTTCTTTTAATAAATAAAGTTGTTATTAGGAAAAACAATTCTCTTATCTGTAATGGATGGATGCATGGAAATCTTTATTTTATCAAACCTAAGATGCACTCATTGCTTGATACAGAATTGGAAAAGAACTCTAAAAGACATAAGTCTTCTCACTCTAACAAATCATATCTTTCGCATTTACGACTTGGTCACATAAGCCTTAACAGAATTCAAAGGATGGTAAAGGAGGAATGCCTTGACTTGTATGAGATTGAATCTTGGCCACAATGTGAATCCTGTTTGGAGGGCAAGATGACTAAACGGCATTTTGCTGCCAAGGATGGTCGTGCCGAGGAACTCTTAAAACTTGTGCATACGGATGTTTGTGGTCCCATGAACATAGAAGCACGTGGTGGGTATGAGTATTATATCACTTTTATTGATGATTACTCAAGGTATGGATATGTCTATTTGATGACCCGCAAAAGCGAAGCCTTTGACAAGTTCAAAGAATTTCGGGCTGAAGCGGAGAAACAATTAGGCAAGTCCATTAAGACACTTCGATCGGATCGAGGTGGGGAATACCTATCGGATGAGTTCTTAGGATATTTGATAGAAAATGTGATACAATCCCAGTTGACTGCACCTGGTACTCCTCAACAGAATGGTGTAGCTGAGAGAAGGAATAGGACCCTATTGGATATGGTCCGGTCTATGATGAGTTACTCCACATTACCTTTGTCATTTTGGGGGCACGCCATACAAACTGCATACTATCTTCTGAATAACGTTCCCTCCAAATCTGTTCCTAAAACTCCTTATGAGTTATGGACGAGTAAGAAACCTAATTTGAATCATATTCGAATTTGGGGTTGCCCGGCACACGTCCTGGATAAGGAAGCGAAGAAGTTGGAGTCACGATCAGAAGTGTGCTTGTTTGTTGGCTATCCAAAAGGGACAAAAGGTGGTCTGTTCTATAATCCGAAGCAAAATAAAGTCTTCGTTTCTATACATGGAACATTCTTAGAGGAAAGTTACATGAAATACTTTAAACCTCGTAGCAAAGTAGTGCTTGAGGAGATGACTTCGGGTTTGGATATTCCAAAAGTCACAGAAAACCTTGTGGAAAAACCATTAAAGAATCAACAACGACGGGAGCTTCGTCGTAGTGGGAGGATTATCAGGGAACCTGAAAGGTTCATGTTCAATGGTGAAGTTTGTGAAGCAGAATCCATAGAACATGTTGATGATCCGGCTACGTATAAGGAAGCTATGGAGGATGTTGATTCTAGTTTTTGGCAAAAGGCTATGAACACCGAGATGGAATCTATGGATTCCAACGGGGTCTGGAAACTTGTAGACTTGCCCAAAGGCATAAAACCGATTGGGTGTAAGTGGGTATACAAGAGGAAGAGAGGTGTTGATGGGAAAGTGGAAACTTTCAAGGCAAGACTTGTAGCAAAGGGCTATACGCAGGAAGAAGGAATCGACTATGATGAAACCTTCTCACCTGTAGCAATGCTCAAGTCAATCCGCATTCTTTTATCTATTACGGCTGCTCTCGATTATGAGATCTGGCAAATGGATGTCAAAACAGCTTTCTTGAATGGCTCTCTTGAAGAAGATATCTATATGATACAACCAGACGGGTTCAAGGCAAAAGGCCAAGAAGACAAGGTATGCAAGTTGCTTAAATCCATTTATGGATTAAAGCAAGCGTCTCGTTCTTGGAATATTAGGTTTGATCAAGCGATCAAAACCTATGGATTCGAACAAAACATTGATGAACCATGTGTTTATAAATGTATCAAGAACGAGAAAGTGGTTTTTCTTGTACTTTATGTGGATGATATATTGCTTATTGGAAACGATGTGGCAACATTATCATCTGTCAAAGTTTGGTTAGCCAAACAGTTTGACATGAAGGACTTAGGAGAGGCTAGTTATGTTCTTGGTATTCAACTCTTTAGAGATAGAAAGAACAAAATGATAGCACGCTCTCAAGCTTCATACATTGATAAAGTACTTGAGAAGTTTTCTATGAAAGATTCCAAGAAAGGTCCCCAACCTTTCAGAATTGGAATCAAGCTTTCTAGAGATGACTGTCCCAAGACATCGGAAGAAAGTGAGGGTATGAAAAATGTACCTTATGCATCAGCGGTAGGTAGTCTTATGTACACTATGTTAGGCACTAGGCCTGACATTTGTTTTACGGTTGGTATGGTAAGTCGATATCAGTCGAATCCGGGACCGAACCATTGGGCTGCGGTCAAGCATATACTCAAGTATCTATGGAGAACGAGGGACTATATGCTAGTGTATTCCGGTCAGGATCTTGTTCCTAGAGGATACACAGATTCTAATTTTCAATCAGATCAGGATTCAAGGAAATCGACATCAGGATCTGTTTTTTCCCTTGGTGGTGGTGCCGTTGTGTGGAGAAGTATTAAGCAATCTTGTATTGCTGACTCGACCATGGAAGCCGAGTATGTGGCAGCCAGTAAGGCATCAAAGGAAGCGGTATGGCTCCGCAGGTTCCTTGGTTACCTTGAGGTTGTTCCTGGTATGGATAAAGCTATGGTGCTCTACTGTGACAACAGTGCAGCAGTAGCTAATACCAAGGATCCTAGGCATCATAAAAGGAGTAAGCACATTGACAGAAAATATCACATCATCAGAGGCTTTGTTGAGAGTGGAAATGTGACGGTTTGCAAAATCGCATCAGAGGACAATCTTGCTGACCCGTTCACGAAGACTTTGGTGGCCAGAAGATTTGAAGAACACGTTGAAGGCATGGGGATGCGTGATATGTCACATTTACTCGCTTAGGGCAAGTGGGAGATTGTTGGGATCTAAATGTGCCCTAAGGATAGAAAATCAATATTAGGGATTTTCTGTAAATATGACATTTTGATATTAATAAGAGGAGGTTATTCATGTTTAATAAGTTGTGTCCTATTTACTTTCATTTGTTGATTGTATGGTTATTTTGAGCAAACGTAAAATACTCCTTGGCTGTTGGTAATATATCGGATTACCATATGTATACGGGTTATACATAGAAGACGTGGTAATTTGATAACAGTCTAAATAAATAGTCCGCAATCGATGGAATAAGATTTGGGGATCTTATTCATGATAAGATTGTAAAGGTTGTCTAGTTCCTTGGAGGGATGGTTTGTCTTGACCATCGGATAGGTTCCGAGTAGAAACTTTAATGTATACCAGTATTGAGGTATGACATTGGACTGGACCTAAAGTGTTAATTGATTCGGTTTAAAATTCTGTTTATAAGAATGAATAACACTTTGATTATCATCCTGCATTAATCTTAATCCTGAAATGATTACTTGAGTTCGTATCCATGACTTATGTACTTTAATGCACTATAGGTGAGACACTGTTAATTCATGGTCAATATACTTGTGTTTTGGGTGCATGACTTATGGATGGAGAAATCAAGATTCGTAGATACGGAATCCATAACTATCTTAATGATAGTAAATGTTATCTACTTAAAGGCATTATTCGGGGATTGAAAGATAGTATAACAAGATCTTGGCCATCGGTTTACTTTGTGTTCTCTGGTGGTTTACCAATTGTGTGGTTTTATAATTGGTGATTCTTTCAATAGAGAATAATGGAACTTTAAGTTAAAATGATTGAACAAGGTAAAACGGAAAAAGTCCTTAATTCGATCATGGATAACATATGGGGATTAAGCAAGCGATGAATAAATCATGGAAGAAGCACTACATAAGATAGCTTTCGTAATACGCTATGTAAACAGGAGTTCAGCTTCAAACTTTTAGTGGAATAGTATTGAAGTTGATAATTGATGAATAATTAATCTGGGATTAATTTTTCACAATTATAGGAGCCTCTTTACATATTTTCATCGGGTCCCTCTATTAGCTCATATAATTCCGTATAGCGTCTCGGGATTTGTTCCTAATGAGATCGGTAAATTTAAATGGAATTTAATAATGTCGGTTAAGACATGGTACTCTCTAACATGCAATCCAGAAAGGATTGGACATGTGAGATTTGTGTAGACAAATAATATGATTTGTCAACATGAGATTGGTTAATTGAATTTTGAAATAAGATTGTGTTTGAATTATTTAATTTTGGAAAACAAATTTTTCTCTCCTAATCTAAAAGTGGTGCATGGTTTTTAGATTGGTGGAGGGAAGAAAATTTTGTTTTAAAATTGTTCAAATATATTCCTAACATTAAATTATTAATTGATTTAAATAATGAAGATTATTTCATTAATTTTTCTTTTCTAATTAAAAGATGTGCACGGTTTTTGTGTGGAAAGAAAATTTGAAATATTCCATTGATTTAAATTAATTAATATGGTTGATGTTGTGTGGAAAATATTTAATTCAAATAAGTGAATCATATTTAAATTCAAAAAGGTTTAAAAGGAATTTGAATCTAGATAGGACTAGGATCTTTTGACTAGTCTAGATTCTTGATTTAAGATTTGAACCACCAATCAACCTTTGAATTTCAAAGGTGGCCGAATTTTTTGAGAAAAGATTTCCTCTTGGAAAAACGTTTTTAGGATCAAGGATATTATTTTAAAGGAGATGAATTTTGAAAAAAGATTGGACTTCTATATAAAGGCAAGGGATTCTTGAAAAACTAATATTTGGTAATTCACAAGAGGAAAAACGTTTTTGGGAGTGAGAGAAAAACCAATAAGGGTTTCTTCTACTTCAATAAAATTCGGCTATCTTGTGAGAGAGAAAAAGAGAGAAAATTCCATTGAATCAAAATTGTGAGGAATGTTAAACCGAGTGATAATTTTCATAGGAGGTTAACCAGTTCCTGTTTTGCAGTTTTGAAGAAAGAAGTTGGATAATATTCTCAACGAGGAACATCGGAATTGAGAAGGAAGGATATAGACTTCGGAAAGCATTACCGGTCACTTGGATTCATAGAACGTGTGCCCAGACACACTCTGAGACCTGGAACTCGAGAATAATAGAGAAGACACGTTGGTCAATCGCTCTAGCAACTCCGGAATCCAAGAAATAAGGTACGCTTGATCATGAATTTAATTTATTGTTATATGCATCATGAGCTTCTTTTCCGAATCGGCATAAAAATTTCAAAACTTCTGCTGCGTCGTAACTCCGATATCTGAACTGATTTTTCCAACAATTGATATCAGAGCCAACTCATGATCATGTATATAACATAAATTATTTGATCGAATAAATTTCTCTCTATGCATTAATGAAATATTTTAGAGAGTTGGCACTCTATGTTTTATTTTGAGTATGTTAAATATATTATGAATGGATGTATGGATGAATGAATGCTTTATATTATTTTAATAATATATGATGCTTGTTCAATTTTGCCGGTCATGATTCCATAGAGGTTAGAATTTGTATCTAGGTTTTTCAAGTGTAATAGATGCGGTCTATTATCACCGCTAGGTCGTTCTTTCAATTCCTAGAATTTTTGTTAGCCGGAAACGGTGTAGAAATGTTTTTTGTAAAATTCGGGCTACAATGGATTCGAGGAGATTGAAGATGAACGAATGTATGTAAATTTTCAAAGGATGTTATTTTTTGTTTTTAGGAATTTTTTTTAATTAAAAAAATGTTTTTTAATAAAATAAAAAAAATCACAGAATCTTTTTGAAAATTAAATTTTTCAATGATATGTGATCTTGATAATTTGGAAATCAAAATTGAAAATTTAAATTTAAATTTAATGGATATTATTATGAATTTTAAAATTTTGTGATTTAAATTTGAAATTTGGAAATTTCAAAATTTTTTGAATTTTAAAATTTAATAAACCGGATTTTTTATTTAAATTTTGATATTTTGTAATTTTGATTAAAAATTAAAAATCACATATAATCTTTTTTAAATTTAAATTTAAATTTGAAAAGATGTGACATTGGAGAAGGAAGACACATTGAAGAAGGATGCAAGGCATGGATCTACAAATGAAGGCCGATATATGTTTCGGTTAATTTTTGTAAATTTTGCAATTTTTCTTTTCTCTAGGATGGAATCATGATCCACGGCTATTTACATATTTTGCAAACCATAGATGATGTGTTACTAGATGAATATGTTATACTATTTCGTGATGTATTGATAACATGCTATATAGACTAGGGAGTGCCACTCAATAAATATTGTTTATGCATGAAAAACAAAAACCCTAATTTAAAAGAATGAGTGGGAGAAGGTTTTACACACTAAGACCTACGGCCTCCATCGTTGGTCCAATAGTTACGCATGGTAGTACCTACTACTCTGTTTTGACCCGGGAATTCCCTTCGGATAGGTATCTTAACTAGAGCGCACACTGATTTGGATTTCCGAAAGGATAATAATTTTGGGCATATTTTATGTTTAGATCACCCCTCGGTGGCGGATGTAAAATATGGATTCAAAATTAGAAACGATGGTTGCACACTCATGCTACTTTATTTATTAACCCTCCATCGAGGCTCTGTTATATAAAGTAGTGGCCAAATAAACGATAGTTAATATATATTTAATGGAGTTTTCTCCATGGACGAATATGTATTAATCGGAAGGGATCCGTGTTCTTGGCTAGTTATTCTATGACTACCCCTCGGTAGCTTAGAAAGTAGAAGCTAGGAATTATCGTTGTAAGGTATGTGTTTTAAGGGTTTTACACATGAACATTTAGATTGCATATAGATCTTTTTGTTTCATTACAAAACCATATTTTATAAACTGATAGGATGTTTGCTCGTACTTATTACATGTTTTCTTATTATAGATCAAAATGTCGAGCCCTTTATCTGTGATACTTACGCAAAACAAATTAACTGGCGAGAATTTAAATGACTGGAAAAGGAACTTGCTTATCGTTCTAAACTTTGAGAAACACAGTTTTGTCCTAACCCAACCTCGACCGCCAACGCCTGCGATCGATGCTCCTGATAGGGATTTTGTAGTGCTTGAGCACTAGGACAATTCCAACCTAAATGCTATGTGCTATATTCGGGCAAGTATGTCTAACGTGCTCTAGAAATAGCATGAAGAGTATCAAACTACTAGGCAGATCATGGATAACCTGGAGGAAATGTTTGGTGAACAAACTATCCAGGCTAAGACCGATGCTATCAAAGGTCTCATGAACTGCATGCAGAAGGTTGGAACTCCCATCAAGGAGCACATGATGAAAGTCATGGCTTATTTGTCTGAAGCTCAGGCAAATGGGGCTGAGATCGATGCAGCAACTCAATTGGTCATTGTTTTCCAAACCTTATCCAAGGATTTCGATTTGTTTCATGCATCCTACAACCTTAACAGGAAGGAGATGTCTTTAACGGAATTGATGAAAGAGTTGCAAGCCTTTGAGAACATTTTTAAGGGTTCTGGATCTAAGGTTGAGGCAAAGGTGGCTGAACCTAGTTCGCCTGCTCCTAATCCCAAAAGGAAGAAGGAAAAGGGGAAGAACAAGGGGAACAAGCCTGTGGCGAATGCACCTGTTTCTAAGAAGTCTACCAAGACTAAGAAGCGAAAGGTGGATCCCAAAAATGCTAAGTGCTTTCACTGTGGGAAGAAAGGACATTTCAGGAAGGATTGCCGAGAATACCTGTCTATGCAAAAGCAAAAAGGTAATTTCGATATCCTGTATCTTGAGGGTTGTTTAGTGGAGGAATCTAAGGACAATTGGGTTATAGATTCTGGAGCTACTAACCATGTTTGTATTTCTCTACAGGGGTTCAAGGTAACGAGAAGTTTGCATGAGGAGAACTTCACGTTAAGAACCGGTGATGGGACATTGGTGCGAGCTGAAGCAGTGGAAGAAGTGCATCTTTATTTTGATGAATTTAGGTTTATTGTTTTGAGATATTGTTTTTATGTTCCTAGTTTCAAGAGGAACCTAATTTCGGTAGCTTGTTTGATTAAAGATTCTTATTCAGTTTCTTTTAATAATAAAGTTGTTATTAGGAAAAACAATTCTCTTATCTGTAATGGATGGATGCATGGAAATCTTTATTTTATCAAACCTAAGATGCACTCACTGCTTGATATAGAATTGAAAAAGAACTCTAAGAGACATAAGTCTTCTTACTCTAACAAATCATATCTTTGGCATTTACGACTTGGTCACATAAGCCTTAACAGAATTCAAAGGATGGTAAAGGAGGAATGCCTTGACTTGTATGAGGTTGAACCTTGGCCACAATGTGAATCCTATTTGGAGGGCAAGATGACTAAACGTCATTTTGCTGCCAAGGATGGTCGTGTCGAGGAACTTTTAGAACTTGTGCATACGGATGTTTGTGGTCCCATGAACATAGAAGCACGTGGTGGGTATGAGTATTATATCACTTTTATTGATGATTACTCAAGGTATGGATATGTCTATTTGATGACCCGCAAAAGCGAAGCCTTTGACAAGTTCAAAGAATTTCGGGCTGAAGCGGAGAAACAATTAGGCAAGTCCATTAAGACACTTCGATCAGATCGAGGTGGGGAATACCTATCGGATGAGTTCTTAGGATATTTGATAGAAAATGGGATACAATCCCAGTTGACTGCATCTGGTACTTCTCAACAGAATGGTGTAGCTGAGAGAAGGAATAGGACCCTATTAGATATGGTCCGGTCAATGATGAGTTACTCCACATTACCTTTATCGTTTTGGGGACACACCATACAAACTGCATGCTATCTTCTGAATAACGTTCCCTCCAAATCGGTTCCTAAACCTCCTTACGAGTTATGGACGAGTAAGAAACCTAATTTGAATCATATTCGAATTTGGGGTTGTCCGGCACACGTTCTAGATAAGGAAGCGAAGAAGTTGGAGTCACGATCAGAAGTGTGCTTGTTTGTTGGCTATCCAAAAGGGACAAAAGGTGGTCTGTTCTATAATCCGAAGCAAAATAAAGTCTTCGTTTCTACACATGCAACATTCCTAAAGGAAAGTTACATGGAAGACTTTAAGTCTCGTAGCAAAGTAGTGCTTGAGGAGATGACTTTGGGTTTGGATATTCCAAAAGTCACAGAAAATCCTGTGGAAAAACCATTAAATAATCAACAACCACGGGAGCTTCATCGTAGTGGGAGGATTATCTGGGAACCTGAAAGGTACATGTTCAATGGTGAAGTTTTTGAAGCAGAATCCATAGAACATGTTGATGATCCAGCTACGTACAAGGAAGCTATGGAGGATGTTGATTCTAGTTTTTGGCAAAAGGCTATGAACATCGAGATGGAATCTATGGATTCCAATGGGGTCTGGAAACTTGTAGACTTACCCCAAGGCATAAAACCGATTGGGTATAAGTGGGTATACAAGAGGAAGAGAGGTGTGGATGGGAAAGTGAAAACTTTCAAGACAAGACTTGTAGCGAAGGGCTATACGCAGAAAGAAGGAATCGATTATGATGAAACCTTCTCGCCTGTAGCAATGCTCAAGTCAATCCGCATTCTTTTATCTATTGCAGCTGCTCTCGATTATGAGATCTGGCAAATGGATATCAAGACAGCTTTCTTAAATGGCTCTCTTGAAGAAGATATCTATATGATACAACCAGACGGGTTCAAGACAAAAGGCCAAGAAGACAAGGTATGCAAGTTGCTTAAATCCATTTATGGATTAAAGCAAGCATCTCGTTTTTGGAATATTAGGTTTGATCAAGCGATCAAAACCTATGAATTTGAACAAAACATTGATGAACCATGTGTTTATAAATGTATCAAGAATGAGAAAGTGGTTTTCCTTGTACTTTATGTGGATGTTATATTGCTTATTGGAAACGATGTGGCAACATTATTATCTGTCAAAGTTTGGTTAGCCAAACAGTTTGAAATGAAGGACTTAGGAGAAGCTAGTTAAGTTCTTGGTATTCAACTCTTTAGAGATAGAAAGAACAAAACGATAGCACTCTCTCAAGCTTCATACATTGATAAAGTACTCGATAAGTTTTCTATGAAAGATTCCAAGAAAGGTGCCCAACCTTACAGAATTGGAATCAAGCTTTATAGAGATGACTGTCCCAAGACATCGGAAGAAAGTGAGCGTATGAAAAATGTACCTTATGCATCAGCGGTAGGTAGTCTAATGTACGCTATGTTATGCACTAGGCCTGACATTTGTTTTGCGTTTGGTATGGTAAGTCGATATCAGTCGAATCCAGGACCGAATCATTGGGCTGCGGTCAAGCATATACTCAAGTATCTACGGAGAACGCGGGACTATATACTAGTGTATTCCGGTCAGGATCTTGTTCCTAGAGGATACACAGATTCTGATTTTCAATCAGATCAGGATTCAAGGAAATCGACTTCAGGATCTGTTTTTACCCTTGGTGGTGGTGTCGTTATGTGGAGAAGCATTAAGCAATCTTGCATTGCTGACTTGACCATGGAAGCCGAGTATGTGGCAGCCAGTGAGGCATCAAAGGAAGAGGTATGGCTCCGCTGGTTCCATGGTGACCTTGAGGTCGTTCCTGGTATGGATAAAGTTATGGTGCTCTACTGTGACAACAGTGCAGCAGTAGCTAATACCAAGGATCCTAGGCATCATAAGAGGAGTAAGAACATTGACAGAAAATATCATATCATCAGAGGCTTTGTTGAGAGTGGAAATGTGACGGTTTGCAAAATCGCATCAGAGGACAATCTTGCTGACCCCTTCACGAAGACTTTGGTGGCCAGAAGATTCGAAGAACACGTTGAAGGCATGGGGATGCGTAATATGTCACATTTACTCGCTTAGGGCAAGTGGGAGATTGTTGGGATCTAAATGTGCCCTAAGGATAGAAAATCAATATTAGGAATTTTCTATAAATATGACATTTTGATATTAATAAGAGGAGGATATTCATGTTTAATAAGTTGTGTCCTATTTACTTTCATTTGTTGATTGTATGGTTATTTTTGAGCAAACATAAAATACTCCTTGGCTGTTGGTAATATATCGGATTACCATATGTATACGGAGTATACATAGAAGACGTGGTAATTTGATAACAGTCTAAATAAATAGTCCGCAATCGATAGAATAAGATTTGGGGATCTTATTCATGATGAGATTGTAAAGGTTGTCTACTTCATTGGAGGGGTGGTTTGTCTTAACAATCGGATAGGTTCCGAGTATAAACTTTAATGTATACCAGTATTGAGGTATGACATTAGACTGGGCCTAAAGTGTTAATTGATTCGGTTTAATAATTCCGTTTATAAGAATCAATATCACTTTGATTATCATCATGCATTAATCTTAATCCTGAAATGATTACTTGAGTTCGTATTCATGACTTATGTACTTTAATGCACTATAAGTGAGACACTGTTAATTCATGGTCAATATACTTGTGTTTTGGGTGGATGATTTATGGATGGAGAAATCAAGATTCGTAGATACGGAATCCATAGTATCTTAATGATAGTAAATGTTATCTACTTAAAGGTATTATTCGGGGATTAAAAGATAGTATAATAAGATCTTGGCCATCGGTTTACTTTGTGTTCTCTGGTGGTTTACCAATTGTGTAGGTTTATAATTGGTGATTCTTTCAATAGAGAATAATGGAACTTTAAGTTAAAATGATTGAAAAAGGTAAAACGGAAAAAGTCCTTAATTCGATCATGGATAACATATGGGGATTAAGCAAGCGATGAATAAATCATGGAAGAAGCACTACATAAGAGAGCTTTCGTAATACGCTATGTAAACAGGAGTTCAGCTTCAAACTTTTAGTGGCATAGTATTGAAGTTGATAATTGATGAATAAATATATCTGGGATTAATTTTTCACAATTATAGGAGCCTCTTTACATATTTCCATCGGGTCCCTCTATTAGCTCATATAGTTCCATATAGCGTCTCGGGATTTGTTCCTAATAAGATCGGTAAATTTAAATGGAATTCAGTAATGTCTATTAAGATATGGTACTCTCTAACATGCAATCCAGAAAGGATTGGACATGTGAGATTTGTGTAGACAAATAATATGATTTGTCAACATGAGATTGGTTAATTGAATTTTGAAATAAGATTGTGTTTGAATTATTTAATTTTGGAAAACAAATTTTTCTCTCCTAATCTAAAAGTGGTGCACGGTTTTTAGATAGGTGGAGGGAAGAAAATTTTGCTTCAAAATTGTTCAAATATATTCCTAACATTAAATTATTAATTGATTTAAATAATGGAGATTATTTCATGAATATTTCTTTCCTAATTAAAAGATGTGCACGGTTTTTGTGTGGAAAGAAAATTTGAAATATTCCATTGATTTAAATTAATTAATATGGTTGATGTTGTGTGGAAAATATTTAATTCAAATAAGTGAATCATATTTAAATTCAAAAAGGTTTAAAAGGAATTTGAATCTAGATAGGAATAGGATCTTTTGACTAGTCTATATTCTTGATTTAAGATTTGAACCACCAATCAACCTTTGAATTTCAAAGGTAGCCGAATTTTTTGAGGAAAGATTTCCTCGTGGAAAAACGTTTTTAGGTTCAATGAATCTAGCCCTAAAGTTGTATGATCTTTTGATTCAAAATTTATCCAGAAAAATAAGTATTAATTATTTTTAAAGGAGATGAATTTTGAAAAAAGATTGGACTTCTATATAAAGGCAAAGGATTCTTGAAAAACTAATTTTTGGTAATTCACAAGAGGAAAAACGTTTTTGGGAGTGAGAGAAAAACCAATAAGGGTTTCTTCTACTTCAATAAAATTCGGCTATCTTGTGAGAGAGAAAAAGGGAGAAAATTCTATTGAATCAAAATTGTGAGGAAGATTAAACCGAGTGATAATTTTTATAGGAGGTTAATCGGTTCCTGTTTTGCAGTTTTGAAGAAAGAAGTTGGATAATATTCTCAACGAGGAACATCGGAATTGAGAAGGAAGGATCTAGACTTCGGAAAGCATTACCGGTCACTTGGATTCATAGAACGTGTGCTCACACACACTCTGAGACGTGGAACTCGTGAATAATAGAGAAGACACGTTGGTCAATCGCTCTAGCAATTCTGGAATCCAAGAAATAAGGTACGCTTGATCATGAATTTAATTTATTATTATATGCATCATGAGCTTCTTTTCCGAATCGGCATAAAAATTTTAAAATTTCTGCTGCGCTGTAACTCTGATATCTGAACTGATTTTTCCAACAGCAATAAAGTTATCCTCTCCCCACAAGGGTTAGCTTTAATCATAGGAGGTTATAACGGGGAGAATAAAAGATGAAATGAGTCTCAAGAAAAATTGATGACCATGTATATTGTCTCCCCGGAGGAAAGAATCTTAGATAAAAGATCATCCTAAAACAAACTATGGAGAGGTAAATCAAAGAAATTATACCTTAGTCCTCTCCCATGAGCAATAATTGAAGAAGACCAACAAGTTAGTCCTCAACGTATGGGAATGCTACTAAAATCCTTAGGTACATCTTTCATGTTATATGATTGCCAACCTATTTTTTACAGGAAAATAATCAAAAGTCCATACAACATCAGAAAAAGTGAAAACATGAGAGGTTTTAACCTCCATTTTATAAGACAAATGGCCTCGTCCCCTAACCGTTGGATCTGAAAACTAAAGATTCAACGATAGAGGTGAAAAACCCAACAGTCCAAATTAGTCCTCTCTAATGATGTAACGCCCCGACTTCCCACACCGGGTCGTCACCTTACTTACATACTGAACTTAAACTTGCGGAAAATTTGGGAGAAATTTTTTTTTCTTTTAAACTTTATTTTAAAACTTTCAACTTGAACTTCATCCTCAAACTCATACTTACTGATAGGTACTTACTCGAGTACCGAACTTTTAAACCCTCCTTGAAGGCCATCGAAATCAAATTGTAGACCAAACCCGACTTAATGCGGATTGGTACCACAAGAGACAACTTGCTTGCCATACATTCATAAACTTTGTCATTCATATTTAAAACATCATGAAAATATGAAAATCCTTTTTCATTACAACATATTTTATAGAGTATATATTTTTTTAAAAATCCGTGGCAGTGTCCATCCCACATTTCACAGTCCGTAGCACCAGCCTTCCACAGTATTGCATCAAAGATTGCTGGCAGGTTGCTTACCTACAGCATAGACGTAAGACGTGAGCTTTCGCTCAGCAAGTACAACTGTTACATCCGCGACGCAAAACACATATCATTATGCATGAACCAATTATGACCTCTTATGATTCAAATATGGATTCATAACTTAGCTTAGTTCTATTCCTTTACTTATCATGTGTGCTCGTACCGTGGTACATAGCCAAGGAATGGTTGAAGGCGGCAGTCCGTTTTAACTCAAACCATGAAACACAAAGTTTAACATGGAGTAGTTTAGGTAGCCATCCAATCCAACTCAAACCATGAACCATACCATTTAAACCCGCCTTTGTGGCAAGTCGGTACGACACAACATCTTACTTGTCTTGTTCTTACCAGGTGGTTTAACATTAGTGAACATGCTTCATGATGTCACAATATTACAACATATAACATAACATAACCTCATTCATAACATACCATGACATGCCATACATACCATAACATATCATACCATAATATCACATGACATAACATACCATAACATTACACGCCATAACATATCCTCACATGCCATAACATACCATCACATTAGGCAAGTAACAACAAAGGGCCTATGCTGTAGGCGGAGTTGTACTTACCTCTCTTGTTATGTCCTGCGCAATACTGCTCCTGCTCTGAATACAGCTGCAGGTTCCCTCCTGCTTGTTGACGGACATAGGTGAGGTTCTAATTAGTATTGTGGAATGTTGGTGATCTAACCAACATGCCTACATAATCCTAGTTGTATGTCCCTGATACTAGATGTCTTACTGGGTTACAAATAGTAACCTTATTATTTTAAAAACAACCCAATATGGATTAATATTTAAGAGGTTACGTTGGATACCCTCATGTGCTAAACCTTTAAACATACCGTTAGGGTTAGGTTACCTTCCTAACCTTGTTACCTCAATTACCCTATATCTTAGCCCAATTTATTAATCTTGGTATCCTTTAGGGTTATCTTGACTAACCCTTAAGGTTAATTGTAGTCAAACTTTTGGTCAACCAAAGTCAACTTTTGGTCAACTAAGGTCAACCCTATACGGGTCAAACTTGAGCTTTAGGCTTTGGCCCAGTAACTCGGATATCACTTCCGGTTATTACCCGTAATCATCTTGCTTACCTAATTTGGTTAAAAATCCATTTTCCATTTCTTTGGAAACTTGGGTAAATTAACCTCAAAAAAAATCTTTTAAAATTCATATTTTTGAAATAGGTTTTTGTAAAATCATTTAGGGCTTGAAACTGCCTTTGGAACAGTTTCCCTAGTCAAAACAGTGGTTTTGGGGAAAGATACAATTTTTCCGAACTTTTTTTAGAAAATCCTGTGCAGGAATTTCTTGTTCCCTGCACAGTCTTTATAAAACCGTGTCAGTTTAAAGATCCATTCCGATTTTGAAAAAGTTGTCCTCACGAAAGTTGTAGCTCTCGAAAAATCCTAAAACTTTCGAGTTTTGAGAAAAATCCAGTTCTGCTTGTATTCTTGTCAGTTTTAATTTGAACCTGACTGGTCGTGTAAACTAGGTCTGGGCAGACTAGTCTCGGTTTTCTGTAAAAACAGAGGCCATTGGAGCCTCAATTTGGGGAACTGTCTGAGTTGCTCCCTAGGAAAAACCCTTCTGAACAACTTTCATGTTTTACGTTTCACCCAGTTCGGCCTCTAAAAGCCTTAAATTTCCACTTTCCCGAAACTGGCCAGTTTGGAATCCGAATTGGCAGTTTCGGTTGTTAAGTCCGGTTTACGTCCTATTTCGCGCAAACTACCTCAACCGAACACGCGGGAGCCTAGATAGCAAGCATGCAGCGTATTCTATCGTCCCACATGAACAATCATGCAGCTCGAACGGGTCCATGCAAACCAAACCCAAAAATCTCTAATCCTAGGTTTGCAAGGTTCTAACTTTTGCATCTCATTCAAACAAGCATCAATCATTCACCCTTAAGCTAGCAGCCAAGCATGCACTGCCTGGGGCAGATTTTGGACCAAGAAAATCAGGGGACACACAACCATTCACATCTAGCATGCACCCTAGCATTAAATTAAACATAAGCATAAAATTAAAGCTCATAACAAAATTAAACATCAAACCACCCTTAAAGCCTAAATCAAGCACCACATCTAATCAATCTAGGGCAAAGAAAACTTGAGCTTATGCTCTTACATCCTCTCAACTTGAAATACAAATAAAATTCCAAATTGAACTCAATGGAAGGATTAGGGCTCAAGGAAGTTACCTTAGATCAAAGTTAGGGTTTGAAAATTGCAACTCCCCTTCCTCCCTTGCCTTCCCTTGCCCACGGCTTCTCACCACACCAAGATACAAAAAATTTTGGTTTGGCCTCAAGATTTGTCCTTCACCTAAGGCTCGGCCACACCACCCTTGTAATACCAAAAATTGTAGTTTTTCAACTACTTTCCCCTGCTCAAAACAGTGGCTGCCCTAGACCAAAAAAAATGGTCTCAAAACTTGTTTTTGATCTTGTTTTCGGTTGATTGAATCAAACCCGAATTGACCCTAACTTTTCCCCTTAAAATTTTCGGTTTCTCTCTTGGTTTCCCTGCACTCAATAATTCGGCAGCAAGCCTAGAAAAGGGTTGGGAAAATTTCTCAAACTCTCCCCTTAGCTTCCCCTTGCAAACCGAACACTAACCTAGGCTTGGCTTAGGAAAATTTTGGTTTTTCTTGGCTCCCTCTCACTTTTTCTTTCTCGGTTTTGGTGGGCAGAAAATTTGCAAGAGGTTGGCTAGATGTTGTGAATAAAATGAATAAAGGTCACCCTTATTTATAGGCAAAAGGGGAACTTTTAAAAATTGTAATTTGACCCCTAAATTTTTGAAAAATTGCCAAAAAGGCATGCTAGGTGGCCGGCCATGCTTCTTGGAGAACAAGAAAGAATTTTCTTCTAGAACAAGACACTTGTCTTTAAAGGGTTGGTTCATGGAATTATGATGTCATAAATCCAAATAAGATGATGTCATAAATCAAAAGGTAGGTGATGTCATCCTAAGGCCTCGTTTGGCTACTTTTTGAAAAAGCAGTCCAATTTTATGCTAACACAGATAAATCCAATACTGTGTTCACTAATACACAGTATAATTTAGTACTGTTTTGCTTGACTGCAGTCCAAAATTTATCTGCATAAAAATGGACTGTAAAAATTTTCCTTCTTATTTCTGAAAGTCATTAGGACTTTGATATCCAACTTAGTGTGCTTGATTTTTCTAGGGTGGTCTCATAGCTTATTCTTGTTATCTTGTCCAAAAAGACAATTTTCGCAGTATATTTCTCATACTGCTTATCCCATTACTGTATAGTCATACCTTTGACTGTTCTTGATCAACCCTTGACTTTTTGGTCAACTTTGACTTTCTTGGTCAAACTTTGACCAACATGGAATCATGAAATTTCATCATGCCATTTTCCTTAAAATGCCTTATACTAGGCTAAGTAATCCATCGTTGAGTCTCGTAGCTAATTAACCGAGAACTCTAACTTGTACCGATATTCTATTCCAAACATGAGCTAGACTTAAGTTTTCCTCATTTAAAGGAAATCTAGAGTCATAAAAATTCGGGTTATTACAAATGAGGACACGATGGATCACTTCTCGAGATGACATGTGAGAGATTGACATAACTGATGCACTTTTTAAGATGGCTCTTAACACAGAGCTGCCACCACTACGCCCTTTGGGAGACAAGACATCACACCTCATCATACTCTTAACATGAGAGCATTAATCAGTCTTCAACAACAAGAGCACAGAGCAACTTAATAGAGTCACTCCGTGTTGGGGGGCAAATGTTATACCATAATTCAAGACTCACTCATCACCTATGATAAGTATCTATACCTCCTCACTCATGGGAGAGAGATGAGCAATGAAGTTTGGCAAGATCCTATTCCTGATTTCTCTAGAGAGAGGGATAAATAATGAAGTAAGCTTTGCTCCAACACCTAGTAGAAGAGGCTATTCCCCAAAGGGAGAGGTTGAGTTTAGCCAAGTGAGAGATGAGTGTATTAGATCTTCTCAACGCTCTATGCCAGTACATCACGGACGAAGCAAAGTGATAGCTTAGCACACTCCCAAGAATCATGGGATTTGGTTATGAGAATCTTCAGTATTTAAAATTCAAACTCAACAAACAGCGAATTACTCTCCACGGAGATCTCGGAGGCAATTCAAATTATGGACTAGGGATATTCACTAGATTTTATTTATTTTATTTAAATTTATTATAATTATCCAAAGGGAGCCTATAAATAAAGGTCATGCTCCCCCTTTGGAAATACACAATGCTATTTCCGCACACCATGGCCAAGTGCTCTTCTTTGTAATCTATCCGAAAAATAGTGAATCCCAAGCACCAAAAGAAGACGTAGCCAAAGAGATTCCGGCGAACCTCTATAAATTCTCTTACATTCTCTACTTTTTGGCAAATTTATTTTTCATGTTCATTGAGAGTCGGAGCATGGTGAGGATAATTCCGAGTTGACGAATTTTTACTATCAATAGTAGGTATTTGCCAAAATGACAATCTCAAATGTTGAAATTAGCAAATTAACCTTCTCTCATTTTAATATAGGAACAATCATTTATAGTTGTTCCTGGCTGTTTGAGATCATTTTACTAATAAAAATTTTTTACTAACTTTTAAGAAAGTGGTTAAGTCATTTTGTAAATTGCCTTGCGGGATGGAGTACAGTTTTAGAGTACAGTTTTAGAGACAGAATGAGGAGAGAGAGATATATATAGAAATAGTATGGGAAGAGAGAAGGAAAAAAAATATATATGCTGATTGAAAAATAACAAGTTAGCTGCAATGGTAAAACAGAGAGTTCATCGTGCACTAAAAAAAAAAAAAATAGAAGTGGCAAAATTATAAATTTGTGTCCAAGGCTATTTCCCTAATTTTCTCTTTTAAGATCGTCAAAAACCTTCAATTAATTGGTTTGGTCTTTACAATGGAGGGAGGCGTCGTAGGGCCCACCTCACCTTAGAGATCCATTTGCATTTGGGTGGTACCTCGGGAGATTTCACGGTCGCTCATTTGGTATCAAGTGATCATGGTCTCTGACACTCCCATAGCATACATTGATATATCAAACTCTTTGGGATCATACAATGAAGCAATCCATATCTATATATAGTACGTCCTTACCATTGGGATCGTACCCGTCCTGCCTCGAGCTTGAGGCCTATCGCCGAGTAAGTTGGTCTTAGGGTGCACATCAAGTCGGTGTACAGTTAATGTGAATGTCCAACTTTTTTTTTTCCCCCTCTCTTTTTTGTTTAAGTAAATGTGACGAGTGACTATGTTCGTTAGAAGTAACGCTTCTTCCCATGCTCGGGTCGGCGTAGAAGGATAATCACCTAATTTGAGAGTCTAACTTGATCGTTAGGTGATCATGCTTCTACCCCAACCCCGAGCATAGAAAGAAGCATATCTTCGAACAAACATAGATGGCAACACGTCCACCCCAAACGTAAAGAGACGTCACCTCCTCTCCTCGAACGCGAGATAATGGTGCGCCACCTTGAGCATAAGGCAATACCACATCAAGCATAAGGAGACACAAAGTCTTTCATTAGTGTGAGGTGGCACATGGTGTGCCATCATAAATGAGGGATTTTGGCCCACCATGTAGCCAGCATTATTGAATGAAGTCGTGCATCAATCATAATGAAAAAGAATCGTCTGTCGTAAAAAAAAAAAAAAAAAAAAAAAAAAAAAAAAAAAAAAAAAGAAGAAAAACAAACAAACAAACAAACTTGACAGACAACTAAGTACTACATTAACCGGGGGTTTAGTCGCCAAATGCGAGTTGTTGTAAACAAAATTTACAAAGTTACTCTAGGCTCTAGCAAAAAGAAACACGTGCATATTTACGATTACGCGTGAACAAGGGGAAGACGACCTTCACACTTATTACACTGTTTATAGTATCATCTTCATAATAGGAATCCAGCAAGTTTAAGTCTCATCCTCATTATTAGTTTTGCAAATTCATAGAATCTAGTTGAATGACAGCATAGATTCCGAGTCGCTAGAAATTTTTTTGTTACCCTGAAAACCTTAAAACAGGATGGAAATGGAATTTATCGTAAAATTGGAATAGAGATGGAATGAAGAAAGGAGTGACATACTCAAAAGTTCCAACCGCCCAGACAAACATATTAATGAGAAAATAACATGAAAAACGTCATCGAATTATAACGATTTCATCAAAATGTACATAATTTTGATCCAATCTTTAATCATTCATTTCATCACCAAACCTTCCAAGAGCCTTAATTCTTCACAAAAATAAATAAAATATATTCATTCTAATTGTCACATGACCAACCTAGCTATGCAATGCGAGACATCTTTATTTATTCACTATCATATGGTTCGAGTCTCTCACGGGAAATATCTTAAGCAGAATGTTAAAATTGATACTAAACTAAGTTTTGGGAAATTTTTAAGTTTCAATAGTAAATTTTTTAAGTTTGGTGAATGAGTTTGAGTTGAAATTTTTAAGTTTTAATAGTAAATTTTTTTGAATTTTCAGAAAAGACAAAAAGCTTTTTGGGAAAAAAATAAAAACTTTTTGGAAAAAAGACAAAAAAAAAGTTTGAAAATCTTAGTTTGAGTGTGTGCACCAAACTCCCCCTAAAAGCCTACCCCTAAAAGCCTACGTCTGTTTTCTTTTTCCTTAATATGTACGACCACTGAAACTTCAATCATAGTTTGCTTCAAATGCCGGCATTTGATTTGGCTGTTTGATCTACAATCTTCATCGCCCTTTCAATATGCAGACACAAAATTAATTTAATCATCAGAGGACAAAATCTAATTCCATATTTTTTACGCATGTTTCCAGGTGAAACTTACAAAGCTAGCCAATGACTAGGCATTCAGTTCTTTATAAATTACCATCTGCAGATTTAGTGTTCTTTCCGGACTAAAATGCGTCAGAGGTATAGAGTTCCAGTACTACTAACACAAACCTAACTAACAACATTAACTTAGCACATAAACAAGGTTAGCATCAACAACCTGGAAAACAGTTACAGACTTTGTAACCGGAAACTCTAGCGGAAGAGCCTAGGTACAGATCTCTTTGGTACTTTCCCTTCCAGCTTTAACCTTCTATATGCTTCTCTAATGTGGCAAGGCCTAACTGGCCCCGATTCTTTCCTCTCAGTCATGACTATTCTAGCTGCAATCAAGTAGAGTAACAGACAAACACACAAACAAATTAACAAACAGCCTCTCGTAAGACATGTCAAATGCTATACCATTTTCATTCTTCAATACACAATGCCTACAACAAAAAGAAGAGGTATTATACTGCTTTGCCACATGAAATTCCTGGGTGTAAAGTAATTGATAATATAAAACTACTACTAAATTATCTGGCAATATTTTGGTCCTAACGATATAGTAGTACTCTTTTTCAAAAAGAAAATAATTCTGAGAATAATGTTAAAAATAATACGGAAAACAGGAAATTACCTGTCTCAACAAGCTCACCAACGAACATCTTTGCTATACCGGAGACTACAATTGTCATAGGCACAGATATTTTCTGGGTTCCAGTGATACTAGCTAACAACTGCATTCAAAGAAAATTATGCAAAAATGAAAAACCTTCTACAAGGTCTAACATAAAAATCAAGTATCTCAAAAAGCCCTGCCAAAAAAAGTCACTTGGATTTCGAAATCTAACAACTCCGGATAAGTCTGCTGAAGAATCGTCAATTTGCAAACCGCTCAAAATACATGTAGAAAACAAGAACATTTCCATATCCAGAATAACTGAGATCGCTTGTTCAAATGCATTACATGTTTGGTCGGAGTTTATAACACATCCATTGCATCTAGAGTTTTATCACAAGAAAATATGGGGGCAAATTTGGTATAAAAAAAATATTGCATCCACAGATCATTGATTCATTCAGAGCAGAAAAAAATAAAAAAACCAGCATTTTTTTTTTCTATACAGAGTTTTACAATATATGCAAGTCCAAGCAGAAACCAACCATTTGTTTTGAAATATATACTTCAACCAAACCAAACCAACCAAACAAGAGCATGTTAGAAACTTGTATTGTTAATCGAAACATTAAACGAGTGGGTCAATATTCTCTGAAAATTAAAAGCTAGAAACCTAAATATAAAAACTGGTAGAGCGAATGAAATTGAGAAGAAAGAAAAAAGTTGAAAGCCAAAAAGAAAAAGAAAAGAAAAGAAAAAAAAAAAAAAAACCCTTTTCATGTTAGATTTCTGAAACCCAGCTCTTCGAAAAGACTCGTATCTGCTCATCTGTTCTTCCGTGAACTGCGACAAAATAGCCCTACCAAAAAATAAATAAATTAAAAAAAAATCAAAATCAAAACCTTAGTGTAATTATTTACCTAATAAAAAGAAAAAAAAAAAAAAAAAAAAAGAAAGAAAGGGGGGAAATAGAGTAAGAACAGACTGCATGGTGGCCATCTTAGCGGGATCGGCGGTGGAAGGGAACTTGTCGAGCTCGACGTCCATGTGCTCCTCCTCTTCGTCGTCATCGTCGTCCCTGTGAGTCTTCTGGTGGGCCCGAGACGACGACGACGACGGCAAAGACGGTGTCGTGGAGGGAGCAGGGACGGTGGATAAGGAAGAGGAAGAGGGTTGTTGTTCTCGGGAAACGACAGGAGGAAGAGCGTCGTCATCGTCGTCGTCTTCTTCTTCTTCTTGTTCAACAGGATTCGGAGGAGGATTTGTCGTCGTCGTCGTCGGAGCAGAAATCAGAGGAGGATTGAGATAAGGTTGAGAATTCAAAGGAGGAGCAGAAGGGGATTTGGGAGGATGAGGAGGAGGAGAGTCGTAGTCGTCGTAATCGTCATCGTCATCCTCTTGGTGATGGTGATGCTGTTGCTGTTGCTGTTGCTGTTGCTCCTCAAACGCAGCTTCGAATGGGTCCTTCGATTGCTGCTTCCTTAGCTTTTTTCCTTCCATTCTCTCTTTCTTTTTTTTTTTTTCTTTTTTTCTTTCTTTTTTCCTTCTTCTTCTTCTTTTCTGTTTTGTTTGTTTGTTTGTTTGTTTGTTTGTACTTTGTATGTTTGTGAATGTTCTGTTCGTCTGCGTTTCTTCCCCCAAAGTAGTTCCTCCGAAGTGCGATAACTCCTCTCCTCTCCTCTCCTTTCCTAGTAGCTCTTCATGCCCCCAAATTTTTTACTTTTGGTAATTTGCCTCTAAATTTTTAATTTTAACAACTTATCTTCTAATTTTGTTAAACTGTTAAAATATACCCCCAAACGATTTAATTTTCTGTTAAAATTAATTATGAAAAATCTACATATGTCTTATATGAAGATGAAAAATCTCACTTCCGATCAAAAACTTCAAAATCTAATATAATCCCTAATGCATATCTTACACACTCAAATCTTCAATTTGATATAAAAATTAACTAAAATGACATACATTGCAATAACTTGACAAGTTCAAAAGGTAAATTGTCATAATCACAAATTTGAAGGGCAAGTTATCAAAGTGTGATAAGTTTGGGAGCATCAATGATAAATACCTACCGCTTAAAATTTTTTTTTTTTCATTGTTATGTTGATCATCTAACTCTTAAGTAGGTTAAAATTTAATCTCTGATTTTTTTTTTTGGGGTTAAAATACTCTTGAACTCTTAAGTAGGTGAAAGTTTGATCTTCTTCTTTTTTTTAGTTAAAATATCCTGGAACTCTAAAATATGTGTTGTAGTCTCCCAATAATTTTTCGACAAAGGATGAGGGTATAACGATGACATGATACTGATAGAAGAGGTCATCTCAACTCATGATGGATAACGACGACTACAGACTTCTATTTTTGAACAAAAATACTGTATTATCGTCAAAAATCGACAAGCAGGAACAAACAGTTTCATCATCAAACCATCTAGTGGAAACAGCCCTCATCAGGATTTTGTGTACTACAACACGCACACTTGGAAGTTCCTCTTGACTTGTGTCTTTACAACTACTATAACTACCATATTTGTGGAAGACGAACTTCACAATGCTATCAAAGGTTTGTTAATATTGAAATCACGTGGTAAACGAAACAAAGCAAGAAAACAAAATGTAGATACAACCATAGCTTTGACATTTATCCCCAAAATAAAAAATAAAAAATAAAAAAAACCTTATAGCTTGGAACTTGGAAGTACCAAAGCGTGACAGAGATTCCTTCCTTACTTGAGTACATGGCCTTTTTACCTCATCCTAACTTCGGATTTCATTTCTACTCCCCATACCTAACATCATCCCAATTGAGAGGATTTAATCCCCTTATTGTGTCCCCATTCATGTCCCTCTAATAATAAAATGAAACGCATAACTAACATAATTTTTTAATTGATTTGATAAAATATTACAATTAAATATGCATTTTTAATTAACATATCATGATATTATTGAAGGAACATGAAGGAAACACGAACGATGAGACACAAGAGTTGAATCCCAATCGACATACTAAAGTAAAATTCCATTTCCCCAAGGCCTTTTTTTTTTTTTTCCTTCTTTTTTTTTTGGGGGGTACTAGTCATATAACCACTGGACGAGTCCAAACTCAATTATCATTATCAATATACAAGATGTTGCTTTTTTGCCATAACTACAACAACCCACTTTACTTTGCCCCATTCAGGTTTTGCTTGCTTACGGTCACATTGCCCGAAAAAAGCAAGTCGATGAGCTCGGACGCAAATGTATTAAGAACAATGCCACTGATCTCAACACCTGCACATGACTTATTTATTTTACCCCTCGAAAAAAGGCTTCTAACTAAACAAGCCACATATCAGCTTGGACGCAAATGTATTAAGAACAATGCCACTGATCTCAACACCTGCACAATGACTTATTCATTTTACCTCTCGAAAAAAGGCTACTAACTAAACAAGCCACATATCAAATACCAACCGGGCCTAGATGTCGCAAATGGTGTATATCACAAATTAGCGAGCTTTTTGGTCCTTTTAACAGCAGTCTTTGCGAGAGCATCACATATTTCCCTTCGTCGTTTGGAGTTATTCTTTTTGTTGTCGTCATTGCTATTGTTGGCTGCGGCGTTATTGCTACCATGGTTGCCCTCAACTTTGAGCGCTTCCTTTACAAACACTTTTAATCTCCATAATGTGTATTCACTCTGCATATAGTGGATTATTATAATAGTCAAAATGACACATTTCGAGCACTATGGGATGACCAAAATACTGCCCCGATAACTTTCAGGATCATAAGTACTAGGCTAGTGAAGAATGGCCAAAAAGATATTTAACCAGGTACCTGAGCATCAATGTCAAGATCCACTTCCTGGGCAGTTGCTTGGAAGCTCGGGTTATTCTCAGCCACTATTTCCAGTGCCTTGCTGAGATCCTCAGGAGACAATTGAGTAAGAGCAGCTCCGAGCTTTCTTTTCTCCTCGGTGGACATTCTCCTAAATTGATCAAGTGAGCATTTTCCTCTTTTGGTAAGTATTAATCCAGAGTAATAAAGAGATCTTGTTAAAAGAGAAAAATTAAAATTAAAATTAAAATTAAAAAATTAAAACAGCAGCTACAATTGCCCAGTGGACATATAATAAGCACACATGAAGAGACAATTGTAAAAAGGGCAATTTCTGGTTAACCAAATTCCCACCCTATAACGCCATATCTCTTTTGATCCCCCATTTATCTGATCTGACACGACACAAGTCAACAACCCATGTGCCCTCCTTGTAGTGCTTTGTTTTATCATAGACAAATTTTTATTTGTTTATTTCTTTCATAATTAATTAATTAATTAATTATTATTATTATTATTATTTAAGAATTTGAATGAAGAAAAGTAGGAAAAGGAAAGCATAACATTTTTCACACAATATACATATATATGTGTGTGTGTGTGTGTGTGTGTCAAATTCATGGCCCATACAACCAGAAGTTTAAGTAGGAATTGGTCTACTCGGCCAAAAAGAAATACAGTAGAGATGGGTCAGGAGCAAACCTGCATTTCTTAACCACCGTAACTTTCAGCTGCCTCAAATGCATATCCAAGTCATAAAGCTGTAAAATGGTGGAAGATCATGTAGTTCAGAATTGAGAATACACCCCACACACCATAACTGACAAAACCCTTGCCTATCATCATTTGCATTATGCACATTCAAAAATGACAAGATTAAAAAAAATAAATAAAAGAGAGAAATTATAAAACCATCCACCCTTCCAATTGTTTCTTTCTAAAGAGTATTTACTGATTTGACTAACCTCATTCCTTGTATCCCTAGCCATGCTTGCATAAGCAGCCTCCTGGGTAAGCTGCATGTCTAACTGTGCCTTGGCTTCCTCCTCTTCTCGTCTCTTTTCCTAAACGTAATTGGGCTTCGAGTTAAAGATTTGTCATGATAAGCATGAAAACCCCCCAAAGTATCTCAAACCACAATAAAAAAATAATAATGATAATAATGATAATTGATTTCTTCCAAAATCTATGCTTTGTTTTATCCACAACTGTGGAGAAGTCAACCATATAAACTTTTAAGTTTACCTCTTCAGCAACTTTAGGCAAAAGCTGGAGCCATTTTTCTTCGAATTTCTCTAGCAAAGTCTTAGCCATCACATGGACGTCATCTTTTTCATCATTGTATTTCATTGCATTCTTAAAAACCAGCCTAACGTCGGCATATATCTCGCGGACATTCTTATAGCCAGTACCATCCTTGGCCTCCATTTTAGTTTTTATTGTACCGATGTCCATGGGCTTGTCAATTACCTATAGAGGAAAACCTAATCCAAATTAAAAGGAGACAAAAGCTGAAGGCTAGAGAAACTTTGTTAGTCAATTCAGTTCTTCTGCATCATAGAGGCATTAGATTAATTTTCTTTTACAAAAAATAAACAGATAATAAAATAAATAATAAACCTATAACAGGTTCTCTTCTCTAGAAAGAAAGAGTTCATTAGAGCTTTAAGGCACAGGTTACAACTTCCAGGTACATCAAAAGACTACAAATATAAGAAGATGGAAGATGAATCAGGGGATGTTCTGAAAGAAGCACCAAGCTTTACCTGATAATAGTCGAGCAAACCCAGACCTTCAACGTCTACAGGATCCATAAAAGGCCACGCCCACTTGTGCTGAGTGATCTGCTTGCAGAAACAAGTCATATTAACTAGCAGTTACTCAATGATAAATTGCCTACTAAATGAGTCGGCCACAAAAAAGTAACCTGATACATGTCCCACTAACTCAGGTCACAAAAAGCATTTGGGCTAAAGAATACTAGAAAGTGAAGTTTATTTTAAAGCAAAACCTCATAGCACTTAAACTAAAAGATTAAATGAAGGGGGTCATTGAGGCAGCCGAGAGTTAAATTCTTACTCTACTATTTACTTTGCTAAGAAATTAGAAGGATTAGGAATAAAATAAGTATAGTTACAAAAACATCCTTATATGAAATGAATAATTAAATTAAAATAACGGTATAGTTGGTAGATAAGTTAGTTTTGAAATATAAAAAAACAACAACAACAATGAGAGTAAATTAAACCAATTTATGGTAGGTGTCGAAGATATTTAGTAATTAGTTAGGATTATTTTTTTATTCTTTTCAGATTGTAAAATCCGAGATACTCGGATTAGTTAGGAAAAATTGTTTCCTATATTTTCTCCTATTTTTTCTCCGGTTTTGTTAGTCCAAGATATTAAGGGAATTAGTGCTCCCTATATATATATATGGAATCTGTGAAGTATATGATTATGTGATTGAATAAAAAATTCCGAGAATCCCATGCTTCCAAACTTCATGGTATCAGAGCCAGGTTGCAATCACTAGCCTCTAATGACAAAACAGACAGGCCCTAAGCCGGCGATGACCGGCGTTGGCAGAGACTCTTCCCCCTCTTTTTCCAATGTCGTTTCTGGAGTTTCCACGGCACCTGGCGCTTCCTTTGTGGCTACCGGCAGTGTTGACACTTCTTCGGGCTCCTCCTTACAAATTACCGTTCACAAGCTGAATGGAAAAAATTATTTGGAGTGGTCCCAATCCGTCAAACTAGCCATTGATGGCCGCGGAAAATTAGGCTACTTAACGGGTGAAACTACAAAACCTGCAGCAACCGATCCCGAGTTCAACCTATGGAGATCCGAGAACTCCTTGGTGATGGCTTGGCTTCTCAATTCTATGGAGGCAGCGATTGCAAAGCCAAACCTCTTTCTTCCAACGGCAAAAGATGTTTGGGATACAGTTCGTGCAACCTATTCCGATTTGGAGAACTCCTCTCAGATTTTCGAATTGAAATCGAAACTTTGGCAATCCAAGCAAGGAGATCGTGAGGTTACAACCTATTACAATGAGATGGTAACCTTGTGGCAGGAATTGGATCAGTGCTATGATGATGTCTGGGAGAATCCGAACGATTGTGCTCGTTATATGAAGCGAGAAGAGAATGATCGTGTCTACATGTTCCTAGCAGGCGTCAACCGAGGCTTGGATGAGGTTAAGGGGCGAATTCTTGGTCGCCGGCCTCTTCCCTCCATCCGAGAAGTGTTTTCCGAAGTACGACAGGAAGAATGCCGAAAACGGATTATGCTGGGAGATTCTAAATCCGATGTTAAGGACATTGACGGTTCTGCCCTTGTATCACGAAACCCAGAGTCCGAAGGAGACGGAAGGAAGAAGCCATGGTGTGATCATTGTAAGAAACCATGGCACACGAGGGAAACCTGCTGGAAAATTCATGGGAAGCCGCCACATCTGAAGAAGCGTCCCGATGGTCGTGCTATGCAAACCATGACTGATAACTCTCAAGAGCGTAAAGTCAATTCGAGTACCAATTCTTTCACTAAGGAACAATTGGAGCAACTGTACAATCTTTTCCAATCTTCACAATTCTCTGTTAATTCTTCCTGTTCTTTAGCGCAAACGGGTAATTACCTAATAATAGCACTTTCTAGTGCGAAATTCAATTCTGGTTTCTCTTGGCTTCTTGATTCAGGGGCAACTGATCATATGACAGGTTGCGCAAAATTTTTTTCGTCCTATAGTCCTTGTGCAGGAAACAAGAAAATCAAAATTGCTGATGGTTCTTTTTCGGCAATTGCCGGAATTGGATCTATCAAAATTTCATCCTCACTTACAATTTCCGATGTCCTTCATGTCCCTAATTTATCTTGTAATTTGTTGTCGATTAGTAAACTCACTCGTGATCATAATTGTGTGGCTAAATTTTTTCACTCTCGTTGTGAGTTTCAGGAAGTGGGCTCGGGGAGGACGATTGGCAGTGCTAGAGAAGATGGCGGACTTTATTTCCTAACTAATCCATGTAATTTAGTCCAAAATACCTGTTTTGAATCTGTTTCTGTTTCTAGTGATCATGAAATTATGTTGTGGCATTATAGGTTGGGCCACCCTAGTTTTCAGTACTTAAAAATTTTGTTTCCGAATTTATTTAAGAATAAAATCCCATCTTCATTAAAATGTGAAATTTGTGCTCTAGCGAAACACCACCGAACTTCTTACCCTCCACGTCCCTACAAACCTTCTGCACCTTTTTCATTAATACATAGTGATGTTTGGGGACCGTCACGAATTTCATCTATTTCTGGAAAAAAATGGTTTGTCACTTTTATTGATGATCACACAAGGGTTAGTTGGGTGTATTTACTTAAAGAAAAATCAGAAGTGGAAGAGACTTTTAAACATTTTTACACCATGGTTCAAACTCAATTTCAGGGGCAAATCCAAGTTTTTCGAAGTGATAATGGGAGAGAATACTTTAATAAGTTTTTGGGGCAATTTTTTTCCGAAAAAGGTATTGTTCATCAAAGTTCTTGTAATGATACCCCACAACAAAATGGAGTTGCCGAACGAAAAAATAAACATCTTTTAGAAGTTGCTCGCGCCCTTCTTTTCACTACTAATGTTCCAAAATATTTTTGGGGTGAAGCAGTTCTAATGGCCACTCATTTAATTAATCGTATGCCCTAAAATCTTAAATTTCAAGTCTCCGTTAACTATATTTCAAACGTTTTTTCCTAACTCTAGGCTGACTTCTTCATTGCCCTTAAAAATTTTTGGTTGCACTGTGTTTGTTCATGACAAAGATAAGGGTCGTGGGAAGTTAGATCCTAGGGCAAAAAAATGTATTTTTGTTGGATTTGCTCCCCATCAAAAAGGGTATAAATGTTATGATATAGTTTCAAAAAGGATGTTTGTTACCATGGATGTTTGCTTTTGTGAAAATACACCATATTTTAACACTCATCTTCAGGGGGAGATAGGAAAGGAAGATTCGGTGGTGGATGGATTTTTCAATGAAGATTTTTTTCAACAACAAAATCCGGTTTTTTTCCCACAACAAAATCCGGATCACAGGTTTGAAACAAATTCGGATTCTTTTCAAGAAAATTCAGAAGGAGAAGATTTGGTTTCATCTTTTCAAGAAAATTCGGCTTTTAAAAAAACAGATCAGGAAAATACAACTTTTGAAAATAATTCAAATTTTGAGACTTCCCTAGGTTCAGATGAATCTAGACATATTTTATCTCAAGAAAATCCCGATCAAAATTTGGAAAAAAATTTCAATTTTGAAACCAAATCTTCTCTTCACCAAAAAAAGGGGGCGGATTTTGTTCCCAACAAAATCTTGGACCAATCTATATTGCTACAACAGAAACATAATCACAACAGGTCCGGAAATAGAGGAGAAAAAGGGTCAAAAAAAATTTTTGGGTCAAACTCTGAAAAAAGACAACCAAATCAAGGAAAAAAGTCCAAGATCTCTGCACCCAGCCACACGTCCAAGCCAAGCTCAACCCAAGACTCTCAGAAATCCTCAGGTAGTCCTCAAAACGTGTCTTCTAAAGATCTAGATGTTCCTATAGCCATTAGGAAAGGTACTAGGTCTTGTATGAGTCGTCCTTTATATCCAATGTCTAAATATGTCTCTTCCAAAAATCTTTCCACTTCTTTTTTTGCCTTCACTTCTCAACTTTCATGTATAGAAATTCCTAAGACTGTACAGGATGCTCTAAAAATTCCTGAATGGAAGGAGGCAATACTTGAAGAGATGAAAGCTCTTGAGAAGAATCAGACATGGGAGGTTGAAGCTCTACCAAAGGGAAAATCGACAGTAGGGTGTAAATGGGTGTTTACCACCAAATACAAGGCAGATGGGACATTGGAAAGGTACAAAGCAAGATTGGTAGCTAAAGGTTTCACACAAACCTACGGCTTGGACTATTTGGAGACTTTTGCACCAGTGGCGAAACTTAATACCATACGAGTCCTCCTGTCACTAGCAGCAACACTCGATTGGTCTCTACAACAACTTGATGTAAAAAATGCCTTCTTGAATGGAGATTTGGAAGAAGAGGTCTACATGGATCCTCCTCCGGGTTTTGAACACAGATTCGGGGCACGAGTATGCAAGCTTAAAAAATCGTTATATGGTCTTAAACAGTCTCCGAGGGCTTGGTTCGAGAAATTCACTAGGTCCGTAAAAGGGCAAGGCTATAACCAGGCTCAAACTGATCATACTATGTTTATTAAGCACTCAAAAGATGAGAAGGTGACTGTGTTGATTGTTTATGTGGATGACATCATACTCACAGGAGACGACCAAAAAGAAATAAACCGGTTGAAGGCCAGTCTTCCATCAGAATTTGAAATTAAGGATCTAGGATCTCTCAAGTATTTCCATGGTATGGAGGTTGCTCGATCCAAGGATGGAATAGTAGTCTCACAAAGGAAATACATCCTAGACCTTCGCAAGGAGACAGGGATGAGTGCCTGTAAGCCAGCCGATACGCCAATCGATCCCAACAAAAAGCTTGGTGACAGTGAACAGGGAGAGCCTGTCGATACAGGTCAATATCAACGCTTAGTGGGGAAGTTGATTTACTTGTCACATACTCGGCCCGACATTGCCTTCGCCGTGAGTTTAGTAAGTCAGTTCATGCATGCCCCGTACAAAGAACATCTTGAAGCCACATATAGGATACTTAGATACTTAAAGAATTCCCCTGGTAAAGGCCTGTTATTCAAGAAAAATGGACAACGAACGATCGAAGTCTATACAGATGCAGATTGGGCAGGCTCAGTGACAGATAGAAAATCGACTTCAGGATACTGCACGTACGTATGGGGGAATCTTGTGACTTGGAGAAGCAAAAAACAAAATGTGGTAGCTCGTAGTAGTGCTGAGGCGGAGTATCGAGCAATGGCAAATGGAGTTTGTGAGATCCTGTGGCTACAAAAGATACTGGAGGAATTGAAGAAACCAGTAGAATCTCCAATGAGATTGTATTGTGATAACAAAGCGGCGATAAGCATAGCCCATAACCCGATGCAGCATGATCGAACCAAACATGTAGAGATCGATAGGCACTTCATTAAAGAAAAACTGGAAGCAGGAGTTGTTTGCATGCCATTTGTCCCAACCACACAACAAATTGCGGATATCCTAACTAAAGGGTTGTTTAAGCCGAATTTCGAATTACTTGTTAGCAAGTTGGGCATGATAGATATCTATGCACCAACTTGAGAGGGAGTGTCAAAGATATTTAGTAATTAGTTAGGATTATTTTTTTATTCTTTTCAGATTGTAAAATCCGAGATACTCGGATTAGTTAGGAAAAATTGTTTCCTATATTTTCTCCTATTTTTTCTCCGGTTTTGTTAGTCCAAGATATTAAGGGAATTAGTGCTCCCTATATATATATATGGAATCTGTGAAGTATATGATTATGTGATTGAATAAAAAATTCCGAGAATCCCATGCTTCCAAACTTCAGTAGGGTTCCTAATGTTTTTCATCCCTTGCTACTTCAACTAAGCAAATAGAATATTTCTTATGTTTCATGTAAATTCATGTGATAAATTTGTCACGCACTTCTTTAGAGATCATAGAGATTCAAGTTTTGAAGGGCACGCTTATCAAACCATAAAAGAAAGTAATGGGAAAGCTAATGGGATTGAAAACTAAAGTAATAGAAAGGAGAATCATCAATTCCCTTTCTAGTGTTTACTAAACTTAGTAATGTTAATGTTATTAATGTAATTACTAAAATGTCCTCTTACACAATCAAAAAATCATTAACACATGGAAACTTATTAGGAGTATATAAGTAAATTTGGTATGACTACTCCCTTTCCCTTTTGAGTATGGTTAGCTAGCTCATTAGATCAAAAAAAGATAACTAGGCGCTTGTTTCCAAAGTAAAAGGCCCATCTTACAAAGACAATTAGAAAGTTTGAGGTGTTTGCCTGACGCAATATCGTGGCAAATTGTCGCATCAGTTCTTGCATTCTCCTTGAAGCATCCGCTTCCCTTTGAGATGCATCTTGCTGTTGCAGCTTAAAATTACTGAAATGTTTCTCCCTGTCTTTGTCCTTCACAATTGAGCTCCCTTTAGTTGAATAAAATTGTTCAACCTCGTTCACACTTATCTCAAGCTGCATTGTTTGTATTCCACTCTTGGGTCAACTTAACGAGGGAAAAAAAATAAATAAATAACAACAATAACAACTAAAAGAGATAGCATTTATAACGACCAAGTAGTATATACGGGTGCAGAATCATTTTTTAGGTTATAATGATCAATTAGTATATGGATTCAGAATCATTTTTTGCTTTGGTTCTCAGGATCGGCATTGCATACATATATGTCTATATATACATATATATATATATATATATATGAAAACTACCTCTCAAGGATAAAAAAATCAAATGAAAAGGATACAGGAAAAGAAACCCTTGTTCCTTAGTAAATAGTAAAGATCTTCCTTTTTCTGATCCTTTTTATAAATTGTAAAATTACATTTGCTAACGGAATCTATTTTACAGAAGAAAGAAAAAAAATTTTAAAAACAATAGGGGGAATAAAGGTCTATCAGTTGAAAATCACAAGAACAAAAAAGCTTTTTAATCTTTACTCTGCCAGAAACACTGAGACGTACAGTTTCCAGCTAGCAAAAGAACATGTGAAGTGATTTCATTATAAAATTAGATCTCATAAAGTTTCATTATGAAGTTACACAAACTCCATGACAGCTAAACAAACGAGAGAGATGAATTCTAGTATGCACATCTGTTTCTCAAGTAACAAAAGTGCTCCGAAGATCTTTTCTCAATTTTTCTTATTATCGTTATCATTGTCCATCATTCGATTAGAACTTTCTGCAACTGGTGGATAACATACACTGTGAAAATTAAATCTGTGATTTTCAACAATGAAGAAATTCAAGATATAACAAGTTAAATGTAAGAAACAAATGAAATCCAAAATCTATTAACAAAACAGATTAAATCAGCCTATGTTGTTAGAAGTTGCGTAAGCCAATCGGCAGGTTGTCTGAACTCATTTTAAATACTTAACAAGAACAAGCTACTACAGTAACAAATTGCTAAATTCCCGATCGATATTTAGATAAGCCTGACCTTATCGACCCTTGCGGCCATTTCAACAATACTAATCCTAAGATCCTTCACCCCTGGCGCATCGCCATCAGCGTTTCCCGGGTCAATGTGGTTTATATCCGGGTTCAAAGAATTTGTGGGCTCCATCTGATAAAAGCTACGCACAATTGAAATCAGGCACTGAATATTCATAAATGCAGAAATCTTATGTGCATCACAGCAGCAATGAGAGACCCCAGCAGCAATACTCTAGTATATAACTATCTCCCGAGAGAGAGAGAGAGAGAGAGAGAGGGAGGGGGGGGGGGGGGGGGGGGGGGGGGTGGGTGTGTTGGTTGTGTTGGGGGGTTGGGTTGTGGAAGGAAAATGAATCGACTTCCATCATTAAAAAAAAAAAACCAGTAAAAATTCCGAATCAACTGAACTCTAAAACATTTAAAAAAAGAAAGAAAAAAAAACTCATTTATAAGACCCAACAAGAGAAATGATATTTCTGATTTGGGGGTTTAGGTCTATATCTGATTTGGGGGGTTTGGGAAGAGCGACAAAATGAGTCGATTTCTACCAAAAATGGTCCAAAAATTAATTTACTAACAGCATCAAAGTTCTCATTTCAAGTTAGAAAATTAAAAACAACAACAATAATAATAATAAAGAGAGAATGAGAAATTTTACTAACCAGTCGGGAAAATCACATCCACATGCTATGGCGGTAGAAATTTCAAAATCCTCAATCGCACGAACCCTAACGCAAAGTCCGGGATGTTGATTTTTGAAGAAATTTTTCCGATCAAATATCGGGAAAAATTGAAGCTTCAATCAGTGGCCTTCAATCCACGGACGTGAAGATTTCGAGCGAACAAGCAAGCAAGCAAGTAATTCACGGACTGTTCTCTTCTTGTTCCGCTTTCAACCACACACTTTCACCCAAATTCCCTGTTTCTTTAGAATAAGGGTTAATTTCAAAACTAGCACCAGTATACTTTTTATTATTAAAAATAGGATTAATTTCATTTTTAGCACTTGTAAGAAAAATTATATTAAAATCAGGGTTAATTTCACTTTTAGCACCTGTGTGGGAAAAGATTATTAAAATCAGCACCATTTTTTCATCAATTCATTTCTAGCACCGACACGTCATTCAAGCCTATGATATGTGGGGCCCTACTGCACTAAATGTATGTCAAATTACTGGTTTATCCTCATCTCCCTCGCATGGCCCCAAAATAATGTGCCAAACTAACATGTACAGTATTTTAAAGAGAGAAAACGAAATCTAGAGAGAGAAAAAGTTGCAATCGGCCGGAGCCATTCGGAAACCGTCCGAAACCACCATGAAAGGCATCTATAAACAGCTTCATGATATAGAAGGCCACCTACTTAGAATAGTTTAAAAAACCGACACCAGAGATCGAGAGAATGGTGGCCGATGAATGGTTTAGGGGAAATCGAAGTTAACGAATCAAAGAAGTCGAAAGTTTAAAAAATGGCTTTTTCGTTTCAAAGTTTAAAAAGTTTGCGTTTAACGCTTTGTTTGCAAAGGGGAAAAAAATTTCATTATTTTGAATTTGTTTAACAGTTGGTCTTCTTACAGGATCGGTCATTATCATAATGACCGCCTAGTAATTTCCGTTGTGACCCCTGTAACTGTTAAATTTTAACATATAATTTTGGTCACAACGATATTGACCAAGTGGTCATTATAAAAATGACCAGTTTTTCGTCAGACATCCTTCTACAAGATCGGTCATTTTCATAATGACCCCATGGTCATTATCGTTGTGACCCCTGTAAATGGTCAATATGGTGACGTATTGGTCAAAGTGTTAGAATATCGGTCATAACGGTTATGACCGTCTGGTCATAACCGTCATGACCGCTGCGTTACATTATCGGTCATAACCGTTATGACCGTCTGGTCATAACCGTTATGACCTCTGTGTAAGACCAGCGGTCATAACGGTTATGACCGTCCGGTCATAACGGTTATGACCGTCCGATCATAACTGTTATGACCTCTGTGTTACACCAGCGGTCATAACCGTTATGACCTCTGCGTTACACTAGCGGTCATAACGGTTATGACCACCCGGTCATAACCGTTATGACCTCTGTGTTACACCACCGGTCATAACGGTTATAACCGTCTGGTCATAACGGTTATGGCCGCTGTGTTACACTATTGGTCATAACGGTTATGACCGTCTGGTCATTACCGTTATGATCTCTGGTCATTGGTCAATACGGTGACGTATTGGTCAAACCTTAGGCACAAAGAGGTCACAACGAAAATTACCAGGCGATCATTATGAAGTTGACCGTTTCGTAATATGCATTTAAAATGATAGAAATATCAATAGTCATTTAAATGTCGAATTACAGATTTACCCTCATCTCTCACCCGCCCAAAAGGCATTCTCCCTCGAATAAGCGCACAAAAATTTCCAACCAACGTCTACAGTGTTTTAGAGAGAGAAACTCTGATTCTAGAGAGAGAAAGCTTTGCAACCGCTCAGAAACCGCTCGGAAACCGTCCTAAACCACCACGAGAGCCGTTTATATACTGGTTGGAAGTCTTCTAACGTCGAAAAATCTTAAAAAAATACCTATGTCGACGGCAACAAAAATGTCAGAGAAAAACACTACTCCCGAAACATCGCCGAAGGGTACGCAGGGGGAGGTCGAATTAAAAGACTCACAGAAGTTCATGAGTGAACTAGCCGATACTATATCCGACTCAGAAAAGGTAATGAAAATGATTTTTGTTTTTATGTTGAAAAATATTTTCGTTGTTATTATATATAAGTGCCGTATAATAAAAGATAGGAAGCTGGATCGCTTAAAAAGTTATTTTGGTCTTTGTGTTTAAAAAGTTTATACTTTTAATATTTTCCACTAAGAATATGCAGTATTTATTGATTTTGTGAAAATAAAGTTTCCATTTTTATATGTGTTTTTTATGATATTCCACTTTCCAATTGATTTGCTAAAAAATGTTATCATAATGTACATAAAGTTAGAATTTTTATCTGTTTCTGTACCATAAAACATCCGTTAACTCAAGTTCGTGTTTCGGTTTATAATTTATATTAGGGTTTTCGTCGATATTTGTGTTTAAGTGTAGATGATATCGGCTACTTGAAACAAAATGGAATGGTAATTTTTGTGATGACTCTCTGGTCATAATAATTATTACACAGTTTCAGTTTTCTGTTATGTTCGGTAGTCATTTTCATTATGACTTGTTGGTCATAATAATGATTACTATGAGTTTTAACTTATTTTAGGATGGTCATTTTCATTATGACTTGGTCATAATAATAATTACTCAGTGTTTTTCCCGATGGTCATTTTCATTATGGCTTGTTGGTCACAAAAATTACCAGGTTTTTTGTTTGTTCCAGACTGTCATTTTCATAATGACTTTGTCATTTTAGGTCGACCATTTTTGTTGAATTGATGGTGATTAATTTTTTATTTTTCATATTGCTGTTATTTTATGCCTGGTAATTTTTATTATTACTTCACTGTCATAAGTATACTTACTCTTTTATGTTACGATTAACATTACCGCAGGTTCAATATAATCGACGGGTACCGGATTCTGCAATTACCAGGGCAAAAATAAACACTTTTATTAACATTCCAGAGAGTTGTGCGAATTTGAGCAAGTGGTTTACTCCCCAACAGTACGAGGCTGTCATCCAGCAGCGATGCATTAAACAGTTTCTAAGATTAAGCACTCTTGGTTGGGCTGGGCAGATCTTCCACAACATTGTTATAAGATTGACGGATCACTCAGCAATGGGTGATGCTCTTTGGTTTGAGATCGGTGACGAACTTGGCAGATTTTCCATCAACGAGTTCTGCCTCATTACCGGCATGAAATGTGTAGGGTCTACCCATCTCCCAGTGGTCGAAAGCCGATTGATAACAAGATATTTTCCGACCTTGAGAGGCGTGTCGAGAGAAAATTTAGGACTGCAGCTGTCCAATGTCAATTTTGACAACGACGACGACGCTGTGAAGCTTAGTCTGCTATACTTGATTTTCTGCATTCCCTTATCCAATGCAAACTCCGTTAAGATAGACCCTAAGTTTTTTGCCCTGGCCGATAACATTGCTGATTTCAATGATTTTCCTTGGGGCGTTCTCTCATGGGAGGCAACCCGATCTGCAATCTGTAATACAGTTGAGAACAGGCTGTCTTCGAATAGAAGAGCTTTAAAAAGGCCCAACAAAGTGCATTACAGTGTTTCGGGCTTTCCTCATGTCTTACTCGTCTGGGCCTATGAGACCCTCCCATTGATAGCATTGAAATTCTGCAAAAAGTACGATCATGCCTTTCCGCGTATGCTGTCGTGGACCACCGCGGACAATGTCAAGTTCGATGATATTATATCTGCTTTTACCGCGGTTGGCGAAAATCAGGTATTATTGTATAGGATGTCTTCCATATATATATTTATATTATGTTTGCAGTGTCAATTACAACTTTTTGTTCAATTTAACATTTTCACAAGCCTGTTATCATAACAATGGTTATACTAGCATATTGATACAATCCGTATCCCGTACTTATTTTTTTTAATGGAATCAAATGTGTTCAGACTAAGGGTTTTGTCATGATGCCAACTGAAGATGAGTTGAAGGACCCATGGGTCGCGCGGCTATATTTGAAGAACCCAAGTGTTGTGCCTAACTTACCTCCCAAGACTTCTGCACCCCGACCGAGCTCCGATGCAAACTCAGGGTGGAGGGAGTTTCAAAAAGAGATCCGAGGAGAGGTTGTCTCCATTAAAGAAAAGTTGGTGGCTCTTGAAAAGGGTCAGAAGAAGGCTAACAAACTCATGCGAACTGTAATAAAAATGGTGGCCGCTAACATTTCTGAGAAGGGACTGTTGGAAAAATCGGATTCGATATCAGAGTTTAAGCGCAGCGGAAATTTTAAAATTTTTATGCCGATTCGGAAAAGAAGCTCATGATGCATATAACAATAAATTAAATTCATGATCAAGCGTACCTTATTTCTTGGATTCCAGAATTACTAGAGCGATTGACCAACGTGTCTTCTCTATTATTCTCGAGTTCCATGTCTCAGAGTGTGTGTGGGCACACGTTCTATGAATCCAAGTGACCGGTAATGCTTTCCGAAGTCTAGATCCTTCCTTCTCAATTCCGATGTTCCTCGTTGAGAATATTATTCAACTTCTTTCTTCAAAACTGCAAAACAGGAACCGGTTAACCTCCTATGAAAATTATCATTCGGTTTAACCTTCCTCACAATTTTGATTCAATGGAATTTTCTCTCTTTTTCTCACTCAAGAGTATGACCGAATTTTATGATGTGGAAGAAACCCAAATTATTTTTCTTCTCACTCCAAAAACGTTTTTCTCCGTAGTGAATGACCAAAAAAATTTTTTTTTTCAAGAATTCCTAGCCTTTATATAGAAGTCCAATCATTTTCAAAATTTATCTCCTTTAAAAAATAATTAATAATTATTTTTCTAGATAAATTTTGAATCAAAATATCATACAACTTTAGGACTAGATTTATTGAACCTAAAAACGTTTTTCCAAGAGGAAATCAATCCTAAAAAATTCAGCCACTTTGAGATAAATCTTGATTGGTGGTTCAAATCTTAAATCAAGAATCTAGACTAATCAAAAGATCCTAGTCCTATCTAGATTCAAATTCCTTTTAAACCTTTTTGAATTTAAATATGATTCACTTATTTGAATTAAATATTTTCCACACAACATCAACCATATTAATTAATTTAAATCAATGGAATATTTCAAATTTTCTTTCCTCACAAAAACCGTGCACCTCTTTTAAGGAAAGAAAAATCCATCAAATAATCTCCATTATTTAAATCAATTAATAATTTAATGTTAGGAATATATTTGAATAATTTTGAAACAAAATTTCTTCCCTCCACCTATCTAAAAACCGTGCACCACATTTAGATTAGGAGAGAAAAATTTGTTTTCCAAAATTAAATAATTCAAACACAATCTTATTTCAAAATTCAATTAACCAATCTCATGTTGACAAATCATATTATTTGTCTACACAAATCTCACATGTCCAATTCTTTCTGGATTGCATGTTAGAGAGTACCATGTCTTAATAGACATTACTAAATTCCATTTAAATTTACCGATCTCATTAGGAACAAATCCCGAGACGCTATACGGAACTATATGAGCTAATAGAGGGACCCGATGGAAATATGTAAAGAGGCTCCTATAATTGTGAAAAATTAATCCCAGATTAATTATTCTTCAATTATCAACTTCAATACTATTCCATTAAAAGTTTGAAGCTGAACTCCTGTTTACATACCGTATTACGAAAGCTCTTTAACGCAGCGCTTCTTCCATGATTTATTCATCGCTTGCTTAATCCCCATATGTTATCCATGATTGAATTAAGGACTTCTTCCGTTTTACCTTTTCAATCATTTTAACTTAAAGTTCCATTATTCTCTATTGAAAGAATCACCAATTGTAAAACCATACAATTGGTAAACCACCAGAGAACACAAAGTAAACCGATGGCCAAGATCTTGTTATACTATTTTTCAATCCCCGAATAATGCCTCTAAGTAGATAACATTTACTATCGTTAAGATAGCTATGTATTCCGTATCTATGAATCTTGATTTCTCCATCCATAAGTCATGCACCCAAAATACAAGTATATTGACCATGAATTAACAGTGTCTCACCTATAGTGCATTAAAGTACATAAGTCATTGATACGAACTCAAGTAATCATTTCAGGATTAAGATTAATGCAGGATGATAATCAAAGTGTTATTGATTCTTATAAACGGAATTATTAAACCGAATCAATTAACACTTTAGGTCCAGTCCAATGTCATACCTCAATACTGGTATACATTAAAGTTTCTACTCGGAACCTATCCGATGGTTAAGATAAACCATCCCTCCAAGGAAGTAGATAACCTTTACAATCTTATCATGAATAAGATCCCCAAATCTTATTCTATCGATTGCGGACTATTTATTTAGACTGTTATCAAATTATCACGTCTTCTATGTATACCCCGTATACATATGGTAATCCGATATATTATCAACAACCAATGAGTATTTTATGTTTGCTCAAAATAACCATACAATCAACAAATTAAAGTAAATAGGACACAACTTATTAAACATGAATAACCTCCTCTTATTAATATCAAAATGTCATATTTACAGAAAATCCCTAATATTGATTTTCTATCCTTAGGGCACATTTAGATCCCAACAATCTCCCACTTGCCCTAAGCGAGTAAATGTGACATATTACGCATCCCCATGCCTTCAACGTGTTCTTCGAGTCTTCTGGCCACCAAAGTCTTCGTGAAGGGGTCAGCAAGATTGTCCTCTAATGCGATTTTGCAAACCGTCACATTTCCACTCTCAACAAAGCCTCTGATGATGTGATATTTTCTGTCAATATGCTTACTCCTCTTATGATGCCTAGGATCCTTGGTATTAGCTACTGCTGCACTGTTGTCACAGTAAAGCACCATAGCTTTATCCATACCAGGAACGACCTCAAGGTCACCAAGGAACCTGCGGAGCCATACCGCTTCTTTTGATGCCTCACTGGCTGCCACATACTCGGCTTTCATGGTCGAGTCAGTAATGCAAGATTGCTTAATACTTCTCCACACAACGGCACCACCTCCAAGGGTAAAAACAGATCCTGAAGTCGATTTCCTTGAATCCTGATCTGATTGAAAATCAGAATCTGTGTATGCTCTAGGAACAAGATCCTGACCGGAATACACTAGCACATAGTCCCTCGTTCTCCGTAGATACTTGAGTATATGCTTGACCGCAGCCCAATGGTTCGGTCCCGGATTCGACTGATATCGACTTACCATACCAACCGCAAAACAAATGTCAGGCCAAGTGCATAACATAGCGTACATTAGACTACCTACCGCTGATGCATAAGATACATTTTTCATACGTTCACTTTCTTCCGATGTCTTGGGACAGTCCTCTCTAGAAAGCTTGATTCCAATTCTGAAAGGTTGGGGACCTTTCTTGGAATCTTTCATAGAAAACTTCTCAAGTACTTTATCAATGTATGAAGATTGAGAGAGTGCTATCGTTTTGTTCTTTCTATCTCTAAAGAGTTGAATACCAAGAACATAACTAGCCTCTCCTAAGTCCTTCATGTCAAACTGTTTGGTTAACCAAACTTTGACAGATGATAATGTTGCCACATCGTTTCCAATAAGCAATATATCATCCACATAAAGTACAAGAAAAACCACTTTCTCGTTCTTGATACATTTATAAACACATGGTTCATCAATGTTTTGTTCGAATCCATAGGTTTTGATCACTTGATCAAACCTAATATTCCAAGAACGAGATGCTTGCTTTAATCCATAAATGGATTTAAGCAACTTGCATACCTTGTCTTCTTGGCCTTTTGCGTTGAACCCGTCTGGTTGTATCATATAGATATCTTCTTCAAGAGAGCCATTCAAGAAAGCTGTCTTGACATCCATTTGCCAGATCTCATAATCGAGAGCAGCTGCAATAGATAAAAGAATGCGGATTGACTTGAGCATTGCTACAGGCGAGAAGGTTTCATCATAGTCGATTCCTTCTTTCTGCGTATAGCCCTTCGCTACAAGTCTTGCCTTGAAAGTTTCCACTTTCCCATCCACACCTGTCTTCCTCTTGTATACCCACTTACACCCAATCGGTTTTATGCCTTGGAGCAAGTCTACAAGTTTCCAGACCCCGTTGGAATCCATAGATTCCATCTCGGTGTTCATAGCTTTTTGCCAAAAACTAGAATCAACATCCTTCATAGCTTCCTTGTACGTAGCCGGATCATCAACATGTTCTATGGATTCTGCTTCAAAAACTTCACCATTGAACATGTACCTTTCAGGTTCCCTGATAATCCTCCCACTACGACGAAGCTCCCGTGGTTGTTGATTCTTTAATGATTTTTCCACAGGGTTTTCTGTGACTTTTGGAATATCCAAACCCGAAGTCATCTCCTCAAGCACTACTTTGCTACAAGGTTTAAAGTCTTCCATATAACTTTCCTCCAAGAATGTTGTATGTGTAGAAACAAAGACTTTATTTTGCTTCGGATTATAGAACAGACTACCTTTTGTCCCTTTTGGATAGCCAACAAACAAGCACACTTTTGATCATGACTCTAACTTCTTTGCTTCTTTATCCAGGAGGTGTGCCGGACAACCCCAAATTTGAATATGATTCAAATTAGGTTTCCTACTCGTCCATAACTCATAAGGAGTTTTAGGAACCGATTTGGAGGGAACGTTATTCAGAAAATAGCATGTAGTTTGTATGGCGTGCCCCCAAAATGACAAAGGTAATGTGGAGTAACTCATCATAGACCGGACCATATCCAATAGGGTCCTATTCCTTCTCTCAGCTACACCATTCTGTTGAGGAGTACCAGGTGCAGTCAACTGGGATTGTATCCCATTTTCTATCAAATATCCTAAGAACTCATCCGATAGGTATTCCCCACCTCGATCCGATCGAAGTGTCTTAATGGACTTGCCTAATTGTTTCTCTGCTTCAGCCCGAAATTCTTTGAACTTGTCTGTAATAACTAGATTTTTACAATATTTTTAATTTCCTGTAAAAACCCGTACACTGTACCAAGGAGATATTTTTGAAAAAGCCCGACTAGGGTTTTTCATGAAAATTATGAGTTCTCATGATTTTTTTTCGAGACTCAACAATAATTACTTAGTCAAGTATGTAACCTTTTGAGTAAAAAGGGTTAAATATTTTATGATTTCATGTTGGTCAAAGCTTGACCTAAAAAGTCAAAGTTGACTTTAAAAAGTCAATGGTTGACTTCAAAAGTCAACCATGAGATGATGCAGTTATATGATAAGCAGTATGGGTAATATACTGCGGAAAAATATTTTTCGGACAAGATAACATGAGTTAGACCTAAAACCACCATAGAAAAATCAAGCACACAAGATAGGGTATCTTGGGCCAAGAGGCCTTAAGTTATCAAAAAAATTTTATACAGTCCATTTTTACACAGATAAATTTTAGACTGCAGTTCAGTGTAAAAATACTGCTTTTAGTAGAAAGCAGTATTGAAAATATCTGTGATAGCATGAAATTGGACTGCATATCAAGTAAATACCCAAACAAACCCTAGTAAGGATGACATCATTTAACTTTTAAATTATGACATCATTAAGGATTTAATGAAAATTTGGAAAGAAATTGGTTCTAGAACCCTCCCTAATGGCCGGCCACCTAGCATGCTTTTTGGGCAAAATGTTGCTTCTTCAAGGACTATTTTACAATTTCAAAAAGTTTCCATTTGCCTATAAATAGGGGTGAGCATTATTCACAAAAAATGGAAAAGCTTGCCAAACTTTGTCCATTTTGTTCTAGAAAATCCGAAAATTGGAGAGGCAAAACCAAGAGTGAGGATTAAGTGTTTCAAGTGAGAATCAAGTGAGAATCTAACCTAGAACCCACAAATTTGAAAGAAAAATTTTGGGACCCATTTCTTCTAGCCTTGGCCGGTTGTGGTGGAGCAAGGGGAAGGAAGAAAAAAAAAAACTGTTTTGGCCGGATTTGTGGCATCAAGTGGTGGCCGGATTTTAGTGCAAGGGTGGGGGGGAAAAATTTGGAGCCTAGATAGCCAAGAAAGGCCGGTTCTAGGGGAGCCAAAGGAAAAGGAGATTTCAAGCCTAACCTAGTCCATTTCTTGAACCAAAGCAAGGTAAACCTCTTTACACTCTAAGCTTCTCAATTTATGTTTCAATTGAGAAATTTAAGTGTATTTCCCAAGGGTTTGTAAGAGCATAAGCTCAAGTTATTTATTTGCTTAAGTTAGAATCAATTATGTGCTTGATTTAGATTTAAGGGTGGTTTGGTTATTTTTGTGATTATTTAGTATGTTAAATATCTAGAATTGCATGATAAGTTTATGATTTATATGCTTGATGATGGATATGTTATATGTTCCCTTTATATGCCATGAATGATGATCAAATGTATGTTAGGTTGCTAGAATCAAGTTAGAATGATTTTTGAACCAAATTGTGCAACCTAAACCATGCAAACCCTAATGGGTGATTTTTAAAAAATGGTTTGCATGGGTTGGATAGGTAATGTGTTTAAGAAAAGGTTACGTTAGAAAAGTGTTGTATGAATGTTTTTTAGACTCCCGATGTGATCGGTTGAGGTAGTATGCGCATTTTAGGCCGAAAAACGAAATTTAAACCAAAACTGCCATTCTCGGGTAGAATCTGCCCAGTTTCGGGAAAATCAAATTTTGAGGCCTTTAGAGGCCGAATTTGTAAAAACTCAAAACACGAAAGTTGTAGGAAAGGGTTTTTCCTAGTGAACAACGCAGGCAGTTTTCCAAAATAAGGCTCCAACGGCCTCGGTTTTTACAAAAACCCGAGCCTGACCGTGCCCAGACTTGATACACGGCCAGGTGAATTCAACAAAGAAAACGAAGGGGTTAGAGCCCAAATCAGGTTTTGTGTAAAACATGAAAGTTTTAGGATTTTTCGAGATCTAAAACTTTCGTGAAGAAAACTTTTTCAAATTCAATTTAGATTTTGGAATAAAAACAGATTTCAAAAACTGTGCAGGAAACAGGAAATTCCTGCACAGGATTTTATAAAACAATGCAGGAAAATGATATTTCTGCACATACACTGATGATTTAATCAAAGGAAGCTGTTCCAAAGGCAGTTTCCAACCCTTAACTATTTTATGAATATAACTCAAGAATTATGACTTTTCAAAGGGATTTTTAAGTTTGAAATCTAAGTTTTCTAAAAAGAAAATAAACATGAATTTGGGAACTAAAGTCAAAGTTTTGACTAAGATAAACCCTAGGGTTACCTATTAAAATATAGGAAGGGGACATATAGCTTAGATTACGCACGAATGTTGGTTTAATACCAACAGTATACTTACCTATGTCCTTTATGTATAGCAGAATATAACCTGCTGTGGCATCCTGAATAGGATCAACATTATAATCGGACATAGCAGATAAGGTAAGTACAACTCCGCCTACAGCATAGGCCTATGTATTACTTACCTAAACATGTTAAGTGTATGCTATGATGAATGAATGTTATGATGTAATGCATGACAGTATGTTACTATAACATGAATATGATTTATGACTTTGTAACATCACGAAGCATGTTCACAAATAATAAAGATAATATCAAGTACGATATGAACATGATGGCAAGCAAGCTTGCCTGTGTCGTGCTGACCCGCAACAGGTCGGGTTGGACTATGGTTTGAGTTGGACTTGGTTTGGCCGCCCCAACCACTCCATAGTTGCGCGCCTGGTACGAACACTCATGACAAGGGGCCCATAAGCAAGATAAGCAATAAAAGGAATTATGAAGTATGATAAGAAAGCATAATGAAGCATAACTGGATCATGCATTATTAGAATATGCTAGATTATGTTATATTATGCTATGAAATGATTATGTATGTTTATGTATGTTTATTATGCGGGTAAAATAGTTGTACTTGCTGAGCAAAAGCTCACAACTTACGTCTATGCTGTAGGTAAACAACCTATTGGCGATTTTTGATACAAGATGGCGAGCGTGGCGAGGTGAACTGTGAAACGAGGGAATGTCGAGCCGCTACGCGTTTTGTTTAATCATGTTTATTATTTTATGTTTAAACACTCCGAGACAATACACGTATATATATATTTATACGCGTATAATAAAAAAAAAAAATGTTCCGCTATTTTCCTTAAATAAACAAGTATGTTTATAGAAACAAGTCAAACACGTATGTATGTATAGTAACGGTCCGTGCTAGACGGGTCGTTACAGAGTTGGTATCAGAGCGGTTTCCTGCGACTCGATTTCACGGTCTGCCTGCCATCGCCACCATCATTGTAAGTTAAATTATTTATTTGCGTAAATATTTATTATTTAATTATGATATGGTAGATACGGCGTCATGGATCCCGCACGAGTAGACGAGGATCGAGAGGCGGTGACGTCATTCTTTGAGGCGCACCCACTGTACTTTTTTGGCACGAGACAGCCGGGAGCATTAACGGCATGGTTACGAGATATGGAGCTGATTTTCCATTTATGTCATATCGAGGCCCGCTTACAGGTCTCCTTAGCTAGCCGATGCTTAGCTGAAGACGCCCGTTTATGGTGGTTGACATGGGGCGAGCAAGCATTGGCTAGCCGTACCTGGGCAAACTTTCGTACCTTGATGATGGAGCGTTTCGGACCCCTACCTGGTGAGGGAGCTGCTGAGCCTTATCGCGATCCCGAGATTTACCGGGACATGCACCAGGCCCGATACCTGAGCTTTTCAGTGACATGGCATGCTTACCCTCAGGAGTCCATGGGTCACTACTGTCGGCGGTTTCAGGATGAGATGCTGCCATATATTCCTCAGGACATTGAGAGTCCGGAGATGCAGACACTCGTGATCCTTCGCAACGGGTTGCCACCCCGGATTCGACAGTTTGTTGTAGATCCTGCACGGGGTATGTCCGTAGCACACATGATCGAGAGCATCATGGAGGCCGAGATAGTGGCACATGCGATGCAGGCCGATGCTTTCGTTGGAGAGCACCAGGCACCTGTAGATGATGCCGGGATGGCTGAGCCAGTGTATGAGCCAGGTTCGGTTGTTCATGAGGACCCGATTCCTGCCATTCCATTACAGGAGGTTCCAGCCCAGGAGGCTGAGGCAGGGATTGATGCTGACGACCAGGATGCCGATGATCATGATGTTGATGATTTTATCATTGCCCCGGAAGACCAACCTGAGGATCCTCCGATCATAGACATCCCGAGCGACGACGAAGGGCAAGAGCCAGAAGAAGATGCAGAAGATCAGGGACCCCAGCATGCTGATTGGATGGAAGACGAAGTAGATCAAGGGTTGCAGCACGCGGGTTGGCTAGAGGAGGAAGAAGATTTTGAGGATGATCCGGAGGAGATTTTATTCCATGATGGAGATTGGGAGTCTGACTCCGATGCCGCCTCAGTGATCACGGACGAGTTTATAGATTAGGTTTAGTTTGTTTTTTTTTAGACGGATGTACTAGCTTGTTCTTTTTGATAATAGGCTTGTACTTATGTATGATGGTAAAGTGGTAGACACTTCCATCCTAGTTTTGATTATGTATGTACTAATGTAACAATTATGTAATTACAATATTGTAAATATGATGTACTTTTTGTATATGCTCAAAAGTTATGTCATGATACGTTATGATATTATATGCTATGTTATGATGTATGTATGAATGATACGAAATGTATGATCATGTTACAATATGTTATATCGAGAAACGATATGCAATAATACGTATGAAAGAAAGGATTTTATTAGTACAATAATATCTTTTCTCATGGTTTGATAGGAAGATGGTACGTCCTCGACGAACGATACCTGTCAACCAGAATCCACCTGTACCAGATTTGGCAACCGTTGTAGCAAATCTACAACGGCAATTGCTCGAGCAGCAGCAGGAAACAAACAGACTCCGAGAGCAGTTAACTCGGATAAATCAACAACCGCCAGTTAACGAGGTTCCTCATCAAAACAATAGGGTACCCCCTGTAGTACCTCCAGTACCCGAGGTTCAACCGGAGGCCCATCCAGAAGTCCTGTTACCACCCGCTGAAGTACCAGTGAATTTACCTCCAGTACGGGAAGACTTGCTCTATGAGCGATTCAGGCGGATGAAGGCGCCTGAATTTGAGGGACCCACTGACCCTATAGCCGCTGACAACTGGCTGATTGACATCCAGGTCATCTTGGATTTCATGCGGCTGACAGAGCAAGAAAAAGTTCTATGTGCTTCTTTTGCTCTTAAGAAGGACGCGCGACACTGGTGGATGACAGTCCAGATGCGCAGAGATGTTACAGTCATGAGCTGGCAAGATTTTGTGTCTGAGTTTCGGACTATGTACTACAACAGTGAAGTTCTTGCTGCCCAACAAGACGAGTTTACAAGCCTGAAGCAAGGGTCGATGACAGTTATGGAAGCTGTCAAGAAATTTGAGCAGTTAGCCCGTCTGTGCCCTGAATTGGTGCCCACCGAGACAGAGAAAGTCCGGAGAATGATGAAAATGTTCCGGACAGACATTTCTAAGCAAGTAAGCGCTGGCAGTAGCCCACCTACCCTGGTATCCGATTGCATAAGCCGAGCATTAAGAGCCGAGTTCTGGATCAACCAGGACAAGGAAGCTAGGGCTCAGTTTTTCAAGACAAGGAAGGAAGAAAAGGCCGTTGTGAAGCAGACACAGCCCCGACAGAGTACTGAATCAAACCAGAAAGGCCAGACCAGCAGTCCTGCACAAGGTTCCAAACAGTTTGGGAGGAACAAAAGAAAAGAAGACTTTACTGGTCAGGGCCAACAAAGAAACTTCCCTCAAAAGAAGAATAATCGTGGAAATGAGGGAAACAGCAACAGCTACCCCGTGTGTGCCAAGTGCGGGAGAAAACATCCGGGAGTATGCCGTATGGGAACCAATGCTTGCTACCTTTGTGGCAAGGAGGGGCATTTTGCGAAGAACTGTAATCTGAATACCCAAGGCCAGAACCCCTCATATCAGAATTGGAACACCCCTAGGCAGTTACACGCAGTCCAAGCAAAGCTGGAAGGACCCTCAATCACGCAGGGCAGATTGGAGGCTCCTGAACCCCAAGCTAGGATTTATGCCTATACCAAGGGTGATGCAGAAGCCGGAACATCGCATGTGGTGACAGGTCAGATCTCTATCGCCACTCATGATGCAATTGCCTTGTTTGATTCTGGTGCCACTCATTCGTTCATGTCGTTGGAGTTCGCCCAGAAGATAGGAAAAGGTGTGGATAGTTTAACTCAACCTTTCAAAACCTCTTTGCCATCCGGAGAATTTTTGTGGTCCAGTTTTTGGATGCGAAATACATCCGTAATTATCTGTGGTAGAGAATTGTACGTAGATCTCATCGCAATCAAGCTTCAGGATTTCGATGTGATCTTAGGAATGGACTTCTTGGACAAGTATAATGCCAAGATCGACTGCCGGAAACGTTGTGTGATTTTCAACCCTTACGGCGAGGAAGAGTTTAATTTCTACGGGCAATCACGAAGCTCAACAACCAGAATGGTTTCGGCATTGAAAGCTTGGAAGATGTTAGCTAATGGCTGTCAAGGATATTTAGCTAACATGGTGGATAAAGATCAAAAAAAGGAGCTGACACCAGGGGATCTGCCCATTATCAAAGAATATATGGATATCTTTCCGGAAGATTTACCAGGACTCCCGCCAGAGCGTGAAATTTCATTCGAAATTGAGTTGCTGCCCGGAGCTGCACCGATATCGAAAGCACCCTACCGTATGGCACCTGCCGAGCTTAGGGAACTCCAAGTCCAACTACAGGAACTGCTTGACAAAGGATTCATCCGACAGAGTTACTCTCCGTGGGGAGCGCCTGTTTTATTCGTTAAGAAGAAGGATGGATCGTTACGGATGTGCATCGACTACCGTGAGCTGAATAAGATTACGATCAAAAACAAGTATCCACTTCCAAGGATTGACGATCTGTTTGATCAACTCCGAGGAGCAGTGGTATTTTCAAAGGTCGATCTACGATCCGGATATCATCAACTTAGGATCAAGGAGTCGGATATATCCAAGACAGCTTTCCGAACTCGCTATGGACATTACGAGTTTTTGGTTATGCCTTTTGGGTTAACCAATGCCCCAGCTGCCTTCATGGACCTTATGAACCGAGTATTCAAAGAGTATTTGGATAAATTTATTATCGTCTTTATTGATGACATTTTGATTTACTCAAGGTCCAAGGAGGAACATGAACATCACCTTAGGTTGGTATTGGAAACGTTAAGGAGAAACCAGCTTTATGCCAAATTCACGAAATGCGAATTTTGGCTGGAAAAGGTTCATTTCTTGGGTCATGTGGTGTCTAAGGAAGGAATTTCTGTTGATCCTGCAAAAGTGGAGGCGGTCAGTGCATGGCTAGCACCCAAAAGTGTTACCGAGATCAGAAGTTTTCTTGGGTTAGCCGGGTACTACCGACGATTTGTCGAAGGATTTTCGAAAATTGCAGCACCACTCACCGCTCTTACTCGAAAAGGGAAGATATATGAATGGACCCAGAAGTGCGAGGAAAACTTCCAAGAGCTCAAGAGAAGGCTGACCAGTGCGCCAGTGCTAATTATTCCTGATGTTGATGCGGGAAATTTTGTGATCTACAGTGACGCTTCCAAAAGTGGATTAGGAGCGGTCCTGATGCAAAACGGGAAAGTAGTGGCTTACGCATCCCGCCAACTGAAGACCCACGAAAGAAATTATCCCACACATGATTTGGAGCTTGCAGCAGTGGTTTTTGCGCTCAAAATCTGGAGACACTATCTGTATGGAAATAAGTGTGAGATCTACACCGATCATCAGAGTCTCAAGTATATTTTTACTCAGAAGGAGCTCAATATGCGACAGCGTAGATGGCTAGAACTGGTAAAGGACTACGATTGTGAGATTCTTTACCATCCGGGAAAGGCGAACAGAGTAGCAGATGCCTTAAGTAGGAAATCAATAGGCATGCTGATGTCTATTGAGGCATTTTCTAAGCCACTACAACGAGAGATTTCTGAGTTCAACTTGGAGATGATTACAGGAAAACTGTCGTCTCTGACCCTTCAATCCAATTTGCTGGAATCCATCAAGTCTCATCAAGGAAAAGATTCATTTTTACTGAAAGCACAACTTTTTGGCAGAAAGAACAAGGAATTTAAGACCTCTGCGGATGGTGTAATTTACTTCGAAGAAAGGATTTGTGTTCCCGACTTTGAATTTCTGAAGAACCAGATACTGTCAGAGGCACATAAGACGCCATATTCGGTACATCCAGGAGCTTCTAAGATGTACAAGGACCTCCGAGAGAACTTTTGGTGGCCAAACATGAAGAATGAAATTGCAGACTACGTGTCAAAATGCCTAACTTGTCAGAAAGTTAAGGCTGAACACCGACATCCTGGAGGGGATTTACAGAAAATTGAGCTTCCAGAATGGAAATGGGAACAAACTACTATGGATTTTGTAGTAGGACTACCCAGGACTGCAAGCGGGAATGACACAATTTGGGTGATTGTGGACAGATTAACCAAATCAGCCCATTTCATCGCAATTAAAGCCACCTTTTCAGTAGAAAAATTGGCAGAAGTCTATGTATCCCAGATAGTCCGACTGCATGGAGTACCAAGATCGATCATTTCAGACCGTGATGGACGTTTCACCTCCCGATTTTGGACAAGTGTACATCATGCCATGGGGTCGAAATTGAAGTTCAGTACAGCTTTTCACCCTCAAACAGACGGTCAATCAGAACGAACCATTCAGACGCTAGAAGATATGCTGAGATCATGTGTTCTAGATTTTAAGGGAAATTGGGATCAGAAGCTGCCATTGATCGAATTTTCCTACAACAACAGTTATCACGCTTTGATTGGTATGGCTCCATTTGAGGCATTGTATGGAAGGAAATGTCGATCTCCTATCCATTGGCAAGAAGTCGGACAGAAACAGCTGCAAACCACAGACTTCATCAAGAAGACCTCTGAAGATATCAAGAAGATCAAGCAGAGGCTGACATAGCTTTTAGCAGACAGAAAAGTTATGCCGATAAATGAAGGAGGCCATTAGAGTTTCAAGTTGGAGATGCCGTGTTCATCAAGATTGCTCCTATGAAAGGAGTAATGAGGTTTGGCAAGAAAGGAAAACTCAGCCCAAGGTATACAGGACCATTTGAAATCCTTGAAAGGATTGGAAAAGTAGCTTATAAGCTTGCCTTGCCGCCAGAATTAGCTGCGATGCACAATGTATTCCATGTCTCGATGCTAAAGAAATACATACCAGATCCTTCGCACGTGCTTAGTCAAGAACCGGTTGAAGTTCACACGGACTTGACATACGAAGAAAAGCCAGTTCGAATTCTGGATCGGGAAGAGAAGGTCCTGAGAAACAAAACCATTCCCCTGGTTAAAGTGCTTTGGCAGAACCACAAGGTTGAAGAAGCAACCTGGGAATTGGAAGATGAAATGAGATAGAACTACCCCAGTTTGTTCTAATTTTCGAGGACGAAAATTTTTAAGGGGGGTAGATTGTAATAACTAGATTTTTACAATATTTTTAATTTCCTGTAAAAACCCGTACGCTGTACCAAGGAGATATTTTTGAAAAAGCCCGACTAGGGTTTTTCATGAAAATTATGAGTTCTCATGATTTTTTTTCGAGACTCAACAATAATTACTTAGTCAAGTATGTAACCTTTTGAGTAAAAAGGGTTAAATATTTTATGATTTCATGTTGGTCAAAGCTTGACCTAAAAAGTCAAAGTTGACTTTAAAAAGTCAATGGTTGACTTCAAAAGTCAACCATGAGATGATGCAGTTATATGATAAGCAGTATGGGTAATATACTGCGGAAAAATATTTTTCGGACAAGATAACATGAGTTAGACCTAAAACCACCATAGAAAAATCAAGCACACAAGATAGGGTATCTTGGGCCAAGAGGCCTTAAGTTATCAAAAAATTTTTATACAGTCCATTTTTACACAGATAAATTTTGGACTGCAGTTGAGTGTAAAAATACTGCTTTTAGTAGAAAGCAGTATTGAAAATATCTGTGATAGCATGAAATTGGACTGCATATCAAGTAAATACCTAAACAAACCCTAGTAAGGATGACATCATTTAACTTTTAAATTATGACATCATTAAGGATTTAATGAAAATTTGGAAAGGTTCTAGAACCCTCCCTAATGGCCGGCCACCTAGCATGCTTTTTGGGCAAAATGTTGCTTCTTCAAGGACTATTTTGCAATTTCAAAAAGTTTCCATTTGCCTATAAATAGGGGTGAGCATTATTCACAAAAAATGGAAAAGCTAGCCAAACTTTGTCCATTTTGTTCTAGAAAATCCGAAAATTGGAGAGGCAAAACCAAGAGTGAGGATTAAGTGTTTCAAGTGAGAATCAAGGTTAGGGAAGTTGGATTTCTAACCTAGAACCCACAAATTTGAAAGAAAAATTTTGGGACCCATTTCTTCTAGCCTTGGCCGGTTGTGGTGGAGCAAGGGGAAGGAAGAAAAAAAAAACTGTTTTGGCCGGATTTGTGGCATCAAGTGGTGGCCGGATTTTAGTGCAAGGGTGGGGGGGGAAAATTTGGAGCCTAGATAGCCAAGAAAGGCCGGTTCTAGGGGAGCCAAAGGAAAAGGAGATTTCAAGCCTAACCTAGTCCATTTCTTGAACCAAAGCAAGGTAAACCTCTTTACACTCTAAGCTTCTCAATTTATGTTTCAATTGAGAAATTTAAGTGTATTTCCCAAGGGTTTGTAAGAGCATAAGCTCAAGTTATTTATTTGCTTAAGTTAGATTCAATTATGTGCTTGATTTAGATTTAAGGGTGGTTTGGTTATTTTTGTGATTATTTAGTATGTTAAATATCTAGAATTGCATGATAAGTTTATGATTTATATGCTTGATGATGGATATGTTATATGTTCCCTTTATATGCCATGAATGATGATCAAATGTATGTTAGGTTGCTAGAATCAAGTTAGAATGATTTTTGAACCAAATTGTGCAACCTAAACCATGCAAACCCTAATGGGTGATTTTTAAAAAATGGTTTGCATGGGTTGGATAGGTAATGTGTTTAAGAAAAGGTTACATTAGAAAAGCGTTGTATGAATGTTTTTTAGACTCCCGATGTGATCGGTTGAGGTAGTATGCGCATTTTAGGCCGAAAAACGAAATTTAAACCAAAACTGCCATTCTCGGGTAGAATCTGCCCAGTTTCGGGAAAATCAAATTTTGAGGCCTTTAGAGGCCGAATTTGTAAAAACTCAAAACACAAAAGTTGTAGGAAAGGGTTTTTCCTAGTGAACACCGCACGTAGTTTTCCAAAATAAGGCTCCAACGGCCTCGGTTTTTACAAAAACCCGAGCCTGACCGTGCCCAGACTTGATACACGGCCAGGTGAATTCAACAAAGAAAACGAAGGGGTTAGAGCCCAAATCAGGTTTTGTGTAAAACATGAAAGTTTTAGGATTTTTTGAGATCTAAAACTTTCATGAAGAAAACTTTTTCAAATTCAATTTAGATTTTGGAATAAAAATAGATTTCAAAAACTGTGCAGGAAACAGGAAATTCCTGCACAGGATTTTATAAAACAATGCAGGAAAATGATATTTCTGCACATACACTGATGATTTAATCAAAGGAAGCTGTTCCAAAGGCAGTTTCCAACCCTTAAGTATTTTATGAATATAACTCAAGAATTATGACTTTTCAAAGGGATTTTTAAGTTTGAAATCTAAGTTTTCTAAAAAGAAAATAAACATGAATTTGGGAACTAAAGTCAAAGTTTTGACTAAGATAAACCCTAGGGTTACCTATTAAAATATAGGAAGGGGACATATAGCTTAGATTACGCACGAATGTTGGTTTAATACCAACAGTATACTTACCTATGTCCTTTATGTATAGTAGAATATAACCTGCTGTGGCATCCTGAATAGGATCAACATTATAATCGGACATAGCAGATAAGGTAAGTACAACTCCGCCTACAGCATAGGCCTATGTATTACTTACCTAAACATGTTAAGTGTATGCTATGATGAATGAATGTTATGATGTAATGCATGACAGTATGTTACTATAACATGAATATGATTTATGACTTTGTAACATCACGAAGCATGTTCACAAATAATAAAGATAATATCAAGTACGATATGAACATGATGGCAAGCAAGCTTGCCTGTGTCGTGCCGACCCACAATAGGTCGGGTTGGACTATGGTTTGAGTTGGACTTGGTTTGGCCGCTCCAACCACTCCATAGTTGCGCGCCTGGTACGAACACTCATGACAAGGGGCCCATAAGCAAGATAAGCAATAAAAGGAATTATGAAGTATGATAAGAAAGCATAATGAAGCATAACTGGATCATGCATTATTAGAATATGCTAGATTATGTTATATTATGCTATGAAATGATTATGTATGTTTATGTATGTTTATTATGCGGGTAAAATAGTTGTACTTGCTGAGCAAAAGCTCACAACTTACGTCTATGCTGTAGGTAAACAACCTATTGGCGATTTTTGATACAAGATGGCGAGCGTGGCGAGGTGAACTGTGAAACGAGGGAATGTCGAGCCGCTACGCGTTTTGTTTAATCATGTTTATTATTTTATGTTTAAACACTCCGAGACAATACACGTATATATATATTTATACGCGTATAATAAAAAAAAAAAAAATGTTCCGCTATTTTCCTTAAATAAACAAGTATGTTTATAGAAACAAGTCAAACACGTATGTATGTATAGTAACGGTCCGTGCTAGACGGGTCGTTACATTGTCAAAGGCTTCGCTTTTGCGGGTAATCAAATAGACATATCCATACCTTGAGTAATCATCAATAAAAGTGATATAATACTCATACCCACCACGTGCTTCTATGTTCATGGGTCCACAAACATCCGTATGCACAAGTTTTAAGAGTTCCTCGGCACGACCATCCTTGGCAGCAAAATGCCGTTTAGTCATCTTGCCCTCCAAACAGGATTCACATTGTGACCAAGGTTCAACCTCATACAAGTCAAGGCATTTCTCTTTTACCATCTTTTGAATTCTGTTAAGGCATATGTGACCAAGTCGTAAATGCCAAAGATATGATTTGTTAGAGTGAGAAGACTTATGTCTTTTAGAGTTCTTTTCCAATTCTGTATCAAGCAATGAGTACATCTTAGGTTTGATAAAATAAAGATTTCCATGCATCCATCTATTACAGATAAGAGAATTGTTTTTCCTAATAACAACTTTATTATTAAAAGAAACTGAATAAGAATCTTTAATCAAACAAGCTACCGAAATTAGGTTCCTCTTGAAACTAGGAACATAAAAACAATGTCTCAAAACAATAAACCTAAATTTATCAAAATAAAGATGCACTTCTCCCACTGCTTCAGCTTGCACCAATGTCCCATCACTGGTTCTTAACGTGAAGTTCTCTTCATGCAGACTTCTCGTTACCTTGAACCCCTGCAGAGAAATACAAACATGGTTAGTAGCTCCAGAATCTATAACCCAATTGTCCTTAGATTCCTTCACTAAACAACCCTCAAGATACAGGATATCGAAATTACCTTTTTGCTTTTGCATAGACAGGTATTCTCGGCAATCCTTCTTGAAATGTCCTTTCTTCCCACAGTGAAAGCACTTAGCCTTTTTGGGATCCACTTTTCGCTTCTTAGTCTTGGTAGACTTCTTAGAAACAGGTGCATTCGCCACAGGCTTGTTCCCCTTGTTCTTCCCTTTTTCCTTCTTCCTTTTGGGATTAGGAGCAGGCGAACTAGGTTCAGCCACATTTGCCTCAGCCTTAGATCCAGAACCCTTAAAAATGTTCTCAAAGGCTTGCAACTCTTTCATCAATTCCGCTAAAGACATCTCCTTCCTGTTAAGGTTGTAGGATGCCTGAAACAAATTGAAATCCTTGGATAAGGTTTGGAAAACCATGACCAATTGAGTTGCTGCATCGATCTCAGCCCCATTTGCCTGAGCTTCAGACAAATAAGCCATGACTTTCATCATGTGCTCCTTGATGGGAGTTCCAACCTTCTGCCTGCAGTTCATGAGACCTTTGATAGCATCGGTCTTAGCCTGAATAGTTTGTTCACCAAACATTTCCTCCAGATTATCCATGATCTGCCTAGCAGTTTGATGCTCTTCATGTTGTTTCTAGAGCACGTTAGACATGCTCGCCCGAATATAGCACATAGCACTTAGGTTGGAATTGTCCCAGCGCTCAAGCGCTACAAAATCCCTATCAGGAGCATCGATCGCAGGCGTTGGCGGTCGAGGTTGGGTTAAGACAAAACTGTGTTTCTCAAAGTTTAGGACGATAGGCAAGTTCCTTTTCCAGTCATTAAAATTCTCGCCAGTTAATTTGTTTTGCGTAAGTATCACAGATAAAGGGCTCGACATTTTGATCTATAATAAGAAAACATGTAATAAGTACGAGCAAACATCCTATCAGTTTATAAAATATAGTTTTGTAATGAAACAAAAAGATCTATATGCAATCTAAATGTTCATGTGTAAAACCCTTAAAACACATACCTTACAATGATAATTCCTAGCTTCTGCTTTCTAAGCTACCGAGGGGTAGTCATAGAATAACTAGCCAAGAACACGGATCCCTTCCGATTAATACATATTCGTCTATGGAGAAAACTCCATTAAATATATATTAATTATCGTTTATTTGGCCACTACTTTATATAACAGAGCCTCGAGGGAGGGTTAATAAATAAAGTAGCATGAGTGTGTAACCATCGTTTCCAATTTTGAATCCATATTTTACATCTGCCACCGAGGGGTGATCTAAACATAAAATATGCCCAAAATTGTTATCCTTTCGGAAATCCAAATCAGTGTGCGCTCTAGGTAAGATACCTATCCGAAGGGAATTCCCGGGTCAAAACCGAGTAGTAGGTACTACCATGCGTAACTATTGGACCAACGATGGAGGCCGTAGGTCTTAGTGTGTAAAACCTTCTCCCACTCATTCTTTTTAAATTAGGGTTTTTGTTTTTAATGCATAAACAATATTTATTGAGTGGCACTCCCTAGTCTATATGGCATGTTATCAATACATCACGAAATAGTATAACATATTCATCTAGCAACAGATCATCTATGGTTTGCAAAATATGTAAATAGCCGTGGATCATAATTCCATCCTAGAGAAAAGAAAAATTGCAAAATTTACAAAACATAACCGAAACATATATCGGCCTTCATTTGTAGATTCATGCCTTGTATCATTCTTCAATGTGTCTTCTTTCTCTAATGTCACATCTTTTCAAATTTAAAATTAAATTTAAATTTCAAAAAGATTATATGTGATTTTTAATTTTAATCAAAAATATAAAATATCAAAATTTAAATAAAAAATCCGATTTATTAAATTTTAAAATTAAAAAAAAAAATTTCAAATTTCCAAATTTCAAATTTAAATCACAAAATTTTAAAATTCATAATAATATCCATTAAATTTAAATTTAAATTTTCAATTTTGATTTCTAAATTATCAAGATCACATATCATTGGAAAATTAAATTTTCAAAAAGATTCTGTGATTATTTTTTTATTTTTTTATTAAAAACGTTTTTTTAATTAAAAAATTCCAAAAAAAACAAAAAAATCACATCCTTTGAAAATTTACATACATTCATTCATCTTCAATCTCCTCGAATCCATTGTAGCCCGAATTTTACAAAAAATATTCCTATGCCGTTTCCGGCTTACAAAAATTCTAGGAATTGAAAGAACGACCTAGCGGTGATAATAGACCGCATCTATTACACTTGAAAAATCTAGATACAAATTCTAACCTCTATGGAATCATGACCGGCAAAATTGAACAAGATCATATATTATAAAAATAATATAAAGCATTCATTTATCCATACATCCATTCATAATATATTTAACATACTCAAAATAAAACCTAGAGTGCCAACTCTCTAAAATATTTCATTAATGCATAGAGAGAAATTTATTCGATCAAATAATTTATGTTATATACATGATCATGAGTTGGCTCTGATACCAATTGTTGGAAAAATCGGATCCGATATCAGAGTTACGGTGCAGCGGAAGTTTTAAAATTTTTATGCCGATTCGGAAAAGAAGCTCATGATGCATATAACAATAAATTAAATTCATGATCAAGCGTACCTTATTTCTTGGATTCTGGAATTACTAGAGCGATTGACCAACGTGTCTTCTCTATTATTCTCGAGTTCTACGTCTCAGAGTATATGTGGGCACACGTTCTATGAATCCAAGTGACCGGTAATGCTTTCCGAAGTCTAGATCCTTCCTTCTCAATTCCGATGTTCCTCATTGAGAATATTATCCAACTTCTTTATTCAAAATTGCAAAACAGGAACCGGTTAACCTCCTCTGAAAATTATCACTCGGTTTAACCTTCCTCACAATTTTGATTCAATGGAATTTTCTCTCTTTTTCTCACTCAAGAGTATGACCGAATTTTATGATGTGGAAGAAACCCAAATTATTTTTCTTCTCACTCCAAAAACGTTTTTCTCCTTAGTGAATGACCAAAAATTTTTTTTTTTTAAGAATTCCTAGCCTTTATATTGAAGTCCAATCCTTTTCAAAATTTATCTCCTTTAAAAAATAATTAATAATTATTTTTCTAGATAAATTTTGAATCAAAATATCATACAACTTTAGGACTAGATTCATTGAACCTAAAAACGTTTTTCCAAGAGGAAATCAATCCTCAAAAATTCAGCCACTTTGAGATAAATCTTGATTGGTGGTTCAAATCTTAAATCAAGAATCTAGACTAGTCAAAAGATCCTAGTCCTATCTAGATTCAAATTCCTTTTAAACCTTTTTGAATTTAAATATGATTCACTTATTTGAATTAAATATTTTCCACACAACATCAACCATATTAATTAATTTAAATCAATGGAATATTTCAAATTTTCTTTCCTCACAAAAACCGTGCACCTCTTTTAAGGAAAGAAAAATCTATCAAATAATCTCCATTATTTAAATCAATTAATAATTTAATGTTAGGAATATATTTGAATAATTTTGAAATAAAATTTTCTTCCCTCCACCTATCTAAAAACCGTGCACCACATTTAGATTAGGAGAGAAAAATTTGTTTTCCAAAATTAAATAATTCAAACACATTCTTATTTCAAAATTCAATTAACCAATCTCATGTTGACAAATCATATTATTTGTCTGCACAAATCTCACATGTCCAATTCTTTCTGGATTGCATGTTAGAGAGTACCATGTCTTAATAGACATTACTAAATTCCATTTAAATTTACCGATCTCATTAGGAACAAATCCCGAGACGCTATACGGAACTATATGAGCTAATAGAGGGACCCGATGGAAATATGTAAAGAGACTCCTATAATTGTGAAAAATTAATCCCAGATTAATTATTCATCAATTATCAACTTCAATACTATTCCACTAAAAGTTTGAAGCTGAACTCCTGTTTACATACCGTATTACGAAAGCTCTTTAACGCAGCGCTTCTTCCATGATTTATTCATCGCTTGCTTAATCCCCATATGTTATCCATGATTGAATTAAGGACTTTTTCCGTTTTACCTTTTCAATCATTTTAACTTAAAGTTCCATTATTCTCTATTGAAAGAATCACCAATTGTAAAACCATACAATTGGTAAACCACCAGAGAACACAAAGTAAACCGATGGCCAAGATCTTGTTATACTATCTTTCAATCCCCGAATAATTCCTTTAAGTAGATAACATTTACTATCGTTAAAATAGCTATGGATTCCGTATCTATGAATCTTGATTTCTCCATCTATAAGTCATGCACCCAAAACACAAGTATATTGACCATGAATTAACAGTGTCTCACCTATAGTGCATTAAAGTACATAAGTCATGGATACGAACTCAAGTAATCATTTCAGGATTAAGATTAATGCAGGATGATAATCAAAGTGTTATTGATTTTTATAAACGGAATTATTAAACCGAATCAATTAACACTTTAGGTCCAGTCCAATGTCATACCTCAATACTGGTATACATTAAAGTTTCTACTCGGAACCTATCCGATGGTTAAGATAAACCATCCCTCCAAGGAAGTAGATAACCTTTACAATCTTATCATGAATAAGATCTCCAAATCTTATTCCATCGATTGCGAACTATTTATTTAGATTGTTATCAAATTACCACGTCTTCTATGTATACCCCGTATACATATGGTAATCCGATATATTACCAACAGCCAATGAGTATTTTATGTTTGCTCAAAATAACCATACAATCAACAAATGAAAGTAAATATGATACAACTGATTAAACATGAATAACCTCCTCTTATTAATATCAAAATGTTATATTTACAGAAAATCCCTAATATTGATTTTCTATCCTTAGGACACATTTAGATCCCAACAGGGACAGGGGAAGGCACACACCAAGTCCTATGTCAGCATCCTCCTGAAGCCTCAGATTCACACGGCTGAGTATCATGAGTTGAAAACTACCTCACCTCACATCGGCACCGGCTCGCAAGATGATGTGATATTCGACTCTGACATCGTAACCGATGCTGATATGGGTGTTCAAGCAGCCATGGAGTTCCTAACTGCCGATAAGGTGATTGTTGCTGGGGAAGACGTCAAGGCTGAGAAGAATAAGGTAATCATTTAGGTGTTAGTCGAGTATTGCAGAAAATATAGATGATCATAACTGTATTCCACAAATAGAACTTTGTATTTATTATGTCATGTTGTGAAACCACACAGGAAAGTATTAAATACAATTTACCAGCAACCGATCTAGAAGCGAAGGAAAAATCAGATCAATTCGTTGGAATAAAGGTGGAGATCATTCCTGACCCGGAGATATATGGTAAAGAAAAAAACATAGGGATGGCTGTCGTGAAGCTTGAAGAGCCAGACGACGATGAGAGCATCGGTGACGTGGTTGTTACAAATATCTGTAACTTAGTTATATAGTCATTATGGTCATTGTACAATGTTAACTCGTTTCACATATGTCACTTATAGATCCGTAAGAAGAAGAGGGCCAGACTATCAAGGATTGGCCAGCGGCCCTCCGGATCAATCACTCATGTTGCCTCGCCGTCGAAGCCTCCTAGTAAGCTGCTTACTCCCCCCCTCCGGGTCTCGCAGATGAACCTCCGAAAGAGACGCTAGAGGAGTTCAGGGAGTGGTTCCCAAAAGGATTATTGAAGAGGACTCCTGCAGGGTAATTTTTTTTTATATACTACAGTTTATGTTCGATTTGAAATTTACAATATATTAACATCGTCATCACCAATTAACCAGACGGTACATTATGTTTAGTAAACGGCCTCCCCTATATAGTGCAATTATGTTCGACAAACCACATGACCTCGGATGCATGCTTGTGGAAAAAAAAAGTTGGTATTATGAGTTAGCTACATCCCCTGTTTGGCTATGGGATGAAGTAAGTACCGTTCTTCAATTTTTTATACTCCATGTTCTATTAATTTTGTAAATACTAAGGTCAAGATGGTACATTGTTTGTTATCCTGTAAGTGTTTCCAATATATTTGCATCTTTCTTGCTTGTGCAGCATATTGACGTTGTATTCTACTACCTGAGGAAGAAGATCAGGCAGTACCCTGAACTGGAACAACAAAAGGTGACAACGGTAGACACGTTTTTTTCTGCAAAAGTTCGTTCGTTGTGGACCGTCTACCAGGCAGAACCCGATAAGTTCGATTGGGCCTGCTGTGATTCTGTGTTCAAGATAATGCTTGGCGTTCGTGTCCAGAGTGGGGCCTCGTGGTTTGACGTTAACACGGTGCTAATGCCAATTCACTTTGGCGATCTGAAACACTGGGCATTAGTAAAGCTCGACCTAACAAACTGGACCATTGATGTATACGACTCTCTTCAGCATGAAGGACATCATAACTCTAAGGTCCGCGCAGGAGTGGAAGGTCTGTCAAAGTTCATTCCATTTCTAGCTGAAAAAAACAGTTTGTTCGAGTTCAAACCACGAGTTCCTTCAGGAAATTACCCAATACCAGTCACCATAATAAAAGATATCCCTCAACAAGCCAATGGGTTAGTACAAGCATTGCATATGATTTCTTAAAATGAACTGTGTAGAGTGTGTTGCTTATTTAATAAATTTTTTTTCCATCTTTCGTGCAACAGGGGTGACTGTGGAATGTTTACAATCAAATATGCTGAATGCTTGATAGAAGGCAGGGATGTCAGTTATTGGGTAATTGCTGCACGCATGCAAATCTTCAGGGAGTATTTTGCCTGTTACATGTGGTCCCACGTCAAAAATAAGCTCGCGAAAACTTATAAAAGTGATTCTGATGAGGAGGATGACGTTTAACATTTTGACTAACCATGACAATCTTGTTATCTAACTTAAGCAGACTGTAAATAGTGTCATTATTTAATTCTTGGTAAACCCCATTGATTTTTTTTGTATATGGTTTATTGTTGTACAATTGTAAGTTTAACATTTCACATTAATCGTATTGGACGAGCTCATAATTGTAATGACCAGATGGGAATAAAATGATTCATTATCAATGGAATGTATCTTCGTACATGATAATTCGCAAAATGTTAGCTTATAGCAATAAAAAGCTCTCTTTGCTTCAATACTAATACTATCGGTCATAACCGTTATGACCGGGTGGTGTAACACAGAGGTCATAACAGTTATGACCGCCTGGTCATAACCGTTTTGACCGATCGTGTAACACAAAGGTCATAACGATTATGACCGGGTGGTCATAACTGTTATGACCTCTCTGTTAGACCAGCTGTCATAACGATTATGACCGGGTGGTCATAACTGTTATGATCGATCTTGTATAACCAGAGGTCATAAAGGTTATGACCGCCTGTTCAATTTCGTTATGACCTCTCTGTTACACTATTGGTCATAACGGTTATGACCGTCTGGTCATAACGATTATGACCGTCTGGTCATAACTGTTATGACCTCTGTATCTGGCCCAGAGGTCATAATCGTTTTGACCACCCGGTCATAGCTGTTATTACCTCTGGTTATACAAGATCGGTCATAACAGTTATGACCAGACGGTCATGATCATTATGACCGCTGTTACACGCCAATGGTCATAACGGTTATGACCACCCGGTCATAACCGTTATGACCATACTTACACGCCAATGGTCATAATATTTATGACCGTGTGGTCATAACAATTATGACCGTGTGGTCATAACAATTATGACCTGCCTCACACGCCAATGGTCATAACGGTTATGACCATCCGGTCATAACTGTTATGACCATACTTACACGCCAATAGTTATGCCACGTCATTGTCACTTTTTATGTGGATGTATTAAAAGTGTTTATATATTATACACTCAGGCCCTAATCTGATGCTTTGCCCACTTTCCCGCCCATCTCAGTGCCCTAAATTTTGATCTTCCCCGCCCATCTCAGTACCCTAACTTTTGATCTTTCCCGACCATCTCGGTACCCACTTACCCACTTGCCCACTTTCTTCATTTCGACGTTTTTTTCTCAGTGAAGCATCACGATTCCTCTCTGCACCGTTGCCCTCCGTTAAAACTGACCCATTCGGTGTTAACTGAGTTTTCGGCCGAAGCAGCCAGATCTGCTTCTACTTCAAATGAATAGAGATCTTCACACTTCCAATCAGCCAATTTGAGGTAATGGTGCTTGTTATTTGGTTTTTTTTGCTTTTTTTTTTGTTCCTTTGTCACGCAAGTCATCGGATAACTTGATGCATTTCCATTCAGAAATGGATGCGGTCTGTGTTTTCGTCAAGTATAATGGTCAATGGACGACACATTGAGATATGTTGGTGACAAAATGAAAGGAATATTGGTGCCCGAGAACTCAACATATGTTGGTCTTCTTGAGTTGGTGAAAAGTGTGATTGGAATTAGGGGCCAAGACAAGAATATAGTCATGAGATACGGTGTTGAACCTGGATTGCCTCTTGTGAGGATACAGTGTGATGCTGACGTTAAATTCTACATACAACTTATGAAGAAGGATGTTCATGTGCTTAGCAAATTTGCACTTACCATCGATGTATTGGATGAGTTTGCGGCGGACGCCATGCCCCCAGAGGTAGGGGCAAGCAACCACATAGACGTTCAACGTTCTAGGGAGAGGGGACAAAGTGATGAAGCCATGCAACATGTAAACGACAGTTATATGGTCATCCCTCCTCCTCCTCATATCCCTTCTTCTCCTCCTCCTCCGCCTCATATCCCTTCTCCTACAGTAGTTCTGGATTTGCACAGTGAATATGGAATTGAGAAGCAACATCAAGTATTGAAAAATGACTTCTGCACGGCCCCTAATGATTTTAATGCCGGGAAATTGAACGTTGCGGATGATGCTCATCGTTCAAACGAGAAGAGTTTGGCAGCAAGCATTGGCGGCCCTTCCATTGCCAATAATACTACATCTCAGTATGACAAAGTATCAAGTAGTGACAGTGTATCCGACGGAGTCGTTGTTGCTGATTATACACCTGTCACACTGCGCAAAAATTCTATTTTTGAGAACAAAAAGTTACTGCAATACCATCTTCATCATGATGCTATTAGTAAACACTACCAATTCAAGGTGAAGAGGTAGAACTCTACTCTATTACACGTGATATGTATAGATAATGAGGGATGCCCATGGCAATTGCGTGCGACTAGTATGAGAGGTAGTGAACTGTTTGTTGTGAAGAGGTTCGACGACGTCCATACTTGTTCAATTGAAATCGTTCAAGGGCATCATCGTCAAGCCAAGAGTTGGATGATTGGGGAGTGTGTTAAGGCAAAATACTTGGATCCAACTAACACCTTATATAGACCAGCTGAAATAATGCGAGACATGCAGGCCGAATTTGGAGTGTCATTCAATTATCTTCGAGCATGGTGAGGGAAGAAAGCTGCACTAACCAGCCTGAGGGGCGATGATGCAGAGTCATATAAAGGTAATTTGCCTTATCTGGTTATATGTTCGTGATTGGACTTAATTTTTTTATTATTTACGATTTCGTGCTGATAATTTCATAATTGCAGTTCTGCCCGCGTGGGCTGAAATAGTTGAGTGGAAAAATCCTGAATCCGACCTTCACATTGAGACAGACTCAGAAAATTATTTCAAATACTTGTATATGTGCTTAGCTGCTTCGAAACATGGTTGGCCTTATTGTCGTCCAGTAATTGTGGTTGACGGATCAGCATTAAAGGCCAGGTTTGGAGGAATGTTGCTTGCAGCATGCGGACACGACACAAATGGCTCCATATTTCCCCTTGCTTTTGGTATCGTTCCGTCAGAAAGTAATGAATCATGGAAATGGTTCTTCGAGAAGCTAAGGGATTCAATCGGTACGCGAGAGTCTCTTGCTATTGTGGCCGATAGGCATAAGGGCATCGAATATGCAGCCAAACAGGTGTATCCAGATGCTGCATTCGGTATATGCGTCCATCACTTGGCTGCAAACTTGAAGACTAGGTACAAAGACTTCAAAGGGCCTTTGAAGACCTATTTCGACGGTGCATCGAGGTCGTATCTTCCAAGTGAGCACCATCGTCATATGGATTCCATCCGTGGTCGTAACCCCGACATGCATCGATACCTTGTCGAGGCCGATCCTACAAAGTGGTCGCGAGAATACTTCAACGGCCGGAGGTATTCAATCATGATGACCAACATTGCGGAGTCATTGAACAGTGTGAACCGGAAAGCCAGGTTAATGCCAGTCGGATTCTTGGTCGAATGGTTGAGGGAACTACTACAAAGATGGTTTGTCGAGAGACGTGAAGAGGCCCTTAAAATAACATCGAAACTAGCCCCAAAGGCTGAGACACTGATACCAACAAACTTCTCATTAGGCCTAACAGTAACGGTATGTGAAGACGACCACATCATGCCGTGGGCATACAAAAATCAATTTTGTCTTGGCTTAAATGCTATAGCTTAAACTAATGTCTTAAAATTAATTTTTTTCCAGCCTTGGCCAGCTGATCAGTTTGAGTACGCCGTCACCAACAATCCTGCCCAAATATGGATTGTCGATATGAGCGAAAGGACGTGTACATGCAGACGATTTCAGGTCGATCAAATTCCTTGTCCTCATGCAATAGCCGTCTGCAACCACCGACGAATATCTGTATGCTTGCTATGCACATGTAGTCCATCCGATTGGCAGCGCCGAGGGCTGGGATGTTACTGAAGATGTAAGGTTGCAAATAGTTAATCCTCCCCCTACAAAGCGCGGGACCGGAAGGCTACGCGTTCGCAGGATTCCGTCCCAAGGTGAAGACCATGCGCCTAATCGATGTGGTAGATGTAATGGTTATGGACACAACCGCCAAACCTGTACTAACTCAGTACCCTTATGAAAACGTCCAACAACAAGCACTGATGTATCGTTAGGAGACCCCAGTTAGTCTAAATGGACATAAATTTTATCAGTCATTTTAATTTAATAGTTATGTTGGATAACTTTTTATCACACTTAACATTCTAATTACATAGTTTATTTTATAGTACAATAGAGTGATACAACACGCAGTGACCATTGTCAATGTTAAAAAATTTACACCACACAAGCTAAAAAGTTTTACGGGACATTTAGACTAACAGTCATAACAGTTATGACCGGGTGGTCATAACCGTTATGACCTATGTTTTAATAATGAATAAAATAATATTTTATATTATTTGCTTGTCGCGCATATTATAATTTATAGTACAACACTCTAAATATAACACGACGTGACCATTTTCGATTCAAAAAATTGCAATAAAAGGCTAACATTCTTTAGGGGGAATTTATAGTATCGGTCATAACAGTTATGACCTCTCTGTTCGAGTATCGGTCATAACAGTTATGACCGGGTGGTCATAACCGTTATGACCTCTCTGTTTATTGTGACGGTCATAACAGTTATGACCGGGTGGTCATAACAGTTATGACCTCTCTGTTCGAGTATCGTTCATAACAGTTATGACCGGGTGGTCATAAACGTTATGACCTCTCTGTTTATTGTGACGGTCATAACAGTTATGACCGGGCGGTCATAACAGTTATGACCGGGTGGTCATAACCGTTATGACCTCTCTGTTCGAGTATCGGTCATAACAGTTATGACCGGGTGGTCATAACCGTTATGACCTCTCTGTTCATTGTAACGGTCATAACAGTTATGACCGGGTGGTCATAACAGTTATGACCTCTCTGTTCGAGTATCGGTCATAACAGTTATAACCGGGTGGTCATAACCGTTATGACCTCTCTGTTTATTGTGACGGTCATTCGAGTATCGGTCATAACAGTTATGACCGGGTGGTCATAACCGTTATGACCTCTCTGTTTATTGTGACGGTCATAACAGTTATGACCGGGTGGTCATAACCGTTATGACCTCTCTGTTCGAGTATCGGTCATAACAGTTATGACTGGGTGGTCATAACCGTTATGACCTCTCTGTTTATTGTGACGGTGATAACAGTTATGACCGGGTGGTCATAACATTTATGACCTCTCTGTTCGAGTATCGGTCATAATAGTTATGACCGGGTGGTCATAACCGTTATGACCTTTCTGTTTATTGTGACGGTCATAACAGTTATGACCGGGTGGTTATAACCGTTATGACCTCTCTGTTCGAGTATCGGTCATAACAGTTATGTCCTCTCTGTTCGAGTATCGGTCATAACTGTTATGACCGGGTGGTCCGGTCATAACCATTATGACCTCTCTGTTTATTGTGACGGTCATAACAGTTATGACCGGGTGGTCATAACAGTTATGACCTCTCTGTTCGAGTATCGGTCATAACAGTTATGACCGGGTGGTCATAACCGTTATGACCTCTCTGTTTATAGTGAGTCAAAGAGAACTTTTTATTTTTAGAAGATATAACATTTTTTGTCTTATCAGGTTTAAAGATAATTCCATTTATTCGCATATGGTTATGACAATTATGAACACCAATACAATTAATGTGTAATGTAAAAATTAATAGTTTACAACAATATACCATATCAAAAAAATCATGGTATACCATGAATTAAAAAATGGCCCTAGCTACAGTCTTGTTAAGTTAGTGTAACAAAATTGTGGTTAGTCAAAATGTTAAAAGTCCGTTTCCACCTCATCATCACTTTTATATGTTTGTTCAATCTTCCGCTTGGAATGGGACCACAAGTGACATGCTAGCAACTCCCTGAATATTTGCATGCGTTCAGCAATTACCCAATAACGGACATCCATCCCTTCTATCAAGCATTCAACATATTTTATTGTGAAAATTCCACAATCACCCCTGTGGCACAAAAGATGGAAAAAAGATTAAAGAAATAAGCATCACACTCTACACAGTTAATTTTACGAAAACATTTTCGAGTCTTGTACTAACCCATTCGATTGTTGAGGGATATCTTTCATTATGGTGACCGGTATGGGGTAAAATCCAGGAGGATCTCGTGGTTTGAAATCGAACAAACTGTTTTTCTCAGCCATGAGGGGAATGAACTTTGACAGACCTTCCATTCCTTCGCGGACCTTAGAATTGTGAGGGCCTTCATGTTGAAGAGAGTCGTACACCTCTAAGGTCCAGTTAGTGAGATCGAGCTTTGCTAATGCCCAATGTTTCAGATCACCAAAGTGTACTGGTATTAGCAAAGTGTTCACTTTAAACCATGATGGACCACTCTGGGCACTCACGCCAAGCATGATCCTGAATATAGAATCACAGGAGCCCCAATCGAACTTATCGGGTGCTGACTGGTAGACAGTCCACAATGAACGAACCTTTGCAGAAAAAAACGTGCCTACCATTGTCACCTTCCGTTATTCCAATTCGGGGTACTGCCTGATCTTCTTCCTCAAGTAGTAGAAGGCAACGTTAATGTGCTGCACAAACAATGTACCCTCTTCACTTTAGTATTTACAAAATTTATAAATCATGGAGTATAAAAAATTGAAGAACGGTACTTACTTCATCCCATAGCCAAACATGTGATGTAGCTAACTCATAATACCAACTTTTGTTTTCCACCAACATGCATCCGAGGTCATGTGGTTTGTCCAAGGTATCATGCTTTGCACTGTATCGGGGAGGCCGTTTACTAAACATAATGATGAGAGCAAGTTAATTGGTAATGACATTGTTAATATATTGTAATTTTCAAATCGAACAGACTTTTAAATTAAAAAATTTACCCTGCAGGAGTTCTCTTCAGTAATCCTTGCTTGAACCAGGCCCTGAACTACGATAGCATCTCATTCGGAGGTTCATCTGCGAGACCCGGAGGGAGTGCATAAATCAGCTGCGTCGGAGCCTTCAACGGCGAGCCAACCACTGTCATGGATCCAGAGGGCTGTTAGCCAAGCCTTGATAGTCTGGCCCTCTTCTTCTTCCGGATCTATAAATGACACACGTGAAGCTCGTTAACAGTGTACAATGACCATAATGAATATGTAACTAAGTTATAGATATTCGACACTACCACATCACCCATGCTCTCCTCGTCGTCTGGCTCTTCAGGCTTGATGACATCCAGCACTATGTTTTTTCCTTTAGCATCCTTCTCCTCCTTGACGTCTTCCCTCGAAACAATCACCTTATCGGATGTGAGGAACTCCATGGCTGATTGAACACCCATATCAGCAACGGCACTGATGTCAGACTGGAATAGCACATCAGCTTGCGCGCCGGTCTCCTTGGGAGCTGAGGTAGTGTTCACCGCATCGGACTCAGCCGTGTGAACTTTATTCTTCTGGCTGCTGCTGACATGGAACGCCGTGTGTGCCTTTCCCTGTTCCTCCTCGGTCTTGTTGGCAGCCAACATTGTTATAACCCTTCGCAAGAGTTTGTTTGACTTCTTCTGTCCCTTTTCAAGAGCTACCAACTTTTTTTTAATGGAGGCAACCTCTCCCCGGATCTCTTTTTGAAACTCCCTCCACTCGGAGTCTGTATCGGATCTCGGTCGGGGTGCAGGAGTATTGTGAGGTAAGCTAGGCACAACACTTGGGTTCTTCAAATATAGCAGCGCAACCCATGGGTCCTTCAACTCTTCTTCAGCTGGCATCATCACAAACCCCTTAGGCTGAACACATTTGATATCATTAATAACAACTATGAGGAGGGGCTACGATCAATATGTTAATTACCATCGTACATGAATATTAATGCATATTAACTTATTTATTAGTGATACAAAAGATATGGTCATAACGGTTATGACCGATACTATAACACAGAGGTCATAACGGTTATGACCACTAGTATATATATATATATATATATATACGGTTATGACGACTAGGCTGATTATTTAAAATGACCAACAATTTTTATACCTGATTTTCGCCAACCGCGGTAAAAGCAGATATAACATCATCGAACTTGACATTGTCCGCGGTGGTCCACGACAGCATACGCGGAAAGGCATGATCGTACTTTTTGCAGAATTTCAATGCTATCAATGGGAGGGTCTCATAGGCCCAGACGAGTAAGGCATGAGGAAAGCCCGAAACACTGTAATGCAGTTTGTTGGGCCTTTTTAAAGCTCTTCTATTCGAAGACAGCCTGTTCTCAACTGTATTACAGATTGCAGACCGGGTTGCCTCCCATGAGAGAACGCCCCAAGGAAAATCATTGAAATCAGCAATGTTATCGGCCAGGGCAAAAAACTTAGGGTCTATCTTAACGGAGTTTGCATTGGATAAGGGAATGCAGAAAATCAAGTATAGCAGACTAAGCTTCACAGCATCGTCGTCATTGTCAAAATTGACATTGGACAGCTGCAGCCCTAAATTGTCTCTCGACACGCCTCTCAAGGTCAGAAAATATCTTGTTATCAATCGGCTTTCGACCACTGGGAGATGGGTAGACCCTACACATTTCATGCCGGTAATGAGGCAGAACTCGTTGATGGAAAATCTGCCAAGTTCGTCACCGATCTCAAACCAAAGAGCATCACCCATTGCTGAGTGATCCGTCAATCTCATAACAATGTTGTGGAAGACCTGCCCAGCCCAACCAAGAGTGCTTAATCTTAGAAACTGTTTAATGCATCGCTGCTGGATGACGACCTTGTACTATTGGGGAGTCAACCACTTGCTCAAATTCGCACAACTCTCTGGAATGCTAATAAAAGTGTTTATTTTTGCCCTGATAATTACAGAATCCGATACCCGTCGATTATATTGAACCTGCGGTAATGTTAATCATAACAAAAAAGAGTAAGTATACTTATCACATTGAAGTAATAATAAAAATTTCCAGGCATAAAATAACAGCAATATGAAAAATAAAAAATTAATCACCATCAATTCAACAAAAATGATCGGCCTAAAATGACCAAGTCATTATGAAAATGACAGTCCGGAACAAACAAAAAACCTGATAATTTTTGTGACCAACAAGCCATAATGAAAATGACTATCGGGAAAAACACTGAGTAATTATTATTATAACCAAGTCATAATGAAAATGACCGTCCTAAAATAAGTTAAAACTCATAGTAATCATTATTATGACCAACAAGTCATAATGAAAATGACCACCGGACATAACAGAAAACTGAAACTGAGTAATAATTATTATGACCAGAGAGTCATCACAGAAATTATCATTCCATTTTGTTTCAAGTAGCCGATATCATCTACACTTAAACACAAACATCGACGAAAACCCTAATAGAAATTATAAACCAAAACGCGAACTTGAGTTAACGGATGTTTTATGGTACAGAAACAGATAAAAATTCTAACTTTATGTACATTATGATAACATTTTTCAGCAAATCAATTGGAAAGTAGAATATCATAAAAACCACATATAAAAATTGAAACTTTGTTTTCACAAAAGACCAAAACAACTTTTTAAGCGATCCAGCTTCCTATCTTTTATTATACGGCACTTATATATAATAACAATGAAAATATTTTTCAACATAAAAAAAAAATCATTTTCATTACCTTTTCTGAGTCGGATATAGTATCGGCTAGTTCACTTATGAACTTCTGTGAGTCTTTTAATTCGACCTCCCCCTGCGTACCCTTCGGCGATGTTTCGGGAGTAGTGTTTTTCTCTGACATTTTTGTTGCCGTCGACATGGGTATTTTTTTAAGATTTTTCGTCGTTAGAAGACTTCCAACCAGTATATAAACGGCTCTCGTGGTGGTTTAGGACGGTTTCCGAGCGGTTTCTGAGCGGTTGCAAAGCTTTCTCTCTCTAGAATCGGAGTTTCTCTCTCTAAAACACTGTATACGCTGGTTGGAAATTTTTGTGCGCTTATTCGAGGGAGAATGCCTTTTGGGCGGTGAGAGATGAGGGTAAATCTATAATTCGATATTTAAATAACTCTTGATATTTCTATCATTTTAAATGCATATTACGAAACGGTCAACTTCATAATGACCGCCTGGTAATTTTCGTTGTGACCTCTTTGTGCCTAAGGTTTGACCAATACGTCACCGTATTGACCAATGACCAGAGGTCATAACGGTAATGACCAGACGGTCATAACCGTTATGATCGATAGTGTAACACAGCGGTCATAACCGTTATGACTAGACGGTCATAACCGTTATGACCGCTGGTGTAACGCAGAGGTCATAACGGTTATGACCGGACGGTCATAACCGTTATGACCGCTGGTCTTACACAGAGGTCATAACGGTTATGACCGGACGGTCATAACTGTTATGACCGATAGTATAACACAGCGGTCATAACGGTTATGACCAGACGGTCATAACGGTTATGACCGATAGTGTAACGCAGCCGTTAGACGGTCATAACCGTTATGACCGCTAGTGTAACATAGCGGTCATAACGATTATGACCAGATCGTGTAACGCAGCGGTCATAACGGTTATGACCAGACGGTCATAACCGTTATGACCGATATTCTAACACTTTGACCAATACGTCACCGTATTGACCATTTACAGGGGTCACAACGATAATGACCATGGGGTCATTATGAAAATGACCGATCTTGTAGAAGGATGTCTGACGAAAAACTGGTCATTTTTATAATGATCACCTGGTCAATATCGTTGTGACCAAAATTATATGCTAAAATTTACCAGTTACAGGGGTCACAACGGAAATTACCAGGCGGTCATTGTGATAATGACCGATCCTGTAAGAAGACCAACTGTTAAACAAATTCAAAATAATGAAAATTTTTTCCCCTTTGTAAACAAAGCGTTAAACGCAAACTTTTTAAACTTTGAAACGAAAAAGCCATTTTTTTAACTTTCGACTTCTTTGATTCGTTAACTTCGATTTCCCCTAAACCATTCATCGGCCACCATTCTCTCAATCTCTGGTGCCGATTTTTTAAACTATTCTAAGTAGGTGGCCTTCTATATCACGAAGCTGTTTATAGATGCCTTTCGTGGTGGTTTCGGACGGTTTCCGAGCGGTTCCGGCCGATTGTAACTGTTTCTCTCTCTAGATTTCGTTTTCTCTCTCTAAAATACTGTACATGCTAGTTTGGCACATTATTTTGGGGCCATGAGAGGGAGATGAGGATAAACCAGTAATTTGACATACATTTAGTGCAGTAGGGCCCCACATATCATAGGCTTTGATGACGTGTCGGTGCTAGAAATGAATGGATGAAAAAGTGGTGCTGATTTTAATAATCTTTTCCCCACAGGTGCTAAAAGTGAAATTAACCCTTAAAATCAGCATCACTTTTTTCCCTTCATTTTTAGCACCGTCACGTCAGCACTCACTTTTTAAGTTGATGTATAAAGACATATATGCCCTCAGCCAAACCCTAATATGAATTTTTTCCCACTTTCCCGCCCCCCTCACCCCTTTCCCTCCATCTCCATCCTGACAATATATAACTCACAGTACCCAAAAATTAGAACTTTTTTTTCCCTTGTTTCCTCGATTTTCTCACAGTGAAGCCTCACGAATCCTCCCTGCACCATTACCCACTGATCGAAACTCACTTTAAGTCCAACAAATCTCACCACATCGTCGTTCACTCTGTTAAAACTGTCCGTCTCTATCCTCATCATAGTTGGGCCGAATCTGCGAGATCTGCTTCAACTCCATTTGAGTAAAGATCTTCCCACTTCCAATCATCCAATCTAAGGTAATGGTGGTTGTTATTTGGTTTTATTTGTTAATATTTGCTTCCAACCAAACGGTCATTCTCATTGTGACCAGTATTAAAAGAACTGGTCATTTTCATATTGACCATCTGATCATTATCATTGTTAGCAGTTCTGAGATATAAAGTCAACTCCCTATATAAAAAAAAAAAAAACCGGTCATTTTCATATTGACCATTCGGTCATTATCATATTGACCACCTGGTAGTTTTGAGATATAAAGTCAACTGTCTATAAATAAAAACTGGTAATTTTCATATTGACCATCCGGTCATTATCATTGTGACCAGTTTTGAGATATAAGTAAAATCTCTCTATATATAAAAAAACTTGTCAATTTTCATATTGACCATCCGGTCATAATCATTGTGACCATCCGGTCATTATCATTGTGACAAGTTTTGAGATACAAAAGTCAACTCTCTTTATATAAAAAATTTGTCATTTTCATATTGGCCATCCTGTCATTATCATTGTGACCAGATTTGAGATATAAGTCAACTCTCTGTATATAAAAAAAACTGGTCAATTTTTATATTGACCATCCAGTCATTATCATTGTGACCATCCGGTCATTATCAGTGTGATCAGTTTTGAGATATAAGTCAACTCTCTCTATATAAAAAAACTGGTCAATTTTCATATTGACCATCCGGTCATTATCATTGTGACCATCCGGTCATTATCATTGGGACCAGTTTTGGGATACAAAAGTCAACTCTCTCTATATAAAAAATTGGTCATTTTCATATTGACGATCCGGTCATTATCATTGTGACCAGTTTTGGGATACAAAAATCAACCCTCTCTATATAAAAGGACTGGTCATTTTCATATTGACCATCCGGTTATTATCATTGTGACCAGTTTTGAGATATAAGTCAACTCTGTATAAGTCATAATTTTTCCTTTCTTTGTAATCGTCCAAAAAAATAATTATTATATAACTTGTTGATGTTTCATTCAGGAATGGATGAGGTGTATGTTTTCGTCAAGTATAATGGTCAATGGGACGGCACATTGAGATATGTTGGTGGCGAAATGAAGGGAATATTGGTACCCGAGACCGCAACATATGTTGGTCATATTGAATTGGTCAGAAGTGCAATTAGAATTAGGGGCCCAGTCAAGACTATAGTCATGAGATACGGTATTGAACCTGGAATGCTTCTTATCAGGATATAGTGTGATGCTGACGTTAAATTCTACATACAATTAAAGAAGAAGGATGTTCATGTGCTTAGTAAATTTCCAATTACGATCGATGTATTGGATGAGTCTGCGGCGGAAGCAAGGCCACCGGAGGTAGGGGAAAGCAACCACATAGACGTTCAATGTTCTATGGAGGGTGTACAGAGTGATGAAGCCATGCAACATGTAGATGATAGTAATCTGATCATCTTTCCTCCTCCTCCTCATATCCTTTCTCCCACAATAGGTCTGGATTCGCACACTGAATATGGAATTGAAAATCAACATCAAGTATTGAACAATGACTTATGCACGGCCCATGGTGATTGTAATGCCGGGGAATTGAATGTTGCAGATGATGCTCGTCATCCGAACGAGAATAGTATCACTGCAAGTATTGAAGGCCATTCTATTGCCAATAATACTACATCTCAATCCGTTAATGTACCAAGCACTGACAGTGTATCCAATTGTAATAACCCGAAATTTTAATGACTTGAGATTTCCTTAGATATAAGAAGAATCTAAGTCTGAATCATGTATGTAGATATGAAGCTCATGATCTGAGTTGAATATCAGTATATGTTTGAGTTCTCGTTTAACTAGCTACGAGACTCAGTAATAAGTTATTATGTTAAGCATGAGGCATTTTGATGAAAGAGGTAAAATAAGGATTTATGATTAGTTACAAGCTTGGTTACATTGGAACAAGGAAATAAGCTAAAGATAACCTTGAAAAGATTTTTCTTTGGCTCCTACATATGCATAGCCGGTTGTCTTAGTGCCTTGGTGAGCAAGCAATTACTTTGGTGATGTAAGCAAGGTGGTGTAAGTAAGGTGATGTAAGCAAGATGATGTAAGCAAGGTGATGTAAGCAAGTAATTACTTGGTGAACAAGTAATTTCTTGGCTCACACTCATCCTAATGGCCGGCCACCTAGGAGGGCCTTTGGGCAAATATTTTACTCATTAAACCCTAATATGCAATTTTAGAAATTATTCTTCACCTATAAATAAGTGAAGTTGGTTCACATTTTTGACCATTTAGTTGAACCCAAAACTCTGCCCAAATTTTATCTCACTCTCTCCCTCCCCTAGAAGCCGAGCCAAAGAGAGAAGAAAAAAGAGAGGTTAGTGGCCGGATTTGTGAAGGAGAGGAAAGGGAGGAAACTTTTCTCAACCAAAGGGTAGATCCATTCTCTTGGATCTTGAGGTAAACCTCTTCACCCTCTAGTTCTTCAATTTAGTTTGATTCAAGGGTTTATGTGTATTTCATGTTGGGTTTATAAGAGCATAAGCTCACCCTTTATTTTTCTGATTTATGCTTGATTAGGGTTTAGTGGTCTCTAATTATGTTTTGGTGCATGATTGTGATGTTATGTGCTAGATAACTTATGATATGTGTGTATACCTATTAGATGTTTGTATAATGTCCCCACATACTCAAGAATGATGTTGCATGAATGAAAATGAGAATAAGAATGTATGTTGCATGTAGGGTTCAAGAAAACCCTAAAAACCCTAGTTTGGTGAAGATTACCATATGGGTTTGCATGGATAATTTTATGAATGAAAGTGAATGCATGGTAATGAAAACGTTAGGTAATACGCTGCGTGCTTGATGTAGGCTCACGGTTTTAACCGTTCGAGGTAGTGTGTGTGTAATTTTACGTAAGAAACAACTAGAAGAGAAACTGCCAGTCTCGGATCAAGACTGGGCAGTATTCTGGAAATGGTATTTTGAGGCCTTTAGAAGCCGAATTTGAAGAAAGTTAAAACTACAAATTATAGAAAAGGGAAAATCCTAGGGAGCAACGTGGACAGATTTTAAAAATAAGGCTCCAAAGGCCTCTGTTTTTATAAAAACCCGAGCCTAATCTGCCAGACCCAGTGTGCACGGCCAGGTAGGTTCAACAAGTAAAACAGGCAGGTTAAGGGCAGAATTAGGTTTTGAGTTAAAAACGAAAGTTGCAGGACTTTTTGAGGTCTACAACTTTCATGAATAATACTTTTCTAATTCTAAACAGATTATTAAGATAAAATTAGATCTTAAAAACTGTGCAGGAAACAGGAAATTCCTGCACAGGATTTCTAAAAATAGTGCAAAAACAGGGAATTCCTGCACTTACACTGATAACCAAAGTTTATGAGACTGTTTAAAACAGCTTATAAAAAGAGGATTAAAATTTTATCACAAAAGGAATTTTTTAATAAAATAAGCCAAGTCCTTTGGTAAACAACTATGGGACAAATAGTAACCGAGAAGGTTACCAACTTTTAATAGGCCAAATAATTTAGGTTACTTATAGTAACCACATGGATACCCAAGCTATTGGGTTAGGCCTAAAACCCATGGTTACCAATGGTAACCTAATAGGGTATTATTTTAAGAGATAATTGGGCCTTAGTTTTATGGGCCTAAGATCTAGAGATAATTGGGCTTATATCCAGGGTTACTTATAGTAACCTAATAAGATGCTAATTACTATTCACGTATGATTGGGCCTTGAACTCAAAGTTCATTAACCCATCAAACAAAATACTGTTTGTAACGACCCGTCCTACGTAGGCCGTTACCATACTTATCTTACATACTAATTTAACATACTTATTTACTTAGGTGGAAAATAACGTACATATTTTTTTTTCTTTCTCTTTTTTTTTTAAAAAAATCTTGAATCCAACTTTACTACTTATGTATCAAATAATATACGTACGTACTAAATTAATATTTACTTTTCAAAATTGTTGTAAAGTAAAATAACTCGTTATAAGTAAACAATACATATATTTATTTCAAAATACGTAGCTGTCTGCATCCCACATTTCACAGATAGCCCTGCCAAGCCTCACCACCTTGCATTAAGTATTGCCAGTAGGAAGCTTACCTACAGCATAAACGTAAGTTATGAGCTTTCGCCCAGCAAGTACAACTATTAACCCGCAAAAATAGTCATAAAAAAACCATGCATGAACCAATAATGCTTTCATTATGTTTTCTTATGTTAACATAGTTTGGGGCCCCTATTTAACATAAGTGTACGTACTGTGGCGCACAGTCATGGAGTGGTTGGGGCGGCCACCCCAGTCCAACTCAAACCATGAACCAAACCTGACCTAGAGCAGGTCGGTACGACACACGAAAACTTACTTAACATCATACTTGAAAACCTTTTCTTAAAACAGTTCTTACTTAAAACGTAGTCTTCTTCTTACCATATGAACTATTATTAGTGAACATACTTCATGATGTCACAATAATAAACATACATCGTACATACCACATAAATGCATGAACTTTAAAAACATGCAAAGTCATAAAACAATTTTTTTGCCTATGCTGTAGGCGGAGTTGTACTTACAGGTTACGCTAGGTCTTGAGTTTAGTCGTTCTGACAGGTTACCTTAATAGGTTACCTTCCTGTTTCCAAAAAGGAAGTAAGATAAGAATCATCCTATCTTACCATAAATTATTTTATTAAATGTTGGTACCCTAACCAACATTTATTAGTGACCCTAGTTATATGTCCCCCTCATATGCTTTAATGATATCCTTATTGGTTACTAAATGTAACCCTAGGGCACATATCCCAATAGTAATCAAACATCCCAATAGTAATCAAACAGTATTATGTTTGATTGCCTAATGAACTTTGGGTTTAAGGCCCAATAGTACTTGGTATCCCATTAGGTTACTATTAGTAACCTAAGGTATAGGCCCAAGTTTCGTTTAAATTTTAAAAAGCCTGTTGGGTTACTAAGGCCCAACAATTAAAGTGGTATTCCTTATGGTTACCCTAAATAATCTTGGATCCAAGGCCCAACATACAACTTTTGTTTCTAAGTATCTTAGCCCAATTAAAATTTGGTAACCTATCTGACTATGTTAGGTTACCAATTAGCTTACTTTACTTAATTATTTCTTTTCTTACAAAATTGAGTTTGATTAACCCTTTAAAACTTGTTTTTAAATAAAACTGTCTAAGTTTTAAAGATATTTGTTGAAAACAGTCAAATTGTCAGTGTATGTGTAGGAATTTCCTGTGCATGTACTGTTTTTTTTTTTGAACTTCCTGAATCAAAGCTTACTATTTTGATTCAGTTTTACTTTGAAATCTGTTTAGATTTTGTAAAAGTTTTCTTCACGAAAATTTTAGATATTGAAAAACCCTACAACTTTTGTGTTTTGCTCAAAGTCCAGTTCTATCTTTAACTTATTCTTTTTCCTTGTTGATTCTGCCTAGCCGTGTACATAGGTCTGGGTGGTCCAGGCTCGGGTTTTTGTAAAAAACGAAGGCCTTTGGAGCCATCATTCAATCATAATCAAATCCGTTTGGTGATTTTCACCAAACTTGGTTTTCTAAGGTTTTCTTGAACCCTAATCATCATACAAGCCATCCAAGTTCATAATCATTCATTCAACATCAGTTTTAAGCCTATGGGGACATATAACAAACACTTGATGGTCACAAACATCAACAACATAATTTCTAGGGCATAAAATCCAAAACATAAACCAAACCATAACATAAACTTATTAAAACCTGAATCAAGCACATTCTAAGCAAACTAACTAAAATAAGGACATAAATGGGTGAGCTTAAGCTCTTACAACCAAACTGAAAATACATGATAACTTGGTTCAAAACTACAATAGAAAGGCTTAGGAGTTGAGAGAATTACCTCTAAACCGTGGAGATCATCTCTAGCTTGGATTCCGAAATTTTTTTCTAGCTTTCACTCACTAAAATTCGACCACACTCTCTTGGGTTTGGCTGCCTATGGGGTTCGGCTGAGAGAGAGAAAAGGAGAAGAAAAATGGCCAAAGTTTGGTGGAATTTTTCAATAAAATGAGTCAAGAAGTCACCCCCCTCCACCTATTTATAGGTGAACTTTAATTTCTTTTCTTGATTTATTTTTATTCTCTAAATTGCACTTCAAGCCTTACAAAAACAATATTTGCTGAAAAGTCCCCATAGGTGGCCGGCCACTAGATGGTTCCATGAGCCAAAATTATCTCTTAGTAATACTTTCCAATTTTTCAAAAAAATTAAGAAATTACATAATTATCATATGGTGAGGTGTCCTCCACCTAGGGCTTTGTTTGGCTTTTCTTTCTTAAACAGTCTATTTTCATACTAATGTAATTATAACAAATACTGTTTTCAACTAAAACAGTACTGTCATATTAAACTGCAGTCCAGAATTCATCTGCATTTAACTAGACTGCGTATAGGTTTTTCTTAGGACTTAAAGTTAATTAGTCCTTATTGTCCTAAATAATGTGCTTGATTTTTCTAACATGATCCCGTATCTTATTCTTACTTATCTATCCTTAATGACGGTTTTTCACAGTATAATTTCCATACTGCTTATTATATTGCAGTATCGCCTCAATCATACCTTAGATCATTCTGGTCAAACTTTGACCGGAATTCAATCATACATAAATCCTAACTCTGATAACTCAGATCAGGCAATTCTCATACTTATTCATAATACAAACTTTGATTCCTTGAGAGACAAGAAATCATAATTTGTAATCAAGTTGGTTATTACAATCTACCCCCCTAAAATTTTTCGTCCTCGAAAATTAGAACAAGTGGGGATAGTTCTTTCTCATATCCTTTTCTAGTTCCCATGTTGCTTCTTCAACATTGTGGTTTCGTCATACCACTTTAACCATGGGAATCGTTCTATTTCGTAAGACCTTTTCTTCCCGATCCAGGATCCGAATTGACTTCTCTTCGTACGTCAAATCGGTTTGAACTTCAATCGGTTCTTGGCTCAACACATGGGAAGGGTCCGGTACATACTTCTTTAACATCAAAACATGGAAAACATTATGCACAGAAGTTAGTTCTGGCGGCAAGGCAAGCTTATAAGCTACTTTTCCAATCCTTTCCAATATTTCGAACGGCCCTGTATATCTAGGACTAAGTTTTCCTTTCTTGCCAAATCTCATAATTCCGTTTATAAGAGCAATCTTAAGGAAAACATAATCCCTAACTTGGAATTCTAAGAGTCTTCGACGTTTATCAGCGTAGCTTTTTTTTGGCGACTGAAAGCTACGTCGAGCCTTTGCTTAGTCTTCTTAATATCCTCTGAGGTTTTCCGGATGAAATCCGTGGTTTGAAGTTGCTTCTGTCCAACTTCCTTCCAATGAATGGGTGATCGACATTTCCTTCCGTATAACGCTTCGAATGGAGCCATACCAATGGAAGCGTGATAACTATTATTGTAAGAAAATTTGACCAAAGGTAACTTCTGATCCCAGCTTCCTTTGAAATCCAAAACACAGGACCTTAGCATATCCTCTAGTGTTTGGATGGTTCGCTCCGATTGTCCATCCGTCTGGGGGTGAAACGCTGTACTAAATTTCAATTTCGATCCCATATCCGTATGAACACTTTTCCAGAATCGAGAGGTAAAGCGCCCATCCCGATCTGAAATGATAGATCTTGGCACTCCATGCAACCTAACAATCTGGGATACGAAAATTTCAGCCAACTTCTCAATTGAAAAGGTAGCCTTAATAGCCATGAAGTGGGCTGATTTGGTTAATCTATCCACAATCATCCAAATCATATCATTCCCACTTGCGGTCCTGGGTAACCCTACTATAAAATTCATAGTAATCTGTTCCCATTTCCACTCTGGGAGTTCAATCTTATGAAGATCTCCTCCTGGTTGTCGATGTTCAGCCTTAACTTTTTAACAAGTTAGGCATTTTCACACAAAGTCAGCGATTTCGTTCTTCATATTCGGCCACCAATGTTTTCTCTAATGTCCTTGTACATCATTTCTATGTGGAAATCAGAAATTTCCTTCTGAAGTGGCTTGGGCAATGTTCCTAAAGACATCAGCATACCGGATGACTTCCTACTTAGAGCATCTGTTACTTTGTTTGCTTTACCAGGATGGTAAAGAATCTCGCAATCGTAGTCCTTCACGAGTTCAAGCCATCTTCATTGCCTCATATTGAGCTCTTTTTGGGTAAAGATGTATTTGAGGCTTCGATGATCGGTGAAAATCTCACATCTATTCCCATACAGGTAGTGTCTCCAGATTTTTAATGCGAAGACCACCGTTGTGAGCTCTAAATTGTGCGTAGGGTAATTCCTTTCGTGATCCTTCAGCTGTCGGGAGGCATAGGTGACCACTTTTCCTTGCTGCATCAGGACCGCTCCTAGTCCAGTTTTAGAAGCGTCGCTGTAAATCACGAAATTTCCTGCATCCACGTCAGGAATTACTAACACCGGGGTGCTAGTAAGCTTCCTTTTGAGCTCTTGGAAGTTCTTTTCACACTTCTGTGTCCACTCGAACTTCTTCCCTTTTCGAGTAAGGGTGGTAAGGAGTGCAGCAATCTTGGAGAATCCTTCAACGAACCGTCGGTAGTATCCGGCCAATCCAAGAAAGCTCTATATTTCCGTAATGTTTTTGGGTCTGGGCCACGTACTGACCGCCTCTACTTTAGTAGGATCGACGGAAATCCCTTCATTTAACACTACATGATCCAAGAAATGAACTTTCTCTTACCAAAATTCACATTTTGTGAACTTTGCATAAAGCTGGTTTTGTCTTAACGTCTCCAAAACCATTCTAAGATGCTGCTCATGTTCCTTCATGGACCTTGAGTATATCAGAATATCATCGATGAAAACGATGACAAACTTATCTAGGTACTATTTAAACACCCGGTTCATCAGGTCCATAAAAGCAGCTGGGGCATTGGTCAAACCAAACGGCATAACAAGGAACTCGTAATACCCATAGCGTGTTCGAAAAACCGTCTTCAAAATGTCGCCCTCCTTAATCCTAAGTTGATGATATCCCGACCGCAAGTCGACCTTCGAGAATACCACTGCTCCCCTAAGTTGATCAAAAAGATCATCTATTCTAGGGAGAGGATACTTATTATTAATCGTAATCTTATTTAGCTCACGATAGTCGATGACCCATCCTTCTTCTTGATGAACAACGCCGGTGCTCCCCAGGGGAATGACTTTGACGGATGAATCCTTTATCGAGCAGTTCTTTTAACTGCACTTGTAGTTCCCTAAGTTCGGCTGGGGCTATACGGTAAGGCGCTTTAGATACCGGTTTAATTCCAGGTAATAATTCTATCTCAAAAGAAATTTTCCGTTCAGGAGGAAGTCCGGGCAATTCTTTTGGAAAGACATCCACATATTCCCTGATAATGGGAACATCTTCCGGCTTTAGCTCCACCTCTTTCTCTTTGTTCACCATGTTGGCTAAGTATCCTTGACATCCATTAACCAACATTTTCCATGCCTTCATTGCCGATACTAACCTAGTTGAGGAGTTTCGAGACTGACCGTAAAAGTTGAATTCCTCCTCACAATGAAGACCAAACATAACACAATACTTTCGACAATCGATCTTAGCGTTGTACTTACCTAGGAAGTCCATTCCTAAAATAACGTCATAATCCTGAAGTCACTACTACAACTATGGGATTCCACGACGGTTTTTAACCGTCGTGGAATCACTTGCACGACGGTTGTCGAACCGTCGTGGAATCCAAAGTCGTGGAATCTTTTAAGATTCCACGACGGTTTTTTAACCGTCGTGTAATCGGGAAAAAATTGAAGTAGGCGGCTAAATTTAAGAACATACCATGGCGGTTACTGAAAAACCGTCATGGTATCCATTGATACCACGACGGTCTCCTGGTGAGACCGTCGTGGTAGACCAAGCTACCACGACGGTCTCACCGTGAGATCGTCGTGGTAGACTATGCTACCACGACGGTCTCACACGGAGACCGTCGTGGTAGCTTGGTATACCACGACGGTCTCACCCGGAGACCGTCGTGGTAGCTTGGTCTACCACGACGGTCGAACCACTAGACCGTCGTGGTCGCCCAAGTTACCACGACCGTCTCGTGGTTCCACCATCGTGGTAGTGCCGGGTACCACGACGGTCTCACCCGGAGACCATCGTGGCAGCGCTGGTTACCACGACGGTCGGACCACGAGACCGTCGTGGTAGCCAAATAAATAAAAAACATTTTCGATTGTGAATTTGTTTCATTTCCCACGGTTGGTAAATCCCGTGTGTTAATACGTTAATACACATCCAAATTAATTTTCAATAATATTATGTAATTACTTTGATAACAATGTACAACAACAGCTAATATAACGATAATGAAAATTCTCTATATTGTTTCTAGTTAATATTATATAAACCGCATGATAAATGTAGCCCACTCGTGCCTAACCAAACTCATGTCAGCATCAGTATAAAAATCCTTGGTTTGAAGCCCGTCTAATCCATCAACAGTAAAGGTTATTTCTCGCATGTAAGCTAACACAAAATAACCACATTCTACATAACCTTCCTGTATTGGACATCGAACGGTATCAATCAACGTCTGCCAGTTGCGTCGCTGTCTCATTCCACTCCCCACCAACAATTTCCAATCATTAAGTGCCCTATCAAGTTGACAAATCTCAAATCAATTAGAAGAGCAATTATTTTATATCTAATTAGAGATATGAACATATAAAAGAAAACTTACGTCGTAATTAGGTCTTTAAAATCATCACCCGATTCGTTTCCTAGAGGATTAAAGTACAAGACCGAGTCATCTCACGGATCAATAACTGCCAATATCCAATGTTGGCCGCTGTTATCTGGCATCAGAAAGCGCTGTCCCTTCGGTGTGTTTCTTAAGATCCGTAGAATATTTTCCGCCCTCTCTCGAACGTAGGTGGCACGATCTACATTCTGCTGAACTGGTGAGACAAGGAATGGTGAAATGAACTCGAACCGTTGATCCATACCTGTTCTTGCACAACACTCGACTAAGTACCTGCAAAATAATTAGGCACACTTGCTATGCAAAAACAACATATATAAAAATTATGAAGATAATTAATTAAATTATTTAAGTATGAAAGTATTACCTGATGTAAATCATTATGCTGTTTGCACTAATTTCTTTAAATGAAATGAAATGATATACATCTTCAAACCCAATATATATGGGCATCTCATCGCCCATGACAAAGTGTTGTTGTGGGCAGACTATTTGTGTACCGTCCCGCGTGGAACTTTGTGCGTAATATGCCAAAGGTCTCAATTCGAAGGAAATATCATTAAAGTCGAACGAAGGCATTTGTTGTTGCGCCGGTTGTTGTTCTACCTCCGGTTGTGACTGTATTTTCTTCCTCCCTGCTCTCTTTTCCGTACGTTTGCTTCCCTTAGCTTCTAGGTCAGGAGCACGACTGGGACCTTTACTTGCCTGGCTCAAACTTGTTTGCACGACGACTAAACTTTTCGGCCAAGCAACAAACCCACCGACAGCTTCTTCAATAGATGTGGCTTCGTTCGTCGGAATAGGTAGGAGTGCACGATTTAGTTTTGGGACTGTAATTGACACTCGTACATTCTCCTCACCTAAAGGAGTCCCATGGACTGTGTCAGTTGGAACACAGTCTGTGTATGCCCTGCCGATTGCAACAAGCACGACTCCTCCGTTAACTAAATCAGGCATAAAAAGCTGGCATTCCTTACTTGCGTTCGGCGTGGGCTTCGGATCCGACGGCCAAGCTTATTTTTCATTCACTGTGCAACTAGCTTTGAAGCTGTTGTGTTGATCTACAGTCGGTGCGGCCATCTCCTCGGCCATTGTCTCTCGGTTGATACCTTGCTTCGCACAAAGTTTCTGGACGGTTCTTTCCAATGCGGCAATCTGCCGTTTCATCTCCGAGACTTCAGCTGTTTCCCTTGAGTGAGGACGCACATGGTTGAAGTATTGCATCTGCTTGACAAACTTAGATTGACCCCGAATCCGGCCCGAATGCTCGGCATTGCCTAATGCCTTGGTCAATATGTCCTCTGTCCCCACAGATTCAAAACTTCCTTATGTCTCTTGTTGAGTAAACTCATTCTGTAACAATTAGAGAAAAGTTATAAACATAATTAAACATAAAAGAGCGTACGGAATGATTATATTATAAATGGATTCGATAACTTACTATAGTCTCGGCAATAGTTTTAAATTCTTCCTTCTTGAACTGACCATCGGGTTTGGTGTGCATGTCCAGCCACCTTTCATGCCGGTCTGCAAATTTTCCCGTCTTCTCGAACTGTAGTTTTATAATTAGCGTTAGTAAACATAAACGTAGAAATTGGAAGTACAGCATACCATTTACACATATTGTCCAAGTAAATAGCCTACATGAGCTTGGTCACGTTTCCTATATCCGTCTCGGCCACCGGTTGATCCGTATTTGCTTTTCTTTCTTATCTCACTTCCTTGTTCGGATAGTCGTTTGAATTCCGGGGTTCGTTGATACTGAATAAATCTTTCCCAATCATCCTGTGTGATGGTGGGGTAATTGTGAATAACTTTTGGCGGTCGTTGCCACACATTTTCGTCATCAATATGATCTCTGACAAAAGATTGGTAGAGCTCGTATCTAAAACCTTTAGCTGACTCCCCACAACACTTTAAAACTTGTTTTTTGAAGGATGCTTCAATAGTGAATGAAGTTACAACTTCCATCCATACTATTTCTTTCCTTGGAGCTAAATCGGCGCTTCTAAAGTCAGATATCCAAATGGGTATGTGCTCTCAAGCAAGCACGCCAATCCAACTCTGTAATTCATCACCTTCCTTCCCTACCGATTGCCCTTTCGCGTCAAACGAAACTTCAATTCGTTGTCCCTTTGTCCTACCTGGTGGACTCTTCTCATTAGAGTAGCTCTTCGTTTACCATCCTCATCGGGATTGAATCTAGTTGGGTTGGTTCGGCGTGGTTTTCCAACTTCAGTTTGCGTTGAGCATTCCTCCTCGTGAGCTTGCGACATTTTAAATCAACCTAAGGCAACTCTAGAGCGAAATACATTAAAAACTAAAAAATATTTGTCAACGAATTGAACTTATAATCATGCCAACCAAACACATAAAAAGCAAACGAAAGCATACATTAAATCATTGTAAATCCGTCCAAGACCACATATACCATATACTTTGTAATAACCAACCTGTTTGTAAACTTATGATTTCTTTAGTTAAGAATCAAAGTTTGTTTATGCTATATGTATGATATGTTTTTTATGAAAAGTTGTTGAATCTTTTGCTAAAAGATTCAATAAGTTAGTTACGCAAGTTTAAGACCTTTTGTCAAAAAGGGTAAATTTATGCTTTATGATTCTATGTTAGTAATTTATAAATTTAAGAAAATCTTTTACGCAGTTCAGAAAAGTTTAGGACAATGGTCCAGTTTAATTATACTGTTATCAGTTGAAAACAGTATATGAATATTTATGTTATTATGTTATTATGAACTGCATTTAGGAGATTAAGCCAAACAAGGCCTTTAAGGATGACACCTCTGATGACAAGTGTCATTGTTATGATTGGTCACCTCACAGGAACCAAAATGCAAATATTTTATGTTTAGGGGTCAATTTATAAATTAAGGAAAGTTCATGATTTTAGAGCTAAAAAGTCTTCTAAGGAAGGATTTAGTAAGAATTTGATGTTTGAAGGCTTAACCATAACCGGCCAATTCATAGGGACCAAAGTGCAAATATTTTGCCTTTAGGGGCCAATGTGCAATTTTGGAGAAAATTGTAAACTTATAAGCAATTATGTAAATTTTTGAATCAGGAACTTTTTAAGTAAAGTTTCTTAGTTCAATTAAGTCAATGATCCATTTCTAGTTTTGTTAGTTTGGTTGGAAATCAAGGAAGACAAGTTAAGATTGTAATTGATAACTCTAGCTAGAACCAATCACATGGTTCCATGTGTCACCATAGGAACCGGCCACATCATGGCTTTTTGAGCAAGGGATCTTGTTTTTGAGAAGTATTATGCAAATTAGAAAATTTTAAGTGTCATTAAAAGTTTACAAATCATGCCCTAAGTTTAGTGATTAAACACTTTGATTTGCTTGGTTGATTTTGTGTCATGGATCAATTAGCAAATTGTTTCACATGGTTTCTTCAAAACCGGCCACATGAGGATAAGATACTCTAGACCCCCCTAGCCTTGCACCCTTGGCAAGCCAAGGCTTGCACACCTAGGCACCAAAGGCCGGCCACCACAAGGAAGCAACACATCATGGTGTAGCCTTGGTGAGTAACATCCCTAGTCTTGCTCACTTGGCAAGCTCATGTATTGCCAAAGCCACCACCCAAGGGCCGGCCACCACAAGGAAGTGACACTTCATAGCCTAGCTTTGGTGAGTGAGTATACCTAGCTTTACTCACTTGGCAAGCCAAGGCCTTGCTAAGCCAACACCAAGACCGGCCATCATTAGAGAATGACACCTCATGGACTAGCTAGGATTAGTAAGCCATTCTAGCTTTGCTCACATGGATGACCAAGGCATTGACACATCCCTTGGCCTAGCCTTGATGAACCAACACTCTAGACTTCTTAGCCTAGCCTCCTTGGCAAGCCAAGGCTTGCACATCTCACCCCTAGGGCCGGCCAACACAAGGTAATGACACCTCAAGCTTGTAGCCTTGATGAGCAAGCACTCTAGCTAAGCTTGCTTGGCAATTTAGAGCAAGAATGGCCGGCCAACACATAGGAACTAAAGGAGAAATATTTTGGCTTTAAGGACCATTGCATAAAATTACAAAAGATGGATTTCTTGAACTCTTTTAGCCTTGACACCTCATGCACCTAGGCTAGCTTAGTAAGCTTGCTAGCCTTGCTAGTTGGTAAGCAAAAGCATGCTCAAACTCCACCTAAGGCCGGCCACACTAAGAGAGGGACACCTCATGGTTCCTAGCCAACATGATTAAGCACCCTAGCTTGGGTTATTTGGCACAAGAAGAACAAGAATGGCCGGCCACCTTTCAAGAAGACAAGACCAAATTGGTTTCTTCTATGGACTAAAGAGCAAGTTGTTGAACCTTTAGGGGTTAGTTAGCAATTTCAGAAATTTATGCTTCATCTATAAATAGGTGAAGGTTCTCCTATTTTATTTGGTTAGCCAACACACACTTAAGCAGTACAAACTCTCTAAATTCCCCCATAGAAGCCGAGCAAAGAAAGGAGAGAAAAGAAAGAAAAGAAAACTAGAGAAAGAGTTTTCGGTTTAGTGTAGGAAGTGTGAGGGAAATTTAAATACCCTAGTTAAAGAATTCCATCAGTGGAACTTGAGGTAAATATTGATATCCTCTAGTTCTTCATTTAGAATTTAAGAGAATGATTAGTATGGATAAACATGAGTTTAATTTTGTAAGATGTATGCACAAGGGTTTTAGTATGCTTGATTAGAATTTCTAACCTAACAGTTTTTCTGGAAATAAGATTTTGAGGCCTTTAGAGGCCGAATCTTAAAAAGGTTAAAACTACAAAGTTGTAGAAAAGGAAAAATTCTAGGGGCCGACTTGGACATTTTTTGAAAATAAGGCCTTTAAGACCTTCGTTTCTTCTAAAACCCGAGACCAAATTATGAGTAGTAAGTATGGTCGAAAAATTTTCAAAGGCAAATATAAGCATGTTAAAGACAGATTTGAAGTTTGAGGTTAAAACAAAAGTTGTAGGAGATTTCAAGATCTACAACTTTCATGAAGAAAACTTTTCCAAATTCGAAACATATTTGTGGGAAAAGAATCAAACTTTATGAATTGTTTTTGAACCTGGTTTTCAAAATATTAGAGTTCTTACTAAATTTCGAAAAGGAGTTGAAATTTAGGATTTGTAGTTAGCAACTAGAATCATATGTTATTATGATAGGATGATACTCATCCTATGATTTCTTGAAAACAGGAAAGCGACCTGTTTGAGTGAAGAATTTTGATTCAAGGCGCAGTAACGGTAAGTACGACTCCGCCTACAGCATAAACGAAAACTGTTTGTTGTATGTTTTCAAGTTATGATGATATAAGTATGATAAAACATTATGGCCTGTATGATATCAAGTTCATGATGTTATGTGAATAAGAAGTATTTATGATATGTATGTATGTACGTTTTTAAGATATGATGAATATGTAGAGTATGAATGGCATGTATGTATTCAAGGAATAATGAATGTATGGCATGTATGCTTTCAAGTTCATGTTAAGAGGTATATGATGTATGTTTATAGTATGTATGTTCATATGATGAATAATCGGATATTATGGCATCACGAAGTATGCTCACTAAAGATAAGCTATTTGGTAAAGTATGAAATCCCAGTTTCAGTTAAGAAACTGGTTATGAATATGAAACAACATTTCAAGTACGAAATAAGAAAAGAACAAGATTCTAAGCATCAATATAAGCAAAATGCTATATGTCGTATCGACCCGTGTTAGGTCGGGTTTGGTTCATGGTTTGAGTTGGACAGGGCTGGCCGCCCCAACCACTCCATGGCAGCGCGCCACGGTACGTATATTTATGTTATGTTATGTAAGGGCCCAAAAATTATGCTAACTTATGAAAACAGGAATAAAGCATAAATGGTTCATGCATTATGATATCATGATATGTTTGTGGATAAATAGTTGTGCTTGCTGAGCGAAAGCTCATGTTTTAAGTTTATGCTGTAGGTAAGCAACCCTGCAGTACTTCATGATACAAGGCGGTGGAGCATGGCAATGCAAAGCTGTGAAACTGTGGGACGGGAATCGCTATGTTTCTTTTTGTTAAATTATGCTACGCTAAATATGTTGTATTTGAGTACAAGATTTCATTACTACTATAAGTAGTTATGTATAAGTACATGTATGTATGTAAGTAATTATCAAGAAATTTCCAAGTCAAGTTATATTTATCAGTTGTATAAAAAAAAAATTTTGCCCAAATTTTCATATATTATTAGTAAGTATGTATGGTAACGGCCTACGTTAGGCGGGTCGTTACAGAGTTGGTATCAGAGCAGAAGGTTCTACCTTTCGGTTTCACAGTTTGCGTGCCTGCGCCACAGCCATTGTAAGTTAAAAATATTTCGTATTTATATTATGTATTTATAGGAATTTGTATAATCTAGATTAGAGGACAATGGAAGAAGATAGAGGTGCGGCTTATGCGTTTTTCATGATGTCTCCGCTAATATTCAATGGGACTAGACGAACCGTGACACTAGCAGCATGGCTTCATGATATGGAGTCTATCTTTCGAATATGTCATATTCCGCCCCATCTACAAGTATCATTGGCAAGTCGTTGTCTAGCAATAGATGCTAGGCTATGGTGGAGAACGTTAGGAGAACAGGAAGTTCAGGGAGGATCATGGGAAAACTTCCGCAACATCATCACTGCTCGTTTTGGACCTCCACTGGCGGAAAACGCCGACATACACTATCGAGACCCAGATATTTATCGTGACATGAACCTTGTCCGATATCTTAACTATGTTTACGATTGGCATGCTTACCCAGGAGAATCGATGGGCCATTACTGCCGAAGATTTTAGGAGGCTATGTTACCACACATTCCAGATTATGGCGACCCAGAGTTTCGAGCACTGCAACTACTCCGGGAAGGACTACCACCTGATGTCAGGGAACATGTCCAAGCACCGGCAATAGGAATGACCATGGAACATATGATTAATGATATCATGGATGGTGAATTAATAGCTCATATGGTTCAAGCGGATGCTCTAGTGGAAAACAACATCCAAGTGCCAGTCAATAATAATGATGTGGAAGAGCCACCCTTCCAATGGGGTCCAGTATTGCCAGAAGACCCTATTCCGGCGATACCACTTCAGGAGATTCCTCTACATGAGGATGTTGATGCCATGAATCTTGAAGATATTCCTGACGAGCCTGAACTTCAAGAGGATCCTCATGAAATCATCCTAGATAATAGAGAAGAAGAAGAAGAAGTAAATATGGAGGACGATCCGGAGGAAATCTTATTTGATGATGAAGACTGGGATGTATTCTCCGACGTAACATCAGAATAGATAGTTTAGGTGTAAAATAATATGAATGTATGTTAGAATATACAAATTATGGATTATGATAAATATAAGATATGTAAATTATAAAGTTAGTAAAAAGTATTAATATATTATGATGTTAAGATTATGAACAACATATGATATAATATGGAATGATGAGATCATGATAGATCTCTAATGTTATGTTTTATGATATGATATGATATTACGATATGATATGATGATATGATGTGATAATACGATCTATGATATGATCAGATATCGTATTATGATATGATGAATAAGTATTATTCATCAGTATTATTTTTATGATGAGATATGAATGAACAAAAAGATATTCGAAGTATAACAATATCTTTATCGTAATTAGATAAGAAATAGAGGATGTCACGTCTGCGTACCCGAGCGAACCCAATTCCGCAAGAGCCTGATCTTGCGAATATAGTAGCTACCTTGCAACAGCAATTGCGGGAACAACAGCAGGAGACAAACCAACTTCGGGAACAAGTAGCTCAACTGAATCAAGTACCTCGAGCGAACGAAGTTCCACCGCAAAATAACCCGGTACCCCCAGTAGCGCATCAGGTACCAGAGGTTCATCAAGAAGTTCCGTTAGCACCCGAAGGACTGCAAAGGAATCCACCTTTGGTTAGGGAGGATCTGTTATATGAACGATTTAGGCGAATGAAGGCACCTGATTTTGAAGGAACCACAGATCCAATAGTAGCGGATAATTGGTTGATCGATATCCAAGTAATTTTGGATTTTATGGGACTTACAGAACAGGAGAAAGTTCTTTATGCCTCTTTTGCACTAAAGAAGGATGCGCGTCACTGGTGGATGACGGTTCAGATGCGCAGAAATGTAGCGTTCATGAGATGGCAAGATTTTGTAGACGAATTCAGAATAATGTACTACAATCAGGAGATTCTGGCGACACAACAAGATGAGTTTACTAGTTTTAAGCAGGGATCTATGTCAGTGATGGAAGCAGTCAAAAAGTTTGAACAGCTTGCCCGTTTATGTCCAGAACTGGTGCCGAATGAAAGGGAGAAAGTAAGGAGAATGATGAAAATGTTTAGGACAGACATCGCCAAACAAGTTAGTGCTGGAAGTAGCCCTCCAACTCTTGTAGCTGATTGTATAGGTCGAGCTATGAGAGCAGAATACTGGATTAATCAGGATAAGGAAGCAAGGGTTCAAATATTCAAAGCTAAGAAAGACGAAAAAGCTGTAGAGAAACAGATACAGTCTAGGCAAAAAGAGGAGCCAAACTTAAAAGGCCAGACTAGTAATTCCAGCCAAAGTTCTAAGCAGTTTGGGAGGAATAAAAGAAGAGGGAATGCTACGGGCCAGGGCCAACAGAAAAATTACCCTCAGAAGTGGAACAACCGTGGGAATGAGGGTAATAATAACTATCCTGTGTGTACTCAATACGGAAGGAAACATCTAGGCGTATGTAGGATGGGAACAAACGCTTGCTACCTTTGTGGCAAAGAAGGCCATTATACGAGGAATTGTACCACCAATAGTCAGAACCAGAACCCTCAGTACCAGAATAGGAATACAAACCGACAGCTACACGCGGTGCAAGCAAAGATCGAAGGTCCTTCGATTGTACAAGGAAGACTTGAAGCTCCCGAACCACAAGCTAGGATCTATACTTACACAAAGGGAGACGCTGAGGCTGGAACTTCTAATGTGGTAACAGGTCAGATCTCTATAGCCGCTTATGATGCATTTGCCCTAATTGATTCTGGTGCCACCCATTCGTTTATATCGATGGAGTATGCCCGGAAGTTAGATAGAAATGTAGAAAGTATAGGGCAACCTTTTAGAACCTCTCTTCCATCGGGAGAGATTTTGTTATCTAATTCCTGGATGCGAAATGTTCCGATAGTTATATGTGGTAGAGAATTGTATGTAGACCTGATAGCAATTAAGCTTCAGGATTTTGATGTTATCCTGGGAATGGATTTCTTAGATAAGTACAACGCTAAGATTGATTGTCGAAAGCGTTGTGTTACGTTTAGTCTTTTCGGTGAAGAGGAATTCAACTTTCATGGCCAGTCTAAGAGCTCATCAACCCGGCTTGTTTCTGTAATGAAAGCTTGGAAAATGTTGGCTAATAGATGTCAAGGATACTTAGCTAACATGGTGGACAAAGAACAAGAAAAAGAGCTGCAGCCCGAAGATGTTTCCATTATTAGGGAATATATAGATGTCTTTCCAAAAGATTTAACTAGACTTCCGCCAGAGCGAGAAATCTCTTTCGAAATAGAATTGTTGCCTGGAACAGCTCCAATATCGAAAGCACCCTATCGCATGGCCCCAGCTGAGCTTAGAGAACTTCAAGTACAGTTACAAGAACTGTTAGACAAGGAATTTATTCGTCAAAGCCATTCCCCGTGGGGAGCACCGGTGCTATTTGTTAAAAAGAAGGATGGATCGTTGCGAATGTGCATCGACTATCGTGAGTTGAATAAGATCACGATTAAGAACAAGTACCCTCTTCCGAGAATCGACGATCTCTTTGATCAACTTAGAGGAGCTTTGGTATTCTCGAAGATTGATTTGCGTTCGGGCTACCATCAACTCAGAATCAAGGAAGGAGATATTCCCAAGACGGCGTTTCGAACACGTTATGGACATTACGAGTATTTAGTCATGCCTTTTGGATTAACTAATGCTCCAGCTGCTTTTATGGACCTGATGAATCGGGTATTTAATGATTATTTAGATAAGTTTGTTATCATCTTCATTGATGATATTTTGATCTACTCAAAATCCACAAAAGAACATGAGCAGCATCTCAAGATAGTTTTGGAGACCTTAAGACGGAATCAACTGTATGCCAAATTCACAAAATGTGAATTTTGGTTGGAAAAAGTACATTTCTTGGGCCACGTGGTTTCAAAGGAAGGAATTTCCGTTGATCCTGCTAAGATAGAAGCAGTTAGTGCATGGTCAGCACACAAAAACATTACGGAGATACGAAGCTTTCTTGGTTTGGCCGGATACTACCGACGGTTCGTTGAAGGATTCTCCAAGATAGCAGCGCCACTAACAGCTCTTACTAAGAAGGGGAGAAAGTTTGATTGGACACAGAAGTGTGAAGTAAACTTCCAAGAGCTCAAGAGAAAGCTTACAAGTGCACCAGTGTTAATAATTCCTGACGTAGATGCAGGAAATTTCGCCATTTATAGTGATGCGTCGAGAATTGGATTAGGAGCTGTCCTTATACAAGGAAGAAATGTGGTTGCCTATGCTTCACGTCAACTGAAGGACCATGAACGGAACTACCCAACGCACGATTTGGAGCTTGCTGCGGTGGTTTTCGCCTTGAAGATTTGGAGACATTACCTGTATGGTAATAGGTGTGAGATTTTTACCGACCATCAAAGTCTTAAATACATCTTTACCCAAAAAGAGCTCAATATGAGACAACGTCGATGGCTTGAACTCGTAAAGGATTATGATTGTGAAATCCTTTACCATCCTGGAAAAGCAAATAAGGTGGCAGATGCGCTGAGCAGGAAGTCATCCGGTATGCTCATGTCTCTTGAAATAATGTCCAAACCCCTCCAGAAGGAAATTTCTGATTTCAGATTGGAAATATTAATAGGGAGATTGGTTGTTTTGACTCTTCAGTCCACTCTCCTAGAATCCATTAAGTGTTATCAAGGAAAAGATTCCTTTCTGCTAAAAGTTCAACTTCTTGGTGGAGAAGACAAGGAATTTAAGACGTCTACGAATGGGCTAATTCTCTTCAAAGGAAGGATTTGTGTTCCTAACATTGAATTTCTTAGGAAACAGATCATGTCGGAAGCACATGAAACTCCATATTCAGTTCACCCTGGAGCTACTAAGATGTATAAGGACCTTAAAGAGAACTTTTGGTGGCCAAACATGAAGAATGAAATTGCTGATTTTGTGTCAAAGTGCCTAACTTGTCAGAAAGTTAAGGCTGAACACCGTCAACCAGGAGGAGATCTTCAAAAGATAGAACTCCCAGAATGGAAATGGGAACAAATCACCATGGATTTCGTAGTTGGATTACCCAGGACTGCTAGTGGAAATGATATGATTTGGGTGATTGTGGATAGATTAACCAAATCAGCCCATTTCATTGCTGTTAAAGCCACCTTTTCAGTTAAGAAATTAGCTGAAATTTATGTATCTCAGATTGTTAGGTTGCATGGAGTTTCAAAATCCATTATTTCAGATCGAGATGGGCGATTTACTTCGCGATTTTGGAAAAGTGTTCACACAGCTATGGGGTCAAGGTTGAAATTCAGTACTGCTTTCCACCCTCAGACAAATGGACAATCGGAGCGTACTATCCAAACCTTAGAAGATATGTTGAGATCTTGTGTTCTGGATTTCAAGGGAAATTGGGATCAAAAGTTACCCTTGATCGAATTTTCGTATAATAATAGCTATCACGCTTCTATTGGTATGGCTCCATTTGAAGCACTATATGGAAGAAAATGTCGATCTCCCATCCATTGGCAAGAAGTTGGACAGAAGCAACTTCAAACTACGGACTTCATCAGAAAAACCTCAGAAGATATCAAGATGATCAAACAACGGCTCGATGTAGCTTTCAGTCGACAGAAGAGTTATGCTGATAGACGTCGAAGACCTTTAGAATTCCAAATTGGAGATTCTGTTTTTCTCAAGATTGCCCCAATGAAGGGAATTATGAGGTTTGGTAAGAAGGGAAAGCTCAGTCCAAGATACACAGGTCCGTTTGAAATCCTTGAAAGGATTGGGAAAGTAGCTTATAAACTTGCTTTGCCGCCAGCTTTAGCTTCTGTACATGATGTTTTTCACGTTTCAATGTTGAAGAAATACGTACCTGATCCTTCTCATGTGCTAAGGCAAGAACCGATTGAAGTACAAACGGATTTGATATATGAGGAAAGACTAATACGGATTTTGGATCGGGAAGAAAAGGTTTTAAGAAATAAAACCATTCCAATGGTTAAAGTGTTATGGCAGAATCATAATATTGAAGAAGCTACGTGGGAAGTAGAAGAAGAAATGAGAAAGAACTATCCCTACTTGTAGTGATTTTTGAGGACGAAAATTTTTTTAAGGAGGGTAGATTGTAATAACCAACCTGTTTGTAAACTTATGATTTCTTTAGTTAAGAATCAAAGTTTGTTTATGCTATATGTATGATATGTTTTCTATGAAAAGTTGTTGAATCTTTTGCTAAAAGATTCAATAAATTAGTTACGCAAGTTTAAGACCTTTTGTCAAAAAGGGTAAATTTATGCTTTATGATTCTATGTTAGTAATTTATAAATTTAAGAAAATCTTTTACGCAGTTCAGAAAAGTTTAGGACAATGGTCCAGTTTAATTATACTGTTATCAGTTGAAAACAGTATATGAATATTTATGTTATTATGTTATTATGAACTGCATTTAGGAGATTAAGCCAAACAAGGCCTTTAAGGATGACACCTCTGATGACAAGTGTCATTGTTATGATTGGTCACCTCACAGGGACCAAAATGTAAATATTTTATGTTTAGGGGTCAATTTGTAAATTAAGGAAAGTTCATGATTTTAGAGCTAAAAAGTCTTCTAAGGAAGGATTTAGTAAGAATTTGATGTTTGAAGGCTTAACCATAACCGGCCAATTCATAGGGACCAAAGTGCAAATATTTTGCCTTTAGGGGCCAATGTGCAATTTTGGAGAAAATTGTAAACTTATCAGCAATTATGTAAATTTTTGAATCAGGGACTTTTTAAGTAAAGTTTCTTAGTTCAATTAAGTCAATGATCCATTTCTAGTTTAGTTAGTTTGGTTGGAAATCAAGGAAGACAAGTTAAGATTGTAATTGATAACTCTAGCTAGAACCAATCACATTGTTCCATGTGTCACCATAGGAACCGGCCACATCATGGCTTTTTGAGCAAGGGATCTTGTTTTTGAGAAGTATTATGCAAATTAGAAAATTTTAAGTGTCATTAAAAGTTTACAAATCATGCCCTAAGTTTAGTGATTAAACACTTTGATTTGCTTGGTTGATTTTGTGTTATGGATCAATTAGCAAATTGTTTCACATGGTTTCTTTAAAACCGGCCACATGAGGATAAGATACTCTAGACCCCCCTAGCCTTGCACCCTTGGCAAGCCAAGGCTTGCACACCTAGGCACCAAAGGCCGGCCACCACAAGGAAGCAACACATCATGGTGTAGCCTTGGTGAGTAACATCCCTAGTCTTGCTCACTTGGCAAGCTCATGTATTGCCAAAGCCACCACCCAAGGGCCGGCCACCACAAGGAAGTGACACTTCATAGCCTAGCTTTGGTGAGTGAGTATACCTAGCTTTACTCACTTGGCAAGCCAAGGCCTTGCTAAGCCAACACCAAGACCGGCCATCATTAGAGAATGACACCTCATGGACTAGCTAGGATTAGTAAGCCATTCTAGCTTTGCTCACATGGATGACCAAGGCATTGACACATCCCTTGGCCTAGCCTTGATGAACCAACACTCTAGACTTCTTAGCCTAGCCTCCTTGGCAAGCCAAGGCTTGCACATCTCACCCCTAGGGCCGGCCAACACAAGGTAATGCCACCTCAAGCTTGTAGCCTTGATGAGCAAGCACTCTAGCTAAGCTTGCTTGGCAATTTGGAGCAAGAATGGCCGGCCAACACATAGGAACTAAAGGAGAAATATTTATGCTTTAAGGACCATTGCATAAAATTACAAAAGATGGATTTCTTGAACTCTTTTAGCCTTGACACCTCATGCACCTAGGCTAGCTTAGTAAGCTTGCTAGCCTTGCTAGTTGGTAAGCAAAAGCATGCTCAAACTCCACCTAAGGCCGGCCACACTAAGAGAGGGACACCTCATGGTTCCTAGCCAACATGATTAAGCACCCTAGCTTGGGTTATTTGGCACAAGAAGAACAAGAATGGCCGGCCACCTTTCAAGAAGACAAGACCAAATTGGTTTCTTCTATGGACTAAAGAGCAAGTTGTTGAACCTTTAGGGGTTAGTTAGCAATTTCAGAAATTTATGCTTCATCTATAAATAGGTGAAGGTTCTCCTATTTTATTTGGTTAGCCAACACACACTTAAGCAGTACAAACTCTCTAAATTCCCCCATAGAAGCCGAGCAAAGAAAGGAGAGAAAAGAAAGAAAAGAAAACTAGAGAAAGAGTTTTCGGTTTAGTGTAGGAAGTGTGAGGGAAATTTAAATACCCTAGTTAAAGAATTCCATCAGTGGAACTTGAGGTAAATATTGATATCCTCTAGTTCTTCATTTAGAATTTAAGAGAATGATTAGTATGGATAAACATGAGTTTAATTTTGTAAGATGTATGCACAAGGGTTTTAGTATGCTTGATTAGAATTTCTAACCGAACAGTTTTTCTGGAAATAAGATTTTGAGGCCTTTAGAGGCCGAATCTTAAAAAGGTTAAAACTACAAAGTTGTAGAAAAGGAAAAATTCTAGGGGCCAACTCAGACATTTTTTGAAAATAAGGCCTTTAAGACCTTCGTTTCTTCTAAAACCCGAGATCAAATTATGAGTAGTAAGTATGGTCGAAAAATTTTCAAAGGCAAATATAAGCATGTTAAAGACAGATTTGAAGTTTGAGGTTAATACAAAAGTTGTAGGAGACTTCAAGATCTACAACTTTCATGAAGAAAACTTTTCCAAATTTGAAACATATTTGTGGGAAAAGAATCAAACTTTATGAATTGTTTTTGAACCCGGTTTTCAAAATATTAGAGTTCTTACTAAATTTCGAAAAGGAGTTGAAATTTAGGATTTGTAGTTAGCAACTAGAATCATATGTTATTATGATAGGATGATACTCATCCTATGATTTCTTGAAGAATTTTGATTCAAGGCGCAGTAACGATAAGTACGACTCCGCCTACAGCATAAACGAAAACTGTTTGTTGTATGTTTTCAAGTTATGATGATATAAGTATGATAAAACATTATGGCCTGTATGATATCAAGTTCATGATGTTATGTGAATAAGAAGTATTTATGATATGTATGTATGTACGTTTTTAAGATATGATGAATATGTAGAGTATGAATGGCATGTATGTATTCAAGGAATAATGAATGTATGGCATGTATGCTTTCAAGTTCATGTTAAGAGGTATATGATGTATGTTTATAGTATGTATGTTCATATGATGAATAATCGGATATTATGGCATCACGAAGTATGCTCACTAAAGATAAGCTATTTGGTAAAGTATGAAATCCCAGTTTCAGTTAAGAAACTGGTTATGAATATGAAACAACATTTCAAGTATGAAATAAGAAAAGAACAAGATTCTAAGCATCAATGTAAGCAAAATGCTATATGTCGTATCGACCCGTGTTAGGTCGGGTTTGGTTCATGGTTTGAGTTGGACAGGGCTGGCCGCCCCAACCACTCCATGGCAGCGCGCCACGGTACGTATATTTATGTTATGTTATGTAAGGGCCCAAAAATTATGCTAACTTATGAAAACAGGAATAAAGCATAAATGGTTCATGTATTATGATATCATGATATGTTTGTGGATAAATAGTTGTTAGTAAGTATGTATGGTAACGGCCTACGTTAGGCGGGTCGTTACATACTTATACTTACGGAAATTATAACCAACCTAATCAACATATATATCACTAAATGGCATATGAGAAAATTTAACTAATGCAATCAAAAACTTATCCGAGAATAAGACATTTTCCGTTCGTAACACAAACTTTTTAATTCAATCTAAAACTAAATCGAACTCAAATTGGCATTTGTTTGCACATGTCAAAATGCTAATGCTAACATATATAGATGTCACATAAGCATACCCTTTTCTGGGAAATTGGACGGAAAAATCCTAAATCAACATATATGTCACTAAATTAACATTTTTTTCCAGAAAATTGGTAAACCGTCGCCTCACCCAAACATTGGACAACAAGCAAATAAGTCTCAATGAAATAGGCATTTTGTCGAACATGTACAATGCAAAAAATTAACATGCAAAATCATTGAATATTTCCTAAGACAAAATCACCCAAAATCATAACAACAATCAACCAAATTTATTCCAAAAAACCATCGGGTGAAAAAGATATTTCGGCTTACCAAGAAGTCGAGTGGCGACGGCTTAGGAGAGAACGTACCCACGGCTTGGGCGACGGCAAGGGGAGAGAGAGAGAGGCATGGATGGCGACGGCAAGGGGAGAGAGAGAGAGGGGCGTGGGCGGCGACGGCAAGGGGAGAGAGAGAGGGGCGTGGGTAGCGACGGCAAGGGGAGAGAGGGAGAGAGGGGCGTTGGCGGCGACGGCAAGGGGAGAGAGAGAGATGGGCGTGCGCGGCAATGCAATGTAAGAGAATGGAGGGAGAGTGCCAAAAATGAGAAGAGAAATGGAGATTGCAATTAAGAGACCCAATGCAAAATAAACCATTGCGCGCGCACAATTCCTGGGAGATTTTTAAATTTTAGAGATACCACGACGGTTTATTTAATAAACCGTTGTGGTATCTTTTTTTAAAAAAAGTCGAAATTTTTTTTTATTTTTTTAGGCGCAAACCACGACGGTTTCTCTAAAATCCGTCGTGGTTTCCGTCTAAAATAATAAAAAAAAAAATTTTCAAAATTTTTTTTTTGTAAGAAGAAACCACGACGGTTTCTGTAGAAACCGTCGTGGTTTCAATATAAAAAATTAAAATTTTTTTTAAATCTTAAAAAAATTAATTAAAATGTGTTTTTAAATTTTTTATTTTTTTAATAAGAAACCACGACGGTTTCTACAGAAACCGTCGTGGTTTCAATATAAAAAATTAAAAATTTTTTTTAATGAAATAAAAAAAATTAATTAAAATTTTTTTAAAATTTTTTTAATTTTTTAATAAGAAACCACGACGGTTTCTACAGAAACCGTCGTGGTTTCAATATAAAAAATTAAAAAATTTTTTTTAATGAAATAAAAAAAATTAATTAAAATTTTTTTTAAATTTTTAATTTTTTCAATAAGAAACCACGACGGTTTCTACAGAAACCGTTGTGGTTTCAATATAAAAAATTAAAAAAATATTTTTAATGAAATAAAAAAAATTAATTAAAATTTTTTTAAAATTTTTTTTAATTTTTTAATAAGAAACCACGACGGTTTCTACAGAAATCGTCGTGGTTTCAATATAAAAAATTAAAAATTTTTTTTTAATGAAATAAAAAAAATTAATTAAATTTTTTTTTAAAATTTTTTTAATTTTTTAATAAGAAACCACGACGGTTTCTACAGAAACCGTCGTGGTTTCAATATAAAAAATTAAAAATTTTTTTTTAATGAAATAAAAAAAATTAATTAAAATTTTTTTTAAAATTTTTTTAATTTTTTAATAAGAAACCGTCGTGGTTTCCGTCTAAAAATAATTAAAAAATCATTTTTTAAATTTTTTTAAATTTTTAATGTTTTTTATTTTTTTTTATAAAAAACCATGACGGTTTGTGCAAGAAACGGTCATGGTATATGAGATACCACGACGGTTTCTACAAGAAACCGTCGTGGTATAGTTTTTGAATAAAAAAATTTATTTTTATGAAATTTATGACCAAACCAGCCAACATCAATAACTCCTGTTCTTCTATTAATTCACACATAGTTGGCATATATATAAATTAATAATTCATATCTTGCACATGTGCACAATTAATGGATTTTTTTATAACAACTTATATATGAATTATTTACAACGAAAATTACATATATGTATCAAGTATTTTTGGTCTTCTTTTTGGTCTTATCAACGCGTGTCCACTCGACATCTAAACGAAGCAAGTGAGAGGCATCATCGTCCAAATCATCAATCTCCTCCATCGGTGGCAATCCGTTTGTGAAAGATGGAATGTCGGTGCAATCTTCAACATCTTCTTGGTCATCCCCGTGCATTTTTGACTTCATTGGCACAACTAGAGATAACTCTAAATTGTCGGGATCCGTTGTGTAAAAGACTTGTACCGCTTGCGACGCCATAATGAAAGGATCATTTCTGTATCCCAAACGCCTAAAGTCCACCACTGTCACGCCGTCCCTATCAATCTTGACAAAATTATTGTCAGCCCACTTGCATTTAAAAAGTGCTATCCGCAAGCCGCAATAATCTAGTTCCCAAATTTCTTCAATGAACCCAAAGTAGTTCATGCAATCGTATACCGGGTTCTTGTCCTTTGCGGATGAAATATGCATAGACTCGGCACGAAGGCTGACACCACTATTTTGGACGGTATGCTTCTCATCTCTTTCGCGAGTGTAGAATGTGTATCCATTGACAAAGTACGGTGTATATATTGTGACTATCGATGACGGTCCTCTTGCTAGCTTCATTAAGTCTTGGGAATGGCCAGCCTTCATATGCAAATGTTGTCTTAGCCACTCCCAAAATGTCCGGTTGTGTTCATCTTGAATCCACTTCTCAGATCTGGTTTTTCTTGAATTCGCAACTCTTAATTCCGTCATGTGAACTTCAATGAAAGGCTCCACTTCCTTAGCACTATGCAAAACATACAGACAAGCTTTTTCCCATTCATCTCGACTTACTGGTGTATGAACGCCCACGGACAGTCCTTTCGACGTAAATAGCCCGGTCGTTGGCAAACCGATTGGGTCCGCGTTAGAAAAATACTCATAGCAAAATTCAACTGACTCCTCGGCTATGTAGTTTTCCACTATACATCCCTCCGGCCTATTTTGGTTCTTCACATGACCCTTCAAAACCTTCATGTACCTTTCGAACGGATACATCCACCTCAAATGGACCGGTCCACATAGCTTAACTTCCCGAACTAAGTGCACCGTTAAGTGGATCATGATATCAAAAAAGGCTGGGGGGAAATACTTCTCAAGCATGCACAATGTCATCACCAATTCTGATTGTAGCGAATCCAACATCAGTGGATCAATTACCTTCAAGCATATTGAATTGAAAAATGAGCATAACTTCGTAATTGCATATCGCACATCTTTCGTTAAAACTCCCCGCTAACCAAGAGGTAATAATTGTTGCATCAAGATATGACAATCATGTGTTTTCATTCCAATGAGCCTCAAATCCTTCATCGACACCAACCTTTTGAAGTTAGAAGAGTACCCACTTGGCACTTTCACGGACGCAAGCCATTCACAAAGCTTTCTCTTCTCTTGTCTCGATAATGTGTGTTTTGCCGGAGGTAAGTAGGTGCCATTCGATCTTTTTTCGGGGAGCAAATTTGGTCTAATCTTCATCTCTTCAAGATCCAAACGTGCTTTTTCACCATCTTTCGTTTTGTTTGGAATGTCAAGCAACGTGCCAACTATCGATTCACAAACGTTTTTCTCAATATGCATAACATCTAAGCAATGACGAATGTAAAGTGACTTCCAATATGGTAGTTCGTAAAAGATTGACTTCTTCTTCCAAAGTCCATCAACAACTGGAGCCTTACGTTTTCTCTTCCACAAAACTACTTTCACATCTTTAACCATCTCAAAAACGGCTTCGCCAGACAAAATTCGAGGAGCAGATCTTTCTTCGGTATTCCCATCAAAAGCCTTCTTTTGTTTGCGGTATCGATGATTTGTTGGCAAGAATCTCCTGTAGCCAAGGTAAACGGTTTTCTTATCATTCTTCAACCGGATGGAAGATGTTTCCTTCATACAAACTGGACAACCTATCGAACTCTTCACAGGATAACCAGATAGGTTGCCAAGTGCAGGAAAGTCATTAATTGACCAAATCAACATTGCACGAAGATTGAACATATCTTGACGGTTAGAATCTTTAACTTGCAACCCATTTTCCCACAAGATGTTGAGGTCATCGATTAATGGTGCCAAGTAGACGTCAATGTCATTCCCCGGTTGTTGCGGGCCTGAGATCAATAATGTCAACATCAAGAACTTCCACTTCATGCACAATTCTGGAGGGAGATTGTAGTTGACAAGTATGACTGGCCAGGTACTATGCCGACTACTCATGTTACTATGTGGTTCATTTCGTCCGTCGACAAACCGAGACGTAAATTCCTTGGTTCTGCACTGAAATCTGGATGATTGTAATCAAAAGTCTTCCATTGTGGTGAGTCGGCCGGATGCCTAAGTTTGCCATCATCAACACGTTTATCATGGTGCCATGTCAAATTTTTAGCATGCTCGGCATTGCGCAATAAACGACGGAAACGTGGAGCCGGTGGAATGTACCATAACACCTTAACCGGCACTCCTTTTCTACCATTCGATGGCATCTTGCCCTTCTTCCATCTTGACTCGTTACAAACTGGACATTCATGTAAATTTTCATATTATTTCCGGTAAAGGATGCAATCATTTGGACAAGCATGTATCTTTTCATATTCCATTCCTAAAGTGCTCAACGTCTTCTTCGCCTCGTACATACTAGGTGGCACTTTGTTATCCTCCGGTAGAACATCTTTTAGAAATTCTAAAAGAGTCGTGAAACTAGAATTCGCCCACCTTCCCGACGCTTTCATATTCCATAATTTAACCAATGCCCCTAATTTCGTATATTTTGTACACCCGGCATACAAGGGCGTTTCGGCATCGTTAATCATTGCCTCAAATAACTCCGGACGGTGCACAAAGTTTTCTTCCAAATCATTTACCATATTGAATATATTATCACCAACGTCTTCCTCAACAATAGGCTCTTTACCTTTAGTGCTTGTCGATGTAGATTTAACATTGGAAAAATCTTCGCCATAATAATACCAAGTTTGATAAGAACAAATAATCCCATAAGCGCGCAAATGCCCTCTAACATCATCAATGGAATGAGATCTATGATTACCACAAATTTGACATGGACACGGAATCTTATCATCTTCTGTGTGAGCTTTGGCAAATGACAAAAATTCTTCAACACCAGCTTCATATGCTTTAGACAATCTATCAAACCACATCCATTTCCTATCCATGATTTGCAACGCCTAAATAGAAAAATTAAAAATTAAATCCTTTATTAGAAGGTCGAGTACTCTATTTAATGCATGTAACATGCATATATATAATTTTCAATATTAATTAACACAAGCCCATTATTGATCATCAACAAAATTTGAAATTCGAATTATATAAGAACATAAAACTAATTAAAATACAATACCATCTAAAACTATAATTAATTAAGGTCTAAATACCGGGGGAAACATAACATTACTTGATCAGTTAATTAATTCATTACCACCCATTGCACAATTTAACTCTAAATCCATTATAAAACATATATATAAAACAAAAAAACCTTAATTTATAAAATCATATCTACAAATCATCAATAATATTAATATAAGGAGCAGAACAAAAACAAGTCAATCAATAATTAGTTATCACTTATAGGTGATTTTATAATGATGGCTATAGTAGATGGTGGTGGTCACGTCCAAACGGTGTCCTGCCTGTTCTCGGAGCGATCTGATATTATTTTGGGATGCATAGAAAGCTAGAGTAGCGGATGTGAAAAATATTGCCGGCAACCATGCATAGACACTCTCGGCATTTTGTCTAATTTTTTCACAAATATTTGCACGACGGTTTCCAAAAAACAGTCGTGGAAGTAGGAAAATTCCACGACAGTTTGTGCAAACCGGCGTGGAAGCCGGCCATCTGACGGCTTGCTTCCACGACGGTTTGGCTAAACCGACGTGGAAGCCCGAGCTTCCACGACGGTTTAGAGAAACCGGCGTGGAAGCTGGCGGCTTCCACGCTGGTTCCAGTGAACCGTCGTGGAAGCCGGCCAATCAGGGGCCGACTTCCACGACGGTTTGGAGAAACCGGCGTGGAAGCCGGCCGCTTCCACGACGGTTCACTATAACCGGCGTGGAAGCCGACCATCAGGGGCCGGTTTCCACGACGGTTTGGAGAAACCGGCGTGGAAGCCGGCCCCTTCCCCCGGCTTCCACGACGGTTTTAAAAGACCGTCGTGGAAGAAATCCTTTCCACGTCGGTTTTCGTAAACTTTTTCGTGCTCGGTGTTTTTGCGACTTTTCCACGACGGTTTTTAAAAAAACGGTCGTCGAAGTACTGTCGTGGAATCCCGTTTTTGTAGTAGTGAGTTTAATTGTGATGAGATCAACATAAAGTTCTCTACTGCAAATAACTACAGGAACATTTGGCATTCAAAAGTCAGACAACAAAACTTTTCCTGACGGAAGGAACGTTCTAAACGGTTGCTTAAATCTATCGACACGTCTTCCTAATTTCTAGACAAACTCCATTGATATAAATGAATGGGTGGCACCAGAATCAAATAGAGCAATAGCATTACATGTGGCGATAGAAATATGACCTGTCACCACATGAGAAATTCCAGCCTCTGCATCCCCCTTGATATAAGCATAAATCCTGGCTTGGGGAACAGGAGACTCTAGCCTCCCTTGTGCATTAGAAGTGTCCTCAATCTTGGCTTGCACAGTATGCAGCTGACTGCCTACGTTCCTATTCAGATATTGGGGGTTCTGGTTCTGGTTATTGAAGGTGCAATTCCTCGCGTAATGACCTTCCTTGCCACAAAGGTAGCAAGCATTTGTCCCCAGTCTACATACTCCCAGGTGCTTCTTCCCACATTATGCGCACATTGGATAATCATTATTATTACCCTCATTACCTCGGTTACTTTTCTTTTGAGGGTAATTTCTCTGTTGACCTTGGCCAGTAGCTTTTCCCTTCCTTTTGTTCTTTCCGAACTGCTTAGAATGCTGGGCTGCATTACTAGTCTGGCTCTTCGCATACGCATCCTAGTTTTACCTGGGCTGTAGCTGTCTCTCCGCAGCCTTCTCCTCTTTCTTAGCCTTAAAAATTTACGCCCTCGCCTCCTTATCTTGGTTAATCCAATACTCAGCCCTAATTGCCCGACTAATGCAGTCAGACATTAGGGTTGGAGGGCTACTTCCTGCACTTACTTGCTTAGCGATGTCCGTCCGAAACATCTTCATCACTCGTCTTATTTTCTCTGTTTCGTTCGGTATAAGTTCGGGACATAAGCGGCCTAGCTGTTCAAATTTCTTAACAGCTTCCAGGACTGTCATCGATCCTTGTTTCAAACTATTGAACTCGTCCTGTTGAGCGGCAATGATTTCCCTGTTGTAGTACATCGTCTTAAACTCAGCTACAAAATCCTGCCAATTCATAGCCGCAACATTTCTACGTATTTGCACTGTTATCCACCAATGCCTGGCATCCTTTTTCAGTGCAAAAGACGCACAGAGAACCCTTTCCTGCTCCGTGAGTCCCATAAAATCCAAAATTACTTGGATGTCTATTAGCCAGTTATCGGCTTCTATCGGGTCCGTAAGACCGTCAAACTTAGGCGTTCATCCGCCTGAATCGCTCATATAGTAAGTCTTCCCGAACCATTGCTGGGTTTGCTTGCATCCCAGCGGGTGCTAACGGAACTCCGAAATTCCGTGGAACCCCTTGACGAACCTCTGGTACTTGGGACATTACCGGGGGCTTATCCTGTGGTGGAATTTCGTTTGCACGAGGCCTCTGGTTCAATCGGGTTATCTGCTCATGCAGCCGATTCGTTTCTTCCTGTTGTTGTAGCAATTGTTGTTGCAACATGGCTACAACATTCGTAAGATTTGGCTCTTGCGGATTCTGATTGGCTTGTGTACGTGTACGCACCATCTTAGAACTCCTAGTAAATATCAAGAAAAGATATCGTTATTCCGAATATCCTTTATGTAACGACCCGCCTAACGTAGACCGTTACCATACTTACTTGATAATATGCAAAAATTGGGACTAAATTTTTTTTTTCCAACTTACAAACGATATATATATATATATATAACTTTGAAATTGGGATCACTCGCAGTAATCACTTACATATATATATATATGTACATAAACTTATTTACTTATCATAATTTTGTACTTAGATATAACATAATCAAAATAAACATGGCGGAACTTAACAAAATGCGTAGCAGTTTCCAATCCCACAGTTTCACAGCTTTGCATTGCCACACTCCACCGTCTTGTATCATGTACTACCATGAGTTTGCTTTCCTACAGCATAAACTTAAATTATGAGCTTTCGCTCAGCAAGCACAACTATTAATCCGCAAAACATTTCATAAATCATAATGCATGAATTCAGTATGCTATCATTATGTTGTCTTAACTTAACATAATTTTAGGGCCCTTACATAACATAAGTGTACGTACCGTGGCGTGTTGCCATGGAGTGGTTGGGGCGGCCAGCCCTGTCCAACTCAAACCATGGACCAAACCCGACCTAGTGTGGGTCGATACGACACAAGGTAACTTGCTTGCCATTATATTTAAAAGTTTTTCTTTAACTTGTTCTTGCTTTAACTTAATGGAAAATCGATTCATATAAATAGTTTCTTTCTTGAAACCAAATTCTTATTCTTACCGAGTGACTTATTCTTAATGAGCATGCTTCGTGATGTCATAATAGCAAAATATTCATCATATAAAAATACATGCTATACATTCTTCATAAACATTTCAACATGAACTTGAAAGCCATAGACATATATCATACTCATATCTTCTTGAACTTGAAAGCCATAAACATATATCATACTCATATCTTCTTGAACTTGAAAGCTATAAACATTTATCATACTCATATCACTATGAACTTGAAACATATAACAAAAACATTTTCGTTTATGCTGTAGGCGGAGTCGTACTTACCAGTTACTTTGCACCTTGAATTAAAATATTCCACTTAAACAGGTTGCTTTCCTGTTTTCAATAAAATCATAGGATAAGAATCATCCTATCATAATATCACAAATAACTCTAGTTACTATCCTATTACAAAACACAAACCCTAAAACTCAACTCCTTTTTGAATTTAGTAAGACTCTAAATTCTGAAAAACTGTGTTTAAATAAATTTTTGTTCTTTTTCTTACAAATCTATTTTAAATTTGAAAAAGTTTTCGTCATGAAAGTTGTAGATATTGAAGTCTCCTACAACTTTTGTTTTTAACTCAAAGTCAATTCTGTCCATAACTTGCTTGTTTTATCCTTTGAAAATTCTTCGACCATAATTACAATTTCATAACTTGGTCTCGGGTTTTTTTGTAAAAACAAGGATCTTAAAGGCCTTATTTTCAAAAACCTTCCACGTAATCCCTAGAATTTTCCCTCTACAATTTTACAGTTTTAACTTTTTTAAGATTCGGCCTCTAAAGGCCTCGAAATCATGTTTCCAGAAAAACTGTCTAGTTATAAACCCTAATGACACATACCAAAATCCTTGTGTTATGAAACTTAACCGAATGAGCTCATGTTCATACATATTGAGCATACACTTAAATCTTAACTAAAACTTAAATGAAGAAGTAGAGGATAATAATTTTTACCTCAAGTTCCACGGATGTTGGTCAAGATTATGGTTTTGAAATTTTCTTTACACTAATCTAACACCAAACCGAAAACTCTCTCTCTTTCTTTTCTCTTCTTAAATTTTCGGCCCTATAGGGAAGAACTAGGGAATGAGCTTTTTGCTTATGTTTGCTAACAAAATGCAACGAGTCCACCTTCCCTTATTTATAGGTGAATCAACTAACTTTTTAGGATTGCCTATTAGCCCCTAAGAGCAAAATATTTGCTCCTTACTTCCTATGTCGTGGCCGGCCAAGTATGTCTTATTTTTGCCAAGTAGCAAAGCTAGGGAAGCTTGCTAATCAAGGCTAGGAACCATGAGGTGTCCTCTTCCTAGGTTGGCCGGTCTTAAGTGGTGCCTTAAGCTTGCTCTTGCTAACCAATAAGCAAGGCTAGCATGCTTACTAAGCAAGGCTAGAAAGCATGAGGTGTCAAGTGCTAAAAGATTCATATTATTGTAAATTACCCATTGATCCTTAAGAGCAACATATTTGCTCATGATCCTTATGTGGTGTGCAAACCTTAGCTAACCAAGTATGCAAGGCTAAGACCTTACACACCAAGGCTAGGAACATGAAGTGGCATCACCTTGTGATAACCGGCCTTAGATGTCAAGTTGTGGGAGTTCTAGCTAGCCTAATAAGCAAAGCTAAAAATTTTGCTCATCCAATCTAGAACACAAGGTGTCCATTGCTTATGATGGCCGGTCCTTAGGTGGTGAGTATGCAAGCCTTAGCTAGCCAAGTAAGCAAGGCTACTTTGCTTACTAAGCAAAGCTAGGTTATGAGGTGTCAATCTCTCCTAGCAACACTTATTCCTTTATTTGCTTACTAGCCCTTAAAAGTACAAAATTTATTTGCATATCACATAAGGTGGCCGGCCATAGAATGCCAAACATAGAAATTGGTTTGTGAAATCACAAAACCTAGCCAACCAAGCATAGTTAAAGTGCTTAATTACTAAGTCTATGCCAAATTTTAATGATACTTTAATTTTTACAAATTGCAAGTACATCCTTAATAATAAGAACACTTGCTCATGAAATGGCCGGTTCCAAGATATCCATGTGGAAGAATAGGATTGGTTGAAATTAAAATTTGGAATCATCCAATCCTAACTTATTTCTTAATTTCTAACTAAGTTAGCTAAACTTGTATTAGATCATTGGCTTAGTTGAACTAGGAAATTTAACTTAAAAAGTCCATAGTTCCAAAATTTTACATATTTACTTATAAGTCCATAATTTTCTCCAAAATTACACATTGGCCCCTAAAGGCAAAATATTTGCATTTTAGTCCCTATGAGGTGGCCGGCTAAGGTTAAGCTTTCAATCATCAAATTCTTGCTAATCCTCCGCTAGAGAACTTTCTTAGCTTCTAAAAATTAATAATCATAAACTTTTCTTAAATTTACAAATTGACCCCTAAACATAAAATATTTGCATTTTGGTCCCTGTAAGATGACCGGTTTTGGCAATGACACTAGTCATCTATTAAAAATGAAATCTCATACTATTAAGACCTCGTTGACATATCTTCTAAATGCAATCCATTTTCATACTATCATAGATACTTAATTACTGTTTTGAACTGTCACAGTATGCTGATACTGGACCATTGTCCAGAACTTATCTGAACCGTGTATAAGATTTTTCTTAAGATTAGGAAAAATCATAAATCATAAACTTGACTTTCATAACAGAAGGTCTTAAACTTACATAAATAAATTATCGAATCCTTCAACCAAGAATTCAATAATTTTTCTGATAAAACCTAACACATAAACATACATAACACATAATTTAATTCTTAACAAAAGAAATCATGAACTTGTTAGAAGATTGGTCATTACAATCTACCCTCCTTAAAAAAAATTTTCGTCCCCGAAAATTTACATCAAGTCGGGATAGTTCTTTCTCATTTCTTCTTCTACTTCCCACGTTGCTTCTTCAATATTATGATTCTACCATAACACTTTAACCATTGGAATGGTTTTGTTTCTTAAAACCTTTTCTTCTCGATCCAGAATCCGAATTGGCTTTTCTTCATAAGTCAAATCCGTTACGAGTTCAAGCCATCGACGTTGCCTCATATTGAGCTCTTTTTGAGTAAAGATGTATTTGAGACTTTGGTGATCGGTAAAAATCTCACATCTATTACCATACAGGTAATGTCTCCAAATCTTCAAGCCGAAAACCACCGCAGCAAGCTCCAAATCGTGCGTCGGATAGTTCCGTTCATGGTCCTTCAGTTGACGTGAAGCATAGGCAACCACATTTCTTCCTTGCATAAGGACAGTTCCTAATCCAGTTCTCGACGCATCACTATAAATGGCGAAATTTCCTGAATCAACGTCAGGAATTATTAATACTGGTTCACTTGTAAGCTTTCTCTTGAGCTCTTGGAAGTTTTCTTCACACTTCTGTGTCCAATCAAACTTTCTCCCCTTTTTAGTAAGAGCTGTTAGTGGCGCTGCTATCTTGGAGAATCCCTCAACGAACCGTCAGTAGTATCCGGCCAAACCAAGAAAGCTCCGTATCTCCGTAACATTTTTGGGTGCTGACCATGCACTAACTGCTTCTATCTTAGCAGGATCAACGGAAATTCTTTCCTTTGAAACTACATGGCCCAAGAAATGTACTCTTTCCAACCAAAATTCACATTTTGTGAATTTGGCATAAAGCTGATTCCGTCTTAAGGTCTCCAAAACTATCTTGAGATGCTGCTCATGTTCCTTTATAGACCTTGAGTAAATCAAAATATCATCAATGAAGATGATAACAAACTTATCTAAATAATCTTTAAACACCCGATTCATAAGGTCCATAAAATCAGCTGGAGCATTAGTCAATCCAAAAGGCATGACTAAATACTCATAATGTCCATAACGTGTTCGAAACGCCGTCTTGGGAATATCTCCTTCCTTGATTCTGAGTTGATGGTAGCCTGAACGCAAGTCAATCTTCGAGAATACCAAAGCTCCTCTAAGTTGATCAAAGAGATCGTCGATTCTCGGGAGAGGGTACTTGTTCTTAATTGTGATCTGGTTCAACTCACGATAGTCGATGCACATTCGTAACGATCCATCATTCTTTTTGACAAACAGCACAGGTGCTCCCCATGGGGAATGGCTTTGACGAATAAATCCCGTGTCCAACAGTTCTTGTAACTATACTTGAAGTTCTCTAAGCTCAGCTGGGACCATTCGATAGGGTGCTTTCGATATTGGTGCTGTTCCTGGCAACAATTCTATTTCGAAAGAGATTTCTCGCTCTGGCGGAAGTCTAGTTAAATCTTTTGGAAAAACATCTACATATTCCCTAATAATGGGAACATCTTCGGGTTGTAGCTCTTTTTCTTGTTCTTTGTCCACCATATTAGCTAAGTATCCTTGACATCCATTAGTTAGCATTTTCCAGGCCTTCATTACCGAAACAAGCCGGGTTGATGAGCTCTTAGACTGGCCGTGAAAGTTGAATTCCTCTTCACCGAAAAGACTAAACGTAACACAACGCTTTCGACAATCAATCTTAGCATTGTACTTATCTAAGAAATCCATTCCCAGGATAATATCGAAATCCTGAAGCTTAATTGCAATCAGGTCTACATATAATTCTCTACCGCACATGACTATCGGAACATTTCGCATCCAAGAGTTAGATAACAAAATCTCTCCTGACGGAAGAGAGGTTCTAAAAGGTTGCCCTAAATTTTCTACACTTCTATCTAACTTACGGGCATATTCCGTCGATATAAACGAATGGGTGGCACCAGAATCAATTAGGGCAAATGCATCATAAGCAGCTATAGAGATCTGACCTGTTACCACATTAGAAGTTCCAGCCTCAGCATCTCCCTTTGTGTAAGCATAAGTCCTAGCTTGTGGTTCGGGAGCTTCAAGTCTTCCTTGTATAATCGAAGGACCTTCGATCTTTGCTTGCACCGCGTGTAGCTGTCGGTTTGTATTCCTATTCTGATACTGAGGGTTCTGGTTCTGACTATTGGAGGTACAATTTCTCGCATAATGACCTTCCTTGCCACAAAGGTAGCAAGCGTTTGTTCCCATCCTACACACGATTAGATGTTTCTTTCCGCATTAAGTACACACAGGATACTTGTTATTATTACCCTCATTCCCACGGTTGTTCCTCTTCTGAGGGTAATTCTTCTGTTGGCCCTGGCCCGTAGCATTTCCTCTTCTTTTATTCCGCCCAAACTGCTTAGAACTTTGACTGGAATTACTAGTCTGGCCTTTGAGTTTGGTTCCTGATTTTGCCTAGACTGTATCTGTTTTTCTACAGCTTTCTCCTCTTTCTTAGCTTTGAATATTTGAACCCTCGCTTCCTTATCCTGATTAATCCAGTATTCTGCTCTCATAGCTCGACCTATACAATCGGCTACAAGAGTTGGAGGGCTACTTCTAGCACTAACTTATTTGGCGATGTCTGTCAGAAACATTTTCATCATTCTCCTTACTTTCTCCTTTTCGTTTGGCACCAGTTCCGGACATAAACGGGCAAGCTGTTCAAACGTTTTGACTGCTTCCATTACTGACATAGATCCCTGCTTAAAACTAGTAAACTCATCTTGTTGAGTTGCAAGAATCTCCTGATTGTAGTACATTATTCTGAATTCGTCTACAAAATCTTGCCATCTCATGAATGCCACGTTTCTGCGCATCTGAACTGTCATCCACCAGTGACCCGCATCTTTCTTTAGTGCAAAAGAGGCACAAAGAACTTTCTCCTGTTCTGTAAGTCCCATAAAATCCAAAATTACTTGGATATCGATTAGCCAATTATCCGCTGCTATTGGATTTGTGGTTCCTTCAAATTCAGGTGCCTTCATTCGCCTAAATCGTTCATATAACAGATCCTCCCTAACCAAGGGTGGATTCCTTTGCAGTCCTTCGGGTGCTAACGGAACTTCTTGATGATCCTCTGGTACCTGATGCGCTACTGGGGGTACGGGGTTATTTTGCGGTGGAACTTCGTTAGCTCGAGGTACCTGATTCAGTTGAGCTACTTGTTCCCGAAGCTGGTTCGTCTTGTGACGACCCGCCTAGCGCCGGCCGTTACCATGCATTCTTACATAATAGTATATGAAAATTTAGACATAAATTTTTTTTTTACAACTGATAAATATTGTTTAACTTGGAAAGTCCATAATAAACATTTATATCCATACATATACTTATACATAATTACTTATAGCGGAAATGAGTTTTTGTACTTAAATACATCATATTTAGCGTAGCATAATTTAACAAAAAGAAACGTAGTGATTCCGTCCCACAGTTTCACAGCTTTGCCTTGCCATGCTCCACCGCCTTGTATCAAGAAATACTGCATGGTTGCTTACCTACAGCATAAACTTAAAACATGAGCTTTCGCTCAGCAAGCACAACTATTTATCCACAAAATATATCATGATAACATAATGCATGAACCATTTATGATCAATTTCTGTTTTCATAAGTTAGTATAGATTTTGGGCCCTTACATAACTTAACATGAATGTACGTACCATGGCGCGCTGCCATGGAGTGGTTGGGGCGGCCAGCCCTGTCCAACTCAAACCATGAACCAAACCCGACCTGACGCGGGTCGATACGACATATAGCTTCCTGCTTATATTAAAAGTCTTGTTCTTGTCTTATTTCATACTTGAAATATTGTTTCATATTCATAACCAGTTTCTTAACTGAAGCTGGGGTTTCATATTTTACCAACTCGTTATTCTTTAATGAGCATACTTCGTGATGTCATAATATCACATTTCTCATCATATCAACATACATACTATAAACATACATTCATGAACTTGAAAACATACATGCCATACATTCATCATTTCTTGCATACATACATGCCATACATTCATCATTTCTTGCATACATACATGTCATTCGTACTTTAATATTATCATATCTTAAAAATGTATATACATACATATCATAAATATTTCTTATACACATAACATTATAAACTTGATAGCATACAAGCCATAACGTTTTATCATGCTTATATCATTATAAACTTGAAAGCATTCAACAAACAATTTTTGTTTATGCTGTAGGCGGAGTCGTACTTACCGTTACTGCGCCTTGAATCACAATCTTTCACTCAAACAGGTCGTTTCCCTGTTTTCAAGAAAAATCATAGGATGAGTATCATCCTATCATAATAACACAATGATTCTAATTGCTAACAACCATTCCTAAATTTCAACTCCTTTTTGAAATTTAGTAAAAACTCTAATCATTTTGAAAATCGGGTTCCAAAACCAATTCATAAAGTTTAGTTCTTTTCTTACAAATCTGTTTCGAATCTGGAAAAGTTTTCTTCATTAAAGTTGTAGATATTGAAGTCTCCTACAACTTTTGTTTTAACCTCAAACTTCAAATCAGCCTTTAACATGCTTATTTTTGCCTTATAAAATTTTTCGACCAAACTTACTGCTTATAATTTGGTCTCGGGTTTTTATAGAAATAAAGGTCTTAAAAGCCTTATTTTCAAAAACTGGCCGCGTTGGCCCCTAGGATTTTCCTTCCTCTACAACTTTGCAGTTTTAACTTTTTAAAGATTCGGCCTCTAAAGGCCTCTAAATATTGTTTCAGAAAAACTGCTCGGATAGAGACTTAATCAAGCATACAAAAACCCTAGTGCATGTATCTTACAAAATTTAAACTCTTGCTTAATCATACTAATCATTCTCTTAATTCATAAATGGAGAACTAGAGGGTAACAATATTTACCTCAAGTTTCACGGATGGAATTCTTAATCTAAGGTAATTGAAAATTCTCTCACACTAAACCGAAAAGCTTTTCTAGTTTTCTTTTCTTTCTTTTCTTTCTTTTCTTTGCTCGGTTTCTATGGCAGGGTTGGGAGGAATTTGTGCTGCTCAAGGTTGTGTGTGTGTGTTGGCTAACCAAATGACACAACAGCATCTTCACCTATTTATAGATGAAACACAATTTTCCAAAATTGCTAACTAACCCCTAAAGATACCCTAGTTTGTTCTTTGGTCCCTACAAGAGACCAATTTGGTCTTGTCTTCTTGAAGGGTGGCCGGCCACTCTTGTGTCTTTCATGCCAAGTAACCCAAGCTAGGGTTGCTTACTCATGTGGCCTAGGGACCATGAGGTGTCCCCTCCTTGGTGTGGCCGGCCTTGGGTGGAAGTCATACATGCCTTGGTTTGCCAACAAGCAAAGCTAGTATGCTTACTAAGCTTGCCTAGGTGCAAAGGTGTCAAGCCCTAAAGGAGTTCAAGAATTCCATCTTTGGTAAATTGGGAGATAGTCCTTGAAGTCAAGCTATTTTTCTCCTTGGTCCCTATGTGTTGGCCGGCCATGCTTCACCCAATTTGCCAAGCAAGCCAAGCTAGGGTTGCTTACTCATCAGGGCTACATTTTGAGGTGGCACATCCTTGGTGTGGCCGGCCCTAGGGTGATGTGTGCAAGCCTTGGCTTGCCAAGGAAGCTAGGCTAGGCAACCTAGGGTGTGTCAATGTCTTGGCTATCCATGTGAGCAAGGCTAGAGTAGCTTACTCACCCTAGCTACAAAATGATGTGTCATTCACTAAGGATGGCCGGTCTTGGTGTTGGCTTAGCAAAGCCTTGGCTTGCCAAGTAGGTGGAGCTAGGTTTGCTTACTCACCAAGGCTAGGCCATGAGATGTCATTTCCTCATGGTGGCCGGCCTTGGTGTGGTGGCTTAGGCAAACATGAGCTTGCCAAGTGAGCAAGTCTAAGGATGACTTACTCACCAAGGCTACACCACGATGTGTCGGTTCCTTGGATGGTCGGCCTTGGGTGCCTAGGTGTGCAAGCCTTGGCTTGCCATGGGTGCAAGGCTACGGGTGACTAAGCCAAGCTATCACCTAGGGTTTCTCCCCTATGTGGCCGGTTTTGGTGTAACCAAGTGAGACAACATTGCTAAATGTGTCTTAACATAAAATCAACCAACCATACTAAAGTGTTAAAACACTAAACTTAGGGTTTGATTTGTAAACTTCTATTAACACTTAAAATCTTCTAATTTGCATAACCTTTTTCAAGAACAAGGTTACTTGCTCATCAAGCCATGACGTGGCCGGTTCCCACGGTGACACATGGCATAATGGGATTGGTTTTAGCTAGAGTTTTCAAAAACGATCTTAACTTGACATCCTTGATTTCCAACCAAACTAACTAAACTAAAAATGGGTCATTGACTTAATTGAACTAAGAAACTTTACTTAAGGAGTCCCTGGTTCAAAAATCTACATAATTGCTGATAAGTTTACAATCTTTTTCAAAATTGCACAATGGCCCCTAAAGGCAAAATATTTGCACTTTAGTCCCTATGACTTGGCCAATTTTTTGTTAAGCCTTTAAACATCAAGTTTTTACTAAATCCTTCCTTAAAAGACTTTTTAGCTTCAAAATCATAAAACTTTTCTTAATTTGCAAATTGACCCCTAAACATAAAATATTTGCATTTTGGTCCCTGTGAGGTGACCAATCATAGTAATGACACTTGTCATCAGAGGTGTCATCCTTAAAGGTCTGGTTTGGCTTATCTCCCAAATGCAGTCCTTTCGTAAAATAACATAAAATCATAAAGCATAAACTTACACATTTTTCTTTTAACAAAAAGGTCTTAAACTTGCATAACTAACTTATTTGAATCTTTTAACTAAAGATTCAACAACTTTTCATAGAAACATATCATACATATAACATAAACAGACTTTGATTCTTAACAAAAGAAATCATAAGTTTACAAACAAGTTGGTTATTACAATCTACCCTCCTTAAAGAAATTTTCGTCCCCGAAAATCAGTACAAGTAGGGATAGTTCTTCCTCATTTCTTCTTCTACTTCCCACGTTGCTTCTTGAATATTATGATTCTGCCATAACACCTTAACCATCGGAATGGTTTTGTTCCTTAAAACCTTTTCTTCCCGATCTAGAATTCGTATTGGCCTTTCCTCGTACGTCAAATCTGTTTGTACTTCGACCGGTTCTTGACTTAGCACATGAGAAGGATCAGGTACGTATTTCTTCAACATTGAAACGTGAAAAACATTGTGTATAGAAGCTAAAGCTGGCGGTAAAGCAAGCTTGTAGGCAACTTTTCCAATTCTTTCGAGGATTTCAAACGGACCTGTGTATCTTGGACTGAGCTTTCCCTTCTTACCAAACCTCATAATCCCCTTTACTGGAGCAATCTTGAGAAAAACAGAATCTCCAACTTGGAATTCTAAAGGTCTTCGACGTTTATCAGCATAACTCTTCTATCGACTGAAAGCTACATCGAGCCGTTGTTTGATCATCTTGACGTCTTCTGAGGTTTTTCTGATGAAGTCTGTAGTTTGAAGTTGCTTCTGTCCGACTTCTTGCCAATGGATGGGAGATCGACATTTCCTTCCATATAGCGCTTCAAATGGAGCCATACCAATAGAAGCATGATAACTATTATTATACGAAAATTCGATCAAGGGTAACTTTTGATCCCAATTTCCCTTGAAATCCAAAACACAAGATCTCAACATATCTTCTAAGGTCTGGATCGTGCGCTCCGATTGTCCATCTGTCTGAGGGTGGAAAGCAGTACTGAATTTCAGCCTTGACCCCATAGCTGTGTGAACACTTTTCCAAAATCGCGAAGTAAATCGCCCATCTCGATCTGAAATAATGGATTTTGGAACTCCATGCAACTTAACAACCTGAGATACATAAATTTCAGCTAATTTCTCAACCGAAAAGGTGGCTTTACTAGCAATGAAATGGGCTGATTTGGTTAATCTATCCACAATTACCCAAATCATATCATTTCCACTAGCGGTCCTGGGTAGTCCAACTACGAAATCCATGGTGATTTGTTCCCATTTCCATTCTGGGAGTTCTATCTTTTGAAGATCTCCGCCAGGTTGTCGGTGTTCAACTTTAACTTTCTGACAAGTTAAACACTTTGATACAAATTCAGCAATTTCTCTCTTCATGTTCGGCCACCAAAAGTTCTCCTTAAGGTCCTTATACATCTTAGTAGCTCCAGGGTGAACTGAGTATGGCGTTTCATGCGCTTCAGACATGATTTGTTTCCTTAGAAACTCAAAGTTAGGAACACAAATCCTTCCTTTGAAAAGAATTAGCCCATTCGCAGACGTCTTAAATTCCTTATCTTCTTCGCCAAGTAGCTGAATTTTCAACAAAAAGGAATCTTTCCTTTGATAGTCCTTAATGGTTTCTAGGAGATTAGACTGAAGAGTCAAAACAGACAATTTTCCGGTTAGCATTTCTAATCGGAAATCAGAAATTTCCTTTTTGAGGGGTTCGGACATCATTTCAAGAGACATGAGCATACCGGATGACTTCCTGCTCAGCGCATATGCAACCTTGTTTGCCTTTCCAGGATGATAAAGAATTTCACAATCATAATCCTTTACGAGTTCGAGCCATCTTCGTTGCCGCATATTAAGCTCCTTTTGAGTAAAAATGTATTTGAGACTTTGATGATCGGTAAAAATCTCACATCTATTACCATACAGGTAATGTCTCCAAATCTTCAAAGCGAAAACCACCGCAGCAAGCTCCAAATCGTGAGTCGGGTAGTTCCGTTCATGGTCCTTCAGTTGACGTGAAGCATAAGCAACCACATTTCTTCCTTGCATAAGGACGGCTCCTAGTCCAGTTTTCGACGCATCACTATAAATGGCGAAATTTCCTGCATCAACGTCCGGAATGATCAACACTGGTGCACTTGTAAGTTTCCTCTTGAGCTCTTGGAAGTTTTCTTCACACTTCGGTGTCCACTCAAACTTTCTCCCCTTTTTAGTAAGAGCTGTTAGTGGTGCTGTTATCTTGGAGAATCCTTCAACGAACCGTCGGTAGTATCCGGCCAAGCCAAGAAAGCTTCGTATCTCCGTAACGTTTCTGGGTGCTGACCATGCACTAACTGCTTCTATCTTAGCAGGATCAACAGAAATTCCTTCCCTTGAAACTACGTGGCCTAAGAAATGTACTTTCTCCAACCAAAATTCACATTTAGTGAATTTGGCATAAAGCTGATTCCGTCTTAAGGTTTCCAAAACCAACTTGAGGTGCTGCTCATGTTCCTTTGTAGATTTCGAGTAGATCAAAATATCATCAATGAAGATGATAACAAACTTATCTAAATAATCTTTAAACACCCGATTCATAAGGTCCATAAAAGCAGCTGGAGCATTAGTTAATCCAAAAGGCATGACTAAATACTCATAATGTCCATAACGTGTACGAAACGCCGTCTTGGGAATATCTCCTTCCTTGATTCTGAGTTGATGGTAGCCTGAACGCAAGTCAATCTTCGAGAATACCAAAGCTCCTCTAAGTTGATCGAAGAGATCGTCGATTCTCGGGAGAGGGTACTTGTTCTTAATCGTGATCTTATTCAACTCGCGATAGTCAATACACATTCGTAACGTTCCATCCTTCTTCTTGACAAACAACACAGGTGCTCCCCACGGGGAATGGCTTTGACGAATAAATCCCTTGTCCAACAGTTCTTGCAACTGTACTTGAAGTTCCCTAAGCTCAGCTGGGGCCATGCGATAAGGTGCTTTCGATATTGGAGCTGTTCCTGGCAACAATTCTATTTCGAAAGAGATTTCACGCTCGGGCGGAAATTTAGTTAAATCTTTTGGAAAGACGTCTACATATTCCCTAATAATAGGAACATCTTCGGGCTGTAGCTCTTTTTCTTGTTCTTTGTCCACCATGTTAGCTAAGTACCCTTGACATCCATTAGCTAACATTTTCCAAGCTTTCGTTGCAGAAACAAGCCGGGTTGATGAACTCTTAGACTGGCCGTGAAAGTTGAATTCCTCTTCGCCGAAAAGACTAAACGTAACACAACGCTTTCGACAATCAATCTTAGCGTTGTACTTATCTAAGAAATCCATTCCCAGGATTACATCAAAATCCTGAAGCTTAATTGCAATCAGGTCTACATATAATTCTCTACCACACATAACTATCGGAATATTTCGCATCCAGGAATCAGATAACAAAATATCTCCCGATGGAAGAGAGGTTCTAAAAGGTTGCCCTATACTTTCTACATTTCTATCTAACTTCCGGGCATACCCCATTGATATAAACGAATGGGTGGCACCAGAATCAATTAGGGCAAATGCATCATAAGCGGCTATAGAGACCTGACCTGTTACTACATTAGAAGTTCCAGCCTCAGCATCTCCCTTTGTGTAAGCATAAATCCTGGCTTGTGGTTCAGGAGCTTCAAGTCTTCCTTGTACCATCGAAGGACTTTCGACCTTTGCTTGTACCGCGTGAAGCTGTCGGGTTGGATTCCTATTCTGGTACTGAGGGTTCTGGTTCTGACTATGGGAGGTACAATTCTTCGCATAATGACCTTCCTTGCCACAAAGGTAGCAAGCGTTTGTTTCCATCCTACAGACGCCTGGATGTTTCTTTCCACATTGAGTACACACAGGATAGCTGTTATTATTACCCTCATTCCCACGGTTGTTCCTCTTCTGGGGGTAATTCTTCTGTTGGCCCTGGCCCGTAGCATTCTCTCTTCTTTTATTCCTTCCAAACTGCTTGGAACTTTGGTTGGAATTACTAGTCTGGCCTTTTAAGTTCGGTTGCAGGTTCTGCCTAGACTGTATCTGTTTCTCTACAGCTTTTTCTTCCTTCTTAGCTTTGAATATCTGAACCCGTGCTTCCTTATCCTGATTAATCCAGTATTCTGCTCTCATAGCTCGACCTATACAATCAGCTACAAGAGTTGGAGGGTTACTTCCAGCACTAACTTGCTTGGCGATGTCTGTCCGAAACATTTTCATCATCCTCCTTACTTTCTCTCTTTCATTCGGTACCAGTTCCGGACATAAACGAGCAAGCTGTTCAAATTTCTTGACTACCTCCATCACGGACAAAGATCCTTGCTTGAAGCTGGTAAACTCATCCTGTTGAGCTGCAAGAATCTCCTGGTTGTAGTACATTACTCTGAATTCGTCAACAAAATCTTGCCATTGCATGAACGCCACGTTTCTGCGCATCTGAACCGTTCTCCACCAATGACGTGCGTCTTTCTTAAGTGCAAAGGAGGCACAAAGAACTTTCTCCTGTTCCGTAAGTCCCATAAAATCCAAAATTACTTGGATATCGATCAGCCAATTATCTGCCACTAATGGATCTGTGGTTCCTTCAAATTCAGGTGCCTTCATTCGCCTAAATCGTTCATACAACAGATCTTCCCTAACTATAGGTGGATTCCTTTGCAGACCTTCGGGTGCTATCGGAACTTCTTGATGAACCTCTGGTGCTTGAGGCACTGCTGGAGGTACAGGGTTATTTTGAGGTGGGGCTTCGTTCGCTCGAGGCACTTGATTCAGCTGGGCTACTTGTTCCCGAAGCTGGTTCGTTTCTTGTTGTTGTTCCCGCAATTGTCGTTGCAAGGTAGCTACTATATTTGCAAGATCAGGTTCTTGCGGAATGGGATTCGCTCGGGTACGTGGACGCGACATCTTCTATTTCTTATCTAATTACGATAAAGATATTGTTATACTACAAATATCTTTTCGTTCATTCATATCTAATCATAAAATCTTATTATGAATACTACTTACTTATCATATCATATCATCGTATCATACCATAACATCATGACATAAAACATAACATTTGAGATTCATCATGATCTCATCATTCCATGACATATCATATGTTGTTCATAATCTTGTATTCCATCATCATTCATAATTCATAACTCATAATTCATACATTCATAATTCATACTTCATACATTCATAATTCATACATTCATATTTAACCATACCATCATGTACATATTCTTTACTTGCTATATACATAAATACATGATCAAGTACAAGATAGAAGTGATTATCACTATCTATCTTACATACATACTATTTTATTCATAAACTATCTATTCCGATGATAACTCAAAGAATACGTCCCAGTCTTCCTCATCGAATAGAACTTCCTCCGGATCATCCTCCATATGAACATCTTCTTCTTCTTCATCTCCGTTATCCAGGATGATTTCGTGAGGATCCTCTTGGGGATTCATGCCATCAATATCCTCTTGTGGAGGAATCTCCTGAAGTGGTATTGCCGGAATAGGGTCCTCTGGCAATGCTGGTCCCCATTGGAAGGGTGGCTCCTCCACGTCATTGTTGTTAACTGGGACTTGGATATTGTTCTCCACTAAGGCATCTGCTTGAACCATGTGAGCTATCAACTCCGCTTCCATGATGTCGTTAATCATGTGTTCCAGCGTCATTCCTATTGCCGGTGGCTGAACGTGTTCCCTGACATGAGGTGGCAGTCCTTCTCGGAGTAGTTGCAATGCCCGAAACTCTGGGTCGCCCATTTCTGGAATATGAGGCAACATAGCCTCCTGAAATCTTCGACAATAATGGCCCATCGACTCTCCCGGATAAGCATGCCAATCATACACATAGTTAAGATATCGGACAAGATTCATGTCACGATAAATTTCTGGATCCCGATAATGTCCGTTGGCGTCTTCCTCCAGTGGAGGTCCAAAACGAGCAGTGATAACATGGCGAAAGTTTTCCCATGATCCTCCCTGAACTTCTTGTTCTCCTGTTATCCTCCACCACAATCTAGCATCTACTGCTAGACAACGACTTGCTAACGATACCTGTAGATGGGGTGGAATATGACCTATTCGGAATATAGCCTCCATGTCGTGAAGCCATGCAGCGAGAGTCACTGTTCGTCTAGATCCATCAAATACTAGAGGAGACATCGTGAAAAATGCGTAGGCTGCACTTCGATCGTCGTCCATTTTCCTCAAATCTAGATTATACAAATTCATAATATAAATACGAAATATTTGTTTAACTTACAATGACTGTGGCGCAGGCAAGCAAACTGTGAAACCGGAAGGTAGGAACTAAAGCTCTGATACCAACTCTTGTGACGACCCGCCTAGCGCCGGCCGTTACCATGCATTCTTACATAATAGTATATGAAAATTTAGACAGAAATTTTTTTTTTACAACTGATAAATATTGTTTAACTTGGAAAGTCCATAATAAACATTTATATCCATACATATACTTATACATAATTACTTATAGCGGAAATGAGTTTTTGTACTTAAATACATCATATTTAGCGTAGCATAATTTAACAAAAAGAAACGTAGTGATTCCGTCCCACAGTTTCACAGCTTTGCCTTGCCATGCTCCACCGCCTTGTATCAAGAAATACTGCATGGTTGCTTACCTACAGCATAAACTTAAAACATGAGCTTTCGCTCAGCAAGCACAACTATTTATCCACAAAACATATCATGATAACATAATGCATGAACCATTTATGATCAATTTCTGTTTTCATAAGTTAGTATAGATTTTGGGCCCTTACATAACTTAACATGAATGTACGTACCGTGGCGCGCTGCCATGGAGTGGTTGGGGCGGCCAGCCCTGTCCAACTCAAACCATGAACCAAACCCGACCTGACGCGGGTCGATACGACATATAGCTTCCTGCTTATATTAAAAGTCTTGTTCTTGTCTTATTTCATACTTGAAATATTGTTTCATATTCATAACCAGTTTCTTAACTGAAGCTGGGGTTTCATATTTTACCAACTCGTTATTCTTTAATGAGCATACTTCGTGATGTCATAATATCACATTTCTCATCATATCAACATACATACTATAAACATACATTCATGAACTTGAAAACATACATGCCATACATTCATCATTTCTTGCATACATACATGCCATACATTCATCATTTCTTGCATACATACATGTCATTCGTACTTTAATATTATCATATCTTAAAAATGTATATACATACATATCATAAATATTTCTTATACACATAACATTATAAACTTGATAGCATACAAGCCATAACGTTTTATCATGCTTATATCATTATAAACTTGAAAGCATTCAACAAACAATTTTTGTTTATGCTGTAGGCGGAGTCGTACTTACCGTTACTGCGCCTTGAATCACAATCTTTCACTCAAACAGGTCGTTTCCCTGTTTTCAAGAAAAATCATAGGATGAGTATCATCCTATCATAATAACACAATGATTCTAATTGCTAACAACCATTCCTAAATTTCAACTCCTTTTTGAAATTTAGTAAAAACTCTAATCATTTTGAAAATCGGGTTCCAAAACCAATTCATAAAGTTTAGTTCTTTTCTTACAAATCTGTTTCGAATCTGGAAAAGTTTTCTTCATTAAAGTTGTAGATATTGAAGTTTCCTACAACTTTTGTTTTAACCTCAAACTTCAAATCAGCCTTTAACATGCTTATTTTTGCCTTATAAAATTTTTCGACCAAACTTACTGCTTATAATTTGGTCTCGGGTTTTTATAGAAATAAAGGTCTTAAAAGCCTTATTTTCAAAAACTGGCCGCGTTGGCCCCTAGGATTTTCCTTCCTCTACAACTTTGCAGTTTTAACTTTTTAAAGATTCGGCCTCTAAAGGCCTCTAAATATTGTTTCAGAAAAACTGCTCGGATAGAGACTTAATCAAGCATACAAAAACCCTAGTGCATGTATCTTACAAAATTTAAACTCTTGCTTAATCATACTAATCATTCTCTTAATTCATAAATGGAGAACTAGAGGGTAACAATATTTACCTCAAGTTTCACGGATGGAATTCTTAATCTAAGGTAATTGAAAATTCTCTCACACTAAACCGAAAAGCTTTTCTAGTTTTCTTTTCTTTCTTTTCTTTCTTTTCTTTGCTCGGTTTCTATGGCAGGGTTGGGAGGAATTTGTGCTGCTCAAGGTTGTGTGTGTGTGTTGGCTAACCAAATGACACAACAGCATCTTCACCTATTTATAGATGAAACACAATTTTCCAAAATTGCTAACTAACCCCTAAAGATACCCTAGTTTGTTCTTTGGTCCCTACAAGAGACCAATTTGGTCTTGTCTTCTTGAAGGGTGGCCGGCCACTCTTGTGTCTTTCATGCCAAGTAACCCAAGCTAGGGTTGCTTACTCATGTGGCCTAGGGACCATGAGGTGTCCCCTCCTTGGTGTGGCCGGCCTTGGGTGGAAGTCATACATGCCTTGGTTTGCCAACAAGCAAAGCTAGTATGCTTACTAAGCTTGCCTAGGTGCAAAGGTGTCAAGCCCTAAAGGAGTTCAAGAATTCCATCTTTGGTAAATTGGGAGATAGTCCTTGAAGTCAAGCTATTTTTCTCCTTGGTCCCTATGTGTTGGCCGGCCATGCTTCACCCAATTTGCCAAGCAAGCCAAGCTAGGGTTGCTTACTCATCAGGGCTACATTTTGAGGTGGCACATCCTTGGTGTGGCCGGCCCTAGGGTGATGTGTGCAAGCCTTGGCTTGCCAAGGAAGCTAGGCTAGGCAACCTAGGGTGTGTCAATGTCTTGGCTATCCATGTGAGCAAGGCTAGAGTAGCTTACTCACCCTAGCTACAAAATGATGTGTCATTCACTAAGGATGGCCGGTCTTGGTGTTGGCTTAGCAAAGCCTTGGCTTGCCAAGTAGGTGGAGCTAGGTTTGCTTACTCACCAAGGCTAGGCCATGAGATGTCATTTCCTCATGGTGGCCGGCCTTGGTGTGGTGGCTTAGGCAAACATGAGCTTGCCAAGTGAGCAAGTCTAAGGATGACTTACTCACCAAGGCTACACCACGATGTGTCGGTTCCTTGGATGGTCGGCCTTGGGTGCCTAGGTGTGCAAGCCTTGGCTTGCCATGGGTGCAAGGCTACGGGTGACTAAGCCAAGCTATCACCTAGGGTTTCTCCCCTATGTGGCCGGTTTTGGTGTAACCAAGTGAGACAACATTGCTAAATGTGTCTTAACATAAAATCAACCAACCATACTAAAGTGTTAAAACACTAAACATAGGGTTTGATTTGTAAACTTCTATTAACACTTAAAATCTTCTAATTTGCATAACCTTTTTCAAGAACAAGGTTACTTGCTCATCAAGCCATGACGTGGCCGGTTCCCATGGTGACACATGGCATAATGGGATTGGTTTTAGCTAGAGTTTTCAAAAACGATCTTAACTTGACATCCTTGATTTCCAACCAAACTAACTAAACTAAAAATGGGTCATTGACTTAATTGAACTAAGAAACTTTACTTAAGGAGTCCCTGGTTCAAAAATCTACATAATTGCTGATAAGTTTACAATCTTTTTCAAAATTGCACAATGGCCCCTAAAGGCAAAATATTTGCACTTTAGTCCCTATGACTTGGCCAATTTTTTTGTTAAGCCTTTAAACATCAAGTTTTTACTAAATCCTTCCTTAAAAGACTTTTTAGCTTCAAAATCATAAAACTTTTCTTAATTTGCAAATTGACCCCTAAACATAAAATATTTGCATTTTGGTCCCTGTGAGGTGACCAATCATAGTAATGACACTTGTCATCAGAGGTGTCATCCTTAAAGGTCTGGTTTGGCTTATCTCCCAAATGCAGTCCTTTCGTAAAATAACATAAAATCATAAAGCATAAACTTACACCTTTTTCTTTTAACAAAAAGGTCTTAAACTTGCATAACTAACTTATTTGAATCTTTTAACTAAAGATTCAACAACTTTTCATAGAAACATATCATACATATAACATAAACAGACTTTGATTCTTAACAAAAGAAATCATAAGTTTACAAACAAGTTGGTTATTACAATCTACCCTCCTTAAAGAAATTTTCGTCCCCGAAAATCAGTACAAGTAGGGATAGTTCTTCCTCATTTCTTCTTCTACTTCCCACGTTGCTTCTTGAATATTATGATTCTGCCATAACACCTTAACCATCGGAATGGTTTTGTTCCTTAAAACCTTTTCTTCCCGATCTAGAATTCGTATTGGCCTTTCCTCGTACGTCAAATCTGTTTGTACTTCGACCGGTTCTTGACTTAGCACATGAGAAGGATCAGGTACGTATTTCTTCAACATTGAAACGTGAAAAACATTGTGTATAGAAGCTAAAGCTGGCGGTAAAGCAAGCTTGTAGGCAACTTTTCCAATTCTTTCGAGGATTTCAAACGGACCTGTGTATCTTGGACTGAGCTTTCCCTTCTTACCAAACCTCATAATCCCCTTTACTGGAGCAATCTTGAGAAAAACAGAATCTCCAACTTGGAATTCTAAAGGTCTTCGACGTTTATCAGCATAACTCTTCTGTCGACTGAAAGCTACATCGAGCCGTTGTTTGATCATCTTGACGTCTTCTGAGGTTTTTCTGATGAAGTCCGTAGTTTGAAGTTGCTTCTGTCCGACTTCTTGCCAATGGATGGGAGATCGACATTTCCTTCCATATAGCGCTTCAAATGGAGCCATACCAATAGAAGCATGATAACTATTATTATACGAAAATTCGATCAAGGGTAACTTTTGATCCCAATTTCCCTTGAAATCCAAAACACAAGATCTCAACATATCTTCTAAGGTCTGGATCGTGCGCTCCGATTGTCCATCTGTCTGAGGGTGGAAAGCAGTACTGAATTTCAGCCTTGACCCCATAGCTGTGTGAACACTTTTCCAAAATCGCGAAGTAAATCGCCCATCTCGATCTGAAATAATGGATTTTGGAACTCCATGCAACTTAACAACCTGAGATACATAAATTTCAGCTAATTTCTCAACCGAAAAGGTGGCTTTACTAGCAATGAAATGGGCTGATTTGGTTAATCTATCCACAATTACCCAAATCATATCATTTCCACTAGCGGTCCTGGGTAGTCCAACTACGAAATCCATGGTGATTTGTTCCCATTTCCATTCTGGGAGTTCTATCTTTTGAAGATCTCCGCCAGGTTGTCGGTGTTCAACTTTAACTTTCTGACAAGTTAAACACTTTGATACAAATTCAACAATTTCTTTCTTCATGTTCGGCCACCAAAAGTTCTCCTTAAGGTCCTTATACATCTTAGTAGCTCCAGGGTGAACTGAGTATGGCGTTTCATGCGCTTCAGACATGATTTGTTTCCTTAGAAACTCAAAGTTAGGAACACAAATCCTTCCTTTGAAAAGAATTAGCCCATTCGCAGACGTCTTAAATTCCTTATCTTCTTCGCCAAGTAGCTGAATTTTCAACAAAAAGGAATCTTTCCTTTGATAGTCCTTAATGGTTTCTAGGAGATTAGACTGAAGAGTCAAAACAGACAATTTTCCGGTTAGCATTTCTAATCGGAAATCAGAAATTTCCTTTTTGAGGGGTTCGGACATCATTTCAAGAGACATGAGCATACCGGATGACTTCCTGCTCAGCGCATATGCAACCTTGTTTGCCTTTCCAGGATGATAAAGAATTTCACAATCATAATCCTTTACGAGTTCGAGCCATCTTCGTTGCCGCATATTAAGCTCCTTTTGAGTAAAAATGTATTTGAGACTTTGATGATCGGTAAAAATCTCACATCTATTACCATACAGGTAATGTCTCCAAATCTTCAAAGTGAAAACCACCGCAGCAAGCTCCAAATCGTGAGTCGGGTAGTTCCGTTCATGGTCCTTCAGTTGACGTGAAGCATAAGCAACCACATTTCTTCCTTGCATAAGGACGGCTCCTAGTCCAGTTTTCGACGCATCACTATAAATGGCGAAATTTCCTGCATCAACGTCCGGAATGATCAACACTGGTGCACTTGTAAGTTTCCTCTTGAGCTCTTGGAAGTTTTCTTCACACTTCGGTGTCCACTCAAACTTTCTCCCCTTTTTAGTAAGAGCTGTTAGTGGTGCTGTTATCTTGGAGAATCCTTCAACGAACCGTCGGTAGTATCCGGCCAAGCCAAGAAAGCTTCGTATCTCCGTAACGTTTTTGGGTGCTGACCATGCACTAACTGCTTCTATCTTAGCAGGATCAACAGAAATTCCTTCCCTTGAAACTACGTGGCCTAAGAAATGTACTTTCTCCAACCAAAATTCACATTTAGTGAATTTGGCATAAAGCTGATTCCGTCTTAAGGTTTCCAAAACCAACTTGAGGTGCTGCTCATGTTCCTTTGTAGATTTCAAGTAGATCAAAATATCATCAATGAAGATGATAACAAACTTATCTAAATAATCTTTAAACACCCGATTCATAAGGTCCATAAAAGCAGCTGGAGCATTAGTTAATCCAAAAGGCATGACTAAATACTCATAATGTCCATAACGTGTACGAAACGCCGTCTTGGGAATATCTCCTTCCTTGATTCTGAGTTGATGGTAGCCTGAACGCAAGTCAATCTTCGAGAATACCAAAGCTCCTCTAAGTTGATCGAAGAGATCGTCGATTCTCGGGAGAGGGTACTTGTTCTTAATCGTGATCTTATTCAACTCGCGATAGTCAATACACATTCGTAACGTTCCATCCTTCTTCTTGACAAACAACACAGGTGCTCCCCACGGGGAATGGCTTTGACGAATAAATCCCTTGTCCAACAGTTCTTGCAACTGTACTTGAAGTTCCCTAAGCTCAGCTGGGGCCATGCGATAAGGTGCTTTCGATATTGGAGCTGTTCCTGGCAACAATTCTATTTCGAAAGAGATTTCACGCTCGGACGGAAGTTTAGTTAAATCTTTTGGAAAGACGTCTACATATTCCCTAATAATAGGAACATCTTCGGGCTGTAGCTCTTTTTCTTGTTCTTTGTCCACCATGTTAGCTAAGTACCCTTGACATCCATTAGCTAACATTTTCCAAGCTTTCGTTGCAGAAACAAGCCGGGTTGATGAACTCTTAGACTGGCCGTGAAAGTTGAATTCCTCTTCGCCGAAAAGACTAAACGTAACACAACGCTTTCGACAATCAATCTTAGCGTTGTACTTATCTAAGAAATCCATTCCCAGGATTACATCAAAATCCTGAAGCTTAATTGCAATCAGGTCTACATATAATTCTCTACCACACATAACTATCGGAATATTTCGCATCCAGGAATCAGATAACAAAATATCTCCCGATGGAAGAGAGGTTCTAAAAGGTTGCCCTATACTTTCTACATTTCTATCTAACTTCCGGGCATACCCCATTGATATAAACGAATGGGTGGCACCAGAATCAATTAGGGCAAATGCATCATAAGCGGCTATAGAGACCTGACCTGTTACTACATTAGAAGTTCCAGCCTCAGCATCTCCCTTTGTGTAAGCATAAATCCTGGCTTGTGGTTCAGGAGCTTCAAGTCTTCCTTGTACCATCGAAGGACTTTCGACCTTTGCTTGTACCGCGTGAAGCTGTCGGGTTGGATTCCTATTCTGGTACTGAGGGTTCTGGTTCTGACTATGGGAGGTACAATTCTTCGCATAATGACCTTCCTTGCCACAAAGGTAGCAAGCGTTTGTTCCCATCCTACAGACGCCTGGATGTTTCTTTCCACATTGAGTACACACAGGATAGCTGTTATTATTACCCTCATTCCCACGGTTGTTCCTCTTCTGGGGGTAATTCTTCTGTTGGCCCTGGCCCGTAGCATTCTCTCTTCTTTTATTCCTTCCAAACTGCTTGGAACTTTGGTTGGAATTACTAGTCTGGCCTTTTAAGTTCGGTTGCAGGTTCTGCCTAGACTGTATCTGTTTCTCTACAGCTTTTTCTTCCTTCTTAGCTTTGAATATCTGAACCCGTGCTTCCTTATCCTGATTAATCCAGTATTCTGCTCTCATAGCTCGACCTATACAATCAGCTACAAGAGTTGGAGGGTTACTTCCAGCACTAACTTGCTTGGCGATGTCTGTCCGAAACATTTTCATCATCCTCCTTACTTTCTCTCTTTCATTCGGTACCAGTTCCGGACATAAACGAGCAAGCTGTTCAAATTTCTTGACTACCTCCATCACGGACAAAGATCCTTGCTTGAAGCTGGTAAACTCATCCTGTTGAGCTGCAAGAATCTCCTGGTTGTAGTACATTACTCTGAATTCGTCAACAAAATCTTGCCATTGCATGAACGCCACGTTTCTGCGCATCTGAACCGTTCTCCACCAATGACGTGCGTCTTTCTTAAGTGCAAAGGAGGCACAAAGAACTTTCTCCTGTTCCGTAAGTCCCATAAAATCCAAAATTACTTGGATATCGATCAGCCAATTATCTGCCACTAATGGATCTGTGGTTCCTTCAAATTCAGGTGCCTTCATTCGCCTAAATCGTTCATACAACAGATCTTCCCTAACTATAGGTGGATTCCTTTGCAGACCTTCGGGTGCTATCGGAACTTCTTGATGAACCTCTGGTGCTTGAGGCACTGCTGGAGGTACAGGGTTATTTTGAGGTGGGGCTTCGTTCGCTCGAGGCACTTGATTCAGCTGGGCTACTTGTTCCCGAAGCTGGTTCGTTTCTTGTTGTTGTTCCCGCAATTGTCGTTGCAAGGTAGCTACTATATTTGCAAGATCAGGTTCTTGCGGAATGGGATTCGCTCGGGTACGTGGACGCGACATCTTCTATTTCTTATCTAATTACGATAAAGATATTGTTATACTACAAATATCTTTTCGTTCATTCATATCTAATCATAAAATCTTATTATGAATACTACTTACTTATCATATCATATCATCGTATCATACCATAACATCATGACATAAAACATAACATTTGAGATTCATCATGATCTCATCATTCCATGACATATCATATGTTGTTCATAATCTTGTATTCCATCATCATTCATAATTCATAACTCATAATTCATACATTCATAATTCATACTTCATACATTCATAATTCATACATTCATATTTAACCATACCATCATGTACATATTCTTTACTTGCTATATACATAAATACATGATCAAGTACAAGATAGAAGTGATTATCACTATCTATCTTACATACATACTATTTTATTCATAAACTATCTATTCCGATGATAACTCAAAGAATACGTCCCAGTCTTCCTCATCGAATAAAACTTCCTCCGGATCATCCTCCATATGAACATCTTCTTCTTCTTCATCTCCGTTATCCAGGATGATTTCGTGAGGATCCTCTTGGGGATTCATGCCATCAATATCCTCTTGTGGAGGAATCTCCTGAAGTGGTATTGCCGGAATAGGGTCCTCTGGCAATGCTGGTCCCCATTGGAAGGGTGGCTCCTCCACGTCATTGTTGTTAACTGGGACTTGGATATTGTTCTCCACTAAGGCATCTGCTTGAACCATGTGAGCTATCAACTCCGCTTCCATGATGTCGTTAATCATGTGTTCCAGCGTCATTCCTATTGCCGGTGGCTGAACGTGTTCCCTGACATCAGGTGGCAGTCCTTCTCGGAGTAGTTGCAATGCCCGAAACTCTGGGCCGCCCATATCTGGAATATGAGGCAACATAGCCTCCTGAAATCTTCGACAATAATGGCCCATCGACTCTCCCGGATAAGCATGCCAATCATACACATAGTTAAGATATCGGACAAGATTCATGTCACGATAAATTTCTGGATCCCGATAATGTCCGTTGGCGTCTTCCTCCAGTGGAGGTCCAAAACGAGCAGTGATAACATGGCGAAAGTTTTCCCATGATCCTCCCTGAACTTCTTGTTCTCCTGTTATCCTCCACCACAATCTAGCATCTACTGCTAGACAACGACTTGCTAACGATACCTGTAGATGGGGTGGAATATGACCTATTCGGAATATAGCCTCCATGTCGTGAAGCCATGCAGCGAGAGTCACTGTTCGTCTAGATCCATCAAATACTAGAGGAGACATCGTGAAAAATGCGTAGGCTGCACTTCGATCGTCGTCCATTTTCCTCAAATCTAGATTATACAAATTCATAATATAAATACGAAATATTTGTTTAACTTACAATGACTGTGGCGCAGGCAAGCAAACTGTGAAACCGGAAGGTAGGAACTAAAGCTCTGATACCAACTCTTGTGACGACCCGCCTAGCGCCGGCCGTTACCATGCATTCTTACATAATAGTATATGAAAATTTAGACAGAAATTTTTTTTTTACAACTGATAAATATTGTTTAACTTGGAAAGTCCATAATAAACATTTATATCCATACATATACTTATACATAATTACTTATAGCGGAAATGAGTTTTTGTACTTAAATACATCATATTTAGCGTAGCATAATTTAACAAAAAGAAACGTAGTGATTCCGTCCCACAGTTTCACAGCTTTGCCTTGCCATGCTCCACCGCCTTGTATCAAGAAATACTGCATGGTTGCTTACCTACAGCATAAACTTAAAACATGAGCTTTCGCTCAGCAAGCACAACTATTTATCCACAAAACATATCATGATAACATAATGCATGAACCATTTATGATCAATTTCTGTTTTCATAAGTTAGTATAGATTTTGGGCCCTTACATAACTTAACATGAATGTACGTACCGTGGCGCGCTGCCATGGAGTGGTTGGGGCGGCCAGCCCTGTCCAACTCAAACCATGAACCAAACCCGACCTGACGCGGGTCGATACGACATATAGCTTCCTGCTTATATTAAAAGTCTTGTTCTTGTCTTATTTCATACTTGAAATATTGTTTCATATTCATAACCAGTTTCTTAACTGAAGCTGGGGTTTCATATTTTACCAACTCGTTATTCTTTAATGAGCATACTTCGTGATGTCATAATATCACATTTCTCATCATATCAACATACATACTATAAACATACATTCATGAACTTGAAAACATACATGCCATACATTCATCATTTCTTGCATACATACATGCCATACATTCATCATTTCTTGCATACATACATGTCATTCGTACTTTAATATTATCATATCTTAAAAATGTATATACATACATATCATAAATATTTCTTATACACATAACATTATAAACTTGATAGCATGCAAGCCATAACGTTTTATCATGCTTATATCATTATAAACTTGAAAGCATTCAACAACAATTTTTGTTTATGCTGTAGGCGGAGTCGTACTTACCGTTACTGCGCCTTGAATCACAATCTTTCACTCAAACAGGTCGTTTCCCTGTTTTCAAGAAAAATCATAGGATGAGTATCATCCTATCATAATAACACAATGATTCTAATTGCTAACAACCATTCCTAAATTTCAACTCCTTTTTGAAATTTAGTAAAAACTCTAATCATTTTGAAAATCGGGTTCCAAAACCAATTCATAAAGTTTAGTTCTTTTCTTACAAATCTGTTTCGAATCTGGAAATGTTTTCTTCATTAAAGTTGTAGATATTGAAGTCTCCTACAACTTTTGTTTTAACCTCAAACTTCAAATCAGCCTTTAACATGCTTATTTTTGCCTTATAAAATTTTTCGACCAAACTTACTGCTTATAATTTGGTCTCGGGTTTTTATAGAAATAAAGGTCTTAAAAGCCTTATTTTCAAAAACTGGCCGCGTTGGCCCCTAGGATTTTCCTTCCTCTACAACTTTGCAGTTTTAACTTTTTAAAGATTCGGCCTCTAAAGGCCTCTAAATATTGTTTCAGAAAAACTGCTCGGATAGAGACTTAATCAAGCATACAAAAACCCTAGTGCATGTATCTTACAAAATTTAAACTCTTGCTTAATCATACTAATCATTCTCTTAATTCATAAATGGAGAACTAGAGGGTAACAATATTTACCTCAAGTTTCACGGATGGAATTCTTAATCTAAGGTAATTGAAAATTCTCTCACACTAAACCGAAAAGCTTTTCTAGTTTTCTTTTCTTTCTTTTCTTTCTTTTCTTTGCTCGGTTTCTATGGCAGGGTTGGGAGGAATTTGTGCTGCTCAAGGTTGTGTGTGTGTGTTGGCTAACCAAATGACACAACAGCATCTTCACCTATTTATAGATGAAACACAATTTTTCAAAATTGCTAACTAACCCCTAAAGATACCCTAGTTTGTTCTTTGGTCCCTACAAGAGACCAATTTGGTCTTGTCTTCTTGAAGGGTGGCCGGCCACTCTTGTGTCTTTCATGCCAAGTAACCCAAGCTAGGGTTGCTTACTCATGTGGCCTAGGGACCATGAGGTGTCCCCTCCTTGGTGTGGCCGGCCTTGGGTGGAAGTCATACATGCCTTGGTTTGCCAACAAGCAAAGCTAGTATGCTTACTAAGCTTGCCTAGGTGCAAAGGTGTCAAGCCCTAAAGGAGTTCAAGAATTCCATCTTTGGTAAATTGGGAGATAGTCCTTGAAGTCAAGCTATTTTTCTCCTTGGTCCCTATGTGTTGGCCGGCCATGCTTCACCCAATTTGCCAAGCAAGCCAAGCTAGGGTTGCTTACTCATCAAGGCTACATTTTGAGGTGGCACATCCTTGGTGTGGCCGGCCCTAGGGTGATGTGTGCAAGCCTTGGCTTGCCAAGGAAGCTAGGCTAGGCAACCTAGGGTGTGTCAATGTCTTGGCTATCCATGTGAGCAAGGCTAGAGTAGCTTACTCACCCTAGCTACAAAATGATGTGTCATTCACTAAGGATGGCCGGTCTTGGTGTTGGCTTAGCAAAGCCTTGGCTTGCCAAGTAGGTGGAGCTAGGTTTGCTTACTCACCAAGGCTAGGCCATGAGATGTCATTTCCTCATGGTGGCCGGCCTTGGTGTGGTGGCTTAGGCAAACATGAGCTTGCCAAGTGAGCAAGTCTAAGGATGACTTACTCACCAAGGCTACACCACGATGTGTCGGTTCCTTGGATGGTCGGCCTTGGGTGCCTAGGTGTGCAAGCCTTGGCTTGCCATGGGTGCAAGGCTACGGGTGACTAAGCCAAGCTATCACCTAGGGTTTCTCCCCTGTGTGGCCGGTTTTGGTGTAACCAAGTGAGACAACATTGCTAAATGTGTCTTAACATAAAATCAACCAACCATACTAAAGTGTTAAAACACTAAACATAGGGTTTGATTTGTAAACTTCTATTAACACTTAAAATCTTCTAATTTGCATAACCTTTTTCAAGAACAAGGTTACTTGCTCATCAAGCCATGACGTGGCCGGTTCCCATGGTGACACATGGCATAATGGGATTGGTTTTAGCTAGAGTTTTCAAAAACGATCTTAACTTGACATCCTTGATTTCCAACCAAACTAACTAAACTAAAAATGGGTCATTGACTTAATTGAACTAAGAAACTTTACTTAAGGAGTCCCTGGTTCAAAAATCTACATAATTGCTGATAAGTTTACAATCTTTTTCAAAATTGCACAATGGCCCCTAAAGGCAAAATATTTGCACTTTAGTCCCTATGACTTGGCCAATTTTTTGTTAAGCCTTTAAACATCAAGTTTTTACTAAATCCTTCCTTAAAAGACTTTTTAGCTTCAAAATCATAAAACTTTTCTTAATTTGCAAATTGACCCCTAAACATAAAATATTTGCATTTTGGTCCCTGTGAGGTGACCAATCATAGTAATGACACTTGTCATCAGAGGTGTCATCCTTAAAGGTCTGGTTTGGCTTATCTCCCAAATGCAGTCCTTTCGTAAAATAACATAAAATCATAAAGCATAAACTTACACCTTTTTCTTTTAACAAAAAGGTCTTAAACTTGCATAACTAACTTATTTGAATCTTTTAACTAAAGATTCAACAACTTTTCATAGAAACATATCATACATATAACATAAACAGACTTTGATTCTTAACAAAAGAAATCATAAGTTTACAAACAAGTTGGTTATTACAATCTACCCTCCTTAAAGAAATTTTCGTCCCCGAAAATCAGTACAAGTAGGGATAGTTCTTCCTCATTTCTTCTTCTACTTCCCACGTTGCTTCTTGAATATTATGATTCTGCCATAACACCTTAACCATCGGAATGGTTTTGTTCCTTAAAACCTTTTCTTCCCGATCTAGAATTCGTATTGGCCTTTCCTCGTACGTCAAATCTGTTTGTACTTCGACCGGTTCTTGACTTAGCACATGAGAAGGATCAGGTACGTATTTCTTCAACATTGAAACGTGAAAAACATTGTGTATAGAAGCTAAAGCTGGCGGTAAAGCAAGCTTGTAGGCAACTTTTCCAATTCTTTCGAGGATTTCAAACGGACCTGTGTATCTTGGACTGAGCTTTCCCTTCTTACCAAACCTCATAATCCCCTTTACTGGAGCAATCTTGAGAAAAACAGAATCTCCAACTTGGAATTCTAAAGGTCTTCGACGTTTATCAGCATAACTCTTCTGTCGACTGAAAGCTACATCGAGCCGTTGTTTGATCATCTTGACGTCTTCTGAGGTTTTTCTGATGAAGTCCGTAGTTTGAAGTTGCTTCGGTCCGACTTCTTGCCAATGGATGGGAGATCGACATTTCCTTCCATATAGCGCTTCAAATGGAGCCATACCAATAGAAGCATGATAACTATTATTATACGAAAATTCGATCAAGGGTAACTTTTGATCCCAATTTCCCTTGAAATCCAAAACACAAGATCTCAACATATCTTCTAAGGTCTGGATCGTGCGCTCCGATTGTCCATCTGTCTGAGGGTGGAAAGCAGTACTGAATTTCAGCCTTGACCCCATAGCTGTGTGAACACTTTTCCAAAATCGTGAAGTAAATCGCCCATCTCGATCTGAAATAATGGATTTTGGAACTCCATGCAACTTAACAACCTGAGATACATAAATTTCAGCTAATTTCTCAACCGAAAAGGTGGCTTTACTAGCAATGAAATGGGCTGATTTGGTTAATCTATCCACAATTACCCAAATCATATCATTTCCACTAGCGGTCCTGGGTAGTCCAACTACGAAATCCATGGTGATTTGTTCCCATTTCCATTCTGGGAGTTCTATCTTTTGAAGATCTCCGCCAGGTTGTCGGTGTTCAACTTTAACTTTCTGACAAGTTAAACACTTTGATACAAATTCAACAATTTCTCTCTTCATGTTCGGCCACCAAAAGTTCTCCTTAAGGTCCTTATACATCTTAGTAGCTCCAGGGTGAACTGAGTATGGCGTTTCATGCGCTTCAGACATGATTTGTTTCCTTAGAAACTCAAAGTTAGGAACACAAATCCTTCCTTTGAAAAGAATTAGCCCATTCGCAGACGTCTTAAATTCCTTATCTTCTTTGCCAAGTAGCTGAATTTTCAACAAAAAGGAATCTTTCCTTTGATAGTCCTTAATGGTTTCTAGGAGATTAGACTGAAGAGTCAAAACAGACAATTTTCCGGTTAGCATTTCTAATCGGAAATCAGAAATTTCCTTTTTGAGGGGTTCGGACATCATTTCAAGAGACATGAGCATACCGGATGACTTCCTGCTCAGCGCATATGCAACCTTGTTTGCCTTTCCAGGATGATAAAGAATTTCACAATCATAATCCTTTACGAGTTCGAGCCATCTTCGTTGCCGCATATTAAGCTCCTTTTGAGTAAAAATGTATTTGAGACTTTGATGATCGGTAAAAATCTCACATCTATTACCATACAGGTAATGTCTCCAAATCTTCAAAGCGAAAACCACCGCAGCAAGCTCCAAATCGTGAGTCGGGTAGTTCCGTTCATGGTCCTTCAGTTGACGTGAAGCATAAGCAACCACATTTCTTCCTTGCATAAGGACGGCTCCTAGTCCAGTTTTCGACGCATCACTATAAATGGCGAAATTTCCTGCATCAACGTCCGGAATGATCAACACTGGTGCACTTGTAAGTTTCCTCTTGAGCTCTTGGAAGTTTTCTTCACACTTCGGTGTCCACTCAAACTTTCTCCCCTTTTTAGTAAGAGCTGTTAGTGGTGCTGTTATCTTGGAGAATCCTTCAACGAACCGTCGGTAGTATCCGGCCAAGCCAAGAAAGCTTCGTATCTCCGTAACGTTTCTGGGTGCTGACCATGCACTAACTGCTTCTATCTTAGCAGGATCAACAGAAATTCCTTCCCTCGAAACTACGTGGCCTAAGAAATGTACTTTCTCCAACCAAAATTCACATTTAGTGAATTTGGCATAAAGCTGATTCCGTCTTAAGGTTTCCAAAACCAACTTGAGGTGCTGCTCATGTTCCTTTGTAGATTTCGAGTAGATCAAAATATCATCAATGAAGATGATAACAAACTTATCTAAATAATCTTTAAACACCCGATTCATAAGGTCCATAAAAGCAGCTGGAGCATTAGTTAATCCAAAAGGCATGACTAAATACTCATAATGTCCATAACGTGTACGAAACGCCGTCTTGGGAATATCTCCTTCCTTGATTCTGAGTTGATGGTAGCCTGAACGCAAGTCAATCTTCGAGAATACCAAAGCTCCTCTAAGTTGATCGAAGAGATCGTCGATTCTCGGGAGAGGGTACTTGTTCTTAATCGTGATCTTATTCAACTCGCGATAGTCAATACACATTCGTAACGTTCCATCCTTCTTCTTGACAAACAACACAGGTGCTCCCCACGGGGAATGGCTTTGACGAATAAATCCCTTGTCCAACAGTTCTTGCAACTGTACTTGAAGTTCCCTAAGCTCAGCTGGGGCCATGCGATAAGGTGCTTTCGATATTGGAGCTGTTCCTGGCAACAATTCTATTTCGAAAGAGATTTCACGCTCGGACGGAAGTTTAGTTAAATCTTTTGGAAAGACGTCTACATATTCCCTAATAATAGGAACATCTTCGGGCTGTAGCTCTTTTTCTTGTTCTTTGTCCACCATGTTAGCTAAGTACCCTTGACATCCATTAGCTAACATTTTCCAAGCTTTCGTTGCAGAAACAAGCCGGGTTGATGAACTCTTAGACTGGCCGTGAAAGTTGAATTCCTCTTCGCCGAAAAGACTAAACGTAACACAACGCTTTCGACAATCAATCTTAGCGTTGTACTTATCTAAGAAATCCATTCCCAGGATTACATCAAAATCCTGAAGCTTAATTGCAATCAGGTCTACATATAATTCTCTACCACACATAACTATCGGAATATTTCGCATCCAGGAATCAGATAACAAAATATCTCCCGATGGAAGAGAGGTTCTAAAAGGTTGCCCTATACTTTCTACATTTCTATCTAACTTCCGGGCATACCCCATTGATATAAACGAATGGGTGGCACCAGAATCAATTAGGGCAAATGCATCATAAGCGGCTATAGAGACCTGACCTGTTACTACATTAGAAGTTCCAGCCTCAGCATCTCCCTTTGTGTAAGCATAAATCCTGGCTTGTGGTTCAGGAGCTTCAAGTCTTCCTTGTACCATCGAAGGACTTTCGACCTTTGCTTGTACCGCGTGAAGCTGTCGGGTTGGATTCCTATTCTGGTACTGAGGGTTCTGGTTCTGACTATGGGAGGTACAATTCTTCGCATAATGACCTTCCTTGCCACAAAGGTAGCAAGCGTTTGTTCCCATCCTACAGACGCCTGGATGTTTCTTTCCACATTGAGTACACACAGGATAGCTGTTATTATTACCCTCATTCCCACGGTTGTTCCTCTTCTGGGGGTAATTCTTCTGTTGGCCCTGGCCCGTAGCATTCTCTCTTCTTTTATTCCTTCCAAACTGCTTGGAACTTTGGTTGGAATTACTAGTCTGGCCTTTTAAGTTCGGTTGCAGGTTCTGCCTAGACTGTATCTGTTTCTCTACAGCTTTTTCTTCCTTCTTAGCTTTGAATATCTGAACCCGTGCTTCCTTATCCTGATTAATCCAGTATTCTGCTCTCATAGCTCGACCTATACAATCAGCTACAAGAGTTGGAGGGTTACTTCCAGCACTAACTTGCTTGGCGATGTCTGTCCGAAACATTTTCATCATCCTCCTTACTTTCTCTCTTTCATTCGGTACCAGTTCCGGACATAAACGAGCAAGCTGTTCAAATTTCTTGACTGCCTCCATCACGGACAAAGATCCTTGCTTGAAGCTGGTAAACTCATCCTGTTGAGCTGCAAGAATCTCCTGGTTGTAGTACATTACTCTGAATTCGTCAACAAAATCTTGCCATTGCATGAACGCCACGTTTCTGCGCATCTGAACCGTTCTCCACCAATGACGTGCGTCTTTCTTAAGTGCAAAGGAGGCACAAAGAACTTTCTCCTGTTCCGTAAGTCCCATAAAATCCAAAATTACTTGGATATCGATCAGCCAATTATCTGCCACTAATGGATCTGTGGTTCCTTCAAATTCAGGTGCCTTCATTCGCCTAAATCGTTCATACAACAGATCTTCCCTAACTATAGGTGGATTCCTTTGCAGACCTTCGGGTGCTATCGGAACTTCTTGATGAACCTCTGGTGCTTGAGGCACTGCTGGAGGTACAGGGTTATTTTGAGGTGGGGCTTCGTTCGCTCGAGGCACTTGATTCAGCTGGGCTACTTGTTCCCGAAGCTGGTTCGTTTCTTGTTGTTGTTCCCGCAATTGTCGTTGCAAGGTAGCTACTATATTTGCAAGATCAGGTTCTTGCGGAATGGGATTCGCTCGGGTACGTGGACGCGACATCTTCTATTTCTTATCTAATTACGATAAAGATATTGTTATACTACAAATATCTTTTCGTTCATTCATATCTAATCATAAAATCTTATTATGAATACTACTTACTTATCATATCATATCATCGTATCATACCATAACATCATGACATAAAACATAACATTTGAGATTCATCATGATCTCATCATTCCATGACATATCATATGTTGTTCATAATCTTGTATTCCATCATCATTCATAATTCATAACTCATAATTCATACATTCATAATTCATACTTCATACATTCATAATTCATACATTCATATTTAACCATACCATCATGTACATATTCTTTACTTGCTATATACATAAATACATGATCAAGTACAAGATAGAAGTGATTATCACTATCTATCTTACATACATACTATTTTATTCATAAACTATCTATTCCGATGATAACTCAAAGAATACGTCCCAGTCTTCCTCATCGAATAGAACTTCCTCCGGATCATCCTCCATATGAATATCTTCTTCTTCTTCATCTCCGTTATCCAGGATGATTTCGTGCGGATCCTCTTGGGGATTCATGCCATCAATATCCTCTTGTGGAGGAATCTCCTGAAGTGGTATTGCCGGAATAGGGTCCTCTGGCAATGCTGGTCCCCATTGGAAGGGTGGCTCCTCCACGTCATTGTTGTTAACTGGGACTTGGATATTGTTCTCCACTAAGGCATCTGCTTGAACCATGTGAGCTATCAACTCCGCTTCCATGATATCGTTAATCATTTGTTCCAGCGTCATTCCTATTGCCGGTGGCTGAACGTGTTCCCTGACATCAGGTGGCAGTCCTTCTCGGAGTAGTTGCAATGCCCGAAACTCTGGGTCGCCCATTTCTGGAATATGAGGCAACATAGCCTCCTGAAATCTTCGACAATAATGGCCCATCGACTCTCCCGGATAAGCATGCCAATCATACACATAGTTAAGATATCGGACAAGATTCATGTCACGATAAATTTCTGGATCCCGATAATGTCCGTTGGCGTCTTCCTCCAGTGGAGGTCCAAAACGAGCAGTGATAACATGGCGAAAGTTTTCCCATGATCCTCCCTGAACTTCTTGTTCTCCTGTTATCCTCCACCACAATCTAGCATCTACTGCTAGACAACGACTTGCTAACGATACCTGTAGATGGGGTGGAATATGACCTATTCGGAATATAGCCTCCATGTCGTGAAGCCATGCAGCGAGAGTCACTGTTCGTCTAGATCCATCAAATACTAGAGGAGACATCGTGAAAAATGCGTAGGCTGCACTTCGATCGTCGTCCATTTTCCTCAAATCTAGATTATACAAATTCATAATATAAATACGAAATATTTGTTTAACTTACAATGATTGTGGCGCAGGCAAGCAAACTGTGAAACCGGAAGGTAGGAACTAAAGCTCTGATACCAACTCTTGTGACGACCCGCCTAGCGCCGGCCGTTACCATGCATTCTTACATAATAGTATATGAAAATTTAGACAGAAATTTTTTTTTTACAACTGATAAATATTGTTTAACTTGGAAAGTCCATAATAAACATTTATATCCATACATATACTTATACATAATTACTTATAGCGGAAATGAGTTTTTGTACTTAAATACATCATATTTAGCGTAGCATAATTTAACAAAAAGAAACGTAGTGATTCCGTCCCACAGTTTCACAGCTTTGCCTTGCCATGCTCCACCGCCTTGTATCAAGAAATACTGCATGGTTGCTTACCTACAGCATAAACTTAAAACATGAGCTTTCGCTCAGCAAGCACAACTATTTATCCACAAAACATATCATGATAACATAATGCATGAACCATTTATGATCAATTTCTGTTTTCATAAGTTAGTATAGATTTTGGGCCCTTACATAACTTAACATGAATGTACGTACCGTGGCGCGCTGCCATGGAGTGGTTGGGGCGGCCAGCCCTGTCCAACTCAAACCATGAACCAAACCCGACCTGACGCGGGTCGATACGACATATAGCTTCCTGCTTATATTAAAAGTCTTGTTCTTGTCTTATTTCATACTTGAAATATTGTTTCATATTCATAACCAGTTTCTTAACTGAAGCTGGGGTTTCATATTTTACCAACTCGTTATTCTTTAATGAGCATACTTCGTGATGTCATAATATCACATTTCTCATCATATCAACATACATACTATAAACATACATTCATGAACTTGAAAACATACATGCCATACATTCATCATTTCTTGCATACATACATGCCATACATTCATCATTTCTTGCATACATACATGTCATTCGTACTTTAATATTATCATATCTTAAAAATGTATATACATACATATCATAAATATTTCTTATACACATAACATTATAAACTTGATATCATACAAGCCATAACGTTTTATCATGCTTATATCATTATAAACTTGAAAGCATTCAACAAACAATTTTTGTTTATGCTGTAGGCGGAGTCGTACTTACCGTTACTGCGCCTTGAATCACAATCTTTCACTCAAACAGGTCGTTTTCCTGTTTTCAAGAAAAATCATAGGATGAGTATCATCCTATCATAATAACACAATGATTCTAATTGCTAACAACCATTCCTAAATTTCAACTCCTTTTTGAAATTTAGTAAAAACTCTAATCATTTTGAAAATCGGGTTCCAAAACCAATTCATAAAGTTTAGTTCTTTTCTTACAAATCTGTTTCGAATCTGGAAAAGTTTTCTGCATTAAAGTTGTAGATATTGAAGTCTCCTACAACTTTTGTTTTAACCTCAAACTTCAAATCAGCCTTTAACATGCTTATTTTTGCCTTATAAAATTTTTCGACCAAACTTACTGCTTATAATTTGGTCTCGGGTTTTTATAGAAATAAAGGTCTTAAAAGCCTTATTTTCAAAAACTGGCCGCGTTGCCCCTAGGATTTTCCTTCCTCTACAACTTTGCAGTTTTAACTTTTTAAAGATTCGGCCTCTAAAGGCCTCTAAATATTGTTTCAGAAAAACTGCTCGGATAGAGACTTAATCAAGCATACAAAAACCCTAGTGCATGTATCTTACAAAATTTAAACTCTTGCTTAATCATACTAATCATTCTCTTAATTCATAAATGGAGAACTAGAGGGTAACAATATTTACCTCAAGTTTCACGGATGGAATTCTTAATCTAAGGTAATTGAAAATTCTCTCACACTAAACCGAAAAGCTTTTCTAGTTTTCTTTTCTTTCTTTTCTTTCTTTTCTTTGCTCGGTTTCTATGGCAGGGTTGGGAGGAATTTGTGCTGCTCAAGGTTGTGTGTGTGTGTTGGCTAACCAAATGACACAACAGCATCTTCACCTATTTATAGATGAAACACAATTTTCCAAAATTGCTAACTAACCCCTAAAGATACCCTAGTTTGTTCTTTGGTCCCTACAAGAGACCAATTTGGTCTTGTCTTCTTGAAGGGTGGCCGGCCACTCTTGTGTCTTTCATGCCAAGTAACCCAAGCTAGGGTTGCTTACTCATGTGGCCTAGGGACCATGAGGTGTCCCCTCCTTGGTGTGGCCGGCCTTGGGTGGAAGTCATACATGCCTTGGTTTGCCAACAAGCAAAGCTAGTATGCTTACTAAGCTTGCCTAGGTGCAAAGGTGTCAAGCCCTAAAGGAGTTCAAGAATTCCATCTTTGGTAAATTGTGTAATAACCCGAAATTCTGATGAACTTTTGATTTCCATAGATATAAGGAAAATCTAAGTTTGAAGCTTATATGTTGATATGAAACTCAAGATATGAGTTAAATATCAATTTATGTTTGAGTTCTCGTTTAAATTAACTACGAGACTCAATAGTAGTTTACTTAGTTAAGCATGAGACCTTTTGAGAAAAAGGGCATAATAGGAATTTATGATTTTATGTCGTCAATGTTTGACTAGATTGATCTAAGATTTGACTGAGATAGTATTTTGTATTGCAGTGTAATTAATAATATGGAAAATTATATTGTAATAAACTGTCATTACGAATAAATAAGCAAAAATAAGATTTAAGACCATCCTAGAAAAGTTTAGGACAATGGTCCGGTTTAATTATGCTGTTATTAGTTGAAAACAGTATTTGAAATGGATTACATTTAGGAGTTAAGCCAAACAAGGCCTGTAAGGATGACACCTCTGATGACAAGTGTCATTGCTATGATTGGTCACCTCACAGGGACCAAAATGCAAATATTTTATATTTAGGGGTCAATTTGCAATTTTAAGAAAAGTTCATGATTTTAGAGCTAAAAAGTCTTCTAAGGAAGAATTTAGTAAGAATTTGATGTTTTAAGACTTAACCATAACCGGCCAATTCATAGGGACCAAAGTGCAAATATTTTGCCTTTGGGGGCCAATGTGCAATTTTAGAGAAAATTGTAGATTTATCAGCAATTATGTAAATTTCTGAATCAAGGACTTTTTAAGTAAAGTTTCTTAGTTTAATTAAGTCAATGATCCAATTCTAGTTTAGTTAGTTTGGTTGGAAACCAAGGAAGACAAGTTAAGATTGAATTTGGTAACTCTAGCTAGAACCAATCACATTGTTCCATGTGTCGTCATGAGAACCGACCACATCATGGCTTCTTGAGCAAGGGATCTTGTTTTGAGAAGTATTATGCAAATTAAAAGATTTTAAGTATCATTAGAAGTTTACAAATCATGTCCTAAGTTTAGTAACTAAGCATACTAGCTTGTGTGACTAAGTGTGATTTTCCACATGGTACTAGGTACTAGGGCCGGCCACCTTAGTGGTTCAATGAGCAAAAAGTTTGCTCTTAAGAACCAATATGCAATTGTGAAAATTAAAGTTTCACTAGAACTTGACATCTCATGATTTTAGGTTGATGACTAAGCAATACTAGCCTTGCTTACTTGGCTAGTTAGACCAACCAAAATTCACCACCTATGACCGGCCAATACAAGAAAGAAACATGTGTGTATGTAGCTTTGATGAGTCAACCAACTAGCCTTGATGAATACACCTTCCTAGCCTTGCTTATTTGGCTAGCAATGGCTAGCACACCTCACCACCTAGGGCCGGCCATCACATGAAGAAAACACCTCATGGACTAGCTTTGGTGAGCAACCCTCCTAGCCTTGCTCACTTGGCTAGCTAAGGTTTGTCAAGTCATCACCCTAAGACACCTAAGAACCGGCCACCTTAAGGGCAAGACACATCATGTTCATAGTCTTGGTGAGTAAGCTCTTAGCCTTGCTTACTTGGTTAGCTAAGACATTGCCAACACATCACCTAGGGCCGGCCACCATAAGGAAGAAACACCTCATTCCCTAGCTTTGATGAGTAAGTCTTCTAGCTTGGCTTACTTGGTGAACAAGAACAAGCCACATGTCCCAAAACATGGCTGGCCTCACAAGGAAAAGACACATTGCAACCTAGCCTTGATGAGTAAGCCATTAGCTTTGCTTACTTTGTTAGCTAGAACAACCAAATGGTGCCACCTAGGGCCGGCCATCACAAAAAGAAAACACCTCATGCTTCTAGCTTAGGTGAATCAACCCATCTAAGGCCAGCCACCTTGAGAGCTTGACACCTCACATCATAGCTTAGGTGAGTAAGTTCACCCTAGCTTAGCATACTTGGTTCATGGAACCATGATGAACCACCACCTCATGCTTTCTAGCATTGCTTGGTAAGCATGCTAGGCTTGCTTATTGGTTAGCTAGAGCAAGCACAAAGTGCCACCCAAGGCCGGCCAACCTAGGAAAAGGACACCTCAAGGGTCCTAGCCTTGCTTAGCAAGCTTCCCTAGCTTTGCTATTGGCCAAATGTTGCAAGCGTGGCCGGCCACCACATAGGGTCCAAGAAGAAAATATGATTCTTATAAGGGCTAGTAAGCAATTTCAGAAGTTTATGCTTCACCTATAAATAGGTGAAGGTTCTCTCATTGTGTTTTGTTAGCCAACACACACACAACTGCACATACTCTCTAGTTTCTGCCCTTAGGTGCCGAGCAAAGAGAGGAGAGAAAAGAAAGAAAAGAAAACTAGAGAAAAGTTTTCGGTTTAGTAAATGTGAGGAAAAATTTTTAATACCCTAATTTAAGAATTCCATCAGTGGAACTTGAGGTAAATCTTTTTATCCTCTAGTTCTTTATGCAAGTTTTAGTTAAGATTTAAGTGTATGTTCAATATGTATGAGCATGAGTTCATTTTGTTAAGTTTCATGCACTAGGGTTTTGTTTCGTTTGATTAGGGTTTGTAATTGGACGGTTTTTCGGAAAACAAGATTTTGAGGCCTTTAGAGGCCGAATCTTGAAAAAGTCAAAACTACAAAGTTGTAGAAAAGGGAAAATCCTAGGGACTAACGCGGACAGTTTTTGGAAATAAAGCCTTTAAGACCTTTATTTTTATAAAACTCCGAGACTGAGAATTCCTGGGCAGGCCAGACTCAGTGTGCACGGCCAGTAGGTTTTAACCTCAAAAATGATTAAGTTAAGGACAGAACTGGGTTTTGAGTAAAGAACCAAAGTTATAGTATTTTTCGAGATCTACAACTTTCATGAAGAAAGTTTTCTCAGATTTTAAACAGAATTTAAGATAAAAATTTATCATAAAAACAGTACAGGAAGTGAGAAAATCCCTGCACTAGATTTGTGAGAAAAGAACTAAACTTTATGAATTGATTTTAAGCCCGGTTTTCAAAATATTAGAGTTCTTACTAAATTTCAAAAAGGAGTTGAAATTTAGGATTTGTAGTTAGCAATTAGAATCATTATGTTATTATGATAGGATGATACTCATCCTATGATTTTCTTGGAAACAGGAAAACGACCTGTTTGAGTGAGGAATTTTGATTCAAGACGCAGTAACTGTAAGTACAACTCCGCCTACAGCATGGACAAAACGTTTTTGTCACATGGCATGTTTTTAAGAAATCATGAATTGATTTACATGATTTATATATGTTTATATTATGATGCATATGCTATGATAAGTTTAAGTAATGCTATGAAGTTATGTATGATAAGCTTATGTTATAATAAGTTATGCTATGAAGTTATGTTATGATAAGTTTATGCTATGATTTATGTTATGATGTTATGATGATTTATGTTATGATGTTATGATGATTTATGTTATGCGGTAATGATGAATTATGTAATGATGTTATGATAGTTTATGTTATGATATTTCAATGATTCATGTTATAATGTTATGGTGAATTATGTTTTATTATCGTGACATCACGAAGCATGTACACGAATATTAAATCACAAGGTAAAAATAAGATAAGACAAGCTAATGTTACCGACTTGCCACAAGGGCGGGTTTAAATGGTTTAGTTTATGGTTTGAGTTGGATTGGACTGGTCGCTTCCAGCCACTCCATAGCAATGTATCACGGTAAGTACACGTATGACATATAATGGAACGGAATCAAGTTATTATAAGAAAGCTATATTGATTCATAAGAAAGCATAATCGGTTCATGCATTCTTTTATTAAAATGTTTTGCGGATTGAATATTGTGCTTACTGGGCATAAGCTCACTATTTACGTTCATGCTGTAGGTAAGTAACCTACCAGTAATACTTGATGCAAGACTGTGGAGGGCTGGTGCTACAGACTGTGAAATGTGGGATGGACACTGCCACGAGTTTTGTAAAATTATGTTATGTAAAATATGTTTTGTAAAATATATTTGTATAATGTGTTATGTTATATTATGATATAATAAAGTGATAGTATGGGCAATGAATTGTTTTTAAGAAGAAAACAATTTTTAAGAAATTATTTTCAAGAACAAGTTAAGGAAAAATTTTCAAGTATGATGGCAAGCAAGTTGCCTCGTGTTGTACCGATCCGCACTAGGTCGGGTTTGGTCCACGATTTGCATATGATAGCTTTCAAATAAGGTTTAAAAGCTCGGTACTCGAATATGTACCTATACAAGTATGAGTATGAATTTAAAGTATGTGAATCAATAAGTAAGTAATGTAACGATCCCCATTCACGTGGTTGATCCTTTGAGTATGTATGAGGATAAGTTAAATTTCATGTATAAGTATAAGTATAAGATTAAGTCAAGTTTAAGTTTGAATTTAAAGTATAAGTTTAAAAAAAAAAAAAAAAAAAAAAAAATTTACTCTGGAAATTTCAGTAAGTTTAAGGCTATAAGAATTAAGTTAAGTAAGTACGATTTTTAGAAGACACGACCCGGCTTTGGGGGAGGTCGGGCCGTGTCAGAGATTGGTATCAGAGCAAGTTTCCTGCCATCCAGTTTCACAGTTCTGCCACCAGCGCCACAGTTTTGTAAGTTTGTTTTCTTACTCTGTTTTATGTATAGTAATTGTATGAGATTATAATGATAAAGACATGAACCTGGTGTTGTGTTAAACCCGGGTGTGACTAAAGAAGACCGTGAGGTTCCGTTGGCATTCCAAGGAATGGAGGAGGAGCCACGCATCTTCGATAAAGACCCAAGGAGTGACTACACGATGGATCAAAGTTGCGCAGCGGAAGTGTGGTGGATACCTTGGATAAGTTAAGTTTATGATGTGATATGATGAATCTCTAGTATGATACGATAAGTTATGATGTTTCCATGATAGGATATGATAAGAAAGGAATAGGCTTCGAGATTAGATATGCCTAATACCTCACCTTGGTATGGTGATAGCCAGAAAGTTTTCATTCTAAGGAATAGGATCAACACCATGGAAGTTAAGTTTTATGTTTCCAAAACTTTTACCCCATAAGAATAATATTAGATACGGGAAAAAGTTTAGTGGTGCCTTAGCTTTAAGGTAGCAAATAGGCAATGTACAAATGAGTTGGATGTTATCAACGATAATTTAGTAGACTATGATTATGACTATGAGTCTGATGAGAAGTTTTAGACTCCCCTTAGAGCTATGATTATGACTATGAGTCTGATGAGAAGTTTTAGACTCCCCTTAGAGCTATGATTATGACTATGAGTCTGATGAGAAGTTTTAGACCCTCCTTAGAGCTATGATTATGCATTTATGTTATGGAGGAAATGTGAGAAGCAAGAAGAGAAGCTTTTACCATCTAGCAAGTAGCTAGTTGATATGATATAAATATACTTTTACTGCATCACTTGAACAATATTATGATTTTCCAAGATTGGCTTTGAAAGAATTCAAATAAAATATTTGAATAAAAGATCTTATGTTTAATAGAACCCTCTCATTTTATGTAAGATGGCCGAATCCTTGAGGAAGAAATTCCAAGATAGGGGCTGTCATTAAAAGTAAAGGTTCCAAGATAGGAGCCATAGGCCAAATCCTTGAGGAAGCAAGTTCCAAGATGGGGGCCATAGGCCGAATCCTTGAGGGATGAGTTCCAAGAATGGGACGAGTTCCAAGATGGGGGCCATTATGAAAAGTAAAAGATTTTGATAATATAAAATCAAGTTTCAAGAAAGGAACTATTTTCAGAAAGTATACTGAATATATGATATGATATGATGTGTTTCTCAAATGTGGCAAGTTATATGATGTAACGCCCCGACTTCCCACGCCGGGTCGTCACCTTACTTACATACTGAACTTAAACTTGCGGAAAATTTGGGAGAAATTTTTTTTTTTTTTCTTTTAAATTTTATTTTAAAACTTTCAACTTGAACTTCATCCTCAAACTCATACTTACTGATAGGTACTTACTCGAGTACCGAACTTTCAAACCCTCCTTGAATGCCATCATAATCAAATGATAGACCAACCCGACTTAATGCGGATCGGTACCACATGAGGCAACTTGCTTGTCATACATTCGTAAACTTTGTCATTCATATTTAAAACATCATGAAAATATGAAAACCCTTTTTCATTACAACATATTTTATAGAGTATATTTTTTTCAAAGTCCGTGGCAGTGTCCATCCCACATTTCACAGTCCGCAGCACCAGCCTTCCACAGTATTGCATCAGAGATTGCTGGCAGGTTGCTTACCTACAGCATAGACGTAAGACGTGAGCTTTCGCTCAGCAAGTACAACTGTTACATCCGCGACGCAAAACACATATCATTATGCATGAACCAATTATGACCTCTTATGAATCAAATATGGATTCATAACTTAGCTTAGTTCTATTCCTTTACTTATCATGTGTGCTCGTACCGTGGTATATAGCCAAGGAATGGTTGAAGGCGGCAGTCCGTTTTAACTCAAACCATGAAACACAAAGTTTAACATGGAGTAGTTTAGGTAGCCATCCAATCCAACTCAAACCATGAACCATACCATTTAAACCCGCCTTTGTGGCAAGTCGGTACGACACAACATCTTATTTGTCTTGTTATTACCATGTGATTTAATATTAGTGAACATGCTTCATGATGTCACAATAATACAACATATAACATAACCTCATTCATAACATACTATGACATGCCATACATACCATAACATATCATACCATAATATCACATGACATAACATACCATAACATTACACACCATAACATATCATCACATGCCATAACATACCATCACATTAGGCAAGTAACAACAAAGGACCTATGCTGTAGGCGGAGTTGTACTTACCTCTCTTGCTATGTCCTGTGTAGTGCTGCTCCTTTTCTGAGTACAGCTGCAGGTTCCCTCCTGCTTGTTAAAGGACATAGGTGAGGTTCTAATTAGTATTGTGGAATGTTGGTGATCTAACCAACATGCCTACATTATCCTAGTTGTATGTCCTCGATACTAGATGTCTTACTGGGTTACAAATAGTAACCCTATTATTTTAAAAACAACCCAATATGGATTAATCTTGGTATCCTTTAGGGTTATCTTGACTAACCCTTAAGGTTAATTGTAGTCAAACTCTTGGTCAACCAAAGTCAATCTTTTGGTCAACTAAGGTCAACCCTATACGGGTCAAACTTGAGCTTTAGGTTTTGGCCCAGTAACTCGGATATCACTTCCGGTTATTACCCGTAATCATCTTGCTTACCCAATTTTTAGTTTAAAAATCTATTTTCCATTTCTTTGGAAACTTGGGTAAATTAACCTTAAAAAATCTTTTACTTAACCCATAAAATTCATATTTTTGAAATAGGTTTTTGTAAAATCATTTAGGGCTGGAAACTGCCTTTGGAACAGTTTCCCTAGTCAAAACAGTGGTTTTGGGGAAAGATACAATTTTTCCGATCTGTTTTTAGAAAATCCTGTGTAGGAATTTCTTGTTCCCTGCACAGTCTTTATAAAACCGTGTCAGTTTAAAGATCCATTCCGATTTTGAAAAAGTTGTCTTCACGAAAGTTGTAGCTCTCGAAAAATTCTAAAACTTTCGTGTTTTGAGAAAAATCCAGTTCGGCTTGCATTCTTGTCAGTTTTAATTTGAAACTGACTGATCGTGTGAACTAGGTCTGGGCAGACTAGTCTCGGATTGTTATAGAAACGGAGGCCATTGGAGCCTCAATTTGGAAAACTGTCCACGTTGCCCCCTAGGAAAAGCCCTTCGGAACAACTTTCATGTTTTAAGTTTCCTCTAATTCGGCCTCTAAAAGCCTTAAATTTCCACTTTCCCGAAACTGGCCAGTTTGGAATCCGAATTGGCAGTTTCGGTTGTTAAGTCCGGTTTACGTCCTATTTCGCGCAAACTACCTCAACCGAACTAGCGGGAGCTCTAATACACACATGCAGCGGTTTTCTAGCGTAAATTTTCTTTAATCACAATTTCTAACATCACCATGCAAATCTAATTGATATTGGATCAACTAAGTTGCATGATTTCGGTTGTACAAAACCTAACAAGCATACTAATTAAATTCTAGCAACCTAGCACAAAATTTATCATTCACCAATACTAGGGCAGATTGGGGACATTCATCATCATCACATATTAAGCACAAAAACCCTAGCAATTAATCAAACACCTAACATGCAAACATAAGCATATAACTATGCAAGCTTATAATCAAACCATCCACCCTTAATCACCTAATCAAGCACATACTAACTAAACTAGGGCAAGAAATTAGAATGGACTTATGTCCTTACAAAACCAACTTGAAACACAAATAAAATTCCAAATTGAACTCAATGGAAGGATTAGGGCTCAAGGAAGTTACCTTAGATCAAAGTTAGGGTTTGAAAATTGCAACTCCCCTTCCTCCCTTGCCTACGGCTTCCACCTAGTTAGGGACCCAAAAATTTTGGTTTGGCCTCAAGATTTGTCCTTCACCTAAGGCTTGGCCACACCACCCTTGTAACACCAAAAATTGCAGTTTTTCAACTACTTTCCCTTGCTCAAAACAGTGGCTGCCCTAGACCAAAAATGGTCTCAAAACTTGTTTTTGATCTTGTTTTCGGTTGATTGAATCAAACCCGAATTGACCCTAACTTTTCCCCTTAAAATTTTCGGTTTCTCTCTTGGTTCCCCTGCCCTTAATAATTCGGCAGCAAGCCTAGAAAAGGGCTGGAAAAATTTCTGAAACTCTCCCCTTAGCTTCCCCTTGCAAACCGAACACTAACCTAGGCTTGGCTTAGGAAAATTTTGATTTTTCTCACCTCTTTCTCTCTTCCTTGGCTGCTGATTTTCAAGAAGAAAATTGGCAAGAACCTCCCCAAATTTTTGAATAAAATGAATAAAGGTCACTCCTATTTATAGGCAAAAGGGAAACTTTTAAGAATTACATTTTGACCCCTAAATTTTTGAAAATTTGCCAAAAAGGCATGCTAGGTGGCCGGCCATATGCTTGGAGAACAAGAAAAATTTTTCTTCTAGAACAAGACACTTGTCATTCAAGGCTTGGTTCATGGAATTATGATGTCATAAATCAAAAATGGGATGATGTCATAAATCAAAAGGTAGGTGATGTCATCCTAAGGCCTCGTTTGGCTACTTTTTTGAAAAAGCAGTCCAATTTAAATCCAACACAGATATTTCCAATACTGTGTTCACTAATACACAGTATAATTCAGTACTGTTATACTTGACTGCAGTCCAAAATTTATCTGCGTAAAAATGGACTGTAAAAATTTTCTTCTTATTTCTGAAAGTCATTAGGACTTTAATATCCAACTTAGTGTGCTTTATTTTTCTAGGGTGGTCTCATAGCTTATTCTTGTTATTTTGTCCAAAAAGATAATTTTAGCAGTATATTTCCCATACTGCTTATCCTATTACTGTACAGTCATACCTTTGACTGTTCTTGGTCAACCCTTTGACTTTTTGGTCAACTTTGACCAACATGGAATCATGAAATTTCATCACGCCATTTTCCTTAAAATGCCTTATACTTCGCTCAGTAATCCTTCGTTGAGTCTCGTAGCTAATAAACCGAGAACTCAAACTTATACCGATATTCTATTCCAAACATGAGCTAGACTTAAATTTTCCTCATTTAAAGGAAATCTAGAGTCATAAAAATTCGGGTTATTACATCCTACCCTCCTTAAAAGATTTTCGTCCTCGAAAATTCGAATTATCCTGAGTAGCTTTTCTTCAAATCCACCATCAATCCATAACAAGTTACTATGGATTGAATAACTTGTTCATGTTCCCATTTTAATACCCTAATGGGATCATGTCTTTTATATAGAACCATAATCTTCTTTCTACATCATCATAATTCATTCCTCATACTCTCATGCTTTCATTTCATACCATCATACTTTCCTTTCATACTGCATCACAAGAATTATTTACATGAAAAACTGAGCAAGTATATTATATAACTTGCCATGTTTGAAAAGCATATATATAACTTTTCCATACTTTAAAAACATATCATATCACATAGCTTTTTCATATTTGAAAAGTATTTTGTGTTTTATTATCTTATCTTAACATGTGGGCCCATAGTGTACGTACCAAATGCGCGCAGCCTCCAGACAAAGCTAGGGTTTGCAAGGTCCCTAACAGTTCTGGGAATTTTATAAGCCTTTGCGATTTTACGAAAGGTCTTATAGTCTTGACCCTTCACGATCACGGACGGTCAAGATCACAACTGAAACATGTAGCCTCCACGATCACGGGAGGTTGGTACAACACCTTACTGTTACTTGTCTTTTTATGTATCTTAATATGTTCTTACATTTAAGATACTTTTTGGAATCTTTTCCAATTCAATCATGAAAATCAATAATAAATAGTATTATTGAAACATATTACTGCTCAAGTGATGCAATGAAAGGTATCCTTGTATCAACTAGCTGCTTGTTAGCTAGTAGAAACGTTCTTCTTGCCTTTAGCATTTCTTTTAAAGCTCAAAGGCATAATCATAGTTCTAAGGAATATCTAAAACTCCCAATCATCATCTCATAATTTCCATTACTTAAATGGTTGTCTACAGTCGACCTTAATCATCCATTATATGTCGACTTCAGGGTTGGTGCCATCGACCTTAACCTCGTTAACTTCATATCATCAAATCTCATAATCATCATTCTTATCATAAAAAAATCATAGCCTAATAAATTGTTGTTGGTAGCATATTGCTTATTTGTTACCCCCAAACTAAGGCATCCTCAAAATTTTCTCCATGTCCAATATTTCTCTTATGGAGCAAAAGTTTCACAATCAGGAAACTTAACTTCCATAATCTCAATCCAATTCCTTAAATGGAAATATCACTATACCCAAAATGAGGCGATAGGCTATCTAATCTTAGAGTCTACTCATTTCTTATTGCTATTCTAGCGATCATCATATCGTAAGCTTAGTTTATCCATCACGCTTCCACTGTGCGACTCTGATTTACTGGCAATAAAAGCCCATAAACTCGTTCGGATAAGCATGTCAGGCTGCAATATAGCTGACGTATCGTCTCATGTACATATCCTAGTACATCTTGATATCGCGGTAATACATGGGCGATCCTTGCTGTCATCAAGAAATCCATTTAGGAATCTCCTCTCAAGATCCTCTTGGCCAAGGCTCCTTGCACGAGCTTCCTTGACTAGACGTCGGCTCGACTGGCAAGCATATCCTGAAGATATGTCCCTGCATGACATAATCTGAAGAGGCTCTCCATATCGTGCATCCACTCCTTGAGTCTTATTGAAGATGCGAAGCTTCTCCTCCATTCCTCGGAATGCCAACGGAGCCTCGTGGTTCTCTTTAGTCCGACCCAAATTTAACACCAGGTACATGCCATTATAATAATCTTATAAAGCAAAGTAAGAAAACAAACTTACAAAACTGTGGCGCTGGCAGCAGAACTGTGAAATTGGATGACAGGAACTCTGCTCTGATACCAAACTGTAACGCCCCGACTTCCCACGCCGGGTCGTCACCTTACTTACATACTGAACTTAAACTTGCGGAAAATTTGGGAGAAATTTTTTTTTTTTTTTCTTTTAAATTTTATTTTAAAACTTTCAACTTGAACTTCATCCTCAAACTCATACTTACTGATAGGTACTTACTCGAGTACCGAACTTTCAAACCCTCCTTGAATGCCATCATAATCAAATGATAGACCAACCCGACTTAATGCGGATCGGTACCACATGAGGCAACTTGCTTGTCATACATTCGTAAACTTTGTCATTCATATTTAAAACATCATGAAAATATGAAAACCCTTTTTCATTACAACATATTTTATAGAGTATATTTTTTTCAAAGTCCGTGGCAGTGTCCATCCCACATTTCACAGTCCGCAGCACCAGCCTTCCACAGTATTGCATCAGAGATTGCTGGCAGGTTGCTTACCTACAGCATAGACGTAAGACGTGAGCTTTCGCTCAGCAAGTACAACTGTTACATCCGCGACGCAAAACACATATCATTATGCATGAACCAATTATGACCTCTTATGAATCAAATATGGATTCATAACTTAGCTTAGTTCTATTCCTTTACTTATCATGTGTGCTCGTACCGTGGTATATAGCCAAGGAATGGTTGAAGGCGGCAGTCCGTTTTAACTCAAACCATGAAACACAAAGTTTAACATGGAGTAGTTTAGGTAGCCATCCAATCCAACTCAAACCATGAACCATACCATTTAAACCCGCCTTTGTGGCAAGTCGGTACGACACAACATCTTATTTGTCTTGTTATTACCATGTGATTTAATATTAGTGAACATGCTTCATGATGTCACAATAATACAACATATAACATAACCTCATTCATAACATACTATGACATGCCATACATACCATAACATATCATACCATAATATCACATGACATAACATACCATAACATTACACACCATAACATATCATCACATGCCATAACATACCATCACATTAGGCAAGTAACAACAAAGGACCTATGCTGTAGGCGGAGTTGTACTTACCTCTCTTGCTATGTCCTGTGTAGTGCTGCTCCTTTTCTGAGTACAGCTGCAGGTTCCCTCCTGCTTGTTAAAGGACATAGGTGAGGTTCTAATTAGTATTGTGGAATGTTGGTGATCTAACCAACATGCCTACATTATCCTAGTTGTATGTCCTCGATACTAGATGTCTTACTGGGTTACAAATAGTAACCCTATTATTTTAAAAACAACCCAATATGGATTAATCTTTGTATCCTTTAGGGTTATCTTGACTAACCCTTAAGGTTAATTGTAGTCAAACTCTTGGTCAACCAAAGTCAATCTTTTGGTCAACTAAGGTCAACCCTATACGGGTCAAACTTGAGCTTTAGGTTTTGGCCCAGTAACTCGGATATCACTTCCGGTTATTACCCGTAATCATCTTGCTTACCCAATTTTTAGTTTAAAAATCTATTTTCCATTTCTTTGGAAACTTGGGTAAATTAACCTTAAAAAATCTTTTACTTAACCCATAAAATTCATATTTTTGAAATAGGTTTTTGTAAAATCATTTAGGGCTGGAAACTGCCTTTGGAACAGTTTCCCTAGTCAAAACAGTGGTTTTGGGGAAAGATACAATTTTTCCGATCTGTTTTTAGAAAATCCTGTGTAGGAATTTCTTGTTCCCTGCACAGTCTTTATAAAACCGTGTCAGTTTAAAGATCCATTCCGATTTTGAAAAAGTTGTCTTCACGAAAGTTGTAGCTCTCGAAAAATTCTAAAACTTTCGTGTTTTGAGAAAAATCCAGTTCGGCTTGCATTCTTGTCAGTTTTAATTTGAAACTGACTGATCGTGTGAACTAGGTCTGGGCAGACTAGTCTCGGATTGTTATAGAAACGGAGGCCATTGGAGCCTCAATTTGGAAAACTGTCCACGTTGCCCCCTAGGAAAAGCCCTTCGGAACAACTTTCATGTTTTAAGTTTCCTCTAATTCGGCCTCTAAAAGCCTTAAATTTCCACTTTCCCGAAACTGGCCAGTTTGGAATCCGAATTGGCAGTTTCGGTTGTTAAGTCCGGTTTACGTCCTATTTCGCGCAAACTACCTCAACCGAACTAGCGGGAGCTCTAATACACACATGCAGCGGTTTTCTAGCGTAAATTTTCTTTAATCACAATTTCTAACATCACCATGCAAATCTAATTGATATTGGATCAACTAAGTTGCATGATTTCGGTTGTACAAAACCTAACAAGCATACTAATTAAATTCTAGCAACCTAGCACAAAATTTATCATTCACCAATACTAGGGCAGATTGGGGACATTCATCATCATCACATATTAAGCACAAAAACCCTAGCAATTAATCAAACACCTAACATGCAAACATAAGCATATAACTATGCAAGCTTATAATCAAACCATCCACCCTTAATCACCTAATCAAGCACATACTAACTAAACTAGGGCAAGAAATTAGAATGGACTTATGTCCTTACAAAACCAACTTGAAACACAAATAAAATTCCAAATTGAACTCAATGGAAGGATTAGGGCTCAAGGAAGTTACCTTAGATCAAAGTTAGGGTTTGAAAATTGCAACTCCCCTTCCTCCCTTGCCTACGGCTTCCACCTAGTTAGGGACCCAAAAATTTTGGTTTGGCCTCAAGATTTGTCCTTCACCTAAGGCTTGGCCACACCACCCTTGTAACACCAAAAATTGCAGTTTTTCAACTACTTTCCCTTGCTCAAAACAGTGGCTGCCCTAGACCAAAAATGGTCTCAAAACTTGTTTTTGATCTTGTTTTCGGTTGATTGAATCAAACCCGAATTGACCCTAACTTTTCCCCTTAAAATTTTCGGTTTCTCTCTTGGTTCCCCTGCCCTTAATAATTCGGCAGCAAGCCTAGAAAAGGGCTGGAAAAATTTCTGAAACTCTCCCCTTAGCTTCCCCTTGCAAACCGAACACTAACCTAGGCTTGGCTTAGGAAAATTTTGATTTTTCTCACCTCTTTCTCTCTTCCTTGGCTGCTGATTTTCAAGAAGAAAATTGGCAAGAACCTCCCCAAATTTTTGAATAAAATGAATAAAGGTCACTCCTATTTATAGGCAAAAGGGAAACTTTTAAGAATTGCATTTTGACCCCTAAATTTTTGAAAATTTGCCAAAAAGGCATGCTAGGTGGCCGGCCATATGCTTGGAGAACAAGAAAAAATTTTCTTCTAGAACAAGACACTTGTCATTCAAGGCTTGGTTCATGGAATTATGATGTCATAAATCAAAAATGGGATGATGTCATAAATCAAAAGGTAGGTGATGTCATCCTAAGGCCTCGTTTGGCTACTTTTTTGAAAAAGCAGTCCAATTTAAATCCAACACAGATATTTCCAATACTGTGTTCACTAATACACAGTATAATTCAGTACTGTTATACTTGACTGCAGTCCAAAATTTATCTGCGTAAAAATGGACTGTAAAAATTTTCTTCTTATTTCTGAAAGTCATTAGGACTTTAATATCCAACTTAGTGTGCTTTATTTTTCTAGGGTGGTCTCATAGCTTATTCTTGTTATTTTGTCCAAAAAGATAATTTTAGCAGTATATTTCCCATACTGCTTATCCTATTACTGTACAGTCATACCTTTGACTGTTCTTGGTCAACCCTTTGACTTTTTGGTCAACTTTGACCAACATGGAATCATGAAATTTCATCACGCCATTTTCCTTAAAATGCCTTATACTTCGCTCAGTAATCCTTCGTTGAGTCTCGTAGCTAATAAACCGAGAACTCAAACTTATACCGATATTCTATTCCAAACATGAGCTAGACTTAAATTTTCCTCATTTAAAGGAAATCTAGAGTCATAAAAATTCGGGTTATTACATATGAAATACTTGCTAAACTTTTTACGTAAATAGTTCTTATGATGCAGTTTAAAAGTGAAAGTATGATGAAAGTAAGTAGTAAGTATGATGAAAGTAAGTATTAAGTATGATGAAAGTATGCAGTAAGTATGATGAAAGTTATATAAGTATGAAAGTATGATGATATGATGACATGTAGTATGAAAGTACGTAAGTATGAAAGTTACGTAAGTATGAAAGTATGATGATATGATGACATGTAGTATGAAAGTATGTAAGTATGAAAGTTATGATAGCATGATAGTACGAAAGTTATGAAAGTATGAAAGTATGAGGGGATGATGAGATATGAAAGTAAGATTATGGTTCCTTATAAGAGGTATGATTCCATTAAAGTATTAATTGGGAGCATTAGAACTGGAACCACTAAATTTTCGAGGACGAAAATTTTTTTTAAGAGGGGTAGAATGTAATAACCCGAAATTCTGATGAACTTTTGATTTCCATAGATATAAGGAAAATCTAAGTTTGAAGCTTATATGTTGATATGAAACTCAAGATATGAGTTAAATATCAGTTTATGTTTGAGTTCTCGTTTAAATTAACTACGAGACTCAATAGTAGTTTACTTAGTTAAGCATGAGACCTTTTGAGAAAAAGGGCATAATAGGAATTTATGATTTTATGTCGTCAATGTTTGACTAGATTGATCTAAGATTTGACTGAGATAGTATTTTGTATTGCAGTGTAATTAATAATATGGAAAATTATACTGTAATAAACTGTCATTACGAATAAATAAGCAAAAATAAGATTTAAGACCATCCTAGAAAAGTTTAGGACAATGGTCCGGTTTAATTATGCTGTTATTAGTTGAAAACAGTATTTGAAATGGATTACATTTAGGAGTTAAGCCAAACAAGGCCTGTAAGGATGACACCTCTGATGACAAGTGTCATTGCTATGATTGGTCACCTCACAGGGACCAAAATGCAAATATTTTATATTTAGGGGTCAATTTGCAATTTTAAGAAAAGTTCATGATTTTAGAGCTAAAAAGTCTTCTAAGGAAGAATTTAGTAAGAATTTGATGTTTTAAGACTTAACCATAACCGGCCAATTCATAGGGACCAAAGTGCAAATATTTTGCCTTTGGGGGCCAATGTGCAATTTTGGAGAAAATTGTAGATTTATCAGCAATTATGTAAATTTCTGAATCAAGGACTTTTTAAGTAAAGTTTCTTAGTTTAATTAAGTCAATGATCCAATTCTAGTTTAGTTAGTTTGGTTGGAAACCAAGGAAGACAAGTTAAGATTGAATTTGGTAACTCTAGCTAGAACCAATCACATTGTTCCATGTGTCGTCATGAGAACCGACCACATCATGGCTTCTTGAGCAAGGGATCTTGTTTTGAGAAGTATTATGCAAATTAAAAGATTTTAAGTATCATTAGAAGTTTACAAATCATGTCCTAAGTTTAGTAACTAAGCATACTAGCTTGTGTGACTAAGTGTGATTTTCCACATGGTACTAGGTACTAGGGCCGGCCACCTTAGTGGTTCAATGAGCAAAAAGTTTGCTCTTAAGAACCAATATGCAATTGTGAAAATTAAAGTTTCACTAGAACTTGACATCTCATGATTTTAGGTTGATGACTAAGCAATACTAGCCTTGTTTACTTGGCTAGTTAGACCAACCAAAATTCACCACCTATGACCGGCCAATACAAGAAAGAAACATGTGTGTATGTAGCTTTGATGAGTCAACCAACTAGCCTTGATGAATACACCTTCCTAGCCTTGCTTATTTGGCTAGCAATGGCTAGCACACCTCACCACCTAGGGCCGGCCATCACATGAAGAAAACACCTCATGGACTAGCTTTGGTGAGCAACCCTCCTAGCCTTGCTCACTTGGCTAGCTAAGGTTTGTCAAGTCATCACCCTAAGACACCTAAGAACCGGCCACCTTAAGGGCAAGACACATCATGTTCATAGTCTTGGTGAGTAAGCTCTTAGCCTTGCTTACTTGGTTAGCTAAGACATTGCCAACACATCACCTAGGGCCGGCCACCATAAGGAAGAAACACCTCATTCCCTAGCTTTGATGAGTAAGTCTTCTAGCTTGGCTTACTTGGTGAACAAGAACAAGCCACATGTCCCAAAACATGGCTGGCCTCACAAGGAAAAGACACATTGCAACCTAGCCTTGATGAGTAAGCCATTAGCTTTGCTTACTTTGTTAGCTAGAACAACCAAATGGTGCCACCTAGGGCCGGCCATCACAAAAAGAAAACACCTCATGCTTCTAGCTTAGGTGAATCAACCCATCTAAGGCCAGCCACCTTGAGAGCTTGACACCTCACATCATAGCTTAGGTGAGTAAGTTCACCCTAGCTTAGCATACTTGGTTCATGGAACCATGATGAACCACCACCTCATGCTTTCTAGCATTGCTTGGTAAGCATGCTAGGCTTGCTTATTGGTTAGCTAGAGCAAGCACAAAGTGCCACCCAAGGCCGGCCAACCTAGGAAAAGGACACCTCAAGGGTCCTAGCCTTGCTTAGCAAGCTTCCCTAGCTTTGCTATTGGCCAAATGTTGCAAGCATGGCCGGCCACCACATAGGGTCCAAGAAGAAAATATGATTCTTATAAGGGCTAGTAAGCAATTTCAGAAGTTTATGCTTCACCTATAAATAGGTGAAGGTTCTCTCATTGTGTTTTGTTAGCCAACACACACACAACTGCACATACTCTCTAGTTTCTGCCCTTAGGTGCCGAGCAAAGAGAGGAGAGAAAAGAAAGAAAAGAAAACTAGAGAAAAGTTTTCGGTTTAGTAAATGTGAGGAAAAATTTTTAATACCCTAATTTAAGAATTCCATCAGTGGAACTTGAGGTAAATCTTTTTATCCTCTAGTTCTTTATGCAAGTTTTAGTTAAGATTTAAGTGTATGTTCAATATGTATGAGCATGAGTTCATTTTGTTAAGTTTCATGCACTAGGGTTTTGTTTCGTTTGATTAGGGTTTGTAATTGGACGGTTTTTCGGAAAACAAGATTTTGAGGCCTTTAGAGGCCGAATCTTGAAAAAGTCAAAACTACAAAGTTGTAGAAAAGGGAAAATCCTAGGGACTAATGCGGACAGTTTTTGGAAATAAAGCCTTTAAGACCTTTATTTTTATAAAACTCCGAGACTGAGAATTCCTGGGCAGGCCAGACTCAGTGTGCACGGCCAGTAGGTTTTAACCTCAAAAATGATTAAGTTAAGGACAGAACTGGATTTTGAGTAAAGAACCAAAGTTATAGTATTTTTCGAGATCTACAACTTTCATGAAGAAAGTTTTCTCAGATTTTAAACAGAATTTAAGATAAAAATTTATCATAAAAACAGTACAGGAAGTGAGAAAATCCCTGCACTAGATTTGTGAGAAAAGAACTAAACTTTATGAATTGATTTTAAGCCCGGTTTTCAAAATATTAGAGTTCTTACTAAATTTCAAAAAGGAGTTGAAATTTAGGATTTGTAGTTAGCAATTAGAATCATTATGTTATTATGATAGGATGATACTCATCCTATGATTTTCTTGGAAACAGGAAAACGACCTGTTTGAGTGAGGAATTTTGATTCAAGACGCAGTAACTGTAAGTACAACTCCGCCTACAGCATGGACAAAACGTTTTTGTCACATGGCATGTTTTTAAGAAATCATGAATTGATTTACATGATTTATATATGTTTATATTATGATGCATATGCTATGATAAGTTTAAGTAATGCTATGAAGTTATGTATGATAAGCTTATGTTATAATAAGTTATGCTATGAAGTTATGTTATGATAAGTTTATGCTATGATTTATGTTATGATGTTATGATGATTTATGTTATGATGTTATGATGATTTATGTTATGCGGTAATGATGAATTATGTAATGATGTTATGATAGTTTATGTTATGATATTTCAATGATTCATGTTATAATGTTATGGTGAATTATGTTTTATTATCGTGACATCACGAAGCATGTACACGAATATTAAATCACAAGGTAAAAATAAGATAAGACAAGCTAATGTTACCGACTTGCCACAAGGGCGGGTTTAAATGGTTTAGTTTATGGTTTGAGTTGGATTGGACTGGTCGCTTCCAGCCACTCCATAGCAATGTATCACGGTAAGTACACGTATGACATATAATGGAACGGAATCAAGTTATTATAAGAAAGCTATATTGATTCATAAGAAAGCATAATCGGTTCATGCATTCTTTTATTAAAATGTTTTGCGGATTGAATATTGTGCTTACTGGGCATAAGCTCACTATTTACGTTCATGCTGTAGGTAAGTAACCTACCAGTAATACTTGATGCAAGACTGTGGAGGGCTGGTGCTACAGACTGTGAAATGTGGGATGGACACTGCCACGAGTTTTGTAAAATTATGTTATGTAAAATATGTTTTGTAAAATATATTTGTATAATGTGTTATGTTATATTATGATATAATAAAGTGATAGTATGGGCAATGAATTGTTTTTAAGAAGAAAACAATTTTTAAGAAATTATTTTCAAGAACAAGTTAAGGAAAAATTTTCAAGTATGATGGCAAGCAAGTTGCCTCGTGTTGTACCGATCCGCACTAGGTCGGGTTTGGTCCACGATTTGCATATGATAGCTTTCAAATAAGGTTTAAAAGCTCGGTACTCGAATATGTACCTATACAAGTATGAGTATGAATTTAAAGTATGTGAATCAATAAGTAAGTAATGTAACGATCCCCATTCACGTGGTTGATCCTTTGAGTATGTATGAGGATAAGTTAAATTTCATGTATAAGTATAAGTATAAGATTAAGTCAAGTTTAAGTTTGAATTTAAAGTATAAGTTTAAAAAAAAAAAAAAAAAAAAAAATTTACTCTGGAAATTTCAGTAAGTTTAAGGCTATAAGAATTAAGTTAAGTAAGTACGATTAAGAAGACACGACCCGGCTTTGGGGGAGGTCGGGCCGTGTCAAATTGGGAGATAGTCCTTGAAGTCAAGCTATTTTTCTCCTTGGTCCCTATGTGTTGGCCGGCCATGCTTCACCCAATTTGCCAAGCAAGCCAAGCTAGGGTTGCTTACTCATCAAGGCTACATTTTGAGGTGGCACATCCTTGGTGTGGCCGGCCCTAGGGTGATGTGTGCAAGCCTTGGCTTGCCAAGGAAGCTAGGCTAGGCAACCTAGGGTGTGTCAATGTCTTGGCTATCCATGTGAGCAAGGCTAGAGTAGCTTACTCACCCTAGCTACAAAATGATGTGTCATTCACTAAGGATGGCCGGTCTTGGTGTTGGCTTAGCAAAGCCTTGGCTTGCCAAGTAGGTGGAGCTAGGTTTGCTTACTCACCAAGGCTAGGCCATGAGATGTCATTTCCTCATGGTGGCCGGCCTTGGTGTGGTGGCTTAGGCAAACATGAGCTTGCCAAGTGAGCAAGTCTAAGGATGACTTACTCACCAAGGCTACACCACGATGTGTCGGTTCCTTGGATGGTCGGCCTTGGGTGCCTAGGTGTGCAAGCCTTGGCTTGCCATGGGTGCAAGGCTAGGGGTGACTAAGCCAAGCTATCACCTAGGGTTTCTCCCCTATGTGGCCGGTTTTGGTGTAACCAAGTGAGACAACATTGCTAAATGTGTCTTAACATAAAATCAACCAACCATACTAAAGTGTTAAAACACTAAACTTAGGGTTTGATTTGTAAACTTCTATTAACACTTAAAATCTTCTAATTTGCATAACCTTTTTCAAGAACAAGGTTACTTGCTCATCAAGCCATGACGTGGCCGGTTCCCATGGTGACACATGGCATAATGGGATTGGTTTTAGCTAGAGTTTTCAAAAACGATCTTAACTTGACATCCTTGATTTCCAACCAAACTAACTAAACTAAAAATGGGTCATTGACTTAATTGAACTAAGAAACTTTACTTAAGGAGTCCCTGGTTCAAAAATCTACATAATTGCTGATAAGTTTACAATCTTTTTCAAAATTGCACAATGGCCCCTAAAGGCAAAATATTTGCACTTTAGTCCCTATGACTTGGCCAATTTTTTTGTTAAGCCTTTAAACATCAAGTTTTTACTAAATCCTTCCTTAAAAGACTTTTTAGCTTCAAAATCATAAAACTTTTCTTAATTTGCAAATTGACCCCTAAACATAAAATATTTGCATTTTGGTCCCTGTGAGGTGACCAATCATAGTAATGACACTTGTCATCAGAGGTGTCATCCTTAAAGGTCTGGTTTGGCTTATCTCCCAAATGCAGTCCTTTCGTAAAATAACATAAAATCATAAAGCATAAACTTACACCTTTTTCTTTTAACAAAAAGGTCTTAAACTTGCATAACTAACTTATTTGAATCTTTTAACTAAAGATTCAACAACTTTTCATAGAAACATATCATACATATAACATAAACAGACTTTGATTCTTAACAAAAGAAATCATAAGTTTACAAACAAGTTGGTTATTACACGTCTCCTGCTGTTGTTCCCTCAATTGTCGTTGCAAGGTAGCTACTATGTTTGCAAGATCAGGTTCTTGCGGAATAGGGTTCGCTCTTGTACGTGGGCGTGACATCTTCTATTTCTTATCTAATCACGATAAAGATATTGTTATACTTCAAATATCTTTTCATTCATTCATATCTCATCATAAAATTTTATTATGAACAATACTTATTCATCATATCATATCATAATACTATATCTGATCATATCATAGATCGTATTATCACATCATATCATAATATACTAATACATCTTATTGATTTTATAATTTACATATCTTACATTCCATCATAACCCATAATTCGTACATACTTACATACATACATATTTATCCATACTATCATGTACATATCCTATACTTGCTATATATATATATATATATATATCAAATACAAGATAGAAGTGACTATCACTTGTCTATCACACGTATATACTATTTTACACCTAAATTATCTACTCTGACGTTACATCGGAGAATACATCTCAGTCTTCATCAACAAACAAGATTTCCTCCGGATCGTCCTCCATATTTACTTCTTCCTCTTCTTCGTTATCTAGAACGATTTCGTGAGGATCCTCTTGAAGTTCAGGCTCGTCAGGAATTTCTTCAAGATTCATGGCATCAGCATCCTCTTGTGGAGGAATCTCCTGAAGTGGTATCGCCGGAATAGGGTCTTCTGGCAATACTGGACCCCATTGGAAGGGTGGCTCTTCCACATCATTAATATTGACTGGCACTTGGATGTTGTTTTCGACTAGAGCATCCGCTTGAACCATATGAGCTATTAATTCAGCTTCCATGATGTCATTAATCATGTGTTCCATTGTCATTCCTATTACCGGTGCCTGGACATGTTCCCTGACGTCGGGAGGTAGTCCTTCCCTGAGCAGTTGCAGTGCTCGAAACTCTGGATCGCCAAAATCTGGAATGTGAGGCAACATAGCCTCTTGAAATCTTCGACAGTAATGGCCCATCGATTCTCCTGGATAAGCATGCCAATCGTAAACATAGTTAAGATATCGGACAAGGTTCATGTCGCGATAAATATCTGGGTCTCGATAGTGCATGTCAGCGTTTTCCTCTAGTGGAGGTCCAAAACGAGCAATGATGATATTGTAGAAGTTTTCCTATGATCCTCCTTGAGCTTCCTGTTCTCCTAACGTTCTCCACCATAGTCTAGCATCTACTGCTAGACAACGACTTGCCAATGATACTTGTAGATGGGGCGGAATATGACATATTCGAAATATAGACTCCATATCATGAAGCCATGCTGTTAGTGTCACGGTTCGTCTAGTCCCATCCAATATTAGCGGAGACATCATGAAAAACGCGTAAGCTGCACCTCGATCTTCGTCCATTGTCCTCAAATCTAGATTATACAAATTCTTATAAATTCATAATATAAATACGAAATATTTTAACTTACAATGACTGTGGCGCAGGCAAGCAAACTGCGAAACCGAAAGGTAGGACCTCTGCTCTGATACCAACTCTGTAATGACCCGCCTAATGTAGGCCGTTACCATACTTACTTGATAATATGCAAAAATTGGGACTAAATTTTTTTTTTCAACTTACAAACGATATATATATATATATATATATAACTTTGAAATTGGGATCACTCGCAGTAATCACTTACATATATATATATATATATATATATGTACATAAACTTATTTACTTATCATAATTTTGTACTTAGATATAACATAATCAAAATAAACATGGCGGAACTTAACAACATGCGTCGCAGTTTCCAATCCCACAGTTTCACAGCTTTGCATTGCCACACTCCACCGTCTTGTATCATGTACTGCCATAAGTTTGCTTTCCTACAGCATAAACTTAAATTATGAGCTTTCGCTCAGCAAGCACAACTGTTAATCCGCAAAACATTTCATAAATCATAATGCATGAATTCATTATGCTATCATTATGTTGTCTTAACTTAACATAATTTTAGGGCCCTTACATAACATAAGTGTACGTACCGTGGCGCGCTGCCATGGAGTGGTTGGGGTGGCCAGTCCTATCCAACTTAAACCATGGACCAAACCCGACCTAGTGCGGGTCGATACGACACAAGGTAACTTGCTTGCCATTATATTTAAAAGTTTTTCTTTAACTTGTTCTTGCTTTAACTTAATGGAAAATCAATTCATATAAATAGTTTCTTTCTTGAAACCAAATTCTTATTCTTACCGAGTGACTTATTCTTAATGAGCATGCTTCGTGATGCCATAATAGCAAAATATTCATCATATAAAAATACATGCTATACATTCTTCATAAACATTTCAACATGAACTTGAAAGCCATAAACATATATCATACTCATATCTTCTTGAACATGAAAGCCATAAACATTAAACATATATCATACTCATATCTTCTTGAACTTGAAAGTTATAAATATTTATCATACTCATATCACTATGAACTTGAAACATATAACAAAAACATTTTCGTTTATGCTGTAGGCGGAGTCGTACTTACCAGTTACTTTGCACCTTGAATTAAAATATTCCACTTAAACAGGTTGCTTTCCTGTTTTCAATAAAATCATAGGATAAGAATCATCCTATCATAATATCACAAATAACTCTAGTTACTATCCTATTACAAAACACAAACCCTAAAACTCAACTCCTTTTTGAATTTAGTAAGACTCTAAATTCTGAAAAACTGTGTTTAAATAAATTTTTGTTCTTTTTCTTACAAATCTATTTTAAATTTGAAAAAGTTTTCTTCATGAAAGTTGTAGATATTGAAGTCTCCTACAACTTTTGTTTTTAATTCAAAAGTCAATTCTGTCCATAACTTGCTTGTTTTATCCTTTGAAAATTCTTCGACCATAATTACAATTTCATAACTTGGTCTCGGGTTTTTTTGTAAAAACAAGGATCTTAAAGGCCTTATTTTCAAAAACCTTCCGCGATATCCCTAGAATTTTCCCTCCTCTACAACTTTGCAGTTTTAACTTTTTTAAGATTCGGCCTCTAAAGGCCTCGAAATCTTGTTTCCAGAAAAACTGTCTAGTTATAAACCCTAATGACACATACCAAAATCCTTGTGTTATGAAACTTAACAGAATGAGCTCATGTTCATACATATTGAGCATAAACTTAAATCTTAACTAAAACTTAAATGAAGAACTAGAGGATAATAATTTTTACCTCAAGTTCCACGGATGTTGGTCAAGATTATGGTTTTGAAATTTTCTTTACACTAATCTAACACCAAACCGAAAACTCTCTCTCTTTCTTTTCTCTTCTTAAATTTTCGGCCCTATAGGGAAGAACTAGGGAATGAGCTTTTTGCTTATGTTTGCTAACAAAATGCAACGAGTCCACCTTCCCTTATTTATAGGTGAATCAACTAACTTTTTAGGATTGCCTATTAGCCCCTAAGAGCAAAATATTTGCTCCTTACTTCCTATGTGGTGGCCGGCCAAGTATGTCTTATTTTTGCCAAGTAGCAAAGCTAGGGAAGCTTGCTAATCAAACCATGAGGTGTCCTCTTCCTAGGTTGGCCGGTCTTAGGTGGAGCCTTAAGCTTGCTCTTGCTAACCAATAAGCAAGGCTAGCATGCTTACTAAGCAAGGCTAGAAAGCATGAGGTGTCAAGTGCTAAAAGATTCATATTATTGTAAATTACCCATTGATCCTTAAGAGCAACATATTTGCTCATGATCCTTATGTGGTGTGCAAACCTTAGCTAACCAAGTATGCAAGGCTAAGACCTTACACACCAAGGCTAGGAACATGAAGTGGCATCACCTTGTGATAACCGGCCTTAGATGTCAAGTTGCGGGAGTTCTAGCTAGCCTAATAAGCAAAGCTAAAAATTTTGCTCATCCAATCTAGAACACAAGGTGTCCATTGCTTATGATGGTCGGTCCTTAGGTGGTGAGTATGCAAGCCTTAGCTAGCCAAGTAAGCAAGGCTACTTTGCTTACTAAGCAAAGCTACTTTGCTTACTAAGCAAAGCTAGGTTATGAGGTGTCAATCTCTCCTAGCAACACTTATTCCTTTATTTGCTTACTAGCCCTTAAAAGTACAAAATTTATTTGCATATCACATAAGGTGGCCGGCCATAGAATGCCAAACATAGAAATTGGTTTGTGAAATCACAAAACCTAGCCAACCAAGCATAGTTAAAGTGCTTAATTACTAAGTCTATGCCAAATTTTAATGATACTTTAATTTTTACAAATTGCAAGTACATCCTTAATAATAAGAACACTTGCTCATGAAATGGCCGGTTCCAAGATATCCATGTGGAAGAATAGGATTGGTTGAAATTAAAATTTGGAATCATCCAATCCTAACTTATTTCTTAATTTCTAACTAAGTTAGCTAAACTTGTATTAGATCATTGGCTTAGTTGAACTAGGAAATTTAACTTAAAAAGTCCATAGTTCCAAAATTTTACATATTTGCTTTTAAGTCCATAATTTTCTCCAAAATTACACATTGGCCCCTAAAGGCAAAATATTTACATTTTAGTCCCTATGAGGTGGCCGGCTAAGGTTAAGCTTTCAATCATCAAATTCTTGCTAATCCTCCTCTAGAGAACTTTCTTAGCTTCTAAAAATTAATAATCATAAACTTTTCTTAAATTTGTAAATTGACCCCTAAACATAAAACATTTGCATTTTGGTCCCTGTAAGATGAACGGTTTTGGCAATGACACTAGTCATCTATTAAAAATGAAATCCCATACTATTAAGACCTCGTTGACATATCTTCTAAATGCAATCCATTTTCATACTATCATAGATACTTAATTACTGTTTTGAACTGTCACAGTATGTTGATACTGGACCATTGTCCAGAACTTATCTGAACCGTGTATAAGATTTTTCTTAAGATTAGGAAAAATCATAAATCATAAACTTGACTTTCATAACAGAAGGTCTTAAACTTACATAAATAAATTATCGAATCCTTCAACCAAGAATTCAATAATTTTTTTGATAAAACCTAACACATAAACATACATAACACATAATTTAATTCTTAAGAAAAGAAATCATGAACTTGTTAGAAGATTGGTCATTACACTTTCTTCCATTCATATCCTATTATTCACATCATAGCATATCGTACTTAATCATATCGTAAAGCATTATACAGAAATCCTTTGGGATTTCTTCATAGCATATCGTATCATAAATTTATCATAAACTTATCATAAATACTTTTTATCATGATATCATAATCATAATATCATAATCATCATGGTATTAATTTCATATATAAACTTATCATTTTATACATTTTTTTCAAAAATACATCATATACACTACATACATAGTCAAAATGGGATGGAAGTGTCTACCACTTTACCATCGTTCCTATCCTATATACAATCCTAACGTCAAGAAGAATAAAAGAACAAAAATCTGACTTAGATCTAAACTATCTATTCAGTCGTCACGTCGGAAAATACATCCCAATCCTCATCATCGAACGGAATCTCCTCAGGATCCTCCTCCTGCTCCTCGAGATCTTCTAGCTCCTCCTCCTCCATATCCTCAAACTCTTCCCACTCTTCTGGTTCCTCATCATCGCTCTCGATGAGTATTACCGAAGGATCTTCAGGGTTTTCCCCTGGATGGACTGGAGCATCAGCAGGATCCATATCGTCATTATCCGGTCCGGCCTCTACCTCCTGCGGAGGAATCTCCTGAAGTGGGATCGCTGGAATAGGATCCTCGGGTATAGCCGGAATTCCCTCGAATAACGGCTCTGGAATCCCAGCGTCGTCGACTGGATCCACATGATATACATCCTCAGGGTCGGCGACCTGTACCATGTATGCTACTATCTCTGCCTCCATAATAGCATCTATCATGTCCTCTAATGATACTCCTATCTCTGGAGCTGGAACAAAATACTTAATCTCCGGTGGTAGCCCGTCCCTGATGATGTACAATGCCCGCCACTCCGGATTGACAAGCTCCTGAGGAATATAGGGCAACATTTCTTCTCGGAACCTATGGCAATAGTGGCCGATGGACTCATTCAGGTAGGCGTGCCACTCCGCAACAAAATCGAGATATTGCCTTCAATGCATATCACCGTAGATATCCGGGTTGCGGTACGGCGCGTTGGCCCCCTTGTCAGCTAGAGGCCCATATCGTGCTATAATCCGGGCAAGGAAATCCACCTATGGTCCTCCGTGAATAGCCTGGTCCCCCTGCACTATCCACCATAGTCTAGCGTCTCCGGCAAAACACCTACTTACTAATAAAACCTGGAGATGGGCTTCGATATGGCATATTCTGAAAATCGTCTCCATATCAAATAGCCATCCCACTAACGATACTGTTCACCGAGCTCCATCAAATAGTAAATGTCGCAGCTCGAAAAATGCCATAGCAGCATCTCGATCCTCGTTCATATCTCGAACCATATAATGGATCTACCAAATTACATGTACATAATAAATATAAATGCACTAAAATAACTTATACTTACAATGACGGTAGCGCTGGCAGGCAGTGTTGGGTTTTAATTTGCCCTAAGGATAGAAAATCAATATTAGGGATTTTCTGTAAATATGACATTTTGATATTAATAAGAGGATGTTATTCATGTTTAATAAGTTGTGTCCTATTTACTTTCATTAGTTGATTGTATGGTTATTTTGAGCAAACATAAAATACTCCTTAGCTGTTGGTAATATATCGGATTACCATATGTATACGGGGTATACATAGAAGACGTGGTAATTTGATAACAGTCTAAATAAATAGTCCGCAATCGATGGAATAAGATTTGGGGATCTTATTCATGATAAGATTGTAAAGGTTGTTTACTTCCTTGGAGGGATGGTTTGTCTTGACCATCGGATAGGTTCCGAGTAGAAACTTTAATGTATACCAGTATTGAGGTATGACATTGGACTGGACCTAAAGTGTTAATTGATTTGGTTTAACAATTCCGTTTATAAGAATCAATAACACTTTGATTATTATCCTGCATTAATCTTAATCCTGAAATGATTACTTGAGTTCGTATCCATGACTTATGTACTTTAATGCACTATAGGTGAGACACTATTAATTCATGGTCAATATACTTGTGTTTTGGGTGCATGACTTGTGGATGGAGAAATCAAGATTCATAGATACGGAATCCATAGCTATCTTAATGATAGTAAATGTTATCTACTTAAAGGCATTATTCGGGGATTGAAAGATAGTATAACAACATCTTGGCCATAGGTTTACTTTGTGTTCTCTGGTGGTTTACCAATTGTATGGTTTTACAATTGATGATTCTTTCAATAGAGAATAATAGAACTTTAAGTTAAAATGATTGAAAATGTAAAACGGAAAAAGTCCTTAATTCAATCATGGATAACATATGGGGATTAAGCAAGCGATGAATAAATCATGGAAGAAGCGCTACGTTAGAGAGCTTTCGTAATACGGTATGTAAACAGGAGTTCAGCTTCAAACTTTTAGTGGAATAGTATTGAAGTTGATAATTGATGAATAATTAATCTGGGATTAATTTTTCACAATTATAGGAGCCTCTTTACATATTTCCATCGGGTCCCTCTATTAGCTCATATAGTTCCGTATAGCGTCTCGGGATTTGTTCCTAATGAGATCGGTAAATTTAAATAGAATTTAGTAATGTCTATTAAGACATGATACTCTCTAACATGCAATCCAGAAAGGATTGGACATGTGAGATTTGTGTAGACAAATAATATGATTTGTCAACATAAGATTGGTTAATTGAATTTTGAAATAAGATTGTGTTTGAATTATTTAATTTTGGAAAACAAAATTTTCTCTCCTAATCTAAATATGGTGCACGGTTTTTAGATAGGTGGAGGGAAGAAAATTTTGTTTCAAAATTATTCAAATATATTCCTAACATTAAATTATTAATTGATTTAAATAATGGAGATTATTTGATGGATTTTTCTTTCCTTAAATTGATGTGCACGGTTTTATGTGAGGAAAGAAAATTTGAAATATTCCATTGATTTAAATTAATTAATATGGTTGATGTTGTATGGAAAATATTTAATTCAAATAAGTGAATCATATTTAAATTCAAAAAGGGTTTAAAAGGAATTTGAATCTAGATAGGACTAGGATCTTTTGACTAGTCTAGATTCTTGATTTAAATTTGAACCACTAATCAAGATTTATCTCAAAGTGGCCGAATTTTTTGAGGATTGATTTCCTCTTGGAAAAACGTTTTTAGGTTCAATGAATCTAGTCCTAAAGTTGTATGATCTTTTGATTCAAAATTTATCTAGAAAAATAATAATTAATTATTTTTTAAAGGAGATAAATTTTGAAAAGGATTGGACTTCTATATAAAGGCTAGGAATTCTTGAAAAACAAAATTTTTGGTCATTCACAAAGAGGAAAAACGTTTTTGAGAGTGAGAAGAAAAATAATTTGGGTTTCTTCCACATCATAAAATTCGGCTATCTTGTGAGAGAGAAAAAGAGAGAAAATTCCATTGAATCAAAATTGTGAGGAAGGTTAAACCGAGTGATAATTTTCATAGGTGGTTAACCGGTTCCTGTTTTGCAGTTTTGAAGAAAGAAGTTGGATAATATTCTCAACGAGGAACATCGGAATTGAGAAGGAAGGATCTAGACTTCGGAAAGCAACACCGGTCACTTGGATTCATAGAACGTGTGCCCACATACACTCTGAGACGTGAAACTCGAGAATAATAGAGAAGACACGTTGGTCAAACGCTCTAGCAATTCCGGAATCCAAGAAATAAGGTACGCTTGATCATGAATTTAATTTATTGTTATATACATCATGAGCTTCTTTTCCGAATCGGCATAAAAATTTTAAAACTTCCGCTGCGCCGTAACTCTGATATCGGATCCGATTTTTCCAACAATTGGTATCAGAGCCAACTCATGATTATGTATATAACATAAATTATTTGATCGAATAAATTTCTCTCTATGCATTAATGAAATATTTTAGAGAGTTGGCACTCTAGGTTTTATTTTGAGTATGTTAAATATATTATGAATGGATGTATGGATGAATGAATGCTTTATATTATTTTTATAATATATGAACTTGTTCATTTTTGCCGGTCATGATTCCATAGAGGTTAGAATTTGTATCTAGATTTTTCAAGTGTAATAGATGCGGTCTATTATCACCGCTAGGTCGTTCTTTCAATTCCTAGAATTTTTGTAAGCCGGAAACGGCGTAGGAATTTTTTTGTAAAATTCGGGCTACAATGGATTCAAGGAGATTGAAGATGAACGAAGGTATGTAAATTTTCAAAGGATGTGATTTTTTGTTTTTTGGAATTTTTTTTAATTAAAAAACGTTTTTTATTAATAAAATAAAAAAATAATAATAAATAAAATCACAGAATCCTTTTTGAAAATTAAATTTTCCAATGATATGTGATCTTGATAATTTGAAAATCAAAATTGAAAATTTAAATTTAAATTTAATAGATATTATTATGAATTTTAAAATTTTGTAATTTAAATTTGAAATTTGGAAATTTCAAAATTTTTGAATTTTAAAATTTAATAAATCGGATTTTTTATTTAAATTTTGATATTTTGTAATTTTGATTAAAATTAAAAATCACATATAATCTTTTTAGAAATTTAAATTTAATTTTAAATTTGAAAAGATGTGACATTGGAGAAGGAAGACACATTGAAGAAGGATGCAAGGCATGGATCTACAAATGAAGGCCGATATATGTTTCGGTTAATTTTTGTAATTTTTGCAATTTTTCTTTTCTCTAGGATGGAATCATGATCCACGGCTATTTACATATTTTGCAAACCATAGATGATGTGTTGCTAGATGAATATGTTATACTATTTCGTGATGTATTGATAACATGCCATATAGACTAGGGAGTGCCACTCAATAAATATTATTTATGCATGAAAAACAAAAACCCTAATTTAAAAGAATGAGTGGGAGAAGGTTTTACACACTAAGACCTACGGCCTCCATCGTTGGTCCAATAGTTACGCATGGTAGTACCTACTACTCGGTTTTGACCCGGGAATTCCCTTCGGATAGGTATCTTACCTAGAACGCACACTGATTTGGATTTCCGAAAGGATAACAATTTTGGGCATATTTTATGTTTAGATCACCCCTCGGTGGCGGATGTAAAATATGGATTCAAAATTGGAAACGATGGTTACACACTCATGCTACTTTATTTATTAACCCTCCCTCGAGGCTCTGTTATATAAAGTAGTGGCCAAATAAACGATAGTTAATATATATTTAATGGAATTATCTCCATGGACGAATATGTATTAATCGGAAGGGATCCGTGTTCTTGGCTAGTTATTCTATGACTACCCCTCGGTAGCTTAGAAAGCAGAAGCTAGGAATTATCGTTGTAAGGTATGTGTTTTAAGGGTTTTACACATGAACATTTAGATTGCATATAGATCTTTTTGTTTCATTACAAAACCATATTTTAAAAACTGATAGGATGTTTGCTCATACTTATTACATGTTTTCTTATTATAGATCAAAATGTCGAGCCCTTTATTTGTGATACTTACGCAAAACAAATTAACTGGCGAGAATTTTAATGACTAGAAAAGGAACTTGCTTATCGTCCTAAACTTTGAGAAACACAGTTTTGTCCTAACCTAACCTCGACCGCCAACGCCTGCGATCGATGCTCCTGATAGGGATTTTGTAGCGCTTGAGCGCTGTGACAATTCCAACCTAAGTGCTATGTGCTATATTCGAGCGAGCATGTCTAACGTGCTCCAGAAACAGCATGAAGAGCATCAAACTGCTAGGCAGATCATGGATAACCTGGAGGAAATGTTTGGTGAACAAACTATTCAGACTAAGACCGATGCTATCAAAGGTCTCATGAACTGCAGGCAGAAGGTTGGAATTCCCATCAAGGAGCACATGATGAAAGTCATGGCTTATTTGTCTGAAGCTCAGGCAAATGGGGCTGAGATCGATGCTGCAACTCAATTGGTCATGGTTTTCCAAACCTTATCCAAGGATTTCGATTTGTTTTAGGCATCCTACAACCTTAACAGGAAGGAGATGTCTTTAATGGAATTGATGAAAGAGTTGCAAGCCTTTGAGAACATTTTTAAGGGTTCTGGATCTAAGGCTGAGGCAAATGTGGCTGAACCTAGTTCGCCTGCTCCTAATCCCAAAAGGAAGAAGTAAAAGGGGAAGAACAAGGGGAACAAGCCTGTGGCGAATGCACCTGTTTCTAAGAAGTCTACCAAGACTAAGAAGCGAAAGGTGGATTCCAAAAAGGCTAAGTGCTTTTACTGTGGGAAGAAAGGACATTTCAAGAAAGATTGCCGAGAATACCTGTCTATGCAAAAGCAAAAAGGTAATTTCGATATCCTGTATCTTGAGGGTTGTTTAGTGGAGGAATCTAAGGACAATTGGGTTATAGATTCTGGAGCTACTAACCATGTTTGTATTTCTCTGCAGGGGTTCAAGGTAACGAGAAGTCTGCATGACGAGAACTTCACGTTAAGAACCGGTGATGGGACATTAGTGCAAGCTGAAGCAGTGGGAGAAGTGCATCTTTATTTTGATGAATTTAGGTTTATTGTTTTGAGACATTGTTTTTATGTTCCTAGTTTCAAAAGGAACCTAATTTCGGTAGCTTGTTTGATTAAAGATTCTTATTCAGTTTCTTTTAATAATAAAGTTGTTATTAGGAAAAACAATTCTCTTATCTGTAATGGATGGATGCATGGAAATCTTTATTTTATCAAACCTAAGATGCACTCACTGCTTGATACAGAATTGGAAAAGAACTCTAAAAGACATAAGTCTTCTCACTCTAACAAATCATATCTTTGGCATTTACGACTTGGTCACATAAGCCTTAACAGAATTCAAAGGATGGTAAAGGAGGAATGCCTTGACTTGTATGAGGTTGAACCTTGGCCACAATGTGAATCCTGTTTGGAGGGCAAGATGACTAAACGGCATTTTGCTGCCAAGGATGGTCGTGTCGAGGAACTTTTAGAACTTGTGCATACGGATGTTTGTGGTCCCATAACATAGAAGCACGAGGTGGGTATGAGTATTATATCACTTTTATTGATGATTACTCAAGGTATGGATATGTCTATTTGATGACCCGCAAAAGCAAAGCTTTTGACAAGTTCAAAGAATTTCGGGCTGAAGCGGAGAAACAATTAGGCAAGTCCATTAAGACACTTCGATCGGATCGAGGTGGGGAATACCTATCGGATGAGTTCTTAGGATATTTGATAGAGAATGGGATACAATCCCAGTTGACTACACCTGGTACTCCTCAACAGAATGGTGTAGCTGAGAGAAGGAATAGGACCCTATTGGATATGGTCCGATCTATGATGAGTTACTCCACATTACCTTTGTCATTTTGGGGGCACGCTATACAAACTGCATGCTATCTTCTGAATAACGTTCACTCCAAATCGGTTCCTAAAACTCCTTATGAGTTATGGACGAGTAGGAAACCTAATTTGAATCATATTCGAATTTGGGGTTGTCCGGCACACGTCCTGGATAAGGAAGCGAAGAAGTTGGAGTCACGATCAAAAGTGTGCTTGTTTGTTGGCTATCCAAAAGGGACTAAAGGTGGTCTGTTCTATAATCCGAAGCAAAATAAAGTCTTCATTTCTACACATGCAACATTCTTGGAGGAAAGTTACATGGAAGACTTTAAACCTCGTAGCAAAGTAGTGCTTGAGGAGATGACTTCGGGTTTGGATATTCCAAAAGTCACAGAAAACCCTGTGGAAAAACCATTAAAGAGTCAACAACCACGGGAGCTTCGTCGTAGTGGGAGGATTATCAGGGAACCTGAAAGGTACATGTTCAATGGTGAAGTTTTTGAAGCAGAATCCATAGAACATGTTGATGATTCGGCTACGTACAAGGAAGCTATGGAGGATGTTGATTCTAGTTTTTGGCAAAAAGCTATGAACACCGAGATGGAATCTATGGATTCCAACGGGGTCTGGAAACTTGTAGACTTGCCCCAAGGCATAAAACCGATTGGGTGTAAGTGGGTATACAAGAGGAAGAGAGGTGTGGATGGGAAAGTGGAAACTTTCAAGGCAAGACTTGTAGCGAAGGGCTATACGCAGAAAGAAGGAATCGACTATGATGAAACCTTCTCGCCTGTAGCAATGCTCAAGTCAATCCGCATTCTTTTATCTATTGCGGCTCCTCTCGATTATGAGATCTGGCAAATGGATGTCAAGACAGCTTTCTTGAATGGCTCTCTTGAAGAAGATATCTATATGATACAGCCAGACGGGTTCAAGGCAAAAGGCCAAGAAGACAAAGTATGCAAGTTGCTTAAATCCATTTATGGATTAAAGCAAGCATCTCGTTCTTGGAATATTAGGTTTGATCAAGAGATCAAAACCTATGGATTCGAACAAAACATTGATGAACCATGTGTTTATAAATGTATCAAGAACGAAATGGTGGTTTTCCTTGTACTTTATGTGGATGATATATTGCTTATTGGAAACGATGTGGCAACATTATCATCTGTCAAAGTTTGGTTAGCCAAACAGTTTGAAATGAAGGACTTAGGAGAAGCTAGTTATGTTCTTGGTATTCAACTCTTTAGAGATAGAAAGAACAAAACGATAGCACTCTCTCAAGCTTCATACATTGATAAAGTACTTGAGAAGTTTTCTATGAAAGATTCCAAGAAAGGTGCCCAACCTTTCAGAATTGGAATCAAGCTTTCTAGAGATGACTGTCCCAAGACATCGGAAGAAAGTGAGCGTATGAAAAATGTACCTTATGCATCAGCAGTAGGTAGTCTTATGTACGCTATGATATGTACTAGGCCTGACATTTGTTTTGCAGTTGGTATGGTAAGTCGATATCAGTCGAATCCGGGACCGAACCATTGGGCTGCGGTCAAGCATATACTCAAGTATCTACAGAGAACGAGGGACTATATGCTAGTGTATTCCGGTCAGGATCTTGTTCCTAGAGGATATACAGATTCTGATTTTCAATCAGATCAGGATTCAAGGAAATCGACTTCAGGATCTGTTTTTACCCTTGGAGGTGGTGCCATTGTGTGGAGGAGTATTAAGCAATTTTGTATTGCTGACTCGACCATGGAAGCAGAGTATGTGGCAGCCAGTGAGGCATCAAAGGAAGCGGTATGGCTCCGCAGGTTCCTTGGTGACCTTGAGGTCGTTCCTGGTATGGATAAAGCTATGGTGCTCTACTGTGACAACAGTGCAGCAGTAGCTAATACCAAGGATCCTAGGCATCATAAGAGGAGTAAGCACATTGACAGAAAGTATCACATCATCAGAGGCTTTGTTGAGAGTGGAAATGTGACGGTTTGTAAAATCGCATCAGAGGACAATCTTGCTGACCCGTTCACGAAGACTTTGGTGGCCAGAAGATTCGAAGACCACGTTGAAGGCATGGGGATGCGTAATATGTCACATTTACTCGCCTAGGGCAAGTGGGAGATTGTTGGGATCTAAATGTGCCATAAGGATAGAAAATCAATATTAGGGATTTTCTGTAAATATGACATTTTGATATTAATAAGAGGATGTTATTCATGTTTAATAAGTTGTGTCCTATTTACTTTCATTAGTTGATTGTATGGTTATTTTGAGCAAACATAAAATACTCCTTGGCTGTTGGTAATATATCGGATTACCATATGTATACGGGGTATACATAGAAGACGTGGTAATTTGATAACAGTCTAAATAAATAGTCCGCAATCGATGGAATAAGATTTGGGGATCTTATTCATGATAAGATTGTAAAGGTTGTCTACTTCCTTGGAGGGATGGTTTGTCTTGACCATCGGATAGGTTCCGAGTAGAAACTTTAATGTATACCAGTATTGAGGTATGACATTGGACTGGACCTAAAGTGTTAATTGATTTGGTTTAATAATTCCGTTTATAAGAATCAATAACACTTTGATTATTATCCTGCATTAATCTTAATCCTGAAATGATTACTTGAGTTCGTATCCATGACTTATGTACTTTAATGCACTATAGGTGAGACACTGTTAATTCATGGTCAATATACTTGTGTTTTGGGTGCATGACTTATGGATGGAGAAATCAAGATTCATATATACGAAATCCATAGCTATCTTAATGATAGTAAATGTTATCTACTTAAAGGCATTGTTCGGGGATTGAAAGATAGTATAACAAGATCTTGGCCATCGGTTTACTTTGTGTTCTCTGGTGGTTTACCAATTGTATGGTTTTACAATTGATGATTCTTTCAATAGAGAATAATAGAACTTTAAGTTAAAATGATTGAAAAGGTAAAACGGAAAAAGTCCTTAATTCAATCATGGATAACATATGGGGATTAAGCAAGCGATGAATAAATCATGGAAGAAGCGCTACGTTAGAGAGCTTTCGTAATACGGTATGTAAACAGGAGTTCAGCTTTAAACTTTCAGTGGAATAGTATTGAAGTTGATAATTGATGAATAATTAATCTGGGATTAATTTTTCACAATTATAGGAGCCTCTTTACATATTTCCATCGGGTCCCTCTATTAGCTCATATAGTTCCGGATAGCGTCTCGGGATTTGTTCCTAATGAGATCAGTAAATTTAAATGGAATTTAGTAATGTCTATTAAGACATGATACTCTCTAACATGCAATCTAGAAAGGATTGGACATGTGAGATTTGTGTAGACAAATAATATGATTTGTCAACATGAGATTGGTTAATTGAATTTTGAAATAAGATTGTGTTTGAATTATTTAATTTTGGAAAACAAATTTTTCTCTCCTAATCTAAATATGGTGCACGGTTTTTAGATAGGTGGAGGGAAGAAAATTTTGTTTCAAAATTATTCAAATATATTCCTAATATTAAATTATTAATTGATTTAAATAATGGAGATTATTTGATGGATTTTTCTTTTCTTAAATTGATGTGCACGGTTTTATGTGAGGAAAGAAAATTTGAAATATTCCATTGATTTAAATTAATTAATATGGTTGATGTTGTATGGAAAATATTTAATTCAAATAAGTGAATCATATTTAAATTCAAAAAGGGTTTAAAAGGAATTTGAATCTAGATAGGACTAGGATCTTTTGACTAGTCTAGATTCTTGATTTAAAATTTGAACCACCAATCAAGATTTATCTCAAAGTGGCCGAATTTTTTGAGGATTGATTTCCTCTTGGAAAAATGTTTTTAGGTTCAATGAATCTAGTCCTAAAGTTGTATGATCTTTTGATTCAAAATTTATCTAGAAAAATAATAATTAATTATTTTTTAAAGGAGATAAATTTTGAAAAGGATTGGACTTCTATATAAAGGCTAGGAATTCTTGAAAAACAAAATTTTTGGTCATTCACAAAGAGGAAAAACGTTTTTGGGAGTGAGAAGAAAAATAATTTGGGTTTCTTCCACATCATAAAATTCGGCTATCTTGTGAGAGAGAAAAAGAGTGAAAATTCCATTGAATCAAAATTGTGAAGAAGGTTAAACCGAGTGATAATTTTCATAGGAGGTTAACCGGTTCCTGTTTTGCAGTTTTGAATAAAGAAGTTGGATAATATTCTCAACGAGGAATATCCGAATTGAGAAGGAAGGATCTAGACTTCGGAAAGCAACACCGGTCACTTGGATTCATAGAACGTGTGCCCACACACACTCTGAGACGTGGAACTCGAGAATAATAGAGAAGACACGTTGGTTAAACGCTCTAGCAATTCCGGAATCCAAGAAATAAGTTACGCTTGATCATGAATTTAATTTATTGTTATATGCATCATGAGCTTCTTTTCCGAATCGGCATAAAAATTTTAAAACTTCCACTGCGCTGTAACTCTGATATCGGATCCGATTTTTCTAACAGGCAGACTGTGAAACTGGAGGGCAGGATCCTGCTCTGATACCAACTCTGTAACGACCCGTCCTACGTAGGCCGTTACCATACTTATCTTACATACTAATTTGACATACTTATTTACTTAGGTGGAAAATAACGTACATATATTTTTTTTTCTTTCTCTTTTTTTTTTAACATCTTGAATCCATACTTTACTACTTACATATCAAATAATATACGTACGTACTAAATTAATATTCACTTTTCAAAATTGTCATAAAGTAAAATAACTCGTTATAAGTAAATAATACATATATTTATTTCAAAACACGTAGCAGTCTCCACCCCACATTTCATAGATAGCCCTGCCAAGCCTTATCGCCTTGTATCAAGTATTGCCAATAGGAAGCTTACCTACAGCACAAACGTAAGTTGTGAGCTTTCGCCCAGCAAGTACAACTATTAACCCGCAAAAACATTCATAAGAAAACCATGCATGAACCAATTATGCTTTCATTATGCTTTCTTATGTTAACATTGTTTGGGGCCCCTATTTAATATAAGTGTATGTACCGTGGCGCGCAGTCATGGAGTGGTTGGGGCGGCCAGCCTAGTCCAACTCAAACCATGAACCAAACCTGACCTAGAGCAGGTCGGTACGACACACGAAAACTTACTTAACATCATACTTGAAAACCTTTTCTTAAAACAGTTCTTACTTAAAACGTAGTCTTCTTCTTACCATATGAACTATTATTAGTGAACATGCCTCATGATGTTACAATAATAAATATACATCATACATACCACATAAATGCATGAACTTTAAAAACTTGCAAAGTCATAAAACAATTTTCTTGCCTATGCTGCAGGCGGAGTTGTACTTACAGGTTACGCTAGGTCTTGAGTTTAGTCGTTCTGACAGGTTACCTCAATAGGTTACCTTCCTGTTTCCAAAAAGGAAGTAAGATAATAATCATCCTATCTTACCATAAATTATTTTATTAAATGTTGGTACCTTAACTAACATTTATTAGTGATCCTAGTTATATGTCCCCCTCATATGCTTTAATGATATCCTTATTGGTTACTAAGTGTAACCCTAGGGCACATGTCCCAATAGTAATCAAACAGTATTATGTTTGATTACCTAATGAACTTTGGGTTTAAGGCCCAATAGTACTTGGTATCCCATTAGGTTACTATTAGTAACCTAAGGTACAGGCCCAAGTTTCGTTTAAATTTTAAAAAGCTTGTTGGGCTACTAAGGCCCAACAATTAACGTGGTATTCCTTATGGTTACCCTAAATAATCTTGGACCAAGGCCCAACATACAACTTTTGTTTTTAATTATCTTAGCCCAATTAAAATTTGGTTACCTATCTGACTATGTTAGGTTACCAGTTAGCTTACTTTGCTTAATTATTTTTTTTCTTACAAAACTGAGTTTGATTAACCCTTTAAAACTTGTTTTTAAATAAAACTGTCTAAGTTTTAAAGGTATTTGTTGAAAACAGTCAAATTGTCAGTGTATGTGCAGGAATTTCCTGTGCATGTACTATTTTTTTTTGAAATTCCTGAATCAAAGCTTACTATTTTGATTCAGTTTTACTTTGAAATCTGTTTAGATTTGAAAAAGTTTTCTTCACGAAAGTTTTAGATATTGAAAAACCCTACAACTTTCGTGTTTTTCTCAAAGTTCAGTTCTGTCTTTAACTTATTCTTTTTCCTTGTTGAATCCGCCTGGCCGTGTACATAGGTCTGGGTGGTCCAGGCTTGGGTTTTTGTAAAAACAAAGGCCTTTGGAGCCTTATTTTCAAAAACTATTTGTGCTGCACACTACCATTTTCAATTTCCTACAACTTTTCAGTTTTGAGTTTTTTCAAATTCGGCCTCTAAAGGCATCAAAATACCGTTTCCAAATCACTGCCCAGTTTTCACCCGAACTGGCAGTTTTGGTTTCAGTTCGTTCTTACGTACAATTACGCACACCCTACCTCAAACGGTCGCAACCGTGGGCCTACATCAAGCATGTAGTGCATAATCTAACATTCTTATGATCATTCATTCATTCATTCACCATCATTCAATCATTATCAAACCCGTTAGGTGATTTTCACCAAACTTGGTTTTCTTGGGTTTTCTTGAACCCTAATCATCATACAAGCCATCCAAGTTCATAATCATTCATTCAACATCAGTTTTAAGCCTATGGGGACATATAACAAACATTTGATGGTCACAAACATCAACAACATAATTTCTAGGGCATACAATCCAAAACATAAACCAAACCATAACATAAACTTACTAAAATCTAAATCAAGCACATTCTAAGCAAATTAACTAAAATAAGGACGTAAATGGGTGAGCTTAAGCTCTTGCAACCAAACTGAAAATACATGATAACTTGGTTCAAAACTACAATAGAAAGGCTTAGAAGTTGAGAGAATTACCTCTAAACCGTGGAGATAATCTCTAGCTTGGATTCTGAAATTTTTTTCTAGCTTTCACTCACTAAAATCTGACCACACTCTCTTGGGTTTGGCTGCCTATTGGGTTCGGCTGAGAGAGAGAAAAGGAGAAGAAAAATGGCCAAAGTTTGGGGGAATTTTTCAATAAAATGAGTCAAAAAGTCACCCCACTTCCACCTATTTATAGGTGAATTTTAATTTCTTTTTTTGATTTATTTTTATTCTCTAAATTGCACTTCAAGCCTTATAAAAACAATATTTGCTGAAAAGTCCCCATAGGTGGCTGACCACTAGATGGTTCCATGAGCCAAAATTATCTCTTAGTAATACTTTCCAATTTTTCAAAAAAATCAAGAAATTACATAATTATCATATGGTGAGGTGTCCTCCACCTAGGGCTTTGTTTGGCTTTTCTTTCTTAAAAACATTCTATTTTCATACTAATGTAATTATAACAAATACTGTTTTCGACTAAAACAGTACTGTAATATTAAACTGCAGTCCAAAATTCATCTGCGTTTAACTGGACTGCATATAGGTTTTTCTTAGGACTTAAAGTTAATTAGTCCTTATTGTCCTAAATAATGTGCTTGATTTTTCTAACATGATCCCGTACCTTATTCTTATTTATCTATCCGTAATGACGGTTTTTCACAGTATAATTTCTATACTGCTTATTATACTGCAGTACCGCCTCAATCATACCTTAGATCATTCTGGTCAAACTTTGACCGGAATTCAATCATACATAAATCCTAATTCTGATAACTCAGATCAGGCAATTCTTATACTTATTCATAATACAAACTTTGATTCCTTGAGAGACAAGAAATCATAATTTGTAACAAAGTCGGTTATTACACTGTTTAGGGTTACACTTAGTAACCAAATAAGTTATCATGAGTGTGTGTAGGGGACATATAACTAGGATTATTATGGAATGCTAGTTAAGGATACTAGCATTGAATATAATAATTTATGGTAAGATAAGATAATCCTTATCTTACATCTTTTGTGAAAACATGAATTAAACCTGTTGATATGCCTTGTTGGAACATTAGACCAAGAGCGTAGGATATCAGGTAAGTATAAACCTCATATACAGTATGGAAAATAGTAAACTATTTTCAAGTATATGACATGTTTTCATGTATGCCATGTTATGTCAAGTCATATTATGCCATGTCAAGTCATGTTATGTCATATTAAGCCATGTTAAGTCATGTTATGCCATGTTATACTATGTTAAGTAATGTTAGGCCATGATATGCCAAGTTATGCCATGATGTATGGTTATGCAATGTTGTAATAAACAAACATGTCACAAGTTATTTTATGCTATTCATCTGTAAGTCATGCCATGACTATGTCTCATGTGCATTATGACTAATAAGATCACACTTAAAGATTCTTAGTCTTGGAAAATACAAGACTAAGACTAAACCAAGACAAGTAAGTGTCGTACCAACCTCCCGCCAGATCGTGGAGGATTATGTATGTTTCAAGTTCAAGTTCAAGTTCAAGATATTAAGACCTTCCGCCAGATCGTGAAGGATTATGAATATGATTCCCAGAATTGTTAGGGACCTTGCAAACCTTAACTTTCTGTGGAATGCGTGCATTTGGTACGTACACAAGGGGCCCACCTGTTAAGCAAGATAATGAGTTCATTTCATAATAAAGCATAAAAGATTCAAAAATGATCATAATTGGTTCATGCATAAATACACGATATTTGTTATGTTTTTGTGAGATTATGTTTGTACTTGCTAGGCAAAAGCTCATTAGTATATCCATACTGTAGGTAAGATACCTGCAGCTTTACTTGGTGGGCTATGGAGATGATGGAGTAAGTGAAGGGCGGTGTGGGATATCACTATGCAGATTTTTCTGCAAACTCTTTAAATTATGAATTAGTACATGTATGATATATGATTAAACAATATGTACATGTTACGTGTGTAAGGTTTCAAAAGTCTGGTTTAAAAGGTTATGTGTGACCTTTTAATCAGCTTAATAAGTAATGAGTAGGCATGGTAAAGTTTACCCATATGGATAAGTTTAATTAAGCTACGAAGAAAAAAAAAATTATTCTGTAATTTTCTAAAAGTTCAAGTGTTAGAAACTAAGAAGTAAGATAAGTAAGTAAAGTAACGGCCCACGTTTATGTAGTTGGTGTAGTAACCAAAAATTTCTACGGATTCATGATTTCCTTGTACATAAGAAATTTAAGTTTGTACTATGTGTTTATGTAATGTTTCATGAAAATTATGAGTATCAATGTGAAATTCATCATTTTATCAGTAAATGTTTGAGTTCTCATTTAATTAACTATGAGACTCAATAAGCAGTGTAATAACCCGAAATTTTGATGACTTGTGATTTCCTTAGATACAAAGAGAATCTAAGTCTGAACCATGTATGTAGATATGAAGCTTATGGTCAGAGTTGAATATCAGTATATATTCGAGTCCTCGGTTTATTAGCTACGAGACTCAGAAATAGTTGCTTAATCAAGCATGAGGCCTTTTGAGAAAATGGCATAATAGGAATTTATGATTTTTATTTCGGTCAAAGTTTGACTAGGTTGACCTTAGATTTGACTAAGACGGTGCTGCAGTATATTAAACAGTATGGAAATTATACTGTGAAAAACCGTCATTACAGATGAAGAAGTAAGAATAAGGTATGAGATTGCTCTAGAATAATCAGGATTAATATTTGGAGCAGTGAGGACTTAGCAGTTTTGAGTCTTAAGAAAAATTTATACGTAGCCCAGTTAAGCGCAGATGAATTCTGGACCATAGTCCAGTATGACAGTACTGTTTTTAGTGAAAAACAGTATTGATATTATCTGAGTTAATAAGGAAATGGACTGCATAATTATATTAATAGATTTTTGGAATCAAGTAGATAATTATGCATGAATTGGAAGCTAAGTGGTTCCACCTTAGCCGGTCACGCACAGGGACTAAAGTGTAAATATTTTGTCCTTAGGGGCCAAAGTGTAATTTTTAGAAAAGTAAGTAATGATGATGTAAGTATGATGATGTCATGATGATGTAAGCTTGATGATGTAAGCATGATGATGTCATGATAATGTAAGCTTGATGATGTAAGCATGATGATGTCATGATGATGTAAGCAAGAGAATTTCCTTGCTCTCCAAATGAATGGCCGGCCACCTAAGAGGGTAGATGAGCAAATATTTTGCTCCCAAGGACTAATGGGCAAATATTTTTCTCTTAAGGGCAATTATGTAATTTTTGGATTAAAAATAAATCCAAAAATTAAATTATTTTTCACCTATAAATAGGTGATGGAGGGGGGCTCATTTTGTTCACAAAAATGAGAAAATACCCCAAAACCATGCCAAAATCTCACCACACTCTCTCCCTCCCCTAGAAACCGAAAAAAAATTGAGAGAAAATAAAAATGGTGAGGTTCGGATTTTGTAGAAGGAAGCAAGGAGGGAAAATTCTCCCAATCAAAGGGTAGATCCATTTTCTTGGATCTTGAGGTAATCCTCTTCACCCTCTGAGCTCCTTATTTTAGTTTGATTCAAGATTTATGCATAGTTCAAGATTTATGTGTATAGCTTAGATTTGTGCTTGATTAGAGGTATGGTGGTTTTGATTTATAGTTTAATGTATGTTTATGTGATGCATACATGAATACCTAGAATGTGTTTGTTATATGTCCCCACACACTCAAGAGGTTGTATGGTATGATTGATTATGAGATATTGATGTATAATGCAAGAAGGGTTAGAGAAATACCCTAAGAACCCTAGTTGGTAAAATTTACCAAATGAGTTTGCATGTATGATTTTATGAATGAAAAGTGAATGCATGGCAATGAAACGTTAGATAATATGCTACATGCTTGATGTAGGATCACGGTTGTGACCGTTTGAGGTAGGGTGTGCGTAATTTTATGTAAGAATCAACCGAAACCAAAACTGCCAGTTCGGGTGAAAACTGAGCAGTGATCTGGAAATGGTATTTTGAGCCCTTTAGAGGCCGAATTTGAGAAAAGTTAAAACTACAAAGTTGTAGGAAATGGAAACTCCTAGGGAACAGCATAGACAGTTTTTCAAAATAAGGCTCCAAATGCCTCTGTTTTTGTCAAAACCCGAGCCTGAACCACCCAGACCCATGTGCACGGCCAGGCAGATTCAACGAGGAAAAAGTATAAGTTAAAGGCAGAACTGGATTTTGAGCAAAACATGAAAGTTGTAGGGTTTTTCAAGATCTAAAACTTTCATGAAGAAAACTTTTTCAAAATCTAGACAGATTTTAAAACGAAATTGAATCTTAAAAACTGGGCAGGAAATAAGAAATTCCTGTACAGAATTTTCAAAACAGTGCATGCACAAGCAGTTCCTGCACATGCACTGATAATTAAAGTTTATGAACTATTTTAAGCAGTTTTTAAAAGAGGGATTCAAATTTATCAAACAAAGATAAAAATAAATAAGATAAGCCCAGTCCTATGTTAAACAACTATAGGACAAATAGTAACCGAGAAGGTTACCAATTTTATTGGGCCAAAATTTCTTAGGTAAACACATAAGAGAACCAAAGCTCTTGAGTTGGGCCTAAAACCCATGGTTACCAACAGTAACCTAATGGGGTACGATTTTAAAAGTGACTGGGCCTCAGCAAGTCAATAGGGTTTTAATCCAGATATAATTTGGGCCTAGACCCAGGGTTACATATAGTAACTTAATAAGATGTTAAGCACTATTCAAGTGTGATTGGGCCAAGTACTCAAGGTTACTTTAAGTAACCAAACAAGTTATCATAAAGTAATGTAGGGGGGGCATATAACTAGGGTTACTCATGGATGTTGGTTAGGATACCAACATTTAATGATTATGATCTATGATAAGATAGGATGATTATTACCTTACGTCCTGTTTGAAACAGGAATAGAACCTATTGTTGCGCCTTGTTGGAACATTAGGTCAAGAGCGTAAGACATCAGGTAAGTACAAACCTCACCTACAGTATGGAAAATAGTAAACTATTTTCAAATATATGACATGTTCCATATATGCTATGTTATGTCATGCTATGCTATGTTATGCCATGCTATGCTATGTTATGCCATGTTATGCTATGCCATGTCATGTTAAGCTATGTTAAGCCATGTTAAGACATGTTAAGCTACGTTATGTCATGTTAAGACATGATAAGACATGATGTATCAAGTTATGCCATGATTTATGGTTATGCCATGTTTATGTCTCATGTGCATCATGATTAATAAGATCACAATTAAAGATTCTTAGCCTTGGAATATACAAGACTAAGACTAAACCAAGTCAAGCAAGGTGTCGTACCAACCTCCCGCTAGGTGGATGATACATGTTTCAAGCTCAAGTTTATGATTATCAACGTCTCGTTGATGCGTGAGGGTATAATGATAATCAACCTTTCACTAGATCGTGAAGGGTTATGTTTATGATTTCCAGAATTGTTAAGGGCCTTGCAAACCCTGATGTTATGAGGATTGCACGCTTTTGGTACGTACACAAGGAGCGCATATGTTAAGCAAGATAATAAGTTCGAGTCCATAATTGATCATAAAAGACATATAATTGATCATAATTGGTTCATGCATAAATGCACGATATTTGTCATGTTTTTGTGAGATTATGTTTGTACTTGCTGGGCGAAAGCTCATCAGTATATTTTATACTGTAGGTAAGATGCCTGCAGCTTTACTTGGTGGGCCATGGAGACGATGCAACAAGTGATGGGCGGTGTGAGATACCACTACGCAGATTTTCTGCAAACACTTTAAATTATGAACTAGCACATGTATGATGTATGATTAAAAAATATATACTATGTTACGTATGTAAGGTTTCAAAAGTCTGGTTTAAAAGGTTATGTGTGACCTTTTAATCGGCTTAACAAGTAATGGGTAGGCATGGTGAAGTTTACCCATATGGATAAGTGTATTTTAAGTTACGAAGAAAAAAAAATTATTCTGTAATTTTCTGAAAGTTCAAGTAATAGTAAACTAATAAGTATGTTAAGCAAGTATAGTAACGGCCCACGTTTACGTAGTCGGCCCTACGTAGACGGTTCGGGGCTTTACAAAAATGGTATCAGAGTGGTATCCTGCTAGCCTACTTCACGTTGCGTCACATCGTTTCTGCAAGTGCCCAAGTAAGTTAAATTGTTTTTCTTTAGATAGAATTAGTTAAGATATTGCTCACGTAATAAGTATATCTTATCAATGGTCGCATGGAGGATAATACCCGTGATACTTTAGATTTTGTGGGACCGTATATGCTATACATATGCATTAGCACGATCCTGAAATTTACCATGATGTGTATGTGGTGGATAAGTTAACACGCCTAAGCTTTCGATATGATGTGAAGAAATCACGAAGAATCCCTAGTATGATTCGATAAGTTATGATGTGGTATGATGAAATCAAGATGAATCTCTAGTATGATATGATAAGCTACGATGTTTCTAAGGTATGACAAGACAAGTTATGAATAAAGGAGTGGGTATTAGGAATATAATAATATCTACCTCACTATGGTACGGTGATAGCTAAGAACTTTTCATTCTAAGGAATTGGATTGAGACCATGGAAGTTAAGTTTCCTGGTTGTGAAACTTTTGCCCATAAGAGTAATATTAGATACGGGGAAAAGTTTGGTGATGCCTTAGCTTGGGGTTAGCAAATAGGCAATGTGCCAATATGAGTTGGATGTTACCAACAGTAATTTGGTAGACCATGATGACATGACTATGAGTCTGATAATGTAGTTAATGAGGTTGAGATCGCTAGTAACCACCTTGAAGTCGACATATAATGGTTTGACTAATGTCGACTATATACGACCTATTAAGTAATGAAAATTATGTAATGATGGGAAGTTTTAGATATTCCTAAGAGCTATGATTATGTCTTTGTGCTATGAAGGAAATGTTAGAAGCAATGAGAGAAGCTTCTACTAGCTAACAAGTAGCTAGTTGATATGAGGATACCTTTCACTGCATCACTCGAACAGTAAAAATGTTTTCAATAATACTATTTATTATTGTTTTCCATGATTAACTTGGAAAAGATTCAAAGAAGTTATTTTTAAGTATAGTGCTTAATCTTATGCTTATTAGAACCAACTCATGTTATGTTATGTAAAAGGCCAAAAAACCTTGAGGAACAGAGATTCCAAGAAAGGGGTCATCATGTTATGTAAAAGGCCAGAAAACCATGAGGAACAGAGTTCCAAGAAAGGGGCCACTATGAAAAGTAAAGGGTTCTAATAGCATGAGATTAACATCGCACTAGAGGGTCCCCAGTTTTTTCAAATTTAAAAAAAATAATCTCAAATATGATATATTCGCTGAGCCCTCAACTAAAGTTAAAGAAAAGTATAATATGATATGCTTTTCAAATATGGCAAGTTATATGATATACTTGCTAAGAGATTTTATGTAGACAGTTCTTGTGATGCAGAATGAGAGTATGAAAGTATGCATGATGAAAGTATGAATATATGAAAGCATGATGTAAGTATGAAAGTTATGAAAGTATGATGACAGTATGAAAGAATGATGATAGGAAATGAATGTATGAAATTATGATGACATGGAAGAAGATTATGGTTCTATATAAGAGACCTGATCTCATTAAGTTATTAAAATGAGAACAAATTACTATGGATTTATGGTGGATTTAAAGAAAATCCACCTAGAATTATGATAATTTTCCAGGACGAAAATTGTTTAAGGAGGGTAGAATGTAATAACCAGAAATTTTGATGACTTGTGATTTCCTTAGATACAAAGAGAATCTAAGTCTGAACCATGTATGTAGATATGAAGCTTATGGTCAGAGTTGAATATCAGCATATATTCGAGTCCTCGGTTTATTAGCTACGAGACTCAGAAATAGTTGCTTAATCAAGCATGAGGCCTTTTGAGAAAATGGCATAATAGGAATTTATGATTTTTATTTCGGTCAAAGTTTGACTAGGTTGACCTTAGGTTTGACTAAGACAGTACTGCAGTATATTAAACAGTATGGAAATTATACTGTGGAAAACCGTCATTACAGATGAAGAAGTAAGAATAAGGTATGAGATTGCTCTAGAATAATCAGGATTAATATTTGGAGCAGTGAGGACTTAGCAGTTTTGAGTCTTAAGAAAAATTTATACGTAGCCCAGTTAAGCGCAGATGAATTATGGACCATAGTCCAGTATGACAGTAGTGTTTTTAGTGAAAAACAGTATTGATATTATCTGAGTTAATAAGGAAATGGACTGCATAATTATATTAATAGATTTTTGGAATCAAGTAGATAATTATGCATGAATTGGAAGCTAAGTGGTTCCACCTTAGCCGGTCACGCACAGGGACTAAAGTGTAAATATTTTGTCCTTAGGGGCCAAAGTGTAATTTTTAAAAAAGTAAGTAATGATGATGTAAGCATGATGATGTCATGATGATGTAAGCATGATGATGTCATGATGATGTAAGCTTGATGATGTAAGCATGATGATGTTATGATGATGTAAGCAAGAGAATTTCCTTGCTCTCCAAGTGAATGGCCGGCCATCTAAGAGGGTAGATGAGCAAATATTTTGCTCCTGAAGCTTAATTGCAATCAGGTCTACATATAATTCTCTATCACACATAACTATCGGAACATTTCGCATCCAGGAATCAGATAACAAAATATCTCCCGATGGAAGAGAGGTTCTAAAAGGTTGCCCTATATTTTCTACATTTCTATCTAGCTTTCGGGCATATTCTATTGATATGAACGAATGGGTGACGCCAGAATCAATTAGGGCAAATGCATCATAAGCGGCTATAGAGATCTGACCTGTTACCACATTAGAAGTTCCAGCCTCAGCGTCTCCCTTTGTGTAAGCATAAATCCTAGCCTGTGGTTCGTGAGCTTCAAGTCTTTCTTGTACCATCGAAGGGCCTTCGATCTTTGCTTGCACGGCGTGAAGCTGTCGGTTCGAATTCCTATTCTGGTACTAAGGGTTCTGGTTCTGATTATTGGTGGTATAATTCCTCGCATAATGGCCTTCCTTGCCACATAGGTAGCAAGCGTTTGTTCCCATCCTACACACGCCTGGATGTTTCTTTCCGCATTGAGTACACACAGGATAACTGTTATTATTACCCTCATTCCCACGGTTGTTTCTCTTTTGAGGGTAATTCTTCTGTTGGCCCTGGCCCAGAGCATTCCCTCTTCTCTTATTTCTTCCAAACTGCTTGGAACTTTGGCTGGAATTACTAGTCTGGCCTTTTAAGTTTAGTTGCTGATTTTGCCTAGACTGTATCTGTTTCTCCACAGCTTTTTCTTCTTTCTTAGCTTTGAATATTTGCACCCTCGCTTCCTTATCCTGATTAATCCAGTATTCTACCCTCATAGCTCGACCTATACAATCAGCTACAAGAGTTGGAGGGCTACTTCCAGCACTAACTTGTTTAGCAATGTCTGTCCGAAACATTTTCATCATCCTCCTTACTTTCTCCCTTTCGTTCGGTACCAGTTCTGGACATAAACGGGCAAGTTGTTCAAACTTCTTGACTGCTTCCATCACGGACATAGACCCTTGCTTAAAACTGGTAAACTCATCTTGTTGAGTTGCAAGAATCTCCTGATTGTAGTACATTATTCTGAATTCGTCTACGAAATCTTGCCATCTCATGAACGTCACGTTACTGCGCATCTGAACCGTCATCCACCAGTGACGCGCATCTTTCTTTAGTGTAAAAGAGGCACAAAGAACTTTCTCCTGTTCTCTAAGTCCCATAAAATCCAAAATTACTTGGATATCGATCAGCCAATTATCCGCTACTATTGGATCTGTGGTTCCTTCAAATTCAGGTGCCTTCATTCGCCTAAATCGTTCATATAACAGATCTTCTCTAACCAAAGGTGGATTCCTTTGCAGTCCTTCGGGTGCTAACGGAATTTCTTGATGAATCTCTGGTGCTTGAGGCGCTGCTGGGGGTACAGGGTTATTTTGCGGTGCCTGATTCAATTGAGCTACTTGTTCCCGAAGCTGGTTCGTCTCTTGCTGTTGTTCCCACAATTGCCATTGCAAAGTGGCTACCACGTTCGCAAGATCAGGTTCTTGCGGAATAGGGTTCGCTCGGGTACGTGGGCGTGACATCTTCTATTTCTTATCTAATCACGATAAAGATATTGTTATACTTCAAATATCTTTTCGTTCATTCATACCTCATCATAAGATGAACATTACTTATTCATCATATCATATCATAGATCATATTTGATCATATATCATATTATCATAACATATCATCGTATCATATCATATCGTATCATAAAACATAACATTAGAGATCTATCATGATCTCATCATTCCATAATAATTTACATATCTTACATACATTGTAACCCATAATTCTTACATTCTTATCCATACTATCATATACATATATACATAATCAAATACAAAATAAGGGTGACTATCACTTGTCTATCATACATATACACAATTTTATATCTAAACTATCTACTCTGATGTTACGTCGGAGAATACATCCCAATCTTCTTCATCGAACAAGACTTCCTCCGGATCATCCTCCATATTAACTTCTTCCTCTTCTTCGTTATCTAGGATGATTTCATGAGGATCCTCTTGAAGTTCGGGCTCGTCAGGAATATCTTCAAGATTCATGCCATCAACATCCTCTTGTGGAGGAATCTCCTGAAGTGCTATCGCCGGAATAGGGTCTTCTGGCAATACTGGACCCCATTGGAAGGGTGGCTCTTCCTCATCATTATTATTGACTGGCACTTGGATGTTGTTTTCCACCACAGCATCCGCTTGAACCATATGAGCTATCAACTCCGCTTCCATGATATCATTTATCATGTGCTCCATAGTCATTCCTATTGCCGGTGCTTGGACATGTTCCCTAACATCAGGTGGTAGTCCTTCCCGGAGTAGTTGTAGTGCCCGAAACTCTGGATCGCCAAAATCTGGAATATGAGGCAACATAACGTCCTGAAATCTTCGACAGTAATGGCCCATCGACTCTCCTAGATAAGCATGCCAATCGTAAACGTAGTTAAGATATCGGACAAGGTTCATGTCACGATAAATCTCTGGATCTCGATAGTGTACGTCGGCGTTTTCCGCCAGTGGAGGTCCAAAACGAGCAGTGATGATATTACGGAAGTTTTCCCATGTTCCTCCCTGAGCTTCCTGTTCTCCTATTGTTCTCCACCATAGCCTAGCATCTACTGCTAGGCAACGACATGCCAATGATACTTGTAAATGGGGCGGAATGTGACATATTCGAAAAATAGCCTCCATATCATGAAGCCATGCTGCCAATGTCACGGTTCGTCTAGTCCCATCTAATACGAGCGGAGACATCATGAAGAACGCATAAGCTACACCTCTATCTTCATCCATTATCCTCGAATCTAGATTATATAAATTCCTATAAATACATAATGTAAATACGAAATATTTTTAACTTACAATGGCTGTGGCGCAGACACGCAAACTGTGAAACCGAAAGGTAGGATCTCTGCTCTGATACCAACTCTTGTCACGACCCGCCTAGCGCCGGCCGTGACCATTCATACTTACTTATAATATATGAAAATTTGGACAAATTTTTTTTTTTTATACAACTGATAAATATAACTTGACTTGGAAACTTCATAATAAACACTTACATACATACATGTACTTATACATAACTACTTATGGCGGAAATGTGTTTTTGTACTTAAGTACAACATATTTGGCGTAGCATAATTTAACAAAAAGAAACGTAATGATTCCCGTCCCACAGTTTCACAGCTTTGCCTTGCCATGCTCCACTGCCTTGTATCATGAAGTGCTGCAGGGTTGCTTACCTACAGCATAAACTTAAAACATGAGCTTTCGCTCAGCAAGCACAACTATTTATCCGCAACATATCATGATATCATAATGCATGAACCATTTATGCTTTATTCCTGTTTTCATAAGTTAGCATAGTTTTTGGGCCCTTACATAACTTAACATGAATGTACGTACCGTGGCGCGCAGCCATGGAGTGGTTGGGGCGGCCAGCCCTGTCCAACTCAAACCATGAACCAAACCCGACCTGACCCGGGTCGATACGACATATAGCATTCTGCTTATATTGATGCTTAGAATCTTATTCTTATCTTATTTCATACTTGAAATGTTGTTTCATATTCATAACCAGTTTCTTAACTGAAACTGGGATTTCATACTTTACCAAATAGCTTATCTTTAGTAAGCATACTTCGTGATGCCATAATATCCGATTATTCATCATATGAGCATACATACTATAAACATACATCATATACCTTTTAACATGAACTTGAAAGTATACATGCCATACATACATTCATTATTCCTTGAATACATACATGCCATTCATACTTTAAATATTCATCATATCTTAAAAACGTACATACATGTCATAAATACTTCTTATTCACATAACATCATGAACTTAATATCATACAGATCATAATGTTTTATCATACTTATATCATCATAAACTTGAAAACATACAACAAACAGTTTTCGTTTATGCTGTAGGCGGAGTCGTACTTACCGTTACTGCGCCTTGAATCAATATTCTTCACTCAAATAGGTCGTCTTCCTGTTTTCAAGAAAAATCATAGGATGAGTATCATCCTATCATCCTATCATAATGATTCTAATTGCTATCTACAAATCCTAAATTTCAACTTCTTTTTGAAATTTAGTAAGAATTCTAACATTTTGAAAACCGGGTTCAAAACCAATTCATAAAGTTTGATTCTTTTCTCACAAATTTGTTTCGAATTTGGAAACATTTTCTTCATAAAAGTTATAGATCTTGAAGTTTCCTACAACTTTTGTTTTAACCTCAAACTTCAAATCTGTCTTTAACATGCTTATTTTTGCCTTAGAAAATTCTTCGACCAAACTTACTACTCATAATTGGGTCTCGGGTTTTTATAGAAATGAAGGTTTTAAAGGCCTTATTTTCAAAAACTGGCCACTAGGGCCCCTAGGATTTTCCCTCCTCTACAACTTTGCAGTTTTAACTTTTTTAAGATTCGGCCTCTAAAGGCCTCTAAATGTTGTTTCAGGAAAACTGCTCAGATAGAGACTTAATCAAGCATAAAAATCCTAGTGCATGTATCTTACAAAATTAAACTCCTGTTTAACCATACTAATCATTCTCTTAAATTTCAAATGAAGAACTAGAGGATGACAATATTTACCTCAAGTTTCACTGATGAAATTCTTAAACTTGGGTAATTAAAATTTCCCTCACACTAAACCGAAAACCCTTTCTCTATTTTTCTTTTTCTTTCTTTTCTCTCTTTTCTTTGCTCGGCTTCTATGGCAGGATTGGGAGAATTTGTGCTGCTCAAGTTTGTGTGTGTGTGTTGGCTAACCAAATAATACAACAGCACCTTCACCTATTTATAGATGAAGCACAAAATCTTAAATTTACTTATTAATCCCTAAGGTACAACAATTTGCTTTTTAGTCCCTAGAAGAAACCAATTTGGTTTTGTCTTCATGAAAGGTGGCCGGCCATTCTTGTGCTTCTCATGCCAAATAACCCAAGCTAGGGTGCTTACTCATGTGGCCTAGGAACCATGAGGTGTCCCTTCCTTGGTGTGGCCGGCCTTAGGTGGAGGTTATGCATGCTTTTGCTTGCCAACAAGCAAGGCTAGCAAGCTTATTAAGCTTGCCTAGGTGTATGAGGTGCCAAGCTCTAAAAGAGTTCAAGAAGTCTATCTTTTGTAATTTATGCAATAGTCCTTAACCCAAAATATTTTTCCTTTAGTCCTTATGTGTTGGCCGGCCATTCTTGCTCCAATTTGCCAAGCAAGCTTAGCTAGAGTGCTTGCTCATCAAAGCTACAAGCTTGAGGTGGCATTGCCTTGTGATGGCCGGCCCTAGGGTGAGGTGTGCAAGCCTTGGCTTGCCAAGGGAGCTAGGCTAAGAAACCTAGAGTGTTGGTTCATCAAGGCTAGGCCAAGGGGTGTGTCAATGCCTTCGTTATCCATGTGAGCAAAGCTAGAGTGACTTACTCACCCTAGCTAGTCCATGAGGTGTCATTCTCTAAGGGTGGCCGGTTTTGGTGTTGGCTTAGCAAGGCCTTGGCTTGCCAAGTGAGCAAAGCTAGGTTTACTTACTCACCAAAGCTAGGCTATGAAGTGTCACTTCCTTGTAGTGGCCGGCCCTTGGGTGGTGGCTTAGGCAAAACATGAGCTTGCCAAGTGAGCAAGACTAGGAATGTTACTCCCAAGGCTACACCATGATGTGTTGTTTCATTATGGTGGCCGGCCTTTGGTGCCTAGGTGTGCAAGCCTTGGCTTGCCAAGGGTGCAAGGCTAGGGGTGTGACTTAGCCAAGCTAGAAGCATAGGGTGTCTCATCCTCATGTGGTCGGTTTTGAAGAAACCATGTGAGACAATTGTCTAATTGATTCATAACACAAAATCAACCAACTAAATTAAAGTGTTAATTCACTAAACTTAGGGTATGATTTGTAAACTTTTAATAACACTTAAAATCTTCTAATTTGCATAATATTTTTCAAAAACAAGATCCCTTGCTCAACAAGCCATGATGTGGCCGGTTCCTATGGTGACACATGGAACAATGTGATTGGTTCTAGCTAGAATTTTCAAATACAATCTTAACTTGTCTTTCTTAATTTTCAACCAAACTAACAAAACTAAAAATGGGTCATTGACTCAATTGAACTAAGAAAATTTACTTAAAAAGTCCCTGATTCAAAAATTTACATAATTACTGATAAGTCTACAATTTTCTTCAAAATTGCACATTGGCCCCTAAAGGCAAAATATTTGCACTTTAGTCCCTATGACTTGGCCGGTTATAGTTAAGCCTTCAAACATCAAATTTTTACTAAATCCTTCCTTAGAAGGCTTTTTAACTTCAAAATCATGAACTTTCCTTAATTTGCAAATTGACCCCTAAACATAAAATATTTGCATTTTGGTCCCTGTGAGGTGACCAATCATAACAATGACACTTGTCATCAGAGGTGTCATCCTTAAAGGCCTTGTTTGGCTTAATCTTCTAAATGCAGTTCATAATAACATAATGACATAAATATTCATATACTGTTTTCAACTGATAACAGTATAGTTAAACTGGACCATTGTCCTAAACTTTTCTGAAAAACGTATCAGATTTTCTTAAATTACTAACATAGAGTCATAAATCATAATTTTCCCTTTTTAACAAAAGGATCATAAACCTACACAAATAATTCATTGAATCTTGTAGCAAAAGATTCAACAAATTTCTTAGAAAACATATCATACAGATTGCATAACCAAACTTTATTCTTAACAAAAGAAGTTATAAATTTACAAACAAGTCGGCTATTACATGAACCCTCGCTTCCTTATCCTGATTAATCCAGTATTCTGCCCTCATAGCTCGACTTATACAATCAGCTACAAGAGTTGGAGGGCTACTTCCAGCACTAACTTGTTTAGCAATGTCTGTCCGAAACATTTTCATCATCCTCCTTACTTTCTCCCTTTCGTTCGGTACCAGTTCTGGACATAAACGGGCAAGTTGTTCAAACTTCTTGACTGCTTCCATCACGGACATAGACCCTTGCTTAAAACTGGTAAACTCATCTTGTTGAGTTGCAAGAATCTCCTGATTGTAGTACATTATTCTGAATTCGTCTACGAAATCTTGCCATCTCATGAACGCCACGTTTCTGCGCATCTGAACTGTTCTCCACCAGTGACGCGCATCTTTCTTTAGTGCAAAAGAGGCACAAAGAACTTTCTCCTGTTCTGTAAGTCCCATAAAATCCAAAATTACTTGGATATCGATCAGCCAATTATCTGCTTCTATTGGATCTGTGGTTCCTTCAAATTCAGGGGCCTTAATTCGCCTAAATCGTTCATATAACAGATCCTCCCTAACCAAAGGTGGATTCCTTTGCAGTCCTTCGGGTGCTAACGGAATTTCTTGATGAACCTCTGGTGCTTGAGGCGCTGCTGGGGGAACAGGGTTATTTTGCGGTGGAACTTCGTTCGCTCGAGGTACTTGATTCAGTTGAGCTACTTTTTCCCGAAGCTGGTTCGTCTCTTGCTGTTGTTCCCGCAATTGCCGTTGCAAAGTAGCTACCACGTTCGCAAGATCAGGTTCTTGCGGAATAGGGTTCGCTCGGGTACGTGGGCGTGACATCTTCTATTTCTTATCTAATTACGATAAAGATATTGTTATACTTCAAATATCTTTTCGTTCATTCATACCTCATCATAAGATGAACATTACTTATTCATCATATCATTTCATAGATCATATTTGATCATATATCATATTATCATAATATATCATCATATCATATCATATCGTATCATATCATATCGTATCATAAAACATAACATTAGAGATTTATCATGATCTCATCATATAATAATACATTTTACTAACTTTATAGTTTACATATCTCACATACATTGTGTAACGCCCCAAAATCCACGTAGGGCCGACTACGTAGACGTGGGCCGTTACTTTACTTACTTAACTTACTGAAAATTCTAGAGCAATTTTTTTTTCTCATATAACAACTTGAAACATCACATAAATAAATAAACTTGTCCATATGGGTAAACTTCATCATGCCTACCCATTACTTGTTATGCCGATTATAAGGTCACCATAACCTTTTAAACCGGACCTTGGAAACATAACATGGTACATATTCTTAATCATACATATACAACTTCATACTTAAAATATTTGCGGAAAATCTTGCGTAGTGGTATCCCATACCGTCCTTCACTCGCCCCATCGTCTCCATGGCCCACCAAGTAAAGCTGCAGGCATCTTACTTTTACCTACAGTATGGAATATCTGATGAGCTTTCGCCCAGCAAGTACAAACATAATCTCACAAAACATTTTAAACCTCTTAAAAAAAAACATGTCAATCATCATGTAATTTATACATGATCCATTTATGATTCATTTGTATGTCTTATGCTTTATTATGGACTTAATCTTGAACTTATTATCTTGTCTTAACATGTGGGCCCATAGTGTACGTACCAAAAGCGCGCAGCCTCCAGACAAAGTTAGGGTTTGCAAGTAAGATGCCTGCAGCTTTACTTGGTGGGCCATGGAGACGATGGGGCGAGTGAAGGGCGGTATGGGATACCACTACGCAAGATTTTCCGCAAATATTTTAAGTATGAAGTTGTATATGTATGATTAAGAATATGTACCATGTTATGTTTCCAAGGTCCGGTTTAAAAGGTTATGGTGACCTTATAATCGGCATAACAAGTAATGGGTAGGCATGATGAAGTTTACCCATATGGACAAGTTTATTTATTTATGTGATGTTTCAAGTTGTTATATGAGAAAAAAAAATTGCTCTAGAATTTTCAGTAAGTTAAGTAAGTAAAGTAACGGCCCACGTCTACGTAGTCGGCCCTACGTGGATTTTGGGGCGTTACACAATGTATGTGAGATATGTAAACTATAAAGTTAGTAAAATGTATTATTATATGATGAGATCATGATAAATCTCTAATGTTATGTTTTATGATACGATATGATATGATACGATATGATATGATACGATGATATATTATGATAATATGATATATGATCAAATATGATCTATGAAATGATATGATGAATAAGTAATGTTCATCTTATGATGAGGTATGAATGAACGAAAAGATATTTGAAGTATAACAATATCTTTATCGTAATTAGATAAGAAATAGAAGATGTCACGCCCACGTACCCGAGCGAACCCTATTCCGCAAGAACCTGATCTTGCGAACGTGGTAGCTACTTTGCAACGGCAATTGCGGGAACAACAGCAAGAGACGAACCAGCTTCGGGAACAAGTAGCTCAACTGAATCAAGTACCTCGAGCGAACGAAGTTCCACCGCAAAATAACCCTGTTCCCCCAGCAGCGCCTCAAGCACCAGAGGTTCATCAAGAAATTCCGTTAGCACCCGAAGGACTGTAAAGGAATCCACCTTTGGTTAGGGAGGATCTGTTATATGAACGATTTAGGCGAATGAAGGCCCCTGAATTTGAAGGAACCACAGATCCAATAGTAGCAGATAATTGGCTGATCGATATCAAAGTAATTTTGGATTTTATGGGACTTACAGAACAGGAGAAAGTTCTTTGTGCCTCTTTTGCACTAAAGAAAGATGCGCGTCACTGGTGGAGAACAGTTCAGATGCGCAGAAACGTGGCGTTCATGAGATGGCAAGATTTCGTAGACGAATTCAGAATAATGTACTACAATCAGGAGATTCTTGCAACTCAACAAGATGAGTTTACCAGTTTTAAGCAAGGGTCTATGTCCGTGATGGAAGCAGTCAAGAAGTTTGAACAACTTGCCCGTTTATGTCCAGAACTGGTACCGAACGAAAGGGAGAAAGTAAGGAGGATGATGAAAATGTTTCGGACAGACATTGCTAAACAAGTTAGTGCTGGAAGTAGCCCTCCAACTCTTGTAGCTGATTGTATAAGTCGAGCTATGAGGGCAGAATACTGGATTAATCAGGATAAGGAAGCGAGGGTTCATGTAATAGCCGACTTGTTTGTAAATTTATAACTTCTTTTGTTAAGAATAAAGTTTGGTTATGCAATCTGTATGATATGTTTTCTAAGAAATTTGTTGAATCTTTTGCTACAAGATTCAATGAATTATTTGTGTAGGTTTATGATCCTTTTGTTAAAAAGGGAAAATTATGATTTATGACTCTATGTTAGTAATTTAAGAAAATCTGATACGTATTTCAGAAAAGTTTAGGACAATGGTCCAGTTTAACTATACTGTTATCAGTTGAAAACAGTATATGAATATTTATGTTATTATGTTATTATGAACTGCATTTAGAAGATTAAGCCAAACAAGGCCTTTAAGGATGACACCTCTGATGACAAGTGTCATTGTTATGATTGGTCACCTCACAGGGACCAAAATGCAAATATTTTATGTTTAGGGGTCAATTTGTAAATTAAGGAAAGTTCATGATTTTGAAGTTAAAAAGCCTTCTAAGGAAGGATTTAGTAAAAATTTGATGTTTGAAGGCTTAACTATAACCGGCCAAGTCATAGGGACTAAAGTGCAAATATTTTGCCTTTAGGGGCCAATGTGCAATTTTGAAGAAAATTGTAGACTTATCAGTAATTATGTAAATTTTTGAATCAGGGACTTTTTAAGTAAATTTTCTTAGTTCAATTGAGTCAATGACCCATTTTTAGTTTTGTTAGTTTGGTTGAAAATTAAGAAAGACAAGTTAAGATTGTATTTGAAAACTCTAGCTAGAACCAATCACATTGTTCCATGTGTCACCATAGGAACCGGCCACATCATGGCTTGTTGAGCAAGGGATCTTGTTTTTGAAAAATATTATGCAAATTAGAAGATTTTAAGTGTTATTAAAAGTTTACAAATCATACCCTAAGTTTAGTGAATTAACAGTTTAATTTAGTTGGTTGATTTTGTGTTATGAATCAATTAGCCAATTGTCTCACATGGTTTCTTCAAAACCGACCACATGAGGATGAGACACCCTATGCTTCTAGATTGGCTAAGTCACACCCCTAGCCTTGCACCCTTGGCAAGCCAAGGCTTGCACACCTAGGCACCAAAGGCCGGCCACCATAATGAAACAACACATCATGGTGTAGCCTTGGTGAGTAACATTCCTAGTCTTGCTCACTTGGCAAGCTCATGTTTTGCCTAAGCCACCACCCTAGGTATTCTCGAAGATTGACTTGCGTTCAGGCTACCATCAACTCAGAATCAAGGAAGGAGATATTCCCAAGACGGCGTTTCGAACACGTTATGGACATTACGAGTATTTAGTTATGCCCTTTGGATTGACTAATGCTCCAGCTGCTTTTATGGACCTTATGAATAGGGTGTTTAAAGATTATTTAGATAAGTTTGTTATCATCTTTATTGATGATATTTTGATCTACTCAAGATCCACAAAGGAACATGAGCAGCATCTCAAGATAGTTTTGGAGACCTTAAGACGGAATCAACTTTATGCCAAATTCACAAAATGTGAATTTTGGTTGGAAAAAGTACATTTTTTAGGCCACGTGGTTTCAAAAGAAGGAATTTCCGTTGATCCTGCTAAGATAGAAGCAGTTAGTGCATGGTCAGCACCCAAAAACGTTACGGAAATACGAAGCTTTCTTGGTTTGGCCGGATACTACCGACGGTTCGTGGAAGGATTCTCGAAGATAGCAGCGCCACTAACAGCTCTTACTAAGAAGGGGAAAAAGTTTGATTGGACACAGAAGTGTGAAGAAAACTTCCAAGAACTCAAGAGGAAGCTTACAAGTGCACCAGTGTTGATAATTCCTGACGTAGATGCAGGAAATTTCACCATTTATAGTGATGCGTCGAAAACTGAACTAGGAGCTGTCCTTATGCAAGGAAGAAATGTAGTTGCCTATACTTCACGTCAACTGAAGGACCATGAACGGAACTACCCGACGCACGATTTGGAGCTTGCTGCGGTGGTTTGCGCTTTGAAGATTTGGAGACATTACCTGTATGGTAATAGGTGTGAGATTTTTACCGACCATCAAAGTCTTAAATACATATTTACTCAAAAGGAGCTTAATATGAGAGAACGAAGATGGCTTGAACTCGTAAAGGATTATGATTGTGAAATCCTTTACCATCCTGGAAAAGCAAACAAGGTAGCAGATGCGCTAAGTAGGAAATCATCCAGTATGCTCATGTCTCTTGAAATGATGTCCAAACCCCTCCAGAAGGAAATTTCTGATTTTAGATTGGAAATATTAATCGGGAAATTAGCTGATTTGACTCTTCAGTCTAATCTCCTAGAAACCATTAAGTGCTATCAAGGAAAATATTCCTTTCTCTTAAAGATTCAACTACTTGGTGAAGAAGATAAGGAATTTAAGACGTCTACGAATGGGCTAATTCTCTTCAAAGGAAGGATTTATGTTCCTAACGTTGAATTTCTAAGGAAACAAATCATGTCGGAAGCGCATGAAACGCCGTACTCAGTTCACCCTGGAGCTACTAAAATGTATAAGGACCTTAAAGAGAACTTTTGGTGGCCGAACATGAACAGAGAAATTGCCGATTTTGTGTCAAAGTGCCTAACTTGTCAGAAAGTTAAGGCTGAACATCGTCAACCAGGAGGAGATCTTCAAAAGATAGAACTCCCAGAATGGAAATGGGAACAAATCACCATGGATTTCGTAGTTGGATTACCCAGGACCGCTAGTGGAAATGATATGATTTGGGTGATTGTGGATAGATTAACCAAATCAGCCCATTTCATTGCTATTAAAACCACCTTTTCAGTTGAGAAATTAGCTGAAATTTACGTATCTCAGATTGTTAGGTTGCATGGAATTCCAAAATCCATTATTTCAGATCGAGATGGGCGATTTACTTCGCGATTTTGGAAAAGTGTTCACACAGCTATGGGATCACGGTTGAAATTCAGTACTGCTTTCCACCCTCAGACAGATGGACAATCGGAGCGCACGATCCAGACCTTAGAAGATATGTTGAGATCTTGTGTTTTGGATTTCAAGGGAAATTGGGATCAAAAGTTACCCTTGATCGAATTTTCGTATAATAATAGCTATCATGCTTCTATTGGTATGGCTCCATTTGAAGCGCTATATGGAAGGAAATGTCGATCTCCCATCCATTGGCAAGAAGTTGGACAGAAGCAACTTCAAACTACGGACTTCATCAGAAAAACCTCGGAAGATATCAAGTTGATCAAGCAACGGCTCGATGTAGCTTTCAGTCGACAGAAGAGTTATGCTGATAAACGTCGAAAACCTTTAGAATTCCAAATTGGAGATTCTGTTTTTCTTAAGATTGCTCCAATGAAGGGAATTATGAGATTTGGTAAGAAAGGAAAGCTCAGTCCAAGATATTCAGGTCCGTTTGAAATCCTTGAAAGGATTGGAAAAGTAGCCTACAAGCTTGCTTTGCCGCCAGCTTTAGCTTCTATACATAATGTTTTTCACGTTTCAATGTTGAAGAAATACGTACCTGATCCTTCTCATGTGCTAAGTCAAGAACCGATCGAAGTACAAACGGATTTGACATATGAGGAAAGGCCAATACGGATTCTAGATCGGGAAGAAAAGGTTTTAAGAAACAAAACCATTCCAATGGTTAAAGTGTTATGGCAGAATCATAACATTAAGAAGCAACGTGGGAAGTAGAAGAAGAAATGAGAAAGAACTATCCTAACTTGTAGTGATTTTCGGGGACGAAAATTTTTAAGGAGGGTAGATTGTAATAGCCGACTTGTTTGTAAATTTATAACTTCTTTTGTTAAGAATAAAGTTTGGTTATGCAATCTGTATGATATGTTTTCTAAGCAATTTGTTGAATCTTTTGCTACAAGATTCAATGAATTATTTGTGTAGGTTTATGATCCTTTTGTTAAAAAGGGAAAATTATGATTTATGACTCTATGTTAGTAATTTAAGAAAATCTGATACGTATTTCAGAAAAGTTTAGGACAATGGTCCAGTTTAACTATACTGTTATCAGTTGAAAACAATATATGAATATTTATGTTATTATGTTATTATGAACTGCATTTAGAAGATTAAGCCAAACAAGGCCTTTAAGGATGACACCTCTGATGACAAGTGTCATTGTTATGATTGGTCACCTCACAGGGACCAAAATGCAAATATTTTATGTTTAGGGGTCAATTTGCAAATTAAGGAAAGTTCATGATTTTGAAGCTAAAAAGCCTTCTAAGGAAGGATTTAGTAAAAATTTGATGTTTGAAGGCTTAACTATAACCGGCCAAGTCATAGGGACTAAAGTGCAAATATTTTGCCTTTAGGGGCCAATGTGTAATTTTGAAGAAAATTATAGACTTATCAGTAATTATGTAAATTTTTGAATCAGGGACTTTTTAAGTAAATTTTCTTAGTTCAATTGAGTCAATGACCCATTTTTAGTGTTGTTAGTTTGGTTGAAAATTTAGAAAGACAAGTTAAGATTGTATTTGAAAACTCTAGCTAGAACCAATCACATTGTTCCATGTGTCACCATAGGAACCGGCCACATCATGGCTTGTTGAGCAAGGGATCTTGTTTTTGAAAAATATTATGCAAATTAGAAGATTTTAAGTGTTATTAAAAGTTTACAAATCATACCCTAAGTTTAGTGAATTAACACTTTAATTTAGTTGGTTGATTTTGTGTTATGAATCAATTAGCCAATTGTCTCACATGGTTTCTTCAAAACCGGCCACATGAGGATGAGACACCCTATGCTTCTAGATTGGCTAAGTCACACCCCTAGCCTTGCACCCTTGGCAAGCCAAGGCTTGCACACCTAGGCACCAAAGGCCGGCCACCATAATGAAACAACACATCATGGTGTAGCCTTGGTGAGTAACATTCCTAGTCTTGCTCACTTGGCAAGCTCATGTTTTGCCTAAGCCACCACCAAAGGGCCGGCCACTACAAGGAAGCGACACTTCATAGCCTAGCTTTGGTGAGTAAGTAAACCTAGCTTTGCTCACTTGGCAAGCCAAGGCCTTGCTAAGCCAACACCAAAACCGGCCACCCTTAGAGAATGACACCTCATGGACTAGCTAGGGTGAGTAAGTCACTCTAGCTTTGCTCACATGGATAACCAAGGCATTGACACACCCCTTGGCCTAGCCTTGATGAACCAACACTCTAGGTTTCTTAGCCTAGCTCCCTTGGCAAGCCAAGGCTTGCACACCTCACCCTAGGGCCGGCCATCACAAGGCAATGCCACCTCAAGCTTGTAGCTTTGATGAGCAAGCACTCTAGCTAAGCTTGCTTGGCAAATTGGAGCAAGAATGGCCGGCCAACACATAAGGACTAAAGGAAAAATATTTTGGCTTAAGGACTATTGCACAAATTACAAAAGATAGACTTCTTGAACTCTTTTAGAGCTTGGCACCTCATACACCTAGGCAAGCTTAATAAGCTTGCTAGCCTTGCTTGTTGGCAAGCAAAGGCATGCATAACCTCCACCTAAGGCCGGCCACAGCAAGGAAGGGACACCTCATGGTTCCTAGGCCACATGAGTAAGCACCCTAGCTTGGGTTATTTGGCATGAGAAGCACAAGAATGGCCGGCAACCTTTCATGAAGACAAAACCAAATTAGTTTCTTCTAGGGACTAAAAAGCAAATTGTTGTACCTTAGGGATTAATAAGTAAATTTAAGATTTTGTGCTTCATCTATAAATAGGTGAAGGTGCTGTTGTATTATTTGGTTAGCCAACACACACACACAAACTTGAGCAGCACAAATTCTCCCAATCCTGCCATAAAAGCCGAGCAAAGAAAAGAGAGAAAAGAAAGAAAAAGAAAAATAGAGAAAGGGTTTTCGGTTTAGTGTGAGGGAAATTTTAATTACCCTAGTTTAAGAATTTCATCAGTGAAACTTGAGGTAAATATTGTCATCCTCTAGTTCTTCATTTGAAATTTAAGAGAATGATTAGTATGGTTAAACAGGAGTTTAATTTTGTAAGATACATGCACTAGGATTTTTATGCTTGATTAAGTCTCTATCTGGGCAGTTTTCCTGAAACAACATTTAGAGGCCTTTAGAGGCCGAATCTTAAAAAAGTTAAAACTGCAAAGTTGTAGAGGAGGGAAAATCCTAGGGTTCTGCGCGGCCAGTTTTTGAAAATAAGGCCTTTAAGACCTTCATTTCTATAAAAACCCGAGACCCAATTATGAGTAGTAAGTTTGGTCGAAGAATTTTCTAAGGCAAAAATAAGCATGTTAAAGACAGATTTGAAGTTTGAAGTTAAAATAAAAGTTGTAGGAGACTTCAAGATCTACAACTTTTATGAAGAAAACGTTTCCAAATTCGAAACAAATTTGTGAGAAAAGAATCAAACTTTGTGAATTGGTTTTGAACCCGGTTTTCAAATGGTTAGAATTCTTACTAAATTTCAAAAAGAAGTTGAAATTTAGGATTTGTAGATAGCAATTAGAATCATTATGATATTATGATAGGATGATACTCATCCTTTGATTATTCTTGAAAACAGGAAAACGACCTGTTTGAGTGAAGAATATTGATTCAAGGCGCAGTAACGGTAAGTACGACTCCGCCTACAGCATAAACGAAAACTGTTTGTTGTATGTTTTCAAGTTTATGATGATATAAGTATGATAAAACGTTATGGCCTGTATGATATTAAGTTCATGATGTTATGTGAATAAGAAGTATTTATGACATGTATGTATGTACGTTTTTAAGATATGATGAATATTTAAAGTATGAATGGCATGTATGTATTCAAGGAATAATGAATGTATGTATGGCATGTATGCTTTCAAGTTCATGTTAAAAGGTATATGATGTATGTTTATAGTATGTATGTTCATATGATGAATAATCGGATATTATGGCATCACGAAGTATGCTTACTAAAGATAAGCTATTTGGTAAAGTATGAAATCCCAGTTTCAGTTAAGAAACTGGTTATGAATATGAAACAACATTTCAAGTATGAAATAAGATAAGAATAAGATTCTAAGCGTCAATATAAGCAGAATGCTATATGTCGTATCGACCCGGGTCAGGTCGGGTTTGGTTCATGGTTTGAGTTGGACAGGGCTGGCCGCCCCAACCACTCCATGGCAGCGCACCACGGTACGTACATTTATGTTAAGTTATGTAAGGGCCCAAAAACTATGCTAACTTATGAAAACAGGAATAAAGCATAAATGGTTCATGCATTATGATATCATGATATGTTGCGGATAAATAGTTGTGCTTGCTGAGCGAAAGCTCATGTTTTAAGTTTATGCTGTAGGTAAGCAACCCTGCGGCACTTCATGATACAAGGCAGTGGAGCATGGCAAGGCAAAGCTGTGAAACTGTGGGACGGGAATCATTACGTTTCTTTTTGTTAAATTATGCTACGCCAAATATGTTGTATTTAAGTACAAAAACACATTTCCGCCATAAGTAGTTATGTATAAGTACATGTATGTATGTAAGTGTTTATTATGAAGTTTCCAAGTCAAGTTATATTTATCAGTTGTATAAAAAAAAAAATTTGTCCAAATTTTCATATATTATAAGTAAGTATGTATGGTCACGGCCGGCGCTAGGCGGGTCGTGACAATTCAAATATTCAAAGCAAAGAAAGAAGAAAAAGTAGAAGAGAAACAGATACAATCTAGGCAAAATCAGCAACCGAACTTAAAAGGCCAGACTAGTAATTCCAGCGTTCGAAGCAGTTTGGAAGGAATAAGAGAAGAGGATATGCTCTGGGCCAGGGCCAACAGAAGAATTACCCTCAGAAGAGGAACAACCGTGGGAATGAGGGTAATAATAACAGTTATCCTGTGTGTACTCAATGTGGAAAGAAACATCCAGGCATGTGTACGATGGGAACAAACGCTTGCTACCTATGTGGCAAGGAAGGCCATTATGCGAGGAATTGTACCACCAATAGTCTGAACCAGAACCCTCAGTACCAGAATAGAAATTCGAACGGTGCAAGCAAAGATCGAAGGCCCTTCGATGGTACAAGAAAGACTTGAAGCTCACGAACCACAGGCTAGGATCTATGCTTACACAAAGGGAGACGCTGAGGCTGGAACTTCTAATGTGGTAACAGGTCAGATCTCTATAGCCGCTTATGATGCATTTGCCCTAATTGATTCTGGTGCCACCCATTCGTTTATATCAATAGAATATGCCCGAAAGCTAGATAGAAATGTAGAAAATATAGGGCAACCTTTTAGAACCTCTCTTCCATCGGGAGATATTTTGTTATCTGATTCCTGGATGTGAAATGTTCCGATAGTTATGTGTGATAGAGAATTATATGTAGACCTGATTGCAATTAAGCTTCAGGATTTTGATGTAATCCTGGGAATGGATTTTTTAGATAAGTACAACGCTAAGATTGATTGTCGAAAGCGTTGTGTTACGTTTAGTCTTTTCGGCGAAGAGGAATTCAACTTTCACGGCCAGTCTAAGAGTTCATCAACCCGGCTTGTTTCGGTAATGAAAGCTTGGAAAATGCTAGCTAATGGATGTCAAGGATACTTAGCTAACATGGTGGATAAGGAACAAGAAAAAGATTTACAGCCCGAAGATGTTCCTATTATTAGGGAATATGTAGACGTCTTTCCAAAAGATTTAACTAGAATTCCGCCAGAGCGTGAAATCTCTTTCGAAATAGAATTGTTGCAAGGATCAGCTCCAATATCGAAAGCAGCCTATCGTATGGCCCCAGCTGAGCTTAGGGAACTTCAAGTACAGTTACAAGAACTGTTGGACAAGGGATTTATTCGTCAAAGCCATTCCCCGTGGGGAGCACCTGTGCTGTTTGTCAAAAAGAAGGATGGATCGTTGCGGATGTGTATCGACTATCGTGAATTGAACAAGATCACGATTAAGAACAAGTACCCTCTCCCGAGAATCGACAATCTCTTTGATCAACTTAGAGGAGCTTTGGTATTCTCGAAGATTGACTTGCGTTCAGGCTACCATCAACTCAGAATCAAGGAAGAAGATATTCCCAAGACGGCGTTTCGAACACGTTATGGACATTATGAGTATTTAGTCATGCCTTTTGGATTGACTAATGCTCCAGCTGCTTTTATGGACCTTATGAATAGGGTGTTTAAAGATTATTTAGATAAGTTTGTTATCATCTTTATAGATGATATTTTGATCTACTCAAGATCCACAAAGGAACATGAGCAGCATCTCAAGATAGTTTTGGAAACCTTAAGACGGAATCAGCTTTATGCCAAATTCACAAAATGTGAATTTTGGTTTGAAAAAGTACATTTCTTGGGCCACGTAGTTTCAAAGGAAGGAATTTTCGTTGATCCTGCTAAGATAGAAGAAGTTAGTGCATGGTAAGCACCCAAAAACGTTACGGAAATACGAAGCTTTCTTGGTTTGGCCGGATACTACCGACGGTTCGTGGAAGGATTCTCGAAGATAGCAACGCCACTAACAGCTCTTACTAAGAAGGGGAAAAAGTTTGATTGGACACAGAAGTGTGAAGAAAACTTCCAAGAACTCAAGAGGAAGCTTACAAGTGCACCAGTGTTGATAATTCCTGACGTAGATGCAGGAAATTTCGCCATTTATAGTGATGCGTCGAAAACTGGACTAGGAGCTGTCCTTATGCAAGGAAGAAATGTGGTTGCCTATGCTTCACGTCAATTGAAGGACCATGAACGAAACTACCCGACGCACGATTTGGAGCTTGCTGCGGTGGTTTTCGCCTTGAAGATTTGGAGACATTACCTGTATGGTAATAGGTGTGAGATTTTTACCGACCATCAAAGTCTTAAATACATCTTTACTCAAAAGGAGCTTAATATGAGGCAACGAAGATGGCTTGAACTCGTAAAGGATTATGATTGTGAAATCCTTTACCATCCTGGAAAAGCAAACAAGGTAGCAGATGCACTAAGTAGGAAATCATCCAGTATGCTCATGTCTCTTGAAATGATGTCCAAACCCCTCCAGAAGGAAATTTCTGATTTTAGATTGGAAATATTAATCGGGAAATTAGCTGCTTTGACTCTTCAGTCTAATCTCCTAGAAACCATTAAGTACTATCAAGGAAAATATTCCTTTCTCTTAAAGATTCAACTACTTGGTGAAGAAGATAAGGAATTTAAGACGTCTACGAATGAGCTAATTCTCTTCAAAGGAAGGATTTATGTTCCTAACGTTGAATTTCTAAGGAAACAAATCATGTCTGAAGCGCATGAAACGCCGTACTCAGTTCACCCTGGAGCTACTAAGATGTATAAGGACCTTAAAGAGAACTTTTGGTGGCCGAACATGAAGAGAGAAATTGCCGATTTTGTGTCAAAGTGCCTAACTTGTCAGAAAGTTAAGGCTGAACACCGTCAACCAGGAGGAGATCTTCAAAAGATAGAACTCCCAGAATGGAAATGGGAACAAATCACCATGGATTTCGTAGTTGGATTATCCAGGACCGCAAGTGGAAATAATATGATTTGGGTGATTGTGGATAGATTAACCAAATCAGCCCATTTTATTGCTATTAAAACCACCTTTTCAGTTGATAGATTAGCTGAAATTTACGTATCTCAGATTGTTAGGTTGCATGGAATTCCAAAATCCATTATTTCAGATCGAGATGGGCGATTTACTTCGCGATTTTGGAAAAGTGTTCACACAGCTATGGGATCAAGGTTGAAATTCAGTACTGCTTTCCACCCTCAGACAGATGGACAATCGGAGCGAACTATCCAAACCTTAGAAGATATGTTGAGATCTTGTGTTCTAGATTTCAAGGGAAATTGGGATCAAAAGTTACCCTTGATCGAATTTTCGTATAATAATAGCTATCACGCTTCTATTGGTATGGCTCCATTTGAAGCGCTATATGGAAGAAAATGTCGATCTCCCATCCATTGGCAAGAAGTTGGACAGAAGCAACTTCAAATTACGGACTTCATCAGAAAAACCTCAGAAGACATCAAGATGATCAAGCAACGGCTTGACATAGCTTTCAGTCGACAGAAGAGTTATGCTGATAAACGTCGAAGACCTTTAGAATTCCAAATTGGAGATTCTGTTTTTCTTAAGATTGCTCCAATGAAGGGAATTATGAGATTTGGTAAGAAAGGAAAGCTCAGTCCAAGATACACAGGTCCATTTGAAATCCTTGGAAGAATTGGAAAAGTTGCCTACAAGCTTGCTTTGCCGCCAGCTTTAGCTTCGATACATAATGTTTTTCACGTTTCAATGTTGAAGAAATACATATCTGATCCTTCTCATGTGCTAAGTCAAGAACCGATCGAAGTACAAGCGGATTTGACGTATAAGGAAAGGCCAATACGGATTCTAGATCGGGAAGAAAAGGTTTTAAGAAACAAAACCATTCCAATGGTTAAAGTGTTATGGCAGAATCATAACATTGAAGAAGCAACGTGGGAAGTAGAAGAAGAAATGAGAAAGAACTATTCTAACTTGTAGTGATTTTCGGGGACGAAAATTTTTAAGGAGGGTAGATTGTAATAGCCGACTTGTTTGTAAATATATAACTTCTTTTGTTAAGAATAAAGTTTGGTAATGCAATCTGTATGATATGTTTTCGAAGGAATTTGTTGAATCTTTTGCTAAAAGATTCAATGAATTATTTGTGTAGGTTTATGATCCTTTTGTTTAAAAAGGGAAAATTATGATTTATGACTCTATGTTAGTAATTTAAGAAAATCTGATACGTAGTTCCGAAAAGTTTAGGACAATGGTCCAGTTTAACTATACTGTTATCAGTTGAAAACAGTATATGAATATTTATGTTATTATGTTATTATGAACTGCATTTAGGAGAATAAGCCAAACAAGGCCTTTAAGGATGACACCTCTGATGACAAGTGTCATTGTTATGATTGGTCACCTCACAGGGACCAAAATGTAAATATTTTATGTTTAGGGGTCAATTTGTAAATTAAGGAAAGTTCATGATTTTGAAGCTAAAAAGCCTTCTAAGAAAGGATTAGTAAAAATTTGATGTTTGAAGGCTTAACCATAACCGGCCAAGTCATAGGGACTAAAGTGCAAATATTTTGCCTTTAGGGGCCAATGTGCAATTTTGAAGAAAATTGTAGACTTATCAGCAATTATGTAAATTTTTGAATCAGGGACTTTTTGAGTCAATGACCCATTTTTAGTTTAGTTAGTTTGGTTGAAAATTAAGAAAGACAAGTTAAGATTGTATTTGAAAATTCTAGCTAGAACCAATCACATTGTTCCATGTGTCACCATAGGAACCGGCAACATCATGGCTTGTTGAGCAAGGGATCTTGTTTTTGAAAAATATTATGCAAATTAGAAGGTTTTAAGTGTTATTAAAAGTTTACAAATCATACCCTAAGTTTAGTGAATTAACATTTTAATTTAGTTGGTTGATTTTGTGTTATGAATCAATTAGCAAATTGTCTCACATGGTTTCTTTAAAACCGGCCACATGAGGATGAGACACCCTATGCTTCTAGCTTGGCTAAGTCACACCCCTAGCCTTGCACCCTTGGCAAGCCAAGCCTTGCACACCTAGGCACCAAAGGCCGGCCACCACAATGAAACAACACATCATGGTGTAGCCTTGGTGAGTAACATTCCTAGTCTTGCTCACTTGGCAAGCTCATGTTTTGCCTAAGCCACCACCCAAGGGCCGGCCACTACAAGGAAGTGACACTTCATAGCCTAGCTTTGGTGAGTAAGTATACCAAGCTTTGCTCACTTGGCAAGCCAAGGCCTTGCTAAGCCAACACCAAGACCGGCCACCCTTAGAGAATGACACCTCATGGACTAGCTAGGGTGAGTAAGTCACTCTAGATTTGCTCACATGGATAACCAAGGCATTGACACACCCCTTGGCCTAGCCTTGATGAACCAACACTCTAGGTTTCCTAGCCTAGCTCCCTTGGCAAGCCAAGGCTTGCACACCTCACCCTAGGGCCGGCCAACCAAGGGAATGCCATCTCAAAATTTAGCTTTGATGAGCAAACAACTCTAGCTAAGCTTGCTTGGCAATTTGGGTGATGAATGGCCGGCCAACACATAAGGACTAAAGGAAAAATATTTTGGCTTAAGGACTATTGCATAAAATTACAAAAGATGGAATTCTTGAACTCTTTTAGCCCTTGACACCTCATGCTTCATAGGTAAGCTTGCTAGCCTTGCTTGTTGGTAAGCAAAGGCATACACAAACTCCACCTAAGGCCGGCCACACCAAGGAAGGGACACCTCATGGTTCCTAGGCCACATGAGTAAGCACCCTAGCTTGGGTTATTAGGCATGAGAAGCACAAGAATGGCCGGCCACCTTTCAAGAAGACAAAACCAAATTGGTTTCTTCTATGGACTAAAGAGCAAATTGTTGTACCTTAGGGATTAGTAAGTAAATTTAAGATTTTGTGCTTCATCTATAAATAGGTGAAGGTGCTGTTGTATTATTTGGTTAGCCAACACACACACACAAACTTGAGCAGCACAAACTCTCCCAGTCTTGCCATAGAAGCCGAGCAAAGAAAAGAGAGAAAAGAAAGAAAAAGAAAACTAGAGAAAGGGTTTTCGGTTTAGTGTGAGGGAAATTTTAATTACCCTAATTTAAGAATTTCATCAGTAAAACTTGAGGTAAATATTGTCATCCTCTAGTTCTTCATTTGAAATTTAAGAGAATGATTAGTATGGTCAAACAGGAGTTTAATTTTGTAAGATACATGCACTAGGGTTTTTATGCTTGATTAAAGTCTCTATCTGGACAGTTTTTTTCTGAAACTAGATTTTGAGGTTTTTGGAGGCCGAATCCTAAAAAAGTTATAACTGCAAAGTTGTAGAGGAGGGAAAATCCTAGGGGCCAACGTGGCCAGTTTTTGAAAATAAGGCATTTAAGACCTTCGTTTCTTCTACAACCCGAGACCAAATTATGAGTAGTAAGTCTGGTCGAAAAATTTTCAAAATCAAAAATAAGCATGTTAAAGACAGATTTGAAGTTTGAGGATAAACCAAAAGTTGTGGGAGACTTCAAGATCTACAACTTTCATGAAGAAAACTTTTCTAAATTCGAAACAAATTTGTGAGAAAAGAACTAAACTTTATGAATTGGTTTTGAACCCGGTTTTCAAAATATTAGAATTCTTACTAAATTTCAAAAAGGAGTTGAAATTTAGGATTTGTAGATAGCAATTAGAATCATTATGATATTATAATAGGATGATACTCATCCTATGATTTCTTGAAAACAGGAAAGCGACCTGTTTGAGTGAAGAATTTTGATTCAAGGCGCAGTAACGGTAAGTACGACTCCGCCTACAGCATAAACGAAAACTGTGTGTTGTATGTTTTCAAGTTATGATGATATAAGTATGATAAAACATTATGGCCTGTATGATATCAAGTTCATGATGTTATGTGAATAAGAAGTACTTATGACATGTATGTATGTACGTTTTTAAGATATGATGAATATTTAAAGTATGAATGGCATGTATGTATTCAAGGAATAATGAATGTATGGCATGTATGATTTCAAGTTCATGTTAAGAGGTATATGATGTATGTTTATAGTATGTATGTTCATATGATGAATAATCGGATATTATGGCATCACGAAGTATGCTCACTAAAGATAAGCTAATTGGTAAAGTATGAAATCCCAGTTTCAGTTAAGAAACTGGTTATGAATATGAAACAAAATTTCAAGTATGAAATAAGATAAGAATAAGATTCTAAGCATCAATATAAGCAGAATGCTATATGTCGTATCGACCCGCGTCAGGTCGGGTTTGGTTCATGGTTTGAGTTGGACAGGGCTGGCCGTTCCAACCACTCCATGGCAGCGCGCCACGGTACGTACATTTATGTTAAGTTATGTAAGGGCCCAAAAACTATGCTAACTTATGAAAACAGGAATAAAGCATAAATGGTTCATGCATTGTGATATCATGATATGTTTGCGGATAAATAGTTGTGCTTGCTGAGCGAAAGCTCATGTTTTAAGTTTATGCTGTAGGTAAGCAACCCTGCGGTACTTCATGATACAAGGCAGTGGAGCATGGCAAGGCAAAGCTGTGAAACTGTGGGATGGGAATCATTACGTTTCTTTTTGTTAAATTATGCTACGCTAAATATGTTGTATTTAAGTACAAGAACACATTTCTGCCATAAGTAGTTATGTATAAGTACATGTATGTATGTAAGTAATTATTAACAAATTTCCAAGTCAAGTTATATTTATCAGTTGTATAAAAAAAAAAAAAAATTTGCCCAAATTTTCATATATTATAAGTAAGTATGTATGGTCACGGCCGGCGCTAGGCGGGTCGTGACACCTTTTGGGCAAATACATCCTAGTTTAAGGACTTTTTAGTAATTTTGAGAAATTTCTAATCACCTATAAATAGGTGACCCATTTGTTCAAAAACAATTTAGAAAATATAGCTAAACCATGCCAAAATTCTCTCTCAAAAACCGAGCATAAGGAGGAAAGGAGAAGTGAGAAAAAAATTGAAAATCCAAGGGGAAAAGGCTTAGGGGGAGGTCGGTTTTCTTGTTGAAACAACAAGCAAGGGTTGAAAAAAATTTTGGTACCCATTGGAGGGAGCAAGGCCGGTTGGAAGGAGACCAGGGTGGGGGGGGGGGGAGGGAGAAAGTTAGAGCCAAACCTAGCCAAAGTTGGTGTTCAATTAAGGTAAGTCTCCCTTGGTCCTAAACTTTTTAAATTGAGCTTCAATTTTAAATTTAGGTGTATTTCAAGTTGAATTTGTAAGAGCATAAGCTCAATTTAAATTATTGCCTAAGTTTAGAAATTTAGGTTTTTGTGCTTGATTAGGTTTATGGGTGGTTTGATTTATGAGCTTTGCATGGTTATGTGCTTATGCTTGCATGATTATGATTATTAGGGTTTGCATGCTTGATGAATGAGATGGTTGAATGTCCCCAAATATGTTAAGTATGATGAAGAATGTGCATGTTAGGTTGCAAGAGATTTATGTTATGGTTTGTGCAAACCTAAAATCATGCAAACCCTAGTTGGTGCAAAATCAATAATGATTTGCATGGGTATGATTATTAATGTGTTTAAAGAAAATTTACATTAGAAAAACGTTGCATGACTGATCTTAGGCTCCCGGTGCAGCCGGTTGAGGTAGAGTGCGCGTATTAGGACGTAAAATGAATTTAAACCCAAAAACTGCCAGATAAAAACTGGCCAGTTTTCTGGAAAGCAGATTTTGAGGCCCTTAGAGGCCGAATTTGGGAAAACTTAAAACATGAAAGTTGTAGAGAAGGGTTTTTTCTAGTAGGCACCATGGACTGTTTTCCAAAATATGGCAGCAACGGCCTCGGTTTTTACAAAAATCCGAGACTGACCGTGCCCAGACTTCATGCACGGCCAGGTGAGTTCAACGGAGAAAACGAAGGGGTTAGATTCCGAACTGGGTTTTTTACAAAACACAAAAGTTGTAGGATTTTTCGATATCTAAAACTTTCATGAAGACAACCTTTTCAAATTCAGCCCATATTTTTAAATAAAACTGAATTTCTAAAAACTGTGCAGGAAGCAGTAAATTCCTGCACAGGATTTTCTAAAAACAATGCAAGAAAAGGGCATTCTTGCACAAACACTGATAAGTTAATTGTGGAAACTGTTCCAATGGTAGTTCCAACACTTAATGATTTTTTCAAACCCTATTCTAAGAATCCCAAAATTTTATAAGTTGAATAAAGGGTCTTTGTATAAAAAGAGATATAAAATGTTAGGTTTTTCCAAAGAAAAACAAAAGGTAATTTAGACTCAATTTGTCTTAAAATTGGGTAGACTAGATGATGACCAACAGTAATCGGGAAGGATACCCAGATTATTGGATCGGGCCCAAAGCCCAAAGGTTACCCTATGTAACCTAATAAGTTATAATCCAAGTGTGGTAGACCTTGAACACTAGGGTTACTTGTTGTAACCAAGTAAGTTATCATGTGCTTATATGAGGAACATATAACTAAGGTTATGTAGGAATGTTGGATAGATCCCCCAACATTTTTAATCCTTACCTATGACCTTTATTATAGCAGGAGATAACCTGCTGTTGTGTCCGAACTTGGAGCGGCACATTAGCGGACATAATAGATGAGGTAAGTACAAACCTCACCTACAGTATGGAAACTAGTAGGCTATTTTCAAATTTATGACATGTTCCATGTATACCATGTTATGACATGCTATGTCATGCTATGCTATGTTATGCCATGTTATGCTATGCTATGTCATGTTAAGCTATGTTAAGCCATGTTAAGTGTAACCCCCCAAAATCCACGTAGGACCGACTACGTAAACGTGGGCCGTTACCATGCTTGCTTAACTTAAACCTTAGTCTTAAATAATTAACCTTATAGAAAATTTCAAATTTTTTTTTTGGTTTAAACTTTAAACTTTATTTTAAAATCATAACTTAAATAAACTTGTACTTATGGGTAAACTTCATCATGCCTAACCATTAGTTGTTATGCCGATTATAAGGTCACCATAACCTTTTAAACCGGACCTTGGAATCATCACATACATAACACGGTACATATTTCTTAATCATACATATACAACTTCATACTTAAAATATTTACGGAAAATCTTGCGTAGTGGTATCCCATACCGCCCTTCACTTGCTACATCGTCTCCATGGCCCACTAAGTAAAGCTGCAGGCATCTTACTTTTACCTACAGTATGGAATATACTGATGAGCTTTCGCCCAGCAAGTACAAACATAATCTCACAAATCCTCTTAAAACATTAGGTAATTTATGCATGATCCATTTATGATCGGTTTGAATGTCTTGTGCTTCATTATGGACTTAATCTTGAACTTATTATCTTATCTTAACATGTGGGCCCATAGTGTATGTAGCAAAAGCGCGCAGCCACCAGACAAAGTTAGGGTTTCCAAGGCCCTAACAGTTCTGGGAATCATAAACTTGACCCTCACGCATCAACGAGAGGTTAATAAACATAACTTGTCTTGAACATGTATCCTCCTCGATCACGGGAGGGTGGTACGACACCTTGTTTGTATTTTCTTACCATGTGATTTAACATTAGTGAACATGCCTCATGATGTCATTATACCATAACTTAACATTTACATGGCATTCTTAAAAATGTGGCATTCTTGAAAACATGGCATACTTAAAAACATTGCATTCTTGAAAACATAGCATACTTGAAAATATGGCATACTTGAAAACATGGCATTCTTGAAAACATAGCATTCTTGAAAACATAGCATACTTGAAAACATGGCATTCTTGAAAACATAGCATACTTGAAAACATGGCATACATAACACACATGAAAACATATCATATATTGGAAAATAGTTTACTATTTTCCATACTGTAGGTGAGGTTTGTACTTACCTGTTATGCTATACCTTGGTTTCGTTGTATCAACTCAGGTCGCAACTGCATGTTACTTCCTGCTATTAAAAGAACATAGGATAAGGATGTAATACCTAGATTTTTCTAATATTACTATTTCCTTTCAAAGGAATTAAATGAATACCATAGAGGTATTATTGAAAGAGAAGCTCGGTTAAGAGTTTTCTTACATTTTATGAGTTTTTCAGGTTCAATAAAACTCAAAATGGATTATGTAGATTAGCAACGGACCTTTTGAGTCAAAAGGGGCGAAAAAGTACATGATTTAAAGAAAGTCAAAGTTTGACCAAGAACGGTCAAAGGATTGACTTTACAGTATTGTGAAATAGAGTATACTGCAAAAAAAAACCGTCTTTACGGATGAGATAGCATGAATAGGCTTTAAAAACCACCTTAGAAAATCAAGCACACCTAGTAGGAATTAAAGACAAAAGGGCTCGGAAAAATAAGAAAAATTTTATACTGTCCATTTATACACAGATAAATTTTAGACTGTAGTCAAGCAAAACAGTACTGAATTGTACTGTGTATTAGTAAACACAGTATTAGAAATATCTGTGTTGGATTTAAAGTGGACTACATTAAGGAAAAAGCCAAACAAGGCCTTATGATGACATCACCCAAGTTTGGAATTATGACATCATCCCATTTTTGAATTATGACATCATAAATGGTGGAAACAAATCACACCTAGCCACCTTGCACCATGGATGGCCGGCCACCTGGAGGGTTCTTTGGCAAAATTTTGTGCAATTATTTTTGCTCCAAGGATTTATGAGCAAAAGATGAACCAAAAATAATTGCAAAGAGATCCAAATCCTCACCTATAAATACCCAAGGGGGGTGGGCGGGTTTTGAGCCAAAAAATTCAGAAAAAGCAGCCAAACTCTGCCCATTTTCCCTCTCCAAAAATCTGCAATCTCAAGTGGGTGATTGAGTGAAGAAAAAAATTGAGAAACTTAGGGGTTTTGATGATGGTAGTCTTCGGTTTCCCCTAGCAAGTTCAAGCAAAAATTTTGGCAGTTTTTGTGCCCAATTTTGGGGCCAACAGCCGGCTGCCAAGGGGGGGTGAGTGAGTGAGAAAATTTGGATTTAAGAGTGCTTAGCTTAGGTGCAAGCAGCCGCCAAGAATCAGCCAATTTTGGTGCCAATTGGTGCAACAAAACCGGCCTTGGGTGGTGTCCTAGGAGGAAAATTTTTGTGACCAAACCCTAGCCTCAATTTCTTCAATAAATCAAGGTAAACCATTCTAGACCTTAATCTCTTTCAATTAAGCATTCAATTTGAAATTTACATGTATTTCAAGTTGAAATTGTAAGAGCATAAGCTCAATTTATTTTGTGCCCAAAGTTAGGAATCTAGGGTTGTGCTTGATCTAGAATTAGGGGTGGTTTGATTTTTATGCGCATGCTTGCTTTACTTTTCTTAATTTGCTTACTAAATACTAGTTTATTATATGTCCCCAATCTGCCCTAGGCAGTGCATGTTTGGCTGCTAGCTTAAGGGTGAATGATTGATGCTTGTTTGAATGAGATGCAAAAGTTAGAACCTTGCAAACCTAGGATTAGAGCTTTTTGGGTTTGGTTTGCATGGACCCGTTCGAGCTGAATGATTGTTCATGTGGGACGATAGAATATGCTGCATGCTTGCTATCTAGGCTCCCGCAAGTTCGGTTGAGGTAGTTTGCGCAAAATAGGACGTAAACCGGACTTAACAACCGAAACTGCCAATTCGGATTCCAAACTGGTCAGTTTCGGGAAAGTGGAAATTTAAGGCTTTTAGAGGCCGAAATGGGTGAAACATAAAACATGAAAGTTGTTCAGAAGGGTTTTTCCTAGGGGGCAGCGCGGACCGTTCCCCAAATTGAGGCTCCAATGGCCTCCGTTTTTACAGAAAACCGAGACTAGTCTGCCCAGACCTAGTCTACACGTCCAGCAAGTTCAAATTAAAACTGACAAGAATACAAGCAGAACTGGATTTTTCTCAAAACATGAAAGTTTTAGGATTTTTCGAGAGATACAACTTTTATGAAGACAACTTTTTCAAAATCGGAATGGATCTTTAAACTGACATGGTTTTATAAAAACTGTGCAGGGAACATAAAATTCCTGCACAGGATTTTCTAAAAACAGTTTGGAAAAAAAAATTGTATCTTTCTCCAAAACCACTGTTTTGATTATGGAAACTATTCCAAAGGCAGTTTCCAGCCCTAAAAGATTTTTACAAAGACCTATTTCAAGAATATGAATTTTTATGAGTTAAGTAAAAGATTTTTGAAGTTAATATACCCAAGTTTCCAAAGAAATGGAAAATGGATATTTTTTTTTAAACCAAATTAGGTAAGCAAGATAATTACGGGTAATAACCGGAAGTGATATCCGAGTTACCAGGCCAAAGCCTAAAGCTCAAGTTTGACCCGTATAGGGTTGACCTTAGTTGACCAAAAGTTGACTTTGGTTGACCAAAAGTTTGACTACAATTAACCTTAAGGGTTAGTCAAGATAACCCTAAAGGATACCAAGATTAATAAATTGGGCTAAGATATAGGGTTAATCGAAGTAATCAAATGGTTTATGAATATAGATAAAGCCCAAGGTTAGGAAGGTAACCTAACCCTAACGGTATATATGATGATTTGGCACATAAGGTTACTATTTATAACCCAGTAAGATATCTAGTATTGGGGACATACAATTAGGATTATGTAGGCATATTGGTTAGATTACCAACATTCCACAATACTAATTAGACTCTCACCTATGTCCTTCAACAAGCAGGAGGAAACCTGCAGCTGTACTCAGAGAAGGGGCAGTACTACGCAGGACATAGCAAGAGAGGTAAGTACAACCACCGCCTACAGCATAGGCTTTGTTGTGGTACTTGCCCAAGTATGTTATTGTTAGATGTATGCTAGGGGTGTATGCCTTATTGTATGTTATGTTGTTGTTGTTATGTTATGTTATTGTTATTATGCTATGTTATTATATGTGCCATATTACGTGTTATTATATGCTAGGCTATGTAGTATATTATGTCATGTGCTATGAAATATTATGAAATATGCTAGAATCATGTTATGAGAGGATATAGGATATGTTATGGCTATGGTATGGTTAAGATAGGATTATGATTTAATTGTGTGAGACATCACGAAGCATGTTCATCAATTAATAAGAATAAGATCAAGATATGAAACGATGAAAGTTATAATGGCAAGCGAGCTTACCTGTGTCGTACCGACCCGCATGAGGTCGGGTTGAGCTATGGCAAGAGTAAGTCCATAGTTGCGCGCCCGGTACGGACACTTATGTTATGGGGCCCATAAGTAAAGATAAGTTAAGAAAGAATGTTATGAAGAAATAAGAAAGCATAATGAAGCATAAATGGTTCATGCATATGCCATGATAAGTTATGACATGCTATGATAAGTTATGATATGCTATGAAATGTTATATTACGATGTGTTATGATATGTTAGAATATGTTGTGTTTATTTATGTCGCGGTATAGGAAGTTGTACTTGCTGAGCGAAAGCTCACTGTCTTACGTCTATGCTGTAGGTAAACAACCTGTCAGCAATGGTTGATGCAAGATGGAAGGGCGTCGTGGGGCAAACTGTGAAATGTGGGAAATCTAGCCGCTACGCGTTTTGTTTTCTTATGTATTTATCTTAGGTTTAAAATCCTTACTACAGACACGTGTATATGATGCACGCGTTATACGCTTTTATGTCTGTAAAAAAAAAAAAAAAAAAATTTCCGCTGTTTTTTCGTAAGTATGTAAGTATGTATAAGAAGTTCAGTATGTATGTATGTATGATAACGGCCTGTGCTAGGCGGGTCGTTACAAAGGATCCTATAAAATGTTGGTGACCTATCCAACATTTATACACAATCTTAGTTATATGTCCCCCAATTATACACATGATAACTTATTGGGTTACATAGGGTAACCCTTGAGGTGGCCAAACTTAGTCAACCAAAGTCAACATTCTATGGGTCAAATTTGGGCTTTTGGGCCAAGCCTAGTAACTCGGGTATCCTTCCTGGTTACTATCCGTCATTGTCTTGTTACTAAACTTTGGCTTTTAAAATCCAATTTGGAAAATTTGGTCAAAAATATTTTGTTTAACTTAAAAATTCATGGTTTTCAAAGTGGGACTTTATAAAACTCATTAAGGGCTGAAAACTGCCATTGGAACAGTTTTCATAGTCAAAACATTGGTGTTGGTGTAAAAATACAGTTTTCCTGTATTATTTTAGAAAATCCTGTGCAGGAATTTCCTGTTTCCTGCACAGTTTTTAGAAATCCATTTCTATTTAAAAATCTGTTTTGAATTAGAAAAAGTTGTCTTCACGAACGTTTTAGCTTTCGAAAAACCCTACAAATTTAACGTTTTGTAGAAGGCCTTTGGAGCCTTATTTTTAAAAACTGTCTACGTAGCCCCCTAGAAAAATCCCTTCTCTACAACTTTGTAGTTTTAACTTTTTCCAAATTCGGCCTCTAAGGGCCTCAAAATTGACTTTCCAGAAAACTGGCCAGTTTTACCCGAAAACTGGCAGTTTTGTTCTTAAGTTGGTTTTACGTTCTAATACGAGCACACTACCTCAACCGTCCACAGCGGGAGCCTACGACAACATGCAGCGCTTCTAACGTTCATTTTCCATTCGCATGCATTAAACCAAACCCATGCAAACCCATGTGTCATCATGCACCAAACTAGGGTTTTTGGGTTGGTTTGGCTACCAGTCATCACATTCATGCTTAAACTAATCTCATACACTATTCAAGCATACCATACTCTATCTTAAACATAAGGGGACATATATGAAACATCTACTAGGCATGCATGCAATTCATACTATCACACAAGCATATGATTGAAAGCATGCACTAAATCATAATTGAGATCTTGAGACCCTAATCAAGCACATAATAAGCACTAAACCCATTGCATGAAAATAAAAGAATGAGCTTATGCTCTTACATAATCAACTTGAAAATACACATAAATTCCAAATTGATGCTCAATTAAAAAGTTTAGGGCTATGGGAGAGTTACCTTGATCAAAGCAAGGCTAGGCTAGGGTTTGGGTCCCGAAAATTCTCAACCCCCTTGGTCCACCAACAACCGGCCTTCCATCCTCCAATGTGTACCAAAATTTTCAAAACTTTTGCTTGGGTTTCTTGGTGAAAACCGACCACTCCTACACCAATTCCCTTGATCTACTTTTTTTTTTTCTCTCTTGGCTTAAGTTCGGTTTTGGAGAGGAACAGTGTGAGAGAAAATTTTGCAAGAGTTTGGCTAGATTCCTCTATTTTTCCACTAAAAATCTGCCCCCCCCTCACCTCTATTTATAGGCTTTTTGAACTTTTCAAAATTACCAAAAAGTCCTTGAATTATTTTTCTAAAATTACATTTTGGTCCTTGAAGCAAAAATATTTGCTAATTAGTCCCTCTAGGTGGTGGCCGGTCATTGCTCCCTTGGTGCACAAGTTTTGCTTACCTCATCATGATGACATCATGCTTACATCACCTTGATGACATCATGCTTACATCACCTTGATGACATCATGCTTACATCATCATTGTTAACTTTTTCAAAAATTGCACTTTTGCCCCTAAAGACAAAATATTTACAATTTAGTCCCTGCGGGTGATCGGCTAAGGTAGAGCCACTTGACTTCCAATTCATGCATAATTATCCTCTTGATTCCAAGAATCCCTTAATATAATTATGCAATCCATTTCCTTACTAACTTTGATAATATCAATACTGTTTTGTCCTAAAACAGTATTATCATACTGAATTGTAGTCCAAAATCCATCTGCATAAAATTGGACTACGTATAAATTTTTCTTGGGACTTGAAACCATTTAGCCCATATTGCTCCAAATATTGTGCTTGATTTTTCTAGGGTGGTCTCATAGCTTATTCTTGCTTATTCGTTCGTAAAGATGGTTTCCGCAGTATAATTTCCATACTGATTATCCTATTACTATATAGTCATACCTTTGACCGTTCTTAGTCAACCCTTTGACTTTTTGGTCAACTTTGACTTTCTTGGTCAAACTTTGACCAACATGAAATTATGAAATTTCGTCATGCTGTTTTCCTTAAAACGCCTTTTACTTGGCTATGTAATCTTTTGTTGAGTCTCGTAGCTAGTTAATCGAGAACTCAAACCTATACTGTTATTCCACTCCGATCATGATTCAGACTTAGGTTTTCCTTGTTTCAAAGGAAATCTAAAGTCATCAAAATTTCGGGTATTACATTCTACCCACCTTAAAAGATTTTCGTCCTCGAAAATTCGTATAATCCTAAGTGGCTTTTCTTCAATCCACTATCAATCCTTAACAAGTTACTATAGATTGAATAACTTGTTCACCTTCCCATTTTAATATCTTAATGGGATCATGTCTTTTATATAGAACCATAATCTTCTTTCTATATCCTCATAATTCATGCTTTCATATCCTCATACTTTCATGCTTTCATACTTTCATTCTTTCATGCATACTTTCATACTTTCTTACATACCATCATACTTTCCTTTCGTACTGCATCACCAGAGCTATTTTCATAAAATTTCTTAGCAAGTATATTATATAACTTGCCATATTTAAAAAAAAACATATACAACTTTTCCATACTTGAAAAGCATATCGTATCATATAGCTTTTTCATACTTGAAAAGCATATTGTATCCTATATTTAAGATACTTTTCTTTAACTTTATTTGAGGGCTCAGCGAATATATCATATTGAAAATATTTTTCTTTCAATTTGCTGAAGCTGAGGACCCTCTGGTACAATGTTAATCTTGTGCTATTAGAACCCTTTACTTTTCGTAGTGGCCCCTTTCTTCGAACTCTGTTCCTCAAGGTTTTCTGGCCTTTTACATAACATGATGGCCCATTTCTTGGAATCTCTGTTCCTCAAGGTTTTCTGGCCTTTTATATAACAAAACGTGAGTTGGTTCTAATAAGCATAAGATTAAGCACCATACATAAAAATAATTTCTTGGAATCTTTTTCCAAGTGAATCATGGAAAACAATACTAAATAGTAGTATTGAAAACATATTACTGTTCGAGTGATGCAATGAAAGATATCCTTGTATCAACTAGCTACTTGTTAGCTAGTAGAAACTTCTCCTGTGCCTTTAGCATTTCCTTTATAGCAAAAAGGCATAATCATAGTTCTAAGGGATATCTAAAACTCCCAATCATCATTTCATGATTTCCATCACTTAAATGATTGTAAATAGTCGACCTTAATCAACCATTATGTGTCGACTTCAAGGTTGGTGCTATTGACCTTAACCTCATTAACTTATCATCAAATCTCCTAGTCATCATTATTATCATAGCCTGATAAATTGTTGTTGGTAGCAGTAGCATCCAACTTATATTGGCATATTACCTATTTGCTACCCCCAAACTAAGGCGTCATCAAAATTTTTCCCCGTTTCTAATATTACTCTTATGGGGCAAAAGTTTCACAATCAGGAAACTTAACTTCCATGGTATTGATCCATTCCTTAGAATGAAAAATTCCTTGTTACCATCATACCAAGGTAAAGCGATAGGCTATACGATCTCGAAGCCTATTCATTTCTTTATTGTTATTCTAGCAATCATAACTTAGCTACTACAGTTGCAAGATTAGGCTCTTGTAAAAAAAAAAAAAAAAAAAAAAATTGGTCTATTCATACGCATGGCGAACCATCTTTTAACTCTAGTTCCTTATTTCCTCACATGTCGTATATCCATTCTTTCCTCCATATCTTATCATGTCCTATCTTGAAAACATCATAACTTATCATGATCTCTTCATATCACATTGTAAGCTTATCCATCCCTGTATTCAACATTTTCCTTATGTGGACAAGAGTTCCCAGCTATGATCATAACGGGATGGAGTAGTCCTTTACAAGCACCAGGAGTATCATTCTCCAACATGATCATTGACGAGGGATACTTACTTCACACGTAAAATCTTAACTAATTCTAATCAAAGGAAAATAAATTAACTTACTTGGGCACTTGCAGAAACGATGTGAATCGAAGTGAAGTAGGCTGGCAGGATACCGCTCTGATACCAACTTTGTAACGCCCCAAAATCCACGTAGGACCGACTACGTAAACGTGGGCCGTTACCATGCTTGCTTAACTTAAACCTTAGTCTTAAATAATTAACCTTACAGAAAATTTCAGATTTTTTTTTAAACTTTAAACTTTATTTTAAAATCATAACTTAAATAAACTTGTACTTATGGGTAAACTTCATCATGCCTACCCATTACTTGTTATGCCGATTATAAGGTCACCATAACCTTTTAAACAGGACCTTGGAATCATCACATACATAACATGGTACATATTTCTTAATCATACATATACAACTTCATACTTAAAATATTTGTGGAAAATCTTGCGTAGCGGTATCCCATATTGCCCTTCACTTGCTGCATCATCTCCATGGCCCACCAAGTAAAGCTGCAGGCATCTTACTTTTACCTACAGTATAGAATATACTGATGAGCTTTTGCCCAGCAAGTACAAACATAATCTCACAAATCCTCTTAAAACATTAGGTAATTTATGCATGATCCATTTATGATCGGTTTGAATGTCTTGTGCTTCATTATGGACTTAATCTTGAACTTATTATCTTGACTTAACATGTGGGCCCATAGTATACGTACCAAAAGCGAGCAGCCGCCAGACAAAGTTAGGGTTTGCAAGGCCCTAACAGTTCTAGGAATCATAAACTTTACCCTCACGCATCAACGAGAGGTTAATAATCATAACTTATTTTGAACATGTATCTTCCTCGATCACGGGAGGGTGGTACGACACCTTGTTTGTATTTTCTTACCATGTGATTTAACATTAGTGAACATGCCTCATGATGTCACTATACCATAACTTAACATTTACATGGCATTCTTAAAAACATGGCATTCTTGAAAACATGGCATACTTGAAAACATGGCATTCTAGAAAACATAGCATACTTGAAAACATGGCATTCTTGAAAACATAGCATTATTAAAAACATAGCATACTTGAAAACATGGCATTCTTGAAAACATAGCATACTTGAAAACATGGCATACATAACACACATGAAAACATATCATATATTGGAAAATAGTGTACTATTTTCCATACTGTAGGTGAGGTTTGTACTTACCTGTTATGCTATACCCTGGGTTTCGTTGTATCAACTGAGGTCGCAACTGCATGTTTCTTCCTGCTATTAAAAGAACATAGGATAAGGATCCTATAAAATGTTGGTGACCTATCCAACATTTATACACAATCTTAGTTATATGTCCCCCAATTATACACATGATAACTTATTGGGTTACATAGGGTAACCCTTGAGGTGGCCAAACTTAGTCAACCAAACTCAACATTCTATGGGTCAAATTTGGGCTTTTGGGCCAAGCCTAGTAACTCGGGTATCCTTCCCGGTTACTATCTGTCATTGTCTTGTTACTAAACTTTGGCTTTTAAAATCCAATTTGGAAAATTTGGCCAAAAATCTTTTGTTTAACTTAAAAATTCGTGATTTTCAAAGTGGGACTTTATAAAACTCATTAAGGGCTGAAAACTGCCATTGGAACAGTTTTCATAGTCAAAACATTGGTGTTGGTGTAAAATACAGTTTTCCTGTATTATTTTAGAAAATCCTGTGCAGGAATTTCCTGTTTCCTGCACAGTTTTTAGAAATCCATTTCCATTTAAAAATCTGTTTTGAATTAGAAAAAGTTGTCTTCACGGACGTTTTAGCTTTCGAAAAACCCTACAAATTTAATGTTTTGTAGAAAACCCAGTTCTGTCCTTAACTTAATCATTTTTGAGGTTGGAACCTGCTGGCCGTGCACACTGGGTCTGGACTGCCCAGGAATTCTCAGTCTCGGATTTTTGTAAAAACGAAGGCATTTGGAGCCTTATTTTTAAAAACTATCCACGATACCCCCTAAAAAAATCCCTTCTCTACAACTTTGTAGTTTTAACTTTTTCCAAATTCGGCCTCTAAGGGCCTCAAAATCGACTTTCTAGAAAACTAGCCAGTTTTACCCGAAAACTGGCAGTTTTGTTCTTAAGTTGGTTTTACGTATGACTATACAGCAATAGGATAATCAGTATGGAAATTATACTGCGGAAATTATACAGTCAAAGGTATGACTATACAGCAATAGGATAATCAGTATGGAAATTATACTGCGGAAACCGTCTTTATGAACGAATAAGCAAGAATAAGCTATGAGACTACCCTAGAAAAATCAAGCACAATATTTGAAGCAATATGGGCTAAATGGTTTCAAGTCCCAAGAAAAATTTATACATAGTCCAATTTTATGCAGATGGATTTTAGACTACAATTCAATATGATAATACTGTTTTAGGACAAAACAGTATTGATATTATCAAAGTTAGTAAGGAAATGGATTGCATAATTATATTAAGGGATTCTTGGAATCAAGAGGATAATTATGCATGAATTGAAAGTCAAGTGGCTCTACCTTAGCCGATCACCCGTAGGGACTAAATTGCAAATATTTTGTCTTTAGGGGTAAAAGTGCAATTTTTGGAAAAGTTAGCAATGATGATGTAAACATGATGTCATCAAGGTGATGTAAGCATGGTGTCATCAAGATGATGTCATCAAGGTGATGTAAGCATGATGTCATCAAGGTGATGTAAGCATGATATCATCATGATGAGGTAAGCAAAACTTGTGCACCAAGGGAGCAATGACCGGCCACCAATGTAGGGACTAATTAGCAAATATTTTTGCTTCAAGGACCAATATGCAATTTTAGAAAAATAATTAAATCCTAGTTTAAGGACTTTTTAGTAATTTTGAAAAGTTCAAAAAGCCTATAAATAGAGGTGGGGGGGGGGGGGGGGCGGATTTTGGACCCAAAAATTGGGAAAAACAAGCCAAACTCTTGCCAATTTTCTTCTCACCCATTTCCCCACAAAAACCGAACCCTAGGGAGTGGAAAAAAAAAATGGTTGGCCGGATTTGGTGGTGATGGCCGAACCTTGTGTGAGGCTTAAGCTTGAGTGGCCGAAAATATTGGAACCCCAATTGGAGGGGGGAGGCCGGTTATGGTGATGAGCAAGGGGGAAAGAGTTTAAACCCAAAACCTAGCACCAATCTTGGTGTGAACTAAGGTAATCTCCCTTAGCCCTAAGCCTTTCAATTTGAGCTTAAATTTGGAAATTTAAGTGTATTTCCAAGCAATAGTTTGTAAGAGCATAAGCTCATCCTTTATTTTCATGAAATGAGCTTAGGTGCTTAGCTATGTGCTTGATTAGGGTCTCAATTTATGATTTTAGTGTATGCTTTGACAATATGCTTGCATGATATTAGAGTTTGCATGCATGCCTATTAAGTGTTCGATATATGTCCCCAATATGCCTAAGAAGTTATAGGTTATGCATGTTTATGTTTAAGCTAGATTAGAAGCTTGAAAGATGCATGGTGATGCAAACCTAAAGTTTTGCAAACCCTAGTTTGGTGCAAGAACACCCAAGGGTTTGCCCTTGCATGAAAATGTTTGAATGATGCATGGATGTATGTTTTACGTTAGAAAACGCTGCATGACTGATATTAGGCTCCCGCTGTGCGCGGTTGAGGTAGTGTGCGCGTATTAGAATGTAAAACCAACTTAAGAACAAAACTGCCAGTTTTCGGATAAAACTGGTCAGTTTTCTAGAAAGTCGATTTTGAGGCCCTAAGATGCCGAATTTGGAAAACGTTAAAACTACAAAGTTGTAAAGAAGGGCTTTCCCTGTGGACAGCGTGGACAGTTTTTAAAAATAAGGCTCCAAAGGCCTTCATTTTTACAAAAATCCAAGACTGAGAATTCCTGGGCAAGCCAGACCCAGTGTGCACGGCCAGCAGGATTCAACCTCAAAAATGATTAATTTAAGGACAGAACTGGATTTTCAGTAAAGAACCAAAGTTGTAGTATTTTTCGAGATCTACAACTTTCATGAAGAAAGTTTTCTCAGATTCTTAACAGAATTTAAGATAAAGATTTTATCATAAAAACAGTGCAGGAAACAAGAAAATTCCTGCACAAGATTTTCAGAAAAACAGTGCAAAGCAGGAAATTCCTGCATGTGCACTAATCACTGAGATTAATAAACTATATTTTTGCACCAACACCAATGTTTTGACTATGAAAACTGTTCCAATGGCAGTTTTCAGCCCTTAATGATTTTTATAAAGTCCCACTTTGAAAACCACGAATTTTTAAGTTAAACAAAAGATTTTTGGCTAAATTTTCCAAATTGGATTTTAAAAGCCAAAGTTTAGTAACAAGACAATGACGGATAGTAACCGGGAAGGATACCCGAGTTACTAAGCTTGGCCCAAAAGCCCAAGTTTGACCCATAGAATGTTGACTTTGGTTGACTAAGTTTGACCACCTTAAGGGTTACCCTATGTAACCCAATAAGTTATCATGTGTATAATTGGGGGACATATAACTAAGATTGTGTATGAATGTTGGATAGGTCACCAACATTTTATAGGATCCTTATCCTATGTTCTTTTAATAGCAGAAAGTAACATGCAGTTGCGACCTGAGTTGGAACAACGAAACCCAGGGTATAGCATAACAGGTAAGTACAAACCTCACCTACAGTATGGAAAATAGTAAACTATTTTCCAATATATGATACGTTTTCATGTGTGTTATGTATGCCATGTTTTCAAGAATGTCATGTTTTCAAGAATGCCATGTTTTCAAGAATGCCACGTTTTTAAGAATGTCATGTAAATGTTAAGTTATGGTATAGTGACATCATGAGGCATGTTCACTAATGTTAAATCACATGGTAAGAAAATACAAACAAGGTGTCGTACCAACCTCCCATCAGGTGAAGGATACATGTTCAAGTCAAGTTATGATTATTAACCTCTCGTTGATGCGGGAGGGTCAAGTTTATGATTCCCAGAACTGTTTAGGGCCTTGCAAACCCTAATTTTGTCTGGAGGCTGCGCGCTTTTGGTACGTACACTATGGGTCCACATGTTAAGACAAGATAATAAGTTCAAGATTAAGTCCATAATGAAGCACAAGACATTTAAACCGATCATAAATGGATCATGCATAAATTACCTGATGTTTTAAGAGGTTTTGTGAGATTATGTTTGTACTTGCTGGGTGAAAGCTCATCAGTATATTCCATACTGTAGGTAAAAGTAAGATGCCTGCAGCATTACCTGGTGGGCCATGGAGACAATGCAGCAAGTGAAGGGCGGTATGGGATACCACTACGCAAGATTTTCCGTAAATATTTTAAGTATGAAGTTGTATATGTATGATTAAGAAATATGTACCATGTTATGTATGTGATGATTCCAAGGTCCGGTTTAAAAGGTTATGGTGACCTTATAATCGGCATAACAAGTAATGGGTAGGCATGATGAAGTTTACCCATAAGTACAAGTTTATTTAAGTTATGACTTTAAAATAAAGTTTAAAGTTAAAAAAAAAAAAAGAAAATTTCTGAAATTTTCTGTAAGGTTAATTATTTAAGACTAAGGTTTAAGTTAAGCAAGCATGGTAACGGCCCATGTTTACGTAGTCGGTCCTACGTGGATTTTGGGGCGTTACAGGGAGGCCCAGTTTTGTTCGTTAAAAAGAAGGATGGCACTCTTAGGATGTGCATTGACTATCAGAAATTGAATAAGATTACTATCAAGAATAAGTATCCATTACCCAGGATCGACGATTTGCTCGATCAATTGAAAGGAGCTTCAATTTTTTCGAAAATTGACTTGCGATCAGGATATCATCAGCTTTGAATAAGGGAAAGAGATATTCCCAAGACGGCCTTTCGTACGCGATATGGACACTACGAGTTCCTCGTTATGCCATTTGGATTGACAAATGCTCCAGCTACCTTTATGGACCTGATGAATCGAGTATTCAAGGGTTACTTGGACAAGTTTGTTATTGTCTTTATAGATGATATCTTGATTTATTCAAGATCTAAGAAGGAGCATGAGGAGCATCTAAGGATTGCCTTACGGATTCTAAAGCAAAACCAGCTTTATGCTAAATTCACCAAGTGTGAATTTTGGTTGAAGAAGGTCCATTTCTTAGGACATGTGGTCTCTAAAGAAGGCATATCTGTAGACCCGGCCAAGATTGAAGCAATAAGTAAACAGCCAGCTCCGAAAAATGTCACCGAAGTACGTAATTTCCTTGGCTTAGCAGGCTACTACTGACGTTTCGTCGAGGGATTTGCTAAGATAGCAGCGCCGCTCACCGCACTTACACAGAAAGGAAAGAAGTACGAATGGACTGCTAAGTGTGAAGAACACTTCCAAGAGCTAAAAAGTAAGCTGACTAGTGTTTCAATCCTTACAATTCCAGTTGTAGAGGAACGGAACTTCGTGATGTTGGAAAAATAGGATTCGATATCAGAGTTACGGCGCAGCGGAAGTTTTAAAATTTTTATGCCGATTCGGAAAAAAAGCTCATGATGTATATAACAATGAATAAAATTCATGATCAAGCGTACCTTATTTCTTGGATTCTGGAATTACTAGAGCGATTGATCAACGTGTCTTCTCTATTATTCTCGAGTTCCACGTCTCAGAGTGTGTGTGGGCACACGTTCTATGAATCCAAGTGACCGGTAATGCTTTCCGAAGTCTAGATCCTTCCTTCTCAATTCCGATGTTCCTCGTTGAGAATATTATCCAACTTCTTTCTTCAAAACTGCAAAACAGGAACCGGTTAACCTCCTATGAAAATTATCACTCGGTTTAACCTTCCTCACAATTTTGATTCAATGGAATTTTCTCTCTTTTTCTTACTCAAGAGTATGACCGAATTTTATGATGTGGAAGAAACCCAAATTATTTTTCTTCTCACTCCAAAAAAGTTTTTCTCCTTTTGTGAATTACCAAAAATTAGTTTTTCAAGAATTCCTAGCCTTTATATAGAAGTCCAATCCTTTTCAAAATTTATCTCCTTTAAAAAATAATTAATAATTATTTTTCTAGACAAATTTTGAATCAAAAGATCATACAACTTTAGGATTAGATTCATTGAACCTAAAAAAGTTTTTCCAAGAGGAAATCTTTCCTCAAAAAATTCGGCCACCTTTGAAATTCAAAAGTTGATTGGTGGTTCAAATGTTAAATCAAGAATCTAGACTAGTCAAAAGATCCTAGTCCTATCTAGATTCAAATTCCTTTTAAACCTTTTTGAATTTAAATATGATTCACTTATTTGAATTAAATATTTTCCACACAACATCAACCATATTAATTAATTTAAATCAATGGAATATTTCAAATTTTCTTTCCTCACAAAAACCATGCACCTCTTTTAAGGAAAGAAAAATCAATCAAATAATCTCCATTATTTAAATGAATTAATAATTTAATCTTAGGAATATATTTGAATAATTTTGAAACAAAATTTTCTTCCCTCCACCTATCTAAAAACCGTGCACCACATTTAGATTAGGAGAGAAAAATTTGTTTTCCAAAATTAAATAATTCAAACACAATCTTATTTCAAAATTCAATTAACCAATCTCATGTTGACAAATCATATTATTTGTCTACACAAATCTCACATGTCCAATCCTTTCTGGATTGTATGTTAGAGAGTACCATGTCTTAACAGACATTACTAAATTCCATTTAAATTTACCGATCTCATTAGGAACAAATCCCGAGACGCTATACGGAACTATATAAGCTAATAGAGGGACCCGATGGAAATATGTAAAGAGGCTCCTATAATTGTGAAAAATAAATCCCAGATTAATTATTCATCAATTATAAACTTCAATACTATTCCATTAAAAGTTTGAAGCTGAACTCCTATTTACATACCGTATTACGAAAGCTCTCTTACGCAGCGCTTCTTCCATGATTTATTCATCGCTTGCTTAATCCCCATATGTTATCCATGATCGAATTAAGGACTTTTTCCGTTTTACCTTTTTCAATCATTTTAACTTAAAGTTCCATTATTCTCTATTGAAAGAATCACCAATTGTAAAACCATACAATTAGTAAACCACCAGAGAACACAAAGTAAATCGATGGCCAAGATCTTGTTATACTATCTTTCAATCCCCGAATAATGCCTTTAAGTAGATAACATTTACTATCATTAAGATAGTTATGGATTCCGTATCTACGAATCTTGATTTCTCCATCCATAAGTCATGCACCCAAAACACAAGTATATTGACCATGAATTAACAGTGTCTCACCTATAGTGCATTAAAGTACATAAGTCATGGATACGAACTCAAGTAATCATTTCAGGATTAAGATTAATGCAGGATGATAATCAAAGTGTTATTGATTCTTATAAACGGAATTATTAAACCGAATCAATTAACACTTTAGGTCCAGTCCAATGTCATATCTCAATACTGGTATACATCAAAGTTTCTACTCGGAACTTATCCGATGGTTAAGACAAACCATCCCTCCAAGGAAGTAGACAACCTTTACAATCTTATCATGAATAAGATCCCCAAATCTTATTCCATCGATTGCGGACTATTTATTTAGACTGTTATCAAATTACCACGTCTTCTATGTATACCCCGTATACATATGGTAATCCGATATATTACCAATAGTCAAGGAGTATTTTATGTTTGCTCAAAATAACCATACAATCAACAAATGAAAGTAAATATGACACAACTTATTAAACATGAATAACCTCCTCTTATTAATATCAAAATGTCATATTTACAGAAAATCCCTAATATTGATTTTATATCCTTAGGGCACATTTAGATCCCAACAATCTCCCACTTGCCCTAAGCGAGTAAATGTGACATATTACGCATCCCCATGCCTTCAACGTGTTCTTCGAATCTTCTGGCCACCAAAGTCTTCGTGAACGGGTCATCAAGATTGTCCTCTGATGCGATTTTGCAAACCGTCACATTTCCACTCTCAACAAAGCCTCGATGATGTGATATTTTCTGCCAATTTGCTTACTCCTCTTATGATGCCTAGGATCCTTAGTATTAGCTACTGCTGCACTGTTGTCACAGTAGAGCACCATAGCTTTATCCATACCAGAAACGACCTCAAGGTCACCAAGGAACCTGCGGAGCCATACCGCTTCCTTTGATGCCTCACTGGCTGCCACATACTCGGCTTCCATGGTCGAGTCAGCAATGCAAGATTGCTTAATACTCCTCCACACAACGGCACCACCTCCAAGGGTAAAAACAGATCCTGAAGTCGATTTCTTTGAATCCTGATCTGATTGAAAATCAGAATCTGTGTATCCTCTAGGAACAAGATCCTGACCGGAATACACTAGCATATAGTCCCTCGTTCTCCGTAGATACTTGAGTATATGCTTGACCGCAGCCCAATGGTTCGGTCCCGGATTCGACTGATATCGACTTACCATACCAACCGCAAAACAAATGTCAGGCCTAGTGCATAACATAGCGTACATTAGACTACCTACCGCTGATGCATAAGGTACATTTTTCATACGCTCACTTTCTTCCGATGTCTTGGGACAGTCATCTCTAGAAAGCTTGATTCCAATTCTGAAAGGTTGGGCACCTTTCTTGGAATCTTTCATAGAAAACTTCTCAAGTACTTTATCAATGTATGAAGCTTGAGAGAGTGCTATCGTTTTGTTCTTTCTATCTCTAAAGAGTTGAATACCAAGAACATAACTAGACTCTCCTAAGTCCTTCATGTCAAACTGTTTGGCTAACCAAACTTTGACAGATGATAATGTTGCCACATCGTTTCCAATAAGCAATATATCATCCACATAAAGTACAAGAAAAACCACTTTCTCGTTCTTGATACATTTATAAACACATGGTTCATCAATGTTTTGTTCGAATCCATAGGTTTTGATCGCTTGATCAAACCTAATATTCCAAGAACGAGACGCTTACTTTAATCCATAAATGGATTTAAGCAACTTGCATACCTTGTCTTCTTGACCTTTTGCCTTGAACCCGTCTGGTTGTATCATATAGATATCTTCTTCAAGAGAGCCATTCAAGAAAGCTGTCTTGACATCCATTTGCCAGATCTCATAATCGAGAGTAGCCGCAATAGATAAAAGAATGCGGATTGACTTGAGCATTGCTACAAGCGAGAAGGTTTCATCATAGTCGATTCCTTCTTTCTGCGTATAGCCCTTCGCTACAAGTCTTGCCTTGAAAGTTTTCACTTTCCCATCCACACCTCTCTTCCTCTTGTATACCCACTTACACCCAATCGGTTTTATGCCTTGGGGTAAGTCTACAAGTTTCCAGACCCCGTTGGAATCCATAGATTCCATATCGGTGTTCATAGCTTTTTGCCAAAAACTAGAATCAACATCCTCCATAGCTTCCTTGTACGTAGCCGGATCATCAACATGTTCTATGGATTCTGCTTCAAAAACTTCACCATTGAACATGTACCTTTTAGGTTCCCTGATAATCCTCCCACTACGACGAAGCTCCCGTGGTTGTTGATTCTTTAATGGTTTTTCCACAGGGTTTTCTGTGACTTTTGGAATATCCAAACCCGAAGTCATCTCCTCAAGCACTACTTTGCTACGAGGTTTAAAGTCTTCCATGTAACTTTCCTCCAAGAATGTTGCATGCGTAGAAAGAAAGACTTTATTTTGCTTCGGATTATAGAACAGACTACCTTTTGTCCCTTTTGGATAGCCAACAAACAAGCACACTTCTGATCGTGACTCTAACTTCTTCGCTTCCTTATCTAGGACGTGTGCCGGACAACCCCAAATTCGAATATGATTCAAATTAGGTTTCTTACTCGTCCATAACTTGTAAGGAGTTTTAGGAACCGATTTGGAGGGAACATTATTCAGAAGATAGCATGCAGTTTGTATTGTGTGCCCCCAAAATGACAAAGGTAATGTGGAGTAACTCATCATTGACCGGACCATATCCAATGGGGTCCTATTCCTTCTCTCAGCTACACCATTCTGTTAAGGAGTACCAGGTGCAATCAACTGGGATTGTATCCTATTTTCTATCAAATATCCTAAGAACTCATCCGATAGGTATTCGCCACCTCGATCCGAACGAAATGTCTTAATGGACTTGCCTAATTGTTTCTCCGCTTCAGCCCGAAATTCTTTGAACTTGTCAAAGGCTTTGCTTTTGCGGGTCATCAAATAGACATATCCATACCTTGAGTAATCATCAATAAAAGTGATATAATACTCATACCCACCACGTGCTTCTATGTTCATGGGACCACAAACATCCGTATGTACAAGTTTTAAGAGTTCCTCGGCACGACCATCCTTGGCAGCAAAATGCCGTTTAGTCATCTTGCCCTCCAAACAGGATTCACATTATGGCCAAGGTTCAACCTCATACAAGTCAAGGCATTCCTCCTTTACCATCCTTTGAATTCTGTTAAGGCTTATGTGACCAAGTCGTAAATGCCAAAGATATGATTTGTTAGAGTGAGAAGACTTATGTCTTTTAGAGTTCTTTTCCAATTCTGTATCAAGCAATGAGTGCATCTTAGGTTTGATAAAATAAAGATTTCCATGCATCCATCCATTACAGATAAGAGAATTGTTTTTCCTAATAACAACTTTATTATTAAAAGAAACTGAATAAGAATCTTTAATCAAACAAGCAACCGAAATTAGGTTCCTCTAGAAACTACGAACATAAAAACAATGTCTCAAAACAATAAACCTAGATTCATCAAAATAAAGATGCACTTCTCCCGCTGCTTCAGCTCGCACCAATGTCCCATTACCGGTTCTTAACGTGAAGTTCTCCTCATGCAGACTTCTCGTTACCTTGAACCCCTGCAGAGAAATACAAACATGATTAGTAGCTCCAGAATCTATAACCCAATTGTCCTTAGATTCCTCCACTAAACAACCCTCAAGATACAGGATATCGAAATTACCTTTTTGCTTTTGCATAGACAGGTATTCTCGGCAATCCTTCTTGAAATGTCCTTTCTTCCCACAGTGAAAGCACTTAGTCTTTTTGGGATCCACCTTTCGCTTCTTAGTCTTGGTAGACTTCTTAGAAATAGGTGGATTCGCCACAGGCTTGTTCCCCTTGTTCTTCCCCTTTTCCTTCTTCCTTTTGGGATTAGGAGCAGGCGAACTAGGTTCAGCCACATTTGCCTCAGCCTTAGATCCAGAACCCTTAAAAATGTTCTCAAAGGCTTGCAACTCTTTCATCAATTCTGTTAAAGACATCTCCTTCCTATTAAGGTTGTAGGATGCTTGAAACAAATCGAAATCCTTGGATAAGGTTTGGAAAACCATGACCAATTGAGTTGCTGTATCGATCTCAGCCCCATTTGCCTGAGCTTCAGACAAATAAGCCATGACTTTCATCATGTGCTCCTTGATGGGAATTCCAACCTTCTGCCTGCAATTCATGAGATCTTTGATAGCATCAGTCTTAGCCTGAATAGTTTGTTCACCAAACATTTCCTCCAGGTTATCCATGATCTGCCTAGCAGTTTGATGCTCTTCATGCTGTTTCTGAAGCACGTTAGACATGCTCGTCCGAATATAGCACATAGCACTTAGGTTGGAATTGTCCCAGCGTTCAAGCGCTAAAAAATCCCTATCAGGAGCATCGATCGCAGGCGTTGGCGGTCGAGGTTGGGTTAGGACAAAACTGTATTTCTCAAAGTTTAGAACGATAAGCAAGTTCCTTTTCCAGTCATTAAAATTCTCGCCAGTTAATTTGTTTTGCGTAAGTATCACAGATAAAGGTCTCGACATTTTGATCTATTATAAGAAAACATGTAATAAGTACGAGCAAACATCCTATCAGTTTATAAAATATGGTTTTGTAATGAAACAAAAAGATCTATTTGCAATCTAAATGTTCATGTGTAAAAACCCTTAAAACACATACCTTACAACGATAATTCCTAGCTTCTGCTTTCTAAACTACCGAGGGGTAGTCATAGAATAACTAGCCAAGAACACGGATCCCTTCCGATTAATACATATTCGTCTATGGAGAAAACTCCATTAAATATATATTAACTATCGTTTATTTGGCCACTACTTTATATAACAGAGCCTCGAGGGAGGGTTAATAAATAAAGTAGCATGAGTGTGTAACCATCGTTTCCAATTTTGAATCCATATTTTACATCCACCATCGAGGGATGATCTAAACATAAAATATGCCCAAAATTGTTATCCTTTCGGAAATCCAAATCAGTGTGCGCTCTAGTTAAGATACCTATCCGAAGGGAATTCCCGGGTCAAAACCGAGTAGTAGGTATTACCATGCGTAACTATTGGACCAACGATGGAGGCCGTAGGTCTTAGTGTGTAAAACCTTCTCCCACTCATTCTTTTTAAATTAGGGTTTTTGTTTTTCATGCATAAACAATATTTATTGAGTAGCACTCCCTAGTCTATATGGCATGTTATCAATACATCACGAAATAGTATAACATATTCATCTAGCAACACATCATCTATGGTTTGCAAAATATGTAAATAGCCGTGGATCATGATTTCATCCTAGAGAAACGAAAAATTGCAAAATTTACAAAAATTAACCGAAACATATATCGACCTTCATTTGTAGATCCATGCCTTGCATCCTTCTTCAATGTGTCTTCCTTCTCCAATGTCACATCTTTTCAAATTTAAAATTAAATTTAAATTTCAAAAAAGATTATATGTGATTTTTAATTTTAATCAAAATTACAAAATATCAAAATTTAAATAAAAAATCCGGTTTATTAAATTTTAAAATTCAAAAAATTTTGAAATTTCCAAATTTCAAATTTAAATCTCAAAATTTTAAAATTCATAATAATATCCATTAAATTTAAATTTAAATTTTCAATTTTGATTTCTAAATAATCAAGATCACATATCATTGGAAAATTTAATTTTCAAAAAGATTCTGTGATTTTTTTTTTATTAAAAACGTTTTTTTTAATTAAAAAATTCCAAAAAAAAAAAAAATCACATCCTTTGAAAATTTACATACCTTCATTCATCTTCAATCTCCTCGAATCCATTGTAGCCTGAATTTTACAAAAAAAAATTCCTACGCCATTTCCGGCTTACAAAAATTCTAGGAATTGAAAGAACGACCAAGCGGTGATAATAGACCGCATCTATTACACTTGAAAAATCTAGATACAAATTCTAACCTCTATGGAATCATGACCGGCAAAATTGAACAAGATCATATATTATAAAAATAATATAAAGCATTCATTCATCCATACATCCATTCATAATATATTTAACATACTCAAAATAAAACCTAAAGTGCCAACTCTCTAAAATATTTCATTAATGCATAGAGAGAAATTTATTCGATCAAATAATTTATGTTATATACATGATCATGAGTTGTCTCTGATACCAATTGTTGGAAAAATCGGATCCGATATTAGAGTTACGGCGCAGCGGAAGTTTTAAAATTTTTATGCCGATTCGGAAAAGAAACTCATGATGCATATAACAATAAATTAAATTCATGATCAAGCGTACCTTATTTCTTGGATTCCAGAATTACTAGAGCGATTGACCAACGTGTCTTCTCTATTATTCTCGAGTTCCACGTCTCAGAGTGTGTGTGGGCACACGTTCTATGAATCCAAGTGACTGGTAATGCTTTCCGAAGTCTAGATCCTTCCTTCTCAATTCCGATGTTCCTCGTTGAGAATATTATCCAACTTCTATCTTCAAAACTGCAAAACAGGAACCGGTTAACCTCCTATGAAAATTATCACTCGGTTTAACCTTCCTCACAATTTTGATTCAATGGAATTTTATCTCCTTTTCTCACTCAAGAGTATGACCGAATTTTATGATGTGGAAGAAACCCAAATTATTTTTCTTCTCACTCCAAAAAAGTTTTTCTCCTTTTGTGAATTACCAAAAATTAGTTTTTCTAGAATTCCTAGCCTTTATATAGAAGTCCAATCCTTTTCAAAATTTATCTCTTTTAAAAAATAATTAATAATTATTTTTCTATATAAATTTTGAATCAAAAGATCATACAACTTTAGGACTAGATTCATTGAACCTAAAAACGTTTTTCCAAGAGGAAATCTTTCCTCAAAAAATTCGGCCACCTTTGAAATTCAAAGGTTGATTGGTGGTTCAAATCTTAAATCAAGAATCTAAACTAGTCAAAAGATCCTAGTCATATCTAAATTCAAATTCCTTTTAAACCTTTTTGAATTTAAATATGATTCACTTATTTGAATTAAATATTTTCCACACAACATCAACCATATTAATTAATTTAAATCCATCGAATATTTCAATTTTCTTTCCTCACAAAAACCGTGCACCTCTTTTAAGGAAAGAAAAATCCATCAAATAATCTCTATTATTTAAATCAATTAATAATTTAATCTTTAGGAATATATTTGAATAATTTTGAAACAAAATTTTCTTCCCTCCACCTATCTAAAAACCGTGCACCACATTTAGATTAGGAGAGACAATTTGTTTTCCAAAATTAAATAATTCAAACACAATCTTATTTCAAAATTCAATTAACCAATCTCATGTTGACAAATCATATTATTTGTCTACACAAATCTCACATGTCCAATCCTTTCTGGATTGCATGTTAGAGTGTACCATGTCTTAACAGAAATTACTAAATTCCATTTAAATTTACCGATCTTATTAGGAACAAATCCCGAGACGCTAAACGGAACTATATGAGCTAATAGTGGGACCCGATGGAAATATGTAAAGAGGCTCCTATAATTGTGAAAAATTAATCCCAGATTAATTATTCATCAATTATCAACTTCAATACTATTCCACTAAAAGTTTGAAGCTGAACTCCTGTTTACATACCGTATTACGAAAGCTCTCTTACGCAGCGCTTCTTCCATGATTTATTCATCGCTTGCTTAATCCCCATATGTTATCTATGATTGAATTAAGGACTTTTTCCGTTTTACCTTTTCAATCATTTTAACTTAAAGTTCCATTATTCTCTATTGAAAGAATCACCAATTGTAAAACCATACAATTAGTAAACCACCAGAGAACACAAAGTAAACCGATGGCCAAGATCTTGTTATACTATCTTTCAATCCCCGAATAATGCCTTTAAGTAGATAACATTTACTATCATTAAGATAGTTATGGATTCCGTATCTATGAATCTTGATTTCTCCATCCATAAGTCATGCACCCAAAACACAAGTATATTGACCATGAATTAACAGTGTCTCATCTATAGTGCATTAAAGTACATAAGTCATGGATACGAACTCAAGTAATCATTTCAGGATTAAGATTAATGCAGGATGATAATCAAAGTGTTATTGATTCTTATAAATGGAATTATTAAACCGAATCAATTAACACTTTAGGTCCAGTCCAATGTCATACCTCAATACTGGTAATATCAAAGTTTCGACTCGGAACTTATCCGATGGTTAAGACAAGCCATCCCTCCAAGGAAGTAGACAACCTTTACAATCTTATCATGAATAAGATCCCCAAATCTTATTCCATCGATTGCGGACTATTTATTTAGACTGTTATCAAATTACCACGTCTCCTATGTATACCCCCTATACATATGGTAATCCGATATATTACCAATAGTCAAGGAGTATTTTATGTTTGCTCAAAATAACCATACAATCAACAAATGAAAGTAAATAGGACACAACTTATTAAACATGAATAACCTCCTCTTATTAATATCAAAATGTCATATTTACAGAAAATCCCTAATATTGATTTTCTATCCTTAGGGCACACTTAGATCCCAACACGTGATATATGGCGATGCTTCCAAGATAGGATTGGGAGCCGTTCTCATGCAGAAAGGAAAAGTAATCACTTATGCTTCGCGACAACTCAAGGATCATGAGAAGAACTATCCGACGCATGATTTGGAACTTGCGGCGGTAGTATTTGCGCTCAAAATCTGGAGACACTATCTTTACGGCACTAGGTGTGAAGTTTATACGGATCATCAGAGTTTGAAGTATATCTTCACACAAAAGGAGCTTAATATGAAATAAAGAAGATGGCTCGAATTAGTGAAATATTATGACATAGACATCCGTTACCATTCTGGGAAGGCTAACAAAGTAGCCGATGCCCTTAGTCGGAAGTCGTCTTCATCGTTGCTGTCAATTCGGTCAGTGATCGAGCCCCTTCAAAAGAAGCTAGTAGAAGCTGGAATAGAGCTTATTACGGGAGGTTTAGCTGCCCTAACCTTCCAACCTACCATTTTGGATGGCATGAAGGAGCGTCAAGAAGGAGATGTCTCGCTGCTTAGGACGAGAAACGAAGTCCTATAAGGAAAGGAGTCAGACTACAACATATCTGATGAGGGTATACTCTATCGGAAAAATAGACTATGCATTCCTAATGAGGACGAGTTGAAGGAGCAGATCATGAAAGAAGCTCATGAGACTCCATATTCCGTTCATCCTGGAGCCACAAAGATGTACAAAGACTTGAAGGACAGTTTTTTGTGGCCCAAAATGAAGAATGACATTGCCACATTTGTCAGTAAATACCTTACATGTCAAAAAGTGAAGCCTAAATATCAACGTCCCGGGAGAGAATTGCAGAAAATTTCCATCCCAGAATGGAAATGGGACCAAGTGACGATGGATTTTGTGGTTGGTCTACCCCGAACTCCCAGCGGCAATGATGCTATTTGGGTGATTGTCGATCGATTAACGAAATCTGCGTACTTTTTAGCCATCAAACTTAGTTTTTTAGTAGAGCAGCTAGCGGAACTGTATGTGGCACAGATCGTTCGCTACCATGTGATTCCAAAATCGATCATCTTAGATCGTGATGGTCGTTTCACTTCTAAATTTTGGAGGAGTGTACATCAAGCAATGGGTACAAAGCTTACTTTTAGTACCGCTTTTCACCCTCACATGGATGGACAGTCATAGAGGAACTTCAGACTCTAGAGGATATGTTACGAGCATGCGTGATGGACTTCAAGGGACTTGGGATAAGAAGCTTCCTTTGATTGAATTCTCGTACAATAATAGTTTCCAAGCTTCGATTGGAATGGCTCCTTATGAAGCTCTCTATGGGAGAAGGTGTAGATCTCCTGTCCATTGGTACGAGACAAGAGAGAAAGAACTTGTGTCTACGGACTTTATTCGGATAACCACAGAAACCGTAAATCTTATACGTCGACGGATGGAAACTGCATTTAGTCGACAAAAGAGTTATGTCGACAAACGCAAAAGGCCTCTAGAATTCCAAGTAGGAGACTTGGTTTTCCTTAAGATTGCTCCATTCAAAGGAGTCATGAGATTCGGAAAGAAAGGGAAATTAAGTCCGAGATACATAGGGCCATTCGAAATACTTGAAAGAGTCGGTAATGTGGCCTATAGATTGGCTTTGCCCCAAGAATTAGCATATGTGCACAATGTATTTCATGTGTCGATGCTAAAGAAATACATCACAGATCCATCACACGTATTGAACCATGAACCAATTGAGGTTCACGAGAATCTGACTTATGAGGAAAAACCGGTTCGAATTTTGACACGAGAAGAAAAGGTGCTAAGGAACAAAGTTATACCTTTAGTTAAGGTACTATGACGAAATCATTAGATTGAGGAAGCAACATGGGAACGTGAAGAGGATATAAAGAAAAGCCACCCAGAATTATTCTAATTTACGAGGACGAAAATTTTATAAGGAGGGTGGATTGTAGTAACCAAAAATTTCTATGGGCTCATGAATTCCTTGTACATAAGAAATTTAAGTTTGTACTATGTGTTTATGTAATGTTTCATGAAAATTATGAGTATCAATGTGAAATTCATAATTTTATCAGTAAATGTTTGAGTTCTCATTTAATTAACTGTGAGACTCAATAAGCATTTTGCTTAGCCAAGCATGTGACCTTTGAGCAAAAAGGGAAGAAAAATTCTATGATTTTATGTTGGTCAAAGTTTGACCGAAAAAGTCAAAATCCGAAAAAGCCAAAGGTTGACTAGAAATGTCAAAGATATGACTATACTGTAATATGATAAGCAGTATGGGAAATATACTGCGAAAACCGTCTTCACGGATAAAATAGCATGAATAAGATTTAAAACCACCATAGAAAAATCAAGCACACCAAGTAGGATATTAAGGGCGAAAAGGCTTAAAAAAATAATAATAATAAGAAAAATTTTTATACAGTCCAACTATACACAGATAAATTTTGGACTGTAGTATAGTATAACAGTACTGTGTATTAGTGAGCACAGTATTGGAAATATCTGTGTTAGCATAACAGTGGACTGTATATTAAGAGACAAGCCAAACAAGGCCTTAGGATGATGACATCATATCACCATGGATTTATGACATCATTTTGGATTAAGGAAAATATTTGAAAGAATTATGGATGGCTCTAGAACCACTTTGGCCGGCCACCTAAGGGCCCTTTTGGGCAAATACATCCTAGTTCAAGGACTTTTTAGTAATTTTGAGAAATTTCCAATCACCTATAAATAGGTGACCCATTTGTTAAAAAAAAAATTTAGAAAATCTAGCAAAACCATGCCAAAATTCTCTCTCAAAAACCGAGCATAAGGAGGAAAGGAGAAGTGAGAAAAAAATTGAAAATCCAAGGGGAAAGGGCTTAGGGGGAGGTCGGTTTTCTTGTTGAAACAACAAGCAAGGGTTGAAAAACATTTTGGTACCCATTGGAGGGAGCAAGGCCGGTTGCAAGGAGACCAGGGGGGGGGGGAGAGAAAGTTAGAGCCAAACCTAGCCAAAGTTGGTGTTCAATTAAGGTAAATCTCCCTTGGCCCTAAACTTTTTAAATTGAGCTTCAATTTGAAATTTAGTTGTATTTCAAGTTGAATTTGTAAGAGCATAAGCTCAATTTAAATTATTGCCTAAGTTTAGAAATTTAGGTTTTTGTGCTTGATTAGGTTTATGGGTGGTTTGATTTATGAGCTTTGCATGGTTATGTGCTTATGCTTGCATGATTATGATTATTAGGGTCTGCATGCTTGATGAATGAGATAGTTGAATGTCCCCAAATATGTTAAGTATGATGAAGAATGTGCATGTTAGGTTGCTAGAGATTTATGTTATGGTTTGTGCAAACCTAAAACCATGCAAACCCTAGTTGGTGCAAAATCAATAATGGTTTGTATGGGTATGATTAATAATGTGTTTAAAGAAAATTTATATTAGAAAAATGTTGCATGACTGATTTAGGCTCCCGGTGTAGCCTGTTAAGGTAGAGTGCGCGTATTAGGACGTAAAATGAATTTAAACCCAAAAACTGCTAGTTCGGGTAAAAACTGGCCAGTTTTCTGGAAAAGCAGATTTTGAGGCCCTTAAAAGCCGAATTTGGGAAAACTTAAAACATGAAAGTTGTAGAGAAGGGTTTTTCAGGCTGCGTGGACCATTTTCCAAAATAAGGCTCCAACAACCTTAGTTTTTACAAAAATCTGAGACTGACCGAGCCCAGACTTCATGCACGGCCAGGTGAGTTCAACGGAGAAAACGAAGGGGTTAAAGTCCGAACTGGATTTTGTGCAAAACACAAAAGTTGTAGGAGTTTTCGAGTCTAAAACTTTTGTGAAGACAACTTTTCCAAATTCAGCCCATATTTTTAAATAAAACTAAATTTCTAAAAACTATGCAGGAAGCAGTAAATTCCCGCACAGGATTTTCTAAAAACGATGCAAGAAAATGGCATTCTTGCACAAACACAGATAAGTTAATTATGGAAACTATTCCAACGACAATTCCAACACTTAATGATTTTTTCAAACCCCATTCTAAGAATCCCAAAATTTTATCAGTTGAATAAAGAGTCTTTGTATAAAAAGAGATATAAAATGTTAAGTTTTTCCAAAGAAAAACAAAAGGGAATTTAGACTCAATTTGTCTTAAAATTGGGTAGACTAGATAATGACCAACAGTAATCGGGAAGGATACCCAGATTATTGAACCGGGCCCAAAGCCCAATGGTTACCCTATGTAACCTAATAAGTTATAATCCAAGTGTGGTAGACCTTGAATACTACGGTTACTTGTTGTAACCAAGTAAGTTATCATGTGATTATATGAGGAACATATAACTAAGGTTATGTATAAATGTTGGATAGATCCCCCAACATTTTTAATCCTTACCTATGACCTTTATTATAGCAGGAGATAACCTGCTGTTGTGTCCGGACTTGGAGCGGCACATTAGCGGATATAGTAAATGAGGTAAGTACAAACCTCACCTATAGTATGGAAAATAGTAGGCTATTTTCAAATATATGACATGTTCCATGTATGCTATGTTATGTCATGCTATACTATGTTATGCCATGTTATGCTATGTTATGCCATGTTATGCTATGCCATGTCATGTTAAGCTATGTTAAGCCATGTTAAGACATGTTAAGCTATGTTAAGTCATGTTAAGTCATGATAAGACATGATGTATCAAGTTATGCCATGATTTATGGTTATGCCATGTTTATGTCTCATGTGCATCATGATTAATAAGATCACAATTAAAGATTCTTAGCCTTGGAATATACAAGGCTAAGACTAAACCAAGTCAAGCAAGGTGTCGTACCAACCTCCCGCTAGGTGGAGGATATATGTTTTAAGTTTAAGTTTATGATTATCAACCTCTCGATAATACGTGAGGGTATAATGATAATCAACCTTGCGCTAGATCGTGAAGGGTTATGTTTAAGATTTCCAGAATTATAAAGGGCCTTGCAAACCCTGACGTTCTGAGGATTGCGCGCTTTTGGTACGTACACAAGGGGCCTATATGTTAAGCAAGATAATAAGTTCAAGTCAATAATTGGTCATAAAAGATTTATAGTTGTACATAATTGATTCATGCATAAGTTGCACGATATTTGTTACGTTTTATGAGATCATGTTTGTACTTGCTGGGCGAAAGCTCATCAGTATATTCCATACTGTAGGTAAGAGGCCTGCAGTTTAATTGGTGGGCCAGGTGACGATGCGGCGGGTGAAGGGCGATGTGGGATACCACTACGTAAATTTTTCTGCAAGTTCTGCTAAGTTTATATATATACATATATATTTTAAAGTAAGTTACGTTGTACAAAAATATGAGGATTTAAAGACTCGAGTAAGTTGTAAGAATTATGTATGTTTTTCATCCCAGTATGTATGCATGATAAGTTTACCATATGAGCAACCCTAATTATATATGTAAGTTTGAAAAAAAAAATTATTCTCAATTCTCCAAGTAAGTTTAAGCTATATGTAAGTTCAAGTATGTATGGTAACAGCCCTACGTAGGTCGGGGCGTTACAGTTGGCTCTATGTAGATTTTGAGGCGTTACAAAGGTGGTATCAGAGCGGTATCCTACTAGCCTACTTCACTCTGCTTTGCATCATTTCTGCAAATGCCCAAGTAAGTTAAGTTATTTTCATTTAGTAGAATAAGTCAAGATCTTGCTTATGTAATAAGCATATCTCATCAATGGTCGCACGGAGGATGATACCCGTGATATTTTTGATTTTATGGGACCGCATGTATTTTACATATGCATTACCGTGATCCTGAAATCTACCATGATGTGTATATGGTGGATAAATTTATTATATGATATGAAGAAATCACGAAGAATCTTTAGTACGATATGATAAGTTATGATGTTTCCATGATAAGACATGATAAGATATGAATGCAAGAATGGGTATTAGAAATGTCAGGAATTAGAATTAGAAACTAGAAGATGGTTCGTCGCATGTACGGCCGAACCAAATTTTTGCAAGAGCTTAATCTTGCAACTGTCACTACTAGAAAATAGGGATTAAACGACGGAGATTACACGACGGTTCCTCAGATCCGTCATGTAAAGTGCTAAAAACGGAGGTTTACACGACGGTTTTTTAAATACCCGTCGTGTATTCCTAGTTTTTGTATCCCTAGCAGCAGCCCTCATTTTATCTTACAGAATTGTTGCGCAGCCGCGAAAAACATCACAGAGACCTGCGAAACCACATCTCCTCCACTGTGAAACCAACACTCGCGTATAGTAATTATTTGTAAGTATAGTGATTATTACTTACTCTTCTTTGTAGTTATTTGAGTTTTATTAACGAATTATTGTAGATGTCTAAAATGGTATATTCTCGTTTTTTTTCTCTTCTTTGAGTATGATTTGTTGAAATTTTGCAATAGCTTAATATGTTGTATTTTTAAATGCAAAACATGATTATTGAATGAATTGTATGATATATTAATTAATTAATATCCATTTAGGTCGGGTTCTTGGAAATGGATAGAAAATGGATGTGGGCTAATAGATTGACTAGAATATACCGAGATGGTGTTGAAGAATTTTTGTCATTTGCCAAAACTCACATGAAGAATGATAAGATGCGATGTCCTTGTGTGGATTGTGGAAATCATAGATCTCATTCAGTTGATGAAGTTAGAAAACATTTACTTGCCCGTGGTATTATTTGTTCGTACCAAACATGGTATTTACACGGTGAAATGTGTTTTAATCCATCATCGAAGAACAAAGCGAAAGAACCTATTGTTGAGGAAGATGTAGGAGATAATTTGTTTGATATGGTGAATGATTTGGAAGAACAGTTTGTGCATCATCCAGAGTTATTTGAAGCAATGATGAATGATGTCGAGATGCCCTTGTATGACGGGTGTAGTAAATATACGAAATTGTCCGCATTGGTCAAATTATGGAACATGAAGGCATCGGGAGGGTGGACAAATTCTAGTTTCACGGCTCTTTTAGAATTTCTAAGAGAGGTTCTACCGGTTGATAATAAAATACCCGCTAGTATGTACGAAGCTAAGAAGACGTTGAGCACTTTGGGAATGGAATATGAAAAAATTCATGCATGTCCAAATGATTGCGCCCTTTACCGAAATGCGTATGAGGATTTGGATGCATGTCCGGTTTGTAAGGAGTCAAGATGGAAGAAAGGTAAGAAGCCAACAAATGGCAGCAAAGGTGTGCCGGCAAAGGTGTTATGGTACATTCCTCCGGCACCGCGCCTGCGGCGTTTATTCCGTAATGTCGATCACGCCAAGAATTTGACTTGGCACCATGATAAACGTGTTGAAGATGGCATGCTTAGACATCCCGCCGATGCACCACAATGGAAGACCTTTGATGCTGATCATCCTGAATTTAGTGCGGAACCACGGAATCTACGTCTTGGTTTGTCGGCAGACGGAATGAACCCACATGGTAATATGAGTAGTAGGCATAGTACTTGGCCCGTCATACTAGTCAACTACAATCTCCCTCCGAAGTTGAGCATGAAGCGGAAGTTCTTGATGATGACTTTATTGATATCTGGTCCTCAACAACCAGGAAATGACATTGATGTTTACTTAGCACCTCTAATCGAAGATCTGAAGAGCTTAGGGGATCGAAGTTAGAGATGCTTACCGTCAAGAGACATTCACACTCCGTGCAATGTTGATGTGGACAATTAATGACTTTCCGGCTTATGGAAATCTATCTGGTTATTCAGTCAAGAGTTCTATCGGTTGTCCCGTTTGTATGAAAGAAACATCCTCCATCCGATTGAAGAATGGTAAGAAAACCGTTTACCTTGGTCATAGGAGATTCTTACCACAAAATCATCGATACCGCAAACAGAAAAAGGCTTTCGATGGTAATACGGAAGAAAGAATACCTCCCCAGGTTTTGACGGGCGAAGATGTTTATGAGATGGTTAAGGATTTGAAAGTAGTGCTCGGGAAAAGAAAACGGCGTAACAATGATCCTGTGGTAGATGGACCTTGGAAAAAGAGGTCAATTTTCTATGAACTTCCATATTGGAGGACACTTTTTGTTCGTCATTGCTTGGATGTGATGCATATTGAGAAAAACGTTTGTGAATCAATAGTGGGCACGTTGCTAGACATTCCTAATAAGAGCAAGGATGGTGAAAAGGCACGGTTGGATCTTAAGGAATTGAAGATTAGACTTAACTTGGTCCCTACGAAGAAAGGGAATGCAACTTACTTACCTCCGGCGAAGTACACACTATCAAGACAAGAGAAAAGAAAGCTTTGTGAGTGGCTCGCTTCTGTAAAAGTGCCCACCGGGTATTCTTCCAACTTCAAAAGGTTGGTGTCTATGAAGGATCTGAGGCTGATTGGAATGAAATCACATGATTGTAATATCTTGATGCAACAGTTATTACCGCTGGCCTTGCGAGGAGTTTTAACGAAGGATGTGAGATTTGCCATTACCAAGTTATGCTCATTTTTCAACTCGATATGCTCTAAGGTAATTGATCCATTGACACTAGATTCGCTACAATTAGAGTTGGTTAAAACTTTGTGCGTGCTCGAGAAGTACTTTCCACCCTCATTTTTTGACATAATGATTCATCTAACGGTGCACTTAGTCCGGGAAGTAAAGCTATGTGGACCGGTATACTTGAGATGGATGTATCCTTTTGAAAGATACATGAAGGTTTTGAAAGGTTATGTCAAGAACCGAAATAGGGCAGAAGGATGTATAGTAGAAAGCTACATTGCGGAGGAATCGGTCGAATTTTGCTCCGAGTACTTGTCCACCGCGGAAGCGATTGGGTTGCCAAAGACTACAAACATTGACTGGAAAAGACTATCCGTCGGCGTTCCATCGCAGGTAAATCGATGTGAATGGGAGAAAGCTTGTCTGTATACTTTACGAAATCGGGCCGAAGTTGAGCCTTTTATTGAGGTTCACCTACAGGAATTAAGAGATAGAAATCCAAGAAGAGGACGAAATGGAAAGTTGCTACAAGATGATCACAATCGGACATTCCGTCAGTGGACGAAGTCATGTCGATGGCAAGGACGGCTATTCGCAAGAGTTAACGAACCTCGCTAGAGGTCCGTTGACGATTGTTACACGGTATACGTCATACTTCGTGAATGGTTATACATTTTACACTCGCGAAAGAGATGAGAAGCATCCTGTTCAAAATAGTGGTGTTAGTATCCGTGCTAAAGCCATGCATATTTCATCTGCCAAGGACAAGAATCCAGTTTATGGAACTATGAACTACTTCGGTTTCATTGAAAATATTTGGGAACTCGATTACTGTTGTTTACATGTCGCACTCTTTAAGTGCAAATGGGCCGACAATAATTATGTAAGGATCGACAGTGATGGCATCACAGTTGTGGATTTCAGACGATTGGGATACAAAAACGATCCATTCATTTTGGCATCACAAGCAATCCAGGTATTTTACACAACGGATCCCAGCAATGTAGAGTTATCCTTAGTAGTGCCGATGAAGCCAAAATTGATTCGTGATGGTCAAGTGGATGAGGAAAATTGCTCCAACATTCCATCTTTCACACAGGGAATGCCACCGGTTGAGGAGATTGACGAATTCGACGATGATGTTTCCCACTTGGTTCGACCAGATATTGAATGGAAGCAAAGAAAAAAAAGAAAAAAACTTGAACATTCTGCCATTTATTTTGTACAACACACTACTTTATTTTTATTATAATTCACTGGGAATTATAAATTTATTTTGTTATGTTGATCAATGTATATATATTGAACATTAATTTTGAAAAAAGATCAATACTGCAGTATGCATGAGTAATTATTGTATATAACAAATGGGTATTAGGACGTCGGATTGTGGTGAGACAAATGGGCTCCTGTATAATATATGAAATAGGGGATTACACGACGGTGTGTACGAGAACCTTTTAAACCGGACCTTGTTATGATTTAATTATCCTCTTAAACTTCATCATGCCTAACCATTACTTGTTATGCCGATTATAAGGTCATCATAACCTTTTAAACCGGACCTTGGAATCATCACATACATAACATGGTACATATTTCTTAATCATACATATACAACTTCATACTTAAAATATTTACGGAAAATCTTGCGTAGTGGTATCCCATACCGCCCTTCACTTGCTACATCGTCTCCATGGCCCACTAAGTAAAGCTGCAGGCATCTTACTTTTACCTACAGTATGGAATATACTGATGAGCTTTCGCCCAGCAAGTACAAACATAATCTCACAAATCCTCTTAAAACATTAGGTAATTTATGCATGATCCATTTATGATCGGTTTGAATGTCTTGTGCTTCATTATGGACTTAATCTTGAACTTATTATCTTATCTTAACATGTGGGCCCATAGTGTATGTAGCAAAAGCGCGCAGCCACCAGACAAAGTTAGGGTTTCCAAGGCCCTAACAGTTCTGGGAATCATAAACTTGACCCTCACGCATCAACGAGAGGTTAATAAACATAACTTGTCTTGAACATGTATCCTCCTCGATCACGGGAGGGTGGTACGACACCTTGTTTGTATTTTCTTACCATGTGATTTAACATTAGTGAACATGCCTCATGATGTCATTATACCATAACTTAACATTTACATGGCATTCTTAAAAATGTGGCATTCTTGAAAACATGGCATACTTGAAAACATTGCATTCTTGAAAACATAGCATACTTGAAAATATGGCATACTTGAAAACATGGCATTCTTGAAAACATAGCATTCTTGAAAACATAGCATACTTGAAAACATGGCATTCTTGAAAACATAGCATACTTGAAAACATGGCATACATAACACACATGAAAACATATCATATATTGGAAAATAGTTTACTATTTTCCATACTGTAGGTGAGGTTTGTACTTACCTGTTATGCTATACCTTAGTTTCGTTGTATCAACTCAGGTCGCAACTGCATGTTACTTCCTGCTATTAAAAGAACATAGGATAAGGATGTAATACCTAGATTTTTCTAATATTACTATTTCCTTTCAAAGGAATTAAATGAATACCATAGAGGTATTATTGAAAGAGAAGCTCGGTTAAGAGTTTTCTTACATTTTATGAGTTTTTCAGGTTCAATAAAACTCAAAATGGATTATGTAGATTAGCAACGGACCTTTTGAGTCAAAAGGGGCGAAAAAGTACATGATTTAAAGAAAGTCAAAGTTTGACCAAGAACGGTCAAAGGATTGACTTTACAGTATTGTGAAATAGAGTATACTGCAAAAAAAAAACCGTCTTTACGGATGAGATAGCATGAATAGGCTTTAAAAACCACCTTAGAAAATCAAGCACACCTAGTAGGAATTAAAGACAAAAGGGCTCGGAAAAATAAGAAAAATTTTATACTGTCCATTTATACACAGATAAATTTTAGACTGTAGTCAAGCAAAACAGTACTGAATTGTACTGTGTATTAGTAAACACAGTATTAGAAATATCTGTGTTGGATTTAAAGTGGACTACATTAAGGAAAAAGCCAAACAAGGCCTTATGATGACATCACCCAAGTTTGGAATTATGACATCATCCCATTTTTGAATTATGACATCATAAATGGTGGAAACAAATCACACCTAGCCACCTTGCACCATGGATGGCCGGCCACTTGGAGGGTTCTTTGGCAAAATTTTGTGCAATTATTTTTGCTCCAAGGATTTATGAGCAAAAGATGAACCAAAAATAATTGCAAAGAGATCCAAATCCTCACCTATAAATACCCAAGGGGGGTGGGCGGATTTTGAGCCAACAAATTCAGAAAAAGCAGCCAAACTCTGCCCATTTTCCCTCTCCAAAAATCTGCAATCTCAAGTGGGTGATTGAGGGAAGAAAAAAATTGAGAAACTTAGGGGTTTTGATGATGGTAGTCTTCGGTTTCCCCTAGCAAGTTCAAGCAAAAATTTTGGCAGTTTTTGTGCCCAATTTTGGGGCCAACAGCCGGCTGCCAAGGGGGGGTGAGTGAGTGAGAAAATTTGGATTTAAGAGTGCTTAGCTTAGGTGCAAGCAGCCGCCAAGAATCAGCCAATTTTGGTGCCAATTGGTGCAACAAAACCGGCCTTGGGTGGTGTCCTAGGAGGAAAATTTTTGTGACCAAACCCTAGCCTCAATTTCTTCAATAAATCAAGGTAAACCATTCTAGACCTTAATCTCTTTCAATTAAGCATTCAATTTGAAATTTACATGTATTTCAAGTTGAAATTGTAAGAGCATAAGCTCAATTTATTTTGTGCCCAAAGTTAGGAATCTAGAATTAGGGGTGGTTTGATTTTTTTGCGCATGCTTGCTTTACTTTTCTTAATTTGCTTACTAAATACTAGTTTATTATATGTCCCCAATCTGCCCTAGGCAGTGCATGTTTGGCTGCTAGCTTAAGGGTGAATGATTGATGCTTGTTTGAATGAGATGCAAAAGTTAGAACCTTGCAAACCTAGGATTAGAGCTTTTTGGGTTTGGTTTGCATGGACCGGTTCGAGCTGAATGATTGTTCATGTGGGACGATAGAATATGCTGCATGCTTGCTATCTAGGCTCCCGCAAGTTCGGTTGAGGTAGTTTGCGCAAAATAGGACGTAAACCGGACTTAACAACCGAAACTGCCAATTCGGATTCCAAACTGGCCAGTTTCGGGAAAGTGGAAATTTAAGGCTTTTAGAGGCCGAACTGGGTGAAACGTAAAACATGAAAGTTGTTCAGAAGGGTTTTTCCTAGGGGCAAACGAGGACCGTTCCCCAAATTGAGGCTCCAATGGCCTCCGTTTTTATAGAAAACCGAGACTAGTCTGCCCAGACCTAGTCTACACGTCCAGCAAGTTCAAATTAAAACTGACAAGAATACAAGCAGAACTGGATTTTTCTCAAAACATGAAAGTTTTAGGATTTTTCGAGAGATACAACTTTCATGAAGACAACTTTTTCAAAATCGGAATGGATCTTTAAACTGACACGGTTTTATAAAAACTGTGCAGGGAACATAAAATTCCTGCACAGGATTTTCTAAAAACAGTTTGGAAAAAAAAATTGTATCTTTCTCCAAAACCACTGTTTTGATTATGGAAACTATTCCAAAGGCAGTTTCCAGCCCTAAAAGATTTTTACAAAGACCTATTTCAAGAATATGAATTTTTATGAGTTAAGTAAAAGATTTTTGAAGTTAATATACCCAAGTTTCCAAAGAAATGGAAAATGGATATTTTTTTTTAAACCAAATTAGGTAAGCAAGATAATTACGGGTAATAACTGGAAGTGATATCCGAGTTATTAGGCCAAAGCCTAAAGCTCAAGTTTGACCCGTATAGGGTTGACCTTAGTTGACCAAAAGTTGACTTTGGTTGACCAAAAGTTTGACTACAATTAACCTTAAGGGTTAGTCAAGATAACCCTAAAGGATACCAAGATTAATAAATTGGGCTAAGATATAGGGTTAATCGAAGTAATCAAATGGTTTATGAATATAGATAAAGCCCAAGGTTAGGAAGGTAACCTAACCCTAACGGTATATATGATGATTTGGCACATAAGGTTACTATTTATAACCCAGTAAGATATCTAGTATTGGGGACATACAATTAGGATTATGTAGGCATATTGGTTAGATTACCAACATTCCACAATACTAATTAGACTCTCACCTATGTCCTTCAACAAGCAGGAGGAAACCTGCAGCTGTACTCAGAGAAGGGGCAGTACTACGCAGGACATAGCAAGAGAGGTAAGTACAACCACCGCCTACAGCATAGGCTTTGTTGTGGTACTTGCCCAAGTATGTTATTGTTAGATGTATGCTAGGGGTGTATGCCTTATTGTATGTTATGTTGTTGTTGTTATGTTATGTTATTGTTATTATGCTATGTTATTATATGTGCCATATTACGTGTTATTATATGCTAGGCTATGTAGTATATTATGTCATGTGCTATGAAATATTATGAAATATACTAGAATCATGTTATGAGAGGATATAGGATATGTTATGGCTATGGTATGGTTAAGATAGGATTATGATTTAATTGTGTGAGACATCACGAAGCATGTTCATCAATTAATAAGAATAAGATCAAGATATGAAACGATGAAAGTTATAATGGCAAGCGAGCTTACCTGTGTCGTACCGACTCGCATGAGGTCGGGTTGAGCTATGGCAAGAGTAAGTCCATAGTTGCGCGCCCGGTACGGACACTTATGTTATGGGGCCCATAAGTAAAGATAAGTTAAGAAAGAATGTTATGAAGAAATAAGAAAGCATAATGAAGCATAAATGGTTCATGCATATGCCATGATAAGTTATGACATGCTATGATAAGTTATGATATGCTATGAAATGTTATGTTACGATGTGTTATGATATGTTAGAATATGTTGTGTTTATTTATGTCGCGGTATAGGAAGTTGTACTTGCTGAGCGAAAGCTCACTGTCTTACGTCTATGCTGTAGGTAAACAACCTGTCAGCAATGGTTGATGCAAGATGGAAGGGCGTCGTGGGGCAAACTGTGAAATGTGGGAAATCTAGCCGCTACGCGTTTTGTTTTCTTATGTATTTATCTTAGGTTTAAAATCCTTACTACAGACACGTGTATATGATGCACGCGTTATACGCTTTTATGTCTGTAAAAAAAAAAAAAAAAAATTTCCGCTGTTTTTTCGTAAGTATGTAAGTATGTATAAGAAGTTCAGTATGTATGTATGTATGATCACGGCCTGTGCTAGGCGGGTCGTTACAAAGGATCCTATAAAATGTTGGCGACCTATCCAACATTTATACACAATCTTAGTTATATGTCCCCCAATTATACACATGATAACTTATTGGGTTACATAGGGTAACCCTTGAGGTGGCCAAACTTAGTCAACCAAAATCAACATTCTATGGGTCAAATTTGGGCTTTTGGGCCAAGCCTAGTAACTCGGGTATCCTTCCTGGTTACTATCCGTCAGTGTCTTGTTACTAAACTTTGGCTTTTAAAATCCAATTTGGAAAATTTGGTCAAAAATATTTTGTTTAACTTAAAAATTCATGGTTTTCAAAGTGGGACTTTATAAAACTCATTAAGGGCTGAAAACTGCCATTGGAACAGTTTTCATAGTCAAAACATTGGTGTTGGTATAAAAATACAGTTTTCCTGTATTATTTTAGAAAATCCTGTGCAGGAATTTCCTGTTTCCTGCACAGTTTTTAGAAATCCATTTCTATTTAAAAATCTGTTTTGAATTAGAAAAAGTTGTCTTCACGAACGTTTTAGCTTTCGAAAAACCCTACAAATTTAACGTTTTGTAGAAGGCCTTTGGAGCCTTATTTTTAAAAACTGTCCACGTAGCCCCCTAGAAAAATCCCTTCTCTACAACTTTGTAGTTTTAACTTTTTCCAAATTCGGCCTCTAAGGGCCTCAAAATCGACTTTCCAGAAAACTGGCCAGTTTTACCCGAAAACTGGCAATTTTGTTCTTAAGTTGGTTTTACGTTCTAATACGAGCACACTACCTCAACCGTCCACAGCGGGAGCCTACGACAACATGCAGCGCTTCTAACGTTCATTTTCCATTTGCATGCATTAAACCAAACCCATGCAAACCCATGTGTCATCATGCACCAAACTAGGGTTTTTGGGTTGGTTTGGCTACCAGTCATCACATTCATGCTTAAACTAATCTCATACACTATTCAAGCATACCATACTCTATCTTAAACATAAGGGGACATATATGAAACATCTACTAGGCATGCATGCAATTCATACTATCACACAAGCATATGATTGAAAGCATGCACTAAATCATAATTGAGATCTTGAGACCCTAATCAAACACATAATAAGCACTAAACCCATTGCATGAAAATAAAAGAATGAGCTTATGCTCTTACATAATCAACTTGAAAATACACATAAATTCCAAATTGATGCTCAATTAAAAAGTTTAGGGCTATGGGAGAGTTACCTTGATCAAAGCAAGGCTAGGCTAGGGTTTGGGTCCCGAAAATTCTCTCCCCCCTTGGTCCTCCAACAACCGGCCTTCCATCCTCCAATGTGTACCAAAATTTTCAAAACTTTTGCTTGGGTTTCTTGGTGAAAACCGACCACTCCTACACCAATTCCCTTGATCTACTTTTTTTTTTTCTCTCTTGGCTTAAGTTCGGTTTTGGAGAGGAACAGTGTGAGAGAAAATTTTGCAAGAGTTTGGCTAGATTCCTCTATTTTTCCACTAAAAATCTGCCCCCCCCTCACCTCTATTTATAGGCTTTTTGAACTTTTCAAAATTGCCAAAAAGTCCTTGAATTATTTTTCTAAAATTACATTTTGGTCCTTGAAGCAAAAATATTTGCTAATTAGTCCCTCTAGGTGGTGGCCGGTCATTGCTCCCTCGGTGCACAAGTTTTGCTTACCTCATCATGATGACATCATGCTTACATCACCTTGATGACATCATGCTTACATCACCTTGATGACATCATGCTTACATCATCATTGTTAACTTTTCCAAAAATTGTACTTTTGCCCCTAAAGACAAAATATTTACAATTTAGTCCCTGCGGGTGATCGGCTAAGGTAGAGCCACTTGACTTCCAATTCATGCATAATTATCCTCTTGATTCCAAGAATCCCTTAATATAATTATGCAATCCATTTCCTTACTAACTTTGATAATATCAATACTGTTTTGTCCTAAAACAGTATTATCATACTGAATTGTAGTCCAAAATCCATCTGCATAAAATTGGACTACATATAAATTTTTCTTGGGACTTGAAACCATTTAGCCCATATTGCTCCAAATATTGTGCTTGATTTTTCTAGGGTGGTCTCATAGCTTATTCTTGCTTATTCGTTCGTAAAGATGGTTTCCGCAGTAAAATTTCCATACTGATTATCCTATTACTATATAGTCATACCTTTGACCGTTCTTAGTCAACCCTTTGACTTTTTGGTCAACTTTGACTTTCTTGGTCAAACTTTGACCAACATGAAATTATGAAATTTCGTCATGCTGTTTTCCTTAAAACGCCTTTTACTTGGCTATGTAATCTTTTGTTGAGTCTCGTAGCTAGTTAATCGAGAACTCAAACCTATACTGTTATTCCACTCCGATCATGATTCAGACTTAGGTTTTCCTTGTTTCAAAGGAAATCTAAAGTCATCAAAATTTCGGGTATTACATTCTACCCTCCTTAAAAGATTTTCGTCCTCGAAAATTCGTATAATCCTAAGTGGCTTTTCTTCAATCCACTATCAATCCTTAACAAGTTACTATAGATTGAATAACTTGTTCACCTTCCCATTTTAATATCTTAATGGGATCATGTCTTTTATATAGAACCATAATCTTCTTTCTATATCCTCATAATTCATACCTTCATATCCTCATACTTTCATGCTTTCATACTTTCATTCTTTCATGCATACTTTCATACTTTCTTACATACCATCATACTTTCCTTTCGTACTGCATCACCAGAACTATTTTCATAAAATTTCTTAGCAAGTATATCATATAACTTGCCATATTTAAAAAAAAACATATACATACTTGAAAAGCATATCGTATCATATAGCTTTTTCATACTTGAAAAGCATATTGTATCCTATATTTAAGATACTTTTCTTTAACTTTATTTGAGGGCTCAGCGAATATATCATATTGAAAATATTTTTCTTTCAATTTGCTGAAGCTGAGGACCCTCTGGTACAATGTTAATCTTGTGCTATTAGAACCCTTTACTTTTCATAGTGGCCCCTTTCTTCGAACTCTGTTCCTCAAGGTTTTCTGGCCTTTTACATAACATGATGGCCCATTTCTTGGAATCTCTGTTCCTCAAGGTTTTCTGGCCTTTTATATAACAAAACGTGAGTTGGTTATAATAAGCATAAGATTAAGCACCATACATAAAAATAATTTCTTGGAATCTTTTTCCAAGTGAATCATGGAAAACAATACTAAATAGTAGTATTGAAAACATATTACTGTTCGAGTGATGCAATGAAAGATATCCTTGTATCAACTAGCTACTTGTTAGCTAGTAGAAACTTCTCTTGTGCCTTTAGCATTTCCTTTATAGCAAAAAGGCATAATCATAGTTCTAAGGGATATCTAAAACTCCCAATCATCATTTCATGATTTCCATCACTTAAATGATTGTAAATAGTCGACCTTAATCAACCATTATGTGTCGACTTCAAGGTTGGTGCTATTGACCTTAACCTCATTAACTTATCATCAAATCTCCTAGTCATCATTATTATCATAGCCTGATAAATTGTTGTTGGTAGCAGTAGCATCCAACTTATATTGGCATATTACCTATTTGCTACCCCCAAACTAAGGCGTCATCAAAATTTTTCCCCGTTTCTAATATTACTCTTATGGGGCAAAAGTTTCACAATCAGGAAACTTAACTTCCATGGTATTGATCCATTCCTTAGAATGAAAAATTCCTTGTTACCATCATACCAAGGTAAAGCGATAGGCTATACGATCTCGAAGCCTATTCATTTCTTTATTGTTATTCTAGCAATCATAACTTGGCTACTACAGTTGCAAGATTAGGCTCTTGTAAAAAAAAAAAAAAAAAAAAAAAAAAAAAAAAATTGGTCTATTCATACGCATGGCGAACCATCTTTTAACTCTAGTTCCTTATTTCCTCACATGTCGTATATCCATTCTTTCCTCCATATCTTATCATGTCCTATCTTGAAAACATCATAACTTATCATGATCTCTTCATATCACATTGTAAGCTTATCCATCCCTGTATTCAACATTTTCCTTATGTGGACAAGAGTTCCCAGCTATGATCATAACGGGATGGAGTAGTCCTTTACAAGCACCAGGAGTATCATTCTCCAACATGATCATTGACGAGGGATACTTACTTCACACGTAAGATCTTAACTAATTCTAATCAAAGGAAAATAAATTAACTTACTTGGGCACTTGCAGAAACGATGTGAAGCGAAGTGAAGTAGGCTGGCAGGATACCGCTCTGATACCAACTTTGTAACGCCCCAAAATCCACGTAGGACCGACTACGTAAACGTGGGCCGTTACCATGCTTGCTTAACTTAAACCTTAGTCTTAAATAATTAACCTTACAGAAAATTTCAGATTTTTTTTTTTAAACTTTAAACTTTATTTTAAAATCATAACTTAAATAAACTTGTACTTATGGGTAAACTTCATCATGCCTACCCATTACTTGTTATGCTGATTATAAGGTCACCATAACCTTTTAAACCGGACCTTGGAATCATCACATACATAACATGGTACATATTTCTTAATCATACATATACAACTTCACACTTAAAATATTTGTGGAAAATCTTGCGTAGCGGTATCCCATACTGCCCTTCACTTGCTGCATCATCTCCATGGCCCACCAAGTAAAGCTGCAGGCATCTTACTTTTACCTACAGTATAGAATATACTGATGAGCTTTTGCCCAGCAAGTACAAACATAATCTCACAAATCCTCTTAAAACATTAGGTAATTTATGCATGATCCATTTATGATCGGTTTGAATGTCTTGTGCTTCATTATGGACTTAATCTTGAACTTATTATCTTGTCTTAACATGTGGGCCCATAGTATACGTACCAAAAGCGAGCAGCCTCCAGACAAAGTTAGGGTTTGCAAGGCCCTAACAGTTCTAGGAATCATAAACTTTACCCTCACGCATCAACGAGAGGTTAATAATCATAACTTGTTTTGAACATGTATCTTCCTCGATCACGGGAGGGTGGTACGACACCTTGTTTGTATTTTCTTACCATGTGATTTAACATTAGTGAACATGCCTCATGATGTCACTATACCATAACTTAACATTTACATGGCATTCTTAAAAACGTGGCATTCTTGAAAACATGGCATACTTGAAAACATGGCATTCTAGAAAACATAGCATACTTGAAAACATGGCATTCTTGAAAACATAGCATTATTAAAAACATAGCATACTTGAAAACATGGCATTCTTGAAAACATAGCATACTTGAAAACATAGCATACTTGAAAACATGGCATTCTTGAAAACATAGCATACTTGAAAACATGGCATACATAACACACATGAAAACATATCATATATTGGAAAATAGTGTACTATTTTCCATACTGTAGGTGAGGTTTGTACTTACCTGTTATGCTATACCCTGGGTTTCGTTGTATCAACTGAGGTCGCAACTGCATGTTTCTTCCTGCTATTAAAAGAACATAGGATAAGGATCCTATAAAATGTTGGTGACCTATCCAACATTTATACACAATCTTAGTTATATGTCCCCCAATTATACACATGATAACTTATTGGGTTACATAGGGTAACCCTTGAGGTGGCCAAACTTAGTCAACCAAAGTCAACATTCTATGGGTCAAATTTGGGCTTTTGGGCCAAGCCTAGTAACTCGGGTATCCTTCCCGGTTACTATCTGTCATTGTCTTGTTACTAAACTTTGGCTTTTAAAATCCAATTTGGAAAATTTGGCCAAAAATCTTTTGTTTAACTTAAAAATTCGTGATTTTCAAAGTGGGACTTTATAAAACTCATTAAGGGCTGAAAACTGCCATTGGAACAGTTTTCATAGTCAAAACATTGGTGTTGGTGTAAAAACAGAGGGACCCGATAGAAATATGTAAAGAGGCTCCTATAATTGTGAAAAATTAATCCCAGATTAATTATTCATCAATTATCAACTTCAATACTATTCCATTAAAAGTTTGAAGCTGAACTCCTATTTACATACCGTATTACGAAAGCTCTCTTACGCAGCGCTTCTTCCATGATTTATTCATCGCTTGCTTAATCCCCATATGTTATCCATGATCGAATTAAGGACTTTTTCCGTTTTACCTTTTTCAATCATTTTAACTTAAAGTTCCATTATTCTCTATTGAAAGAATCACCAATTGTAAAACCATACAATTAGTAAACCACCAGAGAACACAAAGTAAACCGATGGCCAAGATCTTGTTATACTATCTTTCAATCCCCGAATAATGCCTTTAAGTAGATAACATTTACTATCATTAAGATAGTTATGGATTCCGTATCTATGAATCTTGATTTCTCCATCCATAAGTCATGCACCCAAAACACAAGTATATTGACCATGAATTAACAGTGTCTCACCTATAGTGCATTAAAGTACATAAGTCATGGATACGAACTCAAGTAATCATTTCAGGATTAAGATTAATGCAGGATGATAATCAAAGTGTTATTGATTCTTATAAACAGAATTATTAAACCGAATCAATTAACACTTTAGGTCCAGTCCAATGTCATACCTCAATACTGGTATACATCAAAGTTTCTACTCGGAACTTATCCGATGGTTAAGACAAACCATCCCTCCAAGGAAGTAGACAACCTTTACAATCTTATCATGAATAAGATCCCCAAATCTTATTCCATCGATTGCGGACTATTTATTTAGACTGTTATCAAATTACCACGTCTTCTATGTATACCCCGTATACATATGGTAATCCGATATATTACCAATAGTCAAGGAGTATTTTATGTTTGCTCAAAATAACCATACAATCAACAAATGAAAGTAAATAGGACACAACTTATTAAACATGAATAACCTCCTCTTATTAATATCAAAATGTCATATTTACAGAAAATCCCTAATATTGATTTTATATCCTTAGTGCACATTTAGATCCCAACAATCTCCCACTTGCCCTAAGCGAGTAAATGTGACATATTACGCATCCCCATACCTTCAACGTGTTCTTCGAATCTTCTGGCCACCAAAGTCTTCGTGAACGGGTCAGCAAGATTGTCCTCTGATGCGATTTTGCAAACCGTCACATTTCCACTCTCAACAAAGCCTCTGATGATGTGATATTTTCTGCCAATTTGCTTACTCCTCTTATGATGCCTAGGATCCTTAGTATTAGCTACTGCTGCACTGTTGTCACAGTAGAGCACCATAGCTTTATCCATACCAGGAATGACCTCAAGGTCACCAAGGAACCTGCGGAGCCATACCGCTTCCTTTGATGCCTCACTGGCTGCCACATACTCGGCTTCCATGGTCGAGTCAGCAATGCAAGATTGCTTAATACTCCTCCACACAACGGCACCACCTCCAAGGGTAAAAACAGATCCTGAAGTCGATTTCCTTGAATCCTGATCTGATTGAAAATCAGAATCTGTGTATCCTTTAGGAACAAGATCCTGACCGGAATACACTAGCATATAGTCCCTCGTTCTCCGTAGATACTTGAGTATATGCTTGACCGCAGCCCAATGGTTCGGTCCCGGATTCGACTGATATCGACTTACCATACCAACCGCAAAACAAATGTCAGGCCTAGTGCATAACATAGCGTACATTAGACTACCTACCGCTGATGCATAAGGTACATTTTTCATACGCTCACTTTCTTCCGATGTCTTGGGACAGTCATCTCTAGAAAGCTTGATTCTAATTCTGAAAGGTTGGGCACCTTTCTTTGAATCTTTCATAGAAAACTTCTCAAGTACTTTATCAATGTATGAAGCTTGAGAGAGTGCTATCGTTTTGTTCTTTCTATCTCTAAAGAGTTGAATACCAAGAACATAACTAGACTCTCCTAAGTCCTTTATGTCAAACTGTTTGGCTAACCAAACTTTGACAGATGATATTGTTGCCACATCGTTTCCAATAAGCAATATATCATCCACATAAAGTACAAGAAAAACCACTTTCTCGTTCTTGATACATTTATAAACACATGGTTCATCAATGTTTTGTTCGAATCCATAGGTTTTGATCGCTTGATCAAACCTAATATTCCAAGAACGAGACGCTTGCTTTAATCCATAAATGGATTTAAGCAACTTGCATACCTTGTCTTCTTGACCTTTTGCCTTGAACCCGTCTGGTTGTATCATATAGATATCTTCTTCAAGAGAGCCATTCAAGAAAGCTGTCTTGACATCCATTTGCCAGATCTCATAATCGAGAGTAGCCGCAATAGATAAAAGAATGCGGATTGACTTGAGCATTGCTACAGGCGAGAAGGTTTCATCATAGTCGATTCCTTCTTTCTGCGTATAGCCCTTCGCTACAAGTCTTGCCTTGAAAGTTTTCACTTTCCCATCCACACCTCTCTTCCTCTTGTATACCCACTTACACCCAATCGGTTTTATGCCTTGGGGTAAGTCTACAAGTTTCCAGACCCCGTTGGAATCCATAGATTCCATATCGGTGTTCATAGCTTTTTGCCAAAAACTAGAATCAACATCCTCCATAGCTTCCTTGTACGTAGCCGGATCATCAACATGTTCTATGGATTCTGCTTCAAAAACTTCACCATTGAACATGTACCTTTCAGGTTCCCTGATAATCCTCCCACTACGACGAAGCTCCCGTGGTTGTTGATTCTTTAATGGTTTTTCCACAGGGTTTTCTGTGACTTTTGGAATATCCAAACCCGAAGTCATCTCCTCAAGCACTACTTTGCTACGAGGTTTAAAGTCTTCCATGTAACTTTCCTCCAAGAATGTTGCATGCGTAGAAAGAAAGACTTTATTTTGCTTCGGATTATAGAACAGACTACCTTTTGTCCCTTTTGGATAGCCAACAAACAAGCACACTTCTGATCGTGACTCTAACTTCTTCGCTTCCTTATCTAGGACGTGTGCCGGACAACCCCAAATTCGAATATGATTCAAATTAGGTTTCTTACTCGTCCATAACTTGTAAGGAGTTTTAGGAACCGATTTGGAGGGAACGTTATTCAGAAGATAGCATGCAGTTTGTATTGTGTGCCCCCAAAATGACAAAGGTAATGTGGAGTAACTCATCATTGACCGGACCATATCAAATGGGGTCCTATTCCTTCTCTCAGCTACACCATTCTGTTAAGGAGTACCAGGTGCAATCAACTGGGATTGTATCCTATTTTCTATCAAATATCCTAAGAACTCATCCGATAGGTATTCGCCACCTCGATCCGAACGAAATGTCTTAATGGACTTGCCTAATTGTTTCTCCGCTTCAGCCCGAAATTCTTTGAACTTGTCAAAGGCTTCGCTTTTGCGGGTCATCAAATAGACATATCCATACCTTGAGTAATCATCAATAAAAGTGATATAATACTCATACCCACCACGTGCTTCTATGTTCATGGGACCACAAACATCCGTATGTACAAGTTTTAAGAGTTCCTCGGCACGACCATCCTTGGCAGCAAAATGCCGTTTAGTCATCTTGCCCTCCAAACAGGATTCACATTATGGCCAAGGTTCAACCTCATACAAGTCAAGGCATTCCTCCTTTACCATCCTTTGAATTCTGTTAAGGCTTATGTGACCAAGTCGTAAATGCCAAAGATACGATTTGTTAGAGTGAGAAGACTTATGTCTTTTAGAGTTCTTTTCCAATTCTGTATCAAGCAATGAGTGCATCTTAGGTTTGATAAAATAAAGATTTCCATGCATCCATCCATTACAGATAAGAGAATTGTTTTTCCTAATAACAACTTTATTATTAAAAGAAACTGAATAAGAATCTTTAATCAAACAAGCAACCGAAATTAGGTTCCTCTTGAAACTACGAACATAAAAACAATGTCTCAAAACAATAAACCTAGATTCATCAAAATAAAGATGCACTTCTCCCGCTGCTTCAGCTCGCACCAATGTCCCATTACCGGTTCTTAACGTGAAGTTCTCCTCATGCAGACTTCTCGTTACCTTGAACCCCTGCAGAGAAATACAAACATGGTTAGTAGCTCCAGAATCTATAACCCAATTGTCCTTAGATTCCTCCACTAAACAACCCTCAAGATACAGGATATCGAAATTACCTTTTTGCTTTTGCATAGACAGGTATTCTCGGCAATCCTTCCTGAAATGTCCTTTCTTCCCACAGTGAAAGCACTTAGCCTTTTTGGGATCCACCTTTCGCTTCTTAGTCTTGGTAGACTTCTTAGAAACAGGTGCATTCGCCACAGGCTTGTTCCCCTTGTTCTTCCCCTTTTCCTTCTTCCTTTTGGGATTAGGAGCAGGCGAACTAGGTTCAGCCACATTTGCCTCAGCCTTAGATCCAGAACCCTTAAAAATGTTCTCAAAGGCTTGCAACTCTTTCATCAATTCTGTTAAAGACATCTCCTTCCTATTAAGGTTGTAGGATGCTTGAAACAAATCGAAATCCTTGGATAAGGTTGGGAAAACCATGACCAATTGAGTTGCTGCATCGATCTCAGCCCCATTTGCCTGAGCTTCAGACAAATAAGCCATGACTTTCATCATGTGCTCCTTGATGGGAATTCCAACCTTCTGCCTGCAGTTCATGAGATCTTTGATAGCATCGGTCTTAGCCTGAATAGTTTGTTCACCAAACATTTCCTCCAGGTTATCCATGATCTGCCTAGCAGTTTGATGCTCTTCATGCTGTTTCTGAAGCACGTTAGACATGCTCGCCCGAATATAGCACATAGCACTTAGGTTGGAATTGTCCCAGCGTTCAAGCGCTACAAAATCCCTATCAGGAGCATCGATCGCAGGCGTTGGCGGTCGAGGTTGGGTTAGGACAAAACTGTATTTCTCAAAGTTTAGGACGATAAGCAAGTTCCTTTTCCAGTCATTAAAATTCTCGCCAGTTAATTTGTTTTGCATAAGTATCACAGATAAAGGTCTCGACATTTTGATCTATAATAAGAAAACATGTAATAAGTACGAGCAAACATCCTATTAGTTTATAAAATATGGTTTTGTAATGAAACAAAAAGATCTATTTGCAATCTAAATGTTCATGTGTAAAAACCCTTAAAACACATACCTTACAACGATAATTCCTAGCTTCTGCTTTCTAAACTACCGAGGGGTAGTCATAGAATAACTAGCCAAGAACACGGATCCCTTCCGATTAATACATATTCGTCTATGGAGAAAACTCCATTAAATATATATTAACTATCGTTTATTTGGCCACTACTTTATATAACAGAGCCTCGAGGGAGGGTTAATAAATAAAGTAGCATGAGTGTGTAACCATCGTTTCCAATTTTGAATCCATATTTTACATCCACCATCGAGGGATGATCTAAACATAAAATATGCCCAAAATTGTTATCCTTTCGGAAATCCAAATCAGTGTGCGCTCTAGTTAAGATACCTATCCGAAGGGAATTCCCGGGTCAAAACCGAGTAGTAGGTATTACCATGCGTAACTATTGGACCAACGATGGAGGCCGTAGGTCTTAGTGTGTAAAACCTTCTCCCACTCATTCTTTTTAAATTAGGGTTTTTGTTTTTCATGCATAAACAATATTTATTGAGTAGCACTCCCTAGTCTATATGGCATGTTATCAATACATCACGAAATAGTATAACATATTTGTAACGCCCCGACTTCCCACGCCGGGTCGTCACCTTACTTACATACTGAACTTAAACTTGCGGAAAATTTGGGAAAAATTTTTTTTCTTTTAAACTTTATTTTAACACTTTCAACTTGAACTTCATCCTCAAACTCATACTTACTGATAGGTACTTACTCGAGTACCGAACTTTCAAACCCTCCTTGAAGGCCATCGAAATCAAATTGTAGACCAAACCCGACTTAATGCGGATTGGTACCACAAGAGGTAACTTGCTTGCCATACATTCGTAAACATTGTCATTCATATTTAAAACATCATGAAAATATGAAAACCCTTTTTCATTACAACATATTTTATAGAGTATATTTTTTTTCAAAGTCCGTGGCAGTGTCCATCCCACATTTCACAGTCCGCAGCACCAGCCTTCCACAGTATTACATCAGAGATTGTTGGCAGGTTGCTTACCTACAGCATAGACGTAAGACGTGAGCTTTCGCTCAGCAAGTACAACTGTTACATCCGCGACGCACAATACATATTATTATGCATGAACCAATTATGACCTCTTATGAATCAAATATGGATTCATAACTTAGCTTAGTTCTATTCCTTTACTTATCATGTGTGCTTGTACCGTGGTACATAGCCAAGGAATGGTTGAAGGCGGCAGTCCGTTTTAACTCAAACCATGAAACACAAAGTTTAACATGGAGTAGTTTAGGTAGCCATCCAATCCAACTCAAACCATGAACCGTACCATTTAAACCCGCCTTTGTGGCAAGTCGGTACGACACAACATCTTACTTGTCTTGTTCTTACCAGGTGGTTTAACATTAGTGAACATGCTTCATGATGTCACAATATTACAACATATAGCATAACATAACCTCATTCATAACATTACACGCCATAACATATCATCACATGCCATAACATATCATCACATGCCAAACATACCATCACATGCCATAACATATCATCACATGCTAAACATACCATCACATGCCATAACATATCATCACACTAGGCAAGTAACAACAAAGGGCCTATGCTGTAGGCGGAGTTGTACTTACTTGGTTAGCTGTGTCCTATTTCGTGCGACTCCAAGCTGAGGCACAACAACAGGCTATCTCCTGTTATGTCAAAGGACATAGCATAAGGCTTCATAATTATAACCTTAAGATGCTGGTGACCTAACCAACACCCATTCATAATCTTAGTTATATGTCCCCCCCTATACTCATGATAGCTTACTTGGTTACATAAGGTAACCTTGGGTATTAATCCCAATCATACATGAATAGGGTTAGGTTATCATCCTAACCTTGGCCTATGCCTGGTTATCTATCCATAATCTTTTGGGTTTAGATCCAAACCCAATCTTAACACCTTGTTGGGTTACCTTGAGTAACCCTTGAGGTAACCAAACTTAGTTCAATTATCCTAAATCAACCTTGGGCTTTGGACCCCATCCAGTAACTCAGATATCCTTCTGGTTATTACCCATATTCATCTTGCTTACCCAATTTGGTTAAAAATCCATTTTCCATTTCTTTGGAAACTTGGGTAAATTAACCTCAAAAAAATCTTTTACTTAACTCATAAAATTCATATTTTTGAAATAGGTTTTTGTAAAATTATTTAGGGCTGGAAACTGCCTTTGGAACAGTTTCCCTAGTCAAAACAGTGGTTTTGGGGAAAGATACAATTTTTCCGAACTGTTTTTAGAAAATCCTGTGCAGGAATTTCATGTTTCCTGCACAGTCTTTATAAAACCGTGTCAGTTTAAAGATCCATTCCAATTTTGAAAAAGTTGTCTTCATGAAAGTTCTAGCTCTCGAAAAATCCTAAAACTTTCGTGTTTTGAGAAAAATCCAGTTCCGCTTGTATCCTTGTCAGTTTTCATTTGAAACTGACTGGTCGTGTAAACTAGGTCTGGGCAGACTAGTCTCGGTTTTCTGTAAAAACAGAGGCCATTGGAGCCTCATTTTGAGAAACTGTCCGTGTTGTCCCCTAGGAAAAATCCTTCTGAACAACTCTCATGTTTTACGTTTCACCCAGTTCGGCCTCTAAAAGCCTTAAATTTCCACTTTCCCGAAACTGGCCAGTTTGGAATCCGAATTGGCAGTTTCGGTTGTTAAGTCCGGTTTACGTCCTATTTCGCGCAAACTACCTCAACCGAACACGCGGGAGCCTAGATAGCAAGCATGCAGCGTATTCTATCGTCCCACATAAACAATCATGCAGCTCGAACGGGTCCATGCAAACCAAACCCAAAAAGCTCTAATCCTAGGTTTGCAAGGTTCTAACTTTTGCATCTCATTCAAACAAGCATCAATCATTCACCCTTAAGCTAGCAGCCAAGCATGCACTGCCTAGGGCAGATTTTGGACCAAGAAAATCAGGGGACACACAACCATTCACATCTAGCATGCACCCTAGCATTAAATCAAACATAAGCATAAAATTAAAGCTCATAACAAAATTAAACATCAAACCACCCTTAAAGCCTAAATCAAGCACCACATCTAATCAATCTAGGGCAAAGAAAACTTGAGCTTATGCTCTTACATCCTCTCAACTTGAAATACAAATAAAATTCCAAATTGAACTCAATGGAAGGATTAGGGCTCAAGGAAGTTACCTTAGATCAAAGTTAGGGTTTGAAAATTGCAACTCCCTTTCCTCCCTTGCCTTCCCTTGCCCACGGCTTCTCACCACACCAAGATACCAAAAATTTTGGTTTGGCCTCAAGATTTGTCCTTCACCTAAGGCTCGGCCACACCACCCTTGTAATACCAAAAATTGTAGTTTTTCAACTACTTTCCCCTGCTCAAAACAGTGGCTGCCCTAGACCAAAAATGGTCTCAAAACTTGTTTTTTGATCTTGTTTTCGGTTGATTGAATCAAACCCGAATTGACCCTAACTTTTCCCCTTAAAATTTTCGGTTTCTCTCTTGGTTTCCCTGCCCTCAATAATTCGGCAGCAAGCCTAGAAAAGGGCTGGAAAAATTTCTGAAACTCTCCCCTTAGCTTCCCCTTGCAAACCGAACACTAACCTAGGCTTGGCTTAGGAAAATTTTGATTTTTCTCACCTCTTTCTCTCTTCCTTGGCTGCTGATTTTCAAGAAGAAAATTGGCAAGAACCTCCCCAAATTTTTGAATAAAATGAATAAAGGTCACTCCTATTTATAGGCAAAAGGGAAACTTTTAAGAATTGCATTTTGACCCCTAAATTTTTGAAAATTTGCCAAAAAGGCATGCTAGGTGGCCGGCCATATGCTTGGAGAACAAGAAAAATTTTTCTTCTAGAACAAGACACTTGTCATTCAAGGCTTGGTTCATGGAATTATGATGTCATAAATCAAAAATGGGATGATGTCATAAATCAAAAGGTAGGTGATGTCATCCTAAGGCCTCGTTTGGCTACCTTTTTGAAAAAGCAGTCCAATTTAAATCCAACACAGATATTTCTAATACTGTGTTCACTAATACATAGTACAATTCAGTACTGTTTTGCTTGACTGCAGTCCAAAATTTATCTGAGTAAAAATGGACTGTAAAAATTTTCTTGTTATTTCTGAAAGTCATTAGGACTTTGATATCCAACTTAGTGTGCTTGATTTTTCTAGGGTGGTCTCTTAGCTTATTCCAGCTATCTTGTCCAAAAAGACAATTTCCGCAGTAGATTTCTCATACCGCTTATCCTATTACTGTACAGTCATACCCTGACTGTTTTTGGTCAACTTTGACTTTCTTGGTCAAATTTTGACCAACATGGAATCATGAAATTTCATCACGCCATTTTCCTTAAAATGCCTTATACTAGGCTCAGTAATCCATCGTTGAGTCTCGTAGCTAATTAACCGAGAACTCAAACTTATACCGATATTCTATTTCAAACATGATCTAGACTTAAGTTTTCCTTATTCAAAAGAAATCTAGAGTCATAAAAATTCGGGTTATTACAATATTCATCTAGCAACACATCATCTATGGTTTGCAAAATATGTAAGTAGCCGTGGATCATGATTCCATCCTAGAGAAAAGAAAAATTGCAAAATTTACAAAAATTAACCGAAACATATATCGACCTTCATTTGTAGATCCATGCCTTGCATCCTTCTTCAATGTGTCTTCCTTCTCCAATGTCACATCTTTTCAAATTTAAAATTAAATTTAAATTTCAAAAAAGATTATATGTGATTTTTAATTTTAATCAAAATTACAAAATATCAAAATTTAAATAAAAAATCCGGTTTATTAAATTTTAAAATTCAAAAAATTTTGAAATTTCCAAATTTCAAATTTAAATATCAAAATTTTAAAATTCATAATAATATCCATTAAATTTAAATTTAAATTTTCAATTTTGATTTCTAAATAATCAAGATCACATATCATTGGAAAATTTAATTTTCAAAAAGATTCTGTGATTTTTTTTTAATTAAAAACATTTTTTTTAATTAAAAAATTCCAAAAAAAAAAATCACATCCTTTGAAAATTTACATACCTTCATTCATCTTCAATCTCCTCGAATCCATTGTAGCCTGAATTTTACAAAAAAAAATTCCTACGCCATTTCCGGCTTACAAAAATTCTAGGAATTGAAAGAACGACCAAGCGGTGATAATAGACCGCATCTATTACACTTGAAAAATCTAGATACAAATTCTAACCTCTATGGAATCATGACCGGCAAAATTGAACAAGATCATATATTATAAAAATAATATAAAGCATTCATTCATCCATACATCCATTCATAATATATTTAACATACTCAAAATAAAACCTAAAGTGCCAACTCTCTAAAATATTTCATTAATGCATAGAGAGAAATTTATTCGATCAAATAATTTATGTTATATACATGATCATGAGTTGTCTCTGATACCAATTGTTGGAAAAATCGGATCCGATATTAGTGTAATAACCCGAATTTTATGACTCTAGATTTCCTTTAAATGAGGAAAACTTAAGTCTAGATCATGTTTGGAATAGAATATCGGTATAAGTTTGAGTTCTCGGTTAATTATCTACGAGACTCAACGATAGATTACTGAGCCTAGTCTAAGGCATTTTAAGGAAAATGGCGTGATGAAATTTCATGATTCCATGTTGGTCAAAGTTTGACCAAGAAAGTCAAAGTTGACCAAAAAGTCAAGGTATGACTGTACAGTAATGGGATAAGCAGTATGAGAAATATACTGCGAAAATTATCTTTTTGGACAAAATAACAAGAATAAGCTATGAGACCACCCTAGAAAAATCAAGCACACTAAGTTGGATATTAAAGTCCTAATGACTCTCAGAAATAAGAAGAAAATTTTTTACAGTCCATTTTTACGCAGATAAATTTTGGACTGCAGTCAAGTATAACAGTACTGAATTATACTGTGTATTAGTGAACACAGTATTGGAAATATCTGTATTAGCAAGAAAATAGACTGTATTTTAACGAAAAAGCCAAACAAGGCCTTATAATGACATCATCCAAGTTTGGAATTATGACATCATCCCATTTTTGAATTATGACATCATAAATGGTGGAAACAAATCACACCTAGCCACCTAAGCACCATGGATGGCCGGCCACATGTAGGGGTGAAATTGTAAATATTTTGTCTTTTGGGGGCAAAAGTGTAATTTTGGAAAATATAATGATGTAAGCATGAGGTAAGCACATGATGTCATCAAGATGATGTCATCATGATGAGGTAAGCAAGACTTGGGCTCCAAGGCATGAAATGGCCGGCCAACACTTGTAGGGGTCAAAGTGCAAATATTTTTGCTTCAAGGACTAAAGTGCAATTTTGGAAAAGTAATTAAATCCAAATTCAAGGACTTTTTAGCAATTTTGAAAGTTCAAAATCAGCTATAAATAGGGGTGAAGGGGGGGCGGATTTTGAGGGGAAAAATTGGGAAAACAAGCCAAACTATGGCAAAATTTTTCCATATCCATTTTCTCCCTAAAACCGACCCTAGGAAGAGAAAAAAAAATTGGTCGGCTGGATTTTGGTAATGGCCAGACCTTGTGTGAGTGTGTGAGGCTCAATTTAATTGGCCAAAATTTTTGGAACCCCAATTGGAGGGGAGGCCGGTTGTGTGGAGCCAAGGAAAAAGGGAGAGAAAAGTTGGAACCAATCAAGCCAACCTCTTGGATTGATCTAGGTAAATCTCTAAAACCCTTAAGTTTTTCTATTGAGCTTGAAACTAGATACTCATGTGGTTGTTTTTCATGAGGAATGGCTGAAAATTGGAACCCATTTGGGGGAGGAGAATCGGCTGCAATGGCAGCCAAGGGGGAGTGAGGAAAAAGTTGGAATCCAAGCTTGTGAACCAACATCCAAGCTCTAGAGGTAAACCCTTGGTCCTAAACCTTTTTAATTTGAGCTTAAATTTGGGAAATTTAAGTGTATTTCCATGTTTGGGATGTAAGAGCATAAGCTCATTTTCTTATGCCATGCAATAAGTTTTGTGCTTGATTATGTGCTTGATTAGGGTGCTAAGGTCTCAATTATGGTTATGGTGCATGAGTTGCTAATTATGCTTGCATGATTATTAGGGTTTCATGCATGCACATAAGGTGTTTGATATATGTCCCCAATATGCCTAAGAAGTTATAGGTCATGCATGTTTATGTTTAAGCTAGATTAGAAGCTTGATTGATGAATGGTGATGCAAATCAAATGTTTTGCAAAACCTTGGTTTGGTGCAAGAACACCCAAGGGTTTTGCTTTGCATGAAAATGTTTGAATTATGCATGGATGTATGTTTTACGTTAGAAAGCGCTGCATGACTGATATTAAGCTCCCGAAGTGGTCGGTCGAGTTAGAATCCGCGAAATAGGACGTAAACCGGACTTAACAACCGAAACTGCCAATTCGGATTCCAAACTGGCCAGTTTCGGGAAAGTGGAAATTTAAGACCTTTAGAGGCCGAATTGGGTGAAACGTAAAACACGAAAGTTGTTCGGAAGAGTTTTTCCTAGGGGACAACGCGGACGGTTTCTCAAAATGAGGCTCCAATTGCCTCTGTTTTTACAGAAAACCGAGACTAGTCTGCCCAGACCTAGTTTACACGACCGGTCAGTTTCAAATTAAAACTGACAAGAATACAAGCAGAACTGGATTTTTCTCAAAACACGAAAGTTTTAGGATTTTTCGAGAGCTACAACTTTCATGAAGATAACTTTTTCAAAATCGGAATGGATCTTTAAACTGACACGGTTTTATAAAGACTGTGCAGGGAACAGGAAATTCCTGCACAGGATTTTCTAAAAACAGTTCGGAAAAAATTGTATCTTTCCCCAAAACCACTGTTTTGACTAGGGAAACTGTTCCAAAGGTAGTTTCCAGCCCTAAATGATTTTACAAAAGCCTATTTCAAAAATATGAGTTAAGTAAAAGATTTTTTGAGGTTAATTTACCCAAATTTCCAAAGAAATGGAAAATAGATTTTTAAACTAAAATTGGGTAAGCAAGATGATTACGGGTAATAACCGGAAGTGATACCCGAGTTACTAGACGGGGTCCAAAGCCCAAGGTTGACTTAGGATAATTGAACTAAGTTTGGTTACCTCAAGGGTTACTCAAGGTAACTCAACAAGGTGTTAAGATTGTGTTTGGATCTAAACCCAAAAGATTATGGATAGATAACCAGGCATAGGCCAAGGTTAGGATGATAACCTAACCCTATTCATGTATAATTGGGATTAATACCCAAGGTTACCTTATGTAACCAAGTAAGCTATCATAAGTATAGGGGGGACATATAACAAAAATTATGAATGGGTGTTGGTTAGGTCACCAGCATCTTAAGGTTATAATTATGAAGCCTTATGCTATGTCCTTTGACATAACAGGAGATAGCCTGTTGTTGTGCCTCAGCTTGGAGTCGCACGAAATAGGACACAGCTAACCAAGTAAGTACAACTCCGCCTACAGCATAGGCCCTTTGTTGTTACTTGCCTAATGTGATGGTATGTTATGGCATGTGATGATATGTGATGGTGTGTAATGTTATGGTATGTTATGTCATGTGATATTATGGTATGATATGTTATGGTATGATATGAATGAGGTTATGTTATGTTATATGTTGTAATATTGTGACATCATGAAGCATGTTCATTAATGTTAAACCACCTGGTAAGAACAAGACAAGTAAGATGTTGTGTCGTACCGACTTGCCACAAAGGCGGGTTTAAATGGTATGGTTCATGGTTTGAGTTGGATTGGATGGCTACCTAAACTACTCCATGTTAAACTTTGTGTTTCATGGTTTGAGTTAAAACGGACTGCCGCCTTCAACCATTCCTTGGCTATGTACCACGGTACGAGCACACATGATAAGTAAAGGAATAGAACTACGCTAAGTTATGAATCCATATTTGATTCATAAGAGGTCATAATTGGTTCATGCATAATGATATGTATTGTGCGTCGCGGATGTAACAGTTGTACTTGCTGAGCGAAAGCTCACGTCTTACGTCTATGCTGTAGGTAAGCAACCTGCCAGCAATCTCTGATGCAATACTGTGGAAGGCTGGTGCTGCGGACTGTGAAATGTGGGATGGACACTGCCACGGACTTTGAAAAAAAAATATACTCTATAAAATATGTTGTAATGAAAAAGGGTTTTCATATTTTCATGATGTTTTAAATATGAATGACAAAGTTTACGAATGTATGGCAAGCAAGTTGCCTCTTGTGGTACCAATCCGCATTAAGTCGGGTTTGGTCTACAATTTGATTTCGATGGCCTTCAAGGAGGGTTTGAAAGTTTGGTACTCGAGTAAGTACCTATCAGTAAGTATGAGTTTGAGGATGAAGTTCAAGTTAAAAGTTTTAAAATAAAGTTTAAAAGAAAAAAAAAATTTCTCCCAAATTTTCCGCAAGTTTAAGTTCACTATGTAAGTAAGGTGACGACCCGGCGTGGGAAGTCGGGGCGTTACAGTTTGGTATCAGAGCAGAGTTCCTGCCATCCAATTTCACAGTTCTGCTGCCAGCGCCACAGTTTTGTAAGTTTGTTTTCTTACTTTGTTTTATAAGATTATTATAATGGCATGTACCTAGTGTTAAATTTGGGTCGGATTAAAGAGGACCACGAGGCTCCGTAGACATTCCGAGGAATGGAGGAGAAGCTTCGCATCTTCAATAAGACTCAAGGAGTGGATGCACGATATGGAGACCCTCCTCAGATTATGTCATGCAGGGACGTATCCTCAGGATATGCTTGCCAGTCGAGTCGACGTCTAGTCAAGGAAGCTCGTGCAAGGAGCCTTGGCCAAGAAGACCTTGAGAGGAGATTCCTAAATGGATTTCTTGAAGACAGCAAGGATCGCCCATGTATTACCGCGATATCAAGATGTACTAGGATATGTACATGAGACGATACGTCAGCTATGTTGCAGCCTGACATGCTTATCCGAACTAGTTTATGGGCTTTTATTGCCAGTAAATCAGAGTCGCACAGTGGAAGCGTGATGGATAAACTAAGCTTACGATATGATGATCGCTAGAATAGCAATAAGAAATGAGTAGGCTTTAAGATTAGATAGCCTATCGCCTCATTTTGGGTATAGTGATCTTTCCATTTAAGGAATTGGATTGAGATTATGGAAGTTAAGTTTCCTGATTGTGAAACTTTTGCTCCATAAGAGAAATATTGGACATGGGGAAAATTTTGAGGATGCCTTAGTTTGGGGGTAGCAAATAAGCAATATGCTACCAACAACAATTTATTAGGCTATGATTTTTTTATGATAAGAATGATGATTATGAGATTTGATGATATGAAGTTAACGAGGTTAAGGTCGATGGCACCAACCCTGAAGTCGACATATAATGGATGATTAAGGTCGACTGTAGATAACTATTTAAGTAATGGAAATTATGAGATGATGATTGGGAGTTTTAGATATCCCTTAGAACTATGATTATGCCTTTGAGCTTTAAAAGAAATGCTAAAGGCAAGAAGAACGTTTCTACTAGCTAACAAGCAGCTAGTTGATACAAGGATACCTTTCATTGCATCACTTGAACAGTAATATGTTTTCAATAATACTATTTATTATTGATTTTCATGATTGAATTGGAAAAGATTCCAAAAAGTATCTTAAATGTAAGAACATATTAAGATACATGAAAAGACAAGTAACAGTAAGGTGTCGTACCAACCTCCCGTGATCGTGGAGGCTACATGTTTCAGTTGTGATCTTGACCGTCCGTGATCGTGAAGGGTCAAGACTATAAGACCTTTCGTAAAATCGCAAAGGCTTATAAAATTCCCAGAACTGTTAGGGACCTTGCAAACCCTAGCTTTGTCTGGAGGCTGCACGCATTTGGTACGTACACTATGGGCCCACATGTTAAGACAAGATAATAAAACACAAAATGCTTTTCAAATATGAAAAAGCTATGTGATATGATATGTTTTTAAAGTATGGAAAAGTTATATATATGCTTTTCAAACATGGCAAGTTATATGATATACTTGCTCAGTTTTTCATGTAAATAGTTCTTGTGATGCAATATGAAAGGAAAGTATGATGGTATGAAATGAAAGCATGAGAGTATGAGGAATGAATTATGATGATGTAGAAAGAAGATTATGGTTCTATATAAAAGACATGATCCCATTAGGGTATTAAAATGGGAACATGAACAAGTTATTCAATCCATAGTAACTTGTTATGGATTGATGGTGAATTTGAAGAAAAGCCACTCAGGATTATTCGAATTTTCGAGGACGAAAATCTTTTAAGGAGGGTAGGATGTAATAACCCGAATTTTATGACTCTAGATTTCCTTTAAATGAGGAAAACTTAAGTCTAGATCATGTTTGGAATAGAATATCGGTATAAGTTTGAGTTCTCGGTTAATTAGCTACGAGACTCAACGATAGATTACTGAGCCTAGTCTAAGGCATTTTAAGGAAAATGGCGTGATGAAATTTCATGATTCCATGTTGGTCAAAGTTTGACCAAGAAAGTCAAAGTTGACCAAAAAGTCAAGGTATGACTGTACAGTAATGGGATAAGCAGTATGAGAAATATACTGCGAAAATTATCTTTTTGGACAAAATAACAAGAATAAGCTATGAGACCACCCTAGAAAAATCAAGCACACTAAGTTGGATATTAAAGTCCTAATGACTCTCAGAAATAAGAAGAAAATTTTTTACAGTCCATTTTTACGCAGATAAATTTTGGACTGCAGTCAAGTATAACAGTACTGAATTATACTGTGTATTAGTGAACACAGTATTGGAAATATCTGTATTAGCAAGAAAATAGACTGTATTTTAACGAAAAAGCCAAACAAGGCCTTATAATGACATCATCCAAGTTTGGAATTATGACATCATCCCATTTTTGAATTATGACATCATAAATGGTGGAAACAAATCACACCTAGCCACCTAAGCACCATGGATGGCCGGCCACATGTAGGGGTGAAATTGTAAATATTTTGTCTTTTGGGGGCAAAAGTGTAATTTTGGAAAATATAATGATGTAAGCATGGGGTAAGCACATGATGTCATCAAGATGATGTCATCATGATGAGGTAAGCAAGACTTGGGCTCCAAGGCATGAAATGGCCGGCCAACACTTGTAGGGGTCAAAGTGCAAATATTTTTGCTTCAAGGACTAAAGTGCAATTTTGGAAAAGTAATTAAATCCAAATTCAAGGACTTTTTAGCAATTTTGAAAGTTCAAAATCAGCTATAAATAGGGGTGAAGGGGGGGTGGATTTTGAGGGGAAAAATTGGGAAAACAAGCCAAACTATGGCAAAATTTTTCCATATCCATTTTCTCCCTAAAACCGACCCTAGGAAGAGAAAAAAAAATTGGTCGGCTGGATTTTGGTAATGGCCAGACCTTGTGTGAGTGTGTGAGGCTCAATTTAATTGGCCAAAATTTTTGGAACCCCAATTGGAGGGGAGGCCGGTTGTGTGGAGCCAAGGAAAAAGGGAGAGAAAAGTTGGAACCAATCAAGCCAACCTCTTGGATTGATCTAGGTAAATCTCTAAAACCCTTAAGTTTTTCTATTGAGCTTGAAACTAGATACTCATGTGGTTGTTTTTCATGAGGAATGGCTGAAAATTGGAACCCATTTGGGGGAGGAGAATCGGCTGCAATGGCAGCCAAGGGGGAGTGAGGAAAAAGTTGGAATCCAAGCTTGTGAACCAACATCCAAGCTCTAGAGGTAAACCCTTGGCCCTAAACCTTTTTAATTTGAGCTTAAATTTGGGAAATTTAAGTGTATTTCCATGTTTGGGATGTAAGAGCATAAGCTCATTTTCTTATGCCATGCAATAAGTTTTGTGCTTGATTATGTGCTTGATTAGGGTGCTAAGGTCTCAATTATGGTTATGGTGCATGAGTTGCTAATTATGCTTGCATGATTATTAGGGTTTCATGCATGCACATAAGGTGTTTGATATATGTCCCCAATATGCCTAAGAAGTTATAGGTCATGCATGTTTATGTTTAAGCTAGATTAGAAGCTTGATTGATGAATGGTGATGCAAATCAAATGTTTTGCAAAACCTTGGTTTGGTGCAAGAACACCCAAGGGTTTTGCTTTGCATGAAAATGTTTGAATTATGCATGGATGTATGTTTTACGTTAGAAAGCGCTGCATGACTGATATTAAGCTCCCGAAGTGGTCGGTCGAGTTAGAATCCGCGAAATAGGACGTAAACCGGACTTAACAACCGAAACTGCCAATTCGGATTCCAAACTGGCCAGTTTCGGGAAAGTGGAAATTTAAGACCTTTAGAGGCCGAATTGGGTGAAACGTAAAACACGAAAGTTGTTCGGAAGAGTTTTTCCTAGGGGACAACGCGGACTGTTTCTCAAAATGAGGCTCCAATTGCCTCTGTTTTTACAGAAAACCGAGACTAGTCTGCCCAGACCTAGTTTACACGACCGGTCAGATTCAAATTAAAACTGACAAGAATACAAGCAGAACTGGATTTTTCTCAAAACACGAAAGTTTTAGGATTTTCGAGAGTTACAACTTTCATGAAGACAACTTTTTCAAAATCGGAATGGATCTTTAAACTGACACGGTTTTATAAAGACTGTGCAGGGAACAGGAAATTCCTGCACAGGATTTTCTAAAAACAGTTCGGAAAAAATTGTATCTTTCCCCAAAACCACTGTTTTGACTAGGGAAACTGTTCCAAAGGTAGTTTCCAGCCCTAAATGATTTTACAAAAGCCTATTTCAAAAATATGAGTTAAGTAAAAGATTTTTTGAGGTTAATTCACCCAAATTTCCAAAGAAATGGAAAATAGATTTTTAAACTAAAATTGGGTAAGCAAGATGATTACGGGTAATAACCGGAAGTGATACCCGAGTTACTAGACGGGGTCCAAAGCCCAAGGTTGACTTAGGATAATTGAACTAAGTTTGGTTACCTCAAGGGTTACTCAAGGTAACTCAACAAGGTGTTAAGATTGTGTTTGGATCTAAACCCAAAAGATTATGGATAGATAACCAGGCATAGGCCAAGGTTAGGATGATAACCTAACCCTATTCATGTATAATTGGGATTAATACCCAAGGTTACCTTATGTAACCAAGTAAGCTATCATAAGTATAGGGGGGACATATAACAAAAATTATGAATGGGTGTTGGTTAGGTCACCAGCATCTTAAGGTTATAATTATGAAGCCTTATGCTATGTCCTTTGACATAACAGGAGATAGCCTGTTGTTGTGCCTCAGCTTGGAGTCGCACGAAATAGGACACAGCTAACCAAGTAAGTACAACTCCGCCTACAGCATAGGCCCTTTGTTGTTACTTGCCTAATGTGATGGTATGTTATGGCATGTGATGATATGTGATGGTGTGTAATGTTATGGTATGTTATGTCATGTGATATTATGGTATGATATGTTATGGTATGATATGAATGAGGTTATGTTATGTTATATGTTGTAATATTGTGACATCATGAAGCATGTTCATTAATGTTAAACCACCTGGTAAGAACAAGACAAGTAAGATGTTGTGTCGTACCGACTTGCCACAAAGGCGGGTTTAAATGGTATGGTTCATGGTTTGAGTTGGATTGGATGGCTACCTAAACTACTCCATGTTAAACTTTGTGTTTCATGGTTTGAGTTAAAACGGACTGCCGCCTTCAACCATTCCTTGGCTATGTACCACGGTACGAGCACACATGATAAGTAAAGGAATAGAACTACGCTAAGTTATGAATCCATATTTGATTCATAAGAGGTCATAATTGGTTCATGCATAATGATATGTATTGTGCGTCGCGGATGTAACAGTTGTACTTGCTGAGCGAAAGCTCACGTCTTACGTCTATGCTGTAGGTAAGCAACCTGCCAGCAATCTCTGATGCAATACTGTGGAAGGCTGGTGCTGCGGACTGTGAAATGTGGGATGGACACTGCCACGGACTTTGAAAAAAAAATATACTCTATAAAATATGTTGTAATGAAAAAGGGTTTTCATATTTTCATGATGTTTTAAATATGAATGACAAAGTTTACGAATGTATGGCAAGCAAGTTGCCTCTTGTGGTACCAATCCGCATTAAGTCGGGTTTGGTCTACAATTTGATTTCGATGGCCTTCAAGGAGGGTTTGAAAGTTTGGTACTCGAGTAAGTACCTATCAGTAAGTATGAGTTTGAGGATGAAGTTCAAGTTAAAAGTTTTAAAATAAAGTTTAAAAGAAAAAAAAAATTTCTCCCAAATTTTCCGCAAGTTTAAGTTCAGTATGTAAGTAAAGTGACGACCCGGCGTGGGAAGTCGGGGCGTTACAATTAGAGTTACGGCGCAGCGGAAGTTTTAAAATTTTTATGCCGATTCGGAAAAGAAACTCATGATGCATATAACAATAAATTAAATTCATGATCAAGCGTACCTTATTTCTTGGATTCCAGAATTACTAGAGCGATTGACCAACGTGTCTTCTCTATTATTCTCGAGTTCCACGTCTCAGAGTGTGTGTGGGCACACGTTCTATGAATCCAAGTGACTGGTAATGCTTTCCGAAGTCTAGATCCTTCCTTCTCAATTCCGATGTTCCTCGTTGAGAATATTATCCAACTTCTATCTTCAAAACTGCAAAACAGGAACCGGTTAACCTCCTATGAAAATTATCACTCGGTTTAACCTTCCTCACAATTTTGATTCAATGGAATTTTCTCTCTTTTTCTCACTCAATAGTATGACCGAATTTTATGATGTGGAAGAAACCCAAATTATTTTTCTTCTCACTCCAAAAAAGTTTTTCTCCTTTTGTGAATTACCAAAAATTAGTTTTTCAAGAATTCCTAGCCTTTATATAGAAGTCCAATCCTTTTCAAAATTTATCTCTTTTAAAAAATAATTAATAATTATTTTTCTATATAAATTTTGAATCAAAAGATCATACAACTTTAGGACTAGATTCATTGAACCTAAAAACGTTTTTCCAAGAGGAAATCTTTCCTCAAAAAATTCGGCCACCTTTGAAATTCAAAGGTTGATTGGTGGTTCAAATCTTAAATCAAGAATCTAAACTAGTCAAAAGATCCTAGTCATATCTAAATTCAAATTCCTTTTAAACCTTTTTGAATTTAAATATGATTCACTTATTTGAATTAAATATTTTCCACACAACATCAACCATATTAATTAATTTAAATCCATGGAATATTTCAAATTTTCTTTCCTCACAAAAACCGTGCACCTCTTTTAAGGAAAGAAAAATCCATCAAATAATCTCCATTATTTAAATCAATTAATAATTTAATCTTTAGGAATATATTTGAATAATTTTGAAACAAAATTTTCTTCCCTCCACCTATCTAAAAACCGTGCACCACATTTAGATTAGGAGAGAAAATTTGTTTTCCAAAATTAAATAATTCAAACACAATCTTATTTCAAAATTCAATTAACCAATCTCATGTTGACAAATCATATTATTTGTCTACACAAATCTCACATGTCCAATCCTTTCTGGATTGCATGTTAGAGAGTACCATGTCTTAACAGAAATTACTAAATTCCATTTAAATTTACCGATCTCATTAGGAACAAATCCCGAGACGCTATACGGAACTATATGAGCTAATAGTGGGACCCGATGGAAATATGTAAAGAGGCTCCTATAATTGTGAAAAATTAATCCCAGATTAATTATTCATCAATTATCAACTTCAATACTATTCCACTAAAAGTTTGAAGCTGAACTCCTGTTTACATACCGTATTACGAAAGCTCTCTTACGCAGCGCTTCTTCCATGATTTATTCATCGCTTGCTTAATCCCCATATGTTATCTATGATTGAATTAAGGACTTTTTCCGTTTTACCTTTTCAATCATTTTAACTTAAAGTTCCATTATTCTCTATTGAAAGAATCACCAATTGTAAAACCATACAATTAGTAAACCACCAGAGAACACAAAGTAAACCGATGGCCAAGATCTTGTTATACTATCTTTCAATCCCCGAAAAATGCCTTTAAGTAGATAACATTTACTATCATTAAGATAGTTATGGATTCCGTATCTATGAATCTTGATTTCTCCATCCATAAGTCATGCACCCAAAACGCAAGTATATTGACCATGAATTAACAGTGTCTCATCTATAGTGCATTAAAGTACATAAGTCATGGATACGAACTCAAGTAATCATTTCAGGATTAAGATTAATGCAGGATGATAATCAAAGTGTTATTGATTCTTATAAACGGAATTATTAAACCGAATCAATTAACACTTTAGGTCCAGTCCAATGTCATACCTCAATACTGGTAATATCAAAGTTTCGACTCGGAACTTATCCGATGGTTAAGACAAGCCATCCCTCCAAGGAAGTAGACAACCTTTACAATCTTATCATGAATAAGATCCCCAAATCTTATTCCATCGATTGCGGACTATTTATTTAGACTGTTATCAAATTACCACGTCTCCTATGTATACCCCGTATACATATGGTAATCCGATATATTACCAATAGTCAAGGAGTATTTTATGTTTGCTCAAAATAACCATACAATCAACAAATGAAAGTAAATAGGACACAACTTATTAAACATGAATAACCTCCTCTTATTAATATCAAAATGTCATATTTACAGAAAATCCCTAATATTGATTTTCTATCCTTAGGGCACACTTAGATCCCAACACGTGATATATGGCGATGCTTCCAAGATAGGATTGGGAGCCGTTCTCATGCAGAAAGGAAAAGTAATCACTTATGCTTCGCGACAACTCAAGGATCATGAGAAGAACTATCCGACGCATGATTTGGAACTTGCGGCGATAGTATTTGCGCTCAAAATCTGGAGACACTATCTTTACGGCACTAGGTGTGAAGTTTATACGGATCATCAGAGTTTGAAGTATATCTTCACACAAAAGGAGCTTAATATGAAACAAAGAAGATGGCTCGAATTAGTGAAAGATTATGACATAGACATCCGTTACCATCCTGGGAAGGCTAACAAAGTAGCCGATGCCCTTAGTCGGAAGTCGTCTTCATCGTTGCTGTCAATTCGGTCAGTGATCGAGCCCCTTCAAAAGAAGCTAGTAGAAGCTGGAATAGAGCTTATTACGGGAGGTTTAGCTGCCCTAACCTTCCAACCTACCATTTTGGATGGCATGAAGGAGCGTCAAGAAGGAGATGTCTCGCTGCTTAGGACGAGAAACGAAGTCCTATAAGGAAAGGAGTCAGACTACAACATATCTGATGAGGGTATACTCTATCGGAAAAATAGACTATGCATTCCTAATGAGGACGAGTTGAAGGAGCAGATCATGAAAGAAGCTCATGAGACTCCATATTCCGTTCATCCTGGAGCCACAAAGATGTACAAAGACTTGAAGGACAGTTTTTTGTGGCCCAAAATGAAGAATGACATTGCCACATTTGTCAGTAAATACCTTACATGTCAAAAAGTGAAGCCTAAATATCAACGTCCCGGGAGAGAATTGCAGAAAATTTCCATCCCAGAATGGAAATGGGACCAAGTGACGATGGATTTTGTGGTCGGTCTACCCCGAACTCCCAGCGGCAATGATGCTATTTGGGTGATTGTCGATCGATTAACGAAATCTGCGCACTTTTTAGCCATCAAACTTAGTTTTTTAGTAGAGCAGCTAGCGGAACTGTATGTGGCACAGATTGTTCGCTACCATGTGATTCCAAAATCGATCATCTTAGATCGTGATGGTCGTTTCACTTCTAAATTTTGGAGGAGTGTACATCAAGCAATGGGTACAAAGCTTACTTTTAGTACCGCTTTTCACCCTCACATGGATGGACAGTCATAGAGGAACATTCAGACTCTAGAGGATATGTTACGAGCATGCGTGATGGACTTCAAGGGACTTGGGATAAGAAGCTTCCTTTGATTGAATTCTCGTACAATAATAGTTTCCAAGCTTCAATTGGAATGGCTCCTTATGAAGCTCTCTATGGGAGAAGGTGTAGATCTCCTGTCCATTGGTACGAGACAAGAGAGAAAGAACTTGTGTCTACGGACTTTATTCGGATAACCACAGAAGCCGTAAATCTTATACGTCGACGGATGGAAACTGCATTTAGTCGACAAAAGAGTTATGCCGACAAACGCAAAAGGCCTCTAGAATTCCAAGTAGGAGACTTGGTTTTCCTTAAGATTGCTCCATTCAAAGGAGTCATGAGATTCGGAAAGAAAGGGAAATTAAGTCCGAGATACATAGGGCCATTCGAAATACTTGAAAGAGTCGGTAATGTGGCCTATAGATTGGCTTTGCCCCAAGAATTAGCATATGTGCACAATGTATTTCATGTGTCGATGCTAAAGAAATACATCACAGATCCATCACACGTATTGAACCATGAACCAATTGAGGTTCACGAGAATCTGACTTATGAGGAAAAACCGGTTCGAATTTTGACACGAGAAGAAAAGGTGCTAAGGAACAAAGTTATACCTTTAGTTAAGGTACTATGACGAAATCATGAGATTGAGGAAGCAACATGGGAACGTGAAGAGGATATAAAGAAAAGCCACCCAGAATTATTCTAATTTACGAGGACGAAAATTTTATAAGGAGGGTGGATTGTAGTAACCAAAAATTTCTATGGGCTCATGAATTCCTTGTACATAAGAAATTTAAGTTTATACTATGTGTTTATGTAATGTTTCATGAAAATTATGAGTATCAATGTGAAATTCATAATTTTATCAGTAAATGTTTGAGTTCTCATTTAATTAACTATGAGACTCAATAAGCATTTTGCTTAGCCAAGCATGTGACCTTTGAGCAAAAAGGGAAGAAAAATTCTATGATTTTATGTTGGTCAAAGTTTGACCGAAAAAGTCAAAATCCGAAAAAGCCAAAGGTTGACTAGAAAGGTCAAAGATATGACTATACTGTAATATGATAAGCAGTATGGGAAATATACTGCGAAAACCGTCTTCACGGATAAAATAGCATGAATAAGATTTAAAACCACCATAGAAAAATCAAGCACACCAAGTAGGATATTAAGGGCGAAAAGGCTTTAAAAATTAATAATAATAAGAAAAATTTTTATACAGTCCAACTATACACAGATAAATTTTGGACTGTAGTATAGTATAACAGTACTGTGTATTAGTGAGCACAGTATTGGAAATATCTGTGTTAGCATAAAAGTGGACTGTATATTAAGAGACAAGCCAAACAAGGCCTTAGGATGATGACATCATATCACCATGGATTTATGACATCATTTTGGATTAAGGAAAATATTTGAAAGAATTATGGATGGCTCTAGAACCACTTTGGCCGGCCACCTAAGGGCCCTTTTGGGCAAATACATCCTAGTTCAAGGACTTTTTAGTAATTTTGAGAAATTTCCAATCACCTATAAATAGGTGACCCATTTGTTAAAAAAAAAAATTTAGAAAATCTAGCAAAACCATGCCAAAATTCTCTCTCAAAAACCGAGCATAAGGAGGAAAGGAGAAGTGAGAAAAAAATTGAAAATCCAAGGGGAAAGGGCTTAGGGGGAGGTCGGTTTTCTTGTTGAAACAACAAGCAAGGGTTGAAAAACATTTTGGTACCCATTGGAGGGAGCAAGGCCGGTTGCAAGGAGACCAGGGGGGGGGGGGGGGAGAGAAAGTTAGAGCCAAACCTAGCCAAAGTTGGTGTTCAATTAAGGTAAATCTTCCTTGGCCCTAAACTTTTTAAATTGAGCTTCAATTTGAAATTTAGTTGTATTTCAAGTTGAATTTGTAAGAGCATAAGCTCAATTTAAATTATTGCCTAAGTTTAGAAATTTAGGTTTTTGTGCTTGATTAGGTTTATGGGTGGTTTGATTTATGAGCTTTGCATGGTTATGTGCTTATGCTTGCATGATTATGATTATTAGGTCTGCATGCTTGATGAATGAGATAGTTGAATGTCCCCAAATATGTTAAGTATGATGAAGAATGTGCATGTTAGGTTGCTAGAGATTTATGTTATGGTTTGTGCAAACCTAAAACCATGCAAACCCTAGTTGGTGCAAAATCAATAATGGTTTGTATGGGTATGATTAATAATGTGTTTAAAGAAAATTTATATTAGAAAAATGTTGCATGACTGATTTAGGCTCCCGGTGTAGCCTGTTAAGGTAGAGTGCGCGTATTAGGACGTAAAATGAATTTAAACCCAAAAACTGCTAGTTCGGGTAAAAACTGGCCAGTTTTCTGGAAAGCAGATTTTGAGGCCCTTAAAAGCCGAATTTGGGAAAACTTAAAACATGAAAGTTGTAGAGAAGGGTTTTTCAGGCTGCGTGGACCATTTTCCAAAATAAGGCTCCAACAACCTCAGTTTTTACAAAAATCTGAGGCTGACCGTGCCTAGACTTCATGCACGGCCAGGTGAGTTCAACGGAGAAAACGAAGGGGTTAAAGTCCGAACTGGATTTTGTGCAAAACACAAAAGTTGTAGGAGTTTTCGAGTCTAAAACTTTTGTGAAGACAACTTTTTCAAATTCAGCCCATATTTTTAAATAAAACAAAATTTCTAAAAACTATGCAGGAAGCAGTAAATTCCCGCACAGGATTTTCTAAAAACGATGCAAGAAAATGGCATTCTTGCACAAACACAGATAAGTTAATTATGGAAACTATTCCAACGACAATTCCAACACTTAATGATTTTTTCAAACCCCATTCTAAGAATCCTAAAATTTTATCAGTTGAATAAAGAGTCTTTGTATAAAAAGAGATATAAAATGTTAAGTTTTTCCAAAGAAAAACAAAAGGGAATTTAGACTCAATTTGTCTTAAAATTGGGTAGACTAGATAATGATCAACGGTAATCGGGAAGGATACCCAGATTATTGAACCGGGCCCAAAGCCCAAAGGTTACCCTATGTAACCTAATAAGTTATAATCCAAGTGTGGTAGACCTTGAATACTTGGGTTACTTGTTGTAACCAAGTAAGTTATCATGTGATTATATGAGGAACATATAACTAAGGTTATGTATAAATGTTGGATAGATCCCGCAACATTTTTAATCCTTACCTATGACCTTTATTATAGCAGGAGATAACCTGCTGTTGTGTCCGGACTTGGAGCGGCACATTAGCGGATATAGTAAATGAGGTAAGTACAAACCTCACCTATAATATGGAAAATAGTAGGCTATTTTCAAATATATGACATGTTCCATGTGTAATATCCAAAAATTTTCACGAACTCATGATTTTCTTGTATATAAGAAATCTAAAGTTTGTACTATGTGTTTATGTGCAATTGTATGGGAAACATACTGCGGAAACCGTCTTTACGGGCAAGATAGTATAATTAAGTTTTAAAACCACCATAGAAAAATCAAGCACCTAAAATAGGATATTAAAGACCAAATGGCTTTAAATAAAAAGAAAATTTTTTATACAGTCCAACTATACACAGATAAATTTTGGACTGCAGTCAAGCAAAACAGTACTGAATTGTACTGTGTATTAATGAAAACAGTATTAGATTTATCCGTGTTAGCATAAAAGTGGACTGTATATTGAAGAAAAAGCCAAACGAGGCCTTAGTATGACATCATCTACCTTTTGATTTATGACATCACCTTATTTGGAATTATGACATCATAATTCCATGAACCAACCATTGAAAGACAAGTGTCCTATTCTAGAAACTTCTTGCTTGTTCTCCAAGAGTCATGGCCGGCCACATACCCCCCCTTTTTGTGTGATTCCTTGCTTTTTCAAGGACTAATGGTGCAATTTTAGAAAGTTCTTCATCACCTATAAATAGGTGAACCCATAATTCAAAAAAATTAGAAAACCTAAGCCAAACTCTTGCCATTTTCTCTCTCAAAAATCCGGACTTTCAAGGGTGAGCAAGAACAAAGAAAAAAATTTGAGAACCAAAGGGGTTTTAGTGTTAGGGTAGTCGGTTTTTCTCTACAACAACAAGCAAGGGTTTTGAAAATTTTTGTGCCCTTTTTCTCGGCCTAGAGGCCGGCTGTGATAAGGAGGAAAAGTGAGGAAAATTGAGAGTGGTTAGTGGCTGATTTTAGTTCAAGAAGCCACCAAGGAATCAACCGAAATCTTGGTGCAATTGGTGGAGTGAAACCGGTTAGGTGGAGCCTAGGAGGAGGAAGAAAAAGTGGACCAAACCCTAGCCCAAAATCTTGAGTGATCAAGGTAATCCCTTAAACCCTAAGCTCTTCAATTTAAATTTCAATTAGGAAATTTATATGTATTTCCAAGCAAGGGATGTAAGAGCATAAGCTCAATTTACTTATTGCCCTAGAATAGTTTAGGTATGGTGCTTGATTAGGTATTAAGGGTGGTTTGGTTTAATGGCTTTGATTGGTTATGTTTATGCTTGTTTGAATGGTTATGTTTATGCTTGTATGAATGTTAGGGTGCATGCTAGATGGATGATGAAATGTATGTCCCCTGTTTTATGTGCAAACCGGTTCCAAAATTTCATGCTAGGTTGTTAGTTTCGGTTATGGAATGGTGAGACAACCTAGAATCATGCAAACCTAGGCTAGGACAGTTCGGTTTTTGGTTTGCATGGGCGCGTTTGAGTAGTATGATTGTTAATGTGGGACGTTAGAAAATGCTGCATGTATGCTATCTAGGCTCCCGCGTGTTCGGTTGAGTTAGATTTGCGACAATAAGACGTAAAACGAATTTAAGAATGAAAACTGCCAGTTCGGGTACAAACTGGCCAGTTTTCTGGAAAGTGAAATTTGAGGCCTTTAGAGGCCGAATTGGGAAAAACGTAAAACATGAAAGTTGTTGAGAAGAGATTTTCCTAGAGGACAACGTGGACAGTTTTTGAAAATAAGGCTCCAATGGCCTTCGTTTTTGTAAAAATCCGAGCCTGACCGTGCCCAGGATTTATACACGGCCAGGTGAGTTCCAACGGCAATATGAACATGTTAGAGTCCGAATTAAATTTTTCGTAAAACACGAAAGTTTTAGGATTTTTCGAGAGCTAAAACTTTCGTGAAGACAACTTTTTCAAATTCAAATTGGATTTTTAAACTGACACGAATTTCTAAAGACTGTGCCGGGAACAGGAAATTCCTGCACAGGATTTTCTAAAACAATGCAGAAAAACTATATTTTTGCACCAACACAAATGTTTTGACTGTGAAAACTGTTCCAATGGCAATTTTCAACCTTTAATGATTTTTATAGAGTCACACTTTAAAAACCACGAATTTTCAAGTTAAACAAAAGATTGTTTTCCAAATTTGGAAATTAGATTTTTAAAAGCCAAAGTATAGAAACAAGAGGTTGACGGATGGTAACCGGGAAGGATACCCGAGTTACTAGGCTTGGTCTAAAGCCAAGTTTGACCATAAGATATTGACCACCTCAAGGGTTACCTCAAGTAACCTAATGAGTTATCGTGTATAATTGGGGGACATATAACTAAGATTGTGTATGAATGTTGGAAAAATTACCAACATTTTATAGGATCCTTATCCTATGTTCTTTTCAATAGCAGGAAGTAACCTGCAGTTGCGATCTGGGTTGAAGCAACAAAACCAGAAACCTAGCACATCAGGCAAGTATCAAACCTCACCTACAGTGTGAAAATAGTAAATACTATTTTCAAATATGCTATGTTAAGCTATGCTATTTACACTATATGTTTAAATATACATGCTATGTTGTGTTATGATATGCGATGATATGCTACGACATGTTACATGTTATGCCATGTTATAAGAATGTCATGTTAACAAAAATGCCACGTTTACAAATATGTCATGGTTTTAAAAAAAAATGCCATGTTTTCAAGAATACCATGTTATAGCAAGTGTTAAGTTTGATAGGACATAGTGACATCATAAGGCATGTTCACTAATGTTAAATCATATGGTAAGATAAATCAAGTAAGGTGTCGTACCAACCTCCCGTGATCGTGGAGGCTACATAATTCAGTTGTGACATATACCTTCCGAGATCGTGAAGGGTCAAGTTATAATTCCCAGAACTGTTAGGGCCTTGCAAACCCTAGCTTTGTCTGGAGGCTGCGCGCTTTTGGTACGTACACTATGGGCCCACATGTTGAGACAAGATAATAAATTAAAGATTGAGTCAATAATGAAGCATAAGACTTTCAATCGATTATAAATGGTTCATGCATAAGCTACATGATGATTGGCATATTTTAAGATGTTTGAATTATTTTGTGAGATTATGTTTATACTTGCTGGGCGAAAGCTCACTCTTATATTCATACTGTAGGTAAGAAGCCTGCAGTTTAAAGTGGTGGGCTATGCGGACGATGCGGTGGGTGAAGGGCGGTGTGGGATACCACTACGCAAAATTTTCCGCAATCGCTTTTGAGTAAAAGTATAAATATTTCAAAAGTATATTATGTTATACAGTATGTATGAAGTTTGAAGACTAAAGATTATACTTTCAGTGTGGAATGTATGCATGACAAGTTTTTATTTACATAATAACTCATGTGAATATGTTTTAAAAAAAAAAAAAAAAAATTTTCCCTCAAATTTTCAAGTAAAGAACAAGTATGTATAGTGTCGACCTGGCTTGGGAAGTCGGGGCGTCACAGTTTGGTATCAGAGCGGTATCCTGCCAGCCTACTTCACTTCGCCTCACATCGCTTCTGCAACGGCCTAAGTAAGTTATGTTATTTTCTTACAATTAGTTAAGATTTTATGTGCGTAGTAAGTATCTTTCTTCAACGGCCATGCTGGAAAATGTTGGACACTGGGATGACGATGGGTGGTGCCTTAGCTTGGTGGTGGCAACTAGGTGACGTACGGAAATGATGGGAAAGTTTTATATTTTTCAAAAATGTTATGGTTATGAACTCCTGTTGTAAAGGAGATGCGAACAAGAACATGATGAATTCAGATATGTTCATGTTATGCTTTCGTATGGAATAAAGATTATGGTCCTATATAAAAGGCGTGATTTCAAGAAGCTGAGCTTATTTCCTTATTTTCCGTACAGAACCATGCCACCAAAGCGCAGAAGAGTACCGACCCAAAACGTTGATCTTGCGGCCCAGCTGAATGAGCTAAGGCAAATGATGTTAGCCCAACAGCAAGAGATAGGGGGGCTTAGAGCTCAGTTAGCTCAGCAGAATCAGGGACCTCCTGATGCTAGAGTACCACCAGCACCTGTGAATCAGCCTGCTGCACCGGAAATTCCTGATGTTGACCCGGTGATTCCAGAGAACCCCATAGCCCCTGAAATACCTGTTGCGCCTGTAGCTGTACCACCAGCACCTCTGGTTCGAACTCCAGAAGAACTTTATGACAGATTTCGGCGCATGAAGGCACCAGAATTCGAGGGGTCTACAAACCCAATTGAGGCCGACAACTGGTTGATTGACCTCCAGGTCGCCCTAAATTTCCTCAGACTTAATGATCAGGAGAGAGTCCTCTGTGCATCCTTTATGCTACGGAAAGATGCTCGCCTCTGGTGGGAAACAGTCCAAATCCGGCGAGATGTTACTGAGATGACTTGGGAAGACTTTGTAGAGGAATTTAAGGAAAAATACTTCAACACTGAGGTCATGGAGGCTCAACAAGACGAGTTTGACAGGTTCCGCCAAGGAAATCTATCGGTAGCCAAAGCCGTCAAAAAGTTTGAGCAGCTAGCACGTCTCTGCCCTCACCTCATCAGCTCCGAAAGGGATAAAGTAAGAAGAATGATGAGGATGTTTCGCCCGGAATTAGCAGTGGTAATTAGCAGTGGCCCCCATCCACCATTCACTGTTGCTGAATGTGTCAGCAGGGCAATTCGAGCTGAATACTGGGTAGGACAGAACAAGGAGCAACGGGCTAAGTATTTCCAGGAGAAAAGAGAAGAGAAGGCCCAAGCTAAGCAGAATCAGGTCAAGCAAGGCCAGACCTCACAACAGAAGGGTCAAGGAGGACCTTCGGGCCAAAACAACAACAACAGGCAGTACGGCAACAACCAGCAGAACAGGAAGTGGAATGCAGGAGGACAGGGGAATCAACAAAATTTTCCTCAAAAGAAGAATACCCCTGATAACAACAGTTATCCCACTTGTCAGAAATGTGGGAGAAGGCACCCGGGAGATTGTCGTGCTGGAAACGGTCGCTGTTTTCTTTGTGGCAAGGAAGGCCACTATGCTAGAAACTGCAATCTCAATCCCCAGAGTCTGCAAAACCAACAGAGAGGACAGGGATCTCAACTTCACGCTGCACAAATGAAGCTCGAGGGACCTGCAATCTCTCAAGGCAGGCTGGAAGCTCCGGAACCTCAAGGACGTATTTATGCCTATACAAAGGAGGATGTTCAAGCTGGACCTTCCACCGTGGTGACAGGTCAGCTTCCTTTTGCCCAACAAGATGCCTACGTGTTAATTGATTCTGGAGCTACGCATTCATTTACATCACCTAGGTTCGCTAAGAAACTAGGTAGAGCAAGTGATAGAATCGGAAGAACATTTAGGACTGCATTACCCTCCGGGGAGATTCTGTTGTCTGATTATTGGATACGTCATGTTCCAATAATTATATGTGGTAGGGAAATGTATGTCAACCTGATCATCATTGACCTATACGACTACGATGTCATCCTGGGTATGGATTTCCTGGGGAAGTACAACGCAGTGATCGACTGTCCACGACGTACTGTCACGTTCAAGCCAATTGGAGGAGAGGAGTTTATTTTTAGAGGATCGACTCCAAAACAGCCGAAAATGTTCATTTCTGCGTTAAAAGCTAGAAAATTGTTGGCAGAAGGATGTATGGGATTTCTAGCCAACATGGTGGACAAGACGCAAGAAACCGAGAGCAGGCCAGAAGAAGTACCGATAGTTCGGGAATTTATAGAGGTTTTTCCTGAAGAATTGCCAGGACTGCCACCAGAACGAGAGATCTCCTTCGAGATTGAGTTACTTCCTGGATCGGCACCAGTATCCAAGGCACCTTATAGGATGGCGCCTGCCGAACTTAAAGAACTGCAGATTCAGTTACAAGAGCTTCTGGATCGAGGATTCATTCGTCAAAGTTACTCGCCATGGGGAGCTCCAGTTTTGTTCGTTAAGAAGAAGGACGGCACTCTTAGGATGTGCATTGACTATCGGGAATTGAACAAGATAACCATCAAGAACAAGTATCCCTTGCCTCGGATCGACGATCTGTTTGATCAACTGAGAGGAGCTTCAATTTTCTCGAAGATTGACCTACGATCCGGATATCACCAGCTTCGAATTAGGGAAGGAGACGTTCCTAAGACAGCCTTTCGTACGCGATATGGACACTACGAGTTCCTCGTTATGCCATTCGGACTGACAAATGCCCCAGCAGCCTTTATGGACTTGATGAATCGAGTATTCAAGGACTACTTGGATAAGTTTGTTATCGTCTTTATAGATGATATCTTGATTTATTCAAGATCAAAGGAGGAACATGAGGAGCATTTAAGGATTGCTTTATGGATTTTAAAGCAAAATCAGCTCTACGCTAAATTCACAAAGTGTGAATTTTGGTTGGAAAAGGTCCATTTCTTAGGACATGTGGTCTCCAAGAACGGCATATCTGTAGATCCGGCTAAGATTGAAGCAGTAAGTGAATGGCCAGCTCCGAAAAACGTCACCGAAGTACGTAGTTTCCTCGGCTTGGCGGGCTACTACCGACGTTTTGTCGAAGGATTTGCTAAGATTGCAGCGCCGCTCACCGCACTTACACGGAAAGGGAAGAAGTATGAATGGACTGCAAAGTGTGAAGAGCACTTCCAAGAGCTGAAAAATAGGCTGACTCGCGCTCCGATCCTCACAATTCCGAATGTGGAAGAAGGAAACTTCGTGATATACAGCGATGCTTCCAAGATAGGATTGGGAGCTGTTCTCATGCAAAATGGAAAGGTGATCGCTTATGCTTCCCGACAGCTTAAGGATCATGAGAAGAACTATCCGACGCATGATTTGGAACTTGCGGCGGTAGTATTTGCGCTCAAAATTTGGAGACATTACCTTTACGGTATTAAGTGTGAAGTGTACACGGATCATCAGAGTTTGAAGTATATCTTCACACAAAAGGAGCTTAACATGAGGCAAAGAAGATGGCTCGAATTGGTGAAGGATTATGACATAGACATCCGTTACCATCCAGGGAAGGCTAACAAAGTAGCCGATGCCCTTAGTCGGAAGTCGTCTTCCTCGTTGATGTCCATACAGTCGCTGAACGAACCTCTTCAGAAGGAGCTAGGGAAAGCTGGAATAGAGCTCATCACAGGAAGTTTAGCTGCCCTAACCTTCCAACCTACCATTTTGGATAGCATGAAGGAGCGACAAGAAGGAGATGCCTCACTGCTCAGAACAAGGAACGAGGTCTTGGAAGGAAAGGAGTCGGACTTCAATATATCGGATGAGGACATACTCTATCGGAAAAATAGATTATGCATCCCTAATGAAGACGAGTTAAAGGAGCAAATCATGAAGGAGGCCCATAAGACTCCATATTCCGTCCATCCGGGAGCTACAAAGATGTACCAGGACCTGAAGGAAAGTTTTTGGTGGCCCAGAATGAAGAATGACGTTGCTACATTCGTCAGTAAATGCCTTACATGTCAAAGGGTGAAGGCAGAACACCAACGTCCAGGGGGAGAATTGCAGAAAATTTCCATCCCAGAATGGAAATGGGACCAAGTGACCATGGATTTTGTGGTTGGACTACCCCGAACTCCCAGTGGCAACGATGCTATTTGGGTAATTGTGGATCGTTTGACAAAGTCTGCACATTTTATCGCCATCAAGCTTAGCTTTTCAGTAGAGCAGCTGGCAGAACTATACGTTGCGCAGATTGTTCGCTACCATGGGATTCCAAAGGCAATCATCTCCGATCGTGATGGTCGTTTCACTTCTAAGTTTTGGAGAAGTGTACATCAAGCCATGGGTACAAAGCTTACTTTTAGTACGGCTTTCCATCCTCAAACTGACGGACAATCCGAAAGGACCATTCAGACTCTAGAAGACATGTTACGAGCGTGTGTGATGGATTTCAAAGGAACTTGGGATAAGAAGCTTCCTTTGATTGAGTTCTCGTACAACAACAGTTTCCAAGCTTCAATTGGAATGGCTCCTTACGAAGCCCTGTACGGAAGAAGGTGTAGATCTCCTGTCCATTGGTACGAAACAAGAGAAAAGGAACTTGTGTCCACAGATTTTATTCGAAAAACCACTGAGGCTGTGAAACTTATACGCCGACGGATGGAAACTGCAATTAGTCGACAGAAGAGCTATGCCGACAAACGCAGAAGGCCTCTAGAATTCCAAGTAGGAGACTTGGTTTTTCTTAAAGTTGCTCCATTCAAGGGAGTTATGAGATTCGGAAAGAAGGGGAAATTAAGTCCACGGTACATAGGGCCATTCGAAATACTGGAAAGAATTGGTAACGTGGCCTATAGGTTGGCTTTGCCTCAGGAATTAGCATATGTACACAATGTATTTCATGTGTCAATGCTAAAGAAGTACATCTCGGACCCATCCCATGTATTGGACCACGAGCCAATTGAGGTTCACAAGGATATGACGTATGAGGAGAAACCGGTGCGAATCTTAGCACGAGAAGAAAAGGTGCTAAGGAACAAGGTTATACCTTTAGTTAAGGTCCTATGGCGAAATCATAAGATTGAGGAGGCAACGTGGGAACGCGAGGACGAGATGAAGAAAAACTACCCCGAATTGTTCTGATTTTCGAGGACGAAAATTCTTTAAGGAGGGTAGATTGTAATATCCAAAAATTTTCACGAACTCATGATTTTCTTGTATATAAGAAATCTAAAGTTTGTACTATGTGTTTATGTGCAATTGTATGGGAAACATACTGCGGAAACCGTCTTTACGGGCAAGATAGTATAATTAAGTTTTAAAACCACCATAGAAAAATCAAGCACCTAAAATAGGATATTAAAGACCAAATGGCTTTAAATAAAAAGAAAATTTTTTATACAGTCCAACTATACACAGATAAATTTTGGACTGCAGTCAAGCAAAACAGTACTGAATTGTACTGTGTATTAATGAAAACAGTATTAGATTTATCCGTGTTAGCATAAAAGTGGACTGTATATTGAAGAAAAAGCCAAACGAGGCCTTAGTATGACATCATCTACCTTTTGATTTATGACATCACCTTATTTGGAATTATGACATCATAATTCCATGAACCAACCATTGAAAGACAAGTGTCCTATTCTAGAAACTTCTTGCTTGTTCTCCAAGAGTCATGGCCGGCCACATACCCCCCCTTTTTGTGTGATTCCTTGCTTTTTCAAGGACTAATGGTGCAATTTTAGAAAGTTCTTCATCACCTATAAATAGGTGAACCCATAATTCAAAAAAATTAGAAAACCTAAGCCAAACTCTTGCCATTTTCTCTCTCAAAAATCCGGACTTTCAAGGGTGAGCAAGAACAAAGAAAAAAATTTGAGAACCAAAGGGGTTTTAGTGTTAGGGTAGTCGGTTTTTCTCTACAACAACAAGCAAGGGTTTTGAAAATTTTTGTGCCCTTTTTCTCGGCCTAGAGGCCGGCTGTGATAAGGAGGAAAAGTGAGGAAAATTGAGAGTGGTTAGTGGCTGATTTTAGTTCAAGAAGCCACCAAGGAATCAACCGAAATCTTGGTGCAATTGGTGGAGTGAAACCGGTTAGGTGGAGCCTAGGAGGAGGAAGAAAAAGTGGACCAAACCCTAGCCCAAAATCTTGAGTGATCAAGGTAATCCCTTAAACCCTAAGCTCTTCAATTTAAATTTCAATTAGGAAATTTATATGTATTTCCAAGCAAGGGATGTAAGAGCATAAGCTCAATTTACTTATTGCCCTAGAATAGTTTAGGTATGGTGCTTGATTAGGTATTAAGGGTGGTTTGGTTTAATGGCTTTGATTGGTTATGTTTATGCTTGTTTGAATGGTTATGTTTATGCTTGTATGAATGTTAGGGTGCATGCTAGATGGATGATGAAATGTATGTCCCCTGTTTTATGTGCAAACCGGTTCCAAAATTTCATGCTAGGTTGTTAGTTTCGGTTATGGAATGGTGAGACAACCTAGAATCATGCAAACCTAGGCTAGGACAGTTCGGTTTTTGGTTTGCATGGGCGCGTTTGAGTAGCATGATTGTTAATGTGGGATGTTAGAAAACGCTGCATGTATGCTATCTAGGCTCCCGCGTGTTCGGTTGAGTTAGATTTGCGACAATAAGACGTAAAACGAATTTAAGAATGAAAACTGCCAGTTCGGGTACAAACTGGCCAGTTTTCTGGAAAGTGAAATTTGAGGCCTTTAGAGGCCGAATTGGGAAAAACGTAAAACATGAAAGTTGTTGAGAAGAGATTTTCCTAGAGGACAACGCGGACAGTTTTTGAAAATAAGGCTCTAATGGCCTTCGTTTTTGTAAAAATCCGAGCCTGACCGTGCCCAGGATTTATACACGGCCAGGTGAGTTCAAACGGCAATATGAACATGTTAGAGTCCGAATTAAATTTTTCGTAAAACACGAAAGTTTTAGGATTTTTCGAGAGCTAAAACTTTCGTGAAGACAACTTTTTCAAATTCAAATTGGATTTTTAAAATGACACGAATTTCTAAAGACTGTGCCGGGAACAGGAAATTCCTGCACAAGATTTTCTAAAACAATGCAGAAAAACTATATTTTTGCACCAACACAAATGTTTTGACTGTGAAAACTGTTCCAATGGCAATTTTCAACCTTTAATGATTTTTATAGAGTCACACTTTAAAAACCACGAATTTTCAAGTTAAACAAAAGATTGTTTTCCAAATTTGGAAATTAGATTTTTAAAAGCCAAAGTATAGAAACAAGAGGTTGACGGATGGTAACCGGGAAGGATACCCGAGTTACTAGGCTTGGTCCAAAGCCAAGTTTGACCATAAGATATTGACCACCTCAAGGGTTACCTCAAGTAACCTAATGAGTTATCGTGTATAATTGGGGGACATATAACTAAGATTGTGTATGAATGTTGGAAAAATTACCAACATTTTATAGGATCCTTATCCTATGTTCTTTTCAATAGCAGGAAGTAACCTGCAGTTGCGATCTGGGTTGAAGCAACAAAACCAGAAACCTAGCACATCAGGCAAGTATCAAACCTCACCTACAGTGTGAAAATAGTAAATACTATTTTCAAATATGCTATGTTAAGCTATGCTATTTACACTATATGTTTAAATATACATGCTATGTTGTGTTATGATATGCGATGATATGCTACGACATGTTACATGTTATGCCATGTTATAAGAATGTCATGTTAACAAAAATGCCACGTTTACAAATATGTCATGGTTTTAAAAAAAAATGCCATGTTTTCAAGAATACCATGTTATAGCAAGTGTTAAGTTTGATAGGACATAGTGACATCATAAGGCATGTTCACTAATGTTAAATCATATGGTAAGATAAATCAAGTAAGGTGTCGTACCAACCTCCCGTGATCGTGGAGGCTACATAATTCAGTTGTGACATATACCTTCCGTGATCGTGAAGGGTCAAGTTATAATTCCCAGAACTGTTAGGGCCTTGCAAACCCTAGCTTTGTCTGGAGGCTGCGCGCTTTTGGTACGTACACTATGGGCCCACATGTTGAGACAAGATAATAAATTAAAGATTGAGTCAATAATGAAGCATAAGACTTTCAATCGATTATAAATGGTTCATGCATAAGCTATATGATGATTGGCATATTTTAAGATGTTTGAATTATTTTGTGAGATTATGTTTATACTTGCTGGGCGAAAGCTCACTCTTATATTCATACTGTAGGTAAGAAGCCTGCAGTTTAAAGTGGTGGGCTATGCGGACGATGCGGTGGGTGAAGGGCGGTGTGGGATACCACTACGCAAAATTTTCCGCAATCGCTTTTGAGTAAAAGTATAAATATTTCAAAAGTATATTATGTTATACAGTATGTATGAAGTTTGAAGACTAAAGATTATACTTTCAGTGTGGAATGTATGCATGACAAGTTTTTATTTACATAATAACTCATGTGAATATGTTTTAAAAAAAAAAAAAAAAAAATTTTCCCTCAAATTTTCAAGTAAAGAACAAGTATGTATAGTGTCGACCTGGCTTGGGAAGTCGGGGCGTCACACCATGTATGCTATGTTATGTCATGCTATACTATGTTATGCCATGTTATGCTATGTTATGCCATGTTATGCTATGCCATGTCATGTTAAGCTATGTTAAGCCATGTTAAGACATGTTAAGCTATGTTAAGTCATGTTAAGTCATGATAAGACATGATGTATCAAGTTATGCCATGATTTATGGTTATGCCATGTTTATGTCTCATGTGCATCATGATTAATAAGATCACAATTAAAGATTCTTAGCCTTGGAATATACAAGGCTAAGACTAAACCAAGTCAAGCAAGGTGTCGTACCAACCTCCCGCTAGGTGGAGGATATATGTTTTAAGTTTAAGTTTATGATTATCAACCTCTCGATAATACGTGAGGGTATAATGATAATCAACCTTGCGCTAGATCGTGAAGGGTTATGTTTAAGATTTCCAGAATTATAAAGGGCCTTGCAAACCCTGACGTTCTGAGGATTGCGCGCTTTTGGTACGTACACAAGGGGCCTATATGTTAAGCAAGATAATAAGTTCAAGTCAATAATTGGTCATAAAAGATTTATAGTTGTACATAATTGATTCATGCATAAGTTGCACGATATTTGTTACGTTTTATGAGATCATGTTTGTACTTGCTGGGCGAAAGCTCATCAGTATATTCCATACTGTAGGTAAGAGGCCTGCAGTTTAATTGGTGGGCCAGGTGACGATGCGGCGGGTGAAGGGCGATGTGGGATACCACTACGTAAATTTTTCTGCAAGTTCTGCTAAGTTTATATATATACATATATATTTTAAAGTAAGTTACGTTGTACAAAAATATGAGGATTTAAAGACTCGAGTAAGTTGTAAGAATTATGTATGTTTTTCATCCCAGTATGTATGCATGATAAGTTTACCATATGAGCAACCCTAATTATATATGTAAGTTTGAAAAAAAAAATTATTCTCAATTCTCCAAGTAAGTTTAAGCTATATGTAAGTTCAAGTATGTATGGTAACAGCCCTACGTAGGTCGGGGCGTTACAGTTGGCTCTATGTAGATTTTGAGGCGTTACAAAGGTGGTATCAGAGCGGTATCCTACTAGCCTACTTCACTCTGCTTTGCATCATTTCTGCAAATGCCCAAGTAAGTTAAGTTATTTTCATTTAGTAGAATAAGTCAAGATCTTGCTTATGTAATAAGCATATCTCATCAATGGTCGCACGGAGGATGATACCCGTGATATTTTTGATTTTATGGGACCGCATGTATTTTACATATGCATTACCGTGATCCTGAAATCTACCATGATGTGTATATGGTGGATAAATTTATTATATGATATAAAGAAATCACGAAGAATCTTTAGTACGATATGATAAGTTATGATGTTTCCATGATAAGACATGATAAGATATGAATGCAAGAATGGGTATTAGAAATGTCAGGAATTAGAATTAGAAACTAGAAGATGGTTCGCCGCATGTACGGCCGAACCAAATTTTTGCAAGAGCTTAATCTTGCAACTGTCACTACTAGAAAATAGGGATTAAACGACGGCGATTACACGACGGTTCCTCAGATCCGTCATGTAAAGTGCTAAAAACGGAGGTTTACACGACGGTTTTTTAAATACCCGTCGTGTATTCCTAGTTTTTGTATCCCTAGCAGCAGCCCTCATTTTATCTTACAGAATTGTTGCGCAGCCGCGAAAAACATCACAGAGACCTGCGAAACCACATCTCCTCCACTGTGAAACCAACACTCGCGTATAGTAATTATTTGTAAGTATAGTGATTATTACTTACTCTTCTTTGTAGTTATTTGAGTTTTATTAACGAATTATTGTAGATGTCTAAAATGGTATATTCTCGTTTTTTTTCTCTTCTTTGAGTATGATTTGTTGAAATTTTGCAATAGCTTAATATGTTGTATTTTTAAATGCAAAACATGATTATTGAATGAATTGTATGATATATTAATTAATTAATATCCATTTAGGTCGGGTTCTTGGAAATGGATCGAAAATGGATGTGGGCTAATAGATTGACTAGAATATACCGAGATGGTGTTGAAGAATTTTTGTCATTTGCCAAAACTCACATGAAGAATGATAAGATGCGATGTCCTTGTGTGGATTGTGGAAATCATAGATCTCATTCAGTTGATGAAGTTAGAAAACATTTACTTGCCCGTGGTATTATTTGTTCGTACCAAACATGGTATTTACACGGTGAAATGTGTTTTAATCCATCATCGAAGAACAAAGCGAAAGAACCTATTGTTGAGGAAGATGTAGGAGATAATTTGTTTGATATGGTGAATGATTTGGAAGAACAGTTTGTGCATCATCCGGAGTTATTTGAAGCAATGATGAATGATGTCGAGATGCCCTTGTATGACGGGTGTAGTAAATATACGAAATTGTCCGCATTGGTCAAATTATGGAACATGAAGGCATCGGGAGGGTGGACAAATTCTAGTTTCACGGCTCTTTTAGAATTTCTATGAGAGGTTCTACCGGTTGATAATAAAATACCCGCTAGTATGTACGAAGCTAAGAAGACGTTGAGCACTTTGGGAATGGAATATGAAAAAATTCATGCATGTCCAAATGATTGCGCCCTTGACCGAAATGTGTATGAGGATTTGGATGCATGTCCGGTTTGTAAGGAGTCAAGATGGAAGAAAGGCAAGAAGCCAACAAATGGCAGCAAAGGTGTGCCGGCAAAGGTGTTATGGTACATTCCTCCGGCACCGCGCCTGCGGCGTTTATTCCGTAATGTCGATCACGCCAAGAATTTGACTTGGCACCATGATAAACGTGTTGAAGATGGCATGCTTAGACATCCCGCCGATGCACCACAATGGAAGACCTTTGATGCTGATCATCCTGAATTTAGTGCGGAACCACGGAATCTACGTCTTGGTTTGTCGGCAGACGGAATGAACCCACATGGTAATATGAGTAGTAGGCATAGTACTTGGCCCGTCATACTAGTCAACTACAATCTCCCTCCGAAGTTGAGCATGAAGCGGAAGTTCTTGATGATGACTTTATTGATATCTGGTCCTCAACAACCAGGAAATGACATTAATGTGTACTTAGCACCTCTAATCGATGATCTGAAGAGCTTAGGGGATCGAAGTTAGAGATGCTTACCGTCAAGAGACATTCACACTCCGTGCAATGTTGATGTGGACAATTAATGACTTTCCGGCTTATGGAAATCTATCTGGTTATTCAGTCAAGAGTTCTATCGGTTGTCCCGTTTGTATGAAAGAAACATCCTCCATCCGATTGAAGAATGGTAAGAAAACCGTTTACCTTGGTCATAGGAGATTCTTACCACAAAATCATCGATACCGCAAACAGAAAAAGGCTTTCGATGGTAATACGGAAGAAAGAATACCTCCCCAGGTTTTGACAGGCGAAGATGTTTATGAGATGGTTAAGGATTTGAAAGTAGTGCTCGGGAAAAGAAAACGGCGTAACAATGATCCTGTGGTAGATGGACCTTGGAAAAAACGGTCAATTTTCTATGAACTTCCATATTGGAGGACACTTTTTGTTCGTCATTGCTTGGATGTGATGCATATTGAGAAAAACGTTTGTGAATCAATAGTGGGCACGTTGCTAGACATTCCTAGTAAGAGCAAGGATGGTGAAAAGGCACGGTTGGATCTTAAGGAATTGAAGATTAGACTTAACTTGGTCCCTACGAAGAAAGGGAATGCAACTTACTTACCTCCGGCGAAGTACACACTATCAAGACAAGAGAAAAGAAAGCTTTGTGAGTGGCTCGCTTCTGTAAAAGTGCCCACCGGGTATTCTTCCAACTTCAAAAGGTTGGTGTCTATGAAGGATCTGAGGCTGATTGGAATGAAATCACATGATTGTAATATCTTGATGCAACAGTTATTACCGCTGGCCTTGCGAGGAGTTTTAACGAAGGATGTGAGATTTGCCATTACCAAGTTATGCTCATTTTTCAACTCGATATGCTCTAAGGTAATTGATCCATTGACACTAGATTCGCTACAATTAGAGTTGGTTAAAACTTTGTGCGTGCTCGAGAAGTACTTTCCACCCTCATTTTTTGACATAATGATTCATCTAACGGTGCACTTAGTCCGGGAAGTAAAGCTATGTGGACCGGTATACTTGAGATGGATGTATCCTTTTGAAAGATACATGAAGGTTTTGAAAGGTTATGTCAAGAACCGAAATAGGGCAGAAGGATGTATAGTAGAAAGCTACATTGCGGAGGAATCGGTCGAATTTTGCTCCGAGTACTTGTCCACCGCGGAAGCGATTGGGTTGCCAAAGACTACAAACATTGACTGGAAAAGACTATCCGTCGGCGTTCCATCGCAGGTAAATCGATGTGAATGGGAGAAAGCTTGTCTGTATACTTTACGAAATCGGGCCGAAGTTGAGCCTTTTATTGAGGTTCACCTACAGGAATTAAGAGATAGAAATCCAAGAAGAGGACGAAATGGAAAGTTGCTACAAGATGATCACAATCGGACATTCCGTCAGTGGCTACGAAGTCATGTCGATGGCAAGGACGGCTATTCGCAAGAGTTAATGAACCTCGCTAGAGGTCCGTCGACGATTGTTACACGGTATACGTCATACTTCGTGAATGGTTATACATTTTACACTCGCGAAAGAGATGAGAAGCATCCTGTTCAAAATAGTGGTGTTAGTATCCGTGCTAAAGCCATGCATATTTCATCTGCCAAGGACAAGAATCCAGTTTATGGAACTATGAACTACTTCGGTTTCATTGAAGATATTTGGGAACTCGATTACTGTTGTTTACATGTCGCACTCTTTAAGTGCAAATGGGCCGACAATAATTATGTAAGGATTGACAGTGATGGCATCACAGTTGTGGATTTCAGACGATTGGGATACAAAAACGATCCATTCATTTTGGCATCACAAGCAATCCAGGTATTTTACACAACGGATCCCAGCAATGTAGAGTTGTCCTTAGTAGTGCCGATGAAGCCAAAATTGATTCGTGATGGTCAAGTGGATGAGGAAAATTGCTCCAACATTCCATCTTTCACACAGGGAATGCCACCGGTTGAGGAGATTGACGAATTCGACGATGATGTTTCCCACTTGGTTCGACCAGATATTGAATGGAAGCAAAGAAAAAAAAGAAAAAAACTTGAACATTCTGCCATTTATTTTGTACAACACACTACTTTATTTTTATTATAATTCACTGGGAATTATAAATTTATTTTGTTATGTTGATCAATGTATATATATATTGAACATTAATTTTGAAAAAAGATCAATACTGCAGTATGCATGAGTAATTATTGTATATAACAAATGGGTATTAGGACGTCGGATTGTGGTGAGACAAATGGGCTCCTGTATAATATATGAAATAGGGGATTACACGACGGTGTGTACGAGAACCATCGTGTAACCCACGGCGTGAGGGTGGTTTACACGACGGATGGTCCCAGGGACCGTCGTGTAAGCGGAGGCGTGAGTGGTGGCTTACACGACGGTCACTAGGACCGTCGTGTAAGCCAATGAGTGAAGCTGGCTTACACGACGGTCCCTGGGACTGTTTCGCTTGGAACCGTCGTGTAAATATGCTTCCTAGGTGCCTCCACGACGGTTTACCTTGTTTCGACGACGGTATTAAACCGTCGTGTAACATTGAGATACGACGACGATAATATAACCGTCGTGTTATCTTCCACGACGCCGGATTACACGACGGTTTGGTAACCGTCGTGTAAACTTTACACGACGGTTAAAAACCGTCGTGGAAGCCCTCTTTTCTAGTAGTGTGTAGTGACAAAGTTGCAATAATAATTACTAGAGTAGCAATAAGAAATAAATAGGCTTTGAGATTAGATAGCCTATTACCTTACCTTGGTATGGTAAATTTATGATATGGTATGATGAGATCAGGATGAATCTCTATTATGATATGATAAGTTACGATGTTTCTAAGGTATGACAAGACAAGTTATGAATAAAGGAGTGGGTATTAGGAATATAATAATATCTACCTCACTATGGTATGGTGATAGCTAAAAACTTTTCCTTCCAAAGATTTGGATCGACACCATGGAATTTAAGTTTCTTGTGTGTGAAACTTTTGCCCCATAAGAATAATATTAGATATGGAAAAAAGTTTGGTTATGCCTTAGCTTGGGGATAACAACTAGGCAATGTGCAAATATGAGTTGGATATTACCAACAGCAATTTGGTTGACCATGATGATGACTATGAGTCTGATGATGAAGTAATGAGGTTGAGATCAATAGCTACAACCTTAGAGTCAACATATAAGGTTTGACTAATGTTGACTATATATGACCTTTTAAGTAATGAAAATTATGTAATGATGGGAAGTTTTAGATATTCCTAAAAGTTATGATTATGCACTTCTGTTATGAAGGAAATGTTAGAAGCAATGAGAGAAGCTTCTACTAGCTAACAAGTAGCTAGTTGATATGATATAAGTATACCTTCTATTGCATCACTCGAACGATATTATGTTATGAAAAATATTATCAATTATGTATTTATTACGATTTTCCATGATTAACTTCAAAAAGATTCAAAGAAGTTATTTTTATGTATGGTGCTTGATCTTAGGTTTATTAGAACCAATTCATGTTATGTTATGTAAAGGGCCAAAAACCTTGAGGAACAGAGTTCCAAGAAAGGGGCCATCATGAAAAATAAAGGGTTCTAATAGCACAAGATTAACATCGTACTAGGGGGTCCTCAGCTTCAGCTAAATTTAAAGAAAAATATTTTCAATATGATATATTCGCTGAGCCCTCAATTAAAGTTAAAGAGAAGTGTTTTAAATATAAGATACGATACACTTTTCAAGCATGGAAAAGCTATATGATATGATATGCTTTTCAAATATGGCAAGTTATATACTTGCTAAGAAATTTTATGAAGATAGTTCTTGTGATGCAGTACGAAAGTAAGAAAGTATGAAAGTATGAAAGTATGAAAGCATGATGAAAGTATGAAAGTATGCATGATGAAAGTATGAATATATGAAAGCATGATGAAAGTATGAAAGTATGCATGATGAAAGTATGAATATATGAAAGTATGATGAAAGTATGAAAGTATGAGGATATGATAGAATATGAAAAAAGATTATGGTACTTCATAAGAGACCTGATCACATTAAGTTATTAAAATGGGAAGAAACCACTATGGATTTGTGGTGAATTTGAAGAAAAGCCACCTAGAATTATTCGAATTTTCGAGGACGAAAATCTATTAAGGAGGGTAGAATGTAATAACCCAAAATTTTGATGACTTGAGATTTCCTTAGATATAAGAAGAATCTAAGTCTGAATCATGTATGTAGTTATGAAGCTCATGATCTGAGTTGAATATCAATAGATGTTTGAGTTCTCGTTTAATTAGTTACGAGACACAATAATAAGTTATTATGTTAAGCATGAGGCATTTTGATGAAAGAGGTAAAATAAGGATTTATGATTAGTTACAAGCTTGATTACATTGGAACAAGGAAATAAGCTAAAGATAAGCTTGAAAAGATTTTTCCTTGGCTCCCACATATGCATGGCCAGTTGTCTTAGTGCCTTGGTGAGCAAGCAATTGCTTTGGTGATGTAAGCAAGGTGATGTAAGCAAGTAATTACTTGGTGAACAAGTAATTTCTTGGCTCACACTCATCCTAATGGCCGGCCACCTAGGAGGGCCTTTGGGCAAATATTTTACTCATTAAACCCTAATATGCAATTTTAGAAATTATTCTTCACCTATAAATAGGTGAAGTTGGTTCACCTTTTTGATCATTTAGTTGAACCCAAAACTCTGCCCAAATTTTATCTCACTCTCTCCCTCCCCTAGAAGCCGAGCCAAAGAGAGAAGAAAAAAGAGAGGTTAGTGGCCGGATTTGTGAAGGAGAGGAAAGGGAGGAAACTTTTCTCAACCAAAGGGTAGATCCATTCTCTTGGATCTTGAGGTAAACCTCTTCACCCTCTAGTTCTTCAATTTAGTTTGATTCAAGGGTTTATGTGTATTTCATGTTGGGTTTGTAAGAGCATAAGCTCACCCTTTATTTTTCCATGCAAAAGCTTAGATTGCTTGATTTATGCTTGATTAGGGTTTAGTGGTCTCTAATTATGTTTTGATACATGATTGTGATGTTATATGCTGGATAGCTTATGATATGTGTGTATACCTATTAGATGTTTGTATAATGTCCCCACATACTCAAGAATGATGTTGCATGAATGAAAATGAGAATAAGAATGTATGTTGCATGTAGGGTTCAAGAAAACCCTAAAAACCTTAGTTTGGTGAAGATTACCATATGGGTTTACATGGATAATTTTATGAATGAAAGTGAATGCATGTGTAACGACCTGCCTATCGAAGGCCGTTACCATACATACTTACTTATAATATATGAAAATTTGGACAATTTTTTTTTTTTATACAACTGATAAATATAACTTGAATTGAAAACTTCTTAATAATCACTTACATACATACATGTACTTATACGTAACTACTTATGGTAGTAATGAAATCTTGTACTCAAATACAACATATTTAGCGTAGCATAATTTAACAAAAAGAAACGTAGCGATTCCCGTCCCACAGTTTCACAGTTTTGCCTTGCCATGCTCCACTGCCTTGTATCATGAAGCATCGCAGGGTTGCTTACCTACAGCATAAACTTAAAACATGAGCTTACGCTCAGCATGCACAACTATTTATCCGCAAACATATCATGATATCATAATGCATGAACCATTTATGCTTTATTCCTGTTTTCATAAGTTAGCATAGTTTTTTTTTTGGGCCCTTACATAACATAACATAACTGTACGTACCGTGGTGCACTGCCATGGAGTGGTTGAGGCGGCCAGCCCTGTCCAACTCAAACCATGAACCAAACCCGACCTAACGCGGGCCGATACGACATATAGCATTCTGCTTATATTGATGCTTAAAATCTTGTTCTTATCTTATTTCATACTTGAAATATTGTTTCATATTCATAACCAGTTTCTTAACTGAAACTGGAATTTCATATCTTACCAAATAGCTTATCTTTAGTGAGCATACTTCGTGATGTCATAATATCCGATTATTCATCATATGAACATACATACGATAAACATACATCATATACCTCTTAACATGAACTTGAAAGCATACATGCCATACATTCATTATTCCTTGAATACATACATGCCATTCATACTCTAAATATTCATCATATCTTAAAAATGTACATACATACATATCATAAATACTTCTTGTACACATAACATCATGAACTTGATATCATACAGGCCATAATGTTTTATCATACTTATATCATCATAAACTTGAAGGCATACAACAAACAGTTTTCGTTTATGCTGTAGGCGGAGTCGTACTTACAGTTACTGCGCCTTGAATCAAAATTCTTCATTCAAACAGGTCGCTTTCCTGTTTTCAAGAAAAATCATAGGATGAGTATCATCCTATCATAATAATATAATGATTCTAATTGCTAACTACAAATCCTAAATTTCAACTCCTTTTTAAAATTTAGTAAGAACTCTAATATTTTGAAATCCGGGTTCAAAACCAATTCATAAAGTTTGGTTCTTTTCCCGCAAATCTGTTTCGAATTTGGAAAAAGTTTCTTCATGAAAGTTGTAGATCTTGAAGTCTCCTACAACTTTTGTTTAACCTCAAAATTCAAATCTGTCTTTAACATGCTTGTTTTTGCCTTTGAAAATTTTTCGACCATACTTACCACTCATAATTTGGTCTCGGGTTTTTGTAGAAACGAAGGTCTTAAAAGTCTTATTTTCAAAAACTGTCCGCGTTGGCCCCTAGAATTTTCCCTCAACTTTGCAGTTTTGATTTTTTTCAAATTCGGCTTCTAAAGGCCTCAAAATCTTGTTTCAGAAAAACTGTCCAGATAGAAACCTTAATCAAACATACAAAAACCCTTGTGCATACATCTTACAAAATTAAACTCATGTTTATCCATACTAATCATTCTCTTAAATTCTAAATGAAGAACTAGAGGATACAATATTTACCTCAAGTTCCACTGATGGAATTCTTAAATTAGGGTATTAAAATTTCCCTCACACTTCCTACACTAAACCGAAAACTCTTTCTCTAGTTTTCTTTTCTTTCTTTTCTCTCCTCTCTTTGCTCGGCTTCTATGGTAGAATTTAGAGAGTTTGTGCTGCTTAAGTGTGTGTTGGCTAACCAAATAAAATAAGAGAACCTTCACCTATTTATAGATGAAGCATAAATTTCTGAAATTGCTTACTAACCCCTAAAGGTACAACAACTTGCTCCTTAGTCCATAGAAGAAACCAATTTGATCTTGTCTTCTTGAGAGGTGGCCGGCCATCCTTGTTCCTCTTATGCCAAATAACCCAAGCTAGGGTGCTTAATCATGTTGGCTAGGAACCATGAGGTGTCCCTTTCTTAGTGTGGCCGGCCTTAGGTGGAGCTTGTGCATGCTCTTGCTTACCAACAAGCAAGGCTAGCAAGCTTACCAAGCTAGCCTAGGGTGCATGAGGTGTCAAGAGCTAAAAGAGTTCAAGAAATCCATCTTTTGTAATTTTATACATTGATCCTTAAAACCAAAATATTTCTCCTTAATCCCTATGTGTTGGCCGGCACTTCTTGCTCCAAATTGCCAAGCAAGCTTAGCTAGAGTGTTTGCTCATCAAGGCTACAAGTTTGATGTGGCATTTTCTTGTGATGGCCGGCCCTAAGGTGAGGTGTACAAGCCTTGGCTTGCCAAGGTGGCTAGGCTAGGGAGTCTAGAGTGTTGGTTCATCAAGGCTAGGCCAAGAGGTGTTGTTTCCTCAAGTGGCCGGTTTTGAAGAAGCCATGTGAGACAATTTGTTAATTGATCCATAACACAAAATCAACCAAAAAAATCAAAGTGTTTAATCACTAAACTTAGGGCATGATTTGTAAACTTTTAATGACACTTAAAATCTTCTAATTTGCATAATACTTCTCAAAAACAAGATCTCTTGCTCAAAAAGCCATGATGTGGCCGGTTCCTATGGTGACACATGGAACAATGTGATTGGTTCTAGCTAGAGTTATCAAATACAATCTTAACTTGTCTTCCTTGATTTCCAACCAAACTAACTAAACTAGAAATGGATCATTGACTTAATTGAACTAAGAAACTTTACTTAAAAAGTCCCTGATTCAAAAATTTACTTAATTGCTGATAAGTCTACAATTTTCTCCAAAATTGCACATTGGCCCCTAAAGGCAAAATATTTGCACTTTGGTCCCTATGAATTTGCCGGTTATGGTTAAGCCTTCAAACATCAAATTCTTACTAAATCCTTCCTTAGAAGACTTTTTAGCTCTAAAATCATGAACTTTTCTTAATTTGCAAATTGACCCCTAAACATAAAATATTTACATTTTGGTCCCTATGAGGTGACCAATCATAGCAATGACACTTGTCATCAAAGGTGTCATCCTTAAAGGCCTTGTTTGGCTTATCTCCTAAATGCAGTCCATTTTCATAATAACATAAATATTCATATACTGTTTTCAACTGATAACAGTATAATTAAACTGGACCATTGTCCTAAAGTTTTCTGAACTGCGTATAAGATTTTCTTAAATTTATAAATTACCAACATAGAGTCATAAATCATAATTTCCCCTTTTTAACAAAAGGATCGTAAACCTGCACAAATAATTCATTGAATCTTTTAGCAAAAGATTCAACAACTTCCTTAGAAAACATATCATACAGATTACATAACCAAACTTGATCCTTAACAAAAGAAGTTATAAATTTACAAACAGGTCCGCTATTACAGCATGGCAATGAAAACGTTAGGTAATGCGCTGCATTCTTGATGTAGGCTCACGGTTTTAACCGTTCGGGGTAGTGTGTGCGTAATTTTACGTAAGAAACAACTAGAAGAGAAACTGCCAGTCTCGGATCAAGACTGGGCAGTATTCTGTAAATGGTATTTTGAGGCCCTTAGAGGCCGAATTTGAAGAAAGTTAAAACTACAAATTGTAGAAAATGGAAAATCCTAGGGGGCAACATAGACAGATTTTAAAAATAAGGCTCCAAAGGCCTCTGTTTTTATAAAAACCCGAGCCTAGTCTGCCAGATCCAGTGTGCACAGCCAGGCAGGTTCAACAAATAAAACAGGCAGGTTAAGGGAAGAATTAGGTTTTGAGTTAAAAATGAAAGTTGCAGGACTTTTTGAGGTCTACAACTTTCATGAAGAATACTTTTTCTAATTCTAAACAGATTATTAAGATAAAATTAGATCTTAAAAACTGTGCAGGAAACAAGAAATTCCTGCACTTGCACTGATAAGCAAAGTTTATGAGACTGTTTAAAACATCTTATAAAAAGGGGATTAAAATTTTATCACACAAGGAATTATTTAATAAAATAAGCCAAGTCCTATGGTAAACAACTATGGGACAAATAGTAACCGAGAAGGTTACCAACTTTTAATAGGCCAAATAATTTAGGTTACTTATAGTAACCACATGAGATACCCAAGCTATTGGTTGGGCCTAAAACCCATGGTTACCAATGATAACCTAATAGGGTATTATTTTAAGAGATAATTGGGCCTTAGTTTTATGGGCCTAAGATCTAAAGATAATTTGGCTTATATCCAGGGTTACTTATAGTAACCTAATAAGATGCTAATTACTATTCATGTATGATTGGGCCTTGAACTTAAAGTTCATTAACCCATCAAACAAGATACTATTTAGGGTTATACTTAGTAACCAAATAAGTTATCATGAGTGTGTGTAAGGGACATATAACTAGAATTATTATGAAATGCTAGTTAAGGATACTAGGATTGAATATAATAACTTATGGTAAGATAAGATGATCCTTATCTTATGTCTTTTGTGAAAACAGGAATTAAACCTGTTGATGTGTAATAGCCGACTTGTTTGTATATTTATAACTTCTTTTGTTAAGAATAAAGTTTGGTTATGCAATCTGTATGATATGTTTTCGAAGGAATTTGTTGAATCTTTTGCTAAAAGATTCAATGAATTATTTGTGTAGGTTTATGATTCTTTTGTTTAAAAAGGGAAAATTATGATTTATGACTCTATGTTAGTAATTTAAGAAAATCTGATACGTAGTTCAGAAAAGTATAGGACAATGGTCCAGTTTAACTATACTGTTATCAGTTGAAAACAGTATATGAATATTTATGTTATTATGTTATTATGAACTGCATTTAGGAGATTAAGCCAAACAAGGCCTTTAAGGATAACTCCTCTGATGACAAGTGTCATTGCTATGATTGGTCACCTCACAGGGACCAAAATACAAATATTTTATGTTTAGGGGTCAATTTGCAAATTAAGGAAAGTTCATGATTTGGAAGCTAAAAAGCCTTCTAAGAAAGGATTTAGTAAAAATTTGATGTTTGAAGGCTTAACCATAACCGGCCAAGTCATAGGGACTAAAGTGCAAATATTTTGCCTTTAGGGGCCAATGTGCAATTTTGAAGAAAATTGTAGACTTATCGGCAATTATGTAAATTTTTGAATCAGGGACTTTTTAAGTAAAGTTTCTTAGTTCAATTGAGTCAATGACCCATTTTTAGTTTAGTTAGTTTGGTTGAAAATTAAGAAAGACAAGTTAAGATTGTATTTGAAAATTCTAGCTAGAGCCAATCACATTGTTCCATGTGTCACCATAGGAACCGGCCACATCATGGCTTGTTGAGCAAGGGATCTTGTTTTTGAAAAATATTATGCAAATTAGAAGATTTTAAGTGTTATTAAAAGTTTACAAATCATACCCTAAGTTTAGTGAATTAACACTTTAATTTAGTTGGTTGATTTTGTGTTATGAATCAATTAGCAAATTGTCTTACATGATTTCTTTAAAACCGGCCACATGAGGATGAGACACCCTATGCTTCTAGCTTGGCTAAGTCACACCCCTAGCCTTGCACCCTTGGCAAGCCAAGCCTTGCACACCTAGGCACCAAAGGCCGGCCACCACAATGAAACAACACATCATGGTGTAGCCTTGGTGAGTGACATTCCTAGTCTTGCTCACTTGGCAAGCTCATGTTTTGCCTAAGCCACCACCCAAGGGCCGGCCACTATAAGGAAGTGACACTTCATAACCTAGCTTTAGTGAGTAAGTAAACCTAGCTTTGCTCACTTGGCAAGCCAAGGCCTTGCTAAGCCAACACCAAGACCGGCCACCCTTAGAGAATGACACCTCATGGACTAGCTAGGGTGAGTAAGTCACTCTAGCTTTGCTCACATGGATAACCAAGGCATTGACACACCCCTTGGCCTAGCCTTGATGAACCAACACTCTAGGTTTCCTAGCCTAGCTCCCTTGGCAAGCCAAGGCTTGCACACCTCACCCTAGGGCCGGCCAACCAAGGGAATGCCACCTCAAAATTTAGCTTTGATGAGCAAGCAACTCTAGCTAAGCTTGCTTGGCAATTTGGGTGATGAATGGCCGGCCAACACATAAGGACTAAAGGAAAAATATTTTGGCTTAAGGACTATTGCATAAAATTACAAAAGATGGAATTCTTGAATTCTTTTAGCCCTTGACACCTCATGCTTCATAGGCTTGCTTGGTAAGCTTGCTAGCCTTGCTTGTTGGTAAGCAAAGGCATGCACAAACTCCACCTAAGGCCGGCCACACCAAGAAAGGGACACCTCATGGTTCCTAGGCCACATGAGTAAGCACCCTAGCTTGGGTTATTAGGCATGAGAAGCACAAGAATGGCCGGCCACCTTTCAAGAAGACAAAACCAAATTGGTTTCTTCTATGGACTAAAGAGCAAATTGTTGTACCTTAGGGATTAGTAAGTAAATTTAAGATTTTGTGCTTCATCTATAAATAGGTGAAGGTGCTGTTGTATTATTTGGTTAGCCAACACACACACACAAACTTGAGCAGCACAAACTCTCCCAATCCTGCCATAGAAGCCGAGCAAAGAAAAGAGAGAAAAGAAAGAAAAAGAAAACTAGAGAAAGGGTTTTCGGTTTAGTGTGAGGGAAATTTTAATTATCCTAATTTAAGAATTTCATCAGTGAAACTTGAGGTAAATATTGTCATCCTCTAGTTCTTCATTTGAAATTTAAGAGAATGATTAGTATGGTTAAACAGGAGTTTAATTTTGTAAGATACATGCACTAGGGTTTTTATGCTTGATTAAAGTCTCTATCTGGACAGTTTTTCTGAAACTAGATTTTGAGGTTTTTGGAGGCCGAATCTTAAAAAAGTTAAAACTACAAAGTTGTAGAGGAGGGAAAATCCTAGGGGCCACCGCGGCCAGTTTTTGAAAATAAGGCCTTTAAGACCTTCATTTCTATAAAAACCCGAGACCAAATTATGAGTAGTAAGTTTGGTCGAACAATTTTCTAAGGCAAAAATAAGCATGTTAAAGACAGATTTGAAGTTTGAGGCTAAAACAAAAGTTGTAGGACACTTCAAGATCTACAACTTTCATGAAGAAAACTTTTCCAAATTCGAAACAGATATGTGAGAAAAGAACTAAACTGTATGAATTGGTTTTGAACCCGGTTTTCAAAATATTAGAATTCTTACTAAATTTCAAAAAGGAGTTGAAATTTAGGATTTGTAGATAGCAATTAGAATCATTATAATATTATGATAGGATGATACTCATCCTATGATTTTTCTTGAAAACAGGAAAACGACCTGTTTGAGTGAAGAATTTTGATTCAAGGCGCAGTAACGGTAAGTACGACTCCGCCTACAGCATAAACGAAAACTGTTTGTTGTATGTTTTCAAGTTATGATGATATAAGTATGATAAAACATTATGGCCTGTATGATATCAAGTTCATGATGTTATGTGAATAAGAAGTATTATGACATGTATGTATGTACGTTTTTAAGATATGATGAATATTTAAAGTATGAATGGCATGTATGTATTCAAGGAATAATGAATGTATGTATGGCATGTATGCTCTCAAGTTCATGTTAAGAGGTATATGATGAATGTTTATAGTATGTATGTTCATATGATGAATAATCGGATAGTATGGCATCACGAAGTATGCTCACTAAAAATAAGCTATTTGGTAAAGTATGAAATCCCAGTTACCGTCAAGAAACTGGTTATGAATATGAAACAACATTTCAAGTATGAAATAAGATAAGAACAAGATTCTAAGCATCAATATAAGCAGAATGCTATATGTCGTATCGACCCGCGTCAGATCGGGTTTGGTTCATGGTTTGAGTTGGACAGGGCTGGCCACCCCAACCACTCCATGGCAGCGCACCACGGTACGTACATTTATGTTAAGTTATGTAAGGGCCCAAAAAACTATGCTAACTTATGAAAACAGGAATAAAGCATAAATGGTTCATGCATTATGATATCATGATATGTTACGGATAAATAGTTGTGCTTGCTGAGCGAAAGCTCATGTTTTAAGTTTATGCTGTAGGTAAGCAACCCTGCGGTACTTCATGATACAAGGCAGTGGAGCATGGCAAGGCAAAGCTGTGAAACTGTGGAACGGGAATCATTACGTTTCTTTTTGTTAAATTATGCTACGCTAAATATGTTGTATTTAATTACAAAAACACATTTCCACCATAAGTAGTTATGTATAAGTACATGTATGTATGTAAGTGTTTATTATGAAGTTTCCAAGTCAAGTTATATTTATCAGTTGTATAAAAAATAAAAATAAAAATTTACCCAAATTTTCATATATTATAAGTAAGTTTGTATGGTCACGGCCGGCGCTAGGCGGGTCATGACATGATATGCCTTGTTGGAACATTAGACCAAGAGCGTAGGATATCAGGTAAGTACAAACCTCACCTACAGTATGGAAAATCGTAAACTATTTTCAAGTATATGACATGTTTTCATGTATGCCACGTTATGTCAAGTCATATTATGTCATGTTAAGCCATGTTATGCTATTTTAAGTCATGTTAGGCCATGATATGCCAAGTTAAGTCATGATGTATGGTTATGCCATGTTGTAATAAACAAACATGTCACAAGTTATTTTATGCTATTCATCTTTAAGTCATGCCATGTCTATATCTCATGTGCATCATGACTAATAAGATCACACTTAAAGATTCTTAGTCTTGGAAAATACAAGATTAAGACTAAACCAAGACAAGTAAGTGTCGTACCAACCTCCCGCCAGATCGTGGAGGATTATGTATGTTTCAAGTTCAAGTTCAAGTTCAAGATATTAAGACCTTCCATCAGATCGTGAAGGGTTATGAATATGATTCCCAGAATTGTTAGGGATCTTGCAAACCTTAACTTTCTGTGGAATGCGCGCATTTGGTACGTACACAAGGAGCCCACCTATTAAGCAAGATAATAAGTTCATTTCATAATGAAGCATAAAAGATTCAAAAATGATCATAATTGGTTCATGCATAAATGCACGATATTTATTATGTTTTTGTGAGATTATGTTTGTACTTGCTGGGCGAAAGCTCATCAGTATATTCCATACTGTAGGTAAGATGCCTGCAACTTTACTTGGTGGGCTATGGAGATGATGGAGCAAGTGAAGGGCGGTGTGGGATATCACTACGCAGATTTTTCCGCAAACTCTTTAAATTATGAACTAGTACATGTATGATGTATGATTAAAAAATATATACATGTTACGTATGTAAGGTTTCAAAAGTCTAGTTTAAAAGGTTATGTGTGACCTTTTAATCGGCTTAACAAGTAATGGGTAGGCATGGTGAAGTTTACCCATATGGATAAGTTTAATTAAGTTACGAAGAAAAAAAAATTATTCTGTAATTTTCTAAAAGTTCAAGTGTTAGAAACTAAGAAGTAAGATAAGTAAGTAAAGTAACGGCCCACGTTTACGTAGTTGGCCCTACGTAGATTTTGGGGCGTTACAAAGGTGGTATCAGAGCGGTATCCTGCTAGCCTACTTCACTCTGCTTCGCATCGTTTCTGCAAATGTCCAAGTAAGTTAAGTTATTTTCATTTAGTAGAATAAGTCAAGATCTTGCTTATGTAATAAGCATATCTCATCAATGGTCGCACGGAGGATGATACTCGTGATATTTTTGATTTTATGGGACCGCATGTATTTTACATATGCATTACCGTGATCCTAAAATCTACCATGATGTGTATATGGTGGATAAGTTTATTATACGATATGAAGAAATCACGAAGAATCTTTAGTACGATACGATAAGTAAAGTAATGGCCCACGTTTATGTAGTTGGCCCTACGTAGATTTTGGGACATTACACCAACTCAGTAGTTGTGAATGATTATACACCTGTCACAATGCGTAGAAATTGTATTTTTGAGAATAAAAAGTTACTACAATACCATCTTCATCATGATACCATGAGTAAACACTACAATTCAAGGTAAAGAGGTCGAACTCTACTCTATTACATATGATATGTATAGATAACGAGGGCTGTCCATGGTAATTGCGTGCGAGGATGAGAGGTAGTGAACTGTTTGTTGTGAAGAGGTACGACGACGTCCATACTTGTTCAATCGAAATCATTCAAGGTCATCATCATCAAGCCAAGAGTTGGATGATTGGGGAGTGTATTAAGGCAAAATACTTGGATCCAACTAATATCTCATATAGACCTCGAGAAATAATGCGCGACATGTAGGTCGAATTTGGAGTGTCTTTCAATTATCTTAGAGCATGACGAGGGAAGGAAGCTGCATTAACCAGCTTGAGGGGCGATGATGCAGAGTCATACTATGGTATTTTTCCTTATCTTGTTATATGTTCATGACTGACATTATAATTTTTATATTTATGACATGGTAATGATTATTTAATAATTACAGTTCTGCCTGCGTGGGCTGAAATGGTTAAGAGGAAAAATCCTACATCCGACATTCACATTGAGACAGACTCAGGAAATTGATTACAATACTTCTACATGTGCTTAGCTGCTTCAAAGCACGGTTGGCCTTATTGTCGTCCAGTAATTGTGGTTGATGGATCAGCATTAAAGGCCAAGTTTGGAGGAATGCTTCTTGCAGCATGCGATCACGAGCAAATGGCTCCATCTTTCCACTTGCATTTGGTATCGTTCCGTCAGAAAGCAATGAATCATGGAAATGGTTCTTCGAGAAGCTAAGGGATTCAATCGGCACGCGAGAGTCTCTTGCTATTGTGGCTGATAGGCATAAGGGTATCGAATATGTAGCCAACATCGTGTATCCAGATGCTGCCTTCGGGATATGCGTTCAACACTTGGCTGCAAACTTGAAGATAAAATACAAAGATTTCAAAGGCCCTTTAAAGACCTACTTTGACGGTGCAGCGAGGTCGTATCTTTAAGTGAGCACCATCGTCATATGGAATCCATCCGTAGTCGTAACCTCGACATGCACCGATACCTTTTGTAGGCCGATCCTACAAAGTGGTCACGAGCATACTTCAACGGATGGAGGTATGCAATCATGACAACCAATATTGCAGAGTCATTGAACAATGTGGATCAAAAAGCCAGGTTAATGCCAGTTGGATTCTTAGTGGAATGTTGAGGGAACTACTACAAAGATGGTTTGTCGAGAGACGTGAAGAGGCCTGAAAATAACATCGAAACTGGCCCCAAAGGCAGAGAATTTGATTCGCACAAACTTCTCATTAGGACTAACAATAACGGTATGTGATAACGACCACATCAAAAATAAAATACGGTATATGCCAATTTTTTTCTTAAACCTAATGATATCGATGGCTTAAAATTCCCTTTGTTACAGCTGCGGCCAGCTGATCAGTTTGAGTATGCCGTCACCAACAATGCTGGCCAAATATAGATTTTCGATATGAGCGAAAGGACCTGTACCTGCAGACGATTTCAGGTTGATCAAATTCCTTATCCTCACGCAATGGCCGTCTGTAACCACCGACGAATTGATCCATACAATTATTGCTCGAATTACTACACGAAAGATTATCTCTATGCTTGTTATTCGTCTTAGTCCATTCGATTGGCAGCGCAGAGGGCTGGGATGTTCCTGAAGAAGTCAGATCGCAAATTGTGAATCCTCCCAATGCAAAGCGTGGGCCTGGAAGGCCACGGGTTCGAAGGATTTTGTCCCAAGGAGAAGAACATGACCCTATTCGGTGTGGTAGATGTAATGGTAATGGACACAAGCGACAAACCTATATTAACTTAGTACCCTTACAAAATCATCCAACAAGGTCCAAGCCATCATTCACCACTCCCAGTTCATAATTATGTTCTTTATAACAGTTTTAGCACAATTGACACTAAATATTTATGTTCTTTATTCTGCGTACGTTTAATGTGCATTTATGGAATTAGGTGTCAGCCATAATGTTAACTACTAATTAGGGTAAGCACCCAAAACCAAACTTAAATGATTCCATTCGTGGCTCAATGTGTGTTATATAGTACAAATGATTTATATAAAACGTACCGGTCATAACCATTTAAACGTATCAGTCATAACAGTTATGATCGGGTGGTCATAACTGTTATGACCACATGGCCCTATTGTTAAACAAAGAGGTATTTTTTTAACTAAAGATTCCTATCGTCGCTCAATGTGTGTTATATAGTACAAACGAATTATATAAAACATGCTCTTAAAAATAATAATCGGGGTAAGCACCAAATTTTAATTTAAATGAAATTAACCATTTAAACGTACCGGTCATAACAGTTATGACCGGGTGGTCATAACTATTATGATCACATGGCCCTATTGTGAAACAAATAGGTTTTTAGACAGAGGTCATAACTGTTATGACCTCCTGGTCATAACAGGAATGACCTTTATTATAAAATGATAAAAAATGTTAGATTTTGTAAAAAATATTATTTTTTAGACAGAAGTCATAACTGTTATGACCGGGTGGTCACAACAGGAATGACCTTTATTAAAAAATGATAAAAAATGTTAGATTTTGTAAAAAATATTGTCTTTTTCAGACAGAGGTCATAACTGTTGTGACCGAGTGGTCATAACTGTTATGACCTGTACTAAAAATTAGTGAATCTCCCCAATACAAATCGTGGGCCCAGTAGGCCACGGGTTCGTAGGATTTTGTCACAAGGTGAAGAACTTGGGCCTATTCGGTGTTGTAGATGTAATGGTTATGGACACAACCGCACAAAAACCTTAAAAATCAATATATAAAGACAATTTAGAGCCACGGTCATAACTGTTATGACCACCCGGTCATAACTGTTATGACCGTTGACTCCTTTGTGAACCAAGTATAATCTCTGGCACTTTTTCATGGCTCGTTTTTAAGTTGGAGTTTGCATGAATCAGTTAACACTCACTTTCATTTTTAACTTAACACGAAAACCTTAAAAATCAATATATAAAGATAATTTAGAGTCACGGTCATAACTGTTATGACCACGCGATCATAACTTTAATGCCCCAAAATCTATGTAGGGCCAACTACGTAAACGTGGGCCGTTACTTTACTTATTTATCTTACTTCTTAGTTTCTAACACTTGAACTTTCAGAAAATTACAAAACAAGTTTTTTTTTCTCCGTAACTTAATTAAACTTATCCATATGGGTAAACTTCACCATACCTACCCATTACTTATTAAGCCGATTAAAAGGTCACACATAACCTTTTAAACCAGACTTTTGAAACCTTACATACGTAACATGGTACATATTTTTTTTTTAATCATACATCATATATGTGAGAGTTTGCGGAAAATCTGCATAGTGGTATCCTACACCGCCCTTCACTTGCTCCATCGTCTCCATAGCCCACCAAGTGAAGCTGCAGGCATCTTACCTACAGTATGGAGTATACTGATGAGCTTTCACCCAGCAAGTACAAACATAATCTCACAAAACATAACAAATATCGTGCATTTATGCATGAACCAATTATGATCAATTATGTATCTTTTATGATCAATTATGGACTTGAACTTATTATCTTGCTTAATATGTGTGCCCCTTGTGTACATACCAAATGTGCGCAATCCACAGAAAGTTAGGGTTTGTAAGGTCCTTAATAATTCTGGGAATCATGTAAACCTTCACGATCTGGCGAAAGGTCTTAGTATTTTGAAACTTGTATAATCCTCCACGATCTGGCGGGAGGTTAGTACGATACTTTTCTTGTCTTAGTTTAGTCTTAGTCTTGTTATTTTACTAAAACTAAGATTCTTTACATGTGATCTTATTAGTCATGATAGATGTGATACATAGACACGGCATGACTTAAAGATGAATTAGCATAAAACTGTAATGACTAAAATTTTTCGGACTCATGATTTTCTTGTACATAAGAAATCTAAGTTCGTACTATGTGTTTATATGATATTTTATGAAAATTATGAATATCAATACAAAATTCATAATTTTATCAGTATAGGGTTGAGTTCTCGATAAATTAGCTATGAGACTCCATAATAGGCCTTTTAAGGAAAAAGGTATGACGAAATTTCATGAATTCATATTGGTCAAAGTTCGACCGAAAAAGTCAAAGTTGACCAGAGAAGTCAAATATAAGACGGTACTGTGATACGATAAGCAGTATGGGAATTATACTACGAAAACCGTCTTTACGGACAAGATAGTATAATTAAGATTTAAAACCACCATAGAAAAGTCAAGCACCTAAAATAGGGTATTAAGGGCCAAATAGCTTTAAATAAAAAGAAAAACTTTTATACAGTCCAAATATACGCAGATAAATTTTGGACTACAGTTCAGTATAACAGTACTAAATTGTACTGTGTATTAGTAAACACAGTATTGGAAATATCTGTGTTAGCTTAAAAGTGGACTGCATATTAAGGAACAAGCCAAACGAGGCCTTATGATGACATCACCCAAGTTTGGAATTATGACATCATTTTTGGATTAAAGAAAAATGGTGGAAAGAAATCAAAATTTTTGCCATCTTGCACCCATAATGGCCGGCCACTTGGAGGGCATTTTAGCAAAATTTTGTGCAATTATTTTTACTCCAAGGATTTTTGAGCAAAAGTTGAACCAAAAATAATTGCAAAGGGACCCATTTTTTCACCTATAAATAGGCCATAAGGGGGGTCGGTTTTTGGTCCAAAAAAAATTGGAAAAATCAGCCAAACTCTTGCCATTTTCTCTCTCAAGAAATCCGAACTTCCAAGTGTGGGCAAGAGCAAAGAAAAATTTGAGAACCAAAGGGTTTTAGTGTTATGGTGGTCGGTTTTTCTCTAGTGATTTCAAGTAAGGTTTTTGGAAACTTTTGGTGCCCATTTTTAATGTTAAGGCCGGTTGTGATAGGGTGAGAGAGTGAGAAAATTTGAGGTTAGTTGTGCATGATTTTGGTTCAAGAAGCCATCAAGGAATCAACCGAAATTTTGGTGCCACTTGGTGTAGCAACAACCGGTTTTGGAGGTGTCCAAGGGGGTGGGATATTTTGTGAGCCAAACCCTAGTCAATTTTTGAGATAAATCAAGGTAACTATCCCTAAACCCTCAAACCCTAAGTTTTTAAATTGAGCTTTAATTTGAGAAATTTAAGTGTATTTCAAGCATTGGATGTAAGAGCATAAGCTCAATTTAATTTTTATGCCCTAGCTTAGAATTTTTAGGTTGGTGCTTGAATTTATGGTTTAGGTGGTTTTATTTACCAAGTATGCATGATTTTATGCTTTGGTTGCATGAAACTAGGGTTTACATGATTGAAGCATGATTTAGTTATATGTCCCCAAGTATGTTTAAGTTTATGCTTGATTATGCATGCTAAGTGTTTGATATAATGATTGTTGATGAATGTTTATGTGACGATGATATGGAACATTAGAAACCGCTGCATGACTGATATTAGGCTCCTGCTGTGGACGGTTGAGGTAGTGTGCGCGTATTAGGATGTAAAACCAAGATAATAACAAAACTGCCAGTTTTCGGGTAAAATTGGCCAGTTTTCTGGAAAAATGATTTTGAGGCCCTTAGATGCCGAATTCGGCAGTTTTCAAAAATAAGGCTCCAAAGGCCTTCGTTTTTATAAAAACCCGAGCCTGACTGTGCCCAGGACATATGCACGGCCAGGTGTGTTCAACAGGAAATAAGAGCACGTTAGAGTCCGAACTGGGTTTTCTGTAAAACACGAAAGTTGTAGGGTTTGTCGAAAGCTAAAACTTTTGTGAAGAAAACTTTTTCTAATTCAAAGCAAATTTTTAAATAGTAATGGATTTCTCAAAACTATGCAAGAAACAGGAAATTCCTGCACAGGATTTTCTAAAACAATACAGGAAAACTGTATTTTTGCACCAACACCAATATTTTGACTATGAAAACTGTTCCAATGGCAGTTTTCTGCCCTTAATGATTTTTATAAAGTCCCACTCTGAAAACCATGAATTTTTAAACAAAAGATTTTTTTGGCCGAATTTTCCAAATCGGATTTTTAAAACCAAAGTTTAGTAACAAGACAATGACGGATAGTAACCAGGAAGGATACCCCAGTTACTAGGCTTGGCCCAAAAACCCAAGTTTGACCCAGGGAATGTTGACCTTAGTTGACCAAGTTTGACTTTGGTTGACCAAGTTTGACCAAGGTTGACCAGGGTTATCACATCAAAGGTTACGTTTTGTAACCCAATAAGTTATCATGTGTATAATTAGGGGACATATAACTAAGATTGTGTATGAATGTTGGATAGGTCACCAACATTTTATAAGACCCTTATCCTATGTGTTTTTTTAATAGCAGGAAGTAACCTGCAGTTGCAACCTGAATCGGAGCAACGAAACCCAAGATATAGCATAACAGGCAAGTACATTGAACCTAAAAGATCATACAACTTTAGGGCTAGATTCATTGAAACTAAAAAACGTTTTTCCAAGGGGAGATATATCCCTTAAAAATTCGGCCACTATGAGAAATAAATATTGATTGGTGGTTCAAATTTTAAATCAAGAATCTAGACTAGTCAAAAGATACTAGTCCTATCTAGATTCAATTTTCTTTTAAACATTTTCGAATTTAAATAGGATTCACTTATTTGAATATATATTTTCCACAACATTATCCATATTATTTAATTTAAATCAATAGAGTATTTCAAATTTTCTTTCCTCACAAAAACCGTGCACCTCTTTTAATTAGGAAAGAAAAATTCATGAAACAATCTCCATTATTTAAATCAATTAATAATTTAATGTTAGGAATATATTTGAATAGTTTTGAAATAAAATTTTCTTCTCTCCACTCAATTAAAAACCGTGCACCTCTTTTAATTAGGAGAGAAGAATTTTGTTTTCCAAAATTAAATAATTCATACACAATCTTATTTTCAAAATTCAAATTAACCAATTACAAGTTGACAAATAATCTATCTACAAATTTCACATGTCCAATCCTTTCTAGATTGCATGTTAGAGAGTACTATGTCTTAATAGATATTATTAAATTGCATTTAAATTTACCGATCTCATTAGGAATAAATCCCAAGACGCTATATGGAACTATATGAGCTAATAGAGGGACCCGATGGAAATATGTAAAGAGGCTCCTATAATTGTGAAAAATTAATCCCAGATTAATTATTCGTCAATTATCAACTTCAAAACTATTCCACTAAAAGTATGAAGCTGAACTCCCGTTTACATACCGTATTACGAAAGCTCTCTCACGTAGTGCTTCTTTCATGATTTATTCATCGCTTGCTTAATCCCCATATGTTATCCATGATTGAATTAAGGACTTTTTCCGTTTTATCTTTTCAATCATTTTAACTTAAAGTTCCATTATTCTCTATTGAAAGAATCACCAATTGTAAAACTATACAATTGGTAAACCACTAGAGAATACAAAGTAAACCGATGGCCAAGATCTTTTTATATTATCTTTCAACCCCTGAATAATGCCTTTAAGTAGATAACATTTATTATTATTAAGATAGCTATGGATTCCATATCTATGAATCTTGATTTCTCCATCCATAAGTCAAGCACCCAAAACACAAGTATATTGATCATGAATTAACAGTGTCTCACCTATAGTGCATTAAAGTACATAAGTCATGTATACAAATTCAAGTAATTTTGTCAAGATTAAGATTAATACATGATGACAATCAAAGCGTCATTAATTCTTATAAACGGAATTATTAAACCGAATCAATTCACACTTTAGGTCCAGTTCAATGTCATACCTCAATACTAGTATACATTAAAGTTTCTACTCGGAATCTATCCGATAGTCAAGACAAGCCATCCCTCCAAGGAAGTAGACAACCTTTACAATCTTATCATGAATAAGATCCCCAAATCTTATTCCATCGATTGCGGACTATTTATTTAGACTGTTATCAAATTAACACGTCTTCTATGTATACCCCGTATACATATGGTAATCCGAGATATTACCAACAGCCAAGGAGCATTTTATATTTGCTCAAAATAACCATACAATCAACAAATGAAAGTAAATAGGATACAACTTATTAAACATGAATAACCTCCTCTTATTAATATCAAAATGTCATATTTACAGAAAATCCCTAATATTGATTTTCTATCCTTATGGCACATTTAGATCCCAACAATCTCCCACTTACCCTAAGCGAGTAAATGTGACATATTATGCATATTTATGCTTTTCAACGTGTTCTTTGAATCTTCTGGCCACCAAAATCTTCGTGAATGGGTCAGCAAGATTGTCCTCTGATGCGATTTTGCAAACCATCACATTTCCACTCTCAACAAAGCTTTTGATGATGTGATATTTTCTATCAATATGCTTACTCCTCTTATGATGCCTAGGATCCTTGGTATTAGCTACTGCTGCACTATTCTCACGGTAGAGCACCATAGATTAATCCATACCAGGAACGACCTTAAGGTCACCAAGGAACCTACGAAGCCATACCGCTTCCTTTGATGCCTCACTGGCTGCCACATACTCGGCTTCCATGGTCGAGTCAGCAGTGCAAGATTGCTTAATACTCCCCCACATAATGGCACCACCTCCAAGGGTAAAAACAGATCCTGAAGTCGATTTCCTTGAATCCTGATCTGATTGAAAATCAGAAACTGTGTATCCTCTAGGAACAAGGTCCTGACCGGAATACACTAGCATATAGTCCCTCGTTCTCTGTAGATACTTGAGTATATGCTTGACCGCAGCCCGATGGTTCGGTCTCGGATTCGACTGATATCGACTTACCACACCAACCGTAAAATAAATGTCAGGCCTAGTGCATAACATAGCGTACATAAGACTACCTACCGCTGATGCATAAGGTACATTTTTCATACGCTCCCTTTCTTCCGATGTCTTGAGACAGTCATCTCTAGAAACCTTGATTCCCATTCTAATTGGTTGGGCACCTCTCTTGGAATCATTCATAGAAAACTTCTCAACTACTTTATCAATGTATGAAGCTTGAGAGAGTGCTATCGTTTTGTTCTTTCTATCTCTAAAGAGTTGAATACCAAGAACATAACTAGCCTCTCCTAAGTCCTTCATGTCAAACTGTTTGGCTAACCAAACTTTGATAGATGATAATGTTGCCACATCATTTCCAATAAGCAATATAATATCTACATAAAGTACAAGGAAAACCACTTTCTCGTTTTTGATACATTTATAAACACTTGGTTCATCAATGTTTTATTCTAATCCATAGGTTTTGATCGCTTGATCAAACCTAATATTCCAAGAACGAGATGCTTGCTTTAATCCATAAATGGATTTAAGCAACTTGCATACCTTGTCTTCTTGGCCTTTTGCCTTGAACCCGTCTGGTTGTATCATATAGATATCTTCTTCAAGGGAGCCATTCAAGAAAGCTGTCTTGACATCCATTTGCCAGATCTCATAATCAAGAGCAGCCGTAATGGATAAAAGAATGTGGATTGACTTGAGCATTGCTACATGCAAGAAGGTTTCATCATAGTCGATTCCTTCCTTCTGTGAATAGCCCTTAGCTACAAGTCTTACCTTGAAAGTTTCCACTTTCCCATCCACACCTCTCTTCCTCTTGTATACCCACTTACACCCACGGTTTTATGCCTTGGGGTAAGTCTATAAGTTTCCAGGCCCCGTTGGAATCCATAGATTCCATCTCGGTATTCATAGCCTTTTGCCAAAGACTAGAATCAACATCCTCCATAGCTTTCTTGTACGTAGCCGGATCATCAACATGTTCTATGGATTCTGCTTCAAAAACTTCACCATTGAACATGTACCTTTCAGGTTCCCTGATAATCCTCCCACTACGACGAAGCTCCCGTGGTTGTTGATTTTTTAGCGGTTTTTCCATAGGGTTTTCTGTGACTCTAGGAATATCCAAACCCAAAGTCATCTCCTCAAGCACTACTTTGCTACAAGGTTTAAAGTCTTCCATGTAACTTTCCTCCAGGAATGTTGCATGTGTAGAAACAAAGACTTTATTTTGCTTCGAATTATAGAACAGACCACCTTTTGTCCCTTTTGGATAGCCAATAAACAAGCATACTTCTAATCGTGACTCCAACTTCTTCACTTCCTTATCTAGGACGTGTGCCGGACAAACCCAAATTCGAATATGATTCAAATAAGGTTTCCTACTCGTCCATAACTCGTAAGGAGATTTAGGAACCGATTTGGAGGGAACGTTATTCAGAAGATAGCATGCAGTTTTTATGGCGTGCTCCCAAAATGACAAAGGTAATGTGGAGTAACTCATCATAGACCAGACCATATCCATTGTAATGACTAAAATTTTTCGGACTCATGATTTTCTTGTACATAAGAAATCTAAGTTCGTACTATGTGTTTATGTCATATTTTATGAAAATTATGAATATCAATACAAAATTCATAATTTTGTCAGTATAGGGTTGAGTTCTCGATAAATTAGCTACGAGACTCCATAATAGGCCTTTTAAGGAAAGAGGCATGATGAAATTTCATGAATTCATGTTGGTCAAAGTTTGATCGAAAAAGTCAAATTTATCCAGAAAAGTCAAAGGTTGACCAGAGAAGTCAAATATAAGACGGTACTGTGATACGATAAGCAGTATGGGAATTATACTGCGAAAACCGTCTTTACGGACAAGATAGTATAATTAAGATTTAAAACCACTATAGAAAAATCAAGCACCTAAAATAGGGTATTAAAGGCCAAATAGCTTTAAATAAAAAGAAAAACTTTTATACAGTCCAACTATACGCAGATAATGTTGGGATCTAAATGTGCCCTAAGGATAGAAAATCAATATTAGGGATTTTCTGTAAATATGACATTTTGATATCAATAAGAGGATGTTATTCATGTTTAATAAGTTGTGTCCTATTTACTTTCATTAGTTGATTGTATGGTTATTTTGAGCAAACATAAAATACTCCTTGGCTGTTGGTAATATATCGGATTACCATATGTATACAGGGTATACATAGAAGACGTGGTAATTTGATAACAGTCTAAATAAATAGTCCGCAATCGATGGAATAAGATTTGGGGATCTTATTCATGATAAGATTGTAAAGGTTGTCTACTTCCTTGGAGGGATGGTTTGTCTTGACCATCGGATAGGTTCCGAGTAGAAACTTTAATGTATACCAGTATTGGGGTATGACATTGGACTGGACCTAAAGTGTTAATTGATTCGGTTTAATAATTCCGTTTATAAGAATCAATGACACTTTGATTATCATCCTGCATTAATCTTAATCCTGAAATGATTACTTGAGTTCGTATCCATGACTTATGTACTTTAATGCACTATAGATGAGACACTGTTAATTCATGGTCAATATACTTGTGTTTTGGGTGCATGACTTATGGATGGAGAAATCAAGATTCATAGATACGGAATCCATAGCTATCTTAATGATAGTAGATGTTATCTACTTAAAGGCATTATTCGGGGATTGAAAGATAGTATAACAAGATCTTGGTCATCGGTTTACTTTGTGTTCTCTAGTGGTTTACCAATTGTATGGTTTTACAATTGGTGATTCTTTCAATAGAGAATAATGGAACTTTAAGTTAAAATGATTGAAAAGGTAAAACGGAAAAAGTCCTTAATTCAATCATGGATAACATATGGGGATTAAGCAAGCGATGAATAAATCATGGAAGAAGCGCTACGTTAGAGAGCTTTCGTAATACGGTATGTAAACAGGAGTTCAGCTTCAAACTTTTAGTGGAATAGTATTGAAGTTGATAATTGATGAATAATTAATCTGGGTTTAATTTTTCACAATTATAGGAGCCTCTTTACATATTTCCATCGGGTCCCTCTATTAGCTCATATAGTTCCGTATAGCGTCTCGGGATTTGTTCCTAATGAGATCGGTAAATTTAAATGGAATTTAGTAATGTCTATTAAGACATGATACTCTCTAACATGCAATCCAGAAAGGATTGGACATGTGAGATTTGTGTAGACAAATAATATGATTTGTCAACATGAGATTGGTTAATTGAATTTTGAAATAAGATTGTGTTTGAATTATTTAATTTTGGAAAACAAATTTTTCTCTCCTAATCTAAATATGGTGCACGGTTTTTAGATAGGTGGAGAGAAGAAAATTTTGTTTCAAAATTATTCAAATATATTCCTAGCATTAAATTATTAATTGTTTTAAATAATGAAAATTATTTGATGGATTTTTCTTTCCTTAAATTGATGTGCACGGATTTTGTGAGGAAAGAAAATTTGAAATATTCCATTGATTTAAATTAATTAATATGGTTGATGTTGTGTGGAAAATATTTAATTCAAATAAGTGAATCATATTTAAATTCAAAAAGGTTTAAAAGGAATTTGAATCTAGATAGGACTAGGATCTTTTGACTAGTCTAGATTCTTGATTTAAAATTTGAACCACCAATAAAGATTTATCTCAAAGTGGCCGAATTTTTTGAGGATTGATTTCCTCTTGGAAAAACGTTTTTAGGTTCAATGAATCTAGTCCTAAAATTATATGATCTTTTGATTCAAAATTTATCCTAGTAAAATAATAATTAATTATTTTTTAAAGGAGATAAATTTTGAAAAGGATTGGACTTCTATATAAAGAGGCTAGGAATTCTTGAAAAACTAATTTTTGGTCATTCACAAAGAGGAAAAACGTTTTTGAGAGTGAGAAGAAAAATAATTTGGGTTTCTTCCACATCATAAAATTCGGCTATCTTGTGAGAGAGAAAAAGAGAGAAAATTCCATTGAATCAAAATTGTGAGAAAGGTTAAACCGAGTGATAATTTTCATAGGAGGTTAACCGGTTCCTGTTTTGCAGTTTTGAAGAAAGAAGTTGGATAATATTCTCAACGAGGAACATCGGAATTGAGAAGGAATGATCTAGACTTCGGAAAGCAACACCGGTCACTTGGATTCATAGAACGTGTGCCCACACACACTCTGAGACGTGGAACTCGAGAATAATAGAGAAAACACATTGGTCAAATGCTCTAGCAATTCCGGAATCCAAGAAATAAGGTACGCTTGATCATGAATTTAATTTATTGTTATATGCATCATGAGCTTCTTTTCCGAATCGGCATAAAAATTTTAAAACTTCCGCTGCGCCGTAACTCTGATATCGATCCTATTTTTCCAACATGCAAACCCTAACTTTGTCTGGAGGCTGCGCGCTTTTGGTACGTACACTATGGGCCCACATGTTAAGACAAAATAATAAGTTCAAGATTAAGTCCATAATGAAGCACAAGACATTCAAACCGATCATAAATGGATCATGCATAAATTACCTGATGTTTTAAGAGGTTTTGTGAGATTATGTTTGTACTTGCTGGGCGAAAGCTCATCAGTATATTCCATACTGTAGGTAAAAGTAAGATGCCTGCAGCTTTACTTGGTGGGCCATGGAGACGATGCAGCAAGTGAAGGGCGGTATAGGATACCACTACGCAAGATTTTCCGTAAATATTTTAAGTATGAAGTTGTATATGTATGATTAAGAAATATGTACCATGTTATGTATGTAATGATTCCAAGGTTCGGTTTAAAAGGTTATGGTGACCTTATAATCTGCATAACAAGTAATGGGTAGGCATGATGAAGTTTACCCATAAGTACAAGTTTATTTAAGTTATGATTTTAAAATAAAGTTTAAAGTTAAAAAAAAAAATTTCTGATATTTTCTGTAAGGTTAATTATTTAAGACTAAGGTTTAAGTTAAGCAACCATGGTAACGGTCCACGTTTACGTAGTCGGTCCCTCGTGGATTTTGGGGCGTTACAAAGTTGGTATCAGAGTGGTATCCTGCCAGCCTACTTCACTTCGCTTCACATCGTTTCTGCAAGTGCCCAAGTAAGTTAATTTATTTTCCTTTGATTAGAATTAGTTAAGATCTTACGTGTGAAGTAAGTATCCCTCGTCAATGATCATGTTGGAGAATGATACTCCTGGTGCTTGTAAAGGACTACTCCATCCCGTTATGATCATAGCTGGGAACTCTTGTCCACATAAGGAAAATGTTGAATACATGGATGGATAAGCTTACAATGTGATATGAAGAGATCATGATAAGTTATGATGTTTTTAAGATAGGACATGATAAGATATGGAGGAAAGAATAGATATACAACATGTGAGGAAATAAGGAACTAGAGTTAAAAGATTGTTCGCCATACGTATGAACAGACCGAAATTTTTTTTTTTACAAGAGCCTAATCTTGCAACTGTAGTAGCTAAGTTATGATTGCTAGAATAGCAATAAGGAAATGAATAGGCTTCGAGATCGTATAGCCTATCGCTTTACCTTGGTATGATAATTTTTCATTCTAAGGAATGGATCAATACCATGGAAGTTAAGTTTCCTGATTGTGAAACTTTTGCCCCATAAGAGTAATATTAGAAACGGGGAAAAATTTTGATGACGCCTTAGTTTTGTAATGACTAAAATTTTTCGGACTCATGATTTTCTTGTACATAAGAAATCTAAGTTCGTACTATGTGTTTATATGATATTTTATGAAAATTATGAATATCAATACAAAATTCATAATTTTATCAGTATAGGGTTGAGTTCTCGATAAATTAGCTATGAGACTCCATAATAGGCCTTTTAAGGAAAAAGGTATGACGAAATTTCATGAATTCATGTTGGTCAAAGTTTGACCGAAAAAGTCAAAGTTGACTAGAAAAGTCAAATATAAGGCGGTACTGTGATACGATAAGCAGTATGGGAATTATACTGTGAAAACCGTCTTTACGGACAAGATAGTATAATTAAGATTTAAAACCACCATAGAAAAGTCAAGCTCCTAAAATAGGGTATTAAGGGCCAAATAGCTTTAAATAAAAAGAAAAACTTTTATACAGTCCAAATATACGCAGATAAATTTTGGACTGCAGTTCAGTATAACAGTACTAAATTGTACTGTGTATTAGTAAGCAAAATATTGGAAATATCTGTGTTGACATTAAAGTGGACTGCTTTTTAAGGAAAAAGGCAAACAAGCCTTAATTGTGCTTACCTCATCACCTTTTGGATTTATGACATCATTAAGGCTTTAATTAAAAAATTAGAAAATCTTGGACTATTCTAGATGGTGAGGTGGCCGGCCATTTAGGGGTCAAAGTATGATTATTTTTACTCCAAGGATTTTTGAGCAAAAGTTGAACAACAAATATTTGCAAAGGGACCCATTTTTTCACCTAGAAATAGGCCACAAGGGGGAGGGGGGGGGGGTTGGTTTTTGGTCCAAGAAATTGGAAAAATCAGCCAAACTCTTGCCATTTTCTCTCTCAAGAATCCGGACTTCCAAGTGTGAGCAAGAACAAAGAAAAAATTTGTGAACCAAAGGGGTTTTAGTGTTAGGGTGGTCGGTTTTTCTCTAGTGATTTCAAGTAAGGTTTTTGAAAATTTTTGGTGAGCATTTTTAAGGCTTAAGGCCGGTTGTGATAGGATGAGAGAGTGAGAAAAATTGAGGTTAGTTGTGCATGATTTTGGTTCAAGAAGCCACCAAGGAATCAACCAAAATTTTGGTGCCACTTGGTGTAGTAACAACCGGTTTTGGAGGTGTCCAAGGGGGTGGGAGATTTTGTGAGCCAAACCTTAGCCAATTTTTGAGATAAATCAAGGTAACTATCCCTAAACCCTCAAACCCTAAGTTTTTAAATTGAGCTTTAATTTGAGAAATTTAAGTGTATTTCAAGCATTGGATGTAAGAGCATAAGCTCAATTTAATTTTTATGCCCTAGCTTAGAATTTTTAGGTTGGTGCTTGAATTTATGGTTTAGGTGGTTTTATTTACCAAGTATGCATAATTTTATGCTTTGGTTGCATGAAACTAGGGTTTACAAGATTGAAGCATGATTTAGTTATATGTCCCCAAGTATGTGCTTGATTATGCATGCTAAGTGTTTGATATAATGATTGTTGATGAATGTTTATGTGATGATGATATGGAACGTTAGAAACCGCTGCATGACTGATATTAGGCTTCCACTGTGGACGGTTGAGGTAGTGTGCGCGTATTAGGACGTAAAACCAAGTTAAGAATAAAACTGCCAGTTTTCGGATAAAACTGCCAGTTTTCGGGTAAAACTGGCCGGTTTTCTGGAAAGATGATTTTGAGGCCGTTAGAGGGATTTTCCTAGGGGCCAACGCAAACAGTTTTCAAAAATAAGGCTCCGAAGGCCTTCGTTGTTATAAAAACCCGAGCCTGACTGTGCCCAGGACTTATGCACGGCCAGGTGAGTTCAACAGGAAATAAGAGCATGTTAGATTCCGAACTGGGTTTTCTACAAAACATGAAAGTTGTAGGGTTTTTCGAAAGCTAAAACTTTCATGAAGATAAATTTTTCTAATTCAAACCATATTTTTAAATAACAATAGATTTCTAAAAATTGTGCAAGAAACAGGAAATTCCTGCACAGGATTTTCTAAAACAATGCAGAAAAACTGTATTTTTGCACAACACCAATGTTTTAACTATGGAGACTGTTCCAACAACAGTTTTCAGTGTTCAATAATATTTATGAGGCTTTATTTTAAAAACCCCGAATTTTTATAAACTAATTGAAGGATTTTTTTTGATTTAAACTTCCAAATTTTCCAAGACAAGGAAATTGGATTTTTAAAGCCAAAATTGGTAACATAACGACAACGGAAGATAACCGGGATGGATACCCGAGTTATGAGGAGTTGACTTTTGTTAACTAAGTTTGACCTATAAGGAGTTGACTTTTGTTGACTAAGTTTGACCACCTCAAAGGTTACCCTATGTAACCCAATAAGTTATCATGTGTTTAATTGGGGGGACATATAACTAAGATTGTGTATGAATGTTGGATAGGTCACCAACATTTTATAGGATCCTTATCCTATGTGCTTTTTAATAGCAGGAAGTAACCTGCAGTTGCAACCTGAATCGGAGCAACGAAACCCAAGATATAGCATAACAGGCAAGTACAGACCTCACCTACAGTATGGAAAGTAATAAATACTATTTTTAAGTATACATACTATGTTATGCTATGATATGTGATGCCATACCTGTTGGGATCTAAATGTGCCCTAATGATAGAAAATCAATATGAGATTTTCTGTAAATATGACATTTTGATATTAATAAGAGGATGTTATTCATGTTTAATAAGTTGTGTCCTATTTACTTTCATTAGTTGATTGTATGGTTATTTTGAGCAAACATAAGATACTCCTTGGCTGTTGGTAATATATCGGATTACCATATGTATACGGGGTATACATAGAAGACGTGGTAATTTGATAACAGTCTAAATAAATAGTCAGCAATCGATGGAATAAGATTTGGGGATCTTATTCATGATAAGATTGTAAAGGTTGTCTACTTCCTTGGAGGGATGGTTTGTCTTGACCATCGGATAGGTTCTGAGTAGAAACTTTAATGTATACCAGTATTGAGGTATGACATTGGACTGGACCTAAAGTGTTAATTGATTCGGTTTAATAATTCTGTTTATAAGAATCAATGACACTTTGATTATCATCCTGCATTAATCTTAATCCTGAAATGATTACTTGAGTTCGCATCCATGACTTATGTACTTTAATGCACTACAGGTGAGACACTGTTAATTCATGGTCAATATACTTGTGTTTTGGGTGCAGGACTTATAGATGGAGAAATCAAGATTCATAGATACGGAATCCATAGCTATCTTAACGATAGTAAATGTTATCTACTTAAAGGCATTATTCGGGGATTGAAAGATAGTATAACAAGATCTTGGCCATCGGTTTACTTTGTGTTCTCTGGTGGTTTACCAATTGTATGGTTTTACAATTGGTGATTCTTTCAATAGAGAATAATGGAACTTTAAGTTAAAATGATTGAAAAGGTAAAACGGAAAAATTCCTTAATTCAATCATGGATAACATATGGGGATTAAGCAAGCGATGAATAAATCATGGAAGAAGCGCTGCGTAAGAGAGCTTTCGTAATACGGTATGTAAACAGGAGTTCAGCTTCAAACTTTTAGTGGAATAGTATTGAAGTTGATAATTGATGAATAATTAATCTGGGATTAATTTTTCACAATTATAGGAGCCTCTTTACATATTTTCATCGGGTCCCTCTATTAGCTCATATAGTTCCGTATAGCGTCTCGGGATTTGTTCCTAATGAGATCGGTAAATTTAAATGGAATTTAGTAATGTCTATTAAGACATGATACTCTCTAACATGCAATCCAGAAAGGATTGGACATGTGAGATTTGTGTAGACAAATAATATGATTTGTCAACATGAGATTGGTTAATTGAATTTTGAAATAAGATTGTGTTTGAATTATTTAATTTTGGAAAACAAATTTTTCTCTCCTAATCTAAATATGGTGCACGGTTTTTAGATAGGTGGAGAGAAGAAAATTTTGTTTCAAAATTATTCAAATATATTCCTAACATTAAATTATTAATTAATTTAAATAATGGAAATTATTTGATGGATTTTTCTTTCCTTAAATTGATGTGCACGGTTTTTGTGAGGAAAGAAAATTTGAAATATTCCATTGATTTAAATTAATTAATATGGTTGATGTTGTGTGGAAAATATTTAATTCAAATAAGTGAATCATATTTAAATTCAAAAGGGTTTAAAAGGAATTTGAATCTAGATAGGACTAGGATCTTTTGACTAGTCTAGATTCTTGATTTAAAATTTGAACCACCAATCAAGATGTATCTCAAAGTGGCCGAATTTTTTGAGGATTGATTTCCTCTTGGAAAAACGTTTTTAGGTTCAATGAATCTAGTCCTAAAGTTTTATGATCTTTTGATTCAAAATTTATCCAGAAAAATAATAATTAATTATTTTTTAAAGGAGATAAATTTTGAAAAGGATTGGACTTCTACATAAAGGCTAGGAATTCTTGAAAAACTAATTTTTGGTCATTCACAAAGAGGAAAAACGTTTTTGAGAGTGAGAAGAAAAATAATTTGGGTTTCTTCCACATCATAAAATTCGGCTATCTTGTGAGAGAGAAAAAGAGAGAAAATTCCATTGAATCAAAATTGTGAGGAAGGTTAAACCGAGTGATAATTTTCATAGGAGGTTAACCGGTTCCTGTATTGTAGTTTTGAAGAAAGAAGTTGGATAATATTCTTAACGAGGAACATCGGAATTGAGAAGGAAGGATCTAGACTTCGGAAAGCAACACCGGTCACTTGGATTCATTGAACGTGTGCCCACACACACTCAAAGACGTGGAACTCGAGAATAATAGAGAAGACACGTTGGTCAAACGCTCTAGCAATTCCGGAATCCAAGAAATAAGGTACGCTAGATCATGAATTAAATTTATTGTTATATGCATCATGAGCTTCTTTTCCGAATCGGCATAAAAATTTTAAAACTTCCGCTGCGCCGTAACTCTGATATCGGATCCGATTTTTCCAACAATTGGTATCAGAGCCAACTCATGATTATGTATATAACATAAATAATTTGATCGAATAAATTTCTCTCTATGCATTAATGAAATATTTTAGAGAGTCGGCACTCTAAGTTTTATTTTGAGTATGTTAAATATATTATGAATGGATGTATGGATGAATGAATGCTTTATATTATTTTTATAATATATGATCTTGTTCAATTTTTCCGGTCATGATTCCATAGAGGTTAGAATTTGTATCTAGATTTTTCAAGTGTAATAGATGCGGTCTATTGTCACCGCTAGGTCGTTCTTTCAATTCCTAGAATTTTTGTAAGCTGGAAACGGCGTAGGAATTTTTTTGTAAAATTCGGGCTACAATGGATTCGAGGAGATTGAAGGTGAACGAAGGTATGTAAATTTTCAAAGGATGTGATTTTTTGTTTTTTGGAATTTTTTTAATTAAAAAACGTTTTTTATTAATAAAATTAAAAAAATAAATAAATAAAATCACAGAATCTTTTTGAAAATTAAATTTTCCAATGATATGTGATCTTGATAATTTGAAAATCAAAATTGAAAATTTAAATTTAAATTTAATAGATATTATTATGAATTTTAAAATTTTGTAATTTAAATTTGAAATTTGGAAATTTCAAAAATTTTTTGAATTTTAAAATTTAATAATCGGATTTTTTATTTAAATTTTGATATTTTATAATTTTGATTAAAATTAAAAATCACATATAATCTTTTTTGAAATTTAAATTTAATTTTAAATTTGAAAAGATGTGACATTGGAGAAGGAAGACACATTGAAGAATGATGCAAGGCATGGATCTACAAATGAAGGCCGATATATGTTTCGGTTATTTTTTGTAATTTTTTGCAATTTTTCTTTTCTCTAGGATGGAATCATGATCCACGGCTATTTACATATTTTGCAAACCATAGATGATGTGTTGCTAGATGAATATGTTATACTATTTCGTGATGTATTGATAACATGCCATATAGACTAGGGAGTGCCACTCAATAAATATTGTTTATGCATGAAAAACAAAAACCCTAATTTAAAAGAATGAGTGGGAGAAGGTTTTACACACTAAGACCTACGGCCTCCATCGTTGGTCCAATTGTTACGCATGGTAGTACCTACTACTCGGTTTTGACCCGGGAATTCCCTTCGGATAGGTATCTTACCTAGAGCGCACACTGATTTGGATTTCCGAAAGGATAACAATTTTGGGCATATTTTATGTTTAGATCACCCCTCGGTGGCGGATGTAAAATATGGATTCAAAATTGGAAACGATGGTTACACACTCATGCTACTTTATTTATTAACCCTCCCTCGAGTCTCTGTTATATAAAGTAGTGGCCAAATAAACGATAGTTAATATATATTTAATGGAATTATCTCCATGGACGAATATGTATTAATCGGAAGGGATCCGTGTTCTTGGCTAGTTATTCTATGACTACCCCTCGGTAGCTTAGAAAGCAGAAGCTAGGAATTATCGTTGTAAGGTATGTGTTTTAAGGGTTTTACACATGAACATTTAGATTGCATATAGATCTTTTTGTTTCATTACAAAACCATATTTTATAAACTGATAGGATGTTTGGTCATACTTATTACATGTTTTCTTATTATAGATCAAAATGTCGAGCCCTTTATCTGTGATACTTACGCAAAACAAATTAACTGGCGAGAATTTTAATGACTGGAAAAGGAACTTGCTTATCGTCCTACACTTTGAGAAACACCGTTTTGTCCTAACCTAACCTCGACCGCCAACGCCTGCGATCGATGCTCCTGATAGGGATTTTGTAGCGCTTGAGCGCTGGGACAATTCCAACCTAAGTGCTACGTGCTATATTCGGGCGAGTATGTCTAACATGCTCCAGAAACAGCATGAAGAGCATCAAACTGCTAGGCAGATCATGGATAACCTGGAGGAAATGTTTGGTGAACAAACTATTCAGGCTAAGACCGATGCTATCAAAGGTCTCATGAACTGCAGGCAGAAGGTTGGAACTCTCATCAAGGAGCACATGATGAAAGTCATGGCTTATTTGTCTGAAGCTCAGGCAAATGGAGCTGAGATCGATGCTGCAACTCAATTGGTCATGGTTTTCCAAACCTTATCCAAGGATTTCGATTTGTTTCAGGCATCCTACAACCTTAACAGGAAGGAGATGTCTTTAACGGAATTGATGAAAGAGTTGCAAGCCTTTGAGAACATTTTTAAGGGTTCTGGATCTAAGGCTGAGGCAAATGTGGCTGAACCTAGTTCGCTTGCTCCTAATCCCAAAAGGAAGAAGGAAAAGGGGAAGAACAAGGGGAACAAGCCTGTGGCGAATGCACCTGTTTCTAAGAAGTCTACCAAGACTAAGAAGCGAAAGGTGGATCCCAAAAAGGCTAAGTGCTTTAACTGTGGGAAGAAAGGACATTTCAAGAAGGATTGCCGAGAATACCTGTCTATGCAAAAGCAAAAAGTTAATTTCGATATTCTGTATCTTGAGGGTTGTTTAGTGGAGGAATCTAAGGACAATTGGGTTATAGATTCTGGAGCTACTAACCATGTTTGTATTTCTCTGCAGGGGTTCAAGGTAACGAGAAGTCTGCATGACGAGAACTTCACGTTAAGAACCGGTGATGGGACATTAGTGCAAGCTGAAGCAGTGGGAGAAGTGCATCTTTATTTTGATGAATTTAGGTTTATTGTTTTGAGACATTGTTTTTATGTTCCTAGTTTCAAAAGGAACCTAATTTCGGTAGCTTGTTTGATTAAAGATTCTTATTCAGTTTCTTTTAATAATAAAGTTGTTATTAGGAAAAACAATTCTCTTATCTGTAATGGATGGATGCATGGAAATCTTTATTTTATCAAACCTAAGATGCACTCACTGCTTGATACAGAATTGGAAAAGAACTCTAAAAGACATAAGTCTTCTCACTCTAACAAATCATATCTTTGGCATTTACGACTTGGTCACATAAGCCTTAACAGAATTCAAAGGATGGTAAAGGAGGAATGCCTTGACTTGTATGAGGTTGAACCTTGGCCACAATGTGAATCCTGTTTGGAGGGCAAGATGACTAAATGGCATTTTGCTGCCAAGAATGGTCGTGTCGAGGAACTTTTAGAACTTGTGCATACGGATGTTTGTGGTCCCATGAACATAGAAGCACGAGGTGGGTATGCGTATTATATCACTTTTATTGATGATTACTCAAGGTATGGATATGTCTATTTGATGACCCGCAAAAGCGAAGCTTTTGACAAGTTCAAAGGATTTCGGGCTGAAGCGGAGAAACAATTAGGCAAGTCCATTAAGACACTTCGATCGGATCGAGGTGGGGAATACCTATCGGATGAGTTCTTAAGATATTTGATAGAGAATGGGATACAATCCCAGTTGACTGCACCTGGTACTCCTCAACAGAATGGTGTAGCTGAGAGAAGGAATAGGACCCTATTGGATATGGTCCGATCTATGATGAGTTACTCCACATTACCTTTGTCATTTTGGGGGCACGCTATACAAACTGCATGCTATCTTCTGAATAACGTTCACTCCAAATCGGTTCCTAAAACTCCTTATGAGTTATGGACAAGTAGGAAACCTAATTTGAATCATATTCGAATTTGGGGTTGTCCGGCACACGTCCTGGATAAGGAAACGAAGAAGTTGGAGTCACGATCAGAAGTGTGCTTGTTTGTTGGCTATCCAAAAGGGACTAAAGGTGGTCTGTTCTATAATCCGAAGCAAAATAAAGTCTTCATTTCTACACATGCAACATTCTTGGAGGAAAGTTACATGGAAGACTTTAAACCTCGTAGCAAAGTAGTGCTTGAGGAGATGACTTCGGATTTGGATATTCCAAAAGTCACAGAAAACCCTGTGGAAAAACCATTAAAGAATCAACAACCACGGGAGCTTCGTCGTAGTGGGAGGATTATCAGGGAACCTGAAAGGTACATGTTCAATGGTGAAGTTTTTGAAGCAGAATCCATAGAACATGTTGATGATCCGGCTACGTACAAGGAAGCTATGGAGGATGTTGATTCTAGTTTTTGGCAAAAAGCTATGAACACCAAGATGGAATCTATGGATTCCAACGGGGTCTGGAAACATGTAGACTTGCCCCAAGGTATAAAACCGATTGGGTGTAAGTGGGTATACAAGAGGAAGAGAGGTGTGGATGGGAAAGTGGAAACTTTCAAGGCAAGACTTGTAGCGAAGGGCTATACGCAGAAAGAAGGAATCGACTATGATGAAACCTTCTCGCCTGTAGCAATGCTCAAGTCAATCCGCATTCTTTTATCTATTGCGGCTGCTCTCGATTATGAGATCTGGCAAATGGATGTCAAGACAGCTTTCTTGAATGGCTCTCTTGAAGAAGATATCTATATGATACAGCCAGACGGGTTCAAGGCAAAAGGCCAAGAAGACAAAGTATGCAAGTTGCTTAAATCCATTTATGGATTAAAGCAAGCATCTCGTTCTTGGAATATTAGGTTTGATCAAGTGATTAAAACCTATGGATTCGAACAAAACATTGATGAACCATGTGTTTATAAATGTATCAAGAACGAAAAAGTGGTTTTCCTTGTACTTTATGTGGATGATATATTGCTTATTGGAAACGATGTGGCAACATTATCATCTGTCAAAGTTTGGTTAGCCAAACAGTTTGAAATGAAGGACTTAGGAGAAGCTAGTTATGTTCTTGGTATTCAACTCTTTAGAGATAGAAAGAACAAAACGATAGCACTCTCTCAAGCTTCATATATTGATAAAGTACTTGAGAAGTTTTCTATGAAAGATTCCAAGAAAGGTGCCCAACCTTTCAGAATTGGAATCAAGCTTTTTAGAGATGACTGTCCCAAGACATCGGAAGAAAGTGAGCGTATGAAAAATGTACCTTATGCATCAGCGGTAGGTAGTCTTATGTACGCTATGTTATGCACTAGGCCTGACATTTGTTTTGCGGTTGGTATGGTAAGTCGATATCAGTCGAATCCGGGACCGAACCATTGGGCTACGGTCAAGCATATACTCAAGTATCTACGGAGAATGAGGGACTATATGCTAGTGTATTCCGGTCAGGATCTTGTTCCTAGAGGATACATAGATTCTGATTTTCAATCAGATCAGGATTCAAGGAAATCGACTTCAGGATCTGTTTTTACCCTTGGAGGTGGTGCCGTTGTGTGGAGGAGTATTCAGCAATCTTGTATTGCTGACTCGACCATGGAAGCAGAGTATGTGGCAGCCAGTGAGGCATCAAAGGAAGCGGTATGGCTCCATAGGTTCCTTGGTGACCTTGAGGTCGTTCCTGGTATGGATAAAGCTATGGTGCTCTACTGTGACAACAGTGCAGCAGTAGCTAATACCAAGCATCCTAGGCATCATAAGAGGAGTAAGCACATTGACAGAAAGTATCACATCATCAGAGGCTTTGTTGAGAGAGGAAATGTGACGGTTTGCAAAATCGCATCAGAGGACAATCTTGCTGTAACGACCAGCCTAACGTAGGCCATTACCATACATACTTACTTATAATATATGAAAATTTGGGCAAATTTTTTTTTATACAACTGATAAATATAACTTGACTTCGAAATTTCTTAATAATTACTTACATACATACATGTACTTATACATAACTACTTATGGTAGTAATGAAATCTTGTACTCAAATACAACATATTTAGCGTAGCATAATTTAACAAAAAGAAACATAGCGATTCCCGTCCCACAGTTTCACAGCTTTGCATTGCCATGCTCCACCGCCTTGTATCATGAAGTACTGCAGGGTTGCTTACCTACAGCATAAACTTAAAACATGAGCTTTCGCTCAGCAAGCACAACTATTTATCCGCAAACATATCATGATATCATAATGCATGAACCATTTATGCTTTATTCCTGTTTTCATAAGTTAGCATAATTTTAGGGCCCTTACATAACATAACATAAATGTACGTACCGTGGCGCGCTTCCATGGAGTGGTTGGGGCGGCCAGCCCTGTCCAACTCAAACCATGAACCAAACCCGACCTAACGCGGGTCGATACGACATATAGCATTTTGCTTATATTGATGCTTAGAATCTTGTTCTTATCTTATTTCATACTTGAAATATTGTTTCATATTCATAACCAGTTTCTTAACTGAAACTGGGATTTCATACTTTACCAAATAGCTTATCTTTAGTGAGCATACTTTATGATGTCATAATATCAAATTATTCATCATATGAACATACATACTATAAACATACATCATATATCTCTTAACATGAACTTGAAAACATACATGCCATACATTCATTATTCCTTGAATACATACATGCCATTCATACTTTAATATTCATCATATCTTAAAAACGTATATACATACATATCATAAATACTTCTTATACACATAACATCATGAACTTGATATCATACAGGCCATAATGTTTTATCATGCTTATATCATCATAAACTTGAAAGCATTCAACAAACAGTTTTCGTTTATGCTGTAGGCGGAGTCGTACTTACCGTTACTGCGCCTTAAATCAAAATTCTTCACTCAAACAGGTCGTTTTCCTGTTTTAAAGAAAAATCATAGGATTAGTATCATCCTATCATAATATCATAATGATTCTAATTGCTATCTACAAATCCTAAATTTCAACTCCTTTTTGAAATTTAGTAAGAATTCTAATATTTTGAAAACCGGGTTCAAAACCAATTCATAAAGTTTAGTTCTTTTCTCACAAATCTGTTTCGAATTGGGAAAATTTCCTTCATGAAAGTTGTAGATCTTGAAGTCTCCTACAACTTTTATTTTAACCTCAAACTTCAAATCTGTCTTTAACATACTTATTTTTGCCTTTGAAAATTTTTCGACCAGACTTACTACTCATAATTTGGTCTCGGGTTTTAGAAGAAACGAAGGTCTTAAAGGCCTTATTTTCAAAAACTGTCCGCATTGGCCCTAGAATTGTTTCCTTTTCTACAACTTTGTAGTTTTAACTTTTTTAAGATTCGGCCTCTAAAGGCCTCAAAATCTTATTTTCAGAAAAACTGTTCGGTTAGAAATTCTAATCAAGCATACTAAAACCTTAGTGCACATATCTTATAAAATTGAACTCATGATTATCCATACTAATCATTCTCTTAAATTCTAAATGAAGAACTAGAGGATAACAATATTTATCTCAAGTTCCACTGATGGAATTCTTTAAATAGGGTATTCAAATTTCCCTCACACTTCCTACCCTAAAACGAAACTCTTTCTCTAGTTTTCTTTTCTTTCTTTTCTCTCCTCTCTTTGCTCGGCTTCTATGGGAGAATTTAGAGAGTTTGTACTGCTTAAGTGTGTGTTGGCTAACCAAATAAAATAGGAGAACCTTCACCTATTTATAGATGAAGCATAAATTTCTGAAATTGCTTACTAACCCCTAAAGGTTCAACAACATGCTCTTTAGTCCATAGAAGAAACCAATTTGGTCTTGTCTTCTTGAAAGGTGGCCGGCCATTCTTGTTCTTCTTGTGCCAAATAACCCAAGCTAGGGTGCTTAATCATGTTGGCTAGGAACCATGAGGTGTCCCTCTCTTAGTGTGGCCGGCCTGAGGTGGAGTTTGAGCATGCTTTTGCTTACCAACAAGCAAGGCTAGCAAGCTTACTAAGCTAGCCTAGGTCCATGAGGTGTCAAGGCTAAAAGAGTTCCAGAAATCCATCTTTTGTAATTTTATGCAATGGTCCTTAAAGCCAAAATATTTCTCCTTTAGTTCCTATGTGTTGGCCGGCCATTCTTGCTCCAAATTGCCAAGCAAGCTTAGCTAAAGTGCTTGCTCATCAAGGCTACAAGCTTGAGGTGGCATTACCTTGTGTTGGCCGGCCCTAGGGGTGAGATGTGCAAGCCTTGGCTTGCCAAGGAGGCTAGGCTAGGAAGTCTAGAGTCTTGGTTCATCAAGGCTAGGCCAAGGGATGTGTCAATGCCTTGGTCATCCATGTGAGCAAAGCTAGAATGGCTTACTAATCCTAGCTAGTCCATGAGGTGTCATTCTCTAATGATGGCCGGTCTTGGTGTTGGCTTAGCAAGACCTTGGCTTGCCAAGTGAGTAAAGCTAGGTATACTCACCCACCAAAGCTAGGCTATGAAGTGTCACTTCCTTGTGGTGGCCGGTCCTTGGGTGGTGGCTTTGGCAATACATGAGCTTGCCAAGTGAGCAAGACTAGGGATGTTACTCACCAAGGCTACACCATGATGTGTTGCTTCCTTGGGGTGGCCGGCCTTTGGTGCCTAGGTGTGCAAGCCTTGGCTTGCCAAGGGTGCAAGGCCAGGGGGGTCTAGAGTGTCTTATCCTCATGTGACCGGTTTTGAAGAAACCATGTGAAACAATTTGCTAATTGATCCATAACACAAAATCAACCAAGCAAATCAAAGTGTTTAATTACCAAACTTAGGGTATGATTTGTAAACTTTTAATAACACTTAAAATCTTCTAATTTGTATAATACTTTTCAAAAACAAGATCCCTTGCTCAAAAAGCCATGATGTGGCCTGTTCCTATGGTGACACATGGAACAATGTGATTGGTTCTAGCTAGAGTTATCAAATACAATCTTAACTTGTCTTCCTTGATTTCCAACCAAACTAACTAAACTAGAAATGGATCATTGACTTAATTGAACTAAGAAACTTTACTTAAAAAGTCCCTAATTAAAAAATTTACATAATTGCTGATAAGTTTACAATTTTCTCCAAAATTGCACATTGGCCCCTAAAGGCAAAATATTTGCACTTTGGTCCCTATGAATTGGCCGGTTATGGTTAAGCCTTCAAACATCAAATTCTTACTAAATCCTTCCTTAGAAGACTTTTTAGCTCTAAAATCATGAACTTTCCTTAATTTGCAAATTGACCCCTAAACATAAAATATTTGCATTTTGGTCCCTGTGAGGTGACCAATCATAGCAATGACACTTGTCATCAGAGGAGTCATCCTTAAAGGCCTTGTTTGGCTTATCTTCTAAATGCAGTCCATTTTCATAATAACATAACTATTCATATACTGTTTTCAACTGATAACAGTATAATTAAACTGGACCATTGTCCTAAACTTTTCTGAACTACGTATCAGATTTTCTTAAATTACTAACATAGAGTCATAAATCATAATTTTCCCTTTTTAAACAAAAGGATCATAAACCTGCACGAATAATTCATTGAATCTTTTAGCAAAAGATTCAACAAATTCCTTATAAAACATATCATACAGATTGCATAACCAAACTTGATTCTTAACAAAAGAAGTTATAAATTTATAAACAGGTCGGCTAATACAATCTACCCTCCTTAAAAATTTTCGTCCCCGAAAATCACTACAAGTTAGGATAGTTCTTTCTCATTTCTTCTTCTACTTCCCACGTTGCTTCTTCAATGTTATGATTCTACCATAACACTTTAACCATTGGAATGGTTTTGTTTCTTAAAACCTTTTCTTCCCGATCTAGAATTCGTATTGGCCTTTCCTCATACGTCAAATCCGCTTGTACTTCGATCGGTTCTTGACTTAGCACATGAGAAGGATCAGGTAGGTATTTCTTCAACATTGAAACGTGAAAAACATCATGTATAGAAGCTAAAGCTGGCGGCAAAGCAAGCTTGTAGGCAACTTTTCCAATTCTTTCGAGGATTTCAAACGGACCTATGTATCTTGGACTGAGCTTTCCCTTCTTACCAAACCTCATAATTCCCTTTACTGGAGCAATTTTGAGAAAAACAGAATCTCCAACTTGGAATTCTAAAGGTCTTCGACGTTTATCAGCATAACTCTTCTGGCGACTGAAAGCTACATCGAGCCGTTGTTTGATCATCTTGATATCTTCTGAAGTTTTTCTGGTGAAGTCCGTAGTTTGAAGTTGCTTCTGTCCAATTTCTTGCCAATGGATAGGAGATCGACATTTTCTTCCATATAGTGCTTCAAATGGAGCCATACCAATAGAAGCGTGATAGCTATTATTATACGAAAATTCGATCAAGGGTAACTTTTGATCCCAATTTCCCTTGAAATCCAGAACACAAGATCTCAACATATCTTCTAAGGTTTGGATAGTGCGCTCCGATTGTCCATCTGTCTGAGGGTGGAAAGCAGTACTGAATTTCAACCTTGACCCCATAGTTGTGTGAACACTTTTCCAAAATCGCGAAGTAAATCGCCTATCTCGATCTGAAATAATGGATTTTGGAACTTCATGCAACCTAACAATCTGAGATACATAAATTTCAGCTAATTTCTTAACTGAAAAGGTGGCTTTAACAGCAATGAAATGGGCTGATTTGGTTAATCTATCCACAATCACCCAAATCATATCATTTCCACTAGCGGTCCTGGGTAATCCAACTATGAAATCCATGGTGATTTGTTCCCATTTCCATTCTGGGAGTTCTATCTTTTGAAGATCTCCTCCTGGTTGACGGTGTACAGCCTTAACTTTTTGACAAGTTAGGCATTTTGACACAAAATCAGCAATTTCATTCTTCATGTTTGGCCACCAAAAGTTCTCTTTAAGGTCCTTATACATCTTAGTAGCTCCAGGGTGAACTGAATATGGAGTTTCATGTGCTTCCGACATGATTTGTTTCCTAAGAAATTCAAAGTTAGGAACACAAATCCTTCCTTTGAAGAGAATTAGTCCATTTGTAGACATCTTAAATTCCTTATCTTCTTCACCAAGTAGTTGAATCTTCAACAGAAAGGAATCTTTCCCTTGATAGCACTTAATGGTTTCTAGGAGATTAGACTGAAGAGTTAAAGCAGCCAATTTTCCGATTAACATTTCCAATCGGAAATCAGAAATTTCCTTTTGGAGGGGTTTGGACATCATTTCAAGAGACATGAGCATACCGGATGACTTCCTGCTCAGCGCATCTGCTACCTTGTTTGCTTTTCTAGGATGGTAAAGAATTTCACAATCATAATCCTTTACGAGTTCAAGCCATCTTCGTTGCCTCATATTAAGCTCCTTTTGAGTAAAGATGTATTTGAGACTTTGATGATCGGTAAAAATTTCACATCTATTACCATACAGGTAATGTCTCCAAATCTTCAAAGCGAAAACCACCGCAGCAAGCTCCAAATCGTGCGTCGGGTAGTTCCGTTCATGGTCCTTCAGTTGACATGAAGCATAAGCAACCACATTTCTTCCTTGCATAAGGACAGCTCCTAGTCCAGTTTTCGATGCATCACCATAAATGGCGAAATTTCCTGCATCAACGTCCGGAATTATTAACAGTGGAGCACTTGTAAGTTTCCTCTTGAGCTCTTGGAAGTTTTCTTCACACTTCTGTGTCCACTCAAACTTTTTCCCTTTTTTAGTAAGAGCTGTTAGTGGCGCTGCTATTTTGGAGAATCCTTCAACGAACCGTCGGTAGTATCCGGCCAAACTAAGAAAGCTTCGTATCTCCGTAATGTTTCTGGGTGCTGACCATGCACTAACTGCTTCTATCTTAGCAGGATCAACTGAAATTCCTTCCTTTGAAACTACGTGGCCCAAAAAATGTACTTTTTCCAACCAAAATTCACATTTTGTGAATTTGGCATAAAGCTGATTCCGTCTTAAGGTCTCCAAAACTATCCTGAGATGCTGCTCATGTTCTTTTGTAGATCTTGAGTAGATCAAAATATCATCAATGAAGATGATAACAAACTTATCTAAATAATCATTAAATACCCGATTCATCAGGTCCATAAAAGCAGCTGGAGCATTAGTTAATCCAAAAGGCATGACTAAATACTCGTAATGTCCATAACGTGTTCGAAACGCCATCTTGGGAATATCTCCTTCCTTGATTCTGAGTGGATGGTAGCCCGAACGCAAATCAATCTTCAAGAATACCAAAGCTCCTCTAAGTTGATCAAAGAGATCGTCGATTCTCGGAAGAGGGTACTTGTTCTTAATCGTGATCTTGTTCAACTCACGATAGTCGATGCACATTCGCAATGATCCATCCTTCTTTTTGACAAATAGCACAGGTGCTCCCCACGGGGAATGGCTTTGACGAATAAATCCCTTGTCTAACAGTTCTTGTAACTGTACTTGAAGTTCTCTAAGCTCAGCTGGGGCCATGTGATAGGGTGCTTTCGATATTGGAGCTGTTCCTGGCAACAATTCTATTTCAAAAGAGATTTCTCGCTCTGGCGGAAGTCTAGTTAAATCTTTTGGAAAGACATCTACATATTCCCTAATAATGGGAACATCTTCGGGCTGTAGCTCTTTTTCTTGTTCTTTGTCCACCATGTTAGCTAAGTATCCTTGACATCCATTAGCCAACATTTTCCAAGCTTTCATTACGGAAACAAGCCGGGTTGATGAGATCTTAGACTGGCCGTGAAAGTTGAATTCCTCTTCACCGAAAAGACTAAACGTAACACAACGCTTTCGACAATCAATCTTAGCGTTGTACTTATCTAAGAAATCCATTCCCAAGATAACATCAAAATCCTGAAGCTTAATTGCTATCAGGTCTACATACAATTCTCTACCACACATAACTATCGGAACATTTCGCATCCAGGAATTAGATAACAAAATCTCTCCCGATGGAAGAGAGGTTCTAAAAGGTTGCCCTATACTTTTTACATTTCTATCTAACTTCCGGGCATATTCCATCGATATAAACGAATGGGTGGCACCAGAATCAATTAGGGCAAATGCATCATAAGCGGCTATAGAGATCTGACCTGTTACCACATTAGAAGTTCCAGCCTCAGCGTCTCCCTTTGTGTAAGCGTAGATTCTAGCTTGTGGTTCGGGAGCTTCAAGTCTTCCTTGTACAATCGAAGGACCTTCCATCTTTGCTTGTACCGCGTGTAGCTGTCGGTTTGTATTCCTATTCTGGTACTGAGGGTTCTGGTTCTGACTATTGGTGGTACAATTCCTCGTATAATGGCCTTCTTTGCCACAAAGGTAGCAAGCGTTTGTTCCCATCCTACATACGCCTAGATGTTTCCTTCCGCATTGAGTACACATAGGATAGTTATTATTACCCTCATTCCCACGGTTGTTCCTCTTTCTGAGGGTAATTTTTCTGTTGACCCTGGCCTGTAGCATTCCCTCTTCTTTTATTCCTCCCAAACTGCTTAGAACTTTGACTGGAATTACTAGTCTGGCCTTTTAAGTTTGGCTCCTCTTTTTGCCTAGACTGTATCTGTTTCTCTACCGCTTTTTCTTCTTTCTTAGCTTTGAATATTTGAACCCTTACTTCCTTATCCTGATTAATCCAGTATTCTGCTCTTATAGCTCGACCTATACAATCAGCTACAAGAGTTGGAGGGCTACTTCCAGCACTAACTTGTTTGGCAATGTCTGTCCTAAACATTTTCATCATTCTCCTTACTTTCTCCCTTTCGTTCGGCACCAGTTCTGGACATAAACGGGCAAGCTGTTCAAACTTTTTGACTGCTTCCATCACTGACATAGATCCCTGCTTAAAACAAGTAAACTCATCTTGTTGTGTCGCAAGAATCTCCTGATTGTCGTACATTATTCTGAATTCGTCTACAAAATCTTGCCATCTCATGAACACTACATTTCTGCGCATCTGAACCGTCCTCCACCAGTGACGCGCATCTTTCTTTAAAGCAAAAGAGGCACAAAGAACTTTCTCCTGTTCTGTAAGTCCCATAAAATCCAAAATTACTTGGATATCGATCAGCCAATTATCCGCTACTATTGGATCTGTGGTTCCTTCAAATTCAGTTGCCTTCATTCGCCTAAATCGTTCATATAACAGATCCTCCCTAATCAAAGGTGGATTTCTTTGCAGTCCTTCGGGTGCTAACGGAATTTCTTGATGAACCTCTGGTACTTGAGGCGCTGCTGGGGGTACACGGTTATTTTGCGGTGCTTGATTCAGCTGAGCTACTTGTTCCCGAAGCTGGTTCGTCTCTTGCTGTTGTTCCCGCAATTGCCGTTGCAAAGTAGCTACCACGTTCGCAAGATCAGGTTCTTGCGAAATAGGGTTCGCTCGGGTACGTGGGCGTGACATCTTCTATTTCTTATCTAATTACGATAAAGATATTGTTATACTTCGAATATCTTTTCGTTCATTCATATCTCATCATAAAAATAATACTTATGAACAATACTTATTCATCATATCATAATACGATATCTGATCATATCATAGATCATATCATAGATAGTATTATCACATCATATCATCATATCATATCGTAACATCATATCATATCATAAAACATAACATTAGAGATCTATCATGATCTCATCATTCCATATTATATCATATGTTGTTCATAATCTTAACATCATAATATATTAATACTTTTTACTAACTTTATAATTTACATATCTTATATTCATCATAATCCATAATTCGTACATTCTAACATACATACATATTATTTTACACCTAAACTATCTACTCTGATGTTACGTCGGAGAATACATCCCTGTCTTCATCATCAAACAAGATTTCCTCCGGATCGTCCTCCATATTTACTTCTCCTTCTTCTCCATTATCTAGGATGATTTCATGAGGATCCTCTTGAAGTTCAGGCTCGTCAGGAATATCTTCAAGATTCATGGCATCAACATCCTCTTGTGGAGGAATCTCCTGAAGTGGTATCGCCGGAATAGGGTCTTCTGGAAATACTGGACCCCATTGGAAGGGTGGCTCTTCCACATCATTATTATTGACTGGCACTTGGATGTTGTTTTCCACTAGAGCATCCGCTTGAACCATATGAGCTATCAACTCCATGATGTCATTAATCATGTGTTCCAGAGTCATTTCTATCGCTGGTGGTTGAACGTGTTCCCTGACATTAGGTGGTAGTCCCTCCCAGAGTAGTTGCAGTGCCAGAAACCCTGGGTCGCCAAAATCTGGAATATGAGGCAACATAGCCTCCTGAAATCTTCGGCAGTAATGGCCCATCGATTCTCCTGGATAAGCATGCCAATCATAAACATAGTTAAGATATCGGACAAGGTTCATGTCACGATAAATATCTGGGTCTCGATAGTGTATGTCGGCGTTTTCCTCCAGTGGAGGTCCAAAACGAGCAGTGATGATATTGCGGAAGTTTTCCCATGATCCTCCCTGAGCTTCCTGTTCTCCTTTTGTTCTCCACCATAATCTAGCATTTACTGCTAGACAACGACTTGCCAATGATACTTGTAGATGGGGCGGAATATGACATATTCGAAATATAGACTCCATATCATGAAGCCATGCTGTTAGTGTCACGGTTCGTCTAGTCCCATCGAATATTAGCGGAGACATCATGAAAAATGCGTAGGCTGCACCTCGATCTTCGTCCATTGTCCTCAAATCTAGATTATACAAATTCTTATAAATTCATAATATAAATACGAAATATTTTTAACTTACAATGACTGTGGCGCAGGCACGCAAACTGTGAAACCGAAAGGTAGAACCTTCTGCTCTGATACCAACTCTGTAACGACCCGCCTAACGTAGGCCATTACCATACATACTTACTTATAATATATGAAAATTTGGGCAAATATTTTTTTATACAACTGATAAATATAACTTGACTTGGAAATTTCTTAATAATTACTTACATACATACATGTACTTATACATAACTACTTATGGTAGTAATGAAATCTTGTACTCAAATACAACATATTTAGCGTAGCATAATTTAACAAAAAGAAACATAGCGATTCCCGTCCCACAGTTTCACAGCTTTGCATTGCCATGCTCCACCGCCTTGTATCATGAAGTACTGCAGGGTTGCTTACCTACAGCATAAACTTAAAACATGAGCTTTCGCTCAGCAAGCACAACTATTTATCCGCAAACATATCATGATATCATAATGCATGAACCATTTATGCTTTATTCCTGTTTTCATAAGTTAGCATAATTTTAGGGCCCTTACATAACATAACATAAATGTACGTACCGTGGCGCGCTGCCATGGAGTGGTTGGGGCGGCCAGCCCTGTCCAACTCAAACCATGAACCAAACCCGACCTAACGCGGGTCGATACGACATATAGCATTTTGCTTATATTGATGCTTAGAATCTTGTTCTTATCTTATTTCATACCTGAAATATTGTTTCATATTCATAAGCAGTTTCTTAACTGAAACTGGGATTTCATACTTTACCAAATAGCTTATCTTTAGTGAGCATACTTTGTGATGTCATAATATCAAATTATTCATCATATGAACATACATACTATAAACATACATCATATATCTCTTAACATGAACTTGAAAACATACATGCCATACATTCATTATTCCTTGAATACATACATGCCATTCATACTTTAATATTCATCATATCTTAAAAACGTATATACATACATATCATAAATACTTCTTATACACATAACATCATGAACTTGATATCATACAGGCCATAATGTTTTATCATGCTTATATCATCATAAACTTGAAAGCATTCAACAAACAGTTTTCGTTTATGCTGTAGGCGGAGTCATACTTACCGTTACTGCGCCTTGAATCAAAATTCTTCACTCAAACAGGTCGTTTTCCTATTTTCAAGAAAAATCATAGGATGAGTATCATCCTATCATAATATCATAATGATTCTAATTGCTATCTACAAATCCTAAATTTCAACTCCTTTTTGAAATTTAGTAAGAATTCTAATATTTTGAAAACCGGGTTCAAAACCAATTCATAAAATTTAGTTCTTTTCTCACAAATCTGTTTCGAATTGGGAAAAGTTTTCTTCATGAAAGTTGTAGATCTTGAAGTCTCCTACAACTTTTATTTTAACCTCAAACTTCAAATCTGTCTTTAACATGCTTATTTTTGCCTTTGAAAATTTTTCGACCAGACTTACTACTCATAATTTGGTCTCGGGTTTTAGAAGAAACGAAGGTCTTAAAGGCCTTATTTTCAAAAACTGTCCTCGTTGGCCCCTAGAATTGTTTTCTTTTCTACAACTTTGTAGTTTTAACGTTTCTAAGATTCGGCCTCTAAAGGCCTCAAAATCTTATTTTCAGAAAAACTGTTCGGTTAGAAATTCTAATCAAGCATACTAAAACCTTAGTGCACATATCTTATAAAATTGAACTCATGATTATCCATACTAATCATTCTCTTAAATTCTAAATGAAGAACTAGAGGATAACAATATTTACCTCAACCTCCACTGATGGAATTCTTTAACTAGGGTATTCAAATTTCCCTCACACTTCCTACCCTAAAACGAAACTCTTTCTCTAGTTTTCTTTTCTTTCTTTTCTCTCCTCTCTTTGCTCGGCTTCTATGGGAGAATTTAGAGAGTTTGTACTGCTTAAGTGTGTGTTGGCTAACCAAATAAAATAGGAGAACCTTCACCTATTTATAGATGAAGCATAAATTTCTGAAATTGCTTACTAACCCCTAAAGGTTCAACAACATGCTCTTTAGTCCATAGAAGAAACCAATTTGGTCTTGTCTTCTTGAAAGGTGGCCGGCCATTCTTGTTCTTCTTGTGCCAAATAACCCAAGCTAGGGTGCTTAATCATGTTGGTTAGGAACCATGAGGTGTCCCTCTCTTAGTGTGGCCGGCCTTAGGTGGAGTTTGAGCATGCTTTTGCTTACCAACAAGCAAGGCTAGCAAGCTTACTAAGCTAGCCTAGGTGCATGAGGTGTCAAGGCTAAAAGAGTTCAAGAAATCCATCTTTTGTAATTTTATGCAATGGTCCTTAAAGCCAAAATATTTCTCCTTTAGTTCCTATATGTTGGCCGGCCATTCTTGCTCCAAATTGCCAAGCAACCTTAGCTAAAATGCTTGCTCATCAAGGCTACAAGCTTGAGGTGGCATTACCTTGTGTTGGCCGGCCCTAGGGGTGAGATGTGCAAGCCATGGCTTGCCAAGGAGGCTAGGCTAGGAAGTCTAGAGTGTTGGTTCATCAAGGCTAGGCCAAGGGATGTGTCAATGCCTTGGTCATCCATGTGAGCAAAGCTAGAATGGCTTACTAATCCTAGCTAGTCCATGAGGTGTCATTCTCTAATGATGGCCGGTCTTGGTGTTGGCTTAGCAAGGCCTTGGCTTGCCAAGTGAGTAAAGCTAGGTATACTAACTCACCAAAGCTAGGCTATGAAGTGTCACTTCCTTGTGGTGGCCGGTCCTTGGGTGGTGGCTTTGGTAATACATGAGCTTGCCAAGTGAGCAAGACTAGGGATGTTACTCACCAAGGCTACACCATGATGTGTTGCTTCCTTGGGGTGGCCGGCCTTTGGTGCCTAGGTGTGCAAGCCTTGGCTTGCCAAGGGTGCAAGGCTAGGGGGGTCTAGAGTGTCTTATCCTTATGTGACCGGTTTTGAAGAAACCATGTGAAACAATTTGCTAATTGATCCATAACACAAAATCAACCAAGCAAATCAAAGTGTTTAATTACCAAACTTAGGGTATGATTTGTAAACTTTTAATAACACTTAAAATCTTCTAATTTGTATAATACTTTTCAAAAACAAGATCCCTTGCTCGAAACGCCATGATGTGGCCGGTTCCTATGGTGACACATGGAACAATGTGATTGGTTCTAGCTAGAGTTATCAAATACAATCTTAACTTGTCTTCCTTGATTTCCAACCAAACTAACTAAACTATAAATGGATCATTGACTTAATTGAACTAAGAAACTTTACTTAAAAAGTCCCTAATTAAAAAATTTACATAATTGCTGATAAGTTTACAATTTTCTCCAAAATTGTACATTGGCCCCTAAAGGCAAAATATTTGCACTTTGGTCCCTATGAATTGGCCGGTTATGGTTAAGCCTTCAAACATCAAATTCTTACTAAATCCTTCCTTAGAATACTTTTTAGCTCTAAAATCATGAACTTTCCTTAATTTACAAATTGACCCCTAAACATAAAATATTTGCATTTTGGTCCCTGTGAGGTGACCAATCATAGCAATGACACTTGTCATCAGAGGAGTCATCCTTAAAGGCCTTGTTTGGCTTATCTTCTAAATGCAGTCCATTTTCATAATAACATAACTATTCATATACTGTTTTCAACTGATAACAGTATAATTAAACTGGACTATTGTCCTAAACTTTTCTGAACTACGTATCAGATTTTCTTAAATTACTAACATAGAGTCATAAATCATAATTTTCCCTTTTTAAACAAAAGGATCATAAACCTGCACGAATAATTCATTGAATCTTTTAGCAAAAGATTCAACAAATTCCTTATAAAACATATCATACAGATTGCATGCGACGACCCGCCTAGCGCCGGCCGTTACCATACATTCTTACATAATAATAGATGAAAATTTAGACAAAAATTTTCTTTTTTTTTTTAACAACTGATAAGTATTGTTTAACTTGGAAAGTCCATAATAAACATTTATATCCATACATATACTTATACATAATTACTTATAGCGGAAATGTGTTTTTGTACTTAAATACATCATATTTAGCGTAGCATTATTTAACAAAAAGAAACGTAGTGATTCCGTCCCACAGTTTCACAGCTTTGCCTTGCCATGCTCCACCGCCTTGTATCAAGAAATACTGCATGGTTGCTTACCTACAGCATAAACTTAAAACATGAGCTTTCGCTCAGCAAGCACAACTATTTATCCACAAAACATATCATGATAACATAATGCATGAACCATTTATGATCAATTTCTGTTTTCATAAGTTAGCATAGATTTTGGGCCCTTACATAACTTAACATGAATGTACGTACCGTGGCGCGCTGCCATGGAGTGGTTGGGGCGGCCAGCCCTGTCCAACTCAAACCATGAACCAAACCCGACCTGACGCGGGTCGATACGACATATAGCTTCCTGCTTATATTAAAAGTCTTGTTCTTGTCTTATTTCATACTTGAAATATTGTTTCATATTCATAACCAGTTTCTTAACTGAAGCTGGGGTTTCATATTTTACCAACTCGTTATTCTTTAATGAGCATACTTCGTGATGTCATAATATCACATTTCTCATCATATCAACATACATACTATAAACATACATTCATGAACTTGAAAACATACATGCCATACATTCATCATTTCTTGCATACATACATGCCATACATTCATCATTTCTTGCATACATACATGCCATACATTCATCATTTCTTGCATACATACATGTCATTCGTACTTTAATATTATCATATCTTAAAAATGTATATACATACATATCATAAATATTTCTTATACACATAACATTATAAACTTGACATCATACAAGCCATAACGTTTTATCATGCTTATATCGTTATAAACTTGAAAGCATTCAACAAACAATTTTTGTTTATGCTGTAGGCGGAGTCGTACTTACCGTTACTGCGCCTTGAATCACAATCTTTCACTCAAACAGGTCGTTTCCCTGTTTTCAAGAAAAATCATAGGATGAGTATCATCCTATCATAATAACACAATGATTCTAATTGCTAACAACCATTCCTAAATTTCAACTCCTTTTTGAAATTTAGTTAAAAACTCTAATCATTTTGAAAATCGGGTTCTAAAATCAATTCATAAAGTTTAGTTCTTTTCTCACAAATCTGTTTCGAATCTGGAAAAGTTTTCTTCATTAAAGTTGTAGATATTGAAGTCTCCTACAACTTTTGTTTTAACCTCAAACTTCAAATCAACCTTTAACATGCTTATTTTTGCCTTATAAAATTTTTCGACCAAACTTACTGCTCAATATTTGGTCTCGGGTTTTTATAGAAATAAAGGTCTTAAAAGCCTTATTTTCAAAAACTGGCCACGTTGGCCCCTAGGATTTTCCTTCCTCTACAACTTTTCAGTTTTAACTTTTTAAAGATTCGGCCTCTAAAAGCCTCTAAATATTGTTTCAGAAAAACTGCTCGGATAGAGACTTAATCAAGCATACAAAAACCCTAGTGCATGTATCTTACAAAATTTAAACTCTTGCTTAATCATACTAATCATTCTCTTAATTTATAAATGGAGAACTAGAGGGTAACAATATTTACCTCAAGTTTCACGGATGGAATTCTTAATCTAAGGTAATTGAAAATTCTCTCAAACTAAATCGAAAAGCTTTTCTAGTTTTCTTTTCTTTCTTTTCTTTCTTTTCTATGTTCGGTTTCTATGGCAGGGTTGGGAGGAATTTGTGCTGCTCAAGAGTGTGTGTGAGTGTTGGCTAACCAAATGACACAACAGCATCTTCACCTATTTATAGATGAAACACAATTTTCCAAAATTGCTAACTAACCCCTAAAGATACCCTAGTTTGTTCTTTGGTCCCTACAAGAGACCAATTTGGTCTTGTCTTCTTGAATGGTGGCCGGCCACTCTTGTGTCTTTCATGCCAAGTAACCCAAGCTAGGGCTGCTTACTCATGTGGCCTAGGGACCATGAGGTGTCCCCTCCTTGGTGTGGCCGGCCTTGGGTGGAAGTCATACATGCCTTGGTTTGCCAACAAGCAAAGCTAGTATGCTTACTAAGCTTGCCTAGGTGCAAAGGTGTCAAGCCCTAATGGAGTTCAAGAATTCCATCTTTGGTAAATTGGGAGATAGTCCTTGAAGTCAAGCTATTTTTCTCCTTGGTCCCTATGTGTTGGCCGGCCATGCTTCATCCAATATGCCAAGTAAGCCAAGCTAGAATTGCTTGCTCATCAAGGCTACACTTTGAGGTGGCACATCCTTGGTGTGTCCGGCCCTAGGGTGATGTGTGCAAGCCTTGGCTTGCCAAGGAAGCTAGGCTAGGCAACCTAGGGTGTGTCAATGTCTTGGCTATCTATGTGAGCAAGGCTAGAGTAGCTTACTCACCCTAGCTACACAATGATGTGTCATTCACTAAGGATGGCCGGTCTTGGTGTTGGCTTAGCAAAGCCTTGGCTTGCCAAGTAGGTGGAGCTAGGTTTGCTTACTCACCAAGGCTAGGCCATGAGATGTCATTTCCTCATGGTGGCCGGCCTTGGTGTGGTGGCTTAGGCAAACATGAGCTTGCCAAGTGAGCAAGTCTAAGGATGACTTACTCACCAAGGCTACACCATGATGTGTTGGTTCCTTGGATGGTCGGCCTTGGGTGCCTAGGTGTGCAAGCCTTGGCTTGCCATGGGTGCAAGGCTAGGGGTGACTAAGCCAAGCTATCACCTAGGGTTTCTCCCCTATGTGGCCGGTTTTGGTGTAACCAAGTGAGACAACATTGCTAAATGTGTCTTAACATAAAATCAACCAACCATACTAAAGTGTTAAAACACTAAACTTAGGGTTTGATTTGTAAACTTCTATTAACACTTAAAATCTTCTAATTTACATAATCTTTTTCAAGAACAAGGTTACTTGCTCATCAAGCCATGACGTGGCCGGTTCCCATGGTGACACATGGCATAATGGGATTGGTTTTAGCTAGAGTTTTCAAAAACGATCTTAACTTAACATCCTTGATTTCAAACCAACTAACTAAACTAAAAATGGGTCAATAACTTAATTGAACTAAGAAACTTTACTTAAGGAGTCCCTGGTTCAAAAATTTACATAATTACTGATAAGTTTACAATTTTTCCAAAATTGCACATTGGCCCCTAAAGGCAAAAATATTTGCACTTTAGTCCCTATGACTTGGCCAATTTTTGTTAAGCCTTTAAACATCAAATTTTTACTAAATTCTTCCTTAAAAGACTTTTTAGCTTCAAAATCATAAACTTTTCTTAATTTGCAAATTGACCCCTAAACATAAAATATTTGCATTTTGGTCCCTGTGAGGTGACCAATCATAGTAATGACACTTGTCATCAGAGGTGTCATCCTTAAAGGTCTGGTTTGGCTTATCTCCCAAATGCAGTCCTTTCGTAAAATAACATAAAATCATAAAGCATAACTTACACCTTTTTCTTTTAATAAAAAGGTCTTAAACTTGCATAACTAACTTATTTGAATCTTTTAACTAAAGATTCAACAACTTTTCATAGAAACATATCATACATATAACATAAACAAACTTTGATTCTTAACAAAAGAAATCATAAGTTTACAAACAAGTTGGTTATTACAATCTACCCTCCTTAAAGAAATTTTCGTCCCCGAAAATCAGTACAAGTAGGGATAGTTCTTCCTCATTTCTTCTTCTACTTCCCACGTTGCTTCTTGAATATTATGATTCTGCCATAACACCTTAACCATCGGAATGGTTTTGTTCCTTAAAACCTTTTCTTCCCGATCTAGAATTTGTATTGGCCTTTCCTCGTACGTCAAATCTGTTTGTACTTCGACCGGTTCTTGACTTAGCACATGAGAAGGATCAGATACATATTTCTTTAACATGGAAACGTGAAAAACATTGTGTATAGAAGCTAAAGCTGGCGGTAAAGCAAGCTTGTAGGCAACTTTTCCAATTCTTTCGAGGATTTCAAACGGACCCGTGTATCTTGGACTGAGCTTTCCCTTCTTACCAAACCTCATAATCCCCTTTACTGGAGCAATCTTGAGAAAAACAGAATCTCCAACTTGGAATTCTAAAGGTCTTCGACGTTTATCAGCATAACTCTTCTGTCGACTGAAAGCTACATCGAGCCGTTGCTTGATCATTTTGACGTCTTCTGAGGTTTTTTCTGATGAAGTCCGTAGTTTGAAGTTGCTTCTGTCCGACTTCTTGCCAATGGATGGGAGATCGACATTTCCTTCCATATAGCGCTTCAAATGGAGCCATACCAATAGAAGTATGATAACTATTATTATACGAAAATTCGATCAAGGGTAACTTTTGATCCCAATTTCCCTTGAAATCCAAAACACAAGATCTCAACATATCTTCTAAGGTCTGGATCGTGCGCTCCGATTGTCCATCTGTCTGAGGGTGGAAAGCCGTACTGAATTTCAGCCTTGATCCCATAGCTGTGTGAACACTTTTCCAAAATCGCGAAGTAAATCGCCCATCTCGATCTGAAATAATGGATTTTGGAACTCCATGCAACTTAACAACCTGAGATACATAAATTCCAGCTAATTTCTCAACCGAAAAGGTGGCTTTACTAGCAATGAAATGGGCTGATTTGGTTAATCTATCCACAATTACCCAAATCATATCATTTCCACTAGTGGTCCTGGGTAGTCCAACTACGAAATCCATGGTGATTTGTTCCCATTTCCATTCTGGGAGTTCTATCTTTTGAAGATCTCCGCCAGGTTGTCGGTGTTCAGCTTTAACTTTCTGACAAGTTAAACACTTTGATACAAATTCAGCAATTTCTCTCTTCATGTTCGGCCACCAAAAGTTCTCCTTAAGGTCCTTATACATCTTAGTAGCTCCAGGGTGAACTGAGTATGGCGTTTCATGCGCTTCTGACATGATTTGTTTCCTTAGAAACTCAAAGTTAGGAACACAAATCCTTCCTTTGAAAAGAATTAGCCCATTCGCAGACGTCTTAAATTCCTTATCTTCTTCGCCAAGTAGCTGAATTTTCAACAAAAAGGAATCTTTCCTTTGATAGTCCTTAATGGTTTCTAGGAGATTAGACTGAAGAGTCAAAGCAGACAATTTTTCGGTTAGCATTTCTAATCGGAAATCAGAAATTTCCTTTTTGAGGGGTTCGGACATCATTTCAAGAGACATGAGCATACCGGATGACTTCCTGCTCAGCGCATCTGCAACCTTGTTTGCCTTTCCAGGATGATAAAGAATTTCACAATCATAATCCTTTACGAGTTCGAGCCATCTTCGTTGCCGCATATTAAGCTCCTTTTGAGTAAAAATGTATTTGAGACTTTGATGATCGGTAAAAATCTCACATCTATTACCATATAGGTAATGTCTCCAAATCTTCAAAGCGAAAACCACCGCAGCAAGCTCCAAATCGTGAGTCGGGTAGTTCCGTTCATGGTCCTTCAGTTGACGTGAAGCATAAGCAACCACATTTCTTCCTTGCATAAGGACGGCTCCTAGTCCAGTTTTCGACGCATCACTATAAATGGCGAAATTTCCTGCATCAACATCCGGAATGATCAACATTGGTGCACTTGTAAGTTTCCTCTTGAGCTCTTGGAAGTTTTCTTCACACTTCTGTGTCCATTCGAACTTTCTCCCCTTTTTAGTAAGAGCTGTTAGTGGCGCTGCTATCTTGGAGAATCCTTCAACGAACCGTCGGTAGTATCCGGCCAAGCCAAGAAAGCTTCGTATCTCTGTAACGTTTCTGGGTGCTGACCATGCACTAACTGCTTCTATCTTAGCAGGATCGACAGAAATTCCTTCCCTTGAAACTACGTGGCCTAAGAAATGTACTTTCTCCAACCAAAATTCACATTTAGTGAATTTGGCGAAAAGCTGATTCCGTCTTAAGGTTTCCAAAACCATCTTGAGGTGCTGCTCATGATCCTTTGTAGATTTTGAATAGATCAAAATATCATCAATGAAGATGATAACAAACTTATCTAAATAATCTTTAAATACCCGATTCATAAGGTCCATAAAAGCAGCTGGAGCATTAGTTAATCCAAAAGGCATGACTAAATACTCATAATGTCCATAACGTGTACGAAACGCCGTCTTGGGAATATCTCCTTCCTTGATTCTGAGTTGATGGTAGCCTGAACGCAAGTCAATCTTCGAGAATACTAAAGCTCCTCTAAGTTGATCGAAGAGATCGTCGATTCTCGGGAGAGGGTACTTGTTCTTAATCGTGATCTTATTCAACTCGCGATAGTCAATACACATTCGTAACGTTCCATCCTTCTTCTTGACAAACAACACGGGTGCTCCCCACGGGGAATGGCTTTGACGAATAAATCCCTTGTCCAACAGTTCTTGCAACTGTACTTGAAGTTCCCTAAGCTCAGCTGGGGCCATGCGATAAGGTGCTTTCGATATTGGAGCTGTTCCTGGCAACAATTCTATTTCGAAAGAGATTTCACGCTCGGGCGGAAGTCTAGTTAAATCTTTTGGAAAGACGTCTACATATTCCCTAATAATAGGAACATCTTCGGGCTGTAGCTCTTTTTCTTGTTCTTTGTCCACCATGTTAGCTAAATACCCTTGACATCCATTAGCTAACATTTTCCAAGCTTTCATTGCAGAAACAAGCCGGGTTGATGAACTCTTAGACTGGCCGTGAAAGTTGAATTCCTCTTCGCCGAAAAGACTAAACGTAACACAACGCTTTCGACAATCAATCTTAGCGTTGTACTTATCTAAGAAATCCATTCCCAGGATTACATCAAAATCCTGAAGCTTAATAGCAATCAGGTCTACATATAATTCTCTACCACACATAACTATCGGAATATTTCGCATCCAGGAATCAGATAACAAAATATCTCCCGATGGAAGAGAGGTTCTAAAAGGTTGCCCTATACTTTCTACATTTCTACCTAACTTCCGGGCATACCCCATTGATATAAACGAATGGGTGGCACCAGAATCAATTAGGGCAAATGCATCATAAGCAGCTATAGAGATCTGACCTGTTACTACATTAGAAGTTCCAGCCTCAGCATCTCCCTTTGTGTAAGCATAAATCCTGGCTTGTGGTTCAGGAGCTTCAAGTCTTCCTTGTACCATCGAAGGACTTTCGACCTTTGCTTGTACCGCGTGAAGCTGTCGGGTTGGATTCCTATTCTGGTACTGAGGGTTCTGGTTCTGACTATGGGAGGTACAATTCTTCGCATAATGACCTTCCTTGCCACAAAGGTAGCAAGCGTTTGTTCCCAACCTACATACGCCTGGATGTTTCTTTCCACATTGAGTACACACAGGATAGCTGTTATTAATACCCTCATTCCCACGGTTGTTCCTCTTCTGGGGGTAATTCTTCTGTTGGCCCTGGCCCGTAGTATTCTCTCTTCTTTTATTCCTTCCAAACTGCTTAAAACTTTGGTTGGAATTACTAGTCTGGCTTTTGAAGTTCGGTTGCTGGTTCTGCCTAGACTGTATCTGTTTCTCTACAGCTTTTTCTTCCTTCTTAGCTTTAAATATCTGAACCCGTGCTTCCTTATCCTGATTAATCCAGTATTCTGCTCTCATAGCTCGACCTATACAATCAGCTACAAGAGTTGGAGGGCTACTTCCAGCACTAACTTGCTTGGCGATGTCTGTCCGAAACATTTTCATCATCCTCCTTACTTTCTCTCTCTCATTCGGTACCAGTTCCGGACATAAACGAGCAAGCTGTTCAAATTTCTTGACTGCTTCCATCACGGATAAAGATCCTTGCTTAAAGCTGGTAAACTCATCCTGTTGAGCTGCAAGAATCTCCTGGTTGTAGTACATCACTCTGAATTCGTCAACAAAATCTTGCCATTGCATGAACGCCACGTTTCTGCGCATCTGAACCGTTCTCCACCAATGACGTGCATCTTTCTTAAGTGCAAAGGAGGCACAAAGAACTTTCTCCTGTTCCGTAAGTCCCATAAAATCCAAAATTACTTGGATATCGATCAGCCAATTATCTGCCACTAATGGATCTGTGGTTCCTTCAAATTCAGGTGCCTTCATTCGCCTAAATCGTTCATACAACAGATCTTCCCTAACTATAGGTGGATTCCTTTGCAGACCTTCGGGTGCTATCGGAACTTCTTGATGAACCTCTGGTGCTTGAGGCACTGCTGGAGGTACAGGGTTATTTTGAGGTGGGGCTTCGTTCGCTCGAGGCACTTGATTCAGCTGGGCTACTTGTTCCCGAAGCTGGTTCGTTTCTTGTTGTTGTTCCCGCAATTGTCGTTGCAAGGTAGCTACTATATTTGCAAGATCAGGTTCTTGCGGAATGGGATTCGCTCGGGTACGTGGACGCGACATCTTCTATTTCTAATCTAATTACGATAAAGATATTGTTATACTACAAATATCTTTTCGTTCATTCATATCTAATCATAAAATCTTATTATGAATACTACTTACTTATCATATCATATCATCGTATGATACCATAACATCATGACATAAAACATAACATTTGAGATTCATCATGATCTCATCATTCCATGACATATCATATGTTGTTCATAATCTTGCATTCCATCATCATTCATAATTCATAACTCATAATTCATACTTCATAATTCATAACACATACATTCACAATACATACATTCATATTTAACTTTACTATCATGTACATACTCTTTACTTGCTATATACATAAATACATGATCAAGTACAAGATAGAAGTGATTATCACTATCTATCTTACATACATACTATTTTATTCTTAAACTATCTATTCTGATGATAACTCAGAGAATACGTCCCAGTCTTCCTCATCGAATAGAACTTCCTCCGGATCATCCTCCATATGAACATCTTCTTCTTCTTCATCTCCGTTATCCAGGATGATTTCGTGAGGATCCTCTTGGGGATTCATGCCATCAATATCCTCTTGTGGAGGAATCTCCTGAAGTGGTATTGCCGGAATAGGGTCCTCTGGCAATGCTGGTCCCCATTGGAAGGGTGGCTCCTCCACGTCATTGTTGTTAACTGGGACTTGGATATTGTTCTCCACTAAGGCATCTGCTTGAACCATGTGAGCTATTAACTCCGCTTCCATGATGTCGTTAATCATGTGTTCCAGAGTCATTCCTAGTGCCGGTGGCTGAATGTGATCTCTGACATCAGGTGGCAGTCCTTCTCGGAGTAGTTGCAATCCCCGAAACTCTGGGTCGCCCATATCAGGAATATGAGGCAACATGGCCTCCTGAAATCTTCGACAATAATGGCCCATCGACTCTCCCGGATAAGCATGCCAATCATACACATAGTTAAGATATCGGACAAGATTCATGTCACGATAAATTTCTGGATCCCGATAATGTCCGTTGGCGTCTTCCTCCAGTGGAGGTCCAAAACGAGCAGTAATAACATGGCGAAAGTTTTCCCATGATCCTTCCTGAACTTCTTGTTCTCCTGTTATCCTCCACCACAATCTAGCATCTACTGCTAGACAACGACTTGCTAAAGATACCTGTAGATGGGGTGGAATAAGACCTATTCGGAATATAGCTTCCATGTCGTGAAGCCATGATGCGAGAGTCACAGTTCGTCTAGTTCCATCAAATACTAGAGGAGACATCGTGAAAAATGCGTAGGCTGCACTTCGATCGTCGTCCATTTTCCTCAAATCTAGATTATACAAATTCATAATATAAATACGAAATATTTGTTTAACTTACAATGACTGTGGCGCAGGCAAGCAAACTGTGAAACCGGAAGGTAGGAACTAAAGCTCTGATACCAACTCTTGCGACGACCCGCCTAGCGCCGGCCGTTACCATACATTCTTACATAATAATAGATGAAAATTTAGACAAAAATTTTCTTTTTTTTTTTAACAACTGATAAGTATTGTTTAACTTGGAAAGTCCATAATAAACATTTATATCCATACATATACTTATACATAATTACTTATAGCGGAAATGTGTTTTTGTACTTAAATACATCATATTTAGCGTAGCATTATTTAACAAAAAGAAACGTAGTGATTCCGTCCCACAGTTTCACAGCTTTGCCTTGCCATGCTCCACTGCCTTGTATCAAGAAATACTGCATGGTTGCTTACCTACAGCATAAACTTAAAACATGAGCTTTCGCTCAGCAAGCACAACTATTTATCCACAAAACATATCATGATAACATAATGCATGAACCATTTATGATCAATTTCTGTTTTCATAAGTTAGCATAGATTTTGGGCCCTTACATAACTTAACATGAATGTACGTACCGTGGCGCGCTGCCATGGAGTGGTTGGGGCGGCCAGCCCTGTCCAACTCAAACCATGAACCAAACCCGACCTGACGCGGGTCGATACGACATATAGCTTCCTGCTTATATTAAAAGTCTTGTTCTTGTCTTATTTCATACTTGAAATATTGTTTCATATTCATAACCAGTTTCTTAACTGAAGCTGGGGTTTCATATTTTACCAACTCGTTATTCTTTAATGAGCATACTTCGTGATGTCATAATATCACATTTCTCATCATATCAACATACATACTATAAACATACATTCATGAACTTGAAAACATACATGCCATACATTCATCATTTCTTGCATACATACATGCCATACATTCATCATTTCTTGCATACATACATGCCATACATTCATCATTTCTTGCATACATACATGTCATTCGTACTTTAATATTATCATATCTTAAAAATGTATATACATACATATCATAAATATTTCTTATACACATAACATTATAAACTTGACATCATACAAGCCATAACGTTTTATCATGCTTATATCGTTATAAACTTGAAAGCATTCAACAAACAATTTTTGTTTATGCTGTAGGCGGAGTCGTACTTACCGTTACTGCGCCTTGAATCACAATCTTTCACTCAAACAGGTCGTTTCCCTGTTTTCAAGAAAAATCATAGGATGAGTATCATCCTATCATAATAACACAATGATTCTAATTGCTAACAACCATTCCTAAATTTCAACTCCTTTTTGAAATTTAGTTAAAAACTCTAATCATTTTGAAAATCGGGTTCTAAAATCAATTCATAAAGTTTAGTTCTTTTCTCACAAATCTGTTTCGAATCTGGAAAAGTTTTCTTCTGCTACTGCTACCAACAACAATTTATCAGGCTATGATAATAATGATGACCAGGAGATTTGATGATAAGTTAATGAGGTTAAGGTCAATAGCACCAACCTTGAAGTCGACACATAATGGTTGATTAAGGTCGACTATATACAATCATTTAAGTGATGGAAATCATGAAATGATGATTGGGAGTTTTAGATATCCCTTAGAACTATGATTATACCTTTTTGCTATAAAGGAAATATTAAAGGCACAAGAGAAGTTTCTACTAGCTAACAAGTAGCTAGTTGATACAACGATACCTTTCATTGCATCACTCGAACATTAATATGTTTTCAATACTACTATTTAGTATTGTTTTCCATGATTCACTTGGAAAAAGATTCCAAGAAATTATTTTTATGTATGGTGCTTGATCTTATGCTTATTAGAATCAACTCATGTTATGTAAAGGGCCAAATCCTTGAGGAAAAAGTTCCAGGAAAGGGGCCATCATGAAAAGTAAAGGGCCGAAAACCTTGAGGAATAAAGTTCCAAGAAAGAGGTCGTCATGAAAAGAAAAAGGGTTCTAATAGCACAAGATTAACATTGTACCAGAGGGTCCTCAGCTTCAGCAAATTGAAAGAAAAATATTTTCAGTATGTTATATTCACTGAGCCCTCAAATAAAGTTAAAGAGAAGTATCTTAAATATAAGATACAATATGCTTTTCAAGTATGAAAAAGCTATATGATACGATATGCTTTTCAAGTATGGAAAAGTTGTATATGTTTTTTTTTTTTAAATATGGCAAGTTATATGATATACTTGTTAAGAAATTTTATGAAAATAGTTCTGGTGATGCAGTACGAAAGGAAAGTATGATGGTATGTAAGAAAGTATGAAAGTATGCATGAAAGAATGAAAGTATGAAAGCATGAAAGTATGAGGATATGAAGGTATGAATTATGAGGATATAGAAAGAAGATTATGGTTCTATATAAAAGACATGATCCTATTAAGATATTAAAATGGGAACATGAACAAGTTATTCAATCCACAGCACCTTGTTAAGGATTGATAGTGGATTGAAGAAAAGCCACTTAGGATTATACGAATTTTCGAGGACGAAAATCTTTTAAGGAGGGTAGAATGTAATACCCGAAATTTTGATGACTTTAGATTTCTTTTGAAACAAGGAAAACCAAAGTCTGAATCATGATCGGAGTGGAATAACAGTATAGGTTTGAGTTCTCGATTAACTAGCTACGAGACTCAACAAAAGATTACTTAGCCAAGTAAGAGGCGTTTTAAGGAAAACAGCATGACGAAATTTCATAATTTCATGTTCGTCAAAGTTTGACCAAGAAAGTCAAAGTTGATCAAAAAATCAAAGGGTTGACAAAGAACGGTCAAAGGTATGACTATACAGCAACAGGATAATCAGTGTGGAAATTATACTGCAGAAACCGTCTTTACGATCGAATAAGCAAGAATAAGCTGTGAGACCACCCTAGAAAAATCAAGCACAGTATTTGGAGCAATATGGGCTAAATGGTTTCAAGTTCCAAGAAAAATTTATACGTAGTCCAATTTTATGCAGATGGATTTTGGACTACAATTCAGTATGATAATACTGTTTTAGGATAAAACAGTATTGATATTATCAAAGTTAGTAAGAAAATGGATTGCATAATTAGATTAAGGGATTCTTAGAATCAAGAGGCTAATTATGCATGAATTGGAAGTCAAGTGGCTCTACCTTAGCCGATCACCCGCAGGGACTAAATTGGAAATATTTTGTCTTTAGGGGTAAAAGTACAATTTTCTAGAAAGTCAATTTTTAGGCCCTTAGAGGCCGAATTTGGAAAAAGTTAAAACTACAAAGTTGTAGAGAAGGGATTTTCCTAGGGGGAAACATAGACGGTTTTCAAAATAAGGCTCCGAAGGCCTTCGTTTTTATAAAAATCCGAGCCTGACTGTGCCCAGGACTTATGCACAGCCAGGTGAGTTCAACATGGAATAAGAGCACATTAGATTCCGAACTGGGTTTCTGCAAAACGTGAAAGTTGTAGGGTTTTTCGAAAGCTAAAACGTTCGTGAAGACAAATTTTTCTAATTCAAACCAGATTTTTAAATAGAAATGGATTTCTAAAAACTGTGTAGGAAACAGGAAATTCCTGCACAGGATTTTCTAAAACAATACAGGAAAACTGTATTTTTGCACCAACACCAATGTTTTGACTATGAAAACTGTTCCAATGGCAGTTTTCAGCGCTTAATGATTTTTATAAAGTCCCACTTTGAAAACCACGAATTTTTAAGTTAAACAAATGATTTTTGGCTAAATTTTCCAAATTGGATTTTAAAAGCCAAAGTTTAGTAACAAGACAATGACGGATAGTAACCGGGTAGGATACCCGAGTTACTAGGCTTGGCCCAAAAGCCCAAGTTTGACCCATTGAATGTTGACTTTGGTTGACTAAGTTTGACCACCTCAAGGGTTACCCTATGTAACCCAATAAGTTATCATGTGTATAATTGGGGGACATATAACTAAGATTGTGTATGAATATTGGATAGGTCACCAACATTTTATAGGATCCTTATCCTATGTTCTTTTAATAGCAGGAAGTAACATGCAGTTGCGACCTGAGTTGGAACAACGAAACCCAGGATATAGCATAACAAGTAAGTACAAACCTCACCTACAGTATGGAAAATAGTACACTATTTTCCAATATATGATATGTTTTCTTGTGTGTTATGTATGCCATGTTTTCAAGAATGCCATGTTTTCAAGAATGCCACGTTTTTAAGAATGCCATGTAAATGTTAAGTTATGGTATAGTGACATCATGAGGCATGTTCACTAATGTTAAATCACATGGTAAAAAAATACAAACAAGGTGTCGTACCACCCTCCCGTGATCGAGGAGGATACATGTTCAGGACAAGTTATGATTATTAACCTCTCGTTGATGCGTGAGGGTCAAGTTTATGATTCCCAGAACTGTTTAGGGCCTTGCAAACCCTAATTTTGTCTGGAGGCTGCGTGCTTTTGGTACGTACACTATGGGCCCACATGTTAAGACAAGATAATAAGTTCAAGATTAAGTCCATAATGAAGCACAAGACATTCAAACCGATCATAAATGGATCATGCATAAATTACCTGATGTTTTAAGAGGTTTTGTGAGATTATGTTTGTACTTGCTGGGCAAAAGCTCATCAGTATATTCCATTCTGTAGGTAAAAGTAAGATGCCTGCAGCTTCACTTGGTGGGCCATGGAGACGATGCAGCAAGTGAAGTGCGGTATGGGATACCACTACGCAAGATTTTCCGTAAATATTTTAAGTATGAAGTTGTATATATATGATTAAGAAATATGTACCACGTTATGTATGTAATGTAACGCCCCAAAATCTACGTAGGAGCGACTACGTAAACGTGGGCCGTTACCACGCTTGCTTAACTTAAACCTTAGTCTTAAATAATTAACCTTACAGAAAATTTCAGAAAAAATTTTTTTTTTTAAACTTTAAACTTTATTTTAAAATCATAACTTAAATAAACTTGTACTTATGGGTAAACTTCATCATGCCTACCCATTACTTGTTATGCCGATTATAAGGTCACCATAACCTTTTAAACCGGACCTTGGAATCATCACATACATAACATGGTACATATTTCTTAATCATACATATACAACTTCATACTTAAAATATTTGCGGAAAATCTTGCGTAGTGGTATCCCATACCGCCCTTCACTTGCTGCATCGTCTCCATGGCCCACCAAGTAAAGCTGCAGGCATCTTACTTTTACCTACAATATGCAATATACTGATGAGCTTTCGCCCAGCAAGTACAAACATAATCTCACAAAACCTCTTAAAACATCAGGTAATTTATGCATGATCCATTTATGATCGGTTTGAATGTCTTGTGCTTCATTATGGACTTAATCTTGAACTTATTATCTTGTCTTAACATGTGGGCCCATAGTGTACGTACCACAAGCGCGCAGCCTCCAGACAAAGTTAGGGTTTGCAAGGCCCTAAATAGTTCTGGCAATCATAAACTTGACCCTCACGCATCAACGAGAGGTTAATAATCATAACTTGTCTTGAACATGTATCCTCCTCGATCACGGGAGGGTGGTACGACACCTTGTTTGTATTTTCTTACCATGTGATTTAACATTAGTGAACATGCCTCATGATGTCACTATACCATAACTTAACATTTACATGGCATTCTTAAAAACTTGGCATTCTTGAAAACATGGCATTCTTGAAAACATGCCGTACTTGAAAACATGGCATTCTTGAAAACATAGCATACTTGAAAACATATCATATATTGGAAAATAGTGTACTATTTTCCATACTGTAGGTGAGGTTTGTACTTACCTGTTATGCTATACCTTGGGTTTCGTTGTATCAACTCAGGTCGCAACTGCATGTTACTTCCTGCTATTAAAAGAACATAGAATAAGGATCCTATAAAATGTTGGTGACCTATCCAACATTCATACACAATCTTAGTTATATGTCCCCCAATTATACACATGATAACTTATTGGGTTACATAGGGTAACCCTTGAGGTGGTCAAACTTAGTCAACCAAAGTCAATATTCTATAGGTCAAACTTGGACTTTTGGGCCAAGCCTAGTAACTCGGGTATCCTTCCCGGTTACCATCCGTCATTGTCTTGTTACTAAACTTTGGCTTTTAAAATCCAATTTGGAAAATTTGGTCAAAAATCTTTTGTTTAACTTAAAAATTCGTGGTTTTCAAAGTGGGACTTTATAAAAATCATTAAGGGCTGAAAACTGCCATTGGAACAGTTTTCATAGTCAAAACATTGGTGTTGGTGTAAAAATACAGTTTTCCTGTATTATTTTTGAAAATCCTGTGCATGAATTTCCTGTTCCCTGCACAGTTTTTAGAAATCCATTTCTATTTAAAAATTTGTTTTGAATTAGAAAAAGTTGTCTGCACGAAAGTTTTAGCTTTCGAAAAACCCTACAACTTTCACGTTTTACAGAAAACCAAGTTCTGTCCTTAACTTAATCATTTTTGAGGTTGAATCCAGCTAGCCGTGCACACTGGGTCTGGCCTGCCCAGGAATTCTCAGTCTCGGATTTTTGTAAAAACGAAGGCCTTTGGAGCCTTATTTTTAAAAACTGTCTCGTTGTCCACTAGGAAAATCCCTTCTCTACAACTTTCATGTTTTACGTTTTGCCTAATTATGTAATAACCAACCTGTTTGTAAACTTATGATTTCTTTCGTTAAGAATCAAAGTTTGTTTATGCTATATGTATGATATGTTTTCTATGAAAAGTTGTCGAATCTTTTGCTAAAAGATTCAATAAGTTAGTTACGCAAGTTTAAGACCTTTTGTCAAAAAGGGTAAATTTATGCTTTATGATTCTATGTTAGTAATTTAAGAAAATCTTTTACGCAGTTCAGAAAAGTTTAGGACAATGGTCCAGTTTAATTATACTGTTATCAGTTGAAAACAGTATATGAATATTTATGTTATTATGAAAATGGACTGCATTTAGGAGATAAGCCAAACAAGGCCTTTAAGGATGACACCTCTAATGACAAGTGTCATTGCTATGATTGGTCACCTCACAGGGACCAAAATGTAAATATTTTATGTTTAGGGGTCAATTTGCAAATTAAGAAAAGTTCATGATTTTAGAACTAAAAAGTCTTCTGAGGAAGGATTTAGTAAGAATTTGATGTTTGAAGGCTTAACCATAACCGGCCAATTCATAGGGACCAAAGTGTAAATATTTTGCCTTTAGGGGCCTATGTGCAATTTTGGAGAAAATTGTAAACTTATGAGCAATTATGTAAATTTTTGAATCAGGGACTTTTTAAGTAAAGTTTCTTAGTTCAATTAAGTCAATGATCCATTTCTAGTCTAGTTAGTTTGGTTGGAAATCAAGGAAGACAAGTTAAGATTGTATTTGATAACTCTAGCTAGAACCAATCACATTGTTCCATGTGTCACCATAGGAACCGGCCACATCATGGCTTTTTGAGCAAGGGATCTTGTTTTTGAAAAGTATTATACAAATTAGAAGATTTTAAGTGTTATTAAAAGTTTACAAATCATACCCTAAGTTTGGTAATTAAACACTTTGATTTGCTTGGTTGATTTTGTGTTATGGATCAATTAGCAAATTGTTTCACATGGTTTCTTCAAAACCGGCCACATGAGGATAAGACACTCTAGACCCCCCTAGCCTTGCACCCTTGGCAAGCCAAGGCTTGCACACCTAAGCACCAAAGGCCGGCCACCACAAGGAAGCAACACATCATGGTGTAGCCTTGGTGAGTAACATCCCTAGTCTTGCTCACTTGGCAAGCTCATGTATTGCCAAAGCCACCACCCAAGGGCCGGCCACCACAAGGAAGTGACACTTCATAGCCTAGCTTTGGTGAGTGAGTATACCTAGCTTTACTCACTTGGCAAGCCAAGGCCTTGCTAAGCCAACACCAAGACCGGCCATCATTAGAGAATGACACCTCATGGACTAGCTAGGATTAGTAAGCCATTCTAGCTTTGCTCACATGGATGACCAAGGCATTGACACATCCCTTGGCCTAGCCTTGATGAACCAACACTCCAGACTTCTTAGCCTAGCTCCCTTGGCAAACCAAGGCTTGTACACCTCACCCTAGGGCCGGCCAACCAAGGAAATGCCACCTCAAGATTTTAGCTTTGATGAGCAAGCAACTCTAGCTAAGCTTGCTTGGCTATTTGGGAGATGAATGGCCGGCCAACACATAGGGATTAAGGAGAAATATTTTTGGCTTCAAGGATCAATGTATAAAATTACAAAAGATGGATTTCTTGAACTCTTTTAGCTCTTGATACTTCATGCACCCTAGGCTAGCTTAGTAAGCTTGCTAGCCTTGCTTGTTGGTAAGCAAAAGCATGCTCAAACTCCACCTAAGGCCGGCCACACTAAGAGAGGGACACCTCATGGTTTCTAGCCAACATGATTAAGCACCCTAACTTGGGTTATTTGGCACAAGAAGAACAAGCTTGGCCGGCCACCTCTCAAGAAGACAAAATCAAATTGATTTCTTCTATGGACTAAGGAGCAAGTTGTTGTACCTTTAGGGGTTAGTAAGCAATTTCAGAAATTTATGCTTCATCTATAAATAGGTGAAGGTTCTCCTATTTTATTTGGTTAGCCAACACACACTTAAGCAGTACAAACTCTCTAAATTCTCCCATAGAAGCCGAGCAAAGAGAGGAGAGAAAAGAAAGAAAAGAAAACTAGAGGAAGAGTTTTCGGTTTAGTGTAGGAAGTGTGAGGGAAATTTAAATACCCTAGTTAAAGAATTCCATCAGTAGAACTTGAGGTAAATATTGTTATCCTCTAGTTCTTCATTTAGAATTTAAGAGAATGATTAGTATGGATAAACATGAGTTTAATTTTGTAAGATGTATGCACAAGAGTTTTAGTATGCTTGATTAGAATTTCTAACCGAACAGTTTTTCTGAAAACAAGATTTTGAGGCCTTTAGAGGCCGAATCTTAAAAAAGTTAAAACTACAAAGTTGTAGAAAAGGAAATATTCTAGGGGCCAACACGAACAGTTTTTGAAAATAAGGCGAGACCAAATTATGAGTAGTAAGTATGGTCGAAAAAGTTTCAAAGGCAAAAATAAGCATGTTAAAGACATATTTGAAGTTTGAGGTTAAAACAAAAGTTGTAGGAGACTTCAAGATCTATAACTTTTATGAAGAAAACTTTTCCAAATTCGAAATAGATTTGTGGGAAAAGAATCAAACTTTATGAATTGTTTTTGAACCCGGTTTTCAAAATATTAGAGTTCTTACTAAATTTCAAAAAGGAGTTGAAATTTAGGATTTGTAGTTAGCAATTAGAATCATATGTTATTATGATAGGATGATACTCATCCTATGATTTCTTGGAAACAGGAAAGCGACCTGTTTGAGTGAAGAATTTTGATTCAAGGTGCAGTAACGGTAAGTACGACTCCACCTACAGCATAAACGAAAACTGTTTGTTGTATGCTTTCAAGTTTATGATGATATAAGTATGATAAAACATTATGGCCTGTATGATATCAAGTTCATGATGTTATGTGAATAATAAGTATTTATGATATGTATGTATGTACGTTTTTAAGATATGATGAATATTTAGATTATGAATGGCGTGTATGTATTCAAGGAATAATGAATGTATGGCATGTATGCTTTCAAGTTCATGTTAAGAGGTATATGATGTATGCTTATAGTATGTATGTTCATATGATGAATAATCGGATATTATGGCATCACGAAGTATGCTCACTAAAGATAAGCTAATTGGTAAAGTATGAAATCCCAGTTTCAGTTAAGAAACTGGTTATGAATATGAAACAACATTTCAAGTATGAAATAAGATAAGAACAAGATTCTAAGCATCAATATAAGCAGAATGCAATATGTCGTATCGACCCGCGTCAGGTCGGGTTTGGTTCATGGTTTGAGTTGGACAGGGCTGGCCGTCCCAACCACTCCATGGCAGCGCGCCACGGTACGTACATTTATGTTAAGTTATGTAAGGGCCCAAAAACTATGCTAACTTATGAAAACAGGAATAAAGCATAAATGGTTCATGCATTATGATATCATGATATGTTGCGGATAAATAGTTGTGCTTGCTGAGCGAAAGCTCATGTTTTAAGTTTATGCTGTAGGTAAGCAACCCTGCGGTACTTCATGATACAAGGCAGTGGAGCATGGCAAGGCAAAGCTGTGAAACTGTGGGACGGGAATCATTACGTTTCTTTTTGTTAAATTATGCTACGCTAAACATGTTGTATTTAAGTACAAAAACACATTTCCGCCATAAGTAGTTATGTATAAGTACATGTATGTATGTAAGTGTTTATTATGAAGTTTCCAAGTCAAGTTATATTTATCAGTAGTATATAAAAAAAAATAAAAAAATTTATGTCTAAATTTTCATATATTATTAAGTAAGAATGTATGGTAACGGCCGGCGCTAGGCGGGTCGTTACAAGAGTTGGTATCAGAGCAGAGGTCCTACCTTTCGGTTTCACAGTTTGCGTGTCTGCGCCACAGCCATTGTAAGTTAAAAATATTTCGTAATTATATTATGTATTTATAGGAATTTGTATAATCTAGATTCGAGGATAATGGATGAAGATAGGGGTGCAGCTTATGCGTTCTTCATGATGTCTCCGCTCGTATTCGATGGGACTAGACGAACCGTGACATTGGCAGCATGGCTTCATGATATGGAGGCTATTTTTCGAATATGTCATATTCCGCCCCATCTACAAGTATAATTGGCATGTCGTTGCCTAGCAGTACATGCTAGGCTATGGTGGAGAACAATAGGAGAACAGGAAGCTTAGGGAGGATCATGGGAAAACTTCCGTAATATTATCACTGCTCGTTTTGGACCTCCACAGGAGGAAAACGTCGACATACACTATCGAGATCCAGATATTTATCGTGACGTGAACCTTGTCCGATATCTTAACTACGTTTATGATTGGCATGCTTATCCAGGAGAGTCGATGGGCCATTACTGTCGAAGATTTCAGGAGGCTATGTTGCCTCATATTCCAGATTTTGGCGATCCAGAGTTTCGAGCACTGCAACTACTCCGGGAAGGACTACCACCTGATGTTAGGGAACATGTCCAAACACCGGCAATAGGAATGACCATGGAGCACATGATTAATGATATCATGGAAGCTGAATTGATAGCTCATATGGTTCAAGCGGATGCTTTAGTGGAAAACAACATCCAAGTGCCAGTCAATAATAATGATGAGGAAGAGCCACCCTTCCAATGGGGTCCAGTATTGCCAGAAGACCCTATTCCGGCGATACCACTTCAGGAGATTCCTCCACAAGAGGATGTTGATGGCATGAATCTTGAAGATATTCCTGACGAGCCCGAACTTCAAGAGGATCCTCACGAAATCATCCTAGATAACGAAGAAGAGGAAGAAGTTAATATGGAGGATGATCCGGAGGAAGTCTTGTTCGATGAGGAAGAATGGGATGTATTCTCCGACGTAACATCAGAATAGATAGTTTAGGTGTAAAATAATATGTATGTATGTGAGAATGTACGAATTATGGATTATGATGAATATAAGATATGTAAATTATAAAGTTAGTAAAAAGTATTATTATGGAATGATGAGATCATGATAGATCTCTAATGTTATGTTTTATGATATGATATGATGTTACGATATGATATGATGATATGATGTGATAATACGATCTATGATATGATCTATGATATGATCAGATATCGTATTATGATATGATGAATAAGTATTGTTCATAAGTATTATTTTTATAATGAGATATGAATGAACGAAAAGATATTCGAAGTATAACAATATCTTTATCGTAATTAAATAAGAAATAGAAGATGTCACGCCCACGTACCCGAGCGAACCCTATTCCGCAAGAACCTGATCTTGCGAACGTGGTAGCTACTTTGCAACGGTAATTGCGGGAACAACAGCAAGAGACGAACCAGCTTCGGGAACAAGTAGCTCAGCTGAATCAAGCACCGCAAAATAACCATGTACCCCCAGCAGCGCCTCAAGTACCAGAGGTTCATCAAGAAATTCCGTTAGCACCCGAAGGACTGCAAAGAAATCCACCTTTGATTAGGGAGGATCTGTTATATGAACGATTTAGGCGAATGAAGGCACCTGAATTTGAAGGAACCACAGATCCAATAGTAGCGGATAATTGGCTGATCGATATCCAAGTAATTTTGGATTTTATGGGACTTACAGAACAGGAGAAAGTTCTTTGTGCCTCTTTTGCACTAAAGAAAGATGCGCGTCACTGGTGGAGGACAGTTCAGATGCGCAGAAACGTGGCCTTAATGAGATGGCAAGATTTCGTAGACGAATTCAGAATAATGTACTACAATCAGGAGATTCTTGCAACTCAACAAGATGAGTTTACCAGTTTTAAGCAAGGGTCTATGTCCGTGATGGAAGCAGTCAAGAAGTTTGAACAACTTGCCCGTTTATGTCCAGAACTGGTACCGAACGAAAGGGAGAAAGTAAGGAGAATGATGAAAATGTTTCGGACAGACATTGCTAAACAAGTTAGTGCTGGAAGTAGCCCTCCAACTCTTGTAGCTGATTGTATAGGTCGAGCTATGAGGGCAGAATACTGGATTAATCAGGATAAGGAAGCGAGGGTTCAAATACTCAAAGCTAAGAAAGAAGAAAAAGCTGTGGAGAAACAGATACAGTCTAGGCAAAATCAGCAACCAAACTTAAAATGCCAGACTAGTAATTCCAACCAAAGTTCCAAGCAGTTTGGAAGGAATAAGAGAAGAGGATATGCTCTGGGCCAGGGCCAACAGAAGAATTACCCTCAGAAGAGGAACAACCGTGGGAATGAGGGTAATAATAACTATCCTGTGTGTACTCAATGCGGAAAGAAACATCCAGGCGTGTGTAGGATGGGAACAAACGCTTGCTACCTATGTGGCAAGGAAGGCCATTATGCGAGGAATTGTACCACCAATAGTCAGAACCAGAACCCTCAGTACCAGAATAGAAATTCGAACCGACAGCTTCAAGCGGTGCAAGCAAAGATCGAAGGCCCTTCGATGGTACAAGAAAGACTTGAAGCTCACGAACCACAGGCTAGGATCTATGCTTACACAAAGGGAGACGCTGAGGCTGGAACTTCTAATGTGGTAACTGGTCAGATCTCTATAGCCGCTTATGATGCATTTGCCCTAATTGATTCTGGTGCCACTCATTCGTTTATATCAATGGAATATGCCCGAAAGCTAGATAGAAATGTAGAAAATATAGGGCAACCTTTTAGAACCTCTCTTCCATCGGGAGATATTTTGTTATCTGATTCCTGGATGCGAAATGTTCCGATAGTTATGTGTGATAGAGAATTATATGTAGACCTGATTGCAATTAAGCTTCAGGATTTTGATGTAATCCTGGGAATGGATTTCTTAGATAAGTACAACGCTAAGATTGATTGTCGAAAGCGTTGTGTTACGTTTAGTCTTTTTGGCGAAGAGGAATTCAACTTTCACGGCCAGTCTAAGAGCTCATCAACCCGGCTTGTTTCGGTAATGAAAGCTTGGAAAATGCTAGCTAATGGATGTCAAGGATACTTAGCTAACATGGTGGACAAGGAACAAGAAAAAGAGCTGCAGCCCGAAGATGTTCCCATTATTAGGGAATATGTAGATGTCTTTCCAAAAGATTTAACTAGACTTCCGCCCGAGCGTGAAATCTCTTTAATTGTTACCAGGAACAGCTCCAATATCGAAAGCACCTTATCGCATGGCCCCAGCTGAGCTTAGGGAACTTCAAGTACAGTTGCAAGAACTGTTGGATAAGGGATTTATTCGTCAAAGCCATTCCCCGTGGGGAGCACCTGTGCTGTTTGTCAAAAAGAAGGATGGAACGTTACGAATGTGCATCGACTATCGCGAGTTGAATAAGATCACGATTAAGAACAAGTACCCTCTCCCGAGAATCGACGATCTCTTTGATCAACTTAGAGGAGCTTTGGTATTCTCGAAGATTGACTTGCGTTCAGGCTACCATCAACTCAGAATCAAGGAAGGAGATATTCCCAAGACGGCGTTTCGAACACGTTATGGACATTACGAGTATTTAGTTATGCCCTTTGGATTAACTAATGCTCCAGCTGCTTTTATGGACCTAATGAATCGGGAATTTAATGATTATTTAGATAAGTTTGTTATCATCAACATTGATGATATTTTGATCTACTCAAGATCCACAAAGGAACATGAGCAGCATCTCAAGATAGTTTTGGAAACCTTAAGACGGAACCAACTGTATGCCAAATTCACAAAATGTGAATTTTGGTTGGAAAAAGTACATTTCTTGGGCCACGTAGTTTCAAAGGAAGGAATTTCCGTTGATTCTGCTAAGATAGAAGCAGTTAATGCATGGTCAGCACCCAAAAATGTTACGGAAATACGAAGCTTTCTTGGTTTGGCCGGATACTACCGACGGTTCGTGGATGGATTCTCGAAGATAGCAGCGCCACTAACAGCTCTTACTAAGAAGGGGAAAAAGTTTGATTGGACACAGAAGTGTGAAGAAAACTTCCAAGAACTCAAGAGGAAGCTTACAAGTGCACCAGTGTTGATAATTCCTGACGTAGATGCAGGAAATTTCGCCATTTATAGTGATGCATCAAAAACTGGACTAGGAGCTGTCCTTATGCAAGGAAGAAATGTAGTTGCCTATGCTTCACGTTAACTGAAGGACCATGAACGGAACTACCCGACGCACGATTTGGAGCTTGCTGCGGTGGTTTTCGCTTTGAAGATTTGGAGACATTACCTGTATGGTAATAGATGTGAGATTTTCACCGACCATCAAAGTCTTAAATACATCTTTACTCAAAAGGAGCTTAATATGAGGCAACGAAGATGGTTTGAACTCGTAAAGGATTATGATTGTGAAATCCTTTACCATCCTGGAAAAGCAAAGAAGGTAGCAGATGCGCTGAACAGGAAATCATTTGGTATGCTCATGTCTCTTGAAATGATGTCCAAACCCCTCCAGAAGGAAATTTCTGATTTCAGATTGGAAATATTAATCGGGAAATTAGCTGCTTTGACTCTTCAGTCTAATCTCCTAGAAACCATTAAGTACTATCAAGGAAAAGATTCCTTTCTCTTAAAGATTCAACTACTTGGTGAAGAAGATAAGGAATTTAAGACGTCTACGAATGGGCTAATTCTCTTCAAAGGAAGGATTTGTGTTCCTAACGTTGAGTTTCTTAGGAAACAGATCATGTCGGAAGCACATGAAACTCCGTACTCAGTTCACCCTGGAGCTACTAAGATGTATAAGGACCTTAAAGAGAACTTTTGGTGGCCGAACATGAAGAGAGAAATTGCTGATTTTGTGTCAAAGTGTCCAACTTGTCAGAAAGTTAAAGCTGAACATCGTCAACCAGGAGGAGATCTTCAAAAGATAGAACTCCCAGAATGGAAATGGGAACAAATCACCATGGATTTCGTAGTTGGATTACCTAGGACCGCAAGTGGAAATGATATGATTTGGGTAATTGTGGATAGATTAACCAAATCAGCCCATTTCATTGCTATTAAAACCACCTTTTCAGTTGAGAAATTAGCTGAAATTTACGTATCTCAGATTGTTAGGTTGCATGGAATTCCAAAATCCATTATTTCAGATCGAGATGGGCGATTTACTTCGCGATTTTGGAAAAGTGTTCACACAGCTATGGGATCAAGGTTAAAATTCAGTACTGCTTTCCACCCTCAGACAGATGGACAATCGGAGCGCACTATCCAAACCTTAGAAGATATGTTGAGATCTTGTGTTTTGGATTTCAAGGGAAATTGGGATCAAAAGTTACCCTTGATCGAATTTTCGTATAATAATAGCTATCACGCTTCTATTGGTATGGCTCCATTTGAAGCGCTATATGGAAGAAAATGTCGATCTCCCATCCATTGGCAAGAAGTTGGACAGAAGCAACTTCAAACTACGGACTTCATCAGAAAAACCTCGGAAGATATCAAGATGATCAAACAACGGCTCGATGTAGCTTTCAGTCGACAGAAGAGTTATGCTGATAAACGTCGAAGACCTTTAGAATTCCAAATTGGAGATTCTGTTTTTCTTAAGATTGCTCCAATGAAGGGAATTATGAGATTTGGTAAGAAAGGAAAGCTCAGTCCAAGATACACAGGTCCGTTTGAAATCCTTGAAAGGATTGGAAAAGTAGCCTACAAGCTTACTTTGCCGCCAGCTTTAGCTTCTATACATAATGTTTTTCACGTTTCAATGTTGAAGAAATACGTACCTGATCCTTCTCATATACTAAGTCAAGAACCGATCGAAGTACAAACGGATTAGACATATGACGAAAGGCCAATACGGATTCTAGATCGGGAAGAAAAGGTTTTAAGAAACAAAACTATTCCAATGGTTAAAGTGTTATGGCAGAATCATAACATTGAAGAAGCAACGTGGGAAGTAGAAGAAGAAATGAGAAAGAACTATCCTAACTTGTAGTGATTTTCGGGGACGAAAATTTTTAAGGAGGGTAGATTGTAATAGCCAACTTGTTTGTAAATTTATAACTTCTTTTGTTAAGAATAAAGTTTGGTTATGCAATCTGTATGATATGTTTTCTAAGGAATTTGTTGAATCTTTTGTTACAAGACTCAATGAATTATTTGTGTAGGTTTATGATCCTTTTGTTAAAAAGGGAAAATTATGATTTATGACTCTATGTTAGTAATTTAAGAAAATCTGATACGTAGTTCAGAAAAGTTTAGGACAATGGTCCAGTTTAATTATACTGTTATCAGTTGAAAACAGTATATGAATATTTATGTTATTATGTTATTATGAACTGCATTTAGGAGATTAAGCCAAACAAGGCCTTTAAGGATGACACCTCTGATGACAAGTGTCATTGTTATGATTGGTCACCTCACAGGGACCAAAATGCAAATATTTTATGTTTAGGGGTCAATTTGTAAATTAAGGAAAGTTCATGATTTTGAAGCTAAAAAGCCTTCTAAGAAAGGATTTAGTAAAAATTTGATGTTTGAAGGCTTAACCATAACCGGCCAAGTCATAGGGACTAAAGTGCAAATATTTTGCCTTTAGGGGCCAATGTGCAATTTTGAAGAAAATTGCAGACTTATCAGTAATTATGTAAATTTTTGAATTAGGGACTTTTTAAGTAAAGTTTCTTAGTTCAATTGAGTCAATGACCCATTTTTAGTTTAGTTAGTTTGGTTAAAAATTAAGAAAGACAAGTTAAGATTGTATTTGAAAATTCTAGCTAGAACCAATCACATTGTTCCATGTGTCACCATAGGAACCGGCCACATCATGGCTTGTTGAGCAAGGGATCTTGTTTTTGAAAAATATTATGCAAATTAGAAGATTTTAAGTGTTATTAAAAGTTTACAAATCATACCCTAAGTTTAGTGAATTAACACTTTAATTTAGTTGGTTGATTTTGTGTTATGGATCAATTAGCAAATTGTCTCACATGGCTTCTTCAAAACCGGCCACATGAGGATGAGACACCCTATGCTTCTAGCTTGGCTAAGTCACACCCCTAGGCTTGCACACCTAGGCACCAAAGGCCGGCCACCACAATGAAACAACACATCATGGTGTAGCCTTGGTGAGTAACATTCCTAGTCTTGCTCACTTGGCAAGCTCATGTTTTGCCTAAGCCACCACCCAAGGGCTGGCCACTACAAGGAAGTGACACTTCATAACCTAGCCTTGGTGAGTAAGAATGCTTAGCTTTACTCACTTGGCAAGCCAAGGCCTTGCTAAGCCAACACCAAGACTGGCCACCCTTAGAGAATGACACCTCATGGACTAGCTAAGGTGAGTAAGCCACTCTAGCTTTGCTCACATGGATAACCAAGGCATTGACACACCCCTTGGCCTAGCCTTGATGAACCAACACTCTAGGTTTCCTAGCCTAGCTCCCTTGGCAAGCCAAGGCTTGCACACCTCACCCTAGGGCCGGCCAACCAAGGGAATGCCACCTCAAAATTTAGCTTTGATGAGCAAGCAACTCTAGCTAAGCTTGCTTGGCAAATTGGGTGATGAATGGCCGGCCAACACATAGGGACTAAGGAGAAATAATTTGGCTTTAAGGACTATTGCATAAAATTACAAAAGATGGAATTCTTGAACTCTTTTAGCCCTTGACACCTCATGCACCTAGGCTAGCTTAGTAAGCTTGCTACCCTTGCTTGTTGGTAAGCAAAGGCATGCACAAATTCCACCTAAGGCCGGCCACACTAAGAGAGGGACACCTCATGGTTCCTAGCCAACATGATTAAGCACCCTAGCTTGGGTTAATTGGCACAAGAAGAACAAGAATGGCCGGCCACCTTTCAAGAAGACAAAACCAAATTGGTTTCTTCTATGGACTAAAGAGCAAATTATTGTACCTTAGGGATTAGTAAGTAAATTTAAGATTTTGTGCTTCATCTATAAATAGGTGAAGGTGCTGTTGTATTATTTGGTTAGCCAACACACACCCACAAACTTGAGCAGCACAAACTCTCCCAATCCTGCCATAGAAGCCGAGCAAAGAAAAGAGAGAAAAGAAAGAAAAAGAAAAATAGAGAAAGGGTTTTCGGTTTAGTGTGAGGGAAATTTTAATTACCCTAATTTAAGAATTTCATCAGTGAAACTTGAGGTAAATATTGTCATCCTCTAGTTCTTCATTAGAAATTTAAGAGAATGATTAGTATGGTTAAACAGGAGTTTAATTTTGTAAGATACATGCACTAGGGTTTTTATGCTTGATTAAAGTCTCTATCTGGACAGTTTTTCTGAAACTAGGTTTTGAGGCCTTTAGAGGCCGAATCTTAAAAAAGTTAAAACTGAAAAGTTGTAGAGAAAGGAAACTTTTCCAAATTAGAAACAGATTTGTGAGAAAAGAACTAAACTTTATGAATTGGTTTTGAACCCGGTTTTCAAAATATTAGAATTCTTACTAAATTTCAAAAAGGAGTTGAAATTTAGGATTTGTAGTTAGCAACTAGAATCATATGTTATTATGATAGGATGATACTCATCCTATGATTTCTTGAAAACAGGAAAGCGACCTGTTTGAGTGAAGAATTTTGATTCAAAACGCAGTAACGGAAAGTACGACTCCGCCTACAGCATAAACGAAAACTGTTTGTTGTATGTTTTCAAGTTATGATGATATAAGTATGATAAAACATTATGGCCTGTATGATATCAAGTTCATGATGTTATGTGAATAAGAAGTATTTATGACATGTATGTATGTACGTTTTTAAGATATGATGAATATTTAAAGTATGAATGACATGTATGTATTCAAGGAACAATGAATGTATGGCATGTATGATTTCAAGTTCATGTTAAGAGAAATATGATGTATGTTTATAGTATGTATGTTCATATAATGAATAATCGGATAGTATGGCATCACGAAGTATGCTCACTAAAGATAAGCTAATTGGTAAAGTATGAAATCCCAGTTACAGTCAAGAAACTGGTTATGAATATGAAACAACATTTCAAGTATGAAATAAGATTAGAACAAGATTCTAAGCATCAATATAAGCAGAATGTTATATCGTATCGACCCGCGTCAGGTCGGGTTTGGCTCATGGTTTGAGTTGGACAGGGCTGGCCGCCCCAACCACTCCATGGCAGCGCGCCACGGTACGTACATTTATGTTAAGTTATGTAAGGGCCCAAAACTATGCTAACTTATGAAAACAGGAATAAAGCATAAATGGTTCATGCATTATGATATCATGATATGTTGCGGATAAATAGTTGTGCTTGCTGAGCGAAAGCTCATGTTTTAAGTTTATGCTGTAGGTAAGCAACCCTGCGGTACTTCATGATACAAGGCAGTGGAGCATGGCAAGGCAAAGCTATGAAACTGTGGGACGGGAATCATTACGTTTCTTTTTGTTAAATTATGCAACGCTAAACATGTTGTATTTAAGTACAAAAACACATTTCCACCATAAGTAGTTATGTATAAGTACATGTATGTATGTAAGGGTTTATTATGAAGTTTCCAAGTCAAGTTATATTTATCAGTAGTATATAAAAAAAAAAAAAAAATTTATGTCTAAATTTTCATATATTATTAAGTAAGAATGTATGGTAACGGCCGGCGCTAGGCGGGTCGTTACAGCCTATTTGCTACCCCCAAACTAAGGCGTCATCAAAATTTTTCCCCGTTTCTAATATTACTCTTATGGGGCAAAAGTTTCACAATCAGGAAACTTAACTTCCATGGTATTGATCCATTCCTTAGAATGAAAAATTCCTTGTTACCATCATACCAAGGTAAAGCGATAGGCTATACGATCTCAAAGCCTATTCATTTCCTTATTGCTATTCTAGCAATCATAACTTAGCTACTACAGTTGCAAGATTAGGCTCTTGTTAAAAAAAAAAAATTTGGTCTGTTCATACGCATGGCGAACCATCTTTTAACTCTAGTTCCTTATTTCCTCACATGTCTTATATCCATTCTTTCCTCCATATCTTATCATGTCCTATCTTGAAAACATCATAACTTATCATGATCTCTTCATATCACATTGTAAGCTTATCCATCCCTGTATTCAACATTTTCCTTATGTGGACAAGAGTTCCCAGCTATGATCATCACGGGATGGAGTTGTCCATTACAAGCACCAGGAGTATCATTCTCCAACATGATCATTGACGAGGGATACTTACTTCACACGTAAGATCTTAACTAATTCTAATCAAAGGAAAAATAAATTAACTCACTTGGGCACTTACAGAAATGATGTGAAGCAACGTGAAGTAGGCTGGCAGGATACCGCTCTGATACCAACTTTGTAACGCCCCAAAATCCACGTAGGACCGACTACGTAAACGTGGGCCGTTGCCATGCTTGCTTAACTTAAACCTTAGTCTTAAATAATTAACCTTACAGAAAATTTCAGAATTTTTTTTTTAAACTTTAAACTTTATTTTAAAATCATAACTTAAATAAACTTGTACTTATGGGTAAACTTCATCAAGCCTACCCATTACTTGTTATGCCGATTATAAGGTCACCATAACCTTTTAAACCGGACCTTGGAATCATCACATACATAACATGGTACATATTTCTTAATCAAATATATACAACTTCATACTTAAAATATTTACGGAAAATCTTGCGTAGTGGTATCCTATACCGCCCTTCACTTGCTGCATCGTCTCCATGGCCCACCAAGTAAAGCTGCAGGCATCTTACTTTTACCTACAGTATGGAATATACTGATGAGCTTTCGCCCAGCAAGTACAAACATAATCTCACAAAACCTCTTAAAACATCAGGTAATTTATGCATGATCCATTTATGATCGGTTTGAATGTCTTGTGCTTCATTATGGACTTAATCTTGAACTTATTATCTTGTCTTAACATATGGGCCCATAGTGTACGTACCAAAAGCGCGCAGCCTCCAGACAAAGTTAGGGTTTGCAAGGCCCTAAACAGTTCTGGCAATCATAAACTTGACCCTCACGCATCAACGAGAGGTTAATAATCATAACTTGTCTTGAACATGTATCCTCCTCGATCACGGGAGGGTGGTATGACACCTTGTTTATATTTTCTTACCATGTGATTTAACATTAGTGAACATGCCTCATGATGTACTATTTTCTTACCATGTCTTGAAAACATGGCATTCTTGAAAATATGGCATACTTGAAAACATGGCATTCTTGAAAACATAGCATACTTGAAAACATATGATATATTGGAAAATAGTGTACTATTTTCCATACTGTAGGTGGGGTTTGTACTTACCTGTTATGTTATACTCTGGGTTTCGTTGTATCAACTCAGGTCGCAACTGCATGTTACTTCCTGCTATTAAAAGAACATAGGATAAGGATCCTATAAAATGTTGGTGACCTATCCAACACTCATACACAATCTTAGTTATATGTCCCCCAATTATACACATGATAACTTATTGGGTTACATAGGGTAACCCTTGAGGTGGTCAAACTTAGTCAACCAAAGTCAACATTCTATGGGTTAAACTTGGGCTTTTGGGCCAAGCCTAGTAACTTAGGTATCCTTCCCGATTACTATTCGTCATTGTCTTGTTACTAAACTTCGGCTTTTAAAATCCAATTTGAAAAATTTGGCCAAAAATCTTTTGTTTAACTTAAAAATTCCTGGTTTTCAAAGTAGGACTTTATAAAAATCATTAAGGGCTGAAAACTGCCATTGGAACAGTTTTCATAGTCAAAACATTGGTGTTGGTGTAAAAATACAGTTTTCCTGTATTATTTTAGAAAATCCTGTGCAGGAATTTCCTGTTTCCTGCACAGTTTTTAGAAATCCATTTCTATTTAAAAATCTGTTTTGAATTAGAAAAAGTTGTCTTCACGAAAGTTTTAGCTTTCGAAAAACCCTACAACTTTTACGTTTTGCAGAAAACCCAGTTCTGTTCTAAACTTAATCATTTTTGAGGTTGAAACCTATTGGCCGTGCACACTGGGTCTGGCCTGGCCAGGAATTCTCGGTCTCGGATTTTTGTAAAAACGAAGGCCTTTGGAGCCTTATTTTTAAAAATTGTTCATGGTGTCCACTTGAAAAATCCCTTCTCTACAACTTTCATGTTTTACGTTTTGCCTAATTCGGCCTCTAAGGGCCTCAAAATCATCTTTCCAGAAAACTGGCCAGTTTTACCCGAAAACTGGCAGTTTTATTCTTAACTTGGTTTTACGTCTTAATACGCACCCTACCTCAACCGTCCACATCGGGAGCCTAATATCAGTCATGCAGCGGTTTCTGATGTTCCATACCATCGTCACATAAACATACATCAACAATCATGGCATCAAACACTTAGCATGCATAATCAAGCACAAACTTAAACATACTTGGGGACATATAACCTTAGCATGCATCAAACATATAAACCTTAATTTCATGCAACCAAAGCATAAAATCATGCATGACTTAGTAAATAAAACCACCTAAACCATAAATTCAAGCACCAACCTAAAAATTCTAAACTAAGGTATGAAAATTAAATTGAGCTTATGCTCTTACATCCAATGCTTGAAATACACTTAAATTTTTCAAATCGAAGCTCAATTTAAAAGCTTAGGGTCAAAGGGTTTACCTCTAGGGTTTGGAATTTGGTTCTCAAGCTTGGATCCCAAAATTTTTCCCTTTTCCTTGGCTGCCACCACAACCGGTTTCCCCCTCCAATGGGTTCCAAAAATTCAGCCACCCTTGGCTTGTTTTCACCACAAATCCGGTCACCCTTGGACCTTCCTTTCCTTACTTTTTCTTTCCTTTTTCTCCTCCCCCCCCCCCAACCGGCCTTCTATCCTCCGATGGGTACCAAAATTTTCAAAACTTTTGCTTGGGTTTCTTGGTGAAAACCGACCACTCCTACACCAATTCCCTTGCTCTACTTTTTTTTTTCTCTCTTGGCTTAAGTTCGGTTTTGGAGAGGAAAAGTGTGAGAGAAAATTTTGCAAGAGTTTGGCTAGATTCCTCTATTTTTCCACTAAAAATCTGCCCCCCCTCACCTCTATTTATAGGCTTTTTGAACTTTTCAAAATTACCAAAAAGTCCTTGAACTAGGATTTAATTATTTTTCTAAAATTGTATTTTGGTCCTTGAAGCAAAAATATTTGCTAATTAGTCCCTACATATGGTGGCCGGCCATTTGCTTCCTTGGTGCACAAGTTTTGCTTACCTCATCGTGATGACATCATGCTTACATCACCTTGAAGACATCATGATGACATCACCTTGATGACATCATCTTGATGACATCATGCTTACATCATCGTTACTAACTTTTCCAAAAATTGCACTTTTGCCCCTAAAGATAAAATATTTGTAATTTTGTCCCTGCGGGTGATCGGCTAAGGTAGAGCCACTTGACTTCCAATTCATGCATAATTATCCTCTTGATTCCAAGAATCCCTTAATATAATTATACAATCCATTTCCTTACTAACTTTGATAATATCAATACTGTTTTGTCCTAAAACAGTATTATCATACTGAATTGTAGTCCAAAATCCATCTGCATAAAATTGGACTACGTATAAATTTTTCTTGGGACTTGAAACCATTTAGCCCATATTGCTCCAAATGTTGTGCTTGATTTTTCTAGGGTGGTCTCATAGCTTATTCTTGTTTATTCGTTCGTAAAGACGGTTTCCGCAGTATAATTTCCATACTGATTATCCTATTGCTGTATAGTTATATCTTTGACCGTTCTTAGTCAATCCTTTGACTTTTTGGTCAACTTTGACTTTCTTGGTCAAACTTTGACGAACATGAAATTATGAAATTTCGTCATGCTGTTTTCCTTGAAACGCCTTTTACTTGGCTAAGTAATCTTTTGTTGAGTCTCATAGCTAGTTAATCGAGAACTCAAACCTATACTGTTATTCCACTCCGATCATGATTCAGACTTAGGTTTTCCTTGTTTCAAAGGAAATCTAAAGTCATCAAAATTTCGGGTATTACATGTAATGATTCCAAGGTCCGGTTTAAAAGGTTATGGGGACCTTATAATCGGCATAACAAGTAATGGGTAGGCATGATGAAGTTTACCCATAAGTACAAGTTTATTTAAGTTATGATTTTAAAATAAAGTTTAAAGTTAAAAAAAAAAAAAGAAAAAAATATTTCTGAAATTTTCTGTAAGGTTAATTATTTAAGACTAAGGTTTAAGTTAAGCAAGCATGGTAATGGCCCACGTTTACGTAGTCGGTCCTACGTAGATTTTGGGGCGTTACACTATGGGCCCACATGTTAAGACAAGATAATAAGTTCACGATTAAGTCCATAATGAAGCACAAGACATTCAAACCGATCATAAATAGATCATGCATAAATTACCGGATGTTTTAAAAGGTTTTGTGAGATTATGTTTGTACTTGCTGGGCGAAAGCTCATCAGTATATTCCATACTGTAGGTAAAAGTAAGATGCCTGCAGCTTTACTTGGTGGGCCATGGAGACGATGCAGCAAGTGAAGGGCGGTATGGGATACTACTACGCAAGATTTTCTGCAAATATTTTAAGTATGAAGTTGTATATGTATGATTAAGAAATATGTACCATGTTATGTATGTGATGATTCCAAGGTCCGGTTTAAAAGGATATGGTGACCTTATAATCGGCATAACAAGTAATGGGTAGGCATGATGAAGTTTACTCATAAGTACAAGTTTATTTAAGTTATGATTTTAAAATAAAGTTTAAAGTTTAAAAAAAAAAAATTTCTGAAATTTTCTATAAGGTTAATTATTTAATACTAAGGTTTAAGTTAAGCAAGCATGGTAACGGCCCACGTTTACGTAGTCAATCCTACGTGGATTTTGGGGCGTTACAAAAGTTGGTATCAGAGCGGTATCCTGCCAACCTACTTCACTTCGCTTCACATAGTTTCTACAAGTACCCTAGTAAGTTAATTTATTTTCCTTTGATTAGAATTAGTTAAGATCTTACGTGTGAAGTAAGTATCCCTCGTCAATGATCATGTTGGAGAATGATACTGCTGGTGCTTGTAAAGGACTACTCCATCCCGTTATGATCATAGCTGGAAACTCTTGTCCAAATAAGGAAAATGTTGAATACAGGGATGGATAAGCTTATAATGTGATATGAAGAAATCATGATAAGTTATGATGTTTTCAAGATAGGACATGATAAGATATGGAGGAAAGAATGAATATACGACATGTGAGGAAATAAGGAACTAGAGTTAAAAGATGGTTTGCCATGTGTATGAACAGACCAAATTTTTTTTTACAAGAGCCTAATCTTGCAACTTTAGTAGCTAAGTTATGATTGCTAGAATAGCAATAAGGAAATGAATAGGCTTCGAGATCGTATAGCCTATCGCTTTACCTTAGTATGATGGTAACAAGGAATTTTTCATTCTAAGGAATGGATCAATACCATGGAAGTTAAGTTTCCTGATTGTGAAACTTTTGCCCCATAAGAATAATATTAGAAACGGGAAAAAATTTTGATGACGCCTTAGTTTGGGGGTAGCAAATAGGCAATATGCCAATATAAGTTGGATGCTACTGCTACCAACAACAATTTATCAGGCTATGATAATAATGATAACCAGGAGATTTGATGATAAGTTAATGAGGTTAAGGTCAATAGCACCAACCTTGAAGTCGACACATAGTGGTTGATTAAGGTCGACTATATATAATCATTTAAGTGATGGAAATCATGAAATGATGATTGGGAGTTTTAGATATCCCTTAGAACTATGATTATGCCTTTTTGCTATAAAGGAAATGTTAAAGGCACAAGAGAAGTTTCTACTAGCTAACAAGTAGCTAGTTGATACAAGGATACCTTTCATTGCATCACTCGAACAGTAATATGTTTTCAATACTACTATTTAGTATTGTTTTCCATGATTCACTTTGAAAAAGATTCCAAGAAATTATTTTTATGTATGGTGCTTGATCTTATGCTTATTAGAACCAACTCATGTTATGCTATGTAAGGGCCAATCCTTGAGGAAGAAAAAAATTTCCAAGAAAGAGGCCATCATGTTATGTAAAAGGCCAGAAAACCTTGAGGAACAGAGTTCCAAGAAAGGGGCCACTATGAAAAGTAAAGGGTTCTAATAGCATGAGATTAACATCGCACTAGAGGGTCCTCAACTTTTTCAAAATTAAAGAAAAATATCTTAAATATAATATATTCGCTGAGCTCTCAACTAAAGTTAAAGAAAAGTATAATATGATATGCTTTTCAAATATGGCAAGTTATATGATATACTTGCTAAAAGATTTTATGTAGACAGTTCTTGTGATACAGTATGAAAGGAAAATATGCAGTATGAAAGTTATGAAAGTATGAAAGTATGCATGATGAAAGTATGAATATATGAAAGTATGATGTAAGTATGAAAGTTATGAAAGTATGAAAGCACGAAAGTATGAGGATATGAAGGTATGAATTATGAGGATATAGAAAGAAGATTATGGTTCTATATAAAAGACATGATTCCACTAAGATATTAAAATGGGAACGTGAACAAGTTATTCAATCCATAGTAACTTGTTAAGGATTGATAGTGGATTGAAGAAAAGCCACTTAGGATTATACGAATTTTCGAGGACGAAAATCTTTTAAGGAGGGTAGAATGTTATACCCGAAATTTTGATGACTTTAGATTTCCTTTGAAACAAGGAAAACCTAAGTCTGAATCATGATCGGAGTGGAATAACAGTATAGGTTTGAGTTCTCGATTAACTAGCTATGAGACTCAACAAAAGATTACTTAGCCAAGTAAGAGGCGTTTTAAGGAAAACAGCATGACGAAATTTCATAATTTCATGTTGGTCAAAGTTTGACCAAGAAAGTCAAAGTTGACCAAAAAGTCAAAGGATTGACTAAGAACGGTCAAAGGTATGACTATACAGCAATAGGATAATCAGTATGGGAATTATACTGCGAAAACCATCTTTATGGATAAGATAGTATAATTAAGATTTAAAACCACCATAAAAAAATCAAGCACCTAAAATAGGGTATTAAGGGCCAAATAGCTTTAAATAAAAAGAAAAATTTTTAGACAGTCCAACTATACGCAGATAAATTTTGGACTGCAGTTCAGTATAACAGTACTAAATTGTACTGTGTATTAGCGAACACAGTATTGGAAATATCTGTGTTAGCTTAAAAATAGACTGCATATTAAGGAACAAGCCAAACAAGGCCTTATGATGACATCACCCAAGCTTGGAATTATGACATCATTTATGAATTAAAGAAAAGGAAACTTTGGAAAGAAATCCAATCCTAGCCACCTTGCACCCTAAATGGCCGGCCACTTGGAGGGCTATTTAGCAAATTTTTGTGCAATTATTTTTGCTTCAAGGGTTTTTAAGCAAATTTTGGATTAAAAATAAATCCAAAACTAAATTAATTTCTACATATAAATACCCAAGAGGGCGGGGGGGGGGGGGGGGGGGGCGGATTTTTGACCAAAATTGGGAAATTTTAGCCAAACTCTTGCAAAATTTTCTCTCACACTCTTCCTCTCCAAAACCGAACTTAAGCCAAGAGAGAAAAAAAAAACATAAAACCCTAGAGCAAGCTAGTAGGGTGGTCGGATTTTGTTGAACCACAAGCCAAAGGTTGAAAAATTTTTAGTACCCCATTAGAACTAGGAGGCCGGTTGTGGGGGAGGAGAACAGGGAAAAAAAAAGTGAGGAAAAAGACTTGATAAGGTGACCGGATTTGTGGTAGAGCACAAGCCAAGGGTGGCTGACTTTTTGGAACCCATTGGAGGGGAAAACCGGTTGTGGTGGTAGCCAAGGAAAAATGGAAAAAGTTTTAGGATCCAAGCTTGAGAACCCAATTCCAAACCCTAGAGGTAAACCTTCAAACCCTAAGCTTTTAAATTGAGCTTCAATTTGGGAAATTTAAGTGTATTTCACGCATTGGATGTAAGAGCATAAACTCAATTTAATTTGTATACCCTAGTTTAGAATTTTTAGGTTGGTGCTTGAATTTATGGTTTCGGTGGTTTTATTTACTAAGTCATGCATGATTTTATGCTTTGGTTGCAGGAAATTAAGGTTTATATGTTTGATGCATGCTAAGGTTATATGTCCCCAAGTATATTTAAGTTTGTGCTTGATTATGCATGCTAAGTGTTTGTGATATGTCCCAAGACGTTTGAATGATGCATGGATGTATGTTTTACGTTAGAAAGCACTGCATGACTGATATTAGGCTCCCGCTGTGGGCGGTTGAGGTAGTGTGTGCGTAATAGGACGTAAAACGAACTTAAGAACAAAACTGCCAGTTTCGGGTAAAACTGGCTAGTTTTCTGGAAAGTCAATTTTGAGGCCCTTAGAGGCCGAATTTGGAAAAAGTTAAAACTACAAAGTTGTAGAGAAAGGCTTTTTCTAGTGGACTACATAGACAGTTTTTAAAAATAAGGCTCCAAAGGTCTTCATTTTTATAAAAACCCGAGCCTGACTGTGCCGAGGACTTATGCACGGCCAGGTGAGTTCAATAGGGAATAAGAGTACGTTAGATTCCGAACTGGGTTTTCTGCAAAACGTTAAAGTTGTAGGTCTTTTCGAAAGCTAAAACTTTTGTGAAGACAACTTTTTCTAATTCAAACCAGATTTTTAAATAGAAATGGATTTCTAAAAACTGTGCAGGAAACAGGAAATGACATACTTGAAAACATACCATACTTGAAAACATAGCATACTTGAAAACATGGCATTCTTGAAAATATGGCATTTTGGAAAACATGGCATTCTTGAAAACATGACATACTTGAAAACATGGCATACATAACACACATGAAAACATATCATATATTGAAAAATAGTTTACTATTTTCCATACTGTAGGTGAGGTTTGTACTTACCTGTTATGCTATACCCTGGGTTTCGTTGTTCCAACTCAGGTCACAACTGCATGTTACTTCCTGCTATTAAAAGAACATAGGATAAGGATCCTATAAAATGTTGGTGACCTATCCAATATTCATACACAATCTTAGTTATATGTCCCCCAATTATACACATGATAACTTATTGGTTACATAGGGTAACCCTTGAGGTGGTCAAACTTAGTCAACCAAAGTCAACATTCTATAGGTCAAACTTGGGCTTTTGGTCCAAGCCTAGTAACTCGGGTATCCTTCCCTATTACTATCCGTCATTTTCTTGTTACTAAACTTTGGCTTTTAAAATCCAATTTGTAAAATTTGACCAAAAATCTTTTGTTTAACTTAAAAATTCGTGGTTTTCAAAGTGGGACTTTATAAAAATCATTAAGGGCTGAAAACTACCATTGGAACAGTTTTCATAGTCAAAACATTGGTGTTGGTGCAAAAATACAGTTTTCCTGTATTGTTTTAGAAAATCCTGTGCTATTCTCCGTGGGGAGCGTCAGTTTTGTTCATCAAAAAGAAAGATGGATCACTGCGGATGTGCATCAACTATCGCGAGTTGAATAAGATTACGATTAAGAATAAACACCCTCTCCCTAGAATTGATGATGTTTTTGATCAACTCAGAGGAGCCGTAGTATTCTCTAAGATTGACTTGCGATCGGGATATCATCAGCTTCGAATCAAGGAGGTAGATATTTCTAAGACGGCATTTCGAACACGCTATGGGCATTATGAGTTTTTTGTCATGCCATTTGGACTAACCAATGCACTAGCTGCCTTTATGGATCTTATGAACCGTGTGTTCAAAGAGTATCTAGATAAGTTTGTTATCGTCTTCATCGACGATATTTTGATCTACTAAAAGTCCATGAAGGAACATGAGCAGCATTTAAGGACAATTTTGGAGACGTTAAGACGGAATCAGCTCTATGGCAAGTTCACAAAATGTGAATTTTGGTTCGAAAAAGTGCACTTCTTGGGTCACGTGGTTCTAAAGGAAGGAATTTCCGTAGATCCTGCTAAGATAGAAGCTGTTAGTACCTGGCCAGTACCCAAAAGCATTACGAAGTAACAAAGCTTTCTAGGTTTGGTCGGTTATTACCGACGCTTCGTTGAAGGATTCTCCAACATTGCGGCACCACTCACAGTCCTCACTAAGAAAGGGAGAAAGTTCGAATGGACACAGAAGTATGAAGAAAACTTTCAAGAACTTAAGAGGAAGCTTACTAGTACACCGGTATTAGTTATTCCTGACGTTGATGCAGGAAACTTCGTTATTTATAGCGACGCTTCTAAAACCAGACTAGGGGCTGTCCTAACGTAAAATGGAAATGTGGTTGCCTATGCCTCCTGTCAATTAAAGGATCACGATTGGAAGTACCCTACGCACGATTTGGAGCTTACAATGGTGGTTTTCGCGTTGAAGATTTGAAGATACTACTTGTAATGAAATAGATGTGAGATTTTTAACGATCATCAAAGTCTCAAATACATCTTTACACAAAAAGAGCTCAATATGAGGCAGCGTAGATGGCTAGAGCTCATAAAAGATTATGATTACGAGATCCTCTATCACCCTGGAAAAGCAAACAGGGTAGCGGATGCTTTAAGTAGGAAATCATTTGGCACGCTAATGTCCATTGAAATATTGCCCAAGCCGCTTCAAAAGGAGATTTCTAATTTTAATATGTAGATTTTAACTGGGAAATTGGCTGTCCTGACTCTTCAGTCTGATCTCTTGGAATCCATTAAGTTTCATCAAGGAAAAGATTCCTTTTTATTAAAGGAGCAAATTTTTGGTGGAAAGAATAAGGAATTTAAGACTTCTATGAATGGGCTAATCTGTTTCAAAGGAAGGATTTGTGTTCCTAACTTTGAATTTCTTAAGGAACAGATCATGTATGATGCATATGAGACGCCCTATTCAGTACATCCTGGAGCTTCTAAGATGTACAAGGATCTCAAAGAAAACTATTGGTGGCCAAACATGAAGAACGAAATTGTTGACTTTGTGTCAAAATGCCTAACTTGTCAAAAAGTTAAGGCTGAACACCGGTAACCTAGCGGAGATCTTCAGAAAATTGAGATCCCAGAGTGGAAATGGGAACAAACTACTATGGATTTTGTAGTCGGATTACCTAGAACCGTAAGTGGTAATGACATGTTTTGGGTGATAGTGGATAGATTAACCAAAGCAGCCCACTTCATTGCCATTAAAGCTACTTTTTCAGTCGAAAAGTTGGCTGAAACTTGCATATCCCAGATTGTAAGGCTGTATAGAGTGCCGAGATCTATTATTTCGGATCGGGATAGGCGTTTCACCCTCGATTTTGGAAGAGTGTCCACACAGCTATGGGATCAAAGTTGAAATTTAGTACAGCTTTTCACCCTTAGACTGATGGATAATCAGAACGAACTATCCAGACACTGGAAGATATGTTAAGGTCATGTGTCATGGATTTCAAATGAAGCTGGGAGATCGAATTCTCTTACAATAATAGTTATCACGCCTCAATTGGTATGGCCCCATTTGAAGAGTTATATGGAAGAAAATGTCGATCCCCTATTCATTGGCAAGAAGTTCGGCATAAGCAATTTCAAACTACGAATTTCGTTAGAAAAACCTCAGAAGATATTAAGGTGATCAAACAAAGGCTCGATGTAGTTTTCAGTCACCAGAAAAGTTATGCTGATAAACGTCGAAGACCTTTAGAATTCCAAGTTGGAGATTCTGTTTTCCTTAAGATCGCTCCGATGAAAGGAATTATGAGGTTTGGTAAAAAAGGGAAACTTAGTCCGAGGTATACAGAACCATTTGAAATCCTCGAAAGGATTGGAAAGGTAGCTTATAAATTAGCTTTGCCACTAGCATTAGCCTCTGTACATAATGTTTTCCATGTCTCGATGTTGAAAAAGTATGTACATGATCCTTCCCATGTACTAAGTCAAGAATCGATTGAAGTGCAAACGGATTTGACATATGAGGAAAAGCCAATCCGGATTCTGGACCGAGAAGAAAAGGTTCTTAGGAACAAAACGATTCCGATGGTTAAAGTGTTATGACAGAATCATAACATTGAAGAAGCAACGTGGGAAGTAGAAGAAGATATGAGGAAGAACTATCTCGACTTATTGTAATTTTCGAGGGCGAAAATTTTTAAGGGGGTAGATTGTAACAACAAGTCTTTTTACAATTCATAATTTCCTTTTTAAGGAAATAAAGTTCATAATATGTATGTTGATGTGAGCTACTTGATATAATTTATTAGAATGCTATTGAGTTCTTATGGTACTATAAGACTCGATAATGGCCAATCTATATAAGACCTTTTGTTGAAAAAGGTGAGATTAGGGTTTATAATTTTATGTTGATCATGTTTGTTCAAGACAGAATTTCAAGTATGAAAGCTAGTATGGATAATTATACTATGAAATCCATCGTTAAGTATGAATAATCAAGAATAGGGTATGAGACCACTGTAGGAAAAATCATCAAGCACGATATTTCGAGTAACTTTTAAGAAAAATCGAAATGTGGTCCAGTTAATAGAAATTTGGACTGCATTAAGAAAGGGAGTCGAAACGGAGTTTAAGGGTTCGAGATTTCATCCTATGATAAAAATGGACGAATGTTGAAAAATTTCTTGGCCACTAAGCACTTCCTGTTGGAAAAATCAGTTCAGATATCAGAATTACGGCGCAGCAAAAGTTTTAAAATTTTTTATGCCGATTCAGAAAAGATGCTCATGATGCATATAACAATAAATTAAATTCATGATCAATCGTACCTTATTTCTTGGATTCCGGAATTACTAGAGCGTTTGACCAACGTGTCTTCTCTATTATTCTCGAAGTGTGTGTGGGCACACGTTCTATGAATCCAAGCGACCGGTAATGCTTTCCAAAGTCTAGATCCCTCCTTCTCAATTCCGATGTTCCTCGTTGAGAATATGATCCAGCTTCTTTCTTCAAAACTACAAAACAGGAACCGGTTAATCTCTTATGAAAATTATCACTCGGTTTAACCTTCCTCATAGTTTTGATTCAATGGAATTTTCTCTCTTTTTCTCTCTGACAAGATAGCCGAATTTTTTGATGTGGAAGAAACCTAAATTGTTTTTCCTCTCACTCCTAAAAAATGTTTTCCCTTTTAGTGTGAATCACCAAAATTTATTTTTCAAGAATTCCTAGCCTTTATATAGAAGTCCAATCATTTTCCAAATTTATCTCCTTCTTGAAAAATAATTAATAATTATTTGTCCGGATAAATTTTGAACCAAAAGATCATACAACTTTAGGGCTAGATTCATTGGACCTAAAAAACGTTTTTCCAAAGGGAGTTATATCCCTTAAAAATTTGGTTACTATGAGGAATAAAGATTAATTGGTGGTTCAAATTTTAAATCAAGAATCTAGATTAGTCAAAAGATCCTAGTCCTATCTAGATTCAAATTTCTTTTAAACCTTTTCGAATTTAAATAAGATTCACTTATTTGTATAAATATTTTCCACAAACATTATTATTAATTAATTTAAATCAATGGAATATTTCAAATTTTCTTTCCTCATAAAAACCATGCACTTCTTTTAATTAGGAAAGAAAAATTCATGAAATAATCTCCATTATTTAAATCAATTAATAATTTAATGTTATGAATATATTTGAATAGTTTTGAAACAAAATTTTCTTCTCTCCACTCAATTAAAAACCGTGCACCTATTTTACTTAGGAGAGAAGAATTTTGTTTTCTAAAATTAAATAATTCAAACACAATCTTATTTACAAAATTCAAATTAACCAATCACAAGTTGACAAATCATCTGTCTACAAATTTTACGTGTCCAATCCCTTCTGGATTGCATGTTAGAGAGTACTATGTCTTAATAGACATTATTAAATTCCATTTAAATTTACCGATCTCATTAGGAACAAATCCCGAGATGCTATATGGAACTATATGAGCTAATAGAGGGACCCGATGGAAATATATAAAAAGGCTCCTATAATTATGAAAAATTAATCCCAGATTAATTATTCATCAATTATCAACTTCAAAACTATTCCACTAAAAGTTTGAAGCTGAACTCCCGTTTACATACCGTATTACGAAAGCTCTCTTACGTAGTGTTTCTTCCATGATTTATTCATCGCTTGCTTAATCCCCAAATGTTATCCATGATTGAATTAAGGACTTTTTCCGTTTTACCTTTTCAATCATTTTAACTTAAAGTTCCATTATTCTCTATTGAAAGAATCACCAATTGTAAAACCATACAATTGATAAACCACTAGAGAACACAAAGTAAACCGATGGCCAAGATCTTGTTATATTATCTTTTAACCCCCGAATAATGCCTTTAAGTAGATAACATTTACTATCGTTAAGATAGCTATGGATTCTATATCTATGAATCTTGTTTTCTCCATCCATAAGTCATGCATCCAAAACACAAGTATATTGACCATGAATTAACAGTGTCTCACCTGTAGTGCATTAAAGTACATAAGTCATGGATACGAATTCAAGTAATCATTTAAGAATTAAGATTAATACAGGATGATAATCAAAGCATCATTCATTCTTATAAACGGAATTATTAAACCGAATCAATTCACACTTTAGGTGCAGTCCAATGTCATACCTCAAAACTGGTATACATTAAAGTTTCTACTCGGAACCTATCCGATGGTCAAGACAAACTATCCCTCCAAGGAAGTAGACAACCTTTACAATCTTATCATGAATAAGATCCCCAAATCTTATTCCGTCGATTGCGGACTATTTATTTAGACTGTTATCAAATTACCACGTCTTCTATGTATACCCCGTATACATATGGTAATCCGATATATTACCAACAGCCAATGAGTATTTTATATATGCTCAAAATAACCATACAATCAACAAATGAAAGTAAATAGGACACAACTTATTAAACATGAATAACCTTTTCTTATTAATATCAAAATGTCATATTTACAAAAAATCCCTAATATTGATTTTCTATTAGGGCACATTTAGATCCCAATAATCTCCCACTTGCCCTAAGCGAGTAAATGTGACATATTACGCATACCCATGCTTTCAACGTGCTCTTCGAATCTTCTGGCCACCAAAGTCTTCGTGAACGGGTCAGCTAGATTGTCCTCTGATACGATTTTGCAAACCGTCACATTTCCACTCTCAACAAAGCCTCTGATGATGTGATATTTTCTGTCAATGTGCTTACTCCTCTTATGATGCCTAGGATCCTTGGTAGTAGTTACTGCTGCACTGTTGTCATAGTAGAGCACCATAGCTTTATCTATACCAAGAAGAACCTCAAGGTCACCAAGGAACCTGCGGAGCCATACCACTTCATTTAATACCTCACTGGCTGCCACATACTCGACTTTTATGGTCGAGTTAGCAATGCAAGATTGCTTAATACTCCTCCACACAACGGCACCACCTCTAAGGGTAAAAACAGATCCTGAAGTCGATTTCCTTAAATCCTGATCTGATTGAAAATCAGAATCTGTGTATCCTCTAGGAACAAGGTCCTGACCGGAATACACTAGCATATAGTCCCTCGTTTTCCATAGATACTTGAGTATATGCTTGATCGCAGCCCAATGGTTTGGCCCCGGATTCGACTGATATCAATTTACCATACCAACTACAAAACAAATATCAGACCTAGTGTATAACATAGCGTACATAAGACTACCTACCGCTGATGCATAAGGTACATTTTTCATACGCTCCCTTTCTTTCAATGTCTTGGGACAGTCATCTCTAGAAAGCTTGATTTCCATTCTGAAAGGTTGGGCACCTTTCTTGGAATCCTTCATAGAAAACTTCTCAACTACTTTATCAATGTATGAAGCTTGAGAGAGTGCTATCGTTTTGTTCTTTCTATCTCTAAAGAGTTGAATATCAAGAACATAACTAGCCTTTCCTAAGTCCTTCATGTCAAACTGTTTGGCTAACCAAACTTTGGCAGATGATAATGTTGCCATATCGTTTCTAATAAGCAATATATCATCTACATAAAGTACAAGGAAAATCACTTTCTCGTTCTTGATACATTTATAAACACATGGTTCATCAATGTTTTGTTCAAATCCATAGGTTTTGATTGCTTGATCAAACCTAATATTCCAAGAACGAGATGCTTACTTTAATCCATAAATGGATTTAAGCAACTTGCATACCTTGTCTTCTTGGCCTTTTGCCTTGACCCGTCTGGTTGTATTATATAGATATCTTCTTCAAGAGAGCCATTCAAGAAAGCTGTCTTGACATCCATTTGCCAGATCTCATAATCAAGAGCAGCTGCAATGGATAAAAGAATGCGGATTGACTTGAGCATAAACGGTTCATGCTTTATGTTTTATGAAATGTTTTACGGATTAATAAGTTGTACTTGCTGAGCGAAAGCTCATAATGTATTTCTATGTTATAGGTAAGCATGTAAGTGTTAATATTTGATGCAAGACAGTGGAGCGAGGCAGAGCTAACTGTGAAATAGTGGAATAGAGACTGCTACGCTTTTTGTTATTTTAAAGTTGTTAAAATATGTTGTTTTTAAGTTAATGCTACAGTACTGATAAATGTAAGTAAATGAAAGTATGGGTATATATATATATATATATATATATATATAAATATAAGTTTATTAGAGATAGACTCTATTTTCAAGACGTGTGTTTTAAAAAAAAAAAATTTTAGTCCTCATTTTTACATGTCATGTTATTATGTTAAGTAAGTATGGTAACAGCCTACGTAAGGCGGGTCATTACAAAAGAAACCCAAATTGTTTTTCCTCTCACTCCAAAAAAAACATGTTTTCCCTTTTAGTGTGAATCACCAAAATTAGTTTTTCAAGAATTCCTAGCCTTTATATAGAAGTCCAATCCTTTTCAAAATTTATCTCTGTAGATATCGTGATTCTACAGTCAAAATTTAACAGAATAGTTAGTAAGGAGAACATAATAATCGACTATATGGGCCCTTGAACATCGTAGTGAAACTTATAAAGCAACATAAGAACATAAATATTTATGTCAGTAAATGAATTTGAAACAGATAAATAAATCAGAAAAATGGACAGAAAATCAATCGACACCAAGATATAAAGAGGTTCGCCCAACGATGTGCTACTTCCTCTGTGAGTGAATGATTTCACTGTATTTGAATACTTGTAAGTACAAGAATATGTTTTTGGGAGTATTTCGGCAGAGTAACAATATATCAGTTTCAAACTAAGAAGAGAAGATTTCAAAGTTTTTCGATCCTGTCTGAAGGGGGGTCTTCCTATATTTATAGAGGAAATCCTATGGGTTTGAACCTATAACCGCTGATGACAGTTTCAGATATTATCCTAAGGAACATGTGTAAGCGTGCCATTGGTAATCTAGATTAAACGGTGTCCAGAGTGAACCTTAATCTTAGATAAGGGACTTAGCGGTTACTGATGTGATGTCATTGTTCACATTGGGTTCGACGATTATGGGAGATATATCCTATTATCTTCGTCGAACACGAGCGATGAACGATAGTTAGAATACAAGCCTTTGTCCTTGTAATCTGTCGTTCGTGGATTATATAAAGATCATGTTCGATCTATTGGTTCGATGTTCGAGTATGAATGACGCAAGTCACAAACGAATTAGAATCGTAAATTGGGTTCGGCCCACATTATACGAGCGATCATCGTTCGAGAATGAACTAAGTAATGGATTGCGTCTGGCCCAATTGTATGATCGATTGTTACCCATGATAAAGCAATATCATAAGTTGGGTCCGGTCCAAAAGTAGAGAGTTCATCATTCGTTAGACAAACTGTTGGAAACTAACGTCGTAAAGGGAAGACAAAGTCTAACCCCAATAGATAGCCTCCTACTCTATTGAGCGATGGATCCTCGATAGAGTGTTTGATCGTTAGCGAGAAAATCGCATCAGTCGTGGTCACATCAGATCAGGGAAATCTGAACAGACTGACGAATCAATCGATGGAAAATCTCGAGCTCAGTGAGAAATGTTATCTGTATACACGTGGCATGCATTGAATGGGTATTTTGAAACGGCATTATTATTTTCTGTTGGAATTCATACCGTTGTGACGTATGAAATAACAGCTGGTGTACGCGAGATTTTGGGATTCGAACCATTGCGACGTACGATTCTTTGAGCGGGAATACGAAAAGTTTTGTTATTCATACCGTTTGATCAAGCACCTCCTGATAAATCGGGACCGTTGGATGCTCAGTGAAGCTATATAACACTTCACATTCCCTCTTTTCCTTATATTTACATACGAAGCGTCCAGAAATCCAGAGCCCAAAAGTTTTTCAAGAACTTCGAAACACCAGGCAAGATTTCTTCTCTCTCGTTCTTGTTCTTCATTTTGAGTACTTTTGATTCGATAGGGTCTTTCTTTATTCTGTTTCTAAACCTTCTTGGTTGTTTTTCTGCATTTCTACCGAAAAGTCTAGGTAGTTTAGCGAATTTTTCTGGGTTTTTCGGTTATTGTTCTTTGAGTTCATTTATAGCTTCATAGGATCTGAGTTAGATAAACGCTTTTAGCTCCGAAATTCTTCCATCGTTCGTCCCGGATTTAGTTTGTGAGTCATGGATAAGGACAAGCAAATCATCGAAGATGTGGAAGTAGAGTGGATGAGTACTGACTCAAGTGATAGTCCTGATGACGATGAGTTGGCATCGAACATTCATCGCTCGAGATTCGAATATGCATTCGAGCATAGCCGATCGGACATAGGGACCAGTAACGCAGCATCTGAGAGGAGCCGACCAGTGACGACATCGGGAGCAGAGGCTTTGTCAATTTCCTCAATTGCTCGATTAACAAAGCCTCCTTGACAATTGAGTGTTCAGTCATTTCTACGAACGTCGAACCCAAAGTCTGTTCTGACGGGAGACGACTTGGCTTTCTACGAAATTGAGTGTTCAGTCATTTCTACGAAATTCGTGTAGATTTGGCTTTCCCAATGAAGTCCAACTTTGTCTGCCGATGAAAGATGAATGAGCAGACACCGTATCTGAAAGATGGATATGCATATATACCATTTATTTTGAGTACGGACTACGACTTCTTCTTCCTCCTCTCCTCATACAGTGTATGAATCAATACCAGCTTGCCATTCCACAATTAATGCCCAACGGAATGAGGGTTTTCTGGGGATTGATTGTATTGTCGGGTGAAGCTGGCTTCGAACTTTCTGTAGATGATGTACTCGCGATCTACTATCCCCAGGAAAACTCAAAAGATCACGGGCAATACTCGATGTATCCCCGTCGGAAGAAGTAAGTTGTTGGCGAGATGAAGAATGCTGATAGATACTGGCAGGACCATTACTTCTTCATGCATATCAATGAAAAGTCAATGGGAGGACTCGCCAATGCGTTTTACCCATTATGGGGAATTCTTCGTAAGTGTCGAACGGCGAGAGTCGAAGGTATAACGCTTTTCAATGTTCGACTTTTAATGTTTACTTCTTTTGTTTTGCAGACAAGGAATCCAAGAAGCCACCTCCCCAAGGTCTCCTGTTCGAGGAAAAGCTTGAACAACTGCTCGCTTTGCCGAACAGGGAGTGGGACGAAATACAGGACCCCAGGTGATTCAGAGCGTCGAGCCTTTTGAAGGATTTCATGGAAATCCCATCAGGTATTCCTAAACGAGTTCCTTCCTGGGTAGATTGGTCATTTGTAATCAGGAGAGCGTTGAGGAGACTCTTCAGCACTCCACTGTTCATTGACGCATTATCTGACGAGGAGGTTTTGATCGTAAACTTTGCGTTGGATACAATGAGCGTGGTGTCCCTTCGCCAAAGGAGCTGCTTGCTCAGAGAAAGACAGCGAAAGAAGCTGCGAGGGCTGCTGCAGCTGCAGCTGAGAATGCTGGTAAGGCTAAAGAGCCTGTACCTTTGCCCGTTCTTGAATCATCCTGTAATAACCAACCTGTTTGTAAACTTATGATTTCTTTCGTTAAGAATCAAAGTCTGTTAATGCTATATGTATGATATGTTTTCTATGAAAAGTTGTTGAATCTTTTGCTAAAAGATTCAATAAGTTAGTTACGCAAGTTTAAGACCTTTTTGTAAAAAAGGGTAAAATTATGCTTTATGATTTTATGTTAGTAGTTCTTAAATTTAGGAAAAATCCTATATGCAGTTCAGATAAGTTCTGGACAATAGTCCAGTATCAGTATACTGTTACAGTTCAAAACAGTAATTAAGTATCTATGTTAGTATGAAAATGAGCTGCATTTAGAAGATATGTCAACGAGGTCTTATAGCATGACATTTCGTTTTTAATAGATAACAAGTGTCATTGCCAAAACCGGTCATCTTACAGGGACCAAAATGTAAATATTTTATGTTTAGGGGTCAATTTGTAAATTTAAGAAAAGTTTATGATTATTAATTTTTAGAAGTTAAGAAAGTTCTTTAGAGGAGGATTTAGCAAGAATTTAATGTTCGAAAGCTTAACCTTAGCTGGCCACCTCATAAGGACTAAAGTGCAAATATTTTGCCTTTAGGGGTCAATGTGCAATTTTGGAGAAAATTGTGGACCTATAAGCAAATATGTAAAAATTTTGAACTATGGACTTTTTAAGTTAAATTTCCTAGTTCAACTAAGCTAATGATCTATTACAAGTTTAGTTAATCTAGTTAGAAATTAAGAAATAAGTTAGGATTGGATGATTCCAAATTCTAATTTGGACCAATCCTATTTTTCCATGTGGATAGCCTAGGAAACCGGCCACCTCATGGTCTTATGAGCAAGAAATCTTGTTTTTAAAGAGTATTATGCAAAGTGGAGAAATTTAAGTATCATTAAAAATTGACAAATCATGCCCTAAGTTTAGTGACTAAGCACTTTAATTTTGCTTGGTTGATTATGTTTTATGATTCAATTAGCAAGTTGTCCCATTTAGCACTCAATGGCCGGCCATCATGAGGATAAGACACCTCATGCCTCTAGCTTGGATGAGTCACCCTCCTAGCCTTGCTCTTTTGGCAAGCTAAAGTTTACACAACTCATCACTATAACTGGCCATAACAAGGAGACAACACATCATGGCCTAGCTTTGGTGAGCAACTCTTCTAGCTTGCTCTCTTGGCTAGCTCAAGCTTTGCCAAATCACTAACCATGACCGGCAACCATGAGGGAGGGACAGCTCATGGTCTAGCTTTGATGAATAACCTCCCTTAGCCTAGCTCCCTTGGCAATGTTTGCACACCTCACCCCCCTAAGGCCGGCCATTACAAGGAAAAGCCACCTTATGTTTTTAGCTTTGGTGAGCAAGACCTATAGACTTGCCTACTTGGCAATTTGAGACATGAAAGGCCGGCCACCACATGAGGATCATGAGCAAATTTGTTGCTCTTAAGGATCAATAGGTTATTTACAAGAATATGAACCTCATTAGCACTTGACACCTCATGCTCTCTAGCCTTGCTTAGTAAGCATGCTAGCCTTGCTTATTGGTTAGGAAGAGCAAGCTTAAGGCTCCACCTAAGGCCGGCCAACCTAGGAAGAGGACACCTCATGGTTCCTAGCCTTGATTAGCAAGCTTTCCTAGCTTTGCTACTTGGCAAAATGAGACATGCTTGGCCGGCCACCACATAGGAAGTAAGGGCAATTGTTTTTCTTGTGAGGACTAGTGAGCAATTTCAAGAAGTAGTGGTTCACCTATAAATAGGTGAAGGTGTTTTCAATTCATTTTGTTAGAGAACTTAATCAAACAGCATACCCTTTAGTTTCTGCCCTTAGGAGCCGAACCAAGAGGGAGGAGAAAACAAGAAAAATGGAGTGTTCGGTTTAGTGTAGGAGGTGTGAGGAAAATTTCAAAACCTTAGTTTAAGAAATTCATCTGTGGAACTTGAGATAAAAATTGTTATCCTCTAGTTCTTCATTTAAGTCCTAATTAAGATTTAAGTGTATGTTCAATAAGTATAAGTGTAATAACTGATTTTTTTTTAACATTACGATTCTTTTTGTACAAAGATTTAAGCTGTACCATGAAGGTATTCATGAGAAAGCCCGACTAGGGTTTTTGTTAATTTTGTGAGTTCTTATGATCTTATAAGACTAAAAAATAATTGCTTAGCCAAGCATGTAACCTTTTTAGCAAAAAGGGGTAGAAAATTTCATGATTTTATGTAGGTCAAAGTTTGACCATAAAAAGTCAAAGTTGACCGGAGAGGTCAAAGGTTGACTAAAAAGGTCAAAGTATGACAATGTTGAAAGATGGCAAGCAGTATGGAAAATATACTGCGAAAACCGTAATTATGGATAAGATAGTATAAATTAGAGTTAAAACCACCTTAGAAAAATCAAGCACATAAATTAGGGTATCAAAGGCCAAATGGCTTCGAATTTTAAGAAAATTTTTATACAGTCTATTTTTACACAGATAAATTTTGGACTGCAATACAGTATAACAGTACTGTGTATTAGTGAGCACAGTACTAGAAATATCTGTATTGGCATTAAGTGGACTGCTTTTTAAGTAAAATAGCCAATCATGCCTTAAAAAGGCTTACATCATCAACCTTTATAATTATGACATCATTATTGGAATTAAGAAAAAAATTATAAAATTTTGGATTGTTCTAGGTGATGAGGTGGCCGGCCATTGAAGGGCTAATTGGCAATTATTTTTGCTTCAAGGATTTTTTAGGAAAAGTTGAACCAAAAATAATTCAAAAAGAATTTTTTTTTTCACCTATAAATAGCCCATGGTGGGGGGCGGTTTTTGGCTTCAAAAAATTAGAGAAAAGCAGCCAAACTCTGCCATTTTCCTCCCTAAAAAATCCGGACATCCTAGAGTGAGCAAGAACAAAGAAAAATTTGCAAACCAAAGGAAAAAGTGTGAAGAGGTGGTGGTCGGTTTTTCCACTACAACAAGCAAGGATTTTGAAAACAAATTTGTGCCTTCTCTAGACCTAGTGGCCGGCTGTTACTAGGAGAGAAAGTAAGGAAATTTTAGTGTGGTTTGTGGTTGGTTTTGGTGCAAGCAAACACCAAGTGATCAACACCAATTTTGGTGCAATTTGGTGGGTGAAACCGGTCTAGGAGGGAGAGAATTGAAAGCCAAAAACCTAGCCCAAAATCTTGAGTTAATCAAGGTAAATTTTCCCTAGACCTCAAACTCTTTAAATTGAGCATTCAATTTGAAATTTATTTGTATTTCAAGTTGAAAATTTGTAAGAGCATAAGCTCAATTTAATGTTTATGCCAAGATTAGGAATTAGGGTTATGTGCTTGAGTTAGATTAAGGGTGGTTTGATTTATGTGTTTGATTTATGATCTTTGATTATGCTTATACTTATTTGACCATTAGGGTTGCATGCTAGATGTTAAATGTAGTTGTATGTCCCCAAGTATGTGAATGATGTTGTATGAAAAGGTTAAGTTGCTAGAAGAAAAATGGATGAATGGAATGGTTTGCATGAATGCGTTTGGGTTACATGCATGATAAAGTGGGACATTAGAAACCGCTGCATGTCTGTTTTCTAGGCTCCCATGTGGTCGGTTGAGGTAGTATGCGCGTAATAGGACATAAAATGAATATTTAACCAAAACTGCCATTCTCGGATGAAAACTGCCCAGTTTCTGGAAAATCAGTTTTTGAGGCCTTTAGAGGCAGAATTTGGAAAAACTCAAAACACGAAAGTTGTAGAGAAGGGTTTTTCCTAGGGGATGCCATGGACGGATTTCCAAAATAAGGCTCCACCGGCCTCGGTGTTTAACAAAATCCAAGCCTTGCCGTGCCCAGGATTCATGCACGGCCATGTGAGTTCAACAGGGAATATGAGCACGTTAACGACCGAACTGGGTTTTCCTCAAAACACGAAAGTTGTAGATTTTTTCGAGATATAAAACTTTTGTGAAGACAAATTTTCCAGATTTGATCTAGATTTTAAAATAAAAAATTAGATTTCAAAAACTGTATAGGAAACAGGAAATTCCTGTGCAGGATTTTCTAAAACAGTGCAGAAAAAGGATAACCTTGCACTAACACAGATAAATTAACTGTGGAAAGCTGTTCCAAAGGCAGGTTCCAATACTTTATAATTTTACTCAAGAATTATAATATGATAAAAGTAAACGATGAGTTTTTCCAAAAGAAAACAAGAATGGGTTTTTTTAACCAAAAGTCAAATTTGACCCAAGTAAGGTAAGTTTTAAACCCTAGGGTTACTCGATGTAACCAAATAAGTTAGTAGATGATTTTTTTTAACAGGGGACATATAACTCAGATTTTGTAAAAATGTTGGTTACATCACCAACATTTCTAATCTTTATCTATATTCTTTAACAGAAGATTGAGTATTGTGGTATCCGACTGGATCAGTACAATACTGGACATAGTGAGTAAGGTAAGTACAACTCCGCCTACAGCATAGGCTTTTATTGATACTTACTCAAGTATGGTTGATGTATGCTGTGATGTATGTTGTGATTGTATAATAAATTACATTTAGGGTATAATTGGTATGTCATGATATACCAAGTACATAGCTATGTTATGAGATATGATTATGAATTATGCATGTGTGACATCATGATGCATGTCCACAAATAAGAATAAGGACCAAAGTATAAAGGATGAAAAGATAAGTATGATGGCAAGCAAGCTTGCCTGTGTCGTACCGACCCATCCAAGGTCGGGTTGGACTATGGTTTGAGTTGGACTGGGCTGGCCGCCCCAACCACTCCATAGTTGCGCGCCCAGTACGAACACTTATGTAAGGGGGCCCATAGGATAAGTCAAGTTAAGATAAGTATGAAAGTATGTTGATAGAATAAGCAAGCATAATGAAGCATAACTGGCTCATGCATGATTATGATAAGATAAGATATGACATGTAGAAGTAAGTTAAAATTGTATGGTTTGTATTATTGTGTTGCGGATTTTAACGTTGTACTTGCTGAGCGAAAGCTCACGTCTTACGTCTATGCTGTAGGTAAGCAACCTACGGGCACTTGTTGATACATGATGGCGAGCGTGGCAGGAAAAGCTGTGAAATGTGGGATATATAGCCGCTACGCGTTGTCCTTTTATGAACTATTTTATTTGGTATTTAACCGATGTTATTTAACTATCAATTATACGCACATATGCTTTAAAAAAAGAAAAATTTCCGCTATTTCCGCTAAGTAATTACGTATGTATGTATGTATGGTAACGGGCTGTGCTAGGCGGGTCGTTACAGAGTTGGTATCAGAGCGGTTTCCTGCTATCCGATTTCACAGCATACCTGTCATCGCCACCATCATTGTAAGTTGATTTTTTTTATTTTAAATATTTGGGTTAATAATTACTATGCGGTCATGTTGCGGTAGGCCCGACGACATGGATCCTGAGCAAGTGATCGAGGACCGAGAGACGGTGTCAGCATTTTATGAGTCGCATCCATTGCAATTTGACGGTACAGTACGGACGGTATCCATAGCCGCTTGGCTATATGATATAGAGCAGATTTTCCATCTTTGTCATATTGAGGCTTGACTACAGGTTTCCTTGGCCAGCTGGTGTTTTGCGGCAGATACCCGACTTTGGTGGATGACTCTGGGTGAGCGACAGATGCCGAGTAGCACATGGGCGCATTTTCGTACGATAGTGATTGCGCGATTCGGACCGGTTCTGGATGAGGGGGCGGGTGTACCACCTCGTGACCCCGAGATTGTAACGATCCACCTAGCGCCGGCCGTTACCATACATTCTTACTTAATAATATATGAAAATTTAGACATAAATTTTCTTTTTTTATACAACTGATAAATATAACTTGACTTGGAAACTTCATAATAAACACTTACATACATACATGTACTTATACATAACTACTAATGGCAGAAATGTGTTCTTGTACTTAAATACAACATATTTAGCATAGCATAATTTAACAAAAAGAAATGTAGTGAATTCCCGTCCCACAATTTCACAGCTTTGCCTTGCCATGCTCCACCGTCTTGTATCATGAAGTACCGCAGGGTTGCTTACCTACAGCATAAACTTAAAACATGAGCTTATGCTCAGCAAGCACAACTATTTATCCGCAAGACATATCATGATAACATAATGCATGAACCATTTATGGTCAATTCCTGTTTTCATAAGTTAGCATAGTTTTTTGGGCCCTTACTTAACATAAACATAACTGTACGTACCGTGGCGCGCTGCCATGGAGTGGTTGGGGCGGCCAGCCCTGTCCAACTCAAACCATGAACCAAACCCGACCTGACGCGGGCCGATACGACATATAGCATTATGCTTATATTGATGCTTAACATCTTGTTCTTGTCTTATTTCATACTTGAAATATTGTTTCATATTCATAACCAGTTTCTTAACTGAAACTGGGATTTCATACTTTACCAAATAGCTTATCTTTAGTGAGCATACTTTGTGATGTCATAATATAAAATTATTCATCATATGAACATACATACTATAAACATACATCATATATCTCTTAATATGAACTTGAAAACATACATGCCATACATTCATTATTCCTTGAATACATACATGCCATTCATACTTTAATATTCATCATATCTTAAAAACGTATATACATACATATCATAAATACTTCTTATACACATAACATCATGAACTTGATATCATACAGGCCATAATATTTTATCATGCTTATATCATCATAAACTTGAAAGCATTCAACAAACAGTTTTCGTTTATGCTGTAGGCGGAGTCGTACTTACCGTTACTGCGCCTTGAATCAAAATTCTTCACTCAAACAGGTCGCTTTCCTGTTTTCAAGAAATCATAGGATGAGTATCATCCTATCATAATAACATATGATTCTAGTTGCTAACTAAAAATACTAAAACCTTAGTGCACATATCTTATAAAATTGAACTCATGATTATCCATACTAATCATTCTCTTAAATTCTAAATGAAGAACTAGAGGATAACAATATTTACCTCAAGTTCCACTGATAGAATTCTTTAACTAGGGTATTCAAATTTCCCTCACACTTCCTACCCTAAAACGAAACTCTTTCTCTAGTTTTCTTTTCTTTCTTTTCTCTCCTCTCTTTGCTCGGCTTCTATGGGAGAATTTAGAGAGTTTGTACTGCTTAAGTGTGTGTTGGCTAACCAAATAAAATAGGAGAACCTTCACCTATTTATAGATGAAGCATAAATTTCTGAAATTGCTTACTTACCCCTAAAGGTTCAACAACTTGCTCTTTAGTCCATAGAAGAAACCAATTTGGTCTTGTCTTCTTGAAAGGTGGCCGGCCATTCTTGTTCTTCTTGTGCCAAATAACCCAAGCTAGGGTGCTTAATCATGTTGGCTAGGAACCATGAGGTGTCCCTCTCTTAGTGTGGCCGGCCTTAGGTGGAATTTGAGCATGCTTTTGCTTACCAACAAGCAAGGCTAGCAAGCTTACTAAGCTAGCCTAGGTGCATGAGGTGTCAAGGCTAAAAGAGTTCAAGAAATCCATCTTTTGTAATTTTATGCAATGGTCCTTAAAGCCAAAATATTTCTCCTTTAGTTCCTATGTGTTGGCCGGCCATTCTTGCTCCAAATTGCCAAGCAAGCTTAGCTAAAGTACTTGCTCATCAAGGCTACAAGCTTGAGGTGGCATTACCTTATGTTGGCCGGCCCTAGGGGTGAGATGTGCAAGCCTTGGCTTGCCAAGGAGGCTAGGCTAGGAAGTCTAGAGTGTTCGTTCATCAAGGCTAGGCCAAGGGATGTGTCAATGCCTTGGTCATCCATGTGAGCAAAGCTAGAATGGCTTACTAATCCTAGCTAGTCCATGAGGTGTCATTCTCTAATGATGGCCGGTCTTGGTGTTGGCTTCGCAAGGCCTTGGCTTGCCAAGTGAGTAAAGCTAGGTATACTCACTCACCAAAGCTAGGCTATGAAGTGTCACTTCCTTGTAGTGGCCGGCCCTTGGGTGGTGGCTTTGGCAATACATGAGCTTGCCAAGTGAGCAAGACTAGGGATGTTACTCACCAAGGCTACACCATGATGTGTTGCTTCCTTGTGGTGGCCGGCCTTTGGTGCCTAGGTGTGCAAGCCTTGGCTTGCCAAGGGTGCAAGGCTAGGGGGGTCTAGAGTGTCTTATCCTCATGTGACCGGTTTTGAAGAAACCATGTGAAACAATTTGCTAATTGATCCATAACACAAAATCAACCAAGCAAATCAAAGTGTTTAATTACCAAACTTAGGGTATGATTTGTAAACTTTTAATAACACTTAAAATCTTCTAATTTGTATAATACTTTTCAAAAACAAGATCCCTTGCTCAAAAAGCCATGATGTGGCCGGTTCTTATGGTGACACATGGAACAATGTGATTGGTTCTAGCTAGAGTTATCAAATACAATCTTAACTTGTCTTCCTTGATTTCCAACCAAACTAACTAAACTAGAAATGGATCATTGACTTAATTGAACTAAGAAACTTTACTTAAAAAGTCCCTAATTCAAAAATTTACATAATTGCTGATAAGTTTACAATTTTCTCCAAAATTGCACATTGGCCCCTAAAGGCAAAATATTTGCACTTTGGTCCCTATGAATTGGCCGGTTATGGTTAAGCCTTCAAACATCAAATTCTTACTAAATCCTTCCTTAGAAGACTTTTTAGCTCTAAAATCATGAACTTTCCTTAATTTGCAAATTGACCCCTAAACATAAAATATTTGCATTTTGGTCCCTGTGAGGTGACCAATCATAACAATGACACTTGTCATCAGAGGTGTCATCCTTAAAGGCCTTGTTTGGCTTAATCTCCTAAATGCAGTTCATAATAACATAATAACATAAATATTCATATACTGTTTTCAACTGATAACAGTATAATTAAACTGGACCATTGTCCTAAACTTTTTCTGAACTGCGTAAAAGATTTTCTTAAATTTATAAATTACTAACATAGAATCATAAAGCATAAATTTACCCTTTATGACAAAAGGTCTTAAACTTGCGTAACTAACTTATTGAATCTTTTAGCAAAAGATTTAACAACTTTTCATAGAAAACATATCATACATATAGCATAAACAAACTTTGATTCTTAACTAAAGAAATCATAAGTTTACAAACAGGTTGGTTATTACAATCTACCCTCCTTAAAAAAATTTTCGTCCTCGAAAATCACTACAAGTAGGGATAGTTCTTTCTCATTTCTTCTTCAATATTATGATTCTGCCATAACACTTTAACCATTGGAATGGTTTTGTTTCTTAAAACCTTTTCTTCCCGATCCAGAATCCGTATTGGTCTTTCCTCATATGTCAAATCCGTTTGTACTTCAATCGGTTCTTGCCTTAGCACATGAGAAGGATCAGGTACGTATTTCTTCAACATTGAAACGTGAAAAACATCATGTATAGAAGCTAAAGCTGGCGGCAAAGCAAGCTTGTAGGTAACTTTTCCAATTCTTTCGAGGATTTCAAACGGACCTGTGTATCTTGGACTGAGCTTTCCCTTCTTACCAAACCTCATAATTCCCTTTACTGGAGCAATTTTGAGAAAAACAGAATCTCCAACTTGGAATTCTAAAGGTCTTCGACGTTTATCAGCATAACTCTTCTGGCGACTGAAAGCTATGTCAAGCCGTTGCTTGATCATCTTGATGTCCTCTGAGGTTTTTCTGATGAAGTCTGTAGTTTGAAGTTGCTTTTGTCCGACTTCTTGCCAATGGATGGGAGATCGACATTTTCTTCCATACAACGCTTCAAATGGAGCCATACCAATAGAAGCATGATAGCTATTATTATACGAAAATTCGATCAAGGGTAACTTTTGATCCCAATTTCCCTTGAAATCCAAAACACAAGATCTCAACATATCTTCTAAGGTTTGGATAGTGCGCTCCGATTGTCCATCTGTCTAAGGGTGGAAAGCAGTACTGAATTTCAACCTTGACCCCATAGCTGTGTGAACACTTTTCCAAAATCGCGAAGTAAATCGCCCATCTCGATCTGAAATAATGGATTTTGGAACTCCATGCAACCTAACAACCTGAGATACATAAATTTCAGCTAATTTCTTAACGGAAAAGGTGGCTTTAACAACAATGAAATGGGCTGATTTGGTTAATCTATCCACAATCACCCAAATCATATCATTTCCACTAGCGGTCCTGGGTAATCCAACTACGAAATCCATGGTGATTTGTGCCCATTTCCATTCTGGGAGTTCTATCTTTTGAAGATCTCCTCCTGGTTGACGGTGTTCAGCCTTAACTTTCTGACAAGTTAGGCACTTTGACACAAAATCAGCAATTTCATTCTTCATTTTTGGCCACCAAAAGTTCTCTTTAAGGTCCTTATACATCTTAGTATCTCCAGGGTGAACTGAATACGGAGTTTCATGTGCTTCCGACATGATCTGTTTCCTAAGAAATTCAACGTTAGGAACACAAATCCTTCCTTGAAGAGAATTAGCCCATTCGTAGAAGTCTTAAATTCCTTATCTTCTCCACCAAGAAGTTGAACTTTCAACAGAAAGGAATCTTTCCCTTGATAGCACTTAATGGTTTCTAGGAGATTAGACTGAAGAGTTAAAGCAGCCAATTTTCCGATTAACATTTCCAATCGGAAATCAGAAATTTCCTTTTGGAGGGGTTTGGACATCATTTCAAGAGACATGAGCATACCGGATGACTTTCTGCTCAGCGCATCTGCTACCTTATTTGCTTTTTCATGATGGTAAAGAATTTCACAATCATAATCCTTTACGAGTTCAAGCCATCTTCGTTACCTCATATTAAGCTCCTTTTGAGTAAAGATGTATTTGAGACTTTGATGATCGGTAAAAATCTCACATCTATTACCATACAGGTAATGTCTCCAAATCTTCAAAGCAAAAAACCACCGCAGCAAGCTCCAAATCGTGCATCGGGTAGTTCCGTTCATGGTCCTTCAGTTGACGTGAAGCATAAGCAACCATATTTCTTCCTTGCATAAGGACAGCTCCTAGTCCAGTTTTCGACGCATCACTACAAATGGCGAAATTTCCTGCATCTACGTCAGGAATTATTAACACTGGTGCACTTGTAAGCTTTCTCTTGAGCTCTTGGAAGTTTTCTTCACACTTCTGTGTTCAATCAAACTTTCTCCCCTTCTTAGTAAGAGCTGTTAGTGGCGCTGCTATCTTGAAGAATCCTTCAACGAACCGTCGGTAGTATCCGGCCAAACCAAGAAAGCTTCGTATCTCCGTAACGTTTTTGGGTGCTGACCATGCACTAACTGCTTCTATCTTAGCAGGATCAACGGAAATTCCTTCCTTTGAAACCACGTGGCCCAAGAAATGTACTTTTTCCAACCAAAATTCACATTTTGTGAATTTGGCATACAGTTGATTCCGTCTTAAGGTCTCCAAAACTATCTTGAGATGCTGCTCATGTTCCTTTGTGGATCTTGAGTAGATCAAAATATCATCAACGAAGATGATAACAAACGTATCTAAATAATCATTAAATACCCGATTCATCAGGTCCATAAAAGCAGCTGGAGCATTAGTTAATCCAAAAGGCATGACTAAATACTCGTAATGTCCATAACGTGTTCGAAACGCCGTCTTGGGAATATCTCCTTCCTTGATTCTGAGTGGATGGTAGCCCGAACGCAAGTCAATCTTCGAGAATACCAAAGCTCCTCTAAGTTGATCAAAGAGATCTTCGATTCTCGGAAGAGGGTACTTGTTCTTAATCGTGATCTTATTCAACTCACGATAGTCGATGCACATTCGCAACGATCCATCCTTCTTTTTGACAAATAGCACAGGTGCTCCCCACGGGGAATGGCTTTGACGAATAAATCCCTTATCTAACAGTTCTTGTAACTGTACTTGAAGTTCTCTAAGCTCAGCTGGGGCCATGCGATAGGGTGCTTTCGATATTGGAGCTGTTCCTGGCAACAATTCTATTTCGAAAGAGATTTCTTGCTCTGGCGGAAGTCTAGTTAAATCTTTTGGAAAGAAATCTACATATTCCCTAATAATGGAAACATCTTCGGGCTGCAGCTCTTTTTCTTGTTCTTTGTCCACCATGTTAGCTAAGTATCCTTGACATCCATTAGCCAACATTTTCCAAGCTTTCATTACAGAAACAAGCCGGGTTGATGAGCTCTTAGACTGGCCGTGAAAGTTGAATTCCTCTTCAGCGAAAAGACTAAACGTAACACAACGCTTTCGACAATCAATCTTAGCGTTGTACTTATCTAAGAAATCCATTCCCAGGATAACATCAAAATCCTGAAGCTTAATTGCAATCAGGTCTACATATAACTCTCTACCACACATAACTATCGGAACATTTCGCATCCAGGAATTAGATAACAAAATCTCTCCCGATGGAAGAGAGGTTCTAAAAGGTTGCCCTATACTTTCTACATTTCTATCTAACTTTCGGGCATATTCCATCGATATAAACAAATGGGTGGCACCAGAATCAATTAGGGCAAATGCATCATAAGTGGCTATAGAGATCTGACCTGTTACCACATTAGAAGTTCCAGCCTCAGCGTCTCCCTTTGTGTAAGCATAGATCCTAGCTTGTGGTTCGGGAGCTTCAAGTCTTCCTTGTACAATCGAAGGACCTTCGATCTTTGCTTGCACCGCGTGTAGCTGTCGGTTTGTATTCCTATTCTGGTACTGAGGGTTCTGGTTCTGACTATTGGTGGTACAATTCCTCGCATAATGGCCTTCTTTGCCACAAAGTTAGCAAGCGTTTGTTCCCATCCTACATACGCCTAGATGTTTCCTTCCGCATTGAGTACACACAGGATAGTTATTATTACCCTCATTCCCACGGTTGTTCCTCTTCTGAGGGTAATTTTTCTGTTGGCCCTGGCCCGTAGCATTCCCTCTTCTTTTATTCCTCCCAAACTGCTTAGAACTTTGGCTGGAATTACTAGTCTGGCCTTTTAAGTTTGGCTCCTCTTTTTGCCTAGACTATATCTGTTTCTCTACCGCTTTTTCTTCTTTCTTAGCTTTCAATATTTGAACCCTTGCTTCCTTATCCTGATTAATCCAGTATTCTGCTCTCATAGCTCGACCTATACAATCAGCTACAAGAGTTGGAGGGCTACTTCCAGCACTAACTTGTTTGGCAATGTCTGTCCTAAACATTTTCATCATTCTCCTTACTTTCTCCCTTTCGTTCGGCACCAGTTCTGGACAAAAACGGGCAAGCTGTTCAAACTTTTTGACTGCTTCCATCACTGACATAGATCCCTGCTTAAAACTAGTAAACTCATCTTGTTGTGTCGCAAGAATCTCCTGATTGTAGTACATTATTCAGAATTCGTCTACAAAATCTTGCCATCTCATGAACGCTACATTTCTGCGCATCTGAACCGTCATCCACCAGTGACGCGCATCCTTCTTTAGTGCAAAAAAGGCACAAAGAACTTTCTCCTGTTCTGTAAGTCCCATAAAATCCAAAATTACTTGGATATCGATCAACTAATTATCCGCTACTATTGGATCTGTGGTTCCTTCAAAATCAGGTGCCTTCATTCGCCTAAATCGTTCATATGACAGATCCTCCCTAACCAAAGGTGGATTCCTTTGCAGTCCTTCGGGTGCTAACGGAACTTCTTGATGAACCTCTGGTACCTGATGCGCTACTGGGGTACCGGGTTATTTTGCGGTGGAACTTCGTTCGCTCGAGGTACTTGATTCAGTTGAGCTACTTGTTCCCGAAGTTGGTTCGTCTCCTGCTGTTGTTCCCGCAATTGCTGTTGCAAGGTAGCTACTATATTCGCAAGATCAGGCTCTTGCGGAATTGGGTTCGCTCGGGTACGCGGACGTGACATCCTCTATTTCTTATCTAATTACGATAAAGATATTGTTATACTTCGAATATCTTTTCGTTCATTCATATCTCATCATAAAAATAATACTTATGAATAATACTTATTCATCATATCATAATACGATATCTGATCATATCATAGATCGTATTATCACATCATATCATCATATCATATCATAACATCATATCATATCATACGGGGTTTTTCAAGGAATACCTCAAAAAGAGTATATTTTTAAAATATTATCTCATGATTCAAATTTTTGTCTTCTTATAGTACCAGATAAAAACTAGTTTCAGGATAAAAATTCGAATTATGTAACAAAATTCTATACATGTACAATAAAAGACCCACCCACAATTTTCTCAACACCAACCATATAATATGAAGTTTTAGATTTCTATCATATAAATGAACTAGTCAAAGACCAACAAAATAGCACAAATCTAAACCAAAAATAAGTTATGACATAAATTTTAAGATATGCAAATGTTATGGTATCTCACCTATTTTCTCTAAAGAATACGCAATTACATGAGCTTTCAACAATCCTTGTTTTTCCTTTGTTTCAAGGATCTTTCGGTACTCCTATTAGTAGTACATGTTTCTAATAATTAAATTTGATCAAACATCACATTAAAAATTTCAAAAAAAAAAAAAACAAAAACAACAAAACAAAATAAACAGTTTATGATATAAGTGTGATGGAAAATTTTTTTTATAGGTTTTTTTTTCAATACTTATTGTAGAAATCTTCTTGTTTTGATAAATTTTTGCTAGATTAAAGAAAACATAAATATTAATTATGAAAAAGTTTTTTTTTTAATTAAGTAATAAAGCCACGAGTGTGTTTGGTTGGAGGAAGGAAGAGGGGTGGAGGGAGAGAGGTGGAAGGAGAGTCTCATTCCATCGTTTGGTTGGAGAGAATAATGGAGGGAGAGAGTATCCCTCTGGACCTACCATGGAAGGATGTAAGCTCTCCCTCCACTTCTTAGTTCTATTATACCCTTATTTTGAATTAGTAAAATATTTTTATAAAAGGATAATAAAGTAATAAGATTTATAACTACCATCTAGTGGCGGAGTCCGAATTTTTTATGGGAAACGTGAGCTAAACTAAATTTTAAGCTAAAAAATTGTTTGACTTTATATTCTTATTTTCTTCTTAGATATACTTTATAATCTAAAATAATCAAATTTAAAGTCTAAAATATGGGCATAAGTAAAATTTTTAAGAAAAATCTTAATAAATTTTGTAATTTCAAAATTTCAAGGGGGCAAATTATGGACCTAATTCAAAAAATTAATAGAATAGGGGTATAAAACTAAAGAAGCCCATTGTGTCAGGGGGGCGGCTACCCCCTTGGACCTAATGTGGACGAATGTTGAAAAATTTCTTGGCCACTAAGCACTTCCTGTTGGAAAAATCAGTTCAGATATCAGAATTACGGCGCAGCAAAAGTTTTAAAATTTTTTATGCCGATTCAGAAAAGATGCTCATGATGCATATAACAATAAATTAAATTCATGATCAATCGTACCTTATTTCTTGGATTCCGGAATTACTAGAGCGTTTGACCAACGTGTCTTCTCTATTATTCTCGAAGTGTGTGTGGGCACACGTTCTATGAATCCAAGCGACCGGTAATGCTTTCCAAAGTCTAGATCCCTCCTTCTCAATTCCGATGTTCCTCGTTGAGAATATGATCCAGCTTCTTTCTTCAAAACTACAAAACAGGAACCGGTTAATCTCTTATGAAAATTATCACTCGGTTTAACCTTCCTCATAGTTTTGATTCAATGGAATTTTCTCTCTTTTTCTCTCTGACAAGATAGCCGAATTTTTTGATGTGGAAGAAACCTAAATTGTTTTTCCTCTCACTCCTAAAAAATGTTTTCCCTTTTAGTGTGAATCACCAAAATTTATTTTTCAAGAATTCCTAGCCTTTATATAGAAGTCCAATCATTTTCCAAATTTATCTCCTTCTTGAAAAATAATTAATAATTATTTGTCCGGATAAATTTTGAACCAAAAGATCATACAACTTTAGGGCTAGATTCATTGGACCTAAAAAACGTTTTTCCAAAGGGAGTTATATCCCTTGAAAATTTGGTTACTATGAGGAATAAAGATTAATTGGTGGTTCAAATTTTAAATCAAGAATCTAGATTAGTCAAAAGATCCTAGTCCTATCTAGATTCAAATTTCTTTTAAACCTTTTCGAATTTAAATAAGATTCACTTATTTGTATAAATATTTTCCACAAACATTATTATTAATTAATTTAAATCAATGGAATATTTCAAATTTTCTTTCCTCATAAAAACCATGCACTTCTTTTAATTAGGAAAGAAAAATTCATGAAATAATCTCCATTATTTAAATCAATTAATAATTTAATGTTATGAATATATTTGAATAGTTTTGAAACAAAATTTTCTTCTCTCCACTCAATTAAAACCGTGCACCTATTTTACTTAGGAGAGAAGAATTTTGTTTTCTAAAATTAAATAATTCAAACACAATCTTATTTACAAAATTCAAATTAACCAATCACAAGTTGACAAATCATCTGTCTACAAATTTTACGTGTCCAATCCCTTCTGGATTGCATGTTAGAGAGTACTATGTCTTAATAGACATTATTAAATTCCATTTAAATTTACCGATCTCATTAGGAACAAATCCCGAGATGCTATATGGAACTATATGAGCTAATAGAGGGACCCGATGGAAATATATAAAAAGGCTCCTATAATTATGAAAAATTAATCCCAGATTAATTATTCATCAATTATCAACTTCAAAACTATTCCACTAAAAGTTTGAAGCTGAACTCCCGTTTACATACCGTATTACGAAAGCTCTCTTACGTAGTGTTTCTTCCATGATTTATTCATCGCTTGCTTAATCCCCAAATGTTATCCATGATTGAATTAAGGACTTTTTCCGTTTTACCTTTTCAATCATTTTAACTTAAAGTTCCATTATTCTCTATTGAAAGAATCACCAATTGTAAAACCATACAATTGATAAACCACTAGAGAACACAAAGTAAACCGATGGCCAAGATCTTGTTATATTATCTTTTAACCCCCGAATAATGCCTTTAAGTAGATAACATTTACTATCGTTAAGATAGCTATGGATTCTATATCTATGAATCTTGTTTTCTCCATCCATAAGTCATGCATCCAAAACACAAGTATATTGACCATGAATTAACAGTGTCTCACCTGTAGTGCATTAAAGTACATAAGTCATGGATACGAATTCAAGTAATCATTTAAGAATTAAGATTAATACAGGATGATAATCAAAGCATCATTCATTATTATAAACGGAATTATTAAACCGAATCAATTCACACTTTAGGTGCAGTCCAATGTCATACCTCAAAACTGGTATACATTAAAGTTTCTACTCGGAACCTATCCGATGGTCAAGACAAACTATCCCTCCAAGGAAGTAGACAACCTTTACAATCTTATCATGAATAAGATCCCCAAATCTTATTCCGTTGATTGCGGACTATTTATTTAGACTGTTATCAAATTACCACGTCTTCTATGTATACCCCGTATACATATGGTAATCCGATATATTACCAACAGCCAATGAGTATTTTATATATGCTCAAAATAACCATACAATCAACAAATGAAAGTAAATAGGACACAACTTATTAAATATGAATAACCTCCTCTTATTAATATCAAAATGTCATATTTACAAAAAATCCCTAATATTGATTTTCTATTAGGGCACATTTAGATCCCAATAATCTCCCACTTGCCCTAAGCGAGTAAATGTGACATATTACGCATACCCATGCTTTCAACGTGCTCTTCGAATCTTCTGGCCACCAAAGTCTTCGTGAACGGGTCAGCTAGACTGTCCTCTGATGCGATTTTGCAAACCGTCACATTTCCACTCTCAACAAAGCCTCTGATGATGTGATATTTTCTGTCAATGTGCTTACTCCTCTTATGATGCCTAGGATCCTTGGTAGTAGTTACTGCTGCACTGTTGTCATAGTAGAGCACCATAGCTTTATCTAGACCAAGAAGAACCTCAAGGTCACCAAGGAACCTGCGGAGCCATACCACTTCATTTAATACCTCACTGGCTGCCACATACTCGACTTCTATGGTCGAGTCAGCAATGCAAGATTGCTTAATACTCCTCCACACAACGGCACCACCTCTAAGGGTAAAAACAGATCCTGAAGTCGATTTCCTTAAATCCTGATCTGATTGAAAATCAGAATCTGTGTATCCTCTAGGAACAAGGTCCTGACCGGAATACACTAGCATATAGTCCCTCGTTTTCCATAGATACTTAAGTATATGCTTGATCGCAGCCCAATGGTTTGGCCCCGGATTCGACTGATATCAATTTACCATACCAACTGCAAAACAAATATCAGACCTAGTGTATAACATAGCGTACATAAGACTACCTACCGCTGATGCATAAGGTACATTTTTCATACGCTCCCTTTCTTTCAATGTCTTGGGACAGTCATCTCTAGAAAGCTTGATTTCCATTCTGAAACGTTGGGCACCTTTCTTGGAATCCTTCATAGAAAACTTCTCAACTACTTTATCAATGTATGAAGCTTGAGAGAGTGCTATCGTTTTGTTCTTTCTATCTCTAAAGAGTTGAATATCAAGAACATAACTAGCCTTTCCTAAGTCCTTCATGTCAAACTGTTTGGCTAACCAAACTTTGGCAGATGATAATGTTGCCATATCATTTCTAATAAGCAATATATCATCTACATAAAGTACAAGGAAAATCACTTTCTCGTTCTTGATACATTTATAAACACATGGTTCATCAATGTTTTGTTCAAATCCATAGGTTTTGATTGCTTGATCAAACCTAATATTCCAAGAACGAGATGCTTACTTTAATCCATAAATGGATTTAAGCAACTTGCATACCTTGTCTTCTTGGCCTTTTGCCTTGAACCCGTCTGGTTGTATTATATAGATATCTTCTTCAAGAGAGCCATTCAAGAAAGCTGTCTTGACATCCATTTGTCAGATCTCATAATCAAGAGCAGCTGCAATGGATAAAAGAATGCGGATTGACTTGAGCATAAACGGTTCATGCTTTATGTTTTATGAAATGTTTTACGGATTAATAAGTTGCACTTGCTGAGCGAAAGCTCATAATGTATTTCTATGTTATAGGTAAGCATGTAAGTGTTAATATTTGATGCAAGACAGTGGAGCGAGGCAGAGCTAACTGTGAAATAGTGGAATAGAGACTGCTACGCTTTTTGTTATTTTAAAGTTGTTAAAATATGTTGTTTTTAAGTTAATGCTACAGTACTGATAAATGTAAGTAAATGAAAGTATGGGTATATATATATATATATATATATATATAAATATAAGTTTATTAGAGATAGACTCTATTTTCAAGACGTGTGTTTTAAAAAAAAAAAATTATGGGTATATATAAGTAAATGAAAGTATGGGTATATATATATATATATATATATATATATAAATATAAGTTTATTAGAGATAGACTCTATTTTCAAGACGTGTGTTTTAAAAAAAAAAAAATTTAGTCCTCATTTTTACATGTCATGTTATTATGTTAAGTAAGTATGGTAACAGCCTACGTAAGGCGGGTCATTACAAAAGAAACCCAAATTGTTTTTCCTCTCACTCCAAAAAAAAAACGTTTTCCCTTTTAGTGTGAATCACCAAAATTAGTTTTTCAAGAATTCCTAGCCTTTATATAGAAGTCCAATCCTTTTCAAAATTTATCTCTGTAGATATCGTGATTCTACAGTCAAAATTTAACAGAATAGTTAGTAAGGAGAACATAATAATCGACTATATGGGCCCTTGAACATCGTAGTGAAACTTATAAAGCAACATAAGAACAGAAATATTTATGTCAGTAAATGAATTTGAAACAGATAAATAAATCAGAAAAATGGACAGAAAATCAATTGACACCAAGATATAAAGAGGTTCGCCCAACGATGTGCTACTTCCTCTGTAAGTGAATGATTTCACTGTATTTGAATACTTGTAAGTACAAGAATATGTTTTTGGGAGTATTTCGGCAGAGTAACAATATATCAGTTTCAAACTAAGAAGAGAAGATTTCAAAGTTTTTCGATCCTGTCTGAAGGGGGGTCTTCCTATATTTATAGAGGAAATCCTATGGGTCTGAACCTATAACCGCTGATGACAGTTTCAGATATTATCCTTAGGGACATGTGTAAGCGTGCCATTGGTAATCTAGATTAAACGGTGTCCAGAGTGAACCTTAATCTTAGATAAGGGACTTAGCGGTTACTGATGTGATGTCATTGTTCACATTGGGTTCGACGATTATGGGAGATATATCCTATTATCTTCGTCGAACACGAGCGACGAACGATAGTTAGAATACAAGCCTTTGTCCTTGTAATCTGTCGTTCGTGGATCATATAAAGATCATGTTCGATCTGTTGGTTCGATGTTCGAGTGTGAATGATCGCAAGTCACAAACGAATTAGAATCGTAAATTGGGTCCGGCCCACATTATACGAGCGATCATCGTTCGAGAATGAACTAAGTAATGGATTGCGTCTGGCCCAATTGTATGATCGATTGTTACCCATGATAAAGCAATATCATAAGTTGGGTCCGGTCCAAAAGTAGAGAGTTCATCATTCGTTAGACAAACTGTTGGAAACTAACGTCGTAAAGGGAAGACAAAGTCTAACCCCAATAGATAGCCTCCTACTCTATTGAGCGATGGATCCTCGATAGAGTGTTTGATCGTTAGCGAGAAAATCGCATCAGTCGTGGTCACATCAGATCAGGGAAATCTGAACAGACTGACGAATCAATCGATGGAAAATCTCGAGCTCAGTGAGAAATGTTATCTGTATACACGTGGCATGCATTGAATGGGTATTTTGAAACGGCATTATTATTTTCTGTTGGAATTCATACCGTTGTGACGTATGAAATAACAGCTGGTGTACGCGAGATTTTGGGATTCGAACCATTGCGACGTACGATTCTTTGAGCGGGAATACGAAAAGTTTTGTTATTCATACCGTTTGATCAAGCACCTCCTGATAAATCGGGACCGTTGGATGCTCAGTGAAGCTATATAACACTTCACATTCCCTCTTTTCCTTATATTTACATACGGAGCGTCCAGAAATCCAGAGCCCAAAAGTTTTTCAAGAACTTCGAAACACCAGGCAAGATTTCTTCTCTCTCGTTCTTGTTCTTCATTTTGAGTACTTTTGATTCGATAGGGTCTTTCTTTATTCTGTTTCTAAACCTTCTTGGTTGTTTTTCTGCATTTCTACCGAAAAGTCTAGGTAGTTTAGCGAATTTTTCTGGGTTTTTCGGTTATTGTTCTTTGAGTTCATTTATAGCTTCATAGGATCTGAGTTAGATAAACGCTTTTAGCTCCGAAATTCTTCCATCGTTCGTCCCGGATTTAGTTTGTGAGTCATGGATAAGGACAAGCAAATCATCGAAGATGTGGAAGTAGAGTGGATGAGTACTGACTCAAGTGATAGTCCTGATGACGATGAGTTGGCATCGAACATTCATCGCTCGAGATTCGAATATGCATTCGAGCATAGCCGATCGGACATAGGGACCAGTAACGCAGCATCTGAGAGGAGCCGACCAGTGACGACATCGGGAGCAGAGGCTTTGTCAATTTCCTCAATTGCTCGATTAACAAAGCCTCCTTGACAATTGAGTGTTCAGTCATTTCTACGAACGTCGAACCCAAAGTCTGTTCTGACGGGAGACGACTTGGCTTTCTACGAAATTGAGTGTTCAGTCATTTCTACGAAATTCGTGTAGATTTGGCTTTCCCAATGAAGTCCAACTTTGTCTGCCTATGAAAGATGAATGAGCAGACACCGTATCCGAAAGATGGATATGCATATATACCATTTATTTTGAGTACGGACTACGACTTCTTCTTCCTCCTCTCCTCATACAGTGTATGAATCAATACCAGCATGCCATTCCACAATTAATGCCCAACGGAATGAGGGTTTTCTGGGGATTGATTGTATTGTCGGGTGAAGCTGGCTTCAAACTTTCTGTAGATGATGTACTCGCGATCTACTATCCCCAGGAAAACTCAAAAGATCACGGGCAATACTCGATGTATCCCCGTCAGAAGAAGTAAGTTGTTGGCGAGATGAAGAATGCTGATAGATACTTGCAGGACCATTACTTCTTCATGCATATCAATGAAAAGTCAATGGGAGGACTCGCCAATGCGTTTTACCCATTATGGGGAATTCTTCGTAAGTGTCGAACGGCGAGAGTCGAAGGTATAACGCTTTTCAATGTTCGACTTTTAATGTTTACTTCTTTTGTTTTGCAGACAAGGAATCCAAGAAGCCACCTCCCCAAGGTCTCCTGTTCGAGGAAAAGCTTGAACAACTGCTCGCTTTGCCGAACAGGGAGTGGGACGAAATACAGGACCCCAGGTGATTCAGAGCGTCGAGCCTTTTGAAGGATTTCGTGGAAATCCCATCAGGTATTCCTAAACGAGTTCCTTCCTGGGTAGATTGGTCATTTGTAATCAGGAGAGCGTTGAGGAGACTCTTCAGCACTCCACTGTTCATTGACGCATTATCTGACGACGAGGTTTTGATCGTAAACTTTGCATTGGATACAATGAGCGTGGTGTCCCTTCGCCAAAGGAGCTGCTTGCTCAGAGAAAGACAGCGAAAGAAGCTGCGAGGGCTGCTGCAGCTGCAGCTGAGAATGCTGGTAAGGCTAAAGAGCCTGTACCTTTGCCCGTTCTTGAATCATCCTGTAATAACCAACCTGTTTGTAAACTTATGATTTCTTTCGTTAAGAATCAAAGTCTGTTAATGTAACGCCCCGACTTCCCACGCCGGGTCGTCACCTTACTTACATACTGAACTTAAACTTGCGGAAAATTTGAGAGAAATTTTTTTTTTCTTTTAAACTTTATTTTAAAACTTTCAACTTGAACTTCATCCTCAAACTCATACTTACTGATAGGTACTTACTCGAGTACCAAACTTTCAAACCCTCCTTAAAGGCCATCGAAATCAAATTGTAGACCAAACCCGACTTAATGCGGATTGGTACCACAAGAGGCAACTTGCTTGCCATACATATATAAACTTTGTCATTCATACTTAAAACATCATGAAAATATGAAAACCCTTTTCCATTACAACATATTTTATAGAGTATATATATTTTTTAAAATCCGTGACAGTGTCCATCCCACATTTCACAGTCCGCAGCACCAGCCTTCCACAGTATTGCATCAGAGATTGCTGGCAGGTTGCTTACCTACAGCATAGACGGAAGACGTGAGCTTTCGCTCAGCAAGTACAACTGTTACATCCGCGATGCAAAACACATATCATTATGAATGAACCAATTATGACCTCTTATGAATCAAATATGGATTCATAACTTAGCTTAGTTCTATTCCTTTACTTATCATGTGTGCTCGTACCGTGGTACGTAGCCAAGGAATGGTTGAAGGCGGCAGTCCATTTTAACTCAAACCATGAAACACAAAGTTTAACATGGAGTAGTTTAGGTAGCCATCCAATCCAACTCAAACCATGAACCATACCATTTAAACCCGTCTTTGTGGCAAGTCGGTACGACACAACATCTTACTTGTCTTGTTCTTACCAGGTGGTTTAACATTAGTGAACATGCTTCATGATGTCACAATATTACAACATATAACATAACATAACCTCATTCATAACATACCATGACATGCCATACATACCATAACATTACACGCCATAACATATCATCACATGCCATAACATACCATCACATTAGGCAAGTAACAACAAAGGGCCTATGCTGTAGGCGGAGTTGTACTTACCTCTCTTGTTATGTCCTGCGCAATGCTGCTCCTGCTCTGAGTACAGCTGCAGGTTCCCTCCTGCTTGTTGAAGGACATAGGTGAGGTTCTAATTAGTATTGTGGAATGTTGGTGATCTAACCAACATGCCTACATAATCCTAGTTGTATGTCCCCGATACTAGATGTCTTACTGGGTTACAAATAGTAACCTTATGTGCTAAATCATCATATATACCATTAGGGTTAGGTTACCTTCCCAACCTTAGGCTTTATCCTTGTTCATAAACCATTGGGTTACTTCAATTAACCCTATATCTTAGCCCAATTAATTAATCTTGGTATCCTTTAGGGTTATCTTGACTAACCCTTAAGGTTAATTGTAGTCAAACTCTTGGTCAACCAAAGTCAATTTTTGGTCAACTAAGGTCAACCCTATACGGGTCAAACTTGAGCTTTAGGCTTTGGCCCAGTAACTCGGATATCACTTCCGGTTATTACCCGTAATCATCTTGCTTACCCAAATTGGTTAAAAAATCCATTTTCCATTTCTTTGGAAACTTGGGTAAATTAACCTAAAAAAAATCTTTTACTTAACCCATAAAATTCATATTTTTGAAATGGGTTTTTGTAAAATCATTTAGGGCTGGAAACTGCCTTTGGAACAGTTTCCCTAGTCAAAACAGTGGTTTTGGGGAAAGATACAATTTTTCCGAACTGTTTTTAGAAAATCCTGTGCAGGAATTTCCTGTTCCCTGCACAGTCTTTATAAAACCGTGTCAGTTTAAAGATCCATTCCGAGTTTGAAAAAGTTGTCTTCACGAAAGTTGTAGCTATCGAAAAATCCTAAAACTTTCGTGTTTTGAGAAAAATCCAGTTCTGCTTGTGTTCTTGCCAGTTTTAATTTGAATCTGACTGGTCGTATAAACTAGGTCTGGGCAGACTAGTCTCGGTTTTCTGTAAAAACAGAGGCCATTGAAGCCTCAATTTGGGGAACTGTCGGCGTTGCTCCCTAGGAAAAACCCTTCTGAACAACTTTCATGTTTTACGTTTCACCCAGTTCGGCCTCTAAAAGCCTTAAATTTCCACTTTCCCGAAACTGGCCAGTTTGGAATCCGAATTGGCAGTTTCGGTTGTTAAGTCCGGTTTACGTCCTATTTTGCGCAAACTACCTCAACCGAACACGCGGGAGCCTAGATAGCAAGCATGCATCGTATTCTATCGTCCCACATGAACAGTCATGCAGCTCGAACGGGTCCATGCAAACCAAACCCAAAAGCTCTAATCCTAGGTTTGCAAGGTTCTAACTTTTGCATCTCATTCAAACAAGCATCAATCATTCACCCTTAAGCTAGCAGCCAAGCATGCACTGCCTAGGGCAGATTTTGGACCAAGAAAATCAGGGGACACACAACCATTCACATCTAGCATGCACCCTAACATTAAATCAAACATAAGCATAAAATTAAAGCTCATAACAAAATTAAACATCAAACCACCCTTAAAGCCTAAATCAAGCACCACATCTAATCAATCTAGGGCAAAGAAAACTTGAGCTTATGCTCTTACATCCTCTCAACTTGAAATACAAATAAATTTCAAATTGAAAGCTTAATTGAAAAGTTTAGGGCTAAAGAAAATACCTTGATTCAAGACAAGGCTTAGGCTTAGGGTTTGGGTCTAAAAATTTTTCCCTTTGATCCTTCACCATAACCGGCCATCCCCCTCCAAATGGGGTTCCTAATTTTTCAGCCACTTGATGGCTGCCTCACCAAAGTCCGGTCACCAAGAAATCCGGCCACCCCTAGCTCAAATCCCTCCTCACTTTTTCTTTCTTTCTTTTCTTTTCTCTTCCTTTTTGGCTTCGGATTTTAGGGGGAAGGGTGAGGGAATTTTTGGCCATAGTTTTGGGGTGTTTCCTTATTTTTTCTGAGCAAAATCAGCTGCCCCCTTCACCTATTTATAGGTGAAAAATCCTTAATTTTTGGATTTATTTTTTTTCCAAAATTACATTTTAACCCCTAATGCAAAAATATTTGCATTTATGCCCTCCAAGTGTCATGTGGCCGGCCATAGCCTTGTTCTCCAAGCAAAATCATGACATCATCATGCTTACCTCATCATGCTTACATCACTATTTTCCAAAAATTACATTTTGGCCCCTAAGGACAAAATCTTTGCAATTTCACCCCTACATGTGGCCGGCCATCCATGGTGCAAGGTGGCTAGGTGTGATTTGTTTCCACCATTTATGATGTCATAATTCAAAAATGGGATGATGTCATAATTCCAAACTTGGGTGATGTCATTATAAGGCCTTGTTTGGCTTTTTCCTTAAAATACAGTCTATTTTCTTGCTAACACAGATATTTCCAATACTGTGTTCACTAATACACAGTATAATTCAGTACTGTTATACTTGACTGCAGTCCAAAATTTATCTGCGTAAAAATGGACTGTAAAAAAATTTTCTTCTTATTTCTGAAAGTCATTAGGACTTTGATATCCAACTTAGTGTGCTTGATTTTTCTAGGGTGGTCTCTTAGCTTATTCCAGCTATCTTGTCCAAAAGATAATTTTCGCAGTATATTTCTCATACTGCTTATCCCATTACTGTATAGTCATACCTTTGACTTTTTGGTCAACTTTGACTTTCTTGGTCAAACTTTGACCAACATGAAATCATGAAATTTCATCTCGCCATTTTCCTTAAAATGCCTTATACTAGGCTCAGTAATCCATCATTGAGTCTCGTAGCTAATAAACCGAGAACTCAAACTTATACCGATATTCTATTCCAAACATGATCTAGACTTAAGTTTTCCTCATTCAAAGGAAATCTAGAGTCATCAAAATTTTTGGGTATTACAGTTAATGCTATATGTATGATATGTTTTCTATGAAAAGTTGTTGAATCTTTTGCTAAAAGATTCAATAAGTTAGTTACGCAAGTTTAAGACCTTTTTGTCAAAAAGGGTAAAATTATGCTTTATGATTTTATGTTAGTAGTTCTTAAATTTAGGAAAAATCCTATATGCAGTTCAGATAAGTTATGGACAATGGTCCAGTATCAGTATACTGTTACAGTTCAAAACAGTAATTAAGTATCTATGTTAGTATGAAAATGAGCTGCATTTAGAAGATATGTCAACGAGGTCTTATAGCATGACATTTCGTTTTTAATAGATAACAAGTGTCATTGCCAAAACCGGTCATCTTACAGGGACCAAAATGTAAATATTTTATATTTAAGGGTCAATTTGTAAATTTAAGAAAAGTTTATGATTATTAATTTTTAGAAGTTAAGAAAGTTCTTTAGAGGAGGATTTAGCAAGAATTTAATGTTCGAAAGCTTAACCTTAGCCGGCCACCTCATAAGGACTAAAGTGCAAATATTTTGCCTTTAGGGGTCAATGTGCAATTTTGGAGAAAATTGTTGACCTATAAGCAAATATGTAAAAATTTTGAACTATGTACTTTTTAAGTTAAATTTCCTAGTTCAACTAAGCTAATGATCTATTACAAGTTTAGTTAATCTAGTTAGAAATTAAGAAATAAGTTAGGATTGGATGATTCCAAATTCTAATTTGGACCAATCCTATTTTTCCATGTGGATAGCCTAGGAAACCGGCCACCTCATGGTCTTATGAGCAAGAAATCTTGTTTTTAAAGAGTATTATGCAAAGTGGAGAAATTTAAGTATCATTAAAAATTGACAAATCATGCCCTAAGTTTAGTGACTAAGCACTTTAATTTTGCTTGGTTGATTATGTTTTATGATTCAATTAGCAAGTTGTCCCATTTGGCACTCAATGGCCGGCCATCATGAGGATAAGACACCTCATGCCTCTAGCTTGGATGAGTCACCCTCCTAGCCTTGCTCTTTTGGCAAGCTAAAGTTTACACAACTCATCACTATAACTGGCCATAACAAGGAGACAACACATCATGGCCTAGCTTTGGTGAGCAACTCTTCTAGCTTGCTCTCTTGGCTAGCTCAAGCTTTGCCAAATCACTAACCATGACCGGCAACCATGAGGGAGGGACAGCTCATGGTCTAGCTTTGATGAATAACCTCCCTTAGCCTAGCTCCCTTGGCAATGTTTGCACACCTCACCCCCCTAAGGCCGGCCATTACAAGGAAAAGCCACCTTATGTTTTTAGCTTTGGTGAGCAAGACCTATAGACTTGCCTACTTGGCAATTTGAGACATGAAAGGCCGGCCACCACATGAGGATCATGAGCAAATTTGTTGCTCTTAAGGATCAATAGGTTATTTACAAGAATATGAACCTCATTAGCACTTGACACCTCATGCTCTCTAGCCTTGCTTAGTAAGCATGCTAGCCTTGCTTATTGGTTAGGAAGAGCAAGCTTAAGGCTCCACCTAAGGCCGGCCAACCTAGGAAGAGGACACCTCATGGTTCCTAGCCTTGATTAGCAAGCTTTCCTAGCTTTGCTACTTGGCAAAATGAGACATGCTTGGCCGGCCACCACATAGGAAGTAAGGGCAATTGTTTTTCTTGTGAGGACTAGTGAGCAATTTCAAGAAGTAGTGGTTCACCTATAAATAGGTGAAGGTGTTTTCAATTCATTTTGTTAGAGAACTTAATCAAACAGCATACCCTTTAGTTTCTGCCCTTAGGAGCCGAACCAAGAGGGAGGAGAAAACAAGAAAAATGGAGTGTTCGGTTTAGTGTAGGAGGTGTGAGGAAAATTTCAAAACCTTAGTTTAAGAAATTCATCTGTGGAACTTGAGATAAAAATTGTTATCCTCTAGTTCTTCATTTAAGTCCTAATTAAGATTTAAGTGTATGTTCAATAAGTATAAGTGTAATAACTGATTTTTTTTTAACATTACGATTCTTTTTGTACAAAGATTTAAGCTGTACCATGAAGGTATTCATGAGAAAGCCCGACTAGGGTTTTTGTTAATTTTGTGAGTTCTTATGATCTTATAAGACTAAAAAATAATTGCTTAGCCAAGCATGTAACCTTTTTAGCAAAAAGGGGTAGAAAATTTCATGATTTTAAGTTGGTCAAAGTTTGACCATAAAAAGTCAAAGTTGACTGGAGAGGTCAAAGGTTGACTAAAAAGGTCAAAGTATGACAATGTTGAAAGATGGCAAGCAGTATGGAAAATATACTGCGAAAACCGTAATTATGGACAAGATAGTATAAATTAGAGTTAAAACCACCTTAGAAAAATCAAGCACATAAATTAGGGTATCAAAGGCCAAATGGCTTCGAATTTTAAGAAAATTTTTATACAGTCTATTTTTACACAGATGAATTTTGGACTGCAATACAGTATAACAGTACTGTGTATTAGTGAGCACAGTACTAGAAATATCTGTATTGGCATTAAGTGGACTGCTTTTTAAGTAAAATAGCCAATCATGCCTTAAAAAGGCTTACCTCATCAACCTTTATAATTATGACATCATTATTGGAATTAAGAAAAAAATTAGAAAATTTTGGATTGTTCTAGGTGATGAGGTGGCCGGCCATTGAAGGGCTAATTGGCAATTATTTTTGCTTCAAGGGTTTTTTAGAAAAAGTTGAACCAAAAATAATTCAAAAAGAATTTCTTTTTTTTCACCTATAAATAGCCCATGGTGGGGGGCGGTTTTTGGCTTCAAAAAATGAGAGAAAAGCAGCCAAACTCTGCCATTTTCCTCCCTCAAAAATCCGGACATCCTAGAGTGAGCAAGAACAAAGAAAAATTTGCAAACCAAAGGAAAAAGTGTGAAGAGGTGGTGGTCGGTTTTTCCACTACAACAAGCAAGGATTTTGAAAAAAAATTTGTGCCTTCTCTAGACCTAGTGGCCGGCTGTTACTAGGAGAGAAAGTAAGGAAATTTTAGTGTGGTTTGTGGTTGGTTTTGGTGCAAGCAAACACCAAGTGATCAACACTAATTTTGGTGCAATTTGGTGGGTGAAACCGGTCTAGGAGGGAGAGAATTGAAAGCCAAAAACCTAGCCCAAAATCTTGAGTTAATCAAGGTAAATTTTCCCTAGACCTCAAACTCTTTAAATTGAGCATTCAATTTGAAATTTATTTGTATTTCAAGTTGAAAATTTGTAAGAGCATAAGCTCAATTTAATGTTTATGCCAAGATTAGGAATTAGGGTTATGTGCTTGTGTTAGATTAAGGGTGGTTTGATTTATGTGTTTGATTTATGATCTTTGATTATGCGTATACTTATTTGACCATTAGGGTTGCATGCTAGATGTTAAATGTAGTTGTATGTCCCCAAGTATGTGAATGATGTTGTATGAAAAGGTTAAGTTGCTAGAAGAAAAATGGATGAATGGAATGGTTTGCATGAATGCGTTTGGGTTACATGCATGATAAAGTGGGACGTTAGAAACCGCTGCATGTCTGTTTTCTAGGCTCCCACGTGGTCGGTTGAGGTAGTATACGCATAATAGGACGTAAAATGAATATTTAACCAAAACTGCCATTCTCGGATGAAAACTGCCCAGTTTCTGGAAAATCAGTTTTTGAGGCCTTGAGAGGCAGAATTTGGAAAAACTCAAAACACGAAAGTTGTAGAGAAGGGTTTTTCCTAGGGGGTACCATGGACGGATTTCCAAAATAAGGCTCCAACAGCCTCGGGTTTTAACAAAATCCAAGCCTTGCCGTGCCCAGGATTCATGCACGGCCAGGTGAGTTCAACAGGGAATATGAGCACGTTAACGACCGAACTGGGTTTTCCTCAAAACACGAAAGTTGTAGATTTTTTCAAGATCTAAAACTTTTGTGAAGACAAATTTTTCAGATTCGATCTAGATTTTAAAATAAAAAATTAGATTTCAAAAACTGTACAGGAAACAGGAAATTCCTGTGCAGGATTTTCTAAAACAGTGCAGAAAAAGGATAACCTTGCACTAACACAGATAAATTAACTGTGGAAAGCTGTTCCAAAGGCAGGTTCCAATACTTTATAATTTTACTCAAGAATTATAATATGATAAAAGTAAACGATGAGTTTTTCCAAAAGAAAACAAGAATGGGTTTTTTTAACCAAAAGTCAAATTTGACCCAAGTAAGGTAAGTTTTAAACCCTAGGGTTACTCGATGTAACCAAATAAGTTAGTAGATGATTTTTTTTAACAGGGGACATATAACTCAGATTTTGTAAAAATGTTGGTTACATCACCAACATTTCTAATCTTTATCTATATTCTTTAACAGAAGATTGAGTACTGTGGTATCCGACTGGATCAGTACAATACTGGACATAGTGAGTAAGGTAAGTACAACTCCGCCTACAGCATAGGCTTTTATTGATACTTACTCAAGTATGGTTGATGTATGTTGTGATGTATGTTGTGATTGTATAATAAATTACATTTAGGGTATAATTGGTATGTCATGATATACCAAGTACATGGCTATGTTATGAGATATGATTATGAATTATGCATGTGTGACATCATGATGCATGTCCACAAATAAGAAAAAGGACCAAAGTATAAAGGATGAAAAGATAAGGACGATGGCAAGCAAGCTTGCGTGTGTCGTACCGACCCATCCAAGGTCGGGTTGGACTATGGTTTGAGTTGGACTGGGCTGGCCGCCCCAACCACTCCATAGTTGCGCGCCCGGTACGAACACTTATGTAAGGGGGCCCATAGGATAAGTCAAGTTAAGATAAGTATGAAAGTATGTTGATAGAATAAGCAAGCATAATGAAGCATAACTGGCTCATGCATGATTATGATAAGATAAGATATGACATGTAGAAGTAAGTTAAAATTGTATGGTTTGTATTATTGTGTTGCAGATTTTAACGTTGTACTTGCTGAGCGAAAGCTCACGTCTTACGTCTATGCTGTAGGTAAGCAACCTACGGGCACTTGTTGATACATGATGGTGAGCGTGGCAGGAAAAGCTGTGAAATGTGGGATATATAGCCGCTACGCGTTGTCCTTTTATGAACTATTTTATTTGGTATTTAACCGATGTTATTTAACTATCAATTATACGCACATATGCTTTAAAAAAAGAAAAATTTCCGCTATTTCCGCTAAGTAATTAGGTATGTATGTATGTATGGTAACGGCATGTGCTAGGCGGGTCGTTACAGAGTTGGTATCAGAGCGGTTTCCTGCTATCCGATTTCACAGCATACCTGTCATCGCCACCATCATTGTAAGTTGATTTTTTTTATTTTAAATATTTGGGTTAATAATTACTATGCGGTCATGTTGCGGTAGACCCGACGACATGGATCCTGAGCAAGTGATCGAGGACCGAGAGACGGTGTCAGCATTTTATGAGTCGCATCCATTGCAATTTGACGGTACAGTACGGACGGTATCCATAGCCGCTTGGCTATATGATATAGAGCAGATTTTCCATCTTTGTCATATTGAGGCTCGACTACAGGTTTCCTTGGCCAGCCGGTGTTTTGCGGCAGATGCCCGACTTTGGTGGATGACTCTGGGTGAGCGACAGATGCCGAGTCGCACATGGGCGCATTTTCGTACGATAGTGATTGCGCGATTCGGACCGGTTCTGGATGAGGGGGCGGGTGTACCACCTCGTGACCCCGAGATTGTAACGATCCACCTAGCGCCGGCCGTTACCATACATTCTTACTTAATAATATATGAAAATTTAAACATAAATTTTTTTTTTTATACAACTGATAAATATAACTTGACTTGGAAACTTCATAATAAACACTTACATACATACATGTACTTATACATAACTACTAATGGCAGAAATGTGTTCTTGTACTTAAATACAACATATTTAGCGTAGCATAATTTAACAAAAAGAAACGTAGTGAATTCCCGTCCCACAGTTTCACAGCTTTGCCTTGCCATGCTCCACCGTCTTGTATCATGAAGTACCGCAGGGTTGCTTACCTACAGCATAAACTTAAAACATGAGCTTATGCTCAGCAAGCACAACTATTTATCCGCAAAACATATCATGATAACATAATGCATGAACCATTTATGGTCAATTCCTGTTTTCATAAGTTAGCATAGTTTTTTGGGCCCTTACTTAACATAAACATAACTGTACGTACCGTGGCGCGCTGCCATGGAGTGGTTGGGGCGGCCAGCCCTGTCCAACTCAAACCATGAACCAAACCCGACCTGACGCGGGCCGATACGACATATAGCATTATGCTTATATTGATGCTTAACATCTTGTTCTTGTCTTATTTCATACTTGAAATATTGTTTCATATTCATAACCAGTTTCTTAACTGAAACTGGGATTTCATACTTTACCAAATAGCTTATCTTTAGTGAGCATACTTTGTGATGTCATAATATCAAATTATTCATCATATGAACATACATACTATAAACATACATCATATATCTCTTAACATGAACTTGAAAACATACATGCCATACATTCATTATTCCTTGAATACATACATGCCATTCATACTTTAATATTCATCATATCTTAAAAACGTATATACATACATATCATAAATACTTCTTATACACATAACATCATGAACTTGATATCATACAGGTCATAATGTTTTATCATGCTTATATCATCATAAACTTGAAAGCATTCAACAAACAGTTTTCGTTTATGCTGTAGGCGGAGTCGTACTTACCGTTACTGCGCCTTGAATCAAAATTCTTCACTCAAACAGGTCGCTTTCCTGTTTTCAAGAAATCATAGGATGAGTATCATCCTATCATAATAACATATGATTCTAGTTGCTAACTAAAAATCCTAAATTTCAACTCCTTTTCGAAATTTAGTAAGAACTCTAATATTTTGAAAACCGGGTTCAAAAACAATTCATAAAGTTTGATTCTTTTCCCACAAATCTGTTTCGAATTTGGAAAAGTTTTCTTCATAAAAGTTGTAGATCTTGAAGTCTCCTACAACTTTTGTTTGAAACTCAAACTTCAAATCTGTATTTAACATGCTTATATTTGCCTTTGAAAATTTTTCGACCAGACTTACTACTCATAATTTGATCTCGGGTTTTAGAAGAAACGAAGGTCTTAAAGGCCTTATTTTCAAAAACTGTCCACGTTGGCCCCTAGAATTTTTCCTTTTCTACAACTTTGAAGTTTTAACGTTTTTAAGATTCGGCCTCTAAAGGCCTCAAAATCTTATTTTCATAAAAACTATTCGGTTAGAAATTCTAATCAAGCATACTAAAACCTTAGTGCACATATCTTATAAAATTGAACTCATGATTATCCATACTAATCATTCTCTTAAATTCTAAATGAAGAACTGGAGGATAACAATATTTACCTCAAGTTCCACTGATAGAATTCTTTAACTAGGGTATTCAAATTTCCCTCACACTTCCTACCCTAAAACGAAACTCTTTCTCTAGTTTTCTTTTCTTTCTTTTCTCTCCTCTCTTTGCTCGGCTTCTATGGGAGAATTTAGAGAGTTTGTACTGCTTAAGTGTGTGTTGGCTAACCAAATAAAATAGGAGAACCTTCACCTATTTATAGATGAAGCATAAATTTCTGAAATTGCTTACTAACCCCTAAAGGTTCAACAACTTGCTCTTTAGTCCATAGAAGAAACCAATTTGGTCTTGTCTTCTTGAAAGGTGGCCGGCCATTCTTGTTCTTCTTGTGCCAAATAACCCAAGCTAGGGTGCTTAATCATGTTGGCTAGGAACCATGAGGTGTCCCTCTCTTAGTGTGGCCGGCCTTAGGTGGAGTTTGAGCATGCTTTTGCTTACCAACAAGCAAGGCTAGCAAGCTTACTAAGCTAGCCTAGGTGCATGAGGTGTCAAGGCTAAAAGAGTTCAAGAAATCCATCTTTTGTAATTTTATGCAATGGTCCTTAAAGCCAAAATATTTCTCCTTTAGTTCCTATGTGTTGGCCGGCCATTCTTGCTCCAAATTGCCAAGCAAGCTTAGCTAAAGTACTTGCTCATCAAGGCTACAAGCTTGAGGTGGCATTACCTTATGTTGGCCGGCCCTAGGGGTGAGATGTGCAAGCCTTGGCTTGCCAAGGAGGCTAGGCTAGGAAGTCTAGAGTGTTCGTTCATCAAGGCTAGGCCAAGGGATGTGTCAATGCCTTGGTCATCCATGTGAGCAAAGCTAGAATGGCTTACTAATCCTAGCTAGTCCATGAGGTGTCATTCTCTAATGATGGCCGGTCTTGGTGTTGGCTTCGCAAGGCCTTGGCTTGCCAAGTGAGTAAAGCTAGGTATACTCACTCACCAAAGCTAGGCTATGAAGTGTCACTTCCTTGTGGTGGCCGGCCCTTGGGTGGTGGCTTTGGCAATACATGAGCTTGCCAAGTGAGCAAGACTAGGGATGTTACTCACCAAGGCTACACCATGATGTGTTGCTTCCTTGTGGTGGCTGGCCTTTGGTGCCTAGGTGTGCAAGCCTTGGCTTGCCAAGGGTGCAAGGCTAGGGGGGTCTAGAGTGTCTTATCCTCATGTGACCGGTTTTGAAGAAACCATGTGAAACAATTTGCTAATTGATCCATAACACAAAATCAACCAAGCAAATCAAAGTGTTTAATTACCAAACTTAGGGTATGATTTGTAAACTTTTAATAACACTTAAAATCTTCTAATTTGTATAATACTTTTCAAAAACAAGATCCCTTGCTCAAAAAGCCATGATGTGGCCGGTTCCTATGGTGACACATGGAACAATGTGATTGGTTCTAGCTAGAGTTATCAAATACAATCTTAACTTGTCTTCCTTGATTTCCAACCAAACTAACTAAACTAGAAATGGATCATTGACTTAATTGAACTAAGAAACTTTACTTAAAAAGTCCCTAATTCAAAAATTTACATAATTGCTGATAAGTTTACAATTTTCTCCAAAATTGCACATTGGCCCCTAAAGGCAAAATATTTGCACTTTGGTCCCTATGAATTGGCCGGTTATGGTTAAGCCTTCAAACATCAAATTCTTACTAAATCCTTCCTTAGAAGACTTTTTAGCTCTAAAATCATGAACTTTCCTTAATTTGCAAATTGACCCCTAAACATAAAATATTTGCATTTTGGTCCCTGTGAGGTGACCAATCATAACAATGACACTTGTCATCAGAGGTGTCATCCTTAAAGGCCTTGTTTGGCTTAATCTCCTAAATGCAGTTCATAATAACATAATAACATAAATATTCATATACTGTTTTCAACTGATAACAGTATAATTAAACTGGAACATTGTCCTAAACTTTTCTGAACTGCGTAAAAGATTTTCTTAAATTTATAAATTACTAACATAGAATCATAAAGCATAAATTTACCCTTTATGACAAAAGGTCTTAAACTTGCGTAACTAACTTATTGAATCTTTTAGCAAAAGATTCAACAACTTTTCATAGAAAACATATCATACATATAGCATAAACAAACTTTGATTCTTAACTAAAGAAATCATAAGTTTACAAACAGGTTGGTTATTACAATCTACCCTCCTTAAAAAAATTTTCGTCCTCGAAAATCACTACAAGTAGGGATAGTTCTTTCTCATTTCTTCTTCTACTTCCCACGTAGCTTCTTCAATATTATGATTCTGCCATAACACTTTAACCATTGGAATGGTTTTGTTTCTTAAAACCTTTTCTTCCCGATCCAGAATCCGTATTGGTCTTTCCTCATATGTCAAATCCATTTGTACTTCAATCGGTTCTTGCCTTAGCACATGAGAAGGATCAGGTACGTATTTCTTCAACATTGAAACGTGAAAAACATCATGTATAGAAGCTAAAGCTGGCGGCAAAGCAAGCTTGTAGGTAACTTTTCCAATTCTTTCGAGGATTTCAAACGGACCTGTGTATCTTGGACTGAGCTTTTCCTTCTTACCAAACCTCATAATTCCCTTTACTGGAGCAATTTTGAGAAAAACAGAATCTCCAACTTGGAATTCTAAAGGTCTTCGACGTTTATCAGCATAACTCTTCTGGCGACTGAAAGCTATGTCAAGCCGTTGCTTGATCATCTTGATGTCCTCTGAGGTTTTTCTGATGAAGTCCGTAGTTTGAAGTTGCTTTTGTCCGACTTCTTGCCAATGGATGGGAGATCGACATTTTCTTCCATACAACGCTTCAAATGGAGCCATACCAATAGAAGCATGATAGCTATTATTATACGAAAATTCGATCAAGGGTAACTTTTGATCCCAATTTCCCTTGAAATCCAAAACACAAGATCTCAACATATCTTCTAAGGTTTGGATAGTGCGCTCCGATTGTCCATCTGTCTAAGGGTGGAAAGCAGTACTGAATTTCAACCTTGACCCCATAGCTGTGTGAACACTTTTCCAAAATCGCGAAGTAAATCGCCCATCTCGATCTGAAATAATGGATTTTGGAACTCCATGCAACCTAACAACCTGAGATACATAAATTTCAGCTAATTTCTTAACGGAAAAGGTGGCTTTAACAACAATGAAATGGGCTGATTTGGTTAATCTATCCACAATCACCCAAATCATATCATTTCCACTAGCGGTCCTGGGTAATCCAACTACGAAATCCATGGTGATTTGTTCCCATTTCCATTCTGGGAGTTCTATCTTTTGAAGATCTCCTCCTGGTTGACGGTGTTCAGCCTTAACTTTCTGACAAGTTAGGCACTTTGACACAAAATCAGCAATTTCATTCTTCATGTTTGGCCACCAAAAGTTCTCTTTAAGGTCCTTATACATCTTAGTAGCTCCAGGGTGAACTGAATACGGAGTTTCATGTGCTTCCGACATGATCTGTTTCCTAAGAAATTCAACGTTAGGAACACAAATCCTTCCTTTGAAGAGAATTAGCCCATTCGTAGAAGTCTTAAATTCCTTATCTTCTCCACCAAGAAGTTGAACTTTCAACAGAAAGGAATCTTTCCCTTGATAGCACTTAATGGTTTCTAGGAGATTAGACTGAAGAGTTAAAGCAGCCAATTTTCCGATTAACATTTCCAATCGGAAATCAGAAATTTCCTTTTGGAGGGGTTTGGACATCATTTCAAGAGACATGAGCATACCGGATGACTTTCTGCTCAGCGCATCTGCTACCTTATTTGCTTTTTCATGATGGTAAAGAATTTCACAATCATAATCCTTTACGAGTTCAAGCCATCTTCGTTGCCTCATATTTGAGTAAAGATGTATTTGAGACTTTGACGATCGGTAAAAATCTCAGATCTATTACCATACAGGTAATGTCTCCAAATCTTCAAAGCGAAAACCACCGCAGCAAGCTCCAAATCGTGCGTCGGGTAGTTCCGTTCATGGTCCTTCAGTTGACGTGAAGCATAAGCAACCATATTTCTTCCTTGCATAAGGACAGCTCCTAGTCCAGTTTTCGACGCATCACTATAAATGGCGAAATTTCCTGCATCTACGTCAGGAATTATTAACACTGGTGCACTTGTAAGCTTTCTCTTGAGCTCTTGGAAGTTTTCTTCACACTTCTGTGTTCAATCAAACTTTCTCCCCTTCTTAGTAAGAGCTGTTAGTGGCGCTGCTATCTTGGAGAATCCTTCAACGAACCGTCGGTAGTATCCGGCCAAACCAAGAAAGCTTCGTATCTCCGTAACGTTTTTGGGTGCTGACCATGCACTAACTGCTTCTATCTTAGCAGGATCAACGGAAATTCCTTCCTTTGAAACCACGTGGCCCAAGAAATGTACTTTTTCCAACCAAAATTCACATTTTGTGAATTTGGCATACAGTTGATTCCGTCTTAAGGTCTCCAAAACTATCTTGAGATGCTGCTCATGTTCCTTTGTGGATCTTGAGTAGATCAAAATATCATCAACGAAGATGATAACAAACTTATCTAAATAATCATTAAATACCCGATTCATCAGGTCCATAAAAGCAGCTGGAGCATTAGTTAATCCAAAAGGCATGACTAAATACTCGTAATGTCCATAACGTGTTCGAAACGCCGTCTTGGGAATATCTCCTTCCTTGATTCTGAGTGGATGGTAGCCCGAACGCAAGTCAATCTTCGAGAATACCAAAGCTCCTCTAAGTTGATCAAAGAGATCGTCGATTCTCGGAAGAGGGTACTTGTTCTTAATCGTGATCTTATTCAACTCACGATAGTCGATGCACATTCGCAACGATCCATCCTTCTTTTTGACAAATAGCACAGGTGCTCCCCACGGGGAATGGCTTTGACGAATAAATTCCTTATCTAACAGTTCTTGTAACTGTACTTGAAGTTCTCTAAGCTCAGCTGGGGCCATGCGATAGGGTGCTTTCGATATTGGAGCTGTTCCTGGCAACAATTCTATTTCGAAAGAGATTTCTTGCTCTGGCGGAAGTCTAGTTAAATCTTTTGGAAAGAAATCTACATATTCCCTAATAATGGAAAAATCTTCGGGCTGCAGCTCTTTTTCTTGTTCTTTGTCCACCATGTTAGCTAAGTATCCTTGACATCCATTAGCCAACATTTTCCAAGCTTTCATTACAGAAACAAGCCGGGTTGATGAGCTCTTAGACTGGCCGTGAAAGTTGAATTCCTCTTCAGCGAAAAGACTAAACGTAACACAACACTTTCGACAATCAATCTTAGCGTTGTACTTATCTAAGAAATCCATTCCCAGGATAACATCAAAATCCTGAAGCTTAATTGCAATCAGGTCTACATATAACTCTCTACCACACATAACTATCGGAACATTTCGCATCCAGGAATTAGATAACAAAATCTCTCCCGATGGAAGAGAGGTTCTAAAAGGTTGCCCTATACTTTCTACATTTCTATCTAACTTTCGGGCATATTCCATCGATATAAACGAATGGGTGGCACCAGAATCAATTAGGGCAAATGCATCATAAGTGGCTATAGAGATCTGACCTGTTACCACATTAGAAGTTCCAGCCTCAGCGTCTCCCTTTGTGTAAGCATAGATCCTAGCTTGTGGTTCGGGAGCTTCAAGTCTTCCTTGTACAATCGAAGGACCTTCGATCTTTGCTTGCACCGCGTGTAGCTGTCGGTTTGTATTCCTATTCTGGTACTGAGGGTTCTGGTTCTGACTATTGGTGGTACAATTCCTCACATAATGGCCTTCTTTGCCACAAAGGTAGCAAGCGTTTGTTCCCATCCTACATACGCCTAGATGTTTCCTTCCACATTGAGTACACACAGGATAGTTATTATTACCCTCATTCCCACGGTTGTTCCTCTTCTGAGGGTAATTTTTCTGTTGGCCCTGGCCCGTAGCATTCCCTCTTCTTTTATTCCTCCCAAACTGCTTAGAACTTTGGCTGGAATTACTAGTCTGGCCTTTTAAGTTTGGCTCCTCTTTTTGCCTAGACTGTATCTGTTTCTCTACCGCTTTTTCTTCTTTCTTAGCTTTCAATATTTGAACCCTTGCTTCCTTATCCTGATTAATCCAGTATTCTGCTCTCATAGCTCGAACTATACAATCAGCTACAAGAGTTGGAGGGCTACTTCCAGCACTAACTTGTTTGGCAATGTCTGTCCTAAACATTTTCATCATTCTCCTTACTTTCTCCCTTTCGTTCGGCACCAGTTCTGGACATAAACGGGCAAGCTGTTCAAACTTTTTGACTGCTTCCATCACTGACATAGATCCCTGCTTAAAACTAGTAAACTCATCTTGTTGTGTCGCTAGAATCTCCTGATTGTAGTACATTATTCTGAATTCGTCTACAAAATCTTGCCATCTCATGAACGCTACATTTCTGCGCATCTGAACCGTCATCCACCAGTGACGCGCATCCTTCTTTAGTGCAAAAAAGGCACAAAGAACTTTCTCCTGTTCTGTAAGTCCCATAAAATCCAAAATTACTTGGATATCGATCGACCAATTATCCGCTACTATTGGATCTGTGGTTCCTTCAAAATCAGGTGCCTTCATTCGCCTAAATCGTTCATATAACAGATCCTCCCTAACCAAAGGTGGATTCCTTTGCAGTCCTTCGGGTGCTAACGGAACTTCTTGATGAACCTCTGGTACCTGATGCGCTACTAGGGTACCGGGTTATTTTGCGGTGGAACTTCGTTCGCTCGAGGTACTTGATTCAGTTGAGCTACTTGTTCCCGAAGTTGGTTCGTCTCCTGCTGTTGTTCCCGCAATTGTTGTTGCAAGGTAGCTACTATATTCGCAAGATCAGGCTCTTGCGGAATTGGGTTCGCTCGGGTACGTGGACGTGACATCCTCTATTTCTTATCTAATTACGATAAAGATATTGTTATACTTCGAATATATTTTCGTTCATTCATATCTCATCATAAAAATAATACTTATGAATAATACTTATTCATCATATCATAATACGATATCTGATCATATCATAGATCATATCATAGATCGTATTATCACATCATATCATCATATCATATCATAACATCATATCATATCATAAAACATAACATTAGAGATCTATCATGATCTCATCATTCCATATTATATCATATGTTGTTCATAATCTTAACATCATATTATATTAATACTTTTTACTAACTTTATAATTTACATATCTTATACTCATCATAATCCATAATTCGTACATTCTAACATACATACATATTATTTTACACCTAAACTATCTACTCTGATGTTACGTCGGAGAATACATCCCAGTCTTCATCATCAAATAAGATTTCCTCCGGATCGTCCTCCATATTTACTTCTTCTTCTTCTCCATTATCTAGGATGATTTCATGAGGATCCTCTTGAAGTTCAGGTTCGTCAGGAATATCTTCAAGATTCATGCCATCAACATCCTCATGTGGAGGAATCTCCTGAAGTGGTATCGCCGGAATAGGGTCTTATGGCAATACTGGACCCCATTGGAAGGGTGGCTCTTCCACATCATTATTATTGACTGGCACTTGGATGTTATTTTCCACTAGAGCATCCGCTTGAACCATATGAGCTATTAATTCAGCTTCCATGATATCATTAATCATATGTTCCATGGTCATTCCTATTGCCGGTGCTTGGACATGTTCCCTGACATGAGGTGGTAGTCCTTCCCGGAGTAGTTGCAGTGCCCGAAACTCTGGGTCGCCATAATCTGGAATGTGAGGCAACATAGCCTCCTGAAATCTTCGGCAGTAATGGCCCATCGATTCTCCTGGATAAGCATGCCAATCATAAACATAGTTAAGATATCGGACAAGGTTCATGTCATTATAAATATCTGGGTCTCGATAGTGTATGTCGGCATTTTCCTCCAGTGGAGGTCCAAAACGAGCAGTGATGATATTGCGGAAGTTTTCCCATGATCCTCCCTGAGCTTCCTGTTCTCCTGTTGTTCTCCACCATTGTAATAGCCGACTTGTTTGTAAATTTATAACTTCTTTTGTTAAGAATAAAGTTTGGTTATGCAATCTGTATGATATGTTTTCTAAGGAATTTGTTGAATCTTTTGCTACAAGATTCAATGAATTATTTGTGTAGGTTTATGATCCTTTTGTTTAAAAAGGGAAAATGATGATTTATGACTCTATGTTAGTAATTTAAGAAAATCTGATACGTAGTTCAGAAAAGTTTAGGACAATGGTCCAGTTTTATTATACTGTTATCAGTTGAAAACAGTATATGAATATTTATGTTATTATGTTATTATGAACTGCATTTAGGAGATTAAGCCAAACAAGGCCTTTAAGGATGACTCCTCTGATGACAAGTGTCATTGCTATGATTGGTCACCTCACAGGGACCAAAATGCAAATATTTTATGTTTAGGGGTCAATTTTCAAATTAAGAAAAGTTCATGATTTTGAAGCTAAAAAGCCTTCTAAGAAAGGATTTAGTAAAAATTTGATGTTTGAAGGCTTAACCATAACCGGCCAAGTCATAGGGACTAAAGTGCAAATATTTTGCCTTTAGGGGCCAATGTGCAATTTTGAATAAAATTGTAGACTTATCAGTAATTATGTAAATTTTTGAATCAGGGACTTTTTAAGTAAAGTTTCTTAGTTCAATTGAGTCAATGACCCATTTTTAGTTTAGTTAGTTTGGTTGGAAATTAAGAAAGACAAGTTAAGATTGTATTTGAAAATTCTAGCTAGAACCATTCACATTGTTCCATGTGTCACCATAGGAACCGGCCACATCATGGCTTGTTGAGTAAGGGATCTTGTTTTTGAAAAATATTAGGCAAATTAGAAGATTTTAAGTGTTATTAAAAGTTTACAAATCATACCCTAAGTTTAGTGAATTAACACTTTAATTTAGTTGGTTGATTTTGTGTTATGGATCAATTAGCAAATTGTCTCACATGGTTTCTTCAAAACCGGCCAAATGAGGATGAGACACCCTATGCTTCTAGCTTGGCTAAGTCATACCCCTAGCCTTGCACCCTTGGCAAGCCAAGGCTTGCACACCTAGGCACCAAAGGCCGGCCACCATAATAAAGCAACACATCATGGTGTAGCCTTGGTGAGTAACATTCCTAGTCTTGCTCACTTGGCAAGCTCATGTTTTGCCTAAGCCACCACCCAAGGGCCGGCCACTACAAGGAAGTGACACTTCATAACCTAGCTTTGGTGAGTAAGTATACCTAGCTTTGCTCACTTGGCAATCCAAGGTCTTGCTAAGCCAACACCAAGACCGGCCACCCTTAGAGAATGACAATTCATGGACTAGCTAGGGTGAGTAAGCCACTCTAGCTTTGCTCACATGGATAACCAAGGCATTGACACACCCCTTGGCCTAGCCTTGATGAATCAACACTCTAGATTTCCTAGCCTAGCTCCCTTGGCAAGCCAAGACTTGCACACCTCACCCTAGGGCCGGCCAACCAAGGGAATGCCACCTCAAAATTTAGCTTTGATAAGCAAGCAACTCTAGCTAAGCTTGCTTGGCAATTTGGGTGATGAATGGCCGGCCAACACATAAGGACTAAAGGAAAAATATTTTGGCTTAAGGACTATTGCATAAAATTACAAAAGATGGAATTCTTGAACTCTTTTAGCCCTTGACACCTCATGCTTCATAGGCTTGCATGGTAAGCTTGCTAGCCTTGCTTGTTGGTAAGCAAAGGCATGCACAAACTCCACCTAAGGCCGGCCACACTAAGAGAGGGACACCTCATGGTTCCTAGCCAACATGATTAAGCACCCTAGCTTGGGTTATTTCGCACAAGAAGAACAAGAATGGCCGGCCACCTTTCAAGAAGACAAAACCAAATTGGTTTCTTCTATGGACTAAAGAGCAAATTGTTGTACCTTAGGGATTAGTTAGCAATTTTAAGAAATTTGTGCTTCATCTATAAATAGGTGAAGGTGCTGTTGTATTATTTGGTTAGCCAACACACACGCACAAACTTGAGCAGCACAAACTCTCCCAATCCTGCCATAGAAGCCGAGCAAAGAAAAGAGAGAAAAGAAAGAAAAAGAAAACTAGAGAAAGAGTTTTCGGTTTAGTGTGAGGGAAATTTTAATTACCCTAATTTAAGAATTTCATCAGTGAAACTTGAGGTAAATATTGTCATCCTCTAGTTCTTCATTTGAAATTTAAGAGAATAATTAGTATGGTTAAACAAGAGTTTAATTTTGTAAGATACATGCACTAGGGTTTTTATGCTTGATTAAGTCTCTATCTGAGCAGTTTTTCTGAAACTAGATTTTTAGGCCTTTAGAGGCCGAATCTTATAAAAGTTAAAACTGCAAAGTTGTAGAGGAGGGAAAATCCTAGGGTCCAACGCGGCCATTTTTTGAAAATAAGGCCTTTAAGACTTTCGTTTCTATAAAAACCCGAGACCAAATTATGAGTAGTAAGTTTGGTCGAAAAATTTTCTAAGGCAAAAATAATCATGTTAAAGACAGATTTGAAGTTTGAGGTTAAAACAAAAGTTGTAGGAGACTTCAAGATCTACAACTTTCATCAAGAAAACTTTTCCAAATTCGAAACATATTTGTGAGAAAAGAACTAAACTTAATGAATTGTTTTTGAACCCGGTTTTCAAAATATTAGAATTCTTACTAAATTTCAAAAAGGAGTTGAAATTTAGGATTTGTAATTAGCAACTAGAATCATATGTTATTATGATAGGATGATACTCATCCTATGATTTCTTGAAAATAGGAAAGCGACCTGTTTGAGTGAAGAATTTTGATTCAAGGCGCAGTAACAGTAAGTACGACTCCGCCTACAGCATAAACGAAAACTGTTTGTTGTATGTTTTCAAGTTTATGATGATATAAGTATGATAAAACATTATGGCCTGTATGATATCAAGTTCATGATGTTATGTGAATAAGAAGTATTTATGACATGTATGTATGTACGTTTTTAAAATATGATGAATATTTAAAGTATGAATGGCATGTATGTACTCAAGGAATAATGAATGTATGGCATGTATGATTTCAAGTTCATGTTAAGAGGTATATGATGTATGTTTATAGTATGTATGTTCATATGATGAATAATTGAATATTATGGCATCACGAAGTATGCTCACTAAAGATAAGCTAATTGGTAAAGTATGAAATCCCAGTTTCAGTTAAGAAACTGGTTATGAATATGAAACAACATTTCAAGTATGAAATAAGATAAGAATAAGATTCTAAGCATCAATATAAGCAGAATGCTATATGTCGTATCGACCCGCGTCAGGTCGGGTTTGGTTCTTGGTTTGACTTGGACAGGGCTGGCCGCCCCAACCACTCCATGACAGCACGCCACGGTACGTACATTTATGTTAAGTTATGTAAGGGCCCCAAAACTATGCTAACTTATGAAAACAGGAATAAAGCATAAATGGTTCATGCATTATGATATCATGATATGTTTGTGGATAAATAGTTGTGCTTGCTGAGCAAAAGCTCATGTTTTAAGTTTATGCTGTAGGTAAGCAACCCTGCGGTACTTCATGATACAAGGCGGTGGAGCATGACAAGGCAAAGCTGTGAAACTGTGGGACGGGAATCATTACGTTTCTTTTTGTTAAATTATGCTACGCTAAATATGTTGTATTTAAGTACAAGAACACATTTCTGCCATAAGTAAATATGTATAAGTACATGTATGTATGTAAGTGTTTATTATGAAGTTTCCAAGTCAAGTTATATTTATCAGTTATAAAAAAAAAAAAAAAAAAAATTTATGTCTACATTTTCATATATTATAAGTAAGTATGTATGGTCACGGCCGGCGCTAGGCGGGTCGTGACAAGAGTTGGTATCAGAGCTTAAGGTTCTACCTTTCGGTTTCACAGTTTGCGTGTCTGCGCCACAGCCATGTAAGTTAAAAATATTTCGTAATTATATTATGTATTTATAGGAATTTGTATAATCTAGATTCGAGGATAATGGATGAAGATAGAGGTGCAGCTTATGCGTTCTTCATGATGTCTCCGCTCGTATTCGATGGGACTAGACGAACCGTGACATTGGCAGCATGGCTTCATGATATGGAGGCTATTTTTCGAATATGTCATATTCCGCCCCATCTACAAGTATCTTTGGCAAGTCGCTGTCTAGCAATAGATGCTAGGCTATGGTGGAGAACAATAGGAGAACAGGAAGCTCATGGAGGATCATGGGAAAACTTCCGTAATATTATCATTGCTCGTTTTGGACCTCCACTGGCGGAAAACGCCGACGTACACTATCGAGATCCAGATATTTATCGTGACATGAACCTTGTCCGATATCTTAACTACGTTTATGATTGGCATGCTTATCCAGGAGAGTCGATGGGCCATTACTGTCGAAGATTTCAGGAGGCTATGTTGCCTCATATTCCAGATTTTGGCGACCCAGAGTTTCGGGCACTGCAACTACTCCAGGAAGGACTACCACCTGATGTCAGGGAACATGTCCAAGCACCGGCAATAGGAATGACCATGGAACATATGATTAATGATATCATGGAAGCTGAATTAATAGCTCATATGGTTCAAGCGGATGCTTTAGTGGAAAACAACATCCAAGTGCCAGTCAATAATAATGATGGGGAAGAGCCACCCTTCCAATGGGGTCCAGTATTGCCAGAAGACCCTATTCCGGCGATACCACTTCAGGAGATTCCTCCACAAGAGGATGTTGATGCCATGAATCTTGAAGATATTCCTGACGAGCCTGAACTTCAAGAGGATCCTCATGAAATCATCCTAGATAACGAAGAAGAGGAAGAAGTTAATATGGAGGATGATCCGGAGGAAATCTTGTTCGATGAGGAAGAGTGGGATGTATTCTCCGACGTAACATCAGAGTAGATAGTTTAGATATAAAATAGTGTATATGTATGATAGACAAGTGATAGTCACCCCTATCTTGTATTTGATCATGTATATATGTACATGATAGTATGAATTATGGGTTACAATGTATGTGAGATATGTAAACTATAAAGTTAGTAAAATGTATTATTATATGATGAGATCATGATAAATCTCTAATGTTATGTTTTATGATACGATATGATATGATACGATATGATATGATATGATGATATGTTATGATAATATGATATATGATCAAATATGATCTATGATATGATATGATGAATAAGTAATGTTCATCTTATGATGAGGTATGAATGAACGAAAAGATATTTGAAGTATAACAATATCTTTATCGTAATTAGATAAGAAATAGAAGATGTCACGCCCACGTACCCGAGCGAACCCTATTCCGCAAGAACCTGATCTTGCGAACGTGGTAGCTACTTTGCAACGGCAATTGCGGGAACAACAGCAAGAGACGAACCAGCTTTGGGAACAAGTAGCTCAACTGAATCAGGCACCGCAAAATAACCCTGTACCCCCAGCAGCGCCTCAAGCACCAGAGGTTCATCAAGAAATTCCGTTAGCACCCGAAGGACTACAAAGGAATCCACCTTTGGTTAGGGAGGATCTGTTATATGAACGATTTAGGCGAATGAAGGCACCTGAATTTGAAGGAACCACAGATCCAATAGTAGCGGATAATTGGCTGATCGATATCCAAGTAATTTTGGATTTTATGGGACTTACAGAATAGGAGAAAGTTCTTTGTGCCTCTTTTGCACTAAAGAAAGATGCGCGTCACTGGTGGAGGACAGTTCAAATGCGCAGAAACATGGCGTTCATGAGATGGCAAGATTTCGTAGACGAATTCAGAATAATGTACTACAATCAGGAGATTCTTGCAACTCAACAAGATGAGTTTACCAGTTTTAAGCAAGGGTCTATGTCCGTGATGGAAGCAGTCAAGAAGTTTGAACAACTTGCCCGTTTATGTCCAGAACTGGTACCGAACGAAAGGGAGAAAGTAAGGAGAATGATGAAAATGTTTCGGACAGACATTGCTAAACAAGTTAGTGTTGGAAGTAGCCCTCCAACTCTTGTAGCTGATTGTATAGGTCGAGCTATGAGGGCAGAATACTGGATTAATCAGGATAAGGAAGCGAGGGTGCAAATATTCAAAGCTAAGAAAGAAGAAAAAGCTGTGGAGAAACAGATACAGTCTAGGCAAAATCAGCAACCAAACTTAAAAGGCCAGACTAGTAATTCCAGCCAAAGTTCCAAGCAATTTGGAAGGAATAAGAGAAGAGGATATGCTCTGGGCCAGGGCCAACAGAAGAATTACCCTCAAAAGAGAAACAACCGTGGGAAAGAGGGTAATAATAACTATCCTGTGTGTACTCAATGCGGAAGGAAACATCTAGGCGTATGTATGATGGGAACAAACGCTTGCTACCTATGTGGCAAGGAAGGCCATTATGCGAGGAATTGTACCACCAATAGTCAAAACCAGAACCCTCAGTACCAGAATAGAAATTCGAACCGACAGCTTCACGCGGTGCAAGCAAAGATCGAAGGCCCTTCGATGGTACAAGAAAGACTTGAAGCTCACGAACCACAGGCTAGGATCTATGCTTACACAAAGGGAGACGCTGAGGCTGGAACTTCTAATGTGGTAACAGGTCAGATCTCTATAGCCGCTTATGATGCATTTGCCCTAATTGATTCTGGTGCCACCCATTCGTTTATATCGATGGAGTATGCCCGGAAGTTAGATAGAAATGTAGAAAATATAGGGCAACCTTTTAGAACCTCTCTTCCATCGGGAGATATTTTGTTATCTGATTCCTGGATGCGAAATGTTCCGATAGTTATGTGTGATAGAGAATTATATGTAGACCTGATTGCAATTAAGCTTCAGGATTTTGATGTAATCCTGGGTATGGATTTCTTAGATAAGTACAACGCTAAGATTGATTGTCGAAAGCGTTGTGTTACGTTTAGTCTTTTCGGCGAAGAGGAATTCAACTTTCACGGCCAGTCTAAGAGTTCATCAACCCGGCTTGTTTCGGTAATGAAAGCTTGGAAAATGCTAGCTAATGGATGTCAAGGATACTTAGCTAACATGGTGGACAAAGAACAAGAAAAAGAGCTGTAGCCCGAAGATGTTCCTATTATTAGAGAATATGTAGACGTCTTTCCAAAAGATTTAACTAGACTTCCGCCCGAGCGTGAAATCTCTTTCGAAATAGAATTGTTGCCAGGAACAGCTCCAATATCGAAAGCACCTTATCGCATGGCCCCAGCTGAGCTTAGGGAACTTCAAGTACAGTTGCAAGAACTGTTGGACAAGGGATTTATTCGTCAAAGCCATTCCCCGTGGGGAGCACCTGTACTGTTTGTCAAAAAGAAGGATGGATCGTTGCGGATGTGTATCGACTATCGTGAATTGAACAAGATCACGATTAAGAACAAGTACCCTCTCCCGAGAATCGACGATCTCTTTGATCAACTTAGAGGAGCTTTGGTATTCTCGAAGATTGACTTGCGTTCAGGCTACCATCAACTCAGAATCAAGGAAGCAGATATCCCCAAGACGGCGTTTCGAACACGATATGGACATTATGAGTATTTAGTCATGCCTTTTGGATTGACTAATGCTCCAGCTGCTTTTATGGACCTTATGAATAGGGTGTTTAAAGATTATTTAGATAAGTTTGTTATCATCTTTATAGATGATATTTTGATCTACTCAAGATCCACAAAGGAACATGAGCAGCATCTCAAGATAGTTTTGGAGACCTTAAGACGGAATCAGCTTTATGCCAAATTCACAAAATGTGAATTTTGGTTGGAAAAAGTACATTTTTTGGGCCACGTAGTTTCAAAGGAAGGAATTTCCGTTGATCCTGCTAAGATAGAAGCAGTTAGTGCATGGTCAGCACCCAAAAACGTTACGGAAATACGAAGCTTTCTTGGTTTGGCCGGATACTACCGACGGTTCGTGGAAGGATTCTCGAAGATAGCAGCACCACTAACAGCTCTTACTAAGAAGGGGAAAAAGTTTGATTGGACACAGAAGTGTGAAGAAAACTTCCAAGAACTCAAGAGGAAGCTTACAAGTGCACCAGTGTTGATAATTCCTGACGTAGATGCAGGAAATTTTGCCATTTATAGTGATGCGTCGAAAACTGGACTAGGAGCTGTCCTTATGCAAGGAAGAAATGTAGTTGCCTATGCTTCACGTCAACTGAAGGACCATGAACGGAACTACCCGACGCACGATTTGGAGCTTGCTGCGGTGGTTTTCGCCTTGAAGATTTGGAGACATTACCTGTATGGTAATAGGTGTGAGATTTTTACCGACCATCAAAGTCTTAAATACATCTTTACCCAAAAGGAGCTTAATATGAGGCAACGAAGATGGCTTGAACTCGTAAAGGATTATGATTGTGAAATCCTTTACCATCCTGGAAAAGCAAACAAGGTAGCAGATGCGCTAAGTAGGAAATCATCTAGTATGCTCATGTCTCTTGAAATGATGTCCAAACCCCTCCAGAAGGAAATTTCTGATTTTAGATTGGAAATATTAATCGGGAAATTAGCTGTTTTGACTCTTCAGTCTAATCTCCTAGAAACCATTAAGTACTATCAAGGAAAAGATTCCTTTCTCTTAAAGATTCAACTACTTGGTGAAGAAGATAAGGAATTTAAGACATCTACGAATGGGCTAATTCTCTTCAAAGGAAGGATTTGTGTTCCTAACATTGAATTTCTTAGGAAACAGATCATGTCGGAAGCACATGAAACTCCGTATTCAGTTCACCCTGGAGCTACTAAGATGTATAAGGACCTTAAAGAGAACTTTTGGTGGCCAAACATGAAGAATGAAATTGCTGATTTTGTGTCAAAGTGCCTAACTTGTCAGAAAGTTAAGGCTGAACACCGTCAACCAGAAGGAGATCTTCAAAAGTTAGAACTCCCAGAATGGAAATGGGAACAAATCACCATGGATTTTGTAGTTGGATTACCCAGGACCGCTAGTGGAAATGATATGATTTGGGTGATTGTGGATAGATTAACCAAATCAGCCCATTTCATTGCTGTTAAAGCCACCTTTTCAGTTAAGAAATTAGCTGAAATTTATGTATCTCAGATTGTTAGGTTGCATGGAGTTCCAAAATCCATTATTTCAGATCGAGATGGGCGATTTACTTCGCGATTTTGGAAAAGTGTTCACACACCTATGGGATCAAGGTTGAAATTCAGTACTGCTTTCCACCCTCAGACAGATGGACAATCGGAGCGCACTATCCAAACCTTAGAAGATATGTTGAGATCTTGTGTTCTGGATTTCAAGGGAAATTGGGATCAAAAGTTACCCTTGATCGAATTTTCGTATAATAATAGCTATCACGATTCTATTGGTATGGCTCCATTTGAAGCGCTATATGGAAGAAAATGTCGATCTCTCATCCATTGGCAAGAAGTTGGACAGAAGCAACTTCAAACTACGGACTTCATTAGAAAAACCTCAGAAGATATCAAGATTATCAAACAACGACTCGATGTAGCTTTCAGTCGACAGAAGAGTTATGCTGATAAACGTCGAAGACCTTTAGAATTCCAAATTGGAGATTCTGTTTTTCTCAAGATTGCTCCAATGAAGGGAATTATGAGATTTGGTAAGAAAGGAATGCTCAGTCCAAGATACACAGGTCCGTTTGAAATCCTTGAAAGGATTGGAAAAGTAGCCTACAAGCTTGCTTTGCCGCCAGCTTTAGCTTCTATACATAATGTTTTTCACGTTTCAATGTTGAAGAAATACGTACCTGATCCTTCTCATGTGCTAAGTCAAGAACCGATCGAAGTACAAACGGATTTGACATATGAGGAAAGGCCAATACGGATTCTAGATAGAGAAGAAAAGGTTTTAAGAAACAAAACTATTCCAATGGTTAAAGTGTTATGGCAGAATCATAACATTGAAGAAGCAACGTGGGAAGTAGAAGAAGAAATGAGAAAGAACTATCCTAACTTGTAGTGATTTTCGGGGACGAAAATTTTTAAGGAGGGTAGATTGTAATAGCCGACTTGTTTGTAAATTTATAACTTCTTTTGTTAAGAATAAAGTTTGGTTATGCAATCTGTATGATATGTTTTCTAAGGAATTTGTTGAATCTTTTGCTACAAGATTCAATGAATTATTTGTGTAGGTTTATGATCCTTTTGTTTAAAAAGGGAAAATTATGATTTATGACTCTATGTTAGTAATTTAAGAAAATCTGATACGTAGTTCAGAAAAGTTTAGGACAATGGTCCAGTTTAATTATACTGTTATCAGTTGAAAACAGTATATGAATATTTATGTTATTATGTTATTATGAACTGCATTTAGGAGATTAAGCCAAACAAGGCCTTTAAGGATGACTCCTCTGATGACAAGTGTCATTGCTATGATTGGTCACCTCACAGGGACCAAAATGCAAATATTTTATGTTTAGGGGTCAATTTGCAAATTAAGAAAAGTTCATGATTTTGAAGCTAAAAAGCCTTCTAAGAAAGGATTTAGTAAAAATTTGATGTTTGAAGGCTTAACCATAACCGGCCAAGTCATAGGGACTAAAGTGCAAATATTTTGCCTTTAGGGGCCAATGTGCAATTTTGAAGAAAATTGTAGACTTATCAGTAATTATGTAAATTTTTGAATCAGGGACTTTTTAAGTAAAGTTTCTTAGTTCAATTGAGTCAATGACCCATTTTTAGTTTAGTTAGTTTGGTTGGAAATTAAGAAAGACAAGTTAAGATTGTATTTGAAAATTCTAGCTAGAACCAATCACATTGTTCCATGTGTCACCATAGGAACCGGCCACATCATGGCTTGTTGAGCAAGGGATCTTGTTTTTGAAAAATATTATGCGAATTAGAAGATTTTAAGTGTTATTAAAAGTTTACAAATCATACCCTAAGTTTAGTGAATTAACACTTTAATTTAGTTGGTTGATTTTGTGTTATGGATCAATTAGCAAATTGTCTCACATGGTTTCTTCAAAACCGGCCACATGAGGATGAGACACCCTATGCTTCTAGCTTGGCTAAGTCATACCCCTAGCCTTGCACCCTTGGCAAGCCAAGGCTTGCACACCTAGGCACCAAAGGCCGGCCACCATAATGAAGCAACACATCATGGTGTAGCCTTGGTGAGTAACATTCCTAGTCTTACTCACTTGGCAAGCTCATATTTTGCCTAAGCCACCACCCAAGGGCCGGCCACTACAAGGAAGTGACACTTCATAACCTAGCTTTGGTGAGTAAGTATACCTAGCTTTGCTCACTTGGCAAGCCAAGGTCTTGCTAAGCCAACACCAAGACCGGCCACCCTTAGAGAATGACACTTCATGGACTAGCTAGGGTGAGTAAGCCACTCTAGCTTTGCTCACATGGATAACCAAGGCATTGACACACCCCTTGGCCTAGCCTTGATGAACCAACACTCTAGGTTTCCTAGCCTAGCTCCCTTGGCAAGCCAAGACTTGCACACCTCACCCTAGGGCCGGCCAACCAAGGGAATGCCACCTCAAAATTTAGCTTTGATGAGCAAGCAACTCTAGCTAAGCTTGCTTGGCAATTTGGGTGATGAATGGTCGGCCAACACATAAGGAGTAAAGGAAAAATATTTTGGCTTAAGGACTATTGCATAAAATTACAAAAGATGGAATTCTTGAACTCTTTTAGCCCTTGACACCTCATGCTTCATAGGCTTGCTTGGTAAGCTTGCTAGCCTTGCTTGTTGGTAAGCAAAGGCATGCACAAACTCCACCTAAGGCCGGCCACACTAAGAGAGGGACACCTCATGGTTCCTAGCCAACATGATTAAGCACCCTAGCTTGGGTTATTTGACACAAGAAGAACAAGAATGGCCGGCCACCTTTCAAGAAGACAAAACCAAATTGGTTTCTTCTATGGACTAAAGAGCAAATTGTTGTACCTTAGGGATTAGTTAGCAATTTTAAGAAATTTGTGCTCCATCTATAAATAGGTGAAGGTGCTGTTGTATTATTTGGTTAGCCAACACACACACACAAACTTGAGCAGCACAAACTCTCCCAATCCTGCCATAGAAGCCGAGCAAAGAAAAGAGAGAAAAGAAAGAAAAAGAAAACTAGAGAAAGAGTTTTCGGTTTAGTGTGAGGGAAATTTTAATTACCCTAATTTAAGAATTTCATCAGTGAAACTTGAGGTAAATATTGTCATCCTCTAGTTCTTCATTTGAAATTTAAGAGAATGATTAGTATGGTTAAACAGGAGTTTAATTTTGTAAGATACATGCACTAGGGTTTTTATGCTTGATTAAGTCTCTATCTGAGCAGTTTTTCTGAAACTAGATTTTTAGGCCTTTAGAGGTCGAATCTTAAAAAAGTTAAAACTGCAAAGTTGTAGAGGAGGGAAAATCCTAGGGGCCAACGTGGCCAGTGTTTGAAAATAAGGCCTTTAAGACTTTCGTTTCTATAAAAACCCGAGACCAAATTATGAGTAGTAAGTTTGGTCGAAAAATTTTCTAAGGCAAAAATAATCATGTTAAAGACAGATTTGAAGTTTGAGGTTAAAACAAAAGTTGTAGGAGACTTCAAGATCTACAACTTTTATCAAGAAAACTGTTCCAAATTCGAAACATATTTGTGAGAAAAGAACTAAACTTTATGAATTGTTTTTGAACCCGGTTTCAAAATATTAGAATTCTTACTAAATTTCAAAAAGGAGTTGAAATTTAGGATTTGTAATTAGCAACTAGAATCATATGTTATTATGATAGGATGATACTCATCGTATGATTTCTTGAAAACAGGAAAGCGACCTGTTTGAGTGAAGAATTTTGATTCAAGGCGCAGTAACAGTAAGTACGACTCCGCCTACAGCATAAACGAAAACTGTTTGTTGTATGTTTTCAAGTTTATGATGATATAAGTATGATAAAACATTATGGCCTGTATGATATCAAGTTCATAATGTTATGTGAATAAGAAGTATTTATGACATGGCTGTATGTACGTTTTTAAAATATGATGAATATTTAAAGTATGAATGGCATGTATGTACTCAAGGAATAATGAATGTATGGCATGTATGATTTCAAGTTCATGTTAAGAGGTATATGATGTATGTTTATAGTATGTATGTTCATATGATGAATAATTGAATATTATGGCATCACGAAGTATGCTCACTAAAGATAAGCTAATTGGTAAAGTATGAAATCCCAGTTTCAGTTAATAAACTGGTTATGAATATGAAACAACATTTCAAGTATGAAATAAGATAAGAATAAGATTCTAAGCATCAACATAAGCAGAATGCTATATGTCGTATCGACCCGCGTTAGGTCGGGTTTGGTTCATGGTTTGAGTTGGACAGGGCTGGCCGCCCCAACCACTCCATGGCAGCGCGCCACGGTATGTACATTTATGTCAAGTTATGTAAGGGCCCCAAAACTATGCTAACTTATGAAAACAGGAATAAAGCATAAATGGTTCATGCATTATGATATCATGATATGTTTGCGGATAAATAGTTGTGCTTGCTGAGCGAAAGCTCATGTTTTAAGTTTATGCTGTAGGTAAGCAACCCTGCGGTACTTCATGATACAAGGCGGTGGAGCATGACAAGGCAAAGCTGTGAAACTGTGGGACGGGAATCATTACATTTCTTTTTGTTAAATTATGCTACGCTAAATATGTTGTATTTAAGTACAAGAACACATTTCTGCCATAAGTAAATATGTATAAGTACATGTATGTATGTAAGTGTTTATTATGAAGTTTCCAAGTCAAGTTATATTTATCAGTTATAAAAAAAAATAAAAATAAAAATTTTTTATGTCTACATTTTCATATATTATAAGTAAGTATGTATGGTCACGGCCGGCGCTAGGCGGGTCGTGACAACCATAATCTAGCATCTATTGCTAGACAACGACTTGTCAATGATACTTGTAGATGGGGCGGAATATGACATATTCGAAAGATAGACTCCATATCATGAAGCCATGCTGCTAGTGTCACGGTTCATCTAGTCCCATAGAATATTAGCGGAGACATCATGAAAAATGCGTAGGCTGCACCTCGATCTTCGTCCATTGTCCTCAAATCTAGATTATACAAATTCTTATAAATACATAATATAAATACGAAATATTTTTAACTTACAATGGCTGTGGCGCAGGCACGCAAACTGTGAAACCGAAAGGTAGGACCTTCTGCTCTGATACCAACTCTGTAACGACCCGCCTAGCGCCGGCCGTTACCATACATTCTTACTTAATAATATATGAAAATTTAGACATAAATTTTTTTTTATACAACTGATAAATATAACTTGACTTGGAAACTTCATAATAAACACTTACATACATACATGTACTTATACATAACTACTTAAGGCATAAATGTGTTCTTGTACTTAAATACAACATATTTAGCATAATTTAACAAAAAGAAACGTAGTGAATTCCCGTCCCACAGTTTCACAGCTTTGCCTTGCCATGCTCCACCGTCTTGTATCATGAAGTACCGCAGGGTTGCTTACCTACAGCATAAACTTAAAACATGAGCTTACGCTCAGCAAGCACAACTATTTATCCGCAAAACATATCATGATAACATAATGCATGAACCATTTATGGTCAATTCCTGTTTTCATAAGTTAGCATAGTTTTTTGGGCCCTTACTTAACATAACATAACTGTACGTACTGTGGCGCGCTGCCATGGCGTGGTTGGGGCGGCCAGCCCTGTCCAACTCAAACCATGAACCAAACCCGACCTGACGCGGGCCGATACGACATATAGCATTCTGCTTATATTGATGCTTAACATCTTGTTCTTGTCTTATTCAATACTTGAAATATTGTTTCATATTCATAACCAGTTTCTTAACTGAAACTGGGATTTCATACTTTACCAAATAGCTTATCTTTAGTGAGCATACTTTGTGATGTCATAATATCAAATTATTCATCATATGAACATACATACTATAAACATACATCATATATCTCTTAACATGAACTTGAAAACATACATGCCTTACATTCATTATTCCTTGAATACATCGCGATTTTTATGTACTTATGTATGATGGTAAAGTGGTAGACACTTCCATCGCGATTTTTGGCCATGTATATACGACAAATATGTAATTACGATATTGTAAATATGATGTAAAGGAAATGTATTTACAGTATAGTAAATATGATGTACTTTTTGTAAGTAAACAAAAAGACAGTTCAAGTATGAGAGATATGTAAATGCAATTACAAGTGTTATAATAATGATATTATGATCTATGATAGCCATGTATGTTATAATAAGTATATGATATGACGCAATTATGTTTCAATATGATAAGATAAGCATGAAAGAAAGGATATTCCCCGTATGATAATATCTTTTCTTATGGTTTATTAGGAATTAAAAGATGGTACGTCCTTGCAAGACAGTACCCGTAAATCCGCCCGAGCTGAACCTTACAACCGTTGTAGCAAACTTACAACGGCAGTTGCTCGAACAACAACAAAAAACTAACAGACTTCGAGAGCAGCTAGCTCGAATGAATCAGAGACCCCAGGTCAACGAGATTCCACAGCCCGTTCATCAAGTACCTCCAGCACCACCTCCCGTACCAGAAATACCACGGAATGTTGAAGTTCCATTGGCACCTGCTGGGGTACCAGTGAACCTACCCCCAGTACGAGAAGACTTACTTTACGAGCGATTTAGGCGGATGAAAGCGCCTGAATTCGAAGGACCGATAGATCCAATAGCTGCTGATAACTGGCTGATCGATATCCAGGTTATTCTGGATTTTATGCGGCTTACAGAGCAGGAGAAGGTTCTCTGTGCCTCCTTTGCACTCAGAAAAGACGCAAGGCACTGGTGGATGACAGTCCAGATGCGTCGAGATGTTACAACCATGAGCTGGCAGGATTTTGTGACGGAATTTCATACTATGTACTACAACAGAGAAGTCCTCACCGCTCAGCAGGACGAGTTTGCGAATTTAAAGCAGGGGTCGATGACGGTGATGGAAGCCGTTAAAAAATTCGAGCAATTAGCCCGTCTGTGCTCGGAACTGGTACCAAGCGAAACAGAAAAAGTCAGAAGGATGATGAAAATGTTCCGGACAGCCATCGCCAAACAGGTAAGTGCTGGCAGCAGCCCACCTACCCTGGTATCCGACTGCGTAAGCCAAGCAATAAGAGCTGAGTACTGGATCAACCAGGACAAAGAAGTAAGGGCTCAGATCTTTAAAGCAAGAAAGGAAGAAAAGGTTGTGGTAAAGCAGACGCAGCCCCGTCAGAGTTCTGAACCGCACCAGAAAGGCCCAACCAGCAGCCCTGCCCAAAGTTCCAAACAGTTTGGGAGGAACAAAAGAAAAGGGAATTTCTCTGGTCAGGGACAACAAAAGAATTACCCTCAGAAGAAGAATAATAAGGGAAATGAGGGTAATAACTCTGACTACCCAGTGTGTGCGAAGTGTGGGAGTAAACACCCGGGAGTATGCAGAATGGGGACTAATGCGTGCTACCTTTGCGGCAAGGAGGGGCATTATGCGAGAAATTGCAATTTGAATAACCAAGGCCAGAACCCTCCATACCCGAATCGAAACGTAAACAGCCAGCTCCATGCACTCCAGACAAGGCTTGAAGGACCTTCAATCGCTCAAGGCAGATTAGAGGCCCCTGAACCTCAAGCCAGAATTTATGCTTATACCAGGGGAGATGCTGAAGCCGGGACTTCGCATGTGGTGACAGGTCAGATTTCTATCGCCACCTATGATGCCATTGCTTTGTTTGATTCTGGAGCCACTCACTCATTTGTGTCCTTGGAGTTTGCCCAGAAGTTAGGAAGAGGTGTGGATAATTTAGAACAGCCTTTCAAAACCTCTTTGCCATCCGGAGAAATTTTGTGGTCCAATTTTTGGATACAAAATACTCCTGTGATTATCTGCGACAGAGAATTATTTGTAGATCTCATCGCGATCAAGCTTCAGGATTTCGATGTGATCTTAGGGATCGATTTTCTAGGCAAATACAACGCTAAGATTGACTGCCGAAAGCGTTGTGTGACATTCAACCCTTACGGTGAAGAAGAGTTTAATTTCTACGGACAGTCACGGAGCTCAGCAACTAGACTGGTATCGGCATTGAAGGCTTGGAAAATGTTAGCTAATGGCTGTCAAGGATATTTAGCTAACATGGTGGACAAAGATCAGGAAATGGAGCTGACCCCAGAAGATGTACCTATTATCAAGGAATATGTGGATATCTTTCCGAAAGATTTACCAGGACTTCCGCCAGAACGTGAAATTTCCTTCGAAATTGAGTTGCTGCCTGGAGCTGCACCGATATCTAAAGCACCCTACCGTATGGCACCTGCCGAGCTTAGGGAACTCCAAGTATAGTTGCAGGAACTGCTTGACAAAGGATTCATCCGACAGAGTTACTCACCGTGGGGAGCACCTGTCTTATTCGTGAAGAAGAAGGATGGATCACTACGGATGTGCATCGACTACCGCGAACTGAACAAGATTACGATCAAGAACAAGTATCCCCTTCCGAGGATTGATGATCTTTTTGATCAACTCAGAGAAGCGGTAGTATTTTTGAAAGTCGATCTACGATCAGGCTATCATCAGCTCAGGATCAAGGAGTCAGACATCTCCAAAACGGCTTTTCGAACACGTTACGGGTATTATGAATTTTTGGTTATGCCATTTGGACTAACCAATGCCCCAGCTGCTTTCATGGATCTTATGAACCGAGTGTTCAAGGAGTATCTGGACAAGTTTGTTATCGTCTTTATTGACGACATTTTAATTTACTCAAGGTCCGGAGAGGAACATGAGCATCACCTTAGACTGGTGATGGAAACACTGAGACGGAATCAACTTTATGCCAAATTCACAAAATGCGAATTTTGGCTGGAAAAAGTTCATTTCTTGGGTCATGTGGTGTCTAAGGAAGGAATTTCTGTTGATCCTACAAAAGTAGAGGCGGTCAGTGCATGGCCAGCACCCAAGAGTGTTACGGAGACTAGAAGCTTCCTTGGGTTAGCTGGATACTATCGACGTTTCGTCGAGGGATTTTCCAAGATTGCTGCACCCTTAACCGCTCTTACCCGAAGGGGAAAAATTATGAATGGACCCAAAAATGTGAAGAGAACTTCCAGGAGCTTAAGAAGAAGCTGACAAGTGCGCCAGTGTTGATTATTCCAGATGTAGATGCAGGAAATTTCATAATCTATAGCGACGCTTCTAAAAATGGATTAGGAGCTGTACTGATGCAAAACGGGAAAGTAGTGGCCTACGCATCCCGCCAGCTAAAGATTCACGAAAGGAATTATCCCACGCATGATCTGGAGCTCGCAGCGGTAGTTTTCGCACTCAAGATTTGGAGGCACTATTTGTACGGAAACAAATGCGAAATCTACACTGACCACCAGAGTCTCAAGTACATTTTCACTCAGAAAGAGCTCAACATGAGACAACGTAGATGGCTAGAACTTGTAAAGGACTACGACTGTGAGATCCTTTACCACCCTGGGAAGGCAAACAGAGTAGCGGATGCTTTGAGTAGGAAATCCATAGGCATGCTGATGTCTATTGACACATTTCCTAAGCCACTACAAAGGGAAATTTCTGAGTATAATCTGGAGATGATAGCAGGAAGACTGTCTTCTCTGACTCTCCAGTCAGATCTGCTGGAATCCATCAAGTCGCATCAAGAAAAGGACTCATTTTTGCTAAAGGCGCAACTTTTTGGCAAAAAGAACAAGGAGTTCAAGACCTCCGCTGATGGTGTCGTCTACTTCGAGGAAAGGATTTGTGTTCCCAACTTCGGATTTTTGAAGAAGAAATAATGTCAGAGGCACATCAGACGCCATACTCAGTATATCCAGGAGCTTCCAAGATGTACAAGGACCTCCGAGAGAATTATTGGTGGCCAAGCATGAAGAATGAAATTGCAAAATACGTGTCAAAATGCCTAACGTGTCAGAAAGTTAAGGCTGAACACCGACATCCTGGAGGAGATTTGCAGAAAATAGAGCTTCCTGAATGGAAATGGGAGCAAACTACTTTGGATTTTATAGTAGGACTGCCCAGGACTGCAAGTGGGAATGACACGATTTGGGTGATTGTGGACCGATTGACCAAATCAGCCCATTTCATTGCAATTAAAGCCACCTTTTCAGTGGAAAAATTATCCGAAATCTACGTATCCCAGATCATTCGACTGCATGGAGTACCAAAATCGATCATCTCGGACCGTGATGGGCGTTTTACCTCTCGATTTTGGACCAGTGTTCACAATGCTATCGGGTCGAAACTGAAATTCAGTACAGGTTTTCACCCCCAAACTGACGGTCAATCAGAACGAACCATCCAGACACTGGAAGATATGCTGAGATCGTGTGTACTGGATTTCAAGGGAAACTGGGATCAGAAGTTGCCGTTGATCGAATTCTCGTAAAACAACAGCTATCATGCTTCGATTGGTATGGCTCCATTCGAAGCATTATATGGAAGAAAATGTCGATCTCCTATTCACTGGCAAGAAGTGGGACAGAAGCAGCTTCAGACGACAGATTTCATCAAGAAGACCTCTGAGGATATTAAGAAGATCAAGCAGAGGCTCGACATAGCTTTTAGCAGACAGAAAAGCTATGCCGATAGACGCAGGAGGCCCTTAGAATTCCAAGTTGGTGATGCTGTGTTCATCAAGATTGCTCCTATGAAAGGGGTAATGCGATTTGGTAAGAAGGGAAAGCTTAGTCCAAGGTATACGGGACCCTTTGAAATCCTTGAAAGGATTGGAAAAGTAGCATATAAGCTTGCCCTACCACCAGAATTAGCATCAATGCACAATGTTTTTCATCTGTCGATGCTGAAGAAGTATGTACCAGATCCTTCCCATGTGCTTAGTCAAGAGCCAGTGGAGGTTCAAACAGACCTGACTTATGAAGAAAAGCCAGTTAGAATTCTGGATCGGGAAGAAAAAGTACTGAGAAGTAAAATCATTCCCATGGTTAAAGTACTGTGGCGAAACCACAAGGTTGAAGAAGCCACTTGGGAATTGGAGGAAGAGATGAGGAAAAACTACCCCAGTTTATTCTAATTTTCGAGGACGAAAATTTTTAAGGGGGGTAGATTGTAATAACTGATTTTTTTTAACATTACGATTCTTTTTGTACAAAGATTTAAGCTGTACCATGAAGGTATTCATGAGAAAGCCCGACTAGGGTTTTTGTTAATTTTGTGAGTTCTTATGATCTTATAAGACTCAAAAATAATTGCTTAGCCAAGCATGTAACCTTTTTAGCAAAAAGGGGTAGAAAATTTTATGATTTTATGTTGGTCAAAGTTTGACCATAAAAAGTCAAAGTTGACCGGAGAGGTCAAAGGTTGACTAAAAAGGTCAAAGTATGACAATGTTGAAAGATGGCAAGCAGTATGGAAAATATACTGCGAAAACCATAATTATGGACAAGATAGTATAAATTAGAGTTAAAACCACCTTAGAAAAATCAAGCACATAAATTAGGGTATCAAAGGCCAAATGGCTTCGAATTTTAAGAAAATTTTTATACAGTCCATTTTTACACAGATAAATTTTGGACTGCAATACAGTATAACTGTAATAACCCGAATTTTTATGACTCTAGATTTCTTTTAAATGAGGAAAACTTAAGTCTAGCTCATGTTTGGAATAGAATATCGGTACAAGTTTGAGTTCTCCGTTAATTAGCTACGAGACTCAACGATGGATTACTTAGCCTAGTATAAGGCATTTTAAGGAAAATGGCGTGATGAAATTTCATGATTCCATGTTGGTCAAAGTTTGACCAAGAAAGTCAAAGTTGACCAAAAAGTCAAGGGTTGATCAAGAACAGTTAAAGGTATGACTATACAGTAATGGGATAAGCAGTATGAGAAATATACTGCGAAAATTGTCTTTTTGGACAAGATAACAAGAATAAGCTATGAGACCACCCTAGAAAAATCAAGCACACTAAGTTGGATATCAAAGTCCTAATGACTTTCAGAAATAAGAAGGAAAATTTTTACAGTCCATTTTTATGCAGATAAATTTTGGACTGCAGTCAAGCAAAACAGTACTAAATTGTACTGTGTATTAGTGAACACAGTATTGGATTTATCTGTGTTAGCTTAAAATTGGACTGCTTTTTCAAAAAGTAGCCAAACGAGGCCTTAGGATGACATCACCTACCTTTTGATTTATGACATCATCTTATTTGGATTTATGACATCATAATTCCATGAACCAACCCTTTAAAGACAAGTGTCTTGTTCTAGAAGAAAATTCTTTCTTGTTCTCCAAGAAGCATGGCCGGCCACCTAGCATGCCTTTTTGGCAAGTTTTCAAAAATTTAGGGGTCAAATTACAATTTTTAAAAGTTCCCCTTTTGCCTATAAATAGGGGTGACCTTTATTCATTTTATTCACAACATCTAGCCAACCTCTTGCAAATTTTCTGCCCACCAAAACCGAGAAAGAAAAAGTAAGAGGGAGCCAAGAAAAGCCAAAATTTTCCTAAGCCAAGCCTAGGTTAGTGTTCGGTTTGCAAGGGGAAGCTAAGGGGAGAGTTTGAGAAATTTTCCCAACCCTTTTCTAGGCTTGCTGCCGAATTATTGAGTGCAGGGAAACCAAGAGAGAAACCGAAAATTTTAAGGGGAAAAGTTAGGGTCAATTCGGGTTTGATTCAATCAACCGAAAACAAGATCAAAAACAAGTTTTGAGACCATTTTTTTTGGTCTAGGGCAGCCACTGTTTTGAGCAGGGGAAAGTAGTTGAAAAACTACAATTTTTGGTATTACAAGGGTGGTGTGGCCGAGCCTTAGGTGAAGGACAAATCTTGAGGCCAAACCAAAATTTTTGGTATCTTGGTGTGGTGAGAAGCCGTGGGCAAGGGAAGGCAAGGGAGGAAGGGGAGTTGCAATTTTCAAACCCTAACTTTGATCTAAGGTAACTTCCTTGAGCCCTAATCCTTCCATTGAGTTCAATTTGGAATTTTATTTGTATTTCAAGTTGAGAGGATGTAAGAGCATAAGCTCAAGTTTTCTTTGCCCTAGATTGATTAGATGTGGTGCTTGATTTAGGCTTTAAGGGTGGTTTGATGTTTAATTTTGTTATGAGCTTTAATTTTATGCTTATGTTTGATTTAATGCTAGGGTGCATGCTAGATGTGAATGGTTGTGTGTCCCCTGATTTTCTTGGTCCAAAATCTGCCCTAGGCAGTGCATGCTTGGCTGCTAGCTTAAGGGTGAATGATTGATGCTTGTTTGAATGAGATGCAAAAGTTAGAACCTTGCAAACCTAGGATTAGAGCTTTTTGGGTATGGTTTGCATGGACCCGTTCGAGCTGCATGATTGTTCATGTGGGACGATAGAATACGCTGCATGCTTGCTATCTAGGCTCCCGCATGTTCGGTTGAGGTAGTTTGCGCGAAATAGGACGTAAACCGGACTTAACAACCGAAACTGCCAATTCGGATTCCAAACTGGCCAGTTTCGGGAAAGTGGAAATTTAAGGCTTTTAGAGGCCGAACTGGGTGAAACGTAAAACATGAAAGTTGTTCAGAAGGGTTTTTCCTAGGGAGCAACTCGGACAGTTCCCCAAATTGAGGCTCCAATGGCCTCTGTTTTTACAGAAAACCGAGACTAGTCTGCCCAGACCTAGTTTACACGACTAGTCAGTTTCAAATTAAAACTGACAAGAATACATGCAGAAATGGATTTTTCTCAAAACACGAAAGTTTTAGGATTTTTCGAGAGCTACAACTTTGGTGAGGACAACTTTTTCAATCTCGGAATGGATCTTTAAACTGACACGGTTTTATAAAGACTGTGCAGGGAACAGGAAATTCCTGCACAGGATTTTCTAAAAACAGTTCGGAAAAATTGTATCTTTCCCCAAAACCACTGTTTTGACTAGGGAAACTGTTCCAAAGGCAGTTTCCAGCCCTAAATGATTTTACAAAAACCTATTTCAAAAATATGAATTTTAAAAGATTTTTTTTGAGGTTAATTTACCCAAGTTTCCAAAGAAATGGAAAATGGATTTTTTAACCAAATTGGGTAAGCAAGATGATTACGGGTAATAACCGGAAGTGATATCCGAGTTACTGGGCCAAAGCCTAAAGCTCAAGTTTGACCCGTATAGGGTTGACCTTAGTTGACCAAAAGTTGACTTTGGTTGACCAAAAGTTTGACTACAATTAACCTTAAGGGTTAGTCAAGATAACCCTAAAGGATACCAAGATTAATAAATTGGGCTAAGATATAGGGTAATTGAGGTAACAAGGTTAGGAAGGTAACCTAACCCTAACGGTATGTTTAAAGGTTTAGCACATGAGGGTATCCAACGTAACCTCTTAAATATTAATCCATATTGGTTTGTTTTTAAAATAATAAGGTTACTATTTGTAACCCAGTAAGACATCTAGTATCAGGGACATACAACTAGGATTATGTAGGCATGTTGGTTAGATCACCAACATTCCACAATACTAATTAGAACCTCACCTATGTCCTTCAACAAGCAGGAGGGAACCTGCAGTCGTACTCAGAGCAGGAGCAGCATTGCGCAGGACATAACAAGAGAGGTAAGTACAACTCTGCCTACAGCATAGGCCATTTGTTGTTACTTGCCTAATGTGATGGTATGTTATGGCATGTGAGGATATGTTATGGCGTGTAATGTTATGGTATGTTATGTCATGTGATATTATGGTATGATATGTTATGGTATGTATGGCATGTCATGGTATGTTATGAATGAGGTTATGTTATGTTATATGTTGTAATATTGTGACATCATGAAGCATGTTCAGTAATGTTAAACCACCTGGTAAGAACAAGACAAGTAAGATGTTGTGTCGTACCGACTTGCCACAAAGGCGGGTTTAAATGGTATGGTTCATGGTTTGAGTTGGATTGGATGGCTACCTAAACTACTCCATGTTAAACTTTGTGTTTCATGGTTTGAGTTAAAATGGACTACCGCCTTCAACCATTCCTTGGCTATGTACCACGGTACGAGCACATATGATAAGTAAAGCAATAGAACTAAGCTAAGTTATGAATCCATATTTGAATCATAAGAGGTCATAATTGGTTCATGCATAATGATATGTGTTTTGCATCGCGGATATAACAGTTGTACTTGCTGAGCGAAAGCTCACGTCTTACATCTATGCTGTAGGTAAGCAACCTGCCAGCAATCTCTGATGTAATACTGTGGAAGGCTGGTGCTGCGGACTGTGAAATGTAGGATGGACACTGCCACGGATTTTAAAAAAAATATATACTCTATAAAATATGTTTTAATGAAAAAGGATTTTCATTTTTTCATGATGTTTTAAATATGAATGACAAAGTTTATGAATGTATGGCAAGCAAGTTGCCTCTTGTGGTACCAATCCGCATTAAGTCGGGTTTGGTTTACAATTTGATTTCGATGGCCTTCAAGGAGGGTTTAAAAGTTCGGTACTCGAGTAAGTACCTATCAGTAAGTATGAGTTTGAGGATGAAGTTCAAGTTGAAAGTTTTAAAATAAAGTTTAAAAGAAAAAAAAATTTCTCCCAAATTTTCCGCAAGTTTAAGTTCAGTATGTAAGTAAGGTGACGACCCGGCGTGGGAAGTCGGGGCGTTACAATAACAGTACTGTGTATTAGTGAGCACAGTACTAGAAATATATGCATTGGCATTAAGTGGACTGCTTTTTAAGTAAAATAGCCAATCAAGCCTTAAAAAGTCTTACCTCATCAACCTTTATAATTATGACATCATTATTGGAATTAAGAAAAAAATTAGAAAATTTTGGATTGTTCTAGGTGATGAGGTGGCCGGCCATTGAAGGGCTAATTGGCAATTATTTTTGCTTCAAGGGTTTTTTAGCAAAAGTTGAACCAAAAATAATTCAAAAAGAATTTCTTTTTTTTCACCTATAAATAGCCCATGGTGGGGGGCGGTTTTTGGCTTCAAAAAATTAGAGAAAGCAGCCAAACTCTGCCATTTTCCTCCCTCAAAAATCCGGACATCCTAGAGTGAGCAAGAACAAAGAAAAATTTGCAAACCAAAGGAAAAAGTGTGAAGAGGTGGTGGTCGGTTTTTCCACTACAACAAGCAAGGATTTTGAAAAAATATTTGTGCCTTCTCTAGACCTAGTGGCCGGCTGTTACTAGGAGAGAAAGTAAGGAAATTTTAGTGTGGTTTGTGGTTGGTTTTGGTGCAAGCAAACACCAAGTGATCAACACCAATTTTGGTGCAATTTGGTGGGTGAAACCGGTCTAGGAGGGAGAGAATTGAAAGCCAAAACCCTAGCCCAAAATCTTGAGTTAATCAAGGTAAATTTTCCCTAGACCTCAAACTCTTTAAATTGAACATTCAATTTGAAATTTATTTGTATTTCAAGTTGAAAATTTGTAAGAGGATAAGCTCAATTTAATGTTTATGCCAAGATTAGGAATTAGGGTTATGTGCTTGAGTTAGATTAAGGGTGGTTTGATTTATGTGTTTGATTTATGATCTTTGATTATGCCTATACTTATTTGACCATTAGGGTTGCATGCTAGATGTTAAATGTAGTTGTATGTCCCCAAGTATGTGAATGATGTTGTATGAAAAGGTTAAGTTGCTAGAAGAAAAATGGATGAATGGAATGGTTTGCATGAATGCGTTTGGGTTACATGCATGATAAAGTGGGACATTAGAAACCGCTGCATGTCTGTTTTCTAGGCTCCCGCGTGGTCGGTTGAGGTAGTATGCGCGTAATAGGACGTAAAATGAATATTTAACCAAAACTGCCATTCTCGGATGAAAACTGCCCAGTTTCTGGAAAATCAGTTTTTGAGGCCTTTAGAAGCAGAATTTGGAAAAACTCAAAACACGAAAGTTGTAGAGAAGGGTTTTTCCTAGGGGGTAGCATGGACAGATTTCCAAAATAAGGCTCCAACAGCCTCGGTTTTTAACAAAATCCGAGCCTTGCCGTGCCCAGGATTCATGCACGGCCAGGTGAGTTCAACAGGGAATATGAGCACGTTAACGACCGAAATGGGTTTTCCTCAAAACACGAAAGTTGTAGAGTTTTTCCAGATCTAAAACTTTTTTGAAGATAACTTTTCCAGATTCGATCTATATTTTAAAATAAAAAATTAGATTTCAAAAACTGTACAGGAAACAGGAAATTCCTGTGCAGGATTTTCTAAAACAGTGTAGAAAAAGGATAACCTTGCACTAACACAGATAAATTAACTGTGAAAAGCTGTTCCAAAGGCAGTTTCCAATACTTAATAATTTTACTCAAGAATTATAATATGATAAAAGTAAACGATGAGTTTTTCCAAAAGAAAACAAGAATGGGTTTTTTTAACCAAAAGTCAAATTTAACCCAAGTAAGGTAAGTTTTAAACCCTAGGGTTACTCGATGTAACCAAATAAGTTAGTAGATGATTTTTTTTAACAGGGGACATATAACTCAGATTTTATAAAAATGTTGGTTACGTCACCAACATTTCTAATCTTTATCTATATTCTTTAACAGAAGATTGAGTACTGTGGTATCCGACTGGATCAGTACAATACTGGACATAGTGAGTAAGGTAAGTACAACTCTGCCTACAGCATAGGCTTTTGTTGATACTTACTCAAGTATGGTTGATGTATGCTGTGATGTATGTTGTGATTGTATAATAAAATACGTTTAGGGTATAATAGGTATGTCATGATATACCAAGTACATGGCTATGTTATGAGATATGATTATGAATTATGCATGTGTGACATCATGACGCATGTCCACAAATAAGAATAAGGACCAAAGTATAAAGGATGAAAAGATAAGTATGATGGCAAGCAAGCTTGCCTGTGTCGTACCGACCCGTCCAAGGTCGGGTTGGACTATGGTTTGAGTTGTACTGGGTTGGCCGCCCCAACCACTCCATAGTTGCGCGCCCGGTACGAACACTTATGTAAGGGGGCCCATAGGATAAGTCAAGTTAAGATAAGTATGAAAGTATGTTGATAGAATAAGCAAGCATAATGAAGCATAACTGGCTCATGCATGATTATGATAAGATAAGATATGACATGTAGAAGTAAGTTAAAATTGTATGGTTTGTATTATTGTGTTGCGGATTTTAACATTGTACATGCTGAGCGAAAGCTCACGTCTTACGTCTATGTTGTAGGTAAGCAACCTACGGGCACTTGTTGATACATGATGGCGAGCGTGGCAGGAAAAGCTGTGAAATATGGGATATATAGCCGCTACGCGTTTTGTCCTTTTATGAACTATTTTATTTGGTATTTAACCGATGTTATTTAACTATCAATTATACGCACATATGCTTTAAAAAAAAATTTTCTGCTATTTCCGCTAAGTAATTTTGTATGTATGTATGTATGGTAACAGCCTGTGCTAGGTGGGTCGTTACAATAAGTATGAATTAAATTTTAGAAGTTATATGCACTAAGGTTTTGATATGCTTGATTAGAGTTTCTAACCGGACAGTTTTTCTGAAACAAGATTTTGAGGCCCTTAGAGTCCGAATTTGAAAAAGATTAAAACTGTAAAGTTGTAAAGGAGGGAATATTCTAGGGGTATCGTGGAAGGTTTTTGAAAATAAGGCATTTAAGATCCTTATTTTTACAAAAACCCGAGCCCAGGTTTTGAAATTGTAATTATGGTTGAAAAATTTTCAAAGGATAAAACAAGCAAGTTAAGGATAGAATTGACTTTTGAGTTAAAAACAAAAATTGTAGGAGACTTCAATATCTACAACTTTCATGAAGAAAACTTTTTCAAATTTAAAATATATTTGTAAGAAAAAGAACAAAAATTTATAAATAAGTTTTAAACACAGTTTTTCAGAATTCTAGAGTCTTACTAAATTCAAAAAGGAGTTGAGTTTTAGAGTTTATGTTTTGTAATAGGATAGTAACTAGAGTTATTTGTGATATTATGATAGGATGATTCTTATCCTATGATTTTATTGAAAACAGGAAAGCAACCTGTTTAAGTGGAATATTTTAATTTAAGGTGCAAAGTAACTGGTAAGTACGACTCCGCCTACAGCATAAACAAAAATGTTTTTGTTGTATGTTTCAAGTTCATGGTGATATGAGTATGATAAATGTCTATGGCTTTCAAGTTCATGGTGATGTAAGTATGATATATGTTATGGCTTTCAAGTTCAATAAGATATGAGTATGATATATGTTATGGCTTTCAAGTTCATGAAGATATGAGTATGATATATGTTTATGGCTTTCAAGTTCATGTTGATATGTTTATGATGAATGTTATAGCATGTATTTTTATATGATGAATATTTTGATATTATGGCATCACGAGGCATGCTCATTAACGATAAGTCACTAGGTAAGAATAAGAATTTGGTTTCAAGTAAGAAACTATTTATATGAATTGATTTTCAATTAAGTTAAAGCAAGAATAAGTTAAAGAAAAACTTTCAAGAATAATGGCAAGCAAGTTGCCTTGTGTCGTATCGACCCGCACTAGGTCGGGTTTGGTCCATGGTTTGAGTTGGACAAGGCTGGCCACCCCAACCACTCCATGGCAGCGCGCCACGGTACGTACACTTATGTTATGTAAGGGCCCTAGAATTATGTTAAGTTAAGACAACATAATGAAAGCATAAAGAATTCATGCATTACGTTTTATGAAATGTTTTGCGGATCAATAGTTGTGCTTGCTGAGCGAAAGCTCATAATTTAAGTTTATGTTGTAGGAAAGCAAACTTATGGCAGTACATGATACAAGACGGTGGAGTGTGGCAATGCAAAGCTGTAAAACTGTGGGATTGGAAACTGCTACGCATTTTGTGAAGTTCCGCCATGTTTATTTTGATTATATTGTATCTAAGTACAAAATTATGATAAGTAAATAAGTTTATGTACATATATATATATATATATATATATGTAAGTGATTACTGCGAGTAATCCCAATTTCAAAGTTATATATATCGTTTGTAAAAAAACAAAAAATAAAAGAAAAATAAAAAATAAACAAGTCCAAATTTTCATATGATAAAGTAAGTAAGTATGGTAACGGCCTACGTTAGGCGGGTCATTATAGAGTTGGTATCAGAGCAGAGGTCCTACCTTTCGGTTTCACAGATTGCCTGCCTGCGCCACAGTCATTGTAAGTTGAAAATAATAATAATAATAATATTTCGTATTTATATTATGAATTTATAAAATTTGTATTATCTAGATTTGAGGACAATGGACGAAGATCGAGGTGCAACTTACGCGTTTTTCATGATGTCTCCGCTAATATTCGATGGGACTAGACGAACCGTGACACTAGCAGCATGGCTTCATGATATGGAGTCTATATTTCGAATATGTCATATTCCGCCCCATCTACAAGTATCATTGGAAAGTCGTTGTCTAGCAGTAGATGCTAGGCTATGGTGGAGAACGTTAGGAGAACAGGAAGCTCAGGGAGGATCATGGGAAAACTTCCGCAATATCGTCACTGCTCGTTTTGGACCTCCACTGGAGGAAAACGCCGGCATGCACTATCGAGACCCAGATATTTATCGCGACATGAACCTTGTTCGATATCTTAACTATGTTTACAATTGGCAGGCTTACCCAGGAGAATCGATGGGCCATTACTATCAAAGATTTCAAGAGGCTATGTTGCCTCATATTCCTGATTTAGGTAACCCCGAGATGCGGGCACTACAACTACTTAGGGAAGGTTTATCTCCTGAAATCAGGGAATATGTCCAGGAACCAGTAATAGGAATGACATTGGAAAACATGATAAATGATATCTTGGATGCCGAATTAACAGCCCATATGATTCAGGCAGATGCTTTGGTAAATGACAATGGACAGGAGCCAGTCAACAATGCTGGTGTGGAAGAGCCATTTTTTCAATGGGGTCCACCATTGCCAGAAGATCCTATTCCAGCAATACCACTTCAGGAGATTCCTCCACAAGAGGCTGGAATCGATGCTGATGCCATGAATCTTGAAGAATTTCCTGACGAGCCCGAACTTCAAGAGGATCCTCACGAAATCGTCCTAAATAACGGAGATAAGGAAGTGGAAGAAGTAAATATGGAGGACGATCCGGAGGAAGTTTTATTTGATGATGAAGACTGGGATGTATTCTCTGAAATAACAACGAACTAGATAGTTTAGGTGTAAGATAGTATATATGTATGATAGATAAGTGATAGTCACTTCTATCTTGTATTTGATCATATATATATATATAGCAAGTGTAGGATATGTACATGATAGTACGAATCAGTATGTATATATGTATGTATGTACGAATTATGAGTTATGATGGAATGTAAGATATGTAAATTATAGAATCAATAAGATGTATTAATATATTATGATATTAAGATTATGAACAACATATGATATAATATGGAGTGATGAGATCATGATAGATCTCTAACATTATGCTTTATGACATGATATGATGTTACGATATGATACGATGATATGATGTGATAATACGATCTATGATATGATCAGATATAGTATTATGATATGATATGATGAATAAGTATTGTTCATAATAAAATTTTATGATGAGATATGAATGAACGAAAAGATATTTGAAGTATAACAATATCTTTATCGTGATTAGATAAGAAATAGAAGATGTCACGTCCACGTACAAGAGCGAACCCTATTCCGTAAGAACCTGATCTTGCAAACATAGTAGCTACCTTGCAACGACAATTGAGGGAACAACAGCAGGAGACGAACCAGCTTCGGGAACAAGTAGCTCAACTGAATCAGGTACCTCGAGCTAACGAAGTTCGACCGCAAAATAACCCCATACCCCCAGTAGCGCATCAGGTACCAGAGGTTCATCAAGAAGTTCCGTTAGCACCCGAAGGATTGCAAAGGAATCCACCCTTGGTTAGGGAGGATCTGTTATATGAACGATTTAGGCGAATGAAGGCACCTGAATTTGAAGGAACCACAGATCCAATAGCAGCGGATAATTGGCTAATCGATATCCAAGTAATTTTGGATTTTATAGGACTTACAGAACAGGAGAAAGTTCTTTGTGCCTCTTTTGCACTAAAGAAAGATGCGCGTCACTGGTGGATGACGGTTCAGATGCGCAGAAACGTAGCGTTAATGAGATGGCAAGATTTTGTAGACGAATTTAGAATAATGTACTACAATCAGGAGATTCTTGCAACTCAACAAGATGAGTTTACCAGTTTTAAGCAAGGGTCTATGTCAGTGATGGAAGCAGTCAAAAAGTTTGAACAGCTTGCCCGTTTATGTCCAAAACTGGTGCTGAACGAAAAGGAGAAAGTAAGGAGAATGATGAAAATGTTTCGGACAGACATCGCCAAACAAATTAGTGCTGGAAGTAGCCCTCCAACTCTTGTAGCTGATTGTATAAGTCGAGCTATGAGAGCAGAATACTGGATTAATCAGGATAAGGAAGCGAAGGTTCAAATATTCAAAGCTAAGAAAGAAGAAAAAGCTGTAGAGAAACAGATACAGTCTAGGCAAAATCAGGAACCAAACTTAAAAGGCCAGACTAGTAATTCCAACCAAAGTTCTAAGTAGTTTGGGAGGAATAAAAGAAGAAGAAATGCTACGGGCCAGAGCCAACAGAAGAATTACCCTCAAAAGAGGAACAACCGTGGACATGAGGGCAATAATAACAATTATCCTGTGTGTACTCAATGCGGAAAGAAACATCTAGGCGTGTGTAGGATGGGAACAAACGCTTGCTACCTTTGTGGCAAGGAAGGTCATTATGCGAGGAGTTGTACCTCCAATAGTCAGAACCAGAACCCTCAGTACCAGAATAGAAATACAAATCGACAGCTACACACGGTGCAAGCAAAGATCGAAGGTCCTTCGATTGTACAAGGAAGACTTGAAGCTCCCGAACCATAAGCTAGGATTTATGCATACACAAAGGGAGATGCTGAGGCTGGAACCTCTAATGTGGTAACAGGTCAGATCTCTATTGCCGCTTACAATGCATTTGCCCTAATTGATTCTGGTGCCACCCATTCGTTTATATCGATGGAATATGCCCGAAAGTTAGATAGAAGTGTAGAAAATATAGGGCAACCTTTTAGAACCTCTCTTCCATCGGGAGAGATTTTATTGTCTGACACCTGGATGCGAAATGTTCCGATAGTCATGTGTGGTAAAGAATTATATGTAGACCTGATTGCGATTAAGCTTCAGGATTTCGACGTTATCCTGGGAATGGATTTCTTAGATAAGTACAACGCTAAGATAGATTGTCGAAAGCGTTGTGTTACGTTTAGTCTTTTTGGTGTAGAGGAATTCAACTTTCACGGCCAGTCTAAGAACTCATCAACCCGGCTTGTTTCGGTAATGAAGGCTTGGAAAATGTTGGCTAATAGATGTCAAGGATACTTAGCTAACATGGTGGACAAAGAACAAGAAAAAGAGCTGCAACCCGAAGATGTTCCCATTATTAGGGAGTATGCAGATGTCTTTCCAAAAGATTTAACTAGACTTCCGCCGGAGCGAGAAATCTCTTTCGAAATAGAATTGTTGCTAGGAACAGCACCAATATCGAAAGCACCCTATCGCATGGCCCCAGCTGAGCTTAGGGAACTCCAAGTACAATTACAAGAACTTTTGGATAAGGGATTTATTCGTCAAAGCCATTCCCCATGGGGAGCACCTGTGCTGTTTGTCAAAAAGAAAGATAGATCGTTGTGGATGTGCATCGACTATCGTGAGCTGAATAAAATCACGATTAAGAACAAGTACCCTCTTCCGAGAATTGACGATCTCTTTGATCAACTTAGAGGAGCTTTGGTATTCTTGAAAATTGATTTGCAATCGGGATATCATCAACTTAGAATCAAGGAAGGAGATGTTTCTAAGACAGCTTTCCGAACACGCTATGGGCATTATGAGTTTCTTGTCATGCCGTTTGGATTAACTAATGCCCCAGCTGTTTTCATGGACCTCATGAATCGGGTGTTTAAAGAATATATAGATAAGTTTGTTATCGTTTTTATTGACGATATTTTGATCTACTCAAGATCTACAAAGGAACATGAGCAGCATCTCAGAATAGTGTTGGAAACATTAAGACGGAATCAGCTTTACGCCAAATTCACAAAATGTGAATTTTGGTTGGAAAAAGTACATTTCTTGGGTCATGTGGTTTCAAAGGAAGGAATTTCCGTTGACTCTGCTAAGATAGAAGCAGTTAGTGCATGGTCAGCACCCAAAAACGTTACGGAGATACGAAGCTTTCTTGGTTTGGCCGGATACTACCGACGTTTCGTTGAAGGATTCTCCAAGATAGCGGCGCCACTAACAGCTCTTACTAAAAAGGGGAGAAAGTTTGATTGGACACAGAAGTGTGAAGAAAACTTCCAAGCGCTCAAGAGAAAGCTTACAAGTGCACCAGTATTAATAATTCCTGACGTTGATGCAGGAAATTTCGCCATTTATAGTGATGCGTCGAGAACTGGATTAGGAGCTGTCCTTATGCAAGGAAGAAATGTGGTTGCCTATGCTTCACGCCAACTGAAGGACCATGAACGGATCTACTCGACGCATGATTTGGAGCTTGCTGCAGTGGTTTTCGCCTTCAAGATTTGGAGACATTACCTGTATGGTAATAGATGTGAGATTTTTACCGATCACCAAAGTCTCAAATACATCTTTACTCAAAAGGAGCTCAATATGAGGAAACATCTATGGCTTGAACTCGTAAAGGATTATGATTGTGAAATCCTTTACCACCCTGGAAAAGCAAATAAAGTGGCAGATGCGTTAAGCAGGAAGTCATCATGTATGCTTATGTCAGTTGAAATGTTGGCCAAGCCTCTCCAAAAAGAAATTTCTGATTTCGAATTGGAACTTATAACGGGGAAACTGGCTGCTTTGACTCTTCAGTCCAATCTCCTAGAATCCATTAAGTGTTATCAAGAAAAAGATTCCTTTCTGCTAAAGATTCAACTTCTTGGTGGAGAAGATAAGGAATTTAAGACATCTACAAATGGACTAATTCTCTTTAAAGGAAGGATTTGTGTTCCTAACTTTGAATTTCTTAGGAAACAAATCATGTCGGAAGCACATGAAACGCCATATTCAGTTCATCCTGGAGCTACTAAGATGTATAAGGACCCCAAAGAGAATTTTGGTGGCCGAACATGAAAAGAGAAATTGCTGAATTTGTATCAAAATGCCTAACTTGTCAGAAAGTTAAGGCTGAACAACGACAACCTAGCGGAGATCTTCAAAAGATAGAACTCCCAGAATGGAAATGGGAACAAACCACCATGGATTTCGTAGTTGGATTACCCAGGACCGCAGGTGGAAATGATATGATTTGGGTGATTATGGATAGATTAACCAAATCAGCCCATTTCATTGCTATTAAAGCCGCCTTTTCAGTTGAGAAATTAGCTGAAATTTATGTATCTCAGATTGTTAGGTTGTATGGAATTCCAAAATCCATTATTTCAGATCGAGATGGGCGTTTTACTTCGCGATTTTGGAAAAGTGTTCACACAGCTATGGGATCAAGGTTGAAGTTCAGTACCGCTTTTCATCCTCAAATAGATGGACAATCGGAACGCACTATCCAAACATTAGAAGATATGTTGAGATCTTGTGCTCTGGATTTCAAGGGAAACTGGGATCAAAAGTTACCCTTGATTGAAGTTTCGTATAATAATGGCTATCACGCTTCAATTGGTATGGCTCCATTTGAAGCGTTATATGGAAGAAAGTGTCGATCTCCCATCCATTGGCAAGAAGTTGGATAGAAGCAACTTCAAACTACGGATTTCATCAGAAAAACCTCAGAAGACATCAAGATGATCAAACAACGACTCGAAGTAGCTTTCAGTCGACAGAAGAGTTATGCTGATAAACATCGGAGACCCTTAGAATTCCAAGTTGAAAATTCTGTTTTTCTTAAAATTGCTCCAATGAAGGGAATTATGAGGTTTGGTAAGAAAGGAAAGCTTAGTCCAAGATATATAGGTCCTTTTGAAATTCTCGAAAGAATTGGAAAAGTAGCCTACAAGCTTGCTTTGCCGCCAGCTTTGGCTTCTGTACATGATGTTTTTCATGTTTCAATGTTAAAGAAATATGTACCTGATTCTTCTCATGTGCTAAGACAAGAACCAATTGAAGTACATTTGACTTATGAAGAAAAGCCAATCCGGATTCTAGATCGGGAAGAAAAGGTTTCAAGAAACAAAACCATTCCAATGGTTAAAGTGTTAAGGCAGAATCATAATATTGAAGAAGTGGGAAGTAGAAGAAGAAATGAGAAAGAACTATCCCTACTTGTAGTGATTTTCGGGGACGAAAATTTTTAAGGGGGGGTAGATTGTAATAACCAACCTGTTTGTAAACTTATGATTTCTTTCGTTAAGAATCAAAGTCTGTTTATGCTATATGTATGATATGTTTTCTATGAAAAGTTGTTGAATCTTTTGCTAAAAGATTCAATAAGTTAGTTACGCAAGTTTAAGACCTTTTTGTCAAAAAGGGTAAATTTATGCTTTATGATTTTATGTTAGTAGTTCTTAAATTTAGGAAAAATCCTATATGCAGTTCAGATAAGTTCTGGATAATGGTCCAGTATCAATATACTGTTACAGTTCAAAACAGTAATTAAGTATCTATGTTAGTATGAAAATGAGCTGCATTTAGAAGATATGTAAACGAGGTCTTATAGTATGACATTTCGTTTTTAATAGATAACAAGTGTCATTGCCAAAACCGATCATCTTACACGGACCAAAATGCAAATATTTTATGTTTAGGGGTCAATTTGCAAATTTAAGAAAAGTTTATGATTATTAATTTTTAGAAGTTAAGAAAGTTCTTTAGAGGAGGATTTAGCAAGAATTTAATGTTCGAAAGCTTAACCTTAGCCGGCCACCTCATAAGGACTAAAGTGCAAATATTTTGCCTTTAGGGGTCAATGTGTAATTTTGGAGAAAATTGTGGACCTATAAGCAAATATGTAAAAATTTTGAACTATGGACTTTGTAAGTTAAATTTCCTAGTTCAACTAAGCTAATGATCTATTGCAAGTTTAGTTAATCTAGTTAGAAATTAAGAAATAAGTTAGGATTGGATGATTCCAAATTCTAATTTGGACCAATCCTATTTTTCCATGTGGATAGCCTAGGAAACCGGCCACCTCATGGTCTTATGAGCAAGAAATCTTGTTTTTAAAGAGTATTATGCAAAGTGGAGAAATTTATGTATCATTAAAAATTGACAAATCATGCCCTAAGTTTAGTGACTAAGCACTTTAATTTTGCTTGGTTGATTATGTTTTATGATTCAATTAGCAAGTTGTCCCATTTGGCACTCAATGGCCGGCCATCATGAGTATAAGACACCTCATGCCTCTAGCTTGGATGAGTCACCCTCCTAGCCTTGCTCTTTTGGCAAGCTAAAGTTTACACAACTCATCACTATAACCGGCCATAACAAGGAGACAACACATCATGGCCTAGCTTTGGTGAGCAACTCTTCTAGCTTGCTCTCTTGGCTAGCTCAAGCTTTGCCAAATCACTAACCATGACCGGCAACCATGAGGGAGGGACAGCTCATGGTCTAGCTTTGATGAATAACCTCCCTTAGCCTAGCTCCCTTGGCAAGCCAATGTTTGTACACCTCACCCCCCTAAGGCCGGCCATTACAAGGAAAAGCCACCTTATGTTTTTAGCTTTGGTGAGCAAGACCTATAGACTTGCCTACTTGGCAATTTGCGACATGAAAGGCCGGCCACCACATGAGGATCATGAGCAAATTTGTTGCTCTTAAGGATCAATAGGTAATTTACAAGAATATGAACCTCATTAGCACTTGACACCTCATGCTCTCTAGCCTTGCTTAGTAAGCATGCTAGCCTTGCTTATTGGTTAGCAAGAGCAAGCTTAAGGCTCCACCTAAGGCCGGCCAACATAGGAAGTGGACACCTCATGGTTCCTAGCCCCTATTAGCAAGGCCTAGCTTTGCTACTTGGCAAAATGAGACATGCTTGGCCGGCCACCACATAGGAAGTAAGGGCAATTGTTTTTCTTGTGAGGACTAGTGAGCAATTTCAAGAAGTAGTGGTTCACCTATAAATAGGTGAAGGTGTTTTCAATTCATTTTGTTAGAGAACTTAATCAAACAGCATACCCTTTAGTTTCTACCCTTAGGAGCCGAACCAAGAGGGAGGAGAAAACAAGAAAAATGGAGTGTTCGGTTTAGTGTAGGAGGTGTGAGGAAAATTTCAAAACCTTAGTTTAAGAAATTCATCTGTGGAACTTGAGATAAAAATTGTTATCCTCTAGTTCTTCATTTAAGTCCTAATTAAGATTTAAGTGTATGTTCAATAAGTATAAGTATGAAATAAATTTTGGAAGTTATATGCACTAAGGTTTTGATATGCTTGATTAGAGTTTCTAACCGGACAGTTTTTCTGAAACAAGATTTTGAGGCCCTTAGAGGCCGAATTTGAAAAAAATCAAAACTGCAAAGTTGTGGAGGAGGGAAAATTCTATGGGCTTTATGAAGGAGTACAAGCAAGGACTCCTAGTCGATACTGATGTCGACGAAGAGATCGAGCTTTATGAAGAGTCACCGGAGGGAGCCGAATGTTCGACAGCTGCCCCAGCCGAAGGAGCTACTCCAGCGACGATCGACAAAGAGCCGACCGGAGTCGAGCCCCCAGTCGCTGAAAACACTTCCGAAGACTGCTAGACGCGGAATAAAAATGATTGTTCTGTTATTTTTGATTTTGATTAAACATTGAATTGTAAACAATATTTAATTTTTCGATTTATTAATGAATTTTAAATTTTTTGTTCTCATTTATGTTTGTGTGATGACGATATGAAATGTCGCATTTCGATTGTAACGTCCCAAAATCCACGTAGGATCGACTACGTAAACATGGGCCGTTACCGTGCTTGCTTAACTTAAACCTTAGTCTTAAATAATTAACCTTACAGAAAATTTCAGAAAATTTTTTTTTTTAACTTTAAACTTTATTTTAAAATCATAATTAAAATAAACTTGTACTTGTGGGTAAACTTCATCATGCCTACCCATTACTTGTTATGCCGATTATAAGGTCACCATAACCTTTCAAACCGGACCTTGGAATCATCACATACATAACATGGTACATATTTCTTAATCATACATATACAACTTCATACTTAAAATATTTGCGGAAAATCTTGTGTAGTGGTATCCCATACCGCCCTTCACTTGCTGCATCGTCTCCATGGCCCACCAAGTAAAGCTGTAGGCATCTTACTTTTACCTACAGTATGGAATATACTGATGAGCTTCGCCCAGCAAGTACAAACATAATCTCACAAAACCTCTTAAAACATCAGGTAATTTATGCATGATCCATTTATGATCGGTTTGAATGTCTTGTGATTCATTATGGACTTAATCTTGAACTTATTATCTTGTCTTAACATGTGGGCCCATAGTGTACGTACCAAAAGCGCTCAGCCTCTAGACAAAGTTAGGGTTTCCAAGGCCCTAACAGTTCTGGGAATCATAAACTTGACCCTCACGCATCAACGAGAGGTTAATAATCATAACTTGTCTTGAACATATATCCTCCTCGATCACGGGAGGGTGGTACGACACCTTATTTGTATTTTCTTACCATGTGATTTAACATTAGTGAACATGCCTCATGATGTCACTATACCATAACTTAACATTTACATGACATTCTTAAAAACATGGCATTCTTGAAAACATAGCATACTTGAAAACATGACATTCTTGAAAACATGGCATTCTTGAAAACATGGCATACTTGAAAACATGAAAACATATCATATATTGGAAAATAGTTTACTATTTTCCATACTGTAGGTGAGGTTTGTACTTACCTGTTATGCTATACCCTGGGTTTCGTTGTTCCAACTCAGGTCGCAACTGCATGTTACTTCCTGCTATTAAAAGAACATAGGATAAGGATCCTATAAAATGTTGGTGACCTATCTAACATTCATACACAATCTTAGTTATATGTCCCCCACATCTTCTAAAGAGAACTCGGTCGGTTACTAGCCGTAACCTCAGGGCTCAGCTCATGGCCCAACCTGACATAAACAGTAACTCATTAGGTTACTAATCTTACTAAAGCCTTATAATTTTAGAGTAACAACCTATTAGATTACTATAGGTAACCATAGGGTAAGGCCCAACCCAAATACTTGGGTATCCTAACCGGTTACTAACGGTTATCTTTTAGTTACTATGTCTTGGAAATACTTTTTAACCTAAGTATTTCTTTATCTCTTTACTTGACAATTCTTTGTCAAAAGCTTATGTAAAACTATACATTGCTTTAAAACCGTATAATTCATAAAACTGTTGCTTTTGAGCAAAACAATTGAAAACTGTCAATCTTTCAAAACAAGCTTTGAAAACAGTTTGTTAATCTCAGTTATTAGTGCACATGTAGGAATTTCCTGCTTTTGCACTGTTTTTCTGAAAATCTTGTGCAGAAATTTTCTTGTTTTCTGCACTGTTTTTATGATAAAATCTTTATCTTAAATTCTCTTTAGAATCTGAGAAAACATTCTTCATGAAAGTTGTAGATCTCGAAAAATACTACAACTTGGGTTCTTTACTGAAAACCCAGTTCTATACTTAACTTAATGATTTTTGAGTTTGAAACCTACTGGCCGTGCACACTGGGTCTGGCCTGCCCAGGAATTCTCAGTCTCGGATTTTTGTAAAAACGAAGGCCTTTGGAGCCTTAGTTTTAACAACTGTCAGTGATGTCCCCTAGAAAAATCCCTCTCTACAACTTTGTAGTTTTAACTTTTTCCAAATTCGGCCTCTAAGGGCCTCAAAATCGACTTTACAGAAAACTGGCCAGTTTTACCCGAAAACTGGCAGTTTTGTTCTTAAGTTGGTTTTACGTTCTAATACGCGCACACTACCTCAACCGTCCACAGCGGGAGCCTACGACAACATGCAGCACTTCTAACGTTCATTTGCCATTCGCATGCATTAAACCAAACCCATGCAAACCCGTATGTCATCATGCACCAAACTAGGGTTTTTGGGTTGGTTTGGCTACCATTCATCACATTCATGCTTAAACTAATCTCATACACCATTCAAGTATACCATACTCTATCTTAAACATAAGGGGACATATATCAAACATCTACTAGGCATGCATGTAATTCATACTATCACACAAGCATATGATTGAAAGCATGCACTAAATCATAAATTGAGATCTTAAGACCCTAATTAAGCACATAATAAGCACTAAACCCATTGCATGAAAATAAAAGAATGAGCTTATGTTCTTACATAATCAACTTGAAAATACACATAAATTCCAAATTGATGCTCAATTAAAAAGTTTAGGGCTATGGGAGAGTTACCTTGATCAAAGCAAGGCTAGGCTAGGGTTTGGGTCCCGAAAATTCTCTCCCCCCTTGGTCCTCCAACAACCGGCCTTCCATCCTCCAATGGGTACCAAAATTTTCAAAACTTTTGCTTGGGTTTCTTGGTGAAAACCGACCACTCCTACACCAATTCCCTTGCTCTACTTTTTTTTTTTTTCTCTCTTGGCTTAAGTTCGGTTTTGGAGAGGAAAAGTGTGAGAGAAAATTTTGCAAGAGTTTCGCTAGATTCCTCTATTTTTCCACTAAAAATCTGCCCCCCTTCACCTCTTTTTATAGGCTTTTTGAACTTTTTAAAATTGCTAAAAAGTCCTTGAACTAGGATTTAATTATTTTTCTAAAATTGCATATTGGTCCTTGAAGCAAAAATATTTACTAATTAGTCCCTACATGTGGTGGCCGGCCATTTGCTTCCTTGCTGCACAAGTTTTGCTTACCTCATCATGATGACATCATGCTTACATCACCTTGATGACATCATGCTTACATCATCATTGCTAACTTTTCCAAAAATTACACTTTTACCCCTAAAGACAAAATATTTACAATTTAGTCCCTTGGGGTGATCGGCTAAGGTAGATCCACTTGACTTCCAATTCATGCATAATTATCCTCTTGATTCCAAGAATCCCTTAATATAATTATGCAATCCATTTCCTTACTAACTTTGATAATATCAATACTGTTTTGTCCTAAAACAGTATTATCATACTGAATTGTAGTCCAAAATCCATCTGCATAAAATTGGACTGCGTATAAATTTTTCTTGGAACTTGAAACCATTTAGCCCATATTGCTCCAAATATTGTGCTTGATTTTTCTAGGGTGGTCTCATAGCTTATTCTTGCTTATTCATTCGTAAAGACGGTTTCCGCAGTATAATTTCCATACTGATTATCCTATTGCTGTATAGGCATACCTTTGACCATTCTTAGTCAACCCTTTGACTTTTTGATCAACTTTGACTTTGTTGGTCAAACTTTGACCAACATGAAATTATGAAATTTCGTCATGCTGTTTTCCTTAAAACGCCTTTTACTTGGCTAAGTAATCTTTTGTTGAGTCTCGTAGCTAGTTATGTGACGCCCCGACTTCCCAAGCCAGGTCGACACTATACATACTTGTTCTTTACTTGAAAATTTGAGGGAAAATTTTAATTTTTTTTTTTTTTTTTTTAAAACATATTCACATGAGTTATTATGTAAATAAAAACTTGTCATGCATACATTCCACACTGAAAGTATAATCTTTAGTCTTCAAACTTCATACATACTGTATAACATAATATACTTTTGAAATATTTATATTTTTACTCAAAAGCGATTGCGGAAAATTTTGCGTAGTGGTATCCCACACCGCCCTTCACCCACCGCATCGTCCGCATAGCCCACCACTTTAAACTGCAGGCTTCTTACCTACAGTATGAATATAAGAGTGAGCTTTCGCCCAGCAAGTATAAACATAATCTCACAAAATAATTCAAACATCTTAAAATATGCCAATCATCATGTAGCTTATGCATGAACCATTTATAATCGATTGAAAGTCTTATGCTTCATTATTGACTCAATCTTTAATTTATTATCTTGTCTCAACATGTGGGCCCATAGTGTACGTACCAAAAGCGCGCAGCCTCCAGACAAAGCTAGGGTTTGCAAGGCCCTAACAGTTCTGGGAATTATAACTTGACCCTTCACGATCACGGAAGGTATATGTCACAACTGAATTATGTAGCCTCCACGATCACGGGAGGTTGGTACGACACCTTACTTGATTTATCTTACCATATGATTTAACATTAGTGAACATGCCTTATGATGTCACTATGTCCTATCAAACTTAACACTTGCTATAACATGGTATTCTTGAAAACATGGCATTTTTTTTAAAACCATGACATATTTGTAAACGTGGCATTTTTGGAAACCATGACATTTTTAGAAAACATGGCATTTTTGTTAACATGACATTCTTATAACATGGCATAACATGTAACATGTCGTAGCATATCATCGCATATCATAACACAACATAGCATGTATATTTAAACATATAGTGTAAATAGCATAGCTTAACATAGCATATTTGAAAATAGTATTTACTATTTTCACACTGTAGGTGAGGTTTGATACTTGCCTGATGTGTTAGGTTTCTGGTTTTGTTGCTTCAACCCAGATCGCAACTGCAGGTTACTTCCTGCTATTGAAAAGAACATAGGATAAGGATCCTATAAAATGTTGGTAATTTTTCCAACATTCATACACAATCTTAGTTATATGTCCCCCAATTATACACGATAACTCATTAGGTTACATGAGGTAACCCTTGAGGTGGTCAATATCTTATGGTCAAACTTGGCTTTGGACCAAGCCTAGTAACTCGGGTATCCTTCCCGGTTACCATCCGTCAACCTCTTGTTTCTATATTTTGGCTTTTAAAAATCTAATTTCCAAATTTGGAAAACAATCTTTTGTTTAACTTGAAAATTCGTGGTTTTTAAAGTGTGACTCTATAAAAATCATTAAAGGTTGAAAACTGCCATTGGAACAGTTTTCACAGTCAAAACATTTGTGTTGGTGCAAAAATATAGTTTTTCTGCATTGTTTTAGAAAATCCTGTGCAGGAATTTCCTGTTCCCGGCACAGTCTTTAGAAATTCGTGTCAGTTTAAAAATCCAATTTGAATTTGAAAAATTTGTCTTCACGAAAGTTTTAGCTCTCGAAAAATCCTAAAACTTTCGTGTTTTACGAAAAATTTAATTCGGACTCTAACATGTTCATATTGCCGTTTGAACTCACCTGGCCGTGTATAAATCCTGGGCACGGTCAGGCTCGGGTTTTTACAAAAACGAAGGCCTTTGGAGCCTTATTTTCAAAAACTGTCCACGTTGTCCTCTAGGAAAATCTCTTCTCAACAACTTTCATGTTTTACGTTTTTCCCAATTCGGCCTCTAAAGGCCTCAAATTTCACTTTCCAGAAAACTGGCCAGTTTGTACCCGAACTGGCAGTTTTCATTCTTAAATTCGTTTTACGTCTTATTGTCGCAAATCTAACTCAACCGAACACGCGGGAGCCTAGATAGCATACATGCAGCATTTTCTAACGTCCCACATTAACAATCATGCTACTCAAACGCGTCCATACAAACCAAAAACCGAACTGTCCTAGCCTAGGTTTGCATGGTTCTAGGTTGTCTCACCATTCCATAACCGAAACTAACAACCTAGCATGAAATTTTAGAACCGGTTTGCACATAAAACAGGGGACATACATTTCATCATCCATCTAGCATGCACCCTAACATTCATACAAGCATAAACATAACCATTCAAACAAGCATAAACATAACCAATCAAAGCCATTAAACCAAACCACCCTTAATACCTAATCAAGCACCATACCTAAACTATTCTAGGGCAATAAGTAAATTGAGCTTATGCTCTTACATCCCTTGCTTGGAAATACATATAAATTTCCTAATTGAAATTTAAATTGAAGAGCTTAGGGTTTAAGGGATTACCTTGATCACTCAAGATTTTGGGCTAGGGTTTGGTCCACTTTTTCTTCCTCCTCCTAGGCTCCACCTAACCGGTTTCACTCCACCAATTGCACCAAGATTTCGGTTGATTCCTTGGTGGCTTCTTGAACTAAAATCAGCCACTAACCACTCTCAATTTTCCTCACTTTTCCTCCTTATCACAGCCGGCCTCTAGGCCTAGAAAAAGGGCACAAAAATTTTCAAAACCCTTGCTTGTTGTTGTAGAGAAAAACCGACTACCCTAACACTAAAACCCCTTTGGTTCTCAAATTTTTTTCTTTGTTCTTGCTCACCATTGAAAGTCCGGATTTTTGAGAGAGAAAATGGCAAGAGTTTGGCTTAGGTTTTCTAATTTTTTTGAATTATGGGTTCACCTATTTATAGGTGATGAAGAACTTTCTAAAATTGCACCATTAGTCCTTGAAAAAGCAAGGAATCACACAAAAAAGGGGGGTATGTGGCCGGTCATGACTCTTGGAGAACAAGCAAGAAGTTTCTAGAATAGGACACTTGTCTTTCAATGGTTGGTTCATGGAATTATGATGTCATAATTCCAAATAAGGTGATGTCATAAATCAAAAGGTAGATGATGTCATACTAAGGCCTCGTTTGGCTTTTTCTTCAATATACAGTCCACTTTTATGCTAACACAGATAAATCTAATACTGTTTTCATTAATACACAGTACAATTCAGTACTGTTTTGCTTGACTGCAGTCCAAAATTTATCTGTGTATAGTTGGACTGTATAAAAATTTTTCTTTTTATTTAAAGCCATTTGGTCTTTAATATCCTATTTTAGGTGCTTGATTTTTCTATGGTGGTTTTAAAACTTAATTATACTATCTTGCCCGTAAAGACGGTTTCCGCAGTATGTTTCCCATACAATTGCACATAAACACATAGTACAAACTTTAGATTTCTTATATACAAGAAAATCATGAGTTCGTGAAAATTTTTGGATATTACAATCTACCCTCCTTAAAGAATTTTCGTCCTCGAAAATCAGAACAATTCGGGGTAGTTTTTCTTCATCTCGTCCTCGCGTTCCCACGTTGCCTCCTCAATCTTATGATTTCGCCATAGGACCTTAACTAAAGGTATAACCTTGTTCCTTAGCACCTTTTCTTCTCGTGCTAAGATTCGCACCGGTTTCTCCTCATACGTCATATCCTTGTGAACCTCAATTGGCTCGTGGTCCAATACATGGGATGGGTCCGAGATGTACTTCTTTAGCATTGACACATGAAATACATTGTGTACATATGCTAATTCCTGAGGCAAAGCCAACCTATAGGCCACGTTACCAATTCTTTCCAGTATTTCGAATGGCCCTATGTATCGTGGACTTAATTTCCCCTTCTTTCCGAATCTCATAACTCCCTTGAATGGAGCAACTTTAAGAAAAACCAAGTCTCCTACTTGGAATTCTAGAGGCCTTCTGCGTTTATCGGCATAGCTCTTCTGTCGACTAAATGCAGTTTCCATCCGTCGGCGTATAAGTTTCACAGCCTCAGTGGTTTTTCGAATAAAATCTGTGGACACAAGTTCATTTTCTCTTGTTTCGTACCAATGGACAGGAGATCTACACCTTCTTCCGTACAGGGCTTCGTAAGGAGCCATTCCAATTGAAGCTTGGAAACTGTTGTTGTACGAGAACTCAATCAAAGGAAGCTTCTTATCCCAAGTTCCTTTGAAATCCATCACACACGCTCGTAACATGTCTTCTAGAGTCTGAATGGTCCTTTCGGATTGTCCGTCAGTTTGAGGATGGAAAGCCGTACTAAAAGTAAGCTTTGTACCCATGGCTTGATGTACACTTCTCCAAAACTTAGAAGTGAAACGACCATCACGATCGGAGATGATTGCCTTTGGAATCCCATGGTAGCGAACAATCTGCGCAATGTATAGTTCTGCCAGCTGCTCTACTGAAAAGCTAAGCTTGATGGCGATAAAATGTGCAGACTTCGTCAAACGATCCACAATCACCCAAATAGCATCATTGCCACTGGAAGTTCGGGGTAGACCAACTACAAAATCCATAGTCACTTGGTCCCATTTCCATTCTGGGATGGAAATTTTCTGCAATTCTCCCCCTGGACGTTGGTGTTCTGCCTTTACCCTTTGACATGTAAGGCATTTACTGACGAATGTAGCAACGTCATTCTTCATTCTGGGCCACCAAAAACTTTCCTTCAGGTCCTGGTACATCTTTGTAGCTCCTGGGTGGACGGAATATGGAGTCTCATGGGCCTCCTTCATGATTTGCTCCTTTAACTCGTCTTCATTAGGGATGCATAATCTATTTTTCCGATAGAGTATGCCCTCATCCGATATATTGAAGTCCGACTCCTTTCCTTCCAAGACCTCGTTCCTTGTTCTGAGCAGTGAGGCATCTCCTTCTTGTCGCTCCTTCATGCTATCCAAAATGGTAGGTTGGAAGGTTAGGGCAGCTAAACTTCCTGTGATGAGCTCTATTCCAGCTTTCACTAGCTCCTTCTGAAGAGGTTCGTTCAGCGACTGTATGGACATCAACGAGGAAGACGACTTCCGACTAAGGGCATCGGCTACTTTGTTAGCCTTCCCTGGATGGTAACGGATGTCTATGTCATAATCCTTCACCAATTCGAGCCATCTTCTTTGCCTCATGTTAAGCTCCTTTTGTGTGAAGATATACTTCAAACTCTGATGATCCGTGTACACTTCACACTTAATACCGTAAAGGTAATGTCTCCAAATTTTGAGCGCAAATACTACCGCCGCAAGTTCCAAATCATGCGTCGGATAGTTCTTCTCATGATCCTTAAGCTGTCGGGAAGCATAAGCGATCACCTTTCCATTTTGCATGAGAACAGCTCCCAATCCTATCTTGGAAGCATCGCTGTATATCACGAAGTTTCCTTCTTCCACATTCGGAATTGTGAGGATCGGAGCGCGAGTCAGCCTATTTTTCAGCTCTTGGAAGTGCTCTTCACACTTTGCAGTCCATTCATACTTCTTCCCTTTCCGTGTAAGTGCGGTGAGCGGCGCTGCAATCTTAGCAAATCCTTCGACGAAACGTCGGTAGTAGCCCGCCAAGCCGAGGAAACTACGTACTTCGGTGACGTTTTTCGGAGCTGGCCATTCACTTACTGCTTCAATCTTAGCCGGATCTATAGATATGCCGTTCTTGGAGACCACATGTCCTAAGAAATGGACCTTTTCCAACCAAAATTCACACTTTGTGAATTTAGCGTAGAGCTGATTTTGCTTTAAAATCCATAAAGCAATCCTTAAATGCTCCTCATGTTCCTCCTTTGATCTTGAATAAATCAAGATATCATCTATAAAGACGATAACAAACTTATCCAAGTAGTCCTTGAATACTCGATTCATCAAGTCCATAAAGGCTGCTGGGGCATTTGTCAGTCCGAATGGCATAACGAGGAACTCGTAGTGTCCATATCGCGTACGAAAGGCTGTCTTAGGAACGTCTCCTTCCCTAATTCGAAGCTGGTGATATCCGGATCGTAGGTCAATCTTCGAGAAAATTGAAGCTCCTCTCAGTTGATCAAACAGATCGTCGATCCGAGGCAAGGGATACTTGTTCTTGATGGTTATCTTGTTCAATTCCCGATAGTCAATGCACATCCTAAGAGTGCCGTCCTTCTTCTTAACGAACAAAACTGGAGCTCCCCATGGCGAGTAGCTTTGACGAATGAATCCTCGATCCAGAAGCTCTTGTAACTGAATCTGCAGTTCTTTAAGTTCGGCAGGCGCCATCCTATAAGGTGCCTTGGATACTGGTGCCGATCCAGGAAGTAACTCAATCTCGAAGGAGATCTCTCGTTCTGGTGGCAGTCCTGGCAATTCTTCAGGAAAAACCTCTATAAATTCCCGAACTATCGGTACTTCTTCTGGCCTGCTCTCGGTTTCTTGCGTCTTGTCCACCATGTTGGCTAGAAATCCCATACATCCTTCTGCCAACAATTTTCTAGCTTTTAACGCAGAAATGAACATTTTCGGCTGTTTTGGAGTCGATCCTCTAAAAATAAACTCCTCTCCTCCAATTGGCTTGAACGTGACAGTACGTCGTGGACAGTCGATCACTGCGTTGTACTTCCCCAGGAAATCCATACCCAGGATGACATCGTAGTCGTATAGGTCAATGATGATCAGATTGACATACATTTCCCTACCACATATAATTATTGGAACATGACGTATCCAATAATCAGACAACAGAATCTCCCCGGAGGGTAATGCAGTCTTAAATGTTCTTCCGATTCTATCACTTGCTCTACCTAGTTTCTTAGCGAACCTAGGTGATGTAAATGAATGCGTAGCTCCAGAATCAATTAACACGTAGGCATCTTGTTGGGCAAAAGGAAGCTGACCTGTCACCACGGTGGAAGGTCCAGCTTGAACATCCTCCTTTGTATAGGCATAAATACGTCCTTGAGGTTCCGGAGCTTCCAGCCTGCCTTGAGAGATTGCAGGTCCCTCGAGCTTCATTTGTGCAGCGTGAAGTTGAGATCCCTGTCCTCTCTGTTGGTTTTGCAGACTCTGGGGATTGAGATTGCAGTTTCTAGCATAGTGGCCTTCCTTGCCACAAAGAAAACAGCGACCGTTTCCAGCACGACAATCTCCCGGGTGCCTTCTCCCACATTTCTGACAAGTGGGATAACTGTTGTTCTCAGGGGTATTCTTCTTTTGAGGAAAATTTTGTTGATTCCCCTGTCCTCCTGCATTCCACTTCCTCTTCTGCTGGTTGTTGCCGTACTGCCTGTTGTTGTTGTTTTGGCCCGAAGGTCCTCCTTGACCCTTCTGTTGTGAGGTCTGGCCTTGCTTGACCTGATTCTGCTTAGCTTGGGCCTTCTCTTCTCTTTTCTCCTGGAAATACTTAGCCCGTTGCTCCTTGTTCTGTCCTACCCAGTATTCAGCTCGAATTGCCCTGCTGACACATTCAGCAACAGTGAATGGTGGATGGGGGCCACTGCTAATTACCACTGCTAATTCCGGGCGAAACATCCTCATCATTCTTCTTACTTTATCCCTTTCGGAACTGATGAGGTGAGGGCAGAGACGTGCTAGCTGCTCAAACTTTTTGACGGCTTCGGCTTCCGATAGATTTCCTTGGCGGAACCTGTCAAACTCGTCTTGTTGAGCCTCCATGACCTCAGTGTTGAAGTATTTTTCCTTAAATTCCTCTACAAAGTCTTCCCAAGTCATCTCAGTAACATCTCGCCGGATTTGGACTGTTTCCCACCAGAGGCGAGCATCTTTCCGTAGCATAAAGGATGCACAGAGGACTCTCTCCTGATCATTAAGTCTGAGGAAATTTAGGGCGACCTGGAGGTCAATCAACCAATTGTCAGCCTCAATTGGGTTTGTAGACCCCTCGAATTCTGGTGCCTTCATGCGCCGAAATCTGTCATAAAGTTCTTCTGGAGTTCGAACCAGAGGTGCTGGTGGTACAGCTACAGGCGCAACAGGTATTTCAGGGGCTATGGGGTTCTCTGGGATCACCGGGTCAACATCAGGAATTTCCGGTGCTGCAGGCTGATTCGCATGTGCTGGTGGCATTCTAGCATCAGGAGGTCCCTGATTTTGCTGAGCTAACTGAGCTCTAAGCCCCCCTATCTCTTGCTGTTGGGCTAACATCATTTGCCTTAGCTCATTTAGCTGGGCCGCAAGATCAACGTCTTGGGTCGGTACTCTTCTGCGCTTTGGTGGCATGGTTCTGTACGGAAAATAAGGAAATAATTTTAGCTTCTTGAAATTATACCTTTCATATAGAACCATAATCTTTATTCCATATAAAAGCATAACATGAACATATCTGAATTCATCATGTTCTTGTTCGTATCTCCTTTACAACAGGAGTTCATAACCATAATATTTTTGGAAAATATAAAACTTTCCCATCATCTCCGTACGTCACCTAGTTGCCACCACCAAGCTAAGGCACCACCCATCGTCATCCCAGTGTCCAACATTTTCCAGCATGGCCGTTGAAGAAAGATACTTACTACGTACATAAAATCTTAACTAATCGTAAGGAAATAACATAACTTACTTAGGCCGTTGCAGAAGCGATGTGAGGCGAAGTGAAGTAGGCTGGCAGGATACCGCTCTGATACCAAACTGTGACGCCCCGACTTCCCAAGCCAGGTCGACAGTATACATACTTGTTCTTTACTTGAAAATTTGAGGGAAAATTTTTTTTTTTTTTTTTTTTTTTTTTTTTTAAAACATATTCACATGAGTTATTATGTAAATAAAAACTTGTCATGCATACATTCCACACTGAAAGTATAATCTTTAGTCTTCAAACTTCATACATACTGTATAACATAATATACTTTTGAAATATTTATATTTTTACTCAAAAGCGATTGCGGAAAATTTTGCGTAGCGGTATCCCACACCGCCCTTCACCCACCGCATCGTCCGCATAGCCCACCACTTTAAACTGCAGGCTTCTTACCTACAGTATGAATATAAGAGTGAGCTTTCGCCCAGCAAGTATAAACATAATCTCACAAAATAATTCAAACATCTTAAAATATGCCAATCATCATGTAGCTTATGCATGAACCATTTATAATCGATTGAAAGTCTTATGCTTCATTATTGACTCAATCTTTAATTTATTATCTTGTCTCAACATGTGGGCCCATAGTGTACGTACCAAAAGCGCGCAGCCTCCAGACAAAGCTAGGGTTTGCAAGGCCTTAACAGTTCTGGGAATTATAACTTGACCCTTCACGATCACGGAAGGTATATGTCACAACTGAATTATGTAGCCTCCACGATCACGGGAGGTTGGTACGACACCTTACTTGATTTATCTTACCATATGATTTAACATTAGTGAACATGCCTTATGATGTCACTATGTCCTATCAAACTTAACACTTGCTATAACATGGTATTCTTGAAAACATGGCATTTTTTTTAAAACCATGACATATTTGTAAACGTGGCATTTTTGGAAACCATGACATTTTTAGAAAACATGGCATTTTTGTTAACATGACATTCTTATAACATGGCATAACATGTAACATGTCGTAGCATATCATCGCATATCATAACACAACATAGCATGTATATTTAAACATATAGTGTAAATAGCATAGCTTAACATAGCATATTTGAAAATAGTATTTACTATTTTCACACTGTAGGTGAGGTTTGATACTTGCCTGATGTGTTAGGTTTCTGGTTTTGTTGCTTCAACCCAGATCGCAACTGCAGGTTACTTCCTGCTATTGAAAAGAACATAGGATAAGGATCCTATAAAATGTTGGTAATTTTTCCAACATTCATACACAATCTTAGTTATATGTCCCCCAATTATACACGATAACTCATTAGGTTACATGAGGTAACCCTTGAGGTGGTCAATATCTTATGGTCAAACTTGGCTTTGGACCAAGCCTAGTAACTCGGGTATCCTTCCCGGTTACCATCCGTCAACCTCTTGTTTCTATATTTTGGCTTTTAAAAATCTAATTTCCAAATTTGGAAAACAATCTTTTGTTTAACTTGAAAATTCGTGGTTTTTAAAGTGTGACTCTATAAAAATCATTAAAGGTTGAAAACTGCCATTGGAACAGTTTTCACAGTCAAAACATTTGTGTTGGTGCAAAAATATAGTTTTTCTGCATTGTTTTAGAAAATCCTGTGCAGGAATTTCCTGTTCCCGGCACAGTCTTTAGAAATTCGTGTCAGTTTAAAAATCCAATTTGAATTTGAAAAATTTGTCTTCACGAAAGTTTTAGCTCTCGAAAAATCCTAAAACTTTCGTGTTTTACGAAAAATTTAATTCGGACTCTAACATGTTCATATTGCCGTTTGAACTCACCTGGCCGTGTATAAATCCTGGGCACGGTCAGGCTCGGGTTTTTACAAAAACGAAGGTCTTTGGAGCCTTATTTTCAAAAACTGTCCACGTTGTCCTCTAGGAAAATCTCTTCTCAACAACTTTCATGTTTTACGTTTTTCCCAATTCGGCCTCTAAAGGCCTCAAATTTCACTTTCCAGAAAACTGGCCAGTTTGTACCCGAACTGGCAGTTTTCATTCTTAAATTCGTTTTACGTCTTATTGTCGCAAATCTAACTCAACCGAACACGCGGGAGCCTAGATAGCATACATGCAGCGTTTTCTAACGTCCCACATTAACAATCATGCTACTCAAACGCGTCCATGCAAACCAAAAACCGAACTGTCCTAGCCTAGGTTTGCATGGTTCTAGGTTGTCTCACCATTCCATAACCGAAACTAACAACCTAGCATGAAATTTTAGAACCGGTTTGCACATAAAACAGGGGACATACATTTCATCATCCATCTAGCATGCACCCTAACATTCATACAAGCATAAACATAACCATTCAAACAAGCATAAACATAACCAATCAAAGCCATTAAACCAAACCACCCTTAATACCTAATCAAGCACCATACCTAAACTATTCTAGGGCAATAAGTAAATTGAGCTTATGCTCTTACATCCCTTGCTTGGAAATACATATAAATTTCCTAATTGAAATTTAAATTGAAGAGCTTAGGGTTTAAGGGATTACCTTGATCACTCAAGATTTTGGGCTAGGGTTTGGTCCACTTTTTCTTCCTCCTCCTAGGCTCCACCTAACAGGTTTCACTCCACCAATTGCACCAAGATTTCGGTTGATTCCTTGGTGGCTTCTTGAACTAAAATCAGCCACTAACCACTCTCAATTTTCCTCACTTTTCCTCCTTATCACAGCCGGCCTCTAGGCCTAGAAAAAGGGCACAAAAATTTTCAAAACCCTTGCTTGTTGTTGTAGAGAAAAACCGACTACCCTAACACTAAAACCCCTTTGGTTCTCAAATTTTTTTCTTTGTTCTTGCTCACCCTTGAAAGTCCGGATTTTTGAGAGAGAAAATGGCAAGAGTTTGGCTTAGGTTTTCTAATTTTTTTGAATTATGGGTTCACCTATTTATAGGTGATGAAGAACTTTCTAAAATTGCACCATTAGTCCTTGAAAAAGCAAGGAATCACACAAAAAAGGGGGGTATGTGGCCGGTCATGACTCTTGGAGAACAAGCAAGAAGTTTCTAGAATAGGACACTTGTCTTTCAATGGTTGGTTCATGGAATTATGATGTCATAATTCCAAATAAGGTGATGTCATAAATCAAAAGGTAGATGATGTCATACTAAGGCCTCGTTTGGCTTTTTCTTCAATATACAGTCCACTTTTATGCTAACACAGATAAATCTAATACTGTTTTCATTAATACACAGTACAATTCAGTACTGTTTTGCTTGACTGCAGTCCAAAATTTATCTGTGTATAGTTGGACTGTATAAAAATTTTTCTTTTTATTTAAAGCCATTTGGTCTTTAATATCCTATTTTAGGTGCTTGATTTTTCTATGGTGGTTTTAAAACTTAATTATACTATCTTGCCCGTAAAGACGGTTTCCGCAGTATGTTTCCCATACAATTGCACATAAACACATAGTACAAACTTTAGATTTCTTATATACAAGAAAATCATGAGTTCGTGAAAATTTTTGGATATTACAAGTTAATCGAGAACTCAAACCTATACTGTTATTCCACTCCGATCATGATTCAGACTTAGGTTTTCTTTGTTTCAAAGGAAATCTAAAGTGATCAAAATTTCGGGTATTACATTCTACCCTCCTTAAAAGATTTTCGTCCTCGAAAATTCGTATAATCCTAAGTGGCTTTTCTTCAATCCACAATCAATCCTTAACAAGTTACTATGGATTGAATAACTTGTTCACGTTCCCATTTTAATATCTTAATGGGATCATGTCTTTTATATAGAACCATAATCTTCTTTTTATATCCTCATAATTCATACCTTCATATCCTCATACTTTGATACTTTGATACTTTCATTCTTTCATTCATACTTTTATACTTTCTTACATACCATCATACTTTCCTTTCGTACTGCATCACCAGAACTATTTTCATAAAATTTCTTAGTAAGTATATCATATAACTTGCCATATTTTAAAAAAAACATATACAACTTTTCCATACTTGAAAAGCATATCGTATCATATAGCTTTTTCATACTTGAAAAGCATATTGTATCTTATATTTAAGATACTTTTCTTTAACTTTATTTGAGGGCTCAGCGAATATATCATATTGAAAATATTTTTCTTTCAATTTGCTGAAGCTGAGGACTCTCTGGTACAATGTTAATCTTGTGCTTTTAGAACCCTTTTTCTTTTTATGATGGCCCCTTTCTTGGAACTCTGTTCCTCCAGGTTTTCTGGCCTTTTACGTAACGTGATGGCCCCTTTCTTGGAATCTCTGTTCCTCAAGGTTTTCTAGCCTTTTACATAACAAAACGTGAGTTGGTTCTAATAAGCATAAGATTAAGCACCATACATAAAAATAATTTCTTGGAATCTTTTTCCAAGTGAATCATGGAAAACAATACTAAATAGCAGTATTGAAAACATATTACTGTTCGAGTGATGCAATGAAAGGTATCCTTGTATCAACTAGCTACTTGTTAGCTAGTAGAAACTTCTCTTGTGCCTTTAGCATTTCCTTTATAGCAAAAAGGCATAATCATAGTTCTAAGGGATATCTAAAACTCCCAATCATCATTTCATGATTTCCATCACTTAAATGATTGTATATAGTCGACCTTAATCAACCATTATGTGTCGACTTCAAGGTTGGTGCTATTGACCTTAACCTCATTAACTTATCATCAAATCTCCTAGTTATCATTATTATCATAGCCTGATAAATTATTGTTGGTAGCAGTAGCATCCAACGTATATTGGCATATTGCCTATTTGCTACCCCCAAACTAAGGCGTCATCAAAAATTTTCCCCGTTTCTAATATTACTCTTATGGGGCAAAAGTTTCACAATCAGGAAACTTAACTTCCATGGTATTGATCCATTCCTTAGAATGAAAAATTCCTTGTTACCATCATACCAAGGTAAAGTGATAGGCTATACGATCTCGAAGCCTATTCATTTCCTTATTGCTATTCTAGCAATCAAAACTTAGCTACTACAGTTGCAAGATTAGGCTCTTGTAAAAAAAAAAATTTGGTCTGTTCATACGCATGGCGAACCATCTTTTAACTCTAGTTTCTTATTTCCTCACATGTCATATATCCATTCTTTCCTCCATATCTTATCATGTCCTATCTTGAAAACATCATAACTTATCATGATCTCTTCATATCACATTGTAAGCTTATCCATCCCTGTATTCAACATTTTCCTTATGTGGACAAGAGTTCCCAGTTATGATCATAACGGGATGGAGTAGTCCTTTACAAGCACCAGGAGTATCATTCTCCAATATGATCATTAACGAGGGATACTTACTTCACACGTAAGATCTTAACTAATTCTAATCAAAGGAAAAATAAATAAATTAACTTACTTGGGCACTTGCAGAAATGATGTGAAGCGAAGTGAAGTAGGCTGGCAGGATACCGCTCTGATACCAACTTTTGTAACGCCTCAAATCCACGTAGGATCGACTACGTAAACATGGGCCGTTAACATGCTTGCTTAACTTAAACCTTAGTCTTAAATAATTAATCTTACAGAAAATTTCATAAATTTTTTTTTTAAACTTTAAACTTTATTTTAAAATTATAATTTAAATGAACTTGTACTTATGGGTAAACTTCATCATGCCTACCCATCACTTGTTATGCCGATTATAAGGTCACCATAACCTTTTAAACCGGACCTTGGAATCATCATATACATAACATGGTACATATTTCTTAATCATACATATACAACTTTATACTTAAAATATTTGCGGAAAATCTGGCATAGTGGTATCCCATACCGCCCTTCACTTGCTGCATCGTCTCCATGGCCCACCAAGTAAAGCTGCAGGCATCTTACTTTTACCTACAGTATGGAATATACTGATGAGCTTTCGCCCAGCAAGTACAAACATAATCTCACAAAACCTCTTAAAACATCAGGTAATTTATGCATAATCCATTTATGATCGGTTTGAATGTCTTGTGCTTCATTATGGACTTAATCTTGAACTTATTATCTTGTCTTAACATGTGGGCCCATAGTGTACGTACCAAAAGCGCGCAGCCTCCAGACAAAATTAGGGTTTGCAAGGCCCTAACAGTTATGGGAATCATAAACTTGACCCTCACGCATCAACGGGAGGTTAATAATCATAACTTGTCTTGAACATGTATCCTCCTCGATCACGGGAGGGTGGTACGACACCTTATTTGTATTTTCTTACCATGTGATTTAACATTAGTGAACATGCCTCATTATGTCACTATACCATAACTTAACATTTACATGGCATTCTTAAAAACGTGACATTCTTGAAAACATGGCATACTTGAAAACATGGCATTCTTGAAAACATAGCATACTTGAAAACATGACATTCTTGAAAACATGGCATTCTTGAAAACATGGCATACTTGAAAACATGGCATACATAACACACATGAAAACATATCATATATTGGAAAATAGTTTACTATTTTCAATACTGTAGGTGAGGTTTGTACTTACCTGTTATGCTATACCCTGGGTTTCGTTGTTCCAACTTAGGTCGCAACTACATGTTACTTCCTGCTATTAAAAGAACATAGGATAAGGATCCTATAAAATGTTGGTGAACTATCCAACATTCATACACAATCTTAGTTATATGTCCCCCACATCTTCTAAAGAGAACTCGGTCGGTTACTAGCCGTAAGCTCAGGGCTCAGCTCATGGCCCAACCTGACATAAACAGTAACTCATTAGGTTACTAATCTTACTAAAGCCTTATCATTTTAGAGTAACACCCTATTAGATTACTATAGGTAACCATAGGGTAAGGCCCAACCCAAATACTTGGGTATCCTAACCGGTTACTAGTGCACATGCAGGAATTTCCTGCTTTGCACTGTCAATCTTTGAAAACAAGCTTTGAAAATAGTTTGTTAATCTCAGTTATTATTGCACATGCAGGAATTTCCTGCTTTGCACTGTTTTTCTGAAAATCTTGTGCAGAAATTTTCTTGTTTTCTGCACTATTTTCTTGTTTTCTGCACTATTTTTATGATAAAATTTTTATGATAGAATCTGAGACAACGTTCTTCATGAAAGTTGTAGATCTCGAAAAATACTACAACTTTCGTTCTTTACTGAAAACCCAGTTATGTCGTTAACTTAATGATTTTTGAGGTTGAAACCTACTGGCCGTGCACACTGGGTCTGGCCTGCCCAGGAATACTCAGTCTCGGATTTTTGTAAAAACGAAGGCGTTTGGAGCCTTAGTTTTAACAACTGTCAGCGACGACCCCTAGAAAAATCCCTTCTCTACAACTTTGTAGTTTTAACTTTTTCCAAATTCGGCTTCTAAGGGCCTCAAAATCGACTTTCCAGAAAACTGGCCAGTTTTACCCGAAAACTGGCAGTTTTGTTCTTAAGTTGGTTTTACGTTCTAATACGCGCGCACTACCTCAACCATCCACAGCGGGAGCCTACGACAACATGCAGCGCTTCTAACGTTCGTTTGCCATTCGCATGCATTAAACCAAACCCATGCAAACCCGTATGTCATCATGCACCAAACTAGGGTTTTTGGGTTGGTTTGGCTACCATTCATCACATTCATGCTTAAACTAATCTCATACACCATTCAAGCATACCATACTCTATCTTAAACATAAGGGGACATATATCAAACATCTACTAGGCATGCATGCAATTCATACTATCACACAAGCATATGATTGAAAGCATGCACTAAATCATAAATTGAGACCTTGAGACCGTAATTAAGCACATAATAAGCACTAAAACCATTGCATGAAAATAAAAGAATTAGCTTATGCTCTTACATAATCAACTTGAAAATACACATAAATTCCAAATTGATGCTCAACTAAAAAGTTTAGGGCTATGGGAGAGTTACCTTGATCAAAGCAAGGCTAAGCTAGGGTTTGGGTCCCGAAAATTCTCTCCCCCCTTGGTCCTCCAACAACCGGCCTTCCATCCTCCAATGGGTACCAAAATTTTCAAAACTTTTGCTTGGGTTTCATGGTGAAAACCGACCACTCCTACACCAATTCCCTTGCTCTACTTTTTTTTTTCTCTCTTGGCTTAAGTTCGGTTTTGGAAAGGAAAAGTGTGAGAGAAAATTTTGCAAGAGTTTGGCTAGATTCCTCTATTTTTGCACTAAAAATCTGCCCCACTTCACCTCTATTTATAGGCTTTTTGAACTTTTCAAAATTACTAAAAAGTCCTTGAACTAGGATTTAATTATTTTTCTAAAATTGCATATTGGTCCTTGAAGCAAAAATATTTGCTAATTAGTCCCTACATGTGGTGGCCGGCCATTTGCTTCCTTGCTGCACAAGTTTTGCTTACCTCATCATGATGACATCATGCTTACATCACCTTGATGACATCATGCTTACATCATCTTGATGACATCATGCTTACATCACCTTGATGACATCATGCTTACATCATCATTGCTAACTTTTCCAAAAATTGCACTTTTGCCCCTAAAGACAAAATATTTGCAATTTAGTCCCTGCGGGTGATCGGCTAAGGTAGAGCCACTTGACTTCCAATTCATGCATAATTATCCTCTTGATTCCAAGAATCCCTTAATATAATTATGCAATCAATTTCCTTACTAACTTTGATAATATCAATACTGTTTTGTCCTAAAACAGTATTATCATACTGAATTGTAGTCCAAAATTCATCTGCATAAAATTGGACTACGTATAAATTTTTCTTGGGACTTGAAACCATTTAGCCCACATTGCTCCAAATATTGTGCTTGATTTTTCTAGGGTGGTCTCGTAGCTTATTCTTGCTTATTCGTTCGTAAAGACGGTTTCCGCAGTATAATTTCCATACTGATTATCCTATTGCTGTATAGTCATACCTTTGACCATTCTTGGTCAACCCTTTGACTTTTTGGTCAACTTTGACTTTCTTGGTCAAACTTTGACTAACATGAAATTATGAAATTTCGTCATGCTGTTTTCCTTAAAACGCCTTTTACTTGGCTAAGTAATCTTTTGTTGAGTCTCGTAGCTAGTTAATCGAGAACGCAAACCTATACTGTTATTCCACTCCGATCATGATTCAGACTTTGGTTTTCTTTGTTTAAAAGGAAATCTAAAGTCATCAAAATTTCGGGTATTACATCGATAGTCGAAACGAGCATTATTCAGACAATTCGTAGTGAATTGGAGTATGCTAATAACTCGTTTAGTTCGTGTCGACGAACATTGCGTATTGAACGATAGTTGTAAGATAATAGCTGTAAAATAACAATAGTTCGTAACGACGAACTTTGAGCGTTGCAAATACATTTTTGCACTTGATAATGTAGCTGTACTCATTCGTAACGACGAACGTCGAGATTTGCAAACATGTTTTTGATAAAGTAATGTAGCTGCACTCATTCAAATGTGATGAGCTGCCTACGTATCCAATGTTTAGGGGTCAAGCCATTCGTAGTTTGATAGAATAATGAAATTGTTTGTTTTTTACGACTGGACTCGTACAAACATATACGAGCTGCCTATATACCCAGTGTTTAGGGATCAAGTAGAACGTAGTTCAAATGGGTTGAACTCGAAATAGTCTGAGGCGTAGACCTACAGGTTCGAACGTGTGTCGGACGTTTGCTGTAATGGATCTAGCCTTTACAAAAATAAGTCACAAAAAATTACAAGTGTTGATCAAAAAGTTTGAAAATTACAAGTAATATTTACGAAGGTGATGCGAGTTCCAACTGCGATATTCCATCGCTCGTCTCCAGATGGTAGACGCCTGGTTAGATAACCTTCAAGATCCTGTAAGGACCTTCCTAATTTGCTCCCAACTTTCATGCGTTTGGCTCGGCAGTATTCTGGAAAACTTTACAAAGTACGAGATCTCATTCGTTGAAAGTTCTCGGTCGAACTTTCGAGTTATAATACTTTGCCACTGATTACTGGTAGTTTGCCATTCGAACTAAGGCTTGATCTCGCTTTTCGTCAAGAATATCCAAAATGTTGTTGAGCATTTCTTGGTTCTGACTTTCATTTTCAAAAGCCAATTGACGCCGGAGTGTAGGGACACCAATTTCTGCTGGGACAACAGCTTCTGCACCGAAGGTTAGTGAGAATGGAGTATCACCGTTCACTCTTCTGGGGGTGGTTCTGTACGCCCAAAGTACGTCATGAAGTTCGTGTGCCCATCGTCCCTTTCGTGCTTCAAGCTTCTTCTTCAAATTCTGAACGATCGTCTTGTTGATTACCTCAGCTTGTCCATTCCCTTGGGGATATCTAGGTGTAGAGAAGCTGAGTTCGATGTTCCACCCTTTACAGAATTTTCGGAAGTTGCCCGAAATGAACTGAGATCCATTGTTGGTGATGATTTCTTGAGGTATCCCAAATCTGCATATAATATTCTTCCAAATGAAGCTTTCAACATCCGAATCCTTCATGTCCACAAATGCTTCTACTTCAACCCACGTTGTGAAGTAATCAGTGAGTACAAGCAAATATTTTCGTTGACCACTCGCTCTGGGTAATGGGCCCACTATATCCATCAAATATTTCATAAACGGATAAGGGGATGTGATGCTTGATAGTCGTTTTGACGGCTGATGGAAAGTGAGGGAGTGCCTTTGGCATTTGTCGCACCGCCTGATAAAGTCTTCACTGTCTTGAAGCATGGTGGGCCAGTAATAGCCCTGTCGCTTGACTTTGTTGCATAAGAATCGTCCCCCAGAGTGATTCCCGCATTCACCTTCATGAACTTCCTTCAGCACAAATGTAGCTTCTTTGTCATCGAGACATCGAACATAGGGGCCATTACACGAATGACGAAAGAGGACGTCATTGATCAGTGAGAATCTTGCAGCCTTGGTCTTGATCTTTTGAGCTTCTTGCTTGTCTTCCGGTAAAAATCCTTCCTTCAGATAAGCAACTATGGGTGTTCACCAATCTACTGGGACTTCGACTGTGATGATTGTTGATTCAACCTGGATACTTGATACGTCAATGTAACCAACTGGGATGGTTCGATGTAAATTTGGCTCAGAAGTTGAACCAAATGAAGCCAAGGCATCTGCTCATATGTTCGTATCCCTCGATACTTGCTCTATCGAGTACTGTTGGAAATGCTATACAAGCGAACGAATAACGTTCAGATAAGCTTCCATTCTGGTATCTTTGGCTGTGTACTCTCCCAACACTTGGTTCACAACGAGCTGTGAGTCGCTATGAATCTTCAGTCGTCGAGCCCCCAGTGCCTTTGCCAAACATAGCCCAGCAATTAAAGCTTCATACTCGGCTTCGTTATTTGAAGCGTTAAACTCCAGGCGAAACGATTGTTCAATTTTCTCGCCTTCAAGGGACTTATAAAATACTCCCACTCCAGATCCTTTGACATTTGATGCTCCGTCCACCATGAGCGTCCAGCAGCATTCTTCTTGAGTCTTCGGTGTTGAAGGATCGGGAGTGAGTTCAGCTACAAAGTCAGCAAGTACTTGTGATTTTAAGCTGGTTCGGACCCGGTACTCGATGTCGAATTCTCTTAACTCTACAGCCCACTTTGTCAAGCATCCGGATAAGTTTGGACTATGAAGAATCGCTCATAAGGGATAGGTTGACATTACGACGATCGAGTGTGATTGGAAAGATGGCCTCAACTTCCTTGCAGTATATCGAGTTATGAGGGCAAGGGCTAATTTCTCAACTACCGGGTATCTCGTCTCTGCATCAAGTAATGACTTGCTGATGTAGTATATTGGGTGTTCACCATTCGAATCTCGTACGAGAATGGCGCTCACCGCATCTTCAGTTACAGCTAAGTAAAGAAATAGACTTTCGCCAGTCTGTGGTTTAGCTAGTATTGGAGGGCTGGATAAATACCTCTTAAGATCGTCAAAAGCTTGCTAGCACCTTTCATTCCATTCAAACTGCTTGTTTCCTTTGAGTAGCTTGAAAAAGGGCTGACATTTATCGGTCGATCGAGAGATGAAACGGTTCAGTGCTGCAATTCTCCCTGTCAACTTTTGAATCTCTCGCTTGTTCTTGGGTGAAGGCATGTTCATTATCGCCCGAATCTGGTCTGGATTGGCTTCGATTCCTCGCTGTATGACGATATATCCCAAGAATTTCCCAGATGAAACACCAAACGAGCATTTGGAAGGATTCAAACGCATGTTGTGTTGTCTAAGAACTGAGAAGCACTCTGACAAATATCCGATGTGGTCCATAGCCTTCATTGATTTGACCAGCATATCATCAATGTACACCTCCATCGTTCGACCGAGTTGATCAGTGAACATTGCTTAACAAGCTTTTGGTATGTAGTGCCAGTGTTCTTCAACCCGAATGGCATAACTTTATAGCAATAAATTCCCCTCTCCGTGATAAAAGCTGTCTTTTCTTGATCGTCGGGATGCATGAGGATCTGGTTGTATCCGGAGAATGCGTCCATGAACGAAAGCAATTCATGACCTACTGTTGTATCAACCAGTCGATCAATATGTGGTAGGGAAAAACTATATTTTGGGCATGCTTTGTTCGAATCTGTAAAGTCTATACAAACTCTCCATTTTCCGTTCTTCTTCTTGACGATGACAATGTTCGCTAGCCAATCCGGGTATTGCACCTCCTTTATGAATCCAGCTTCAATCAGCTTTCGCACTTCTTCATTAATGATCTGATTTCGTTCGATCCTGAGTTTTCTTCTTTTCTGCTTGACAGGCTTATGGCTAGGATCGATGTTTAGTCGATGCGTTGTTACTTCTGGATCGATGCCTGCCATGTCTCTATGCGACCATGTAAAACAGTCTTGATTATCTTGAAGAAAACTCAAAATCTACGTGCGAACCGTGCAATCGAGCAACGAGCCAATATTGATGACTCGATCTGGATGCGCTGGATCGATCTGGATTTCATCTAGTTGCTCCACATCTGGCTGTACTTGATCGCTCGATTCATTCTTCTTCTCTAGTTGCTATAAGTGATCAGTCCGTTTCATCTTAAGAGAATGGAGGTAGCAAGTCCGCGTGACTTCTTGGTTCCCTTTAATCTCCTTAACACCCCTCTTCATCGGGAACCTGATTATCTGATGATATGTGGAGGGTACTGCCTTCATGACGTGAATCCATGGCCTACCAAGAATAATGTTGTAGGCAGAAGGGCAATCCAAGACCAGAAAGGTCGTCAACTTGTTCTATCCTACCGCAACAACAGGAAGTTTGATTTTTCCAACAGCCGCGGTCGATTCTCCGTTGAAGCCAGTTAAAATAGTCGTCGAACCCTCAATGTCTGACTCAGACAACTCCATTTCCCTTAAAGTTGAGAGGAAAAGAACATCCGCTGAACTCCCATTATCAACAAGAATCCGACCTACTTCACAATTTGACACGTTCAAAGTTAGAACCAACGCATCGTCGTGAGGTCGGCTAAGACTGGTGGCTTCGCTGCAGTGGAAGCTAATCGAGTGTTCGACGGGATCATCTATGAGTGTCATCTCAACTGGCTATGTGGCTTTCCTCCGGTGGGATTTAACAGCGGATACAGTCTCGCTGCTGTAAATCGAAACACCGAAAATCACATTGATCGATTTTCAGACAGGTGGAGGTGAAGGCGTGTCTTCGATCTGCTGTACCACCCTACGCTCTTTGGACTTGTTACCAAGTCTATAAGTCTCTCTGCCCTTGTTCGTGAGGAATTCTCGAAGGCGGTCCTTCTTCAAAAGCTCGGCCACTTCTGCCCTCAATGCCCTGCAATCAATGGTGTGATAACCATGATCTCTCTGGAACTCACAGTACTTGGTCGTGTCTCTGGCTGGCTTCTCGGGCAGCTTCTTTGGCCAAGTGACAAAGTCCTGCTGCTTGAGGTGAGCGATGAGTTCGGAGGGACTTATACAAAGGGCATACTTAGGTGGTGAGATAGGACGCTTGTGGTCATGCCTAGTTGATCATTCGACTCTGCTCTCCGTTCAACGTTGCGGGCGTGGGCGTTCGCGTCTGAAAGTCTTCTCTCATTCGTCGCGAGCCTTTGAAAGTTCTTCCCTCGTTTGAGCAAGGTCTCGTTCTACACGCTCGTTCTCCTCTTCAGGTTCGATGAATCCCTTCGCTCGATGCATGACATCCTGGATTGTCGGAGGGTACCTGGCACAGATCTCATTCTTGAATAAGGACTTATGCCTTAAGCCCTTCTTCAAAGCTTCTCTCGCAGTGCCGTTATCAAGCCAGGAAATTTTAGAAATTGTTTTACTAAAGCGCTTAATGTAAGCGCGTAGAGATTCATGTGGCCCATGAATCACGCCCCATATATTCTTGGTTGTCTTCCCGGACTGAATATGGACGGAATAGCTCCGTATAAACTCAAGCGAGAGTTCATCGAACGAGTCAATCGATTCTAGGGGAAGGTTACAAAACCATCTTAATGCTGCTCCCTTCAAGCTCTGTGCGAACAACTTGCACATCATATCGTTGAGCATAGCAGTCGGTATGCTCGTCGATTGTACGACGTGCTTATACTGTAGGAGATGGTCGTGAGGGTCTGACATTCCGTCAAACCGAGGAAAAGAAATGTTGCTGAACTTGGGGGTGATTGTGTTGGTAATCCGCTTTGTCAGAGGCGTCTCGCGGACATCATGGGCAAGATCATCGGACTTCGGAGTGGATGTCGTTGCTCTATGTATTTGGGAGGAGAAGCACTGCTCCTTTTGCGCTTCTACTGTCCTCATTTCCTCGGACATTATACTCCTCATCATATTTTCCACATTCATCGTCCCTTGTGGAATGGGACCTTCTGTTGGTGCTGGTATGTCGGGCGTCAAATGCCGTGTTGGAGTGATTCGTCTTCTGGCCTCGGATCCTGGTGCCGTTTGCCTATGCTGGGCTCGCCACTCATTTACTGCCAGAGTGTCCCCAGGTGTGAATAGGGACTACATCGGAGCCACAGGGCTATTAGTGGCCCTCGTCGCTCAAGGATTGTGAGGCGTGGTTTGTGGCCAGCCTCCAACGCTCGTTCCATGGAGGTCATGGGAAGTGGATGGTTGCCAGCCCCCAGTATTTGCACCTTGGGGATTTTGTGATGTGGCTGGGTTCTAGCCCCCAGCGCTCGCTCCGGTTGAATACCCAAAGTACGGGTTGTAGTAGTATGAGTAGGCGGCTTGAGAGTTGATGGATATCAACTGGTTCTTGAGAATCCGGTTCTCTGTACTGATGTTTTCCATCTGACTTTGCTGGCTGTCGTGCTTCCTGATTAGTTCCTCAAGCAATCGCATCAGATTGGCGATTTGAGAATTTGCTTCTGAGGTTGAAGCTTGTTGGTGGTCAACTAGGCTTCCCTGGGGAAGTTCTTCCTGGTTTTCATGTTCTGCTGCCATGATCACTTTATAAATTTTCGGTGTAAGACGTCCAAGAGCCCCATGTGGGCGCCAAACTGTAGATGTCGTGATTCTACAGTCAAAATTTAACAGAATAGTTAGTAAGGAAAACATAACAATTGACTATTTGGGCCCTTGAACATCATAGTGAAACTTATAAAGCAACGTAAGAACATAAATATTCATGTCAGTAAATGAATATGAAACAGATAAACAAATCAGAAAAATGGATAGAAAATCAATCGACACTAAGATATAAAGAGGTTCGCCCAATGATGTGCTACTTCCTCTGTGAGTGAATGATTTCACTGTATATGAATACTTGTAAGTACAAGAATATGTTTTTGGTAGTATTTCGGCAGAGTAACAATATATGATTTTCAAACTAAGAAGAGAAGATTTCAAAGTTTTTTTATCCTGTCTAAAGGGGGGGTCTTCCCTTATTTATAGAGGAAATCCTGTGGGTCTGAACCCATAACCACTGATGACAGTTTCAGATATTGTCCTAAGGGACACGTGTAAGCATGCCATTGGTAATCTAGATTAAACGGTTTCCAGAGTGCACCCTTAGATAATGGGCTTAGCGGTTACTGATGTGATGTCATTGTTGATATTATGTTCGACGATTATAGGAGATATATCCTATAATCTTCGTCGAACACGAGCGACGAACGATAATTAGAACACAAGCCTTTGTCCTTGTGATCCATCGTTCATGGATTATATAAAGATCACGTTCGATTTATTGGTTCGATGTTCGAGTGTGAATGATCGCAAGTCACAAACGAATTAGAATCGTAAATTGGGTCCGGCCCACATTATACGAGCGATCATCGTTCGAGAATGAATAAAGTAATGGATTGGGTCGGCCCAATTGTATGATCGATTGTTGCCCATGATAAAGCAATATCATAAGTTGGGTCCGGCCCAAAAGTAGAGAGTTCATCATTTGTTAGACAAACTGTTGGAAACTAACGTCGTAAAGGGAAGACGAAGTCTAACCCCAACAATCTCCTTCTTGAAAAATAATTAATAATTATTTTTCCGGATAAATTTTGAACCAAAAGATCATACAACTTTAGGGCTAGATTCATTGTACCTAAAAAATGTTTTTCCAAGTTGAGATATATCCCATAAAAATTCGGCCACTAAGAGAAATAAAGATTGATTTGGCGTTCAAATTTTAAATCAAGAATCTAGACTAGTCAAAAGATCCTAGTCTTATCTAGATTCAAATTTCTTTTAAACCTTTTCGAATTTAAATAAAATTCACTTATTTGAATAAATATTTTCCACAAACATTATCCATATTAATTAATTTAAATCAATAGAATATTTCAAATTTTCTTTCCTCACAAAAACCGTGCACCTCTTTTAATTAGGAAAGAAAAACTCATGAAATAATCTCCATTATTTAAATCAATTAATAATTTAATGTTAGGAATATATTTGAATAGTTTTGAAACAAAATTTTCTTCTCTCCACTCAATTAAAAACCGTGCACCTCTTTTAATTAGGAGAGAAGAATTTTGTTTTCCAAAATTAAATAATTCAAACACAATCTTATTTTCAAAATTCAAATTAACCAATCACAAGTTGACAAATCATCTGTCTACAAATTTCACATGTCCAATCCTTTTTGGATTGCATGTTAGAGAGTACTATGTCTTAATAGACATTATTAAATTCCATTTAAATTGACCGATCTCATTAGGAACAAATCCCGAGACGTTATATGGAACTATATGAGCTAATAGAGGGACCCGATAGAAATATGTGAAGACGCTCCTATAATTGTGAAAAATTAATCCCAGATTAATTATTCATCAATTATTAACTTCAAAACTATTCCACTAAAAGTTTGAAGATGAACTCCTGTTTACATACCATATTACGAAAGCTCTCTCACATAGTACTTCTTCCATGATTTATTCATCGCTTGCTTAATCCTTATATGTTATCCATGATTGAATTAAGGACTTTTTTCCGTTTTACCTTTTCAATTATTTTAACTTAAAGTTTCATTATTCTCTATTAAAAGCATCACCAATTGTAAAGCCATACAATTGGTAAACCACTAGAGAACACAAAATAAACCGATGGCCAAGATCTTGTTATATTATCTGTCAACCCCCGAATAATGCCTTTAAGTAGATAATATTTACTATCTTTAAGATAGCTATGGATTTCATATCTATGAATCTTGATTTCTCCATCCATAAGTCATGCACCCAAAATACAAGTATATTGACCATGAATTAACAATGTCTCACCTGTAGTGTATTAAAGTATATAAATCATGGATACGAATTCAAGTAATCATTTCAGGATTAAGATTAATACAGGATGATAATCAAAGCGTCATTCATTCTTATAAACGGAATTATTAAACCGAATCAATTAACACTTTAGGTCCAGTCCAATGTCATACCTCAATACTGGTATACATTAAAGTTTCTACTCGGAACCTATCCGATGGTCAAGACAAACCATCCCTCCAAGGAAGTAGACAACCTTTACAATCTTATCATGAATAAGATCCCCAAATCTTATTCCATCGATTGCGGACTATTTATTTAGACTATTATTAAATTACCACATCTTTTATGTATACCCCGTATACATATGGTAATCCGATATATTACCAACAGCCGAGGAGTATTTTATATTTGCTCAAAATAACCATACAATCAACAAATGAAAGTAAATAAGACACAACTTATTAAACATGAATAACCTTCTCTTATTAATATCAAAATGTCATATTTACAGAAAATCCCTAATATTGATTTTCTATCCTTAGGGTACCTTTAGATCCCAACAGCAACCTGGGGTACAAGGCCCAATTATACTTAAATAGTATCTTATTAGGTTACTATTAGTAACCCTAGGTATAAGTCTAATCATATTTAGACTAATACTCTATTAGGTTACTAAAGCCCAATTACTTTTAATGTAATACCTTATTAGGTTACTATTGTTAACCATGGGTTTTAGGTGTAATAACCGACTTTGTTACAAATTATGATTTCTTGTCTCTCAAGGAATCAAAGTTTGTATTATGAATAAGTATGAGAATTGCCTGATCTGAGTTATCAGAATTAGGATTTATATATGATTGAATTCCGGTCAAAGTTTGACCAGAATGATCTAAGGTATGATTGAGGCAGTACTGCAGTATAATAAGCAGTATGGAAATTATACTGTCAAAAACCGTCATTACGGATAGATAAGTAAGAATAAGGTACGGGATCATATTAGAAAAATCAAGCACATTATTTAGGACAATAAGGACTAATTAGCTTTAAGTCCTAAGAAAAACCTATACGCAGTCCAGTTAAATGCAAATGAATTCTGGACTGCAGTTTAATATGACAATACTGTTTTAGTTGAAAACAGTATTTTTTATAATTACATTAGTATGAAAATAGACTGTTTTTAAGAAAGAAAAGCCAAACAAAGGCCTAGGTGGAGGACACCTCACTATATGATAATTATGTAATTTCTTGATATTTTAAAAAAATTGGAAAGTATTACTAAGAGATAATTTTGGCTCATGGAACCATCTAGTGGCCGGCCACCTATGGGGACTTTTCAGCAAATATTGTTTTTGTAAGGCTTGACGTGCAATTTAGAGAATAAAAATAAATCAAGAAATGAAATTAAAATTCACCTATAAATAGGTGGAGGGGGTGATTTTTTGACTCATTTTATTGAAAAAATCCCCCAAACTTTGGCCATTTTTCTTCTCCTTTTCTCTCTCTCAGCCGAACCCCATAGGCAGCCAAACACAAGAGAGTGTGGTCGGATTTTAGTGAGTGAAAGCTAGAAAAAAATTTCGGAATCCAAGCTAAAGATTATCTCCACGGTTTAGAGGTAATTCTCTGAACTCCTAAGCCTTTCTATTGAAGTTTTGAGCCAAGTTTATATGTATTTTCAGTTTGGTTGTAAGAGCTTAAGCTCACGAATTATGTCCTTATTTTAGTTAGTTTGATTAGAATGTGCTTGATTTAGGTTTTAGTAAGTTTATGTTATGGTTTGGTTTATGTTTTGGATTGTATACCCTAGAAATTATGTTGTTGATATGTGTGACCATCAAGTGTTTGTTATATGTCCCCATAGGCTTAAAACTGATGTTGAATGAATGATTATGAACTTAGACGGCTTGTATGATGATTAGGGTTCAAGAAAACCCTAGAAAACCAAGTTTGGTGAAAATCACCAAACGGGTTTGATTATGATTGAATGATGGTGAATGAATGAATGAATGATCATGAGAACATTAGATTATATGCTGCATGCTTGATAAAGGCTCACAGTTGTGACCGTTTGAGGTAGGTTGTGCATAATCGTATGTAAAAACGAACCGAAACTAAAAACTGCCAGTTCGGGTGAAAACTGGGCAGTGATCTGGAAACGGTGTTTTGAGGCCTTTAGATGCCGAATTTGAGAAAACTCAAAACTGCAAAGCTGTAAGAAATGGAAAATTATAGGGGATAACGTAAGCAGTTTTTGAAAATAAGGCTCCAAAGGCCTTCGTTTTTACAAAAACCCGAGCCTAGACCACCCAGACCTATGAACACGGCCAGGCAGATTCAATAGGGAAAAAGTATAAGTTACAACACAACTGGACTTTGAGCAAAACACTAAAGTTGTAGGGTTTTTCAATATCTAAAACTTTCATGAAGAAAACTTTTTCAAAATCGAAACAGATTTCAAAATGAAGCTGAATCATATTAGTTCAGGAATTTTAAAATAGTGCATGTACAGGAAATTCCTGCATATGCACTGACAATTTGACTGTTTCAGTAAATTTCCAAAAAACTTAGACAGTTTCATTAAAAGACAGTTTTAAACAAATAATCAAACTCAGTTTTGGTAAGAAAAGAAAGAATTAAACAAAGTAAGTAAATTGGTAACCTAACATAATCCAATAGGTTACCTAATTTTATTAGACTAATTTATTAAGAAGCAAATATGATATGTTGGGCCTTAGGTCCAAGATTATTTAAGGTAACCATAAGGGATACCACTTTAATCATTGGGCCTTAGTAAGCCCAACAGGCTTTTAAATTCAAACCTAACTTGGGCCTATACCTTAGGTTACTAATAGTAACCTAATAGGATGCCAAGCACCATTGGGCTTTGAGCCCAAAGTGCATTAAGTAATTAAACAGGATACTGTTTGATTATTATTAGGACATATGCTATAAGGTTACACTTAGTAACAAATAAGGATATCATTAAAGTATATGAGGGGGACATATAACTAGGGTTACACACATAATGTTGGTTAAGGTACCAACATTTAAATGAAATGGTAAGATAGGATGATACTTATCTTACTTCCTTTTTTGGAAACAGGAAGGTAACCTAATTGAGGTAACCTGTTGGAACGACAAAACCCAAGACCTAGAGTAAACTGTAAGTACAACTCCGCCTACAGCATAGGCAAATTGTTTTATGACTTTGCATGATTGTTTTCAAAGTTCATGCATTTATGTGGTATGTATGATGTATGTTTATTGTTGTGACATCATGGAGCATGTTCACTAACAGTAATTCATATGATAAGAAGAAGACTATGTTTTAAGTAAGAACTGTTTTAAGAAAATGTTTTCAAGTATATTCTTAAGTAAGTTTTCTTGTGTCGTACCGACCTAGAGCAAACTGTAAGTACAACTCCGCCTATAGCATAGGTAAATTGTTTTATGACTTTGCATGATTGTTTTTAAAGTTCATTCATTTATGTGGTATGTATGATGTATGTTTATTGTTGTGACATCATGGAGCATGTTCACTAACAGTAATTAATATGATAAGAAGAAGACTATGTTTTAAGTAAGAACTGTTTTAAGAAAATGTTTTCAAGTATATTGTTAAGTAAGTTTTCTTGTGTCGTACCGACCTGCTTTAGGTCAGGTTTGGTTCATGGTTTGAGTTGGACTGGGCTGGGCGCCCCAACCTGTAATAACCGAAATTTTGATGACTTTAGATTTCCTTTGAAACAAGGAAAACCTAAGTTTGAATCATGATCGGAGTGGAATAACAGTATAGGTTTGAGTTCTCGATTAACTAGCTACGAGACTCAACAAAAGATTACTTAGCCAAGTGAAAGGCGTTTTAAGGAAAACAGCATGACGAAATTTCATAATTTCATGCTGGTCAAAGTTTGACCAAGAAAGTCAAAGTTGACCAAAAAGTCAAAGGGTTGACTAAGAACGGTCAAAGATATGACTATACAGCAATAGGATAATCAGTATTGAAACTATACTACGGAAACCGTCTTTACGAACGAATAAGCAAGAATAAGCTATGAGACCACCCTAGAAAAATCAAGCACAATATTTGGAGCTATATGGGCTAAATGGTTTCAAGTTCCATGAAAAATTTATACGTAGTCCAATTTTATACAGATGGATTTTGGACTACAATTCAGTATGATAATACTGTTTTAGGACAAAACAGTATTGATATTATCAAAGTTAGTAAGGAAATGGATTGCATAATTATATTAAGGGATTCTTGGAATCAAGAGGATAATTATGCATGAATTGGAAGTCAAGTGGCTCTACCTTAGCCGATCACCCGCAAGGATTAAATTACAAATATTTTGTCTTTAAGGGTAAAAGTATAATTTTTGGAAAAGTTAGCAATGATTATGTAAGCATGATGTCATCAAGATGATGTCATCAAGGTGATGTAAGCATGATGTCATCAAGATGATGTAAGCATGATGTCATCATGATGAGGTAAGCAAAACTTGTGCACCAAGGAAGCAAATGACCGGCCACCACATGTAGGGACTAATTAGCAAGTATTTTTGCGTCAAGGACCAAAATGCAATTTTAGAAAAATAATTAAATCTAAGTTCAAGGACTTTTTAGTAATTTTAAAAAGTTCAAAAAGCCTATAAATAGGGGTGAGGGGGGGCAGATTTTTAGTGGAAACATAGAGGAATCTAGCCAAACGCTTGCAAAATTTTCTCTCACACTTTTCCTCTCCAAAACCGAACTTAAGCCAAGAGAGAAAAAAAAAAAAGTAGAGCAAGAGAATTGGTGTAGGAGTGGTCGGTTTTCACCAAGAAACCCAAGCAAAAGTTTTGAAAATTTTGGTACCCATTGGAGGGTGGAAGGCCGGTTGTTGGAGGACCAAGGGGGGAGAGAATTTTCGGGACCCAAACCCTAGCCTAGCCTTGCTTTGATCAAGGTAACTCTCCCATAGCCCTAAACCTTTTAATTGAGTATCAATTTGGAATTTATGTGTATTTTCAAGTTGCTTATGTAAGAGGATAAGCTCATTCTTTTATTTTCATGCAATGGGTTTAGTGCTTATTATGTGCTTAATTAGGGTCTCAAGGTCTCAATTTATGATTTAGTACATGCTTTCAATCGTATGCTTGTGTGATAGTATGAATTGCATGCATGCCTAGTAGATGTTTGATATATGTCCCCTTATGTTTAAGATAGAGTATGGTATGCTTGAATGGTGTATGAGATTAGTTTAAGCATGAATGTGATGAATGGTAGCCAAACCAACCCAAATACCCTAGTTTGGTGCATGATGACACATGGGTTTGGTTTAATGCATGCGAATGGCAAATGAACGTTAGAAGCGCTGCATGTTGTCGTAGGCTCCCGCTGTGGACGGTTGAGGTAGTGTGCGCGTATTGGAACGTAAAACCAACTTAAGAACAAAACTGCCAGTTTTCGAGTAAAACTGGCCAGTTTTCTGGAAAGTCGATTTTGAAGCCCTTAGAGGCCGAATTTGGAAAAAGTTAAAACAACAAAGTTGTAGAGAAGGAATGTTTCTAGGGGGCATCATGGACAGTTTTTAAAAATAAAGCTCCAAAGGCCTTCGTTTTTACAAAAATCCGAGACTGAGAATTCCTGGGCAGGCCAGACCCAGTGTGCACGGCCAGCAGGTTCCAACCTCAAAATTGATTAAGTTAAGGACATAACTGGGTTTTCTACAAAACGTGAAAGTTGTAGGGTTTTTTGAAAGCTAAAACTTTCGTGAAGACAACTTTTTCTAATTCAAAACAGATTTTTAAATAGAAATAGATTTCTAAAAACTGTGCAGGAAACAGGAAATTCCTGCACAGGATTTTCTAAAATAATACAGGAAAACTGTATTTTTACACCAACACCAATGTTTTGACTATGAAAACTGTTCCAATGGCTGTTTTCAGCCCTTAATGATTTTTACAAAGTCCCACTTTGAAAACCACGAATTTTTAAGTTAAACAAAAGATTTTTGGCCAAATTTTCCAAATTGGATTTTAAAAGCCAAAGTTTAGCAACAAGACAATGACGAATAGTAACCGGGAAGGATATCCGAGTTACTAGGCTTGGCCCAAAAGCCCAAGTTTGACCCATAGAATGTTGACTTTGGTTGACTAAGTTTGATCACCTCAAGGGTTACCCTATGTAACCCAATAAGTTATCATGTGTATAATTGGGGGACATATAACTAAGATTGTGTATGAATATTGGATAGGTCACCAACATTTTATAGGATCCTTATCCTATGTTCTTTTAATAGCAGGAAGTAACATGCAGTTACGACCTGAGTTGGAACAACGAAACCCAGGGTATAGCATAACAGGTAAGTACAAACTTCACCTCCAGTATGGAAAATAGTAAACTATTTTCCAATATATGATATGTTTTCATGTGTGTTATGTATGCCATGTTTTCAAGTATGCTATGTTTTCAAGAATGCCATGTTTTCAAGTATGCTATGTTTTCAAGTATGTCATGTTTTCAAGAATGCCATGTAAATGTTAAGTTATGGTATACTGACATCATGAGGCATGTTCACTAATCTTAAATCACATGGAAAGAAAATACAAACAAGGTATCGTACCAACCTCCCATCAGGTGGAGGATACATGTTCAAGTCAAGTTATGATTATTAACCTCTCGTTGATGCGTGAGGGTCAAGTTTATGATTCCCAGAACTGTTTAGGGCCTTGCAAACCCTAACTTTGTCTGGAGGCTGTGCGCTTTTGGTACGTACACCATGGGCCCACATGTTAAGACAAGATAATAAGTTCAAGATTAAGTCCATAATGAAGCACAAGACATTCAAACCGATCATAAATGGATCATGCATAAATTACCTGATGTTTTAAGAGGTTTTGTGTGATTATGTTTGTACTTGCTGGGCGAAAGCTCATCAGTATATTCCATACTGTAGGTAAAAGTAAGATGCCTGCAGCTTTACTTGGTGGGCCATGGAGACGATGCAGCAAGTGAAGGGCGGTATGGGATACCACTACGCAAGATTTTCCGCAAATATTTTAAGTATGAAGTTGTATATGTATGATTAAGAAATATGTACCATGTTATGTATGTGATAATTCCAAGGTCCGGTTTAAAAGGTTATGGTGACCTTATAATCGGCATAACAAGTAATGGGTAGGCATGATGAAGTTTACCTATAAGTACAAGTTTATTTAAGTTATGATTTTAAAATAAAGTTTAAAGTTTAAAAAAAAAATTTCTGAAATTTTCTGTGAGGTTAATTATTTAAGACTAAGGTTTAAGTTAAGCAAGCATGGTAACGGCCCACGTTTACGTAGTCGGTCCTACGTGGATTTTGGGGCGTTACAAAGTTGGTATCAGAGCGGTATCCTGCCAGCCTACTTCACTTCGCTTCACATCGTTTCTGTAAGTGCCCAAGTAAGTTAATTTATTTTCCTTTGATTAGAATTAGTTAAGATCTTACGTGTGAAGTAAGTATCCCTTGTCAATGATCATGTTGGAGAATGATACTCCTGGTGCTTGTAAAGGACTACTCCATCCCGTTATGATCATAGCAGGGAACTCTTGTCCACATAAGGAAAATGTTGAATACAGGGATAGATAAGCTTACAATCTGATATGAAGAGATCATGATAAGTTATGATGTTTTCAAGATAGGACATGATAAGATATGGAGGAAAGAATGGATATACAACATGTGAGGAAATAAGGAACTAGAGTTAAAAGATGGTTCGCCATGCGTATGAACAGACCAAATTTTTTTTTTTTTACAAGAGCCTAATCTTGCAACTGTAGTAGCTAAGTTATGATTGCTAGAATAGCAATAAGGAAATGAATAGGCTTCGAGATCGTATAGCCTATCGCTTTACCTTGGTATGATGGTAACAAGGAATTTTTCATTCTAAGGAATGGATCAATACCACGGAAGTTAAGTTTCCTGATTGTGAAACTTTTACCCCATAAGAGTAATATTAGAAACGGGGAAAAATTTTGATGACGCCTTAGTTTGGGGGTAGCAAATAGGCAATATGCCAATATAAGTTGGATGCTACTGCTACCAACAACAATTTATCAGGCTATGATAATAATGATGACCAGGAGATTTGATGATAAGTTAATGAGGTTAAGGTCAATAGCACCAATCTTGAAGTCGACACATAATGGTTGATTAAGGTCGACTATATACAATCATTTAAGTGATGGAAATCATGAAATGATGATTGGGAGTTTTAGATATCCCTTAGAACTATGATTATGCCTTTTTGCTATAAAGGAAATGCTAAAGGCACAAGAGAAGTTTCTACTAGCTAACAAGTAGCTAGTTGATACAAGGGTACCTTTCATTGCATCACTCGAATAGTAATATGTTTTCAATACTACTATTTAGTATTGTTTTCCATGATTCACTTGGAAAAAGATCCAAGAAATTATTTTTATGTATGGTGCTTAATCTTATGCTTATTAGAACCAACTCATGTTATGTTATGTAAAAGGCCAGAAAACCTTGAGGAACAGAGATTCCAAGAAAGGGGCCATCATGAAAAGTAAAGGGCCGAAAACCTTGAGGAATAAAGTTCCAAGAAAGGGGCTATCATGAAAAGAAAAAGGGTTCTAATAGCACAAGATTAACATTGTACCAGAGGGTCCTCAGCTTCAGCAAATTGAAAGAAAAATATTTTCAATATGATATATTCGCTGAGCCCTTAAATAAAGTTAAAGAAAAGTATCTTAAATATAAGATACGATATGCTTTTCAAGTATGGAAAAGTTGTATATGTTTTTTTTTTAAATATGGCAAGTTATATGATATACTTGCTAAGAAATTTTATGAAAATAGTTCTGGTGATGCAGTACGAAAGGAAAGTATGATGGTATGTAAGAAAGTATGAAAGTATGCATGAAAGAATGAAAGTATGAAAGCATGAAAGTATAAGGATATAAAGGTATGAATTATAATGATATGAAAGTAAGATTATAGTTCTGTATAAGAGACATGATCGCATTAAGATATTAAAATGGGAACGTGAACAAGTTATTCAATCCATAGTAACTTGTTAAGGATTGATAGTGGATTGAAGAAAAGCCACTTAGGATTATACGAATTTTCGAGGACGAAAATCTTTTAAGGAGGGTAGAATGTATTACCCGAAATTTTGATGACTTTAGATTTCCTTTGAAACAAGGAAAACCTAAGTCTGAATCATGATCGGAGTAGAATAATAGTATAGGTTTGAGTTCTCGATTAACTAGCTACGAGACTCAACAAAAGATTACTTAGCCAAGTGAAAGGCGTTTTAAGGAAAACAGCATGACGAAATTTCATAATTTCATGTTGGTCAAAATTTGACCAAGAAAGTCAAAGTTGACCAAAAAGTCAAAGGGTTGACTAAGAACGGTCAAAGATATGACTCTACAGCAATAGGCCGGCTGTGATGACAGCCAAAGGAGAGTGAGGAAAAGTTGGAATCCAAGCTTGAGAACCAACTTCCAAACCCTAGTGGTAAACCCTAAAACCCTAAGCTTTTTAATTGAGCTTTAATTTGGAAATTTAAGTGTATTTCCATGTTGATTATGTAAGAGCATAAGCTCACTATTTTATTTGCATGCAATAGGTGTAGTTGCATGATTTTATGCTCTAGAATTTCATTCTAAGGGTGTATGCACACTAGGTGTTTGATATATGTCCCTAGATGTGTGAATGATGCATGGATGTATGTTTTACATTAGAATACATTGCATGCTTGCTATCTAGGCTCCTGCAAGTTCGGTTGAGGTAGTTTGCGCAAAATAGGACGTAAACCGGACTTAACAACCGAAACTGCCAGTTCGGGTGCCAACTGGCCAGTTTCGGGAAACGTGAAATTTGAGGCCTTTAGAGGTCGAATTAGAGGAAACTTAAAACATGAAAGTTGTTCAGAAGGGTTTTTCCTAGGGGTCATCGTGAACAGTTTCCAAAATAAGGCTCCAATGGCCTCCGTTTCTATAAAAATCCGAGACTAGTCTGCCCAGACCTAGTCTACACGTCCAGCAAGTTCAAATTAAAACTGACAAGAATACAAGCAGAACTGGATTTTTCTCAAAACACGAAAGTTTTAGGATTTTTCGAGAGCTACAACTTTTGTGAAGATAACTTTTTCAAAATCGGAATGGATCTTTAAACTGACACGGTTTTATAAAGACTGTGCAGGGAACAGGAAATTCCTGCACAGGATTTTCTAAAAACAGTTCGGAAAAATTGTATCTTTCCCCAAAACCACTGTTTTGACTAGGGAAACTGTTCCAAAGGCAGTTTCCAGCCCTAAATGATTTTACAAAAACCTATTTCAAAAATATGAATTTTATGAGTTAAGTAAAAGATTTTTTTTGAGGTTAATTTACCCAAGTTTCCAAAGAAATGGAAAATGGATTTTTTAACCAAATTGGGTAAGCAAGATGATTATGGGTAATAACCGGAAGTGATATCCGAGTTACTGGGCCAAAGCCTAAAGCTCAAGTTTGACCCGTATAGGGTTGACCTTATTTGACCAAAAGTTGACTTTGGTTGATCAAGAGTTTGACTACAATTAATCTTAAGGGTTAGTCAAGATAACCCTAAAGGATACCAAGATTAATAAATTGGGCTAAGATATAGGGTTAATTGAGGTAACAAGGTTAGGAAGGTAACCTAACCCTAATGGTATGTATAAAGGTTTAGCACATGAGGGTATCCAACGTAACCTCTTAAAGATTAATCCATATTGGGTTGTTTTTAAAATAATAGGGTTACTATTTGTAACCCAGTAAGACATCTAGTATCGGGGACATACAACTAGGATTATGTAGGCATGTTGATTAGATCACCAACATTCCACAATACTAATTAGAACCTCACCTATGTCCTTCAACAAGCAGGAGGGAACCTGTAGCTGTACTCAGAGCAGGAGCAACATTGCGCAGGACATAACAAGAGAGGTAAGTACAACTCCGCCTACAACATAGGACCTTTGTTATGCTACCTGCTTAATGTGTTATATATGCTAAGGTATGATGTGGTACGTTATGGTATGCTAAGGTATGATGTGGTATGCTATGTTATGACGAAGTATGTTATGTTATATGTTTTAATAGTGTAACATCATGAAGCATGTTCACTAATGTTAAACCACCTGGTAAGAACAAGACATGTAAGATGTTGTGTCGTACCGACTTACCACAAAGGCGGGTTTAAATGGTATGGTTCATGGTTTGAGTTGGATTGGATGGCTACCTAAACTACTCCATGTTAAACTTTGTGTTTCATGGTTTGAGTTAAAACGGACTGCCGCCTTCAACCATTCCTTGGCTATATACCACGGTACGAGCACACATGATAAGTAAAGGAATAGAACTAAGCTAAGTTATGAATCCATATTTGATTCATAAGAGGTCATAATTGGTTCATGCATAATGATATGTGTTTTGCGTCGCGGATGTAACAGTTGTACTTGCTGAGCGAAAGCTCACGTCTTACGTCTATGCTGTAGGTAAGCAACCTGCCAGCAATCTCTGATGCAATACTGTGGAAGGCTGGTGCTGCGGACTGTGAAATGTGGGATGGACACTGCCACGGATTTTGAAAAAAATATACCCTATAAAATACGTTGTAATGAAAAAGGGTTTTCATATTTTCATGATGTTTTAAGTATGAATGACAAAGTTTATGTATGTATGGCAAGCAAGTTGCCTCTTGTGGTACCAATCCGCATTAAGTCGGGTTTGGTCTACAATTTGATTTCGATGGCCTTCAAGGAGGGTTTGAAAGTTCGGTACTCGAGTAAGTACCTATCAGTAAGTATGAGTTTGAGGATGAAGTTCAAGTTGAAAGTTTTAAAATAAAGTTTAAAAGAAAAAAAAAATTTCTCCCAAATTTTCTGCAAGTTTAAGTTCAGTATGTAAGTAAGGTGACGACCCGGTGTGGGAAGTCGGGGCGTTACAGTTTGGTATCAGAGCAGAGTTCCTGCCATCCAATTTCACAGTTCTGCTGCCAGCACCACAATTTTGTAAGTTTGTTTTTTTACTTTGTTTTATAAGATTATTATAATGGCATGTACCTGGTGTTAAATTTGGGTCGGACTAAAGAGAACCACGAGACTCCGTTGACATTCCGAGGAATGGAGGAGAAGCTACGCATCTTCAATAAGACTCAAGGAGTGGATGCACGATATGGAGACCCTCCTCAGATTATGTTATGCATGGACATATCTTCAGGATATGCTTGCCAGTCGAGCCGACGTCTAGTCAAGGAAGCTCGTGCAAGGAGCCTTGGCCAAGAGGATCTTGAGAGGAGATTCCTAAATGGATTTCTTGACGACAGCAAGGATCGCCCATGTATTACCGCGATATCAAGATGTACTAGGATATGTACATGAGACGATACGTCAGTTATGTTGCAGCTTGACATGCTTATCCGAACGCGTTTATGGGCTTTTATTGCCAGTAAATCAGAGTCGCACAGTGGAAGCGTGATGGATAAACTAAGCTTACGATATGATGATCGCTAGAATAGCAATAAGAAATGAGTAGGCTCTAAGATTAGATAGCCTATCGCCTCATTTTGGGTATAGTGATCTTTCCATTTAAGGAATTGGATTGAGATTATGGAAGTTAAGTTTCCTGATTGTGAAACTTTTGCTCCATAAGAGAAATATTGGACATGGGAAAAATTTTGAGGATGTCTTAGTTTGGGGTCAGCAAATAAGCAATATGCTACCAACAACAATTTATTAGGCTATGATTTTTTATGATAAGGATGATGATTATGAGATTTGATGATATGAAGTTAACGAGGTTAAGGTCGATGGCACCAACCCTGAAGTCGACATATAATGGATGATTAAGGTCGACTGTAGACAACCATTTAAGTAATGGAAATTATGAGATGATGATTGGGAGTTTTAAATATCCCTTAGAACTATGGTTATGCCTTTGAGCTTTAAAAGAAATGCTAAAGGCAAGAAGAACGTTTCTACTAGCTAACAAGTAGCTAGTTGATACAAGGATACCTTTCATTGCATCACTTGAACAGTAATATGTTTTCAATAATACTATTTATTATTGATTTTCATGATTGAATTGGAAAAGATTCCAAAAAGTATCTTAAATATAAGAACATATTAAGATACATGAAAAGACAAGTAACAGTAAGGTGTCGTACCAACCTCCCGTGATCGTGGAGGCTACATGTTTCAGTTGTGATCTTGACCGTCCGTGATCGTGAAGGGTCAAGATTATAAGACCTTTCGTAAAATCGCAAAGGCTTATAAAATTCCCAGAACTGTTAGGGACCTTGCAAACCCTAGCTTTGTCTGGAGGCTGCGCGCATTTGGTACGTACACTATGGGCCCACATGTTAAGACAAGATAATAAAACACAAAATGCTTTTCAAATATGAAAAAGCTATGTGATATGATATGTTTTTAAAGTATGGAAAAGTTATATATATATGCTTTTCAAACATGGCAAGTTATATGATATACTTGCTCAGTTTTCATGTAAATAGTTCTTGTGATGTAGTATGAAAGGAAAGTATGATGGTATGAAATGAAAGCATGAGAGTATGAGGAATGAATTATGATGATGTAGAAAGAAGATTATGGTTCTATATAAAAGACATGATCCCATTAGGGTATTAAAATGGGAACATGAACAAGTTATTCAATCCATAGTAACTTGTTATGAATTGATGGTGGATTTGAAAAAAAAGCCACACAGGATTATTCGAATTTTCGAGGACGAAAATCTTTTAAGGAGGGTAGGATGTAATAACCCGAATTTTGATGACTCTAGATTTCCTTTGAATGAGGAAAACTTAAGTTTAGATCATGTTTGGAATAGAATATCGGTATACGTTTGAGTTCTCGGTTAATTAGCTACGAGACTCAACGATGGATTACTGAGCCTAGTATAAGGCATTTTAAGGAAAATGGTGTGATGAAATTTCATGATTCCATGTTGGTCAACTTTGACTTTCTTGGTCAAACTTTGACCAAGAAAGTCAAAGTTGACCAAAAAGTCAAGGGTTGACCAAGAACAGTCAAAGGTGTGACTGTACAGTAATAGGATAAATAATATGGAAATTATACTGCAGAAAACCCTCATTTCAGTCAAATAAGCTATAAGACCACCCTAGAAAAATCAAGCACATCAGTTAGAACAGTATGGATTAAATAGCTTCAAGTTCTAAGAAAAATCTATACGCAGTCCAATTTTACGCAGATGAACTCTGGACTGCAATTTAGTGAAACAGTACTGTTTTAAGTGAAAACAGTATTTGTAAAATCCTTATTAGTATGATTATGGACTGCATTGGTGGAGGAAAATCAAATGGAGCCTTAATTAAGAGGACACCTCATATGGTGATGACCAATTGGATAAATTGGATTTTTGAAATTATGGAAAGTAAGATTTAAGTATGAATTATGGTTGAAAAATTGGCCAACAAATCACATTGAATGGCCGGCCACTCTAAGGACTTAGGGGAGGCATATATGTTTGCTTGTGAGGTCTTAAATGCAAGAAAGAAAAAGGTGTGGTAGGTCCACCTTTGGACACATCACCACCTTGGCTCATACACACATGTTCTAGAACTAGCTAGCATGACCGGTTTATTTAGTAAGACTTGGTGAACAAGTTTTGCTTTTGTGATGCAAGCAAGATGATGTCATCATGGTGATGTCATCAAGATGAGGTAAGCAAGTAGTAGCTTGTTGAACAAGCCATTTTTTTTGGCTCACACCTTGAATGGCCGGTTGTTAGGAGCCTTGGTGAACAAGCCAAATTTTTGGGTTCATGCACTAGTATGGCCGGTGGTCCTTGAAAGCCTTGGTGAGCAAGTATTTTTGCTTGACGATGTAGGCCATGTGATGCAAGCAAGGTGACATAGGCTTGATGAGGTAAGCAAGAAATTTGCTTGGTGAGCAAGCAAATTCTTGGCTCATTCTCACCTTGAATGGCCGGCCACCTAGGGAGGGTTGATGGGCAAATATTTTGCTCATTAAACCCTTATATGCAATTGTAGAAACTTTAAGTTTCACCTATAAATAGAGGCAGGGGGGGGGGCGGATTTTAGTGGAAAAATTGGGAAATCTAGCCAAACTATGGCAAAATTTTCCCTCACCCATTTTCTCTCAAAACCGAAACCCAAAGGAAGAAAAGAAAAAAAAAATGGAACAAGGAATTAGCCTAGGTAATGGTCGGATTTTGGTGAGAAACCAACAAGGATGGCTGAAATTTTGGAACCCATTTGGAGGGCAAAGGCCGGCTGTGATGACAGCCAAAGGAGAGTGAGGAAAAGTTAGAATCCAAGCTTGAGAACCAACTTCCAAACCCTAGTGGTAAACACTCAAACCCTAAGCTTTTTAATTGAGCTTTAATTTGAAAATTTAAGTGTATTTCCATGTTGATTATGTAAGAGCATAAGCTCACTATTTTATTTGCATGCAATAGGTGTAGTTGCATGATTTTATGCTCTAGAATTTCATTCTAAGGGTGTATGCACACTAGGTGTTTGATATACGTCCCTAGATGTGTGAATGATGCATGGATATATGTTTTACGTTAGAATACGCTGCATGCTTGCTATCTAGGCTCCTGCAAGTTCGGTTGAGGTAGTTTGCGTGAAATAGGACGTAAACCGGACTTAACAACCGAAACTGCCAGTTCGGGTGCCAACTGGCCAGTTTCGGGAAAAGTGAAATTTGAGGCCTTTAGAGCGCGAATTAGAGGAAACTTAAAACATGAAAGTTGTTCAGAAGGGTTTTTCCTAGGGGACATCTCGGATAGTTTTCCAAAATAAGGCGCCAATGGCCTCCGTTTCTATAAAAATCCGAGACTAGTCTGCCCAGACCTAGTCTACACGTCCTGCAAGTTCAAATTAAAACTGACAAGAATACAAGCAGAACTGGATTTTTCTCAAAACACGAAAGTTTTAGGATTTTTCGAGAGCTACAACTTTTATGAAGACAAATTTTTCAAACTCGGAATGGATCTTTAAACTGACACGGTTTTATAAAGACTGTGCAGGGATCAGGAAATTCCTGCACAGGATTTTCTAAAAACAGTTCGGAAAAATTGTATCTTTCCCCAAAACCACTGTTTTGACTAGGGAAACTGTTCCAAAGGCAGTTTCCAGCCCTAAATGATTTTACAAAAACCTATTTCAAAAATATGAATTTTATGAGTTAAGTAAAAGATTTTTTTTGAGGTTAATTTACCCAAGTTTCCAAAGAAATGGAAAATGGATTTTTTAACCAAATTGGGTAAGCAAGATGATTACGGGTAATAACCGGAAGTGATATCCGAGTTACTGGGCCAAAGCCTAAAGCTCAAGTTTGACCCGTATAGGGTTGATCTTAATTGACCAAAAGTTGACTTTGGTTGACCAAGAGTTTGACTACAATTAACCTTAAGGGTTAGTCAAGATAACCCTAAAGGATACTAAGATTAATAAATTGGGCTAAGATATAGGGTTAATTGAGGTAACAAGGTTAGGAAGGTAACCTAACCATAATGGTATGTATAAAGGTTTAGCACATGAGGGTATCCAACGTAACCTCTTAAAGATTAATCCATATTGGGTTGTTTTTAAAATAATAGAGTTACTATTTGTAACCCAGTAAGACATCTAGTATCGGGGACATACAACTAGGATTATGTAGGCATGTTGGTTAGATCACCAACATTCCACAATACTAATTAGAACCTCACCTATGTCCTTCAACAAGGAGGAGGAAACCTGTAGCTGTACTCAGAGCAGGAGCAACATTGCGCAGGACATAACAAGAGAGGTAAGTACAACTCCGCCTACAGCATAGGACCTTTGTTGTGCTACCTGCTTAATCTGTTATATATGCTAAGGTATGATGTGGTACGTTATGGTATGCTAAGGTATGATGTGGTATGCTATGTTATGACGAAGTATGTTATGTTATATGTTTTAATAGTGTAACATCATGAAGCATGTTCACTAATGTTAAACCACCTGGTAAGAACAAGACATGTAAGATGTTGTGTCGTACCGACTTACCACAAAGGCGGGTTTAAATGGTATGGTTCATGGTTTGAGTTGGATTGGATGGCTACCTAAACTACTCCATGTTAAACTTTGTGTTTCATGGTTTGAGTTAAAACGGACTGCCGCCTTCAACCATTCCTTGGCTATGTACCACGGTACGAGCACATATGATAAGTAAAGGAATAGAACTAAGCTAAGTTATGAATCCATATTTGATTCATAAGAGGTCATAATTGGTTCATGCATAATGATATGTGTTTTGCGTCGCGGATGTAACAGTTGTACTTGCTGAGCGAAAGCTCACGTCTTACGTCTATGCTGTAGGTAAGCAACCTGCCAGCAATCTCTGATGCAATACTGTGGAAGGCTGGTGCTGCGGACTGTGAAATGTGGGATGGACACTGCCATGGATTTTGAAAAAAATATACCCTATAAAATACATTGTAATGAAAAAGGGTTTTCATATTTTCATGATGTTTTAAGTATGAATGACAAAGTTTATGTATGTATGGCAAGCAAGTTGCTTCTTGTGGTACCAATTCGCATTAAGTCGGGTTTGGTCTACAATTTGATTTCGATGGCCTTCAAGGAGGGTTTGAAAGTTCGGTACTCGAGTAAGTACCTATCAGTAAGTATGAGTTTGAGGATGAAGTTCAAGTTGAAAGTTTTAAAATAAAGTTTAAAAGAAAAAAAAAATTTCTCCCAAATTTTCTGCAAGTTTAAGTTCAGTATGTAAGTAAGGTGACGACCCGACGTGGGAAGTCGGGGCGTTACACTACCTTAGCCGATCACCCGCAGGGACTAAATTACAAATATTTTGTCTTTAAGGGCAAAAGTGCAATTTTTGGAAAAGTTAGCAATGATGATGTAAGCATGATGTCATCAAGATGATGTCATCAAGGTGATGTAAGCATGATGTCATCAAGATGATGTCATCAAGGTGATGTAAGCATGATGTCATCATGATGAGGTAAGCAAAACTTGTGCACCAAGGAAGCAAATGGCCGGCCACCACATGTAAGGATTAATTAGCAAATATTTTTTCTTCAAGGACCAAAATGTAATTTTAGAAAAATAATTAAAACCTAGTTCAAGAACTTTTTGGTAATTTTGAAAAGTTCAAAAAGCCTATAAATAGAGGTGAGGGGGGGCAGATTTTTAGTGGAAAAATAGAGGAATCTAGCCAAACTCTTGCAAAATTTTCTCTCACACTTTTCCTCTCCAAAACCGAACTTAAGCCAAGAGAGAAAAAAAAAAAAAAAGTAGAGCAAGGGAATTGGTGTAGGAGTGGTCAGTTTTCACCAAGAAACCCAAGCAAAAGTTTTGAAAATTTTGGTACCCATTGGAGGATGGAAGGCCGGTTGTTGGAGGACCAAGGGGGGAGAGAATTTTCGGGACCCAAACCCTAGACTAGCCTTGCTTTGATCAAGGTAACTCTCCCATAGCCCTAAACTTTTTAATTGAGCATCAATTTGGAATTTATGTGTATTTTCAAGTTGATTATGTAAGAGCATAAGCTCATTCTTTTATTTTCATGCAATGGGTTTAGTGCTTATTACGTGCTTGATTAGGGTCTCAAGGTCTCAATTTATGATTTAGTGCATGCTTTCAATCATATGCTTGTGTGATAGTATGAATTGCATGCATGCCTAATAGATGTTTGATATATGTCCCTTTATGTTTAAGATAGAGTATGGTATGCTTGAATGGTGTATGAGATTAGTTTAAGCATGAATGTGATGAATGGTAACCAAACCAACCCAAAAACCCTAGTTTGGTGCATGATGACACATGGGTTTGCATGGGTTTGGTTTAATGCATGCGAATGGCAAATGAACGTTAGAAGCACTGCATGTTGTCGTAGGCTCCCGCTGTGGATGGTTGAGGTAGTGTGCGCGTATTAGAACGTAAAACCAACTTAAGAACAAAACTGCCAGTTTTCGGGTAAAACTGGCCAGTTTTCTGGAAAGTCGATTTTGAGGCCCTTAGAGGCCGAATTTGGAAAAAGTTAAAACAACAAAGTTGCAGAGAAGGGATTTTTCTAGGGGCTGGACAGTTTTTAAAAATAAGGCTCCAAAGGCCTTTGTTTTTACAAAAATCCGAGACTGAGAATTCCTGGGCAGGCCAGACCCAGTGTGCACGGCCAGCAGGATCCAACCTCAAAAATGATTAAGTTAAGGACAGAACTGGGTTTTCTACAAAACGTGAAAGTTGTAGGGTTTTTCGAAAGCTAAAACTTTCGTGAAGATAACTTTTTCTAATCAAAATAGATTTTTAAATAGAAATGGATTTCTAAAAACTGTGCAGGAAACAGGAAATTCCTGCACAAGATTTTCTAAAATAATACAGGAAAACTGTATTTTTACACCAACACCAATGTTTTGACTATGAAAACTGTTCCAATGGCAGTTTTCAACCCTTAATGATCTTTATAAAGTCTCACTTTGAAAACCACAAATTTTTAAGTTAAACAAAAGATTTTTTTTGCCAAATTTTCCAAATTGGATTTTAAAAGCCAAAGTTTAGTAACAAGACAATGACTGATAGTAATCGGGAAGGATACCCGAGTTACTAGGCTTGGCCCAAAAGCCCAAGTTTCACCCATAGAATGTTGACTTTGGTTGACTAAGTTTGACTACCTCAAGGGTTACCCTATGTAACCCAATAAGTTATCATGTGTATAATTGGGGGACATATAACTAAGATTGTGTATGACTGTTAGATAGGTCACCAACATTTTATAGGATCCTTATCCTATGTTCTTTTAATAGCAGGAAGTAACATGCAGTTGCGACCTGAGTTGGAACAACGAAACCTAGGGTATAGCATAACAGGTAAGTACAAACCTCACCTACAGTATGGAAAATAGTACACTATTTTCCAGTATATGATATGTTTTCATGTGTGTTATGTATGCCATGTTTTCAAGAATGTCATGTTTTCAAGTATGCTATGTTTTCAAGAATGCCATGTTTTCAAGTATGCCATGTTTTCAAGAATGCCACGTTTTTAAGAATGCCATGTAAATGTTAAGTTATGGTATAGTGACATCATGAGGCATGTTCACTAATGTTAAATCACATGGTAAGAAAATACAAACAAGGTGTCGTACCACCCTCCCGTGATCAAGGAGGATACATGTTCAAGACAAGTTATGATTATTAACCTCTCGTTGATGCGTGAGGGTCAAGTTTATGATTCCCAGAACTGTTAGGGCCTTGCAAACCCTAACTTTTTCTGGAGGCTGCGCGCTTTTGGTACGTACACTATGGGCCCACATGTTAAGACAAGATAATAAGTTCAAGATTAAGTCCATAATGAAGCACAAGACATTCAAACTGATCATAAATGGATCATGCATAAATTACCTGATGTTTTAAGAGATTTTGTGAGATTATGTTTGTACTTGCTGGGCGAAAGCTCATCAGTATATTCCATCCTGTAGGTAAAAGTAAGATGCTTGCAGCTTTACTTGGTGGGCCATGGAGACGATGCAGTAAGTGAAGGGCGGTATGGGATACCACTACGTAAGATTTTCCGCAAATGTTTTAAGTGTGAAGTTGTATATGTATGATTAAGAAATATGAACCATGTTATGTATGTGATGATTCCAAGGTCCGGTTTAAAAGGTTATGGTGACCTTATAATCGGCATAATAAGTAATGGGTAGGCATGATAAAGTTTACCCATAAGGACAAGTTTATTTAAGTTATGATTTTAAAATAAAGTTTAAAGTTAAAAAAAAAATTCTGAAATTTTCTGTAAGGTTAATTATTTAAGACTAAGGTTTAAGTTAAGCAAGCATGGTAACGGCCCACGTTTACGTAGTCGGTCCTACGTGGATTTTGGGGCGTTACAGTATGAATGTTGGATAGGTCACCAACATTTTATAGGATCCTTATCCTATGTTCTTTTAATAGCAGGAAGTAACATGCAGTTACGACCTGAGTTGGAACAACAAAACCCAGGGTATAGCATAACAGGTAAGTACAAACTTCACCTACAGTATGGAAAATAGTTACTATTTTCCAATATATGATATGTTTTCATGTGTGTTATGTATGCCATGTTTTCAAGAATGCCATGTTTTCAAGTATGCTATGTTTTCAAGAATGCCATGTTTTCAAGTATGCTATGTTTTCAAGTATGCCATGTTTTCAAGAATGCCACGTTTTTAAGAATGCCATGTAAATGTTAAGTTATGGTATAGTGACATCATGACGCATGTTCACTAATGTTAAATCACATGGTAAGAAAATACAAACAAGGTGTCGTACCAACCTCCCATCAGGTGGAGGATACATGTCCTGTTGGAAAAATCAGATCCGATATCAGAGTTACGGCGTAGCGGAAGTTTTAAAATTTTTATGCCGATTCGGAAAAGAAGCTCATGATGCATATAACAATAAATTAAATTCAGGATCAAGCGTACCTTATTTCTTGGATTCCGGAATTACTAGAGCGATTGACCAACGTGTCTTCTCTATTATTCTCAAGTTTCACGTCTCAGAGTGTGTGTGGGCACACGTTCTATGAATCCAAGTGACCGGTAATGCTTTCCGAAGTCTAGATCCTTCCTTCTCAATTCCGATGTTCCTCGTTGAGAATATTATCCAACTTCTTTCTTCAAAACTGCAAGACAGGAACCGGTTAACCTCCTAAAATTATCACTCGGTTTAACCTTCCTCACAATTTTGATTCAATGGAATTTTCTCTCTTTTTCTCACTCAAGAGTATGACCGAATTTTATGATGTGGAAGAAACCCAAATTATTTTTCTTCTCACTCCAAAAACGTTTTTCTCCTTAGTGAATGACCAAAAATTAGTTTTTCAAGAATTCCTAGCCTTTATATAGAAGTCCAATCCTTTTCAAAATTTATCACCCTTAAAAAATAATTAATAATTATTTTTCTAGATAAATTTTGAATCAAAAGATCATACAACTTTTGGACTAGATTCATTGAACCTAAAAACATTTTTCCAAGAGGAAATCTTTCCTCAAAAAATTCGGCCACCTTTGAAATTCAAAGGTTGATTGGTGGTTCAAATCTTAAATCAAGAATCTAGACTAGTTAAAAGATCCTAGTCCTATCTAGATTCAAATTCCTTTTAAACCTTTTTGAATTTAAATATGATTCACTTATTTGAATTAAATATTTTCCACACAACATCAACCATATTAATTAATTTAAATCAATGGAATATTTCAAATTTTCTTTCCTCACAAAAAACCGTGCACATCTTTTAAGGAAAGAAAAATCCATCAAATAATCTCCATTATTTAAATCAATTAATAATTTAATGTTAGGAATATATTTGAATAATTTTAAAACAAAATTTTCTTCCCTCCACCTATCTAAAAACCGTGCACCATTTTTAGATTAGGAGAGAAAAATTTGTTTTCCAAAATTAAATAATTCAAACACAATCTTATTTCAAAATTCAATTAACCAATCTCATGTTGACAAATCATATTATTTGTCTACACAAATGTCACATGTCCAATCCTTTCTGGATTGCATGTTAGAGAGTACCATGTCTTAACAGACATTACTAAATTCCATTTAAATTTACCGATCTCATTAGGAACAAATCCCGCGACGCTCTACGGAACTATATGAGCTAATAGAGGGACCCAATGGAAATATGTAAAGAGACTCCTATAATTGTGAAAAATTAATCCCAGATTAATTATTCATCAATTATCAACTTCAATACTATTCCACTAAAAGTTTGAAGCTGAACTCCTGTTTACATACCGTATTACGAAAGCTCTCTAACGCAGCGCTTCTTCCATGATTTATTCATCGCTTGCTTAATCCCCATATGTTATCCATGATTGAATTAAGGACTTTTTCCGTTTTACCTTTTCAATCATTTTAACTTAAAGTTCCATTATTCTCTATTGAAAGAATCACCAATTGTAAAACCATACAATTGGTAAACCACCATAGAACACAAAGTAAATCGATGGCCAAGATCTTGTTATACTATCTTTCAATCCCCGAATAATGCCTTTAAGTAGATAACATTTACTATCGTTAAGATAGTTATGGATTCTGTATCTATGAATCTTGATTTCTCCATGCATAAGTCATGCACCCAAAACACAAGTATATTGACCATGAATTAACAGTGTCTCACCTATAGTGCATTAAAGTACATAAGTCATGGATACGAACTCAAGTAATCATTTCAGGATTAAGATTAATGCAGGATGATAATCAAAGTGTTATTGATTCTTAAAAACGGAATTATTAAACCGAATCAATTAACACTTTAGGTCCAGTCCAATGTCATACCTCAATACTCGTATACATCAAAGTTTCTACTCGGAACTTATCCAATGGTTAAGACAAACCATCCCTCCAAGGAAGTAGACAACCTTTACAATCTTATCATGAATAAGATCCCCAAATCTTATTCCATCGATTGCGGACTATTTATTTAGACTGTTATCAAATTACCACGTCTTCTATGTATATCCCGTATACATATGGTAATCCGATATATTACCAACAGCCAAGGAGTATTTTATGTTTGCTCAAAATAACCATACAATCAACAAATGAAAGTAAATAGTACACAACTTATTAAACATGAATAACCTCCTCTTATTAATATCAAAATGTTATATTTATAGAAAATCCCTAATATTGATTTGCTATCCTTAGGGCACATTTAGATCCCAACATGTTCAAGTCAAGTTATGATTATTAACCTCTCGTTGATGCGTGAGGGTCAAGATTATGATTCCCAGAACTGTTTAGGGCCTTGCCAACCCTAACTTTGTCTGGAGGCTGCGCGCTTTTGGTACGTACACCATGGGCCCACATGTTAAGACAAGATAATAAGTTCAAGATTAAGTCCATAATGAAGCACAAGACATTCAAACCGATCATAAATGGATCATGCATAAATTACCTGATGTTTTAAGAGGTTTTGTGAGATTTTGTTTGTACTTGCTGGGCGAAAGCTCATCAGTATATTCCATACTGTAGGTAAAAGTAAGATGCCTGTAGCTTTACTTGGTGGGCCATGGAGACGATGCAGCAAGTGAAGGGCGGTACGGGATGCCACTACGCAAGATTTTCTGCAAATATTTTAAGTATGAAGTTGTATATGTATGATTAAGAAATATGTACCATGTTATGTATGTGATGATTCCAAGGTCCGGTTTAAAAGGTTATGGTGACCTTATAATCGGCATAACAAGTAATGGGTAGGAATGATGAAGTTTACCTATAAGTACAAGTTTATTTAAGTTATTATTTTAAAATAAAGTTTAAAGTTAAAAAAAAAAAATTTCTGAAATTTTCTGTAAGGTTAATTATTTAAGACTAAGGTTGAAGTTAAGCAAGCATGGAAACGGCCCACGTTTACGTAGTCGGTCCTACGTGGATTTTGGGGCGTTACACAACCACTCCATGACTGCGCGCCACGGTACGTACACTTATGTTAAGTAAGGGCCTTAAAAATATGAAAACCAAGAAAGCATAATTGGTTCATGCATGGTTTTCTTATGAAATGTTTTTGCCGGTTAATAGTTGTACTTGCTGGGCGAAAGCTCACAACTTACGTTTATACTGTAGGTAAGCTTCCTACTGGCAATACTTGATGCAAGGTGGTGAGGCTTGGCAGGGCTATTTGTGAAACGTGGGATGGAGATTGCTACGCATTTTGAAATAAATATATTTATTGTTTACTTGTCACAAGTTATTTTACATTACGACAATTTTAAAAAGTAAATAGTAACTAAGTACGTACGTATATTATTAGACATGTAAATAGTAAAGTATGGATTCAAGTCGTTTTAAATATATATATATATATATATATATGTACAGTATTTCCGCATAAGTAAGTAAGTAAGTAAGTATGTCAAATTAGTATGTAAGATAATTACGGTAAGGCCCAACCCAATAGCTTGGGTATCCTATCCGGTTACTAATGGTCATCATTTTATTATATTTTCAAAATAATCTAAGTTTGAATCATGTATGTAGATATGAAGCTCATGATCTGAATTGAATATCAGTATATATTTGAGTTCTCGGTTAATTAGCTACGAAACTTAGTAATAGTTTGCTTAGTAAAGCATGAGGCCTTTTGAGAAAAGGGCAGAATAGGAATTTTACTTTTTTTATTCCGGTTAAAGTTTGACCATGTTGACCTTAGGTTTGACTAAGATGATACTTGTAATAACCAACCTTTTTACAAATTTATGATTTTATTTACGGAATCAAAGTTTGTAATATGTATGTTTCTGTGAAATGCTTGATCTGATTTATCAGAATATTATTGAGTTTTGTAATGTTATAAGACTCAATAATAGCTTAATTATACGAGTATGAAGCTTTTTATTGAAAGAGGCGAAATTAGGGTTTACGATCCTATGCCAGTCAACGTTTAATCAAAATGACCGAAAGTATGATTAAGACGGTGCGACAACAGTATAATAAGCAGTATGGAAATTATACTGTGAAAAACCATCAATATGTATGAATAAGTAAGAATATGGTATGAGACCACTATAGAAAAATCAAGCACAATATTTTGAGCAATAAGAACTAAGTAGTTTCAAGTCTTAAGAAAAATCGAAATATAGTTCAATTAAGTGTAGATAAATTCTGGACAGTAGTCCAGTACAAAAATACTGTTTTTTAGTTGAAAACAGTATTTATAATATCTGTATTAGTATGAAATTTGGACTGCATTAAGAAAGAGAGCCAAACGGAGCTTAAGGGTATGACACCTCATCCTATGATAAAAATGGATGAATATTGGAAAAATTACTTGGCCACTAAGCACTCCTAAATGGCCGGCCACCTTATGTGATCAATGAGCAAATATTGTACTCTTAAGGACCTATGTGCAAGTGTGAAATAAGAGTTTTATTAAGACCTTGACGTGTCATGCTTCTAGGTTTGATGACTAAGCACATTAGCCTTGCTTGCTTGGCTAAGCTTTGTGCTTCAATAAGCATGTTCTTCCACATAGCCCTATATGGCCGGCCACTACATTGGTTCTATGAGCAAATATTTTGCCCTTGAGGATTAATATGCAAAAAAGAAAGAAATTATCCTATTTTTGAGAGTTTGCCAAGTTGTGCTTCTAGCTTTGGTGAGTAAGCACATTAGCCTTGCTTACTTGTGTTGGAAAAATCAGTTCAGATATCAGAGTTACGGCGCAGTAGAAGTTTTAAAATTTTTATACCGATTCGGAAAAGAAGCTCATGATGCATATAACAATAAATTAAATTAATGATCAATCGTACCTTATTTCTTGGATTTCGGAATTACTAGAGCGTTTGACCAACATGTCTTCTCTACAATTCTTGAGTTCTACGCCTCAGAGTGTGTGTGGGCACACATTCTATGAATCCAAGCGATCGGTAATGATTTCCGAAGTCTAGATCCCTCCTTCTCAATTCCAATGTTCCTCGTTGAGAATATGATCCAGCTTCTTTCTTCAAAATTACAAAACAGGAACCGGTTAACCTCTTATGAAAAATTATCACTCGGTTTAACCTTCCTCACAGTTTTGATTCAATGGAATTTTCTCTCTTTTTCTCTCTCACAAGATAGCCGAATTTTTTGATGTGGAAGAAACCCAAATTGTTTTTCCTCTCACTCCAAAAAAAAAAAAAAAAAACGTTTTCCCTTTTAGTATGAATCACCAAAATTAGTTTTTCAAGAATTCCTAGCCTTTATATAGAAGTCCAATCCTTTTAAAAATTTATCTACTTCTTGAAAAATAATTAATAATTATTTTTCCAGATAAATTTTGAACCAAAAGATCATACAACTTTAGGGCTAGATTCATTGAACCTAAAAAAAACATTTTTCCAAGGGGCGTTATATCCCTTAAAAATTCGGCCACTATGAGAAATAAAGATTGATTGGTGGTTCAAATTTTAAATCAAGAATCTAGACTAGTCAAATGATCCTAGTCCTATCTAGATTCAAATTTCTTTTAAACCTTTTCGAATTCAGATCATGAACTTCATATCTACATACATGATTCGAATTCAGATCAAATAATTAGGGTTACTTATTGTAACCAAGTAAGTTATCAAGTGATATGTAAGGGACATATAACTAAGGTTATACATGGATGTTGGTTAGGTTACCAACATTTTATGGGTATGATTTATAGAGTCCTTACCCTATATCCTTTGTAATAACAGGAGGTAGCCTGTTGTTGCACCCTGACTTGGAGCAACACAACATAGGACATGGCATACGAGGTAAGTACAACTCCGCCTACAGCATAGACGGAGAATTTTTTTACTGATTATATTATTTTAAATTTATGCATGTATGTTAAGGTGCAAATGATTTATGCCTTATTGCATCAGATTTATTCTTTATTATAATGGCATCATGAAGCATGCTCACTAATAATACATGGGTATGAGCAAAGGTTCGGATTCAAGTAAGAAACTGATTTTAAAGACTGTTTTCAAGAAGAAAACTATTTTCAAGAAGTTGTTTTCAAGAAGAAAGCTGTGTTTCTAAGAAATTATTTTCAAGAACAAGTTAAAGAAGAGTATGATGGCAAGCAAGTTACCTTGTGTCGTACTGACCCGCTCTCAGGTCGGGTTTGATCCATGGTTTGAGTTGGATTGGACTGGCTGCCCCAACCACTCCATGGCTGCGCGCCACGGTATGGACACTCATGTTAAGGGGCCCAAAAAGATGCTAACATAAAGAAGAATAATGATGTGATAAGAAAGCATAAATAGTTCATGCATTTCTTTATCAAAATTGTTTTGAGGATGATAAGTTGTACTTGCTGAGTGAAAGCTCATGACTTACGTTTATGCTGTAGGTAAGCAGCCTGTCAATAATATATGATACAAGACTGTGGGGATGGTACTGCAGACTATGAAATTCAGAATGGATACCGCCACGCGTTTTGAAAGGTTATGGTATTATGTGATATTGGTATGAAGGTATCAATATCTAATATTTAGTATGAGCTGTAAGATATATTACAAGGGTTTGAATTATTGTAAATACTTGTACATATATATATAAGTATAGGGTTTCGAATTTTAATTCGTATATATAAAAAAAAAAAAATTTTACTTCTACAAGTGTAAGTAAGATAAGTATTTATATAATATAAGTATGGTAATAGCCCTACGTAGGTGGGGTGTTACAGAGTTAGTATCAGAGCGGGTGTCCTGCCATCTGGTTTCACAGTGCTACTGCCAATGCCATAGTTTTTGTAAGTTCATTTTCTTACTTTACCATATGTGTACTTATTATGCGAAATATGGTAGGGTAGTTAAAGATATGGACCCGAGATGGATTGAAGAGAATCGTGGGGCCTCATTAGCGTTTTGGGAGATGGAGCCGCGTACATACGATGGGACCCAAGGAGCCGTAGATCTAGCCGAGTGGTTACATGACAGGGAGGCTATCTTTAGATTATGTCACGTCGGAGTGTACCTCCAGGTCATGTTAGCCAGTCGGAGACTCATGGGCGAGGCCCGTTTGTGGTGGCTTAGTTTGGGAGACCCCGGAGTGCCTACAGATGTGTGGAGGAACTTCCGATATGTAATAACCAACCGCTTTACAAATTTATGATTTCTTTTGTTAGGCATCAAAATTTGTGTTACATATGTTTATGTGATATGTTTGATTTATTATTATTGAATTCTTTATTAAAAGATTCGATAATTTACTTACGCAAGTTTGAAACCTTTTTAGGGTTCACAAATTATGACGGTCAAGGTTTGACCAAAATGATTTAATATATGATTAAGATGACACCTTATCTTTGATAAGATGACAAGTGTCACCACCACAGCTGGTCACCTCGTAGGGACCAAAATGTAAATATTTTATGATTAAGGGTCAATATGTAATTTTAAGAAAAGTTCATGATTATAAATTTTTAGAAATTAAGAAAGTCTTTAAAGGGATCATTAAGCAAGAATTGAATCCCTAGTAGCTTCATTTTTGTCGGACACCTCATAAGGACTAAAGTGCAAAAATTTTGCCTTTATGGGTCAATGTGCAATTTTGAGGAAATTGTGGAATTATAGATAAATATGAAAATTTTTGGAACTATGAATTTTTCTAGTCAAGTCTCCAAGTGCAACTAAGCTAATGATCAATTATAGAGTTTAGTTAATCTAGTTGGAAACCAAGAAAAGAAGTTAGGGTTAGATGACTCAAATTTGGCCAACCATGTTCTTCCACATGGACTTACTAGAACCGGCCACCTCATGGTTTTATGAGCAAGTATTTTTGCTCTTAAGGATGTATTTGCAATTTATGAAAATTTGAGTGTCATTGAAATTTGACACATCATGCCATAGGTTTAGTGACTAAGCACTTTAATCTTGCTTTGTTGGCTTTGTTTTGTGATTCAACTAATAAGTTCCTCACTTGGCACACCATCACGTAGGACCAACTACGTAAACGTGGGCCGTTACCATGCTTGCTTAACTTAAACCTTAGTCTTAAATAATTAACCCCACAGAAAATTTCAGAATTTTTTTTTTAAACTTTAAACTTTATTTTAAAATCATAACTTAAATAAACTTGTACTTATGGGTAAACTTCATCATGCCTACCCATTACTTGTTATGCTGATTATAAGGTCACCATAACCTTCCGATGTTCCTTCTCAAGTGACTGGTAATGCTTTCCGAAGTCTAGATCCTTCACTCCAAAAACGTTTTTCTCCTTAGTGAATGACCAAAAATTAGTTTTTCAAGAATTCCTAGCCTTTATATAGAAGTCCAATCCTTTTCAAAATTTATCTCGTTTAAAAATAATTAATAATTATTTTTCTAGATAAATTTTGAATCAAAAGATCATACAACTTTAGGACTAGATTCATTGAACCTAAAAACGTTTTTCCAAGAGTAAATCTTTCCTCAAAAAATTCGGCCACCTTTGAAATTCAAAGGTTGATTGGTGGTTCAAATCTTAAATCAAGAATCTAGACTAGTCAAAAGATCCTAGTCCTATCTAGATTCAAATTCCTTTTAAACATTTTTGAATTTAAATATGATTCACTTATTTGAATTAAATATTTTCCACACAACATCAACCATATTAATTAATTTAAATCAATGGAATATTTCAAATTTTCTTTCCTCACAAAAACCGTGCACATCTTTTAAGGAAAGAAAAATCCATCAAATAATCTCCATTATTTAAATCAATTAATAATTTAATGTTAGGAATATATTTGAATAATTTTGAAACAAAATTTTCTTCCCTCCACCTATCTAAAAACCGTGCACCACATTTAGATTAAGAGAGAAAAATTTGTTTTCCAAAATTAAATAATTCAAACACAATCTTATTTCAAAATTCAATTAACCAATCTCATGTTGACTAATCATATTATTTGTCTACACAAATCTCACATGTCCAATCCTTTTTGGATTGCATGTTAGAGAGTACCATGTTTTAATAGACATTACTAAATTCCATTTAAATTTACCGATCTCATTAGGAACAAATCCCGAGACGCTATACGGAACTATATGAGCTAATAGAGGGACTCGATGGAAATATGTAAAGAGGCTCCTATAATTGTGAAAAATTAATCCCAGATTAATTATTCATCAATTATCAACTTCAATACTATTCCACTAAAAGTTTGAAGCTGAACTCCTGTTTACTCTGTAACGACCCGCCTAACGTAGGCCGTTACCATACATACTTACTTATAATATATGAAAATTTGGGCAAATTTTTTTTTTATACAACTGATAAATATAACTTGACTTGGAAATTTCTTAATAATTACTTACATACATACATATACTTATACATAACTACTTATGGTAGTACTGAAATCTTGTACTCAAATACAACATATTTAGCGTAGCATAATTTAACAAAAAGAAACATAGCGATTCCCGTCCCACAGTTTAACAGCTTTGCATTGCCATGCTCCACCGCCTTGTATCATGAAGTACTGCAGGGTTGCTTACCTACAGCATAAACTTAAAACATGAGCTTACGCTCAGCAAGCACAACTATTTATCCGCAAACATATCATGATATCATAATGCATGAACCATTTATGCTTTATTCCTGTTTTCATAAGTTAGCATAGTTTTTGGGCCCTTACATAACATAACATAAATGTACGTATCGTGGCGCGCTGCCATGGAGTGGTTGGGGCGGCCAGCCCTGTCCAACTCAAACCATGAACCAAACCCGACCTAACGCGGGCCGATACGACATATAGCATTCTGTTTATATTGATGCTTAAAATCTTGTTCTTATCTTATTTCATACATGAAATGTTGTTTCATATTCATAACCAGTTTCTTAACTGAAACTGGGATTTCATATCTTACCAAATAGCTTATCTTTAGTAAGCATACTTCGTGATGCCATAATATCCGATTATTCATCATATGAACATACATACTATAAACATACAACATATATCTCTTAACATGAACTTGAAAGCATACATGCCATACATTCATTATTCCTTGAATACATACATGCCATTCATACTCTAAATATTCATCATATCTTAAAAACGTACATACATACATATCATAAACACTTCTTATTCACATAACATCATGAACTTGATATCATACAGGCCATAATGTTTTATCATACTTATATCATCATAAACTTGAAAACATACAACAAACAGTTTTCATTTATGCTGTAGGCGGAGTCGTACTTACCGTTACTGCACCTTGAATCAAAATTCTTCACTCAAACAGGTCGCTTTCCTGTTTCCAAGAAATCATAGGATGAGTATCATCCTATAATAACATAATGATTCTAATTGCTAACTACAAATCCTAAATTTCAACTCCTTTTTGAAATTTAGTAAGAACTCTAATATTTTGAAAACCGGGTTCAAAACCAATTCATAAAATTTGGTTCTTTTCCCACAAATCTGTTTCGAATTTGGAAAAGTTGTCTTCATGAAAGTTGTAGATCTTGAAGTCTCCTACAACTTTTGTTTTAACCTCAAACTTCAAATCTGTCTTTAACATGCTTGTTTTTGCCTTTGAAAAGTTTTCGACCATACTTACTACTCATAATTTGGTCTCGGGTTTTAGAAGAAATGAAGGTCATAAAGGCCTTATTTTCAAAAACTGTCCTCGGCGCCCCCTAGAATTTTTTCTTTTCTACAACTTTGTAGTTTTAACTTTTTTAAGATTCGGCCTTTAAAGGCCTCAAAATCTTATTTTCAGAAAAACTGTTCGGTTAGAAATTCTAATCAAGCATACTAAAACCTTAGTGCACATATCTTATAAAATTGAACTCATGATTATCCATACTAATCATTCTCTTAAATTCTAAATGAAGAACTAGAGGATAACAATATTTATCTCAAGTTCCACTGATGGAATTCTTTAACTAGGGTATTCAAATTTCCCTCACACTTCCTACACTAAACCGAAAACTCTTCCTCTTGTTTTCTTGTCTTTGTTTTCTCTCCTCTCTTTGCTCGGCTTCTATGGGAGAATTTAGAGAGTTTGTACTGCTTAAGTGTGTGTTGGCTAACCAAATAAAATAGGAGAACCTTCACCTATTTATAGATGAAGCATAGATTTCTAAAATTGCTTACTAACCCCTAAAGGTTCAACAACTTGCTCCTTAGTCCATAGAAGAAATCAATTTGATTTTGTCTTCTTGAGAGGTGGCCGGCCATTCTTGTTCTTCTTATGCCAAATAACCCAAGCTAGGGTGCTTAATCATGTGGGCTAGGAACCATGAGGTGTCCCTTTCTTGGTGTGGCCGGCCTTAGGTGGAGTTTGTGCATGCTTTTGCTTACCAACAAGCAAGGCTAGTAAGCTTACTAAGCTAGCCTAGGGTGCATGAAGTGTCAAGAGCTAAAAGAGTTCAAGAAATCCATCTTTTGTAATTTTATACATTGATCCTTGAAGCCAAAAATATTTTTCCTTAATCCCTATGTGTTGGCCGGCCATTCTTGCTCCAAATTGCCAAGCAAGCTTAGCTAGAGTGCTTGCTCATCAAGGCTACAAGCTTGAGGTGGCATTACCTTATGTTGGCCGGCCCTAGGGGTGAGATGTGCAAGCCTTGGCTTGCCAAGGAGGCTAGGCTAGGAAGTCTAGATGGTTGATTCATCTAAGCTAGGCCAAGGGATGTGTCTCTCCCTTATGTGACCGGTCATGGTGGTGGCTTTGGCAATACATAAACTTGCCATGTGAGCAATGCTAGGGATGTTACTCACCAAGGCTATATCATGATGTGTTGCTTCCTTGTGGTGGCCGGCCTTTAGTGCCTTGGTGTGCAAGCCTTGGCTTGCCAAAGGTGCAAGGCTAAATGGTTGGCTTATCCATGCTAGAAGCATGAGGTGTCTCATCCTTATGTGGCCGGCCATTAAGTGCCAAATGGAACTACATTACTAATTGAATCATAACACAAAATTAACCAAGCAAATCAAAGTGTTTAATCACTAAACTTAGGGCATGGTTTGTAAACTTTTAATGACACTTAAAATTTTCTAATTTGCATAATACTTCTCAAAAACAAGATCCCTTGCTCAAAAAGCAATGATGTGGCCGGTTCCTATGGTGACACGTGGAACAATGTGATTGGTTCTAGCTAGAGTTATCAAATACAATCTTAACTTGTCTTCCTTGATTTCCAACCAAACTAACTAAACTAGAAATGGATCATTGACTTAATTGAACTAAGAAACTTTACTTAAAAAGTCCCTGATTCATAATTTTACATAATTGCTGATAAGTTTACAATTTTCTCCAAAATTACACATTGGCCCCTAAAGGCAAAATATTTGCACTTTGGTCCCTATGAATTGGCCGGTTATGGTTAAGCCTTCAAACATCAAATTCTTACTAAATCCTTCCTTAGAAGACTTTTTAGTTCTAAAATCATGAACTTTTCTTAATTTGAAAATTGACCCCTAAACATAAAATATTTGCATTTTGGTCCTTGTGAGGTGACCAATCATAGCAATGACACTTGTCATCAGAGGTGTCATCCTTAAAGGCCTTGTTTGGCTTATCTCCTAAATGCAGTCCATTTTCATAATAACATAAATATTCATATACTGTTTTTCAACTGATAACAGTATAATTAAACTGGACCATTGTCCTAAACTTTTCTGAACTGCGTAAAAGATTTTCTTAAATTTATAAATTACTAACATAGAATCATAAAGCATAAATTTACCCTTTTTGACAAAAGGTCTTAAACTTGCGTAACTAACTTATTGAATCTTTTAGCAAAAGATTCAACAACTTTTCATAGAAAACATATCATACATATAGCATAAACAAACTTTGATTCTTAACGAAAGAAATCATAAGTTTACAAACAGGTTGGTTATTACAATCTACCCTCCTTAAAAAAATTTTCGTCCTCGAAAATCACTACAAGTAGGGATAGTTCTTTCTCATTTCTTCTTCTACTTCCCACGTAGCTTCTTCAATATTATGATTCTGCCATAACACTTTAACCATTGGAATGGTTTTGTTTCTTAAAACCTTTTCTTCCCGATCCAGAATCTGTATTGGTCTTTCCTCATACGTCAAATCCGTTTGTACTTCAATCGGTTCTTGCCTTAGCACATGAGAAGGATCAGGTACGTATTTCTTCAACATTGAAACGTGAAAAACATCATGTACAGAAGCTAAAGCTGGCGGCAAAGCAAGCTTATAAGCTACTTTCCCAATCCTTTCAAGGATTTCAAACGGACCTGTGTATCTTGGACTGAGCTTTCCTTTCTTATCAAACCTCATAATTCCCTTCATTGGGGCAATCTTGAGAAAAACAGAATCTCCAATTTGGAATTCTAAAGGTCTTCGACGTCTATCAACATAACTCTTCTGTCGACTGAAAGCTACATCGAGCCGTTGTTTGATCATCTTGATATCTTCTGAGGTTTTTCTGATGAAGTCCGTAGTTTGAAGTTGCTTCTGTCCAACTTCTTGCTAATGGATGGGAGATTGACATTTTCTTCCATATAGCGCTTCAAACGGAGCCATACCAATAGAAGCGTGATAGCTATTATTATACAAAAATTCGATCAAGGGTAAATTTTGATCCCAATTTCTCTTGAAATCCAAAACACAAGATCTCAACATATCTTCTAAGGTTTGGATAGTGCGCTTCGATTGTCCATCTGTTTGAGGGTGGAAAGCAGTACTGAATTTCAACCTTGACCCCATAGCTGTGTGAACACTTTTCCAAAAGCGCGAAGTAAATCGCCCATCTCGATCTGAAATAATGGATTTTGGAACTCCATGCAACCTAACAATCTGAGATACATAAATTTCAGCTAATTTCTCAACTGAAAAGGTGGCTTTAACAGCAATGAAATGGGCTGATTTGGTTAATCTATCCACAATCACCCAAATCATATCATTTCTAGTGGTCCTGGGTAATCCAACTACGAAATCCATGGTGATTTGTTCCCATTTCCATTATGGGAGTTCTATCTTTTGAAGATCTCCTCCTGGTTGACGGTGTTCAGCCTTAACTTTTTGACAAGTTAGGCATTTTGACACAAAATCAGCAATTTCATTCTTCATGTTTGGCCACCAAAAGTTCTCTTTAAGGTCCTTATACATCTTAGTAGCTCCAGGGTGAACTGAATACGGCGTTTCATGCGCTTCCAACATGATTTGTTTCCTCAAAAATTCAAAGTTAGGAACACAAATCCTTCCTTTGAAGAGAATTAGTCCATTCGTAGACGTCTTAAATTCGTTATCTTCTCCATCAAGAAGTTAAACTTTTAGCAGAAAGGAATCTTTTCCTTGATAACACTTAATGGATTCTAGGAGAGTGGACTGAAGAGTCAAAACAACCAATTTCCCTATTAATATTTCCAATCTGAAATCAGAAATTTCCTTCTGGAGGGGTTTGGACATCATTTCAAGAGACATGAGCATACCGGATGACTTCCTGCTCAGCGCATCTGCCACTTTATTTGCTTTTCCAGGATGGTAAAGGATTTCACAATCATAATCCTTTACGAGTTTAAGCCATCGACGTTGTCTCATATTGAGCTCTTTTTGGGTAAAGATGTATTTAAGACTTTGATGGTCGGTAAAAATCTCACACCTATTACCATACAGGTAATGTCTCCAAATCTTCAAGGTGAATACCACCGCAGCAAGCTCCAAATCGTGCGTCGGGTAGTTTCGTTCATGGTCCTTCAGTTGACGTGAAGCATAGGCAACCACATTTCTTCCTTGCATAAGGACAGCTCCTAATCCAATTCTTGTCGCATCACTATAAATGGCGAAATTTCCTGCATCTACGTCAGGAATCATTAACACTGGTGCACTTGTAAGCTTTCTTTTGAGCTCTTGGAAGTTTTCTTCACACTTCTGTGTCCACTCAAACTTTCTCCCCTTCTTAGTAAGAGCTGTTAGTGGCGCTGCTATCTTGGAGAATCCTTCAACGAACCGTCGGTAGTATCCGGCCAAACCAACAAAGCTTCGTATCTCCGTAACATTTTTGGGTGCTGACCATGCACTAACTGCTTCTATCTTAGCAGGATCAACGGAAATTCCTTCCTTTGAAACCACGTGGCCCAAGAAATGTACTTTTTCCAACCAAAATTCACATTTTGTGAATTTGGCATACAGTTGATTCCGTCTTAAGGTTTCCAAAACTATCTTGAGATGCTGCTCATGTTCCTTTGTGGATCTTGAGTAGATCAAAATATCATCAATGAAGATGATAACAAACTTATCTAAATAATCATTGAATACCCGATTCATCAGGTCCATAAAAGCAGCTGGAGCATTAGTTAATCCAAAAGGCATGACTAAATACTCATAATGTCCATACCGTGTTCGAAACGCCGTCTTGGGAATATCTCCTTCCTTGATTCTGAGTTGATGGTAGCCCGAATGCAAATCAATCTTCGAGAATACCAAAGCTCCTCTAAGTTGATCAAAAAGATCGTCGATTCTCGGAAGAGGGTACTTGTTCTTAATCGTGATCTTATTCAACTCACGATAGTCGATGCACATTCGCAACGATCCATCCTTCTTTTTGACAAATAGCACAGGTGCTCCCCACGGGGAATGACTTTGACGAATAAATCCCTTGTCTAACAGTTCTTGTAACTGTACTTGAAGTTCCCTAAGTTCAGCTGGGGCCATGCGATAGGGTGCTTTCGATATTGGAGCTGTTCCTGGCAACAATTCTATTTCGAAAGAGATTTCTCGCTCTGGCGGAAGTCTAGTTAAATCTTTTGGAAAGACATCTACATATTCCCTAATAATGGGAACATCTTCGGGCTGCAACTCTTTTTCTTGTTCTTTGTCCACCATGTTAGCTAAGTATCCTTGACATCCATTAGCCAACATTTTCCAAGCTTTCATTACAGAAACAAGCCGGGTTGATGAGCTCTTAGACTGGCCGTGAAAGTTGAATTCCTCTTCACCGAAAAGACTAAACGTAACACAACGCTTTCGACAATCAATCTTAGCGTTGTACTTATCTAAGAAATCCATTCCCAGGATAACATCAAAATCCTGAAGCTTAATTGCTATCAGGTCTACATATAACTCTCTACCACACATAACTATCGGAACATTTCGCATCCAGGAATTAGATAACAAAATCTCTCCCGATGGAAGAGAGGTTCTAAAAGGTTGCCCTATATTTTCTACATTTCTATCTAACTTCCGGGCATATTCCATCGATATAAACGAATGGGTGGCACCAGAATCAATTAGGGCAAATGCATCATAAGCGGCTATAGAGATCTGACCTGTTACCATATTAGAAGTTCCAGCCTCAACGTCTCCCTTTGTGTAAGCATAGATCCTAGCTTGTGGTTCGGGAGCTTCAAGTCTTCCTTGTACAATCGAAGGACCTTCGATCTTTGCTTGCACCACGTGTAGCTGTTGGTTTGTATTCCTATTCTGGTACTGAGGGTTCTGGTTCTGACTATTGGTGGTACAATTCCTCGTATAATGGCCTTCTTTGCCACAAAGGTAGCAAGCGTTAGTTCCTATCCTACACACGCCTAGATGTTTCTTTCCGCATTGAGTACATACAGGATAGTTATTATTACCCTCATTCCCATGGTTGTTCCTCTTCTGAGGGTAATTTTTCTGTTGGCCCTGGCCCGCAGCATTCCCTCTTCTTTTATTCCTCCCAAACTGCTTAGAACTTTGGCTAGAATTACTAGTCTGGCCTTTTAAGTTTGGCTCCTCTTTTTGCCTAGACTGTATCTGTTTCTCTACAGCTTTTTCTTCTTTCTTAGCTTTGAATATTTGAACCCTTGCTTCCTTATCCTGATTAATCCAGTATTCTGCTCTCATAGCTCGACCTATACAATCAGCTACAAGAGTTGGAGGGCTACTTCCAGCACTAACTTGTTTGGCGATGTCTGTCCTAAACATTTTCATCATTCTCCTTACTTTCTCCCTTTCGTTCGGCACCAGTTCTGGACATAAACGGGCAAGCTATTCAAACTTTTTGACTGCTTCCATCACTGACATAGATCCCTGCTTAAAACTAGTAAACTCATCTTGTTGTGTCGCAAGAATCTCCTGATTGTAGTACATTATTCTGAATTCGTCTACAAAATCTTGCCATCTCATGAACGCTACATTTCTGCGCATCTGAACCGTCATCCACCAGTGACGCGCATCTTTCTTTAGTGCAAAAGAGGCACAAAGAACTTTCTCCTGTTCTGTAAGTCCCATAAAATCCAAAATTACTTGGATATCGATCAACCAATTATCCGCTACTATTGGATCTGTGGTTCCTTCAAAATCAGGTGCTTTCATCCACCTAAATCGTTCATATAACAGATCCTCCCTAATCAAAGGTGGATTCCTTTGCAGTCCTTCGGGTGCTAACGGAACTTCTTGATGAACCTCTGGTACCTGATGCACTACTGGGGGTACCGGGTTATTTTGCGGTGGAACTTCGTTCGCTCGAGGTACTTGATTCAGTTGAGCTACTTGTTCCCGAAGTTGGTTCGTCTCCTGCTGTTGTTCCCGCAATTGCTGTTGCAAGGTAGCTACTATATTTGCAAGATCAGGCTCTTGCGGAATTGGGTTCGCTCGGGTACGCGGACGTGACATCCTCTATTTCTTATCTAATTACGATAAAGATATTGTTATACTTCGAATATCTTTTCGTTCATTCATATCTCATCATAAAAATAATACTTATGAACAATACTTACTCATCATATCATAATACGATATCTGATCATATCATAGATCGTATTATCACATCATATCATCATATCATATCGTAACATCATATCATATCATAAAACATAACATTAGAGATCTATCATGATCTCATCATTCCATATTATATCATATGTTGTTCATAATCTTAACATCATAATATATTAATACTTTTTACTAACTTTATAATTTACATATCTTATATTCATCATAATCCATAATTCGTACATTCTTACATACATACATATTATTTTACTCCTAAACTATCTACTCTGATGTTACGTCGGAGAATACATCCCAGTCTTCATCATCAAATAAGATTTCCTCCGGATCGTCCTCCATATTTACTTCTCCTTCTTCTCCATTTTCTAGGATGATTTCATGAGGATCCTCTTGATGTACAGGCTCGACAGGAATATCTTCAAGATTCATGGCATCAGCATCCTCATGTGGAGGAATCTCCTGAAGTGGTATCGCCGGATAGCGTCTTCTGGCAATACTGGACCCCATTGGAAGGGTGGCTCTTCCACATCATTATTATTGACTGGCACTTGGATGTTGTTTTCTACTAGAGCATCCGCTTGAACTATATGAGCTATTAATTCAGCTTCCATGATATCATTAATCATGTGTTCCATGGTCATTCCTATTGCCGGTGCTTGGACATGTTCCCTGACATCAGGTGGTAGTCCTTCCCGGAGTAGTTGCAGTGCTCGAAACTCTGGGTCGCCATAATCTAGAATGTGAGGCAACATAGCCTCCTGAAATCTTCGGCAGTAATGGCCCATCGATTCTCCTGGATAAGCATGCCAATCGTAAACATAGTTAAGATATCGGACAAGGTTCATGTCACGATAAATATCTGGGTCTCAATAGTGCATGTCGGCGTTTTCCTCTTGTGGAGGTCCAAAACGAGCAGTGATGATGTTGCGGAAGTTTTCCCATGATCCTCCCTGAGCTTCTTGTTCTCCTATTGTTCTCTACCATAACCTAGTATCTACTGCTAGACAACGACTTGCCAATGATACTTGTAGATGGGGCGGAATATGACATATTCGAAAGATAGACTCCATATCATGAAGCCATGCTGCTAGTGTCACGGTTCGTCTAGTCCCATCGAATATTAGCGGAGACATCATGAAAAACACATAAGCGGCACCTCTATCTTCATCCATTGTCCTCAAATCTAGATTATACAAATTCCTATAAATACATAATATAAATACGAAATATTTTTAACTTACAATGGCTGTGGCGCAGGCACGCAAACTGTGAAACCGAAAGGTAGGACCTTCTGCTCTGATACCAACTCTGTAACGACCCGCCTAACGTAGGCCGTTACCATACATACTTACTTATAATATATGAAAATTTGGGCAAATTTTTTTTTTATACAACTGATAAATATAACTTGACTTGGAAATTTCTTAATAATTACTTACATACATACATGTACTTATACATAACTACTTATGGTTGTACTGAAATCTTGTACTCAAATACAACATATTTAGCGTAGCATAATTTAACAAAAAGAAACATAGCGATTCCCGTCCCACAGTTTCACAGCTTTGCATTGCCATGCTCCACCGCCTTGTATCATGAAGTACTGCAGGGTTGCTTACCTACAGCATAAACTTAAAACATGAGCTTACGCTCAGCAAGCACAACTATTTATCCGCAAACATATCATGATATCATAATGCATGAACTATTTATGCTTTATTCCTGTTTTCATAAGTTAGCATAGTTTTTGGGCCCTTACATAACATAACATAAATGTACGTACCGTGGCGCGCTGCCATGGAGTGGTTGGGGCGGCCAGCCCTGTCCAACTCAAACCATGAACCAAACCTGACCTAACGCGGGCCGATATGACATATAGCATTCTGCTTATATTGATGCTTAAAATCTTGTTCTTATCTTATTTCATACTTGAAATGTTATTTCATATTCATAACCAGTTTCTTAACTGAAACTGGGATTTCATATCTTACCAAATAGCTTATCTTTAGTGAGCATACTTCGTGATGCCATAATATCCGATTATTCATCATATGAACATACATACTATAAACATACAACATATATCTCTTAACATGAACTTGAAAGCATACATGCCATACATTCATTATTCCTTGAATACATACATGCCATTCATACTCTAGATATTCATCATATCTTAAAAACGTACATACATACATATCATAAATACTTCTTATTCACATAACATCATGAACTTGATACCATACAGGCCATAATGTTTTATCATACTTATATCATCATAAACTTGAAAACATACAACAAACAGTTTTCGTTTATGCTGTAGGCGGAGTCGTACTTACCGTTACTGCACCTTGAATCAAAATTCTTCACTCAAACAGGTCACTTTCTTGTTTCCAAGAAATCATAGGATGAGTATCATCCTATAATAACATAATGATTCTAATTGCTAACTACAAATCCTAAATTTCAACTCCTTTTTGAAATTTAGTAAGAACTCTAATATTTTGAAAACCGGGTTCAAAACCAATTCATAAAATTTGGTTCTTTTCCCACAAATCTGTTTCGAATTTGGAAAAGTTTTCTTCATGAAAGTTGTAGATCTTGAAGTCTCCTACAACTTTTGTTTCAACCTCAAACTTCAAATCTGTCTTTAACATGTTTTTTCCTTTGCAAATTTTTCAACCATACTTACTACTCATAATTTGGTCTCGGGTTTTAGAAGAAACGAAGGTCATAAAGGCCTTATTTTCAAAAACTGTCCACGCTGGCCCTTAGAATTTTTTCTTTTCTACAACTTTGTAGTTTTAACTTTTTTAAGATTCGGCCTCTAAAGGCCTCAAAATCTTATTTTCAGAAAAACTGTTCGGTTAGAAATTCTAATCAAGCATACTAAAACCATAGTGCACATATCTTATAAAATTTAACTCATGATTATCCATACTAATCATTCTCTTAAATTCTAAATGAAGAACTAGAGGATAACAATATTTACCTCAAGTTCCACTGATGGAATTCTTTAACTAGGGTTTTCAAATTTCCCTCACACTTCCTACACTAAACCGAAAACTCTTCCTCTAGTTTTCTTTTCTTTCTTTTCTCTCCTCTCTTTGCTCGGCTTCTATGGGAGAATTTAGAGAGTTTGTACTGCTTAAGTGTGTGTTGGCTAACCAAATAAAATAGGAGAACCTTCACCTATTTATAGATGAAGCATAGATTTCTAAAATTGCTTACTAACCCCTAAAGGTTCAACAACTTGCTCCTTAGTCCATAGAAGAAATCAATTTGATTTTGTCTTCTTGAGAGGTGGCCGGCCATTCTTGTTCTTCTTATGCCAAATAACCCAAGCTAGGGTGCTTAATCATGTGGACTAGGAACCATGAGGTGTCCCTTTCTTGGTGTGGCCGGCCTTAGGTGGAGTTTGTGTATGCTTTTGCTTACCAACAAGCAAGGCTAGTAAGCTTACTAAGCTAGCCTAGGGTGCATGAAGTGTCAAGAGCTAAAAGAGTTCAAGAAATCCATCTTTTGTAATTTTATACATTGATCCTTGAAGCCAAAAATATTTTTCCTTAATCCCTATGTGTTGGCCGGCCATTCTTGCTCCAAATTGCCAAGCAAGCTTAGCTAGAGTGCTTGCTCATCAAGGCTACAAGCTTTAGGTGGCATTACCTTGTGTTGGCCGGCCCTAGGGGTGAGATGTGCAAGCCTTGGCTTGCCAAGGAGGCTAGGCTAGGAAGTCTAGATGGTTGATTCATCTAAGCTAGGCCAAGGGATGTGTCTCTCCCTTATGTGACCGGTCATGGTGGTGGCTTTGGCAATACATAAACTTGCCATGTGAGCAATGCTAGGGATGTTACTCACTAAGGCTATACCATGATGTGTTGCTTCCTTGTGGTGGCCGGCCTTTAGTGCCTTGGTGTGCAAGCCTTGGCTTGCCAAAGGTGCAAGGCTAAATGGTTGGCTTATCCATGCTAGAAGCATGAGGTGTCTCATCCTTATGTGGCCGGCCATTAAGTGCCAAATGGAACTACATTACTAATTGAATCATAACACAAAATTAACCAAGCAAATCAAAGTGTTTAATCACTAAACTTAGGGCATGGTTTGTAAACTTTTAATGACACTTAAAATTTTCTAATTTGCAAAATACTTCTCAAAAACAAGATCCCTTGCTCAAAAAGCAATGATGTGGCCGGTTCCTATGGTGACACGTGGAACAATGTGATTGGTTCTAGCTAGAGTTATCAAATACAATCTTAACTTGTCTTCCTTGATTTCCAACCAAACTAACTAAACTAGAAATGGATCATTGACTTAATTGAACTAAGAAACTTTACTTAAAAAGTCCCTGATTCATAATTTTACATAATTGCTGATAAGTTTACAATTTTCTCCAAAATTGCACATTGGCCCCAAAAGGCAAAATTTTTGCACTTTGGTCCCTATGAATTGGCCGGTTATGGTTAAGCCTTCAAACATCAAATTCTTACTAAATCCTTCCTTAGAAGACTTTTTAGTTCTAAAATCATGAACTTTTCTTAATTTGTAAATTGACCCCTAAACATAAAATATTTGCATTTTGGTCCCTGTGAGGTGACCAATCATAGCAATGACACTTGTCATCAGAGGTGTCATCCTTAAAGGACTTGTTTGACTTATCTCCTAAATGCAGTCCATTTTCATAATAACATAAATATTCATATACTGTTTTTCAACTGATAACAGTATAATTAAACTGGACCATTGTCCTAAACTTTTCTGAACTGCGTAAAAGATTTTCTTAAATTTATAAATTACTAACATAGAATCATAAAGCATAAATTTACCCTTTTTGACAAAAGGTCTTAAACTTGCGTAACTAACTTATTGAATCTTTTAGCAAAAGATTCAACAACTTTTCATAGAAAACATATCATACATATAGCATAAACAAACTTTGATTCTTAACGAAAGAAATCATAAGTTTACAAACAAGTTGGTTATTACATTTACATACCGTATTACGAAAGCTCTTTAACGTAGCGCTTCTTCCATGATTTATTCATCGCTTGCTTAATCCCCATATGTTATCCATGATTGAATTAAGGACTTTTTCCGTTTTACCTTTTCAATCATTTTAACTTAAAGTTCCATTATTCTCTATTGAAAGAATCACCAATTGTAAAACCATACAATTGGTAAACCACCAGAGAACACAAAGTAAACCGATGGCCAAGATCTTGTTATACTATCTTTCAATCCCCGAATAATGCCTTTAAGTAGATAACATTTACTATCGTTAAGATAGTTATGGATTCCGTATCTATAAATCTTGATTTCTCCATCCATAAGTCATGCACCCAAAACACAAGTATATTGACCTTGAATTAACAGTGTCTCACCTATAGTGCATTAAAGTACATAAGTCATGGATACGAACTCAAGTAATCATTTCAGGATTAAGATTAATGCAGGATGATAATCAAAGTGTTATTGATTCTTAAAAATGGAATTATTAAACCGAATCAATTAACACTTTAGGTCCAGTCCAATGTCATACCTCAATACTGGTATACATCAAAGTTTCTACTCGGAACTTATCCAATGGTTAAGACAAACCATCCCTCCAAGGAAGTAGACAACCTTTACAATCTTATCATGATTAAGATCCCCAAATCTTATTCCATCGATTGCAGACTATTTATTTAGACTGTTATCAAATTACCGTGTCTTCTATGTATACCCCGTATACATATGGTAATCCGATATATTACCAACAGCCAAGGAGTATTTTATGTTTGCTCAAAATAACCATACAATCAACAAATGAAAGTAAATAGGACACAACTTATTAAACATGAATAACCTTGTCACGACCCGTCTAGCACAGATCGTTACCATACATACGTACGTACATACATGCTTGACTTGTTTCATATACTTACTTACTTAATAAGTAACAATAGCGGAACATTTTTTTTATACTATATATGAGTATATATACGAATATTGTCTCGGAGTGTTTGAACATAAAATAATAAACATAACTAAACAAAACGCGTAGCGGCTCGACATTCCCACGTTTCACAGTTAACCTCGCCACGCTCACCATCTTGTATCAAAAATCGCCAGTAGGTTGCTTACCTACAGCATAGACGTAAGTTGTGAGCTTTCGCTCAGCAAGTACAACTATTTTATCCGCATAATAAACATACACAAACATACATAATCATTTCATAGCATAATATAACATAATCTAGCATATTCTAATAATGCATGATCCAGTTATGCTTCATTATGCTTTCTTATCATGCTCATAATCCCTTTTATTGCTTATCTTGCTTATGGGCCCCTTGTCATGAGTGTTCGTACCGGGCGCGCAACTATGAGTGGTTGGGACGGCCAAACCAAGTCCAACTCAAACCATAGTCCAACCCGACCTGACGCGGGTCGGCACGACACAGGCAAGCTTGTTTGCTATCATGTTCATATCGTACTTGATATTGTCTTTATTATTCGTGAACATGCTTCATGATGTTACAAAATTATAAATCATATTCATGTTACAGTAACATACTATCATGCATCACATCATAATATTCATTCATCATAGCATACACTTAACATACTCAGGTAAGTAATACATAGGCCTATGCTGTAGGCGGAGTTGTACTTACCTTGTCTGCTATGTCCAATTACAAATGTTGATCCAATTCAGGATGCCACAGCAGGTTATTTCCTGCTATACATAAAGGACATAGGTAAGTATACTGTTGGTATTAAACCAACATTCGTGCGTAATCTAAGCTATATGCCCCCTTCCCATAGTTATATTTTATTGGGTTACAATAGGTAACCCTAGGGTTTACCTTAGTCAAAACTTTGACTTTAGTTTCAAAACTCATGTTTATTTTCTTTTTAGAAAACTTAGATTTCAAAACTTAAAAATCCCTTTAAAAAGTCATAATTCTTAAGTTATATTCATAAAATACTTAAGGGTTGGAAACTGCCTTTGGAACAGCTTCCTTTGATTAAATTATCAGTGTACGTGCAGAAATATCATTTTCCTGCACTGTTTTATAAAATCCTGTGCAGGAATTTCCTGTTTTTTGCACAGTTTTTGAAATCTGTTTTTATTTAAAAATATAAATCGAATTTGAAAAATTTTTCTTCATCAAAGTTTTAGATCTCGAAAAATCCTAAAACTTTTGTGTTTTACACAAAACCTGATTCGGGCTCTAACCCCTTTGTTTTCTTTGTTGAATTCACCTGGCCGTGCATCAAGTCTGGGCACGGTCAGGCTCGGGTTTTTGTAAAAACTGAGGCTGTTGGAGCCTTATTTTGGAAAACTTCCCGCATTTTCCTCTAGGAAAAACCCTTCCCTACAACTTTCATGTTTTGAGTTTTTCCAAATTTGGCCTCTAAAGGCCTCAGAATTCGGTTTTCCCGAAACTGGGCAGATTCTACCCGAGAATGGCAGTTTCGGTTTGAATTTCGTTTTTCAGCCTAATATGCGCATACTACCTCAACCGATCACGTCGGGAGCCTAAAAACATTCATATAACGCTTTTCTAACGTAAACTTTTTCTTAAAACATTACCTATCCAACCCATGCAAACCATTTTTTAAAAAAATCACCCATTAGGATTTGCATGGTTTAGGTTGCACAATTTGGTTCAAAAAATCATTTTACCTTTATTCTAGCAACCTAACATACATTTGATCATCATTCTTGGCATATAAAGGGAACATATAACATATTCATCATCAAGCATATAAATCATAAACTTATCATGCAATTCTAGATATTTATCATGCTAAATAAACACAATAATAACCAAACCACCCTTAAATCTAAATCAAGCACATAATTGATTCTAACCTAGGCAAATAAATAAGTTGAGCTTATGCTCTTACAAACCCATAGGAAATACACTTAAATTTCTCAATTGCAATATAAATTGAGAAGCTTAAGGTATAAGGGTTTTACCTTGATTTGGCTCAAAGATTGACTAGACTAGGCTTGAATTCCTCCTTTTCCTTTGGCTCCCCTAGAACCGGTCTTAGCCAAGAAATGGTTCTCCAAAATTTTTCAACTCCTTTGCTCCAAGCTCCGGCCACTACAACTTCCAAAAATCCAACCAAAACTCAAATTTTCTCTTCCCCCTTTCTTCCACACTAGAACCGGCCTTACCCACCAAATGGGTTTCAAAATTTTTTTCAATCTTTTTGCTTGCTTTACACAAGAAATCCGGTTACCCTAAACTCAAATCACTCTTGGTTTTGCTTGATTTTCTTCCTTGGATTGCTTCCTAAAGTTCGGATTTTTGAGAGGAAAAATGGGCATAGTTTGGCTAAGTTTTTGAATTTTTGTGAATAGGAATCACCTATTTATAGGCAATGGGAACTTTTTGAAATTGCAAAATAGTCCTTGAAGAAGCAAAATTTTACACAAAAAGCATGCTAGGTGGCCGGCCAAATGGGAGGTTCTAGAGCCAAATTCTTTCCAAAATTTTCATTAATTCCTTAATGATGTCATAATTCAAAAGGTTGATGAGGTAATCCATCATTAGAGCTTGTTTGGTTCTTTTGTTAAAATGCAGTCCAATTTCATGTTAACACAGATATTTTCAATACTGCTTTCTACTAAAAGCAGTATTTTTACACTGAACTGTAGTCCAAAATTCATCTGTGTAAAAATGGACTGTATAAAAATTTTTCGATAACTTCAGGCCCCTTGGCCCATGATACCCTATTTTGTGTGCTTGATTACTCTATGGTGGTTTTAGATCTAACTCATGCTATCTTGCCCGTAAAAACGGTTTCCGCAGTATATTTCCCATACTGCTTGTCAAATAACTATGTCATCTTATGTTTGACTTTTGAAGTCAACTGTTGACTTTTTAGGTCAACTTTGACTTTTTAGGTCAAACTTTGACCAACATGAAATCATGAAATTTTTTAACCCTTTTTACTCAAAATGTTACATACTTGACTAAGCAATTATTTTTGAGTCTCGTAAAATCATGAGAACTCATAATTTTCATGAAAAACCCTAATCAGGCTTTGTCATAAATACCTTCATGGTACAGCGTAATTGTTTTTACAAGAAATCGAAATGTCGTAAAAATTTAGTTATTACAAACCTGCTCTTATTAATATCAAAATGTCATATTTACAGAAAATCCCTAACATTAATTTTCTATCCTTAGGGTACATTTAGATCCCAACACACACTACCTCAACCGTCCACAGCGGGAGCCTAATATCAGTCATGCAGCGGTTTCTAACGTTCCATACCAGCATTACATAAACATACATCAACAATCATCACATCAATGCTTAAACTAATCTCGTACACCATTCAAGCATACCATACTCTATCTTAAACATAAGGGGACATATATCAAACATCTACTAGGCATGCATGCAATTCATACTATCACACAAGCTTATGATTGAAAGCATGCACTAAATCATAAATTGAGACCTTGAGACCCTAATTAAGCACATAATAAGCACTATACCCATTGCATGAAAATAAAAGAATGAGCTTATGCTCTTACATAATCAACTTGAAAATACACATAAATTCCAAATTGATACTCAATTAAAAAGTTTAGGGCTATGGGAGAGTTACCTTGATCAAAGCAAGGCTAGGCTAGGGTTTGGGTCCCCAAAATGCTCTCCCCCCTTGGTCCTCCAACAACCGGCCTTCCATCCTCCAATGGGTACCAAAATTTTCAAAACTTTTGCTTGGGTTTCTTGGTGAAAACCGACCACTCCTACACCAATTCCCTTGCTCTACTTTTTTTTTTTCTCTCTTGGATTAAGTTCGGTTTTGGAGAGGAAAAGTGTAAGAGAAAATTTTGCAAGAGTTTGGCTAGATTCCTCTATTTTTCCACTAAAAATCTGCCCCCCCTCACCTCTATTTATAGGCTTTATGAACTTTTCAAAATTGTCAAAAAGTCCTTGAACTAGGATTTAATTATTTTTCTAAAATTGCATTTTGGTCCTTGAAGCAAAAATATTTGCTAATTAGTCCCTACATGTGGTGGCCGGCCGTTGCTCCCTTGGTGCACAAGTTTTGCTTACCTCACCTTGATGACATCATCTTGATGACATCATGCTTACATTATCATTGCTAACTTTTCCAAAAATTGTACTTTTGCCCCTAAAGACAAAATATTTACAATTTAGTCCATGCGGGTGATCGGCTAAGGTAGAGCCACTTGACTTCTAATTCATGCATAATTATCCTCTTGATTCCAAGAATCCCTTAATATAATTATGCAATCCATTTCCTTACTAACTTTGATAATATCAATACTGTTTTGTCCTAAAACAGTATTATCATACTGAATTGTAGTCCAAAATCCATCTGCATAAAATTGGACTACGTATAAATTTTTCTTGGGACTTGAAACCATTTAGCCCATATTGCTCCAAATGTTGTGCTTTATTTTTCTAGGGTGGTCTCATAGCTTATTCTTGCTTATTCGTTCGTAAAGACGGTTTCTGCAGTATAATTTCCATACTGATTATCTTATTGCTGTATAGTCATACCTTTGACCGTTCTTCGTCAAACCTTTGACTTTTTGGTCAACTTTGACTTTCTTGGTCAAACTTTGACCAACATGAAATTTCGTCATGCTGTTTTCCTTAAAACGCCTTTTACTTGGCTAAGTAATCTTTTGTTAAGTCTCGTAGCTAGTTAATCGGGAACTCAAACCTATACTGTTATTCTACTCCGATCATGATTCAGATTTAGGTTTTCCTTGTTTCAAAGGAAATCTAAAGTCATCAAAAATTCAGGTATTACATTCTACCCTCCTTAAAAGATTTTCGTCCTCAAAAATTCGTATAATCCTAAGTGGCTTTTCTTCAATCCACTATCAATCCTTAACAAGTTACTATGGATTGAATAACTTGTTCACATTCCCATTTTAATATCTTAATGGGATCATGTCTTTTATATAGAACCATAATCTTCTTTCTATATCCTCATAATTCATACCTTCATATCCTCATACTTTCATGCTTTCATACTTTCATTCTTTCATGCATACTTTCATACTTTCTTACATACCATCATACTTTCCTTTCGTACTGCTTCACCATAACTATTTTCATAAAATTTCTTAGCAAGTATATCATATAACTTGCCATATTTAAAAAAAAACATATACAACTTTTCCATACTTGAAAAGCATATCGTATCGTATAGCTTTTTCATACTTGAAAAGCATATTGTATCTTATATTTAAGATACTTTTATTTAACTTTATTTGAGGGCTCAGTGAATATATCATATTGAAAATATTTTTCTTTCAATTTGCTGAAGCTGAGGATCCTCTGGTACAATGTTAATCTTGTAACGCCCCGACTTCCCACGCCGGGTCGTCACCTTACTTACATACTGAACTTAAACTTGCGGAAAATTTGGGGGAAATTTTTTTTTTTCTTTTTAAACTTTATTTTAAAACTTTCAACTTGAACTTCATCCTCAAACTCATACCTACTGATAGGTACTTACTTGAGTACCGAACTTTTAAACCCTCCTTGAAGGCCATCGAAATCAAATTATAGACCAAACCCGACTTAATGCGGATTGGTATCATAAGAGGCAACTTGCTTGCCATACATACATAAACTTTGTCATTCATACTTAAAACATCATGAAAATATGAAAACCCTTTTTCATTACAACATATTTTATAGAGTATATTTTTTTTATCAAAATCCGTGGCAGTGTCCATCCCACATTTCACAGTCCGCAGCACCAGCCTTCCACAGTATTGCATCAGAGATTGCTGGCAGGTTGCTTACCTACAGCATAGACGTAAGACGTGAGCTTTCGCTCAGCAAGTACAACTGTTACATCCGCGACGCAAAACACATATCATTATGCATGAACCAATTATGACCTCTTATGAATCAAATATGGATTCATAACTTAGCTTAGTTCTATTCCTTTACTTATCATGTGTGCTCGTACCGTGGTACATAGCCATGGAATGGTTGAAGGCGGCAGTCCGTTTTAACTCAAACCATGAAACACAAAGTTTAACATGGAGTAGTTTAGGTAGCCATCCAATCCAACTTAAACCATGAACCATACCATTTAAACCCGCCTTTGTGGCAAGTCGGTACGACACAACATCTTACTTGTCTTGTTCTTACCAGGTGGTTTAACATTAGTGAACATGCTTCATGATGTCATAATATTACAACATGTAACATAACATAACCTCATTCATAACATACCATGACATGCCATACATATCATACCATAATATCACATTACATAACATACCATAACATTACACGCCATAACATATCATCACATGCCATAACATACCATCACATTAAGCAAGTAACAACAAAGGGCCTATGCTGTAGGCGGAGTTGTACTTACTTGGTTAGCTGTGTCCTATTTCGTGCGACTCCAAGCTGAGGCACAACAACAGGCTATCTCCTGTTATGTCAAAGGACATAGCATAAGGCTTCATAATTATAATCTTAAGATGCTGGTGACCTAACCAACACCCATTCATAATCTTAGTTATATGTCCCCCCCTATACTCATGATAGCTTACTTGGTTACATAAGGTAACCTTGGGTATTAATCCCAATCATACATGAATAGGGTTAGATTATCATCCTAACCTTGGCCTATGCCTGGTTATCTATCCATAATCTTTTGGGTTTAGATCCAAACCCAATCTTAACACCTTGTTGGGTTACCTTGAGTAACCCTTGAGGTAACCAAACTTAGTTCAATTATCCTAAGTCAACCTTGGGCTTTGGACCCCGTCCAGTAACTTGGATATCTTTCTGGTTATTACCCATAATCATCTTGCTTACCCAATTTGGTTAAAAAATCCATTTTCCATTTCTTTGGAAACTTTGGTAAATTAACCTCAAAAAATCTTTTACTTAACTCATAAAATTCATATTTTTGAAATAGGTTTTTGTAAAATTATTTAGGGCTGGAAACTGCCTTTGGAACAGTTTCCCTAGTCAAAACAGTGGTTTTGGGGAAAGATACAATTTTTCCGAACTGTTTTTAGAAAATCCTGTGCAGGAATTTCATATTCCCTGCACAGTCTTTATAAAACCGTGTCAGTTTAAAGATCCATTCCGATTTTGAAAAAGTTGTCTTCACGAAAGTTGTAGCTCTCGAAATATCCTAAAACTTTCATGTTTTGAGAAAAATCCAGTTCTGCTTGTATTCTTGTCAGTTTTAATTTGAATCTGACTGGTCGTGTAAACTAGGTCTGGGCAGACTAGTCTCGGTTTTCTGTAAAAACAGAAGCCATTGGAGCCTCATTTTGAGAAACCGTTCGCGTTGTCCCGTAGGAAAAACTCTTCCGAACAACTTTCGTGTTTTACGTTTCACCCAGTTCGGCCTCTAAAGGCCTTAAATTTCCACTTTCCCGAAACTGGCCAGTTTGGAATCCGAATTGGCAGTTTCGGTTGTTAAGTCCGTTTTACGTCCTATTTCGCGGATTCTAACTCGACCGACCACTTCGGGAGCTTACACAGCAAACATGCAGCATTTCTAACGTCCCACATATTCAATCGTGCTAACCCAACGTGTCCATGCAGCCCTAAACCGAATCTCCTAAACCTAGGGTTGCATGGTCTAAACTTAGCACATACCAAACCATTCATGCCATACCATTTCAATTCATACCCTAACATGCATACACATTCTCAAACACATGATTAGGGGCATATAACCATAATCTAGCATGCAACCTAATATTCAATCATCATAAGCACATAAATGAACCAAACCACCCTTAAAACACCTAATCAAGCACAATAATTAAACTAAGGGCAAGAAATTAAAATTGTGAGCTTATGCTCTTACATAATCAACATGGAAATACACTTAAATTTCCAAATTAAAGCTCAATTAAAAAGCTTAGGGTTTTGAAAAATACCTTGAACCAATCAAGGGTTGTCTTGGGTTGGTTTTGGGCACCAAAATTCCCAAACTACACACGGCTTCTCACCACACCAAGATACCAAAAATTTTGGTTTGGCCTCAAGATTTGTCCTTCACTTAAGGCTCGGCCACACCACCCTTGTAATACCAAAAATTGTAGTTTTTCAACTACTTTCCCCTGCTCAAAACAGTGGCTGCCCTAGACCAAAAAAAATGGTCTCAAAACTTGTTTTTGATCTTGTTTTCGGTTGATTGAATCAAACCCGAATTGACCCTAACTTTTCCCCTTAAAATTTTCAGTTTCTCTCTTGGTTTCCCTGCACTCAATAATTCGGCAACAAGCCTAGAAAAGGGTTGGGAAAATTTCTCAAACTCTCCCCTTAGCTTCCCCTTGCAAACCGAACACTAACCTAGGCTTGGCTTAGGAAAATTTTGGTTTTTCTTGGCTCCCTCTCACTTTTTCTTTCTCAGTTTTGGTGGGCAGAAAATTTGCAAGAGGTTGGCTAGATGTTGTGAATAAAATGAATAAAGGTCACTCCTATTTATAGGCTAAAGGGGAACTTTTAAAAATTGTAATTTGACCCCTAAATTTTTGAAAAATTGCCAAAAAGGCATGCAAGAGGTGGCCGGCCATGCACCTTGGAGAACAAGGAAGAAGTTTCTAGAACAAGACACTTGTCTTTAAAGGATTGGTTCATGGAATTATGTTGTCATAAATCCAAATAAGATGATGTCATAAATCAAAAGGTAGGTGATGTCATCCTAAGGCCTCGTTTGGCTACTTTTTTGAAAAAGCAGTCCAATTTTAAGCTAACACAGATAAATCCAATACTGTGTTCACTAATACACAGTACAATTTAGTACTGTTTTGCTTGACTGCAGTCCAAAATTTATCTGCATAAAAATGGACTGTAAAAATTTTCCTTCTTATTTCTGAAAGTCATTAGGACTTTGATATCCAACTTAGTGTGCTTGATTTTTCTATGGTGGTCTCTTAGCTTATTCCAGCTATCTTGTCCAAAAAGATAATTTTCGCAGTATATTTCCCATACTGCTTATCCTATTACTGTTCAGTCATACATTTGACTTTTTGGTCAACTTTGACTTTCTTGGTCAAACTTTGACCAACATGGAATCATGAAATTTTATCACGCCATTTTCCTTAAAATGCCTTATACTAGGCTCAGTAATCCATCATTGAGTCTCGTAGCTAATTAACCGAGAACTCAAACTTATACCGTTATTCTATTCCAAATATGATCTAGACTTAAGTTTTCCTTATTCAAAAGAAATCTAGAGTCATAAAAATTCGGGTTATTACAAATCTTGTGCTATTAGAACCCTTTACTTTTCATAGTGGCCCCTTTCTTGGAACTCTGTTCCTCAAGGTTTTCTGGCTTTTTTCATAACATGATGGCCCCTTTCTTGGAACTCTGTTCCTCATGGTTCTCTGGCCTTTTACATAACATAACATGAGTTGGTTCTAATAAGCATAAGATTAAGCATTATACTTAAAAATAATTTCTTGGAATCTTTTTCCAAGTGAATCATGGAAAACAATACTAAATAGTAGGCTTAAAAACATATTACTGTTCGAGTGATGCTGTAATAACCCGAATTTTTATGACTCTAGATTTCCTTTAAATGAGGAAAACTTAAGTCTAGATCATGTTTGGAATAGAATATCGGTATAAGTTTGAGTTCTCGGTTTATTAGCTACGAGACTCAACGATGGATTACTGAGCCTAGTATAAGGCATTTTAAGGAAAATGGCGTGATGAAATTTCATGATTCCATGTTGGTCAAAGTTTGACCAAGAAAGTCAAAGTTGACCAAAAACAGTCAGGGTATGACTGTACAGTAATAGGATAAGCGGTATGAGAAATATACTGCAAAAATTATCTTTTTGGACAAGATAGCTAGAATACGCTAAGAGACCACCCTAGAAAAATCAAGCACACTAAGTTGGATATCAAAGTCCTAATGACTTTCAGAAATAATAAGAAAAATTTTTACAGTCCATTTTTACTTAGATAAATTTTGGACTGCAGTCAAGCAAAACAGTACTGAATTGTACTATGTATTAGTGAACACAGTATTAGAAATATCTGTGTTGGATTTAAATTGGACTGCTTTTTCAAAAAAGTAGCCAAACGAGGCCTTAGGATGACATCACCTACCTTTTGATTTATGACATCATCCCATTTTTGATTTATGACATCATAATTCCATGAACCAAGCCTTGAATGACAAGTGTCTTGTTCTAGAAGAAAAATTTTTCTTGTTCTCCAAGCATATGGCCGGCCACCTAGCATGCCTTTTTGGCAAATTTTCAAAAATTTAGGGGTCAAAATGCAATTCTTAAAAGTTTCCCTTTTGCCTATAAATAGGAGTGACCTTTATTCATTTTATTCAAAAATTTGGGGAGGTTCTTGCCAATTTTCTTCTTGAAAATCAGCAGCCAAGGAAGAGAGAAAGAGGTGAGAAAAATCAAAATTTTCCTAAGCCAAGCCTAGGTTAGTGTTCGGTTTGCAAGGGGAAGCTAAGGGGAGAGTTTCAGAAATTTTTCCAGCCCTTTTCTAGGCTTGCTGCCGAATTATTAAGGGCAGGGGAACCAAGAGAGAAACCGAAAATTTTAAGGGGAAAAGTTAGGGTCAATTCGGGTTTGATTCAATAACCGAAAACAAGATCAAAAACAAGTTTTGAGACCATTTTTGGTCTAGGGCAGCCACTGTTTTGAGCAAGGGAAAGTAGTTGAAAAACTGCAATTTTTGGTGTTACAAGGGTGGTGTGGCCAAGCCTTAGGTGAAGGACAAATCTTGAGGCCAAACCAAAATTTTTGGGTTCCTAACTAGGTGGAAGCCGTAGGCAAGGGAGGAAGGGGAGTTGCAATTTTCAAACCCTAACTTTGATCTAAGGAGATAGCCTGTTGTTATGCCTCAGCTTGGAGTCGCATGAATAGGACACAGCTAACCAAGTAAGTACAACTCCGCCTACAGCATAGGCCCTTTGTTGTTACTTGCCTAATGTGATGATATGTTATGGCGTGTAATGTTATGGTATGTTATGTCATGTGATATTATGGTATGATATGTTATGGTATGTATGGCATGTCATGGTATGTTATGAATGAGGTTATGTTATGTTATATGTTGTAATATTGTGACATCATGAAGCATGTTCACTAATGTTAAATCACATGGTAATAACAAGACAAATAAGATGTTGTGTCGTACCGACTTGCCACAAAGGCGGGTTTAAATGGTATGGTTCATGGTTTGAGTTGGATTGGATGGCTACCTAAACTACTCCATGTTAAACTTTGTGTTTCATGGTTTGAGTTAAAACGGACTGCCGCCTTCAACCATTCCTTGGCTATGTACCACGGTACGAGCACACATGATAAGTAAAGGAATAGAACTAAGCTAAGTTATGAATCCATATTTGATCCATAAGAGGTCATAATTGGTTCATGCATAATGATATGTGTTTTGCGTCGCGGATGTAACAGTTGTACTTGCTGAGCGAAAGCTCACGTCTTACGTCGATGCTGTAGGTAAGCAACCTGCCAGCAATCTCTGATGCAATACTGTGGAAGGCTGGTGCTGCGGACTGTGAAATGTGGGATGGACACTGCCACGGATTTTAAAAAAAATATACTCTATAAAATATGTTGTAATGAAAAAGGGTTTTCACATTTTCATGATGTTTTAAGTATGAATGACAAAGTTTATGTATGTATGGCAAGCAAGTTGCCTCTTGTGGTACCAATCCGCATTAAGTCGGGTTTGGTCTACAATTTGATTTCGATGGCCTTCAAGGAGGGTTTGAAAGTTCGGTACTCGAGTAAGTACCTATCAGTAAGTATGAGTTTGAGGATGAAGTTCAAGTTGAAAGTGTTAAAATAAAGTTAAAAAAAAAAAAAAATTTCTCCCAAATTTTCCTCAAGTTTAAGTTCAGTATGTAAGAAAGGTGACGACCCGGCGTGGGAAGTCGGGGCGTTACAGTTTGGTATCAGAGCAGAGTTCCTGCCATCCAATTTCACAGTTCTGCTGCCAGCGCCACAGTTTTGTAAGTTTCTTTTCTTACTTTGCTTTATAAGATTATTATAATGGCATGTACCTGGTGTTAAATTTGGGTCGGACTAAAGAGAACCACGAGGCTCCATTGGCATTCCGAGGAATGGAGGAGAAGCTTCGCATCTTCAATAAGACTCAAGGAGTGGATGCACGATATGGAGAGCCTCTTCAGATTATGTCATGCAGGGACATATCTTCAGGATATGCTTGCCAGTCGAGCCGACGTCTAGTCAAGGAAGCTCGTGCAAGGAGCCTTGGCCAAGAGGATCTTGAGAGGAGATTCCTAAATGGATTTCTTGATGACAGCAAGGATCGCCCATGTATTACCGCGATATCAAGATGTACTAGGATATGTACATGAGACGATACGTCAGCTATATTGCAGCCTGACATGCTTATCCGAACGAGTTTATGGGCTTTTATTGCCAGTAAATCAGAGTCGCACAGTGGAAGCGTGATGGATAAACTAAGCTTACGATATGATGATCGCTAGAATAGCAATAAGAAATGAGTAGACTCTAAGATTAGATAGCCTATCGCCTCATTTTGGGTATAGTGATATTTCCATTTAAGGAATTGGATTGAGATTATGGAAGTTAAGTTTCCTGATTGTGAAACTTTTGCTCCATAAGAGAAATATTGGACATGGGGAAAATTTTGAGGATGCCTTAGTTTGGGGGTAACAAATAAGCAATATGCTACCAACAACAATTTATTAGGCTATGATTTTTTTATGATAAGAATGATGATTATGAGATTTGATGATATGAAGTTAACGAGGTTAAGGTCGATGGCACCAACCCTGAAGTCGACATATAATGGATGATTAAGGTCGACTGTAGACAACCATTTAAGTAATGGAAATTATGAGATGATGATTGGGAGTTTTAGATATTCCTTAGAACTATGATTATGCCTTTGAGCTTTAAAAGAAATGCTAAAGGCAAGAAGAACGTTTCTACTAGCTAACAAGCAGCTAGTTGATACAAGGATACCTTTCATTGCATCACTTGAGCAGTAATATGTTTCAATAATACTATTTATTATTGATTTTCATGATTGAATTGGAAAAGATTCCAAAAAGTATCTTAAATGTAAGAACATATTAAGATACATAAAAAGACAAGTAACAGTAAGGTGTTGTACCAACCTCCCGTGATCGTGGAGGCTACATGTTTCAGTTGTGATCTTGACCGTCCGTGATCGTGAAGGGTCAAGACTATAAGACCTTTCGTAAAATCGCAAAGGCTTATAAAATTCCCAGAACTGTTAGGGACCTTGCAAACCCTAGCTTTGTCTGGAGGCTGCGCGCATTTGGTACGTACACTATGGGCCCACATGTTAAGACAAGATAATAAAACACAAAATGCTTTTCAAATATGAAAAAGCTATGTGATATGATATGTTTTTAAAGTATGGAAAAGTTATATATATGCTTTTCAAACATGGCAAGTTATATAATATACTTGCTCAGTTTTTCATGTAAATAGTTCTTGTGATGCAATATGAAAGGAAAGTATGATGGTATGAAATGAAAGCATGAGAATATGAGGAATGAATTATGATGATGTAGAAAGAAGATTATGGTTCTATATAAAAGACATGATCCCATTAGGATATTAGAATGGGAACATGAACAAGTTATTCAATCCATAGTAACTTGTTATGGATTGATGGTGGATTTGAAGAAAAGCCACTCAGGATTATTCGAATTTTCGAGGACGAAAATCTTTTAAGGAGGGTAGGATGTAATAACCCGAATTTTTATGACTCTAGATTTCCTTTAAATGAGGAAAACTTAAGTCTAGATCATGTTTGGAATAGAATATCGGTATAAGTTTGAGTTCTCGGTTTATTAGCTACGAGACTCAACGATGGATTACTGAGCCTAGTATAAGGCATTTTAAGGAAAATGGCGTGATGAAATTTCATGATTCCATGTTGGTCAAAGTTTGACCAAGAAAGTCAAAGTTGACCAAAAACAGTCAGGGTATGACTGTACAGTAATAGGATAAGCGGTATGAGAAATATACTGCAAAAATTATCTTTTTGGACAAGATAGCTAGAATACGCTAAGAGACCACCCTAGAAAAATCAAGCACACTAAGTTGGATATCAAAGTCCTAATGACTTTCAGAAATAATAAGAAAAATTTTTACAGTCCATTTTTACTCAGATAAATTTTGGACTGCAGTAAAGCAAAACAGTACTGAATTGTACTATGTATTAGTGAACACAGTATTAGAAATATCTGTGTTGGATTTAAATTGGACTGCTTTTTCAAAAAAGTAGCCAAACGAGGCCTTAAGATGACATCACCTACCTTTTGATTTATGACATCATCCCATTTTTGATTTATGACATCATAATTCCATGAACCAAGCCTTGAATGACAAGTGTCTTGTTCTAGAAGAAAAATTTTTCTTGTTCTCCAAGCATATGGCCGGCCACCTAGCATGCCTTTTTGGCAAATTTTCAAAAATTTAGGGGTCAAAATGCAATTCTTAAAAGTTTCCCTTTTGCCTATAAATAGGAGTGACCTTTATTCATTTTATTCAAAAATTTGGGGAGGTTCTTGCCAATTTTCTTCTTGAAAATCAGCAGCCAAGGAAGAGAGAAAGAGGTGAGAAAAATCAAAATTTTCCTAAGCCAAGCCTAGGTTAGTGTTCGGTTTGCAAGGGGAAGCTAAGGGGAGAGTTTCAGAAATTTTTCCAGCCCTTTTCTAGGCTTGCTGCCGAATTATTAAGGGCAGGGGAACCAAGAGAGAAACCGAAAATTTTAAGGGGAAAAGTTAGGGTCAATTCGGGTTTGATTCAATCAACCGAAAACAAGATCAAAAACAAGTTTTGAGACCATTTTTGGTCTAGGGCAGCCACTGTTTTGAGCAAGGGAAAGTAGTTGAAAAACTGCAATTTTTGGTGTTACAAGGGTGGTGTGGCCAAGCCTTAGGTGAAGGACAAATCTTGAGGCCAAACCAAAATTTTTGGGTTCCTAACTAGGTGGAAGCCGTAGGCAAGGGAGGAAGGGGAGTTGCAATTTTCAAACCCTAACTTTGATCTAAGGAGATAGCCTGTTGTTATGCCTCAGCTTGGAGTCGCATGAAATAGGACACAGCTAACCAAGTAAGTACAACTCCGCCTACAGCATAGGCCCTTTGTTGTTACTTGCCTAATGTGATGATATGTTATGGCGTGTAATGTTATGGTATGTTATGTCATGTGATATTATGGTATGATATGTTATGGTATGTATGGCATGTCATGGTATGTTATGAATGAGGTTATGTTATGTTATATGTTGTAATATTGTGACATCATGAAGCATGTTCACTAATGTTAAATCACATGGTAATAACAAGACAAATAAGATGTTGTGTCGTACCGACTTGCCACAAAGGCGGGTTTAAATGGTATGGTTCATGGTTTGAGTTGGATTGGATGGCTACCTAAACTACTCCATGTTAAACTTTGTGTTTCATGGTTTGAGTTAAAACGGACTGCCGCCTTCAACCATTCCTTGGCTATGTACCACGGTACGAGCACACATGATAAGTAAAGGAATAGAACTAAGCTAAGTTATGAATCCATATTTGATCCATAAGAGGTCATAATTGGTTCATGCATAATGATATGTGTTTTGCGTCGCGGATGTAACAGTTGTACTTGCTGAGCGAAAGCTCACGTCTTACGTCTATGCTGTAGGTAAGCAACCTGCCAGCAATCTCTGATGCAATACTGTGGAAGGCTGGTGCTGCGGACTGTGAAATGTGGGATGGACACTGCCACGGATTTTAAAAAAAATATACTCTATAAAATATGTTGTAATGAAAAAGGGTTTTCACATTTTCATGATGTTTTAAGTATGAATGACAAAGTTTATGTATGTATGGCAAGCAAGTTGCCTCTTGTGGTACCAATCCGCATTAAGTCGGGTTTGGTCTACAATTTGATTTCGATGGCCTTCAAGGAGGGTTTGAAAGTTCGGTACTCGAGTAAGTACCTATCAGTAAGTATGAGTTTGAGGATGAAGTTCAAGTTGAAAGTGTTAAAATAAAGTTAAAAAAAAAAAAAAATTTCTCCCAAATTTTCCGCAAGTTTAAGTTCAGTATGTAAGAAAGGTGACGACCCGGCGTGGGAAGTCGGGGCGTTACAGATGCAATGAAAGGTATCCTTGTATTAACTAGCTACTTGTTAGCTAGTAGAAACTTCTCTTGTGCCTTTAGCATTTCCTTTATAGCAAAAAGGCATAATCATAGTTCTAAGGGATATCTAAAACTCCCAATCATCATTTCATGATTTTCATCACTTAAATGATTGTATATAGTCGACCTTAATCAACCATTATGTGTCGACTTCAAGGTTGGTGCTATTGACCTTAACCTCATTAACTTCATCATCAGACTCATAGTCATGTCATCATCATTATCATAGCCTAATAAATTGTTGTTGGTAGCAGTAGCATCCAACTTATATTGGCATATTGCCTATTTGCTACCCCCAAACTAAGGCATCATCAAAATTTTTCCCCGTTTCTAATATTACTCTTATGGGGCAAAAGTTTCACAATCAGGAAACTTAACTTCCATGGTATTGATCCATTCCTTAGAATGAAAAATTCCTTGTTACCATCATACCAAGGTAAAGCGATAGGCTATACGATCTCGAAGCCTATTCATTTCTTTATTGCTATTCTAGCAATCATAACTTAGCTACTACAGTTGCAAGATTAGGCTCTTGTTAAAAAAAAATTTGGTATGTTCATACGCATGGCGAACCGTCTTTTAACTCTAGTTCCTTATTTCCTCACATGTCGTATATCCATTCTTTCCTCCATATCTTATCATGTCCTATCTTGAAAACATCATAACTTATCATGATCTCTTCATATCACATTGTAAGCTTATCCATCCCTGTATTCAACATTTTCCTTATGTGGACAAGAGTTCCCAGCTATGATCATAACGGGATGGAGTAGTCCTTTGCAAGCACTAGGAGTATCATTCTCCAACATGATCATTGACGAGGGATACTTACTTCACACGTAAGATCTTAACTAATTCTAATCAAAGGAAAATAAATTAACTTACTTGGGCACTTGCAGAAACGATGTGAAGCGAAGTGAAGTAGGCTGGCAGGATACCGCTCTATTACCAACTTTGTAACGCCCCAAAATCCACGTAGGACCAACTACGTAAACGTGGGCCGTTACCATGCTTGCTTAACTTAAACCTTAGTCTTAAATAATTAACCTTACAGAAAATTTCAGAAATTTTTTTTTTTAAACTTTAAACTTTACTTTAAAATCATAACTTAAATAAACTTGTACTTATGGGTAAACTTCATCATGCCTACCCATTACTTGTTATGCTGATTATAAGGTCACCATAACCTTTTAAACCGGACCTTGGAATCATCACATACATAACATGGTACATATTTCTTAACATACATATACAACTTCATACTTAAAATATTTACGGAAAATCTTGCGTAGTTATACTGAAATGAAAAGACATTCTCAAGTCTTTAACTCCATACATACTATATAGCATAATTTACTTTTGAGATATATACATATTAACTCAAAAGAGGTTGCGAAAAATTTTGCGTAGTGGTATCCCATACCACCCTTCACTTGCTGCATCGTCTCCATGGCCCACCAAGTAAAGCTGCAGGCATCTTACTTTTACCTACAGTATGAAATATACAAATGAGCTTTCACCTAGCAAGTACAAACATAATCTCACAAAACCTCTTAAAAACAAGCCAATCATCATGTAATTTATGCACGATCCATTTATGATCGATTTGAATGTCTTGTGCTTCATTATGGACTTAATCTTGAACTTATTATCTTGTCTTAACATGTGGGCCCATAGTGTACGTACCAAAAGCGCGCAGCCTCCAGACAAAGTTAGGGTTTGCAAGGCCCTAACAGTTCTGGAAATCATAAACTTGACCCTCACGCATCAACGAGAGGTTAATAATCATAACTTGTCTTGAACATGTATCCTCCTCGATCACGGGAGGGTGGTACGACACCTTATTTGTATTTTCTTACTATGTGATTTAACATTAGTGAACATGCCTCATGATGTCACTATACCATAACTTAACATTTACATGGCATTCTTAAAAACGTGGCATTCTTGAAAACATGGCATGCTTGAAAACATGGCATTCTTGAAAACATAGCATACTTGAAAACATGGCATTCTTGAAAACATGGCATACATAACACACATGAAAACATATCATATATTGGAAAATAGTGTACTATTTTCCATACTGTAGGTGAGGTTTGTAGTTACTTGTTATGCTATACCCTGGGTTTCATTGTTCCAACTCAGGTCGCAACTGTATGTTACTTCCTGCTATTAAAAGAACATAGGATAAGGATCCTATAAAATGTTGGTGACCTATTCAACATTCATACACAATCTTAGTTATATGTCCCCCAATTATACACATGATAACTTATTGGGTTACATAGGGTAACCCTTGTGGTGGTCAAACTTAGTCAACCAAAGTCAACATTCTATGGGTCAAACTTGGGCTTTTGGGCCAAGCCTAGTAACTCGGGTATCCTTCCCTGTTACTATCCGTCAGTGTCTTGTTACTAAACTTTGGCTTTTAAAATCCAATTTGGAAAATTTGGCAAAAAAAAATCTTTTGTTTAACTTAAAAATTCGTGGTTTCCAAAGTGGGACTTTATAAAAATCATTAAGGGCTGAAAACTGCCATTGGAACAGTTTTCATAGTCAAAACATTGGTGTTGGTGTCAAAATACAGTTTTCCTGTATTGTTTTAGAAAATCCTGTGCAGGAATTTCCTGTTTCCTGTACAGTTTTTAGAAATCCATTTCTATATACAAATGTGTTTTGAATTAGAAAAAGTTGTCTTCACAAAAGTTTTAGCTTTCGAAAAACCCTACAACTTTCGTGTTTTGTAGAAAATCCAGTTCTGTCCTTAACTTAATCATTTTTGAGGTTGAATCCTGCTGGCCGTGCCCACTGGGCCTGGCCTGCCCAGGAATACTTAGTCTCGGATTTTTGTAAAAACGAAGGCCTTTGGAGCCTTATATTTAAAAACTGTCCACTCTGTCCCCTAGAACAATCCCTTCTCTACAACTTTGTAGTTTTAACTTTTTCTAAATTCGGCTTTTAAGGGCCTCAAAATCGACTTTCCAAAAAACTGGCCAGTTTTACCCGAAAACTGACAGTTTTGTTCTTAAGTTCGTTTTACGCCCTATTACGCGCACACTACCTCAACCGTCCACAGCGGGAGCCTAATATCAGTCATGCAGCGGTTTCTAATGTTCCATACCATCATCACATAAACATACATCAACAATCATCACATCAATGCTTAAACTAATCTCATAAACCATTCAAGCATACCATACTCTATCTTAAACATAAGGGGACATATATCAAACATCTACTAGGCATGCATGCAATTCATACTATCACACAAGCATATGATTGAAAGCATGCACTAAATCATAAATTGAGACCTTGAGACCCTAATTAAGCACATAATAAGGACTAAACCCATTGCATTAAAATAAAAGAATGAGCTTATGCTCTTACATAATCAACTTGAAAATACACATAAATTCCAAATTGATACTCAATTAAAAAGTTTAGGGCTATGGGAGAGTTACCTTGATCAAAGCAAGGCTAGGCTAGGGTTTGGGTCCCCAAAATTCTCTCCCCCCTTGGTCCTCCAACAACCGGCCTTCCATCCTCCAATGGGTACCAAAATTTTCAAAACTTTTGCTTGGGTTTCTTGGTGAAAACTGACCACTCCTACACCAATTCCCTTGCTCTACTTTTTTTTTTCTCCCTTGGCTTAAGTTCGGTTTTGGAGAGGAAAAGTGTGAGAGAAAATTTTACAAGAGTTTGGCTAGATTCCTCTATTTTTCCAATAAAAATCTGCCCCCCCTCACCTCTATTTATAGGCTTTTTGAACTTTTCAAAATTGTCAAAAAGTCCTTGAACTAGGATTTAATTATTTTTCTAAAATTACATTTTGGTCCTTGAAGCAAAAATATTTGCTAATTAGTCCCTACATGTGGTGGCTGGCCATTGCTCCCTTGGTGCACAAGTTTTGCTTACCTTATCATGATGACATCATGCTTACATCACCTTGATGACATCATCTTGATGACATCATGCTTACATCATCATTGCTAACTTTTCCAAAAATTATACTTTTGCCCCTAAAGACAAAATATTTGCAATTTAGTCCCTGCGAGTGATCGGCTAAGGTAGAGCCACTTGACTTCTAATTCATGCATAATTATCCTCTTGATTCCAAGAATCCCTTAATATAATTATGCAATCCATTTCCTTACTAACTTTGATAATATCAATACTGTTTTGTCCTAAAACAGTATTATCATACTGAATTGTAGTCCAAAATCCATCTGCATAAAATTGGACTACGTATAAATTTTTCTTGGGACTTGAAACCATTTAGCCCATATTGCTCCAAATGTTGTGCTTGATTTTTCTAGGGTGGTCTCATAGCTTATTCTTGCTTATTCGTTCGTAAAGATGGTTTCCGCAGTATAATTTCCATACTGATTATCTTATTGCTGTATAGTCATACCTTTGACCGTTCTTAGTCAATCCTTTGACTTTTTAGTCAACTTTGACTTTCTTGGTCAAACTTTGACCAACATGAAATTATGAAATTTTGTCATGCTGTTTTCCTTAAAACGCCTTTTACTTGGCTAAGTAATCTTTTGTTAAGTCTCGTAGCTAGTTCATCGGGAACTCAAACCTATACTGTTATTCTACTCCGATCATAATTCAGACTTAGGTTTTCCTTGTTTCAAAGGAAATCTAAAGTCATCAAAATTTCAGGTATTACAACCTAAGGACCGGCCGCCATGAGCATTGGACACCTCATGTTCTAGCTTGGATGAGCAAGCTCCTAGGTTTGCTCATTTGGCTAACTAAAGCACTCATCACTCACCACCTTAGGCCGGCCACCCCAAGGAGAAGGCACCTCACACTTATAGCTTTGATGAGTAAGTCTCCTAGCTTGGCTTACTTGGTGAACTAGGACAAGCAACATGTCCCAACACATGGCTAGCCATCATAACGAGAGGACACCTCTTGCTTCTAGCTTTGAGGAGTAAGCCTAGCCTAGCCCTTGAGCAAGCTTGGCTGGCCACCACATAGGGATCATGAGCAAATATTTTTGCTCCTAAGGACTATTAGGCAATTTTAGAAGTAAGTTGTTTTCACCTATAAATAGGTGAAGGTGGATTCAATTGAAAAGGTTTAGTGGATTTAAAGAAACAACTCACTCTTTAGTTCCTCCCTTTAAGAGCCGAACCTAAGAAGAGAAAAGAAAGTGAAAGAGAAATTTCGGTTTTGGTGTTGGATTAGTGCAAGGAAAATCTCAAACCCTAGTCTAGAGCTACATCCGTGGAACTTGAGGTAAATCTTAATTGTATGCTTGATATGTATGAGCATGAGTTCATTTTGTTAAGTTTTATGTATTAGGATTTTATTAGTAATGGTTAGCACTTGACTAAAAGATGTTAGATTCGAATTAAAGATTTAAGTAAGTTTATGATAATTTGAATGAGAGGATTGTTAAATATTTGTATGGTTGTTAAGTATTTAACAGATACTCAAGAATAAGAAATTAGGAATAAGTAAGAATATAAGAGTTGTATATTACAATTAAGGTTTTTGAAAAACCCTAAGAACCCTATTATGGTATGAGTTACCATTTGGGATTGCACAAAGTAAAAGATATAAGAACTGAAAGTATACTTATGAAATTATTATATGACACTATGCATGTCTGATGTAAACTCACGGTTTTAACCGTTCGAGGTAGCGTGCACGTAAGTTTACATAAAAACCAACCTTAATGAAAACTGCCAGTTCCAGGTTAAAACTGGGCAGTAATCTGAAAATCAAATTTTGAGGTTTTTAGAGGCCGAATCTGTAATAACCCGAAATTTTGATGACTTGTGATTTCCTTAGATACAAAGAGAATCTAAGTCTGAACCATGTATGTAGATATGGAGCTTATGATCAGAAATAGTTTGCTTAATCATGCATGAGGCCTTTTGAGAAAATGGCATAATAGGAATTTATGATTTTTATTTCGGTCAAAGTTTGACCATGTTGACCTTAGGTTTGACTAAGACGGTATTGCAGGATAATCAACAGTATAGGAATTATAATGTGAAAAACCGTCATTACGGATGAAGAAGTAAGAATAAGGTATGGGATTGCTCTAGAATAATCAGGAATAATATTTTGAGCAATGAGGACTTTGCAGTTTCGAGTCTTAAGAAAAATCCATACGTAGCCCAGTTAAGTGCAGATGAAGTTTGGACTGTAGTCCAGTATGACAGTACTATTTTTAGTGAAAAACAGTATTGATATTATCTGAGTTAATAAGGAAATGGACTGCATAATTATATTAATGGATTTTTGGAATCAAGTGGATAATTATGCATGAATTGGAAGCTAAGTGGTTCCACCCTAGCCGGTCACCTACAGGGACTAAAGTGCAAATATTTTGTCCTTAGGGACCAAAGTGTAATTTTTAGAAAAGTAAGTAATGATGATGTCATGATGATGTAAGCTTGATGATGTAAGTATGATGATGTCATGATGATGTAAGCATGATGATGTCATGATGATGTAAGCAAAACTTGGCCTCGAAGGCTTCCTTATGGCCGGCCACATAGGAAGGGTAGATGAGCAAATATTTTGTCCCAAGGACCAATGGGCAAATATTTTTCTCTTAAGGGCTATTATGTAATTTTTGGATTAAAAATATATCCAAAAATTATATTATTTTTCACCTATAAATTGGTGATGGAGGGGGGCTCATTTTGTTCACAAAAATGAGAAAATACCCCAAAACCATGCCAAAATCTCTCCACACTCTCTCCCTCCCCTAGAAACCGAAAAAAAAATTGAGAGAAAAAAAATGGTGAGGTTCGGATTTTGTAGAAGGAAGCAAGGAGGGAAAATTCTCCCAATCAAAGGGTAGATCCATTTTCTTGGATCTTGAGGTAATCCTCTTCACCCTCTAAGTTCCTTATTTTAGTTTGATTCAAGATTTATGCATAGTTCAAGATTTATGTGTATAGCTTAGATTTGTGCTTGATTAGAGGTTTGGTGGTTTTGATTTGTAGTTTAATGTATGTTTATGTGATGTATGCATGAATGCCTAGAATATATTTGTTATATGTCCCCATATGCTTAAGAATGAGGTTGAATGAATGATTATGGTATTAAATGCTTGTAAGATGAATTAGGGTTCAAGAAAACCCTAGAAAACCAAGTTTGGTGAAAATCACCAAACGGGTTTGAGTAAATGATTGAATGTTTGAAAATGAATGAATGATCATGAGAATGTTAGATTATACGCTGCATGCTTGATATAGGCTCACGGTTGCGACCGTTTGAGGTAGGGTGTGCGTAATTTTACGTAAGAATCAACCGAAACCAAAACTGCCAGTTCGGGTGAAAACTGAGCAGTGATCTGGAAACGGTATTTTGAGGCCTTTAGAGACCGAATTTGAGAAAATTTAAAACTAAAAAGTTGTAGAAAATGGAAAATCCTAGGGAACAGCACAAACAGTTTTCCAAAATAAGGCTCCAACGGCCTCGGTTTTTACAAAAATCCGAGACTGACCGTGCCCAGACTTCATGCACGGCTAGGTGAGTTCAATAGGGAAAACAAGTGTGTTAGACTCCGAACTGGGTCTTTAGTTGAACACGAAAGTTGTAGAGTTTTTCGAGATCTAAAACTTTCATGGAGAAAACTTTCTCGGATTCAATACAAATTTTTAAATATAATTTGATTCCAAAAACTATGCAGTGAATAGGAAATTCCTGCACAGGATTTTCTAAAACAGTGCAAGAAAAGGGTATTCTTGCACAAACACTGATAAGTTAATTATGGAAACTATTGCAACAGCAGTTCCAACACTTAATGACTTTTTCAAACCCCATTCTAAGAATCCCAAAATTTTATAAGTTGAACAAAGGGTTTTTGTGTAAAAAGAGATATAAAATGTTAAGTTTTTCCAAAGAAAAACAAAAGGGAATTTAGACCCAAATTGTCTTAAAATTGGGTAGACTAGATGATGACCAACAGTAATCGGGAAGGATACCCAGATTATTGGACTGGACCTAAAGCCCAAAGTTACCCTATGTAACCTAATAAGTTATAATCCACGTGTGATAGACCTTGAACACTAGGGTTACTTGTTGTAACCAAGTAAGTTATCATGTGTTTATATGGGGAACATATAACTAAGTTTATGTATGAATGTTGGATAGATCCCCCAACATTTTTAATCCTTACCTATGACCTTTATTATAGCAGGAGATAACCTGCTGTTGTGTCCGGACTTGGAGCGGCACATTAGCGAACATAGTAGACGAGGTAAGTACAAACCTCACCTACAGTATGGAAAATAGTAAGCTATTTTCAAATATATGACGTGTTCCATGTATGCCATGTTATGCCATGCTATGCTATGTTATACCATATCATGTTAAGCTATGTTAAGCCATGTTAAGACATGTTAAGCTATGTTAAGCTATGTTAAGTCATATTAAGTCATGATAAGACATGATGTATCAAATTATGCCATGATTCATGTTTATAATTAATAAGATCACAATTAAAGATTCTTAGCCTTGGAATATACCAGACTAAGACTAAACCAAGTCAATCAAGGTGTCGTACCAACCTCCCACTAGATGGAGGATACATGTTTTAAGTTTATGATTATCAACCTCTCGTTGATGCGTAAGGGTATAATGATAATCCACCTTCCGCTAGATCGTGAAGGGTTATGTTTATGATTTCCAGAATTGTTAAGGGCCTTACAAACCCTGACGTTCTGAGGATTGCGCGCTTTTGGTACGTACACAAGGAGCCCATATGTTAAGCAAGATAATAAGTTTATAATAAGCTCATAATGGAGCATAAGACATTTATAGTCAATCATAAATGGATCATGCATAAGTTATATGATGTTTGTTATGTTTTTGTGAGATTATGTTTGTACTTGCTGGGCGAAAGCTCATAAGTATATTTCATACTGTAGGTAAGATGCCTGCAGCTTTACTTGGTGGGCCATGGAGACGATGCAGCAAGTGAAGGGCGGTGTGGGATACCAATATGCAGATTTTCCGCAAACACTTTAAATTATGAACTAGTACATGTATGATGTATGATTAAAAATTATGTACCATGTTACGTATGTAAGGTTTCAAAAGTTTGGTTTAAAAGATTATGTGTGACCTTTTAATCGGCTTAACAAGTAATGGGTAGGCATGGTGAAGTTTACCCATATGGATAAGTATATTTTAAGTTACGAAGAAAAAAAAATTTATTCTGTAATTTTCTGAAAGTTCAAGTAATAGTAAACTAATAAGTATGTTAAGCAAGTATAGTAACGGCCCACGTTTACGTAGTCGGCCCTACGTAGATGGATCGGGGCGTTACAGAATCTTGAAAAAGTCAAAACTACAAAGTTATAGAGAAGTGAAAATCCTAGGGGTCAGCATGGACTATTTTTAAAAATAAGGCTTCTAAGACCTACGTTTTGATAAAAACCCGAGACCAATTTTATGGTTAGTAAATATGGTCGAAAAATTTTCAAAAGAAGAAACAAGCAGGTTAGAGACAGAATTGAAAACAAAAGTTGTCGGAACCTTCAAGATCTACAACTTTCATGAGAAAACTTTTTCGAATTTAGAACAAATTTGTAAGAAAAAGGCCAAAACTATAAATTGATTTCAAACACAGTTTTGAGAATTTTAGGGTTTTATTATAGTTTAAAAAGGAAGCTAAGTATTAAAGTTTGTGTTATGTTTGAGATCCAAAGTTACTAGTAGTAACCGAACGGTTACCATTGTAACGTAATAAACTAGTAATTAGAATTACTTATGATACGATGATAGGATGATTCTTATCCTATGATTTTCTTTGAAAACAGGAAAACAACTTGTTTAGGTGGACCACTAAATTCGAGATTTAGTGTAACTGGTAAGTACGACTCTGCCTTCAGTATAAATGAAAAATGTTTTCCTGCTTGTATGTTTTCAAGCTTATGTTGATGTGCATATGATGTATGTTTTGATGTTATGATATCATGAAGCATGATTATTAATGATAAGTCACTCGGTAAAAAGGAAAATTCAATTTCAAGTAAGAAACTATTTATAAGTATGAAATGATTTCAAGTATGAATTGATTTTCCACTATGTTTAAGTCAAGAACAAGTTAAAGAAAAGTTTTCAAGTATGATGGCAAGCAAGTTGCCTTGTATCGTATCGACCTGCACTAGGTCGGGTTTGGTCCATGGTTTGAGTTGGACAGGGTTGGCCGCCCCAACCACTCCATGGCAGCGTGCCACGGTACGTACACTTATATTATGTAAGGGCCCAAAAAGTATGCTAACTTATGAAAGCATAATGAAATAATAAGTGATTCATGCATTATGTCATTATGAAATGTTTTGCGGATTAGTAGTTGTACTTGTTGAGCGAAAGCTCATAATTTACGTTTATGCTGTAGGTAAGCAAACTTATAACAGTACCTGATACAAGACGGTGGAGCATGGCAATGCAAAACTGTGAAACTGTGGGATTGGGAACTGCTACACATTTTGTTAAATTATGCTATGTTTATTTTAATTATGTTGTACCTAAGTACAAGACTTCAGTACTATGATAAGCAAATAAGTTTATGTACAGATATATATGTAAGTAATTACTACGAGTAATTCCAATTTTAAGTTATATATCGTTTGATAAAAAAAAAAATTAGTTCCTATTTTCGTATGTTATCAAGTAAGTAAGAATGGTAACAGCTTACGTAAGGTGGGTCGTTACAGAGTTGGTATCAGAGCAAAGTTTCCTGCCTTTCATTTTCACAGTATGCTTGCCTGCACCACAGTCATTGTAAGTTAAATGTTTAACGCCCCGACTTCCCACGCCGGGTCGTCACCTTTCTTACATACTGAACTTAAACTTGCGGAAAATTTGGGAGAAATTTTTTTTTTCTTTTTTAAACTTTATTTTAAAACTTTCAACTTGAACTTCATCCTCAAACTCATACTTACTGATAGGTACTTACTCGAGTACCAAACTTTCAAACCCTCCTTGAAGGCCATCGAAATCGAATTGTAGACCAAACCCGACTTAATGCGGATTGGTACCACAAGAGGCAACTTGCTTGCCATACATACATAAACTTTGTCATTCATACTTAAAATATCATGAAAATATGAAAATCCTTTTTCATTACAACATTTTTTTTATAGAGTATATTTATTTTATTTTATTTTTTTTAAATTCGTGGCAGTGTCCATCCCACATTTCACAGTCCGCAGCACCAGCCTTCCACAGTATTGCATCAGAGATTGCTGGCAGGTTGCTTACCTACAGCATAGACGTAAGACGTGAGCTTTCGCTCAGCAAGTACAACTGTTACATCCGCGACGCAAAACACATATCATTATGCATGAACCAATTATGACCTCTTATGGATCAAATATGGATTCATAACTTAGCTTAGTTCTATTCCTTTACTTATCATGTGTGCTCGTACCGTGGTACATAGCCAAGGAATGGTTGAAGGCGGCAGTCCGTTTTAACTCAAACCATGAAACACAAAGTTTAACATGGAGTAGTTTAGGTAGCCATCCAATCCAACTCAAACCATGAACCATACCATTTAACCCGCCTTTGTGGCAAGTCGGTACGACACAACATCTTATTTGTCTTGTTATTACCATGTGATTTAATATTAGTGAACATGCTTCATGATGTTACACTATTAAAACATATAACATAACATACTTCTTCATAACATAGCATACCATAACATATCATACCATAATATACCATAACATAACATAACATATAACATACCATAACATACCATAACATAACATAACCTATAACATATTAGGCAAGTAACAACAAAGGGCCTATGCTGTAGGCGGAGTTGTACTTACTTGGTTAGCTGTGTCCTATTTCATGCGACTCCAAGCTGAGGCATAACAACAGGCTATCTCCTGTTATGTCAAAGGACATAGCATAAGGCTTCATAATTATAACCTCAAGATGCTGGTGACCTAACCAACACCCATTCATAATTTTAGTTATATGTCCCCCCTATACTTATGATAGCTTACTTGGTTACTTAAGGTAACCTTGGGTATTAATCTCAATCATACATGAATAGGGTTAGGTTATCATCCTAACCTTGGCCTATGCCTGGTTATCTATCCATAATCTTTTGGGTTTTAGATCCAAACCCAATCTTAACACATTGTTGGGTTATCTTGAGTAACCCTCGAGGTAACCAAACTTAGTTCAATTATCGTAAGTCAACCTTGGATTCTGGGCCCCGTCCAGTAACTCGGGTATCCTTCCCGGTCACCGTCCATCATTATCTTGTTACCGAAAGAAAGATAACTTTTGAATTCAAAAACTTGTTTTTCTCTTTGCTTTGGAAAAACTTGGTTCTCTTTGTTTATTTCTTACAAAAACCCTAGTTTAACTTTGAAAAATTGTAATTCTTTGAGAAAGGTTTGTAAAAATTATTAACTGTTGAAAACTGCCTTTGGAACAGTTTCCCTAGTCAAAACAGTGGTTTTGGGGAAAGATACAATTTTTCCGAACTGTTTTTAGAAAATCCTGTGCAGGAATTTCCTGTTCCCTGCACAGTCTTTATAAAACCGTGTCAGTTTAAAGATCCATTCCGAGTTTGGAAAAGTTGTCTTCATGAAAGTTGTAGCTCTTGAAAAATCCTAAAACTTTCGTGTTTTGAGAAAAATCCAGTTCTGCATGTATTCTTGTCAGTTTTAATTTGAAACTGACTGGTCGTGTAAACTAGGTCTGGGCAGACTAGTCTCGGTTTTCTGTAAAAACAGAGGCCATTGGAGCCTCAATTTGGAAAACTGTTCACGTTGCCCCCTAGGAAAAACCCTTCTGAACAACTTTCATGTTTTAAGTTTCCTCTAATTCGGCCTCTAAAAGCCTTAAATTTCCACTTTCCCGAAACTGGCCAGTTTGGAATCCGAATTGGCAGTTTCGGTTGTTAAGTCCGGTTTACGTCCTATTTCGCGCAAACTACCTCAACCGAACTAGCGGGAGCTCTAATACACACATGCAGCGGTTTTTTAGCGTAAATTTTCTTTAATCACAATTTCTAACATCACCATGCAAATCTAATTGATATTGGATCAACTAAGTTGCATGATTTCGGTTGTACAAAACCTAACAAGCATACTAATTAAATTCTAGCAACCTAGCACAAAATTATCATTCACCAATACTAGGGCAGATTGGGGACATTCATCATCATCACATATTAAGCACAAAAACCCTAGCAATTAATCAAACACCTAACATGCCAACATAAGCATATAACTATGCAAGTTCATAATCAAACCATCCACCCTTAATCACCTAATCAAGCACATACTAACTAAACTAGGGCAAGAAATTAGAATGGACTTATGTCCTTACAAAACCAACTTGAAATACAAATAAAATTCCAAATTGAACTCAATGGAAGGATTAGGGCTCAAGGAAGTTACCTTAGATCAAAGTTAGGGTTTGAAAATTGCAACTCACTACTAGAAAAGAGAGCTTACACGACGGTTTTTAACCGTCGTGTAAAGCTTACACGACGGTTACCGAACCGTCGTGTAATCCGGCGTCGTGGAAGATAACACGACGGTTATATTACCGTCGTCGTATCTCAATGTTACACGACGGTTTAATACCGTCGTCGAAACAAGATAAACCGCCGTGGAGGCACCTAGGTAGCGTCTTTACACGACGGTTCCATGCGGAACCGTCGTGTAATGATACATTACACGACGGCTCAAATCGGAACCGTCGTGTAATGCCTGACATTACACGACGGTTTCATACTGAGCCGTCGTGTAATGTCTGACATTACACGACGGCTCAGTATGAAACCGTCGTGTAACGTCAGGCATTACACGACGGCTCAAGGCTGAACCGTCGTGTAATGGTCTGACCAGAACCGTTAGGTCAGACCATTACACGACGGCTCAAGGCCGAACCGTCGTGTAATGGTCCCATTACACGACGGCTCAAGGCCGAACCGTCGTGTAATGGGCCCATTACACGACGGCTCAAGGCCGAACCGTCGTGTAATGGTCAGACCATTACACGACGGTTCGGCCTTGAGCCGTCGTGTAATGGTCTTACCATTACACGACGGTTCGGCCTTGAGCCGTCGTGTAATGGTCAGACCGTTACACGACGGCTCCGAGATGAACCGTCGTGTAATGGTCTGACCTAGAATTTTTGTTTTTTTTTATTTCTCACGGGTGGCATATAATACAAGATCCCTGCTTCATTGATCAACGTAAAATACATACAAATCAAGTTTATACATTATAATTAATGAAATCCATTACATAGCTAGCCCATTCTCCCCTAATCAAATCCAAATCCAGAGAAGTAAAAAATTCTTTACTTTCAAGTGCGTCAATTCCGTTTAACACTATTTCTCTCATAAAACCTAAAATAAAATAACCACATTCAACACTTCCCTCTTGGAGAGGACAAGGACGGTTCGAGAATTTGGTAATGAAGTCTCGTCTCCTTTTAATCCCTTCTCCAGCCATAAGTATCTTCCAATCCGATAGGGCCCTAGCAAAATTGGTAAAATTCAAACTAATTAATTAAGATGCATATAATTAAGATTGAAAAATTGAACATATTAACATTGACTTACATGTTGATTAGCTCAGTAAAATCATCTCGTTTCTTCTCTCGAAGAGGATCAAAATAAAGGACCAAGTCCTCCCATGGGTCAATGACACCCAAAACCCAATGTCTCCCTCTGTTATGTGGCACAAGATAAAGCCGTCCTTTAGGTGCGTCGCGCAAAAAGCCGAGAAGATTGTCGGCTCGCTCTCTCCTGCCAGCATCTTCAGTATCTGTTCTCACCGGTGAGATCAAGCTTGGAGACACAAACACAAACTTCTCAGCTTGCCCGTTACTCCTACATAGTTCCTCCAAAAATCTGCATAAGCGTATCACGAATTATTACTCTACCTGACATATAGAAGAATTTGTAGATAACAAAATAATTTAGGAGAAAGTATGTCGTACCTCATGTAGACTAATATACAATTCGCACTGATTTCTTGTAAATTAATGAACTCGTAAATATCTTCAAAGCTCATAAAGACAGGCATTTCAAAGCTCATGATCGTGTATGGTATTGGGATCTCAATCTGATTACCTCCACGCATGGATCTATGTGCATAATAAGCCAAAGGCCTCATCGCCTTGTTCATGGTATCAAAGTCGAACAATTGTTCTTGCGCACCTTGTTGTACCTCAGTTCGAGAGTCAATTGTTTTTTTTCCATCTTTTTTTTGGCGTTTTTTTCTGGCAGCTGCTGGGTCAGGAACGTGACTAGGCCCTCGACTCGCCTTGTTCATACTCGTGTCGAGCTCAACTAGTGCCTTAGGCCAAGCAACAAACCCATTAACAGCATCCTCCACGGTGGTTGCGTCGTACGTCGGTATAGGTAATGGTGATTTTTTTAATTTTGGCACATTGATTGACACTCGCACGTTCCCTTCGCCCAGTGGAATACCATGCACCGTATCGGTTGGTAGGCTCTCCAGCCATGCTCTTCCAAACGCAACAAGCAACTGTCCACCCTGTACTTCATCGAAAATATAGAGTTTACACTCCTGACTGTCGACCGGAATGGTTGGTGGATCAGAAACTCCATGTTGTTTTTCTTGGGCAGAGCAACTAGCCTTAAAGCTGTTGTGTTTGTCCACAGTTGGCACATTGTTGGGATCAACCGACGGCTCCGCATCTTTGCTCGGACATAGACCACGCACCAACGCCTTTAATTCTTCTATTTCACGTCTCATTGATCGTACTTCATTCTCTTTACTCGAACTTCGATTTAGGTTAAAGTACTGAGACGGCTTTACGAACTTTGATTGCCCACGGACACGGCCTTTGTGTTCGGGTCTAGATAATGCGTTCGACAATACATCACTAGTGCCAACCGATTCGAAAGTGCCTTGGCTCTCCTGTGTGCTGTAATCCATCTACAATATATTTAACAGAACTCATTTAAGCTAACGGGTTGTGAGTACGTATAGTAGTGATCAAGATTTCAGTGTTAGTTAGTAAACTTACTATCAACTCGCTAACTTTTTGACATGCTGGATCTTTCAACTCTCCATCTTCGGCTGTCTGTTGCTGTAGCCACAAACCTTCTCTTTTTTCCCATTTCCCAGTCTTCTTAAACTGTAATTTGACATCGTTAGTATAAATGGAATACGATTTAGTACGAACAAAATTTATTGACATACCATTTCCTGGTCGAGCTTCCTATATCCATCTCGGCCTCCTCTTGATGAGTATTCGTTGTTTGTCCTTATTTGGCTTCCACGTTCAGATAGTTGTTTGAACTGTGAGGATGTTCTATACTGAACAAATTTCATCCAATCCTCTTCTTCTATATTGGGGTAGTTGTCAATAACCTTTTGCGGCCGGTTCCACACACGTTCTTCTGTTATAAATTCCTCGATGTACGTCTTGTACAGATCATACCGAAAATTCCTTGCAGCTTCACCACATGATTTTAAACATGTGCTCCGAAAGCTTTCATCCACGCTGAAAGAAGTAACAGTTTCTTTCCAAATAATCTCTTTCAATCCGTCTAAATCACGCGATCTCCAATCTTGTATCCATATTGGAACGTGCTCCCGAGCGAGCACACCAATCCAGCTCATCAATTCGTCACCGTGCTTCCCTTCCGGTTGTCCTTTGTCATCAAACGTTACTTGAATTCGTTCACCTCTTTTCCTTGCCATATGGACGCGTTTCATCATTGTTGACCTTCGCTTGCCATCGACATTGGGATCCATTGGGTTCCTCCTTCGTGCTAGTCCCTTTTTGGAATGTTCCATTGTATTCGTTCACCTATATTTATTGCCAAAAAACAAAAAACAAAACAGTCAGGTCGGCCCAATATAATCGAATCAGATTAACTTTAACAACAAACCACACAACAAACCACACTGGCACCCCCACGGGCGCCCCCAGCCTGGCGCCCCCATGGGCGCCTGGCGCCCCACACGGGCGCCTGGCGCCCCCACGGGCGCCCCCACGGGCGCCTGGCGCCCCACACGGGCGCCTGGCGCCCCCCACGGGTGGCGCCCCCCACGGGCGCCTGGCGCCCCCCACGGGCGCCTGGCTCCCCACACAGGCGCCTGGCGCCCCCCACGGGTGGCGCCCCCCACGGGCGCCTGGCGGCCCCACGGTTTCCAGGAGCCCCCCACGGGCGCCAGGAGCCCCCCATGGGTGCCAGGCGCCAGTGGCGCCAGCGGGGGCCGCGAGGCGTCCCCCCGGTCCCCAGGCGGCCCTAAACGGGCACCAGGGGCCCGTCGCGGTCTTAGGCCATTTTTAGGCATTCTTGATGTATTTTCATGCTATGGGACTTCATGTAATCTTACTACACTTATGCTATAAATAATTATCAAACTCAATAAACTTTTCAATAAGAAAAACTCAATTTGACATTTCATCGAGCATGTTGTGGGCGGGAAAAAAATCATATGGAAAAAAACAAACCCATTCACAACCCATTCATCTACAAAGAGCAATATTACAAACAAAAACAACTATATTCAAAAATGGATCTTTAGTGACAAACACGTTTATAAAAGAGTAAAAATGTTTTAGTTTGTAAATGATTTTACCTTGCTTTTATTTGAAGAAGAATAGGCACGGGCACAAGAAGAGAGGGGCGGCGGCGGCGGCAACGGCGGCGGCGGCGGCAACGGCGGCGGCGGCGACGGCAGGTTGGACAGATTTCACGTGAGATGTTGGGTAGTGTTGGTGACGGACGAGGGTTCTTGAGAAATTTAGAGAGTTTGACGAGAAATGAAGAGAAATAATGAGGAACTTGTATTTAAGCAATGGGTTTTCGCGCGGAATTCGAAAAACCAAAGTTGAAAATTTTCAAATTTTTTGAGGCTTACACGACGGTCCCTCCCAGGAACCGTCGTGTAAGCCCGAAATTCGCTCAAGCTTACACGACGGTCCCTGGAACCGTCGTGTAAGCCTGCCTTGTGGAGCGGCTTACACGACGGTCCCAGGGAGGGACCGTCGTGTAAGCCGCTGGGCTTACACGACGGTCCCTCCCTGGGACCGTCGTGTAAGCCAGCCATGGTTGGCGCGGCTTACACGACGGTCCCTCCCTGGGACCGTCGTGTAAGCCAGCCATGGTTGGCGCGGCTTACACGACGGTCCCAGGGAGGGACCGTCGTGTAAGCTAGCATGCGCTTACACGACGGTCCCTCCCTGGGACCGTCGTGTAAGCCATAGCGCATGCTAGCTTACACGACGGTCCCTCCCTGGGACCGTCGTGTAAGCTAGCCATGGTTGGCGCGGCTTACACGACGGTCCCAGGGAGGGACCGTCGTGTAAGCTAGCATGCGCTTACACGACGGTCCCTCCCTGGGACCGTCGTGTAAGCCAGCCATGGTTGGCGCGGCTTACACGACGGTCCCTCCCTGGGACCGTCGTGTAAGCTATCCATGGTTGGCGCGGCTTACACGACGGTCCCAGGGAGGGACCGTCGTGTAAGCTAGCATGCGCTTACACGACGGTCCCTCCCTGGGACCGTCGTGTAAGCCAGCCATGGTTGGCGCGGCTTACACGACGGTCCCTCCCTGGGACCGTCGTGTAAGCTAGCCATGGTTGGCGCGGCTTACACGACGGTCCCAGGGAGGGACCGTCGTGTAAGCTAGCATGCGCTATGGCTTACACGACGGTCCCAGGGACCGTCGTGTAAGCCAGAAATGCGCTAGCGCTTACACGACTGTCCCTGGGAGGGACCGTCGTGTAAGACACGCCATCTAGTCACTTACACGACGGTTCTCGTACACACCGTCGTGTAATCCGCCTATTTCATATACTATTCAGGAGCCCATTTGGCTCACCACAATCCGACGTCCTAATACCCATTTGTTATATACAGTAATTACTCATGCATACTGCAGTATTGATCTTTATTCAAAATTAATGTTCAATATATATATACATTGATCAACATAACAAAATAAATTTATAATTCCCAGTGAATTGTAATAAAAATAAAGTAGTGTGTTTTACAAAATAAATGGCAGAATGTTCAAGTTTTTTTCTTTTTTTTCTTTGCTTCCTCAACACGTGTCCATTCAATATCTGGTCGAACCAAGTGGGAAACATCATCGTCGAATTCGTTAATCTCCTCAACCGGTGGCATTCCCTGTGTGAAAGATGGAATGTCAGAGCAATCTTCCTCATCGACTTGACCATCACGAATCAATTTTGGCTTCATCGGCACTACTAAGGACAACTCTACATTGCTGGGATCCGTTGTGTAAAATACCTGGATTGCTTGTGATGCCAAAATGAATGGATCGTTTTTGTATCCCAATCGTCTAAAATCCACAACTGTGATGCCATCACTGTCAATCCTTACATAATTATTGTCGGCCCATTTGCACTTAAAGAGTGCAACATGTAAACAACAGTAATCGAGTTCCCAAATATCTTCAATGAAACCGAAGTAGTTCATAGTTCCATAAACTGGATTCTTGTCCTTGGCAGATGAAATATGCATGGCTTTAGCACGGATACTAACACCACTATTTTGAACAGGATGCTTCTCATCTCTTTCGCGAGTGTAAAATGTATAACCATTCACGAAGTATGACGTATACCGTGTAACAATCGTCGACGGACCTCTAGCGAGGTTCATTAACTCTTGCGAATAGCCGTCCTTGCCATCGACATGACTTCGTAGCCACTGACGGAATGTCCGATTGTGATCATCTTGTAGCAACTTTCCATTTCGTCCTCTTCTTGGATTTCTATCTCTTAATTCCTGTAGGTGAACCTCAATAAAAGGCTCAACTTCGGCCCGATTTCGCAAAGTATACAGACAAGCTTTCTCCCATTCACATCGATTTACCTGCGATGGAATGCCGACGGATAGTCTTTTCCAGTCAATGTTTGATGTCTTTGGCAACCCAATCGCTTCCGCGGTGGGCAAGTACTCGGAGCAAAATTCGACCGATTCCTCCGCAATGTAGCTTTCTACGATACATCCTTCTGCCCTATTTCGGTTCTTGACATAACCTTTCAAAACCTTCATGTATCTTTCAAAAGGATACATCCATCTCAAGTATACCGGTCCACATAGCTTTACTTCCCGGACTAAGTGCACCGTTAGATGAATCATTATGTCAAAAAATGAGGGTGGAAAGTACTTCTCAAGCAAGCACAAAGTCTTAACCAACTCTAATTGTAGCGAATCTAGTGTCAATGGATCAATTACCTTAGAGCATATCGAGTTGAAAAATGAGCATAACTTGGTAATGGCAAATCTCACATCCTTCGTTAAAACTCCTCGCAAGGCCAGCGGTAATAACTGTTGCATCAAGATATGACAATCATGTGATTTCATTCCAATCAGCCTCAGATCCTTCATAGACACCAACCTTTTGAAGTTGGAAGAATACCCGGTGGGCACTTTTACAGAAGCGAGCCACTCACAAAGCTTTCTTTTCTCTTGTCTTGATAGTGTGTACTTCGCCGGAGGTAAGTAAGTTGCATTCCCTTTCTTCGTAGGGACCAAGTTAAGTCGGATCTTCAATTCCTTAAGATCCAACCGTGCCTTTTCACCATCCTTGCTCTTATTAGGAATGTCTAGCAACGTGCCCACTATTGATTCACAAACGTTTTTCTCAATATGCATCACATCCAAGCAATGACGAACAAAAAGTGTCCTCCAATATGGAAGTTCGTAGAAAATTGACCGTTTTTTCCAAGGTCCATCTACCACAGGATCATTGTTACGCCGTTTTCTTTTCCCGAGCACTACTTTCAAATCCTTAACCATCTCATAAACATCTTCGCCCGTCAAAACCCGGGGAGGTATTCTTTCTTCCGTATTACCATCGAAAGCCTTTTTCTGTTTGCGGTATCGATGATTTTGTGGTAAGAATCTCCTATGACCAAGGTAAACGGTTTTCTTACCATTCTTCAATCGGATGGAGGATGTTTCTTTCATACAAACGGGACAACCGATAGAACTCCTGACTGAATAACCAGATAGATTTCCATAAGCCGGAAAGTCATTAATTGTCCACATCAACATTGCACGGAGTGTGAATGTCTCTTGACGGTAAGCATCTCTAACTTCGATCCCCTTTTCCCATAAGCTCTTCAGATCATCGATTAGAGGTGCTAAGTACACATCAATGTCATTTCCTGGTTGTTGAGGACCAGATATCAATAAAGTCATCATCAAGAACTTCCGCTTCATGCTCAACTTCGGAGGGAGATTGTAGTTGACTAGTATGACGGGCCAAGTACTATGCCTACTACTCATATTACCATGTGGGTTCATTCCATCTGCCGACAAACCAAGACGTAGATTCCGTGGTTCCGCACTAAATTCAGGATGATCAGCATCAAATGTCTTCCATTGTGGTGCATCGGCGGGATGTCTAAGCATGCCATCTTCAACACGTTTATCATGGTGCCAAGTCAAATTCTTGGCGTGATCGGCATTACGGAATAAACGCCGCAGGCGCGGTGCCGGAGGAATGTACCATAACACCTTTGCCGGCACACCTTTGCTGCCATTTGTTGGCTTCTTGCCTTTCTTCCATCTTGACTCCTTACAAACCGGACATGCATCCAAATCCTCATACGCATTTCGGTAAAGGGCGCAATCATTTGGACATGCATGAATTTTTTCATATTCCATTCCCAACGTGCTCAACGTCTTCTTAGCTTCGTACATACTAACGGGTATTTTATTATCAACCGGTAGAACCTCTCTTAGAAATTCTAAAAGAGCCGTGAAACTAGAATTTGTCCACCCTCCCGATGCCTTCATGTTCCATAATTTGACCAATGCGGACAATTTCGTATATTTACTACACCCGTCATACAAGGGCATCTCGACATCATTCATCATTGCTTCAAATAACTCCGGACGATGCACAAACTGTTCTTCCAAATCATTTACCATGTCAAACAAATTATCTCCTACATCTTCCTCAACAATAGGTTCTTTCGCTTTGTACTTCGATGATGGATTAAAACACATTTCACCGTGTAAATACCATGTTTGGTACGAACAAATAATACCACGGGCAAGTAAATGTTTTCTAACTTCATCAACTGAATGAGATCTATGATTTCCACAATCCACACAAGGACATCGCATCTTATCATTCTTCATGTGAGTTTTGGCAAATGACAAAAATTCTTCAACACCATCTCGGTACATTCTAGTCAATCTATTAGCCCACATCCATTTTCGATCCATTTCCAAGAACCCGACCTAAATGGATATTAATTAATTAATATATCATACAATTCATTCAATAATCATGTTTTGCATTTAAAAATACAACATATTAAGCTATTGCAAAATTTCAACAAATCATACTCAAAGAAGAGAAAAAAAACGAGAATATACCATTTTAGACATCTACAATAATTCGTTAATAAAACTCAAATAACTACAAAGAAGAGTAAGTAATAATCACTATACTTACAAATAATTACTATACGCGAGTGTTGGTTTCACAGTGGAGGAGATGTGGTTTCGCAGGTCTCTGTGATGTTTTTCGCGGCTGCGCAACAATTCTGTAAGATAAAATGAGGGCTGCTGCTAGGGATAAAAAACTAGGAATACACGACGGTATTTAAAAAACCGTCGTGTAAACCAGCGGTTTACACGCGGTTTACACGACGGCTCGGTGGAGCCGTCGTGTAAACCAGCGGTTTACACGACGGCTCCACCGAGCCGTCGTGTAAACCAGAGGTTTACACGCGGTTTACACGACGGCTCCACCGAGCCGTCGTGTAAACCAGCGGTTTACACGAGGTTTACACGACGGCTCGGTGGAGCCGTCGTGTAAACCACGCGGTTTACACGACGGCTCGGTGGAGCCGTCGTGTAAACCAGCGGTTTACACGCGGTTTACACGACGGCTCGGTGGAGCCGTCGTGTAAACCCCGCAGTTTACACGACGGCTCGGTGGAGCCGTCGTGTAAACTTCGTTTTACACGACGGCTCCACCAAACCGTCGTGTAAACCACGGTTTACACGACGGTTTGGTGGAGCCGTCGTGTAAACCTCCTGGTTTACACGACGGCTCCAAGAAACCGTCGTGTAAACCGTGGTTTACACGACGGTTTGGTGGAGCCGTCGTGCAAACCTCCGTTTTTAGCACTTTACACGACGGATCTGAGGAACCGTCGTGTAATCGCCGTCGTTTAATCCCTATTTTCTAGTAGTGACTCCCCTTCCTCCCTTGCCTACGGCTTCCACCTAGTTAGGAACCCAAAAATTTTGGTTTGGCCTCAAGATTTGTCCTTCACCTAAGGCTTGGCCACACCACCCTTGTAACACCAAAAATTGCAGTTTTTCAACTACTTTCCCTTGCTCAAAACAGTGGCTGCCCTAGACCAAAAATGGTCTCAAAACTTGTTTTTGATCTTGTTTTCGGTTGATTGAATCAAACCCGAATTGACCCTAACTTTTCCCCTTAAAATTTTCGGTTTCTCTCTTGGTTTCCCTGCCCTCAATAATTCGGCAGCAAGCCTAGAAAAGGGCTGGAAAAATTTCTGAAACTCTCCCCTTAGCTTCCCCTTGCAAACCGAACACTAACCTAGGCTTGGCTTAGGAAAATTTTGATTTTTCTCACCTCTTTCTCTCTTCCTTGGCTGCTGATTTTCAAGAAGAAAATTGGCAAGAACCTCCCCAAATTTTTGAATAAAATGAATAAAGGTCACCCCTATTTATAGGCAAAAGGGAAACTTTTAAGAATTGCATTTTGACCCCTAAATTTTTGAAAATTTGCCAAAAAGGCATGCTAGGTGGCCGGCCATATGCTTGGAGAACAAGAAAAATTTTTCTTCTAGAACAAGACACTTGTCATTCAAGGCTTGGTTCATGGAATTATGATGTCATAAATCAAAAATGGGATGATGTCATAAATCAAAAGGTAGGTGATGTCATCCTAAGGCCTCGTTTGGCTACTTTTTTGAAAAAGCAGTCCAATTTAAATCCAACACAGATATTTCTAATACTGTGTTCACTAATACATAGTACAATTCAGTACTGTTTTGCTTGACTGCAGTCCAAAATTTATCTGAGTAAAAATGGACTGTAAAAATTTTCTTCTTATTTCTGAAAGTCATTAGGACTTTGATATCCAACTTAGTGTGCTTGATTTTTCTAGGGTGGTTTCATAGCTTATTCTAGCTATCTTGTCCAAAAAGATAATTTTTGCAGTATATTTCTCATACCGCTTATCCTATTACTGTACAGTCATACCCTGACTGTTTTTGGTCAACTTTGACTTTCTTGGTCAAACTTTGACCAACATGGAATCATGAAATTTCATCACGCCATTTTCCTTAAAATGCCTTATACTAGGCTCAGTAATCCATCGTTGAGTCTCGTAGCTAATAAACCGAGAACTCAAACTTATACCGATATTCTATTCCAAACATGATCTAGACTTAAGTTTTCCTCATTTAAAGGAAATCTAGAGTCATAAAAATTCGGGTTATTACATCCTACCCTCCTTAAAAGATTTTCGTCCTCGAAAATTCGAATAATCCTGAGTGGCTTTTCTTCAAATCCACCATCAATCCATAACAAGTTACTATGGATTGAATAACTTGTTCATGTTCCCATTCTAATATCCTAATGGGATCATGTCTTTTATATAGAACCATAATCTTCTTTCTACATCATCATAATTCATTCCTCATATTCTCATGCTTTCATTTCATACCATCATACTTTCCTTTCATATTGCATCACAAGAACTATTTACATGAAAAACTGAGCAAGTATATTATATAACTTGCCATGTTTGAAAAGCATATATATAACTTTTCCATACTTTAAAAACATATCATATCACATAGCTTTTTCATATTTGAAAAGCATTTTGTGTTTTATTATCTTGTCTTAACATGTGGGCCCATAGTGTACGTACCAAATGCGCGCAGCCTCCAGACAAAGCTAGGGTTTGCAAGGTCCCTAACAGTTCTGGGAATTTTATAAGCCTTTGCGATTTTACGAAAGGTCTTATAGTCTTGACCCTTCACGATCACGGACGGTCAAGATCACAACTGAAACATGTAGCCTCCACGATCACGGGAGGTTGGTACAACACCTTACTGTTACTTGTCTTTTTATGTATCTTAATATGTTCTTACATTTAAGATACTTTTTGGAATCTTTTCCAATTCAATCATGAAAATCAATAATAAATAGTATTATTGAAACATATTACTGCTCAAGTGATGCAATGAAAGGTATCCTTGTATCAACTAGCTGCTTGTTAGCTAGTAGAAACGTTCTTCTTGCCTTTAGCATTTCTTTTAAAGCTCAAAGGCATAATCATAGTTCTAAGGAATATCTAAAACTCCCAATCATCATCTCATAATTTTCATTACTTAAATGGTTGTCTACAGTCGACCTTAATCATCCATTATATGTCGACTTCAGGGTTGGTGCCATCGACCTTAACCTCGTTAACTTCATATCATCAAATCTCATAATCATCATTCTTATCATAAAAAAATCATAGCCTAATAAATTGTTGTTGGTAGCATATTGCTTATTTGTTACCCCCAAACTAAGGCATCCTCAAAATCTTCCCCATGTCCAATATTTCTCTTATGGAGCAAAAGTTTCACAATCAGGAAACTTAACTTCCATAATCTCAATCCAACTCCGTAAATGGAAAGATCACTATACCCAAAATGAGGCGATAGGCTATCTAATCTTAGAGCCTACTCATTTCTTATTGCTATTCTAGCGATCATCATATCGTAAGCTTAGTTTATCCATCACGCTTCCACTGTGCGACTCTGATTTACAGGCAATAAAAGCCCATAAACTCGTTCGGATAAGCATGTCAGGCTGCAACATAGCTGACGTATCGTCTCATGTACATATCCTAGTACATCTTGATATCGCGGTAATACATGGGCGATCCTTGCTGTCGTCAAGAAATCCATTTAGGAATCTCCTCTCAAGATCCTCTTGGCCAAGGCTCCTTGCACGAGCTTCCTTGACTAGACGTCGGCTCGACTGGCAAGCATATCCTGAAGATACGTCCCTGCATGACATAATCTGAGGAGGGTCTCCATATCGTGTATCCTCTCCTTGAGTCTTATTGATGATGCGAAGCTTCTCCTCCATTCCTCGGAATGTCTACGGAGCCTCGTGGTCCTCTTTAGTCCGACCCAAATTTAACACCAGGTACATATTATTATAATAATCTTATAAAACAAAGTAAGAAAACAAACTTACAAAACTGTGGCGCTGGCAGCAGAACTGTGAAATTGGATGGCAGGAACTCTGCTCTGATACCAAACTGTAACGCCCCGACTTCCCACGCCGGGTCGTCACCTTTCTTACATACTGAACTTAAACTTGCGGAAAATTTGGGAGAAATTTTTTTTTTCTTTTTTAAACTTTATTTTAAAACTTTCAACTTGAACTTCATCCTCAAACTCATACTTACTGATAGGTACTTACTCGAGTACCAAACTTTCAAACCCTCCTTGAAGGCCATCGAAATCAAATTGTAGACCAAACCCGACTTAATGCGGATTGGTACCACAAGAGGCAACTTGCTTGCCATACATACATAAACTTTGTCATTCATACTTAAAATATCATGAAAATATGAAAATCCTTTTTCATTACAACATTTTTTTTATAGAGTATATTTATTTTATTTTTTTTTTTTTAATTCGTGGCAGTGTCCATCCCACATTTCACAGTCCGCAGCACCAGCCTTCCACAGTATTGCATCAGAGATTGCTGGCAGGTTGCTTACCTACAGCATAGACGTAAGACGTGAGCTTTCGCTCAGCAAGTACAACTGTTACATCCGCGACGCAAAACACATATCATTATGCATGAACCAATTATGACCTCTTATGGATCAAATATGGATTCATAACTTAGCTTAGTTCTATTCCTTTACTTATCATGTGTGCTCGTACCGTGGTACATAGCCAAGGAATGGTTGAAGGCGGCAGTCCGTTTTAACTCAAACCATGAAACACAAAGTTTAACATGGAGTAGTTTAGGTAGCCATCCAATCCAACTCAAACCATGAACCATACCATTTAACCCGCCTTTGTGGCAAGTCGGTACGACACAACATCTTATTTGTCTTGTTATTACCATGTGATTTAATATTAGTGAACATGCTTCATGATGTTACACTATTAAAACATATAACATAACATACTTCTTCATAACATAGCATACCATAACATATCATACCATAATATACCATAACATAACATAACATATAACATACCATAACATACCATAACATAACATAACCTATAACATATTAGGCAAGTAACAACAAAGGGCCTATGCTGTAGGCGGAGTTGTACTTACTTGGTTAGCTGTGTCCTATTTCATGCGACTCCAAGCTGAGGCATAACAACAGGCTATCTCCTGTTATGTCAAAGGACATAGCATAAGGCTTCATAATTATAATCTTAAGATGCTGGTGACCTAACCAACACCCATTCATAATCTTAGTTATATGTCCCCCCTTATACTCATGATAGCTTACTTGGTTACATAAGGTAACCTTGGGTATTAATCCCAATCATACATGAATAGGGTTAGATTATCATCCTAACCTTGGCCTATGCCTGGTTATCTATCCATAATCTTTTGGGTTTAGATCCAAACCCAATCTTAACACCTTGTTGGGTTACCTTGAGTAACCCTTGAGGTAACCAAACTTAGTTCAATTATCCTAAGTCAACCTTGGGCTTTGGACCCCGTCCAGTAACTTGGATATCTTTCTGGTTATTACCCATAATCATCTTGCTTACCCAATTTGGTTAAAAAATCCATTTTCCATTTCTTTGGAAACTTTGGTAAATTAACCTCAAAAAATCTTTTACTTAACTCATAAAATTCATATTTTTGAAATAGGTTTTTGTAAAATTATTTAGGGCTGGAAACTGCCTTTGGAACAGTTTCCCTAGTCAAAACAGTGGTTTTGGGGAAAGATACAATTTTTCCGAACTGTTTTTAGAAAATCCTGTGCAGGAATTTCATATTCCCTGCACAGTCTTTATAAAACCGTGTCAGTTTAAAGATCCATTCCGATTTTGAAAAAGTTGTCTTCACGAAAGTTGTAGCTCTCGAAATATCCTAAAACTTTCATGTTTTGAGAAAAATCCAGTTCTGCTTGTATTCTTGTCAGTTTTAATTTGAATCTGACTGGTCGTGTAAACTAGGTCTGGGCAGACTAGTCTCGGTTTTCTGTAAAAACAGAGGCCATTGGAGCCTCATTTTGAGAAACCGTTCGCGTTGTCCCGTAGGAAAAACTCTTCCGAACAACTTTCGTGTTTTACGTTTCACCCAGTTCGGCCTCTAAAGGCCTTAAATTTCCACTTTCCCGAAACTGGCCAGTTTGGAATCCGAATTGGCAGTTTCGGTTGTTAAGTCCGTTTTACGTCCTATTTCGCGGATTCTAACTCGACCGACCACTTCGGGAGCTTACACAGCAAACATGCAGCATTTCTAACGTCCCACATATTCAATCGTGCTAACCCAACGTGTCCATGCAGCCCTAAACCGAATCTCCTAAACCTAGGGTTGCATGGTCTAAACTTAGCACATACCAAACCATTCATGCCATACCATTTCAATTCATACCCTAACATGCATACACATTCTCAAACACATGATTAGGGGCATATAACCATAATCTAGCATGCAACCTAATATTCAATCATCATAAGCACATAAATGAACCAAACCACCCTTAAAACACCTAATCAAGCACAATAATTAAACTAAGGGCAAGAAATTAAAATTGTGAGCTTATGCTCTTACATAATCAACATGGAAATACACTTAAATTTCCAAATTAAAGCTCAATTAAAAAGCTTAGGGTTTTGAAAAATACCTTGAACCAATCAAGGGTTGTCTTGGGTTGGTTTTGGGCACCAAAATTCCCAAACTACACACGGCTTCTCACCACACCAAGATACCAAAAATTTTGGTTTGGCCTCAAGATTTGTCCTTCACTTAAGGCTCGGCCACACCACCCTTGTAATACCAAAAATTGTAGTTTTTCAACTACTTTCCCCTGCTCAAAACAGTGGCTGCCCTAGACCAAAAAAAATGGTCTCAAAACTTGTTTTTGATCTTGTTTTCGGTTGATTGAATCAAACCCGAATTGACCCTAACTTTTCCCCTTAAAATTTTCAGTTTCTCTCTTGGTTTCCCTGCACTCAATAATTCGGCAGCAAGCCTAGAAAAGGGTTGGGAAAATTTCTCAAACTCTCCCCTTAGCTTCCCCTTGCAAACCGAACACTAACCTAGGCTTGGCTTAGGAAAATTTTGGTTTTTCTTGGCTCCCTCTCACTTTTTCTTTCTCAGTTTTGGTGGGCAGAAAATTTGCAAGAGGTTGGCTAGATGTTGTGAATAAAATGAATAAAGGTCACTCCTATTTATAGGCTAAAGGGGAACTTTTAAAAATTGTAATTTGACCCCTAAATTTTTGAAAAATTGCCAAAAAGGCATGCAAGAGGTGGCCGGCCATGCACCTTGGAGAACAAGGAAGAAGTTTCTAGAACAAGACACTTGTCTTTAAAGGATTGGTTCATGGAATTATGTTGTCATAAATCCAAATAAGATGATGTCATAAATCAAAAGGTAGGTGATGTCATCCTAAGGCCTCGTTTGGCTACTTTTTTGAAAAAGCAGTCCAATTTTAAGCTAACACAGATAAATCCAATACTGTGTTCACTAATACACAGTACAATTTAGTACTGTTTTGCTTGACTGCAGTCCAAAATTTATCTGCATAAAAATGGACTGTAAAAATTTTCCTTCTTATTTCTGAAAGTCATTAGGACTTTGATATCCAACTTAGTGTGCTTGATTTTTCTATGGTGGTCTCTTAGCTTATTCCAGCTATCTTGTCCAAAAAGATAATTTTCGCAGTATATTTCCCATACTGCTTATCCTATTACTGTTCAGTCATACATTTGACTTTTTGGTCAACTTTGACTTTCTTGGTCAAACTTTGACCAACATGGAATCATGAAATTTTATCACGCCATTTTCCTTAAAATGCCTTATACTAGGCTCAGTAATCCATCATTGAGTCTCGTAGCTAATTAACCGAGAACTCAAACTTATACCGTTATTCTATTCCAAATATGATCTAGACTTAAGTTTTCCTTATTCAAAAGAAATCTAGAGTCATAAAAATTCGGGTTATTACAAATCTTGTGCTATTAGAACCCTTTACTTTTCATAGTGGCCCCTTTCTTGGAACTCTGTTCCTCAAGGTTTTCTGGCTTTTTTCATAACATGATGGCCCCTTTCTTGGAACTCTGTTCCTCATGGTTCTCTGGCCTTTTACATAACATAACATGAGTTGGTTCTAATAAGCATAAGATTAAGCATTATACTTAAAAATAATTTCTTGGAATCTTTTTCCAAGTGAATCATGGAAAACAATACTAAATAGTAGGCTTAAAAACATATTACTGTTCGAGTGATGCTGTAATAACCCGAATTTTTATGACTCTAGATTTCCTTTAAATGAGGAAAACTTAAGTCTAGATCATGTTTGGAATAGAATATCGGTATAAGTTTGAGTTCTCGGTTTATTAGCTACGAGACTCAACGATGGATTACTGAGCCTAGTATAAGGCATTTTAAGGAAAATGGCGTGATGAAATTTCATGATTCCATGTTGGTCAAAGTTTGACCAAGAAAGTCAAAGTTGACCAAAAACAGTCAGGGTATGACTGTACAGTAATAGGATAAGCGGTATGAGAAATATACTGCAAAAATTATCTTTTTGGACAAGATAGCTAGAATACGCTAAGAGACCACCCTAGAAAAATCAAGCACACTAAGTTGGATATCAAAGTCCTAATGACTTTCAGAAATAATAAGAAAAATTTTTACAGTCCATTTTTACTTAGATAAATTTTGGACTGCAGTCAAGCAAAACAGTACTGAATTGTACTATGTATTAGTGAACACAGTATTAGAAATATCTGTGTTGGATTTAAATTGGACTGCTTTTTCAAAAAAGTAGCCAAACGAGGCCTTAGGATGACATCACCTACCTTTTGATTTATGACATCATCCCATTTTTGATTTATGACATCATAATTCCATGAACCAAGCCTTGAATGACAAGTGTCTTGTTCTAGAAGAAAAATTTTTCTTGTTCTCCAAGCATATGGCCGGCCACCTAGCATGCCTTTTTGGCAAATTTTCAAAAATTTAGGGGTCAAAATGCAATTCTTAAAAGTTTCCCTTTTGCCTATAAATAGGAGTGACCTTTATTCATTTTATTCAAAAATTTGGGGAGGTTCTTGCCAATTTTCTTCTTGAAAATCAGCAGCCAAGGAAGAGAGAAAGAGGTGAGAAAAATCAAAATTTTCCTAAGCCAAGCCTAGGTTAGTGTTCGGTTTGCAAGGGGAAGCTAAGGGGAGAGTTTCAGAAATTTTTCCAGCCCTTTTCTAGGCTTGCTGCCGAATTATTAAGGGCAGGGGAACCAAGAGAGAAACCGAAAATTTTAAGGGGAAAAGTTAGGGTCAATTCGGGTTTGATTCAATAACCGAAAACAAGATCAAAAACAAGTTTTGAGACCATTTTTGGTCTAGGGCAGCCACTGTTTTGAGCAAGGGAAAGTAGTTGAAAAACTGCAATTTTTGGTGTTACAAGGGTGGTGTGGCCAAGCCTTAGGTGAAGGACAAATCTTGAGGCCAAACCAAAATTTTTGGGTTCCTAACTAGGTGGAAGCCGTAGGCAAGGGAGGAAGGGGAGTTGCAATTTTCAAACCCTAACTTTGATCTAAGGAGATAGCCTGTTGTTATGCCTCAGCTTGGAGTCGCATGAATAGGACACAGCTAACCAAGTAAGTACAACTCCGCCTACAGCATAGGCCCTTTGTTGTTACTTGCCTAATGTGATGATATGTTATGGCGTGTAATGTTATGGTATGTTATGTCATGTGATATTATGGTATGATATGTTATGGTATGTATGGCATGTCATGGTATGTTATGAATGAGGTTATGTTATGTTATATGTTGTAATATTGTGACATCATGAAGCATGTTCACTAATGTTAAATCACATGGAAATAACAAGACAAATAAGATGTTGTGTCGTACCGACTTGCCACAAAGGCGGGTTTAAATGGTATGGTTCATGGTTTGAGTTGGATTGGATGGCTACCTAAACTACTCCATGTTAAACTTTGTGTTTCATGGTTTGAGTTAAAACGGACTGCCGCCTTCAATCATTCCTTGGCTATGTACCACGGTACGAGCACACATGATAAGTAAAGGAATAGAACTAAGCTAAGTTATGAATCCATATTTGATCCATAAGAGGTCATAATTGGTTCATGCATAATGATATGTGTTTTGCGTCGCGGATGTAACAGTTGTACTTGCTGAGCGAAAGCTCACGTCTTACGTCTATGCTGTAGGTAAGCAACCTGCCAGCAATCTCTGATGCAATACTGTGGAAGGCTGGTGCTGCGGACTGTGAAATGTGGGATGGACACTGCCACGGATTTTAAAAAAAATATACTCTATAAAATATGTTGTAATGAAAAAGGGTTTTCACATTTTCATGATGTTTTAAGTATGAATGACAAAGTTTATGTATGTATGGCAAGCAAGTTGCCTCTTGTGGTACCAATCCGCATTAAGTCGGGTTTGGTCTACAATTTGATTTCGATGGCCTTCAAGGAGGGTTTGAAAGTTCGGTACTCGAGTAAGTACCTATCAGTAAGTATGAGTTTGAGGATGAAGTTCAAGTTGAAAGTGTTAAAATAAAGTTAAAAAAAATAAAAAATTTCTCCCAAATTTTCCGCAAGTTTAAGTTCAGTATGTAAGAAAGGTGACGACCCGGCGTGGGAAGTCGGGGCGTTACAGTTTGGTATCAGAGCAGAGTTCCTGCCATCCAATTTCACAGTTCTGCTGCCAGCGCCACAGTTTTGTAAGTTTGTTTTCTTACTTTGCTTTATAAGATTATTATAATGGCATGTACCTGGTGTTAAATTTGGGTCGGACTAAAGAGAACCACGAGGCTCCGTTGGCATTCCGAGGAATGGAGGAGAAGCTTCGCATCTTCAATAAGACTCAAGGAGTGGATGCACGATATGGAGAGCCTCTTCAGATTATGTCATGCAGGGACATATCTTCAGGATATGCTTGCCAGTCGAGCCGACGTCTAGTCAAGGAAGCTCGTGCAAGGAGCCTTGGCCAAGAGGATCTTGAGAGGAGATTCCTAAATGGATTTCTTGATGACAGCAAGGATCGCCCATGTATTACCGCGATATCAAGATGTACTAGGATATGTACATGAGACGATACGTCAGCTATATTGCAGCCTGACATGCTTATCCGAACGAGTTTATGGGCTTTTATTGCCAGTAAATCAGAGTCGCACAGTGGAAGCGTGATGGATAAACTAAGCTTACGATATGATGATCGCTAGAATAGCAATAAGAAATGAGTAGACTCTAAGATTAGATAGCCTATCGCCTCATTTTGGGTATAGTGATATTTCCATTTAAGGAATTGGATTGAGATTATGGAAGTTAAGTTTCCTGATTGTGAAACTTTTGCTCCATAAGAGAAATATTGGACATGGGGAAAATTTTGAGGATGCCTTAGTTTGGGGGTAACAAATAAGCAATATGCTACCAACAACAATTTATTAGGCTATGATTTTTTTATGATAAGAATGATGATTATGAGATTTGATGATATGAAGTTAACGAGGTTAAGGTCGATGGCACCAACCCTGAAGTCGACATATAATGGATGATTAAGGTCGACTGTAGACAACCATTTAAGTAATGGAAATTATGAGATGATGATTGGGAGTTTTAGATATTCCTTAGAACTATGATTATGCCTTTGAGCTTTAAAAGAAATGCTAAAGGCAAGAAGAACGTTTCTACTAGCTAACAAGCAGCTAGTTGATACAAGGATACCTTTCATTGCATCACTTGAGCAGTAATATGTTTCAATAATACTATTTATTATTGATTTTCATGATTGAATTGGAAAAGATTCCAAAAAGTATCTTAAATGTAAGAACATATTAAGATACATAAAAAGACAAGTAACAGTAAGGTGTTGTACCAACCTCCCGTGATCGTGGAGGCTACATGTTTCAGTTGTGATCTTGACCGTCCGTGATCGTGAAGGGTCAAGACTATAAGACCTTTCGTAAAATCGCAAAGGCTTATAAAATTCCCAGAACTGTTAGGGACCTTGCAAACCCTAGCTTTGTCTGGAGGCTGCGCGCATTTGGTACGTACACTATGGGCCCACATGTTAAGACAAGATAATAAAACACAAAATGCTTTTCAAATATGAAAAAGCTATGTGATATGATATGTTTTTAAAGTATGGAAAAGTTATATATATGCTTTTCAAACATGGCAAGTTATATAATATACTTGCTCAGTTTTTCATGTAAATAGTTCTTGTGATGCAATATGAAAGGAAAGTATGATGGTATGAAATGAAAGCATGAGAATATGAGGAATGAATTATGATGATGTAGAAAGAAGATTATGGTTCTATATAAAAGACATGATCCCATTAGGATATTAGAATGGGAACATGAACAAGTTATTCAATCCATAGTAACTTGTTATGGATTGATGGTGGATTTGAAGAAAAGCCACTCAGGATTATTCGAATTTTCGAGGACGAAAATCTTTTAAGGAGGGTAGGATGTAATAACCCGAATTTTTATGACTCTAGATTTCCTTTAAATGAGGAAAACTTAAGTCTAGATCATGTTTGGAATAGAATATCGGTATAAGTTTGAGTTCTCGGTTTATTAGCTACGAGACTCAACGATGGATTACTGAGCCTAGTATAAGGCATTTTAAGGAAAATGGCGTGATGAAATTTCATGATTCCATGTTGGTCAAAGTTTGACCAAGAAAGTCAAAGTTGACCAAAAACAGTCAGGGTATGACTGTACAGTAATAGGATAAGCGGTATGAGAAATATACTGCAAAAATTATCTTTTTGGACAAGATAGCTAGAATACGCTAAGAGACCACCCTAGAAAAATCAAGCACACTAAGTTGGATATCAAAGTCCTAATGACTTTCAGAAATAATAAGAAAAATTTTTACAGTCCATTTTTACTCAGATAAATTTTGGACTGCAGTCAAGCAAAACAGTACTGAATTGTACTATGTATTAGTGAACACAGTATTAGAAATATCTGTGTTGGATTTAAATTGGACTGCTTTTTCAAAAAAGTAGCCAAACGAGGCCTTAAGATGACATCACCTACCTTTTGATTTATGACATCATCCCATTTTTGATTTATGACATCATAATTCCATGAACCAAGCCTTGAATGACAAGTGTCTTGTTCTAGAAGAAAAATTTTTCTTGTTCTCCAAGCATATGGCCGGCCACCTAGCATGCCTTTTTGGCAAATTTTCAAAAATTTAGGGGTCAAAATGCAATTCTTAAAAGTTTCCCTTTTGCCTATAAATAGGAGTGACCTTTATTCATTTTATTCAAAAATTTGGGGAGGTTCTTGCCAATTTTCTTCTTGAAAATCAGCAGCCAAGGAAGAGAGAAAGAGGTGAGAAAAATCAAAATTTTCCTAAGCCAAGCCTAGGTTAGTGTTCGGTTTGCAAGGGGAAGCTAAGGGGAGAGTTTCAGAAATTTTTCCAGCCCTTTTCTAGGCTTGCTGCCGAATTATTAAGGGCAGGGGAACCAAGAGAGAAACCGAAAATTTTAAGGGGAAAAGTTAGGGTCAATTCGGGTTTGATTCAATCAACCGAAAACAAGATCAAAAACAAGTTTTGAGACCATTTTTGGTCTAGGGCAGCCACTGTTTTGAGCAAGGGAAAGTAGTTGAAAAACTGCAATTTTTGGTGTTACAAGGGTGGTGTGGCCAAGCCTTAGGTGAAGGACAAATCTTGAGGCCAAACCAAAATTTTTGGGTTCTTAACTAGGTGGAAGCCGTAGGCAAGGGAGGAAGGGGAGTTGCAATTTTCAAACCCTAACTTTGATCTAAGGAGATAGCCTGTTGTTATGCCTCAGCTTGGAGTCGCATGAAATAGGACACAGCTAACCAAGTAAGTACAACTCCGCCTACAGCATAGGCCCTTTGTTGTTACTTGCCTAATGTGATGATATGTTATGGCGTGTAATGTTATGGTATGTTATGTCATGTGATATTATGGTATGATATGTTATGGTATGTATGGCATGTCATGGTATGTTATGAATGAGGTTATGTTATGTTATATGTTGTAATATTGTGACATCATGAAGCATGTTCACTAATGTTAAATCACATGGTAATAACAAGACAAATAAGATGTTGTGTCGTACCGACTTGCCACAAAGGCGGGTTTAAATGGTATGGTTCATGGTTTGAGTTGGATTGGATGGCTACCTAAACTACTCCATGTTAAACTTTGTGTTTCATGGTTTGAGTTAAAACGGACTGCCGCCTTCAACCATTCCTTGGCTATGTACCACGGTACGAGCACACATGATAAGTAAAGGAATAGAACTAAGCTAAGTTATGAATCCATATTTGATCCATAAGAGGTCATAATTGGTTCATGCATAATGATATGTGTTTTGCGTCGCGGATGTAACAGTTGTACTTGCTGAGCGAAAGCTCACGTCTTACGTCTATGCTGTAGGTAAGCAACCTGCCAGCAATCTCTGATGCAATACTGTGGAAGGCTGGTGCTGCGGACTGTGAAATGTGGGATGGACACTGCCACGGATTTTAAAAAAAATATACTCTATAAAATATGTTGTAATGAAAAAGGGTTTTCACATTTTCATGATGTTTTAAGTATGAATGACAAAGTTTATGTATGTATGGCAAGCAAGTTGCCTCTTGTGGTACCAATCCGCATTAAGTCGGGTTTGGTCTACAATTTGATTTCGATGGCCTTCAAGGAGGGTTTGAAAGTTCGGTACTCGAGTAAGTACCTATCAGTAAGTATGAGTTTGAGGATGAAGTTCAAGTTGAAAGTGTTAAAATAAAGTTAAAAAAAAAAAAAATTTCTCCCAAATTTTCCGCAAGTTTAAGTTCAGTATGTAAGAAAGGTGACGACCCGGCGTGGGAAGTCGGGGCGTTACAGATGCAATGAAAGGTATCCTTGTATTAACTAGCTACTTGTTAGCTAGTAGAAACTTCTCTTGTGCCTTTAGCATTTCCTTTATAGCAAAAAGGCATAATCATAGTTCTAAGGGATATCTAAAACTCCCAATCATCATTTCATGATTTTCATCACTTAAATGATTGTATATAGTCGACCTTAATCAACCATTATGTGTCGACTTCAAGGTTGGTGCTATTGACCTTAACCTCATTAACTTCATCATCAGACTCATAGTCATGTCATCATCATTATCATAGCCTAATAAATTGTTGTTGGTAGCAGTAGCATCCAACTTATATTGGCATATTGCCTATTTGCTACCCCCAAACTAAGGCATCATCAAAATTTTTCCCCGTTTCTAATATTACTCTTATGGGGCAAAAGTTTCACAATCAGGAAACTTAACTTCCATGGTATTGATCCATTCCTTAGAATGAAAAATTCCTTGTTACCATCATACCAAGGTAAAGCGATAGGCTATACGATCTCGAAGCCTATTCATTTCTTTATTGCTATTCTAGCAATCATAACTTAGCTACTACAGTTGCAAGATTAGGCTCTTGTTAAAAAAAAATTTGGTATGTTCATACGCATGGCGAACCGTCTTTTAACTCTAGTTCCTTATTTCCTCACATGTCGTATATCCATTCTTTCCTCCATATCTTATCATGTCCTATCTTGAAAACATCATAACTTATCATGATCTCTTCATATCACATTGTAAGCTTATCCATCCCTGTATTCAACATTTTCCTTATGTGGACAAGAGTTCCCAGCTATGATCATAACGGGATGGAGTAGTCCTTTGCAAGCACTAGGAGTATCATTCTCCAACATGATCATTGACGAGGGATACTTACTTCACACGTAAGATCTTAACTAATTCTAATCAAAGGAAAATAAATTAACTTACTTGGGCACTTGCAGAAACGATGTGAAGCGAAGTGAAGTAGGCTGGCAGGATACCGCTCTATTACCAACTTTGTAACGCCCCAAAATCCACGTAGGACCAACTACGTAAACGTGGGCCGTTACCATGCTTGCTTAACTTAAACCTTAGTCTTAAATAATTAACCTTACAGAAAATTTCAGAAATTTTTTTTTTTTAACTTTAAACTTTACTTTAAAATCATAACTTAAATAAACTTGTACTTATGGGTAAACTTCATCATGCCTACCCATTACTTGTTATGCTGATTATAAGGTCACCATAACCTTTTAAACCGGACCTTGGAATCATCACATACATAACATGGTACATATTTCTTAACATACATATACAACTTCATACTTAAAATATTTACGGAAAATCTTGCGTAGTTATACTGAAATGAAAAGACATTCTCAAGTCTTTAACTCCATACATACTATATAGCATAATTTACTTTTGAGATATATACATATTAACTCAAAAGAGGTTGCGAAAAATTTTGCGTAGTGGTATCCCATACCACCCTTCACTTGCTGCATCGTCTCCATGGCCCACCAAGTAAAGCTGCAGGCATCTTACTTTTACCTACAGTATGAAATATACAAATGAGCTTTCACCTAGCAAGTACAAACATAATCTCACAAAACCTCTTAAAAACAAGCCAATCATCATGTAATTTATGCACGATCCATTTATGATCGATTTGAATGTCTTGTGCTTCATTATGGACTTAATCTTGAACTTATTATCTTGTCTTAACATGTGGGCCCATAGTGTACGTACCAAAAGCGCGCAGCCTCCAGACAAAGTTAGGGTTTGCAAGGCCCTAACAGTTCTGGAAATCATAAACTTGACCCTCACGCATCAACGAGAGGTTAATAATCATAACTTGTCTTGAACATGTATCCTCCTCGATCACGGGAGGGTGGTACGACACCTTATTTGTATTTTCTTACTATGTGATTTAACATTAGTGAACATGCCTCATGATGTCACTATACCATAACTTAACATTTACATGGCATTCTTAAAAACGTGGCATTCTTGAAAACATGGCATGCTTGAAAACATGGCATTCTTGAAAACATAGCATACTTGAAAACATGGCATTCTTGAAAACATGGCATACATAACACACATGAAAACATATCATATATTGGAAAATAGTGTACTATTTTTCATACTGTAGGTGAGGTTTGTAGTTACTTGTTATGCTATACCCTGGGTTTCATTGTTCCAACTCAGGTCGCAACTGTATGTTACTTCCTGCTATTAAAAGAACATAGGATAAGGATCCTATAAAATGTTGGTGACCTATTCAACATTCATACACAATCTTAGTTATATGTCCCCCAATTATACACATGATAACTTATTGGGTTACATAGGGTAACCCTTGTGGTGGTCAAACTTAGTCAACCAAAGTCAACATTCTATGGGTCAAACTTGGGCTTTTGGGCCAAGCCTAGTAACTCGGGTATCCTTCCCTGTTACTATCCGTCAGTGTCTTGTTACTAAACTTTGGCTTTTAAAATCCAATTTGGAAAATTTGGCAAAAAAAAATCTTTTGTTTAACTTAAAAATTCGTGGTTTCCAAAGTGGGACTTTATAAAAATCATTAAGGGCTGAAAACTGCCATTGGAACAGTTTTCATAGTCAAAACATTGGTGTTGGTGTCAAAATACAGTTTTCCTGTATTGTTTTAGAAAATCCTGTGCAGGAATTTCCTGTTTCCTGTACAGTTTTTAGAAATCCATTTCTATATACAAATGTGTTTTGAATTAGAAAAAGTTGTCTTCACAAAAGTTTTAGCTTTCGAAAAACCCTACAACTTTCGTGTTTTGTAGAAAATCCAGTTCTGTCCTTAACTTAATCATTTTTGAGGTTGAATCCTGCTGGCCGTGCCCACTGGGCCTGGCCTGCCCAGGAATACTTAGTCTCGGATTTTTGTAAAAACGAAGGCCTTTGGAGCCTTATATTTAAAAACTGTCCACTCTGTCCCCTAGAACAATCCCTTCTCTACAACTTTGTAGTTTTAACTTTTTCTAAATTCGGCTTTTAAGGGCCTCAAAATCGACTTTCCAAAAAACTGGCCAGTTTTACCCGAAAACTGACAGTTTTGTTCTTAAGTTCGTTTTACGCCCTATTACGCGCACACTACCTCAACCGTCCACAGCGGGAGCCTAATATCAGTCATGCAGCGGTTTCTAATGTTCCATACCATCATCACATAAACATACATCAACAATCATCACATCAATGCTTAAACTAATCTCATAAACCATTCAAGCATACCATACTCTATCTTAAACATAAGGGGACATATATCAAACATCTACTAGGCATGCATGCAATTCATACTATCACACAAGCATATGATTGAAAGCATGCACTAAATCATAAATTGAGACCTTGAGACCCTAATTAAGCACATAATAAGGACTAAACCCATTCCATTAAAATAAAAGAATGAGCTTATGCTCTTACATAATCAACTTGAAAATACACATAAATTCCAAATTGATACTCAATTAAAAAGTTTAGGGCTATGGGAGAGTTACCTTGATCAAAGCAAGGCTAGGCTAGGGTTTGGGTCCCCAAAATTCTCTCCCCCCTTGGTCCTCCAACAACCGGCCTTCCATCCTCCAATGGGTACCAAAATTTTCAAAACTTTTGCTTGGGTTTCTTGGTGAAAACTGACCACTCCTACACCAATTCCCTTGCTCTACTTTTTTTTTTCTCCCTTGGCTTAAGTTCGGTTTTGGAGAGGAAAAGTGTGAGAGAAAATTTTACAAGAGTTTGGCTAGATTCCTCTATTTTTCCAATAAAAATCTGCCCCCCCTCACCTCTATTTATAGGCTTTTTGAACTTTTCAAAATTGTCAAAAAGTCCTTGAACTAGGATTTAATTATTTTTCTAAAATTACATTTTGGTCCTTGAAGCAAAAATATTTGCTAATTAGTCCCTACATGTGGTGGCTGGCCATTGCTCCCTTGGTGCACAAGTTTTGCTTACCTTATCATGATGACATCATGCTTACATCACCTTGATGACATCATGCTTACATCACCTTGATGACATCATCTTGATGACATCATGCTTACATCATCATTGCTAACTTTTCCAAAAATTATACTTTTGCCCCTAAAGACAAAATATTTGCAATTTAGTCCCTGCGAGTGATCGGCTAAGGTAGAGCCACTTGACTTCTAATTCATGCATAATTATCCTCTTGATTCCAAGAATCCCTTAATATAATTATGCAATCCATTTCCTTACTAACTTTGATAATATCAATACTGTTTTGTCCTAAAACAGTATTATCATACTGAATTGTAGTCCAAAATCCATCTGCATAAAATTGGACTACGTATAAATTTTTCTTGGGACTTGAAACCATTTAGCCCATATTGCTCCAAATGTTGTGCTTGATTTTTCTAGGGTGGTCTCATAGCTTATTCTTGCTTATTCGTTCGTAAAGACGGTTTCCGCAGTATAATTTCCATACTGATTATCTTATTGCTGTATAGTCATACCTTTGACCGTTCTTAGTCAATCCTTTGACTTTTTAGTCAACTTTGACTTTCTTGGTCAAACTTTGACCAACATGAAATTATGAAATTTTGTCATGCTGTTTTCCTTAAAACGCCTTTTACTTGGCTAAGTAATCTTTTGTTAAGTCTCGTAGCTAGTTCATCGGGAACTCAAACCTATACTGTTATTCTACTCCGATCATAATTCAGACTTAGGTTTTCCTTGTTTCAAAGGAAATCTAAAGTCATCAAAATTTCAGGTATTACAACCTAAGGACCGGCCGCCATGAGCATTGGACACCTCATGTTCTAGCTTGGATGAGCAAGCTCCTAGGTTTGCTCATTTGGCTAACTAAAGCACTCATCACTCACCACCTTAGGCCGGCCACCCCAAGGAGAAGGCACCTCACACTTATAGCTTTGATGAGTAAGTCTCCTAGCTTGGCTTACTTGGTGAACTAGGACAAGCAACATGTCCCAACACATGGCTAGCCATCATAACGAGAGGACACCTCTTGCTTCTAGCTTTGAGGAGTAAGCCTAGCCTAGCCCTTGAGCAAGCTTGGCTGGCCACCACATAGGGATCATGAGCAAATATTTTTGCTCCTAAGGACTATTAGGCAATTTTAGAAGTAAGTTGTTTTCACCTATAAATAGGTGAAGGTGGATTCAATTGAAAAGGTTTAGTGGATTTAAAGAAACAACTCACTCTTTAGTTCCTCCCTTTAAGAGCCGAACCTAAGAAGAGAAAAGAAAGTGAAAGAGAAATTTCGGTTTTGGTGTTGGATTAGTGCAAGGAAAATCTCAAACCCTAGTCTAGAGCTACATCCGTGGAACTTGAGGTAAATCTTAATTGTATGCTTGATATGTATGAGCATGAGTTCATTTTGTTAAGTTTTATGTATTAGGATTTTATTAGTAATGGTTAGCACTTGACTAAAAGATGTTAGATTCGAATTAAAGATTTAAGTAAGTTTATGATAATTTGAATGAGAGGATTGTTAAATATTTGTATGGTTGTTAAGTATTTAACAGATACTCAAGAATAAGAAATTAGGAATAAGTAAGAATATAAGAGTTGTATATCACAATTAAGGTTTTTGAAAAACCCTAAGAACCCTATTATGGTATGAGTTACCATTTGGGATTGCACAAAGTAAAAGATATAAGAACTGAAAGTATACTTATGAAATTATTATATGACACTATGCATGTCTGATGTAAACTCACGGTTTTAACCGTTCGAGGTAGCGTGCACGTAAGTTTACATAAAAACCAACCTTAATGAAAACTGCCAGTTCCGGGTTAAAACTGGGCAGTAATCTGAAAATCAAATTTTGAGGTTTTTAGAGGCCGAATCTGTAATAACCCGAAATTTTGATGACTTGTGATTTCCTTAGATACAAAGAGAATCTAAGTCTGAACCATGTATGTAGATATGGAGCTTATGATCAGAAATAGTTTGCTTAATCATGCATGAGGCCTTTTGAGAAAATGGCATAATAGGAATTTATGATTTTTATTTCGGTCAAAGTTTGACCATGTTGACCTTAGGTTTGACTAAGACGGTATTGCAGGATAATCAACAGTATAGGAATTATAATGTGAAAAACCGTCATTACGGATGAAGAAGTAAGAATAAGGTATGGGATTGCTCTAGAATAATCAGGAATAATATTTTGAGCAATGAGGACTTTGCAGTTTCGAGTCTTAAGAAAAATCCATACGTAGCCCAGTTAAGTGCAGATGAAGTTTGGACTGTAGTCCAGTATGACAGTACTGTTTTTAGTGAAAAACAGTATTGATATTATCTGAGTTAATAAGGAAATGGACTGCATAATTATATTAATGGATTTTTGGAATCAAGTGGATAATTATGCATGAATTGGAAGCTAAGTGGTTCCACCCTAGCCGGTCACCTACAGGGACTAAAGTGCAAATATTTTGTCCTTAGGGACCAAAGTGTAATTTTTAGAAAAGTAAGTAATGATGATGTCATGATGATGTAAGCTTGATGATGTAAGTATGATGATGTCATGATGATGTAAGCATGATGATGTCATGATGATGTAAGCAAAACTTGGCCTCGAAGGCTTCCTTATGGCCGGCCACATAGGAAGGGTAGATGAGCAAATATTTTGTCCCAAGGACCAATGGGCAAATATTTTTCTCTTAAGGGCTATTATGTAATTTTTGGATTAAAAATATATCCAAAAATTATATTATTTTTCACCTATAAATTGGTGATGGAGGGGGGCTCATTTTGTTCACAAAAATGAGAAAATACCCCAAAACCATGCCAAAATCTCTCCACACTCTCTCCCTCCCCTAGAAACCGAAAAAAAAATTGAGAGAAAAAAAATGGTGAGGTTCGGATTTTGTAGAAGGAAGCAAGGAGGGAAAATTCTCCCAATCAAAGGGTAGATCCATTTTCTTGGATCTTGAGGTAATCCTCTTCACCCTCTAAGTTCCTTATTTTAGTTTGATTCAAGATTTATGCATAGTTCAAGATTTATGTGTATAGCTTAGATTTGTGCTTGATTAGAGGTTTGGTGGTTTTGATTTGTAGTTTAATGTATGTTTATGTGATGTATGCATGAATGCCTAGAATATATTTGTTATATGTCCCCATATGCTTAAGAATGAGGTTGAATGAATGATTATGGTATTAAATGCTTGTAAGATGAATTAGGGTTCAAGAAAACCCTAGAAAACCAAGTTTGGTGAAAATCACCAAACGGGTTTGAGTAAATGATTGAATGTTTGAAAATGAATGAATGATCATGAGAATGTTAGATTATACGCTGCATGCTTGATATAGGCTCACGGTTGCGACCGTTTGAGGTAGGGTGTGCGTAATTTTACGTAAGAATCAACCGAAACCAAAACTGTCAGTTCGGGTGAAAACTGAGCAGTGATCTGGAAACGGTATTTTGAGGCCTTTAGAGACCGAATTTGAGAAAATTTAAAACTAAAAAGTTGTAGAAAATGGAAAATCCTAGGGAACAGCACAAACAGTTTTCCAAAATAAGGCTCCAACGGCCTCGGTTTTTACAAAAATCCGAGACTGACCGTGCCCAGACTTCATGCACGGCTAGGTGAGTTCAATAGGGAAAACAAGTGTGTTAGACTCCGAACTGGGTCTTTAGTTGAACACGAAAGTTGTAGAGTTTTTCGAGATCTAAAACTTTCATGGAGAAAACTTTCTCGGATTCAATACAAATTTTTAAATATAATTTGATTCCAAAAACTATGCAGTGAATAGGAAATTCCTGCACAGGATTTTCTAAAACAGTGCAAGAAAAGGGTATTCTTGCACAAACACTGATAAGTTAATTATGGAAACTATTGCAACAGCAGTTCCAACACTTAATGACTTTTTCAAACCCCATTCTAAGAATCCCAAAATTTTATAAGTTGAACAAAGGGTTTTTGTGTAAAAAGAGATATAAAATGTTAAGTTTTTCCAAAGAAAAACAAAAGGGAATTTAGACCCAAATTGTCTTAAAATTGGGTAGACTAGATGATGACCAACAGTAATCGGGAAGGATACCCAGATTATTGGACTGGACCTAAAGCCCAAAGGTTACCCTATGTAACCTAATAAGTTATAATCCACGTGTGATAGACCTTGAACACTAGGGTTACTTGTTGTAACCAAGTAAGTTATCATGTGTTTATATGGGGAACATATAACTAAGTTTATGTATGAATGTTGGATAGATCCCCCAACATTTTTAATCCTTACCTATGACCTTTATTATAGCAGGAGATAACCTGCTGTTGTGTCCGGACTTGGAGCGGCACATTAGCGAACATAGTAGACGAGGTAAGTACAAACCTCACCTACAGTATGGAAAATAGTAAGCTATTTTCAAATATATGACGTGTTCCATGTATGCCATGTTATGCCATGCTATGCTATGTTATACCATATCATGTTAAGCTATGTTAAGCCATGTTAAGACATGTTAAGCTATGTTAAGCTATGTTAAGTCATATTAAGTCATGATAAGACATGATGTATCAAATTATGCCATGATTCATGTTTATAATTAATAAGATCACAATTAAAGATTCTTAGCCTTGGAATATACCAGACTAAGACTAAACCAAGTCAATCAAGGTGTCGTACCAACCTCCCACTAGATGGAGGATACATGTTTTAAGTTTATGATTATCAACCTCTCGTTGATGCGTAAGGGTATAATGATAATCCACCTTCCGCTAGATCGTGAAGGGTTATGTTTATGATTTCCAGAATTGTTAAGGGCCTTACAAACCCTGACGTTCTGAGGATTGCGCGCTTTTGGTACGTACACAAGGGGCCCATATGTTAAGCAAGATAATAAGTTTATAATAAGCTCATAATGGAGCATAAGACATTTATAATCAATCATAAATGGATCATGCATAAGTTATATGATGTTTGTTATGTTTTTGTGAGATTATGTTTGTACTTGCTGGGCGAAAGCTCATAAGTATATTTCATACTGTAGGTAAGATGCCTGCAGCTTTACTTGGTGGGCCATGGAGACGATGCAGCAAGTGAAGGGCGGTGTGGGATACCAATATGCAGATTTTCCGCAAACACTTTAAATTATGAACTAGTACATGTATGATGTATGATTAAAAATTATGTACCATGTTACGTATGTAAGGTTTCAAAAGTTTGGTTTAAAAGGTTATGTGTGACCTTTTAATCGGCTTAACAAGTAATGGGTAGGCATGGTGAAGTTTACCCATATGGATAAGTATATTTTAAGTTACGAAGAAAAAAAAATTTATTCTGTAATTTTCTGAAAGTTCAAGTAATAGTAAACTAATAAGTATGTTAAGCAAGTATAGTAACGGCCCACGTTTACGTAGTCGGCCCTACGTAGATGGATCGGGGCGTTACAGAATCTTGAAAAAGTCAAAACTACAAAGTTATAGAGAAGTGAAAATCCTAGGGGTCAGCATGGACTATTTTTAAAAATAAGGCTTCTAAGACCTACGTTTTGATAAAAACCCGAGACCAATTTTATGGTTAGTAAATATGGTCGAAAAATTTTCAAAAGAAGAAACAAGCAGGTTAGAGACAGAATTGAAAACAAAAGTTGTCGGAACCTTCAAGATCTACAACTTTCATGAGAAAACTTTTTCGAATTTAGAACAAATTTGTAAGAAAAAGGCCAAAACTATAAATTGATTTCAAACACAGTTTTGAGAATTTTAGGGTTTTATTATAGTTTAAAAAGGAAGCTAAGTATTAAAGTTTGTGTTATGTTTGAGATCCAAAGTTACTAGTAGTAACCGAACGGTTACCATTGTAACGTAATAAACTAGTAATTAGAATTACTTATGATACGATGATAGGATGATTCTTATCCTATGATTTTCTTTGAAAACAGGAAAACAACTTGTTTAGGTGGACCACTAAATTCGAGATTTAGTGTAACTGGTAAGTACGACTCTGCCTTCAGTATAAATGAAAAATGTTTTCCTGCTTGTATGTTTTCAAGCTTATGTTGATGTGCATATGATGTATGTTTTGATGTTATGATATCATGAAGCATGATTATTAATGATAAGTCACTCGGTAAAAAGGAAAATTCAATTTCAAGTAAGAAACTATTTATAAGTATGAAATGATTTCAAGTATGAATTGATTTTCCACTATGTTTAAGTCAAGAACAAGTTAAAGAAAAGTTTTCAAGTATGATGGCAAGCAAGTTGCCTTGTATCGTATCGACCTGCACTAGGTCGGGTTTGGTCCATGGTTTGAGTTGGACAGGGTTGGCCGCCCCAACCACTCCATGGCAGCGTGCCACGGTACGTACACTTATATTATGTAAGGGCCCAAAAAGTATGCTAACTTATGAAAGCATAATGAAATAATAAGTGATTCATGCATTATGTCATTATGAAATGTTTTGCGGATTAGTAGTTGTACTTGTTGAGCGAAAGCTCATAATTTACGTTTATGCTGTAGGTAAGCAAACTTATAACAGTACCTGATACAAGACGGTGGAGCATGGCAATGCAAAACTGTGAAACTGTGGGATTGGGAACTGCTACACATTTTGTTAAATTATGCTATGTTTATTTTAATTATGTTGTACCTAAGTACAAGACTTCAGTACTATGATAAGCAAATAAGTTTATGTACAGATATATATGTAAGTAATTACTACGAGTAATTCCAATTTTAAGTTATATATCGTTTGATAAAAAAAAAAATTAGTTCCTATTTTCGTATGTTATCAAGTAAGTAAGAATGGTAACAGCTTACGTAAGGTGGGTCGTTACAGAGTTGGTATCAGAGCAAAGTTTCCTGCCTTTCATTTTCACAGTATGCTTGCCTGCACCACAGTCATTGTAAGTTAAATGTGTAACGCCCCGACTTCCCACGCCGGGTCGTCACCTTTCTTACATACTGAACTTAAACTTGCGGAAAATTTGGGAGAAATTTTTTTTTTCTTTTTTAAACTTTATTTTAAAAATTTCAACTTGAACTTCATCCTCAAACTCATACTTACTGATAGGTACTTACTCGAGTACCAAACTTTCAAACCCTCCTTGAAGGCCATCGAAATCGAATTGTAGACCAAACCCGACTTAATGCGGATTGGTACCACAAGAGGCAACTTGCTTGCCATACATACATAAACTTTGTCATTCATACTTAAAATATCATGAAAATATGAAAATCCTTTTTCATTACAACATTTTTTTTATAGAGTATATTTATTTTATTTTTTATTTTTTTAAATTCGTGGCAGTGTCCATCCCACATTTCACAGTCCGCAGCACCAGCCTTCCACAGTATTGCATCAGAGATTGCTGGCAGGTTGCTTACCTACAGCATAGACGTAAGACGTGAGCTTTCGCTCAGCAAGTACAACTGTTACATCCGCGACGCAAAACACATATCATTATGCATGAACCAATTATGACCTCTTATGGATCAAATATGGATTCATAACTTAGCTTAGTTCTATTCCTTTACTTATCATGTGTGCTCGTACCGTGGTACATAGCCAAGGAATGGTTGAAGGCGGCAGTCCGTTTTAACTCAAACCATGAAACACAAAGTTTAACATGGAGTAGTTTAGGTAGCCATCCAATCCAACTCAAACCATGAACCATACCATTTAACCCGCCTTTGTGGCAAGTCGGTACGACACAACATCTTATTTGTCTTGTTATTACCATGTGATTTAATATTAGTGAACATGCTTCATGATGTTACACTATTAAAACATATAACATAACATACTTCTTCATAACATAGCATACCATAACATATCATACCATAATATACCATAACATAACATAACATATAACATACCATAACATACCATAACATAACATAACCTATAACATATTAGGCAAGTAACAACAAAGGGCCTATGCTGTAGGCGGAGTTGTACTTACTTGGTTAGCTGTGTCCTATTTCATGCGACTCCAAGCTGAGGCATAACAACAGGCTATCTCCTGTTATGTCAAAGGACATAGCATAAGGCTTCATAATTATAACCTCAAGATGCTGGTGACCTAACCAACACCCATTCATAATTTTAGTTATATGTCCCCCCTATACTTATGATAGCTTACTTGGTTACTTGAGGTAACCTTGGGTATTAATCTCAATCATACATGAATAGGGTTAGGTTATCATCCTAACCTTGGCCTATGCCTGGTTATCTATCCATAATCTTTTGGGTTTTAGATCCAAACCCAATCTTAACACATTGTTGGGTTATCTTGAGTAACCCTCGAGGTAACCAAACTTAGTTCAATTATCCTAAGTCAACCTTGGATTCTGGGCCCCGTCCAGTAACTCGGGTATCCTTCCCGGTCACCGTCCATCATTATCTTGTTACCGAAAGAAAGATAACTTTTGAATTCAAAAACTTGTTTTTCTCTTTGCTTTGGAAAAACTTGGTTCTCTTTGTTTATTTCTTACAAAAACCCTAGTTTAACTTTGAAAAATTGTAATTCTTTGAGAAAGGTTTGTAAAAATTATTAACTGTTGAAAACTGCCTTTGGAACAGTTTCCCTAGTCAAAACAGTGGTTTTGGGGAAAGATACAATTTTTCCGAACTGTTTTTAGAAAATCCTGTGCAGGAATTTCCTGTTCCCTGCACAGTCTTTATAAAACCGTGTCAGTTTAAAGATCCATTCCGAGTTTGGAAAAGTTGTCTTCATGAAAGTTGTAGCTCTCGAAAAATCCTAAAACTTTCGTGTTTTGAGAAAAATCCAGTTCTGCATGTATTCTTGTCAGTTTTAATTTGAAACTGACTGGTCGTGTAAACTAGGTCTGGGCAGACTAGTCTCGGGTTTCTGTAAAAACAGAGGCCATTGGAGCCTCAATTTGGAAAACTGTCCACGTTGCCCCCTAGGAAAAACCCTTCTGAACAACTTTCATGTTTTAAGTTTCCTCTAATTCGGCCTCTAAAAGCCTTAAATTTCCACTTTCCCGAAACTGGCCAGTTTGGAATCCGAATTGGCAGTTTCGGTTGTTAAGTCCGGTTTACGTCCTATTTCGCGCAAACTACCTCAACCGAACTAGCGGGAGCTCTAATACACACATGCAGCGGTTTTTTAGCATAAATTTTCTTTAATCACAATTTCTAACATCACCATGCAAATCTAATTGATATTGGATCAACTAAGTTGCATGATTTCGGTTGTACAAAACCTAACAAGCATACTAATTAAATTCTAGCAACCTAGCACAAAATTATCATTCACCAATACTAGGGCAGATTGGGGACATTCATCATCATCACATATTAAGCACAAAAACCCTAGCAATTAATCAAACACCTAACATGCCAACATAAGCATATAACTATGCAAGTTCATAATCAAACCATCCACCCTTAATCACCTAATCAAGCACATACTAACTAAACTAGGGCAAGAAATTAGAATGGACTTATGTCCTTACAAAACCAACTTGAAATACAAATAAAATTCCAAATTGAACTCAATGGAAGGATTAGGGCTCAAGGAAGTTACCTTAGATCAAAGTTAGGGTTTGAAAATTGCAACTCCCCTTCCTCCCTTGCCTACGGCTTCCACCTAGTTAGGAACCCAAAAATTTTGGTTTGGCCTCAAGATTTGTCCTTCACCTAAGGCTTGGCCACACCACCCTTGTAACACCAAAAATTGCAGTTTTTCAACTACTTTCCCTTGCTCAAAACAGTGGCTGCCCTAGACCAAAAATGGTCTCAAAACTTGTTTTTGATCTTGTTTTCGGTTGATTGAATCAAACCCGAATTGACCCTAACTTTTCCCCTTAAAATTTTCGGTTTCTCTCTTGGTTTCCCTGCCCTCAATAATTCGGCAGCAAGCCTAGAAAAGGGCTGGAAAAATTTCTGAAACTCTCCCCTTAGCTTCCCCTTGCAAACCGAACACTAACCTAGGCTTGGCTTAGGAAAATTTTGATTTTTCTCACCTCTTTCTCTCTTCCTTGGCTGCTGATTTTCAAGAAGAAAATTGGCAAGAACCTCCCCAAATTTTTGAATAAAATGAATAAAGGTCACCCCTATTTATAGGCAAAAGGGAAACTTTTAAGAATTGCATTTTGACCCCTAAATTTTTGAAAATTTGCCAAAAAGGCATGCTAGGTGGCCGGCCATATGCTTGGAGAACAAGAAAAATTTTTCTTCTAGAACAAGACACTTGTCATTCAAGGCTTGGTTCATGGAATTATGATGTCATAAATCAAAAATGGGATGATGTCATAAATCAAAAGGTAGGTGATGTCATCCTAAGGCCTCGTTTGGCTACTTTTTTGAAAAAGCAGTCCAATTTAAATCCAACACAGATATTTCTAATACTGTGTTCACTAATACATAGTACAATTCAGTACTGTTTTGCTTGACTGCAGTCCAAAATTTATCTGAGTAAAAATGGACTGTAAAAATTTTCTTCTTATTTCTGAAAGTCATTAGGACTTTGATATCCAACTTAGTGTGCTTGATTTTTCTAGGGTGGTTTCATAGCTTATTCTAGCTATCTTGTCCAAAAAGATAATTTTTGCAGTATATTTCTCATACCGCTTATCCTATTACTGTACAGTCATACCCTGACTGTTTTTGGTCAACTTTGACTTTCTTGGTCAAACTTTGACCAACATGGAATCATGAAATTTCATCACGCCATTTTCCTTAAAATGCCTTATACTAGGCTCAGTAATCCATCGTTGAGTCTCGTAGCTAATAAACCGAGAACTCAAACTTATACCGATATTCTATTCCAAACATGATCTAGACTTAAGTTTTCCTCATTTAAAGGAAATCTAGAGTCATAAAAATTCGGGTTATTACATCCTACCCTCCTTAAAAGATTTTCGTCCTCGAAAATTCGAATAATCCTGAGTGGCTTTTCTTCAAATCCACCATCAATCCATAACAAGTTACTATGGATTGAATAACTTGTTCATGTTCCCATTCTAATATCCTAATGGGATCATGTCTTTTATATAGAACCATAATCTTCTTTCTACATCATCATAATTCATTCCTCATATTCTCATGCTTTCATTTCATACCATCATACTTTCCTTTCATATTGCATCACAAGAACTATTTACATGAAAAACTGAGCAAGTATATTATATAACTTGCCATGTTTGAAAAGCATATATATAACTTTTCCATACTTTAAAAACATATCATATCACATAGCTTTTTCATATTTGAAAAGCATTTTGTGTTTTATTATCTTGTCTTAACATGTGGGCCCATAGTGTACGTACCAAATGCGCGCAGCCTCCAGACAAAGCTAGGGTTTGCAAGGTCCCTAACAGTTCTGGGAATTTTATAAGCCTTTGCGATTTTACGAAAGGTCTTATAGTCTTGACCCTTCACGATCACGGACGGTCAAGATCACAACTGAAACATGTAGCCTCCACGATCACGGGAGGTTGGTACAACACCTTACTGTTACTTGTCTTTTTATGTATCTTAATATGTTCTTACATTTAAGATACTTTTTGGAATCTTTTCCAATTCAATCATGAAAATCAATAATAAATAGTATTATTGAAACATATTACTGCTCAAGTGATGCAATGAAAGGTATCCTTGTATCAACTAGCTGCTTGTTAGCTAGTAGAAACGTTCTTCTTGCCTTTAGCATTTCTTTTAAAGCTCAAAGGCATAATCATAGTTCTAAGGAATATCTAAAACTCCCAATCATCATCTCATAATTTTCATTACTTAAATGGTTGTCTACAGTCGACCTTAATCATCCATTATATGTCGACTTCAGGGTTGGTGCCATCGACCTTAACCTCGTTAACTTCATATCATCAAATCTCATAATCATCATTCTTATCATAAAAAAATCATAGCCTAATAAATTGTTGTTGGTAGCATATTGCTTATTTGTTACCCCCAAACTAAGGCATCCTCAAAATCTTCCCCATGTCCAATATTTCTCTTATGGAGCAAAAGTTTCACAATCAGGAAACTTAACTTCCATAATCTCAATCCAACTCCGTAAATGGAAAGATCACTATACCCAAAATGAGGCGATAGGCTATCTAATCTTAGAGCCTACTCATTTCTTATTGCTATTCTAGCGATCATCATATCGTAAGCTTAGTTTATCCATCACGCTTCCACTGTGCGACTCTGATTTACTGGCAATAAAAGCCCATAAACTCGTTCGGATAAGCATGTCAGGCTGCAACATAGCTGACGTATCGTCTCATGTACATATCCTAGTACATCTTGATATCGCGGTAATACATGGGCGATCCTTGCTGTCGTCAAGAAATCCATTTAGGAATCTCCTCTCAAGATCCTCTTGGCCAAGGCTCCTTGCACGAGCTTCCTTGACTAGACGTCGGCTCGACTGGCAAGCATATCCTGAAGATACGTCCCTGCATGACATAATCTGAGGAGGGTCTCCATATCGTGTATCCTCTCCTTGAGTCTTATTGATGATGCGAAGCTTCTCCTCCATTCCTCGGAATGTCTACGGAGCCTCGTGGTCCTCTTTAGTCCGACCCAAATTTAACACCAGGTACATATTATTATAATAATCTTATAAAACAAAGTAAGAAAACAAACTTACAAAACTGTGGCGCTGGCAGCAGAACTGTGAAATTGGATGGCAGGAACTCTGCTCTGATACCAAACTGTAACGCCCCGACTTCCCACGCCGGGTCGTCACCTTTCTTACATACTGAACTTAAACTTGCGGAAAATTTGGGAGAAATTTTTTTTTTCTTTTTTAAACTTTATTTTAAAACTTTCAACTTGAACTTCATCCTCAAACTCATACTTACTGATAGGTACTTACTCGAGTACCAAACTTTCAAACCCTCCTTGAAGGCCATCGAAATCAAATTGTAGACCAAACCCGACTTAATGCGGATTGGTACCACAAGAGGCAACTTGCTTGCCATACATACATAAACTTTGTCATTCATACTTAAAATATCATGAAAATATGAAAATCCTTTTTCATTACAACATTTTTTTTATAGAGTATATTTATTTTATTTTATTTTTTTTAAATTCGTGGCAGTGTCCATCCCACATTTCACAGTCCGCAGCACCAGCCTTCCACAGTATTGCATCAGAGATTGCTGGCAGGTTGCTTACCTACAGCATAGACGTAAGACGTGAGCTTTCGCTCAGCAAGTACAACTGTTACATCCGCGACGCAAAACACATATCATTATGCATGAACCAATTATGACCTCTTATGGATCAAATATGGATTCATAACTTAGCTTAGTTCTATTCCTTTACTTATCATGTGTGCTCGTACCGTGGTACATAGCCAAGGAATGGTTGAAGGCGGCAGTCCGTTTTAACTCAAACCATGAAACACAAAGTTTAACATGGAGTAGTTTAGGTAGCCATCCAATCCAACTCAAACCATGAACCATACCATTTAACCCGCCTTTGTGGCAAGTCGGTACGACACAACATCTTATTTGTCTTGTTATTACCATGTGATTTAATATTAGTGAACATGCTTCATGATGTTACACTATTAAAACATATAACATAACATACTTCTTCATAACATAGCATACCATAACATATCATACCATAATATACCATAACATAACATAACATATAACATACCATAACATACCATAACATAACATAACCTATAACATATTAGGCAAGTAACAACAAAGGGCCTATGCTGTAGGCGGAGTTGTACTTACTTGGTTAGCTGTGTCCTATTTCATGCGACTCCAAGCTGAGGCATAACAACAGGCTATCTCCTGTTATGTCAAAGGACATAGCATAAGGCTTCATAATTATAACCTCAAGATGCTGGTGACCTAACCAACACCCATTCATAATTTTAGTTATATGTCCCCCCTATACTTATGATAGCTTACTTGGTTACTTAAGGTAACCTTGGGTATTAATCTCAATCATACATGAATAGGGTTAGGTTATCATCCTAACCTTGGCCTATGCCTGGTTATCTATCCATAATCTTTTGGGTTTTAGATCCAAACCCAATCTTAACACATTGTTGGGTTATCTTGAGTAACCCTCGAGGTAACCAAACTTAGTTCAATTATCCTAAGTCAACCTTGGATTCTGGGCCCCGTCCAGTAACTCGGGTATCCTTCCCAGTCACCGTCCATCATTATCTTGTTACCGAAAGAAAGATAACTTTTGAATTCAAAAACTTGTTTTTCTCTTTGCTTTGGAAAAACTTGGTTCTCTTTGTTTATTTCTTACAAAAACCCTAGTTTAACTTTGAAAAATTGTAATTCTTTGAGAAAGGTTTGTAAAAATTATTAACTGTTGAAAACTGCCTTTGGAACAGTTTCCCTAGTCAAAACAGTGGTTTTGGGGAAAGATACAATTTTTCCGAACTGTTTTTAGAAAATCCTGTGCAGGAATTTCCTGTTCCCTGCACAGTCTTTATAAAACCGTGTCAGTTTAAAGATCCATTCCGAGTTTGGAAAAGTTGTCTTCATGAAAGTTGTAGCTCTTGAAAAATCCTAAAACTTTCGTGTTTTGAGAAAAATCCAGTTCTGCATGTATTCTTGTCAGTTTTAATTTGAAACTGACTGGTCGTGTAAACTAGGTCTGGGCAGACTAGTCTCGGTTTTCTGTAAAAACAGAGGCCATTGGAGCCTCAATTTGGAAAACTGTCCACCTTGCCCCCTAGGAAAAACCCTTCTGAACAACTTTCATGTTTTAAGTTTCCTCTAATTCGGCCTCTAAAAGCCTTAAATTTCCACTTTCCCGAAACTGGCCAGTTTGGAATCCGAATTGGCAGTTTCGGTTGTTAAGTCCGGTTTACGTCCTATTTCGCGCAAACTACCTCAACCGAACTAGTGGGAGCTCTAATACACACATGCAGCGGTTTTTTAGCGTAAATTTTCTTTAATCACAATTTCTAACATCACCATGCAAATCTAATTGATATTGGATCAACTAAGTTGCATGATTTCGGTTGTACAAAACCTAACAAGCATACTAATTAAATTCTAGCAACCTAGCACAAAATTATCATTCACCAATACTAGGGCAGATTGGGGACATTCATCATCATCACATATTAAGCACAAAAACCCTAGCAATTAATCAAACACCTAACATGCCAACATAAGCATATAACTATGCAAGTTCATAATCAAACCATCCACCCTTAATCACCTAATCAAGCACATACTAACTAAACTAGGGCAAGAAATTAGAATGGACTTATGTCCTTACAAAACCAACTTGAAATACAAATAAAATTCCAAATTGAACTCAATGGAAGGATTAGGGCTCAAGGAAGTTACCTTAGATCAAAGTTAGGGTTTGAAAATTGCAACTCCCCTTCCTCCCTTGCCTACGGCTTCCACCTAGTTAGGAACCCAAAAATTTTGGTTTGGCCTCAAGATTTGTCCTTCACCTAAGGCTTGGCCACACCACCCTTGTAACACCAAAAATTGCAGTTTTTCAACTACTTTCCCTTGCTCAAAACAGTGGCTGCCCTAGACCAAAAATGGTCTCAAAACTTGTTTTTGATCTTGTTTTCGGTTGATTGAATCAAACCCGAATTGACCCTAACTTTTCCCCTTAAAATTTTCGGTTTCTCTCTTGGTTTCCCTGCCCTCAATAATTCGGCAGCAAGCCTAGAAAAGGGCTGGAAAAATTTCTGAAACTCTCCCCTTAGCTTCCCCTTGCAAACCGAACACTAACCTAGGCTTGGCTTAGGAAAATTTTGATTTTTCTCACCTCTTTCTCTCTTCCTTGGCTGCTGATTTTCAAGAAGAAAATTGGCAAGAACCTCCCCAAATTTTTGAATAAAATGAATAAAGGTCACTCCTATTTATAGGCAAAAGGGAAACTTTTAAGAATTGCATTTTGACCCCTAAATTTTTGAAAATTTGCCAAAAAGGCATGCTAGGTGGCCGGCCATATGCTTGGAGAACAAGAAAAATTTTTCTTCTAGAACAAGACACTTGTCATTCAAGGCTTGGTTCATGGAATTATGATGTCATAAATCAAAAATGGGATGATGTCATAAATCAAAAGGTAGGTGATGTCATCCTAAGGCCTCGTTTGGCTACTTTTTTGAAAAAGCAGTCCAATTTAAATCCAACACAGATATTTCTAATACTGTGTTCACTAATACATAGTACAATTCAGTACTGTTTTGCTTGACTGCAGTCCAAAATTTATCTGAGTAAAAATGGACTGTAAAAATTTTCTTCTTATTTCTGAAAGTCATTAGGACTTTGATATCCAACTTAGTGTGCTTGATTTTTCTAGGGTGGTTTCATAGCTTATTCTAGCTATCTTGTCCAAAAAGATAATTTTTGCAGTATATTTCTCATACCGCTTATCCTATTACTGTACAGTCATACCCTGACTGTTTTTGGTCAACTTTGACTTTCTTGGTCAAACTTTGACCAACATGGAATCATGAAATTTCATCACGCCATTTTCCTTAAAATGCCTTATACTAGGCTCAGTAATCCATCGTTGAGTCTCGTAGCTAATAAACCGAGAACTCAAACTTATACCGATATTCTATTCCAAACATGATCTAGACTTAAGTTTTCCTCATTTAAAGGAAATCTAGAGTCATAAAAATTCGGGTTATTACAAAATGTATTTTATGAATGTATAATTATTATGTATGATTATAAAGTATAGATTCCAAGATAATGGATGCGGATCGTGCTGGCGCCTATGCATTCCATGGGATGTCACCTTTGCCCTTTGATGGGACCCGAAGAACAGCATCCTTAGCATTATGGCTCCATGATATGGAATCAATTTTCTGAATATGTCACATCGAGGCACACCTCCAAGTCCAACTAGCTACCCGATGTCTAGCAGCAGGTGCTCGGTTATGGTGGAAAACAATAGGAGAGCCGGCGATGCAAGAAGGATCGTGGGCAGAATTTCGTGCTCAAATCGTTGCACGTTACGGGCCCTTACCAAATGAGGACACAGCTATGCATTATCGAGATCCAGAAATTTACCATGATATGAATCTTGTACGATACCTAAACTATGTTTATGACTGACATGCTTATCCTGACGAATCTATGGGCCATTACTGCAGACGATTTCAGGAGGCTATGTTGCCTCATATTCCAAATTTAGGTAACCCCGAAATGCGGGCACTACAACTGCTCAGGGAGGGTCTACCTCCGGATGTCAGGGAACATATTCAGCCACCAACGATAGGAATGACTTTGGAACACATGACTAATGACATCATGGAAGCTGAGTTAATAGCTCATATGGTTCAGGCAGATGCTCTGGTAGAGAACAACATTCAGGTGCTAGTCAATGATAACGGTGTGGAAGAGCCACCCTTCCAATGGGGTCCAGTATTGCCAGAAGACCCTATTCCAGTGATACCACTTCAGGAGATTCCTCTGCAAGGGGCTACAAATGATGTAGATGATGATAATATGGATCCTGAAGAATTTCCAGACAACCCCGAGCCCCTTGAGTATCCTCCTGAAATCAACATGGAAAATGAAGAAGATGAAGAAATAAATATAGAGGATGATCCAGAAGAAATCTTGTTTCATGATGAGGACTGAGATGTATTCTCTGATGTAACGACATAGTAGATAATTTAGTCATAGGATAGTATATAGTATATATGTATGATGGATAAATGATAGACACTTCTATCTAATGTTTTGACTTTGTATATAGAACAAGGGTAGAATATGTAAAATATGTACGTAATAATATCAATAAGATATGTTTATATAAGATATGATGATACGCTCTATGATATGATTTATGTTATGATCAGATATAGTATTATGATATGATATGATGATATTATGAATAAGCATTGTTCATGATAAAATTTTATGATGACATATGAATTAACGAAAAGATATTTGAAGTATAAGAATATCTTTATCGTGATTAGATAAGAAATATAGGATGTCACGCCCGCGTACACGAACAAACCCAAATCCGCAAGAGCCTGATCTTGCAAACATTATAGCCAATTTACAACGGCAATTATAAGAACAGCAGCAAGAGACAAACCAGCTACGGGAACAGGTAGCCCAGTTAAATCAAGTACCTCAAGCTAATGAAGTACCACTTCAAAATGATCCCATACCTCCAGAAGCACCTAAGTACTAGAAGTCCCTCAAAAGGTTCCCCTAGTACCTGGAGGGATACAAGCAAATCCACCCTTGGTAAGGAAGGACTTGTTGTACGAAAGATTTAGGCGCATGAAGGCGCCTGAATTTGAGGGAACTACGGACCCAATAGCAGTGGATGATTGGCTAATTGATATCCAGGTAATTTTGGATTTCATAGGACTTACAGAGCAGGAGAAAGTCCTTTGTGCCTCATTTGCATTAAAGAAGGATGCGCGTCACTAGTGGATGACGGTTCAGATGCGCAGAAACGTTGCGAACATGAGTTGGCAAGATTTCGTAACTGAGTTTAGATCAATGTATTATAATCGGGAAACTCTTACGGCTCAACAAGACGAGTTCAATAGCTTTAAGCAAGGATCGATATCAGTGCTGGAAGCAGTCAAAAAGTTTGAATAACTTGCTTGTTTATATCCGGAACTTGTGCCGAACGAATCAGAGAAAGTAAGAAGAATGATGAAAATGTTCCGGACGGACATTTCTAAGCAAGTTAGTGCTGGAAGTAACCCTCCTACCCTTGTAGCAGATTGCATAAGTCGGGCTTTGAGAGCTGAGTACTGGATTAACTAGGACAAGGAAGCGAGGGCTCAGATTTTAAAATCAAAGAAAGAGGAACGAGCCGTAGTAAAGCAGTCACAGCCCAGACAAAATCAGGTTTCGTACTCGAAGGGCCAGACTAGTAATTCTGGTCAAAATTCCAAACAGTCTGGGAAAAACAAAAGAAAGGAAAATGCTGCTGGCCAGGGACAACAGCGAAACTACCCTCAAAAGAAGAGCAACCGAGGGAATGAGGGTAATAATAATGACTATCCACTATGTACTCAATGTGAAAAAAAGCACCCAAGCGTGTGTAGGCTAGGAACGAACGTCTGCTACCTCTGTGGCAAGGAAGGTCATTATGGGAGGAGCTGCACCTTTAACAGCCAAAACCAGAACCCACAGTACCAGAATAGAAATGCAAACCGACAATTGCATGATGTGCAAGCAAAGATTGAAGGCCCCTCAATTACCCAAGGCAGACTAGAGGCTCCTGAACCTCAAGCCAGGATTTATGCTTACACCAAAGGAGATGCTAAAGGTGGAACCTCTCATGTGGCGACAGGTCAGATCTCTACAGCCGCTTATGATGTATTTGTCTTATTTGATTCTGGTGCCACCCATTCGTTTGTATCAATGGAGTATGCCCAAAAATTAGAAAGAGGTGTAGAAAACTTACGGCAACCTTTCAGAACCTCTCTTCCATCGGGAGAAATTTTGTTGTCTGACTCTTGGATGTGAAATATCCCAGTAGTCATTTGCGGTAGAGAATTATATGTAGACTTGATTACGATTAAGCTTCAAGATTTCGATATTATTCTAGGATGGATTTCCTAAGTAAGTACAATGCTAAGATTGATTGTCGAAAGCGTTGTGTTATGTTTAGTCCTTCCGAAGAAGAAGAATTCAACTTCTATGGTCAGCCTAGAAGCTCATCAACTCGGCTAATCTCAGCAATGAAGGCTTGGAAGATGTTAGCTAATGGATGTCAAGGATATAACATGGTAGATAAAGAGCAAGAAATGGAGTTAAAGCCGGAAGAAATTCCTATTGTCAAGGAATATGTTGATGTCTTTCCAAAAGACTTATTATGTAATAACCCGAATTTTGATGACTCTAGATTTCCTTTGAATGAAGAAAACTTAAGTCTAGATCATGTTTGGAATAGAATATCGGTATAAGTTTGAGTTCTTGGTTTATTAGCTACGAGACTCAACGATGGATTACTGAGCCTAGTATAAGGCATTTTAAGGAAAATGGCGTGAGGAAATTTCATGATTCCATGTTGGTCAAAGTTTGACCAAGAAAGTCAAAGTTGACCAAAAAGTCAAGGGTTGACCAAGAACAGTCAAAGGTATGACTGTACAGTAATAGGATAAGCAGTATGGGAAATATACTGCTAAAATTGTCTTTTTGGACAAAATAACAAGAATAAGCTATGAGACCACCCTAGAAAAATCAAGCACACTAAGTTGGATATCAAAGTCCTAATGACTTTCAGAAATAAGAAGAAAATTTTTACAGTCCATTTTTACGCAGATGAACTCTGGACTGCAATTTAGTGAAACAGTACTGTTTTAAGTGAAAACAGTATTTGTAAATCTTTATTAGTATGATTATGGACTGCATTGGTGGAGGAAAATCAAATGGAGCCTTAATTAGGAGGACACCTCATATGGTGATGACCAATTGGATTAATTGGATTTTTGAAATTATGGAAAGTAAGATTTAAGTATGAATTATGGTTGAAAAATTGGCCAACAAATCACATTGAATGGCCGGCCACTCTAAGGACTTAGGGGAGGCAAATATGTTTGCTTGTGAGGACTTAAATGCAAGAAAGAAAAAGGTGTGGTAGGTCCACCTTTGGACACATCACCACCTTGGCTCACACACACATGTTCTAGAACTAGCTAGCATGACCGGTTTCTTTAGTAAGACTTGGTGAACAAGTTTTGCTTTTGTGATGCAAGCAAGATGATGTCATCATGGTGATGTCATCAAGATGAGGTAAGCAAGTAGTAGCTTGTTGAACAAGCCATTTTTTTTGGCTCACACCTTGAATGGCCGGTTGTTAGGAGCCTTGGTGAACAAGCCAAATTTTTGGGTTCATGCACTAGTATGGCCGGTGGTCCTTGAAAGCCTTGGTGAGCAAGTATTTTTGCTTGATGATGTAGGCCATGTGATGCAAGCAAGGTGACATAGGCTTGATGAGGTAAGCAAGAAATTTGCTTGGTGAGCAAGCAAATTCTTGGCTCATTCTCACCTTGAATGGCCGGCCACCTAGGGAGGGTTGTTGGGCAAATATTTTGCTCATTAGACCCTTATATGCAATTGTAGAAACTTTAAGTTTCACCTATAAATAGAGGCAAGGGGGGGGGGGGGGGGGGCGGATTTTAGTGGAAAATTGGGAAATCTAGCCAAACTATGGCAAAATTTTCCCTCACCCATTTTCTCTCAAAACCGAAACCCAAAGGAAGAAAAGAAAAAAAAATGGAACAAGGAATTAGCCTAGGTAATGGTCGGATTTTGGTGAGAAACCAACAAGGGTGGCTGAAATTTTGGAACCCATTAGGAGGGCAAAGGCCGGCTGTGATGGCAGCCAAAGGAGAGTGAGGAAAAGTTGGAATCCAAGCTTGAGAACCAACTTCCAAACCCTAGTGGTAAACCCTAAAACCCTAAGCTTTTTAATTGAGCTTTAATTTGGAAATTTAAGTGTATTTCCATGTTGATTATGTAAGAGCATAAGCTCACTATTTTATTTGCATGCAATAGGTGTAGTTGCATGATTTTATGCTCTAGAATTTCATGCTAAGGGTGTATGCACACTAGGTGTTTGATATATGTCCCTAGATGTTTGAATGATGCATGGATGTATGTTTTACGTTAGAAAGTGCTGCATGACTGATATTAGGCTCCCGCTGTGGGCGGTTGAGGTAGTGTGCGCGTAATAGGACGTAAAACGAACTTAAAACCGAAAACTCCCAGTTCGGGTGCCAACTGGTCAGTTTCGGGAAAAGTGAAATTTGAGGCCTTTAGAAGTCGAATTAGAGGAAACTTAAAACATGAAAGTTGTTCATAAGGGTTTTTCTAGGGGGAATGGCGGACATTTTTCCAAAATAAGGCTCCAAAGGCCTTCGTTTTTACAAAAACCCGAGACTAAGAATTCCTGGGCGAGTCAGATTTGTGCTCTCGGTCTGGGGACTTCAACAAGGAAAATGACTAAGTTAATTACAGAACTGGATTTTTCTCAAAACACGAAAGTTTTAGGATTTTTTGAGAGCTACAACTTTCATGAAGACAACTTTTTCAAAATCGGAATGGATCTTTAAACTGACACGGTTTTATAAAGACTGTGCAGGGAACAGGAAATTCCTGCACAGGATTTTCTAAAAACAGTTCGGAAAAATTGTATCTTTCCCTATAACCACTATTTTGACTAGGGAAACTGTTCCAAAGGCAGTTTCCAGCCCTAAATGATTTTACAAAAACCTATTTCAAAAATATGAATTTTATGAGTTAAGTAAAAGATTTTTTTTGAGGTTAATTTACCCAAGTTTCCAAAGAAATGGAAAATGGATTTTTTAACCAAATTGGGTAAGCAAGATGATTACGGGTAATAACCGGAAGTGATATCCGAGTTACTGGGCCAAAGCCTAAAGCTCAAGTTTGACCCGTATAGGGTTGACCTTAGTTGACCAAAAGTTGACTTTGGTTGACCAAGAGTTTGACTACAATTAACCTTAAGGGTTAGTCAAGATAACCCTAAAGGATACCAAGATTAATAAATTGGGCTAAGATATAGGGTTAATTGAGGTAACAAGGTTAGGAAGGTAACCTAACCCTAACGGTATGTATAAAGGTTTAGCACATGAGGGTATCCAACGTAACCTCTTAAAGATTAATCCATATTGGGTTGTTTTTAAAATAATAGGGTTACTATTTGTAACCCAGTAAGACATCTAGTATCGGGGACATACAACTAGGATTATGTAGGCATGTTGGTTAGATCACCAACATTCCACAATACTAATTAGAACCTCACCTATGTCCTTCAACAAGCAGGAGGGAACCTGCAGCTGAACTCAGAGCAGGAGCAGCATTGCGCAGGACATAACAAGAGAGGTAAGTACAACTCCGCCTACAGCGTAGGATCTTTGTTGTGCTACCTGCTTAATGTGTTATATATGCCAAGGTATGATGTGGTACGTTATGGTATGCTAAGGTATGATGTGGTATGCTATGTTATGAGAAAGTATGTTATGTTATATATTTTAATAGTGTAACATCATAAAGCATGTTCACTAATATTGAATCACATGGTAATAACAAGACAAATAAGATGTTGTGTCGTACCGACTTGCCACAAAGGCAGGTTTAAATGGTATGGTTCATGGTTTGAGTTGGATTGGATGGCTACCTAAACTACTCCATGTTAAACTTTGTGTTTCATGGTTTGAGTTAAAACGGACTGCCGCCTTCAACCATTCCTTGGCTATGTACCACGGTACGAGCACACATGATAAGTAAAGGAATAGAACTAAGCTAAGTTATGAATCCATATTTGAATCATAAGAGGTCATAATTGGTTCATGCATAATGATATGTGTTTTGCGTCGCGGATGTAACAGTTGTACTTGCTGAGCGAAAGCTCACGTCTTACGTCTATGCTGTAGGTAAGCAACCTGCCAACAATCTCTGATGCAATACTGTGGAAGGCTGGTGCTGCGGACTGTGAAATATGGGATGGATGGATCATTGTGAATGTGCATCGACTATCGTGACCTGAACATGATCACAATTAAAAATAAATACCCTCTCCCGAGAATCGACGATCTTTTTGATCAACTCAGGGGAGCATTGATATTTTCAAAGATTGATTTGCGTTCGGGCTACCATAAACTCAGAATCAAGGAGGGAGATATTTCTAAGATGACGTTTCGAGCACGTTATTGGCATTATGAGTTTCTAGTCATGCCATTTGGATTGACTAACGCCCCAGCTGCTTTTATGAACCTTATAAATCGGGTGTTTAAAGAATATCTAGATAAGTTTGTTATCGTCTTTATTGACGATATTTTGATCTACTCAAAGTCCATGAAGGAACATGAGCAGCATCTCAGAACGGTTTTGGAGACGTTAAGATGGAATCGACTCTATGTCAAATTCACAAAATGTGAATTTTGGTTGGAGAAAGTGCACTTTTTAGGGCACGTGGTTCTAAAGGAAGGAATTTCCGTAGATCCTGCTAAGATAGAAGCTGTTAGTACCTGGCCAGCACCCAAAAGCGTTACCGAGATACGAAGCTTTCTAGGTTTGGCTGGATACTACCGACGCTTCATTGAAGGATTCTCCAAGATTTCGACACCACTTACAGCCCTTACGAAGAAAGGGAGAAAGTTTGAATGGACATAAAAGTGTGAAGAAAACTTTCAAGAACTTAAGAGGAAGCTTACTATTGCACCGGTGTTAGTAATTCCTGACGTTGATGTAGGAAACTTCGTTATTTTTAGCGATGCTTCTAAAACCGGATTAGGGGCTGTCTTAATGCAAAATAGAAATATGGTTGCCTATGCCTCATGTCAACTAAAAGAACGGAACTATCCTACGCACGATCTGGAGCTTGCAGCGATGGTTTTCGCGTTGAAAATTCGGAGACATTACCTGTATGGGAATAGATGTGAGATTTTTACCGATCATCAAAGTCTTAAATACATCTTTACCCAAAAGGAGCTCAACATGAGGCAGCGCAGATGGCTAGAGCTCGTAAAGGATTATTATTGCGAGATTCTCTATCACCCTGGTAAAGCAAACAGGGTAGCGGATGCTTTGAGTAGGAAATCTTCTGGCACGCTAATATCTATTAGAATGTTGCCCAAGTCGCTTCAAAAGGAGATTTCTGATTTCAAATTGGAAATGATAACTGGGAAATTGGCTGTTTTGACTCTTCAGTCCCATCTTCTAGAATCCATTAAGTTTTATCAGGGTAAGGATTCCTTTTTGCTAAAAACGCAGCTTCTTGATAGAGAAGATGGAGAAATTAAGACATCTACGAATGGGCTAATTCTTTTCAAAGGAAGGATTTGTGTTCCTAACTTTGAATTTCTTAGAAAATAGATCATGTCTGAAGCACATGAAATGCCATATTCAGTACATCCTGGAGCTTCTAAGATGTACAAGGATCTCAAAGAAAACTATTGGTGGCCAAACATGAAGAATGAAATTGCTGACTTTGTGTCAAAATGCTTAACTTGTCAGAAAGTTAAAGCTGAACACCGACAACCTGGAGGAGATCTTTAGAAAATCGAACTCCCAGAGTGGAAATGGGAACAAATTAATATAGATTTTGTAGTTGGATTACCCAGGACCATAAGTGGGAATGACATGATTTGGGTAATTGTGGATAGATTAACCAAATCAGCCCATTTTATTGCCATTAAAACTACTTTTTCAGTCGAGAAGTTGGCTGAAATTTACGTATCCTAAATTATGAGGCTGCATGAAGTACCGAGATCTATCATTTCTGATCGGGATGGGCGTTTCACCTCTCGATTTTGGAAGAGTGTTCATACAGCTATGGGATCAAAGTTGAAATTTAGCACCGCTTTTCACCCTCAGACGGATGGACAATCGGAACGCACTATCCAAACACTATAAGATATGTTAAGGTCATGTGTTTTGGATTTCAAAGGAAGCTGGGATCAGAAGTTACCCTTGATCGAATTTGCTTATAATAACAGTTATCACGCTTCAATTGGTATGGCTCCATTTGAAGCATTATATGGAAGGAAATGTCGATCTCCCATCCATTGGCAAGAAGTTGGACAGAAGCAACTTCAAACTACGGATTTCATCAGAAAAACCTCAGAAGATATTAAGATGATTAAGCAACGACTCGACGTAGCTTTTAGTCGGTAGAAAAGTTATGCTGATAAACGTCGAAGGCCCTTAGAATTCCAAGTTGGAGATTCTGTTTTCCTTAAGATTGCTCCAATGAAGGGAATTATGAGGTTTGGTAAGAAGAGAAAGCTTAGTCCAAGATACACAGGTCCATTTGAAATCCTTGAAAGGATTGGAAAAGTAGCTTATAAGCTTGCCTTGCCACCAGCATTAGCTTTTGTACATGACGTTGTTCACGTTTCAATGTTAAAAAAATATGTACCTGATCCTTCTCATGTGCTAAGTCAAGAACCGATTGAAGTGCAAACGGATTTGACTTATGAAGAAAAGCCAATCCGGATTCTAGATCGGGAAGAAAAGGTCCTGAGAAATAAAACCATTCCGATGGTTAAGGTGTTATGGCAGAATCGTAACGTTGAAGAAGCAAGTGGGAACTTGAAGAAGAAATGAGAAAAGACTATCCCTACTTGTTGTAAATTTTCAGGGATGAAAATTTTTAAGGAGGGTAGATTGTAATAACCAACCTCTTTACAAATTTATGATTTCTTTCGTTAGGCATCAAAATTTGTGTTACGTATGTTTATGTGATATGTTTGATTTTTTATTATTGAATTCTTTGTTAAAAGATTCGATAATTTACTTACGCAAGTTTGAAACCTTTTTAGGGTTCATAAATTATGACGGTCAAGGTTTGACCAAAATGATTTAAGATATGATTAAGATGACACCTTGTCTTTGATAAGATGACAAGTGTCACCACCACAGCTGGTCACCTCGTAGGGACCAAAATATAAATATTTTATGATTAAGGGTCAATATGTAATTTTAAGAAAAGTTCATAATTATAAATTTTTAGAAATTAAGAAAGTCTTTAAAGGGATCATTAAGCAAGAATTGAATCCCTAGTAGCTTCATTTTAGTCGGCCACCTCATAAGGACTAAAGTGCAAAAATTTTACCTTTAGGGGCCAACGCACAATTTTGAGGAAATTATGGAATTATAGATAAATATGAAAATTTTTGGAACTATGAATTTTTCTAGTTAAGTCTCCAAGTGCAACTAAGTCAATGATCAATTACAGAGTTTAGTTAATCTAGTTGGAAACCAAGAAAAGAAGTTAGGGTTGGATGACTCAAATTTGGCCAACCATGTTCTTCCACATGGACTTACTAGAACAGGCCACCTCATGGTTTTATGAGCAAGTATTTTTGCTCTTAAGGATGTATTTGTAATTTATGAAAATTTGAATGTCATTGAAATTTGACACATCATGCCATAGGATTAGTGACTAAGCACTTTATTCTTGCTTTGTTGGCATTGTTTTGTGATTCAACTAGCACACCATGGCCGGCCACCTTATGTAGTATACAAGTAAATTTTGTATTCTTAAGGACTTGTAGGCAAATATGGAAATAGGTGTTGCTTTGAGAACTTGACACCTCATAACCTAGCTTTGCTAAGTAAACAAAGTAGCTTCGCATACTTGGCTATATGTGATGCATCATCAAGCAAAAGTTTACCAATTGGTACCACCTAAGGACCAGCCACCATGAGCATTGGACACCTCATGTTCTAGCTTGGATGAGCAAGATCCTAGGTTTGCTCATTTGGCTAGCTAAAGTACTCATCACTCACCACCTAAGGCCGGCCACCCCAAGGAGAAGGCACCTCACACTTATAGCTTTGATGAGTAAGTCTCCTAGCTTGGCTTACTTGGTGAACTAGGACAAGCAACATGTCCCAACACATGGCTAGCCATCATAACGAGAGGACACCTCTTGCTTCTAGCTTTGAGGAGTAAGCCTAGCCTAGCCCTTGAGCAAGCTTGGCTGGCCACCACATAGGGATCATGAGCAAATATTTTTGCTCCTAAGGACTATTAGGCAATTTTAGAAGTAAGTTGTTTTCACCTATAAATAGGTGAAGGTGGATTCAATTGAAAAGGTTTAATGGATTTAAAGAAACAACTCACTCTTTAGTTCCTCCCTTTAAGAGCCGAACCTAAGAAGAGAAAAGAAAGTGAAAGAGAAATTTCGGTTTTGGTGTTGGATTAGTGCAACGAAAATCTCAAACCCTAGTCTAGAGCTACATCCGTGGAACTTGAGGTAAATCTTTTTATCCTCTAGTTCTTCATTCAAGTTTTAGTTAAGATTTAATTGTATGCTTGATATGTATGAGCATGAGTTCATTTTGTTAAGTTTTATGTATTAGGATTGTATTAGTAATGGTTAGCACTTGACTAAAAGGTGTTAGATTCGAATTAAAGATTTAAGTAAGTTTATGATAATTTGAATGAGAGGATTGTTAAATATTTGTATGGTTGTTAAGTATTTAACAGATACTCAAGAATAAGAAATTAGGAATAAGTAAGAATATAAGAGTTGTATATTACAATTAAGGTTTTTGAAAAACCCTAAGAACCCTATTATGGTATGAGTTACCATTTTGGGTTGCACAAAGTAAAAGATATAAGAACTGATAGTATACTTATGAAATTATTATATGACGCTCTGCATGTCTAATGTAAGCTCACGGTTTTAACCGTTCGAGGTAGCGTGCACGTGAGTTTACATAAAAACCAACCTTAATGAAAACTGCCAGTTTCGGGTTAAAACTGGACAGTAATCTGAAAACTAAATTTTGAGGGTCTTTAAAGGCCGAATCTTGAAAAGTCAAAACAACAAAGTTATAGAGAAACGAAAATCCTAGGAGTTCAACGTGGACTGTTTTTAAAAATAAGGCTTCTAAGACCTTCGTTTTGACAAAAACCCGAGACCAATTTTATGGTTAGTAAATATGGTCGAAAAATTTTCAAAAGAAGAAACAAGAAGGTTATAGACAGAATTGAGTTTGGAGTTAAAACAAAAGTTGTAGGAACCTTCAAGATCTACAACTTTCATGAAGAAAACTTTTTTAAATTTAGAACAAATTTGTAAGAAAAAGGTCAAAACTATGAATTGGTTCCAAACACAGTTTTTAGAATTTTAGGGTTTTATTATAGTTTAAAAAGGAAGCTAAGTTTTAAAGTTTGTGTTATGTTTGAGATCCAAGGTTACTAGTAGTAACTGAGTGGTTACCATTGTAACGTAATAAGCTAGTAATTAGGATTACTTATGATACGATGATAGGATGATTCTTATCCTATGATTTTCTTTGAAAACAGGAAAACAACCTATTTAGATGGACCACTAAATTCGGGATTTAGTGTAACTGGTAAGTACGACTCTGCCTGCAGCATAAACGAAAAATGTTTTCCTGCTTGTATGTTTTAAAGCTTATGTTGATGTGCATATGATGTATGTTTTGATGTTATAATATGATGAAGCATGATTATTAATGATAAGTCACTCGGTAAAAATAAGAATTCAGTTTCAAGTAAGAAACTATTTATAAGTATGAAATGATTTCAAATATGAATTGATTTTCCACTATGTTTAAGGCAAGAACAAGTTAAAGAAAAGTTTTCAAGTATGATGGCAAGCAAATTGCCTTGTGTCATATCGACCCACACTAGGTCGGGTTTGGTCCATGGTTTGAGTTGGACAGGGCTGGCCGCCCTAACCACTCCATGGCAGCACGCCACGGTACGTACACTTATGTTATGTAAGGGCCCAAAAAGTATGCTAACTTATGAAAGCATAATGAAAGAAAAAGTGATTCATGCATTATGTTATTATGAAATGTTTTGCGGATTAGTAGTTATACTTGTTGAGCGAAAGCTCATAATTTACGTTTATGCTGTAGGTAAGCAAACTTATGGCAGTACATGATACAAGACGGTGGAGCATGACAATGCAAAAATGTGAAACTGTGGGATTGGGAACTGCTACGTATTTTGTTAAATTACGCTAAGTTTATTTTAATTATGTTGTACCCAAGTACAAGACTTCAGTACTATGATAAGCAAATAAGTTTAGGTACAGATATATATGTAAGTAATTACTACGAGTAATTCCAATTTCAAGTTATATATAGTTTGATAAAAAAAAATTTTAGTTCCTATTTTCGTATGTTATCAAGTAAGTAAGAATGGTAACGGCTTACGTAAGTTGGGTCGTTACACGATATTTGATTATATTACGCTATGGGCCACTACCGGGGGAGGGATTTGATGTACATTACCGTGATCCTGAGATTTACGCTGACATGTATAGGAGGCGATACGGCAGCTACGTAGCAGCTTGGCAGGCCTATCCGAACGAGTCTATGGGGCATTATTGTCAGCGGTTTCGTGATGCGATGCTACCATACACCCCACTAGGCACACACATAGTACAGACTCTTAGCATCCTCAGAGGCGGGCTATCTCCTGAGATTATACGGTTTACACCGATCACCACGCCCGAGATGACATTGGACGAGATGGTAGAGGCGATTATGGATGCAGAGGTTTCCGCCCACTAGGTCCGAGCGATTCTAGAGGTTCCCACACCTATGTTCAAGGACGACCACCCTTTTGTGCCGATGGACGATGCAGGCATGGGTGAGCCCTTGTTTCACGGAGGTCCGTTTATGCTGGAGGATCTTATTCCAGTGGTACCGATTTAGGAGATCCCTCCACAGGAGGAGGATGCAGATGATGCTGGGATGGATCCAGCAAATCAGCAGGCTGACCCAGAGGAGGATCCGAAAGACTCGCCTATAATTATCATAGACAGTGATGACGAAGACGAGATAGAGGAAGAAGCTTAGGAACAAATTGAGGAAGTGGCTGAAGATGCAGATGAAGAAGAATTTGAGGATGATCCCGAGGAGATCCTGTTCGTGGACGAGGAATGGGATGTCTTTTCGGATGTCACGACAGAGTAGTCAGTTTTGACAATAGTTTGACATTTTTTGATTCTTTTTGACCCTATAATGTACATATGTATGTGATGGTAAAGTGACAGACACTTCTATCCTGACTTTGTAAATGAGACCTTACATGCATCGAACAAGTGTTAGACACTGCTGACAAACTATACCCTTTTGTACAATGTATATAATGATACAGTAAATATATGATGATATTATGATAGAGTGTTGTTTATCATGATGAGATTATGATGAGTTCATGACATGAGATGCTGAGATCGTGCTAGATGTCTAATATGACATATATATGATACGATACGATCTGTTATGATATGACATGATATGGCAAGATGAGTATGATATTTATATGATATGATATGATATGAATGAAAGAATGGATATTAGAAGTATAATAATATCCTTTCTTGTGATCATATAGGCATTAGAAGATGGTTCGCCCACGTGTGCGATTGAACCAGATTCTGCAAGAAGCTAATCTTGCAACCATGATAGCTGACTTGCAACGGTAATTGCTGGAACAACAACAGGAAAAAAATAGGCTACGAGAGCAGCTAGCTAATTTAAATCAGATGCCTCATGCTGGGGAAGTTCCACATAGGAACAATGCGATACCCCCAATAACCCCTCCTACATCGGAAGGCAACCAAGGGATTCCCCAGAATCCTGAAGTTCTGATAACGCCAGTCGCACCAGCTGGGATACAAGCGGTTCTGCCTATGGTTCGAGAAGACGTGTTGTACGAACGATTCAGGCGTATGAAGGCACCTGAATTTGAAGGGCTTATAGACCCGATTGAAGCAGATAACTGGCTGATAGATGTCCAAGTTATTTTGGATTTTATGGGACTCTCGGAGCAAGAAAAAGTCCTATGTGCTTCCTTTGCCCTCAAAAAGAATGCACGACATTGGTGGAGAACAGTCCAGCTACGCAGAAATGTGGCACTTATGAGTTGGCAGGATTTTGTGAGCGAATTCAGGGCGATGTACTACAATCCAAAAATCCTTACGGCTCAATAAGATGAGTTTAATAGTATGAAGCAAGGGTCAATGATAGTGATGGAAGTTGTCAAGAAATTTGAATAGCTAGCCCGATTATGTCCGGAACTCGTACCTAATGAAACGGAGAAAGTAAGAAGAATAATAAAGATGTTCCGCACAGATATTGCCAAACAAGTGAGCACTGGGAGTAACCCTCCAACCCTTGTAGCCGACTGCATAAGTCAAGCTATGAGAGCTGAGTATTGGATCAATTAGGATAGGGAGGCGAGGGCCCATATTTTCAAAGACAAAAAGGAAGAGAATGCTGTAGTAAAACAGTCTCAGCCTAAGGAGTATTACACGAAGGGCCAAACCAGTAGCTCCGCTCAAAATTCCAAGCAGTTCGGAAGAAATAAGAGGAAGGGGAATGCTTCCAACCAAGGCCAACAAAGAAATTACCCGCAGAAAAGGAATAATCAAGGCAATGGGGGTAATAACAACAACCACCCCCTATGAACAAAGTGTGGAAAGAAACATTATGGGGTATGCAGAATGGGGACAAATGCCTACTATCTCTGTGGTAAGGAAGGCCATTATGCCAGGAACTGTACCGCAAACAATTAGAATCAGGTTTAGTAATACCCGAACCGAAATTCAAACAACCAGCTTCATGCGGTAAAAGCAGAGATTGAAGGTCCGACGTTTATATAGGGAAGACTAGAAGCTCCCGAACCACAGGCCAGGATCTATGCCTACACAAAGGAGGATGTTGAAGCTGGAACTTCTCGCGTGGTAACAGGTCAGCTTCCTATTGTCACCTATGATGCAATTGTACTGTTTGATTCTTGTGCTACCCATTCGTTTGTATCAATGGAGTTTGCCCAGAAATTAGGCAGAATAGCCGATAGCTTAGAGCAACCTTTTAGGACCTCTCTCCCGTCGGGAGAAATTTTGCTGTCTAACTATTGGATACGAAATGTTCCAATAGTTATTTGTGATAGAGAGCTGTACGTGGATCTTATTGCGATCAGGCTTCAGGATTATGATGTTATCTTGGGAATGAACTTCTTAGGAAAATACAACGCTAAGATTGACTGTCGTAAGCATTGTGTTATGTTTAATCCTATCGGCGAGGAGGAATTCAACTTTTATGGTCAAACACGGAGTTCAACATCAGGATTGATATCAGCAATGAAAGCGTGGAAGATGTTGACCAATGGGTGCAAAGGATATCTGGCCAGCATAGTGGACATGGCACAAAAGGACGAGTTAAAACCTGAAGATGTCCCGATTGTAAGAGAATACACAAGCTTTTTTCCTGACGAATTACCTGGATTTCCTCTAGAAAGAGAGATTTCCTTTGAAATTGAGCTACTGCCAGGATCAGCTCCAGTATCCAAGGCGCCCTATCGCATGGCTCCAGCTGAACTTAGGGAATTGCAAGTGCAGTTACAAGAAGTGTTGGATAAAGGATTCATTCGACAAACCCATTCACCTAGGGGAGCCCCAGTTTTGTTCGTAAAATAGAAGGATGGATCGTTGCGGATGTGCATCGATTACCGTGAGCTGAACAAGATCACTATTAAGAATAAATGTCCTCTCCCTAGAATTGATGATCTTTTTTATCAACTCAGGAGAGCAGAGGTATTTTCAAAAGTCGATTTACGATCAGGATACCATCAATTTCGAATTAAGGAGATGGATATTCCAAAGACAGCGGCTTTCATGGACCTGATGAACTGGGTATTCAAAGAGTACTTGGATAAGTTTGTTATCGTCTTTATCGATGATATTTTAATCTACTCTAAGTCCACAATGGAGCATGAGCAACACCTCAAACTTGAAAAGGAAAGGCTAAGACAAAACCAGCTCTACGTCAAGTTCACAAAGTGTGAATTTTGGCTGGAAAAAATTCATTTTCTAGGCCACGTTGTCTCAAAAGAAGGAATTTCTGTGGATCCGTGAAAATGGCAGTTAACGAATGGCCGGCGCCGAAAAATGTCACAGAAGTACGGAGCTTTCTTGGCTTAGCAGGATATTATCGACGTTTTGTTGAAGGATTCTCAAAGATAGCTTCACCTCTCACGGCTCTTACTCGAAAAGGAAAGCCGTTCGAGTAGATGCAAAAGTGTGAGGAAAACATCCAAGAGCTTAAGAAAAGACTTACTAGCACACCGGTATTGATAATTCCCGACGTGGACATAGGGAATTTTGTAATTTATAGCGAAGCCTCTAAAATCGGACTAGGAGCGGTCCTAATGCAAAAAGGAAAGGTGGTCGCCTATGCCTCATGACAACTGATGGAGCATGAACGAAACTACCCCACGCATGATTTGGAGCTGGCAGCGGTGGTTTTCGCATTAAAGATTTGGAGACACTACCTGTATGGGAATAGATGCGAAATCTATACAGACCATCAAAGTCTCAAGTATATTTTCACCCAGAAGGAGCTTAATATGAGGCGACGAAGGTAGCGGGAACTCGTAAAGGATTATGACTGCGAAATCCTCTACTACACTGGAAAGGCAAACAGGGTAGCAGATGCTTTAAGTAGGAAAGCACCCGGCATGGTAATGTCTATTGGAATGTTGTCCAAGCCACTTTAAAAGGAAATTTCCGACTTCAACATGGAAATGATAGCTGCGAAATTGACTGCTCTTGTAACGCCCCAAAATCCACGTAGGGCCGATTACGTAAACGTAGGCCGTTACCATACTTGCTTAACTTAAACCTTAGTCTTAAATAATTAACCTTACAGAAAATTTCAGAAATTTTTTTTTTTTAAACTTTAAACTTTATTTTAAAATCATAACTTAAATAAACTTGTACTTATGGGTAAACTTCATCATGCCTGCCCATTACTGGTTATGCCGATTATAAGGTCACCATAACCTTTTAAACCGGACCTTGGAATCATCACATACATAACATGGTACATATTTCTTAATCATACATATACAACTCCATATTTATAATATTTGCGGAAAATCTTGCGTAGTGGTATCCCATACCGCCCTTCACTTGCTGCATCGTCTCCATGGCCCATCAAGTAAAGCTGCAAGCATCTTACTTTTACCTACAGTTTGGAATATACCGATGAGCTTTCACCCAGCAAGTACAAACATAATCTCACAAAACCTCTTAAAACATCAGGTAATTTATGCATGATCCATTTATGATCGGTTTGAATGTCTTGTTCTTCATTATGGACTTAATCTTGAACTTATTATCTTGTCTTAACATGCGGGCCCATAGTGTAAGTACCAAAAGCGCGCAGTTTCCAGACAAAGTTGGGGTTTGCAAGGCCCTAACAGTTCTGAGAATCATAAACTTGACCCTCACGCATCAACGAGAGCTTAATAATCATAACTTGTCTTGAACATGTATCTTCCTCGATCACGGGAGAGTGGTACGACACCTTGTTTGCATTTTCTTACCTTGTGATTTAACATTAGTGAACATGCCTCATGATGTCACTATACCATAACTTAACATTTACATGGCATTCTTAAAAACGTGGCATTCTTGAAAACATGGCATACTTGAAAACATGGCATTCTTGAAAACATAGCATACTTGAAAACATGGCATACATAACACACATGAAAACATATCATATATTGGAAAATAGTGTACTATTTTCCATACTATAGGTGAGGTTTGCACTTACCTGTTATGCTATACCCTGGGTTTCGTTGATCCAACTCAGGTCGCAACTGCATGTTACTTCCTGCTATTAAAAGAAAATAGGATAAGGATCCTAAAAAATGTTGGTGACCTATCCAACATTCATACACAATCTTAGTTATATGTCCCCCAGATCTTCTAAAGAGAACTCGGTCGGTTACTAGCCGTAACCTCAGGGCTCAGCTCATGGCCCAACCTGACATAAACAGTAACTCATTAGGTTATTAATCTTACTAAGGCCTTATCATTTTAGAGTAACACCCTATTAGTGTAATAACCCGAATTTTGATGACTCTAGATTTCCTTTGAATGAGGAAAACTTAAGTCTAGATCATGTTTGGAATAGAATATAGGTATAAGTTTGAGTTCTCGGTTAATTAGCTACGAGACTCAACGATGGATTACTGAGCCTAGTATGAGGCATTTTAAGGAAAATGGCGTGATGAAATTTCATGATTCCATGTTGGTCAAAGTTTGACCAAGAAAGTCAAAGTTGATCAAAAAGTCAAAGGGTTGACCAAGAACAGTCAAAGGTATGACTGTACAGTAATAGGATAAGCAGTATGAGAAATATACTACTAAAATTATCTTTTTGGACAAAATAACAAGAATAAGCTATGAGACCACCCTAGAAAAATCAAGCACACTAAGTTGGATATCAAAGTCCTAATGACTTTCAGAAATAAGAAGAAAATTTTTACAGTCCATTTTTATGCAGATGAATTTTGGACCGTAGTTCAGTAAACCAATACTGTGTATAAGTGAATCCAGTATTGGAAATACCTGAGTTGATTTAAAAATGGATTGTATAATAAGGAAAGAGCCAAACAAGCCTTTAGAAGCTTACCTCACCTTACTTTTTAAATATGACATCATTTCTTTCATTTAAGAAAAATGATAAAAATTTTTCCTTGTTCCACAAGGCTATGGCCGGCCACCTATGCACACTTTTTGTGCAATTCCTTGTTTTTTCAAGGACTAATTTGCAATTCCCAAGAGTTGTTCTTCACCTATAAATAGGTGGTTCCATAATTCAAAAAAATTAGAAAATCCTAACTAAACTTTGCCCAAAATTTTCTTCACTCAAAACCAAATTTGGGAGGCTAAGGATTAGGAGAGAAAAATCAAAATCCAAGGGGGGAAAAGCTTGAGGAGTAGCCGGTTTTCTTGAGGAAGCAAGCAAGGAAGTTGGAAAAATTTTGGATACCCATTTCTAGGCTTAGGGCCGGTTGTGGGAACCAAGGGGAAACCAAGGAAAAAAAATTTAGATCTAAGGGAAATTAGGGTTTTGAGTGTTGGGTTTTCTATCTTGAGCATCAATCAAGAGCTTTAAAGATTTTGGGACCATATTGGCCAAGTGGCCGAGTGATAGGGGAGGAAGAAAAGGAAGAGAAAAAGTGAAGTGGGAAGGCTTGGTGGTGTGCTCGGTTTTGGTGTGGATCAACCAAGGAGCCAAGAGAAAATTTTTGGGTCCCTAACTAGGTGGAAGCCGTGGGCAAGGGAAGGCAAGGGAGGAAGGGGAGTTGTAATTTTCAAACCCTAAATTTGATCTAAGGTAACTTCCTTGAGCCCTAATCCTTCCATTGACTTCAATTTGGAATTCTATTTGTGTTTCAAGTTGGTTTTGTAAGGACATAAGTTCATCCTAATTTCTTGCCCTAGTTTGGTTAGTATGTGCTTGATTAGGTGATTAAGGGTGGATGGTTTGATTTTGTGCTTTGCTTCTTGATTTATGCTTGTTGGACGATAGGTTGCATGCTAGATGTGAATGGTTGTGTGTCCCTTGATTTTCTTGGTCCAAAATCTGCCCTAGGCAGTGCATGCTTGGCTGCTAACTTAAGGGTGAATGATTGATGCTTGTTTGAATGAGATGCAAAAGTTAGAACCATGCAAACCTAGGCTAGGACAGTTTGGTTTTTGGTTTGCATGGGCGCGTTTGAGTTGCATGATTGTTCATGTGGGACGATAGAATACGCTGCATGCTTGCTATCTAGGCTCCCGCAAGTTCGGTTGAGGTAGTTTGTGCGAAATAGGATGTAAACCAGACTTAACAACCGAAACTGCCAATTCGGATTCCAAACTGGCCAGTTTCGGGAAAGTGGAAATTTAAGGCTTTTAGAAGCCGAACTGGGTGAAACGTAAAACATGAAAGTTGTTCAGAAGGGTTTTTCCTAGGGGGCAACGCAGACCATTCCCCAAATTGAGGCTCCAATGGCCTCCGTTTCTATAAAAATCCGAGACTAGTCTGCCCAGACCTAATTTACACGACCAGCCAGATTAAAATTAAAATTGACAAGAATACAAGCAGAACTGGATTTTTCTCAAAACACGAAAGTTTTAGGATTTTTCGAGAGTTACAACTTTCATGAAGACAACTTTTTCAAAATCGGAATGGATCTTTAAACTGACATGGTTTTATAAAGACTGTGCAGAGAACAGGAAATTCCTGCACAGGATTTTCTAAAAACAGTACGGAAAAAATTGTATCTTTCCCCAAAACCACTGTTTTGACTAGGGAAACTGTTCCAAAGGCAGTTTCCAGCCCTAAATGATTTTACAAAAACCTATTTCAAAAATATGAATTTTATGAGTTAAGTAAAAGATTTTTTTGAGGTTAATTTACCCAAATTTCCAAAGAAATGGAAAATGGATTTTTTAACCAAATTGAGTAAGCAAGATGATTACGGGTAATAACCGAAAGTGATATCCGAGTTACTGGGCCAAAGCCTAAAGCTCAAGTTTGACCCGTATAGGGTTGACATTAGTTGACCAAAAATTGACTTTGGTTGACCAAGAGTTTGACTACAATTAACCTTAAGGGTTAGTCAAGATAACCCTATAGGATACCAAGATTAATAAATTGGGCTAAGATATAGGGTTAATTGAGGTAACAAGGTTAGAAAGGTAACCTAACCCTAACGGTATGTATAAAGGTTTAGCACATGAGGGTATCCAACGTAACCTCTTAAAGATTAATCCATATTGGGTTGTTTTTAAAATAATAGGGTTACTATTTGTAACCCAGTAAGACATCTAGTATCGGGGACATACAACTAGGATTATGTAGGCATGTTGGTTAAATCACCAACATTCCACAATACTAATTAGAACCTCACCTATGTCCTTCAACAAGCAGGAGGGAACCTGCAGCTGTACTCAGAGTAGGAGCAGCATTGTGCAGGACATAACAAGAGAGGTAAGTACAACTCCGCCTACAGCATAAGTCCTTTGTTGTGCTACCTGCTTAATGTGTTATATATGCTAGGGTATGATGTGGTACGTTATGGTATGCTAAGGTATGATGTAGTATGCTATGTTATGAGGAAGTATGTTATGTTATATGTTTTAATAGTGTAACATCATGAAGCATGTTCACTAATATTGAATCACATGGTAATAACAAGACAAATAAGATGCTGTGTCGTACCGACTTGCCACAAAGGCGGGTTTAAATGGTATGGTTCATGGTTTGAGTTGGATTGGATGGCTACCTAAACTACTCCATGTTAAACTTTGTGTTTCATGGTTTGAGTTAAAACGGACTGCCGCCTTCAACCATTCCTTGGCTATGTACCACGGTACGAGCACACATGATAAGTAAAGGAATAGAACTAAGCTAAGTTATGAATCCATATTTGATTCATAAGAGGTCATAATTGGTTCATGCATAATGATATGTGTTTTGCGTCGCGGATGTAACAGTTGTACTTGCTGAGCGAAAGCTCACGTCTTACGTCTATGCTGTAGGTAAGCAACCTGCCAGCAATCTCTGATGCAATACTGTGGAAGGCTGGTGCTGCGGACTGTGAAATGTGGGATGGACACTGCCACGGATTTTGAAAAAAAATATACTCTATAAAATATGTTGTAATGAAAAAGGGTTTTCATGATGTTTAAAATATGAATGACAAAGTTTATGAATGTATGGCAAGCAAGTTGCCTCATGTGGTACCGATCCGCATTAAGTCGGGTTTGGTCTACAATTTGATTATGATGGCATTCAAGAAGGGTTTGAAAGTTCGGTACTCGAGTGAGTACCTATCAGTAAGTATGAGTTTGAGGATGAAGTTCAAGTTGAAAGTTTTAAAATAAAGTTTAAAAGAAAAAAAAAATCTCTCCTAAATTTTCCGCAAGTTTAAGTTCAGTATGTAAGTAAGGTGACGACTCGGCGTGGGAAGTCGGGGCGTTACAATTAGATTACTATTGGTAACCATAGGGTAAGGCCCAACCCAAATACTTGGGTATCCTAACCGGTTACTAACGGTTATCTTTTAGTGACTATGTCTTGGAAATACTTTTTAACCTAAGTATTACTTTATCTCTTTACTTGACAATTCTTTGTCAAGTTTTTCTTTGAAAAGCTTATGTAAAACTATACATTGCTTTAAAACCGTATAATTCATAAAACTGTTGCTTTTGAGCAAAACAATTGAAAACTATCAATCTTTGAAAACAACCTTTGAAAACAGTTTGTTAATCTCAGTTATTAGTGCACATGCAAGAATTTCCTGCTTTGCACTGTTTTTCTGAAAATCTTGTGCATTAATTTTCTTGTTTCCTGCACTGTTTTTATGATAAAATCTTTATCTTAAATTCTGTTTAGAATCTGAGAAAACTTTCTTCGTGAAAGTTGTAGATCTTGAAAAATACTACAATTTTGGTTATTTACTGAAACCCAGTTCTGTCCTTAACTTAATCATTTTTGAGGTTGAATCCTGCAGGCCGTGCACACTGGGTCTGGCCTGCCCAGGAATTCTCAGTCTCGGATTTTTGTAAAAACGAAGGCCTTTGGAGCCTTATTTTTAAAAACTGTCTATGCTGCCCCCTAGAAAATTCCCTTCTCTACAACTTTGTTGTTTTAACTTTTTTTAAATTCGGCCTCTAAGGGCCTCAAAATCGACTTTCCAGAAAACTGGCCAGTTTTACCCGAAAACTGGCAGTTTTGTTCTTAAGTTCGTTTCACGTCCTATTACGCACACACTACCTCAACCGCCCACAACGGGAGCCTAATATCAGTCATGCAGCACTTTCTAACGTAAAACATACATCCATGCATCATTCAAACATTTTCATGCAAGGGCAAACCCTTGGGTGTTCTTAGACCAAACTAGGGTCTGCAAAACTTTAGGTTCGCATCACCATGCATCATTCAAGCTTCTAATCTAGCTTATGTTGGGATCTAAATGTGCCCTAAGGATAGAAAATCAATATTAGGGATTTTCTGTAAATATGACATTTTGATATTAATAAGAGGAGGTCATTCATGTTTAATAAGTTGTGTCCTATTTACTTTCATTTGTTAATTGTATGGTTATTTTGAGCAAACATAAAATACTCCTTGGCTGTTGGTAATATATCGTATTACCATATGTATACGAGGTATACATAGAAGACGTGGTAATTTGATAACAGTCTAAATAAATAGTCCGCAATCGATGGAATAAGATTTGGGGATCTTATTCATGATAAGATTGTAAAGGTTATCTACTTCCTTAGAGGGATGGTTTGTCTTAACCATCGGATAGGTTCCGAGTAGAAACTTTAATGTATACCAGTATTGAGGTATGACATTGGACTGGACCTAAAGTGTTAATTGATTCGGTTTAATAATTTCGTTTATAAGAATCAATAACACTTTGATTATCATCCTGCATTAATCTTAATCCTGAAATGATTACTTGAGTTCGTATCCATGACTTATGTACTTTAATGCACTATAGGTGAGACACTGTTAATTCATGGTCAATATACTTGTGTTTTGGGTGCATGACTTATGGATGGAGAAATCAAGATTCATAGATACAGAATCCATAACTATCTTAACGATAGTAAATGTTATCTACTTAAAGGCATTATTCGGGGATTGAAAGATAGTATAACAAGATCTTGGCCATCGGTTTACTTTCTATTCTCTGGTGGTTTACCAATTGTGTGGTTTACCAATTGTGTGGTTTTATAGTTGGTGATTCTTTCAATAGAGAATAATGGAACTTTAAGTTAAAATGATTGAAAAAGGTAAAACGGAAAAAGTCCTTAATTCAATCATGGATAACATATGGGGATTAAGCAAGCGATGAATAAATCATGGAAGAAGCGCTGCGTAAGAGAGCTTTCGTAATACGGTATGTAAACAGGAGTTCAGCTTCAAACTTTTAGTAGAATAGTATTAAAGTTGATAATTGATGAATAATTAATCTGGGATTAATTTTTCACAATTATAGGAGCCTCTTTATGTATTTCCATCGGGTCCCTCTATTAGCTCATATAGTTCCGTATAGCGTCTCGGGATTTGTTCCTAATGAGATCGGTAAATTTAAATGGAATTTAGTAATGTCTATTAAGACATGGTACTCTCTAACATGCAATCCAGAAAGGATTGGACATGTGAGATTTGTATAGACAAATAATATGATTTGTCAACATGAGATTGGTTAATTGAATTTTGAAATAAGATTGTGTTTGAATTATTTAATTTTGGAAAACAAATTTTTCTCCCCTAATCTAAATGTGGAGGGAAGAAAATTTTGTTTCAAAATTATTCAAATATATTCCTAACATTAAATTATTAATTGATTTAAATAATGGAGATTATTTGATGGATTTTTCTTTCCTTAAAAGAGGTGCACGGTTTTTGTGAGGAAAGAAAATTTGAAATATTCCATTGATTTAAATTAATTAATATGGATAATGTTTTGTGGAAAATATTTATTCAAATAAGTAAATCTTATTTAAATTCGAAAAGGTTTAAAACAAATTTGAATCTAGATAGGACTAGGATCTTTTGACTAGTCTAGATTCTTGATTTAAAATTTGAACCACCAATCAATATTTATCTCAAAGTGGCCGAATTTTTGAGGATTGATTTCCTCTTGGTTTTAGGTTCAATGAATCTAGCCCTAAAGTTGTATGATCTTTTGATTCAAAATTTATCTAGAAAAATAATTATTAATTATTTTTTAAAGGAGATAAATTTTGAAAAGGATTGGACTTCTATATAAAGGCTAGGAATTCTTGAAAAACTAATTTTTGGTAATTCACAAAAGGAGAAAAACGTTTTTTGGAGTGAGAAGAAAAATAATTTGGGTTTCTTCCACATCATAAAATTCGGCTATCTTGTGAGAGAGAAAAAGAGAGAAAATTCCATTGAATCAAAATTGTGAGGAAGGTTAAACCGAGTGATAATTTTCATAGGAGGTTAACCGGTTCCTGTTTTGCAGTTTTGAAGAAAGAAGTTGGATAATATTCTCAACGAGGAACATCGGAATTGAGAAGGAAGGATCTAGACTTCGGAAAGCATTACTGGTCACTTGGATTCATAGAACGTGTGCCCACACACACTCTGAGACGTGGAACTCGAGAATAATAGAGAAAACACGTTGGTCAATCGCTCTAGTAATTCCGGAATCCAAGAAATAAGGTACGCTTGATCATGAATTTAATTTATTGTTATATGCATCATGAGCTTCTTTTCCGAATCGGCATAAAAATTTTAAAACTTCCGCTGCACCGTAACTCTGATATCGGATCCGATTTTTCCAACAATTGGTATCAGAGCCAACTCATGATCATGTATATAACATAAATTATTTGATCGAATAAATTTTTCTCTATGCATTAATGAAATATTTTAGAGAGTTGGCACTCTAAGTTTTATTTTGAGTATGTTAAATATATTATGAATGGATGTAGGGATGAATGATTGCTTTATATTATTTTTATAATATATGATCTTGTTCAATTTTACCGGTCATGATTCCATAGAGGTTAGAATTTGTATCTAAGTTTTCAAGTGTAATAGATGCGGTCTATTATCACCGCTAGATCGTTCTTTCAATTCCTAGAATTTTTGTAAGCTGGAAGCGGCGTAGGAATTGTTTTTGTAAAATTCGGGCTACAATGGATTCGAGAGATTGAAGATGAATGAAGGTATGTAAATTTTCAAAAGATGTGATTTTTTGTTTTTTTGGAATTTTTTAATTAAAAAAAACTTTTTTAATAAATAAAAAAAAATCACAGAATCTTTTTGAAAATTTAATTTTCCAATGATATGTGATCTTGATAATCTGGAAATCAAAATTGAAAATTTAAATTTAAATTTAATGGATATTATTATGAATTTTAAAATTTTGTGATTTAAATTTGAAATTTGGAAATTTCAAAATTTTTTGAATTTTAAAATTTAATAAATCGGATTTTTTATTTAAATTTTGATATTTTGTAATTTTGATTAAAATTAAAAATCACATATAATCTTTTTTGAAATTTAAATTTAATTTTTAATTTGAAAAGATGTGACATTGGAGAAAGAAGACACATTGAAGAAGGATGCAAGGCATGGATCTACAAATGAAGGCCGATATATGTTTCAGTTATTTTTTTTGTAAATTTTGCAATTTTTCTTTTCTCTAGGATGGAATCATGATCCACGGCTATTTACATATTTTGCAAACCATAGATGATGTGTTGCTAGATGAATATGTTATACTATTTCGTGATGTATTGATAACATGCCATATAGACTAGGGAGTGCCACTCAATAAATATTATTTATGCATGAAAAACAAAAACCCTAATTTAAAAAGAATGAGTGGGAGAAGGTTTTTACACACTAAGACCTACGGCCTCCATCGTTGGTCCAATAGTTACGCATGATAGTACTTACTACTCGGTTTTGACCCGGGAATTCCCTTCGGATAGGTATCTTACCTAGAGCGCACACTGATTTGGATTTCCGAAAGGATAACAATTTTGGGCATATTTTATGTTTAGATCACCCCTCGGTGGCGGATGTAAAATATGGATTCAAAATTGGAAACGATGGTTACACACTCATGCTACTTTATTTATTAACCCTCCCTCGAGGCTCTGTTATATAAAGTAGTGGCCAAATAAACGATAGTTAATTTATATTTAATGGAGTTTTCTCCATGGACGAATATGTATTAATCGGAAGGGATCCGTGTTCTTGGTTAGTTATTCTATGACTACCCCTCGGTAGCTTAGAAAGCAGAAGCTAGGAATTATCGTTGTAAGGTATGTGTTTTAAGGGTTTTACACATGAACATTTAGATTGCATATAGATCTTTTTGTTTCATTACAAAACAGTATTTTATAAACTGATTGGATGTTTGCTCGTACTTATTACATGTTTTCTTATTATAGATCAAAATGTCGAGCCCTTTATCTGTGATACTTACGCAAAACAAATTAACTGGCGAGAATTTTAATGACTGGAAAAGGAACTTGCTTATCGTCCTAAACTTTGAGAAACATAATTTTGTCCTAACCCAACCTCGACCGCCAACGCCTGTGATCGATGCTCCTGATAGGGATTTTGTAGCGCTTGAGCGCTGGGACAATTCCAACCTAAGTGCTATGTGCTATATTCGGGCGAGCATGTCTAACGTGCTCCAGAAACAGCATGAAGAGCATCAAACTGCTAGGCAGATCATGGATAACCTGGAGGAAATGTTTGGTGAACAAACCATTCAGGCTAAAACCGATGCTTGTTGGAAAAATCGGATCCGATATCAGAGTTACGGCACAGCGGAAGTTTTAAAATTTTTATGCCGATTCGGAAAAGAAGCTCATGATGCATATAACAATAAATTAAATTCATGATCAAGCGTACCTTATTTCTTGGATTCCGGAATTGCTAGAGCTTTTGACCAACGTGTCTTCTCTATTATTCTCGAGTTCCACGTCTCAGAGTGTGTGTGGGCACACGTTCTATGAATCCAAGTGACCGGTGTTGCTTTCCGAAGTCTAGATCCTTCTTTCTCAATTCCGATGTTCCTCGTTGAGAATATTATCCAACTTCTTTCTTCAAAACTGCAAAACAGGAACCGGTTAACCTCCTATGAAAATTATCACTCGGCTTAACCTTCCTCATGATTTTGATTCAATGGAATTTTCTCTCTTTTTCTCTCTCACAAGATAGCCGAATTTTATGATGTGGAAGAAACCCAAATTATTTTTCTTCTCACTCTCAAAAACGTTTTTCGTCTTTGTGAATGACCAAAAATTAGTTTTTCAAGAATTCCTAGCCTTTATATAGAAGTCCAATCCTTTTCAAAATTTATCTCCTTTAAAAAATAATTAATTATTATTTTTCTAGATAAATTTTGAATCAAAAGATCATACAACTTTAGGACTAGATTCATTGAACCTAAAAACGTTTTTCCAAGAGGAAATCAATCCTCAAAAAATTCGGCCACTTTGAGATAAATCTTGATTGGTGGTTCAAATTTTAAATCAAGAATCTAGACTAGTCAAAAAATCCTAGTCCTATCTAGATTCAAATTCCTTTTAAACCCTTTTGAATTTAAATATGATTCACTTATTTGAATTAAATATTTTCCACACAACATCAACCATATTAATTAATTTAAATCAATGGAATATTTCAAATTTTCTTTCCTCACAAAAACCGTGCACATCAATTTAAGGAAAGAAAAATCCATCAAATAATTTCCATTATTTAAATCAATTAATAATTTAATGTTAGGAATATATTTGAATAATTTTGAAACAAAATTTTCTTCTCTCCACCTATATAAAAAACCGTGCAATTTATTTAGATTAGGAGAGAAAAATTTATTTTCCAAAATTAAATAATTCAAACAAAATCTTATTTCAAAATTCAATTAACCAATCTCATGTTGACAAATCATATTATTTGTCTAAACAAATCTCACATGTCCAATCCTTTCTGGATTGCATGTTAGAGAGTATCATGTCTTAATAGACATTACTAAATTCCATTTAAATTTACCGATCTCATTAGGAACAAATCCCGAGACGCTATACGGAACTATATGAGCTAATAGAGGGACCCGATGGAAATATGTAAAGAGGCCCCTATAATTGTGAAAAATTAATCCCAGATTAATTATTTATCAATTATCAACTTCAATACTATTCCACTAAAAGTTTGAAGCTGAACTCCTGTTTACATACCGTATTACGAAAGCTCTCTTACGCAGCGCTTCTTCCATGATTTATTCATCGCTTGCTTAATCCCCATATGTTATCCATGATTGAATTAAGGACTTTTTCCGTTTTACCTTTTCAATCATTTTAACTTAAAGTTCCATTATTCTCTATTGAAAGAATCACCAATTGTAAAACCATACAATTGGTAAACCACCAGAGAACACAAAGTAAACCGATGGCCAAGATCTTGTTATACTATCTTTCAATCCCCGAATAATGCCTTTAAGTAGATAACATTTACTATCGTTAAGATAGCTATGGATTCCGTATCTATGAATCTTGATTTCTCCATCCATAAGTCATGCACCCAACACACAAGTATATTGACCATGAATTAACAGTGTCTCACCTGTAGTGCATTAAAGTACATAAGTCATGGATGTGAACTCAAGTAATCATTTCAGGATTAAGATTAATACAGGATGATAATCAAAGTGTCATTGATTCTTATAAACGGAATTATTAAACCGAATCAATTAACACTTTAGGTCCAGTCCAATGTCATACCTCAATACTGGTATACATTAAAGTTTCTACTCGGAACCTATCCGATGGTCAAGACAAACCATCCCTCCAAGGAAGTAGACAACCTTTACAATCTTATCATGAATAAGATCCCCAAATTTTATTCCATCGATTGCGGACTATTTATTTAGATTGTTATCAAATTACCACGTCTTCTATGTATACCCCGTATATATATGGTAATCCGATATATTACCAACAGCCAAGGAGTATTTTATGTTTGCTCAAAATAACCATACAATCAACTAATGAAAGTAAATAGGAAACAACTTATTAAACATGAATAACATCCTCTTATTAATATCAAAATGTCATATTTACAGAAAATCCCTAATATTGATTTTCTATCCTTAGGGCACATTTAGATCCCAACAATCTCCCACTTGCCCTAAGCGAGTAAATGTGACATATTACGCATCCACATGCCTTCAACGTGTTCTTCGAATCTTCTGGCCACCAAAGTCTTCGTGAACGGGTCAGCAAGATTGTCCTCTGATGCGATTTTGCAAATCGTCACATTTCCACTCTCAACAAAGCCTCTGATGATGTGATACTTTCTGTCAATGTGCTTACTCCTCTTATGATGCCTAGGATCCTTGGTATGAGCTACTGCTGCACTGTTGTCACAGTAGAGCACCATAGCTTTATCCATACCAGGAACGACCTCAAGGTCACCAAGGAACCTGCGGAACCATACCGCTTCCTTTGATGCCTCACTGGCTGCCACATACTCTGCTTCCATGGTCGAGTCAGCAATACAAGATTGCTTAATACTCCTCCACACAACGGCACCACCTCCAAGGGTAAAAACAGATCCTGAAGTCGATTTCCTTGAATCCTGATCTGATTGAAAATCAGAATCTATGTATCCTCTAGGAACAAGATCCTGACCGGAATACACTAGCATATAGTCCCTCGTTCTCCGTAGATACTTGAGTATATGCTTGACCGCAGCCCAATGGTTCGGTCCCGGATTCGACTGATATCGACTTACCATACCAACCGCAAAACAAATGTCAAGCCTAGTGCATAACATAGCGTACATAAGACTACCTACCGCTGATGCATAAGAAACATTTTTCATACGCTCACTTTCTTCCGATGTCTTGGGACAGTCATCTCTAGAAAGCTTGATTCCAATTCTGAAAGGTTGGGCACCTTTCTTGGAATCTTTCATAGAAAACTTCTCAAGTACTTTATCAATGTATGAGGCTTGAGAGAGTGTTATCGTTTTGTTCTTTCTATCTCTAAAGAGTTGAATACCAAGAACATAACTAGCTTCTCCTAAGTCCTTCATTTCAAACTGTTTGGCTAACCAAACTTTGACAGATGATAATGTTGCCACATCGTTTCCAATAAGCAATATATCATCCACATAAAGTACAAGGAAAACCACTTTTTCGTTCTTGATACATTTATAAACACATGGTTCATCAATGTTTTGTTCGAATCCATAGGTTTTGATCGCTTGATCAAACCTAATATTCCAAGAACGAGACGCTTGCTTTAATCCATAAATGGATTTAAACAACTTGCATATCTTGTCTTCTTGGCCTTTTGCCTTGAACCCGTCTGGTTGTATCATATAGATATCTTCTTCAAGAGAGCCATTCAAGAAAGCTGTCTTGACATCCATTTGCCAGATCTCATAATCGAGAGCAGCCGCAATAGATAAAAGAATGCGGATTGACTTGAGCATTGCTACAGGCGAGAAGGTTTCATCATAGTCGATTCCTTCTTTCTGCGTATAGCCCTTCGCTACAAGTCTTGCCTTGAAAGTTTCCACTTTCCCATCCACACCTCTCTTCCTCTTGTATACCCACTTACACCCAATCGATTTTATGCCTTGGGGCAAGTCTACAAGTTTCCAGACCCCGTTGGAATCCATAGATTCCATCTCGGTGTTCGTAGCTTTTTGCCAAAAACTAGAATCAACATCCTCCATAGCTTCCTTGTACGTAGCCGGATCATCAACATGTTCTATGGATTCTGCTTCAAAAACTTCACCATTGAACATGTACCTTTCAGGTTCCCTGATAATCCTCCCACTACGACGAAGCTCCCGTGGTTGTTGATTCTTTAATGGTTTTTCCACAGGGTTTTCTGTGACTTTTGGAATATCCAAACCCGAAGTCATCTCCTCAAGCACTACTTTGCTACGAGGTTTAAAGTCTTCCTTGTAACTTTCCTCCAAGAATGTTACATGTGTAGAAATGAAGACTTTATTTTGCTTCGGATTATAAAACAGACCACCTTTAGTCCCTTTTGGATAGCCAACAAACAAGCACACTTCTGTTCGTGACTCTAACTTCTTTGCTTCCTTATCCAGGACGTGTGCCGGACAACCCCAAATTCGAATATGATTCAAATTAGGTTTCCTACTCGTCCATAACTCATAAGGAGTTTTAGGAACCGATTTGGAGTGAATGTTATTCAGAAGATAGCATGCAGTTTGTATAGCGTGCCCCCAAAATGACAAAGGTAATGTGGAGTAACTCATCAGAGATCGGACCATATCCAATAGGGTCCTATTCCTTCTCTCAGCTACACCATTCTGTTGAGGAGTACCAGGTGCAGTCAACTGGGATTGTATCCCATTCTCGATCAAATATCCTAAGAACTCATCCGATAGGTATTCCCCACCTCGATCCGATCGAAGTGTCTTAATGGACTTGTCTAATTGTTTCTCCGCTTCAGCCCGAAATTCTTTGAACTTGTCAAAAGCTTCGCTTTTGCGGGTCATCAAATAGACATATCCATACCTTGAGTAATCATCAATAAAAGTGATATAATACTCATACCCACCTCGTGCTTCTATGTTCATAGGACCACAAACATCCGTATGCACAAGTTCTAAAAGTTCCTCGACACGACCATCCTTGGAAGCAAAATGCCGTTTAGTCATCTTGCCCTCCAAACAGGATTCACATTGTGGCCAAGGTTCAACCTCATACAAGTCAAGGCATTCCTCCTTTACCATCCTTTGAATTCTGTTAAGGCTTATGTGACCAAGTCGTAAATGCCAAAGATATGATTTGTTAGAGTGAGAAGACTTATGTCTTTTAGAGTTCTTTTCCAATTCTGTATGAAGCAGTGAGTGCATCTTAGGTTTGATAAAATAAAGATTTCCATGCATCCATCCATTACAGATAAGAGAATTGTTTTTTCTAATAACAACTTTATTATTAAAAGAAACTGAATTAGAATCTTTAATCAAACAAGCTACCGAAATTAGGTTCCTCTTGAAACTAGGAACATAAAAACAATGTCTCAAAACAATAAACCTAAATTCATCAAAATAAAGATGCACTTCTCCCACTGCTTCAGCTTGCACTAATGTCCCATCACCGGTTCTTAACGTGAAGTTCTCCTCATGCAGACTTCTCGTTACCTTGAACCCCTGCAGAGAAATACAAACATGGTTAGTAGCTCTAGAATCTATAACCCAATTGTCCTTAGATTCCTCCACTAAACAACCCTCAAGATACAGGATATCGAAATTACCTTTTTGCTTTTGCATAGACAGGTATTCTTGGCAATCCTTCTTGAAATGTCCTTTCTTCCCACAGTGAAAGCACTTAGCCTTTTTGGGATCCACCTTTCGCTTCTTAGTTGTAATACCCAAGAATTTTGATGACTCTAGATTTCCTTTGAATGAGGAAAACTTAAGTCTAGATCATGTTTGGAATAGAATATCGGTATAAGTTTGAGTTCTCGGATAATTAGTTACGAGACTCAACGATGGATTACTGAGCCTAGTATAAGGCATTTTAACGAAAATGGCGTGATGAAATTTCATGATTCCATGTTGGTCAAAGTTTGACCAAGAAAGTCAAGGTTGACCAAGAACAGTCAAGGTATGACTGTACAGTAATAGGATAAGCAGTATGGGAAATCTACTGCGAAAATTGTCTTTTTGGACAAGATAGCTAGAATAAGCTATGAAACCACCCTAGAAAAATCAAGCACACTAAGTTGGATATCAAAGTCCTAATGACTTTCAGAAATAAGAAGAAAATTTTTACAGTCCATTTTTACTCAGATAAATTTTGGACTGCAGTCAAGCAAAACAGTACTGAATTGTACTATGTATTAGTGAACACAGTATTAGAAATATCTGTGTTGGATTTAAATTAGACTGCGTTTTCCAAAAAGTAGCCAAACGAGGCCTTAGGATGACATCACCTACCTTTTGATTTATGACATCATCCCATTTTTGAATTATGACATCATAATTCCATGAACCAAGCCTTGAATGACAAGTGTCTTGTTCTAGAGAAAAATTTTTCTTGTTCTCCAAGGTTCATGGCCGGCCAACTAAGGGGGTAAAAATGTAAATATTTTGTCTTTTGGGGGCAAAAGTGTAATTTTGGAAAATATGATGATGTAAGCATGAGGTAAGCACATGATGTCATCAAGATGATGTCATCATGATGAGGTAAGCAAAAACTTGGGCTCCAAGGCATGCAATGGCCGGCCAACACTTGTAGGGGTCAAAATGCAAATATTTTTGCTTCAAGGACTAAAGTGCAATTTTGGAAAAGTAATTAAATCCAAATTCAAGGACTTTTTAGCAATTTTGAAAGTTCAAAATCAGCTATAAATAGGGGTGAAGGGGGGCGGATTTTTGAGGGAAAAAAATTGGGAAATCTAGCCAAACTATGGCAAAATTTTCCCTCACCCATTTTCTCTCAAAACCGAAACCCAAAGGAAGAAAAGAAAAAAAAAATGGAACAAGGAATTAGCCTAGGTAATGGCCAGACCTTGTGTGAGTGTGTGAGGCTCAATTTAATTGGCCAAAAATTTTTGGAACCCCAATTGGAGGGGAGGCCGGTTGTGTGGAGCCAAGGAAAAAGGGGGAGAAAAGTTGGAATCAATCAAGCCAATCTCTTGGATTGATCTAGGTAAATCTCTAAAACCCTTAAGTTTTTTTCTATTGAGCTTGAAACTAGATACTCATGTGCTTATTTTCATGAGGAATGGCCGAAAATTGGAACCCATTTGGGGGAGGAGAATCGGCTGCAATGGCAGCCAAAGGAGAGTGAAGAAAAGTTGGAATCCAAGCTTGAGAACCAACTTCCAAACCCTAGTGGTAAATCCTAAAACTCTAAGCTTTTTAATTGAACTTTAATTTGGAAATTTAAGTGTATTTCCATGTTGATTATGTAAGAGCATAAGCTCACTTTTAATTGCTGCCCTAGTTAGAAATTTTAGGGTTTGTGCTTGATTAATTAGGGTTTTGGTTTGGTAGTTTAATTATTGCATGTTAAGTGTTTGATATATGTCCCTAGATGTTTAAATGATGCATGGATGTATGTTTTACGTTAGAAAGCGCTGCATGACTGATATTAGGCTCCCGCTGCGGGCGGTTGAGGTAGTGTGCGCGTAATAGGACGTAAAACGAACTTAAAACCGAAAACTGCCAGTTCGGGTGCCAACTGGCCAGTTTCGGGAAAAGTGAAATTTGAGACCTTTAGAGGTCGAATTAGAGGAAACTTAAAACATGAAAGTTGTTCAGAAGGGTTTTTCCTAGGGGGCAAAGCGGACAGTTTTCCAAATTGAGGCTCCAATGGCCTCTGTTTTTACAGAAAACCGAGACTAGTCTGCCCAGACCTAGTTTACACGACCAGTCAGATTCAAATTAAAACTGACAAGAATACAAGCGGAACTGGATTTTTCGTAAAACATGAAAGTTTTAGGATTTTTCGAGATCTAAAACTTTCATGAAGACAACTTTTTCAAATTCAATTTAGATTTTTATACTGACATGGATTTCTAAAGAGTGTGCAGGAAACAAGAAATTCCTGCACATGATTTTCTAAAACAATACAGGAAAACTGTATTTTTGCACCAAAACCAATGTTTTGACTGTGAGAACTGTCCCAAAGGCAGTTTTCAACAGTTAATAATTTTTACAAACCTTTCTCAAAGAATTACAATTTTTCAAAGTTAAACTAGGGTTTTTGTAAGAAATAAACAAAGAGAACCAAGTTTTTCCAAAGCAAAGAGAAAAACAAGTTTTTGGATTCAAAAGTTATCTTTCTTTCGGTAACAAGATAATGATGGACGGTGACCGGGAAGGATACCCGAGTTACTAGGCTTAGCCCCAAAGCCCAAGGTTGACCCTAAAAGGTTGACCATAGTTGACCAAGGGTTGACCAGTAGTTGATCAAATATTGACTTTGGTTGACCAAGAGTTTGACTACAATTAACCTTAAGGGTTAGTCAAGATAACCCTAAAGAATACCAAGATTAATTAATTGGGCTAAGATATAGGGTTAATTGAAGTAATCCAATGGTTTATAGACAAGGATACAGCCCAAGAGGTTATCCAACGTAGCCTCTTAAGGAATAATCAAAGTTCGATTATTCTCAAACAATAGGATAACTAATTGTGACCAAGTGAGATATCAGGTATCGGGGACATACAACTAAGATTTTGTAGGTATGTTGGTTAGGACACCAACATTCCACAACAAGAATTAGACTCTTACCTATCTCCATATTCAAGCAGGAGAAGGTCTACAGCTGTGCCAGTGGAAGGACAGCGTCAAGTAGGACATAGTAAAAGAGGTAAGTACAACTCCGCCTACAGCATAGGCCCTTTGTTGTTACTTGCCTAATATGTTATAGGTTATGTTATGTTATGGTATGTTATGGTATGTTATATGTTATGTTATGTTATGGTATATTATGGTATGATATGTTATGGTATGCTATGTTATGAGGAAGTATGTTATGTTATATGTTTTAATAGTGTAACATCATGAAGCATGTTCACTAATATTGAATCACATGGTAATAACAAGACAAGTAAGATGTTGTGTCGTACCGACTTGCCACAAAGGCGGGTTTAAATGGTATGGTTCATGGTTTGAGTTGGATTGGATGGCTACCTAAACTACTCCATGTTAAACTTTGTGTTTCATGGTTTGAGTTAAAACGGACTGCCGCCTTCAACCATTCCTTGGCTATGTACCACGGTACGAGCACACATGATAAGTAAAGGAATAGAACTAAGCTAAGTTATGAATCCATAATTAATTCATAAGAGGTCATAATTGGTTCATGCATAATGATATGTGTTTTGCATCGCGGATGTAATAGTTGTACTTGCTGAGCGAAAGCTCACGTCTTACGTCTATGCTGTAGGTAAGCAACCTGCCAGCAATCTCTGATGCAATACTGTGGAAGGCTGGTGCTGCGGACTGTGAAATGTGGGATGGACACTGCCACGGACTTTGAAAAAAAAATATACTCTATAAAATATGTTGTAATGAAAAAGGGTTTTCATATTTTCATGATGTTTTAAATATGAATGACAAAGTTTATGAATGTATGGCAAGCAAGTTGCCTCTTGTAGTACCAATCCGCATTAAGTCGGGTTTGGTCTACAATTTGATTTCGATGGCCTTCAAGGAGAGTTTGAAAGTTAGGTACTCGAGTAAGTACCTATCAGTAAGTATGAGTTTGAGGATGAAGTTCAAGTTGAAAGTTTTAAAATAAAGTTTAAAAAGAAAAAAAAAAATTTCTCCCAAATTTTCCGCAAGTTTAAGTTCAGTATGTAAGTAAGGTGACGACCCGGCTTGGGAAGTCGGGGCGTTACAGTTTGGTATCAGAGCAGAGTTCCTACCATCCAATTTCACAGTTCTGCTGCCAGCACCACAGTTTTGTAAGTTTGTTTTCTTACTTTGTTTTATAAGATTTTTATAATGGCATGTACCTGGTGTTAAATTTTGCTCGGATTAAAGAGGACCACGAGGCTCCGTTGACATTCGGAGGAATGGAGGAGAAGCTTCGCATCTTCAATAAGACTCAAGGAGTGGATGCACGATATGGAGACCCTCCTCAGATTATGTCATGCAGGGACGTATCTTCAGGATATGCTTGTCAGTCGAGTCGATGTCTAGTCAAGGAAGCTCGTGCAAGGAGCCTTGGCCAAGAGGATCTTGAGAGGAGATTCCTAAATGGATTTCTTGACGACAGCAAGGATCGCCCATGTATTACCGCGATATCAAGATGTACTAGGATATGTACATGAGACGATACGTCAGCTATGTTGCAGCCTGACATGCTTATCCGAACGACTTTATGGGCTTTTATTGCCAGTAAATCAGAGTCGCACAGTGGAAGCGTGATGGATAAACTAAGCTTACGATATGATGATCGCTAGAATAGCAATAAGAAATGAGTAGGCTCTAAGATTAGATAGCCTATCGCCTCATTTTGGGTATAGTGATCTTTCCATTTAAGGAATTAGATTGTGATTACGGAAGTTAAGTTTCCTGATTATGAAACTTTTGCTCCATAAGAGAAATATTGGACATGAGGAAAATTTTGAGGATGCCTTAGTTTGGGGGTAGCAAATAAGCAATATGCTACCAACAATAATTTATTAGGCTATGATTTTTTATGATAAGAATGATGAGTATGAGATTTGATGATATGAAGTTAACGAGGTTAAGGTCGATGGCACCAACCCTGAAGTCGACATATAATGGTTGATTAAGGTCGACTGTAGACAACCATTTAAGTAATGGAAATTATGAGATGATGATTGGGAGTTTTAGACATCCCTTAGAACTATGATTATGCCTTTGGGCTTTAAAAGAAATGCTAAAGGCAAGAAGAACGTTTCTACTAGCTAACAAGTAGCTAGTTGATACAAGGATACCTTTCATTGCATCACTTGAACAGTAATATGTTTTCAATAATACTATTTATTATTGATTTTCATGATTGAATTGGAAAAGATTCCAAAAGGTATCTTAAATGTAAGAACATATTAAGATACATGAAAAGATAAGTAACAGTAAGGTGTCGTACCAACCTCCCGTGATCGTGGAGGCTACATGTTTCAGTTATGATCTTGACCGTCCGTGATCGTGAAGGGTCAAGACTATAAGACCTTTCGTAAAATCGCAAAGGCTTATAAAATTCCCAGAACTGTTAGGGACCTTGCAAACCCTAGCTTTGTCTGGAGGCTGCGCGCATTTGGTACGTACACTATGGGCCCACATGTTAAGACAAGATAATAAAACACAAAATGCTTTTCAAATATGAAAAAGCTATGTGATACGATATGTTTTTAAAGTATGGAAAAGTTATATATATGCTTTTCAAACATGGCAAGTTATATGATATACTTGCTCAGTTTTTCATGTAAATAGTTCTTGTGATGCAGTATGAAAGAAAAGTATGATGGTATGAAAGTTATGAAAACATGATGTAAGTATGAAAACATGATGTAAGTATGAAAGCATGAGAGTATGAGGAATGAATTATAATGATATAGAAGGAAGATTATGGTTCTATATAAAAGACATGATCCCATTAGGGTATTAAAATGGGAACATGAATAAGTTATTCAATCCATAGTAACTTGTTATGGATTGATGGTGGATTTGAAGAAAAGCCACTCAGGATTATTCGAATTTTCGAGGACGAAAATCTTTTAAGGAGGGTAGAATGTAATACCCAAGAATTTTGATGACTCTAGATTTCCTTTGAATGAGGAAAACTTAAGTATAGATCATGTTTGGAATAGAATATCGGTATAAGTTTGAGTTCTCGGATAATTAGTTACGAGACTCAACGATGGATTACTGAGCCTAGTATAAGGCATTTTAACGAAAATGGCGTGATGAAATTTCATGATTCCATGTTGGTCAAAGTTTGACCAAGAAAGTCAAGTTTGACCAAGAACAGTCAAGGTATGACTGTACAGTAATAGGATAAGCAGTATGGGAAATCTACTGCGAAAATTGTCTTTTTGGACAAGATAGCTAGAATAAGCTATGAAACCACCCTAGAAAAATCAAGCACACTAAGTTGGATATCAAAGTCCTAATGACTTTCAGAAATAAGAAGAAAATTTTTACAGTCCATTTTTACTCAGATAAATTTTGGACTGCAGTCAAGCAAAACAGTACTGAATTGTACTATGTATTAGTGAACACAGTATTAGAAATATCTGTGTTGGATTTAAATTAGACTGCTTTTTCAAAAAAGTAGCCAAACGAGGCCTTAGGATGACATCACCTACCTTTTGATTTATGACATCATCCCATTTTTGAATTATGACATCATAATTCCATGAACCAAGCCTTGAATGACAAGTGTCTTGTTCTAGAGAAAAATTTTTCTTGTTCTCCAAGGTTCATGGCCGGCCAACTAAGGGGGTAAAAATGTAAATATTTTGTCTTTTGGGGGCAAAAGTGTAATTTTGGAAAATATGATGATGTAAGCATGAGGTAAGCACATGATGTCATCAAGATGATGTCATCATGATGAGGTAAGCAAAAACTTGGGCTCCAAGGCATGCAATGGCCGGCCAACACTTGTAGGGGTCAAAATGCAAATATTTTTGCTTCAAGGACTAAAGTGCAATTTTGGAAAAGTAATTAAATCCAAATTCAAGGACTTTTTAGCAATTTTGAAAGTTCAAAATCAGCTATAAATAGGGGTGAAGGGGGGCGGATTTTTGAGGGAAAAAAATTGGGAAATCTAGCCAAACTATGGCAAAATTTTCCCTCACCCATTTTCTCTCAAAACCGAAACCCAAAGGAAGAAAAGAAAAAAAAAATGGAACAAGGAATTAGCCTAGGTAATGGCCAGACCTTGTGTGAGTGTGTGAGGCTCAATTTAATTGGCCAAAAATTTTTGGAACCCCAATTGGAGGGGAGGCCGGTTGTGTGGAGCCAAGGAAAAAGGGGGAGAAAAGTTGGAATCAATCAAGCCAATCTCTTGGATTGATCTAGGTAAATCTCTAAAACCCTTAAGTTTTTTTCTATTGAGCTTGAAACTAGATACTCATGTGCTTGTTTTCATGAGGAATGGCCGAAAATTGGAACCCATTTGGGGGAGGAGAATCGGCTGCAATGGCAGCCAAAGGAGAGTGAAGAAAAGTTGGAATCCAAGCTTGAGAACCAACTTCCAAACCCTAGTGGTAAATCCTAAAACTCTAAGCTTTTTAATTGAACTTTAATTTGGAAATTTAAGTGTATTTCCATGTTGATTATGTAAGAGCATAAGCTCACTTTTAATTGCTGCCCTAGTTAGAAATTTTAGGGTTTGTGCTTGATTAATTAGGGTTTTGGTTTGGTAGTTTAATTATTGCATGTTAAGTGTTTGATATATGTCCCTAGATGTTTAAATGATGCATGGATGTATGTTTTACGTTAGAAAGCGCTGCATGACTGATATTAGGCTCCCGCTGCGGGCGGTTGAGGTAGTGTGCGCGTAATAGGACGTAAAACGAACTTAAAACCGAAAACTGCCAGTTCGGGTGCCAACTGGCCAGTTTCGGGAAAAGTGAAATTTGAGACCTTTAGAGGTCGAATTAGAGGAAACTTAAAACATGAAAGTTGTTCAGAAGGGTTTTTCCTAGGGGGCCAAGCGGACAGTTTTCCAAATTGAGGCTCCAATGGCCTCTGTTTTTACAGAAAACCGAGACTAGTCTGCCCAGACCTAGTTTACACGACCAGTCAGATTCAAATTAAAACTGACAAGAATACAAGCGGAACTAGATTTTTCGTAAAACATGAAAGTTTTAGGATTTTTCGAGATCTAAAACTTTCATGAAGACAACTTTTTCAAATTCAATTCAGATTTTTATACTGACATGGATTTCTAAAGAGTGTGCAGGAAACAAGAAATTCCTGCACATGATTTTCTAAAACAATACAGGAAAACTGTATTTTTGCACCAAAACCAATGTTTTGACTGTGAGAACTGTCCCAAAGGCAGTTTTCAACAGTTAATAATTTTTACAAACCTTTCTCAAAGAATTACAATTTTTCAAAGTTAAACTAGGGTTTTTGTAAGAAATAAACAAAGAGAACCAAGTTTTTCCAAAGCAAAGAGAAAAACAAGTTTTTGGATTCAAAAGTTATCTTTCTTTCGGTAACAAGATAATGATGGACGGTGACCGGGAAGGATACCCGAGTTACTAGGCTTAGCCCCAAAGCCCAAGGTTGACCCTAAAAGGTTGACCATAGTTGACCAAGGGTTGACCAGTAGTTGATCAAATATTGACTTTGGTTGACCAAGAGTTTGACTACAATTAACCTTAAGGGTTAGTCAAGATAACCCTAAAGAATACCAAGATTAATTAATTGGGCTAAGATATAGGGTTAATTGAAGTAATCCAATGGTTTATAGACAAGGATACAGCCCAAGAGGTTATCCAACGTAGCCTCTTAAGGAATAATCAAAGTTCGATTATTCTCAAACAATAGGATAACTAATTGTGACCAAGTGAGATATCAGGTATCGGGGACATACAACTAAGATTTTGTAGGTATGTTGGTTAGGACACCAACATTCCACAACAAGAATTAGACTCTTACCTATCTCCATATTCAAGCAGGAGAAGGTCTACAGCTGTGCCAGTGGAAGGACAGCGTCAAGTAGGACATAGTAAAAGAGGTAAGTACAACTCCGCCTACAGCATAGGCCCTTTGTTGTTACTTGCCTAATATGTTATAGGTTATGTTATGTTATGGTATGTTATATGTTATGTTATGTTATGGTATATTATGGTATGATATGTTATGGTATGCTATGTTATGAGGAAGTATGTTATGTTATATGTTTTAATAGTGTAACATCATGAAGCATGTTCACTAATATTGAATCACATGGTAATAACAAGACAAGTAAGATGTTGTGTCGTACCGACTTGCCACAAAGGCGGGTTTAAATGGTATGGTTCATGGTTTGAGTTGGATTGGATGGCTACCTAAACTACTCCATGTTAAACTTTGTGTTTCATGGTTTGAGTTAAAACGGACTGCCGCCTTCAACCATTCCTTGGCTATGTACCACGGTACGAGCACACATGATAAGTAAAGGAATAGAACTAAGCTAAGTTATGAATCCATAATTAATTCATAAGAGGTCATAATTGGTTCATGCATAATGATATGTGTTTTGCATCGCGGATGTAATAGTTGTACTTGCTGAGCGAAAGCTCACGTCTTACGTCTATGCTGTAGGTAAGCAACCTGCCAGCAATCTCTGATGCAATACTGTGGAAGGCTGGTGCTGCGGACTGTGAAATGTGGGATGGACACTGCCACGGACTTTGAAAAAAAAATATACTCTATAAAATATGTTGTAATGAAAAAGGGTTTTCATATTTTCATGATGTTTTAAATATGAATGACAAAGTTTATGAATGTATGGCAAGCAAGTTGCCTCTTGTGGTACCAATCCGCATTAAGTCGGGTTTGGTCTACAATTTGATTTTGATGGCCTTCAAGGAGAGTTTGAAAGTTAGGTACTCGAGTAAGTACCTATCAGTAAGTATGAGTTTGAGGATGAAGTTCAAGTTGAAAGTTTTAAAATAAAGTTTAAAAAGAAAAAAAAAAATTTCTCCCAAATTTTCCGCAAGTTTAAGTTCAGTATGTAAGTAAGGTGACGACCCGGCTTGGGAAGTCGGGGCGTTACATTAGTCTTGGTAGACTTCTTAGAAACAGGTGCATTCGCCACAGGCTTGTTCCCCTTGTTCTTCCCCTTTTCCTTCTTCCTTTTGGGATTAGGAGCAGGCGAACTAGGTTCAGCCACATTTGCCTCAGCCTTAGATCCAGAACCCTTAAAAATGTTCTCAAAGGCTTGCAACTCTTTCATCAATTCCGTTAAAGACATCTCCTTCCTGTTAAGGTTGTAGGATGCCAGAAACAAATCGAAATCCTTGGATAAGGTTTGGAAAACCATGACCAATTGAGTTGCAGCATCGATCTTAGCCCCATTTGCCTGAGCTTCAGACAAATAAGCCATGACTTTCATCATGTGCTCCTTGATGGGAGTTCCAACCTTCTGCCTGCAGTTCATGAGACCTTTGATAGCATCGGTCTTAGCCTGAATAGTTTGTTCACCAAACATTTCCTCCAGGTTATCCATGATCTGCCTAGCAGTTTGATGCTCTTCATGCTGTTTCTGGAGCACGTTAGACATGCTCGCCCGAATATAGCACATAGCACTTAGGTTCGAATTGTCCCAGCGCTCAAGCGCTACAAAATCCCTATCAGGAGTATCGATCGCAGGCGTTGGCGGTCGAGGTTGGGTTAGGACAAAACTGTGTTTCTCAAAGTTTAGGACGATAAGCAAGTTCCTTTTCCAGTCATTAAAATTCTTGCCAGTTAATTTGTTTTGCGTAAGTATCACAGATAAAGGGCTCGACATTTTGATCTGTAATAAGAAAACATGTAGTAAGTATGAGCAAATATCCTATCATTTTATAAAATATGGTTTTGTAATGAAACAAAAAGATCTATATGCAATCTAAATGTTCATGTGTGAAACCCTTAAAACACATACCTTACTACGATAATTCCTAGCTTCTGCTTTCTAACCTACCAAGGGGTAGTCATAGAATAACTAGCCAAGAACACGGATCCCTTCCGATTAATACATATTCGTCCATGGAGATAACTCCATTAAATATATATTAACTATCGTTTATTTGGCCACTACTTTATATAACAGAGCCTCGAGGGAGGGATAATAAATAAAGTAGCATGAGTGTGTAACCATCGTTTCCAATTTTGAATCCATATTTTACATCCGCCACCGAGGGGTGATCTAAACATAAAATATGCCCAAAATTGTTATCCTTTCGGAAATCCAAATCAGTGTGCGCTCTAGGTAAGATACCTATCCGAATTTTGAATCCATATTTTACATCCGCCACCGAGGGGTGATCTAAACATAAAATATGCCCAAAATTGTTATCCTTTCGGAAATCCAAATCAGTGTGCGCTCTAGGTAAGATACCTATCCGAAGGGAATTCCCGGGTCAAAACCGAGAAGTAGGTACTACCATGCGTAACTATTGGACCAACGATGGAGGCCGTAGGTCTTAGTGTGTAAAACCTTCTCCCACTCATTCTTTTAAATTAGGGTTTTTGTTTTTCATGCATAAACAATATTTATTGAGTGGCACTCCCTAGTCTATATGGCATGTTATCAATACATCACGAAATAGTATAACATATTCATCTAGCAACACATCATCTATGGTTTGCAAAATATGTAAATAGCCGTGGATCATGATTCCATCCTAGAGAAAATAAAAATTGCAAAATTACAAAAATTAACCGAAACATATATCGGCCTTCATTTGTAGATCCATGCCTTGCATCCTTCTTCAATGTGTCTTCCTTCTCCAATGTCACATCTTTTCAAATTTAAAATTAAATTTAAATTTCAAAAAAGATTATATGTGATTTTTAATTTTAATCAAAATTACAAAATATCAAAATTTAAATAAAAAATCCAATTATTAAATTTTAAAATTTTGAAATTTCAAATTTAAATCACAAAATTTTAAAATTCATAATAATATCCATTTAATTTAAATTTAAATTTTCAATTTTGATTTCCAAATTATCAAGATCACATATCATTGGAAAATTTAATTTTCAAAAAGATTCTGTGATTTTTTTTTATTAAAAACGTTTTTTTTAATTAAAAAATTCCAAAAAACAAAAAATCACATCCTTTGAAAATTTACATACCTTCATTCATCTTCAATCTCCTTGAATCCATTGTAGCCCGAATTTTACAAAAAAATTCCTACGCCGTTTCCAGCTTACCAAAATTCTAGGAATTGAAAGAACGACCTAGCGGTGATAATAGACCGTATCTATTACACTTGAAAAATCTAGATACAAATTCTAACCTCTATGGAATCATGACCGGCAAAATTGAACAAGATCATATATTATAAAAATAATATAAAGCATTCATTCATCCATACATCCATTCATAATATATTTAACATACTCAAAATAAAACCTAGAGTGCCAACTCTCTAAAATATTTCATTAATGCACAGAGAGAAATTTATTCGATCAAATAATTTATGTTATATACATAATCATGAGTTGGCTCTGATACCAATTGTTGGAAAAATCGGATCCGATATCAGAGTTACGGCGCAGCGGAAGTTTTAAAATTTTTATGTCGATTCGGAAAAGAAGCTCATGATGCATATAACAATAAATTAAATTCATGATCAAGCGTACCTTATTTCTTGGATTCCAAAATTGCTAGAGCGTTTGACCAACGTGTCTTCTCTATTATTCTCGAGTTCCACGTCTCAGAGAGTGTGTGGGCACACGTTCTATGAATCCAAGTGACCGGTGTTATTTTCCGAAGTCTAGATCCTTCCTTCTCAATTCTGATTATCCTCGTTGAGAATATTATCCAACTTCTTTCTTCAAAACTGCAAAACAGGAACCGGTTAACCTCCTATGAAAATTATCACTCGGTTTAACCTTCCTCACAATTTTGATTCAATGGAATTTTCTCTCTTTTTCTCTCTCACAAGATAGCCGAATTTTATGATGTGGAAGAAACCCAAATTATTTTCTTCTCACTCTCAAAAACGTTTTTCCTCTTTGTGAATGACCAAAAATTAGTTTTTCAAGAATTCCTAGCCTTTATATAGAAGTCCAATCCTTTTCAAAATTTATCTCCTTTAAAAAATAATTAATTATTATTTTTCTGGATAAATTTTGAATCAAAAGATCATACAACTTTAGGACTAGATTCATTGAACCTAAAAACGTTTTTCCAAGAGGAAATCAATCCTCAAAAAATTCGGCCACTTTGAGATAAATCTTAATTGGTGGTTCAAATTTTAAATCAAGAATCTAGACTAGTCAAAAGATCCTAGTCCTATCTAGATTCAAATTCCTTCTAAACCCTTTTGAATTTAAATATGATTCACTTATTTGAATTAAATATTTTCCACACAACATCAACCATATTAATTAATTTAAATCAATGGAATATTTCAAATTTTCTTTCCTCACAAAAACCGTGCACATCAATTTAAGGAAAGAAAAATCCATCAAATAATTTCCATTATTTAAATCAATTAATAATTTAATGTTAGGAATATATTTGAATAATTTTGAAACAAAATTTTCTTCTCTCCACCTATCTAAAAACCGTGCACCATATTTAGATTAGGAGAGAAAAATTTATTTTCCAAAATTAAATAATTCAAACACAATCTTATTTCAAAATTCAATTAACCAATCTCATGTTGACAAATCATATTATTTATCTACACAAATCTCACATGTCCAATCCTTTCTGGATTGCATGTTAGAGAATATCATGTCTTAATAGACATTACTAAATTCCATTTAAATTTACCGATCTCATTAGGAACAAATCCCGAGACGCTATACGGAACTATATGAGCTAATAGAGGGACCCGATGGAAATATGCAAAGAGGCTCTTATAATTGTGAAAAATTAATCCCAGATTAATTATTTATCAATTATCAACTTCAATACTATTCCACTAAAAGTTTGAAGCTGAACTCCTGTTTACATACCATATTACGAAAGCTCTCTTACGCAGCGCTTCTTCCATGATTTATTCATCGCTTGCTTAATCCCCATATGTTATCCATGATTGAATTAAGGACTTTTTCCGTTTTACCTTTTCAATCATTTTAACTTAAAGTTCCATTATTCTCTATTGAAAGAATCACCTATTGTAAAACCATACAATTGGTAAACCACCAGAGAACACAAAGTAAACCGATGGCCAAGATCTTGTTATACTATCTTTCAATCCCCGAATAATGCCTTTAAGTAGATAACATTTACTATCGTTAAGATAGCTATGGATTCCGTATCTATGAATAATTTCTAACAATTTCTCTCAATTATTTATAAAATGAATGGCTAATTAAATCGATATATTTGATTATATATATTCACATCATGTATGCATGTTTTCCGTTTACTTGTTATTTTTTTAAACAAAAAACTAGGTATAACATATAACTATAAAATGAAAAATAGGAATAATAACAAACAAAATAAAAAAATCTTCTCTTAAAAAAAAATGAATTAAAAAATAACAACAAAATAGAACATTTAAAAAAAGTAAGGGAAAAAAATATATAGAGATTTAGATTGTAATAGAAGGAGAAAGAAAAAAGTAAATAATTTATTTATAAGATAGAAAAATTAAGGGATGGAATAAATAGTTATATAATTCTAAAATTAATATAGCAAGTGATTTTAAAAAGTGGTTATGAAAAGTAAAATAGAGTGTCAATAGACCCACCCAAAAAAAATTAATAATTTGAGAAATATATTATTTTAGAAATATCCTTTCTATTATGCCCATTTTTACCCTTTCATGCTCGTTACTACCATTTTAATTCATTTATTTTCTTCATAAAAATAAAATTACAATCTTAAAAAACACATACAGTAAATAGATGGAATACAAAACCAAGAAACAATCGATTTCATGACATGGTTTTAAACATTAACACATGTAACGGACTTCATAATATAAAGTTGAATATAGTCTATTCTACTTGTGCACATGGTTTTTACAAGCATTAACACATGGTTTTTATTTTCTCTGCGTAAAATGTTAATTTAACGATGTTTTTACAAGCATCGCAAGTTCACATGTACTAATTTTGGAGCTAGGACACCTTTAAAACTTAAAGATATTTATACAAGTAAAAAAAAAATAAAATTATTACATATCTCTTTAGCTTTTGTGAATTACATTTAAATTCAACCATGTGATCATGATAGGCATACAAGAAAAAGATCTTGGGAACCTTAAAAGATATACATTAGTTAACTTTTTGAAAGCAAGAGCAACGAACAGCCTCTGGTGCTTGATAATGACCAAGCATCAAAGAGCTTGTTTGGTTCACAAGCTCAAATCAATATTTTCAAATTTTTTTTGTTTTTTTCTTAAAAAATTTTTGTCTTTTTCTTAAAAAGTTTTTTATTTTTTTTAAAAATTCAAAAAAATTTACTATTGAAACTTAAAAATTTGTACTCAAACTCATTCACCAAACAAACCCTAATACATTTATTCATAGTACAAACAACGAGTACCACGTTTATTGATTCATAGGGGGAAAAAAAAAATTGCAATTAGGCAAGAGGAGTAGGAATAGCTCTTAAGGGCCGAGCCAACTGAAGAGAAATACCAAACTTGTCTTCCAAATCAATATCTTTTGGCTTCTTCCCATCTTCAAGCTTCCAATCAAAGGAGTGAATAAGCGTCCCCAACATCAAATGGAGCATTCTCAAGGCTAAAGGCAATCCAGGGCATATTCTTCTCCCACCTCCGAACGGTATCAGCTCAAAGCTCCTTCCTTTAACGTCAATTTCTGACCCCAAAAACCTCTCTGGTTTGAACTCATGTGGGTCCTCCCATGTGCTGGAATCTCTCCCTATCGCCCACGCGTTGACCATAACTTGAGCCCCTTTTGGGATTGTGAAGCCTGCGATCTCCACATCGGCCTCGGCTCTGCGCGGAAGGAGCAACGGAACCACTGGGTGTAGCCTGAAAGTTTCCTTCACTACTGCTTGTAGATAGGGAAGCCGGGAAATGTCGGATTCCTCAACTGGGTTTCCTTTTCCGATGACTTGCTCGAGTTCTGCTCGAGCCTTGGCGAGGACTTCAGGGTTTCTGAGCAGCTCCGCCATCGCCCACTGGAATGTGGAGGCTGTCGTGTCCGTTCCCGCCACGAACAGAACCTGTTCCATGAAATGCCTGACTGAGACAAGCTAACGTAGTTCTAATCCAGTAAAGGGGAAGAAAAAAAGTAATAGCGAGAATTGACACCGCAGTATTTACGACTATCAGATCGTGTCAAAATCATGAAATATACAAAATTTAACGGAATTTATTGAAAATCTAAATAGAAAATTCTTGAAAAAATTTGGTTACATACCAATAACAAATGGTTGACCTGGAATCTGTGGATATCCTCAGTTTTCTCTTCAATTACGGTGAGAAGCGTATCCAATACGTCACAATTAACCAAACCGGAAGATTCTCTTATCTTCAACCTTTGGTCGATCATCCCATCAAACAAGTCCAATAACCTCTTGAAATGAACCGTCATTCGACGCCGAATTCCTTGCAGGTCAACCTTCCTAAGCAGAGGAAAATAGTCTCCCAAGTTGGGTGTCCCAGCGTCCTTCATGATATTCCAAGTAACCTCCTTGAACTCCCTGGCCAACTCCGACTTCGGATCCGCCAAATCCACGGAGAAAATGGTGTTGGACAGCAAGTTCAGCGTCGTCGTGAACGCTTCCCTCCCAATATCCACAGCCTCGCCGTTCACACCACTCCTCTTCACGTACTCGAACAACTCCTCAACTTTGCGCCTCCTAAGTTGTTGGTTTGCATCGAGAACCTTAACCGAAAACAACTGCGTGTTGCAAATCTTCCGTAGGCTTCTCCAGAGATTCAAGACCGGAATCCACGGCAGCCCCATGAGCTGGTGATCGTGAGCGCAGACGGCGTCGGAGATGGTGCGGTTGGACAAGTGTTGGTCGTGAGTTTGGAGGACTTCTTTAGCCATCGCCGGCGAAGACACGACGATGGTTGTGACTTGGCCGAGCTTGAGGCTCATGAGAGGTCCGTGGAGTTTGGCCAGCTCGGCGAGGGACTTGTGGGGCTTGTCGCCGAGCTGGTGGAGGTTGCCGATCACCGGTAACGGCTTCGGCCCCGGCGGAAGCTTGCCGGAGATGTTGACTTTGGAACTTGTGATGGAAAGGACGGCTCTGATGAGTGCCCATGTGAGGATCAGAAGTAGAATAACGCTTAGCAAGTCCATATCTGTCCTCTAGAGATTGTAAATGAGAACAATTGTAGACAGAAAGTCGCTCGTATTTATCGGTGAGATTGCTTTGAACGGTGCACTTAACTTGGAGATTGGAAGCCACGTATTTATTATTGTAAATTTTGAAAAATGATAATTATACCGTCTTCAATTCAGCAAAACTGCAAAAGCCAAGTGAAGAGGAAAGAAATTAAAAACAAAAAACACAAACAAACAAAAACAAAATATTCCTTCTCTCGTGGATCTTTACTGTTACAAGATTTGTTTAGACTACCTGATCTCTTTTTTTATATTTTTTTTTATATTTTTTTATATTTTTAAATTGCTAACATGATTATGTAAGGATATATCGAAACATCATGTGGCTCGTTGAAAGTTTGGCAATTTTTGTAGGAGGTATTTGCTAAAATTATTTTCAGAAATCATGAATTTATTATTTTTAATATTGTCAATCTTTTTTGCTCATGTCCGTTAAAACTTGAATAGTTTTTTACATGTGACATCTTAGAAAAGATATTACTGATCATTATTATTTAATTTCAATACAAATTTATTTAAAAACTTAAACCTTATTCAATTATAAATGAAACTTGAATCTAAACATTAAAAAAAATTGTATTAAAATTAAGTAAAAATATTAACAATATCTTTCCTGAGCTATCATGTACAAAAAAAAAAAAAAAAAAAGAACGTTAACTTTTAACAAAGGGTGATGATGTTAAAAATTATAAATTTTGAGAGGTGATTATGAAAAAATAAAAATTAAACTAGTAAATTCAAAAAATAAAAAATTAAACTAGTAAAATAAAAAAAATTCAGAGGGTGTCTACGCGAAATAGCGTTTTACACCGTTAAGTAAAAATTTGCATGTTATACGTCCCAAAAAATAGAGATTTTCTTACCATAGCACTGCCTTGCTTTTTATGTTGGGACGGGGCGTAACAGGCTTCGTCTTTGTCCAGAAGTCAACGCTTGTGACCATTTCCTGGAGCGATATATATGTTTTATATTAGATATGCACATTTCGTGGAGCGATACATAGGTAATATATTATATATCCATTTCGTGAAGCAATGATCCATAAGTCATGCACCCAAAACACAAGTATATTGACCATGAATTAACAGTGTCTCACCTGTAGTGCATTAAAGTACATAAGTCATGGATGTGAACTCAAGTAATCATTTCAGGATTAAGATTAATGCAGGATGATAATCAAAGTGTCATTGATTTTTTATAAACGGAATTATTAAACCGAATTAATTAACACTTTAGGTCCAGTCCAATGTCATACCTCAATACTGGTATACATTAAAGTTTCTACTCGGAACCTATCCGATGGTCAAGACAAACCATCCCTCCAAGGAAGTAGACAACCTTTACAATCTTATCATGAATAAGATCCCCAAATCTTATTCCATCGATTGCGGACTATTTATTTAGACTGTTATCAAATTACCACGTCTTCTATGTATACCCCGTATACATATGGTAATCCGATATATTACCTGTAATAGCCGACTTGTTTGTAAATTTATAACTTCTTTTGTTAAGAATAAAGTTTGGTTATGCAATCTGTATGATATGTTTTCGAAGGAATTTGTTGAATCTTTTGCTAAAAGATTCAATGAATTATTTGTGTAGGTTTATGATCCTTTTGTTTAAAAAGAGAAAATTATGATTTATGACTCTATGTTAGTAATTTAAGAAAATCTAATACGTAGTTCAGAAAAGTTTAGGACAATGGTCCAGTTTAACTATACTGTTATCAGTTGAAAACAGTATATGAATATTTATGTTATTATGTTATTATGAACTGCATTTAGGAGAATAAGCCAAACAAGGCCTTTAAGGATGACACCTATGATGACAAGTGTCATTGTTATGATTGGTCACCTCACAGGGACCAAAATGCAAATATTTTATGTTTAGGGGTCAATTTGCAAATTAAGGAAAGTTCATGATTTTGAAGCTAAAAAGCCTTCTAAGAAAGGATTTAGTAAAAATTTGATGTTTGAAGGCTTAACCATAACCGGCCAAGTCATAGGGACTAAAGTGTAAATTTTTGCCTCTAGGGGCCAATGTGCAATTTTGAAGAAAATTGTAGACTTATCAGCAATTATGTAAATTTTTTAATCAGGGACTTTTTAAGTAAATTTTCTTAGTTCAATTGAGTCAATGACCCATTTTTAGTTTAGTTAGTTTGGTTGAAAATTAAGAAAGACAAGTTAAGATTGTATTTGAAAATTCTAGCTAGAACCAATCACATTGTTCCATGTGTCACCATAGGAACCGGCCACATCATGGCTTGTTGAGCAAGGGATCTTGTTTTTGAAAAATATTATGCAAATTAGAAGATTTTAAGTGTTATTAAAAGTTTACAAATCATACCCTAAGTTTAGTGAATTAACACTTTAATTTAGTCGGTTGATTTTGTGTTATGAATCAATTAGCAAATTGTCTCACATGGTTTCTTTAAAACCGGCCACATGAGGATGAGACACCCTATGCTTCTAGCTTGGCTAAGTCACACCCCTAGCCTTGCACCCTTGGCAAGCCAAGCCTTGCACACCTAGGCACCAAAGGCCGGCCACCACAATGAAACAACACATCATGGTGTAGCCTTGGTGAGTAACATTCCTAGTCTTGCTCACTTGGCAAGCTCATGTTTTGCCTAAGCCACCACCCAAGGGCCGGCCACTACAAGGAAGTGACACTTCATAGTCTAGCTTTGGTGAGTAAGTATACCTAGCTTTGCTCACTTGGCAAGCCAAGGCCTTGCTAAGCCAACACCAAGACCGGCCACCCTTAGAGAATGACACCTCATGGACTAGCTAGGGTGAGTAAGTCACTCTAGCTTTGCTCACATGGATAACCAAGGCATTGACACACCCCTTGGCCTAGCCTTGATGAACCAACACTCTAGGTTTCCTAGCCTAGCTCCCTTGGCAAGCCAAGGCTTGCACACCTCACCCTAGGGCCGGCCAACCAAGGGAATGCCACCACAAAATTTAGCTTTGATGAGTAAGCAACTCTAGCTAAGCTTGCTTGGCAATTTGGGTGATGAATGGCCGGCCAACACATAAGGACTAAAGGAAAAATATTTTGGCTTAAGGACTATTGCATAAAATTACAAAAGATGGAATTCTTGAACTCTTTTAGCCCTTGACACCTCATGCTTCATAGGCTTGCTTGGTAAGCTTGCTAGCCTTGCTTGTTGGTAAGCAAAGGCATGCACAAACTCCACCTAAGGCCGGCCACACCAAGGAAGGGACACCTCATGGTTCCTAGGCCACATGAGTAAGCACCCTAGCTTGGGTTATTAGGCATGAGAAGCACAAGAATGGCCGGCCACCTTTCAAGAAGACAAAACCAAATTGGTTTCTTCTATGGACTAAAGAGCAAATTGTTGTACCTTAGGGATTAGTAAGTAAATTTAAGATTTTGTGCTTCATCTATAAATAGGTGAAGGTGCTGTTGTATTATTTGGTTAGCCAACACACACACACAAACTTGAGCAGCACAAACTCTCCCAATTCTGCCATAGAAGCCGAGCAAAGAAAAGAGAGAAAAGAAAGAAAAAGAAAACTAGAGAAAGGGTTTTCGGTTTAGTGTGAGGGAAATTTTAATTACCCTAATTTAAGAATTTCATCAGTGAAACTTGAGGTAAATATTTTCATCCTCTAGTTCTTCATTTGAAATTTAAGAGAATGATTAGTATGGTTAAACATGAGTTTAATTTTGTAAGATACATGCACTAGGGTTTTTATGCTTGATTAAAGTCTCTATCTGGACAGTTTTTTTCTGAAACTAGATTTTGAGGTTCTTGGAGGCCGAATCTTAAAAAAGTTAAAACTGCAAAGTTGTAGAGGAGGGAAAATTCTAGGGGCCATCGCGGCCAGTTTTTGAAAATAAGGCCTTTAAAACCTTCATTTCTATAAAAACCCGAGACCAAATTATGAGTAGTAAGTTTGGTCGAACAATTTTCTAAGGCAAAAATAAGCATGTTAAAGACAGATTTGAAGTTTGAGGATAAAACAAAAGTTGTAGGAGACTTCAAGATCTACAACTTTCATGAAGAAAAATGTTCCAAATTCGAAACAGATTTGTGAGAAAAGAACTAAACTTTATGAATTGGTTTTGAACCCGGTTTTCAAAATATTAGAATTCTTACTAAATTTCAAAAAGGAGTTGAAATTTAGGATTTGTAGTTAGCAACTAGAATCATATGTTATTATGATAGGATGATACTCATCCTATGATTTCTTGAAAACAGGAAAGCGACCTGTTTGAGTGAAGAATTTTGATTCAAGGCGCAGTAACGGTAAGTACGACTCCGGCTACAGCATAAACGAAAACTGTTTGTTGTATGTTTTCAAGTTATGATGATATAAGTATGATAAAACATTATGGCCTGTATGATATCAAATTCATGATGTTATGTGAATAAGAAGTATTATGACATGTATGTATGTACGTTTTTAAGATATGATGAATATTTAAAGTATGAATGGCATGTATGTATTCAAGGAATAATGAATGTATGTATGGCATGTATGCTCTCAAGTTCATGTTAAGAGGTATATGATGAATGTTTATAGTATGTATGTTCATATGATGAATAATCGGATAGTATGGCATCACGAAGTATGCTCACTAAAGATAAGCTATTTGGTAAAGTATGAAATCCCAGTTACCGTCAAGAAACTGGTTATGAATATGAAACAACATTTCAAGTATGAAATAAGATAAGAACAAGATTCTAAGCATCAATATAAGCAGAATGCTATATGTCGTATCGAGCTGCGTCAGGTCGGGTTTGGTTCATGGTTTGAGTTGGACAGGGCTGGCCGCCCCAACCACTCCATGGCAGCGCGCCACGGTACGTACATTCATGTTAAGTTATGTAAGGGCCCAAAAACTATGCTAACTTATGAAAACAGGAATAAAGCATAAATGGTTCATGCATTATGATATCATGATATGTTGCGGATAAATAGTTGTGCTTGCTGAGCGAAAGCTCATGTTTTAAGTTTATGCTGTAGGTAAGCAACCCTGCGGCACTTCATGATACAAGGCAGTGGAGCATGGCAAGGCAAAGCTGTGAAACTGTGGGACGGGAATCATTACGTTTCTTTTTGTTAAATTATGCTACGCTAAATATATTGTATTTAAGTACAAGAACACATTTCTGCCATAAGTAGTTATGTATAAGTACATGTATGTATGTAAGTAATTATTAACAAATTTCTAAGGCAAGTTATATTTATCAGTTGTATAAAAAAAAAAAAAAAATTTTGCCCAAATTTTCATATATTATAAGTAAGTATGTATGGTCACGGTCGGCGCTAGGCGGGTCGTGACAAGAGTTGGTATCAGAGCTTAAGGTTCTACCTTTCGGTTTCACAGTTTGCATGCCTGCGCCACAGCCATTGTAAGTTAAAAATATTTCGTAATTATATTATGTATTTATAGGAATTTGTATAATCTAGATTCGAGGATAATGGATGAAGATAGAGGTGCAGCTTATGCATTCTTCATGTTGTCTCCGCTCGTATTCGATGGGACTAGACGAACCGTGACATTGGCAGCATGGTTTCATGATATGGAGGCTATTTTTCGAATATGTCATATTCCACCCCATCTACAAGTATCATTGGCATGTCGTTGCCTAGCAGTAGATGCTAGACTATGGTGGAGAACAATAGGAGAACAGGAAGCTCAGGGAGGATCATGGGAAAACTTCCGTAATATCATCACTGCTCGTTTTGGACCTCCACTGGCGGAAAACGCCGACGTACACTATCGAGATCTAGAAATTTATCGTGACATGAACCTTGTCCGATATCTTAACTACGTTTATGATTGGCATGCTTATCCAGGAGAGTCGATGGGCCATTACTGTCGAAGATTTCAGGAGGTTATGTTGCCTCATATTCCAGATTTTGGCGATCCAGAGTTTCGAGCACTACAACTACTCCGGGAAGGACTACCACCTGATGCTAGGGAACATGTCCAAGCACTGGCAATAGGAATGACTATGGAGCACGTGATAAATGATATCATGGAAGCGGAGTTGATAGCTCATATGGTTCAAGCGGATGCTTTAGTGGAAAACAACATCCAAGTGCCAGTCAATAATAATGATGAGGAAGAGCCACCCTTCCAATGGGGTCCAATATTGCCAGAAGACCCTATTCCGGTGATACCACTTCAGGAGATTCCTCCAAAAGAGGATGTTGATGGCATGAATCTTGAAGATATTCCTGACGAGCCCGAACTTCAAGAGGATCCTCACGAAATCATCCTAGATAACGAAGAAGAGGAAGAAGTTAATATGGAGGATGATCCGGAGGAAGTCTTGTTCGATGAGGAAGACTGGGATGTATTCTCCAACGTAACATCAGAATAGATAGTTTAGGTGTAAAATAATATGTATGTATGTGAGAATGTACGAATTATGGATTATGATGAATATAAGATATGTAAATTATAAAGTTAGTAAAAAGTATTAATATGGAATGATGAGATCATGATAGATCTCTAATGTTATGTTTTATGATATGATATGATGTTACGATATGATATGATGATATGATGTGATAATACGATCTATGATATGATCAGATATCGTATTATGATATGATGAATAAGTATTATTCATAGTATTACTTTTATGACGAGATATGAATGAACGAAAAGATATTCGAAGTATAATAATATCTTTATCGTAATTAGATAAGAAATAGAGGATGTCACGTCCGCGTACCCGAGCGAACCCTATTCTGCAAGAACCTGATCTTGCGAACGTGGTAGCTACCTTGCAACAGCAATTGCGGGAACAACAGCAGGAGACGAACCAACTTCGGGAACAAGTAGCTCAACTGAATCAGGCACCGCAAAATAACCCTGTACCCCCAGCAGCGCCTCAAGCACCAGAGGTTCATCAAGAAATTCCGTTAGCACCCGAAGGACTGCAAAGGAATCCACCTTTGGTTAGGGAGGATCTGTTATATGAACGATTTAGGCGAATGAAGGCCCCTGAATTTGAAGGAACCACAGATCCAATAGTAGCGGATAATTGGCTGATTGATATCCAAGTAATTTTGGATTTTATGGGACTTACAGAACAGGAGAAAGTTCTTTGTGCCTCTTTTGCACTAAAGAAAGATGCGCGTCACTGGTGGAGGACAGTTCAGATGCGCAGAAACGTGGCGTTCATGAGATGGCAAGATTTCGTAGACGAATTCAGAATAATGTACTACAATCAGGAGATTCTTGCAACTCAACAAGATGAGTTTACCAGTTTTAAGCAAGAGTCTATGTCCGTGATGGAAGCAGTCAAGAAGTTTGAACAACTTGCCCGTTTATGTCCAGAACTGGTACCGAACGAAAGGGAGAAAGTAAGGAGGATGATGAAAATGTTTCGGACAGACATTGCTAAACAAGTTAGTGCTGGAAGTAACCCTCCAACTCTTGTAGCTGATTATATAGGTCGAGCTATGAGGGCAGAATACTGGATTAATCAGGATAAGGAAGCGAGGGTTCAAATATTCAAAGCTAAGAAAGAAGAAAAAGTAGTAGAGAAACAGATACAGTCTAGGCAAAATCAGCAACCGAACTTAAAAGGCCAGACTAGTAATTCCAGCCAAAGTTCCAAGCAGTTTGGAAGGAATAAGAGAAGAGGATATGCTCTGGGCCAGGGCAAACAGAAGAATTACCCTCAGAAGAGGAACAACCGTGGGAATGAGGGTAATAATAACAGTTATCCCGTGTGTACTCAATGTGGAAAGAAACATCCAGGCGTGTGTAAGATGGGAACAAACGCTTGCTACCTATGTGGCAAGGAAGGCCATTATGCGAGGAATTGTACCACCAATAGTCAAAACCAGAACCCTCAGTACCAGAATAGAAATTCGAACCGACAGCTTCATGCGGTGCAAGCAAAGATCGAAGGCCCTTCGATGGTACAAGAAAGACTTGAAGCTCACGAACCATAGGCTAGGATCTATGCTTACACAAAGGGAGACGCTGAGGCTGGAACTTCTAATGTGGTAACAGGTCAGATCTCTATAGCCGCTTATGATGCATTTGCCCTAATTGATTCTGGTGCCACCCATTCGTTTATATCAATAGAATATGCCCGAAAGCTAGATAGAAATGTAGAAAATATAGGGCAACCTTTTAGAACCTCTCTTCCATCAGGAAATATTTTGTTATCTGATTCCTGGATGCGAAATGTTCCGATAGTTATGTGTGATAGAGAATTATATGTAGACCTGATTGCAATTAAGCTTCAGGATTTTAATGTAATCCTGGGAATGGATTTCTTAGATAAGTACAACGCTAAGATTGATTGTCGAAAGCGCTGTGTTACGTTTAGTCTTTTCGGCGAAGAGGAATTCAACTTTCACGGCCAGTCTAAGAGTTCATCAACCCGGCTTGTTTCGGTAATGAAAGCTTGGAAAATGCTAGCTAATGGATGTCAAGGATACTTAGCTAACATGGTGGATAAGGAACAAGAAAAAGATCTACAGCCCGAAGATGTTCCTATTATTAGGAAATATGTAGACGTCTTTCCAAAAGATTTAACTAGACTTCCGCTTGAGCGTGAAATCTCTTTTGAAATAGAATTGTTGCCAGGAACAGCTCCAATATCGAAAGCACCTTATCGCATGGCCCCAGCTGAGCTTAGGGAACTTCAAGTACAGTTGCAAGAACTGTTGGATAAGGGATTTATTCGTCAAAGCCATTCCCCGTGGGGAGCACCTGTGCTGTTTGTCAAAAAGAAGGATGGAACGTTACGAATGTGCATTGACTATCGCGAGTTGAATAAGATCACGATTAAGAACAAGTACCCTCTCCCGAGAATCGACGATCTCTTTGATCAACTTAGAGGAGCTTTCGTATTCTCGAAGATTGACTTGCGTTCAGACTACCATCAACTCAGAATCAAGGAAGGAGATATTCCCAAGACGGCGTTTCGAACACGTTATGGACATTACGAGTATTTAGTTATGCCCTTTGGATTGACTAATGCTCCAGCTGCTTTTATGGACCTTATGAATAGGGTGTTTAAAGATTATTTAGATAAGTTTGTTATCATCTTTATAGATGATATTTGGATCTACTCAAGATCCATAAAGGAACATGAGCAGCATCTCAAGATAGTTTTGGAGACCTTAAGACGGAATCAGCTTTATGCCAAATTCACAAAATGTGAATTTTGGTTGGAAAAAGTACATTTTTTGGGCCACGTAGTTTCAAAGGAAGGAATTTCCGTTGATCCTGCTAAGATAGAAGCAGTTAGTGCATGGTCAGCACCCAAAAACGTTACGGAAATACGAAGCTTTCTTTGTTTGGTCGGATACTACCGACGGTTCGTGGAAGGATTCTCGAAGATAGCAGCGCCACTAACAGCTCTTACTAAGAAGGGGAAAAAGTTTGATTGGACACAGAAGTGTGAAGAAAACTTCCAAGAACTCAAGAGGAAGCTTACAAGTGCACCAGTGTTGATAATTCCTGACGTAGATGCAGGAAATTTCGCCATTTATAGTGATGCGTCGAAAACTGGACTAGGAGCTGTCCTTATGCAAGGAAGAAATGTGGTTGCCTATGCTTCACGTCAATTGAAGGACCATGAACGAAACTACCCGACGCACGATTTGGAGCTTGCTGCGGTGGTTTTCGCCTTGAAGATTTGGAGACATTACCTGTATGGTAATAGGTGTGAGATTTTTACCGACCATCAAAGTCTTTAAATACATCTTTACTCAAAAGGAGCTTAATATGAGGCAACGAAGATGGCTTGAACTCGTAAAGGATTATGATTGTGAAATCCTTTACCATCCTGGAAAAGCAAACAAGGTAGCAGATGCGCTAAGTAGGAAATCATCCAGTATGCTCATGTCTCTTGAAATGATGTCCAAACCCCTCCAGAAGGAAATTTCTGATTTTAGATTGGAAATATTAATCGGGAAATTAGCTGCTTTGACTCTTCAGTCTAATCTCCTAGAAACCATTAAGTACTATCTAGGAAAAGATTCCTTTCTCTTAAAGATTCAACTACTTGGTGAAGAAGATAAGGAATTTAAGACGTCTACGAATGGGCTAATTCTCTTCAAAGGAAGGATTTGTGTTCCTAACGTTGAATTTCTAAGGAAACAAATCATGTCGGAAGCGCATGAAACGCCGTACTCAGTTCACCCTAGAGCTACTAAGATGTATAAGGACCTTAAAGAGAACTTTTGGTGGCCGAACATGAAGAGAGAAATTGCCGATTTTGTGTCAAAGTGCCTAACTTGTCAGAAAGTTAAGGCTGAACACCGTCAACCAGGAGGAGATCTTCAAAAGATAGAACTCCCAGAATGGAAATGGGAACAAATCACCATGGATTTCGTAGTTGGATTACCCAGGACCGCAAGTGGAAATGATATGATTTGGGTGATTGTGGATAGATTAACCAAATCAGCCCATTTCATTGCTATTAAAACCACCTTTTCAGTTGAGAGATTAGCTGAAATTTATGTATCTCAGATTGTTAGGTTGCATGGAATTCCAAAATCCATTATTTCAGATCGAGATGGGCGATTTACTTCGCGATTTTGGAAAAGTGTTCACACAGCTATGGGATCAAGGTTGAAATTCAGTACGGCTTTCCACCCTCAGACAGATGGACAATCGGAGCGAACTATCCAAACCTTAGAAGATATGTTGAGATCTTGTGTTCTGGATTTCAAGGGAAATTGGGATCAAAAGTTACCCTTGATCGAATTTTCGTATAATAATAGCTATCACGCTTCTATTGGTATGGCTCCATTTGAAGCACTATATGGAAGAAAATGTCGATCTCCCATTCATTGGCAAGAAGTTGGACAGAAGCAACTTCAAACTACGGACTTCATCAGAAAAACCTCAGAAGATATCAAGATGATCAAGCAACGGCTCGATGTAGCTTTCAGTCGACAGAAGAGTTATGCTGATAAACGTCGAAGACCTTTAGAATTCCAAATTGGAGATTCTGTTTTTCTTAAGATTGCTCCAATGAAGGGAATTATGAGATTTGGTAAGAAAGGAAAGCTCAGTCCAAGATACACAGGTCCGTTTGAAATCCTTGGAAGAATTGGAAAAGTTGCCTACAAGCTTGCTTTGCCGCCAGCTTTAGCTTCTATACATAATGTTTTTCACGTTTCAATGTTGAAGAAATACGTATCTGATCCTTCTCATGTGCTAAGTCAAGAACCGATCGAAGTACAAGCGGATTTGACGTATAAGGAAAGGCCAATACGGATTCTAGATCGGGAAGAAAAGGTTTTAAGAAACAAAACCATTCCAATGGTTAAAGTGTTATGGCAGAATCATAACATTGAAGAAGCAACGTGGGAAGTAGAAGAAGAAATGAGAAAGAACTATCCTAACTTGTAGAGATTTTCGGGGACGAAAATTTTTAAGGAGGGTAGATTGTAATAGCCGACTTGTTTGTAAATTTATAACTTCTTTTGTTAAGAATAAAGTTTGGTTATGCAATCTGTATGATATGTTTTCGAAGGAATTTGTTGAATCTTTTGCTAAAAGATTCAATGAATTATTTGTGTAGGTTTATGATCCTTTTGTTTAAAAAGGAAAAATTATGATTTATGACTCTATTTAGTAATTTAAGAAAATCTGATACGTAGTTCAGAAAAGTTTAGGACAATGGTCCAGTTTAACTATACTGTTATCAGTTGAAAACAGTATATGAATATTTATGTTATTATGTTATTATGAACTGCATTTAGGAGAATAAGCCAAACAAGGCCTTTAAGGATGACACCTCTGATGACAAGTGTCATTGTTATGATTGGTCACCTCACAGGGACCAAAATGTAAATATTTTATGTTTAGGGGTCAATTTGCAAATTAAGGAAAGTTCATGATTTTGAAGCTAAAAAGCCTTCTAAGAAAGGATTTAGAAAAAATTTGATGTTTGAAGGCTTAACCATAACCGGCTAAGTCATAGGGACTAAAGTGCAAATATTTTGCCTTTAGGGGCCAATGTGCAATTTTGAAGAAAATTGTAGACTTATCAGCAATTATGTAAATTTTTGAATCAGGGACATTCTAAGTAAAGTTTCTTAGTTCAATTGAGTCAATGACCCATTTTTAGTTTAGTTAGTTTGGTTGAAAATTAAGAAAGACAAGTTAAGATTGTATTTGAAAATTCTAGCTAGAACCAATCACATTGTTCCATGTGTCACCATAGGAACCGGCCACATCATGGCTTGTTGAGCAAGGGATCTTGTTTTTGAAAAATATTATGCAAATTAGAAGATTTTAAGTGTTATTAAAAGTTTACAAATCATACCCTAAGTTTAGTGAATTAACACTTTAATTTAGTCGGTTGATTTTGTGTTATGAATCAATTAGCAAATTGTCTCACATGGTTTCTTTAAAACCGGCCACATGAGGATGAGACACCCTATGCTTCTAGCTTGGCTAAGTCACACCCCTAGCCTTGCACCCTTGGCAAGCCAAGCCTTGCACACCTAGGCACCAAAGGCCGGCCACCACAATGAAACAACACATCATGGTGTAGCCTTGGTGAGTAACATTCCTAGTCTTGCTCACTTGGCAAGCTCATGTTTTGCCTAAGCCACCACCCAAGGGCCGGCCACTACAAGGAAGTGACACTTCATAGCCTAGCTTTGGTGAGTAAGTATACCTAGCTTTGCTCACTTGGCAAGCCAAGGCCTTGCTAAGCCAACACCAAGACCGGCCACCCTTAGAGAATGACACCTCATGGACTAGCTAGGGTGAGTAAGTCACTTTAGCTTTGCTCACATGGATAACCAAGGTATTGACACACCCCTTGGCCTAGCCTGGATGAACCAACACTCTAGGTTTCCTAGCCTAGCTCCCTTGGCAAGCCAAGGCTTGCACACCTCACCCTAGGGCCGGCCAACCAAGGGAATGCCACCTCAAAATTTAGCTTTGATGAGCAAGCAACTCTAGCTAAGCTTGCTTGGCAATTTGGGTGATGAATGGCCGGCCAACACATAAGGACTGAAGGAAAAATATTTTGGCTTAAGGACTATTGCATAAAATTACAAAAGATGGAATTCTTGAACTCTTTTAGCCCTTGACACCTCATGCTTCATAGGCTTGCTTGGTAAGCTTGCTAGCCTTGCTTGTTGGTAAGCAAAGGCATGCACAAACTCCACCTAAGCCCGGCCACACCAAGGAAGGGACACCTCATGGTTCCTAGGCCACATGAGTAAGCACCCTAGCTTGGGTTATTAGGCATGAGAAGCACAAGAATGGCCGGCCACCTTTCAAGAAGACAAAACCAAATTGGTTTCTTCTATGGACTAAAGAGTAAATTGTTGTACCTTAGGGATTAGTAAGTAAATTTAAGATTTTGTGCTTCATCTATAAATAGGTGAAGGTGCTGTTGTATTATTTGGTTAACCAACACACACACACAAACTTGAGCAGCACAAACTCTCCCAATCCTGCCATAGAAGCCGAGCAAAGAAAAGAGAGAAAAGAAAGAAAAAGAAAACTAGAGAAAGGGTTTTCGGTTTAGTGTGAGGGAAATTTTAATTACCCTAATTTAAGAATTTCATCAGTGAAACTTGAGGTAAATATTGTCATCCTCTAGTTCTTCATTTGAAATTTAAGAGAATGATTAGTATGGTTAAACAGGAGTTTAATTTTGTAATATACATGCACTAGGGTTTTTATGCTTGATTAAAGTCTCTATCTGGACAGTTTTTTTCTAAAACTAGATTTTGAGGTTTTTGGAGGCCGAATCTTAAAAAAGTTAAAACTGCAAAGTTGTAGAGGAGGGAAAATCCTAGGGATTAACGAGGCCAGTTTTTGAAAATAAGGCCTTTAAGACCTTCATTTCTATAAAAACCCAAGACCAAATTATGAGTAGTAAGTTTGGTCGAATAATTTTCTAAGGCAAAAATAAGCATGTTAAAGATAGATTTGAAGTTTGAGGTTCAACCAAAAGTTGTAGGAGACTTAAAGATCTACAACTTTCATGAAGAAAACTTTTCCAAATTCGAAACAGATTTGTGAGAAAAGAACTAAACTTTATGAATTGGTTTTGAACCCGGTTTTCAAAATATTAGAATTCTTACTAAATTTCAAAAAGGAGTTGAAATTTAGGATTTGTAGTTAGCAACTAGAATCATATGTTATTATGATAGGATGATACTCATCCTATGATTTCTTGAAAACAGGAAAGCGACCTGTTTGAGTGCAGAATTTTGATTCAAGGCGCAGTAACGGTAAGTACGACTCCGCCTACAGCATAAACGAAAACTGTTTGTTGTATGTTTTCAAGTTATGATGATATAAGTATGATAAAACATTATGGCCTGTATGATATCAAGTTCATGATGTTATGTGAATAAGAAGTATTATGACATGTATGTATGTACGTTTTTAAGATATGATGAATATTTAAAGTATGAATGGCATGTATGTATTCAAGGAATAATGAATGTATGTATGGCATGTATGCTCTCAAGTTCATGTTAAGAGGTATATGATGAATGTTTATAGTATGTATGTTCATATGATGAATAATCGGATAGTATGACATCACGAAGTATGCTCACTAAAGATAAGCTATTTGGTAAAGTATGAAATCCCAGTTACCGTCAAGAAACTGGTTATGAATATGAAACAACATTTCAAGTATGAGATAAGATAAGAACAAGATTCTAAGCATCAATATAAGCAGAATGCTATATGTCGTATCGACCCGCGTCAGGTCGGGTTTGGTTCATGGTTTGAGTTGGACAGGGCTGGCCGCCCCAACCACTCCATGGCAGCGCGCCACGGTACGTACATTCATGTTAAGTTATGTAAGGGCCCAAAAACTATGCTAACTTATGAAAACAGGAATAAAGTATAAATGGTTCATGCATTATGATATTATGATATGTTGCAGATAAATAGTTGTGCTCGCTGAGCGAAAGCTCATGTTTTAAGTTTATGCTGTAGGTAAGCAACCCTGCGGCACTTCATGATACAAGGCAGTGGAGTATGGCAAGGCAAAGCTGTGAAACTGTGGGACGGGAATCATTACGTTTCTTTTTGTTAAATTATGCTACGCTAAATATGTTGTATTTAAGTACAAGAACACATTTCTGCCATAAGTAGTTATGTATAAGTACATGTATGTATGTAAGTAATTATTAACAAATTTCTAAGTCATGTTATATTTATCAGTTGTATAAAAAAAAAAAAAAATTTGCCCAAATTTTCATATATTATAAGTAAGTATGTATGGTCACGGCCGGCGCTAGGCGGGTCGTGACAAGAGTTGGTATCAGAGCTTAAGGTTCTACCTTTCGGTTTCACAGTTTGCGTGCCTGCGCCACAGCCATTGTAAGTTAAAAATATTTGGTAATTATATTATGTATTTATAGGAATTTGTATAATCTAGATTCGAGGATAATGGATGAAGATAGAGGTGCAGCTTATGCGTTCTTCATGATGTCTCCGCTCGTATTCGATGGGACTAGACGAACCGTGACATTGGCAGCATGGCTTCATGATATGGAGGCTATTTTTCAAATATGTCATATTCCATCCCATCTACAAGTATCATTGGCATGTCGTTGCCTAGCAGTAGATGCTAGACTATGGTGGAGAACAATAGGAGAACAGGAAGCTCAGGGAGGATCATGGGAAAACTTCCGTAATATCATCACTGCTCGTTTTGGACCTCCACTGGCGGAAAACGCCGACGTACACTATCGAGATCCAGAAATTTATCGTGACATGAACCTTGTCCGATATCTTAACCACGTTTATGATTGGCATGCTTATCCAGGAGAGTCGATTGGCCATTACTGTCGAAGATTTCAGGAGGCTATGTTGCCTCATATTCCAGATTTTGGCGATCCAGAGTTTCGAGCACTACAACTACTCCGGGAAGGACTACCACCTGATGTTAGGGAACATGTCCAAGCACCGGCAATAGGAATGACTATGGAGCACATGATAAATGATATCATGGAAGCGGAGTTGATAGCTCATATGGTTCAAGCGGATGCTTTAGTGGAAAACAACATCCAAGTGCCAGTCAATAATAATGATGAGGAAAAGCCACCCTTCCAATGGGGTCCAGTATTGCCAGAAGACCCTATTCCGGCGATACCACTTCAGGAGATTCCTCCACAAGAGGATATTGATGGCATGAATCTTGAAGATATTCCTGACGAGCCCGAACTTCAAGAGGATCCTCACGAAATCATCCTAGATAACGAAGAAGAGGAAGAAGTTAATATGGAGGATGATCCGGAGGAAGTCTTGTTCGATGAGGAAGACTTGGATGTATTCTCCAACGTAACATCAGAATAGATAGTTTAGGTGTAAAATAATATGTATGTATGTGAGAATGTACGAATTATGGATTATGATGAATATAAGATATATAAATTATAAAGTTAGTAAAAAGTATTAATATGGAATGATGAGATCATGATAGATCTCTAATGTTATGTTTTATGATATGATATGATGTTACGATATGATATGATGATATGATGTGATAATACGATCTATGATATGATCTATGATATGATCAGATATCGTATTATGATATGATGAATAAGTATTATTCATAGTATTATTTTTATGACGAGATATGAATGAACGAAAAGATATTCGAAGTATAATAATATCTTTATCGTAATTAGATAAGAAATAGAGGATGTCACGTCCGCGTACCCGAGCGAACCCTATTCCGCAAGAACCTGATCTTGCGAACGTGGTAGCTACCTTGCAACAGCAATTGCGGGAACAACAGCAGGAGACGAACCAACTTCGGGAACAAGTTGCTCAACTGAATCAGGCACCGCAAAATAACCCTGTACCCCCAGCAGCGCCTCAAGCACCAGAGGTTCATCAAGAAATTCCGTTAGCACCCGAAGGACTGCAAAGGAATCCACCTTTGGTTAGGGAGGATCTGTTATATGAACGATTTAGGCGAATGAAGGCCCCTGAATTTGAAGGAACCACAGATCCAATAGTAGCGGATAATTGGCTGATCGATATCCAAGTAATTTTGGATTTTATGGGACTTACAGAACAGGAGAAAGTTCTTTGTGCCTCTTTTGCACTAAAGAAAGATGCGCGTCACTGGTGGAGGACAGTTCAGATGCGCAGAAACGTGGCGTTCATGAGATGGCAAGATTTCGTAGACGAATTCAGAATAATGTACTACAATCAGGAGATTCTTGCAACTCAACAAGATGAGTTTACCAGTTTTAAGCAAGGGTCTATGTCCGTGATGGAAGCAGTCAAGAAGTTTGAACAAGTTGCCCGTTTATGTCCAGAACTGGTACCGAACGAAAGGGAGAAAGTAAGGAGGATGATGAAAATGTTTCGGACAGACATTGCTAAACAAGTTAGTGCTGGAAGTAGCCCTCCAACTCTTGTAGCTGATTATATAGGTCGAGCTATGAGGGCAGAATACTGGATTAATCAGGATAAGGAAGCGAGGGTTCAAATATTCAAAGCTAAGAAAGAAGAAAAAGTAGTAGAGAAACGGATACAGTCTAGGCAAAATCAGCAACCGAACTTAAAAGGCCAGACTAGTAATTCCAGCCAAAGTTCCAAGCAGTTTGGAAGGAATAAGAGAAGAGGATATGCTCTGGGCCAGGGCAAACAGAAGAATTACCCTCAGAAGAGGAACAACCGTGGGAATGAGGGTAATAATAACAGTTATCCCGTGTGTACTCAATGTGGAAAGAAACATCCAGGCGTGTGTAAGATGGGAACAAACGCTTGCTACCTATGTGGCAAGGAAGGCCATTATGCGAGGAATTGTACCACCAATAGTCAAAACCAGAACCCTCAGTACCAGAATAGAAATTCGAACCGACAGCTTCATGCGGTGCAAGCAAAGATCGAAGGCCCTTCGATGGTACAAGAAAGACTTGAAGCTCACGAACCACAGGCTAGGATCTATGCTTACACAAAGGGAGACGCTGAGGCTGGAACTTCTAATGTGGTAACAGGTCAGATCTCTATAGCCGCTTATGATGCATTTGCCCTAATTGATTCTGGTGCCACCCATTCGTTTATATCAATAGAATATGCCCGAAAGCTAGATAGAAATGTAGAAAATATAGGGCAACCTTTTAGAACCTCTCTTCCATCAGGAGATATTTTGTTATCTGATTCCTGGATACGAAATGTTCCGATAGTTATGTGTGATAGAGAATTATATGTAGACCTGATTGCAATTAAGCTTCAGGATTTTGATGTAATCCTGGGAATGGATTTCTTAGATAAGTACAATGCTAAGATTGATTGTCGAAAGCGCTGTGTTACGTTTAGTCTTTTCGGCGAAGAGGAATTCAACTTTCACGGCCAGTCTAAGAGTTCATCAACCCGGCTTGTTTCGGTAATGAAAGCTTGGAAAATGCTAGCTAATGGATGTCAAGGATACTTAGCTAACATGGTGGATAAGGAACAAGAAAAAGATCTACAGCCCGAAGATGTTCCTATTATTAGGAAATATGTAGACGTCTTTCCAAAAGATTTAACTAGACTTCCGCTTGAGCGTGAAATCTCTTTCGAAATAGAATTGTTGCCAGGAACAGCTCCAATATCGAAAGCACCTTATCGCATGGCCCCAGCTGAGCTTAGGGAACTTCAAGTACAGTTGCAAGAACTGTTGGATAAGGGATTTATTCGTCAAAGCCATTCCCCGTGGGGAGCACCTGTGCTGTTTGTCAAAAAGAAGGATGGAACGTTACGAATGTGCATTGACTATCGCGAGTTGAATAAGATCACGATTAAGAACAAGTACCCTCTCCTGAGAATCGACGATCTCTTTGATCAACTTAGAGGAGCTTTGGTATTCTCGAAGATTGACTTGCGTTCAGGCTACCATCAACTCAGAATCAAGGAAGGAGATATTCCCAAGACGGTGTTTCGAACACGTTATGGACATTACGAGTATTTAGTTATACCCTTTGGATTGACTAATGCTCCAGCTGCTTTTATGGACCTTATGAATAGGGTGTTTAAAGATTATTTAGATAAGTTTGTTATCATCTTTATAGATGATATTTTGATCTACTCAAGATCCACAAAAGAACATGAGCAGCATCTCAAGATAGTTTTGGAGACCTTAAGACGGAATCAGCTTTATGCCAAATTCACAAAATGTGAATTTTGGTTGGAAAAAGTACATTTTTTGGGCCACGTAGTTTCAAAGGAAGGAATTTCCGTTGATCCTGCTAAGATAGAAGCAGTTAGTGCATGGTCAGCACCCAAATACGTTACGGAAATACGAAGCTTTCTTGGTTTGGCCGGATACTACCGACGGTTCGTGGAAGGATTCTCGAAGATAGCAGCGCTACTAACAGCTCTTACTAAGAAGGGGAAAAAGTTTGATTGGACACAGAAGTGTGAAGAAAACTTCCAAGAACTCAAGAGGAAGCTTACAAGTGCACCAGTGTTGATAATTCCTGACGTAGATGCAGGAAATTTCGCCATTTATAGTGATGCGTCGAAAACTGGACTAGGAGCTGTCCTTATGCAAGGAAGAAATGTGGTTGCCTATGCTTCACGTCAATTGAAGGACCATGAACGAAACTACCCGACGCACGATTTGGAGCTTGCTGCGGTGGTTTTCGCCTTGAAGATTTGGAGACATTACCTGTATGGTAATAGGTGTGAGATTTTTACCGACCATCAAAGTCTTTAAATACATCTTTACTCAAAAGGAGCTTAATATGAGGCAACGAAGATGGCTTGAACTCGTAAAGGATTATGATTGTGAAATCCTTTACCATCCTGGAAAAGCAAACAAGGTAGCAGATGCGCTAAGTAGGAAATCATCCAGTATGCTCATGTCTCTTGAAATGATGTCCAAACCCCTCTAGAAGGAAATTTCTGATTTTAGATTGGAAATATTAATCGGGAAATTAGCTGCTTTGACTCTTCAGTCTAATCTCCTAGAAACCATTAAGTACTATCTAGGAAAAGATTCCTTTCTCTTAAAGATTCAACTACTTGGTGAAGAAGATAAGGAATTGAAGACGTCTACGAATGGGCTAATTCTCTTCAAAGGAAGGATTTGTGTTCCTAACGTTGAATTTCTAAGGAAACAAATCATGTCGGAAGCGCATGAAACGCCGTACTCAGTTCACCCTGGAGCTACTAAGATGTATAAGGACCTTAAAGAGAACTTTTAGTGGCCGAACATGAAGAGAGAAATTGCCGATTTTGTGTCAAAGTGCCTAACTTGTCAGAAAGTTAAGGCTGAACACCGTCAACCAGGAGGAGATCTTCAAAAGATAGAACTCCCAGAATGGAAATGGGAACAAATCACCATGGATTTCGTAGTTGGATTACCCAGGACCGCAAGTGGAAATGATATGATTTGGGTGATTGTGGATAGATTAACCAAATCAGCCCATTTCATTGCTATTAAAACCACCTTTTCAGTTGAGAGATTAGCTGAAATTTATGTATCTCAGATTGTTAGGTTGCATGGAATTCCAAAATCCATTATTTCAGATCGAGATGGGCGATTTACTTCGCGATTTTGGAAAAGTGTTCACACAGCTATGGGATCAAGGTTGAAATTCAGTACGGCTTTCCACCCTCAGACAGATGGACAATCGGAGCGAACTATCCAAACCTTAGAAGATATGTTGAGATCTTGTGTTCTGGATTTCAAGGGAAATTGGGATCAAAAGTTACCCTTGATCGAATTTTCGTATAATAATAGCTATCACGCTTCTATTGGTATGGCTCCATTTGAAGCACTATATGGAAGAAAATGTCGATCTCCCATTCATTGGCAAGAAGTTGGACAGAAGCAACTTCAAACTACGGACTTCATCAGAAAAACCTCAGAAGATATCAAGATGATCAAGCAACGGCTCGATGTAGCTTTCAGTCGACAGAAGAGTTATGCTGATAAACGTCGAAGACCTTTAGAATTCCAAATTGGAGATTCTGTTTTTCTTAAGATTGCTCCAATGAAGGGAATTATGAGATTTGGTAAGAAAGGAAAGCTCAGTCCAAGATACACAGGTCCGTTTGAAATCCTTGGAAGAATTGGAAAAGTTGCCTACAAGCTTGCTTTGCCGCCAGCTTTAGCTTCTATACATAATGTTTTTCACGTTTCAATGTTGAAGAAATACGTATCTGATCCTTCTCATGTGCTAAGTCAAGAACCGATCGAATTACAAGCGAATTTGACGTATAAGGAAAGGCCAATACGGATTCTAGATCGGGAAGAAAAGGTTTTAGGAAACAAAACCATTCCAATGGTTAAAGTGTTATGGCAGAATCATAACATTGAAGAAGCAACGTGGGAAGTAGAAGAAGAAATGAGAAAGAACTATCCTAACTTGTAGAGATTTTCGGGGACGAAAATTTTTAAGGAGGGTAGATTGTAATAGCCGACTTGTTTGTAAATTTATAACTTCTTTTGTTAAGAATAAAGTTTGGTTATGCAATCTGTATGATATGTTTTCGAAGGAATTTGTTGAATCTTTTGCTAAAAGATTCAATGAATTATTTGTGTAGGTTTATGATCCTTTTGTTTAAAAAGGAAAAATTATGATTTATGACTCTATGTTAGTAATTTAAGAAAATCTGATACGTAGTTCAGAAAAGTTTAGGACAATGGTCCAGGTTAACTATACTGTGATCAGTTGAAAACAGTATATGAATATTTATGTTATTATGTTATTATGAACTGCATTTAGGAGAATAAGCCAAACAAGGCCTTTAAGGATGACACCTCTGATGACAAGTGTCATTGTTATGATTGGTCACCTCACAGGGACCAAAATGCAAATATTTTATGTTTAGGGGTCAATTTGTAAATTAAGGAAAGTTCATGATTTTGAAGCTAAAAAGCCTTCTAAGAAAGGATTTAGTAAAAATTTGATGTTTGAAGGCTTAACCATAACCGGCCAAGTCATAGGGACTAAAGTGCAAATATTTTGCCTTTAGGGGCCAATGTGCAATTTTGAAGAAAATTGTAGACTTATCAGCAATTATATAAATTTTTGAATCAGGGACTTTTTAAGTAAAGTTTCTTAGTTCAATTGAGTCAATGACCCATTTTTAGTTTAGTTAGTTTGGTTGAAAATTAAGAAAGACAAGTTAAGATTGTATTTGAAAATTCTAGCTAGAACCAATCACATTGTTCCATGTGTCACCATAGGAACCGGCCACATCATGGCTTGTTGAGCAAGGGATCTTGTTTTTGAAAAATATTATGCAAATTAGAAGATTTTAAGTGTTATTAAAAGTTTACAAATCATACCCTAAGTTTAGTGAATTAACACTTTAATTTAGTTGGTTGATTTTGTGTTATGAATCAATTAGCAAATTGTCTCACATGGTTTCTTTAAAACCGGCCACATGAGGATGAGACACCCTATGCTTCTAGCTTGGCTAAGTCACACCCCTAGCCTTGCACCCTTGGCAAGCCAAGCCTTGCACACCTAGGCACCAAAGGCCGGCCACCACAATGAAACAACACATCATGGTGTAGCCTTGGTGAGTAACATTCCTAGTCTTGCTCACTTGGCAAGCTCATGTTTTGCCTAAGCCACCACCCAAGGGCCGGCCACTACAAGGAAGTGACACTTCATAGCCTAGCTTTGGTGAGTAAGTATACCTAGCTTTGCTCACTTGGCAAGCCAAGGCCTTGCTAAGCCAACACCAAGACCGGCCACCCTTAGAGAATGACACCTTATGGACTAGCTAGGGTGAGTAAGTCACTCTAGCTTTGCTCACATGGATAACCAAGGCATTGACACACCCCTTGGCCTAGCCTTGATGAACCAACACTCTAGGTTTCCTAGCCTAGCTCCCTTGGCAAGCCAAGGCTTGCACACCTCACCCTAGGGCCGGCCAACCAAGGGAATGCCACCTCAAAATTTAGCTTTGATGAGCAAGCAACTCTAGCTAAGCTTGCTTGGCAATTTGGGTGATGAATGGCCAGCCAACACATAAGGACTAAAGGAAAAATATTTTGGCTTAAGGACTATTGCATAAAATTACAAAAGATGGAATTCTTGAACTCTTTTAGCCCTTGACACCTCATGCTTCATAGGCTTGCTTGGTAAGCTTGCTAGCCTTGCTTGTTGGTAAGCACAGGCATGCACAAACTCCACCTAAGGCCGGCCACACCAAGGAAGGGACACCTCATGGTTCCTAGGCCACATGAGTAAGCACCCTAGCTTGGGTTATTAGGCATGAGAAGCACAAGAATGGCCGGCCACCTTTCAAGAAGACAAAACCAAATTGGTTTCTTCTATGGACTAAAGAGCAAATTGTTGTACCTTAGGGAATAGTAAGTAAATTTAAGATTTTGTGCTTCATCTATAAATAGGTGAAGGTGCTGTTGTATTATTTGGTTAGCCAACACACACACACAAACTTGAGCAGCACAAACTCTCCCAATCCTGCCATAGAAGCCGAGCAAAGAAAAGAGAGAAAAGAAAGAAAAAGAAAACTAGAGAAAGGGTTTTCGGTTTAGTGTGAGGGAAATTTTAATTACCCTAATTTAAGAATTTCATCAGTGAAACTTGAGGTAAATATTGTCATCCTCTAGTTCTTCATTTGAAATTTAAGAGAATGATTAGTATGGTTAACCAGGAGTTTAATTTTGTAAGATACATGCACTAGGGTTTTTATGCTTGATTAAAGTCTCTATCTGGACAGTTTTTTTCTGAAACTAGATTTTGAGGTTTTTGGAGGCCAAATCTTAAAAAAGTTAAAACTGCAAAGTTGTAGAGGAGCGAAAATTCTAGGGACCAACGAGGCCAGTTTTTGAAAATAAGGCCTTTAAGACCTTCATTTCTATAAAAACCCGAGACCAAATTATGAGTAGTAAGTTTGGTCGAACAATTTTCTAAGGCAAAAATAAGCATGTTAAAGACAGATTTGAAGTTTGAGGTTTAACTAAAAGTTGTAGGAGACTTAAAGATCTACAACTTTCATGAAGAAAACTTTTCCAAATTCGAAACAGATTTGTGAGAAAAGAACTAAACTTTATGAATTGGTTTTGAACCCGGTTTTCAAAATATTAGAATTCTTACTAAATTTCAAAAAGGAGTTGAAATTTAGGATTTGTAGTTAGCAACTAGAATCATATGTTATTATGATAGGATGATACTCATCCTATGATTTCTTGAAAACAGGAAAGCGACCTGTTTGAGTGAAGAATTTTGATTCAAGGCGCAGTAACGGTAAGTACGACTCCGCCTACAACATAAACGAAAGCTGTTTGTTGTATGTTTTCAAGTTATGATGATATAAGTATGATAAAACATTATGACCTGTATGATATCAAGTTCATGATGTTATGTGAATAAGAAGTATTATGACATGTATGTATGTACGTTTTTAAGATATGATGAATATTTAAAGTATGAATGGCATGTATGTATTCAAGGAATAATGAATGTATGTATGGCATGTATGCTCTCAAGTTCATGTTAAGAGGTATATGATGAATGTTTATAGTATGTATGTTCATATGATGAATAATCGGATAGTATGGCATCACGAAGTATGCTCACTAAAGATAAGCTATTTGGTAAAGTATGAAATCCCAGTTACCGTCAAGAAACTGGTTATGAATATGAAACAACATTTCAAGTATGAAATAAGATAAGAACAAGATTCTAAGCATCAATATAAGCAGAATGTTATATGTCGTATCGACCCGCATCAGGTCGGGTTTGGTTCATGGTTTGAGTTGGACAGGGCTGGCCGCCCCAACCACTCCATGGCAGCGCGCCACGGTACGTACATTCAAGTTAAGTTATGTAAGGGCCCAAAAACTATGCTAACTTATGAAAACAGGAATAAAGCATAAATGGTTCATGCATTATGATATCATGATATGTTGCGGATAAATAGTTGTGCTTGCTGAGCGAAAGCTCATGTTTTAAGTTTATGCTGTAGGTAAGCAACCCTACGGCACTTCATGATACAAGGCAGTGGAGCATGGCAAGGCAAAGCTGTGAAACTGTGGGACGGGAATCATTACGTTTCTTTTTGTTAAATTATGCTACGCTAAATATGTTGTATTTAAGTACAAGAACACATTTCTGTCATAAGTAGTTATGTATAAGTACATGTATGTATGTAAGTAATTATTAACAAATTTCGAAGTCAAGTTATATTTATCAGTTGTATAAAAAAAAAAAAAAAAAATTTGCCCAAATTTTCATATATTATAAGTAAGTATGTATGGTCACGGCCGGCGCTAGGCGGGTCGTGACATTACCAACAGCGAAGGAGTATTTTATGTTTGCTCAAAATAACCATACAATCAACTAATGAAAGTAAATAGGACACAACTTATTAAACATGAATAACATCCTCTTATTAATATCAAAATGTCATATTTACAGAAAATCCCTAATATTGATTTTCTATCCTTAGGGCACATTTAGATCCCAACAATGCTATCAAAGGTCTCATGAACTGCAGGCAGAAGGTTGGAACTCCCATCAAGGAGCACATGATGAAAGTCATGGCTTATTTGTCTGAAGCTCAGGCAAATGGGGCTGAGATCGATGCAGCAACTCAATTGGTCATGGTTTTCCAAACCTTATCCAAGGATTTCGATTTGTTTCAGGTATCCTACAACCTTAACAGGAAGGAGATGTCTTTAACGGAATTGATGAAAGAGTTGCAAGCCTTTGAGAACATTTTTAAGGGTTCTGGATCTAAGGCTGAGGCAAATGTGGCTGAACCTATTTCGCCTGCTCCTAATCCCAAAAGGAAGAAGGAAAAGGGGAAGAACAAGGGGAACAAGCCTGTGGCGAATGCACATGTTTCTAAGAAGTCTACCAAGACTAAGAAGCAAAAGGTGGATCCCAAAAAGGCTAAGTGCTTTCACTGTGGGAAGAAAGGACATTTCAAGAAGGATTGCCGAGAATACCTGTCTATGCAAAAGCAAAAAGGTAATTTCGATATCCTGTATCTTGAGGGTTGTTTAGTGGAGGAATCTAAGGACAATTGGGTTATAGATTCTGGAGCTACTAACCATGTTTGTATTTCTCTGCAGGGGTTCAAGGTAACGAGAAGTCTGCATGAGGAGAACTTCACGTTAAGAACCGGTGATGGGATATTGGTGCAAGTTGAAGCAGTGGGAGAAGTGCATCTTTATTTTGATAAATTTAGGTTTATTGTTTTGAGACATTGTTTTTATGTTCCTAGTTTCAAGAGGAACCTAATTTCGGTAGCTTGTTTGATTAAAGATTCTTATTCAGTTTCTTTTAATAATAAAGTTGTTATTACGAAAAACAATTCTCTTATATGTAATGGATGGATGCATGGAAATCTTTATTTTATCAAACCTAAGATGCACTCACTGCTTGATACAGAATTGGAAAAGAACTCTAAAAGACATAAGTCTTCTCACTCTAACAAATCATATCTTTGGCATTTACGACTTGGTCACATAAGCCTTAACAGAATTCAAAGGATGGTAAAGGAGGAATGCCTTGACTTGTATGAGGTTGAACCTTGGCCACAATGTGAATCCTGTTTGGAGGGCAAGATGACTAAACGACATTTTGATGCCAAGGATGGTCGTGCCGAGGAACTCTTAAAACTTGTGCATACGGATGTTTGTGGTCCCATGAACATAGAAGGACGTGGTGGGTATGAGTATTATATCACTTTTATTGATGATTACTGAAGGTATGGATATGTCTATTTGATGACCCGCAAAAGCGAAGCCTTTGACAAGTTCAAAGAATTTCGGGCTGAAGCGGAGAAACAATTAGGCAAGTCCATTAAGACACTTCAATCGGATCGAGGTGGGGAATACCTATCGGATGAGTTCTTAGGATATTTGATAGAAAATGGGATACAATCCCAGTTGACTGCACCTGGTACTCTTCAACAGAATGGTGTAGCTGAGAGAAGGAATATGACCCTATTGGATATGGTCCGGTCAATGATGAGTTATTTCACATTACCTTTGTCATTTTGGGGGCACACCATACAAACTGCTTGCTATCTTCTGAATAACGTTCCCTCCAAATCGGTTCCTAAAACTCCTTACGAGTTATGGACGAGTAGGAAACCTAATTTGAATCATATTCGAATTTGGGGTTGTCCGGCACACGTCCTGGATAAGGAAGCGAAGAAGTTAGAGTCACGATCAGAAGTGTGCTTGTTTGTTGGCTATCCAAAAGGGACAAAAGGTGGTCTATTCTATAATCCGAAGCAAAATAAAGTCTTTGTTTCTACACATGCAACATTCTTGGAGAAAAGTTACATGGAAGACTTTAAACCTCGTAGCAAAGTAGTGATTGAGGAGATGACTTCGGGTTTGGATATTCCAAAAGTCACAGAAAACCCTGTGGAAAAACCATGAAAAAATCAACAACCACGGGAGCTTCATTGTAGTGGGAGGATTATCAGGGAGCCTGAAAGGTACATGTTCAGTGGTGAAGTTTTTGAAGCAGAATCTATAGAACATGTTGATGATCCGGCTACGTACAAGGAAGCTAGGGAGGATGTTGATTCTAGTATTTGGCAAAAGGCTATGAACACCGAGATGGAATCTATGGATTCCAACGGGGTCTGGAATCTTGTAGACTTGCCCCAAGGCATAAAACCGATTGGGTGTAAGTGGGTATACAAGAGGAAGAGAGGTGTGGATGGGAAAGTGGAAACTTTCAAGGCAAGACTTGTAGCGAAGGGTTATACGCAGAAAGAAGGAATTGACTATGATGAAACCTTCTCGCCTGTAGCAATGCTCAAGTCAATCCGCATTCTTTTATCTATTGCGGCTGCTCTCGATTATGAGATCTGGCAAATGGATGTCAAGACAGCTTTCTTGAATGGCTCTCTTGAAGAAGATATCTATATGATACAACCAGACGGGTTCAAGGCAAAAGGCCAAGAAGACAAGGTATGCAAGTTGCTTAAATCCATTTATGGATTAAAGCAAGCGTCTCGTTCTTGGAATATTAGGTTTGATCAAGCGATCAAAACCTATGGATTCGAACGAAACATTGATGAACCATGTGTTTAGAAATGTATCAAGAACGAGAAAGTGGTTTTTCTTGTACTTTATGTGGATGATATATTGCTTATTGGAAACGATGTGGCAACATTATCATCTGTCAAAGTTTGGTTAGCCAAACAGTTTGACATAAAGGACTTAGGAGAGGCTAGTTATGTTCTTGGTATTCAACTCTTTAGAGATAGAAAGAACAAAACGATAGCACTCTCTCAAGCTTCATAGATTGATAAAGTACTTGAGAAGTTTTCTATGAAAGATTCCAAGAAAGGTGCCCAACCTTTCAGAATTGGAATCAAGCTTTCTAGATGACTGTCCCAAGACATCGGAAGAAAGTGAGCATATGAAAAATGTACCTTATGCATCAGCGGTAGGTAGTCTAATGTACGCTACGTTATGCACTAGGCCTGACATTTGTTTTGCGGTTGGTATTGTAAGTCGATATCAGTCGAATCCGGGACCGAACCATTGGGTTGCGGTCAAGCATATACTGAAGTATCTACGGAGAACGAGGGAGTATATGCTAGTGTATTACGGTCAGGATCTTGTTCCTGGAGGATACATAGATTCAGATTTTCAATCAGATCATGATTCAAGGAAATAGACTTCAGGATCTATTTTTACCCTTGGTGGTGGTGCCGTTGGGTGGAGAAGTATTAAGCAATCTTGTATTGCTGACTCGACCATGGAAGCCGAGTATATGGCTACCAGTGAGGCATCAAAGGAAGCGGTATGGCTCCGCAGGTTCCTTGGTGACCTTGAGGTCGTTCCTGGTATGGATAAAGCTATGGTGCTGTACTGTGACAACAGTGCAGCAGTAGCTAATACCAAGGATCCTAGACATCATAAGAGGAGTAAGCACATTGACAGAAAATATCACATCATCAGAGGCTTTGTTGAGAGTGGAAATGTGACGGTGTGCAAAATCGCATCAGAGGACAATCTTGCTGACCCGTTCACGAAGACTTTGGTGGCCAGAAGATTCGAAGAACACGTTGAAGGCATGGCGATACGTAATATGTCACATTTACTCGCTTAGGGCAAGTGGGAGATTCTTGGGATCTAAATGTGCCCTAAGAATAGAAAATCAATATTAGGGATTTTCTGTAAATATGACATTTTGATATTAATAAGAGGAGGTTATTCATGTTTAATAAGTTGTGTCCTATTTACTTTCATTTGTTGATTGTATGGTTATTTTGAGCAAACATAAAATACTCCTTGGCTGTTGGTAATATATCGGATTACCATATGTATACGGGGTATACATAGAAGACGTGGTAATTTGATAACAGTCTAAATAAATAGTCCGCAATCGATGGAATAAGATTTGGGGATCTTATTCATTATAAGATTGTAAAAATTATCTACTTCCTTGGAGGAATGGTTTGTCTTAACCATCGGATAGGTTCCGAGTAGAAACTTTAATGTATACCAGTATTGAGGTATGACATTGGACTGGACCTAAAGTGTTAATTGATTCGGTTTAATAATTCCGTTTATAAGAATCAATAACACTTTGATTATCATCCTGCATTAATCTTAATCCTGAAATGATTACTTGAGTTCGTATCCATGACTTATGTACTTTAATGCACTATAGGTGAGACACTGTTAATTCATGGTCAATATACTTGTGTTTTGGGTGCATGACTTATGGATGGAGAAATCAAGATTCATAGATACGGAATCCATAGCTATCTTAATGATAGTAAATGTTATCTACTTAAAGGCATTATTCGGGGATTGAAAGATAGTATAACAAGATCTTGGCCATCGGTTTACTTTCTGTTCTCTGGTGATTTACCAATTGTGTGGTTTTATAGTTGGTGATTCTTTCAATAGAGAATAATGGAACTTTAAGTTAAAATGATTGAAAAAGGTAAAACGGAAAAAATCCTTAATTCAATCATGGATAACATATGGGGATTAAGCAAGTGATGAATAAATCATGGAAGAAGCGCTGCGTAAGAGAGCTTTCGTAATATGGTATGTAAACAGGAGTTCAGCTTCAAACTTTTAGTGGAATAGTAGTGAAGTTGATAATTGATGAATTATTAAACTGGGATTAATTTTTCACAATTATAGGAGCCTCTTTATATATTTCCATCGGGTCCCTCTATTAGCTCATATAGTTCCGTATAGCGTCTCGGAATTTGTTCCTAATGAGATCGGTAAATTTAAATGGAATTTAGTAATGTCTATTAAGACATGGTACTCTCTAACATGCAATCCATAAAGGATTGGACATGTGAGATTTCTGTAGACAAATAATATGATTTGTCAACATGAGATTGGTTAATTGAATTTTGAAATAAGATTGTGTTTGAATTATTTAATTTTGGAAAACAAATTTTTCTCTCCTAATCTAAATGTGGTGCACGGTTTTTCGATAGGTGGAGGGAAGAAAATTTTGTTTCAAAATTATTCAAATATATTCCTAACATTAAATTATTAATTGATTTAAATAATGGAGATTATTTGATGGATTTTTCTTTCCTTAAAAGAGGTGCACGGTTTTTGTGAGGAAAGAAAATTTGAAATATTCCATTGATTTAAATTAATCAATATGGATAATGTTTTGTGGAAAATATTTATTCAAATAAGTAAATCTTATTTAAATTCGAAAAGGTTTAAAACAAATTTGAATCTAGATAGGACTAGGATCTTTTGACTAGTCTAGACTCTTGATTTAAAATTTGAACCACCAATCAAGATTTATCTCAAAGTGGCCGAATTTTTGAGGATTGATTTCTTCTTGGAAAAACGTTTTTAGGTTCAATGAATCTAGTCCTAAAGTTGTATGATCTTTTGATTCAAAATTTATCCAGAAAAATACTTATTAATTATTTTTTAAAGGAGATAAATTTTGAAAAGGATTGGACTTCTATATAAAGGCTAGGAATTCTTGAAAAACTAATTTTTGGTAATTCACAAAAGGAGAAAAACGTTTTTTGGAGTGAGAAGAAAAAGAATTTGGGTTTCTTCCACATCATAAAATTCGGCTATCTTGTGAGAGAGAAAAAGAGAGAAAATTCCATTGAATCAAAATTGTGAGGAAGGTTAAACCGAGTGATAATTTTCATAGGAGGTTAACCGGTTCCTGTTTTGCAGTTTTGAAGAAAGAAGTTGGATAATATTCTCAACGAGGAACATCGGAATTGAGAAGGAAGGATCTAGACTTCGGAGAGCATTACTAGTCACTTGGATTCATAGAACGTGTGCCCACACACACTCTGAGACGTGGAACTCGAGAATAATAGAGAAAACACGTTGGTCAATTGCTCTAGTAATTCCGGAATCCAAGAAATAAGGTACGCTTGATCATGAATTTAATTTATTGTTATATGCATCATGAGCTTCTTTTCCGAATCGGCATAAAAATTTTAAAACTTCCGTTGCACCGTAACTCTGATATTGGATCCGATTTTTCCAACAGCTTAAACATAAACATGCATAACCTATAACTTCTTAGGCATATTGGGGACATATATCGAACACTTAATAGGCATGCATGCAAACTCTAATATCATGCATGCATATTGTCAAAGCATACACTAAAATCATAAATTGAGACCCTAATCAACCATATAGCTAAGCACCTAAGCTCATTGCATGAAAATAAAGGATGAGCTTATGCTCTTACAAACCATGGCTTGGAAATACACTTAAATTTCCAAATTTAAGCTCAAATTGAAAAGCTTAGGGCTAAGGGAGATTACCTTAGTTCACACCAAGATTGGTGCTAGGTTTTGGGTTTAAACTCTTTCCCCCTTGCTCATCACCATAACCGGCCACCCCCCTCCAATTGGGGTTCCAATATTTTCGGCCACTCAAGCTTAATCCTCACACAAGGTTCGGCCATCACCACCAAATCCGGCCAACCATTTTTTTTTCCACTCCCTAGGGTTCGGTTTTTGTGGGGAAATGGGTGAGAAGAAAATTGACAAGAGTTTGGCTTGTTTTTCCCAATTTTTGGGTCCAAAATCCGCCCCCCCTCACCTCTATTTATAGGCTTTTTGAACTTTTCAAAATTACTAAAAAGTCCTTGAACTAGGATTTAATTATTTTTCTAAAATTACATATTGGTCCTTGAAGCAAAAATATTTGCTAACTAGTCCCTACATGTAGTGGCCGGCCATTTGCTTCCTTGGTGCACAAGTTTTGCTTACCTCATCATGATGACATCATGCTTACATCGTAATAACCAACCTGTTTGTAAACTTATGATTTCTTTCGTTAAGAATCAAAGTTTGTTTATGCTATATGTATGATATGTTTTCTATGTAAAGTTGTTGAATCTTTTGCTAAAAGATTCAATAAGTTAGTTACGCAAGTTTAAGACCTTTTGTCAAAAAGGGTAAATTTATGATTTATGATTCTATGTTAGTAATTTATAAATTTAAGAAAATCTTTTACGCAGTTCAGAAAAGTTTAGGACAATGGTCCAGTTTAATTATACTGTTATCAGTTGAAAACAGTATATGAATATTTATGTTATTATAAAAATGGACTGCATTTAGGAGATAAGCCAAACAAGGCCTTTAAGGATGACACCTCTGATGACAAGTGTCATTGCTATGATTGGTCACCTCACAAAGACCAAAATGTAAATATTTTATGTTTAGAGGTCAATTTTCAAATTAAGAAAAGTTCATGATTTTAGAACTGAAAAGTCTTCTGAGGAAGGATTTAGTAAGAATTTGATGTTTGAAGGCTTAACCATAACCGGCCAATTCATAGGGACCAAAGTGCAAATATTTTGCCTTTAGGGGCCAATGTGCAATTTTGGAGAAAATTGTAAACTTATCAGTAATTATGTAAAATTATGAATCAGGGACTTTTTAAGTAAAGTTTCTTAGTTCAATTAAGTCAATGATCCATTTCTAGTTTAGTTAGTTTGGTTGGGAATCAAGGAAGACAAGTTAAGATTGTATTTGATAACTCTAGCTAGAACCAATCACATTGTTCCATGTGTCACCATAGGAACCGGCCACATCATGGCTTTTTGAGCAAGGGATCTTGTTTTTGAGAAGTATTATGCAAATTAGAAAATTTTAAGTGTCATTAAAAGTTTACAAACCATGCCCTAAGTTTAGTGATTAAACACTTTGATTTGCTTGGTTAATTTTGTGTTATGATTCAATTAGTAATGTAGTCCCATTTGGCACTCAATGACCGGCCACATAAGGATGAGACACCTCATGCTTCTTGCATGGATAAGCCAACCATTTAGCCTTGCACCTTTGGCAAGCCAAGGCTTGCACACCAAGGCACTAAAGGCCGGCCACCACAAGGAAGCAACACATCATGGTATAGCCTTGGTGAGTAACATCCCTAGCATTGCTCACATGGCAAGTTTATGTATTGCCAAAGCCACCACCATGACCGGCCACATAAGGGAGAGACACATCCCTTGGCCTAGATTAGATGAATCAACCATCTAGACTTCCTAGCCTAGCCTCCTTGGCAAGCCAAGGCTTGCACATCTCACCCCTAGGGCCGGCCAACACAAGGTAATGCCACCTCAAGCTTGTAGTCTTGATGAGCAAGCACTCTAGCTAAGCTTGCTTGGCAATTTGGAGCATGAATGGCCGGCCAACACATAGGGATTAAGGAGAAATATTTTTGGCTTCAAGGATCAATGTATAAAATTACAAAAGATGGATTTCTTGAACTCTTTTAGCTCTTGACACTTCATGCACCCTAGGCTAGCTTAGTAAGCTTACTAGCCTTGCTTGTTGGTGAGCAAAAGCATGCACAAACTTCACCTAAGGCCGGCCACACCAAGAAAGGGACACCTCATGGTTCCTAGCCCACATGATTAAGCACCCTAGCTTGGGTTATTTGGCATAAGAAGAACAAGAATGGTCGGCCACCTCTCAAGAAGACAAAATCAAATTGATTTCTTCTATGGACTAAGGAGCAAGTTGTTGAACCTTTAGGGGTTAGTAAGCAATTTCAGAAATTTATGCTTCATCTATAAATAGGTGAAGGTTCTCCTATTTTATTTGGTTAGCCAACACACACTTAAGCAGTACAAACTCTCTAAATTCTCCCATTGAAGCCGAGCAAAGAGAGGAGAGAAAAGAAAGAAAAGAAAACTAGAGGAAGAGTGTTCGGTTTAGTGTAGGAAGTGTGAGGGAAATTTGAATACCCTAGTAAAAGAATTCCATCAGTGGAACTTGAGGTAAATATTGTTATCCTCTAGTTCTTCATTTAGAATTTAAGAGAATGATTAGTATGGATAATCATGAGTTCAATTTTATAAGATATGTGCACTAAGGTTTTAGTATGCTTGATTAGAATTTCTAACCGAACAGTTTTTCTGAAAATAAGATTTTGAGGCCTTTAGAGGCCAAATCTGTAATAGTCGACTTGTTTGTAAATTTATAACTTCTTTTGTTAAGAATAAAGTTTGGTTATGCAATCTGTATGATATGTTTTCTAAGGAATTTGTTGAATCTTTTGCTACAAGATTCAATGAATTATTTGTGTAGGTTTATGATCCTTTTGTTAAAAAGGGAAAATTATTATTTATGACTCTATGTTAGTAATTTAAGAAAATCTGATACGTAGTTCAGAAAAGTTTAGGACAATGGTCCAGTTTAATTATACTGTTATCAGTTGAAAACAGTATATGAATATTTATGTTATTATGTTATTATGAACTGCATTTAGGAGATTAAGCCAAACAAGGCCTTTAAGGATGACACCTCTGATGACAAGTGTCATTGTTATGATTGGTCACCTCACAGGGACCAAAATGTAAATATTTTATGTTTAGGGGTCAATTTACAAATTAAGAAAAGTTCATGATTTTGAAGCTAAAAAGTCTTCTAAGGAAGGATTTAGTAAAAATTTGATGTTTGAAGGCTTAACCATAACCGGCCAAGTCATAGGGACTAAAGTGCAAATATTTTGCCTTTAGGGGCCAATGTGCAATTTTGAAGAAAATTGTAAACTTATCAGTAATTATGTAAATTTTTGAATCAGGGACTTTTTAAGTAAAATTTCTTAGTTTAGTTGAGTCAATGACCCATTTTTAGTTTAGTTAGTTTGGTTGAAAATTAAGAAAGACAAGTTAAGATTGTATTTGAAAATTCTAGCTAGAACCAATCACATTGTTCCATGTGTCACCATAGGAACCGGCCACATCATAGCTTGTTGAGTAAGGGATCTTGTTTTTGAAAAATATTATGCAAATTAGAAGATTTTAAGTGTTATTAAAAGTTTACAAATCATACCCTAAGTTTAGTGAATTAACACTTTAATTTAGTTGGTTGATTTTGTGTTATGGATCAATTAGCAAATTGTCTCACATGGTTTCTTCAAAACAGGCCACATAAGGATGAGACACCCTATGCTTCTAGCTTGGCTAAGCCACACCCCTAGCCTTGCACCCTTGGCAAGCCAACGCTTGCACACATAGGCACCAAAGGCCGGCCACCACAATGAAACAACACATCATGGTGTAGCCTTGGTGAGTAACATTCTTAGTCTTGCTCACTTGGCAAGCTCATGTTTTGCCTAAGCCACCACCCAAGGGCCGGCCACTACAAGGAAGTGACACTTCATAGCCTAGCTTTGGTGAGTAAGTATACCTAGCTTTGCTCACTTGGCAAGCCAAGGCCTTGCTAAGCCAACACCAAGACCGGCCACCCTTAGAGAATGACACCTCATGGACTAGCTAAGGTGAGTAAGCCACTCTAGCTTTGCTCACATGGATAACCAAGGCATTGACACACCCCTTGGCCTAGCCTTGATGAACCAACACTCTAGGTTTCCTAGCCTAGCTCCCTTGGCAAGCCAAGCCTTGCACACCTCACCCTAGGGCCGGCCAACCAAGGGAATGCCACCTCAAAATTTAGCTTTGATGAGCAAGCAACTCTAGCTAAGCTTGCTTGGCAATTTGGGTGATGAATGGCCGGCCAACACATAGGGACTAAGGAGAAATAATTTGGCTTTAAGGACTATTGCATAAAATTACAAAAGATGGAATTCTTGAACTCTTTTAGCCCTAGACACCTCATGCACCTAGGCTCGCTTAGTAAGCTTGCTAGCCTTGCTTGTTGGTAAGCAAAGGCATGCACAAATTCCACCTAAGGCCGGCCACACTAAGAGAGGGACACCTCATGGTTCCTAGCCAACATGATTAAGCACCCTAGCTTGGGTTAATTGGCACAAGAAGAACAAGAATGGCCGGCCACCTTTCAAGAAGACAAGACCAAATTGGTTTCTTGTATGGACTAAAGAGCAAGTTATGGTACCTTTAGGGGTTAGTTAGCAATTTTAAGATTTTGTGCTTCATCTATAAATAGGTGAAGGTGCTGTTGTATTATTTGGTTAGCCAACACACACACACAAACTTGAGCAGCACAAACTCTCCCAATCCTGCCATAGAAGCCGAGCAAAGAAAAGAGAGAAAAGAAAGAAAAAGAAAACTAGAGAAAGAGTTTTCGGTTTTGTGTGAGGGAAATTTTAATTACCCTAATTTAAGAATTTCATCAGTGAAACTTGAGGTAAATATTGTCATCCTCTAGTTCTTCATTTGAAATTTAAGAGAATGATTAGTATGGTTAAACAGGAGTTTAATTTTGTAAGATACATGCACTAGGGTTTTTATGCTTGATTAAGGTTTCTATCTGGACAGTTTTTCTAAAACTAGATTTTGAGGCCTTTAGAGGCCAAATCTTAAAAAAGTTAAAACTGCAAAGTTGTAGAGGAGGGAAAATCCTAGGGGCTAACTCGGCCAGTTTTTGACAATAAGGCCTTTAAGACCTTCATTTCTATAAAAACCCGAGACCAAATTATGAGTAGTAAGTCTGGTCAAAAAATTTTCAAAGGCAACAATAAGCATGTTAAAGACAGATTTGAAGTTTGAGGTTAAAGTAAAAGTTGTAGGAGACTTCAAGATCTACAACGTTCATGAAGGAAACTTTTCCAAATTTGAAACAGATTTGTGAGAAAAGAACTAAACTTTATGAATTGGTTTTGAACCCGGTTTTCAAAATATTAGAATTCTTACTAAATTTCAAAAAGGAGTTGAAATTTAGGATTTGTAGTTAGCAACTAGAATCATATGTTATTATGATAGGATGATACTCATCCTATGATTTCTTGAAAACAGGAAAGCGACCTGTTTGAGTGAAGAATTTTGATTCAAGACGCAGTAACGGTAAGTACGACTCCGCCTACAACATAAACGAAAACTGTTTGTTGTATGTTTTCAAGTTATGATGATATAAGTATGATAAAACATTATGGCCTGTATGATATCAAGTTCATGATGTTATGTGAATAAGAAGTATTTATGACATGTATGTATGTACGTTTTTAAGATATGATGAATATTTAAAGTATGAATGGCATGTATGTATTCAAGGAATAATGAATGTATGGCATGTATGATTTCAAGTTCATGTTAAGAGAAATATGATGTATGTTTATAGTATGTATGTTCATATGATGAATAATCGGATAGTATGGCATCACGAAGTATGCTCACTAAAGATAAGCTAATTGGTAAAGTATAAAATCCCAGTTACAGTCAAGAAACTGGTTATGAATATGAAACAACATTTCAAGTATGAAATAAGATAAGAACAAGATTCTAAGCATCAATATAAGCAGAATGCTATATGTCGTATCGAACCGCGTCAGGTCGGGTTTGGTTCATGGTTTGAGTTGGACAGGGCTGGCCGCCCCAACCACTCCATGGCAGCGCGCCACGGTACGTACATTTATGTTAAGTTATGTAAGGGCCCAAAACTATGCTAACTTATGAAAACAGGAATAAAGCATAAATGGTTCATGCATTATGATATCATGATATGTTGCGGATAAATAGTTGTGCTTGCTGAGCGAAAGCTCATGTTTTAAGTTTATGCTGTAGGTAAGCAACCCTGCGGTACTTCATGATACAAGGCAGTGGAGCATGGCAAGGCAAAGCAGTGAAACTGTGGGACGGGAATCATTATGTTTCTTTTTGTTAAATTATGCTACGCTAAATATGTTGTATTTTAGTACAAAAACACATTTCCGCCATAAGTAGTTATGTATAAGTACATGTATGTATGTAAGTGTTTATTATGAAGTTTCCAAGTCAAGTTATATTTATCAGTTGTATAAAAAAAAAAAAAAATTTATGTCTAAATTTTCATATATTATTAAGTAAGAATGTATGGTAACGGCCGGCGCTAGGCGGGTCGTTACAAGAGTTGGTATCAGAGCAGAAGGTTCTACCTTTCGGTTTCACAGTTTGCGTGCCTGCGCCACAGCCATTGTAAGTTAAAAATATTTCGTATTTATATTATGTAATTATAGGAATTTGTATAATCTAGATTAGAGGACAATGGATGAAGATAAAGGTGCAGCTTATGCGTTTTTCATGATGTCTCCGCTAATATTCGATGGGACTAGACGAACCGTGACACTCGCAGCATGGCTTCATGATATGGAGTCTATATTTCGAATATGTCATATTCCGCCCCATCTACAAGTATCATTGGCAAGTCGTTGTCTAGCAGTAAATGCTAGATTATGGTGGAGAACAACAGGAGAACAGGAAGCTCAGGGAGGATCATGGGAAAACCTCCGCAATATCATCACTGCTCGTTTTGGACCTCCACTGGAGGAAAACGCCGACATACACTATGGCGACCCAGAGTTTCGGGCACTGCAACTACTCCGGGAAGGACTACCACCTGATGTTAGGGAACATGTCCAAGCACCGGCAATAGGAATGACCATGGAGCACATGATTAATGATATCATGGAAGCTGAATTAATAGCTCGTATGGTTCAAGCGGATGCTTTAGTGGAAAACAACATCCAAGTGCCAGTCAATAATAATGATGGGGAAGAGCCACCCTTCCAATGGGGTCCAGTATTGCCAGAAGACCCTATTCCGGCGATACCACTTCAGGAGATTCCTCCACAAGAGGATGTTGATGCCATGAATCTTGAAGATATTCCTGACGAGCCTGAACTTCAAGAGGATCCTCATTAAATCATCCTAGATAATGGAGAAGAGGAAGAAGTAAATATGGAGGATGATCTAGAGGAAGTCTTGTTCGATGAGGAAGACTGGGATGTATTCTCCGACGTAACATCAGAATAGATAGTTTAGGTGTAAAATAATATGTATGTATGTGAGAATGTACGAATTATGGATTATGATGAATATAAGATTATGAACAACATATGATGGAGTAAGGAGATCATGATGGATCTCTAATGTTATGTTTTATGATATGATATGATGTTATGATATGATATGATGATATGATGTGATAATAAGATCTATGATATGATCTATGATATGATCAGATCTCGTATTATAATATGATGAATAAGTATTGTTCATAAGTATTATTTTTATGATGAGATATGAATGAACGAAAAGATATTCGAAGAATAACAATATCTTTATCGTGATTAGATAAGAAATAGAAGATGTCACGCCCACGTACCCGAGCGAACCCTATTCCGCAAGAATCTGATCTTGCGAACGTGGTAGCTACTTTGCAACGGCAATTGCGGGAACAACAGCAAGAGACGAACCAGCTTCGGGAACAAGTAGCTCAGCTGAATCAGGCACCGCAAAATAACCCTGTACCCCCAGCAGCGCCTCAAGCACCGGAGGTTCATCAAGAAATTCCGTTAGCACCCGAAGGACTGCAAAGAAATCCACCTTTGATTAGGGAGAATCTGTTATATGAACGATTTAGGCGAATGTAGGCACCTGAATTTGAAAGAACCACAGATCCAATAGTAGCGGATAATTGGATGATCGATATCCAAGTAATTTTGGATTTTATGGGACTTACAGAACGGGAGAAAGTTCTTTTGCCTCTTTTGCACTAAAGAAAGATACGCGTCACTGGTGGAGGACAGTTCAGATGCGCAGAAACATGGCGTTCATGAGATGGCAAGATTTCGTAGATGAATTCAGAATAATGTACTACAATCAGGAGATTCTTACAACTCAACAAGATGACTTTACCAGTTTTAAGCAAAGGTCTATGTCCGTAATGGAAGCAGTCAAGAAGTTTGAACAACTTGCCCGTTTATGTCCAGAACTGGTACCGAACGAAAGGGAGAAAGTAAGGAGAATGATGAAAATGTTTCGGACAGACATTGCCAAACAAGTTAGTGCTGGAAGTAGCCCTCCAACTCTTGTAGCTGATTGTATAAGTCGAGTTATGAGAGCAGAATACTGGATTAATCAGGATAAGGAAGCAAGGGTTCAAATATTCAAAGCTAAGAAAGAAGAAAAAGTAGTAGAGAAACAGATACAGTCTAGGCAAAATCAGCAACCAAACTTAAAAGGCCAGACTAGTAATTCCAGCCAAAGTTCCAAGTAGTTTGGAAGGAATAAGAGAAGAGGATATGCTCTGGGCCAGGGCCAACAATAGAATTACCCTCAAAAGAGGAACAACCGTGGGAATGAGGGTAATAATAACAGTTATCCTGTGTGTACTCAATGTGGAAAGAAACATCCAGGCGTATGTAGGATGGGAACAAACGCTTGCTACCTTTGTGGAAAGGAAGGCCATTATGCGAGGAATTGTACCACCAATAGTCAGAACCAGAACCCTCAGTACCAGAATAGGAATACAAACCGACAGTTACACGCGGTACAAGCAATGATCGAAGGCCCTTCGATGGTACAAGAAAGACTTGAAGCTCACGAACCACAGGCTAGGATCTATGCTTACACAAAGGGAGACGCTGAGGCTGGAACTTCTAATGTGGTAACAGGTCAGATCTCTATAGCCGCTTATGATGCATTTGCCCTAATTGATTCTGGCGCCACCCATTCGTTTATATCAATGGAATATGCCCGAAAGCTAGATAGAAATGTAGAAAATATAGGGCAACCTTTTAGAACCTCTCTTCCATCAGGAGATATTTTGTTATCTGATTCCTGGATGCGAAATGTTCCGATAGTTATGTGTGATAGAGAATTATATGTAGACCTGATTGCAATTAAGCTTCAGGATTTTGATGTAATCCTGGGAATGGATTTCTTAAATAAGTACAACGCTAAGATTGATTGTCGAAAGCGTTGTGTTACGTTTAGTCTTTTCAGCGAAGAGGAATTCAACTTTCACGGCCAGTCTAAGAGCTCATCAACCCGGCTTGTTTCGGTAATGAAAGCTTGGAAAATGCTAGCTAATGGATGTCAAGGATACTTAGCTAACATGGTGGACAAAGAACAAGAAAAAGAGCTGCAGCCCGAAGATGTTCCCATTATTAGGGAATACGTAGATGTCTTTCCAAAAGATTTAACTAGACTTCCGCCCGAGCGTGAAATCTCTTTCGAAATAGAATTGTTGCCAGGAACAGCTCCAATATCGAAAGCACCTTATCGCATGGCCCCAGCTGAGCTTAGGGAACTTCAAGTACAGTTGCAAGAACTGTTGGATAAGGGATTTATTCGTCAAAGCCATTCCCCGTGGGGAGCACCTGTGATGTTTGTCAAAAAGAAGAATGGAACGTTACGAATGTGCATCGACTATCGCGAGTTGAATAAGATCACGATTAAGAACAAGTACCCTTTCCCGAGAATCGACGATCTCTTTGATCAACTTAAAAGAGCTTTGGTATTCTCGAAGATTGACTTGCGTTCAGGCTACCATCAACTCAGAATCAAGGAAGGAGATATTCCCAAGACGGCGTTTCGAACACGTTATGGACATTACGACTATTTAGTTATGCCCTTTGGATTAACTAATGATCCAGCTGCTTTTATGGACCTGATGAATCGGATATTTAATGATTATTTAGATAAGTTTGTTATCATCTTCATTGATGATATTTTGATCTACTCAAGATCCACAAAGGAACATGAGCAGCATCTCAAGATAGTTTTGGAAACCTTAAGACGGAACCAACTGTATGCCAAATTTACAAAATGTGAATTTTGGTTGGAAAAAGTACATTTCTTGGGCCACGTGGTTTCAAAAGAAGGAATTTCCGTTGCTTCTGCTAAGATAGAAGCAGTTAGTGCATGGTCAGCACCCAAATACGTTACGGAAATACGAAGCTTTCTTGGTTTGGCCGGATACTACCGACGGTTCGTGGAAGGATTCTCGAAGATAGCAGCGCCACTAACAGCTCTTACTAAGAAGGGGAAAAAGTTTGATTGGACACAGAAGTGTGAAGAAAACTTCCAAGAACTCAACAGGAAGCTTACAAGTGCACCAGTGTTGATAATTCCTGACGTAGATGCAGGAAATTTCGCCATTTATAGTGATGCATCGAAAACTGGACTAGGAGCTGTCCTTATGCAAGGAAGAAATGTAGTTGCCTATGCTTTACGTCAACTGAAGGACCATGAACGGAACTACCCGACGCACGATTTGGAGCTTGCTGCGGTGGTTTTCGCCTTGAAGATTTGGAGACATTACCTGTATGGTAATAGGTGTGAGATTTTTACCGACCATCAAAGTCTTAAATACATCTTTACTCAAAAGGAGCTTAATATGAGGCAACGAAGATGGCTTGAACTCGTAAAGGATTATGATTGTGAAATCCTTTACCATCCTGGAAAAGCAAACAAGGTAGCAGATGCGCTGAGCAGGAAATCATCTGGTATGCTCACGTCTCTTGAAATGATGTCCAAACCCCTCCAGAAGGAAATTTCTGATTTCAGATTGGAAATATTAATCGGGAAATTAGCTGCTTTGACTCTTCAGTCTAATCTTCTAGAAACCATTAGGTACTATCAAAGAAAAGATTCCTTTCTCTTAAAGATTCAACTACTTGGTGAAGAAGATAAGGAATTTAAGACGTCTACGAATGGGCTAATTCTCTTCAAAGGAAGGATTTGTGTTCCTAACGTTGAATTTCTTAGGAAACAGATCATGTCAGAAGCACATGAAACTCCATACTCAGTTCACCCTGGAGCTACTAAGATGTATAAGGACCTTAAAGAGAACTTTTGGTGGCCGAACATGAAGAGAGAAATTGCTGATTTTGTGTCAAAGTGTCTAACTTGTCAGAACGTTAAGGCTGAACACCGTCAACCAGGAGGAGATCTTCAAAAGATAGAACTCCCAGAATGGAAATGGGAACAAATCACTATGGATTTCGTAGTTGGATTACCCAGGACCGCTAGTGGAAATGATATGATTTGGGTGATTGTGGATAGATTAACCAAATCAGCCCATTTCATTGCTATTAAGGCCACCTTTTCAGTTGAGAAATTAGCTGAAATTTACGTATCTCAGATTGTTAGGTTGCATGGAATTCCAAAATCCATTATTTCAGATCGAGATGGGCGATTTACTTCGCGATTTTGGAAAAGTGTTCACACAGCTATGGGATCAAGGTTGAAATTCAGTACTGCTTTCCACCCTCAGACAGATGGACAATCGGAGCGCACTATCCAAACCTTAGAAGATATGTTGAGATCTTGTGTTCTGGATTTCAAGGGAAATTGGGATCAAAAGTTACCCCTGATCGAATTTTCGTATAATAATAGCTATCACGCTTCTATTAGTATGGCTCCATTTGAAGCGCTATATGGAAGAAAATGTCGATCTCCCATCCATTGGCAAGAAGTTGGACAGAAGCAACTTCAAACTACGGACTTCATCAGAAAAACCTCAGAAGATATCAAGATGATCAAACAACGGCTAGATGTAGCTTTCAGTCGACAGAAGAGTTATGCTGATAAACGTCAAAGACCTTTAGAATTCCAAATTGGAGATTCTGTTTTTCTCAAGATTGCCCCAATGAAGGGAATTATGAGATTTGGTAAGAAAGGAAAGCTCAGTCCAAGATACACAGGTCCGTTTGAAATCCTCGAAAGAATTGGAAAAGTTGCCTACAAGCTTGCTTTGCCGCCAACTTTAGCTTCTATACATGATGTTTTTCACGTTTCAATGTTGAAGAAATACGTACCTGATCCTTCTCATGTGCTAAGTCAAGAACCGATCGAAGTACAAACGGATTTGACATATGAGGAAAGGCCAATACGGATTCTAGATCGGGAAGAAAAGGTTTTAAGATACAAAACCATTCCAATGGTTAAAGTGTTATGGCAGAATCATAACATTGAAGAAGCAACGTGGGAAGTAGAAGAAGAAATGAGAAAGAACTATCCTAACTTGTAGTGATTTTCGGGGACGAAAATTTTTAAGGAGGGTAGATTGTAATAGCCGACTTGTTTGTAAATTTATAACTTCTTTTGTTAAGAATAAAGTTTGGTTATGCAATCTGTATGATATGTTTTCTAAGGAATTTGTTGAATCTTTTGCTACAAGATTCAATGAATTATTTGTGTAGGTTTATGATCCTTTTGTTAAAAAGGGAAAATTATTATTTATGACTCTATGTTAGTAATTTAAGAAAATCTGATACGTAGTTCAGAAAAGTTTAGGACAATGGTCCAGTTTAATTATACTGTTATCAGTTGAAAACAGTATATGAATATTTATGTTATTATGTTATTATGAACTGCATTTAGGAGATTAAGCCAAACAAGGCCTTTAAGGATGACACCTCTGATGACAAGTGTCATTGTTATGATTTGTCACCTCACAGGGACCAAAATGTAAATATTTTATGTTTAGGGGTCAATTTGTAAATTAAGAAAAGTTCATGATTTTGAAGCTAAAAAGTCTTCTAAGGAAGGATTTAGTAAAAATTTGATGTTTGAAGGCTTAACCATAACCGGCCAAGTCATAGGGACTAAAGTGCAAATATTTTGCCTTTAGGGGCCAATGTGCAATTTTGAAGAAAATTGTAAACTTATCAGTAATTATGTAAATTTTTGAATCAGGGACTTTTTAAGTAAAGTTTCTTAGTTCAATTGAGTCAATGACCCATTTTTAGTTTAGTTAGTTTGGTTGAAAATTAAGAAAGACAAGTTAAGATTGTATTTGAAAATTCTAGCTAGAACCAATCACATTGTTCCATGTGTCACCATAGGAACCAGCCACATCATGGCTTGTTGAGCAAGGGATCTTGTTTTTGAAAAATATTATGCAAATTAGAAGATTTTAAGTGTTATTAAAAGTTTACAAATCATACCCTAAGTTTAGTGAATTAACACTTTAATTTAGTTGGTTGATTTTGTGTTATGGATCAATTAGCAAATTGTCTCACATGGTTTCTTCAAAACCGGCCACATAAGGATGAGACACCCTATGCTTCTAGCTTGGCTAAGCCACACCCCTAGCCTTGCACCCTTGGCAAGCCAAGGCTTGCACACCTAGGCACCAAAGGCCGGCCACCACAATGAAACAACACATCATGGTGTAGCCTTGGTGAGTAACATTCCTAGTCTTGCTCACTTGGCAAGCTCATGTTTTGCCTAAGCCACCACCCAAGGGCCGGCCACTACAAGGAAGTGACACTTCATAGCCTAGCTTTGGTGAGTAAGTATACCTAGCTTTGCTCACTTGGCAAGCCAAGGCCTTGCTAAGCCAACACCAAGACCGGCCACCCTTAGAGAATGACACCTCATGGACTAGCTAAGGTGAGTAAGCCACTCTAGCTTTGCTCACATGGATAACCAAGGCATTGACACACCCCTTGGCCTAGCCTTGATGAACCAACACTCTAGCTTTCCTAGCCTAGCTCCCTTGGCAAGCCAAGGCTTGCACACCTCACCCTAGGGCCGGCCAACCAAGGGAATGCCACATCAAAATTTAGCTTTGATGAGCAATCAACTCTAGCTAAGCTTGCTTGGCAATTTGGGTGATGAATGGCCAGCCAACACATAGGGACTAAGGAGAAATAATTTGGCTTTAAGGACTATTGCATAAAATTACAAAAGATGGAATTCTTGAACTCTTTTAGCCCTTGACACCTCATGCACCTAGGCTAGCTTAGTAAGCTTGCTAGCCTTGCTTGTTGGTAAGCAAAGGCATGCACAAATTCCACCTAAGGCCGGCCACACTAAGAGAGGGACACCTCATGGTTCCTAGCCAACATGATTAAGCACCCTAGCTTGGGTTAATTGGCACAAGAAGAACAAGAATGGCCGGCTACCTTTCAAGAAGACAAGACCAAATTGGTTTCTTGTATGGACTAAAGAGCAAGTTATGGTACCTTTAGGGGTTAGTTAGCAATTTTAAGATTTTGTGCTTCATCTATAAATAGGTGAAGGTGCTGTTGTATTATTTGGTTAGCCAACACACACACACAAACTTGAGCAGCACAAACTCTCCCAATCCTGCCATAGAAGCCGAGCAAAGAAAAGAGAGAAAAGAAAGAAAAAGAAAACTAGAGAAAGAGTTTTCGGTTTAGTGTGAGGGAAATTTTAATTACCCTAATTTAAGAATTTCATCAGTGAAACTTGAGGTAAATATTGTCATCCTCTAGTTCTTCATTTGAAATTTAAGAGAATGATTAGTATGGTTAAACAGGAGTTTAATTTTGTAAGATACATGCACTAGGGTTTTTATGCTTGATTAAGGTTTCTATCTGGACAGTTTTTCTAAAACTAGATTTTGAAGCCTTTAGAGGCCGAATCTTAAAAATGTTAAAACTGCAAAGTTGTAGAGGAGGGAAAATCCTAGGGGCTAACTCGGCCAGTTTTTGACAATAAGGCTTTTAAGACCTTCATTTCTATAACAACCCGAGACCAAATTATGAGTAGTAAGTCTGGTCGAAAAATTTTAAAAGCCAAAAATAAGCATGTTAAAGACAGATTTGAAGTTTGAGGTTAAAGTAAAAGTTGGAGGAGACTTCACGATCTACAACGTTCATGAAGGAAACTTTTCCAAATTCGAAACAGATTTGTGAGAAAAGAACTAAACTTGATGAATTGGTTTTGAACCCGGTTTTCAAAATATTAGAATTCTTACTAAATTTCAAAAAGGAGTTGAAATTTAGGATTTGTAGTTAGCAACTAGAATCATATGTTATTATGATAGGATGATACTCATCCTATGATTTCTTGAAAACAGGAAAGCGACCTGTTTGAGTGAAGAATTTTGATTCAAGGCGTAGTAACGGTAAGTACGACTCCGCCTACAGCATAAACGAAAACTGTTTGTTGTATGTTTTCAAGTTATGATGATATAAGTATGATAAAACATTATGGCCTGTATGATATCAAGTTCATGATGTTATGTGAATAAGAAGTATTTATGACATGTATGTATGTACGTTTTTAAGATATGATGAATATTTAAAGTATGAATGGCATGTATGTATTCAAGGAATAATGAATGTATGGCATGTATGATTTCAAGTTCATGTTAAGAGAAATATGATGTATGTTTATAGTATGTATGTTCATATGATGAACAATCGGATAGTATGGCATCACGAAGTATGCTCACTAAAGATAAGCTAATTGGTAAAGTATGAAATCCCAGTTACAGTCAAGAAACTGGTTATGAATATGAAACAACATTTCAAGTATGAAATAAGATAAGAACAAGATTCTAAGCATCAATATAAGCAGAATGCTATATGTCGTATCGACCCGCGTCAGGTCGGGTTTGGTTCATGGTTTGAGTTGGACAGGGCTGGCCGCCCCAACCACTCCATGGCAGCGCACCACGGTACGTACATTTATGTTAAGTTATGTAAGGGCCCAAAACTATGCTAACTTATGAAAACAGGAATAAAGCATAAATGGTTCATGCATTATGATATCATGATATGTTGCGGATAAATAGTTGTGCTTGCTGAGCGAAAGCTCATGTTTTAAGTTTATGCTGTAGGTAAGTAACCCTGCGTTACTTCATGATACAAGGCAGTGGAGCATGGCAAGGCAAAGCTGTGAAACTGTGGGACGGGAATCATTACGTTTCTTTTTGTTAAATTATGCTACGCTAAATATGTTGTATTTAAGTACAAAAACACATTTCCGCCATACGTAGTTATGTATAAGTACATGTATGTATGTAAGTGTTTATTATGAAGTTTCCAAGTCAAGTTATATTTATCAGTTGTATAAAAAAAAAAAAAAATTTATGTCTAAATTTTCATATATTATTAAGTAAGAATGCATGGTAACGGCCGGCGCTAGGCGGGTCGTTTCAAAATCTTAAAAAAGTTAAAACTACAAAGTTGTAGAAAAGGAAAATTCTAGGGGCCAGCGCGAACAGTTTTTGAAAATAAGGCCTTTAAGACCTTCGTTTCTTCTAAAACCCGAGACCAAATTATGAGTAGTAAGTATGGTCGAAAAATTTTCAAAGGCAAAAATAAGCATGTTAAAAACAGATTTGAAGTTTGAGGTTAAAACAAAAGTTGTAGGAGACTTCAAGATCTACAACTTTCATGAAGAAAACTTTTCCAAATTCGAAACAGATTTGTGGGAAAAGAATCAAATTTTATGAATTGTTTTTGAACCCGGTTTTCAAAATATTAGAGTTTTTACTAAATTTCAAAAAGGAGTTGAAATTTAGGATTTGTAGTTAGCAACTAGAATCATATGTTATTATGATAGGATGATACTCATCCTATGATTTCTTGGAAACAGGAAAGCGACCTGTTTGAGTGAAGAATTTTGATTCAAGGCGCAGTAATGGTAAGTACGACTCCGCCTACAGCATAAACGAAAACTGTTTGTTGTATGCTTTCAAGTTTATGATGATATAAGTATGATAAAACATTATGGCCTGTATGATATCAAGTTCATGATGTTATGTGAATAAGAAGTATTTATGATATGTATGTATGTACGTTTTTAAGATATGATGTATATTTAGAGTATGAATGGCATGTATGTATTCAAGGAATAATGAATATATGGCATGTATGCTTTCAAGTTCATGTTAAGAGATATGTGATGTATGTTTATAGTATGTATGTTCATATGATGAATAATCGGATATTATGGCATCACGAAGTATGCTCACTAAAGATAAGCTATTTGGTACAGTATGAAATCCTAGTTTCAGTTAAGAAACTGGTTATGAATATGAAAAAACATTTCAAGTATGAAATAAGATAAGAACAAGATTCTAAGCATCAATATAAGCAGAATGCTATATGTCGTATCGACCCGCGTTAGGTCGGGTTTGGTTCATGGTTTGAGTTGGACAGGGCTGGCCGCCCCAACCACTCCATGGCAGCGCGTCACGGTACGTACAATTATGTTATGTTATGTAAGGGCCCAAAAATTATGCTAACTTATGAAAACAGGAATAAAGCATAAATGGTTCATGCATTATGATATCATGATATGTTTGCGGATAAATAGTTGTGCTTGCTGAGCGTAAGCTCATGTTTTAAGTTTATGCTGTAGGTAAGCAACCCTGCGGTATTTCATGATACAAGGCGGTGGAGCATGGCAATGCAAAGCTGTGAAACTGTGGGACGGGAATCGCTATGTTTCTTTTTTTTAAATTATGCTACGCCAAATATGTTGTATTTGAGTACAAGATTTCAGTACTACCATAAGTAGTTATGTATAAGTACATGTATGTATGTAAGTAATTATTAACAAATTTCCAAGTCAAGTTATATTTATCAGTTGTATAAAAAAAAAATTTGCCCAAATTTTCATATATTATAAGTAAGTATGTATGGTAACGGCCTACGTTAGGCGGTTCGTTACAACATCACCTTGATGACATCATCTTGATGACATCATGCTTACATCACCTTGATGACATCATCTTGATGACATCATGCTTATATCATCATTGCTAACTTTTCCAAAATTACACTTTTGCCCCTAAAGACAAAATATTTACAATTTAGTCCCTGCGGGTGATCGGCTAAGGTAGAGCCACTTGACTTCCAATTCATGCATAATTATCCTCTTGATTCCAAGAATCCCTTAATATAATTATGCAATCCATTTCCTTACTAACTTTGATAATATCAATACTGTTTTGTCCTAAAACAGTATTATCATATGAATTGTAGTCCAAAATCCATCTGCATAAAATTGAACTACGTATAAATTTTCTTGGGACTTGAAACCATTTAGCCCATATTGCTCCAAATGTTGTGCTTGATTTTTCTAGGGTGGTCTCATAGCTTATTCTTGCTTATTCGTTCGTAAAGACGGTTTCCGCAGTATAATTTCCATACTGATTATCCTATTACTGTATAGTCATATCTTTGACCGTTCTTAGTCAACCCTTTGACTTTTTGGTCAACTTTGACTTTCTTGGTCAAACTTTGACCAACATGAAATTATGAAATTTCGTCATGCTGTTTTCCCTAAAACGCCTTTTACTTGGCTAAGTAATCTTTTGTTGAGTCTCGTAGCTAGTTAATCGAGAACTCAAACCTATACTGTTATTCCACTCCGATCATGATTCAGACTTAGGTTTTCCTTGTTTCAAAGGAAATCTAAAGTCATCAAAATTTCGGGTATTACATTCTACCCTCCTTAAAAGATTTTCGTCCTCGAAAATTCGTATAATCCTAAGTGGCTTTTCTTCAATCCACTATCAATCCTTAACAAGTTACTATGGATTAAATAACATATTCACGTTCCCATTTTAATATCTTAATGGGATCATGTCTCTTATACAGAACCATAATCTTACTTTCATATCATTATAATTCATACCTTCATATCCTCATACTTTCATGCTTTCATACTTTCATTCTTTCATGCATACTTTCTTACATACCATCATACTTTCCTTTCGTACTTCATCACCAGAACTATTTTCATAAAATTTCTTAGCAAGTATATCATATAACTTGCCATATTTAAAAAAAAACATATACAACTTTTCCATACTTGAAAAGCATATCGTATCACATAGCTTTTTCATACTTGAAAAGCATATTGTATCTTATATTTAAGATACTTTTCTTTAACTTTATTTGAGGGCTCAGCGAATATATCATATTGAAAATATTTTTCTTTCAATTTGCTGAAGCTGAGGACCCTCTGGTACAATGTTAATTTTGTGCTATTAGAACCCTTTACTTTTCATAGTGGCCCCTTTCTTGGAACTCTGTTCGTCAAGGTTTTCTGGCCTTTTTCATAACATGATGGCCCCTTTCTTGGAATTCTGTTCCTCAAGGTTTTCTGGCCTTTTCCATAACATAACATGAGTTGGTTCTAATAAGCATAAGATTAAGCACTATACTTAAAAATAATTTCTTGGAATCTTTTTCCAAGTTAATCATGGAAAACAATACTAAATAGTAGTATTGAAAACATATTACTGTTCGAGTGATGCAATGAAAGGTATCCTTGTATCAACTAGCTACTTGTTAGCTAGTAGAAACTTCTCTTGTGCCTTTAGCATTTCCTTTATAGCAAAAAGGCATAATCATAGTTCTAAGGGATATCTAAAACTCCCAATCATCATTTCATGATTTCCATCACTTAAATGATTGTATATAGTCGATCTTAATCAACCATTATGTGTCGACTTCAAGGTTGGTGCTATTGACCTTAACCTCATTAACTTATCATCAAATTTCCTGGTCATCATTATTATCATAGCCTGATAAATTGTTGTTGGTAGCAGTAGCATTCAACTTATATTGGCATATTGCCTATTTGCTACCCCCAAACTAAGGCGTCATCAAAATTTTTTCCCGTTTCTAATATTACTCTTATGGGGAAAAAGTTTCACAAACAGGAAACTTAAGTTCCATGGTATTGATCCATTCATTAGAATGAAAAATTCCTTGTTACCATCATACCAAGGTAAAGCGATAGGCTATACGATCTCGAAGCCTATTCATTTCGTTATTGCTATTCTAGCAATCATAACTTAGCTACTATAGTTGCAAGATTAGGCTCTTATAAAAAAAAAAAATTTTGGTTTGTTCATACACTTGGCGAACCATCTTTTAACTCTAGTTCCTTATTTCCTCACATGTCGTATATCCATTCTTTCCTCCATATCTTATCATGTCCTATCTTGAAAACATCATAACTTATCATGATCTCTTGATATCACATTGTAAGCTTATCCATCCCTGTATTCAACATTTTCCTTATGTGGACAAGAGTTCCCAGCTATGATCATAACGGGATGGAGTAGTCCTTTACAAGCACCAGGAGTATCATTCTCCAACATGATCATTGACGAGGGATACTTACTTCACACGTAAGATCTTAACTAATTCTAATCAAAGGAAAATAAATTAACTTACTTGGGCACTTGCAGAAACGATGTGAAGCGAAGTAAAGTAGGCTAGCAGGATACCGCTCTGATACCAACTTTGTAACGTCCCAAAATCCACGTAGGGCCGATTACGTAAACGTGGGCCGTTACCATACTTGCTTAACTTAAACCTTAGTCTTAAATAATTAACCTTACAGAAAATTTCAGAAATTTTTTTTTTTTTAACTTTAAACTTTATTTTAAAATCATAACTTAAATAAACTTGTACTTATGGGTAAACTTCATCATGCCTACCCATTATTTGTTATGCCGATTATAAGGTCACCATAACCTTTTAAACCGGAACTTGGAATCATCACATACATAACATGGTACATATTTCTTAATCATACATATACAACTTCATACTTAAAATATTTGCAGAAAATCTTGCGTAGTGGTATCCCATACCGCCCTTCACTTGCTGCATCGTCTCCATGGCCCACCAAGTAAAGCTGCAGGCATCTTACTTTTACCTACAGTATGGAATATACTGATGAGCTTTCGCCCAGCAAGTACAAACATAATCTCACAAAACCTCTTAAAACATCAGGTAATTTATGCATGATCCATTTATGATCGGTTTGAACGTCTTGTGCTTCATTATGGACTTAATCTTGAACTTATTATCTTGTCTTAACATGTGGGGCCATAGTGTACGTACCAAAAGCACGCAGTCTCCAGACAAAGTTAGGGTTTGCAAGGCCCTAACAGTTCTGGGAATCATAAACTTGACCCTCACGCATCAACGAGAGGTTAATAATCATAACTTGTCTTGAACATGTATCCTCCTCGATCACGGGAGGGTGGTACGACACCTTATTTGTATTTTCTTACCATATGATTTAACATTAGTGAACATGCCTCATGATGTCACTATACCATTACTTAACATTTACATGGCATTCTTAAAAACGTGGCATTCTTGAAAACATGGCATACTTGAAAACATGGCATTCTTGAAAACATGGCATACTTGAAAACATGGCATACATAACACACATGAAAACATATCATATATTGGAAAATAGTGTACTATTTTCCATACTGTAGGTGAGGTTTGCACTTACCTGTTATGCTATACCCTGGGTTTCGTTGATCCAACTCAGGTCACAACTGCATGTTAAAAGAACATAGGATAAGGATCCAATAAAATGTTGGTGACCTATCCAACATTCATACACAATCTTAGTTATATGTCCCCCACATCTTCTAAAGAGAACTCGGTCGGTTACTAGCCGTAACCTCAGGGCTCAGCTCATGGCCTAACCTGACATAAACAGTAACTCATTAGGTTACTAATCTTACTAAGGCCTTATCATTTTAGAGTAACACCCTATTAGATTACTATAGGTAACCATAGGGTAAGGCCCAACCCAAATACTTAGGTATCCTAACCGGTTACTAACGGTTATCTTTTAGTTACTATGTCTTGGAAATACTTTTTAACCTAAGTATTTCTTTATCTCTTTACTTGACAATTTTTTGTCAAGTTTTTCTTTGAAAAGCTTATGTAAAATACTACAATTTACATTGCTTTAAAACCGTATAATTCATAAAACTGTTGCTTTTGAGCAAAACAGTTGAAAACTGTCAATCTTTGAAAACAACCTTTGAAAACAGTTTGTTAATCTCAGTTATTAGTGCACATGCAGGAATTTCCTGCTTTGCACTGTTTTTCTGAAAATCTTGTGCAAAATTTTCTTTTTTCCTGCACTGTTTTTATGATAAAATCTTTATCTTAAATTCTGTTTGGAATCTGAGAAAACTTTCTTCATAAAAGTTGTAGATCTCGAAAAATACTACAATTTTGGTTCTTTACTGAAAACCCAGTTCTGTCCTTAACTTAATCATTTTTGAGGTTGAATCCTGCTGGCCGTGCACACTGGGTCTGGCCTGCCCAGGAATTCTCAATCTCGGATTTTTGTAAAAACGAAGGCCTTTGGAGCCTTATTTTTAAAAACTGTCCACGATGTCCACTAGGAAAAGCCCTTCTTTACAACTTTGTAGTTTTAACTTTTTCCAAATTCGGCCTCTAAGGGCCTCAAAATCGACTTTCCAGAAAACTGGCCAGTTTTACCCGAAAACTGGCAGTTTTGTTCTTAAGTTCGTTTTACGTCCTATTACGCGCACACTACCTCAACCGCCCACAGCGGAGCCTAATATCAGTCATGCAGCGCTTTCAAACGTAAAACATACATCCATGCATCATTCAAACATTTTCATGCAAGGGCAAACCCTTGGGTGTTCTTGCACCAAACTAGGGTCTGCAAAACTTTAGGTTTGCATCACCATGCATCATTCAAGCTTCTAATCTAGCTTAAACATAAACATGCATAACCTATAACTTCTTAGGCATATTGGGGACATATATCGAACACTTAATAGGCATACATGCAAACTCTAATATCATGCAAGCAAATTGTCAAAGCATACACTAAAATCATAAATTGAGACCCTAATCATGCACATAGCTAAGCACGTAAGCTCATTGCATGAAAATAAAGGATGAGCTTATGCTCTTCACCTATTTATAGGTGAATCACTTATTCTTAAAATTGTTCACTAGCCCTTACAAGAACCATATTTGCTCCTAACCTCCTATGAGGTGGCCGGTCCTCCTTGTCCCTTTTTGCCAAGTAGCAAAGCTAGGGGAGCTTGCTCATCATGGCTAGGAACCTTGAGGTGTCCTCTTCCTAAGTTGGCCGGCCTTAGGTGGAGCCTTGAGCTTGCTCTTGTTAACCATAAGCAAGGCTAACAAGCATACTAAACAAGCCTAGGGAGCATGAGGTGTCAAGAGTTAAAGGAGTTCATCTTTTGGAATTTATGCATTGATCCCTAAGGCCAAAATATTTCCCCTTAATCCCTATGTGTTGGCCGGCCCTTCATATCCCAAATTGCCAAGCAAGCTTAGCTAGAGTGCTTGCTCATCAAGGCTACAAGCTTGAGGTGGCATTTCCTTGTGATGGCCGGCCCTAGGGGTGAGGTGTGCAAGCCTTGGCTTGCCAAGGGAGCTAGGCTAGGAAGTCTAGATGGTTGATTCATCTAAGCTAGGCCAAGGGATGTGTCTCTTGTTGGGATCTAAATGTACCATAAGGATAGAAAATCAATATTAGAGATTTTCTGTAAATATGACATTTTGATATTAATAAGAGGATGTTATTCATGTTTAATAAGTTGTGTCCTATTTACTTTCATTAGTTGATTGTATGGTTATTTTGAGCAAACATAAAATACTCCTTGGCTATTGGTAATATATCGGATTACCATATGTATACGGGGTATACATAGAAGACGTGGTAATTTGATAACAGTCTAAATAAATAGTCCGCAATCAATGGAATAAGATTTGGGGATCTTATTCATGATAAGATTGTAAAGGTTGTCTACTTCCTTGGAGGGATGGTTTGTCTTGACCATCGGATAGGTTCCGAGTAGAAACTTTAATGTATACCAGTATTGAGGTATGGCATTGGACTGGACCTAAAGTGTTAATTTATTCGGTTTAATAATTCCGTTTATAAGAATCAATGACACTTTGATTATCATCCTGCATTAATCTTAATCCTGAAATGATTACTTGAGTTCGTATCCATGACTTATGTACTTTAATGCACTATAGGTGAGACACTGTTAATTCATGGTCAATATACTTGTGTTTTGGGTACATGACTTATGGATGGAGAAATCAAGATTCATAGATACGGAATCCATAGCTATCTTAATGATAGTAAATGTTATCTACTTAAAGGCATTATTCGGGGATTGAAAGATAGTATAACAAGATCTTGGCCATCGGTTTACTTTGTGTTTTTTGGTGGTTTACCAATTGTATGGTTTTACAATTGGTGATTCTTTCAATAGAGAATAATGGAACTTTAAGTTAAAATGATTGAAAAGGTAAAACGGAAAAAGTCCTTAATTCAATCATGGATAACATATGGGGATTAAGCAAGCGATGAATAAATCATGGAAGAAGCGCTACGTTAGAGAGCTTTCGTAATACGGTATGTAAACAGGAGTTCAGCTTCAAACTTTTAGTGGAATAGTATTGAAGTTGATAATTGATGAATAATTAATCTGGGATTAATTTTTCACAATTATAGGAGCCTCTTTACATATTTCCATCGAGTCCCTCTATTAGCTCATATAGTTCCGTATAGCGTCTCGGGATTTGTTCCTAATGAGATCGGTAAATTTAAATGGAATTTAGTAATGTCTATTAAGACATGATACTCTCTAACATGCAATCCAGAAAGGATTGGACATGTGAGATTTGTGTAGACAAATAATATGATTTGTCAACATGAGATTGGTTAATTAAATTTTGAAATAAGATTGTGTTTGAATTATTTAATTTTGGAAAACAATTTTTTCTCTCCTAATCTAAATATGGTGCACGGTTTTTAGATAGGTGGAGAGAAGAAAATTTTGTTTCAAAATTATTCAAATATATTCCTAACATTAAATTATTAATTGATTTAAATAATGGAAATTATTTGATGGATTTTTCTTTCCTTAAATTGATGTGCACGGTTTTTCTGAGGAAAGAAAATTTGAAATATTCCATTGATTTAAATTAATTAATATGGTTGATGTTGTGTGGAAAATATTTAATTCAAATAAGTGAATCATATTTAAATTCAAAAGGGTTTAAAAGGAATTTGAATCTAGATAGGACTAGGATCTTTTGACTTGTCTAGATTCTTGATTTAAAATTTGAACCACCAATCAAGATTTATCTCAAAGTGGCCGAATTTTTTGAGGATTGATTTCCTCTTGGAAAAACATTTTTAGGTTCAATGAATCTAGTCCTAAAGTTGTATGATCTTTTGATTCAAAATTTATCCAGAAAAATAATAATTAATTATTTTTTAAAGGAGATAAATTTTGAAAAGGATTGGACTTCTATATAAAGGCTAGGAATTCTTGAAAAACTAATTTTTGGTCATTCACAAAGAGGAAAAACGTTTTTGAGAGTGAGAAGAAAAATAATTTGGGTTTCTTCCGCATCATGAAATTCGGCTATCTTGTGAGAAAGAAAAAGAGAGAAAATTCCATTGAATCAAAATTGTGAGGAAGGTTAAACCGAGTGATAATTTTCATAGGAGGTTAACCGGTTCCTGTTTTGCAGTTTTGAAGAAAGAAGTTGGATAATATTCTCAACGAGGAACATCAGAATTGAGAAGGAAGGATCTAGACTTCAGAAAGCAACACCGGTCACTTGGATTCATAGAACGTGTGCCCACACACACTCTGAGACGTGGAACTTGAGAATAATAGAGAAGACACGTTGGTCAAACGCTCTAGTAATTAATTCCGGAATCCAAGAAATAAGGTACGCTTGATCATGAATTTAATTTATTGTTATATGCATCATGAGCTTCTTTTTCGAATCGGCATAAAAATTTTAAAACTTCCGCTGCGCCGTAACTCTGATATCGGATCCGATTTTTCCAACAATTGGTATCAGAGCCAACTCATGATTATGTATATAACATAAATTATTTGATCGAATAAATTTCTCTCTATGCATTAATGAAATATTTTAGAGAGTTGGCACTCTAGGTTTTATTTTGAGTATGTTAAATATATTATGAATGGATGTATGGATGAATGAATGCTTTACATTATTTTTATAATATATGATCTTGTTCAATTTTGCCGGTCATGATTCCATAGAGGTTAGAATTTGTATCTAGATTTTTCAAGTGTGATAGATGCGGTCTATTATCACCGCTAGGTCGTTCTTTCAATTCCTAGAATTTTTGTAAGCCGGAAACGACATAGGAATTTTTTTGTAAAATTCGGGCTACAATGGATTCGAGGAGATTGAAGATGAACGAAGGTATGTAAATTTTCAAATGATGTGATTTTTTGTTTTTTGGAATTTTTTTTAATTAAAAAACATTTTTTATTAATAAAATTAAAAAAAATCACAGAATCCTTTTGAAAATTAAATTTTCCAATGATATGTGATCTTGATAATTTGAAAATCAAAATTGAAAATTTAAATTTAAATTTAATAGATATTATTATGAATTTTAAAATTTTGAAATTTGGAAATTTCAAAATTTTTTTGAATTTTAAAATTTAATAATCGGATTTTTTATTTAAATTTTGATATTTTTTAATTTTGATTAAAATTAAAAATCTCATATAATCTTTTTTGAAATTTAAATTTAAATTTAAATTTGAAAAGATGTGACATTGGAGAAGGAAGACACATTGAAGAAGGATGCAAGGCATGGATCTACAAATGAAGGACGATATATGTTTCGGTTAATTTTTGTAATTTTTGTAATTTTTCTTTTCTCTAGGATGGAATCATGATCCACGGCTATTTACATATTTTGCAAACCATAGACGATGTGTTGCTAGATGAATATGTTATACTATTTCGTGATGTATTGATAACATGCCATATAGACTAGGGAGTGCCACTCAATAAATATTGTTTATGCATGAAAAACAAAAACCCTAATTTAAAAGAATGAGTGGGAGAAGGTTTTACACACTAAGACCTACGGCCTCCATCGTTGGTCCAATAGTTACGCATGGTGGTACCTACTACTCGGTTTTGACCCGGGAATTCCCTTCGGATAGGTATCTTACCTAGAGCGCACACTGATTTGGATTTCCGAAAGGATAACAATTTTGGGCATATTTTATGTTTAGATCACCCCTCGGTGGCGGATGTAAAATATGGATTCAAAATTGGAAACGATGGTTACACACTCATGCTACTTTATTTATTAACCCTCCCTCGGGCTCTGTTATATAAAGTAGTGGCCAAATAAACGATAGTTAATATATATTTAATGGAATTATCTCCATGGACGAATATGTATTAATCGGAAGGGATCCGTGTTCTTGGCTAGTTATTCTATGACTACCCCTCCGTAGCTTAGAAAGCAGAAGCTAGGAATTATCGTTGTAAGGTATGTGTTTTAAGGGTTTTACACATGAACATTTAGATTGCATATAGATCTTTTTGTTTCATTACAAAACCATATTTTATAAACTGATAGGATGTTTGCTCATACTTATTACATGTTTTCTTATTATAGATCAAAATGTCGAGCCCTTTATCTATGATACTTACGCAAAACAAATTAACTGGCGAGAATTTTAATGACTGGAAAAGGAACTTGCTTATCGTCCTAAACTTTGAGAAACACAGTTTTGTCCTAACCCAACCTCGACCGCCAACGCCTGCGATCGATGTTCCTGATAGGGATTTTGTAGCGCTTGAGCGCTGGAACAATTCCAACCTAAGTGCTATGTGCTATATTCGGGCGAGCATGTCTAATGTGCTCCAGAAACAGCATGAAGAGCATCAAACTGCTAGGCAGATCATGGATAACCTGGAGGAAATGTTTGGTGAACAAACTATTCAGGCTAAGACCGATGCTATCAAAGGTCTCATGAACTGCAGGCAGAAGGTTGGAATTCCCATCAAGGAGCACATGATGAAAGTCATGGCTAATTTGTCTTAAGCTCAGGCAAATGGGGCTGAGATCGATGCTGCAACTCAATTGGTCATGGTTTTCCAAACCTTATCCAAGGATTTCGATTTGTTTCAGGCATCCTACAACCTTAACAGGAAGGAGATGTCTTTAACGGAATTGATGAAAGAGTTGCAAGTCTTTGAGAACATTTTTAAGGGTTCTGGATCTAAGGCTGAGGCAAATGTGGCTGAACCTAGTTCGCCTGCTCCTAATCCCAAAAGGAAGAAGGAAAAGGGGAAGAACAAGGGGAACAAGCCTGTGGCGAATGCACCTGTTTCTAAGAAGTCTACCAAGACTAAGAAGCGAAAGGTGGATCCCAAAAAGGCTAAGTGCTTTCACTGTGGGAAGAAAGGACATTTCAAGAAGGATTACCGAGAATACCTGTCTATGCAAAAGCAAAAAGGGGTTCAAGGTAACGAGAAGTCTGCATGAGGAGAACTTCACGTTAAGAACCGGTGATGGGACATTAGTGCAAGCTGAAGCAGTGGGAGAAGTGCATCTTTATTTTGATGAATTTAGGTTTATTGTTTTGAGACATTGTTTTTATGTTCCTAGTTTCAAAAGGAACCTAATTTCGGTAGCTTGTTTGATTAAAGATTCTTATTCAGTTTCTTTTAATAATAAAGTTGTTATTAGGAAAAACAATTCTCTTATCTGTAATGGATGGATGCATGGAAATCTTTATTTTATCAAACCTAAGATGCACTCACTGCTTGATACAGAATTGGAAAAGAACTCTAAAAGACATAAGTCTTCTCACTCTAACAAATCATATCTTTGGCATTTACGACTTGGTCGCATAAGCCTTAACAGAATTCAAAGGATGGTAAAGGAGGAATGCCTTGACTTGTATGAGGTTGAACCTTGGCCACAATGTGAATCCTGTTTGGAGGGCAAGATGACTAAACGGCATTTTGGTGCCAAGGATGGTCGTGTCGAGGAACTTTTAGAACTTGTGCATACGGATGTTTGTGGTCCCATGAACATAGAAGCACGAGGTGGGTATGAGTATTATATCACTTTTATTGATGATTACTCAAGGTATGGATATGTCTATTTGATGACCCGCAAAAGCGAAGCTTTTGACAAGTTCAAAGAATTTCGGGCTGAAGAGGAGAAACAATTAGGCAAGTCCATTAAGACACTTCGATCGGATCGAGGTGGGGAATACCTATCGGATGAGTTCTTAGGATATTTGATAGAGAATGGGATACAATCCCAGTTGACTGCACCTGGTACTCCTCAACAGAATGGTGTAGCTGAGAGAAGGAATAGGACCCTATTGGATATGGTCCGGTCTATGATGAGTTACTCCACATTACCTTTGTCATTTTGGGGGCACGCTATACAAACTGCATGCTATCTTCTGAATAACGTTCACTCCAAATCGGTTCCTAAAACTCCTTATGAGTTATGGACGAGTAGGAAACCGAATTTGAATCATATTCGAATTTGGGGTTGTTGGTCTGTTCTATAATCCGAAGCAAAATAAAGTCTTCATTTCTACACATGCAACATTCTTGGAGGAAAGTTACATGGAAGACTTTAAACCTCGTAGCAAAGTAGTGCTTGAGGAGATGACTTCGGGTTTGGATATTCCAAAAGTCACAGAAAACCCTGTGGAAAAACCATTAAAGAATCAACAACCACGGGAGCTTCGTCGTAGTGGGAGGATTATCAGGGAACCTGAAAGGTACATGTTCAATGGTGAAGTTTTTGAAGCAGAATCCATAGAACATGTTGATGATCCGGCTACGTACAAGGAAGCTATGGAGGATGTTGATTCTAGTTTTTGGCAAAAAGCTATGAACACCGAGATGGAATCTATGGATTCCAACGGGGTCTGGAAACTTGTAGACTTGCCCCAAGGCATAAAACCGATTGGGTGTAAGTGGGTATACAAGAGGAAGAGAGGTGTGGATGGGAAAGTGGAAACTTTCAAGGCAAGACTTGTAGCGAAGGGCTATACGCAGAAAGAAGGAATCGACTATGATGAAACCTTCTCGCCTGTAGCAATGCTCAAGTCAATCCGCATTCTTTTATCTATTGCGGCTGCTCTTGATTATGAGATCTGACAAATGGATGTCAAGACAGCTTTCTTGAATGGCTCTCTTGAAGAAGATATCTATATGATACAGCCAGACGGGTTCAAGGCAAAAGGCCAAGAAGACAAAGTATGCAAGTTGCTTAAATCGATTTATGGATTAAAGCAAGCATCTCGTTCTTGGAATATTAGGTTTGATCAAGCGATCAAAACCTATGGATTCGAACAAAACATTGATGAACCATGTATTTATAAATGTATCAAGAACGAAAAAGTGGTTTTCCTTGTACTTTATGTGGATGATATATTGCTTATTGGAAACGATGTGGCAACATTATCATCTGTCAAAGTTTAGTTAGCCAAACAGTTTGAAATGAAGGACTTAGGAGAAGCTAGTTATGTTCTTGGTATTCAACTCTTTAGAGATAGAAAGAACAAAACGATAGCACTCTCTCAAGCTTCATACATTGATAAAGTACTTGAGAAGTTTTCTATGAAAGATTCCAAGAAAGGTGCCCAACCTTTCAGAATTGGAATCAAGCTTTCTAGAGATGACTGTCCCAAGACATCGGAAGAAAGTGAGCGTATGAAAAATGTACCTTATGCATCAGCGGTAGGTAGTCTTATGTACGCTATGTTATGCACTAGGCCTGACCTTTGTTTTGCGGTTGGTATGGTAAGTCGATATCAGTCGAATCCGGGACCGAACCATTGGGCTGCGGTCAAGCATATACTCAAGTATCTACGGAGAACGAGGGACTATATGCTAGTGTATTCCGGTCAGGATCTTGTTCCTAGAGGATACACAGATTCTGATTTTCAATCAGATCAGGATTCAAGGAAATCGACTTCAGAATCTATTTTTACCCTTGGAGGTGGTGCCGTTGTGTGGAGGAGTATTAAGCAATCTTGTATTGCTGACTCGACCATGGAAGCAGAGTATGTGGCAGCCAGTGAGGCATTAAAGGAAGCGGTATGGTTCCGCAGGTTCCTTGGTGACCTTGAGGTCGTTCCTGGTATGGATAAAGCTATGGTGCTCTACTGTGACAACAGTGCAGCAGTAGCTAATACCAAGGATCCTAGGCATCATAAGAGGAGTAAGCACATTGACAGAAAGTATCACATCATCAGAGGCTTTGTTGAGAGTGGAAATGTGACGGTTTGCAAAATCGCATCAGAGGACAATCTTGCTGACCCGTTCACGAAGACTTTGGTGGCCAGAAGATTCGAAGAACACGTTGAAGGCATGGGGAAGCGTAATATGTCACATTTACTCGCTTAGGGCAAGTGGGAGATTGTTGGGATCTAAATGTGCCCTAAGGATAGAAAATCAATATTAGGGATTTTCTGTAAATATGACATTTTGATATTAATAAGAGGATGTTATTCATGTTTAATAAGTTGTGTCCTATTTACTTTCATTAGTTGATTGTATGGTTATTTTGAGCAAACATAAAATACTCCTTGGCTTTTGATAATATATCGGATTACCATATGTATACGGGGTATACATAGAAGACGTGGTAATTTGATAACAGTCTAAATAAATAGTCCGCAATCGATGGAATAAGATTTGGGGATCTTATTCATGATAAGATTGTAAAGGTTGTCTACTTCCTTGGAGGGATGGTTTGTCTTGACCATCGATAGGTTCCGAGTAGAAACTTTAATGTATACCAGTATTGAGGTATGACATTGGACTGGACCTAAAGTGTTAATTGATTCGGTTTAATAATTTCGTTTATAAGAATCAATGACACTTTGATTATCATCCTCCATTAATCTTAATCCTGAAATGATTACTTGAGTTCGTATCCATGACTTATGTACTTTAATGCACTATAGGTGAAACACTGTTAATTCATGGTCAATATACTTGTGTTTTGGGTGCATGACTTATGGATGGAGAAATCATGATTCATAAATACGGAATCCATAGCTATCTTAATGATAGTAAATGTTATCTACTTAAAGGCATTATTCGGGGATTGAAAGATAGTATAACAAGATCTTGGCCATCGGTTTACTTTGTGTTTTTTGGTGGTTTACTAATTGTATGGTTTTACAATTGGTGATTCTTTCAATAGAGAATAATGGAACTTTAAGTTAAAATGATTGAAAAGGTAAAACGGAAAAAGTCCTTAATTCAATCATGGATAACATATGGGGATTAAGCAAGCGATGAATAAATCATGGAAGAAGCGCTACGTTAGAGAGCTTTCGTAATACGGTATGTAAACAGGAGTTCAGCTTCAAACTTTTAGTGGAATAGTATTGAAGTTGATAATTGATGAATAATTAATCTGGGATTAATTTTTCACAATTATAGGAGCCTCTTTACATATTTCCATCGGGTCCCTCTATTAGCTCATATAGTTCCGTATAGCGTCTCGGGATTTGTTCCTAATGAGATCGGTAAATTTAAATGGAATTTAGTAATGTCTATTAAGACATGATACTCTCTAACATGCAATCCAGAAAGGATTGGACATGTGAGATTTGTGTAGACAAATAATATGATTTTTCAACATGAGATTGGTTAATTGAATTTTGAAATAAGATTGTGTTTGAATTATTTAATTTTGGAAAACAAATTTTTCTCTCCTAATCTAAATATGGTGCACGGTTTTTAGATAGGTGGAGAGAAGAAAATTTTGTTTCAAAATTATTCAAATATATTCCTAACATTAAATTATTAATTGATTTAAATAATGGAAATTATTTGATGGATTTTTCTTTCCTTAAATTGATGTGCACGGTTGTTGTGAGGAAAGAAAATTTGAAATATTCCATTGATTTAAATTAATTAATATGGTTGATGTTGTGTGGAAAATATTTAATTCAAATAAGTGAATCATATTTAAATTCAAAAGGGTTTAAAATGAATTTGAATCTAGATAGGACTAGGATCTTTTGACTAGTCTAGATTCTTGATTTAAAATTTGAACCACCAATCAAGATTTATCTCAAAGTGGCCGAATTTTTTGAGGATTGATTTCCTCTTGGAAAAACGTTTTTAGGTTCAATGAATCTAGTCCTAAAGTTGTATGATCTTTTGATTCAAAATTTATCCAGAAAAATAATAATTAATTATTTTTTAAAGGAGATAAATTTTGAAAAGGATTGGACTTCTATATAAAGGCTAGGAATTCTTGAAAAACTAATTTTTTGGTCATTCACAAAGAGGAAAAACGTTTTTGAGAGTGAGAAGAAAAATAATTTGGGTTTCTTCCACATCATAAAATTCGGCTATCTTGTGAGAGAGAAAAAGAGAGAAAATTCCATTGAATCAAAATTGTGAGGAAGGTTAAACCGAGTGATAATTTTCATAGGAGGTTAACCGGTTCCTGTTTTGCAGTTTTGAAGAAAGAAGTTGGATAATATTCTCAACGAGGAACATCGGAATTGAGAAGGAAGGATCTAGACTTCGGAAAGCAACACCGGTCACTTGGATTCATAGAACGTGTGCCCACACACACTCTGAGACGTGTAACTCGAGAATAATAGAGAAGACACGTTGGTCAAACGCTCTAGCAATTCCGGAATCCAAGAAATAAGGTACGCTTGATCATGAATTTAATTTATTGTTATATGCATCATGAGCTTCTTTTTCGAATCGGCATAAAAATTTTAAAACTTCCGCTGCGCCGTAACTCTGATATCGGATCCGATTTTTCCAACATCGCTCCCTCATGTGACCGGTCATGGTGATGGCTTTGGCAATACATAAGCTTGCCATGTGAGCAAGACTAGGGATGTTACTCACCAAGGCTATACCATGATGTGTTGCTTCCTTGTGGTGGCCGGCCTTTAGTGCCTAGGTGTGCAAGCCTTGGCTTGCTAAGGGTGCAAGGCTAGGAGGGTGACTCATCCATGCTAGAGGCATGAGGTGTTTTATCCTCATGATGACCGGCCATTGAGTGCCAAATGGGACAACTTGCTAATTGAATCATAAGACATAATCAACCAAGCAAAATTAAAGTGCTTAGTCACTAAACTTAGGTTATGATTTGTCAATTTTTAATGATGCTTAAATTCTTCCAATTTGCATAATGCTCCTCAAAAACAAAATTCCTTGCTTATAAGGCCATGATGTGGCCGGTTCCCTAGGCTATCCACATGGAAAAATAGGATTGGTCCAAATTAGAATTTGGAATCATCTAATCCTAACTTATTTCTTAATTTCTAACTAGATTAACTAAACTTGTAATAGATCATTGGCTTAGTTGAACTAGGAAATTTAACTAAAAAAGTCCATAGTTCCAAAATTTTACATATTTACTTATAAGTCCATAATTTTCCCCAAAATTACACATTGGCCCCTAAAGGCAAAATATTTACATTTTAGTCCCTATAAGGTGGCCGGCTAAGGTTAAGCTTTCAATCATCAAATTCTTGCTAATCCTCCTCTAGAGAACTTTCTTAACTTCTAAAAATTAAGAATCATAAACTTTTCTTAAATTTGCAAATTGATCCCTAAACATAAAATATTTGCATTTTGGTCCCTGTAAGATGACCGGTTTTGGCAATGACACTAGTCATCTATTAAAAACGAAATGTCATACTATTAAGACCTCGTTGACATATCTTCTAAATGCAGCTCATTTTCATACTAACATAGATACTTAATTACTGTTTTGAACTGTAACAGTATACTGATATGTTCGAAAAATCGGATACGATATCAGAGTTACGGCGCAGCGGAAGTTTTAAAATTTTTATGCCAATTCGGAAAAGAAGCTCATGATGCATATAACAATAAATTAAATTCATGATCAAGCGTACCTTATTTCTAGGATTCCGGAATTGCTAGAGCGTTTGACCAACGTGTCTTCTCTATTATTCTCGAGTTACACGTCTCAGAGTGTGTGTGGGCACACGTTCTATGAATCCAAGTGACCGGTGTTGCTTTCCGAAGTCTAGATCCTTCCTTCTCAATTCCGATGTTCCTCGTTGAGAATATTATCCAACTTCTTTCTTCAAAACTGCAAAACAGGAACCGGTTAACCTCCTATGAAAATTATCACTCGGTTTAACCTTCCTCACAATTTTGATTCAATGGAATTTTCTCTCTTTTTCTCTCTCACAAGATAGCCGAATTTTATGATGTGGAAGAAACCCAAATTATTTTTCTTCTCACTCTCAAAAACGTTTTTCCTCTTTGTGAATGACCAAAAAATTAGTTTTTCAAGAATTCCTAGCCTTTATATAGAAGTCCAATCCTTTTCAAAATTTATCTCCTTTAAAAAATAATTAATTACTATTTTTCTGGATAAATTTTGAATCAAAAGATCATACAACTTTAGGACTAGATTCATTGAACCTAAAAACGTTTTTCCAAGAGGAAATCAATCCTCAAAAAATTCGGCCACTTTGAGATAAATCTTGATTGATGGTTCAAATTTTAAATCAAGAATCTAGACTAGTCAAAAGATCCTAGTCCTATCTAGATTCAAATTCCTTTTAAACCCTTTTGAATTTAAATATGATTCACTTATTTGAATTAAATATTTTCCACACAACATCAACCATATTAATTAATTTAAATCAATGGAATATTTCAAATTTTCTTTCCTCACAAAAACCGTGCACTTCAATTTAAGGAAAGAAAAATCCATCAAATAATTTCCATTATTTAAATAAATTAATAATTTAATGTTAGGAATATATTTCAATAATTTTGAAACAAAATTTTCTTCTCTCCACCTATCTAAAAACCGTGCACCATATTTAGATTAGGAGAGAAAAATTTGTTTTCCAAAATTAAATAATTCAAACACAATCTTATTTCAAAATTCAATTAACCAATCTCATGTTGACAAATCATATTATTTATTTACACAAATCTCACATGTCCAATCCTTTCTGGATTGCATGTTAGAGAGTATCATGTCTTAATAGACATTACTAAATTCCATTTAAATTTACCGATCTCATTAGGAACAAATCCCGAGACGCTATACGGAACTATATGAGCTAATAGAGGGACCCGATGGAAATATGTAAAGAGGCACCTATAATTGTGAAAAATTAATTCCAGATTAAATATTCATCAATTATCAACTTCAATACTATTCCAGTAAAAGTTTGAAGCTGAACTCCTGTTTACATACCGTATTACGAAAGCTATCTTACGCAGCACTTCTTCCATTTATTAATCGCTTGCTTAATCCCCATATGTTATCCATGATTGAATTAAGGACTTTTTCCGTTTTACCTTTTCAATCATTTTAACTTAAAGTTCCATTATTCTCTATTAAAAGAATCACCAATTGTAAAACCATACAATTGGTAAACCACCAAAGAACACAAAGTAAACCGATGGCCAAGATCTTGTTATACTATCTTTCAATCCCCGAATAATACCTTTAAGTAGATAACATTTACTATCATTAAGATAGCTATGGATTCCGTATCTATGAATCTTGATTTCTCCATCCATAAGTCATGCACCCAAAACACAAGTATATTGACCATGAATTAACAGTGTCTCACCTATAGTGCATTAAAGTACATAAGTCATGGATACGAACTCAAGTAATCATTTCAGGATTAAGATTAATGCAGGATGATAATCAAAGTGTCATTGATTCTTATAAACGGAATTATTAAACCGAATCAATTAACACTTTAGGTCCAGTCCAATGTCATACCTCAATACTGGTATACATTAAAGTTTCTACTCGGAACCTATCCGATGGTCAAGACAAACCATCCCTCCAAGGAAGTAGACAACCTTTACAATCTTATCATGAATAAGATCCCCAAATCTTACTCCATCGATTGCGGACTATTTATTTAGACTGTTATCAAATTACCACGTCTTCTATGTATACCCCGTATACATATGGTAATCCGATATATTACCAACAGCCAAGGAGTATTTTATGTTTGCTCAAAATAACCATACAATAAACTAATGAAAGTAAATAGGACACAACTTATTAAACATGAATAACATCCTCTTATTAATATCAAAATGTCATATTTACAGAAAATCCCTAATATTGATTTTCTATCCTTAGGGCACATTTAGATCCCAACAATCTCCCACTTGCCCTAAGAGAGTAAATGTGACATATTACGCATCCCCATGCCTTCAACATGTTCTTCGAATCTTCTGGCCACCAAAGTCTTCGTGAACGGGTCAGCAAGATTGTCCTCTGATGCGATTTTGCAAACCGTCACATTTCCACTCTCAACAAAGCCTCTGATGATGTGATACTTTCTGTCAATGTGCTTACTCCTCTTATGATGCCTAGGATCCTTGGTATTAGCTACTGCTGCACTGTTGTCACAGTAGAGCACCATAGCTTTATCCATACCAGGAACAACCTCAAGGTCACCAAGGAACCTGCGGAGCCATACCGCTTCCTTTGATGCCTCACTGGCTGCCACATACTCTGCTTCCATGGTCGAGTCAGCAATACAAGATTGCTTAATACTCCTCCACACAACGGCACCACCTTCAAGGGTAAAAACAGATCCTGAAGTCGATTTCCTTGAATCCTGATCTGATTGAAAATCAGAATCTGTGTATCCTCTAGGAACAAGATCCTGACCGGAATACACTAGCATATAGTCCCTCGTTCTCCGTAGATACTTGAGTATATGCTTGACCGCAGCCCAATGGTTCGGTCCCGGATTCGACTGATATCGACTTACCATACCAACCGCAAAACAAATGTCAGGCCTAGTGCATAACATAGCGTACATAAGACTACCTACCGCTGATGCATAAGGTACATTTTTCATACGCTCACTTTCTTCCGATGTCTTGGGACAGTCATCTCTAGAAAGCTTGATTCCAATTCTGAAAGGTTGGGCACCTTTCTTGGAATCTTTCATAGAAAACTTCTCAAGTACTTTATCAATGTATGAAGCTTAAGAGAGTGCTATCGTTTTGTTCTTTCTATCTCTAAAGAGTTGAATACTAAGAACATAACTAGCTTCTCCTAAGTCCTTCATTTCAAACTGTTTGGCTAACTAAACTTTGACAGATGATTATGTTGCCACATCGTTTCCAATAAGCAATATATCATCCACATAAAGTACAAGGAAAACCACTTTTTCGTTCTTGATACATTTATAAACACATGGTTCATCAATGTTTTGTTCGAATCCATAGGTTTTGATCGCTTGATCAAACCTAATATTCCAAGAACGAGATGCTTGCTTTAATCCATAAATGGATTTAAGCAACTTTCATACTTTGTCTTCTTGGCCTTTTACCTTGAACCCGTCTGGCTGTATCATATAGATATCTTCTTCAAGAGAGCCATTCAAGAAAGCTGTCTTGACATCCATTTACCAGATCTCATAATCGAGAGCAGCCGCAATAGATAAAAGAATGCGGATTGACTTGAGCATTGCTACAGGCGAGAAGGTTTCATCATAGTCGATTCCTTCTTTCTGCGTATAGCCCTTCGCTACAAGTCTTGCCTTGAAAGTTTCCACTTTCCCATCCACACCTCTCTTCCTCTTGTATACCCACTTACACCCAATCGGTTTTATGCCTTGGGGCAAGTCTACAAGTTTCCAGACCCCGTTGGAATCCATAGATTCCATCTCGGTGTTCGTAGCTTTTTGCCAAAAACTAGAATCAACATCCTCCATAGCTTCCTTGTACGTAGCCGGATCATCAAAATGTTCTATGGATTCTGCTTCAAAAACCTCACCATTGAACATGTACCTTTCAGGTTCCCTGATAATCCTCCCACTATGACGAAGCTCCCGTGGTTGTTGATTCTTTAATGGTTTTTCCACAGGGTTTTCTGTGACTTTTGGAATATCCAAACCCGAAGTCATCTCCTCAAGCACTACTTTGCTACGAGGTTTAAAGTCTTCCATGTAACTTTCCTCCAAGAATGTTGCATGTGTAGAAATGAAGACTTTATTTTACTTCGGATTATAGAATAGACCACCTTTAGTCCCTTTTGGATATCCAACAAACAAGCACACTTCTGATCGTGACTCCAACTTCTTCGCTTCCTTATCCAGAACGTGTGCCGGACAACCCCAAATTCGAATATGATTCAAATTAGGTTTCCTACTCGTCCATAACTCATAAGGAGTTTTAGGAACCGATTTGGAGTGAACGTTATTCAGAAGATAGCATGCAGTTTGTATAGCGTGCCCCCAAAATGACAAAGGTAATGTGGAGTAACTCATCATAGATCGGACCATATCCAATAGGGTCCTATTCCTTCTCTCAGCTACACCATTCTGTTGAGGAGTACCAGGTGCAGTCAACTGGGATTGTATCCCATTCTCTATCAAATATCCTAAGAACTCATCCGATAGGTATTCCCCACCTCGATCCGATCGAAGTGTCTTAATGGACTTGCCTAATTGTTTCTCCGCTTCAGCCCGAAATTCTTTGAACTTGTCAAAAGCTTCGCTTTTGCCGGTCATCAAATAGACATATCTATACCTTGAGTAATCATCAATAAAAGTGATATAATACTCATACCCACCTCGTGCTTCTATGTTCATGGGACCACAAACATCCGTATGCACAAGTTCTAAAAGTTCCTCGACACGACCATCCTTGGCAGCAAAATGCCGTTTAGTCATCTTGCCCTCCAAACAGGATTCACATTGTGGCCAATGTTCAACCTCATACAAGTCAAGGCATTCCTCCTTTACCATCCTTTGAATTCTGTTAAGGCTTATGTGACCAAGTCGTAAATGCCAAAGATATGTTTTGTTAGAGTGAGAAGACTTATGTCTTTTAGAGTTCTTTTCCAATTCTGTATCAAGCAGTGAGTGCATCTTAGGTTTGATAAAATAAAGATTTCCATGCATCCATCCATTACAGATAAGAGAATTGTTTTTCCTAATAACAACTTTATTATTAAAAGAAACTGAATAAGAATCTTTAATCAAACAAGCTACCGAAATTAGGTTCCTTTTGAAACTAGGAACATAAAAACAATGTCTCAAAACAATAAACCTAAATTCATCAAAATAAAGATGCACTTCTCCCACTGCTTCAGCTTGCACTAATGTCCCATCACCGGTTCTTAGCGTGAAGTTCTCCTCATGCAGACTTCTCGTTACCTTGAACCCCTGTAGAGAAATACAAACATGGTTAGTAACTCCAGAATCTATAACCCAATTGTCCTTAGATTCCTCCACTAAACAACCCTCAAGATACAGGATATCGAAATTACCTTTTTGCTTTTGCATAGACAGGTATTCTCGGCAATCCTTCTTGAAATGTCCTTTCTTCCCACAGTGAAAGCACTTAGCCTTTTTGGGATCCACCTTTCACTTCTTAGTCTTGGTAGACTTCTTAGAAACAGGTGCATTCACCACAGGCTTGTTCCCCTTGTTCTTCCCCTTTTCCTTCTTCCTTTTGGGATTAGGAGCAGGCGAACTAGGTTCAGCCACATTTGCCTCAGCCTTAGATCCAGAACCCTTAAAAATGTTCTCAAAGGCTTGCAACTCTTTCATCAATTCCGTTAAAGACATCTCCTTCCTGTTAAGGTTGTAGGATGCCTGAAACAAATCGAAATCCTTGGATAAGGTTTGGAAAACCATGACCAATTGAGTTGCAGCATCGATCTCAGTCCCATTTGCCTGAGCTTCAGACAAATAAGCCATGACTTTCATCATGTGCTCCTTGATGGGAATTCTAACCTTCTGCCTGCAGTTCATGAGACCTTTGATAGCATCGGTCTTAGCCTGAATAGTTTGTTCACCAAACATTTCCTCCAGGTTATCCATGATCTGCCTAGCAGTTTGATGCTCTTCATGCTGTTTCTGGAGCACGTTAGACATGCTCGCCCGAATGTAGCACATAGCACTTAGGTTGGAATTGTCTCAGCGCTCAAGCGCTACAAAATCCCTATCAGGAGCATCGATCGCAGGCGTTGGCGGTCGAGGTTGGGTTAGGACAAAACTGTGTTTCTCAAAGTTTAGGACGATAAGCAAGTTCCTTTTCCAGTCATTAAAATTCTCGCCAGTTAATTTGTTTTGCGTAAGTATCACAGATAAAGGGCTCGACATTTTGATCTATAATAAGAAAACATATAATAAGTTTGAGCAAACATCCTATCAGTTTATAAAATATGGTTTTGTAATGAAACAAAAAGATCTATATGCAATCTAAATGTTCATGTGTAAAACCCTTAAAACACATACCTTACAACGATAATTCCTAGCTTCTGCTTTCTAAGCTACCGAGGGGTAGTCATAGATTAACTAGCCAAGAACACGGATCCCTTCCGATTAATACATATTCGTCCATGGAGATAATTCCATTAAATATATATTAACTATCGTTTATTTGGCCACTACTTTATATAACAGAGCCTCGAGGGAGGGTTAATAAATAAAGTAGCATGAGTGTGTAACCATCGTTTCCAATTTTGAATCCATATTTTACATCCGCCACAGAGGGGTGATCTAAACATAAAATATGCCCAAAATTATTATCCTTTCGGAAATCCAAATCAGTGTGCGCTCTAGGTAAGATACCTATCCGAAGGGAATTCCCGGGTCAAAACCGAGTAGTAGGTACTACCATGCGTAACTATTGGACCAACGATGGAGGCCGTAGGTCTTAGTGTGTAAAACCTTCTCCCACTCATTCTTTTAAATTAGGGTTTTTGTTTTTCATGCATAAACAATATTTATTGAGTGGCACTCCCTAGTCTATATGGCATGTTATCAATACATCACGAAATAGTATAACATATTCATCTAGCAACACATCATCTATGGTTTGCAAAATATGTAAATAGCCGTGGATCATGATTCCATCCTAGAGAAAAGAAAAATTGCAAAAATTACAAAAATTAACCGAAACATATATCGGCCTTCATTTGTAGATCCATGCCTTGCATTCTTCTTCAATGTGTCTTCCTTCTCCAATGTCACATCTTTTCAAATTTAAAATTAAATTTAAATTTCAAAAAAGATTATATGTGATTTTTAATTTTAATCAAAATTACAAAATATCAAAATTTAAATAAAAAATCCGATTATTAAATTTTATAATTCAAAAAATTTTGAAATTTCCAAATTTCAAATTTAAATTACAAAATTTTAAAATTCATAATAATATCTATTAAATTTAAATTTAAATTTTCAATTTTGATTTTCAAATTATCAAGATCACATATCATTGGAAAATTTAATTTTCAAAAAGGATTCTGTGATTTTTTTTTAATTTTATTAATGAAAAACATTTTTTAATTAAAAAAAATTCCAAAAAACAAAAAATCACATCCTTTGAAAATTTACATACCTTCGTTCATCTTCAATCTCCTCGAATCCATTGTAGCCTGAATTTTACAAAAAAATTCCTACGCCGTTTCCGGCTTACAAAAATTCTAGGAATTGAAAGAACGACCTAGCGGTGATAATAGACCGCATCTATTACACTTGAAAAATCTAGATACAAATTCTAACCTCTATGGAATCATGACCGGCAAAATTGAACAAGATCATATATTATAAAAATAATATAAAGCATTCATTCATCTATACATCCATTCATAATATATTTAACATACTCAAAATAAAACCTAGAGTGCCAACTCTCTAAAATATTTCATTAATGCATAGAGAGAAATTTATTCGATCAAATAATTTATGTTATATACTTAATCATGAGTTGGCTCTGATACCAATTGTTGGAAAAATCGGATCCGATATCAGAGTTACGGCGCAGCGGAAGTTTTAAAATTTTTATGCCGATTCGGAAAAGAAGCTCATGATGCATATAACAATAAATTAAATTCATGATCAAGCGTACCTTATTTCTTGGATTCCGGAATTGCTAGAGCGTTTGACCAACGTGTCTTCTCTATTATTCTCGAGTTACACGTCTCAGAGTGTGTGTGGGCACACGTTCTATGAATCCAAGTGACCGGTGTTGCTTTCCGAAGTCTAGATCCTTCCTTCTCAATTCCGATGTTCCTCGTTGAGAATATTATCCAACTTCTTTCTTCAAAACTGCAAAACAGGAACCGGTTAACCTCCTATGAAAATTATCACTCGGTTTAACCTTCCTCACAATTTTGATTCAATGGAATTTTCTCTCTTTTTCTCTCTCACAAGATAGCCGAATTTTATGATGTGGAAGAAACCCAAATTATTTTTCTTCTCACTCTCAAAAACGTTTTTCCTCTTTGTGAATGACCAAAAAATTAGTTTTTCAAGAATTCCTAGCCTTTATATAGAAGTCCAATCCTTTTCAAAATTTATCTCCTTTAAAAAATAATTAATTATTATTTTTCTGGATAAATTTTGAATCAAAAGATCATACAACTTTAGGACTAGATTCATTGAACCTAAAAACGTTTTTCCAAGAGGAAATCAATCCTCAAAAAATTCGGCCACTTTGAGATAAATCTTGATTGATGGTTCAAATTTTAAATCAAGAATCTAGACTAGTCAAAAGATCCTAGTCCTATCTAGATTCAAATTCCTTTTAAACCCTTTTGAATTTAAATATGATTCACTTATTTGAATTAAATATTTTCCACACAACATCAACCATATTAATTAATTTAAATCAATGGAATATTTTAAATTTTCTTTCCTCACAAAAACCGTGCACTTCAATTTAAGGAAAGAAAAATCCATCAAATAATTTCCATTATTTAAATCAATTAATAATTTAATGTTAGGAATATATTTGAATAATTTTGAAACAAAATTTTCTTCTCACCACCTATCTAAAAACCGTGCACCATATTTAGATTAGGAGAGAAAAATTTGTTTTCCAAAATTAAATAATTCAAACACAATCTTATTTCAAAATTCAATTAACCAATCTCATGTTGACAAATCATATTATTTGTTTACACAAATCTCACATGTCCAATCCTTTCTGGATTGCATGTTAGAGAGTATCATGTCTTAATAGACATTACTAAATTCCATTTAAATTTACCGATCTCATTAGGAACAAATCCCGAGACGCTATACGGAACTATATGAGCTAATAGAGGGACCCGATGGAAATATGTAAAGAGGCTCCTATAATTGTGAAAAATTAATCCCAGATTAATTATTCATCAATTATCAACTTCAATACTATTCCACTAAAAGTTTGAAGCTGAACTCCTGTTTACATACCGTATTACGAAAGCTCTCTTACGCAGCGCTTCTTCCATTGATAAACCACCAGAGAACACAAAGTAAACCGATGGCCAAGATCTTGTTATACTATCTTTCAATCCCCAAATAATGCCTTTAAGTAGATAACATTTACTATCATTAAGATAGCTATGGATTCCGTATCTATGAATCTTGATTTCTCCATCCATAAGTCATGCACCCAAAACACAAGTATATTGACCATGAATTAACAGTGTCTCACCTATAGTGCATTAAAGTACATAAGTCATGGATACGAACTCAAGTAATCATTTCAGGATTAAGATTAATGCAGGATGATAATCAAAGTGTCATTGATTCTTATAAACGGAATTATGAAACCGAATCAATTAACACTTTAGGTCCAGTCCAATGTCATACCTCAATACTGGTATACATTAAAGTTTCTACTCGGAACATATCCGATGGTCAAGACAAACTATCCCTCCAAGGAAGTAGACAACCTTTACAATCTTATCATGAATAAGATCCCTAAATCTTATTCCATCGATTGCGGACTATTTATTTAGACTGTTATCAAATTACCACGTCTTCTATGTATACCCCGTATACATATGGTAATCCGATATATTACCAATAGCCAAGGAGTATTTTACGTTTGCTCAAAATAACCATACAATCAACAAATGAAAGTAAATAAGACACAACTTATTAAACATGAATAACCTCCTCTTATTAATATCAAAATGACATATTTACAGAAAATCCCTAATATTGATTTTCTATCCTTAAGGCACATTTAGATCCCAACAATCTCCTACTTGCCCTAAGCGAGTAAATGTGACATATTACGCATTCACATGCCTTCAACACGTTCTTCGAATCTTCTGGCCACCAAAGTCTTCGTGAACGGGTCAGCAAGATTGTCCTCTGATGCGATTTTGCAAACCATCACATTTCCACTCCCAACAAAGCCTTTGATGATGTGATATTTTCTGTCAATATGCATACTCCTCTTATGATGTCTAGGATCCTTGGTATTAGCTACTGCTGCACTGTTGTCACAGTACAGCACCATAGCTTTATCCATACCAGGAACGATCTCAAGGTCACAAGGAACCTGCGGAGCCATACCGCTTCCTTTGATCCTTCACTGGCTGCCACATACTCGGCTTTCATGGTTGAATCAGCAATGCAAGATTGCTTAATACTTCTCCACACAACGGCACCACCTCCAAGGGTAAAAATAGATCCTGAAGTCGATTTCCTTGAATCCTGATCTGATTGAAAATCAGAATCTGTGTATCCTCTAGGAACAAGATCCTGACCGGAATACACTAGCATATAGTCCCTCGTTCTCCGTAGATACTTGAGTATATGCTTGACCGCAACCCAATGGTTCGGTCCCGGATTCGACTGATATCGACTTACCATACCAACCGCAAAACAAATGTCAGGCCTAGTGCATAACATAGCGTACATTAGACTACCTACCGCTGATGCATAAGGTACATTTTTCATACACTCACTTTCTTCCGATGTCTTGGGACAGTCATCTATAGAAAGCTTGATTCCAATTCTGAAAGGTTGGGCACCTTTCTTGGAATCTTTCGTAGAAAACTTCTCAAGTACTTTATCAATGTATGAAGCTTGAGAGAGTGCTATCGTTTTGTTCTTTCTATCTCTAAAGAGTTGAATACCAAGAACATAACTAGCCTCTCCTAAGTCCTTCATGTCAAACTGTTTGGCTAACCAAACTTTGACAGATGATAATGTTGCCACATCGTTTCCAATAAGCAATATATCATCCACATAAAGTACAAGAAAAACCACTTTTTCGTTCTTGATACATTTATAAACACATGGTTCATCAATGTTTTGTTCGAATCCATAGGTTTTGATCGCTTGATCAAACCTAATATTCCAAGAACAAGACGCTTGCTTTAATCCATAAATGGATTTAAGCAACTTGCATACCTTGTCTTCTTGGTCTTTTGCCTTGAACCCGTCTGGTTGTATCATATAGATATCTTCTTCAAGAGAGCCATTAAAGAAAGCTGTCTTGACATCCATTTGCCAGATCTCATAATCGAGAGCAGCCGCAATAGATAAAAGAATGCGGATTGACTTGAGCATTGCTACAGGCGAGAAGGTTTCATCATAGTCGATTCCTTCTTTCTGCGTATAGCCCTTCGCTACAAGTCTTGCCCTGAAAGTTTCCACTTTCCCATCCACACCTCTCTTCCTCTTGTATACCCACTTACACCCAATCGAATTTATGCCTTGGGGTAAGTCTACAAGTTTCCAGACCCCGTTGGAATCCATAGATTCCATCTCGGTATTCATAGCCTTTTGCCAAAGACTAGAATCAACATCCTCCATAGCTTCCTTGTACGTAGCTGGATCATCAACATGTTCTATGGATTCTGCTTCAAAAACTTCACCATTGAACATGTACCTTTCAGGTTCCCTGATAATCCTCCCACTACGACGAAGCTCCTGTGGTTGTTGATTCTTTAATGGTTTTTCCACAGGGTTTTCTGTGACTTTTGGAATATCCAAACCCGAAGTCATCTCCTCAAGCACTACTTTGCTACGAGGTTTAAAGTCTTCCATGTAACTTCCCTCCAGGAATATTGCATGTGTAGAATCGAAGACTTTATTTTGCTTTGGATTATATAACAGACCACCTTTTGTCCCTTTTGGATAGCCAACAAACAAGCACACTTCTGATCGTGACTCCAACTTCTTCGCTTCCTTATCCAGGACGTGTGCCGAACAACCCCAAATTCGAATATGATTCAAATTATGTTTCCTACTCGTCCATAACTCGTAAGGAGTTTTAGGAACCGATTTGGAGGGAACGTTATTCAGAGGATAGCATGCAGTTTGTATGGCATGCCCCCAAAATGACAAAGGTAATGTGGAGTAACTCATCATAGACCGGACCATATCCAATAGGGTCCTATTTCTTCTCTCAGCAACACCATTCTGTTGAGGAGTACCAGGTACAGTCAACTGGGATTGTACCCCATTTTCTATCAAATATCCTAAGAACTCATCCGATAGATATTCCCCACCTCGATCTGATCGAAGTGTCTTAATGGACTTGCCTAATTGTTTCTCCGCTTCAGCCCGAAATTCTTTAAACTTGTCAAAGGTTTCGCTTTTACGGGTCATCAAATAGACATATCCATACCTTGAGTAATCATCAATAAAAGTGATATAATACTCATACCCACCACGTGCTTCTATGTTCATGGGAGCACAAACATCCGTATGCACAATTTTTAAGAGTCCCTCGGCACGACCATCCTTGGCAGCAAAATGCCGTTTAGTCATCTTGCCCCTCCAAACAGGATTCACATTGTGGCCAAGGTTCAACCTCATACAAGTCAAGGCATTCCTCCTTTACCATCCTTTGAATTCTGTTAAGGCTTATGTGACCAAGTCGTAAATGCCAAAGATATGATTTGTTAGAGTGAGAAGACTTATGTCTTTTAGAGTTCTTTTCCAATTCTGTATCAAGCAGTGAGTGCGTCTTAGGTTTGATAAAATAAAGATTTTCATGCATCCATCCATTACAGATAAGAGAATTGTTTTTCCTAATAACAACTTTATTATTAAAAGAAACTGAATAAGAATCTTTAATCCAACAAGCTACCGAAATTAGGTTCCTCTTGAAACTAGGAACATAAAAACAATGTCTCAAAACAATAAACCTAAATTCATCAAAATAAAGATGCACTTCTCCCACTGTTTCAGCTCGCACCAATGTCCCATCACCGGTACTTAACGTGAAGTTCTCCTCATACAGACTTCTCATTACCTTGAACCCCTGCAGAGAAATACAAACATAGTTAGTAGCTCCAGAATCTATAACCCAATTGTCCTTAGATTCCTCCACTAAACAACCCTTAAGATATAGGATATCGAAATTATCTTTTTGCTTTTGCATAGACAGGTATTCTCGGCAATCCTTCTTGAAATGTCCTTTCTTCCCACAGTGAAAGCACTTAGCCCTTTTGGGATCCACCTTTCACTTCTTAGTCTTGGTAGACTTCTTAGAAACAGGTGCATTCGCCACAGGCTTGTTCCCCTTGTTCTTCCCTTTTCCTTCTTCCTTTTGGGATTAGGAGCAGGCGAACTAGGTTCAGCCACATTTGCCTCAGCCTTAGATCCAGAACCCTTAAAAATGTTCTCAAAGGCTTGCAACTCTTTCATCAATTCCGTTAAAGACATCTCCTTCCTATTAAGGTTGTAGGATGCCTGAAAAAAATTGAAATCCTTGGATAAGGTTTGGAAAACCATGACCAATTGAGTTGCTGCATCGATCTCAGCCCCATTTGCCTGAGCTTCAGACAAATAAGCCATGACTTTTATCATGTGCTCCTTGATGGGAGTTCCAACCTTCTGCTCGCAGTTCATGAGACCTTTGATAGCATCGGTCTTAGCCTGAATAGTTTGTTCACCAAACATTTCCTCCAGGTTATCCATGATCTGCCTAGCAGTTTGATGCTCTTCATGCTGTTTCTGGAGCACGTTAGACATGCTCGCCCGAATATAGCATATAGCACTTAGGTTGGAATTGTCCCAACGCTCAAGCGCTACATAATCCCTATCAGGAGCATCGATCGTAGGCGTTGGCGGTCGAGGTTGGGTTAGGACAAAACTGTGTTTCTCAAAGTTTAGGACGATAAGCAAGTTCCTTTTCCAGTCATTAAAATTCTCGTCAGTTAATTTGTTTTGCGTAAGTATCACAGATAAAGGGCTCGACATTTTGATCTATAATAAGAAAACATGTAATAAGTACGAGCAAACATCCTATCAGTTTATAAAATATTGTTTTGTAATGAAACAAAAAGATCTATATGCAATCTAAATGTTCATGTGTAAAACCCTTAAAACACATACCTTACAACGATAATTCCTAGCTTTTGCTTTCTAAGCTACCGAGGGATAGTCATAGAATAACTAGCCAAGAACACGGATCCCTTCCGATTAATACATATTCGTCCATGGAGAAAACTCCATTAAATATATATTAACTATCATTTATTTGGCCACTACTTTATATAACAGAGCCTCGAGGGAGGGTTAATAAATAAAGTAGCATGAGTGTGTAACCATCGTTTCCAATTTTGAATCCATATTTTACATCCGCCACCGAGGGGTGATCTAAACATAAAATATGCCCAAAGTTGTTATCCTTTCGGAAATCCAAATCAGTGTGTGCTCTAGGTAAGATACCTATCCATAGGGAATTCCTGGGTCAAAACCGAGTAGTAGGTACTACCATGCGTAACTATTGGACCAACGATGGAGGCCGTAGGTCTTAGTGTGTAAAACCATCTCCCACTCATTCTTTTAAATTAGGGGTTTTGTTTTTCATGCATAAACAATATTTATTGAGTGGCACTCCCTAGTCTATATGGCATGTTATCAATACATCACGAAATAGTATAACATATTTGTAATACCCGAAATTTTGATGATTTTAGATTTCCTTTGAAACAAGGAAAACCTAAGTCTGAATCATGATCGGAGTGGAATAACAGTATAGGTTTGAGTTCTCGATTAACTAGCTACGAGACTCAACAAAAGATTACTTAGCCAAGTAAAAGGCGTTTTAGGGAAAACAGCATGACGAAATTTCATAATTTCATGTTGGTCAAAGTTTGACCAAGAAAGTCAAAGTTGACCAAAAAGTCAAAGGGTTGACTAAGAACGGTCAAAGATATGACTATACAGTAATAGGATAATCAGTATGAAAATTATACTGCGGAAACCGTCTTTACGAACGAATAAGCAAGAATAAGCTATGAGACCACCCTAGAAAAATCAAGCACAACATTTGGAGCAATATGGGCTAAATGGTTTCAAGTCCCAAGAAAATTTATATGTAGTTCAATTTTATGCAGATGGATTTTGGACTACAATTTATATGATAATACTGTTTTAGGACAAAACAGTATTGATATTATCAAAGTTAGTAAGGAAATGGATTGCATAATTATATTAAGGGATTCTTGGAATCAAGAGGATAATTATGCATGAATTGGAAGTCAAGTGGCTCTACCTTAGCTGATCACCCGCAGGGACTAAATTACAAATATTTTGTCTTTAGGGGCAAAAGTGCAATTTTTGGAAAAGTTAGCAATGATGATGTAAGCATGATGTCATCAAGGTGATGTAAGCATGATGTCATCAAGGTGATGTAAGCATGATGTCATCATGATGAGGTAAGCAAAACTTGTGCACCAAGGAAGCAAATGGCCGGCTACCACCTAGAGGGACTAATTAGCAAATATTTTTGCTTCAAGGACCAAAATGTAATTTTAGAAAAATAATTAAATCCTAGTTCAAGGACTTTTTGGCAATTTTGAAAAGTTCAAAAAGCCTATAAATAGAGGTGGGGGGGGGGGGGGGGGCATATTTTTAGTGGAAAAATAGAGGAATCTAGCCAAACTCTTGCAAAATTTTCTCTCACACTTTTCCTCTCCAAAACCGAACTTAAGCCAAGAGAGAAAAAAAAAAGTAGAGCAAGGGAATTGGTGTAGCAGTGGTCGGTTTTCACCAAGAAACCCAAGCAAAAGTTTTGAAAATTTTGATACCCATTGGAGGATGGAAGGCCGGTTGTTGGAGGACCAAGGGGGGAGAGAATTTTCGGGACCCAAACCCTAGCCTAGCCTTGCTTTGATCAAGGTAACTCTACCATAGCCCTAAACTTTTTAATTGAGTATCAATTTGGAATTTATGTGTATTTTCAAGTTGATTATGTAAGAGCATAAGCTCATTCTTTTATTTTTATGCAATGGGTTTAGTGCTTATTATGTGCTTAATTAGGGTCTCAAGGTCTCAATTTATGATTTAGTGCATGCTTTCAATCATATGCTTGTGTGATAGTATGAATTGCATGCATGCCTAGTGGATGTTTGATATATGTCCCCTTATGTTTAAGATAGAGTATGGTATGCTTGAATGGTGTATGAGATTAGTTTAAGCATGAATGTGATGAATGGTAGCCAAACCAACCCAAAAACCCTAGTTTGGTGCACGATGACACACGGGTTTGCATGGGTTTGGTTTAATGCATGCGAATGGCAAATGAATGTTAGAAAGCGCTGCACGACTGATATTAGGCTCCCGCTGTGGACGGTTGAGGTAGTGTGCGCGTATTAGAACGTAAACCAACTTAAGAACAAAACTGCCAGTTTTCGGGTAAAACTGGCCAGTTTTCTGGAAAGTCGATTTTGAGACCCTTAGAGGCCGAATTTGGAAAAAGTTAAAACTACAAAGTTGTAGAGAAGGGATTAGGGGGCAACACGGACAGTTTTTAAAAATAAGGCTCCAAAGGCCTTCGTTTTTACAAAAATCCGAGACTGAGAATTCCTGGGCAGGCCAGACCCAGTGTGCACGGCCAGCAGGTTCCAAGCTCAAAAATGATTAAGTTAAAGACAGAACTGGGTTTTCTACAAAACGCGAAAGTTGTAGGGTTTTTCGAAAGCTAAAACTTTTGCGAAGACAACTTTTTCTAATTCAAACCAGATTTTTAAATAGAAATGGATTTCTAAAAACTATGCAGGAAACAAGAAATTCCTGCACAGGATTTTCTAAAATAATACAGGAAAACTGTATTTTTACACCAACACCAATGTTTTGACTATGAAAACTGTTCCAATGGCAGTTTTCAGCACTTAATGGTTTTTATAAAGTCCCACTTTGAAAATCACGAATTTTTAAGTTAAACAAAAGATTTTTGGCCAAATTTTCCAAATTGGATTTTAAAAGCCAAAGTTTAGTAACAAGACAATGACCGATAGTAACCGGGAAGGATACCCGAGTTACTAGGCTTGGCCCAAAAGCCCAAGTTTGACCCATAGAATGTTGACTTTGGTTGACTAAGTTTGACCACCTTAAGGGTTACCCTATGTAACCCAATAAGTTATCATGTGTATAATTGGGGGACATATAACTAAGATTGTATATGAATATTGGATAGGTGACCAACATTTTATAGGATCCTTATCCTATGTTCTTGTAATAGCAGGAAGTAACATGCAGTTGCAACCTGAGTTGGAACAACGAAACCCAGGGTATAGCATAACAGGTAAGTACAAACCTCACCTACAGTATGGAAAATAGTACACTATTTTCCAATATATGATATGTTTTCATGTGTGTTATGTATGCCATATTTTCAAGTATGCCATGTTTTCGAGAATGCCATGTTTTCAAGTATGCCATGTTTTCAAGAATGCCACGTTTTTAAGAATGCCATGTAAATGTTAAGTTATGGTATAGTGACATCATGAGGCATGTTCACTAATGTTAAATCACATGGTAAGAAAATACAAACAAGGTGTCGTATCACCCTCCCGTGATCGAGGAGGATACATGTTCAAGACAAGTTATGATTATTAACCTCTCGTTGATGCGTGAGGGTCAAGTTTATGATTCCCAGAACTATTAGGGCCTTGCAAACCCTAATTTTGTCTGGAGGCTGCGCAATTTTGGTACGTACACTATGGGCCCACATGTTAAGATAAGATAATAAGTTCAAGATTAAGTCCATAATGAAGCATAAGACATTCAAACCGATCATAAATGGATCATGCATAAATTACCTGATGTTTTAAGAGGTTTTGTGAGATTATGTTTGTACTTGCTGGGCAAAAGCTCATCAGTATATTCCATACTGTAGGTAAAAGTAAGATGCCTGCAGCTTTACTTGGTGGGCCATGGAGACGATGCAGTAAGTGAAGGGCGGTATGGGATACCACTACGCAAGATTTTCCGCAAATATTTTAAGTATGAAGTTGTATATGTATGATTAAGAAATATGTACCATGTTATGTATGTGATGATTCCAAGGTCCGGTTTAAAAGGTTATGTTGGCCTTATAATCGGCATACAAGTAATGGGTAGGCATGATGAAGTTTACCCATAAGTACAAGTTTATTTAAGTTATGATTTTAAAATAAAGTTTAAAGTTTAAAAAAAAAAAATTTCTGAAATTTTATGTAAGGTTAATTATTTAAGACTAAGGTTTAAGTTAAGCAAGCATGGTAACGGCCCACGTTTACGTAGTCGATCTTACGTGGATTTTGGGGCGTTACAATATTCATCTAGCAACATATCATCTATGGTTTGCAAAATATGTAAATAGCCGTGGATCATGATTCCATCCTAGAGAAAAGAAAAATTGTAAAATTTACAAAAATTAACTGAAACATATATCGGCCTCCATTTGTAGATCCATGCCTTGCATCCTTCTTCAATGTGTCTTCCTTCTCCAATGTCACATCTTTTCAAATTTAAATTTAAATTTCAAAAAGATTATATGTGATTTTTAATTTTTAATCAAAATTACAAAATATCAAAATTCAAATAAAAATCCGGTTTATTAAATTTTAAAATTCAAAAAATTTTGAAATTTCCAAATTTCAAATTTAAATCACAAAATTTTAAAATTCATAATAATATCCATTAAATTTAAATTTAAATTTTCAATTTTGATTTCCAAATAATCAAGATCACATATCATTGGAAAATTTAATTTTCAAAAAGATTATGTGATTTTTTTTTATTAAAAAATATTTTTTTAATTACAAAAAATTCCAAAAAACAAAAAATCACATCTTTTGAAAATTTACATGCCTTCGTTCATCTTCAATCTCCTCGAATCTATTGTAGCCCGAATTTTACAAAAAAAATTCCTACGCCGTTTCCGGCTTGAAAAACCTAGCGGTGATAATAGACCGCATCTATTACACTTGAAAAACCTAGATACAAATTCTAGCCTCTATGGAATCATGACCGGCAAAATTGAACAAGCATCATATATTATAAAAATAATATAAAGCATTCATTCATCCATACATCCATTCATAATATATTTAACATACTCAAAATAAAACCTAGAGTGCCAATCTCTCTAAAATATTTCATTAATGCATAGAGAGAAATTTATTCGATCAAATAATTTATGTTATATACATGATCATGAGTTGGCTCTGATACCAATTGTTGGAAAAATCAGTTCATATATCAAAGTTACGGTGCAGCGGAAGTTTTAAAATTATTGTGCCGATACAGAAAAGAAGCTCATGATACATATAACAATAAATTAAATTCATAATCAAGTGTACCTTATTTCTTCGATTCCGGAATTACTAGAGCGTTTGACAACGCGTCTTCTCTATTATTCTCGAGTTCCACGTCTCAGAGTGTGTGTGGGCACACGTTCTATGAATCTAAGTGACCGGTAATGCTTTCCGAAGTCTAGATCCTTCCTTCTCAATTCCGATGTTCCTCGTTGAGAATATTATCCAACTTCTTTCTTCAAAACTGCAAAACAGGAATTGGTTAACCTCCTATGAAAATTATCACTCGGTTTAACCTTCCTCACCATTTTGATTCAATGGAATTTTCTCTCTTTTTCTCTCTCACAAGATAGCCAAATTTTATTGAAGTAGAAGAAACCCTTATTGGTTTTTCTCTCACTCCCAAAAACGTTTTTCGTTTTGTGAATTACCCAAAAATTAGTTTTTCAAGAATTCATTGCCTTTATATAGAAGTCCAATCTTTTTTCAAAATTCGTCTCCTTTAAAAATAATTAATAATTATTTTTCTGGATAAATTTTCAATCAAAATATCATACAACTTTAGTGCTAGATTCATTGAACCTTTTTGAATTTAAATATGATTCACTTATTTGAATTAAATATTTTCCACACAACATCAACCATATTAATTAATTTAAATCAAGGGAATATTTCAAATTTTCTTTCCTTACAAAAACCGTGCACATCTTTTAATTAGGAAAGAAAAATTCATGAAATAATCTCCATTATTTAAATCAATTAATAATTTAATGTTAGGAATATATTTGAATAATTTTGAAACAAAATTTTCTTCCCTCCACCTATCTAAAAACCGTGCACCACTTTTAGATTAGGAGAGAAAAATTTGTTTTCCAAAATTAAATAATTCAAACACAATCTTATTTGAAAATTCAATTAACCAATCTCATGTTGACAAATCATATTATTTGTCTACACAAATCTCACATGTCCAATCCTTTTTCTAGATTGCATGTTAGAGAGTACCATGTCTTAATAGACAATACTAAATTCCATTTAAATTTACCGATCTCATTAGGAACAAATCCCGAGACGCTATACGGAACTATATGAGCTAATAGAGGGACCCGATGGAAATATGAAAAAAGGCTCCTATAGTTGTGAAAAATTAATCCCATATTAATTATTCATCAATTATCAACTTCAATACTATTCCGCTAAAAGTTTGAAGCTGAACTCCTGTTTACATACCGTATTACGAAAGCTCTCTCTGTTGGCCAAGGGCAACCGAGAAACTACCCTCAAAAGAGGAGTAACTGTGGGAATGAGGTAGTAATAATAATGATTATCCAGTGTGCGTACAATGTGAAAAGAAGCACCTGGGAGTGTGTAGATTGGGGACGAATGCTTGCTACCTTTGTGACAAGGAAGGTCATTATGCATGGAATTGCACCTCTAATAGCCAAAATCAAAACCCTCCATACCCGAATAGAAATGCAAACCGACAGCTGCATTCGGTGAAGACTAGAGGCTCCTGAACCTCAAGCCAGAATTTATACCTACACAAAGGGGGATGCTGAAGCTGGAACCTCCCATGTGCTAACAGGTCAGATTTCTATTGCCTCATATGATGCAATTACCTTATTTGATTCTAGTGCCACTCATTTATTTGTCGATGGGTTTTGCCCATAAATTAGAAATTTGTCTAGATAATCTAGAATAACCCTTTAGAACCTCCCTTCCGTCAGGGGAAATTTTATTGTCTGACTTTTGGATACGAAATGTTCCAATAGTCATTTACGATAGAGAATTATATGTAGACCTGATTGCAATCAAACTTCAAGATTATGATGCTATCCTAGGAATGGACTTCCTAGGTAAGTACAATGCTAAGATTGATTGTCGAAAGCATTGTGTTACGTTTAGTCCTTCCAGTGACGAGGAATTTAACTTCCACGGCCAGACTAAAAGCTCATCAACCCGGCTAGTCTCGGCAATGAAGGCTTGGAAAATGTTGGCTAATTAATGTTAAGGACATTTAGCTAACATGGTGGACAAAGAACAAGAAATGGAGTTAAGACCGGAAGATGTTCCTGTTATCAGGGAATATGTGAATGTCTTTCCAAAAGACTTACACGGAAGAAATTTCTTTTGAGATAGAATTGTTACCTGGAGCTGCACCAATATCAAAAGCACCCTATCATATGGCACCAGCTGAACTTAGGGAACTCCAAGTACAGTTACAAGAACTATTGGATAAATGATTCATTCGACAAAGCCATTCTCCATGGGGAGCACCAGTATTATTCGTGAAAAAGAAGGATGGATCATTGCGAATGTGCATTGACTATCGCGAGTTAAATAAGATCACGATTAAGAATAAGTATCCTCTTCCCGTAATTGATGATCTTTTTGATCAACTCAGGGAAGCAATAGTATTCTCGAAGATTGACTTGCGATCGGGATACCATCAACTCAAAATCAAGGAGGTGGATATCTCTAAGACGGGTTTTCGAATACGTTATGGGCACTATGAGTTTCTTGTCATGCCATTTGGACTAACCAATGCACCAGCTACCTTTATGGATCTTATGAATCGGGTATTCAAAGAATACCTAGATAAGTTCGTTATTGTTTTCATTGACGATATTTTGATCTACTCATGGTCCATGATAGAACATGAGCAGCACCTTAGGATGGTGTTGGAAACGTTAAGACGGAATCAGCTCTATGCCAACTTCACAAAATGTGAATTTTGATTGGAAAAAGTGCATTTCTTAAGTCATGTAGTTTCAAAGGAAGGAATTTCCATTGATCCTGCTAAAGTAGAGGCAGTTAGTGCTTGACTAACGCCTAAAAACGTTATGGAGATACAGAGTTTTCTTTGTTTAGCTAGATACTACAGACGTTTCATTGAAGGATTCTCCAAGATTGTGACACCACTTATGGCCCTTACTCGAAAAGGGAAGAAATATGAGTGGACGCAGAAATATGAAGAAAACTTCCAAGAGCTCAAGAGGAAGTTTACTAGCGCACCGGTATTGATAATTCCTGATGTTGACGCAGGAAATTTTGTCATCTATAGTGACGCTTCTAAGACCGGATTAGGAGCTGTCCTTATGTAAAGAGGAAATGTAGTGGCCTATGCTTCACATCAATTGAAGGATCACGAACGGAACTATCCGACACATGATTTGGAGCTCGCGGCGGTAGTTTTCGCATTAAAGATCTGGAGACACTATTTGTATGGGAATAGATGTGAGATTTATACCGATCATCAAAGTCTCAAATACATCTTTACCCAAAAGGAGCTTAATATGAGACAACGTAGATGGCTTGAACTCGTAAAGGATTACGATTGTGAAATCCTTTACCATCCTAGAAAAGCGAATAAAGTAGCGGATGCATTAAGCAGAAAGTCATCTGGTATGCTTATGTGTAATAACCCGAAATTTTGATGACTTGTGATTTCCTTAGATACAAAGAGAATCTAAGTCTGAACTATGTATGTAGATATGAAGCTTATGATCAGAGTTGAATATCAGTATATATTTGTGTTCTCAATTAATTAGCTATGAGACTCAGAAATAGTTTGCTTAATCAAGCATGAGGCCTTTTGAGAAAATGACATAATAGGAATTTATGATTTTTATTTCGGTCAAAGTTTGACCATGTTGACCTTAGGTTTGATTAAGGCGGTATTGCAGGATAATCAACAGTATGGAAATTATACTGTGGAAAACCGTCATTACGGATGAAGAAGTAAGAATAAGGTATGAGATTGCTCTAGAATAATCAGGAACAATATTTAGAGCAGTAAGAACTAAGTAAGTTCAAGTCCTAAGAAAATTCTATACACAGTCCAATTTTATGCAGATGAATTCTGAACTGTAGTCTAGTATGACAATACTGTTTCTAGAAAAAAAACAGTATTGATATGATCTGAGTTAGTAAGGAAATAGACTGCATAATTATATTAAATGGATTTTTGGAATCAAATGGATAATTATGCATGCACTAGAAGCCAAGTGGCTCTACCCTAGCCGGCTACCTACGGGGACCAAAGTGTAAATATTTTGTCCTTAGAGGCCAAAGTGCAATTTGAAAAAAAGTAAGTAAGTATGTAATTTTTTGATTCTAGGAATTTATGGATATTCCTAACCAAGCCTCCAACTAGAGTTGAACTAGGCCAATGGCCGGTTACATTAACCGGTTACATTGGGTGACTTGGAGAACAAGGAAACAAAGTAGAAAAGATTTTTCCCTTGGCTCACACACATGCATGGCCGGTTGTCTTAGTGCCTTGGTGAGCAAGCAATTACTTTGGTGATGTAAGCAAGGTGATGTAAGCAAGATGATGTAAGCAAGGTGATGTAAGCAAACTTGGTGAAAAAGCCATTTCTTGGCTCACACTCACCCTTGAATGGCCAGCCACCTAGGAGGGTCTTTGGGCAAATATTTTGCTCATTAAACCTTAATATGCAATTTTAGAAATTATTCTTCACCTATAAATAGGTGAAGTTGGTTCACATTTTTTGACCATTTAGTTGAACCCGAAACTCTGCCCAAATTTCAACTCAACTCTCTCCCTCTCACCCTAGGAGCCGAAACCATAAGAGAGAAAAAAAAAAGAGAGGTTGTGGCCGGATTTGTGAGGGTGAGGAAAGGGAGGAAACTTTTCTCAACCAAAGGATAGATCCATTCTCTTGGATCTTGAGGTAAACCTCTTCACCCTCTAGTTCCTTATTTTAGTTTGATTCAAGATTTTAAGTGTATTTCAAGCTTGGATGTAAGAGCATAAGCTCACCCTTTTATTTTCCATGCAAGAGCTTAGAGTGCTTGATTAGGATTTGGTGGTCTCTAATTATGTTTTGATGTATGTTTTTGACAATATGTGTTAGAAATTATGTAGTATATGTGTATGAATGAATGTATGTTAATGGAAAATTTACATTAGAAATGCTGCATATTTATCGTAGGCTCACAGCTGCGACCGTTTGAGGTAGTGTGCACATAGGTATTTCGTAAACATGGATTCAAAGCAAAACTGCTAGTTTCGGGTAAAACTGGGCAGCTTACTGGAAAGGTAATTTTGAGGCCCTTAGAGGCCGAATTTGAGAAAAGTTAAAACTACAAAGTTGTAGAAAATGGAAAATCCTAGGGGACATCGTAAAGAGTTTTTCAAAATAAGGCCTTAAAGGTCTCTGTTTTTGTGAAAACCCGAGCCTTGGTCTGCCCAGATCCTGTGCACGGCCAGCCGGCTTCAACCAGGAATATGAACAAGTTAAAGGCATAATTAGGTTTTAAGTTAAACATAAAAGTTGTAATATTATTCAAGATCTACAACTTTCGTGCAGAAATATTATTCAAATTCTGAACAGATTATTAAGATAAAATTTGATCTTAAAAACTGTGTAGGAAACAGAAAATTCATACACAAGACTTTCAGAAAACAGTGCAAAAGCAGGAAATTCCTGCATATGCACTGATAACTGAAATTAAGAAACCATTTTCAAAGATTCAAAGCTTGACAGTTTTTAACTGTTTTTACTTAAAAGTTATGGTTTTATAAAAATACGGTTTTAATAAGAAATATAAAGTTTTATAAAAGATTTTTAAAGAAAACTTGCCAAAGTTTTGTCAAGAAAAGAAGAAAACAAATACTTGGACCTTACCCTACTGTTACCAATAGTAACCCAATGGGGTAATACTTTGAAAGTAATTGGGCCCTAATAAACTGAATAAGGTATCATTCAAATATGATTGGGCTTATACCCAGGGTTACAAATAGTAACCTAACAAGATGCTAATTACTATTCACATATGTTTGGGCCTCGAACCCAAGGTTCCATTAAGTAATCAAACAGGGCCAAGTGCCTTAAGGTTACATTTAGTAACAAAATCAGATATCATTGTAGTGTATGGGAGGCATATAATTAGGGTTACTCATAGATGTTGGTTAGGATACCAACATTTAATGATTATGATTTATGGTAAGATAGAATGTGAACGACTCTTATCTTACACCCTGTTTGGAAACATGAGTATGAATTGTTGTCATGCCATGTTTGGACATTAGACCAAGAGCATAGGATATCACGTAAGTACAAACCTCACCTGCAGTATGAAAAATAGTAAACTATTTTCAAGTATATGACATGTTTTCATGTATGCCATGTTATGTCAAGTCATGTTATGCCATGTTATGCTATGTCAAGCCATGTTATGTTATGTCAAGTCATGTTATGCCATATTATGCTATGTTAAGTCATGTTATGTCATGTTATGCTATGTTAAGTCATGTTATGCCATGTTATGCTATGTCAAGCCATGTTATGTTATGTCAAGTCATGTTATGTCATGTTATGCTATGTTAAGTCATGTTAAGCCATGATATGCCAAGTTATGCCAAGATATGCCATGTGTATGTATATGTTATGTTATATGTTAGATATAGTGACATCATGATGCATGTTCACTAATATTAAACCACAAGGTAAGAACATATTTTAAGTCATAAGATAAGACAAGCAAGGTGTTGTACCAACCTCCCGTCAGATCGTGGAGGATTATATAAGTTTCAAGATATTAAGACCTTCCGCCAAATCGTGAAGGTTTACATGATTCCCAGAATTGTTAAGGACCTTGTAAACCCTAACTTTCTGTGGATTGCGCACATTTGGTACGTACACAAGGGGCCCACATGTTAAGCAAGATAATAAGTTCATTTCATAATGAAGCATAAAAGATTCAAAAATGATCACAATTGGTTCATGTAAAAGTTGCACGATATTTGTCATGTTTTTGTGAGATTATGTTTGTACTTGCTGGGCGAAAGCTCATCAGTATATTTCATACTGTATGTAAGAACCCGAAATTATGATGAACCTATGATTTCCTTAGAAACAAGGAAAATCTAAGACTGAACCATGTATGTCGATATGAAGCTCATGATCTGAGTTGAATATCAGTATATGTTTGAGTTCTCGTTTAATTAGTTACGAGACTCTATAATAGTTTTCTTAGTCAAGCACAAGGCCTTTTCATGAAAAAGGCAGAATAGGAATTATGATTTTTATTCTGGTCAAAGTTTGACCAAGTTGACTTTAGGTTTGACTGAAATGGTACTGCAGTGTAATCAACGGTATGGAAATTATACTGCGAAAAACTATCATTACAGACAAATGAGCCAGAATAAGATGTGAGACCACACTAGAAAAATCAAGCACAATATTTAGAGCAATATGGACTAAATAGTTTCAAGTCCTAAGAAAATCCTATACGCAGTACAATTTTACGCAGATGCATTCTGGACTGCAATCCAGTATGAAAGTACTGTTTTTAGTGAAAAACAGTATTGATATTATCTAAGCTAGTAAGGAAATGGACTGCATAATTATATTAAGGGATTTTTGGAATTAAGTGGATAATTTTGCATACATTGGAAGCTAAGTGGTTCCACCATAGCCGGCCACCCTCAGGGACTAAAATGTAAATATTTTATCCTTAGGGGCCAAAGTGTAATTTTAAGAAAAAGTGATGTAAGCATGATGTAAGCAAGATGATGTAAGCATGATATAAGCAAGATGATGTAAGCATGATGTAAGCATGATGATATATGCAGGATGATGTAAGCATGAGGTAAGCAAGTGACTTGGCCTCCAAGTAAGTCTCCATGGCCGGCCACCTTTCATGGGTTTTTGGGAAATTACTTCTCTTTGGAGGGATTGAATTGCAAATTTGAAGAAAGTAAAATTATCTATAAATAGGTGAAGTTGGTTCACATTTTTGAGCACTTGGTTGAACCCAAAACTCTGCCAAAATTTCAACTCTCTCTCCCTCCCTAGAAACCGAGCCAAAGAAGAGAAAGAAAAAGAAAGAGAGTGGTCGGATTTTGGTGAAGAAAAGCAAGAGAAAAATTTCGGATCCAAGCTTGAGAATTCACCTCCAAGATCTAGGGGTAATTCTCTCAAATCCCTAAGCTTTTTATTGAGGTTTGAGCAAGGTTTTAGGCTTGGATGTAAGAGCATAAGCTAACCAATTATGTTCATGCTATAGTTAGTTTTACTAGAATGTGTTTGATTAGGGTTTGGTGGTCTCTAATTATGTTTTGGTGCATGGTTATGATCATATGTGTTAAAGATTATGTGGGTTTTGAGTATGCCTCCTATATGTTTGTTATATGTCCCTATAAGTTTAAGAATGAATGTATGATCATGGAAACGTTAGATAATACGCTGCATGCTTGATATAGGCTCACGGTTGTGACCGTTTGAGGTAGGGTGAGCGTTATTGTACGTAAGAACGAACCGAAACCAAAACTGCCAGTTCGGGTGAAAACTAGGCAGTGATCTGGAAACGGTATTTTGAGGCCCTTAGAGGCCGAATTTGAAGAAAGTTAAAACTGTAAAGTTGTAGAAAATGGAAAATCCTAGGGGGCAAGTGGACGATTTTTAAAAATAAGGTTCCAAATGTAATAACCAAAATTTCTATGGACTCATGATTTCCTTGTACATAAGAAATTTAAATTTGTACTATGTGTTTATGTAATATTTCATGAAAATTATGAATATCCATGTGAAATTCATAATTTTATCAGTAAATGTTTGAGTTCTTATTTAATTAACTATGAGACTCAATAAGCAGTTTGCTTAGTCAAGTATGTGACCTTTGAGCAAAAAGGGAAGAAAAATTCTATGATTTTATGTTGGTCAAAATTTGACCGAAAAAGTCAAAGGTTGACTAGAAATGTCAAAGATATAACTAGACTGTAATATGATAAGCAGTATGGGAAATATACTACGAAAACTGTCTTTACGGACAAAATAGCATGCATAAAATTTAAAATCACCGTAGAAAAATCAAGCACATTAATTAGGGTATCAAGGGCCAAATGACTTCAAGTTATAAGAAAATTTTTATACAATCCATTTTTACACATATAAATTTTGGACTGCAGTTTAGTGTAAAAATACTGTTATTAGTAGATAGCAGTATTGAAAGTATCTGTGTTAGTATAAAAATGGACTGCATATTAAGGAAAAAGCCAAACAAGGCCTTAAGATGACATCACTTCACCATGGATTTATGACATCATTTTGGATTAAAGAAAATTTTGGAAAAATTTTGGATGGTTCTAGACCACCTTGGCCGGCCACTAATGGCCCTTTTGGGGCAAATACTTCCTAGTTCAAGGACTTTTTAGCAATTTTGAGAAGTTCCAAATCACCTATAAATAGGTGACCCATTTGTTCAAAAAAATGAGAAAATCTAGCCAAACTTTGTCAAAATTCTTTCTCAAAAACCGAATTCAAGAAAGGAAGGAAGAAAGAAAATTTGAAAACCCAAGGGAAAAATCTTAGGGGGAGGTTGGTTTTCTAGCTAGAACACCAACAAAAATTTGAAAAAATTTGGAACCCATTATGGCCAAGTGGCCGGTTGTGGGAAAAACAAGAAAGGGGAAGAGAAAAGTGGAAAGGGAAAGTGTGGTGAGTGGCCGGATTCGGGAGGATCAACCACCGAGTGAGACAAAAATTTTTGGTAACCTTTGGAGGGTGAAGACCCGATTGGGAAGAGACCTAAGGGGGGAGAGAATTTTGGATCCAAATCCTAAGCTTAGCCTTGTTTTGATCAAGGTAACACTCCCAAAACCCTAAACTCTTCAATTAAGTTTCAATTTGAAATTTATTTGTATTTCAAGTTGAAAATTGTAAGAGCATAAGCTCAAGTTATTTGATTGCCCTAGATTAGTTTAGGTGTGGTGCTTGATTAGGTATTAAGGGTGGTTTGATTTATGAGTTTGATTTATGAGCTTTGATTGTTATATGCTTATGCTTATTTGACCATTAGGGTTGCATGCTAGATGTTTAATGTAGTTGTATGTCCCCAAGTATGTGAATGATGTTGTATGAGTATGTTAAGTTGCCAGAAGAGAAATATGAATGAATGGAATGGTTTGCACGGATGCAATCGGGATACATGCATGTTAAAGTGGGACATTAGAAAACATTACATGACTGATCTTAGGCTCCCGGTACGGCCGGTTGAGGTAGAGTGCGCGTATTAGGACATAAAATGAACTTAAACCCAAAAACTGCCAGTTCGGGTAAAAACTGGCCAGTTTTCTGGAAAACAGTTTTTGAGGTCCTTAGAGGCCGAAGTTGGGAAAACTTAAAACATGAAAGTTGTAGAGAAAGGTTTTTTCTAGAGGGCAACATGGACGGTTTTCCAAAATAAGGCTCCAACGGCCTCGGTTTTTACAAAAATCCGAGACTGACCGTGCCCAGACTTCATGCACGGCCAAGTGAGTTCAACGGGGAAAACGAAGAGGTTAGATTCCGAACTGGGTTTTGTGTAAAACATGAAAGTTGTAGGATTTTTCGAGATCTAAAACTTTCATGCAGATAACTTTTTCAAATTCAGCCCATATTTTTAAATAAAATTAAATTTCAAAAAATTATACAGGAAACAGTAAATTCCTGCACAGGATTTTCTAAAACAGTGCAAGAAAAGGGCATTCTTGCACAAACACTGATAAATTAATTGTGGAAACTGTTCCAATGACAGTTCCAACACTTAATGACTTTTTCAAACCCCATTCTAAGAATCCCAAAATTTTATAAGTTGAACAAAGGTTTTTTTTTTTTTAAATGAAGAGATATAAATGTTAAGTTTTTCCAAAGAAAAATAAAAGGGAATTTAGGCTCAAATTTCCTTAAAACTGGGTAGATTGAATGATGACCAACAGTAATCGGAAAGGATACCCAGATTATTGGACTGGGCTCAAAGCCCAAAGGTTACCCTATGTAACCTAATAAGTTATAATCCAAGTGTGGTAGACCTTGAACACTAGGGTTACTTGTTGTAACCAAGTAAGTTATCATATGGGGAACATATAACTAAGGTTATGTATGAATGTTGGATAGATCCCCCAACATTTTTAATCCTGACCTATGACCTTTATTATAGCAGGAGATAACCTGCTGTTGTGTCCGGATTTGGAGCGGCACATTAACGGACATAGTAGACGAGGTAAGTACAAACCTCACCTACAGTATGGAAAATAGTAAGCTATTTTCAAATATATGACATGTTCCATGTATGCCATGTTATGTCATGCTATGCTATGTTATGCAATGCTATGCTATGTTATGCTATGTTATGCTATGCCATGTCATGTTAAGCTATGTTAAGCCATGTTAAGACATGTTAAGCTATGTTAAGTTATGTTAAGTCATGATAAGACATGATGTATCAAGTTATGCCATGATTTATGGTTATGCCATGTTTATGTCTTATGTGCATCATGATTAATAAGTTCACAATTAAAGATTCTTAGCCTTGGAATATACAAGACTAAGACTAAACCAAGTCAAGCAAGGTGTCGTACCAACCTCCCGCCAGATCGTGGAGGATACATGTTTTAAGTTTATGATTATCAACCTCTCGTTGATGCGTGAGGGTATAATGATAATCAACCTTCCACTAGATCGTGAAGGGTTATGTTTATGATTTCCAGAATTGTTAAGGGCCTTGCAAACCCTGACGTTCTGAGGATTGCGCGCTTTTGGTACGTACACAAGGGGCCCATATGTTAAGCAAGATAATAAGTTCAAGTCAATAATTGATCATAAAATATTCATAATTGTACATAATTGATTCGTGCATAAGTTACACGATAATTGTTACGTTTTGTGAGATTATGTTTGTACTTGCTGGGCGAAAGCTCATCAGTATATTTCATACTATAGGTAAGGGGCCTGCAGCTTAATTGGTGGGCCAGGTGGACGATGCGGCGGGTGAAGGGCGGTGTGGGATACCACTACGCAAATTTTTCTGCAAGTTATGCTAAGTTTATATATATACATATATATTTTAAAGCAAGTTATGTTGTACAAGAATATAAGGATTTAAAGACTCAAGTAAGTTGTAAGAATTATATATGTTTTTCATTCCAGTATGTATGCATGATAAGTTTACCATATGAGCAACCCTAATTATATATGTAAGTTTGAAAAAAAAATTTATTCTCAATTTTCCATGTATGTTTAAGCTATATGTAAGTTCAAGTATGTATGGTAACAGCCCTACGTAGGTTGGGGTCATTACAGTTTGATATCAGAGCGGTATCCTGCCAGCCTACTTCACCTTGCCTCACATCGTTTCCGCCACGGCCCAAGTAAGTTAAGTTATTCTTCTTATACTTAGAATTAGTTAAGAAGCTTATTTCATAAGTTTTCTGTGTAGAACCATGCCACCAAAGCGTAGAATGGCACAGACCCAAGACGTTGATCTTGCGGCCTAGATGAATGAACTAAGACAGATGATGTTAGCCCAACAACAGGAGATAGGTGGGCTTAGGGCTCAATTGGCTCAGCAGAATCAGGGACCTCCTAATGCTGGGGTACCACCAGCACCTATGAATCAGCCTGCTACCCCGGAAATTTCTGATGCTGACCCGGTGATTCCAGAAAACCCTGTAGCCCCTGAAGTGCCGATGGCGCATGTAGCTGTTCCAGCAACACCCCGGGTTCAAACTGCGGAAAAATTGTATGACAGGTTTCGGCGCATGGAGGCACCAGAATTTGCAGGTTCAACAAACCCGATTGAGGCCAACAACTGGTTGATTGACCTCCAGGTTATCCTGAACTTCCTCAAGCTTGATGATCAAGAGAAAGTTCTCTGCGCATCCTTTATGCTAAGGAAAGATGCTTGCCTCTAGTGGGAAACAGTCCAGTTCCGGCGAGATGTTACCTAAATGACTTGGGAGGACTTTGTGGATGAATTCAAAGAGAAATACTCCAACACCGACGTTATGGAAGCTCAACAAGACGAATTCAACAATTTTCGCCAAGGTAATCTGTCGGTAGCTGAGGCTGTGAAAAAATTGAGCAACTAGCACGTCTTTGTCCTCACCTTATCAGTTCTGAGAGGGACAAAGTAAGAAGGATGATGAGGATGTTCCGCTCGGATTTGGCAGTAGTAATTAGTAGTGGCCCCTATCCACCAATCACCGTTGCTGAATGTGTCAGTCGAGCTATTCGAGCTGAGTATTGGGTAGGTCAGAACAGAGAACAGCGGGCTAAGTTCTTTAAGGATAAAAAAGAAGAGAAGGCCCAAGCTAAGCAGAATCAGGCAAGACCAGGCCAAACTCCACAGCAGAAAAATCAAGGCGGATCTTTCGGTCAACACAGCAACGACAGGCAGTACGGCAATAATCAACAGAAGAGGAAATGGAATGCAGGAGGACAGGGGAACCAACAAAATTTTTCCCAAAAAAAGAATACCCCTGATAACAACAATTATCCCACTTATCAGAAATGTGGGAGGAAGCACATGGGAGATTACCGTGCTGGAACTAATCGTTGCTTTCTGTATGGTATGGTGGGCCACTATGCTAGAAACTACAATGCTAATCTCCAGAATTCGCAGAACCCTCAGAGGAGTCAGGGGTATCAGCTTCATGCAGCACAGATGAAGCTCGAAGGACCTGAAATCTCCCAAGGAAGACTTGAAGCTCCGGAACCCCAAGGATGCATTTATGCCTACACTAAGGAAGATGTTCAAGCTGGACCATCCACTGTGGTGACAGGTCAGCTTCCTTTTGCCCAACAAGATGCTTATGTGTTAATTGATTCTGGAGCTACGCATTCATTCACATCACCTAAGTTTGCTAAGAAACTAGGTAGAGGAAGCGATAGGATCAACTATTATATGTGGTAGGGAAATGTATGTCAATTTGATCATCATTGACCTATATGACTACGACGTCATTTTGGGCATGGATTTCCTGGGGAAATACAATGCAGTTATAGACTGTCAACGTCGTGTTGTCACGTTCAAGCCAATCGAAGGCTAGGAGTTCATTTTCAGAGGATCGACTCCGAAACAGCCGAAAATGTTCATTTTAGCACTAAAGGCTCGAAAGTTGTTGGCAGAAGGATGTATTGGATTTTTAGCCAACATGGTGGATAAAACGCAAGAAACCAAGAGCAAGCCAGAAGAAGTACCGATAGTCAAAGATTTTGTGGAAGTTTTGTTGGGATGTAAATGTGCCCTAAGGATAGAAAATCAATATTAGGGATTTTCTGTAAATATGACATTTTGATATTAATAAGAGGAGGTTATTCATGTTTAATAAATTGTGTCATATTTACTTTCATTTGTTGATTGTATGGTTATTTTGAGCAAACATAAAATACACCTTGGCTGTTGGTAATATATCTGATTACCATATGTATACGGGGTATACATAGAAGACGTGGTAATTTGATAACAGTCTAAATAAATAGTCCGCAATCGATGGAATAAGATTTGGGGATGTTATTCATGATAAGATTGTAAAGGTTGTCTACTTCCTTGGAGGGATGGTTTGTCTTAACCATTGGATAAGTTCCGAGTAGAAACTTTAATGTATACCAGTATTGAGGTATGACATTGGACTGGACCTAAAGTGTTAATTGATTCGGTTTAATAATTCCGTTTATAAGAATCAATAACACTTTGATTATCATCCTGCATTAATCATAATCCTGAAATGATTACTTGAGTTCGTATCCATGACTTATGTACTTTAATGCACTATAGGTGAGACACTGTTGATTCATGGTCAATATATTTGTGTTTTGGGTGCATGACTTATGGATGGAGAAATCAAGATTCATAGATACGGAATCCATAGCTATCTTAATGATAGTAAATGTTATCTACTTAAAGACATTATTCGGGGATTGAAAGATAGTATAACAAGATCTTGGCCATCGGTTTACTTTGTGTTCTCTGGTGGTTTACCAATTGTGTGGTTTTATAATTGGTGATTCTTTCAATAGAGAATAATGGAACTTTAAGTTAAAATGATTGAAAAAGGTAGAACGGAAAAAGTCCTTAATTCAATCATGGATAACATATGGGGATTAAGCTAGCGATGAATAAATCATGGAAGAAGCACTACGTTAGAGAGCTTTCGTAATACGGTATGTAAACAGGAGTTCAGCTTCAAACTTTTAGTTGAATAGTTTTGAAGTTGATAATTGATGAATAATTAATCTGGGATTAATTTTTTACAATTATAGGAGCCACTTTACATATTTCCATCGGGTCCCTCTATTAGCTCATATAGTTCCGTATAGCGTCTCGGGATTTGTTCCTAATGAGATCGGTAAATTTAAATAGAATTTAGTAATGTCTATTAAGACATGGTACTCTCTAACATGCAATCCAGAAAGGATTGGACATGTGACATTTGTGTAGACAAATAATATGATTTGTCAACATGAGATTGGTTAATTGAATTTTGAAATAAGATTGTGTTTGAATTATTTAATTTTGGAAAACAAATTTTTCTCTCCTAATTTAAAAGAGGTGCACGGTTTTTAGATAGGTGGAGGGAAGAAAATTTTGTTTCAAAATTATTCAAATATATTCCTAACATTAAATTATTAATTGATTTAAATAATGGAGATTATTTGATGGATTTTTCTTTCCTTAAAAGATGTGCACGGTTTTTGTGAGGAAAGAAAATTTGAAATATTCCCTTGATTTAAATTAATTAATATGGTTGATGTTGTGTGGAAAATATTTAATTCAAATAAGTGAATCATATTTAAATTCAAAAAGGTTTAAAAGGAATTTGAATCTAGATAGGACTAGGATCTTTTGACTAGTCTAGATTCTTGATTTAAGATTTGAACCACCAATCAACCTTTGAATTTCAAAGGTGGCCGAATTTTTTGAGGAAAGATTTCCTCTTGGAAAAACGTTTTTAGGTTCAATGAATCTAGTCCTAAAGTTGTATAATCTTTTGATTCAAAATTTATCTAAAAAAATAATTATTAATTATTTTTTAAAGGGGATAAATTTTGAAAAGGATTGGACTTCTATATAAAGGCTAGGAATTCTTGAAAAACTAATTTTTGGTCATTCACTAAGGAGAAAAACGTTTTTGGAGTGAGAAGAAAAATAATTTGGGTTTCTTCCACATCATAAAATTCGGTCATACTCTTGAGTGAGAAAAAGAGAGAAGATTCCATTGAATCAAAATTGTGAGGAAGGTTAAACCGAGTGATAATTTTCATAGGAGGTTAACCGGTTCCTGTTTTGTAGTTTTGAAGAAAGAAGTTGGATAATATTCTCAACGAGGAACATCGGAATTGAGAAGGAAGGATCTAGACTTCGGAAAGCATTACCGGTCACTTGGATTCATAGAACGTGTGCCCACACACACTCTGAGACGTGGAACTCGAGAATAATAGAGAAGACACGTTGGTCAATCGCTCTAGTAGTTCCGGAATCCAAGAAATAAGGTACGCTTGATCATGAATTTAATTTATTGTTATATGTATCATGAGCTTCTTTTCCGAATCGGCATAAAATTTTAAAACTTCCGCTGCGCCGTAACTCTGATATCGGATCCGATTTTTCCAACAAGTTTTTCCTGAAGACTTGCCAGGGTTACCGCCAGAGCAAGAGATCTCTTTTGAGATTGAATTGCTTCTTGGATCAGCAGCAGTATCCAAGGCACCTTATAGGATGGCCCCCGCCGAACTTAAGGAATTGCAAATTCAGTTGCAAGAGCTCCTGGATCGAGGATTCATCCGTCAGAGCTATTCACCATGGGGAGCCCAAGTTTTGTTTGTTAAAAAGAAGGATGGAATTTTTAGGATGTGCATTGACTATCGGGAATTGAACAAGATTACTATCAAGAATAAGTATCCATTACCCAGGTTCGACGATTTGTTCGATCAATTGAAAGGAGTTTCAATTTTTTCGAAAATGGACTTGCGATCAGGATATCATCATCTTCGATTAAGGGAAAGAGATATTCCCAAGACGGCCTTTCGTACGCGATATGGACACTACGAGTTCCTCGTTATGCCATTTGGATTGACAAATGCTCCAGCTGCCTTTATGGACCTGATGAATCGAGTATTCAAGGATTTCTTGGACAAGTTCGTTATTGTCTTTATAGACGATATCTTGATATACTCAAGATCTTAGGAGGAGCATGAGGAGCACCTAAGGATTGCTCTACAGATTTTAAAGCAAAACCAGCTTTATGCTAAATTCACAATTGTGAATTTTGGTTGAAGAAGGTCCATTTCTTAGGACATGTGGTCTCTAAAGAAGGCATATCTATAGACCCGGCCAAGATTGAAGTAGTAAGTAAATGGCCAGCTCCGAAAAATGTCACCGAAGTACGTAGGTTCCTTGGCTTAGCAGGCTACTACCGACGTTTTATCGAGGGATTTGCTAAGATCGCAGCGCCGCTTGCCGCACTTACAAGGAAAGGAAAGAAGTACGAATGGACTGCTAAGTGTGAAGAACACTTCCAAGAGCTAAAAAGTAAGCTGACTAGTACTCCAATCCTTACAATTCCAGTTGTAGTGGAAGGGAACTTCGTGATATACAGCGATGCTTCCAAGATACGATTGGGAGCCGTTCTCATGCATAATGGAAAAGTAATCGCTTATGCTTCGCGACAACTCAAGGATCATGAGAAGAACTATCCAGCGCATGATTTGGAACTTGCGGCGGTAGTATTTGCGCTCAAAATCTGGAGACACTAGCTTTATGGCACTAGGTGTGAAATTTATACGGATCATCAGAGCTTGAAGTATATCTTCACACAGAAGGAGCTTAACATGAGACAAAGAAGATGGCTCGAATTAGTGAAAGATTATGAGATAGACATTCGTTACCATCCCGGGAAGGCTAACAAAGTAGCTAATGCCCTTAGTCGGAAGTCATCTTCCCCGTTGATGTCAATTCGGTCATTGATCGAGCCCCTTCAAAAGGAGCTAGTAGAAGCTGGAATAGAGATTATTACGGGAGGTTTAGCTGCCCTAACCTTCCAACCTTCCATTTTGGATCGCATGAAGAAGCGTCAAGAAGGAGATGCCTCGCTGCTTAGGACGAGAAACGAAGTCCTAGAAGGAAAGGAGTCAGACTACAATATATCTGATGAGGGCATACTCTATCGGAAAAATAGACTATGCATTCCTAATGAGGACGAGTTGAAGGAGCAGATCATGAAAGAAGTTCATGAAACTCCGTATTCTGTTCATCCTGGAGCCATAAATCTAACGACCCGCCTATCGAAGGCCGTTACCATACATACTTACTTAATAATTTATGAAAATTTGGGCAAATTTTTTTTTTTACAACTGATAAATATAACTTGACTTGGAAATTTGTTAATAATTACTTACATACATACATGTACTTATACATAACTACTTATGGTAGTAATGAAATCTTGTACTCAAATACAACATATTTAGCGTAGCATAATTTAACAAAAAGAAACATAGCGATTCCCGTCCCACAGTTTCACAGCTTTGCATTGCCATGCTCCACCGCCTTGTATCATGAAGTACGCAGGGTTGCTTACCTACAGCATAAACTTAAAACATGAGCTTACGCTCAGCAAGCACAACTATTTATCCACAAACATATCATGATATCATAATGCATGAACCATTTATGCTTTATTCCTGTTTCCATAAGTTAGCATAGTTTTTGGGCCCTTACATAACATAACATAACTGTACGTACCGTGGCGCGCTGCCATGGAGTGGTTGGGGCGGCCAGCCCTGTCCAACTCAAACCATGAACCAAACCCGACCTAACACGGGCCGATACGACATATAGCATTCTGCTTATATTGATGCTAAAAATCTTGTTCTTATCTTATTTCATACTTGAAATGTTGTTTCATATTCATAACCAGTTTCTTAACTGAAACTGGAATTTCATATCTTACCAAATAGCTTATCTTTAGTGAGCATACTTCGTGATGCCATAATATCCGATTATTCATCATATGAACATACATACTATAAACATACATCATATACCTCTTAACATGAACTTGAAAGTATACATGCCATACATTCATTATTCCTTGAATACATACATGCCATTCATACTCTAAATATTCATCATATCTTAAAAACGTACATACATACATATCATAAATACTTCTTATTCACATAACATCATGAACTTGATATCATACAGGCCATAATGTTTTATCATACTTATATCATCATAAACTTAAAAGCATACAACAAACAGTTTTCGTTTATGCTGTAGGCGGAGTCGTACTTACCGTTACTGTGCCTTGAATCAAAATTCTTTACTCAAACAGGTCGCTTTCCTGTTTTCAAGAAAAATCATAGGATGAGTATCATCCTATCATAATAACATCATGATTCTAATTGCTAACTACAAATCCTAAATTTCAACTCCTTTTTGAAATTTAGTCAGAACTCTAATATTTTGAAAACCGGGTTCAAAACCAATTCATAAAGTTTGGCTCTTTTCCCGCAAATCTGTTTCGAATTTGAGAAAGTTTTCTTCATGACAGTTGTAGATTTTGAAGTCTCCTACAACTTCTGTTTTAACCGAAAAATTCAAATCTATCTTTAACATGCTTATTTTTGCCTTTGAAAATTTTTCGACCATACTTACTACTCATAATTTGGTCTCGGGTTTTTGTAGAAACGAAGGTCTTAAAGGCCATATTTTCAAAAACTGTATGCGTTGGCCCCTAGAATTTTTCCTTTTCTACAACTTTGTAGTTTTAACTTTTTTAAGATTCGGCCTCTAAAGGCCTCAAAATCTTATTTTCAGAAAAACTGTTCGGTTAGAAATTCTAATCAAGCATACTAAAACCTTAGTGCATATATATTATAAAATTGAACTCATGATTATCCATACTAATCATTCTCTTAAATTCTAAATGAAGAACTAGAGGATAACAATATTTACCTCAAGTTCCACTGATGGAATTCTTTAACTAGGGTATTCAAATTTCCCTCACACTTCCTACACTAAACCAAAAACTCTTTCTCTAGTTTTCTTTTCTTTCTTTTCTCTCCTCTCTTTGCTCGGCTTCTATGGTAGAATTTAGAGAGTTTGTGCTGCTTAAGTGTGTGTTGGCTAACCAAATAAAATAAGAGAACCTTCACCTATTTATAGATGAAGTATAAATTTCTGAAATTGCTTACTAACCCCTAAAGGTACAACAACTTGCTCCTTAGTCCATAGAAAAAACCAATTTGATCTTGTCTTCTTGAGAGGTGGCCGGCCATCCTTGTTCCTCTTATGCCAAATAACCCAAGCTAGGATGCTTAATCATGTTGGCTAGGAACCATGAGGTGTCCCTTTCTTAGTGTGGCCGGCCTTAGGTGGAGTTTGTGCATGCTTTTGCTTACCAACAAGCAAGGCTAGCAAGCTTACTAAGCTAGCCTAGGGTGCATGAAGTGTCAAGAGCTAAAAGAGTTCAAGAAATCCATCTTTTGTAGTTTTATACAATGGTCCCTAAGGCCAAAATATTTCCCCTTAATCCCTATGTGTTGGCCGGCCATTCCTCTCCCAAATTGCCAAGCAAGCTTAGCTAGAGTGCTTGTTCATCAAGGCTACAAACTTGAGGTGGCATTACCTTGTGTTGGCCGGCCCTAGGGGTGAGATGTGCAAGCCTTGGCTTGCCAAGGAGGCTAGGCTATGAAGTCTAGATGGTTGATTCATCTAAGCTAGGCCAAGGGATGTGTCTCTCCCTTATGTGACCGGTCATGGTGGTGGCTTTGGCAATACATAAACTTGCCATGTGAGCAAGACTAGGGATGTTACTCACCAAGGCTATACCATGATGTGTTGCTTCCTTGTGGTGGCCGGCCTTTAGTGCCTTGGTGTGCAAGCCTTGGCTTGCCAAAGGTGCAAGGCTAAATGGTTGGCTTATCCATGCTAGAAGCATGAGGTGTCTCATCCTTATGTGGCCGGCCATTGAGTGCCAAATGGGACTACATTACTAATTGAATCATAACACAAAATTAACCAAGCAAATCAAAGTGTTTAATCACTAAACTTAGGGCATGGTTTGTAAACTTTTAATGACACTTAAAATCTTCTAATTTGCATAATACTTCTCAAAAACAAGATCCCTTGCTCAAAAAGCCATGATATGGCCGGTTCCTATGGTGACACATGGAACAATGTGATTGGTTCTAGCTAGAGTTATCAAATACAATCTTAACTTATCTTCCTTGATTTCCAACCAAACTAACTAAACTAGAAATGGATCATTTACTTAATTGAACTAAGAAACTTTACTTAAAAAGTCCCTGATTCAAAAATTTACATAATTGCTGATAAGTTAATAATTTTCTCCAAAATTGCACATTGGCCCCTAAAGGCAAAATATTTGCACTTTGGTCCCTATGAATTGGCCGGTTATGGTTAAGCCTTCAAACATCAAATTCTTACTAAATCCTTCCTTAGAAGACTTTTTAGTTCTAAAATCATGAACTTTTCTTAATTTGCAAATTGACCCCCTAAACATAAAATATTTGCATTTTGGTCCCTGTGAGGTGACCAATCATAGCAATGACACTTGTCATCAGAGGTGTCATCCTTAAAGGCCTTGTTTGGCTTATCTCCTAAATGCATTCCATTTTCATAATAACATAAATATTAATATACTGTTTTCAACTGATAACAGTATAGTTAAACTGGACCATTGTCCTAAACTTTTCTGAACTGCGTAAAAGATTTTCTTAAATTTATAAATTACTAACATAGAATCATAAAGCATAAATTTACCCTTTTTGACAAAAGGTCTTAAACTTGCGTAACTAACTTATTGAATCTTTTAGCAAAAGATTCAACAACTTTTCATAGAAAACATATCATACATATAGCATAAACAAACTTTGATTCTTAACGAAAGAAATCATAAGTTTACAAACAGGTTGGTTATTACAATCTACCCTCCTTAAAAAAATTTTCGTCCTCGAAAATCACTACAAGTAGGGATAGTTCTTTCTCATTTCTTCTTCTACTTCCCACGTAGCTTCTTCAATATTATGATTCTGCCATAACACTTTAACCATTGGAATGGTTTTGTTTCTTAAAACCTTTTCTTCCCGATCCAGAATCCGTATTGGTCTTTCCTCATACGTCAAATCCGTTTGTACTTCAATCGGTTCTTGCCTTAGCACATGAGAAGGATCAGGTACGTATTTCTTCAACATTGAAACGTAAAAAACATCATGTACAGGAGCTAAAGCTGGCGGCAAAGCAAGCTTATAAGCTACTTTCCCAATCCTTTCAAGGATTTCAAACGGATCTGTGTATCTTGGACTGAGCTTTCCCTTCTTACCAAACCTCATAATTCCCTTCATTGGGGCAATCTTGAGAAAAACAGAATCTCCAATTTGGAATTCTAAAGGTCTTCGACATCTATCAGCATAACTCTTCTGTCGACTGAATGCTATGTCGAGCCGTTGCTTGATCATCTTAATGTCTTCTGAGGTTTTTCTGATGAAGTCCGTAGTTTGAAGTTGCTTCTGTCCAACTTCTTGCCAATGGATGGGAGATCGACATTTTCTTCCATATAGCGCTTCAAATGGAGCCATACCAATAGAAGCGTGATAGCTATTATTATACGAAAATTCGATCAAGGGTAACTTTTGATCCCAATTTCCCTTGAAATCCAGAACACAAGATCTCAACATATCTTCTAAGGTTTGGATAGTGCGCTCCGATTGTCCATCTGTCTGAGGGTGGAAAGCAGTACTGAATTTCAACCTTGACCCCATAGCTGTGTGAACACTTTTCCAAAATCGCGAAGTAAATCGCCCATCTCGATCTGAAATAATGGATTTTGGAACTCTATGCAACCTAACAATCTGAGATACATAAATTTCAGCTAATTTCTCAACTGAAAAGGTGGTTTGAACAGCAATGAAATGGGCTGATTTGGTTAATCTATCCACAATCACCCAAATCATATCATTTCCACTAGCGGTCCTGGGTAATCCAACTACGAAATCCATGGTGATTTGTTCCTATTTCCATTCTGGGAGTTCTATCTTTTGAAGATCTCCTCCTGGTTGACGGTGTTCAGCCTTAACTTTTTGACAAGTTAGGCATTTTGACACAAAATCAGCAATTTCATTCTTCATGTTTGGCCATCAAAAGTTCTCTTTAAGGTCCTTATACATCTTAGTAGCTCCAGGATGAACTGAATACGGTGTTTCATGTGCTTCCGACATGATTTGTTTCCTCAAAAATTCAAAGTTAGGAACACAAATCCTTCCTTTGAAGAGAATTAGTCCATTTGTAGACGTCTTAAATTCCTTATCTTCTCCACCAAGAAGTTGAACCTTTAGCAGAAAGGAATCTTTTCCTTGATAACACCTAATGGATTCTAGGAGATTGGACTGAAGAGTCAAAACAGCCAATTTCCCTATTAATATTTCCAATCTGAAATCAAAAATTTCCTTTTGGAGGGGTTTAGACATCATTTCAAGAGACATGAGCATACCGGATGACTTCCTGCTCAGCGCATCTGCCACTTTATTTGCTTTTCCAGGATGGTAAAGGATTTCACAATCATAATCCTTTACGAGTTCAAGCCATCGACGTTGTCTCATATTGAGCTCTTTTTGAGCAAAGATGTATTTAAGACTTTGATGGTCGGTAAAAATCTCACACCTATTACCATACAGGTAATGTCTCCAAATCTTTAAGGCGAAAACCACCGCAGCAAGCTCCAAATCGTGCGTTGGGTAGTTCCGTTCATGGTCCTTCAGTTGACGTGAAGCATAGGCAACCACATTTCTTCCTTGCATAAGGACAGCTCCTAATCCAATTCTCGACGCATCACTATAAATGGCGAAATTTCCTGCATCTACGTTAGGAATTATTAACACTGGTGCACTTGTAAGCTTTCTCTTGAGCTCTTGGAAGTTTTCTTCACACTTCTGTGTCCAATCAAACTTTCTCCCCTTCTTAGTAAGAGCTGTTAGTGGCGCTGCCATCTTGGAGAATCCTTCAACGAACCGTCGGTAGTATCCGGCCAAACCAAGAAAGGTTCGTATCTCCATAACATTTTTGGGTGCTGACCATGCACTAACTGCTTCTATCTTAGCAGGATCAACGGAAATTCCTTCCTTTGAAACCACGTGGCCCAAGGAATGTACTTTTTCCAACCAAAATTCACATTTTGTGAATTTGGCATAAAGTTGATTCCGTCTTAAGGTTTCCAAAACTATCTTGAGATGCTGCTCATGTTCCTTTGTGGATCTTGAGTAGATCAAAATATCATCAATGAAGATTATGACAAACTTATCTAAACAATCATTAAATACCCGATTCATCAGGTCTATAAAAGCAGCTGGAGCATTAGTTAATCCAAAAGGCATGACTAAATACTCGTAATGTCCATAACGTGTTCGAAACGCCGCCTTGGGAATATCTCCTTCCTTGATTCTGAGTTGATGGTAGCCCGAACGCCAATCAATCTTCGAGAATACCAAAGCTCCTCTAAGTTGATCAAAGAGATCGTCGATTCTCGGAAGAGGGTACTTGTTCTTAATCGCGATCTTATTCAACTCAGGATAGTCGATGCACATTCGCAACGATCCATCCTTCTTTTTGACAAATAGCACAGGTGCTCCCCACGGGGAATGGCTTTGACAAATAAATCCCTTGTCCAACAGTTCTTGTAACTGTACTTGAAGTTCTCTAAGCTCAGCTGGGGCCATGCGATAGGGTGCTTTCGATATTGGAGCTGATCCTGACAACAATTCTATTTCGAAAGAGATTTCTCGCTCTGGCGGAAGTCTAGTTAAATCTTTTGGAAAGACATCTACATATTCCCTAACAATGGGAACATCTTCGAGCTGCAGCTCTTTTTCTTGTTCTTTGTCCACCATGTTAGCTAAGTATCCTTGACATCCATTAGCCAACATTTTCCAAGCTTTCATTACAGAAACAAGCCGGGTTGATGAGCTCTTAGACTGGCCGTGAAAGTTGAATTCCTCTTCGCCGAAAAGACTAAACGTAACACAACGCTTTCGACAATCAATCTTAGCATTGTACTTATCTAAGAAATCCATTCCCAGGATAACATCAAAATCCTGAAGCTTAATTGCAATCAGGTCTACATACAACTTTCTATCACACATAACTATCGGAACATTTCGCATCCAGGAATTAGATAACAAAATCTCTCCCGATGGAAGAGAGGTTCTAAAAGGTTGCCCCATATTTTCTACATTTCTATCTAACTTTCGGGCATATTCCATCGATATAAACGAATGGGTGGCACCAGAATCAATTAGGGCAAATGCATCATAATCAGCTATAGAGATCTGACCTGTTACCACATTAGAAGTTCCAGCCTTAACGTCTCCCTTTGTGTAAGCATAGATCCTAGCTTGTGGTTCGGGAGCTTCAAGTCTTCCTTGTACAATCGAAGGACCTTCGATCTTTGCTTGAACCGCGTGTAGCTGTCGGTTTGTATTCCTATTCTGGTACTGAGGGTTCTGGTTCTGACTATTGGTGGTACAATTCCTCGCATAATGGCCTTCTTTGCCACAAAGGTAGCAAGCGTTTGTTCCCATCCTACATACGCCTAGATGTTTCTTTCCGCATTGAGTACACACAGGATAGTTATTATTACCCTCATTCCCACGGTTGTTCCTCTTCTGAGGGTAATTTTTCTGTTGGCCCTGGCCCGTAGCATTCCCTCTTCTTTTATTCCTCCCAAACTGCTTAGAACTTTGGCTGGAATTACTAGTCTGGCCTTTTAAGTTTGGCTCCTCTTTTTGCCTAGACTGTATCTGTTTCTCTACCGCTTTTTCTTCTTTCTTAGCTTTGAATATTTGAACCCTTGCTTCCTTATCCTGATTAATCCAGTATTCTGCTCTCATAGCTCGACTTATACAATCAGCTACGAGAGTTGGAGGGCTACTTCCAACACTAACTTGTTTGGCGATGTCTGTCCGAAACATTTTCATCATTCTCCTTACTTTCTCCCTTTCGTTCGGCACCAGTTCTGGACATAAATGGGAAAGCTGTTCAAACTTTTTGACTGCTTCCATCACTGACATAGATCCCTGCTTAAACTAGTAAACTCATCTTGTTGTGTCGCAAGAATCTCCTGATTGTAGTACATTATTCTGGATTCGTCTACAAAATCTTGCCATCTCATGAACGCTACATTTCTGCGCATCTGAACTGTCCTTCACCAGTGACGCGCATCTTTCTTTAGTGCAAAAGAGGCACAAAGAACTTTCTCCTGTTCTGTAAGTCCCATAAAATCCAAAATTACTTGGATATCGATCAACCAATTATCCGCTACTATTGGATCTATGCTTCCTTCAAAATCAGGTGCCTTCATTCGCCTAAATCGTTCATATAACAAATCCTCCCTAACCAAAGGTGGATTCCTTTGCAGTCCTTCGGGTGCTAACGGAACTTCTTGATGAACCTCTGGTACCTGATGCGCTATTGGGGGTACCGGGTTATTTTGCGGTGGAACTTCGTTCGCTCGAGGTACTTGATTCAGTTGAGCTACTTGTTCCCGAAGTTGGTTCGTCTCCTGCTGTTGTTCCCGCAATTGCCGTTGCAAGGTAGCTACTATATTCGCAAGATCAGGCTCTTGTGGAATTGGGTTCGCTCGGGTACGCGGACGTGACATCCTCTATTTCTTATCTAATTACGATAAAGATATTGTTATACTTCGAATATCTTTTCGTTCATTCATATCTCATCATAAAAATTTTATTATGAGCAATACTTATTCATCATATCATAATACTATATCTGATCATATCATAGATCATATTATCACATCATATCATCATATCATATCGTAACATCATATCGTATCATAAAACATAACGTTAGAGATCTATCATGATCTCATCATTCCATATTATATCATATGTTGTTCATAATCTTAATATCATTAATATATTAATACATTTTATTAACTTTATAATTTACATATCTTACATTCATCATAATCCATAATTCGTACATTCTTACATACATACATATTATTTTACACCTAAACTATCTATTCTGATGTTACGTCAGAGAATACATCCCAGTCTTCATCATCAAACAAGATTTCCTCCGGATCGTCCTCCATATTTACTTCTCCTTCTTCTCCATTATCTAGGATGATTTCATGAGGATCCTCTTGAAGTTCAGGCTCGTCAGCAATATCTTCAAGATTCATGGCATCAGCATCCTCATGTGGAGGAATCTCCTGAAGTGGTATTACCGGAATAGGGTCTTCTGGCAATACTGGACCCCATTGGAAGGGTGGCTCTTCCACATCATTATTATTGACTAGCACTTGGATGTTGTTTTCTACTAGAGCATCCGCTTGAACCATATGAGCTATTAATTCAGCTTCCATGATATCATTAATCATGTGTTCCATGGTCATTCCTATTGCCGGTGCTTGGACATGTTCCCTGACATCAGGTGGTAGTCCTTCTCGGAGTAGTTACAGTGCCCGAAACTCTAGGTCACCAAAATCTGGAATGTGAGGCAACATAGCCTCCTGAAATCTTCAGCAGTAATGGCCCATCGATTCTCCTGGGTAAGCATGCCAATCGTAAACATAGTTAAGATATCGGACAAGGTTCATGTCATGATAAATATCTGGGTCTCGATAGTGCATGTCGGCGTTTTCCTCCAGTGGAGGTCCAAAACGAGCAGTGATGATATTGCGGAAGTTTTCCCATGATCCTTGTTGGGGTTAGACTTCGTCTTCCCTTTACGACATTAGCTTCTAACAGTTTGTCTAACGAACGACGAACGTCTTATTTTTGGGCCGGACCCAACTTATAACATTGCCTTATCATGGGCAACAATCGATCACATAATTGGGCTAGACCCAATCCATTTCGTTCAAGCTCGAACGATGATCGCTCGTTTAACATGGGCCGGACCCAGTTAACGATTCTAATTCATTACAATATAACGCTCGTTCACACTCGAACGTCGAACCAATAGATCAAACGCGATCTCTATATAATCTACGAACGATGGATCACAATAATAAATACATGTGTCCTAGTCATCGTTCGTCGCTCGTTTGACAGATTAAGACATCTTTCCTATAATCGTCGAACTCAATATCAACAACGATATTACATCAATAACCGCCAAGCCCATTGTCCGAGATTAAGGTTTACCCTGGTAACCGTCTGTTCAAAATCTCCAATGGCATGCTTACACGTGTCCCAGATGACAATATCTGAACTGCCATGAGTAGTTACGGGCTCAGGCCCATCTTCCTCTATAAATAGAGGAAGACCCCCCCACGGGAAAGGAGTCTGATTCTGGATCTTCATCTTTTTCTTCTAACATTTCCCAGAGAACATACTCTCACTCTGCAGAAATCTTTTCAGAAACCATTGAGAAAATTCTCAAGTCTTCATTGTACTCATAAACACTCATATATAGTGAAATTACTCACTGACAGAGGACATAGCACTTATTTGGGCGAACCTCTATACTTCTTGGTGTCAATTTAATTTCTGTCTTCCTTTATTTTCATTTTCTGACATGAAAATCTGTTCTTACATTGCTTTGCTAAATTTCATTACGATGTCCAAGGGCCCAATTAATCGATTATCATATTTTCTGTATTAACTTTTCTGTTAAATTTTGACTGTAGAAAACCGGCATCTACAGTTTGGCGCCCACCGTGGGGCTCTTGGACGTCTTACTTCGGAAATCTACAAAGCAATCATGGTAGCAGAACATGAACGCCAGGAAGAACTTCCCCAGGGAAGCCCAATCAACCACGAAGAAGCTTCAACCTCTGAAGCAAACTCCCAAATTGTAACGACCCGCCTAGCACAGGCCGTTACCATACATGCATATATATCGGCCCTTTGTAATAACTTAATTACATGAAAAATAGCAGAAATGTTTTTTTATACTGTGCTAACTCGCACATACTGTAACTAAAAGAATGATATACAAATATCAAATCATATACTTAGAAAGAACAAAACGCGTAGCGCCATCTTTTCCCACATTTCACAGTTCGCCCTGCCATGCTCCTCCATCTTGTATCAGCAACTGCTTGCAGGTTACTTACCTACAGCATAGACGTAAGACAGTGAGCTTTCGCTCAGCAAGTATAACTAACTATACCGCGACAATACAAACATAGCCTAACCTTACACATTCCAACTTAACTTACCATAGCATATCGTACATATCATAACTTCATTCATCATACACATCATAATGCATGACCCATTTATGCTCGTATTATGCTCAATTCGTTCTTAACTTACATTCATACTTATCTTACTTATGGGCCCCTTACTTGAGTGTATGTACCGGGCGCGCGACTATAGAGTGGTTGGGGCGGCCAGACCATTTCCAACTCAAACCATAGTCCAACCCGACCTAACGCGGGTCGGTACAACACAGGCGACTTGCTCGCCATCTTACTTTCTTTTCATCTTGTCATATCATACTTGATCTTATTATTCTTATAAGATTTCGTGAACATGTTTCGTGTTCTCATACATACATGCTTCATGTCTTAATAAACATAACATTCATTATGAACTTACCTTGACTTATCATACTTCATAACTTAGCATACAACATAGAATTAACATGGCATATAGCATAGCATAACAATAACATAGCATAACAACAACAACATAACATACAATAAGGCATACACCCCTAGCATACATCTAACAATAACATACTTGGGCAAGTACCACAACAAAGCCTATGCTGTAGGCGGTGGTTGTACTTACCTCTCTCGCTATGTCCCACGTAATGCTGCTCCTCTTCCGAGTACAGCTGCAGGTTACTTCCTGTTTGATGAAGGACACAGTCTAGTTAAACTCGTGAAATGTTGGTGACCTAACCAACATGCTTACATGATCTTGGTTGTATGTCCCTTTGTGCATAAAATCTTACTTGGTTACACTTAGTAGCCCTTTGGTTATGAATTTGTTTCTTTAAAAGGTTACATTGGGTAACCTTATATGCTAAACCACAACATACCATTAGGGTTAAATCATCTTCCAACCTTAGGCTTCTTCATTAATTCACAACTAACGGGTTATGTCCATTAACCCTTTATCTTAATTCAATGGGTATCCTTTAGGGTTACATTAGATAACCCTTAAGGTTAACTAAGTCAATATTGTTAGTCAACCAAAGTCAACTATAGTCAACTACGGTCAACTATGGTCAACCCCCCCTATGGGTCAACCTTTGGGCCTTGGGCTCGACCCAGTAACTCGGGTATCCTTCCGGGTTACCATGCGTAATCGCTTTACTTACTAAACTTTAGCTTGAAAATCTTATTTTTCCTTAACTTGGAAAATTTGGGGAAATTAATCCCAAAACTCTTTACTTGACTTGTAAAAAAATCCATATTCTTATAATGGGGTTTTGTAAAGTCATTTGAGGTTGAAAACTGTCATTGGAACAGTCTCTATCGTCAAAACAATGAAAATTAGAAAAATATAGTTTTTTTCTGAAACAGTTTTTTTTTTTAGAAAATCCTGTGCAGAAATTTCCTGTTCCCTGCACCGACTTCAGAAAACCATGTCAGTTTAAAAATCCATTTAGAATTTGAAAGAGTTGTCTTCACGAAAGTTGTAGCTCTCGAAAAATCCTAAAACTTTCATGTTTTGCGAAAAATCCAGTTCCGCTTGTATCCTTGTCAGTTTTCATTTGAAACTGGCTGGTCGTGTAAACTAGGTCTGGGCAGACTAGTCTCGGATTTTTATAGAAACGGAGGCCATTGGTGCCTCATTTTGAGAAACTGTCCAAGCTACCCCCTAGGCAAAACTCTTCCGAACAACTTTCATGTTTTGCGTTTCACCCAAATCGGCCTCTAAAGGCCTTAAATTTCCACTTTCCCGAAACTGGCCAGTTTTGAATCCGAACTGGCAGTTTCGGTTGTTAAGTCCAGTTTACGTCCTATTCCACGAAGCCTAACTCGACCGAACACGCGGGAGCCTAAATAGCATACAAGCAGCGTATTTTAACGTCCCACATGAATCATCATGTATCTCTAACGTCTCCATGCAAACCAAAACAGATCTGCCCTAACCTAGGGCTTGCATGATCTAGCTTTGCATCACATTCCATTCATCCATCTCATGCCAATCTTGGCTAGCACTAGCAACCTAGCATAATTGCCACAACCGGCTTGCACAAACAGGGCACATACCAACCATCTAATCATGCAAAAATCCTAGCATGCAAGCATGCATAAACATATAGCAAGCAAAGCATAAATAAAGCCATAGCCAAACCACCCTTAAAATCCTAATCAAGCACCATACCTAGTTCTAGGGCAATTGAAATAAGAGCTTGAGCTTATGCTCTTACAAACTTTTGACTTGAAATACAAATAAATTTCCAAATGAAATCAAATGGAAAAAGGTTAGGGTTTATGGGAGATTTTACCTTGGCTAACCCTAGAAATGGGTTAGGGTTGGTGGATCCAAATTTCTCCCTCCCTTGGCTCTTCCTTTCCCACGGTTTTGCCCTCCAATTGGGCACCAAAAATTTTTTTTTTCTTCTCTCTTTCTCTCTTCCAAGGCTGCGGATTTTTCTGATGAAAAATGGCAAGAGTTTGGCTGTCTTTCTTAATTTTTCAGCCCCAAAAATCTGCCCATCTCATGGGTATTTATAGGCAAATGAAACTTTGCCAAAATCCCAAAACAACCCTTTGAAAATTAAAATTTACACTTTTGGCATGCAAGGTGGCCGGCTGTCTACTTGGAGAGCAAGGCAAGATGACCTTATCTTGTTGACATCATCTAGGTGACATCACATGCTTACATCACCAAATTTCCATAATTTGCACTTTGGCCCCAAAAGTTAAAATTCTTGCATTTATGCCCTCTAGGTGGCCGGTCCCTTACTTGGAGATCAAGCCAAGCTTATCTCACCTTGATGGCATCATCTTGATGACATCACTTCGCTTACATCATCAATTTTCCAAAATTTGTACTTTAACCCCTAAAGATAAAATTTTGGCATTTTTGCCCCTGAGGTGGCCGGCCATGTCAACTCTTCTAGAGCATTACTTGCTTTCTTTCCAAGCTTATTTAATCCAATTATGATGTCATAAATTGAGGATAGGATGATGACATCCATATTGAGCCCCGTTTGGCTTTTCCTCAATATTCAGTCCATTTTTCCGCTACACAGATATTTCTAATACTGTGTTTGCTTAAATACAGTATTTTTATACTGTACTATAGTCCAAAATTCATCTGTGTAAAAACGGATAGTAGAACTTTTTTTCTAATTTTTCAAGTCCTATTTGCCCTTGATCTATACTAGATGTGCTTGATTTTCTAAGGTGGTTTTAAAGCCTATTTGAGCTATCTTGCTCATTATATCGAGTTTTACAGTATCTTTTCCATACTGCATCACGTAATACTGCAAAGTCAACCCGTTGACCGCTCTCGGTCAAATTTTGACTTTCTTGATCAAATTTAACTTTTTCGGTCAAACTTTGACTTTTCCGGAATTACGTACTTTTTCATCCTTTTCGACTTAAAAGGGCGTTTGCTAACCTTAGCAACTTATTTTGAGTCTTATTAAGCCATAAGATCTCAAAAAAAGTGTGAAAAACTCTTAACTGAGCTTTTCCGTAAATACCTCCATGGCATACATATAATTCCTTTTGCAAAGGAAACAGTAACATAGAAATTATAGGTATTACACAAATCGCCCATCTGACGTGATTGGTCGAGGAACTGACTAAGAAACACGACAGTCAGCAAAGTCAGATGGAGAACATCACTGCAGAGAACCAGATTCTCAAGAACCAGTTGATGTCGAACTCTCAAGCAGCCTACTCGTATTACTACCCGTACTTCGGGTATTCAACCGGAACGAGCGCTGGGGGCTGGAACCCAGCCACCTTACAACATCCCCAAGGTGTGAACACTGGGGGCTGGCAACCATCCACTTCCCGTGACCAACATGGGACGAACGCTGGGGGCTTGCAACAAGCAATGCCTCAACAACGAGCGTCGAGGGCTACGTACAACCCTGTGGCACCAATGCAACCCCTATTCATACCTGGGGACACTCCGGCTGTAAACGAGTGGCGAACAGAGCGGAGATAGACAGCACCAGGACTCGGTGCCGGAAGACAGACCACACCAACGTGGCATTCGACGCCCGACGTACCAGCACCACCAAGTCTCATTCAACAGGAGCCTGCGAACGTTGAAGACTTGATGAGGAGTATAATGTCCGAAGAAATGAGGACATTAGAAGCACAAATCCAACAGCGCTTCTCGTCACAAATACATAGAGCAACGACCTCCACACCAGGGATCGACGACCTTGCTCGTGGTGTCCGCGAGACGCCATTGACGAAGCGGATCACCAGCACAATCACCCCCAAGTTCAGCAACGTTTCTTTTCCTCGGTTTGATGGAATGTCAGACCCTCATGACCATCTCCTGCAATACAAGCACGTCGTACAATCGACGAACATACCGACTGGTATGCTCGACGATATGATGTGTAAATTGTTCGCTCAAAGCCTGAAGGGAGCGGCGTTAAGATGGTTTTGCAAACTTCTCCCAGAATCGATCGATTCGTTCGATGAGCGCTCGCTTGAATTTATGCGAAGTTATTCTGTCCACATTCAATCCGGGAAGACAACCAAGGATTTGTGGAGTGTAATTCAAGGCCCACATGAATCCCTGCGAGCTTACATCAAGCGCTTCAGCAAAGCAATATCGGAGATTTCTGGGCTTGATGACGGCACTGCGAGAGAAGCTCTGAAGAAGGGACTAAGGCACAGGTCCTTGTTCAAGAATGAGATTTGTGCCCGATACCCGCCGACGATCCAAGATGCTTTGCATCGAGCGAAGGGATACATCGAGATTGAGGAAGAGAACGAACGTGTAGAACGAGACCTTGCTCGGACTAGGGAAGAATTGTCGAAGGCTCGTAACGAGCAAAACAAGGCCTTCAGACGCGAACGCCCGCGCCGACAACGTCGAACGGACAGCAGAGTCGAACGCTCGACTAGGCGTGACCACAAGCGTCCTCTCTCACCACCAAAGTATGCCCTTGGCATTAGTCCTTCCGAACTCATCGCTCACCTCAAGCGACAGGACTTCGTCACGTGGCCAAAAAAGCTGCCAGCAAACCCTGCCAGAGATACAACGAAGTACTGCGAGTTCCATAAAGATCATGGTCACCAGACCATTGATTGCAGGGCTTTGCGCGCAGAAGTGGCCGAGCTTTTGAAGAAGGGCCACCTTCGCGAATTTCTCACAGAAAAGGGGAGAGAGACATACGGACTTGGAGGCGAGAGCAAGGAAAGAAGAGTTGTGCAGCACATCAAAGACACGCCTTCACCACCGCCAGTTCGAAAGACCATAGGCGTAATTTACGGAGGCTCGATCTACAGCGGAGATACAATAACTGCTGTCAAGTCTCATCGAAGAAAGGCCGTGCAGCCGATCGCGTCAATTCTTCCCGACGATCCCGTCGAGCATTCAATCTCTTTCCATAGCAGCGAGGCTACAAACCTAAGCCGACCTCACGACGACGCACTTGTTTTGACACTTAACGTGTCGAACTGTGAAGTTGGTCGTATTCTCGTCGATAATGGGAGTTCTACAGATGTTCTTTTCCTTTCAACACTCAGAGAGATAGAGTTATCTGAGTCGGACATCGAACGTTCAACAACCATATTGACAGGCTTCAACGGAGAATCGACCGCTGCTGTTGGAAAAATCAAGCTCCCAGTTTTTGCAGGAGGAGAAAACAAGTTGACCACATTTTTGGTTTTAGACTGCCCGTCTGCCTACAACATCATTCTAGGTAGACCATGGATACACTCCATGAAGGCAGTACCGTCCACATATCATCAGAGAATCAGGTTCCCAACGAAAAGAGGAGTTAAGGAAATCAAGGGGAACCAGGAAGTCGCGAGGACATGTTATTTGTATTCTCTGAAGATGAAGAAGACCGATCGCTTATAGCAACTAGAGCAGAACAGCGAATCGAGCGATCGGGTACAACCAGACGTTGAACAACTGGATGAGATCCAGATCGACCCAGCCCAGCCAGATCGAGTCATCAACATTGGCTCTCTGCTCGATGACACTACTCGCACACAACTCCTGAGTTTCCTACAGAAGAATCAAGACTGCTTTGCATGGTCGCACAAGGACATGCCAGGCATCGATCCAGAAGTGACAACACATCGACTCAACGTCGATCCAAGCCACAAGCCTGTTAAGCAGAAAAGAAGGAAACTTGGTATCGAGCGGAACAAGATCATTAACGACGAAGTGCGAAAGTTAATCGAGGCTGGATTCATCAAGGAGGTGCAGTATCCAGACTGGCTAGCGAACGTTGTAATTGTCAAGAAAAAGAATGGCAAGTGGAGAGTTTGTGTCGACTTCACGGACCTAAACAAAGCATGCCCAAAAGACAGTTTTCCCCTTCCACACATCGATCGTTTAGTTGATGTCACTGCGGGCCATGAATTACTCTCGTTCATGGACGCATTTTCAGGCTACAATCAGATCCTCATGCATCCTGACGATCAAGAGAAGACAGCGTGTATTACAGAAAGGGGAATCTACTGTTACAAAGTTATGCCATTTGGGTTAAAGAACGCCGGTGCAACCTATCAGAGACTCGTCAATGCAATGTTCGCTGATCAACTCGGTCGAACGATGGAGGTATACATTGACGATATGCTGGTCAAATCAATAAAGGTTGCGGACCACATTGGACACCTATCAGAGTGCTTCTCCGTACTCAGGCAACACAACATGCGTTTGAATCCTTCCAAATGCTCGTTTGGTGTTTCGTCTGGAAAATTCTTAGGTTACATTGTGACGCAGCGTGGTATCGAAGCTAACCCTGACCAGATACGAGCGCTAATGAATATGCCTTCACCAAAGAACAAGCGAGAGATCCAGAAGTTGACTGGACGTATAGCAGCGCTGAACAGATTCATCTCTCGATCGACCGACAAATGCCAGCCATTTTTCAAACTGCTCAAAGGCAACAAGAAGTTTGAGTGGAACGAACAGTGCCAACAAGCCTTTGACGAACTGAAAAGGTATCTGTCCACACCTCCAATACTAGCCAAACCAGAAACAGGAGAAAATCTATTTATTTACTTATCCGTAACGGAAGTTGCGGTAAGTGTCGTTCTAGTACGTGATTCGAACGTAGAACAGCCTATCTACTATGTCAGTAAGTCATTACTCGATGCGGAGACACGATACCCGATGGTTGAGAAATTAGCACTGGCCCTCATAACTGCTGCGAGGAAGCTGAGGCCATATTTCCAATCACACTCGATCATTGTGATGTCAACCTACCCCTTACGAGCGATACTTCATAGTCCAAACTTGTCTGGACGTTTGACAAAATGGGCAGTGGAGTTGAGCGAGTTTGACCTCGAGTACCGGGTTCGAACCAGCATTAAATCTCAAGTACTTGCTGACTTTGTAGCTGAACTCACTCCCGATCCTTCTACGCCAAAAACGCAAGAAGAATGCTGCTGGACGCTCATGGTGGACGGAGCATCGAACGTTAAAGGATCTGGAGTGGGAGTATTTTGTAAGACCCCTCAAGGAGATATAATCGAGCAATCGTTTCGCCTGGGGTTCAACGCTTCGAACAATGAAGCCGAGTATGAAGTTTTGATCGCTGGGCTACGTTTGATGAAAGCGCTGGGGGCTCGATGTTTGAAGATTCAAAGCGACTCACAGCTCGTTGTGAATCAAGTGTTGGGAGAATACACAACCAAGGATACTAGAATGGAAGCTTATCTGAACGTTGTTCGTTCGCTTGTACAGCATTTCGAAGAATACTTGATTGAACAAGTGTCGAGGGATCTTAACACACAAGCGGACGCCTTGGCATCATTTGGTTCAACTTCGGAGCCGAATATACGTCGAAGCATCCCAGTCGGATACATTGAGGAACCAAGCATCCAGCTGGAATCCACAATCAATACAGACGAAGCCCCAGATGATTGGCGAACGCCCATAGTTACTTACTTGAAGGAAGGAATTCTACCAGAAGCCAAGCAAGAAGCTCGAAAGCTCAAGACCAAAGCTGCAAGATTTTCACTAATCAACGACATCCTATTCCGACGTTCGTTCAATGGCCCCTACGTTCGATGCCTCGGTGACAAAGAAGCTACATACGTTCATGAAGGCGAATGCGGAAACCACTCTGGGGGACGATTATTATGCAACAAAGTCAAGCGACAGGGCTACTACTGGCCCACTATGCTTCAAGACAGCGAAGACTTTGTCAGACGGTGCGACAAGTGCCAGAGACATTCCCCCGTTTTCCATCAGCCATCAGAACGATTATCGAGCATCGCGTCTCCTTATCCATTCATGAAATATTCAATGGATATAGTGGGCCCATTACCCAGAGCGAGCGGTCAACGCAAATATTTGCTTGTACTCACTGATTATTTCACAAAGTGGGTTGAGGCAGAAGCATTTGCGGACGTGAAGGACTCGGACGTCGAAGGTTTCATTTGGAAGAATATTATTTGCAGATTTGGCGTACCCCAAGAGATCATAACAGATAACGGGTCTCAATTCATTTCGGGTAACTTCAGAAAATTCTGCAAAGAATGGAACATCGAGCTTAGCTTTTCTACCCCAAGATACCCTCAAGGGAATGGACAAGCTGAAGCTACCAACAAGACGATTGTTCAGAATTTGAAGAAGAAGCTCGAGGCTCGAAAGGGTCGATGGGCAGACGAACTTCATGGCGTACTTTGGGCGTACAGAACAACCCCGAGAAGAGCGAACGGTGAATCTCCATTCTCACTAACCTTCGGTGCAGAAGCTGTTGTCCCAGCAGAAATCAGTGTCCCTACACTCCGGCGTCAATTGGCTTTTGAAAACGAAAGTCAGAATCAAGAAATGCTGAACGACAGTCTGGACTTGCTTGATGAACGACGAGATCAAGCCCTGATTCGCATGGCAAACTACCAGCAGTCGGTGGCAAAGTACTACAACTCCAAAGTTCGACCGAGAACTTTCAACGAAGGAGATCTCGTACTTCGCAAAGTATTCCAGAACACTGCCGAGCCAAACGCAGGAAAGTTGGGAGCAAACTGGGAAGGTCCTTACCGGATCTTGAAGGTTATCCGACCAGGCGTCTACCGTCTGGAGACGAGCGATGGAGTGGAGGTTCTTCGCAGTTGGAATTCTCATCACTTGAGAAAATACTATGTATAATTTTGTTTTCATAACTTGTAATTTTTATTTTGGACAATTTCTGTAAAGGCTAGATCCATTACGTCGAACATTCGATATCAAATCGAATCCGTAGGTCTATGCCTAAAGACTCCATACACTTTAATTTTTCGCGATTCACTTTTTGTAAAGGCTAGATCCGTTACAGCGAACGTTCGACACACGTTCGAACCTGTAGGTCTACGCCTCAAGACTATTGAGTTCAGTTCCTGAACTACGTTCGGCTTGATCCCTAAACATTGGGTACGTAGGCAGCTCGTATACGCTTGTACGAGTCCAGTCGCGAAAATCATACAATTTCATTGTAAATCGAACTACGGAAGGCTTGATCCCTAAACATTGGGTACGTAGGCAGCTCATCACACTTGAATGAGTTCAGCTTCTATTACTATTCAAAAACGTTGTGTTTCACACACTACATTTGTAAAATTTGCTATCGCTCGACGCTAAACGTTCGTCTTCACGAACTACATTATTCGGTTGCAAATTTCATTCGATGTTCGTCTTTACGGATTCGATTTAAAATAACATTCGTTTTCACGAATTGTTAGTTATCAAAATTCATCCACCGTTCGTCTTTACGAATGGGTGCAGCTACATTATTTTACAATAATCGTTCAGATTATTAACGTTCGTCGATACGAACTAAACGAGCTACTATCATACTCCAATTCCTTGACAATTGTCCGAGTAACGCTCGTTTCGACAATAAACATGCGACACTTCGCATCGTCATCACACAAATCAAATCAAAAATTTGAATTTCATTAATAAAAAAAATTAATTAATGTTGATTACAAATTCATTGTTCCAACAAAATAAAAATACAAAACAAAAATATAAAATCAATCGCGAGGCTCGCGGACTTCAAGTAGATCCTCGTGGGCTGAGGGCTCGACTCCAGGTTGGCCAGGGTCATTCGACGTTGGCTCGATCTCAGCTGCAGGAGCGGATGATGGACCTTCCATCTCATCCCGGTACAGTTCCAGCTCTTCGTCGATGTCAGCATCAACAAAGAGCCCTTGTTTGTACTCCTTCAGGAGATCGTAACGAGCCTTGATATTGGCCTTCTAAAATGCATCAAGGATCTGGGTTGCGAGCGCAGCATTCTCGGTCTCTAGGTTTTTGATTTTGGCTTGCGCCTCATCAAACCTATCAACCATTACTCCCATCATGCTCGTACCCTCCTTTGCCTGATGCATGATCTCTTTAAGACTGGCCATCAATCCATCAGCGCTCGCTTTAACATCACCGAACTTTCGCTCGATGTTAAGCAACATCTCCCCACGCCTTTTATCTTTGGCTTCGAGCTCCTTTAGTCGAGCCCGCTGTTCGAGATTCTTCTCATTGGTGCACTTCATCAGCCCCATCGCTCGAATATTAGTCTGCAAGACATTCAAAAAGTTCAATATTAACACTTGATATTGAATTCACCAAGTACGAATTACCAAATCATACACACATACCTTCAGGCCATCCCACAGAAGATCGTCGATATGGCCCTGAAGAGGACCCTGGCTCAGCGTCTCCGCATCAGCATCCGAGAGTAGTTAATGCATTATCTCAACGCTCGTCTGCCTGTCCTGTAAAAGCCTCGCCCTTAGAGGCAAGTTCACCTCAACTCTTGGACCTTCATCGTCCGCCTCCGGAGTCGCAACTTTGGATTTTTTGTTCCTCTTCGCCGGAACCTTCCTCTTTCCCTTCTCAACTGCCTTTCGTTTTTTGGCAATCGGCGAAGCAGGCTACGCAGGAGGTTCAGGAGATGACTCGAGCACCGGAAAGGGGACGGGGTCATTGCCCTTTGATGCGCTCGCAGCTGCGGCAGCAGCCTTTTCCGCTTCTTTGGCGGCTTTCCTCTTCGCCATTATTTCCTTTGGATTGGGGAAATCCATCACCATTGTGTCCAAAGCGAAGTCTGCGATCAAAGCTTCCTCGTCAGATAATGCTTTGATGAACAACGGAGCGCCGAACAGTCTCCTCAACGCTCCCCTGATCACAAAAGACCAATCTACCCAGGGAGGAACTCGTTTAGGAATACCTGAAGGGATTTCCACGAAATTCTTCCAAACGCTCGACGCTCGAAATCTTTGGGGAGTGTGGATCTCGTCCCACTCTCTGTTCGTCAAAGCAAGCAAACGTTCGAGTTTCTCCTCGAACAAGAGTCCTTGAGGTGGTGGCTTTTTGGATTCTTAATCTGCACAACAAAAGAAAAACATTAGAAATCGAGTATTGAAAAGCCTTCGTACCTTCGATTCTCATCGTTCGACACTTACGTAGAATTCCCCACAATGGGTAAAACGCATTGGCAAGTCCTCCCATTGACTTTTCATTTACGTGCATGAAAAAGTAATGGCTCTGCCAATATCTGTCCGCGTTTTTCATCTCGCCGACTATTTGCTTCCCCTTCCTGGGATACATAGAGTATCGCCCTTTGTATTTAAAATTTTCTTGGGGATAGTAAATGGCGAGAATATCCTCAACTGATAGTTCGATGCCCGCTTCTTCTGCCAATACAACTAAACCCAAGAAGACCCTCATCCCGTTCGGCATCAACTGCGGAATGGCCAACTGATAGTGATTCATACACTGGATGAGGAGAGGAGGAAGAGGAAGCCGTAGTCCACACTCGAAGTAGATGGTGTACATACAAATCCATCCTTCGGTCACCGTGTCGGCACGTTCGTCCTTCGTCGGAAGCCTCAGTTGGACTTCATTTGGGAACCCATACAAACCACGGATTTCGGCCAAGTCATCTTCCGTCAGAACAGACTTAGGGTTCGACGTTCGCAAAAACGACTCGACGCTCAATTACCTTGGTGGCTTCGTCAATCGAGCAATGGGAGGAATTGACAAAACCTCCGCTCCCGATGTCGTCGCCGGTCGATTCCGCTCAGACGCTGCGTTACTAGACCCAGTATCCGTTCGACTGTGTTCGAAGGCATATTCGAACCTCGAGCGTTGAGTGTTGGAAGCTAGTTCGTCGTCCGAACTCTCTTCGCTGGAGTCAGTGCTCGTCCACTCCACATCTACGTCTTCAATGACTTGCTTTTTCTTGTCCATAACTGAAGTCGTGACGAACGATGGAAGGATTTTGGATCTAAAAGCGTTTATCTAAACCCAGATCCTATGAAGCTATGGATGAACTCGAAGAACAGCAAGCCAAAAAACCCAGAAAACCCCTCTAAAAACTCCTCAACCGAATCACTTACCCAAAGAAAGTGCAGAAAAACTAACCAGAAAGATTCGGAAGTAGAACGAAAAACGCTTTACTAAACCAAAATTACACAAAATGGAGGAGAAGAAGAAAAGAAATCTTGCCTGAAAGTTCGGTGGTCTGGGAAACTCTGGGTTCTTGATTTTTCGAAATGCTCTGGATGAATGAAATAAGGGAGAATGAGAATACGAAGAGTTATATAGATTCGCAATGCATCCAACGGTCCCGATTTATTCGGGGAGGTGTGATCAAACGGCGTGATTAACGTAACTTTTCGCATTCCCGCTCGAAGGATCGTACGATGCAACGGTTCGAAATCCCAAAAATCTCGCGTATTCCAGCTGTAACTTCATACGTCACAACGGTACAAATTCTAACAAAAAATAATGATGCCGTTTCAGAATACCCACTCAATACACGCCACGTGTACACTGGTAACATCTCTCACTGGGCTCGAGATTTCCCATCGATTGATTCGTCAGTCTGTTCAGATTTCCCTTATCTGATGTAACCACGACTGATGCGATTTTCTCGCTAACGATCAAACACTCTATCGAGGATCCATCGCTCGATAGAGTGGGGGGCTATCTGTTGGGGTTAGACTTCATCTTCCCTTTACGACGTTAGCTTCTAACAGTTTGTCTAACGAACGGCGAACGTCTTACTTTTGGGCTGGACCCAACTTATAACATTGCCTTATCATGGGCAACAATCGATCACATAATTGGGTCAGACCCAATCCATTCCGTTCAAGCTCGAACGATGATCGCTCGTTTAACATGGGCCGGACCCAGTTAACTATTCTAATTCATTACAATATAACGCTCGTTCACACTCGAACGTCGAACCAACAGATCAAACGCGATCTCTATATAATCTACGAACGATGGATCACAACAATAAATACATGTGTCCTAGTCATCGTTCGTCGCTCGTTTGACAGATTAAGACATCTCTCCTATAATCGTCGAACTCAATATCAACAACGATATTACATCAATAATCGCCAAGCCCATTGTCCGAGATTAAGGTTTACCCTGGTAACCGTCTGTTCAAAATCTCCAATGGCATGCTTACACGTGTCCCAGATGACAATATCTGAACTGCCATGAGCAGTTACGGGCTCAGGCCCATCTTCCTCTATAAATAGAGGAAGACCCCCCCACGGGAAAGGAGTCTGATTCTGGATCTTCATCTTTTTCTTCTGACATTTCCCAGAGAACATACTCTCACTCTGCAGAAATCTTTTCAGAAACCATTGAGAAAATTCTTAAGTCTTCATTGTACTCATAAACACTCGTATACAGTGAAATTACTCACTGACAGAGGACGTAGCACTTATTTGGGCGAACCTCTATACTTCTTGGTGTCAATTTAATTTCTGTCTTCCTTTATTTTCATTTTCTGACATGAAAATCTGTTCTTTCATTGCTTTGCTAAATTTCATTACGATGTCCAAGGGCCCAATTAATCGATTATCATATTTTCTGTATTAACTTTTCTGTTAAATTTGGACTGTAGAAAACCGGCATCTACAATCCTCCCTGAGCTTCTTGTTCTCCTATTGTTCTCCACCATAACCTAGCATCTACTGCTAGACAACGACTTGCCAATGATACTTGTAGATGGGGCGGAATATGACATATTCGAAAGATAGACTCCATATCATAAAGCCATGCTGCTAGTGTCACGGTTCGTCTAGTCCCATCGAATATTAGCGGAGACATCATGAAAAACGCATAAGCTACACCTCTATCTTCATCCACTGTCCTCAAATCTAGATTATACAAATTCCTATAAATACATAATATAAATACGAAATATTTTTAACTTACAATGGCTGTGGCGCAGGCACGCAAACTGTGAAACCGAAAGGTAGGATCTTCTGCTCTGATACCAACTCTGTAATGACCCGCCTATCGAAGGCCGTTACCATACATACTTACTTAATAATTTATGAAAATTTGGGCAAATATTTTTTTTTACAACTGATAAATATAACTTGACTTGAAAATTTCTTAATAATTACTTACATACATACATGTACTTATACATAACTACTTATGGTAGTAATGAAATCTTGTACTCAAATACAACATATTTAGCGTAGCATAATTTAACAAAAAGAAACATAGCGATTCCCGTCCCACAGTTTCACAGCTTTGCATTGCCATGCTCCACCGCCTTGTATCATGAAGTACCGCAGGGTTGCTTACCTACAGCATAAACTTAAAATATGAGCTGACGCTCAGCAAGCACAACTATTTATCCGCAAACATATCATGATATCATAATGCATGAACCATTTATGCTTTATTCCTGTTTTCATAAGTTAGCATAGTTTTTGGGCCCTTACATAACATAACATAACTGTACGTACCGTGGCGCGCTGCCATGGAGTGGTTGGGGCGGCCAGCCCTGTCCAACTCAAACCATGAACCAAACCCGACCTAATGCGGGCCGATACGACATATAGCATTCTGCTTATATTGATGCTAAAAATCTTGTTCTTATCTTATTTCATACTTGAAATGTTGTTTCATATTCATAACCAGTTTCTTAACTGAAACTGGAATTTCATATCTTACCAAATAGCTTATCTTTAGTGAGCATACTTCGTGATGCCATAATATCTGATTATTCATCATATGAACATACATACTATAAACATACATCATATACCTCTTAACATGAACTTGAAAGTATACATGCCATACATTCATTATTCCTTGAATACATACATGCCATTCATACTCTAAATATTCATCATATCTTAAAAACGTACATACATACATATCATAAATACTTCTTATTCACATAACATCATGAACTTGATATCATACAGGCCATAATGTTTTATCATACTTATATCATCATAAACTTGAAAGCATACAACAAACAGTTTTCGTTTATGCTGTAGGCGGAGTCGTACTTACCGTTACTGCGCCTTGAATCAAAATTCTTTACTCAAACAAGTCGCTTTCCTGTTTTCAAGAAAAATCATAGGATGAGTATCATCCTATCATAATAACATCATGATTCTAATTGCTAACTACAAATCCTAAATTTCAACTCCTTTTTGAAATTTAGTAAGAACTCTAATATTTTGAAAACCGGGTTCAAAACCAATTCATAAAGTTTGGTTCTTTTCCCACCAATCTGTTTCGAATTTGGAACAGTTTTCTTCATGAAAGTTGTAGATTTTGAAATCTCCTACAACGTATGTTTTAACCAAAAAATTCAAATCTGTCTTTAACATGCTTATTTTTGCCTTTGAAAATTTTTCGACCATACTTACTACTCATAATTTGGTCTCGGGTTTTTGTAGAAACGAAGGTCTTAAAGGCCTTATTTTCAAAAACTGTCTGCGCTTGCCCCTAAAATTTGTCCTTTTCTACAACTTTGTAGTTTTAACTTTTTTAAGATTCGACCTCTAAAGGCTCAAAATCTTATTTTCAGAAAAACTGTTCGGTTAGAAATTCTAATCAAGCATACTAAAACCTTAGTGCATATATCTTACAAAATTGAACTCATGATTATCCATACTAATCATTCTCTTAAATTCTAAATGAAGAACTAGAGGATAATAATATTTACCTCAAGTTCCACTGATGGAATTCTTTAACTAGGGTATTCAAATTTCCCTCACACTTCCTACACTAAACCGAAAACTCTTTCTCTAGTTTTCTTTTCTTTCTTTTCTCTCCTCTCTTTGCTCGGCTTCTATGGTAGAATTTAGAGAGTTTGTACTGCTTAAGTGTGTGTTGGCTAACCAAATAAAATAAGAGAACCTTGACCTATTTATAGATGAAGTATAAATTTCTGAAATTGCTTACTAACCCCTAAAGGTACAACAACTTGCTCCTTAGTCCATAGAAGAAATCAATTTGATTTTGTCCTCTTGAGAGGTGGCCGGCCATTCTTGTTCTTCTTATGCCAAATAACCCAAGCTAGGGTGCTTAATCATGTGGGCTAGGAACCATGAGGTGTCCCTTTCTTAGTGTGGCCGGCCTTAGGTGGAGTTTGTGCATGCTTTTGCTTACCAACAAGCAAGGCTAGCAAGCTTACTAAGCTAGCCTAGGGTGCATGAAGTGTCAAGAGCTAAAAGAGTTCAAGAAATCCATCTTTTGTAGTTTTATACAATGGTCCCTAAGGCCAAAATATTTCCCCTTAATCCCTATGTGTTGGCCGGCCATTCCTCTCCCAAATTGCCAAGCAAGCTTAGCTAGAGTGCTTGTTCATCAAGGCTACAAACTTGAGGTGGCATTACCTTGTGTTGGCCGGCCCTAGGGGTGAGATGTGCAAGCCTTGGCTTGCCAAGGAGGCTAGGCTAGGAAGTCTAGATGGTTGATTCATCTAAGCTAGGCCAAGGGATGTGTCTCTCCCTTATGTGACGGGTCATGGTGGTGGCTTTGGCAATACATAAACTTGCCATGTGAGCAAGACTAGGGATGTTACTCACCAAGGCTATACCATGATGTGTTGCTTCATTGTGGTGGCCGGCCTTTAGTGCCTTGGTGTGCAAGCCTTGGCTTGTCAAAGGTGCAAGGCTAAATGGTTGGCTTATCCATGCTAGAAGCATGAGGTGTCTCATCCTTATGTGGCCGGCCATTGAGTGCCAAATGGGACTACATTACTAATTGAATCATAACACAAAATTAACCAAGCAAATCAAAGTGTTTAATCACTAAACTTAGGGCATGGTTTGTAAACTTTTAATGACACTTAAAATCTTCTAATTTGCATAATACTTCTCAAAAACAAGATCCCTTGCTCAAAAAGCCATGATATGGCCGGTTCCTATGGTGACACATGGAACAATGTGATTGGTTCTAGCTAGAGTTATCAAATACAATCTTAACTTATCTTCCTTGATTTCCAACCAAACTAACTAAACTAGAAATGGATCATTTACTTAATTGAACTAAGAAACTTTACTTAAAAAGTCCCTGATTCAAAAATTTACATAATTGCTGATAAGTTTACAATTTTCTCCAAAATTGTACATTGGCCCCTAAAGGCAAAATATTTGCACTTTGTTCCCTATGAATTGGCCGGTTATGGTTAAGCCTTCAAACATCAAATACTTACTAAATCCTTCCTTAGAAAACTTTTTAGTTCTAAAATCATGAACTTTTCTTAATTTGCAAATTGACCCCTAAACATAAAATATTTGCATTTTGGTCCCTGTGAGGTGACCAATCATAGCAATGACACTTGTCATCAGAGGTGTCATCCTTAAAGGCCGTGTTTGGCTTATCTCCTAAATGCAGTCCATTTTCATAATAACATAAATATTCATATACTGTTTTCAACTGATAACAGTATAATTAAACTGGACCATTGTCCTAAACTTTTCTGAACTGCGTAAAAGATTTTCTTAAATTTATAAATTACTAACATAGAATCATAAAGCATAAATTTACCCTTTTTTACAAAAGGTCTTAAACTTGCGTAACTAACTTATTGAATCTTTTAGCAAAAGATTCAACAACTTTTAATAGAAAACATATCATACATATAGCATAAACAAACTTTGATTCTTAACGAAAGAAATCATAAGTTTACAAACAGGTTGGTTATTACAACAAAGATGTACAAAGACTTGAAGGAAAGTTTTTGGTGGCCCAAAATGACGAATGACGTTGCCACATTTGTCAGTAAATGCCTTACGTGTCAAAAGGTGAAGGCTGAACATCAACGTCCCGGGGGAGAATTGCAGAAAATTTCCATCCTAGAATGGAAATGGGACCAAGTGACGATGGATTTTGTGGTCGGTCTACCCCGAACTCCCAGTGACAACGATGCTATTTAGGTGATTGTCGATCGGTTGACGAAATCTGCGCACTTTTTAGCCATCAAACTTAGTTTTTCAGTAGAGCAGCTAGCAGAATTGTATGTGGCACAGATCGTTCGCTACCATGGGATTCCAAAATCGATCATCTCAGATCGTGATGGTTGTTTCACTTCTAAATTTTGGAGGAGTGTACATCAAGCAATGGGTACAAAGCTTACTTTTAGTTCCGCTTTTCACCCTCAGACGAATGGACAGTCAGAGAGGACCATTCAGACTCTAGAGGACATGTTACGAGCATGCGTGATGGACTTCAAGGGAACCTGGGATAAGAAGCTTCCTTTGATTGAATTCTCGTACAACAACAGTTTCCAAGCTTCGATTGGAATGGCTCCTTATGAAGCTCTCTATGGGAGAAGGTGTAGATCTCCAGTCCATTGGTACGAGACAAGAGAGAAAGAACTTGTGTTTACGGACTTTATTCGGAGAACCACCGAAGCCGTAAAACTTATACATCGACGAATGCAAACTGCATTTAGTCGACAAAAGAGTTATGCCGACAAACGCAGAAGGCCTCTAGAATTCTAAGTAGGAGACTTGGTTTTCCTTAAATTTGCTCCATTCAAAGGAGTCATGAGATTTGGAAAGAAAGGGAAATTAAGTCCGAGATACATAGGGCCATTCGAAATACTTGAAAGAGTCGGTAATGTGGCCTATAGATTGGCTTTGTCCCAGGAATTAGCATATGTGCACAATGTATTTCATGTGTCGATGCTAAAGAAATACATCCCGGATCCATCACACGTATTAAACCATGAACCAATTGAGGTTCTCGAGGATCTGACTTATAAGGAAAAATCGGTTTGAATTTTGGCACGAGAAGAAAAGGTACTAAGGAACAAAGTTATACCTTTAGTTAAGGTATTATGGCGAAATCATGAGATTGAGGATGCAACATGGGAACGTGAAGAGGATATGAAGAAAAGCCACCCAGAATTATTCTAATTTTCGAGGACGAAAATTTTATAAGGAGGGTAGATTGTAATAACCAAAATTTCTATGGACTCATGATATCCTTGTACATAAGAAATTTAAGTTTGTACTATGTGTTTATGTAACATTTTATGAAAATTATGAATATCCATGTGAAATTCATAATTTTATCAGTAAATGTTTGAGTTCTCATTTAATTAACTATGAGACTCAATAAGCAGTTTGCTTAGTCAAGTATGTGACCTTTGAGCAAAAAGGGAAGAAAAATTCTATGATTTTATGTTGGTCAAAATTTGACCGAAAAAGTCAAAGGTTGACTAGAAAGGTCAAAGATATGACTAGACTGTAATATGATAAGCAGTATGGGAAATATATTTGCGGATAAAATAACATGCATAAGATTTAAAACCACCGTAGAAAAATCAAGCACATTAATTAGGCTATCAAGGGCCAAATGACTTCAAGTTATAAGAAAATTTTTATACAATCCATTTTTACACAGATAAATTTTAGACTGCAATTTAGTGTAAAAATACTGTTATTAGTAGATTGCAGTATTGAAAGTATCTGTGTTAACATAAAAATGGACTGCATATTAAGGAAAAAGCCAAACAAGGCCTTAAGATGACATCACCTCACCATGGATTTATGACATCATTTTGGATTAAAGAAAATTTTGGAAAATTTTTGGATGGTTCTAGACCATCTTGGCCGGCCACCTAAGGGCCCTTTTGGGGCAAATACTTCCTAGTTCAAGGACTTTTTAGCAATTTTGAGAAGTTCCAGATCACCTATAAATAGGTGACCCATTTGTTCAAAAAAATGAGAAATTCTAGCCAAACTTTGTCAAAATTCTCTCTCAAAAACTGAATTCAAGAAAGGAAGGAAGAAAGAAAAATTGAAAACCCAAGGGGAAAATCTTAAGGGGAGGTCGGTTTTCTAGCTAGAACACCAACAAAAATTTGAAAAAATTTGGAACCCATTGTGGCCAAGTGGCCGGTTGTGGGAAAAACAAGAAAGGGGAAGAGAAAAATGGAAAGGGAAAGTGTGGTGAGTGGCCGGATTCAGGAGGATCAACCACCGAGTGAGACAAAAATTTTTGGTAACCTTTGGAGGGTGAAGACCGGATTGGGAAGAGACCTAAAGGGGGAGAGAATTTTGGATCCAAACCCTAAGCTTAGCCTTGCTTTGACCAAGGTAACCCTCCCATGTAATAACCAACTTGTTTGTAAACTTATGATTTCTTTTGTTGAGAATCAAAGTCTGTTTATGTTATATGTATGATATGTTTCTATGAAAAGTTGTTGAATCTTTAGTTAAAAGATTCAAATAAGTTAGTTATGCAAGTTTAAGACCTTTTTGTTAAAAGAAAAAGGTGTAAGTTTATGCTTTATGATTTTATGTTATTTTACGAAAGGACTGCATTTGGGAGATAAGCCAAACCAGACCTTTAAGGATGACACCTCTGATGACAAGTGTCATTACTATGATTGGTCGCCTCACAGGGACCAAAATGCAAATATTTTATGTTTAGGGGTCAATTTGAAAATTAAGAAAAGTTTATGATTTTGAAGCTAAAAAGTCTTTTGAGGAAGGATTTAGTGAAAACTTGATGTTTAAAGGCTTAACAAAAATTGGCCAAGTCATAGGGACTAAAGTGTAAATATTTTGCCTTTAGGGGCCATTGTGCAATTTTGAAAAAGATTGTAAACTTATCAGCAATTATGTAAATTTTTGAACCAGGGACTCTTTGAGTAAAGTTTCTTAGTTCAATTAAGTCAATGACCCATTTTTAGTTTAGTTAGTTTGGTTTGAAATCAAGGATGTTAAGTTAAGATCGTTTGTGAAAACTCTAGCTAAAACCAATCCCATTATGCCATGTGTCACCATGGGAACCGGCCACGTCATGGTTTGATGAGCAAGTAATCTTGTTCTTGAAAAAAAAAAGATTATGCAAATTAGAAGATTTTAAGTGTTAATAGAAGTTTACAAATCAAACCCTAAGTTTAGTGTTTTAACACTTTAGTATGGTTGGTTGATTTTATGTTAAGACACATTTAGCAATGTTGTCTCACTTGGTTACACCAAAACCGGCCACATAGGGGAGAAACCCTAGGTAATAGCTTGGCTTAGTCACACCCCTAGCCTTGCACCCATGGCAAGCCAAGGCTTGCACACCTAGGCACCAAAGGCCGGCCACCCAAGGAAGTAACACACCATGGTGTAGCCTTGGTGAGCAAGCAAACCAAGGCTTGCACACTAAGCCACCACCCAAGGGCCGGCCACCTCAAGAGTGTGACACCTCAAAAACCTAGCCTTGGTAAGTAAGAGTGCTTAGCCCTACACACTTGGCAAGCCAATGTCTTGCTAGGTTGACACCATGACCGGCCATCACCTTGGTTAGACACCTCATGGTCTAGCTTTGGTGAATAAGCAAGCCTAGCTTCACCTATTTGGCAAGCCAAGCCTTGCACACCACACCATGACCGGCCACCCAAGGGAAAGACACCTCCTTGGCCTAGCTTTGATGAGCCAACACCCTAGGTTACCTAGCCTAGCCTCCTTGGCAAACCAAGCCTTGCACACCTCACCCTAGGACCGGCCACATCAAGGAAGTGCCACCTCAAATGTAGCCTTGATGAGCAAGCAACCCTAGCTTGGCTTGCTTGGCAAATTGGGTGAAGCATGGCCGGCCAACACATAGGGACCAAGGAGAAAAATAGTTTAGCTTCAAGGACTATTGCCTAAATTACCAAAGATTGGTTTCTTGAACTCCTTTAGAGTTTGACACCTAAGGCACTTAGGCAAGCTTAGTAAGCTTACTAGCTTTGCTTGATGGCAAACAAAGGCTTGCATGATGTCCACCTAAGGCCGGCCACACCAAGGAGGGGACACCTCATGGTCCCTAGGCCACATGAGTAAGCAACCCTAGTTTGGGTTAGTGGCATGAGAAGCCAAGGATGACCGGCCACCCTTCAAGGAAACAAACACAAATTGGCTTCCTCCAAGGACTAAGAAGCCAATTGCTATACTTCTAGGGATTGATAAGCAAATTCAAAACTTATACTTCATCTATAAATAGGTGAAGGTGCTGTTGTATCATTTTGTTAGCCAACACACACACACAACCTTGTGCAGCACAAACTCCTCCCAACCCTGCCATAGAAACCGAGCAAAGAAAAGAAAGAAAAGAAAGAAAAGAAAAACTAGAAAAGATTTTCGGTTTAGTGTGAGAGAATTTTCAATTACCCTAGATTAAGAATTCCATCCGTGAAACTTGAGGTAAATGTTGTTATCCTCTAGTTCTCCATTTATAAATTAAGAGAATGATTAGTATGATTAAGCAAGAGTTTAAATTTTGTAAGATACATGCACTAGGGTTTTTGTATGCTTGATTAAGTCTCTATCCGAGTAGTTTTTCTGAAACAATATTTAGAGGCCTTTAGAGGCCGAATCTTTAAAAAGTTAAAACTGCAAAGTTGTAGAGGAAGGAAAATCCTAGGGGCCAGCGTGGCCAGTTTTTGAAAATAAGGCTTTTAAGACCTTTATTTCTATAAAAACCCGAGACCAAATTATAAGCAGTAAGTTTGGTCGAACAATTTTATAAGGCAAAAATAAGCATGTTAAAGGCTGATTTGAAGTTTGAGGTTAAAACGAAAGTTGTAGGAGACTTCAATATCTACAACTTTAATGAAGAAAACTTTTCCAGATTCAAAACAGATTTGTGAGAAAAGAACTAAACTTTATGAATTGGTTTTGGAACCCGATTTTTCAAAATGATTAGAGTTTTTAACTAAATTTCAAAAAGAAGTTGAAATTTAGGAATGGTTGTTAGCAATTAGAATCATTATGTTATTATGATAGGATGATACTCATCCTATGATTTTTCTTGAAAACAGGGAAACGACCTGTTTGAGTGAAAGATTGTGATTCAAGGCGCAGTAACGGTAAGTACGACTCCGCCTACAGCATAAACAAAAATTGTTTGTTGAATGCTTTCAAGTTTATAATGATATAAGCATGATAAAACGTTATGGCTTGTATGATGTCAAGTTTATAATGTTATGTGTATAAGAAATATTTATGATATGTATGTATATACATTGTTAAGATATGATAATATTAAAGTACGAATGGCATGTATGTATGCAAGAAATGATGAATGTATGGCATGTATGTTTTCAAGTTCATGAATGTATGTTTATAGTATGTATGTTGATATGATGAGAAATGTGATATTATGACATCACGAAGTATGCTCATTAAAGAATAACGAGTTGGTAAAATATGAAACCCCAGCTTCAGTTAAGAAACTGGTTATGAATATGAAACAATATTTCAAGTATGAAATAAGACAAGAACAAGACTTTTAATATAAGCAGGAAGCTATATGTCGTATCGACCCGCGTCAGGTCGGGTTTGGTTCATGGTTTGAGTTGGACAGGGCTGGCCGCCCCAACCACTCCATGGCAGCGCGCCACGGTACGTACATTCATGTTAAGTTATGTAAGGGCCCAAAATCTATGCTAACTTATGAAAACAGAAATCGACCATAAATGGTTCATGCATTATGTTATCATGATATGTTTGTGGATAAATAGTTGTGCTTGCTGAGCGAAAGCTCATGTTTTAAGTTTATGCTGTAGGTAAGCAACCATGCAGTATTTCTTGATACAAGGCGGTGGAGCATGGCAAGGCAAAGCTGTGAAACTGTGGGACGGAATCACTACGTTTCTTTTTGTTAAATTATGCTACGCTAAATATGATGTATTTAAGTACAAAAACACAATTCCGCTATAAGTAATTATGTATAAGTATATGTATGGATATAAATGTTTATTATGGACTTTCCAAGTTAAACAATACTTATCAGTTGTATAAAAAAAAAAAAAAAAAAAAATTTCTGTCTAAATTTTCATCTATTATTATGTAAGAATGTATGGTAACGGCCGGCGCTAGGCGGGTCGTCACAGAGTTGGTATCAGAGCTTAAGTTCCTACCTTCCGGTTTCACAGTTTGCTTGCCTGCGCCACAGTCATTGTAAGTTAAACAAATATTTTGTATTTATATTATGAATTTGTATAATCTAGATTTGAGGAAAATGGACGACGATCGAAGTACAGCCTACGCATTTTTCACGATGTCTCCTCTAGTATTTGATGGAACTAGACGAACTGTGACTCTCGCTGCATGGCTTCACGACATGGAGGCTATATTTCGAATAGGTCATATTCCACCCCATCTACAGGTATCGTTAGCGAGTCGTTGTCTAGCATTAGATGCTAGATTGTGGTGGAGGATAACAGGAGAACAGGAAGTTCAAGGAGGATCATGGGAAAACTTTCGCCATGTTATCACTTCTCGTTTTGGACCTCCACTGGAGGAAGACGCCGACGGACATTATCGGGATCCAGAAATTTATCGTGACATGAATCTTGTCCGATATCTTAACTATGTGTATGATTGGCATGCTTATCAGGGAGAGTCGATGGGCCATTATTGTCGAAGATTTCAGGAGGCTATGTTGCCTCATATTCCTGATATGGGCGACCCAGAGTTTCGGGCATTGCAACTACTCCGAGAAGGACTGCCACCTAATGTCAGGGAACACGTTCAGCCACCGGCAATAGGAATGACTCTGGAACACATGATTAACGACATCATGGAAGCGGAGTTGATAGCTCACATGGTTCAAGCAGATGCCTTAGTGGAAAACAATATCCAAGTCCCAGTTAACAACAATGACGTGGAGGAGACACCCTTCCAATGGGGACCAGCATTGCCAGAGGACCTTATTCCGGCAATACCACTTCAGGAGATTCCTCCACAAGAGGATATTGATGGCATGAATCCCCAAGAGGATCCTCACGAAATCATCCTGGATAACGGAGATGAAGAAGAAGAAGATGTTCATATGGAGGATGATCCGGAAGAAGTTTTATTCGATGAGGAAGACTGGGACGTATTCTCTGAGATATCATCGGAATAGATAGTTTAAGAATAAAATAGTATGTATGTAAGATAGATAGTGATAATCACTTCTATCTTGTACTTGATCATGTATTTATGTAAATAGCAAGTAAAGAATATGTACATGATGGTATGGTTGAATATGAATGTATGAATTATGAATTATGAATGATGATGGAATGCAAGATTATGAACAACATATGATATGTCATGGAATGATGAGATCATGATGAATCTCTAATGTTATGTTTTATGTCATGATGTTATGATATGATACGATGATATGATATGATAAGTAAGTAGTATTCGTAATAAGATTTTATGATGAGATATGAATGAACGAAAAGATATTTGTAGTATAACAATATCTTTATCGTAATTAGATAAGAAATAGAAGATGTCGCGTCCACGTACCCGAGCGAATCCTATTCCGCAAGAACCTGATCTTGCAAATATAGTAGCTACCTTGCAACGACAATTGCGGGAACAACAACAAGAAACGAACCAGCTTCGGGAACAAGTAGCCCAGCTAAATCAAGTGCCTCAAGTAAACGAAGTCCCACTGCATAATGACCCTGTACCCCCAGCAGCGCCTCAAGTACCAGAGGTTCATCAAGAAGTTCCGATAGCACCCGAAGGTCTGCAAAGGAATCCACCTATAGTTAGGGAAGATCTGTTGTATGAACGATTTAGGCGAATGAAAGCACCTGAATTTGAAGGAACCACAGATCCAATAGTTGCAGATAATTGGCTGATTGATATCCAAGTAATTTTGGATTTTATGGGACTTACGGAACAGGAGAAAGTTCTTTGTGCCTCTTTTGCACTTAAGAAAGATGCACGTCATTGGTGGAGAACGGTTCAGATGTGCAGAAACGTGGCGTTCATGCAATGGCAAGATTTTGTTGACGAATTCAGAGTAATGTACTACAACCAGGAGATTCTTGCAGCTCAACAGGATGAGTTTACCAGCTTCAAGCAAGGATCCTTGTCTGTGATGGAGGCAGTCAAGAAATTTGAACAGCTTGCTCGTTTATGTCCGGAACTGGTACCGAACAAGAGAGAGAAAGTAAGGAGGATGATGAAAATGTTTCGGACCGACATCGCCAAGCAAGTTAGTGCTGGAAGTAGCCCTCCAACTCTTGTAGCTGATTGTATTAGTCGAGCTATGAGAGTAGAATACTGGATTAATCAGGATAAGGAAGCGCGGGTTCAGATATTCAAAGCTAAGAAGGAAGAAAAAGCTGTAGAGAAACAGATACAGTCTAGACAGAACCAGCAACCGAACTTAAAAGGCCAGACTAGTAATTCCAACCAAAGTTCCAAGCAGTTTGGAAGGAATAAGAGAAGAGAGAATGCTACGGGCCAGGGCCAACAGAAGAATTACCCCCAGAAGAGGAACAACCGTGGGAATGAGGGTAATAATAACAGTTATCCTGTGTGTGCTCAATGTGGAAAGAAACATCCAGGCGTATGTAGGATGGGAACAAACACTTGCTACCTTTGTGGCAAGGAAGGTCATTATGCGAAGAATTGTACCTCCCATAGTCAGAACCAGAACCCTCAGTACCAGAATAGGAATCCAACCCGACAGCTTCACGCGGTACAAGCAAAGGTCGAAAATCCTTCGATGGTACAAGGAAGACTTGAAGCTCCTGAACCACAAGCCATAATTTATGCTTCTACAAGGGGTGACGCTGAGGCTGGAACATCTAATGTAATAACCAACTTGTTTGTAAACTTATGATTTCTTTTGTTAAGAATCAAAGTCTGTTTATGTTATATGTATGATATGTTTCTATGAAAAGTTGTTGAATCTTTAGTTAAAAGATTCAAATAAGTTAGTTATGCAAGTTTAAGACCTTTTTGTTAAAAGAAAAAGGTGTAAGTTTATGCTTTATGATTTTATGTTATTTTACGAAAGGACTGCATTTGGGAGATAAGCCAAACCAGACCTTTAAGGATGACACCTCTGATGACAAGTGTCATTACTATGATTGGTCACCTCACAGGGACCAAAATGCAAATATTTTATGTTTAGGGGTCAATTTGTAAATTAAGAAAAGTTTTATGATTTTGAAGCTAAAAAGTCTTTTAAGGAAGGATTTAGTAAAAACTTGATGTTTAAAGGCTTAACAAAAAATTGGCCAAGTCATAGGGACTAAAGTGCAAATATTTTGCCTTTAGGGGCCATTGTGCAATTTTGAAAAAGATTGTAAACTTATCAGCAATTATGTAGATTTTTGAACCAGGGACTCCTTAAGTAAAGTTTCTTAGTTCAATTAAGTCAATGACCCATTTTTAGTTTAGTTAGTTTGGTTGGAAATCAAGGATGTCAAGTTAAGATCGTTTTTGAAAACTCTAGCTAAAACCAATCCCATTATGCCATGTGTCACCATGGGAACCGGCCACGTCATGGCTTGATGAGCAAGTAACCTTGTTCTTGAAAAAGGTTATGCAAATTAGAAGATTTTAAGTGTTAATAGAAGTTTACAAATCAAACCCTAAGTTTAGTGTTTTAACACTTTAGTATGGTTGGTTGATTTTATGTTAAGACACATTTAGCAATGTTGTCTCACTTGGTTACACCAAAACCGGCCACATAGGGGAGAAACCCTAGGTGATAGCTTGGCTTAGTCACCCCTAGCCTTGCACCCATGGCAAGCCAAGGCTTGCACACCTAGGAACCCAAGGCCGACCATCCAAGGAACCGACACATCGTGGTGTAGCCTTGGTGAGTAAGTCATCCTTAGACTTGCTCACTTGGCAAGCTTATGTTTGCCTAAGCCACCACACCAAGGCCGGCCACCATGAGGAAATGACATCTCATGGCCTAGCCTTGGTGAGTAAGCAAACCTAGCTCCACCTACTTGGCAAGCCAAGGCTTTGCTAAGCCAACACCAAGACCGGCCATCCTTAGTGAATGACACATCATTTTGTAGCTAGGGTGAGTAAGCTACTCTAGCCTTGCTCACATGGATAGCCAAGACATTGACACACCCTAGGTTGCCTAGCCTAGCTTCCTTGGCAAGCCAAGGCTTGCACACATCACCCTAGGGCCGGCCACACCAAGGATGTGCCACCTCAAAGTGTAGCCTTGATGAGCAAGCAATTCTAGCTTAGCTTGCTTGGCATATTGGATGAAGCATGGCCGGCCAACACATAGGGACCAAGGAGAAAAATAGCTTGACTTCAAGGACTATCTCCCAATTTACCAAATATGGAATTCTTGAACTCCTTTAGGGCTTGACACCTTTGCACCTAGGCAAGCTTAGTAAGCATACTAGCTTTGCTTGTTGGCAAACCAAGGCATGTATGACTTCCACCCAAGGCCGGCCACACCAAGGAGGGGACACCTCATGGTCCCTAGGCCACATGAGTAAGCAACCCTAGCTTGGGTTACTTGGCATGAAAGACACAAGAGTTGCCGGCCACCCTTCAAGAAGACAAGACCAAATTGGTCTCTTGTCGGGACCAAAGAACAAACTAGGGTATCTTTAGGGGTTAGTTAGCAATTTTGGAAAATTGTGTTTCATCTATAAATAGGTGAAGATGCTGTTGTGTCATTTGGTTAGCCAACACACACACACAACCTTGAGCAGCACAAATTCCTCCCAACCCTGCCATAGAAACCGAGCAAAGAAAAGAAAGAAAAGAAAGAAAAGAAAACTAGAAAAGCTTTTCGGTTTAGTGTGAGAGAATTTTCAATTACCTTAGATTAAGAATTCCATCCGTGAAACTTGAGGTAAATATTGTTACCCTCTAGTTCTCCATTTATGAATTAAGAGAATGATTAGTATGATTAAGCAAGAGTTTAAATTTTGTAAGATACATGCACTAGGGTTTTTGTATGCTTGATTAAGTCTCTATCCGAGCAGTTTTTCTGAAACAATATTTAGAGGCCTTTAGAGGCCGAATCTTTAAAAAGTTAAAACTGAAAAGTTGTAGAGGAAGGAAAATCCTAGGGGCCAGCGTGGCCAGTTTTTGAAAATAAGGCTTTTAAGACCTTTATTTCTATAAAAACCCGAGACCAAATTATAAGCAGTAAGTTTGGTCGAAAAATTTTTTAAGGCAAAAATAAGCATGTTAAAGGCTGATTTGAAGTTTGAGGTTAAAACAAAAGTTGTAGGAGACTTCAATATCTACAACTTTAATGAAGAAAACTTTTCCAGATTCGAAACAGATTTGTAAGAAAAGAACTAAACTTTATGAATTGGTTTTGGAATCCGATTTTCAAAATGATTAGAGTTTTTACTAAATTTCAAAAAGGAGTTGAAATTTAGGAATGGTTGTTAGCAATTAGAATCATTGTGTTATTATGATAGGATGATACTCATCCTATGATTTTTCTTGAAAACAGGGAAACGACCTGTTTGAGTGAAAGATTGTGATTCAAGGCGCAGTAACGGTAAGTACGACTCCGCCTACAGCATAAACAAAAATTGTTTGTTGAATGCTTTCAAGTTTATAATGATATAAGCATGATAAAACGTTATGGCTTGTATGATATCAAGTTTATAATGTTATGTGTATAAGAAATATTTATGATATGTATGTATATACATTTTTAAGATATGATAATATTAAAGTACGAATGACATGTATGTATGCAAGAAATGATGAATGTATGGCATGTATGTATGCAAGAAATGATGAATGTATGGCATGTATGTTTTCAACTTCATGAATGTATGTTTATAGTATGTATATTGATATGATGAGAAATGTGATATTATGACATCACGAAGTATGCTCATTAAAGAATAACGAGTTGGTAAAATATGAAACCCCAGCTTCAGTTAAGAAACTGGTTATGAATATGAAACAATATTTCAAGTATGAAATAAGACAAGAACAAGACTTTTAATATAAGCAGGAAGCTATATGTCGTATCGACCCGCGTCAGGTCGGGTTTGGTTCATGGTTTGAGTTGGACAGGGCTGGCCGCCCCAACCACTCCATGGCAGCGCGCCACGGTACGTACATTCATGTTAAGTTATGTAAGGGCCCAAAATCTATGCTAACTTATGAAAACAGAAATTGATCATAAATGGTTCATGCATTATGTTATCATGATATGTTTTGTGGATAAATAGTTGTGCTTGCTGAGCGAAAGCTCATGTTTTAAGTTTATGCTGTAGGTAAGCAACCATGCAGTATTTCTTGATACAAGGCGGTGGAGCATGGCAAGGCAAAGCTGTGAAACTGTGGGATGGAATCACTACGTTTCTTTTTGTTAAATTATGCTACGCTAAATATGATGTATTTAAGTACAAAAACTCATTTCCGCTATAAGTAATTATGTATAAGTATATGTATGGATATAAATGTTTATTATGGACTTTCCAAGTTAAACAATATTTATCAGTTGTAAAAAAAAAAATTTCTGTCTAAATTTTCATATACTATTATGTAAGAATGCATGGTAACGGCCGGCGCTAGGCGGGTCGTCACAAGAGTTGGTATCAGAGCTTTAGTTCCTACCTTCCGGTTTCACAGTTTGCTTGCCTACGCCACAGTCATTGTAAGTTAAACAAATATTTCGTATTTATATTATGAATTTGTATAATCTAGATTTGAGGAAAATGGACGACGATCGAAGTGCAGCCTACGCATTTTTCACGATGTCTCCTCTAGTATTTGATGGATCTAGACGAACAGTGACTCTCGCTGCATGGCTTCACGACATGGAGGCTATATTCCGAATAGGTCATATTCCACCCCATCTACAGGTATCGTTAGCAAGTCGTTGTCTAGCAGTAGATGCTAGATTGTGGTGGAGGATAACAGGAGAACAAGAAGTTCAGGGAGGATCATGGGAAAACTTTCGCCATGTTATCACTGCTCGTTTTGGACCTCCACTGGAGGAAGACGCCAACGGACATTATCGGGATCCAGAAATTTATCGTGACATGAATCTTGTCCGATATCTTAACTATGTGTATGATTGGCATGCTTATCCGGGAGAGTCGATGGGCCATTATTGTCGAAGATTTCAGGAGGCTATGTTGCCTCATATTCCAGAAATGGGCGACCCAGAGTTTCGGGCATTGCAACTACTCCGAGAAGGACTGCCACCTGATGTCAGGGATCACATTCAGCCACCGGCACTAGGAATGACTCTGGAACACATGATTAACGACATCATGGAAGCGGAGTTGATAGCTCACATGGTTCAAGCAGATGCCTTAGTGGAGAACAATATCCAAGTCCCAGTTAACAACAATGACGTGGAGGAGCCACCCTTCCAATGGGGACCAGCATTGCCAGAGGACCCTATCCCGGCAATACCACTTCAAGAGATTCCTCCACAAGAGAATATTGATGGCATGAATCCCCAAGAGGATCCTCACGAAATCATCCTGGATAACGGAGATGAAGAAGAAGAAGATGTTCATATGGAGGATGATCCGGAGGAAGTTTTATTCGATGAGGAAGACTGGGACGTATTCTCTGAGTTATCATCGGAATAGATAGTTTATGAATAAAATAGTATGTATGTAAGATAGATAGTGATAATCACTTCTATCTTGTACTTGATCATGTATTTATGTATATAGCAAGTAAAGAATATGTACATGATGGTATGGTTAAATATGAATGTATGAATTATGAATGTATGAAGTATGAATTATGAATGTATGAATTATGAGTTATGAATTATGAATGATGATGGAATGCAAGATTATGAACAACATATGATATGTCATGGAATGATGAGATCATGATGAATCTCAAATGTTATGTTTTATGTCATGATGTTATGGTATGATACGATGATATGATATGATAAGTAAGTAGTATTCATAATAAGATTTTATGATTAGATATGAATGAACGAAAAGATATTTGTAGTATAACAATATCTTTATCGTAATTAGATAAGAAATAGAAGATGTCGTGTCCACGTACCCGAGCGAATCCCATTCCGCAAGAACCTGATCTTGCAAATATAGTAGCTACCTTGCAACGACAATTGCGGGAACAACAACAAGAAACGAACCAGCTTCGGGAACAAGTAGCCCAGCTGAATCAAGTGCCTCGAGCGAACGAAGCCCCACCTCAAAATAACCCTGTACCTCCAGCAGTGCCTCAAGCACCAGAGGTTCATCAAGAAGTTCCGATAGCACCCGAAGGTCTGCAAAGGAATCCACCTATAGTTAGGGAAGATCTGTTGTATGAACGATTTAGGCGAATGAAGGCACCTGAATTTGAAGGAACCACAGATCCATTAGTGGCAGATAATTGGCTGATCGATATCCAAGTAATTTTGGATTTTATGGGACTTACGGAACAGGAGAAAGTTCTTTGTGCCTCCTTTGCACTTAAGAAAGACGCACGTCATTGGTGGAGAACGGTTCAGATGCGCAGAAACGTGGCGTTCATGCAATGGCAAGATTTTGTTGACGAATTCAGAGTAATGTACTACAACCAGGAGATTCTTGCAGCTCAACAGGATGAGTTTACCAGCTTCAAGCAAGGATCTTTATCCGTGATGGAAGCAGTCAAGAAATTTGAACAGCTTGCTCGTTTATGTCCGGAACTGGTACCGAATGAAAGAGAGAAAGTAAGGAGGATGATGAAAATGTTTCGGACAGACATCGCCAAGCAAGTTAGTGCTGGAAGTAACCCTCCAACTCTTGTAGCTGATTGTATAGGTCGAGCTATGAGAGCAGAATACTGGATTAATCAGGATAAGGAAGCACGGGTTCAGATATTCAAAGCTAAGAAGGAAGAAAAAGCTGTAGAGAAACAGATACAGTCTAGGCAGAACCTGCAACCGAACTTAAAAGGCCAGACTAGTAATTCCAACCAAAGTTCCAAGCAGTTTGGAAGGAATAAAAGAAGAGAGAATGCTACGGGCCAGGGCCAACAGAAGAATTACCCCCAGAAGAGGAACAACCGTGGGAATGAGGGTAATAATAACAGCTATCCTGTGTGTACTCAATGTGGAAAGAAACATCCAGGCGTATGTAGGATGGGGACAAACGCTTGCTACCTTTGTGGCAAGGGTCATTATGCGAAGAATTGTACCTCCCATAGTCAGAACCAGAACCCTCAGTACCAGAATAGGAATCCAACCCGACAGCTTCACGCGGTACAAGCAAAGGTCGAAAGTCCTTCGATGGTACAAGGAAGACTTGAAGCTCCTGAACCACAAGCCAGGATTTATGCTTACACAAAGGGAGATGCTGAGGCTGGAACTTCTAATGTAGTAACAGGTCAGGTCTCTATAGCCACTTATGATGCATTTGCCCTAATTGATTCTGGTGCCACCCATTCGTTTATATCAATGGGGTATGCCCGGAAGTTAGATAGAAATGTAGAAAGTATAGGGCAACCTTTTAGAACCTCTCTTCCATCAGGAGATATTTTGTTATCTGATTCCTGGATGCGAAATATTCCGATAGTTATGTGTGGTAGAGAATTATATGTAGACCTGATTGCAATTAAGCTTCAGGATTTTGATGTAATCCTGGGAATGGATTTCTTAGATAAGTACAACGCTAAGATTGATTGTCGAAAGCGTTGTGTTACGTTTAGTCTTTTCGGCGAAGAGGAATTCAACTTTCACGGCCAGTCTAAGAGTTCATCAACCCGGCTTGTTTCTGCAATGAAAGCTTGGAAAATGTTAGCTAATGGATGTCAAGGGTACTTAGCTAACATGGTGGACAAAGAACAAGAAAAAGAGCTACAGCCCGAAGATGTTCCTATTATTAGGGAATATGTAGACGTCTTTCCAAAAGATTTAACTAAACTTCCGCCCGAGCGTGAAATCTCTTTCGAAATAGAATTGTTGCCAGGAACAGCTCCAATATCGAAAGCACCTTATCGCATGGCCCCAGCTGAGCTTAGGGAACTTCAAGTACAGTTGCAAGAACTGTTGGACAAGGGATTTATTCGTCAAAGCCATTCCCCGTGGGGAGCACCTGTGTTGTTTGTCAAGAAGAAGGATGGAACGTTACGAATGTGTATTGACTATCGCGAGTTGAATAAGATCACGATTAAGAACAAGTACCCTCTCCCGAGAATCGACGATCTCTTCGATCAACTTAGAGGAGCTTTGGTATTCTCGAAGATTGACTTGCGTTCAGGCTACCATCAACTCAGAATCAAGGAAGGAGATATTCCCAAGACGGCGTTTCGTACACGTTATGGACATTATGAGTATTTAGTCATGCCTTTTGGATTAACTAATGCTCCAGCTGCTTTTATGGACCTTATGAATCGGGTATTTAAAGATTATTTAGATAAGTTTGTTATCATCTTCATTGATGATATTTTGATCTACTCGAAATCTACAAAGGAACATGAGCAGCACCTCAAGTTGGTTTTGGAAACCTTAAGACGGAATCAGCTTTATGCCAAATTCACTAAATGTGAATTTTGGTTGGAGAAAGTACATTTCTTAGGCCACGTAGTTTCAAAGGAAGGAATTTCTGTTGATCCTGCTAAGATAGAAGCAGTTAGTGCATGGTCAGCACCCAGAAACGTTACGGAGATACGAAGCTTTCTTGGCTTGGCCGGATACTACCGACGGTTCGTTGAAGGATTCTCCAAGATAACAGCACCACTAACAGCTCTTACTAAAAAGGGGAGAAAGTTTGAGTGGACACCGAAGTGTGAAGAAAACTTCCAAGAGCTCAAGAGGAAACTTACAAGTGCACCAGTGTTGATCATTCCGGACGTTGATGCAGGAAATTTCGCCATTTATAGTGATGCGTCGAAAACTGGACTAGGAGCCGTCCTTATGCAAGGAAGAAATGTGGTTGCTTATGCTTCACGTCAACTGAAGGACCATGAACGGAACTACCCGACTCACGATTTGGAGCTTGCTGCGGTGGTTTTCGCTTTGAAGATTTGGAGACATTACCTGTATGGTAATAGATGTGAGATTTTTACCGATCATCAAAGTCTCAAATACATTTTTACTCAAAAGGAGCTTAATATGCGGCAACGAAGATGGCTCGAACTCGTAAAGGATTATGATTGTGAAATTCTTTATCATCCTGGAAAGGCAAACAAGGTTGCAGATGCGCTGAGCAGGAAGTCATCCGGTATGCTCATGTCTCTTGAAATGATGTCCGAACCCCTCAAAAAGGAAATTTCTGATTTCCGATTAGAAATGCTAACCAGAAAATTGTCTGTTTTGACTCTTCAGTCTAATCTCCTAGAAACCATTAAGGACTATCAAAGGAAAGATTCCTTTTTGTTGAAAATTCAGCTACTTGGCGAAGAAGATAAGGAATTTAAGACGTCTGCGAATGGGCTAATTCTTTTCAAAGGAAGGATTTGTGTTCCTAACTTTGAGTTTCTAAGGAAACAAATCATGTCTGAAGCGCATGAAACGCCATACTCAGTTCACCCTGGAGCTACTAAGATGTATAAGGACCTTAAGGAGAACTTTTGGTGGCCGAACATGAAGAGAGAAATTGCTGAATTTGTATCAAAGTGTTTAACTTGTCAGAAAGTTAAAGCTGAACACCGACAACCTGGCGGAGATCTTCAAAAGATAGAACTCCCAGAATGGAAATGGGAACAAATCACCATGGATTTCGTAGTTGGACTACCCAGGACCGCTAGTGGAAATGATATGATTTGGGTAATTGTGGATAGATTAACCAAATCAGCCCATTTCATTGCTAGTAAAGCCACCTTTTCGGTTGAGAAATTAGCTGAAATTTATGTATCTCAGGTTGTTAAGTTGCATGGAGTTCCAAAATCCATTATTTCAGATCGAGATGGGCGATTTACTTCGCGATTTTGGAAAAGTGTTCACACAGCTATGGGATCAAGGCTGAAATTCAGTACTGCTTTCCACCCTCAGACAGATGGACAATCGGAGCGCACGATCCAGACCTTAGAAGATATGTTGAGATCTTGTGTTTTGGATTTCAAGGGAAATTGGGATCAAAAGTTACCCTTGATCGAATTTTCGTATAATAATAGTTATCATGCTTCTATTGGTATGGCTCCGTTTGAAGCGCTATATGGAAGGAAATGTCGATCTCCCATCCATTGGCAAGAAGTCGGACAGAAGCAACTTCAAACTACGGACTTCATCAGAAAAACCTCAGAAGATGTCAAGATGATCAAACAACGGCTCGATGTAGCTTTCAGTCGACAGAAGAGTTATGCTGATAAACGTCGAAGACCTTTAGAATTCCAAGTTGGAGATTCTGTTTTTCTCAAGATTGCTCCAGTAAAGGGGATTATGAGGTTTGGTAAGAAGGGAAAGCTCAGTCCAAGATACACAGGTCCGTTTGAAATCCTCGAAAGAATTGGAAAAGTTGCCTACAAGCTTGCTTTACCGCCAGCTTTAGCTTCTATACACAATGTTTTTCACGTTTCAATGTTGAAGAAATACGTACCTGATCCTTCTCATGTGCTAAGTCAAGAACCGGTCGAAGCACAAACAGATTTGACATACGAGGAAAGGCCAATACGAATTCTAGATCGGGAAGAAAAGGTTTTAAGGAACAAAACCATTCCGATGGTTAAGGTGTTATGGCAGAATCATAATATTCAAGAAGCAACGTGGGAAGTAGAAGAAGAAATGAGGAAGAACTATCCCTACTTGTACTGATTTTCGGGGACGAAAATTTCTTTAAGGAGGGTAGATTGTAATAACCAACTTGTTTGTAAACTTATGATTTCTTTTGTTAAGAATCAAAGTCTGTTTATGTTATATGTATGATATGTTTCTATGAAAAGTTGTTGAATCTTTAGTTAAAAGATTCAAATAAGTTAGTTATGCAAGTTTAAGACCTTTTTGTTAAAAGAAAAAGGTGTAAGTTTATGCTTTATGATTTTATGTTATTTTACGAAAGGACTGCATTTGGGAGATAAGCCTAACCAGACCTTTAAGGATGACACCTCTGATGACAAGTGTCATTACTATGATTGGTCACCTCACAGGGACCAAAATGCAAATATTTTATATTTAGGGGTCAATTTGCAAATTAAGAAAAGTTTTATGATTTTGAAGCTAAAAAGTCTTTTAAGGAAGGATTTAGTAAAAACTTGATGTTTAAAGGCTTAACAAAAAATTGGCCAAGTCATAGGGACTAAAGTGCAAATATTTTGCCTTTAGGGGCCATTGTGCAATTTTGAAAAAGATTGTAAACTTATCAGCAATTATGTAGATTTTGAACCAGGGACTCCTTAAGTAAAGTTTCTTAGTTCAATTAAGTCAATGACCCATTTTTAGTTTAGTTAGTTTGGTTGGAAATCAAGGATGTCAAGTTAAGATCGTTTTTGAAAACTCTAGCTAAAACCAATCCCATTATGCCATGTGTCACCATGGGAACCGGCCACGTCATGGCTTGATGAGCAAGTAACCTTGTTCTTGAAAAAGGTTATGCAAATTAGAAGATTTTTAGTGTTAATAGAAGTTTACAAATCAAACCCTAAGTTTAGTGTTTTAACACTTTAGTATGGTTGGTTGATTTTATGTTAAGACACATTTAGCAATGTTGTCTCACTTGGTTACACCAAAACCGGCCACATAGGGGAGAAACCCTAGGTGATAGCTTGGCTTAGTCACCCCTAGCCTTGCACCCATGGCAAGCCAAGGCTTGCACACCTAGGCACCCAAGGCCGACCATCCAAGGAACCGACACATCGTGGTGTAGCCTTGGTGAGTAAGTCATCCTTAGACTTGCTCACTTGGCAAGCTCATGTTTGCCTAAGCCACCACACCAAGGCCGGCCACCATGAGGAAATGACATCTCATGGCCTAGCCTTGGTGAGTAAGCAAACCTAGCTCCACCTACTTGGCAAGCCAAGGCTTTGCTAAGCCAACACCAAGACCGGCCATCCTTAGTGAATGACACATCATTTTGTAGCTAGGGTGAGTAAGCTACTCTAGCCTTGCTCACATGGATAGCCAAGACATTGACACACCCTAGGTTGCCTAGCCTAGCTTCCTTGGCAAGCCAAGGCTTGCACACATCACCCTAGGGCCGGCCACACCAAGGATGTGCCACCTCAAAGTGTAGCCTTGATGAGCAAGCAATTCTAGCTTAGCTTGCTTGGCATATTGGATGAAGCATGGCCGGCCAACACATAGGGACCAAGGAGAAAAATAGCTTGACTTCAAGGACTATCTCCCAATTTACCAAAGATGGAATTCTTGAACTCCTTTAGGGCTTGACACCTTTGCACCTAGGCAAGCTTAGTAAGCATACTAGCTTTGCATGTTGGCAAACCAAGGCATGTATGACTTCCACCCAAGGCCGGCCACACCAAGGAGGGGACACCTCATGGTCCCTAGGCCACATGAGTAAGCAACCCTAGCTTGGGTTACTTGGCATGAAAGACACAAGAGTGGCCGGCCACCCTTCAAGAAGACAAGACCAAATTGGTCTCTTGTAGGGACCAAAGAACAAACTAGGGTATCTTTAGGGGTTAGTTAGCAATTTTGGAAAATTGTGTTTCATCTATAAATAGGTGAAGATGCTGTTGTGTCATTTGGTTAGCCAACACACACACACAACCTTGAGCAGCACAAATTCCTCCCAACCCTGCCACAGAAACCGAGCAAAGAAAAGAAAGAAAAGAAAGAAAAGAAAACTAGAAAAGCTTTTCGGTTTAGTGTGAGAGAATTTTCAATTACCTTAGATTAAGAATTCCATCCGTGAAACTTGAGGTAAATATTGTTACCCTCTAGTTCTCCATTTATGAATTAAGAGAATGATTAGTATGATTAAGCAAGAGTTTAAATTTTGTAAGATACATGCACTAGGGTTTTTGTATGCTTGATTAAGTCTCTATCCGAGCAGTTTTTCTGCAACAATATTTAGAGGCCTTTAGAGGCCGAATCTTTAAAAAGTTAAAACTGAAAAGTTGTAGAGGAAGGAAAATCCTAGGGGCCAGCGCGGCCAGTTTTTGAAAATAAGGCTTTTAAGACCTTTATTTCTATAAAAACCCGAGACCAAATTATAAGCAGTAAGTTTGGTCGAAAAATTTTATAAGGCAAAAATAAGCATGTTAAAGGCTGATTTGAAGTTTGAGGTTAAAACAAAAGTTGTAGGAGACTTCAATATCTACAACTTTAATGCATAAAACTTTTCCAGATTCGAAACAGATTTGTAAGAAAAGAACTAAACTTTATGAATTGGTTTTGGAACCCGATTTTCAAAATGATTAGAGTTTTTACTAAATTTCAAAAAGGAGTTGAAATTTAGGAATGGTTGTTAGCAATTAGAATCATTGTGTTATTATGATAGGATGATACTCATCCTATGATTTTTCTTGAAAACAGGGAAACGACCTGTTTGAGTGAAAGATTGTGATTCAAGGCGCAGTAACGGTAAGTACGACTCCGCCTACAGCATAAACAAAAATTGTTTGTTGAATGCTTTCAAGTTTATAATGATATAAGCATGATAAAACGTTATGGCTTGTATGATATCAAGTTTATAATGTTATGTGTATAAGAAATATTTATGATATGTATGTATATACATTTTTAAGATATGATAATATTAAAGTACGAATGACATGTATGTATGCAAGAAATGATGAATGTATGGCATGTATGTATGCAAGAAATGATGAATGTATGGCATGTATGTTTTCAAGTTCATGAATGTATGTTTATAGTATGTATGTTGATATGATGAGAAATGTGATATTATGACATCACGAAGTATGCTCATTAAAGAATAACGAGTTGGTAAAATATGAAACCCCAGCTTCAGTTAAGAAACTGGTTATGAATATGAAACAATATTTCAAGTATGAAATAAGACAAGAACAAGACTTTTAATATAAGCAGGAAGCTATATGTCGTATCGACCCGCGTCAGGTCGGGTTTGGTTCATGGTTTGAGTTGGACAGGGCTGGCCGCCCCAACCACTCCATGGCAGCGCGCCACGGTACGTACATTCATGTTAAGTTATGTAAGGGCCCAAAATCTATGCTAACTTATGAAAACAGAAATTGATCATAAATGGTTCATGCATTATGTTATCATGATATGTTTTGTGGATAAATAGTTGTGCTTGCTGAGCGAAAGCTCATGTTTTAAGTTTATGCTGTAGGTAAGCAACCATGCAGTATTTCTTGATACAAGGCGGTGGAGCATGGCAAGGCAAAGCTATGAAACTGTGGGACGGAATCACTACGTTTCTTTTTGTTAAATTATGCTACGCTAAATATGATGTATTTAAGTACAAAAACTCATTTCCGCTATAAGTAATTATGTATAAGTATATGTATGGATATAAATGTTTATTATGGACTTTCCAAGTTAAACAATATTTATCAGTTGTAAAAAAAAAAATTTCTGTCTAAATTTTCATATACTATTATGTAAGAATGCATGGTAACGGCCGGCGCTAGGCGGGTCGTCACAAGAGTTGGTATCAGAGCTTTAGTTCCTACCTTCCGGTTTCACAGTTTGCTTGCCTGCGCCACAGTCATTGTAAGTTAAACAAATATTTCGTATTTATATTATGAATTTGTATAATCTAGATTTGAGGAAAATGGACGACGATCGAAGTGCAGCCTACGCATTTTTCACGATGTCTCCTCTAGTATTTGATGGATCTAGACGAACAGTGACTCTCGCTGCATGGCTTCACGACATGGAGGCTATATTCCGAATAGGTCATATTCCACCCCATCTACAGGTATCGTTAGCAAGTCGTTGTCTAGCAGTAGATGCTAGATTGTGGTGGAGGATAACAGGAGAACAAGAAGTTCAGGGAGGATCATGGGAAAACTTTCGCCATGTTATCACTGCTCGTTTTGGACCTCCACTGGAGGAAGACGCCAACGGACATTATCGGGATCCAGAAATTTATCGTGACATGAATCTTGTCCGATATCTTAACTATGTGTATGATTGGCATGCTTATCCGGGAGAGTCGATGGGCCATTATTGTCGAAGATTTCAGGAGGCTATGTTGCCTCATATTCCAGAAATGGGCGACCCAGAGTTTCGGGCATTGCAACTACTCCGAGAAGGACTGCCACCTGATGTCAGGGATCACATTCAGCCACCGGCACTAGGAATGACTCTGGAACACATGATTAACGACATCATGGAAGCGGAGTTGATAGCTCACATGGTTCAAGCAGATGCCTTAGTGGAGAACAATATCCAAGTCCCAGTTAACAACAATGACGTGGAGGAGCCACCCTTCCAATGGGGACCAGCATTGCCAGAGGACCCTATCCCGGCAATACCACTTCAGGAGATTCCTCCACAAGAGAATATTGATGGCATGAATCCCCAAGAGGATCCTCACGAAATCATCCTGGATAACGGAGATGAAGAAGAAGAAGATGTTCATATGGAGGATGATCCGGAGGAAGTTTTATTCGATGAGGAAGACTGGGACGTATTCTCTGAGTTATCATCGGAATAGATAGTTTATGAATAAAATAGTATGTATGTAAGATAGATAGTGATAATCACTTCTATCTTGTACTTGATCATGTATTTATGTATATAGCAAGTAAAGAATATGTACATGATGGTATGGTTAAATATGAATGTATGAATTATGAATGTATGAAGTATGAATTATGAATGTATGAATTATGAGTTATGAATTATGAATGATGATGGAATGCAAGATTATGAACAACATATGATATGTCATGGAATGATGAGATCATGATGAATCTCAAATGTTATGTTTTATGTCATGATGTTATGGTATGATACGATGATATGATATGATAAGTAAGTAGTATTCATAATAAGATTTTATGATTAGATATGAATGAACGAAAAGATATTTGTAGTATAACAATATCTTTATCGTAATTAGATAAGAAATAGAAGATGTCGTGTCCACGTACCCGAGCGAATCCCATTCCGCAAGAACCTGATCTTGCAAATATAGTAGCTACCTTGCAACGACAATTGCGGGAACAACAACAAGAAACGAACCAGCTTCGGGAACAAGTAGCCCAGCTGAATCAAGTGCCTCGAGCGAACGAAGCCCCACCTCAAAATAACCCTGTACCTCCAGCAGTGCCTCAAGCACCAGAGGTTCATCAAGAAGTTCCGATAGCACCCGAAGGTCTGCAAAGGAATCCACCTATAGTTAGGGAAGATCTGTTGTATGAACGATTTAGGCGAATGAAGGCACCTGAATTTGAAGGAACCACAGATCCATTAGTGGCAGATAATTGGCTGATCGATATCCAAGTAATTTTGGATTTTATGGGACTTACGGAACAGGAGAAAGTTCTTTGTGCCTCCTTTGCACTTAAGAAAGACGCACGTCATTGGTGGAGAACGGTTCAGATGCGCAGAAACGTGGCGTTCATGCAATGGCAAGATTTTGTTGACGAATTCAGAGTAATGTACTACAACCAGGAGATTCTTGCAGCTCAACAGGATGAGTTTACCAGCTTCAAGCAAGGATCTTTATCCGTGATGGAAGCAGTCAAGAAATTTGAACAGCTTGCTCGTTTATGTCCGGAACTGGTACCGAATGAAAGAGAGAAAGTAAGGAGGATGATGAAAATGTTTCGGACAGACATCGCCAAGCAAGTTAGTGCTGGAAGTAACCCTCCAACTCTTGTAGCTGATTGTATAGGTCGAGCTATGAGAGCAGAATACTGGATTAATCAGGATAAGGAAGCACGGGTTCAGATATTCAAAGCTAAGAAGGAAGAAAAAGCTGTAGAGAAACAGATACAGTCTAGGCAGAACCTGCAACCGAACTTAAAAGGCCAGACTAGTAATTCCAACCAAAGTTCCAAGCAGTTTGGAAGGAATAAAAGAAGAGAGAATGCTACGGGCCAGGGCCAACAGAAGAATTACCCCCAGAAGAGGAACAACCGTGGGAATGAGGGTAATAATAACAGCTATCCTGTGTGTACTCAATGTGGAAAGAAACATCCAGGCGTATGTAGGATGGGGACAAACGCTTGCTACCTTTGTGGCAAGGAAGGTCATTATGCGAAGAATTGTACCTCCCATAGTCAGAACCAGAACCCTCAGTACCAGAATAGGAATCCAACCCGACAGCTTCACGCGGTACAAGCAAAGGTCGAAAGTCCTTCGATGGTACAAGGAAGACTTGAAGCTCCTGAACCACAAGCCAGGATTTATGCTTACACAAAGGGAGATGCTGAGGCTGGAACTTCTAATGTAGTAACAGGTCAGGTCTCTATAGCCACTTATGATGCATTTGCCCTAATTGATTCTGGTGCCACCCATTCGTTTATATCAATGGGGTATGCCCGGAAGTTAGATAGAAATGTAGAAAGTATAGGGTAACCTTTTAGAACCTCTCTTCCATCGGGAGATATTTTGTTATCTGATTCCTGGATGCGAAATATTCCGATAGTTATGTGTGGTAGAGAATTATATGTAGACCTGATTGCAATTAAGCTTCAGGATTTTGATGTAATCCTGGGAATGGATTTCTTAGATAAGTACAACGCTAAGATTGATTGTCGAAAGCGTTGTGTTACGTTTAGTCTTTTCGGCGAAGAGGAATTCAACTTTCACGGCCAGTCTAAGAGTTCATCAACCCGGCTTGTTTCTGCAATGAAAGCTTGGAAAATGTTAGCTAATGGATGTCAAGGGTACTTAGCTAACATGGTGGACAAAGAACAAGAAAAAGAGCTACAGCCCGAAGATGTTCCTATTATTAGGGAATATGTAGACGTCTTTCCAAAAGATTTAACTAAACTTCCGCCCGAGCGTGAAATCTCTTTCGAAATAGAATTGTTGCCAGGAACAGCTCCAATATCGAAAGCACCTTATCGCATGGCCCCAGCTGAGCTTAGGGAACTTCAAGTACAGTTGCAAGAACTGTTGGACAAGGGATTTATTCGTCAAAGCCATTCCCCGTGGGGAGCACCTGTGTTGTTTGTCAAGAAGAAGGATGGAACGTTACGAATGTGTATTGACTATCGCGAGTTGAATAAGATCACGATTAAGAACAAGTACCCTCTCCCGAGAATCGACGATCTCTTCGATCAACTTAGAGGAGCTTTGGTATTCTCGAAGATTGACTTGCGTTCAGGCTACCATCAACTCAGAATCAAGGAAGGAGATATTCCCAAGACGGCGTTTCGTACACGTTATGGACATTATGAGTATTTAGTCATGCCTTTTGGATTAACTAATGCTCCAGCTGCTTTTATGGACCTTATGAATCGGGTATTTAAAGATTATTTAGATAAGTTTGTTATCATCTTCATTGATGATATTTTGATCTACTCGAAATCTACAAAGGAACATGAGCAGCACCTCAAGTTGGTTTTGGAAACCTTAAGACGGAATCAGCTTTATGCCAAATTCACTAAATGTGAATTTTGGTTGGAGAAAGTACATTTCTTAGGCCACGTAGTTTCAAAGGAAGGAATTTCTGTTGATCCTGCTAAGATAGAAGCAGTTAGTGCATGGTCAGCACCCAGAAACGTTACGGAGATACGAAGCTTTCTTGGCTTGGCCGGATACTACCGACGGTTCGTTGAAGGATTCTCCAAGATAACAGCACCACTAACAGCTCTTACTAAAAAGGGGAGAAAGTTTGAGTGGACACCGAAGTGTGAAGAAAACTTCCAAGAGCTCAAGAGGAAACTTACAAGTGCACCAGTGTTGATCATTCCGGACGTTGATGCAGGAAATTTCGCCATTTATAGTGATGCGTCGAAAACTGGACTACGAGCCGTCCTTATGCAAGGAAGAAATGTGGTTGCTTATGCTTCACGTCAACTGAAGGACCATGAACGGAACTACCCGACTCACGATTTGGAGCTTGCTGCGGTGGTTTTCGCTTTGAAGATTTGGAGACATTACCTGTATGGTAATAGATGTGAGATTTTTACCGATCATCAAAGTCTCAAATACATTTTTACTCAAAAGGAGCTTAATATGCGGCAACGAAGATGGCTCGAACTCGTAAAGGATTATGATTGTGAAATTCTTTATCATCCTGGAAAGGCAAACAAGGTTGCAGATGCGCTGAGCAGGAAGTCATCCGGTATGCTCATGTCTCTTGAAATGATGTCCGAACCCCTCAAAAAGGAAATTTCTGATTTCCGATTAGAAATGCTAACCGGAAAATTGTCTGTTTTGACTCTTCAGTCTAATCTCCTAGAAACCATTAAGGACTATCAAAGGAAAGATTCCTTTTTGTTGAAAATTCAGCTACTTGGCGAAGAAGATAAGGAATTTAAGACGTCTGCGAATGGGCTAATTCTTTTCAAAGGAAGGATTTGTGTTCCTAACTTTGAGTTTCTAAGGAAACAAATCATGTCTGAAGCGCATGAAACGCCATACTCAGTTCACCCTGGAGCTACTAAGATGTATAAGGACCTTAAGGAGAACTTTTGGTGGCCGAACATGAAGAGAGAAATTGCTGAATTTGTATCAAAGTGTTTAACTTGTCAGAAAGTTAAAGCTGAACACCGACAACCTGGTGGAGATCTTCAAAAGATAGAACTCCCAGAATGGAAATGGGAACAAATCACCATGGATTTCGTAGTTGGACTACCCAGGACCGCTAGTGGAAATGATATGATTTGGGTAATTGTGGATAGATTAACCAAATCAGCCCATTTCATTGCTAGTAAAGCCACCTTTTCGGTTGAGAAATTAGCTGAAATTTATGTATCTCAGGTTGTTAAGTTGCATGGAGTTCCAAAATCCATTATTTCAGATCGAGATGGGCGATTTACTTCGCGATTTTGGAAAAGTGTTCACACAGCTATGGGATCAAGGCTGAAATTCAGTACTGCTTTCCACCCTCAGACAGATGGACAATCGGAGCGCACGATCCAGACCTTAGAAGATATGTTGAGATCTTGTGTTTTGGATTTCAAGGGAAATTGGGATCAAAAGTTACCCTTGATCGAATTTTCGTATAATAATAGTTATCATGCTTCTATTGGTATGGCTCCGTTTGAAGCGCTATATGGAAGGAAATGTCGATCTCCCATCCATTGGCAAGAAGTCGGACAGAAGCAACTTCAAACTACGGACTTCATCAGAAAAACCTCAGAAGATGTCAAGATGATCAAACAACGGCTCGATGTAGCTTTCAGTCGACAGAAGAGTTATGCTGATAAACGTCGAAGACCTTTAGAATTCCAAGTTGGAGATTCTGTTTTTCTCAAGATTGCTCCAGTAAAGGGGATTATGAGGTTTGGTAAGAAGGGAAAGCTCAGTCCAAGATACACAGGTCCGTTTGAAATCCTCGAAAGAATTGGAAAAGTTGCCTACAAGCTTGCTTTACCGCCAGCTTTAGCTTCTATACACAATGTTTTTCACGTTTCAATGTTGAAGAAATACGTACCTGATCCTTCTCATGTGCTAAGTCAAGAACCGGTCGAAGTACAAACAGATTTGACATACGAGGAAAGGCCAATACGAATTCTAGATCGGGAAGAAAAGGTTTTAAGGAACAAAACCATTCCGATGGTTAAGGTGTTATGGCAGAATCATAATATTCAAGAAGCAACGTGGGAAGTAGAAGAAGAAATGAGGAAGAACTATCCCTACTTGTACTGATTTTCGGGGACGAAAATTTCTTTAAGGAGGGTAGATTGTAATAACCAACTTGTTTGTAAACTTATGATTTCTTTTGTTAAGAATCAAAGTCTGTTTATGTTATATGTATGATATGTTTCTATGAAAAGTTGTTGAATCTTTAGTTAAAAGATTCAAATAAGTTAGTTATGCAAGTTTAAGACCTTTTTGTTAAAAGAAAAAGGTGTAAGTTTATGCTTTATGATTTTATGTTATTTTACGAAAGGACTGCATTTGGGAGTTAAGCCAAACCAGACCTTTAAGGATGACACCTCTGATGACAAGTGTCATTACTATGATTGGTCACCTCACAGGGACCAAAATGCAAATATTTTATGTTTAGGGGTCAATTTGCAAATTAAGAAAAGTTTTATGATTTTGAAGCTAAAAAGTCTTTTAAGGAAGGATTTAGTAAAAACTTGATGTTTAAAGGCTTAACAAAAAATTGGCCAAGTCATAGGGACTAAAGTGCAAATATTTTGCCTTTAGGGGCCATTGTGCAATTTTGAAAAAGATTGTAAACTTATCAGCAATTATGTAGATTTTGAACCAGGGACTCCTTAAGTAAAGTTTCTTAGTTCAATTAAGTCAATGACCCATTTTTAGTTTAGTTAGTTTGGTTGGAAATCAAGGATGTCAAGTTAAGATCGTTTTTGAAAACTCTAGCTAAAACCAATCCCATTATGCCATGTGTCACCATGGGAACCGGCCACGTCATGGCTTGATGAGCAAGTAACCTTGTTCTTGAAAAAGGTTATGCAAATTAGAAGATTTTTAGTGTTAATAGAAGTTTACAAATCAAACCCTAAGTTTAGTGTTTTAACACTTTAGTATGGTTGGTTGATTTTATGTTAAGACACATTTAGCAATGTTGTCTCACTTGGTTACACCAAAACCGGCCACATAGGGGAGAAACCCTAGGTGATAGCTTGGCTTAGTCACCCCTAGCCTTGCACCCATGGCAAGCCAAGGCTTGCACACCTAGGCACCCAAGGCCGACCATCCAAGGAACCGACACATCGTGGTGTAGCCTTGGTGAGTAAGTCATCCTTAGACTTGCTCACTTGGCAAGCTCATGTTTGCCTAAGCCACCACACCAAGGCCGGCCACCATGAGGAAATGACATCTCATGGCCTAGCCTTGGTGAGTAAGCAAACCTAGCTCCACCTACTTGGCAAGCCAAGGCTTTGCTAAGCCAACACCAAGACCGGCCATCCTTAGTGAATGACACATCATTTTGTAGCTAGGGTGAGTAAGCTACTCTAGCCTTGCTCACATGGATAGCCAAGACATTGACACACCCTAGGTTGCCTAGCCTAGCTTCCTTGGCAAGCCAAGGCTTGCACACATCACCCTAGGGCCGGCCACACCAAGGATGTGCCACCTCAAAGTGTAGCCTTGATGAGCAAGCAATTCTAGCTTAGCTTGCTTGGCATATTGGATGAAGCATGGCCGGCCAACACATAGGGACCAAGGAGAAAAATAGCTTGACTTCAAGGACTATCTCCCAATTTACCAAAGATGGAATTCTTGAACTCCTTTAGGGCTTGACACCTTTGCACCTAGGCAAGCTTAGTAAGCATACTAGCTTTGCATGTTGGCAAACCAAGGCATGTATGACTTCCACCCAAGGCCGGCCACACCAAGGAGGGGACACCTCATGGTCCCTAGGCCACATGAGTAAGCAACCCTAGCTTGGGTTACTTGGCATGAAAGACACAAGAGTGGCCGGCCACCCTTCAAGAAGACAAGACCAAATTGGTCTCTTGTAGGGACCAAAGAACAAACTAGGGTATCTTTAGGGGTTAGTTAGCAATTTTGGAAAATTGTGTTTCATCTATAAATAGGTGAAGATGCTGTTGTGTCATTTGGTTAGCCAACACACACACACAACCTTGAGCAGCACAAATTCCTCCCAACCCTGCCATAGAAACCGAGCAAAGAAAAGAAAGAAAAGAAAGAAAAGAAAACTAGAAAAGCTTTTCGGTTTAGTGTGAGAGAATTTTCAATTACCTTAGATTAAGAATTCCATCCGTGAAACTTGAGGTAAATATTGTTACCCTCTAGTTCTCCATTTATGAATTAAGAGAATGATTAGTATGATTAAGCAAGAGTTTAAATTTTGTAAGATACATGCACTAGGGTTTTTGTATGCTTGATTAAGTCTCTATCCGAGCGGTTTTTCTGAAACAATATTTAGAGGCCTTTAGAGGCCGAATCTTTAAAAAGTTAAAACTGAAAAGTTGTAAAGGAAGGAAAATCCTAGGGGCCAGCGCGGCCAGTTTTTGAAAATAAGGCTTTTAAGACCTTTATTTCTATAAAAACCCGAGACCAAATTATAAGCAGTAAGTTTGGTCGAAAAATTTTTTAAGGCAAAAATAAGCATGTTAAAGGCTGATTTGAAGTTTGAGGTTAAAACAAAAGTTGTAGGAGACTTCAATATCTACAACTTTAATGAAGAAAACTTTTCCAGATTCGAAACAGATTTGTAAGAAAAGAACTAAACTTTATGAATTGGTTTTGGAACCCGATTTTCAAAATGATTAGAGTTTTTACTAAATTTCAAAAAGGAGTTGAAATTTAGGAATGGTTGTTAGCAATTAGAATCATTGTGTTATTATGATAGGATGATACTCATCCTATGATTTTTCTTGAAAACAGGGAAACGACCTGTTTGAGTGAAAGATTGTGATTCAAGGCGCAGTAACGGTAAGTACGACTCCGCCTACAGCATAAACAAAAATTGTTTATTGAATGCTTTCAAGTTTATAATGATATAAGCATGATAAAACGTTATGGCTTGTATGATATCAAGTTTATAATGTTATGTGTATAAGAAATATTTATGATATGTATGTATATACATTTTTAAGATATGATAATATTAAAGTACGAATGACATGTATGTATGCAAGAAATGATGAATGTATGGCATGTATGTATGCAAGAAATGATGAATGTATGGCATGTATGTTTTCAAGTTCATGAATGTATGTTTATAGTATGTATGTTGATATGATGAGAAATGTGATATTATGACATCACGAAGTATGCTCATTAAAGAATAACGAGTTGGTAAAATATGAAACCCCAGCTTCAGTTAAGAAACTGGTTATGAATATGAAACAATATTTCAAGTATGAAATAAGACAAGAACAAGACTTTTAATATAAGCAGGAAGCTATATGTCGTATCGACCCGCGTCAGCTCGGGTTTGGTTCATGGTTTGAGTTGGACAGGGCTGGCCGCCCCAACCACTCCATGGCAGCGCGCCACGGTACGTACATTCATGTTAAGTTATGTAAGGGCCCAAAATCTATGCTAACTTATGAAAACAGAAATTGATCATAAATGGTTCATGCATTATGTTATCATGATATGTTTTGTGGATAAGTAGTTGTGCTTGCTGAGCGAAAGCTCATGTTTTAAGTTTATGCTGTAGGTAAGCAACCATGCAGTATTTCTTGATACAAGGCGGTGGAGCATGGCAAGGCAAAGCTGTGAAACTGTGGGACGGAATCACTACGTTTCTTTTTGTTAAATTATGCTACGCTAAATATGATGTATTTAAGTACAAAAACTCATTTCCGCTATAAGTAATTATGTATAAGTATATGTATGGATATAAATGTTTATTATGGACTTTCCAAGTTAAACAATATTTATCAGTTGTAAAAAAAAAAATTTCTGTCTAAATTTTCATATACTATTATGTAAGAATGCATGGTAACGGCCGGCGCTAGGCGGGTCGTCACATCTAATGTAGTAACAGGTCAGATCTCTATAGCTGCTTATGATGCATTTGCCCTAATTGATTCTGGTGCCACCCATTCGTTTATATCAATGGAGTATGCCCGGAAGTTAGATAGAAATGTAGAAAGTATAGGGCAACCTTTTAGAACCTCTCTTCCATCGGGAGATATTTTGTTATCTGATTCCTGGATGCGAAATATTCCGATAGTTATGTGTGGTAGAGAATTATATGTAGACCTGATTGCAATTAAGCTTCAGGATTTTGATGTAATCCTGGGAATGGATTTCTTAGATAAGTACAACGCTAAGATTGATTGTCGAAAGCGTTGTGTTACGTTTAGTCTTTTCGGCGAAGAGGAATTCAACTTTCACGGCCAGTCTAAGAGTTCATCAACCCGGCTTGTTTCTGCAATGAAAGCTTGGAAAATGTTAGCTAATGGATGTCAAGGGTACTTAGCTAACATGGTGGACAAAGAACAAGAAAAAGAGCTACAGCCCGAAGATGTTCCTATTATTAGGGAATATGTAGACGTCTTTCCAAAAGATTTAACTAAACTTCCGCCCGAGCGTGAAATCTCTTTCGAAATAGAATTGTTGCCAGGAACAGCTCCAATATCGAAAGCACCTTATCGCATGGCCCCAGCTGAGCTTAGGGAACTTCAAGTACAGTTGCAAGAACTGTTGGACAAGGGATTTATTCGTCAAAGCCATTCCCCGTGGGGAGCACCTGTGTTGTTTGTCAAGAAGAAGGACGGAACTTTACGAATGTGTATTGACTATCGCGAGTTGAATAAGATCACGATTAAGAACAAGTACCCTCTCCCGAGAATCGACGATCTCTTTGATCAACTTAGAGGAGCTTTGGTATTCTCGAAGATTGACTTGCGTTCAGGCTACTCAGAATCAAGGAAGGAGATATTCCCAAGACGGCGTTTCGTACACGTTATGGACATTATGAGTATTTAGTCATGCCTTTTGGATTAACTAATGCTCCAGCTGCTTTTATGGACCTTATGAATCGGGTGTTTAAAGATTATTTGGATAAGTTTGTTATCATCTTCATTGATGATTTTTTGATCTATTCAAAATCTACAAAGGAACATGAGCAGCACCTCAAGATGGTTTTGGAAACCTTAAGACGGAATCAGCTTTATGCCAAATTCACTAAATGTGAATTTTGGTTGGAGAAAGTACATTTCTTAGGCCACGTGGTTTCAAAGGAAGGAATTTCTGTTGATCCTGCTAAGATAGAAGCAGTTAGTGCATGGTCAGCACCCAGAAACGTTACGGAGATACGAAGCTTTCTTGGCTTGGCCGGATACTACCGACGGTTCGTTGAAGGATTCTCCAAGATAGCAGCGCCACTAACAGCTCTTACTAAAAAGGGGAGAAAGTTTGAGTGGACACAGAAGTGTGAAGAAAACTTCCAAGAGCTCAAGAGGAAACTTACAAGTGCACCAGTGTTGATTATTCCGGACGTTGATGTAGGAAATTTCGCCATTTATAGTGATGCGTCGAAAACTGGACTAGGAGCCGTCCTTATGCAAGGAAGAAATGTGGTTGCTTATGCTTCACGTCAACTGAAGGACCATGAACGGAACTACCCGACTCACGATTTGGAGCTTGCTGCGGTGGTTTTCGCTTTGAAGATTTGGAGACATTACCTATATGGTAATAGATGTGAGATTTATACCGATCATCAAAGTCTCAAATACATCTTTACTCAAAAGGAGCTTAATATGCGGCAACGAAGATGGCTCGAACTCGTAAAGGATTATGATTGTGAAATTCTTTATCATCCTGGGAAGGCAAACAAGGTAGCAGATGCGCTAAGCAGGAAGTCATTCGGTATGCTCATGTCTCTTGAAATGATGTCCGAACCCCTCCAAAAAGAAATTTCTGATTTCCGATTAGAAATGCTAATTGGAAAATTGTCTGCTTTGACTCTCCAGTCTAATCTTCTAGAAACCATTAAGGACTATCAAAGGAAAGATTCCTTTTTGTTGAAAATTCAGCTACTTGGCGAAGAAAATAAGGAATTTAAGACGTCTGTGAATGGGCTAATTCTTTTCAAAGGAAGGATTTGTGTTCCTAACTTTGAGTTTCTAAGGAAACAAATCATGACAGAAGCGCATGAAACGCCATACTCAGTTCACCCTGGAGCTACTAAGATGTATAAGGACCTTAAGGAGAACTTTTGGTGGCCGAACATGAAGAGAGAAATTGCTAAATTTGTATCAAAGTGTCTAACTTGTCAGAAAGATAAAGCTGAACACCGACAACCTGGCGGAGATCTTCAAAAGATAGAACTCCCAGAATGGAAATGGGAACAAATCACCATGGATTTCGTAGTTGGACTACCCAGGACCACTAGTGGAAATGATATGATTTGGGTAATTGTGGATAGATTAACCAAATCAGCCCATTTCATTGCTAGTAAAGCCACCTTTTCGGTTGAGAAATTAGCTGAAATTTATGTATCTCAGGTTGTTAAGTTGCATGGAGTTCCAAAATCCATTATTTCAGATCGAGATGGGCGATTTACTTCGCGATTTTGGAAAAGTGTTCACACAGCTATGGGATCGAGGTTGAAATTCAGTACTGCTTTCCACCCTCAGACTGATGGACAATCGGAGCGCACGATCCAGACCTTAGAAGATATGTTGAGATCTTGTGTTTTGGATTTCAAGGGAAATTGGGATCAAAAGTTACCTTTGATCGAATTTTCGTATAATAATAGTTATCATGCTTCTATTGGGATGGCTCCGTTTGAAGCGCTATATGGAAGGAAATGTCGATCTCCCATCCATTGGCAAGAAGTCGGACAGAAGCAACTTCAAACTACGGACTTCATCAGAAAAACCTCAGAAGACGTCAAGATGATCAAGCAACGGCTCGATGTAGCTTTCAGTCGACAGAAGAGTTATGCTGATAAACGTCGAAGGCCTTTAGAATTCCAAGTTGGAGATTCTGTTTTTCTCAAGATTGCTCCAGTCAAGGGGATTATGAGGTTTGGTAAGAAGGGAAAGCTCAGTCCAAGATACACAGGTCCGTTTGAAATCCTCGAAAGAATTGGAAAAGTTGCCTACAAGCTTGCTTTACCGCCAGCTTTAGCTTCTATACACAATGTTTTTCACGCTTCAATGTTGAAGAAATACGTACCTGATCCTTCTCATGTGCTAAGTCAAGAACCGGTCGAAGTACAAACGGATTTGACGTACGAGGAAAGGCCAATACGAATTCTAGATCGGGAAGAAAAGGTTTTAAGGAACAAAACCATTCCGATGGTTAAGGTGTTATGGCAGAATCATAATATTCAAGAAGCAACGTGGGAAGTAGAAGAAGAAATGAGGAAGAACTATCCCTACTTGTACTGATTTTCGGGGACGAAAATTTCCTTAAGGAGGGTAGATTGTAATAACCAACTTGTTTGTAAACTTATGATTTCTTTTGTTGAGAATCAAAGTCTGTTTATGTTATATGTATGATATGTTTCTATGAAAAGTTGTTGAATCTTTAGTTAAAAGATTCAAATAAGTTAGTTATGCAAGTTTAAGACCTTTTTGTTAAAAGAAAAAGGTGTAAGTTTATGCTTTATGATTTTATGTTATTTTACGAAAGGACTGCATTTGGGAGATAAGCCAAACCAGACCTTTAAGGATGACACCTCTGATGACAAGTGTCATTACTATGATTGGTCGCCTCACAGGGACCAAAATGCAAATATTTTATGTTTAGGGGTCAATTTGTAAATTAAGAAAAGTTTATGATTTTGAAGCTAAAAAGTCTTTTGAGGAAGGATTTAGTGAAAACTTGATGTTTAAAGGCTTAACAAAAATTGGCCAAGTCATAGGGACTAAAGTGCAAATATTTTGCCTTTAGGGGCCATTGTGCAATTTTGAAAAAGATTGTAAACTTATCAGCAATTATGTAAATTTTTGAACCAGGGACTCTTTGAGTAAAGTTTCTTAGTTCAATTAAGTCAATGACCCATTTTTAGTTTAGTTAGTTTGGTTTGAAATCAAGGATGTTAAGTTAAGATCGTTTGTGAAAACTCTAGCTAAAACCAATCCCATTATGCCATGTGTCACCATGGGAACCGGCCACGTCATGGCTTGATGAGCAAGTAATCTTGTTCTTGAAAAAAAAAAGATTATGCAAATTAGAAGATTTTAAGTGTTAATAGAAGTTTACAAATCAAACCCTAAGTTTAGTGTTTTAACACTTTAGTATGGTTGGTTGATTTTATGTTAAGACACATTTAGCAATGTTGTCTCACTTGGTTACACCAAAACCGGCCACATAGGGGAGAAACCCTAGGTAATAGCTTGGCTTAGTCACACCCCTAGCCTTGCACCCATGGCAAGCCAAGGCTTGCACACCTAGGCACCAAAGGCCGGCCACCCAAGGAAGTAACACACCATGGTGTAGCCTTGGTGAGCAAGCAAACCAAGGCTTGCACACTAAGCCACCACCCAAGGGCCGGCCACCTCAAGAGTGTGACACCTCAAAAACCTAGCCTTGGTGAGTAAGAGTGCTTAGCCCTACACACTTGGCAAGCCAATGTCTTGCTAGGTTGACACCATGACCGGCCATCACCTTGGTTAGACACCTCATGGTCTAGCTTTGGTGAATAAGCAAGCCTAGCTTCACCTATTTGGCAAGCCAAGCCTTGCACACCACACCATGACCGGCCCCCCAAGGGAAAGACACCTCCTTGGCCTAGCTTTGATGAGCCAACACCCTAGGTTACCTAGCCTAGCCTCCTTGGCAAACCAAGCCTTGCACACCTCACCCTAGGACCGGCCACATCAAGGAAGTGCCACCTCAAATGTAGCCTTGATGAGCAAGCAACCCTAGCTTGGCTTGCTTGGCAAATTGGGTGAAGCATGGCCGGCCAACACATAGGGACCAAGGAGAAAAATAGTTTAGCTTCAAGGACTATTGCCTAAATTACCAAAGATTGGTTTCTTGAACTCCTTTAGAGTTTGACACCTAAGGCACTTAGGCAAGCTTAGTAAGCTTACTAGCATTGCTTGATGGCAAACAAAGGCTTGCATGATGTCCACCTAAGGCTGGCCACACCAAGGAGGGGACACCTCATGGTCCCTAGGCCACATGAGTAAGCAACCCTAGTTTGGGTTAGTGGCATGAGAAGCCAAGGATGACCGGCCACCCTTCAAGGAAACAAACACAAATTGGCTTCCTCCAAGGACTAAGAAGCCAATTGCTATACTTCTAGGGATTGATAAGCAAATTCAAAACTTATACTTCATCTATAAATAGGTGAAGGTGCTGTTGTATCATTTTGTTAGCCAACACATACACACAACCTTGTGCAGCACAAACTCCTCCCAACCCTGCCATAGAAACCGAGCAAAGAAAAGAAAGAAAAGAAAGAAAAGAAAAACTAGAAAAGATTTTCGGTTTAGTGTGAGAGAATTTTCAATTACCCTAGATTAAGAATTCCATCCGTGAAACTTGAGGTAAATGTTGTTATCCTCTAGTTCTCCATTTATAAATTAAGAGAATGATTAGTATGATTAAGCAAGAGTTTAAATTTTGTAAGATACATGCACTAGGGTTTTTGTATGCTTGATTAAGTCTCTATCCGAGCAGTTTTTCTGAAACAATATTTAGAGGCCTTTAGAGGCCGAATCTTTAAAAAGTTAAAACTGCAAAGTTGTAGAGGAAGGAAAATCCTAGGGGCCAGCGTGGCCAGTTTTTGAAAATAAGGCTTTTAAGACCTTTATTTCTATAAAAACCCGAGACCAAATTATAAGCAGTAAGTTTGGTCGAAAAATTTTATAAGGCAAAAATAAGCATGTTAAAGGCTGATTTGAAGTTTGAGGTTAAAACAAAAGTTGTAGGAGACTTCAAGATCTACAACTTTAATGAAGAAAACTTTTCCAGATTCAAAACAGATTTGTGAGAAAAGAACTAAACTTTATGAATTGGTTTTGGAACCCGATTTTTCAAAATGATTAGAGTTTTTAACTAAATTTCAAAAAGAAGTTGAAATTTAGGAATGGTTGTTAGCAATTAGAATCATTATGTTATTATGATAGGATGATACTCATCCTATGATTTTTCTTGAAAACAGGGAAACGACCTGTTTGAGTGAAAGATTGTGATTCAAGGCGCAGTAACGGTAAGTACGACTCCGCCTACAGCATAAACAAAAATTGTTTGTTGAATGCTTTCAAGTTTATAATGATAAGCATGATAAAACGTTATGGCTTGTATGATGTCAAGTTTATAATGTTATGTGTATAAGAAATATTTATGATATGTATGTATATACATTGTTAAGATATGATAATATTAAAGTACGAATGGCATGTATGTATGCAAGAAATGATGAATGTATGGCATGTATGTTTTCAAGTTCATGAATGTATGTTTATAGTATGTATGTTGATATGATGAGAAATGTGATATTATGACATCACGAAGTATGCTCATTAAAGAATAACGAGTTGGTAAAATATGAAACCCCAGCTTCAGTTAAGAAACTGGTTATGAATATGAAACAATATTTCAAGTATGAAATAAGACAAGAACAAGACTTTTCATATAAGCAGGAAGCTATATGTCGTATCGACCCGCGTCAGGTCGGGTTTGGTTCATGGTTTGAGTTGGACAGGGCTGGCCGCCCCAACCACTCCATGGCAGCGCGCCACGGTACGTACATTCATGTTAAGTTATGTAAGGGCCCAAAATCTATGCTAACTTATGAAAACAGAAATCGACCATAAATGGTTCATGCATTATGTTATCATGATATGTTTGTGGATAAATAGTTGTGCTTGCTGAGCGAAAGCTCATGTTTTAAGTTTATGCTGTAGGTAAGCAACCATGCAGTATTTCTTGATACAAGGCGGTGGAGCATGGCAAGGCAAAGCTGTGAAACTGTGGGACGGAATCACTACGTTTCTTTTTGTTAAATTATGCTACGCTAAATATGATGTATTTAAGTACAAAAACACATTTCCGCTATAAGTAATTATGTATAAGTATATGTATGGATATAAATGTTTGTTATGGACTTTCCAAGTTAAACAATACTTATCAGTTGTATAAAAAAAAAAAAAAAAATTTCTGTCTAAATTTTCATCTATTATTATGTAAGAATGTATGGTAACGGCCGGCGCTAGGCGGGTCGTCACATCCCAAAACCCTAAACTCTTCAATTAAGTTTCAATTTGAAATTTATTTGTATTTCAAGTTAAAAATTGTAAGAGCATAAGCTCAAGTTATTTGATTGCCCTAGATTAGTTTAGGTGTGGTGCTTGATTAGGTATTAAGGGTGGTTTGATTTATGAGTTTGATTTATGAGCTTTGATTGTTATATGCTTATGCTTATTCGACCATTAGGGTTGCATGCTAGATGTTTAATGTAGTTGTATGTCCCCAAGTATGTGAATGATGTTGTATGAGTATGTTAAGTTGCTAGAAGAGAAATATGAATGAATGGAATGGTTTGCACGGATGTAATCGGGTTACATGCATGTTAAAGTGGGACATTAGAAAATGTTGCATGACTGATCTTAGGCTCTCGGTATGGCCAGTTGAGGTAGAGTGCGCGTATTAGGACGTAAAATGAACTTAAACCCAAAAACTGCCAGTTCGGGTAAAAACTGGCCAGTTTTCTGGAAAACCGATTTTGAGGTCCTTAGAGGCCGAAGTTGGGAAAACTTAAAACATGAAAGTTGTAGAGAAAGGTTTTTTCTAGGGGGTAGCGTGGACGGTTTTCCAAAATAAGGCTCCAACGGCCTCGGTTTGTATAAAAATCCGACACTAACCGTGCCCAGACTTCATGCACGGCCAGGTGAGTTCAACGGGGAAAACAAAGAGGTTAGATTCCGAACTGGATTTTGTGCAAAACACAAAAGTTGCAGGATTTTTCGAGATCTAAAACTTTTATGAAGGTAACGTTCTCAAATTCAGCCCATATTTTTAAATAAAACTAAATTTCTAAAAACTGTACAGGAAACAGTAAATTCCTGCACAGGATTTTCTAAAACAGTGCAAGAAAAGGGCATTCTTGCACAAACACTGATAAATTAATTGTGGAAACTGTTCCAATGACAGTTCCAACACTTAATGACTTTTTCAAACCCCATTCTAAGAATCCCAAAATTTTATAAGTTGAACAAAGGGTTTTTTTTTTTTTTATATAAAGAGATATAAATGTTAAGTTTTTCCAAAGAAAAATAAAAGGGAATTTAGACTCAAATTTCCTTAAAACTGGGTAGATTGAATGATGACCAACAGTAATCGGGAAGGATACCCAAATTATTGGACTGGGCCCAAAGCCCAAAGGTTACCCTATGTAACCTAATAAGTTATAATCCAAGTGTGGTAGACCTTGAACACTAGGGTTACTTGTTGTAACCAAGTAAGTTATCATATGGGGAACATATAACTAAGGTTATGTATGAATATTGGATAGATCCCCCAACATTTTTAATCCTGACCTATGACCTTTATTATAGCAGGAGATAACCTGCTGTTGTGTCTGGATTTGGAGCGGCACATTAATGGACATAGTAGACGAGGTAAGTACAAACCTAACCTACAGTATGGAAAATAGTAAGCTATTTTCAAATATTTGACATATTCTATGTATGCCATGTTATGTCATGCTATGCTATGTTATGCCATGCTATGCTATGTTATGCTATGCCATGTCATGTTAAGCTATATTAAGCCATGTTAAGACATGTTAAGCTATGTTAAGTTATGTTAAGTCATGATAAGACATGATATATCAAGTTATGCCATGATTTATAGTTATGCCATGTTTATGTCTCATGTGCATCATGATTAATAAGTTCACAATTAAAGATTCTTAGCCTTGGAATACACAAGACTAAGACTAAACCAAGTCAAGCAAGGTGTCGTACCAACCTCCCGCCATATTGTGGAGGATACATGTTTTAAGTTTATGATTATCAACCTCTCGTTGATGCGTGAGGGTATAATGATAATCAACCTTCCGCTAGATCGTGAAGGGTTATGTTTATGATTTTCAGAATTGTTAAGGGCCTTGCAAACCCTGACGTTCTGAGGATTGCGCGCTTTTGGTACGTACACAAGGGGCCCATATGTTAAGCAAGATAATAAGTTCAAGTCAATAATTGATCATAAAAGATTCATAATTGTACATAATTGATTCGTGCATAAGTTACACGATAATTGTTACGTTTTGTGAGATTATGTTTGTACTTGCTGGGCGAAAGCTCATCAGTATATTTCATATGGTAGGTAAGAGGCCTGCAGCTTAATTGGTGGGCCGGGTGGACGATGCGGCGGGTAAAGGGCAGTGTGGGATACCACTACGCAAATTTTTCCGCAAGTTCTGCTAAGTTTATATATATACATATATATTTTAAAGCAAGTTACGTTGTACAAGAATATGAGGATTTAAAGACTCGAGTAAGTTGTAAGAATTATATATGTTTTTCATTCCAGTATGTATGCATGATAAGTTTACCATATGAGCAACCCTAATTATATATGTAAGTTTGAAAAAAAAAATTTATTCTCAATTTTCCAAGTAAGTTTAAGCTATATGTAAGTTCAAGTATGTATGGTAACAGCCCTACGTAGGTTGGGGCGTTACACCAAAGGCCCTTGTTTTTTCAGAAACCCGAGCCTGGTCGGCCAGACCCAGTGAGCACGGCCAGGCAGATTCAACAAGAAAAATGGACAGGTTAAATGTAGATTTGGTTTTTGAGCAAAACATGAAAGTTGTAGTATTAAAGTAGGAAATGGACAGGCCCTTTCATGAAGAAAACGTTTTCTAATTCTAAATAGATTTTAAAGTAAAACCAGATTATCAAAACTATACAGGAAACAAGAAATTCCTACACAGGATTTTCAGAAAACAGTGCAAAAGCAGGAAATTCTTGCACATGCACTGATAACTGAAATTAAGAAACTGTTTTCAAAAATAAATAAATGGGCCAAAAGCTATCTTAAAAACACGGTAAAAATATGATGACCAATGGTAACCGGGTAGGATACCCAAGTTACTGGGTTGGGCCTAAAGCCCATGGTTACCAATAGTAACCTAATAAAATACTATTCACGTATGATTGGGCCTTGAACCCAAGGTCCCCTTAAGTAATCAAACAAAATATTGTGTGATTAGACCAAGTACCCTAGGGTTACGGTAAGTAACCAAACTAGCTATCATGAAGATATGGGGGACATATAACTAGAATGTTGGTTAGGATACCAACATTTGATGATTATGATTTATGAGAAGATAGAATGTGAATAACTGTTATCTTACACCCTGTATAGAAACAGGAGTATGAACTGTTGTCGTGTTATGTTTGGATGATAAACCAAGAGCGTAGGATGACAGGTAAGTACAACTCCCCTTACAGCATGGACAAAACGTTTTTTTGTTGCATGGCATGTTTTCAAGGAATCATGTATTGATTTACATGATTTATTTAGGTTATGATGTTTTATGTTATGATGTTATGATGTCTTATGTTATGATGTTATAATGTTTTATGTTATGATGTTATGATGTTTTATGTTATGACGTTTTATGTTATGGTGTATTATGTTTTGTCATCGTGACATCACGAAGCATGTTCACGAATATTAAATCACGGGATAAGAATAAGATAAGATAAGCTAATGTTATTGTGTCGTACCGACTTGCCACGAGGGCGGGTTTAAACGGTTTAGTCTATGGTTTGAGTTGAATTGGATTGGCTACCCCAATCACTCCATGTTTAACGGTTTGTTTCATGGTTTGAGTTGGATTAGATTGGCCGCCTCCAACCACTCCATGGTTATATGCCACGGTACGTGCACTCATATTATGTAAAGGACCCAGAATCAAGTTAATATAAGAAAGCATAAATGATTCATAAGAAAGCATAATCGGCTCATGCATTCTTGCACTTAAAATGTTTTGCGGATTGAATATTGTACTTACTAGGCATAAGCTTATTACTTATATTCATGCTGTCGGTAAGCAACCTACTGGCAATACTTGATGCAAGACTGTGGAGGGCTGGCATGGCAACTGTGAAATGTGGGATGGACATCGCCACGGATTTTAGAAATATATTTTGTAAATATGTTTGTAATGTAAAATGTATTTATGTTACATTATAATGAAGTAATGGTATAGGTAAGGAAAAGATTTCAAGTATGTATGGCAACAAGTTGTCTCGTGTCGTACCAATCCGCACTAGGTCGGGTTTGGTCCTCGGTTTGAATATGATAGCTTTCAAATGAGATGTGAAAGCTCGGTACTCGAGTAAGTATATATAAGTATGTAAGAGGATAAGTCAAGTTATAAGTACGAGACTAAGTCAAGTTTTAAGTCAAGTTTAAAAAGAAGTTTTATGTCAAGCTAAAATTTAAAAAAAAAAAATTTACTCTGGAATTTTCAGTAAGTTTAAGGTATTTGAATTAAGTATTTGAGTTAGGTAAGCATGGTGTCACGGCCCTATGTAGGACGGGGCATGACAGAGATGGTATCAGAGCGGGTATTCTGCAATGCACTTTCACAGTTTTGCCGCCAACACCACAGTTTTGTAAGTTTGTTTTCTTACTCTGTTTTATGTATAGTAGTTATGTGAGGTTATAAGATTATTATGATAAAGACATATACCTGGTGTTAAAACTGAGTTGTATTGAAAAGGACCCCGAGACTTTGTTGACATTCCGAGGAATTGAGGAGGAGCTACGCATCTTTGGTAGGACCTAAGGAGTAGTAGCACGATATGGAGATCCTCTTCAGATTATGTCATGTAAGGACGCATCTTCAGGATATGCTTACCAACCGACGCCTAGTCGAGGAGGCTCGTGTAAGGTGCCTTGGCATAAGGTACCTTGAGAGGAGGTTCCTAAATATTTTTTTTTATGACACCTAGGACCGTCTATGTATTATTATGATATCGAGATATACTAGGATATGCACATGAGATGATATGTCAGTTATGTTGTAGCTTGGCATGCTTATCCGAATGATTCTATGGGCTATTATTGCCAAGTGGATCAGAGTTGCGCAGCAAAAGCGTGGTGGATAAGCTAAGCTTACGATATGATATGATGAGATCGTGAGGAATCTCTAGTATGATATGATAAGTTATGATGTTTCTATGATATGATATGCTAAGATATGAATGAAAGAATGAGTATTAAAAATGTCAGGAATTAGAATTAGAAACTAGAAGATGGTTCGTCGCGTGTACGACCGAACCAAAATTTCTTAAGAGTTTAATCTTGCAACTGTAGTGATTAAGTTGCAACGATAATTGCTAGAGTAGCAATAAGAAATAAATAGGCTTCGAGATTAGATAGCCTATCGCCTTATCTTAGAAAGGTGATAATCAGGAATTTTTCATTCTAGGAAATAAGATAGATACTATAAAACTTAAGTTTCATGTTTGTGAAACTTATGACCCGTAAGAGTAATAGTAGATATGGGAAAATGTTTAGTAGTACCTTGACTCGGTGGTAATATCAAGGCAATGCGCAAACAATAAGTTGGATGTTGCCAACAATGATTTAGTAGATTACGATGATGGCTATGAGCTTGATGATGAAATTGATGATAGGATCCCTTAGTAAGGGAAATTATGTAATGATGGGAAGTTTTAGACATTCCTAAGAATTACGATTATGCATTTGTGCTATGAAGGAAAGGTTAGAAGCAATAAGAGAAGCTTCTGCTATCTAGCAAGTAGCTAGTGATTTAAGTATACCTTTCATTACATCACTCGAACGATATTAAAATTTTTCCATTATTGACTTTGAAAAGATTCAAAGAAAATATTTTTATGAAAGAAGCTTAAATTTTGATCTCATGCTTAAAAGAACCCCCTCATTATATGTAAGACGATCGAATCCTTGAGGAGGAAATTCCAAGTTAGGGGCTGTCATGAAAAGTAAATGGCCAAATCCTTGAGGACACGAGTTCCAAGATAGGGGTCATAGGCCGAATCCTTGAGGGATGAGTTCCAAGAAAGGGGCCATTAAGAAAAGTAAAGGGTTCTAATGGCATAAGATCAAGTTTCAAGAAAGAAACTATTTGCAAAAAGTGCCTTAAATACATGATACGATATGCTATATGACACGATAAGATATGCTTTTCAAGTGTGAAAAGCTACATAATATGATATACTTTTGAAGTATGAAAAAGTTATATGATATGATATGTTTTTCAAACGTGGCAAGCTATATGATATACTTGCCCAACGTTTTTCATAAATAGTTCTTGTGATGCAGTATAAAAGGAAAGTATGATAGTATGAAAGAAAAGTATGAAAGTATAAAAGGAAAGTATGATAGTATGTAAGAAAGTAAGAAAGTATGAAGTAAGAATGTATGAAAGTATGACGATGGTATGAAGTATGAAAGTATGATGACAGAAAATGAAAGGAAGATTATGGTTCCATATAAGAAACATGACCCCATTAAAGTATTAAAATGGGAACATGAACAAACTACTATGGATTTGTGGTGGATTTTAAGAAAAGCCACCTAGACTTATTCGAATTTTCGAGGACGAAAATTTTTTTAAGGAGGGTAGAATGTAAGAACCCGAAATTATGATGAACCTATGATTTCCTTAGAAACAAGGAAAATCTAAGACTGAACCATGTATATCGATATGAAGCTCATGATCTGAGTTGAATTCAGTATATGTTTGAGTTCTCGTTTAATTAGTTACGAGACTCAATAATAATTTGCTTAGTCAAGCACAAGGCCTTTTCATGAAAAAGGCAGAATAGGAATTATGATTTTTATTCTGGTCAAAGTTTAACCAAGTTGACTTTAGGTTTGATCGAAACGGTACTGCAGTGTAATCAACGGTATGGAAATTATACTGCGAAAAACCGTCATTACAGACAAATGAGCCAGAATAAGCTATGAGACCACCCTAGAAAAATCAAGCACAATATTTAGAGCAATATGGACTAAATAGTTTAAAGTCCTAAGTAAATCCTATACGCAGCACAATTTTACACAGATGCATTCTGGACTGCAGTCCAGTATGCGAGTATTGTTTTTAGTGAAAAACAGTATTGATATTATCTAAGCTAGTAAGGAAATGGACTGCATAATTATATTAAGGGATTTTTGGAATTAAGTGGATAATTTTGTATGCATTGGAAGCCAAGTGAATCCACCATAGCCGGCCACCCTCAGGAACTAAAATATAAATATTTTGTTCTTAGGGGCCAAAGTGTAATTTTAAGAAGAAGTGTTGTACGCATGACGTAAGCAAGATGATGTAAGCATGAGATAAGCAAGTGACTTGGCCTCCAAGTAAGTCTCCATGGCCGGCCACCTTTCATGGGTTTTTGGGAAATTACTTCTCTTTGGAGGGATTGAATTGCAAATTTGAAGAAAGTAAAATCACCTATAAATAGGTGAAGTTGGTTCACATTTTTGAGCACTTGGTTGAACCCAAAACTCTGCCAAATTTCAACTCTCTCTCCCTCCCTAGAAACCGAGCCAAAGAAGAGAAAGAAAAAGAAAGATAGTGGTCAGATTTTGGTGACGAAAAGCAAGAGAAAAATTTCGGATCCAAGCTTGAGAATTCACATCCAAGATCTAGGGGTAATTCTCTCAAATCCCTAAGCTTTTTATTGAGTTTTGAGCAAGGTTTTAGGCTTGGATGTAAGAGCATAAGCTCACCAACTATGTTCATGCTCTAGTTAGTTTTACTAGAATGTGCTTGATTAGGGTTTGGTGGTCTCTAATTATGTTTTGGTGCATGATTATGATCATATGTGTTAAAGATTATGTGGGTTTTGAGTATGCCTCCTATATGTTTGTTATATGTCCCCATAGGTTTAAGAATGAATGTATGATCATGGAAACGTTAGATAATATGCTGCATGCTTGATATAGGCTCACGGTTGCGGCCGTTTGAGGTAGGGTGAGCTTAATTGTATGAAAGAACGAACCGAAACCAAAACTGCCAATTCGGGTGAAAACTAGGCAGTGATCTGGAAAAGGTATTTTGAGTCCCTTAGAGGCCGAATTTGAAGAAAGTTAAAACTGAAAAGTTGTAGAAAATGGAAAATTCTAGGGGTAGGTGGACGATTTTTAAAAATAAGGCTCCAAAAGCCACTGTTTTTATAGAAACCCGTGCCTGGTCGGCCAGACCTAGTGAGCACGGCCAAGCAGATTCAACAAGAAAAATAGACAGGTTAAATGCAGATTTGGTTTTTGAGCAAAACATGAAAGTTGTAGTATTATTCGAGAACTACAACTTTCATGAAGAAAACTTTTTCTAATTCCAAACAAATTTTAAAGTAAAACTAGATTCTCAAAACTATGCAGGAAACAAGAAATTCCTACACAGGATTTTCAGAAAACAGTGCAAAAGCAGGAAATTCTTACACATGCACTGATAACTGAAATTACGAAACTGTTTTCAAAAATAAATAAATAGGCCAAAAGCTATCTTAAAAACACGGTAGAAATATGATGACCAATGGTAACCGGGTAGCATACCCAAGTTACGGGGTTGGGCCTAAAGCCCATGGTTACCAATAGTAACCTAATAAAATACTATTCACGTATGATTGGGCCTTGAACCCAAGGTCCCTTTAAGTAATCAAATAAAATATTGTTTGATTAGGCCAAGTACCCTAGGGTTACGGTAAGTAACCAAACTAGCTATCATGAAGATATGAGGGACATATAACTAGAATGTTGGTTAGGATACCAACATTTAATAATTATGATTTATGAGAAGATAGAATGTGAATAACTGTTATCTTACACCCTGTTTGGAAACAGGAGTATGATTTGTTATCGTGTTATGTTTGGACGATAAACCAAGAGCGTAGGATGACAGGTAAGTACAACTCCGCCTACAGCATGGACAAAACGTTTTTTTGTTGCATGGCATGTTTTCAAGGGATCATGTATTGATTTACATGATTTATTTAGGTTATGATGTTATGATGTCTTATGTTATGATGTTATAATGTTTTATGTTATGATGTTATGATGTTTTATGTTATAACGTTTTATGTTATGGTGTATTATGTTTTGTTATCGTGACATCATGAAGTATGTTCACGAATATTAAATCACGGGTTAAGAATAAGATAAGATAAGTTAATGTTATTGTGTCGTACCGACTTGCCACGAGGGCGGGTTTAAACGGTTTAGTCTATGGTTTGAGTTGAATTGGATTGGCTACCCTAATCACTCCATGTTAAACGGTTTGTTTCACGGTTTGAGTTGGATTAGATTGGCCGCCTCCAACCACTCCATGGTTATATGCCACGGTACGTGCACTCATATTATGTAAAGGACCCAGAACCAAGTTAATATAAGAAAGCATAAATGATTCATAAGAAAGCATAATCGGCTCATGCATTCTTGCACTTAAAATGTTTTGCGGATTGAATATTGTACTTACTAGGCATAAGCTCATTACTTATGTTCATGCTGTAGGTAAGCAACCTACCGGCAATACTTGATGCAAGACTGTGGAGGGCTGGTACTGCAACTGTGAAATGTGGGATGGACACCGCCATGGATTTTAGAAATATGTTTTGTAAATATGTTTGTAATGTAAAATGTATTTATGTTACATTATAATGATGTAATGGTATGGGTAAGGAAAAGTTTCAAGTATGTATGGCAACAAGTTGTCTCGTGTCGTACCAATCCGCACTAGGTCGGGTTTGGTCCACGGTTTGAATATGATAGCTTTCAAATGAGACGTGAAAGCTCGGTACTCGAGTAAGTACATATAAGTATGTAAGAGGATAAGTCAAGTTATAAGTATGAGACTAAGTCGAGTTTTAAGTCATGTTTAAAAAGAAGTTTTATGTCAACTTAAAATTTTTTTAAAAAAAAATTTACTCTGGAATTTTCAGTAAGTTTAAGGTATTTGAATTAAGTATTTGAGTTAAGTAAGCACAGTGTCACGGCCCTATGTAGGACGGAGCGTGACACTGTAGGTAAAATGCCTACAGCTTTACTTGGTGGGCCATGGAGACGATGCAGTAAGTGAAGGGCGGTGTGGGAAACCACTATGCAGATTTTCCGCAAACACTTTAAATTATGAATTAGTACATATATGATTAAGTAGTATATATCATGTTATGAATGAGATGTTTCAAAAGTCCAGTTTAAAAGGTGATATATGGATTTTTAATCGGCTTAACAAGTAATGGGTAGGCATGGTGAAGTTTACCCATTTGAATAAGTTTAATTAAGTTATGAGAAAAAAAAAATTTATGCTGAAATTTCATGAAAGTTTATGCTTATTAGAAACTAGCAAGTAAGTTAAGTAAGAAGAGTAACGGCCCACGTTTACGTAGTCGGCCCTACATAGATGGTCGGGGGCATCACAGGTGGTATCAGAGCGGTATCCTGCCAGCGTACTTCACGTTGCTTCACATCATTTCTGCAAGTGCCCGAGTAAGTTAAATTGTTTTTCTTTAGATAGAATTAGTTAAGATATTGCTTACGTAATAAGCATATCTTATCAATGGTCGCATGGAGGATAATACCCGTGATACTTTAGATTTTGTAGGACCGCATATGCTATACATATGCATTAGCGCGATCCTGAAATTTACCATGATGTGTATGTGGTGGATAAGTTAACACGCCTAAGCTTTCGATATTATGTGAAGAAGTCACGAAGAATCCCTAGTATGATTCAATAAGTTATGATATGGTATGATGAGATCAAGATGAATCTCTAGTATGATATGATAAGTTACAACGTTTCTAAGGTACGACAAGACAAGTTATGAATAAATGAGTGGATATTAGGAAAATAATAATATCTACCCACCATGGTATGGTGATAGCTAAGAATTTTTCATTTTAAGGAATTAGATCGACACCATGGAAGTTAAGTTTCCTGGTTATGAAACTTTTGCCCCCATAAGTATAATATTAGATATGGGAAATGTTTGGTGGTGCCTTAGTTTGGGAATAACAACTAGGCAATGTGCAAGCATGAGTTGGATATTACCAACAACAATTTAGTACACTATGATGATGACTATGAGTCTGATGATGAAGTCAATGAGGTTGAGGTCGATAGCAACCACCTTGGAGTCGACATATAATGGTTTGACTAATGTCGACTATATACAACCTTTTAAGTAATGGAAATTATGTAATGATGGGAAGTTGTAGATATTCCTAAGAGTTATGATTATGCACTCATGCTATGAGGAAATGTTAGAAGCAATGAGAAAAGCTTCTACTAGCTAACAAGTAGCTAGTTGATATAAGCATACGTTTTATTGCATCACTCGAACGATATTATGTATGAAAGATATTTTCAATTATACTATTTATTATGATCTTTCATGATTGACTTTGAAAATATTCAAAGAAAGTTATTTTTATGTATGGTGCTTGATCTTATGCTTATTAGAACCGACTCATGTTATGTTATGCAAGGGCCATCATATTATGAAAAGAGGCCAAAAGCCTTGAGGAACAAGTTCCAAGAAAGGGGCCATCATGAAAAAGTAAAGGGTTCTAATAGCACAATATTAACATTATACTGTACTAGAGGGTCCTCAGCTTCAGCTAAATTTAAAGAAAAATATCTTAAATATGATATATTCACTGAGCCCCTCAACTAAAGTTAAAGAGAAGTATTATATGATAAGCTTTTCAAGTATGGCAAGTTATATGATACACTTGCTAAGAGATTTTATGTAGACAGTTCATGTGATGCAGTATGAAAGTATAAAAGTATGAAAGTAAGCATGATGAAAGTATGAATATATGACAGCATGATGTAAGAATGAAAGTACGATGATAGTATGAAAGTATGACGACAGTATGAAAGAATAATGATAGGAAATGAAGGTATGAAATTATGATGACATTGAAGAAGATTATGGTTCTATATAAGAGACCTGATCTCATTATGTTATTAAAATGAGAACAAATTACTATGGATTTATGGTGGATTTAAAGAAAAGCCACCTAGAATTATTCTAATTTTCGAAGACGAAAATTTTTTAAGGAGGGTAGAATGTAATAACCCGAAATTTTGATGACTTGTGATTTCCTTAGATACAAAGAGAATCTAAGTCTGAACCATGTATGTAAATATGAAGCTTATGATCAGAGTTGAATATCAGTATATATTTGAGTTCTCGGTTAATTAGCTACGAGACTCATAAATAGTTTGCTTAATCAAGCATGAGGCCTTTTGAGAAAATGGCATAATAGGAATTTATGATTTTTATTTCGGTCAAAGTTTGACCATATTGACCTTAGGTTTGACTAAGATGGTATTGCAGGATAATCAACAGTATGGAAATTATACTACGAAAAACCATCATTACGGATGAAGAAGTAAGAATAAGGTATGAGATTGCTCTAGAATAATCTGGAACAATATTTAGAGCAGTACGGACTAATAAGTAAGTTCAAGTCCTAAGAAAATCCTATACGCAGTCCAATTTTATGCAGATGAATTCTGAACCGTAATCCAGTATGACAATACTGTTTTTAGTAAAAAATAATATTGATATGATCTGAGTTAGTAAGGAAACGGACTACATAATTATATTAAACGGATTTTTGACATCAAATGGATAATTATGCATGCACTAGAAGCCAAGTGGCTCTACCCTAGTCGGCCACCTACAGGGACCAAAGTGCAAATATTTTATCCTTAGAGGCCAAAGTGCAATTTGAAGAAAAGTAAGTAAGTATGTAATTTTTTGATTCTAGGAATTTATGGATATTCCTAACCAAGCCTCCAACTAGAGTTGAACTAGGCCAATGGCCGGTTACATTGACCGGTTACATTGGGTGGCTTGGAGAGCAAGGAAATAAAGTAGAAAAGATTTTTCCCTTGGCTCACACACATGCATGGCCGGTTGTCTTAGTGCCTTGGTGAGCAAGCAATAGCTTTGGTGATGTAAGCAAGGTGATGTAAGCAAGATGATGTAAGCAAGGTGATGTAAGCAAACTTGGTGAGCAAGTAACTTGGTGAACAAGCCATTTCTTGGCTCACACTCACCCTTGAATGGCCGGCCACCTAGGAGGGTCTTTGGGCAAATATTTTGGTCATTAAACCCTAATATGTAATTTTAGAAATTATTCTTCACCTATAAATAGGTGAAGTTGGTTCACATTTTTTGACCATTTAGTTGAACCCGAAACTCTGCCCAAATTTCAACTCAACTCTCGCCCTCTCACCCTAAGAGCCAAAACCATAAGAGAGAAAAAAAAGAGAGGTTGTGGCCGGATTTGTGAGGGTGAGGAAAGGGAGGAAACTTTTCTCAACCAAAGGATAGATCCATTATCTTGGATCTTGAGGTAAACCTCTTCACCCTCTAGTTCCTTATTTTAGTTTGATTCAAGATTTTAAGTGTATTTCAAGCTTGGATGTAAGAGCATAAGCTCACCCTTTTATTTTCCATGCAAGAGCTTAGAGTGCTTGATTAGAGTTTGATGGTCTCTAATTATGTTTTGATGCATGTTTTTGACAATATGTGTTAGAAATTATGTAGTATGTGTGTATGAATGAATGTATGTTAATGGAAAATTTACGTTAGAAACACTGCATGTTTGTCGTAGGCTCACGGTTGCGACCGTTTGAGGTAGTGTGTGCGTAGATTTTTCGTAAAAACGGATTCAAAGCAAAACTGCCAGTTTCGGGTAAAACTGGGCAGCTTATTGGAAAGGTAATTTTGAGGCCCTTAGAGGCCGAATTTGAGAAAAGTTAAAACTACAAAGTTGTAGAAAATGGAAAGTCCTAGGACTACGCAGACAATTTTTCAAAATAAGGCTCTAAATGCCTCTGTTTTTGTGAAAACCCGAGCCTTGGTCTGCCCAGATCCTGTGCACGGCCAGCCGGGTTCAACTAGGAATTTGAACAAGTTAAATGCAGAATTAGGTTTTGAGTAAAACATGAAAGTTGTAGTATTATTCAAGATCGACAGCTTTTGTGAAGAAATATTTTTCAAATTCTGAACAGATTATTAAGATAAAAACTATGCAGGAAACAGAAAATTCATGCACAAGACTTTCAGAAACCAGTGCAAAAGCAAGAAATTCCTGCATATGCACGGATAACTGAAATTAAGAAATTATTTTCAAAGATTCAAAGCTTGACAGTTTTTAACTGTTTTTGCTTAAAAGTTATGGTTTTATAAAAATACGGTTTTTATAATAAATATAAAGTTTTGTAAAAGATTTTTAAAGAAAACTTGCCAAAGTTTTGTCAAGAAAAGAAGAAAACAAATACTTGGGCCTTACCCTACAGTTACCGATAGTAATCCAATAGGGTAATACTTTGAAAGTAATTGGACCCTAATAAACTGAATAAAGTATCATTCAAATATGATTGGGCTTATACCCAGGGTTACAAATAGTAACCTAACAAGATGCTAATTACTATTCACATATGTTTGGGCCTTGAACCCAAGGTTCCATTAAGTAAGCAAACAGGGCCAAGTGCCTTAGGATTACATTTAGTAACCAAATCAGATATCATTGTAGTGTATGGGAGGCATATAACTAGGGTTACTCATAGATGTTCGTTAGGATACCAACATTTAATGATTATGATTTATGGTAAGATAGAATGTGAATGACTCTTATCTTACACCCTGTTTGGAAACAGGAGTATGAATTATTGTCATGTCATGTTTGGACATTAGACCAAGAGCGTAGGATATTAGGTAAGTACAAACCTCACCTACAATATGAAAAATAGTAAACTATTTTCAAGTATATGACATGTTTTCATGTATGCCATGTTATGTCAAGTCATGTTATGCCATGTTATGCTATGTCAAGCCATGTTATGTTATGTCAAGTCATGTTATGCCATGTTACGCTATGTTAAGTCATGTTATGTCATGTTATGCTATGTTAAGTCATGTTATGCCATGTTATGCTATGTCAAGTCATGTTATGTTATGTCAAGTCATGTTATGTCATGTTATGCTATGTTAAGTCATGTTATGCCATGTTATGCTATGTTAAGTCATGTTAAGCCATGATATGCCAAGTTATGCCAAAATATGCCATGTGTATGTATATGTTATGTTATACGTTAGATATAGTGACATCATGAGGCATGTTCACTAATATTAATCCACAAGGTAAGAACATATTTTAAGTCATAAGATAAGACAATTAAGGTGTCGTATCAACCTCCCGCCAGATCGCGGAGGATTATACAAGTTTCAAGATATTAAGACCTTCCGCCAGATCGTGTGTAATACCCGAAATTTTGATGAATTAAGATTTCCTTTGAAACAAGGAAAACCTAAGTCTGAATCATGATCGGAGTGGAATAATAGCATAGGTTTGAGTTCTCGATTAACTAGCTACGTGTAATAACCCGAATTTTTATGACTCTAGATTTCCTTTAAATGAGAAAAACTTAAGTCTAGCTCATGTTTGGAATAGAATATCGGTACAAGTTTGAGTTCTCGGTTAATTAGCTACGAGACTCAACGATGGATTACTTAGCCTAGTATAAGGCATTTTAAGGAAAATTGCGTGATGAAATTTCATGATTCCATGTTGGTCAAAGTTTGACCAAGAAAGTCAAAGTTGACCAAAAAGTCAAGGGTTGATCAAGAACAGTCAAAGGTATGACTATACAGTAATGGGATAAGCAGTATGAGAAATATACTGTGAAAATTATCTTTTTGGACAAGATAGTTGGAATAAGCTAAGAGACCACCCTAGAAAAATCAAGCACACTAAGTTGGATATTAAAGTCCTAATGACTTTCAGAAATAAGAAGAAAATTTTTACAGTCCATTTTTACGCAGATAAATTTTGGACTGCAGTCAAGTATAACAGTACTGAATTATACTGTGTATTAGTAAACACAGTATTGGAAATATCTGTGTTAGCAAGAAAATAGACTGTATTTTAAGGAAAAAGCCAAACAAGGCCTTATAATGACATTATCCAAGTTTGGAATTATGACATCATCCCATTTTTGAATTATGACATCATAAATGGTGGAAACAAATCACACCTAGCCACCTAAGCACCATGGATGGCCGGCCACATGTAGGGGTGAAATTGTAAATATTTTGTCTTTTGGGGGCAAAAGTGTAATTTTAGAATATAATGATGTAAGCATGAGGTAAGCACATGATGTCATCAAGATGATGTCATCATGATCAGGTAAGCAAGACTTGGGCTCCAAGGCATGAAATGGCCGGCCAACACTTGTAGGGGTCAAAGTGCAAATATTTTTGCTTCAAGGACTAAAGTGCAATTTTGGAAAAATAATTAAATCCAAATTCAAGGACTTTTTAGCAATTTTGAAAGTTCAAAATCAGCTATAAATAGGGGTGAAGGGGGGGCGGATTTTGAGGGGAAAAATTGGGAAAACAAGCCAAACTATGGCAAAATTCTTCCATACCCATTTTCTCTCTAAAACCGACCCTAGGAAGAAAAAAAAAAAAATAGTGAGGAAGGATTTGAGCTAGGTGGTGGCCGGACTTTGGTGAGGCAGCCATCAAGTGGCTGAAAAATTTTGGAACCACTAGGCCAAGGGGAGGCCGGTTGTGGGTAGTGGCAAGGAAAAGGAAAAAAAAATGGTTGGAACCAAGCTAGCAAACCTTGAATAGGTTAAGGTAAACCACTAAACCTCTAAGTTTTTATTAAGTTTGGAGCAAGAAATTTATGTGTATGTTTCATGTGGTATGGCTGAAATTTTGAAACCCATTTGGAGGGCAAAGGCCGGCTATGATGGCAGCCAAAGGAGAGTGAGGAAAAGTTGGAATCCAAGCTTGAGAACCAACTTCCAAACCCTAGTGGTAAACCCTAAAACCCTAAGCTTTTTAATTGAGCTTTAATTTGGAAATTTAAGTGTATTTCCATGTTGATTATGTAAGAGCATAAGCTCACAATTTTAATTTCTTGCCCTTAGTTTAATTATTGTGCTTGATTAGGTGTTTTAAGGGTGGTTTGGTTCATTTATGTGCTTATGATGATTGAATATTAGGTTGCATGCTAGATTATGGTTATATGTCCCCAATCATGTGTTTGAGAATGTGTATGCATGTTAGGGTATAAATTGAAATGGTATGGCATGAATGGTTTGGTATGTGCTAAGTTTAGACCATGCAACCCTAGGTTTAGGAGATTCGGTTTAGGGCTGCATGGACACGTTGGGTTAGCATGATTGAATATGTGGGACGTTAGAAATGCTGCATGTTTGCTGTGTAAGCTCCCGAAGTGGTCGGTCGAGTTAGAATCCGCGAAATAGGACGTAAACCGGACTTAACAACCGAAACTGCCAATTCGGATTCCAAACTGGCCAGTTTCGGGAAAGTGGAAATTTAAGGCCTTTAGAGGCCGAATTGGGTGAAACGTAAAACACAAAAGTTGTTCGGAAGAGTTTTTCCTAGGGGAAAACGCGGACGGTTTCTCAAAATGAGGCTCCAATGGCCTCTGTTTTTACAGAAAACCGAGACTAGTCTGCCCAGACCTAGTTTACACGACCAGTCAGATTCAAATTAAAACTGACAAGAATACAAGCAGAACTGGATTTTTCTCAAAACACGAAAGTTTTAGGATTTTTCGAGAGCTACAACTTTCGTGAAGAAAGCTTTTTCAAAATCGGAATGGATCTTTAAACTGACACGGTTTTATTAAGACTGTGCAGGGAACAGGAAATTCCTGCACAGGATTTTCTAAAAACAGTTCGGAAAAATTGTATCTTTCCCCAAAACCACTGTTTTGACTAGGGAAACTGTTCCAAAGGCAGTTTCCAGCCCTAAATGATTTTTACAAAGACCTATTTCAAGAATATGAATTTTTATGAGTTAAGTAAACGATTTTGAAGTTAATTTACCCAAGTTTCCAAAGAAATGGAAAATAGATTTTTAAACTAAAATTGGGTAAGCAAGATGATTATGGGTAATAACCGGAAGTAATATCCGAGTTACTGGGCCAAAGCCCAAAGCTCAAGTTTGACCCGTATAAAGTTGACCTTAGTTGATCAAAATTTACTTTGGCTGACCAAGAGTTTGACTACAATTAACCTTAAGGGTTAGTCAAGATAACCCTAAAGGATATCAAGATTAATTAATTGGGCTAAGATATAGGGTTAATTGAAGTAACCCAATGGTTTATGAACAAGGATAAAGCCTAAGGTTGGGAAGGTAGCCTAACCCTAATGGTATATATGATGATTTAGCACATAAGGTCACTATTTGTAACCCAGTAAGACATCTAGTATCTGGGACATACAACTAGGATTATGTAGGCATGTTGGTTAGATCACCAACATTCCACAATACTAATTAGAACCTCACCTATGTCCTTCAACAAGCAGGAGGGAACCTGCAGCTGTACTCAGAGCAGGAGCAGCATTGCGCAGAACATAACAAGAGAGGTAAGTACAACTCCGCCTACAGCATAGGCCCTTTGTTGTTACTTGCCTAATGTGATGGTATGTTATGGCATGTGATGATATGTTATGGCGTGTAATGTAATGGTATGTTATGTCATGTGATATTATGGTATGATATGTTATGGTATGTATGGCATGTCATGGTATGTTATGAATGAGGTTATGTTATGTTGTAATATTGTGACATCATTAAGCATGTTCACTAATGTTAAACCACCTGGTAAGAACAAGACAAGTAAGATGTTGTGTCGTACCGACTTGCCACAAAGGCGGGTTTAAATGGTATGGTTCGTGGTTTAAGTTGGATTGGATGGCTACCTAAACTACTCCATGTTAAACTTTGTGTTTCATGGTTTGAGTTAAAACGGACTGCCGCCTTCAACCATTCCATGGCTATGTACCACGGTACGAGCACACATGATAAGTAAAGGAATAGAACTAAGCTAAGTTATGAATCCATATTTAATTCATAAGAGGTCATAATTGGTTCATGCATAATGATATGTGTTTTGCGTCGCGGATGTAACAGTTGTACTTGCTGAGCGAAAGCTCACGTCTTACGTCTATGCTGTAGGTAAGCAACCTGCCAGCAATCTTTGATGCAATACTGTGGAAGGCTGGTGCTGCGGACTGTGAAATGTGGGATGGACACTGCCACGGACTTTGAAAAAAATATACTCTATAAAATATGTTGTAATGAAAAAGGGTTTTCATATTTTCATGATGTTTTCAATATGAATGACAAAGTTTACGAATGTATGACAAGCAAGTTGCCTCATGTGGTACCGATCCGCATTAAGTCGGGTTGGTCTACCATTTGATTATGATGGCATTCAAGAAGGGTTTGAAAGTTCGGTACTCGAGTAAGTACCTATCAGTAAGTATGAGTTTGAGGATGAAGTTCAAGTTGAAAGTTTTAAAATAAAGTTTAAAAAGAAAAAAAAAATTTTCTTCCAAATTTTCCGCAAGTTTAAGTTCAGTATGTAAGTAAGGTGACGACCCGGCATGGGAAGTGTAACGCCCCGACTTCCCACGCCGGGTCGTCACCTTACTTACATACTAAACTTAAACTTGCGGAAAATCTGGGAGAAATTTTTTTTTTCTTTTAAACTTTATTTTAAAACTTTCAACTTGAACTTCATCCTCAAACTCACACTCACTGATAGGTACTTACTCGAGTACCAAACTTTCAAACCCTCCTTGAAGGCCATCGAAATCAAATTGCAGACCAAACCCGACTTAATGCGGATTGGTACCACAAGAGGCAACTTGCTTGCCATACATACATAAACTTTGTCATTCATATTTAAAACATCATGAAAATATGAAAACCCTTTTTCATTACAACATATTTTATAGAGTATATTTTTTTCAAAGTCCGTGGCAGTGTCCATCCCACATTTCACAGTCCGCAGCACCAGCCTTCCACAGTATTGCATCAAAGATTGCTGGCAGGTTGCTTACCTACAGCATAGACGTAAGACGTGAGCTTTCGCTCAGCAAGTACAACTGTTACATCCGCGACGCAAAACACATATCATTATGCATGAACCAATTATGACCTCTTATGAATCAAATATGGGTTCATAACTTAGCTTAGTTCTATTCTTTTACTTATCATGTGTGCTCGTACCGTGGTACATAGTCAAGGAATGGTTGAAGGCGGCAGTCCGTTTTAACTCAAACCATGAAACACAAAGTTTAACATGGAGTAGTTTAGGTAGCCATCCAATCCAACTCAAACCATGAACCATACCATTTAAACCCGCCTTTGTGGCAAGTCGGTACGACACAACATCTTATTTGTCTTGTTATTACCATGTGATTCAATATTAGTGAACATGCTTCATGATGTTACACTATTAAAACATATAACATAACATACTTTCTCATAACATAGCATACCATAACATATCATACCATAATATACCATAACATAACATAACATATAACATACCATAACATACCATAACATAACATAACCTATAACATATTAGGCAAGTAACAACAAAGGACCTATGCTGTAGGCGGAGTTGTACTTACTTGGTTAGCTGTGTCCTATTTCGTGCGACTCCAAGCTGAGGCACAACAACATGCTATATCCTGTTATGTCAAAGGACATAGCATAAGGCTTCATAATTATAACCTCAAGATGCTGGTGACCTAACCAACACCCATTCATAATTTTAGTTATATGTCCCCCCTATACTTATGATAGCTTACTTGGTTACTTAAGGTAACCTTGGGTATTAATCTCAATCATACATGAATAGGGTTAGGTTATCATCCTAACCTTGGCCTATGCCTGGTTATCTATCCATAATCTTTTGGGTTTTAGATCCAATCCCAATCTTAACACCTTGTTGGGTTATCTTGAGTAACCCTCGAGGTAACCAAACTTAGTTCAATTATCCTACGTCAACCTTGGATTCTGGGCCCCGTCCAGTAACTCGGGTATCCTTCCCGGTCACCGTCCATCATTATCTTGTTACCGAAAGAAAGATAACTTTTGAATCCAAAAACTTGTTTTTCTCTTTGCTTTGGAAAAACTTGGTTCTCTTTGTTTATTTCTTACAAAAACCCTAGTTTAACTTTGAAAAATTGTAATTCTTTGAGAAAGGTTTGTAAAAATTATTAACTGTTGAAAACTGCCTTTGGGACAGTTCTCACAGTCAAAACATTGGTGTTGGTGCCAAAAATACAGTTTTCCTGTATTGTTTTAGAAAATCATGTGCAGGAATTTCCTGTTCCCTGCACAGTCTTTATAAAACCGTGTCAGTTTAAAAATCCATTCAGATTTTGGAAAAGTTATCTTCACGAAAGTTGTAGCTCTCGAAAAATCCTAAAACTTTCATGTTTTGAGAAAAATCCAGTTCTGCTTGTATTCTTGTCAGTTTTAATTTGAAGCTGACTGGTCGTGTAAACTAGGTCTGGGCAGACTAGTCTCGGATTTTTATAGAAACGGAGGCCATTGGAGCCTCATTTTGAGAAACCGTCCGCGTTGTCCCCTAGGAAAATCTCTTCCGAACAACTTTCGTGTTTTACGTTTCACCCAGTTCGGCCTCTAAAGGCCTTAAGTTTCCACTTTCCCGAAACTGGCCAGTTTGGAATCCGAATTGGCAGTTTCGGTTGTTAAGTTCGTTTTACGTCCTATTTCGCGGATTCTAACTCGACCGACCACTTCGGGAGTCTATATGGCAAACACACAGCGTTTCTAACATCCCACATGAACCCTTAAATCGTCCAATTGAAACCATGCAAACCAAATTCAAAAGCCCTAAGCCTAGGTTTGCATTAACCCTAACTTGTTGCATTCATCACATACAAGCATCAAACCTTGCTCCTTAAATTAGCATGCTTCAAGCACTGCCCTAGGGCAGATTTTTGGACCAAATTAGGGGACACACAACCCTAAGCATCAAGCATGAAAATCAATCATAAACAAGCACAATAATGCAAGAATTTAAACCATACACCCTTAGATCTACAAATCAAGCACATACTACCAACTTAGGGCACAAAATAGGAAATGGACTTATGTCCTTACAACCAAATTGAACTACCTTTTATCTTTAAATTTGAACTCAAATAAGAGAGTTAGGGCTCTAGATTTTTACCTTAGACCAAAGTCAAGTTTGGTCACAAAACTTTTCCTCCTAGGACACCACCCAAGGCCGGTTTTGTTGCACCAATTGGCACCAAAATTGGCTGATTCTTGGTGGCTGCTTGCACCTAAGATAAACACTCTTAAATTCACATTTTCTCACTCACTCACCCCCCCCTTGGCAGCCGGCTGTTGGCCCCAAAATTGGGCACAAAAACTGCCAAAATTTCTACTTGAACTTGCTAGGGGAAACCGAAGACTACAAACATCAAAACCCCTAAGTTTCTCAATTTTTTTTCTTCACTCAATCACCCACTTGAGATTGCAGATTTTTGGAGAGGGAAAATGGGCAGAGTTTGGCTGCTTTTTCTAAATTTTTTGGCTCAAAAACCGCCCACCCCCCTTGGGTATTTATAGGTGAGGATTTGGATCTCTTTGCAATTTTTTTGGTTCATCTTTTGCTCATAAATCCTTGGAGCAAAAATAATTGCACAAATTTTTTGCCAAAGAACCCTCCAAGTGGCCGGCCATAAGCTTGGAGAACAAGAAAAATTTTTCTTCTAGAACAAGACACTTGTCATTCAAGGCTTGGTTCATGGAATTATGATGTCATAAATCAAAAATGGGATGATGTCATAAATCAAAAGGTAGGTGATGTCATCCTAAGGCCTCGTTTGGCTACTTTTTTGAAAAAGCAGTCCAATTTAAATCCAACACAGATATTTCTAATACTGTGTTCACTAATACACAGTACAATTCAGTACTGTTTTGCTTGACTGCAGTCCAAAATTTATCTGAGTAAAAATGGACTGTAAAAATTTTCTTCTTATTTCTGAAAGTCATTAGGACTTTGATATCCAACTTAGTGTGCTTGATTTTTCTAGGGTGGTTTCATAGCTTATTCTAGCTATCTTGTCCAAAAAGACAATTTCCGCAGTAGATTTCTCATACCGCTTATCCTATTACTGTACAGTCATACCCTGACTGTTTTTGGTCAACTTTGACTTTCTTGGTCAAATTTTGACCAACATGGAATCATGAAATTTCATCACGCCATTTTCCTTAAAATGTCTTATACTTGGCTCAGTAATCCATCGTTGAGTCTCGTAGCTAATTAACCGAGAACTCAAACTTATACCGATATTTTATTCCAAACATGATCTAGACTTAAGTTTTCCTCATTCAAAGGAAATCTAGAGTCATAAAAAATTCGGGTTATTACATTCTACCCTCCTTAAAAGATTTTCGTCCTCGAAAATTCGAATAATCCTGAGTGGCTTTTCTTCAAATCCACCATCAATCCATAACAAATTACTATGGATTGAATAACTTGTTCATGTTCCCATTTTAATACCCTAATGGGATCATGTCTTTTATATAGAACCATAATCTTCTTTCTATATCATTATAATTCATTCCTCATACTCTCATGCTTTCATACTTACATCATGCTTTCATAACTTTCATACCATCGTACTTTTCTTTCATACTGCATCACAAGAACTATTTACATGAAAAACTGAGCAAGTATATCATATAACTTGCCATGTTTGAAAAGCATATATATAACTTTTCCATACTTTAAAAACATATCGTATCACATAGCTTTTTCATATTTGAAAAGCATTTTGTGTCTTATTATCTTGTCTTAACATGTGGGCCCATAGTGTACGTACCAAAAGCGCGCAGCCTCCAGACAAAGCTAGGGTTTGCAAGGTCCCTAACAGTTCTGGGAATTTTATAAGCCTTTGCGATTTTACGAAAGGTCTTATAGTCTTGACCCTTCACGATCACGGACGGTCAAGATCATAACTGAAACATGTAGCCTCCACGATCACGGGAGGTTGGTACAACACCTTACTGTTACTTATCTTTTTATGTATCTTAATATGTTCTCACATTTAAGATACTTTTTGGAATTTTTTTTTTTTTTCCAATTCAATCATGAAAATCAATAATAAATAGTATTATTGAAAACATATTACTGTTCAAGTGATGCAATGAAAGGTATCCTTGTATCAACTAGCTGCTTGTTAGCTAGTAGAAACGTTCTTCTTGCCTTTAGCATTTCTTTTAAAGCTCAAAGGCATAATCATAGTTCTAAGGGATATCTAAAACTCCCAATCATCATCTCATAATTTCCATTACTTAAATAGTTGTCTACAGTCGACCTTAATCATCCATTATGTGTCGACTTCAGGGTTGGTGCCATCGACCTTAACCTCGTTAAAAAAAATCATAGCCTAATAAATTGTTGTTGGTAGCATATTGCTTATTTGCTACCCCCAAACTAAGGCATCCTCAAAATTTTCCCCATGTCCAATATTTCTCTTATGGAGCAAAAGTTTCACAATCAGGAAACTTAACTTCCATAATCTCAATCCAATTCCTTAAATGGAAAGATCACTATACCCAAAATGAGGCGATAGGCTATCTAATCTTAGAGCCTACTCATTTCTTATTGCTATTCTAGCGATCATCATATCGTAAGCTTAGTTTATCCATTACGCATCCACTGTGCGACTCTGATTTACTGGCAATAAAAGCCCATAAACTCGTTCGGATAAGCATGTCAGGCTGCAACATAGCTGACGTATCGTCTCATGTACATATCCTAGTACATCTTGATATCGCGGTAATACATGGGCGATCCTTGCTGTCGTCGAGAAATCCATTTAGGAATCTCCTCTCAAGATTCTCTTGGCCAAGGCTCCTTGCACGAGCTTCCTTGACTAGACGTCGGCTCGACTGGCAAGCATATCCTGAAGATACGTCCCTGCATGACATAATTTGAGGAGGGTCTCCATATCGTGCATCCACTCCTTGAGTCTTATTGAAGATGCGAAGCTTCTCCTCCATTCCTCGAAATGTCAACGGAGCCTCGTCGTCCTCTTTAGTCCGACCCAAATTTAACACCAGGTACATGCCATTATAATAATCTTATAAAACAAAGTAAGAAAACAAACTTACAAAACTGTGGCGCTGGCAGCAGAACTGTGAAATTGGATGGCAGGAACTCTGCTCTGATACCAAACTGTAACGCCCCGACTTCCCACGCCGGGTCGTCACCTTACTTACATACTAAACTTAAACTTGCGGAAAATCTGGGAGAAATTTTTTTTTTCTTTTAAACTTTATTTTAAAACTTTCAACTTGAACTTCATCCTCAAACTCACACTCACTGATAGGTACTTACTCGAGTACCAAACTTTCAAACCCTCCTTGAAGGCCATCGAAATCAAATTGCAGACCAAACCCGACTTAATGCGGATTGGTACCACAAGAGGCAACTTGCTTGCCATACATACATAAACTTTGTCATTCATATTTAAAACATCATGAAAATATGAAAACCCTTTTTCATTACAACATATTTTATAGAGTATATTTTTTTCAAAGTCCGTGGCAGTGTCCATCCCACATTTCACAGTCCGCAGCACCAGCCTTCCACAGTATTGCATCAAAGATTGCTGGCAGGTTGCTTACCTACAGCATAGACGTAAGACGTGAGCTTTCGCTCAGCAAGTACAACTGTTACATCCGCGACGCAAAACACATATCATTATGCATGAACCAATTATGACCTCTTATGAATCAAATATGGGTTCATAACTTAGCTTAGTTCTATTCTTTTACTTATCATGTGTGCTCGTACCGTGGTACATAGTCAAGGAATGGTTGAAGGCGGCAGTCCGTTTTAACTCAAACCATGAAACACAAAGTTTAACATGGAGTAGTTTAGGTAGCCATCCAATCCAACTCAAACCATGAACCATACCATTTAAACCCGCCTTTGTGGCAAGTCGGTACGACACAACATCTTATTTGTCTTGTTATTACCATGTGATTCAATATTAGTGAACATGCTTCATGATGTTACACTATTAAAACATATAACATAACATACTTTCTCATAACATAGCATACCATAACATATCATACCATAATATACCATAACATAACATAACATATAACATACCATAACATACCATAACATAACATAACCTATAACATATTAGGCAAGTAACAACAAAGGACCTATGCTGTAGGCGGAGTTGTACTTACTTGGTTAGCTGTGTCCTATTTCGTGCGACTCCAAGCTGAGGCACAACAACATGCTATATCCTGTTATGTCAAAGGACATAGCATAAGGCTTCATAATTATAACCTCAAGATGCTGGTGACCTAACCAACACCCATTCATAATTTTAGTTATATGTCCCCCCTATACTTATGATAGCTTACTTGGTTACTTAAGGTAACCTTGGGTATTAATCTCAATCATACATGAATAGGGTTAGGTTATCATCCTAACCTTGGCCTATGCCTGGTTATCTATCCATAATCTTTTGGGTTTTAGATCCAATCCCAATCTTAACACCTTGTTGGGTTATCTTGAGTAACCCTCGAGGTAACCAAACTTAGTTCAATTATCCTAAGTCAACCTTGGATTCTGGGCCCCGTCCAGTAACTCGGGTATCCTTCCCGGTCACCGTCCATCATTATCTTGTTACCGAAAGAAAGATAACTTTTGAATCCAAAAACTTGTTTTTCTCTTTGCTTTGGAAAAACTTGGTTCTCTTTGTTTATTTCTTACAAAAACCCTAGTTTAACTTTGAAAAATTGTAATTCTTTGAGAAAGGTTTGTAAAAATTATTAACTGTTGAAAACTGCCTTTGGGACAGTTCTCACAGTCAAAACATTGGTGTTGGTGCCAAAAATACAGTTTTCCTGTATTGTTTTAGAAAATCATGTGCAGGAATTTCCTGTTCCCTGCACAGTCTTTATAAAACCGTGTCAGTTTAAAAATCCATTCAGATTTTGGAAAAGTTATCTTCACGAAAGTTGTAGCTCTCGAAAAATCCTAAAACTTTCATGTTTTGAGAAAAATCCAGTTCTGCTTGTATTCTTGTCAGTTTTAATTTGAAGCTGACTGGTCGTGTAAACTAGGTCTGGGCAGACTAGTCTCGGATTTTTATAGAAACGGAGGCCATTGGAGCCTCATTTTGAGAAACCGTCCGCGTTGTCCCCTAGGAAAATCTCTTCCGAACAACTTTCGTGTTTTACGTTTCACCCAGTTCGGCCTCTAAAGGCCTTAAGTTTCCACTTTCCCGAAACTGGCCAGTTTGGAATCCGAATTGGCAGTTTCGGTTGTTAAGTTCGTTTTACGTCCTATTTCGCGGATTCTAACTCGACCGACCACTTCGGGAGTCTATATGGCAAACACACAGCATTTCTAACATCCCACATGAACCCTTAAATCGTCCAATTGAAACCATGCAAACCAAATTCAAAAGCCCTAAGCCTAGGTTTGCATTAACCCTAACTTGTTGCATTCATCACATACAAGCATCAAACCTTGCTCCTTAAATTAGCATGCTTCAAGCACTGCCCTAGGGCAGATTTTTGGACCAAATTAGGGGACACACAACCCTAAGCATCAAGCATGAAAATCAATCATAAACAAGCACAATAATGCAAGAATTTAAACCATACACCCTTAGATCTACAAATCAAGCACATACTACCAACTTAGGGCACAAAATAGGAAATGGACTTATGTCCTTACAACCAAATTGAACTACCTTTTATCTTTAAATTTGAACTCAAATAAGAGAGTTAGGGCTCTAGATTTTTACCTTAGACCAAAGTCAAGTTTGGTCACAAAACTTTTCCTCCTAGGACACCACCCAAGGCCGGTTTTGTTGCACCAATTGGCACCAAAATTGGCTGATTCTTGGTGGCTGCTTGCACCTAAGATAAACACTCTTAAATTCACATTTTCTCACTCACTCACCCCCCCCTTGGCAGCCGGCTGTTGGCCCCAAAATTGGGCACAAAAACTGCCAAAATTTCTACTTGAACTTGCTAGGGGAAACCGAAGACTACAAACATCAAAACCCCTAAGTTTCTCAATTTTTTTTCTTCACTCAATCACCCACTTGAGATTGCAGATTTTTGGAGAGGGAAAATGGGCAGAGTTTGGCTGCTTTTTCTAAATTTTTTGGCTCAAAAACCGCCCACCCCCCTTGGGTATTTATAGGTGAGGATTTGGATCTCTTTGCAATTTGATTTCGATGGCCTTCAAGGAGGGTTTGAAAGTTTGGTACTCGAGTAAGTACCTATCAGTGAGTGTGAGTTTGAGGATGAAGTTCAAGTTGAAAGTTTTAAAATAAAGTTTAAAAGAAAAAAAAATTTCTCCCAGATTTTCCGCAAGTTTAAGTTTAGTATGTAAGTAAGGTGACGACCCGGCGTGGGAAGTCGGGGCGTTACAGGAAGTCGGGGCGTTACAGTTTGGTATCAGAGCAGAGTTCCTGCCATCCAATTTCACAGTTCTGCTGCCAGCGCCACAGTTTTGTAAGTTTGTTTTCTTACTTTGTTTTATAAGATTATTATAATGGCATGTACTTGGTGTTAAATTTGGGTCGGATTAAAGAGGACCACGAGGCTCCGTTGACATTCCGAGGAATGGAGGAGAAGCTTCGCATCTTCAATAAGACTCAAGGAGTGGATGCACGATATGAAGACCCTCCTCAGATTATGTCATGCAGGGACGTATCTTCAGGATATGCTTGCCAGTCGAACCGACGTCTAGTCAAGGAAGCTCGTGCAAGGAGCCTTGGCCAAGAGAATCTTGAGAGGAGATTCCTAAATGGATTTCTTGACGACAGCAAGGATCGCCCATGTATTACCGCGATATCAAGATGTACTAGGATATGTACATGAGACGATACGTCAGCTATGTTGCAGCCTGACATGCTTATCCGAACGAGTTTATGGGCTTTTATTGCCAGTAAATCAGAGTCGCACAGTGGAAGCGTGATGGATAAACTAAGCTTACGATATGATGATCGCTAGAATAGCAATAAGAAATGAGTAGGCTCTAAGATTAGATAGCCTATCGCCTCATTTTGGGTATAATGATCTTTCCATTTAAGGAATTGGATTGAGATTATGGAAGTTAAGTTTCCTGATTGTGAAACTTTTGCTCCATTAGAGAAATATTGGACATGGGGAAAATTTTGAGGATGCCTTAGTTTGGGGGTAGCAAATAAGCAATATGCTACCAACAACAATTTATTAGGCTATGATTTTTTTATGATAAGGATGATGATTATGAGATTTGATGATATGAAGTTAACGAGGTTAAGGTCGATGGCACCAACCCTGAAGTCGACATATAATGGATGATTAAGGTCGACTGTAGACAACTATTTAAGTAATGGAAATTATGAGATGATGATTGGGAGTTTTAGATATCCCTTACAACTATGATTATGCCTTTGAGCTTTAAAAGAAATGCTAAAGGCAAGAAGAATGTTTCTACTAGCTAACAAGTAGCTAGTTGATACAAGGATACCTTTCATTGCATCACTTGAACAGTAATATGTTTTCAATAATACTATTTATTATTGATTTTCATGATTGAATTGGAAAAGATTCCAAAAAGTATCTTAAATGTAAGAACATATTAAGATACATAAAAAGACAAGTAACAGTAAGGTGTCGTACCAACCTCCCGTGATCGTGGAGGCTACATGTTTCAGTTGTGATCTTGACCGTCCGTGATCGTGAAGGGTCAAGATTATAAGACCTTTCGTAAAATCGCAAAGGCTTATAAAATTCCCAGAACTGTTAGGGACCTTGCAAACCCTAGCTTTGTCTGGAGGCTGCGCGCATTTAGTACGTACACTATGGGCCCACATGTTAAGACAAGATAATAAAACACAAAATGCTTTTCAAATATGAAAAAGCTATGTGATATGATATGTTTTTTAAAGTATGGAAAAGTTATATATATGCTTTTCAAACATGGCAAGTTATATGATACACTTGCTCAGTTTTTCATGTAAATAGTTCATGTGATGCAGTATGAAAGGAAAGTATGATGGTATGAAATGAAAGCATGAAAGTATGAGGAGTGAATTATGATGATGTAGAAAGAAGATTATGGTTCTATATAAAAGACATGATCCCATTGGGGTATAAAAATGGGAACATGAACAAGTTATTCAATCCATAGTAATTTGTTATGGATTGATGGTGGATTTGAAGAAAAGCCACTCAGGATTATTCGAATTTTTGAGGACGAAAATCTTTTAAGGAGGGTAGGATGTAATAACCCGAATTTTTATGACTCTAGATTTCCTTTAAATGAGAAAAACTTAAGTCTAGCTCATGTTTGGAATAGAATATCAGTACAAGTTTGAGTTCTCGGTTAATTAGCTACGAGACTCAACGATGGATTACTTTGCCTAGTATAAGGCATTTTAAGGAAAATGGCGTGATGAAATTTCATGATTCCATGTTGGTCAAAGTTTGACCAAGAAAGTCAAAGTTGACCAAAAAGTCAAGGGTTGATCAAGAACAGTCAAAGGTATGACTATACAGTAATGGGATAAGCAGTATGAGAAATATACTGCGAAAATTGTCTTTTTGGACAAGATAGTTGGAATAAGCTAAGAGACCACCCTAGAAAAATCAAGCACACTAAGTTGGATATTAAAGTCCTAATGACTTTTAGAAATAAGAAGAAAATTTTTACAGTCCATTTTTACGCAGATAAATTTTGGACTGCAGTCAAGTATAACAGTACTGAATTATACTGTGTATTAGTAAACACAGTATTGGAAATATCTGTGTTAGCAAGAAAATAGACTGTATTTTAAGGAAAAAGCCAAACAAGGCCTTATAATGACATTATCCAAGTTTGGAATTATGACATCATCCCATTTTTGAATTATGACATCATAAATGGTGGAAACAAATCACACCTAGCCACCTAAGCACCATGGATGGCCGGCCACATGTAGGGGTGAAATTGTAAATATTTTGTCCTTTGGGGGCAAAAGTGTAATTTTGAAAAATATAATGATGTAAGCATGAGGTAAGCACATGATGTCATCAAGATGATGTCATCATGATGAGGTAAGCAAGACTTGGGCTCCAAGGCATGAAATGGCCGGCCAACACTTGTAGGGGTCAAAGTGCAAATATTTTTGCTTCAAGGACTAAAGTGCAATTTTGGAAAAGTAATTAAATCCAAATTCAAGGACTTTTTAGCAATTTTGAAAGTTCAAAATCAGCTATAAATAGGGGTGAAGGGGGGGCGGATTTTGAGGGGAAAAATTGGGAAAACAATCCAAACTATGGCAAAATTCTTCCATACCCATTTTCTCTCTAAAACCGACCCTAGGAAGAGAAAAAAAAAATTAGTGAGGAAGGATTTGAGCTAGGTGGTGGCCGGACTTTGGTGAGGCAGCCATCAAGTGGCTGAAAAATTTTGGAACCACTAGGCCAAGGGGAGGCCGGTTGTGGGTAGTGGCAAGGAAAAGGAAAAAAAAATGGTTGGAACCAAGCTAGCAAACCTTGAATAGGTTAAGGTAAACCACTAAACCTCTAAGTTTTTATTAAGTTTGGAGCAAGAAATTTATGTGTATGTTTCATGTGGTATGGCTGAAATTTTGGAACCCATTTGGAGGGCAAAGGCCGGCTGTGATGGCAGCCAAAGGAGAGTGAGGAAAAGTTGGAATCCAAGCTTGAGAACCAACTTCCAAACCCTAGTGGTAAACCCTAAAACCCTAAGCTTTTTAATTGAGCTTTAATTTGGAAATTTAAGTGTATTTCCATGTTGATTATGTAAGAGCATAAGCTCACAATTTTAATTTCTTGCCCTTAGTTTAATTATTGTGCTTGATTAGGTGTTTTAAGGGTGGTTTGGTTCATTTATGTGCTTATGATGATTGAATATTAGGTTGCATGCTAGATTATGGTTATATGTCCCCAATCATGTGTTTGAGAATGTGTATGCATGTTAGGGTATAAATTGAAATGGTATGGCATGAATGGTTTGGTATGTGCTAAGTTTAGACCATGCAACCCTAGGTTTAGGAGATTCGGTTTAGGGCTGCATGGACACGTTGGGTTAGCATGATTGAATATGTGGGACGTTAGAAATGCTGCATGTTTGCTGTGTAAGCTCCCGAAGTGGTCGGTCGAGTTAGAATCCGCGAAATAGGACGTAAACCGGACTTAACAACCGAAACTGCCAATTCGGATTCCAAACTGGCCAGTTTCGGGAAAGTGGAAATTTAAGGCCTTTAGAGGCCGAATTGGGTGAAACGTAAAACACGAAAGTTGTTCGAAAGAGTTTTTCCTAGGGGAAAACGCGAACGGTTTCTCAAAATGAGGCTCCAATGGCCTCTGTTTTTACAGAAAACCGAGACTAGTCTGCCCAGACCTAGTTTACACGACCAGTCAGATTCAAATTAAAACTGACAAGAATACAAGCAGAACTGGATTTTTCTCAAAACACGAAAGTTTTAGTATTTTTCGAGAGCTACAACTTTTGTGAAGAAAACTTTTTCAAAATCGGAATGGATCTTTAAACGGACACGGTTTTATAAAGACTGTGCAGGGAACAGGAAATTCCTGCACAGGATTTTCTAAAAACAGTTCGAAAAAATTGTATCCTTCCCCAAAACCACTGTTTTGACTAGGGAAACTGTTCCAAAGGCAGTTTCCAGCCCTAAATGATTTTTACAAAGACCTATTTCAAGAATATGAATTTTTATGAGTTAAGTAAACGATTTTGAAGTTAATTTACCCAAGTTTCCAAAGAAATGGAAAATAGATTTTTAAACTAAAATTGGGTAAGCAAGATGATTATGGGTAATAACCGGAAGTAATATCCGAGTTACTGGGCCAAAGCCCAAAGCTCAAGTTTGACCCGTATAAAGTTGACCTTAGTTGATCAAAATTTACTTTGGCTGACCAAGAGTTTGACTACAATTGACCTTAAGGGTTAGTCAAGATAACCCTAAAGGATATCAAGATTAATTAATTGGGCTAAGATATAGGGTTAATTGAAGTAACCCAATGGTTTATGAACAAGGATAAAGCCTAAGGTTGGGAAGGTAACCTAACCCTAATGGTATATATGATGATTTAGCACATAAGGTCACTATTTGTAACCCAGTAAGACATCTAGTATCTGGGACATACAACTAGGATTATGTAGGCATGTTGGTTAGATCACCAACATTCCACAATACTAATTAGAACCTCACCTATGTCCTTCAACAAGCAGGAGGGAACCTGCAGCTGTACTCAGAGCAGGAGCAGCATTGCGCAGAACATAACAAGAGAGGTAAGTACAACTCCGCCTACAGCATAGGCCCTTTGTTGTTACTTGCCTAATGTGATGGTATGTTATGGCATGTGATGATATGTTATGGCGTGTAATGTAATGGTATGTTATGTCATGTGATATTATGGTATGATATGTTATGGTATGTATGGCATGTCATGGTATGTTATGAATGAGGTTATGTTATGTTGTAATATTGTGACATCATTAAGCATGTTCACTAATGTTAAACCACCTGGTAAGAACAAGACAAGTAAGATGTTGTGTCGTACCGACTTGCCACAAAGGCGGGTTTAAATGGTATGGTTCGTGGTTTAAGTTGGATTGGATGGCTACCTAAACTACTCCATGTTAAACTTTGTGTTTCATGGTTTGAGTTAAAACGGACTGCCGCCTTCAACCATTCCATGGCTATGTACCACGGTACGAGCACACATGATAAGTAAAGGAATAGAACTAAGCTAAGTTATGAATCCATATTTAATTCATAAGAGGTCATAATTGGTTCATGCATAATGATATGTGTTTTGCGTCGCGGATGTAACAGTTGTACTTGCTGAGCGAAAGCTCACGTCTTACGTCTATGCTGTAGGTAAGCAACCTGCCAGCAATCTTTGATGCAATACTGTGGAAGGCTGGTGCTGCGGACTGTGAAATGTGGGATGGACACTGCCACGGACTTTGAAAAAAATATACTCTATAAAATATGTTGTAATGAAAAAGGGTTTTCATATTTTCATGATGTTTTAAATATGAATGACAAAGTTTACGAATGTATGACAAGCAAGTTGCCTCATGTGGTACCGATCCGCATTAAGTCGGGTTGGTCTACCATTTGATTATGATGGCATTCAAGAAGGGTTTGAAAGTTCGGTACTCGAGTAAGTACCTATCAGTAAGTATGAGTTTGAGGATGAAGTTCAAGTTGAAAGTTTTAAAATAAAGTTTAAAAAGAAAAAAAAAATTTTCTTCAAAATTTTCCGTAAGTTTAAGTTCAGTATGTAAGTAAGGTGACGACCTGGCGTGGGAAGTCGGGGCGTTACACTACGAGACTCAACAAAAGATTACTTAGCCAAGTCAAAGGCGTTTTAAGGAAAATAGCATGACAAATTTCATAATTTCATGTTGGTCAAAGTTAGTCCAAAAAAGTCAAACTTGACCAAAAAGTCAAAGGGTTGACTAAGAATGGTCAAAGGTATGACTATACAGCAATAAGATAATCAGTATGGAAATTATACTGTGGAAACCGTCTTTACGAACGAATAAGCACGAATAAGCTATGAGACCAACCTAGAAAAATCAAGCACAATATTTGGAGCAATATGGGCTAAATGGTTTCAAGTCCCAAGAAAAATTTATACGTAGTCCAATTTTATGCAGATGAATTTTGGACTACAATTCAGTATGATAATACTGTTTTAGGACAAAACAGTATTGATATTATCAAAGTTAGTAACGAAATGGATTGCATAATTATATTAAGGGATTCTTGGAATCAAGAGGATAATTATGCATGAATTAGAAGTCAAGTGGCTCTACCTTAGCCGATCACCCGCTGGGACTAAATTGCAAATATTTTGTCTTTAGGGGTAAAAGTGCAATTTTTGGAAAAGTTAGCAATGATGATGTAAGCATGATGTCATCAAGATGATGTCATCAAGGTGATGTAAGCATGAGGTCATCAAGGTGATGTCATCAAGGTGATGTAAGCATGGTGTTATCAAGGTGATGTAAGCATGATGTCATCATGATGAGGTAAGCAAAACTTGTGCACCAAGGAAGCAAATGGGCGGCCACCACCTAGAAGGACTAATTAGCAAACATTTTTGCTTCAAGGACCAAAATACAATTTTAGAAATATAATTAAATCCTAGTTCAAGGACTTTTTAGCAATTTTGAAAAGTTCAAAAGGCCTATAAATAGAGGTGAGGGGGGGCGGATTTTGGACCCAAAAATTGGGAAAAACAAGCCAAACTCTTGCCAATTTTCTTCTCACCCATTTCCCCACAAAAACCGAACCCTAGGGAGTGAAACAAAAATGGTTGGCCGGATTTGGTGGTGATGGCCGAACCTTGTGTGAGGCTTAAGCTTGAGTGGCCGAAAATATTGGAACCCCAATTGGAGGGGGGTGGCCGGTTATTGTGATGAGCAAGGGGGAAAGAGTTTAAACCCAAAACCTAGCACCAATTTTGGTGTGAACTAAGGTAATCTCCCTTAGCCCTAAGCTTTTCAATTTGAGCTTAAATTTGGAAATTTAAGTGTATTTCCAAGCAATGGTTTGTAAGAGCATAAGCTCATCCTTTATTTTCATGCCATGAGCTTAGGTGCTTAGCTATGTGCTTGATTAGGGTCTCAATTTATGATTTTAGTGTATGCTTTGACAATATGCTTGCATGATATTAGAGTTTGCATGCATGCCTATTAAGTGTTCCATATATGTCCCCAATATGCCTAAGAAGTTATAGGTTATGCATGTTTATATTTAAGCTAGATTAGAAGCTTGAATGATGCATGGTGATGCAAACCTAAAGTTTTCCAGACCCTAGTTTGGTACAAGAACACCCAAGGGTTTGCCCTTGCTTGAAAATGTTTGAATGATGCATGGATGTATGTTTTACGTTAGAAAGCGCTGCATGACTGATATTAGGCTCCCGCTGTGGGCGGTTGAGGTAGTGTGCGCGTAATAGGACGTAAAACGAACTTGGAAAAACTCAAAACATAAAAGTTGTAGAGAAGAGATTTTCCTAGGGGGCAGCGTAGACAGTTTTCAAAAATATGGCACCAAAGGCCTTCGTTTTTATAAAGACCCGAGCCTGACTGTGCCCGGGACTTATGCACGGCCAGGTGAGTTCAACAGGGAATAAGAGCACGTTAGATTCCGAATTAGATTTTCTGTAAAACGCGAAAGTTGTAGGGTTTTTCGAAAGCTAAAACTTTCGTGAAGACAACTTTTTCTAATTCAAAGTAGATTTTTAAATAGAAATGGATTTTTAAAACTGTGCAGGAAACAGGAAATTCCTACCTAGGATTTTCTAAAACAATACAGGAAAACTGTATTTTTGCACCAACACCAATGTTTTGACTATGAAAACTGTTCCAATGGCAGTTTTCAGCCCTTAATGATTTTTATAAAGTCCCACTTTGAAAACCACGAATTTTTAAGTTGAACAAAAGATTTTTGGCCAAATTTTCCAAATTGGATTTTAAAAGCCAAAGTTTAGTAACAAGACAATGACGGATAGTAACCGGGAAGGATACCCGAGTTACTAGGCTTGGCCCAAAAGCCCAAGTTTGACCCATAGAATGTTGACTTTGGTTGACAAAGTTTGACCACCTTAAGGGTTACCCTATGTAACCCAATAAGTTATCATGAGTATAATTGGGGGACATATAACTAAGATTGTGTATGAATATTGGATAGGTCACTAACATTTTATAGGATCCTTATCCTATGTTCTTTTAATAGCAGGAAGTAACATGCAGTTGCAACCTGAGTTGGAACAACGAAACCCAGGGTATAGCATAACAGGTAAGTACAACCTCACCTACAGTATGGAAAATAGTACACTATTTTCCAATATATGATATATTTTCATGTGTGTTATGTATGCTATGTTTTCAAGAATGCTATGTTTTCAAGAATGCCATGTTTTCAAGTATGCTATGTTTTCAAGAATGCCATGTTATCAAGTATGCCATGTTTTCAAGTATGCCATGTTTTCAAGAATGCCACGTTTTTAAGAATGCCATATAAATGTTAAGTTATGGTATAGTGACATCATGAGGCATGTTCACTAATGTTAAATCACATTGTAAGAAAATACAAACAAGGTGTCATACCAACCTCCCATCAGGTGGAGGATACATGTTCAAGTCAAGTTATGATTATTAACCTCTCGTTGATGCGTGAGGGTCAAGTTTATGATTCCCAGAACTGTTTAGGGCCTTGCAAACCCTAACTTTGTCTGGAGACTGCGAGCTTTTGGTACGTACACTATGGGCCCACATGTGAAGACAAGATAATAAGTTCAAGATTAAGTCCATAATCAAGCACTGGACATTCAAACCGATCATAAATGGATCATGCATAAATTACCTGATGTTTTAAGAGGTTTTGTGAGATTATGTTTGTACTTGCTGGGCGAAAGCTCATCAGTATATTCCATACCGTAGGTAAAAGTAAGATTCCTGCAGCTTTACTTGGTGGGCCATGGAGATGATGCAGCAAGTGAAGGGCGGTATGGGATACCACTACGCAAGATTTTCCACAAATATTATAAGTATGAAGTTGTATATGTATGATTAAGAAATATGTACCATGTTATGTATGTGATGATTCCAAGGTCCGGTTTAAAAGGTTATGGTGACCTTATAATCGGCATAACAAGTAATGGGTAGGCATGGTGAAGTTTACCCATAAGTACAAGTTTATTTAAGTTATGATTTTAAAATAAAGTTTAAAGTTTAAAAAAAAAAATTTCTGAAATTTTCTGTAAGGTTAATTATTTAAGACTAAGGTTTAAGTTAAGCAAGAATGGTAACTGCCCACGTTTACGTAGTCGGTCCTACGTGGATGTTCGGGGCATCACAAAGTTGGTATCAGAGCGGTATCCTGCCAGCCTACTTCACTTCGCTTCACATCGTTTCTACAAGTGCCCAAGTAAGTTAATTTATTTTCCTTTGATTAGAATTAGTTAAGATCTTACGTGTGAAGTAAGTATCCCTCGTCAATGATCATGTTGGAGAGTGATACTTCTGGTGCTTGTAAAGGACTACTCCATCCCATTATGATCATAGCTGGGAACTCTTGTCCACATAAGGAAAATGTTGAATACAGGGATGGATAAGCTTACAATGTGATATGAAGAGATCATGATAAGTTATGATGTTTTCAAGATAGGACATGATAAGATATGGAGGAAAGAATGGATATACGACATGTGAGGAAATAAGGAACTAGAGTTAAAAGATGGTTCGCCATGCGTATGAACAGACCAAATTTTTTTTTTACAAGAGCCTAATCTTGCAACTGTAGTAGCTAAGTTATGATTGCTAGAATAGCAATCACTACTAGAAAATAGGGATTAAACGACGGCGATTACACGACGGTTCCTCAGATCCGTCGTGTAAAGTGCTAAAAACGGAGGTTTACACGACGGCTCCACCAAACCGTCGTGTAAACCACGGTAAAACGAGGTTTACACGACGGCTCCAACGAGCCGTCGTGTAAACCAGGAGGTTTACACGACGGCTCCATCGAGCCGTCGTGTAAACCTCCTGGTTTACACGACGGCTCGTTGGAGCCGTCGTGTAAACCGCGTGTAAACCGGCTGGTTTACACGACGGCGCGGTTTACACGACGGCTCCACCGAGCAGTCGTGTAAACCGCGTGTAAACCGCTGGTTTACACGACGGCTCCACGGAGCCGTCGTGTAAACCAGCCGGTTTACACGACGGCTCCACCGAGCCGTCGTGTAAACCGCCTAAACCGCTGGTTTACACGACGGCTCCAAGAAACCGTCGTGTAAACCAGGTTTACACGACGGTTCGGTGGAGCCGTCGTGTAAACCGGCTGGTTTACACGACGGTTTTTTAAATACCCGTCGTGTATTCCTAGTTTTTTATCCCTAGCAGCAGCCCTCATTTTATCTTACAGAATTGTTGCGCAGCCGCGAAAAACTTTACAGAGACCTGCGAAATCACATCTCCTCCACTGTGAAACCAACACTCGCGTATAGTAATTATTTGTAAGTATAGTGATTATTACTTACTCTTCTTTGTAGTTATTTGAGTTTTATTAACGAATTATTGTAGATGTCTAAAATGGTATATTCTCGTTTTTTTTCTCTTCTTTGAGTATGATTTGTTGAAATTTTGCAATAGCTTAATATGTTGTATGTTTAAATGCAAAACATGATTATTGAATGAATTGTATGATATATTAATTAATTAATATCCATTTAGGTCGGGTTCTTGGAAATGGATCGAAAATGGATGTGGGCTAATAGATTGACTAGAATGTACCGAGATGGTGTTGAAGAATTTTTGTCATTTGCCAAAACTCACATGAAGAATGATAAGATGCGATGTCCTTGTGTGGATTGTGGAAATCATAGATCTCATTCAGTTGATGAAGTTAGAAAACATTTACTTGCCCGTGGTATTATTTGTTCGTACCAAACATGGTATTTACACGGTGAAATGTGTTTTAATCCATCATCGAAGTACAAAGCGAAAGAACCTATTGTTGAGGAAGATGTAGGAGATAATTTGTTTGATATGGTGAATGATTTGGAAGAACAGTTTGTGCATCGTCCGGAGTTATTTGAAGCAATGATGAATGATGTCGAGATGCCCTTGTATGACGGGTGTAGTAAATATACGAAATTGTCCGCATTGGTCAAATTATGGAACATGAAGGCATCGGGAGGGTGGACAAATTCTAGTTTCACGGCTCTTTTAGAATTTCTAAGAGAGGTTCTACCGGTTGATAATAAAATACCCGTTAGTATGTACGAAGCTAAGAAGACGTTGAGCACGTTGGGAATGGAATATGAAAAAATTCATGCATGTCCAAATGATTGCGCCCTTTACCGAAATGCGTATGAGGATTTGGATGCATGTCCGGTTTGTAAGGAGTCAAGATGGAAGAAAGGCAAGAAGCCAACAAATGGCAGCAAAGGTGTGCCGGCAAAGGTGTTATGGTACATTCCTCCGGCACCGCGCCTGCGGCGTTTATTCCGTAATGCCGATCACGCCAAGAATTTGACTTGGCACCATGATAAACGTGTTGAAGATGGCATGCTTAGACATCCCGCCGATGCACCACAATGGAAGACCTTTGATGCTGATCATCCTGAATTTAGTGCGGAACCACGGAATCTACGTCTTGGTTTGTCGGCAGATGGAATGAACCCACATGGTAATATGAGTAGTAGGCATAGTACTTGGCCCGTCATACTAGTCAACTACAATCTCCCTCCGAAGTTGAGCATGAAGCGGAAGTTCTTGATGATGACTTTATTGATATCTGGTCCTCAACAACCAGGAAATGACATTGATGTGTACTTAGCACCTCTAATCGATGATCTGAAGAGCTTATGGGAAAAGGGGATCGAAGTTAGAGATGCTTACCGTCAAGAGACATTCACACTCCGTGCAATGTTGATGTGGACAATTAATGACTTTCCGGCTTATGGAAATCTATCTGGTTATTCAGTCAGGAGTTCTATCGGTTGTCCCGTCTGTATGAAAGAAACATCCTCCATCCGATTGAAGAATGGTAAGAAAACCGTTTACCTTGGTCATAGGAGATTCTTACCACAAAATCATCGATACCGCAAACAGAAAAAGGCTTTCGATGGTAATACGGAAGAAAGAATACCTCCCCGGGTTTTGACGGGCGAAGATGTTTATGAGATGGTTAAGGATTTGAAAGTAGTGCTCGGGAAAAGAAAACGGCGTAACAATGATCCTGTGGTAGATGGACCTTGGAAAAAACGGTCAATTTTCTACGAACTTCCATATTGGAGGACACTTTTTGTTCGTCATTGCTTGGATGTGATGCATATTGAGAAAAACGTTTGTGAATCAATAGTGGGCACGTTGCTAGACATTCCTAATAAGAGCAAGGATGGTGAAAAGGCACGGTTGGATCTTAAGGAATTGAAGATCCGACTTAACTTGGTCCCTACGAAGAAAGGGAATGCAACTTACTTACCTCCGGCGAAGTACACACTATCAAGACAAGAGAAAAGAAAGCTTTGTGAGTGGCTCGCTTCTGTAAAAGTGCCCACCGGGTATTCTTCCAACTTCAAAAGGTTGGTGTCTATGAAGGATCTGAGGCTGATTGGAATGAAATCACATGATTGTCATATCTTGATGCAACAGTTATTACCGCTGGCCTTGCGAGGAGTTTTAACGAAGGATGTGAGATTTGCCATTACCAAGTTATGCTCATTTTTCAACTCGATATGCTCTAAGGTAATTGATCCATTGACACTAGATTCGCTACAATTAGAGTTGGTTAAGACTTTGTGCTTGCTTGAGAAGTACTTTCCACCCTCATTTTTTGACATAATGATTCATCTAACGGTGCACTTAGTCCGGGAAGTAAAGCTATGTGGACCGGTATACTTGAGATGGATGTATCCTTTTGAAAGATACATGAAGGTTTTGAAAGGTTATGTCAAGAACCGAAATAGGGCAGAAGGATGTATCGTAGAAAGCTACATTGCGGAGGAATCGGTCGAATTTTGCTCCGAGTACTTGCCCACCGCGGAAGCGATTGGGTTGCCAAAGACATCAAACATTGACTGGAAAAGACTATCCGTCGGCGTTCCATCGCAGGTAAATCGATGTGAATGGGAGAAAGCTTGTCTGTATACTTTGCGAAATCGGGCCGAAGTTGAGCCTTTTATTGAGGTTCACCTACAGGAATTAAGAGATAGAAATCCAAGAAGAGGACGAAATGGAAAGTTGCTACAAGATGATCACAATCGGACATTCCGTCAGTGGCTACGAAGTCATGTCGATGGCAAGGACGGCTATTCGCAAGAGTTAATGAACCTCGCTAGAGGTCCGTCGACGATTGTTACACGGTATACGTCATACTTCGTGAATGGTTATACATTTTACACTCGCGAAAGAGATGAGAAGCATCCTGTTCAAAATAGTGGTGTTAGTATCCGTGCTAAAGCCATGCATATTTCATCTGCCAAGGACAAGAATCCAGTTTATGGAACTATGAACTACTTCGGTTTCATTGAAGATATTTGGGAACTCGATTACTGTTGTTTACATGTTGCACTCTTTAAGTGCAAATGGGCCGACAATAATTATGTAAGGATTGACAGTGATGGCATCACAGTTGTGGATTTCAGACGATTGGGATACAAAAACGATCCATTCATTTTGGCATCACAAGCAATCCAGGTATTTTACACAACGGATCCCAGCAATGTAGAGTTGTCCTTAGTAGTGCCGATGAAGCCAAAATTGATTCGTGATGGTCAAGTCGATGAGGAAGATTGCTCTGACATTCCATCTTTCACACAGGGAATGCCACCGGTTGAGGAGATTGACGAATTCGACGATGATGTTTCCCACTTGGTTCGACCAGATATTGAATGGACACGTGTTGAGGAAGCAAAGAAAAAAAAGAAAAAAACTTGAACATTCTGCCATTTATTTTGTAAAACACACTACTTTATTTTTATTATAATTCACTGGGAATTATAAATTTATTTTGTTATGTTGATCAATGTATATATATATTGAACATTAATTTTGAATAAAGATCAATACTGCAGTATGCATGAGTAATTACTGTATATAACAAATGGGTATTAGGACGTCGGATTGTGGTGAGCCAAATGGGCTCCTGAATAGTATATGAAATAGGGGGATTACACGACGGTGTGTACGCGAACCGTCGTGTAAGTGACTGCTTGGCGTGGCTTACACGACGGTCCCTCCCAGGGACCGTCGTGTAAACCCTAGCGCATTTCTGGCTTACACGACGGTCCCAGGGACCGTCGTGTAAGCCGCGCCAACCATCTCTGGCTTACACGACGGTCCCAGGGAGGGACCGTCGTGTAAGCCCAGTGGCTTACACGACGGTCCCTCCCAGGGACCGTCGTGTAAGCCGCGCCAACCATCGCTGGCTTACACGACGGTCCCAGGGAGGGACCGTCGTGTAAGCCGCGCCACAGGGCTGGCTTACACGACGGTCCCAGGGACCGTCGTGTAAGCCTGAGCGAATTTCTGCCTTACACGACGGTCCCTCACAGGAACCGTCGTGTAAGCCTCAAAAAATTTGAAAATTTTCAACTTTGGTTTTTCGAATTCCGCGCGAAAACCCATTGCTTAAATACAAGTTCCTCATTATTTCTCTTCATTTCTCGTCAAACTCTCTAAATTTCTCAAGAACCCTCGTCCGTCACCAACACTACCCAACATCTCTTTTAAAATCTGTCCAACCTGCCGTCGCCGCCGCCGCCCCTCTCTTCTTGTGCCCGTGCCTATTCTTCTTCAAATAAAAGCAAGGTAAAATCATTTACAAACTAAAACATTTTTACTCTTTTATAAACGTGTTTGTCACTAAAGATCCATTTTTGAATATGGTTGTTTTTGTTTATAATATTGCTCTTTGTAGATGAATGGGTTGTGAATGGGTTTGTTTTTTTCCATATGATTTTTTTCCCGCCCACAACATGCTCGATGAAATGTCAAATTGAGTTTTTCTTATTGAAAAGTTTATTGAGGTTGATAATTATTTATAGCATAAGTGTAGTAAGATTACATGAAGTCCCATAGCATGAAAATACATCAAGAATGCCTAAAAATGGCCTAAGACCGCGACGGGCCCCTGGTGCCCGTTTAGGGCCGCCTGGGGACCGGGGGGACGCCTCGCGGCCCCCGCTGGCGCCACTGGCGCCTGGCGCCCATGGGGGGCTCCTGGCGCCCGTGGGGGGCTCCTGGAAACCGTGGGGTCGCCTGGCGCCCGTGGGGGCGCCAGGCGCCCGTGGGGGGCGCCCGTGTGGGGCGCCAGGCGCCCGTGGGGGCGCCCGTGGGGGGCGCCAGGCGCCCGTGTGGGGCGCCAGGTGCCCGTGGGGGTGCCAGGCGCCAGGCGCCCGTGGGGGCGCCAGTGTGGTTTGTTGTGTGGTTTGTTGTTAAAGTTAATCTGATTCGATTATATTGGGCCGACCTGACTGTTTTGTTTTTTGTTTTTTGGCAATAAATATAGGTGAACGAATACAATGGAACATTCCAAAAAGGGACTAGCACGAAGGAGGAACCCAATGGATCCCAATGTCGATGGCAAGCGAAGGTCAACAATGATGAAACGCGTCCATATGGCAAGGAAAAGAGGTGAACGAATTCAAGTAACGTTTGATGACAAAGGACAACCGGAAGGGAAGCACGGTGACGAATTGATGAGCTGGATTGGTGTGCTCGCTCGAGAGCACGTTCCAATATGGATACAAGATTGGAGATTGCGTGATTTAGACGGATTGAAAGAGATTATTTGGAAAGAAACTGTTACTTCTTTCAGCGTGGATGAAAGCTTTCGGAGCACATGTTTAAAATCATGTGGTGAAGCTGCAAGGAATTTTCGGTATGATCTGTACAAGACGTACATTGAGGAATTTATAACTGAAGAACGTGTGTGGACCCGGCCGCAAAAGGTTATTGACAACTACCCCAATATAGAAGAAGAGGATTGGATGAAATTTGTTCAGTATAGAACATCCTCACAGTTCAAACAACTATCTGAACGTGGAAGCCAAATAAGGACAAACAACGAATACTCATCAAGAGGAGGTCGAGACGGATATAGGAAGCTCGACCAGGAAATGGTATGTCCATAAATTTTGTTCGTACTAAATCGTATTCCATTTATACTAACGATGTCAAATTACAGTTTAAGAAGACTGGGAAATGGGAAAAAAGAGAAGGTTTGTGGCTACAGCAACAGACAGCCGAAGATGGAGAGTTGAAAGATCCAGCATGTCAAAAAGTTAGCGAGTTGATAGTAAGTTTACTAACTAACACTGAAATCTTGATCACTACTATACGTACTCACAACCCGTTAGCTTAAATGAGTTCTGTTAAATATATTGTAGATGGATTACAGCACACAGGAGAGCCAAGGCACTTTCGAATCGGTTGGCACTAGTGATGTATTGTCGAACGCATTATCTAGACCCGAACACAAAGGCCGTGTCCGTGGGCAATCAAAGTTCGTAAAGCCGTCTCAGTACTTTAACCTAAATCGAAGTTCGAGTAAAGAGAATGAAGTACGATCAATGAGACGTGAAATAGATGAATTAAAGGCGTTGGTGCGTGGTCTATGTCCGAGCAAAGATGCGGAGCCATCGGTTGATCCCAACAATGTGCCAACTGTGGACAAACACAACAGCTTTAAGGCTAGTTGCTCTGCCCAAGAAAAACAACATGGAGTTTCTGATCCACTAACCATTCCGGTCGACAGTCAGGAGTGTAAACTCTATATTTTCGATGAAGTACAGGGTGGACAGTTGCTTGTTGCGTTTGGAAGAGCATGGCTGGAGAGCCTACCAACCGATACGGTGCATGGTATTCCACTGGGCGAAGGGAACGTGCGAGTGTCAATCAATGTGCCAAAATTAAAAAAATCACCATTACCTATACCGACGTACGACGCAACCACCGTGGAGGATGCTGTTAATGGGTTTGTTGCTTGGCCTAAGGCACTAGTTGAGCTCGACACGAGTATGAACAAGGCGAGTCGAGGGCCTAGTCACGTTCCTGACCCAGCAGCTGCCAGAAAAAAACGCCAAAAAAAGGATGGAAAAAGAACAATTGACTCTCGAACTGAGGTACAACAAGGTGCGCAAGAACAATTGTTCGACTTTGATACCATGAACAAGGCGATGAGGCCTTTGGCTTATTATGCACATAGATCCATGCGTGGAGGTAATCAGATTGAGATCCCAATACCATACACGATCATGACTTTTGAAATGCCTGTCTTTATGAGCTTTGAAGATATTTACGAGTTCATTAATTTACAAGAAATCAGTGCGAATTGTATATTAGTCTACATGAGGTACGACATACTTTCTCCTAAATTATTTTGTTATCTACAAATTCTTCTATATGTCAGGTAGAGTAATAATTCGTGATACGCTTATGCAGATTTTTGGAGGAACTATGTAGGAGTAACGGGCAAGCTGAGAAGTTTGTGTTTGTGTCTCCAAGCTTGATCTCACCGGTGAGAACAGATACTGAAGATGCTGGCAGGAGAGAGCGAGCCGACAATCTTCTCGGCTTTTTGCGCGACGCACCTAAAGGACGGCTTTATCTTGTGCCACATAACAGAGGGAGACATTGGGTTTTGGGTGTCATTAACCCATGGGAGGACTTGGTCCTTTATTTTGATCCTCTTCGAGAGAAGAAACGAGATGATTTTACTGAGCTAATCAGCATGTAAGTCAATGTTAATATGTTCAATTTTTCAATCTTAATTATATGCATCTTAATTAATTAGTTTGAATTTTACCAATTTTGCTAGGGCCCTATCGGATTGGAAGATACTTATGGCTGGAGAAGGGATTAAAAGGAGACGAGACTTCATTACCAAATTCTCGAACCGTCCTTGTCCTCTCCAAGAGGGAAGTGTTGAATGTGGTTATTTTATTTTAGGTTTTATGAGAGAAATAGTGTTAAACGGAATTGACGCACTTGAAAGTAAAGAATTTTTTACTTCTCTGGATTTGGATTTGATTAGGGGAGAATGGGCTAGCTATGTAATGGATTTCATTAATTATAATGTATAAACTTGATTTGTATGTATTTTACGTTGATCAATGAAGCAGGGATCTTGTATTATAGGCCACCCGTGAGAAATAAAAAAAAACAAAAATTCTAGGTCAGACCATTACACGACGGTTCGGCTCGGAGCCGTCGTGTAATGGCCTGACCATTACACGACGGTTCGGCTCTGAGCCGTCGTGTAATGGCCTGACCATTACACGACGGTTCGGCCCTGAGCCGTCGTGTAATGGTCTGACCATTACACGACGGTTCGGCCCTGAGCCGTCGTGTAATGGCCTGACCATTACACGACGGTTCGGCCCTGAGCCGTCGTGTTTTGGTCAGACCATTACACGACGGTTCGGCCTTGAGCCGTCGTGTAATGGTCTGACCTGAGGGTTTTGGTCAGACCATTACACGACGGTTCAGCCTTGAGCCGTCGTGTAATGGCTGACATTACACGACGGCTCAAGGCTGAACCGTCGTGTAATGGCTGACATTACACGACGGCTCAGCATGAAACCGTCGTGTAATGGCCAATTACACGACGGTTTCATGGAACCGTCGTGTAATGGCTGACATTACACGACGGTTCCGATTTGAGCCGTCGTGTAATGTATCATTACACGACGGTTCCGCGTGGAACCGTCGTGTAAAGACGCTGCCCAGGTGCCTCCACGGCGGTTTATCTTGTTTCGACGACGGTATTAAACCGTCGTGTAACATTGAGATACGACGACGGTAATATAACCGTCGTGTTATCTTCCACGACGCCGGATTACACGACGGTTCGGTAACCGTCGTGTAAACTTTACACGACGGTTAAAAACCGTCGTGTAAGCTCTCTTTTCTAATAGTGAATAAGGAAATGAATAGGCTTCGAGATCGTATAGCCTATCGCTTTACCTTGGTATGATGGTAACAAGGAATTTTTCATTCTAAGGAATGGATCAATACTATGGAAGTTAAGTTTCCTGATTGTGAAACTTTTGCCCCATAAGAGTAATATTAGAAACGGGGAAAAATTTTGATGACGCATTAGTTTGGGGGTAGCAAATAGGCAATATGCCAATATAAGTTGGATGCTATTGCTATCAATAACAATTTATCAGGCTATAATAATAATGATGACCAGGAGATTTGATGATAAGTTAATGAGGTTAAGGTCAATAGCACCAACCTTGAAGTCGACACATAATGGTTGATTAAGGTCGACTATATACAATCATTTAAGTGATGGAAATCATGAAATGATGATTGGGAGTTTTAGATATCCCTTAGAACTATGATTATGCCTTTTTGCTATAAAGGAAATGCTAAAGGCACAAGAGAAGTTTCTACTAGCAAACAAGTAGCTAGTTGATACAAGGATACCTTTCATTGCATCACTCGAACAGTAATATGTTGTCAATACTACTATTTAGTATTGTTTTCCATGATTCACTTGGAAAAAGATTCCAAGAAATTATTTTTAAATATAGTGCTTAATCTTATGCTTATTAGAACCAACTCATGTTATGTTATGTAAAAGACCAGAAAACCTTGAGGAACAGAGTTCCAAAAAAGGGGCCATCATGTTATGAAAAAGGCCAGAAAACCTTGAGGAACAGAGTTCCAAGAAAGGGGCCACTATGAAAAATAAAGGGTTCTAATAGCACAAGATTAACATTGTACCAGAGGGTCCTCAGCTTCAGCAAAGTGAAAGAAAAATATTTTCAATATGATATATTCGCTGAGCCCTCAAATAAAGTTAAAGAAAAGTATCTTAAATATAAGATACAATATGCTTTTCAAGTATGAAAAGAAAAAGCTATATGATACAATATGCTTTTCAAGTATGGAAAAGTTGTATATGTTTTTTTTAAATATGGCAAGTTATATGATATACTTGCTAAGAAATTTTATGAAAATAGTTATGCTGATGCAGTACGAAAGGAAAGTATGATGGTATGTAAGAAAGTATGAAAGTATACATGAAAGAATGAAAGTATGAAAGCATGAAAGTATGGGATATGAAGGTATGAATTATGAGGATATAGAAAGAAGATTATGGTTCTATATAAAAGACATGATCCCATTAAGATATTAAAATGGGAACGTCAACAAGTTATTCAATCCATAGTAACTTGTTAAGGATTGATAGTGGATTGAAGAAAAGCCACTTAGGATTATACGAATTTTCGAGGACGAAAATCTTTTAAGGAGTGTAGAATGTAATACCCGAAATTTTGATGACTTTAGATTTCCTTTGAAACAAGGAAAACCTAAGTCTGAATCATGATCGGAGTGGAATAACAGTATAGGTTTGAGTTCTCAATTAACTAGCTACGAGACTCAACAAAAGATTACTTAGCCAAGTAAAAGGCGTTTTAAGGAAAACAGCATGACAAATTTCATAATTTCATTTTGGTCAAAGTTTGACCAAGAAAGTCAAAGTTGATCAAAAAGTCAAAGGGTTGACTAAGAATGGTCAAAAGTATGACTATACAGCAATAGGATAATCAGTATGGAAATTATACTGCGGAAACAGTCTTTACGAACGAATAAGCAAGAATAAGCTATGAGACTACCCTAGAAAAATCAAGCACAATATTTAGAGAAATATGGACTAAATGGTTTCAAGTCCCAAGAAAAATTTATACATAGTCAAATTTTATGCAGATGGATTTTGGACTACAATTTAGTATGATAATACTGTTTTAGGACAAAACAGTATTGATATTATCAAAGTTAGTAAGGAAATGGATTGCATAATTATATTAAGGGATTCTTGGAATCAAGAGGATAATTATGCATGAATTAGAAGTCAAGTGGCTCTACCTTAGCCGATCACTCGCAGGGACTAAATTACAAATATTTTGTCTTTAGGGGCAAAAGTGCAATTTTTGGAAAAGTTAGCAATGATGATGTAAGCATGATGTCATCAAGATGATGTCATCAAGGTGATGTAAGCATGATGTCATCAAGGTGATGTAAGCATGATGTGATCAAGATGATGTAAGCATTAAGCATGATGTCATCAAGGTGATGTAAGCATGATGTAATCATGATGAGGTAAGCAAAACTTGTGCACCAAGGAAGCAAATGGCCGGCCACCACCTAGAGGGACTAATTAGTAAATATTTTTACTTCAAGGACCAAAATGCAATTTTAGAAAAATAATTAAATCCTAGTTCAAGGACTTTTTAGCAATTTTGAAAAGTTCAAAAGGCCTATAAATAGAGGTGAGGGGGGGGGGGGGGGGGGGGGGGCGGATTTTGGACCCAAAAATTGGGAGAAACAAGCCAAACTCTTGCCAATTTTCTTTGTTCGAAAAATCGGATCCGATATCAGAGTTACGGCGCAGCGGAAGTTTTAAAATTTTTATGCCGATTCGGAAAAAAAACACATGATGCATATAACAATAAATTAAATTCATGATCAAGCGTACCTTATTTCTTGGATTCCGGAATTGCTAGAGCGTTTGACCAACGTGTCTTCTCTATTATTCTCGAGTTCCACGTCTCAGAGTGTGTGTGGGCACACGTTTTATGAATCCAAGTGACCGGTGTTGCTTTCCGAAGTCTAGATCCTTCCTTCTCAATTCCGATGTTCCTCGTTGAGAATATTATCCAACTTCTTTCTTCAAAACTGCAAAACAGGAACCGGTTAACCTCCTATGAAAATTATCACTTGGTTTAACCTTCCTCACAATTTTGATTCAATGGAATTTTCTCTCTTTTTCTCTCTCACAAGATAGCCGAATTTTATGATGTGGAAGAAACCCAAATTATTTTTCTTCTCACTCTCAAAAACGTTTTTCCTCTTTGTGAATGACAAAAAATTAGTTTTTCAAGAATTCCTAGCCTTTATATAGGAGTCCAATCCTTTTCAAAATTTATCTCCTTTAAAAAATAATTAATTATTATTTTTCTGGATAAATTTTGAATCAAAAGATCATACAACTTTAGGACTAGATTCATTGAACCTAAAAACGTTTTTCCAAGAGGAAATCAATCCTCAAAAAATTCGGCCACTTTGAGATTAATCTTGATTGGTGGTTCAAATTTTAAATCAAGAATCTAGACTAGTCAAAAGATCCTAGCCCTATCTAGATTCAAATTCCTTTTAAACCTTTTTGAATTTAAATATGATTCACTTATTTGAATTAAATATTTTCCACACAATATCAACCATATTAATTAATTTAAATCAATGGAATATTTCAAATTTTCTTTCCTCACAAAAACCGTGCACATCAATTTAAGGAAAGAAAAATCCATCAAATAATCTCCATTATTTAAATCAATTAATAATTTAATGTTAGGAATATATTTGAATAATTTTGAAACAAAATTTTCTTCCCTCCACCTATCTAAAAACCGTGCACCATATTTAGATTAGGAGAGAAAAATTTGTTTTCCAAAATTAAATAATTCAAACACAATCTTATTTCAAAATTCAATTAACCAATCTCATGTTGACAAATCATATTATTTGTCTACACAAATCTCACATGTCCAATCCTTTCTGGATTGCATGTTAGAGAGTATCATGTTTTAATAGACATTACTAAATTCCATTTAAATTTACCGATCTCATTAGGAACAAATCCCGAGACGCTATACGGAACTATATGACCTAATAGAGGGACCCGATGGAAATATGTAAAGAGGCTCCTATAATTGTGAAAAATTAATCCCAGATTAATTATTCATCAATTATCAACTTCAATACTATTCCACTAAAAGTTTGAAGCTGAACTCCTGTTTACATACCGTATTACGAAAGCTCTCTTACGCAGCGCTTCTTCCATGATTTATTCATCGCTTGCTTAATCCCCATATGTTATCCATGATTGAATTAAGGACTTTTTCCGTTTTACCTTTTCAATCATTTTAACTTAAAGTTCCATTATTCTCTATTGAAAGAATCACCAATTGTAAAACCATACAATTGGTAAACCACCAGAGAACACAAAGTAAACTGATGGCCAAGATCTTGTTATACTATCTTTCAATCTCCGAATAATGCCTTTAAGTAGATAACATTTACTATCGTTAAGATAGCTATGGATTCCATATCTATGAATCTTGATTTCTCCATCCATAAGTCATGCACCCAAAACACAAGTATATTGACCATGAATTAACAGTGTCTCACCTGTAGTGCATTAAAGTACATAAGTCATGGATGCGAACTCAAGTAATCATTTTAGGATTAAGATTAATGCAGGATGATAATCAAAGTGTCATTGATTCTTATAAACGGAATTATTAAACCGAATCAATTAACACTTTAGGTCCAGTCCAATGTCATACCTCAATACTGGTATACATTAAAGTTTCTACTCGGAACCTATCCGATGGTCAAGACAAACCATCCCTCCAAGGAAGTAGACAACCTTTACAATCTTATCATGAATAAGATCCCCAAATCTTATTCCATCGATTGCGGACTATTTATTTAGACTGTTATCAAATTACCACGTCTTCTATGTATACCCCGTATACATATGGTAATCCGATATATTACCAACAGCCAAGGAGTATTTTATGTTTGCTCAAAATAACCATACAATCAACTAATGAAAGTAAATAGGACACAACTTATTAAACATGAATAACATCCTCTTATTAATATCAAAATGTCATATTTACATAAAATCCCTAATATTGATTTTCTATCCTTAGGGCACATTTAGATCCCTACATTCTTCTCACCCATTTCCCCACAAAAACCGAACTCTAGGGAGTGAAAAAAAAAATGGTTGGCCGGATTTGGTGGTGATGGCCGAACCTTGTGTGAGGCTTAAGCTTGAGTGGCCGAAAATATTGGAACCCCAATTGGAGGGGGGTGGCCGGTTATGGTGATGAGCAAGGGGGAAAGAGTTTAAACCCAAAACCTAGCACCAATTTTGGTGTGAACTAAGGTAATCTCCCTTAGCCCTAAGCTTTTCAATTTGAGCTTAAATTTGAAAATTTAAGTGTATTTCCAAGCAATGGTTTGTAAGAGCATAAGCTCATCCTTTATTTTCATGCAATGAGCTTAGGTGCTTAGCTATGTGCTTGATTAGGGTCTCAATTTATGATTTTAGTGTATGCTTTGACAATATGCTTGCATGATATTAGAGTTTGCATGCATGACTATTAAGTGTTCGATATATGTCCCCAATATGCCTAAGAAGTTATAGGTTATGCATGTTTATGTTTAAGCTAGATTAGAAGCTTGAATGATGCATGGTGATGCAAACCTAAAGTTTTGCAGACCCTAGTTTGGTGCAAGAACACCCAAGGGTTTGCCCTTGCATGAAAATGTTTGAATGATGCATGGATGTATGTTTTACGTTAGAAAGTGCTACATGAGTGATATTAGGCTCCTGCTGTGGGCGGTTGAGGTAGTGTGCGCGTAATAGGACGTAAAATGAACTTAAGAATAGAACTGCCAGTTTTCGGGTAAAACTGGCCAGTTTTCTGGAAAGATGATTTTGAGGCCCTTAGATGCCGAATTTAGAAAAAATCAAAACATAAAAGTTGTAGAGAAGAGATTTTCCTAGGGGTGTCACAGAGAGTTTTCAAAAATAAGGCACCAAAGACCTTCGTTTTTATAAAAACCTGAGCCTGACTGTGCCCAGGACTTATGCACGGCCAGGTGAGTTCAACAGGGAATAAGAGCACGTTAGACTCTTAACTGGATTTTCTACAAAACACGAAACTTGTAGGGTTTTTCGAAAGCTAAAACTTTCATGAAGATAACTTTTTCTAATTCAAATCAGATTTTTAAATAGAAATGGATTTCTAAAAACAAAGCAGGAAACAGGAAATTCCTGCCCAGGATTTTCTAAAACAATACAGGAAAACTGTATTTTTGCACCAACACCAATGTTTTGACTATGAAAACTGTTCCAATGGCAGTTTTCAGCCCTTAATGATTTTTATAAAGTCCTACTTTGAAAACCACGAATTTTTAAGTTAAACAAAAGATTTTTGGCCAAATTTTCCAAATTGGATTTTAAAAGCCAAAGTTTAGTAACAAGACAATGTCAGATAGTAACCGGGAAGGATACCCGAGTTACTAGGCTTGACCCAAAAGCCCAAGTTTGACCCATAGAATGTTGACTTTGGTTGACTAAGTTTGACCACCTTAAGGGTTACCCTATGTAACCCAATAAGTTATCTTGTGTATAATTGGGGGACATATAACTAAGATTGTGTATGAATGTTGGATAGGTCACCAACATTTTATAGGATCCTTATCCTATGTTCTTTTAATAGCAGGAAGTAACATGCAGTTGCAACATGAGTTGGAACAACGAAACCCAGGGTATAGCATAACAGGTAAGTACAAACCTCACCTACAGTATGGAAAATAGCACACTATTTTCCAATATATGATATATTTTCATGTGTGTTATGTATGCCATGTTTTCAAGAATGCCATGTTTTCAAGTATGCTATGTTTTCAAGAATGCCATGTTTTCAAGTATGCCATGTTTTCAAGAATGCCACGTTTTTAAGAATGCCATGTAAATGTTAAGTTATGGTATAGTGACATCATGAGGCATGTTCACTAATGTTAAATCACATGGTAAGAAAATACAAACAAGGTGTCGTACCAACCTCCCATCAGGTGGAGGATACGTGTTCAAGTCAAGTTATGATTATTAACCTCTCGTTGATGCGTGAGGGTCAAGTTTATGATTCCCAGAACTGTTTAGGGCCTTGCAAACCCTAACTTTGTCTGGAGACTGTGTGCTTTTGGTACGTACACTATGGACCCACATGTTAAGACAAGATAATAGGTTCAAGATTAAGTCCATAATGAAGCACAAGACATTCAAACCGATCATAAATGGATCATGCATAAATTACCTGATGTTTTAAGAGGTTTTGTGAGATTATGTTTGTACTTGCTGTTCGAAAGCTCATCAGTATATTCCATACTGTAGGTAAAAGTAAGATGCCTGCAGCTTTACTTGGTGGGCCATGGAGACGATGCAGCAAGTGAAGGGCGGTATGGGATACCACTACGCAAGATTTTCCGCAAATATTTTAAGTATGAAGTTGTATATGTATGATTAAGAAATATGTACCATGTTATGTATGTGATGATTCTATGGTCCGGTTTAAAAGGTTATGGTGACCTTATAATCGGCATAACAAGTAATGGGTAGGCATGGTGAAGTTTACCCATAAGTACAAGTTTATTTAAGTTATGATTTTAAAATAAAGTTTAAAGTAAAAATATATATATATATATATATTTCTGAAATTTTCTGTAAGGTTAATTATTTAAAACTAAGGTTTAAGTTAAGCAAGTATGGTAACGGCCCACGTTTACATAGTCGGTCCTACGTGGATTTGGGGGCGTTACATCGTGAAGGTTTACATGATTCGCAGAATTGTTAAGGACCTTGCAAACCCTAACTTTCTGTGGATTACGCACATTTGGTACGTATACATGGGGTGCACATGTTAAGCAAGATAATAAGTTCATTTCATAATGAAGCATAAAAGATTCAAAAATGATCATAATTAGTTCATGCATAAGTTGCACGATATTTGTCATGTTTTTGTGAGATTATGTTTGTACTTGCTGGGCGAAAGCTCATCAGTATATTTCATACTGTAGGTAAAATGCCTGCAGCTTTACTTGGTGGGCCATGGAGATGATGCAGTAAGTGAAGGGCGATGTGGGATACCACTACGCAGATTTTTTGCAAACACTTTAAATTATGAATTAGTACATGTATGATTAAGTAGTATATATCATGTTATGAATGAGATGTTTCAAAAGTCCAGTTTAAAAGGTTAAATGTGGCCTTTTATCGGCTTAACAAGTAATGGGTGGGCATGGTGAAGTTTACCCATATGAATAACTTTAATTAAGTTGTGAGAAAAAAAAAATTTATGCTAAAATTTCATGAAAGTTTATGCTTATTAGAAACTAGCAAATAAGTTAAGTAAGAAGAGTAACGGCCCACGTTTACGTAGTCGTCCCTACGTAGATGGTCGGGGGCGTCACATTATGTCCCTTGGAACATTATCCAAGCCATTTCAGAAAGAAATTTCTGATTTCAACATAGAGATGATAACGGAGAAATTGGCCGTTCTGACTCTTCAGTCCAATCTCTTGGAATCCATTAAACTTTATCAAGGAAAGGATTCCTTTATGTTAAAGGCACAACTTTTTGATGGAAAGAATAAGGAATTTAATGCCTCTACGAATGGGCTAATTCTTTTCAAAGGAAGGATTTGTGTGCCTAACTTTGAGTTTCTCAAGAGGCAAATCATGTCTGAAATGCATGAAACGCCATACTCTATACATCCTGAAGCTACTAAGATGTACAAAGATCTCAAAGAGAATTTTTGGTGGCCAAACATGAAGAATGAAATTGCTGATTTTGTGTCAAAATGCCTAACTTGTCAAAAAGTTAAGGCTGAACACCAACAACCTGGTGGAGATCTTCAGAAAATCAAACTCCCAGAGTGGAAATGGGAACAAACTACTATGGATTTTGTAGTTGGGTTACCCAGGACCGCAAGTAGGAATGACATGATTTGGGTGATTATAAATAGACTAACCAAATCAGCCCACTTCATTGCCATTAAAGCTACTTTTTCAGTCGGGAAACTGGCAGAAATTTATGTACCCCAGATTGTTAGGTTGCAAGGAGTGCCAAAATCCAACATTTCAGATCAGGATGGGCGTTTCACCTGTCGATTTTGGAAGAGTGTTCACACGGCTATGGGATCAAAATTGAAGTTCAATATAGCTTTCCACCCTCATACTGATGGACAATCAGAACGCACTATCCAAACACTAGAAGATATGTTGAGGTCATGTGTTTTGGATTTCAAAGGAAGCTGGGATCAGAAGCTACCTTTGATCGAATTTTCATATAATAACAGTTATCACGCCTCAATTCGTATGGCTCTATTTGAAATGTTATATGGAAGAAAATATCGATCTCCAATCCATTGGCAAGAAGTTGAACAAAAGCAGCTTCAAACTACGGATTTTATCAGAAAAATCTCAGAGGATATCAAGATGATTAAACAAAGACTCAACGTAGCTTTTAGTCGACAGAAAAGCTACGCTGATAAACGTCAAAGGCCTTTAGAATTTCAAGTTGGAGATTCTATTTTCCTTAAGATTGTTCCTATGAAAGGAATTATGAGGTTTGGTAAGAAGGGAAAGCTAAATCTGAGGTACACAGGACCATTCGAAATCCTCGAAAGGATTGGAAAAGTAGCTTATAAGCTTGCCTTGCTGCCAGCATTAGCTTCTGTACGTGACATTTTTCATGTGTCCATGTTGAAAAAGTATGTATCTAATCCTTCCCATGTGCTAAGTCAAGAACCGATTGAAGTGCAAACGGATTTGACATTTAAAGAAACGCCAATCCGGATTCTGGACTGGGAAGAAAAGGTCCTTAAAAACAAGACCATTCCGATGGTTAAAGTGTTATGGCGGAATCATAACATTGAAGAAGCAACATGGGAACTTGAAGAAGACATAAGAAAGAACTATCTCAACTTGTTGTGATTTTCGGGGACGAAAATTTTTAAGGGGGGTAGATTGTAATAACCGACCTTTTTACAAATTTACAATTTCCTTTTTAGGGAATCAAAGTTTATAATATGTATGTTTATGTGAAATGCTTGATTTGAATCATCAAAGCATTATTAAGTTCTTGTAATGTTTTAAGACTCGGTAATGAGTTATTTATACGAATATGAAGCCTTTTGGTTAAAAAGGGCGAAATTAGGGTTTACGATTCTATGTCGGTCAATGCCTGACCAAAATGATCTAAGATATGAGACCACCATAGAAAATCAAGCACAATATGTAAAGCAATAAAAATTAAGTGATTTTAATGTAACGCCCCAACCTACGTAGGGCCATTACCATGCATACTTAAACTAAACTTACTTGAAAATTTCAGAATAAATATTTTTTTTAAACATATATAAATAGACTAGTCAATATAAGTAAGCTTTCCATACACACATACTACTTATTTATCATAATAAGCAGTCATATAATTTCTTACATTTAACTTGAGCTGTCATACCTTATATACATATATATACATATATCTTTGTTCAAAAGAACTTACGGAAAAATTTACGTAGTGGTATCCCACACCGCCCTTCACTCGCCGCCGCATCGTCCACATGGCCCACCAATTAAGCTGCAGGCTTTTTACCTACAGTATGAAATATACTGATGAGCTTTCACCCAGCAAGTACAGACATAATCTCACAAAACGTAACTAGTATGGTGCAACTTATGCATGAACCATTTATGTTCAATTATGAAGCTTTTATGATCAATTATGAACTTGAACTTATTATCTTGCTTAACATGTGGGCCCCTAGTGTACGTACCAAGTACGCGCAATCCACTGAAAGTTAGGGTTTGCAAGGTCCTTAACAATTCTGGGAAACATGTGAACCTTCACGATCTGGTAGAAGGCCTTAATATCTTGAAACTTGTATAATCCTCCACGATCTGGCGGCAGGTTGGTATGACACCTTACTTGACTTGGTTTAGTCTTAGCCTTGTTACTCCTTTTTTTTTAAGACTAAGAATCTTTACATGTGATCTTATTTGTCATGATACACATGATGCATAAATATAGTATGATATAAAGATCACTAACATCTAATGACTTGTGGTATATTAATAAAGCATGGCTTTATCTTAAAACATGATATTATCTTAAAACATGGCATGTATATAAATATGGCATTATCATGGCATCATTTCAAAACATGGCACATCATGGTATGCATGTAAATAAATCATGCTTGAAAATAGTTTACTATTTTCCATACTGTAGGTGAGGTTTGTACTTACCTCGTATACTGTGTCCTTTGCTATGTTGTTCCAAGTCTGGTTGCAATAACAGGTCTCTGTCTGCTATTACAAAGGACAGTGGGTAAGGATTCTGTAATCATAACATGTTGGTAACCTTAACCAATAACTACACATAAACTTAGTTATATGTCCCCCAAAAATACTTATGATAACTTGCTTGGTTACTTCAAGTAACCCTAGAGTTTATGGCCTATCATACTTAAATCATAACTTGTTAGGTTACTTAGAGTAACCTTGGGTTCCAGGCCCAATCCAGTAACTTGGGTGTCCTACCCGGTTACTGTTGGTCTTCATACTATTACCAAATTATTAAGACCACTTGTGGTCCAATACGTACTTTTCTTGTTTTGGAAAAACTTTGTATTCATTGCCTATATTAAAATCCTTGTTCAACTATATCTAAAAATTATATTTCTTTGAGTAGGGCTTATAAAAATTGTTAAGTGTTGAAAACTGCCTTTGGAACAGTTTCTTACTGCCAATTTATCAGTGTATGTGTAGGAACGTCCTTTTCCTGTGCTGTTTTAGAAAATCCTGTGCAGGAATTTCCTGTTTCTTACATAGTTTTTGGAATCCAATTATATTTAAAAATCTGTGTTGAATCCGAGAATGTTTTCTTCACGAAAGTTTTAGATCCTGAAAAACCCTACAACTTTCATGTTCAACTCAAGACCCAGTTCGGAATCTAATACACTCGTTTTCCCTATTGAACCCACTCGGCCGTGTATGAAGTCTGGCACAGTCAGGCTCGGATTTTTTACAAACCAAGGCCATTGGAGCCTTATTTTGGAAAACCGTCCATGTTGTCCCCTAGGACAAACCCTTCTCTACAACTTTCATGTTTTAAGTTTTCCCAAATTCGGCCTCTAAGGACCTCAAATTCTGCTTTCCAGAAAACTAACCAGTTTTTACTCGAACTGGCAGTTTTCATGTTTAAATTCATTTTACGTCCTAGTTCGCACACTCTACCTCAACCGGCTGCACCAGGAGCCTAAGATCAGTCATGCAATGTTTTTCGAATGTAAAGTTTCTTTAAATACATCATCAATCATACCCATACAAACTATTAGTGATTTTGCACCAACTAGAGTTTGCATGGGTTTTAGGTTTGCACAAACCATTCCATACATCTCTAGCAACCTAACATGCACATTCTACATCATACTTGACATATTTGGGGACATATATCGTTATCATTCAGCAACCATGTAACCCTAATAATCATGCAAGCATAAGCACATAACCATGCAAGGCTCATAAATCAAAACCACCCATAAACCTAATCAAGCACAAAACCTAAAATCTAATCTAGGGCAATAAATTAAATTGAGCTTAAGCTCTTACAAACCAACTTGAAATACGCTTAAATTTCGAAATTGAAGCTTGAATTGAAAGGCTTAGGGTCCAAAAGAAATTACCTCAATTCACCCAAAGGTTAGGGCTAGGTTTGGGTTCAACTTTTTTTTTTTCCTCCCTTGCTTAGTGCTAGAACCGGCCTCCCTAGCTTGGAAACCTTCTAAAATTTTCAGCCACCCCTTGCTTCAAAGTTCGGACACTACTTGCTTCAAAATTCGGCCACCACTAAAATTTTCTCTTCCTTTCTTTTTCCTCTCACCACAACCGGCCTTTCCTATAAGTTTTTCCCTCTTGCGTTTTCTTATTCTTCCTTCTTGAATTCGGTTTTTAGAGGAAAGAAGTGAAGGAAATTTTGGGCATAGTTTGGCTAGATTTTTCAAATTTTTGAACCAAATGAGCCACCTATTTATATGTGATTTGGAACTTTTCAAAATTGTCAAAAAGTCCTTGAAGAAACAACATTTTGCACAAAACTTCCCCTTAGGTGGCCGGCCACTTTGAGATGACTTGGAGGCCAAGTTTTGCTTACATCATGCTTGCATCATTATGCTTACATCATCATGCCTACATCATGCTTACATCATGCTTACATCATCAAGCTTACATCATGCTTACATCATCATGCTTACATCATGCTTACATCATGCTTACATCATCATTTGTCACCTTTCTTAAAATTGCACTTTGGCCCCTAAGGATAAAATATTTGCACTTTAATCCCTGTGAGGTGGTCAGCTAGGGTAGGGCCACTTGGCTTCTAGTTCATGCATAATTATCCATTTGATTCCAAAACTCCTTTAATATAATTATACAATCTATTTTCTTAATAAAATAGATATTTCCAATACTGCTCTGACAATGACAGTACTGGTATACTGGACTGCAATCCAAAATTTATCTGTGTATAATTGGATTGCGTAAAAATTTTTCTTATAACTTTAAGCCATCTAGCCCTTGTTGTCCTAATTAATGTGCTTGATTTCTATAGTGGTTTTGAATCTTCTTCTAACTATCTTATTCGTAATGACGGTTAACTACAGTATAATTTCAATACTGCTCATAATACTACAGTACCGTCGTACTTATGTCAGAATAAAATATAAATCATGATTCTACCTTTTCACCAAAAGGCCTTGTTCTTGACCTCATAAACTTATTATTGAGTCTCATAATTAGTTAAACGAGAACTCAAGCATATACTGATAATAAATTATGAATTTCATATTGATATTCATAATTTGTATGAAACATTACATAAACACATAGCATAGACTTAAATTCCTATATGGAATCATGAGTCTGTTCAAAAATTCGGTTATTACATTTAAGTCCTAAGATGATTATGGATTTTTAAGAAATTAAGAAAGTATTAAGAGGATGACTAAGTAAAAGATGGAAGCCAAGTGCCCCCACCTTTGGCATGTCATGCTTCTAGGCTTAGTGACTAAGCACATTAGCCTTGCTTTGTTGGCAACATGACCGGCCACTACATGGGTTCTATGAGCAAATTTTTTGCTTTTGAGGACCAATATGTAATTTCGATATAACAAATTATCCTAAGCTATATAGAGAATGACATGTGTACTTCTAGCCTTGGTGAGTAAGCATTGTAGCCTTGCTTACTTGGCTAACTAGATTAAGCAAAATTCTCCACATAGGCCGGCCACCACAAGAAAGGGACACATCATGCTCCTAGCCTTGATGAGCAAGCACCCTAGCCTTGCTTGCTTGGCTAAGTGTGATCTTCCACATGGCACTATGGCCGGCCACCTTGGTTGTTTTATGAGCAAAAAATTGTGCTCATAGTGTAATACCCGAAATTTTGATGACTTTAGATTTCCTTTGAAATAAGGAAAACCTAAGTCTGAATCATGATCGGAGTGGAATAACAATATAGGTTTGAGTTCTCGATTAACTAGCTACGAGACTCAACAAAAGATTACTTAGCCAAGTAAGAGGCGTTTTAAGAAAAACAGTATGACTAAATTTCATAACTTCATGTTGGTCAAAGTTTGACCAAGAAAGTCAAAGTTGACCAAAAAGTCACAGAATTGACTAAGAATGGTCAAAGGTATGACTATACAGTAATAGGATAATCAGTATGGAAATTATACTACGGAAACCGTATTTACAAACGAATAAGCAAGAATAAGCTATGAGATCACCCTAGAAAAATCAAGCACAATATTTGGAGCAATATGGGCTAAATGGTTTCAAGTCCCAAGAAAAATTTATACGTAGTCCAATATTATGCAGATGGATTTTGGACTACAATTTAGTATGATAATACTGTTTTAGGACAAAACAGTATTGATATTATCAAAGTTAGTAAGGAAATGGATTGCATAATTATATTAAGGGATTCTTGGAATCAAGAGGATAATTATGCATGAATTGGAAGTCAAGTGGCTTTACCTTAGCCGATCACCCGCAGGGACTAAATTGCGAATATTTTGCTTTAGGGGTAAAAGTGCAATTTTTGGAAAAGTTAGCAATGATGATGTAAGCATGATGTCATCAAGGTCATGTAAGCATGATGTCATCAAGGTGATGTATGATGTCATCAAGATGATGTCATCAAGGTGATGTAAGCATCATGTCATCATGATGAGATAAGCAAAACTTGTGCACCATGGGAGCAATGACCGGCCACTACCTAGAGGGACTAATTAGCAAATATTTTTGTTTCAAGGACCAAAATGTAATTTTAGAAAAATAATTAAATCCTAGTTCAAGGACTTTTTAACAATTTTGAAAAGTTCAAAAAGCCTATAAATAGAGGTGAGGGAGGGGCGAATTTTGGACCCAAAAATTGGGAAAAACAAGCCAAACTCTTGCCAATTTTCTTCTCACCCATTTCCCCACAAAAACTGAACCCTAGGGAGTGAAAAAAAAAATTGGTTGGCCGGATTTGGTGGTGATGGCCGAACCTTGTGTGAGGCTTAAGCTTGAGTGGCCCAAAATATTGGAACCCCAATTGGAGGGGGGTGGCCGGTTATGGTGATGAGCAAGGGGGAAAGAGTTTAAACCCAAAACCTAGCACCAATCTTGGTGTGAACTAAGGTAATCTCCCTTAGCCCTAAGCTTTTCAATTTGAGCTTAAATTTGGAAATTTAAGTGTATTTCCAAGCAATGGTTTGTAAGAGCATAAGCTCATTCTTTATTTTCATGCAATGAGCTTAGATACTTAACTATGTGCTTAATTAGGGTCTCAATTTATGATTTTAGTGAATGCTTTGACAATATGCTTGCATGATATTAGAGTTTGCATGTATGCCTATTAAGTGTTCGATATATGTCCCCAATATGCCTAAGAAATTATAGGTTATGCATGTTTATGTTTAAGCTAGATTAGAAGCTTGAATGATGCATGGTGATGCAAACCTAAAGTTTTGCAAACCCTAGTTTGGTGCAAGAACACCCAAGGGTTTGCCCTTGCTTGAAAATGTTTGAATGATGCATGGATGTATGTTTTACGCTATAAAGCACTGCATGACTGATATTAGGCTCCCGCTGTGGTTGGTTGAGGTAGTGTGCGCGTATTAGAACGTAAAACCAACTTAAGAACAAAACTGCCAGTTTTCGGATAAAACTGGCCAGTTTTCTGGAAAGATGATATTGAGGCCCTTAGAGGCCGAATTAGGCAAAATGTAAAACATGAAAGTTGTAGAGAAGGGATTATCCTTGGGGGAAACGTGGATAGTTTTTAAAAATAAGGCTCCGAAGGCCTTCGTTTTTATAAATACCCGAGCCTGACTGTGCCCAGGAATTATGCACGGCCAGGTGTGTTCAATAGGGAATACGAGCACGTTAAATTCCGAACTGGGTTTTCTGCAAAACGTGAAAGTTGTAGGGTTTTTCGAAAGCTAAAACTTTCATGCAGACAACTTTTTCTAATTCAAACCAGATTTTAAAATAGAAATGGATTTCTAAAAACTGTGCAGGAAACAGGAAATTCCTGCACAGGATTTTCTAAAACAATACAGGAAAACTGTAATCTTGCACCAACACCAATGTTCTGACTATGAAAACTGTTCCAATGGCAGTTTTCAGCCTTTAATGATTTTTATAAAGTCCCACTTTGAAAACCACGAATTTTTAAGTTAAACAAAAGATTTTTGGCCAAATTTTCCAAATTGGATTTTAAAAAGCCAAAGTTTAGTAACAAGACAATGTCGGATAGTAACCGGGAAGGATACCCGAGTTACTAGGCTTGGCCCAAAAGCCCAAGTTTGACCCATAGAATGTTGACTTTGGTTGACTAAGTTTGACCACCTCAAGGGTTACCCTATGTAACCCAATAAGTTATCATGTGTATAATTGGGGGACATATAACTAAGATTGTGTATGAATGTTTGATAGGTCACCAACATTTTATAGAATCCTTATCCTATGTTCTTTTAATAGCAGGAAGTAACATGCAGTTGCGACCTGAGTTGGAACAACGAAACCCAGGGTATAGCATAACAGGTAAGTACAAACCTCAACTACAGTAAACTATTTTCCATTATATGATATGTTTTCATGTGTGTTATGTATGCCATGTTTTCAAGAATGCCATGTAAATGTTAAGTTATGGTATAGTGACATCATGAGGCATGTTCACTAATGTTAAATCACATGGTAAGAAAATACAAACAAGGTGTCGTACCAACCTTCCATCAGGTGAAGGATACATTTTCAAGTCAAGTTATGATTATTTACCTCTCGTTGATGCGGGAGGGTCAAGTTTATGATTCCCAGAACTGTTTAGGGCCTTGCAAATCCTAACTTTGTCTGGAGGCTGCGTGCTTTTGGTACGTACACTATGGGCCCACATGTTAAGATAAGATAATAAGTTCAATATTAAGTCCATAATGAAGCACAAGACATTCAAACCGATCATAAATGGATCATGCATAAATTACATGATGTTTTAAGAGGTTTTGTGAGATTATGTTTGTACTTGCTGGGCGAAAGCTCATTAGTATATTCCATACTGTAGGTAAAAGTAAGATGCCTGCAGCTTTACTTGGTGGGCCATGGAGACGATGCAGCAAGTGAAGGGCGGTATGGGATACCACTACGCAAGATTTTCCGCAAATATTTTAAGTATGAAGTTGTATATGTATGATTAAGAAATATGTACCATGTTATGTATGTGATGATTCCAAGGTCTGGTTTAAAAGGTTATGGTGACCTTATAATCGGCATAACAAGTAATGGGTAGGCATGATGAAGTTTACCCATAAGTACAAGTTTATTTAAGTTATGATTTTAAAATAAAGTTTAAAGTTTAAAAAAAAAAATTTCTGAAATTTTCTGTAAGGTTAATTATTTAAGACTAAGGTTTAAGTTGAGCAAGCATGGTAACGGCCCACGTTTACGTAGTCGGTCCTACATGGATTTTGGGGCGTTACAAAGTTGGTATCAGAGCGGTATCCTGCCAGCCTACTTCACTTCGCTTCACATCGTTTCTGCAAGTGCCCAAGTGAGTTAATTTATTTTCCTTTGATTAGAATTAGTTAAGATCTTACGTGTGAAGTAAGTATCCCTCGTCAATGATCATGTTGGAGAATGATACTCCTGGTGCTTGTAAAGGACTACTCCATCCCATTATGATCATAGCTGGGAACTCTTGTCCACATAAGGAAAATGTTGAATACAGGGATGGATAAGCTTACAATGTGATATGAAGAGATCATGATAAGTTATGATGTTTTCAAGATAGGACATGATAAGATATGGAGGAAAGAATGGATATACGACATGTGAGGAAATAAGGAACTAGAGGTTAAAGATGGTTCGCCATGCGTATGAACAGACCAAATTTTTTTTTACAAGAGCATAATCTTGCAACTGTAGTAGCTAAGCTATGATTGCTAGAATAGCAATAAGGAAATGAATAGGCTTCGAGATCGTATAGCCTATCGCTTTACCTTGGTATGATGGTAACAAGGAATTTTTCATTCTAAGGAATGGATCAATATCATGGAAGTTAAGTTTCCTGATTGTGAAACTTTTGTCCTATAAGAGTAATATTAGAAACGGGGAAAAATTTTGAAGATGCCTTAGTTTGAGGGTAGCAAATAGGCAATATGCCAATATAAGTTGGATGCTACCAACAACAATTTATCAGGCTATGATAATAATGATGACCAGGAGATTTGATGATAAGTTAATGAGGTTAAGGTCAATAGCACCAACCTTGAAGTCGACACATAATGTTTGATTAAGGTCGACTATATACAATCATTTAAGTGATGGAAATCATGAAATGGTGATTGGGAGTTTTAGATATCCCTTAGAACTATGATTATGCCTTTTTGCTATAAAGGAAATGCTAAAGGCACAAGAGAAGTTTCTACTAGCTAACAAGTAGCTAGTTGATACAAGGATACCTTTCATTGCATCACTCGAATAGTAATATGTTTTCAATACTACTATTTAGTATTGTTTTCCATGATTCACTTGGAAAAAGATTCCAAGAAATTATTTTTAAGTATAGTGCTTAATCTTATGCTTAATAGAACCAACTCATGTTATGTTATGTAAAAGGCCAGAAAACCTTGAGGAGCAGAGTTCCAAGAAAGGGGCCATCATGTTATGAAAAATTCCAGAAAACCTTGAGGAACAGAGTTCCAAGAAAGGGGCCACTATGAAAAGTAAAGGGTTCTAATAGCACAAGATTAACATTGTACCAGAGGGTCCTCAGCTTCAGCAAATTGAAAGAAAAATATTTTCAATATCATATATTCGCTGAGCCCTCAAATAAAGTTAAAAAAAAGTATCTTAAATATAAGATACAATATGCTTTTCAAGTATGAAAAGAAAAAGCTATATGATACGATATGCTTTTCAAGTATGGAAAAGTTGTATATGTTTTTTTTTTTTAAATATGGCAAGTTATATGATATACTTGCTAAGAAATTTTATGAAAATAGTTCTGCTGATGCAGTACGAAAGGAAAGTATTATGGTATGTAAGAAAGTATGAAAGTATGCATGAAAGAATGAAAGTATGAAAGCATGAAAGTATGAGGATATGAAGGTATGAATTATGAGGATATAGAAAGAAGATTATGGTTCTATATAAAAGACATGATCCCATTAAGATATTAAAATGGAAACGTGAACAAGTTATTCAATCCGTAGTAACTTGTTAAGGATTGATAGTGGATTGAAGAAAAGCCACTTAGGATTATACGAATTTTCAAGGACGAAAATCTTTTAAGGAGGGTAGAATGTAATACCCGAAATTTTGATGACTTTAGATTTCCTTTGAAACAAGGAAAACCTAAGTCTGAATCATGATCGGAGTGGAATAACAGTATAGGTTTGAGTTCTCGATTAACTAGCTACGAGACTCAACAAAAGATTACTTAGCCAAGTAAGAGGCATTTTAAGGAAAACAGCATGACGAAATTTTATAATTTCATATTGGTCAAAGTTTGACCAATAAATTCAAAGTTGACCAAAAAGTCAAAGGGTTGACTAAGAACGGTCAAAGGTATGACTATACAGCAATAGGATAATCAGTATGGAAATTATACTGCGGAAACCGTCTTTACGACCGAATAAGAAAGAATAAGCTATGGGATCTGTAATACCCGAAATTTTGATGACTTTAGATTTCCTTTGAAACAAGGAAAACCTAAGTCTGAATCAGGATCGGAGTGGAATAACAGTATAGGTTTGAGTTCTCGATTAACTAGCTACGAGACTCAACAAAAGATTACTTAGCCAAGTAAGAGGCGTTTTAAGGAAAACAGCATGGCGAAATTTCATAATTTCATGTTGTCAAAGTTTGACCAAGAAAGTCAAAGTTGACCAAAAAGTCAAAGGGTTGACTAACAATGGGCAAAGATATGACTATACAGCAATAGGATAATCAGTATGAAAATTATACTGCGGAAACCGTCTTTACGAACGAATAAGCAAGAATAAGCTATGAGACCACACTAGAAAAATCAAGCACAATATTTGGAGCAATATGGGCTAAATGGTTTCAAGTCCCAAGAAAAATTTATACGTAGTCCAATTTTATGCAGATGGATTTTGGACTACAATTCAGTATGATAATACTGTTTTAGGACAAAACAATATTGATATTATGAAAGTTAGTAAGGAAATGGATTGCATAATTATATTAAGGGATTCTTGGAATCAAGAGGATAATTATGCATGAATTAGAAGTCAAGTGGCTCTACCTTAGCCGATCACCCGCAGGGACTAAATTGCAAATATTTTATCTTTAGGGACAAAAGTACAATTTTTGGAGTAGTTAGCAATGATGATGTAAGCATGATGTCATCAAGATGATGTCATCAAGGTGATGTAAGCATGATGTCATCAAGGTGATGTAAGCATGATGTCATCATGATGAGGTAAGCAAAACTTGTGCATCAAGGGAGCAATGACCGGCCACCACCTAGAGGGACTAATTAGTAAATATTTTTGCTTCAAGGACCAAAATGCAATTTTAGAAAAATTATTAAATCCTAGTTCAGGGATTTTTTAGCAATTTTGAAAAGTTCAAAAAGCATATAAATAGAGGTGGGGGGGGGGGGGGGGGCGGATTTTGGACCCAAAAATTGGGAAAAACTACCCAATTTTCTTCTCACCCATTTCCCCACAAAAACCGAACGCTAGGGAGTGAAAAAAAAAATGGTTGGCCGGATTTGGTGGTGATGGCCGAACCTTGTGTGAGGCTTAAGCTTGAGTGGTCGAAAATATTGGAACCCCATTTGGAGGGGAAAACCTGTTATGGTGATGAGCAAGGGGGAAAGAGTTTAAACCCAAAACCTAGCACCAATCTTGGTGTGAACTAAGGTAATCTCCCTTAGCCCTAAGCTTTTCAATTTGAGCTTAAATTTGGAAATTTAAGTGTATTTCCAAGCAATGGTTTGTAAGAGCATAAGCTCATCCTTTATTTTCATGCAATGAGCTTAGGTGCTTAGCTATGTGCTTGATTAGGGTCTCAATTTATGATTTTAGTGTATGCATTGTAATAACCAACTTGTTTGTAAACTTATGATTTCTTTTGTTAAGAATCAAAGTCTGTTTATGTTATATGTATGATATGTTTCTATGAAAAGTTGTTGAATCTTTAGTTAAAAGATTCAAATAAGTTAGTTATGCAAGTTTAAGACCTTTTTGTTAAAAGAAAAAGGTGTAAGTTTATGCTTTATGATTTTATGTTATTTTACGAAAGGACTGCATTTGGGAGATAAGCCAAACCAGACCTTTAAGGATGACACCTCTGATGACAAGTGTCATTACTATGATTGGTCACCTCACAGGGACCAAAATGCAAATATTTTATGTTTAGGGGTCAATTTGTAAATTAAGAAAAGTTTTATGATTTTGAAGCTAAAAAGTCTTTTAAGGAAGGATTTAGTAAAAACTTGATGTTTAAAGGCTTAACAAAAAATTGGCCAAGTCATAGGGACTAAAGTGCAAATATTTTGCCTTTAGGGGCCATTGTGCAATTTTGAAAAAGATTGTAAACTTATCAGCAATTATGTAGATTTTTGAACCAGGGACTCCTTAAGTAAAGTTTCTTAGTTCAATTAAGTCAATGACCCATTTTTAGTTTAGTTAGTTTGGTTGGAAATCAAGGATGTCAAGTTAAGATCGTTTTTGAAAACTCTAGCTAAAACCAATCCCATTATGCCATGTGTCACCATGGGAACCGGCCACGTCATGGCTTGATGAGCAAGTAACCTTGTTCTTGAAAAAGGTTATGCAAATTAGAAGATTTTAAGTGTTAATAGAAGTTTACAAATCAAACCCTAAGTTTAGTGTTTTAACACTTTAGTATGGTTGGTTGATTTTATGTTAAGACACATTTAGCAATGTTGTCTCACTTGGTTACACCAAAACCGGCCACATAGGGGAGAAACCCTAGGTGATAGCTTGGCTTAGTCACCCCTAGCCTTGCACCCATGGCAAGCCAAGGCTTGCACACCTAGGCACCCAAGGCCGACCATCCAAGGAACCGACACATCGTGGTGTAGCCTTGGTGAGTAAGTCATCCTTAGACTTGCTCACTTGGCAAGCTCATGTTTGCCTAAGCCACCACACCAAGGCCGGCCACCATGAGGAAATGACATCTCATGGCCTAGCCTTGGTGAGTAAGCAAACCTAGCTCCACCTACTTGGCAAGCCAAGGCTTTGCTAAGCCAACACCAAGACCGGCCATCCTTAGTGAATGACACATCATTTTGTAGCTAGGGTGAGTAAGCTACTCTAGCCTTGCTCACATGGATAGCCAAGACATTGACACACCCTAGGTTGCCTAGCCTAGCTTCCTTGGCAAGCCAAGGCTTGCACACATCACCCTAGGGCCGGCCACACCAAGGATGTGCCACCTCAAAGTGTAGCCTTGATGAGCAAGCAATTCTAGCTTGGCTTGCTTGGCATATTGGATGAAGCATGGCCGGCCAACACATAGGGACCAAGGAGAAAAATAGCTTGACTTCAAGGACTATCTCCCAATTTACCAAAGATGGAATTCTTGAACTCCTTTAGGGCTTGACACCTTTGCACCTAGGCAAGCTTAGTAAGCATACTAGCTTTGCTTGTTGGCAAACCAAGGCATGTATGACTTCCACCCAAGGCCGGCCACACCAAGGAGGGGACACCTCATGGTCCCTAGGCCACATGAGTAAGCAACCCTAGCTTGGGTTACTTGGCATGAAAGACACAAGAGTGGCCGGCCACCCTTCAAGAAGACAAGACCAAATTGGTCTCTTGTAGGGACCAAAGAACAAACTAGGGTATCTTTAGGGGTTAGTTAGCAATTTTGGAAAATTGTGTTTCATCTATAAATAGGTGAAGATGCTGTTGTGTCATTTGGTTAGCCAACACACACACACAACCTTGAGCAGCACAAATTCCTCCCAACCCTGCCATAGAAACCGAGCAAAGAAAAGAAAGAAAAGAAAGAAAAGAAAACTAGAAAAGCTTTTCGGTTTAGTGTGAGAGAATTTTCAATTACCTTAGATTAAGAATTCCATCCGTGAAACTTGAGGTAAATATTGTTACCCTCTAGTTCTCCATTTATGAATTAAGAGAATGATTAGTATGATTAAGCAAGAGTTTAAATTTTGTAAGATACATGCACTAGGGTTTTTGTATGCTTGATTAAGTCTCTATCCGAGCAGTTTTTCTGAAACAATATTTAGAGGCCTTTAGAGGCCGAATCTTTAAAAAGTTAAAACTGAAAAGTTGTAGAGGAAGGAAAATCCTAGGGGTCAACGCGGCCAGTTTTTGAAAATAAGGCTTTTAAGACCTTTATTTCTATAAAAACCCGAGACCAAATTATAAGCAGTAAGTTTGGTCGAAAAATTTTATAAGGCAAAAATAAGCATGTTAAAGGCTGATTTGAAGTTTGAGGTTAAAACAAAAGTTGTAGGAGACTTCAATATCTACAACTTTAATGAAGCAAACTTTTCCAGATTCGAAACAGATTTGTAAGAAAAGAACTAAATTTTATGAATTGGTTTTGGAACCCGATTTTCAAAATGATTAGAGTTTTTACTAAATTTCAAAAAGGAGTTGAAATTTAGGAATGGTTGTTAGCAATTAGAATCATTGTGTTATTATGATAGGATGATACTTATCCTATGATTTTTCTTGAAAACAGGGAAACGACCTGTTTGAGTGAAAGATTGTGATTCAAGGCGCAGTAACGGTAAGTACGACTCCGCCTACAGCATAAACAAAAATTGTTTGTTGAATGCTTTCAAGTTTATAATGATATAAGCATGATAAAACGTTATGGCTTGTATGATATCAAGTTTATAATGTTATGTGTATAAGAAATATTTATGATATGTATGTATATACATTTTTAAGATATGATAATATTAAAGTACGAATGACATGTATGTATGCAAGAAATGATGAATGTATGGCATGTATGTATGCAAGAAATGATGAATGTATGGCATGTATGTTTTCAAGTTCATGAATGTATGTTTATAGTATGTATGTTGATATGATGAGAAATGTGATATTATGACATCACGAAGTATGCTCATTAAAGAATAACGAGTTGGTAAAATATGAAACCCCAGCTTCAGTTAAGAAACTGGTTATGAATATGAAACAATATTTCAAGTATGAAATAAGACAAGAACAAGACTTTTAATATAAGCAGGAAGCTATATGTCGTATCGACCCGCGTCAGGTCGGGTTTGGTTCATGGTTTGAGTTGGACAGGGCTGGCCGCCCCAACCACTCCATGGCAGCGCGCCACGGTACGTACATTCATGTTAAGTTATGTAAGGGCCCAAAATCTATGCTAACTTATGAAAACAGAAATTGATCATAAATGGTTCATGCATTATGTTATCATGATATGTTTTGTGGATAAATAGTTGTGCTTGCTGAGCGAAAGCTCATGTTTTAAGTTTATGCTGTAGGTAAGCAACCATGCAGTATTTCTTGATACAAGGCGGTGGAGCATGGCAAGGCAAAGCTGTGAAACTGTGGGACGGAATCACTACGTTTCTTTTTGTTAAATTATGCTACGCTAAATATGATGTATTTAAGTACAAAAACTCATTTCCGCTATAAGTAATTATGTATAAGTATATGTATGGATATAAATGTTTATTTTGGACTTTCCAAGTTAAACAATATTTATCAGTTGTAAAAAAAAAATTTCTGTCTAAATTTTCATATACTATTATGTAAGAATGCGTGGTAACGGCCGGCGCTAGGCGGGTCGTCACAAGAGTTGGTATCAGAGCTTTAGTTCCTACCTTCCGGTTTCACAGTTTGCTTGCCGGCGCCACAGTCATTGTAAGTTAAACAAATATTTCGTATTTATATTATGAATTTGTATAATCTAGATTTGAGGAAAATGGACGACGATCGAAGTGCAGCCTACGCATTTTTCACGATGTCTCCTCTAGTATTTGATGGATCTAGACGAACAGTGACTCTCGCTGCATGGCTTCACGACATGGAGGCTATATTCCGAATAGGTCATATTCCACCCCATCTACAGGTATCGTTAGCAAGTCGTTGTCTAGCAGTAGATGCTAGATTGTGGTGGAGGATAACAGGAGAACAAGAAGTTCAGGGAGGATCATGGGAAAACTTTCGCCAGGTTATCACTGCTCGTTTTGGACCTCCACTTGAGGAAGACGCCAACGGACATTATCGGGATCCAGAAATTTATCGTGACATGAATCTTGTCCGATATCTTAACTATGTGTATGATTGGCATGCTTATCCGGGAGAGTCGATGGGCCATTATTGTCGAAGATTTCAGGAGGCTATGTTGCCTCATATTCCAGAAATGGGCGACCCAGAGTTTCGGGCATTGCAACTACTCCGAGAAGGACTGCCACCTGATGTCAGGGATCACATTCAGCCACCGGCACTAGGAATGACTCTGGAACACATGATTAACGACATCATGGAAGCGGAGTTGATAGCTCACATGGTTCAAGCAGATGTCTTAGTGGAGAACAATATCCAAGTCCCAGTTAACAACAATGATGTGGAGGAGCCACCCTTCCAATGGGGACCAGCATTGCCAGAGGACCCTATTCCGGCAATACCACTTCAGGAGATTCCTCCACAAGAGGATATTGATGGCATGAATCCCCAAGAGGATCCTCACGAAATCATCCTGGATAACGGAGATGAAGAAGAAGAAGATGTTCATATGGAGGATGATCCGGAGGAAGTTTTATTCGATGAGGAAGACTGGGACGTATTCTCTGAGTTATCATCGGAATAGATAGTTTATGAATAAAATAGTATGTATGTAAGATAGATAGTGATAATCACTTCTATCTTGTACTTGATCATGTATTTATGTATATAGCAAGTAAAGAATATGTACATGATGGTATGGTTAAATATGAATGTATGAATTATGAATGTATGAAGTATGAATTATGAATGTATGAATTATGAGTTATGAATTATGAATGATGATGGAATGCAAGATTATGAACAACATATGATATGTCATGGAATGATGAGATCATGATGAATCTCAAATGTTATGTTTTATGTCATGATGTTATGGTATGATACGATGATATGATATGATAAGTAAGTAGTATTCATAATAAGATTTTATGATTAGATATGAATGAACGAAAAGATATTTGTAGTATAACAATATCTTTATCGTAATTAGATAAGAAATAGAAGATGTCGCGTCCACGTACCCGAGCGAATCCCATTCCGCAAGAACCTGATCTTGCAAATATAGTAGCTACCTTGCAACGACAATTGCGGGAACAACAACAAGAAACGAACCAGCTTCGGGAACAAGTAGCCCAGCTGAATCAAGTGCCTCGAGCGAACGAAGCCCCACCTCAAAATAACCCTGTACCTCCAGCAGTGCCTCAAGCACCAGAGGTTCATCCAGAAGTTCCGATAGCACCCGAAGGTCTGCAAAGGAATCCACCAATATTTAGGGAAGATCTGTTGTATGAACGATTTAGGCGAATGAAGGCACCTGAATTTGAAGGAACCACAGATCCATTAGTGGCAGATAATTGGCTGATCGATATCCAAGTAATTTTGGATTTTATGGGACTTACGGAACAGGAGAAAGTTCTTTGTGCCTCCTTTGCACTTAAGAAAGACGCACGTCATTGGTGGAGAACGGTTCAGATGCGCAGAAACGTGGCGTTCATGCAATGGCAAGATTTTGTTGACGAATTCAGAGTAATGTACTACAACCAGGAGATTCTTGCAGCTCAACAGGATGAGTTTACCAGCTTTAAGCAAGGATCTTTATCCGTGATGGAAGCAGTCAAGAAATTTGAACAGCTTGCTCGTTTATGTCCGGAACTGGTACCGAACGAGAGAGAGAAAGTAAGGAGGATGATGAAAATGTTTCGGACAGACATCGCCAAGCAAGTTAGTGCTGGAAGTAACCCTCCAACTCTTGTAGCTGATTGTATAGGTCGAGCTATGAGAGCAGAATACTGGATTAATCAGGATAAGGAAGCACGGGTTCAGATATTCAAAGCTAAGAAGGAAGAAAAAGCTGTAGAGAAACAGATACAGTCTAGGCAGAACCTGCAACCGAACTTAAAAGGCCAGACTAGTAATTCCAACCAAAGTTCCAAGCAGTTTGGAAGGAATAAAAGAAGAGAGAATGCTACGGGCCAGGGCCAACAGAAGAATTACCCCCAGAAGAGGAACAACCGTGGGAATGAGGGTAATAATAACAGCTATCCTGTGTGTACTCAATGTGGAAAGAAACATCCAGGCGTCTGTAGGATGGGAACAAACGCTTGCTACCTTTGTGGCAAGGAAGGTCATTATGCGAAGAATTGTACCTCCCATAGTCAGAACCAGAACCCTCAGTACCAGAATAGGAATCCAACCCGACAGCTTCACGCGGTACAAGCAAAGGTCGAAAGTCCTTCGATGGTACAAGGAAGACTTGAAGCTCCTGAGCCACAAGCCAGGATTTATGCTTACACAAAGGGAGATGCTGAGGCTGGAACTTCTAATGTAGTAACAGGTCAGGTCTCTATAGCCGCTTATGATGCATTTGCCCTAATTGATTCTGGTGCCACCCATTCGTTTATATCAATGGGGTATGCCCGGAAGTTAGATAGAAATGTAGAAAGTATAGGGCAACCTTTTAGAACCTCTCTTCCATCGGGAGATATTTTGTTATCTGATTCCTGGATGCGAAATATTCCGATAGTTATGTGTGGTAGAGAATTATATGTAGACCTGATTGCAATTAAGCTTCAGGATTTTGATGTAATCCTGGGAATGGATTTCTTAGATAAGTACAACGCTAAGATTGATTGTCGAAAGCGTTGTGTTACGTTTAGTCTTTTCGGCGAAGAGGAATTCAACTTTCACGGCCAGTCTAAGAGTTCATCAACCCGGCTTGTTTCTGCAATGAAAGCTTGGAAAATGTTAGCTAATGGATGTCAAGGGTACTTAGCTAACATGGTGGACAAAGAACAAGAAAAAGAGCTACAGCCCGAAGATGTTCCTATTATTAGGGAATATGTAGACGTCTTTCCAAAAGATTTAACTAAACTTCCGCCCGAGCGTGAAATCTCTTTCGAAATAGAATTGTTGCCAGGAACAGCTCCAATATCGAAAGCACCTTATCGCATGGCCCCAGCTGAGCTTAGGGAACTTCAAGTACAGTTGCAAGAACTGTTGGACAAGGGATTTATTCGTCAAAGCCATTCCCCGTGGGGAGCACCTGTGTTGTTTGTCAAGAAGAAGGATGGAACGTTACGAATGTGTATTGACTATCGCGAGTTGAATAAGATCACGATTAAGAACAAGTACCCTCTCCCGAGAATCGACGATCTCTTCGATCAACTTAGAGGAGCTTTGGTATTCTCGAAGATTGACTTGCGTTCAGGCTACCATCAACTCAGAATCAAGGAAGGAGATATTCCCAAGACGGCGTTTCGTACACGTTATGGACATTATGAGTATTTAGTCATGCCTTTTGGATTAACTAATGCTCCAGCTGCTTTTATGGACCTTATGAATCGGGTGTTTAAAGATTATTTAGATAAGTTTGTTATCATCTTCATTGATGATATTTTGATCTACTCGAAATCTACAAAGGAACATGAGCAGCACCTCAAGTTGGTTTTGGAAACCTTAAGACGGAATCAGCTTTATGCCAAATTCACTAAATGTGAATTTTGGTTGGAGAAAGTACATTTCTTAGGCCACGTAGTTTCAAAGGAAGGAATTTCTGTTGATCCTGCTAAGATAGAAGCAGTTAGTGCATGGTCAGCACCCAGAAACGTTACGGAGATACGAAGCTTTCTTGGCTTGGCCGGATACTACCGACGGTTCGTTGAAGGATTCTCCAAGATAACAGCACCACTAACAGCTCTTACTAAAAAGGGGAGAAAGTTTGAGTGGACACCGAAGTGTGAAGAAAACTTCCAAGAGCTCAAGAGGAAACTTACAAGTGCACCAGTGTTGATCATTCCGGACGTTGATGCAGGAAATTTCGCCATTTATAGTGATGCGTCGAAAACTGGACTAGGAGCCGTCCTTATGCAAGGAAGAAATGTGGTTGCTTATGCTTCACGTCAACTGAAGGACCATGAACGGAACTACCCGACTCACGATTTGGAGCTTGCTGCGGTGGTTTTCGCTTTGAAGATTTGGAGACATTACCTGTATGGTAATAGATGTGAGATTTTTACCGATCATCAAAGTCTCAAATACATTTTTACTCAAAATGAGCTTAATATGCGGCAACGAAGATGGCTCGAACTCGTAAAGGATTATGATTGTGAAATTCTTTATCATCCTGGAAAGGCAAACAAGGTTGCAGATGCGCTGAGCAGGAAGTCATCCGGTATGCTCATGTCTCTTGAAATGATGTCCGAACCCCTCAAAAAGGAAATTTTTGATTTCCGATTAGAAATGCTAACCGGAAAATTGTCTGTTTTGACTCTTCAGTCTAATCTCCTTGAAACCATTAAGGACTATCAAAGGAAAGATTCCTTTTTGTTGAAAATTCAGCTACTTGGCGAAGAAGATAAGGAATTTAAGACGTCTGCGAATGGGCTAATTCTTTTCAAAGGAAGGATTTGTGTTCCTAACTTTGAGTTTCTAAGGAAACAAATCATGTCAGAAGCGCATGAAACGCCATACTCAGTTCACCCTGGAGCTACTAAGATGTATAAGGACCTTAAGGAGAACTTTTGGTGGCCGAACATGAAGAGAGAAATTGCTGAATTTGTATCAAAGTGTTTAACTTGTCAGAAAGTTAAAGCTGAACACCGACAACCTGGCGGAGATCTTCAAAAGATAGAACTCCCAGAATGGAAATGGGAACAAATCACCATGGATTTCGTAGTTGGACTACCCAGGACCGCTAGTGGAAATGATATGATTTGGGTAATTGTGGATAGATTAACCAAATCAGCCCATTTCATTGCTAGTAAAGCCACCTTTTCGGTTGAGAAATTAGCTGGAATTTATGTATCTCAGGTTGTTAAGTTGCATGGAGTTCCAAAATCCATTATTTCAGATCGAGATGGGCGATTTACTTCGCGATTTTGGAAAAGTGTTCACACAGCTATGGGGTCAAGGCTGAAATTCAGTACTGCTTTCCACCCTCAGACAGATGGACAATCGGAGCGCACGATCCAGACCTTAGAAGATATGTTGAGATCTTGTGTTTTGGATTTCAAGGGAAATTGGGATCAAAAGTTACCCTTGATCGAATTTTCGTATAATAATAGTTATCATGCTTCTATTGGTATGGCTCCATTTGAAGCGCTATATGGAAGGAAATGTCGATCTCCCATCCATTGGCAAGAAGTCGGACAGAAGCAACTTCAAACTACGGACTTCATCAGAAAAACCTCAGAAGACGTCAAGATGATCAAACAACGGCTCGATGTAGCTTTCAGTCGACAGAAGAGTTATGCTGATAAACGTCGAAGACCTTTAGAATTCCAAGTTGGAGATTCTGTTTTTCTCAAGATTGCTCCAGTAAAGGGGATTATGAGGTTTGGTAAGAAGGGAAAGCTCAGTCCAAGATACACAGGTCCGTTTGAAATCCTCGAAAGAATTGGAAAAGTTGCCTACAAGCTTGCTTTACCGCCAGCTTTAGCTTCTATACACAATGTTTTTCACGTTTCAATGTTGAAGAAATACGTACCTGATCCTTCTCATGTGCTAAGTCAAGAACCGGTCGAAGTACAAACAGATTTGACATACGAGGAAAGGCCAATACGAATTCTAGATCGGGAAGAAAAGGTTTTAAGGAACAAAACCATTCCGATGGTTAAGGTGTTATGGCAGAATCATAATATTCAAGAAGCAACGTGGGAAGTAGAAGAAGAAATGAGGAAGAACTATCCCTACTTGTACTGATTTTCGGGGACGAAAATTTCTTTAAGGAGGGTAGATTGTAATAACCAACTTGTTTGTAAACTTATGATTTCTTTTGTTAAGAATCAAAGTCTGTTTATGTTATATGTATGATATGTTTCTATGAAAAGTTGTTGAATCTTTAGTTAAAAGATTCAAATAAGTTAGTTATGCAAGTTTAAGACCTTTTTGTTAAAAGAAAAAGGTGTAAGTTTATGCTTTATGATTTTATGTTATTTTACGAAAGGACTGCATTTGGGAGATAAGCCAAACCAGACCTTTAAGGATGACACCTCTGATGACAAGTGTCATTACTATGATTGGTCACCTCACAGGGACCAAAATGCAAATATTTTATGTTTAGGGGTCAATTTGCAAATTAAGAAAAGTTTTATGATTTTGAAGCTAAAAAGTCTTTTAAGGAAGGATTTAGTAAAAACTTGATGTTTAAAGGCTTAACAAAAAATTGGCCAAGTCATAGGGACTAAAGTGCAAATATTTTGCCTTTAGGGGCCATTGTGCAATTTTGAAAAAGATTGTAAACTTATCAGCAATTATGTAGATTTTTGAACCAGGGACTCCTTAAGTAAAGTTTCTTAGTTCAATTAAGTCAATGACCCATTTTTAGTTTAGTTAGTTTGGTTGGAAATCAAGGATGTCAAGTTAAGATCGTTTTTGAAAACTCTAGCTAAAACCAATCCCATTATGCCATGTGTCACCATGGGAACCGGCCACGTCATGGCTTGATGAGCAAGTAACCTTGTTCTTGAAAAAGGTTATGCAAATTAGAAGATTTTAAGTGTTAATAGAAGTTTACAAATCAAACCCTAAGTTTAGTGTTTTAACACTTTAGTATGGTTGGTTGATTTTATGTTAAGACACATTTAGCAATGTTGTCTCACTTGGTTACACCAAAACCGGCCACATAGGGGAGAAACCCTAGGTGATAGCTTGGCTTAGTCACCCCTAGCCTTGCACCCATGGCAAGCCAAGGCTTGCACACCTAGGCACCCAAGGCCGACCATCCAAGGAACCGACACATCGTGGTGTAGCCTTGGTGAGTAAGTCATCCTTAGACTTGCTCACTTGGCAAGCTCATGTTTGCCTAAGCCACCACACCAAGGCCGGCCACCATGAGGAAATGACATCTCATGGCCTAGCCTTGGTGAGTAAGCAAACCTAGCTCCACCTACTTGGCAAGCCAAGGCTTTGCTAAGCCAACACCAAGACCGGCCATCCTTAGTGAATGACACATCATTTTGTAGCTAGGGTGAGTAAGCTACTCTAGCCTTGCTCACATGGATAGCCAAGACATTGACACACCCTAGGTTGCCTAGCCTAGCTTCCTTGGCAAGCCAAGGCTTGCACACATCACCCTAGGGCCGGCCACACCAAGGATGTGCCACCTCAAAGTGTAGCCTTGATGAGCAAGCAATTCTAGCTTGGCTTGCTTGGCATATTGGATGAAGCATGGCCGGCCAACACATAGGGACCAAGGAGAAAAATAGCTTGACTTCAAGGACTATCTCCCAATTTACCAAAGATGGAATTCTTGAACTCCTTTAGGGCTTGACACCTTTGCACCTAGGCAAGCTTAGTAAGCATACTAGCTTTGCTTGTTGGCAAACCAAGGCATGTATGACTTCCACCCAAGGCCGGCCACACCAAGGAGGGGACACCTCATGGTCCCTAGGCCACATGAGTAAGCAACCCTAGCTTGGGTTACTTGGCATGAAAGACACAAGAGTGGCCGGCCACCCTTCAAGAAGACAAGACCAAATTGGTCTCTTGTAGGGACCAAAGAACAAACTAGGGTATCTTTAGGGGTTAGTTAGCAATTTTGGAAAATTGTGTTTCATCTATAAATAGGTGAAGATGCTGTTGTGTCATTTGGTTAGCCAACACACACACACAACCTTGAGCAGCACAAATTCCTCCCAACCCTGCCATAGAAACCGAGCAAAGAAAAGAAAGAAAAGAAAGAAAAGAAAACTAGAAAAGCTTTTCGGTTTAGTGTGAGAGAATTTTCAATTACCTTAGATTAAGAATTCCATCCGTGAAACTTGAGGTAAATATTGTTACCCTCTAGTTCTCCATTTATGAATTAAGAGAATGATTAGTATGATTAAGCAAGAGTTTAAATTTTGTAAGATACATGCACTAGGGTTTTTGTATGCTTGATTAAGTCTCTATCCGAGCAGTTTTTCTGAAACAATATTTAGAGGCCTTTAGAGGCCGAATCTTTAAAAAGTTAAAACTGAAAAGTTGTAGAGGAAGGAAAATCCTAGGGGTCAACGCGGCCAGTTTTTGAAAATAAGGCTTTTAAGACCTTTATTTCTATAAAAACCCGAGACCAAATTATAAGCAGTAAGTTTGGTCGAAAAATTTTATAAGGCAAAAATAAGCATGTTAAAGGCTGATTTGAAGTTTGAGGTTAAAACAAAAGTTGTAGGAGACTTCAATATCTACAACTTTAATGAAGCAAACTTTTCCAGATTCGAAACAGATTTGTAAGAAAAGAACTAAATTTTATGAATTGGTTTTGGAACCCGATTTTCAAAATGATTAGAGTTTTTACTAAATTTCAAAAAGGAGTTGAAATTTAGGAATGGTTGTTAGCAATTAGAATCATTGTGTTATTATGATAGGATGATACTTATCCTATGATTTTTCTTGAAAACAGGGAAACGACCTGTTTGAGTGAAAGATTGTGATTCAAGGCGCAGTAACGGTAAGTACGACTCCGCCTACAGCATAAACAAAAATTGTTTGTTGAATGCTTTCAAGTTTATAATGATATAAGCATGATAAAACGTTATGGCTTGTATGATATCAAGTTTATAATGTTATGTGTATAAGAAATATTTATGATATGTATGTATATACATTTTTAAGATATGATAATATTAAAGTACGAATGACATGTATGTATGCAAGAAATGATGAATGTATGGCATGTATGTATGCAAGAAATGATGAATGTATGGCATGTATGTTTTCAAGTTCATGAATGTATGTTTATAGTATGTATGTTGATATGATGAGAAATGTGATATTATGACATCACGAAGTATGCTCATTAAAGAATAACGAGTTGGTAAAATATGAAACCCCAGCTTCAGTTAAGAAACTGGTTATGAATATGAAACAATATTTCAAGTATGAAATAAGACAAGAACAAGACTTTTAATATAAGCAGGAAGCTATATGTCGTATCGACCCGCGTCAGGTCGGGTTTGGTTCATGGTTTGAGTTGGACAGGGCTGGCCGCCCCAACCACTCCATGGCAGCGCGCCACGGTACGTACATTCATGTTAAGTTATGTAAGGGCCCAAAATCTATGCTAACTTATGAAAACAGAAATTGATCATAAATGGTTCATGCATTATGTTATCATGATATGTTTTGTGGATAAATAGTTGTGCTTGCTGAGCGAAAGCTCATGTTTTAAGTTTATGCTGTAGGTAAGCAACCATGCAGTATTTCTTGATACAAGGCTGTGGAGCATGGCAAGGCAAAGCTGTGAAACTGTGGGACGGAATCACTACGTTTCTTTTTGTTAAATTATGCTACGCTAAATATGATGTATTTAAGTACAAAAACTCATTTCCGCTATAAGTAATTATGTATAAGTATATGTATGGATATAAATGTTTATTTTGGACTTTCCAAGTTAAACAATATTTATCAGTTGTAAAAAAAAAATTTCTGTCTAAATTTTCATATACTATTATGTAAGAATGCATGGTAACGGCCGGCGCTAGGCGGGTCGTCACAAGAGTTGGTATCAGAGCTTTAGTTCCTACCTTCCGGTTTCACAGTTTGCTTGCCGGCGCCACAGTCATTGTAAGTTAAACAAATATTTCGTATTTATATTATGAATTTGTATAATCTAGATTTGAGGAAAATGGACGACGATCGAAGTGCAGCCTACGCATTTTTCACGATGTCTCCTCTAGTATTTGATGGATCTAGACGAACAGTGACTCTCGCTGCATGGCTTCACGACATGGAGGCTATATTCCGAATAGGTCATATTCCACCCCATCTACAGGTATCGTTAGCAAGTCGTTGTCTAGCAGTAGATGCTAGATTGTGGTGGAGGATAACAGGAGAACAAGAAGTTCAGGGAGGATCATGGGAAAACTTTCGCCAGGTTATCACTGCTCGTTTTGGACCTCCACTTGAGGAAGACGCCAACGGACATTATCGGGATCCAGAAATTTATCGTGACATGAATCTTGTCCGATATCTTAACTATGTGTATGATTGGCATGCTTATCCGGGAGAGTCGATGGGCCATTATTGTCGAAGATTTCAGGAGGCTATGTTGCCTCATATTCCAGAAATGGGCGACCCAGAGTTTCGGGCATTGCAACTACTCCGAGAAGGACTGCCACCTGATGTCAGGGATCACATTCAGCCACCGGCACTAGGAATGACTCTGGAACACATGATTAACGACATCATGGAAGCGGAGTTGATAGCTCACATGGTTCAAGCAGATGCCTTAGTGGAGAACAATATCCAAGTCCCAGTTAACAACAATGACGTGGAGGAGCCACCCTTCCAATGGGGACCAGCATTGCCAGAGGACCCTATTCCGGCAATACCACTTCAGGAGATTCCTCCACAAGAGGATATTGATGGCATGAATCCCCAAGAGGATCCTCACGAAATCATCCTGGATAACGGAGATGAAGAAGAAGAAGATGTTCATATGGAGGATGATCCGGAGGAAGTTTTATTCGATGAGGAAGACTGGGACGTATTCTCTGAGTTATCATCGGAATAGATAGTTTATGAATAAAATAGTATGTATGTAAGATAGATAGTGATAATCACTTCTATCTTGTACTTGATCATGTATTTATGTATATAGCAAGTAAAGAATATGTACATGATGGTATGGTTAAATATGAATGTATGAATTATGAATGTATGAAGTATGAATTATGAATGTATGAATTATGAGTTATGAATTATGAATGATGATGGAATGCAAGATTATGAACAACATATGATATGTCATGGAATGATGAGATCATGATGAATCTCAAATGTTATGTTTTATGTCATGATGTTATGGTATGATACGATGATATGATATGATAAGTAAGTAGTATTCATAATAAGATTTTATGATTAGATATGAATGAACGAAAAGATATTTGTAGTATAACAATATCTTTATCGTAATTAGATAAGAAATAGAAGATGTCGCGTCCATGTACCCGAGCGAATCCCATTCCGCAAGAACCTGATCTTGCAAATATAGTAGCTACCTTGCAACGACAATTGCGGGAACAACAACAAGAAACGAACCAGCTTCGGGAACAAGTAGCCCAGCTGAATCAAGTGCCTCGAGCGAACGAAGCCCCACCTCAAAATAACCCTGTACCTCCAGCAGTGCCTCAAGCACCAGAGGTTCATCCAGAAGTTCCGATAGCACCCGAAGGTCTGCAAAGGAATCCACCAATATTTAGGGAAGATCTGTTGTATGAACGATTTAGGCGAATGAAGGCACCTGAATTTGAAGGAACCACAGATCCATTAGTGGCAGATAATTGGCTGATCGATATCCAAGTAATTTTGGATTTTATGGGACTTACGGAACAGGAGAAAGTTCTTTGTGCCTCCTTTGCACTTAAGAAAGACGCACGTCATTGGTGGAGAACGGTTCAGATGCGCAGAAACGTGGCGTTCATGCAATGGCAAGATTTTGTTGACGAATTCAGAGTAATGTACTACAACCAGGAGATTCTTGCAGCTCAACAGGATGAGTTTACCAGCTTTAAGCAAGGATCTTTATCCGTGATGGAAGCAGTCAAGAAATTTGAACAGCTTGCTCGTTTATGTCCGGAACTGGTACCGAACGAGAGAGAGAAAGTAAGGAGGATGATGAAAATGTTTCGGACAGACATCGCCAAGCAAGTTAGTGCTGGAAGTAACCCTCCAACTCTTGTAGCTGATTGTATAGGTCGAGCTATGAGAGCAGAATACTGGATTAATCAGGATAAGGAAGCACGGGTTCAGATATTCAAAGCTAAGAAGGAAGAAAAAGCTGTAGAGAAACAGATACAGTCTAGGCAGAACCTGCAACCGAACTTAAAAGGCCAGACTAGTAATTCCAACCAAAGTTCCAAGCAGTTTGGAAGGAATAAAAGAAGAGAGAATGCTACGGGCCAGGGCCAACAGAAGAATTACCCCCAGAAGAGGAACAACCGTGGGAATGAGGGTAATAATAACAGCTATCCTGTGTGTACTCAATGTGGAAAGAAACATCCAGGCGTCTGTAGGATGGGAACAAACGCTTGCTACCTTTGTGGCAAGGAAGGTCATTATGCGAAGAATTGTACCTCCCATAGTCAGAACCAGAACCCTCAGTACCAGAATAGGAATCCAACCCGACAGCTTCACGCGGTACAAGCAAAGGTCGAAAGTCCTTCGATGGTACAAGGAAGACTTGAAGCTCCTGAGCCACAAGCCAGGATTTATGCTTACACAAAGGGAGATGCTGAGGCTGGAACTTCTAATGTAGTAACAGGTCAGGTCTCTATAGCCGCTTATGATGCATTTGCCCTAATTGATTCTGGTGCCACCCATTCGTTTATATCAATGGGGTATGCCCGGAAGTTAGATAGAAATGTAGAAAGTATAGGGCAACCTTTTAGAACCTCTCTTCCATCGGGAGATATTTTGTTATCTGATTCCTGGATGCGAAATATTCCGATAGTTATGTGTGGTAGAGAATTATATGTAGACCTGATTGCAATTAAGCTTCAGGATTTTGATGTAATCCTGGGAATGGATTTCTTAGATAAGTACAACGCTAAGATTGATTGTCGAAAGCGTTGTGTTACGTTTAGTCTTTTCGGCGAAGAGGAATTCAACTTTCACGGCCAGTCTAAGAGTTCATCAACCCGGCTTGTTTCTGCAATGAAAGCTTGGAAAATGTTAGCTAATGGATGTCAAGGGTACTTAGCTAACATGGTGGACAAAGAACAAGAAAAAGAGCTACAGCCCGAAGATGTTCCTATTATTAGGGAATATGTAGACGTCTTTCCAAAAGATTTAACTAAACTTCCGCCCGAGCGTGAAATCTCTTTCGAAATAGAATTGTTGCCAGGAACAGCTCCAATATCGAAAGCACCTTATCGCATGGCCCCAGCTGAGCTTAGGGAACTTCAAGTACAGTTGCAAGAACTGTTGGACAAGGGATTTATTCGTCAAAGCCATTCCCCGTGGGGAGCACCTGTGTTGTTTGTCAAGAAGAAGGATGGAACGTTACGAATGTGTATTGACTATCGCGAGTTGAATAAGATCACGATTAAGAACAAGTACCCTCTCCCGAGAATCGACGATCTCTTCGATCAACTTAGAGGAGCTTTGGTATTCTCGAAGATTGACTTGCGTTCAGGCTACCATCAACTCAGAATCAAGGAAGGAGATATTCCCAAGACGGCGTTTCGTACACGTTATGGACATTATGAGTATTTAGTCATGCCTTTTGGATTAACTAATGCTCCAGCTGCTTTTATGGACCTTATGAATCGGGTGTTTAAAGATTATTTAGATAAGTTTGTTATCATCTTCATTGATGATATTTTGATCTACTCGAAATCTACAAAGGAACATGAGCAGCACCTCAAGTTGGTTTTGGAAACCTTAAGACGGAATCAGCTTTATGCCAAATTCACTAAATGTGAATTTTGGTTGGAGAAAGTACATTTCTTAGGCCACGTAGTTTCAAAGGAAGGAATTTCTGTTGATCCTGCTAAGATAGAAGCAGTTAGTGCATGGTCAGCACCCAGAAACGTTACGGAGATACGAAGCTTTCTTGGCTTGGCCGGATACTACCGACGGTTCGTTGAAGGATTCTCCAAGATAACAGCACCACTAACAGCTCTTACTAAAAAGGGGAGAAAGTTTGAGTGGACACCGAAGTGTGAAGAAAACTTCCAAGAGCTCAAGAGGAAACTTACAAGTGCACCAGTGTTGATCATTCCGGACGTTGATGCAGGAAATTTCGCCATTTATAGTGATGCGTCGAAAACTGGACTAGGAGCCGTCCTTATGCAAGGAAGAAATGTGGTTGCTTATGCTTCACGTCAACTGAAGGACCATGAACGGAACTACCCGACTCACGATTTGGAGCTTGCTGCGGTGGTTTTCGCTTTGAAGATTTGGAGACATTACCTGTATGGTAATAGATGTGAGATTTTTACCGATCATCAAAGTCTCAAATACATTTTTACTCAAAAGGAGCTTAATATGCGGCAACGAAGATGGCTCGAACTCGTAAAGGATTATGATTGTGAAATTCTTTATCATCCTGGAAAGGCAAACAAGGTTGCAGATGCGCTGAGCAGGAAGTCATCCGGTATGCTCATGTCTCTTGAAATGATGTCCGAACCCCTCAAAAAGGAAATTTCTGATTTCCGATTAGAAATGCTAACCGGAAAATTGTCTGTTTTGACTCTTCAGTCTAATCTCCTAGAAACCATTAAGGACTATCAAAGGAAAGATTCCTTTTTGTTGAAAATTCAGCTACTTGGCGAAGAAGATAAGGAATTTAAGACGTCTGCGAATGGGCTAATTCTTTTCAAAGGAAGGATTTGTGTTCCTAACTTTGAGTTTCTAAGGAAACAAATCATGTCAGAAGCGCATGAAACGCCATACTCAGTTCACCCTGGAGCTACTAAGATGTATAAGGACCTTAAGGAGAACTTTTGGTGGCCGAACATGAAGAGAGAAATTGCTGAATTTGTATCAAAGTGTTTAACTTGTCAGAAAGTTAAAGCTGAACACCGACAACCTGGCGGAGATCTTCAAAAGATAGAACTCCCAGAATGGAAATGGGAACAAATCACCATGGATTTCGTAGTTGGACTACCCAGGACCGCTAGTGGAAATGATATGATTTGGGTAATTGTGGATAGATTAACCAAATCAGCCCATTTCATTGCTAGTAAAGCCACCTTTTCGGTTGAGAAATTAGCTGGAATTTATGTATCTCAGGTTGTTAAGTTGCATGGAGTTCCAAAATCCATTATTTCAGATCGAGATGGGCGATTTACTTCGCGATTTTGGAAAAGTGTTCACACAGCTATGGGGTCAAGGCTGAAATTCAGTACTGCTTTCCACCCTCAGACAGATGGACAATCGGAGCGCACGATCCAGACCTTAGAAGATATGTTGAGATCTTGTGTTTTGGATTTCAAGGGAAATTGGGATCAAAAGTTACCCTTGATCGAATTTTCGTATAATAATAGTTATCATGCTTCTATTGGTATGGCTCCATTTGAAGCGCTATATGGAAGGAAATGTCGATCTCCCATCCATTGGCAAGAAGTCGGACAGAAGCAACTTCAAACTACGGACTTCATCAGAAAAACCTCAGAAGACGTCAAGATGATCAAACAACGGCTCGATGTAGCTTTCAGTCGACAGAAGAGTTATGCTGATAAACGTCGAAGACCTTTAGAATTCCAAGTTGGAGATTCTGTTTTTCTCAAGATTGCTCCAGTAAAGGGGATTATGAGGTTTGGTAAGAAGGGAAAGCTCAGTCCAAGATACACAGGTCCGTTTGAAATCCTCGAAAGAATTGGAAAAGTTGCCTACAAGCTTGCTTTACCGCCAGCTTTAGCTTCTATACACAATGTTTTTCACGTTTCAATGTTGAAGAAATACGTACCTGATCCTTCTCATGTGCTAAGTCAAGAACCGGTCGAAGTACAAACAGATTTGACATACGAGGAAAGGCCAATACGAATTCTAGATCGGGAAGAAAAGGTTTTAAGGAACAAAACCATTCCGATGGTTAAGGTGTTATGGCAGAATCATAATATTCAAGAAGCAACGTGGGAAGTAGAAGAAGAAATGAGGAAGAACTATCCCTACTTGTACTGATTTTCGGGGACGAAAATTTCTTTAAGGAGGGTAGATTGTAATAACCAACTTGTTTGTAAACTTATGATTTCTTTTGTTAAGAATCAAAGTCTGTTTATGTTATATGTATGATATGTTTCTATGAAAAGTTGTTGAATCTTTAGTTAAAAGATTCAAATAAGTTAGTTATGCAAGTTTAAGACCTTTTTGTTAAAAGAAAAAGGTGTAAGTTTATGCTTTATGATTTTATGTTATTTTACGAAAGGACTGCATTTGGGAGATAAGCCAAACCAGACCTTTAAGGATGACACCTCTGATGACAAGTGTCATTACTATGATTGGTCACCTCACAGGGACCAAAATGCAAATATTTTATGTTTAGGGGTCAATTTGCAAATTAAGAAAAGTTTTATGATTTTGAAGCTAAAAAGTCTTTTAAGGAAGGATTTAGTAAAAACTTGATGTTTAAAGGCTTAACAAAAAATTGGCCAAGTCATAGGGACTAAAGTGCAAATATTTTGCCTTTAGGGGCCATTGTGCAATTTTGAAAAAGATTGTAAACTTATCAGCAATTATGTAGATTTTTGAACCAGGGACTCCTTAAGTAAAGTTTCTTAGTTCAATTAAGTCAATGACCCATTTTTAGTTTAGTTAGTTTGGTTGGAAATCAAGGATGTCAAGTTAAGATCGTTTTTGAAAACTCTAGCTAAAACCAATCCCATTATGCCATGTGTCACCATGGGAACCGGCCACGTCATGGCTTGATGAGCAAGTAACCTTGTTCTTGAAAAAGGTTATGCAAATTAGAAGATTTTAAGTGTTAATAGAAGTTTACAAATCAAACCCTAAGTTTAGTGTTTTAACACTTTAGTATGGTTGGTTGATTTTATGTTAAGACACATTTAGCAATGTTGTCTCACTTGGTTACACCAAAACCGGCCACATAGGGGAGAAACCCTAGGTGATAGCTTGGCTTAGTCACCCCTAGCCTTGCACCCATGGCAAGCCAAGGCTTGCACACCTAGGCACCCAAGGCCGACCATCCAAGGAACCGACACATCGTGGTGTAGCCTTGGTGAGTAAGTCATCCTTAGACTTGCTCACTTGGCAAGCTCATGTTTGCCTAAGCCACCACACCAAGGCCGGCCACCATGAGGAAATGACATCTCATGGCCTAGCCTTGGTGAGTAAGCAAACCTAGCTCCACCTACTTGGCAAGCCAAGGCTTTGCTAAGCCAACACCAAGACCGGCCATCCTTAGTGAATGACACATCATTTTGTAGCTAGGGTGAGTAAGCTACTCTAGCCTTGCTCACATGGATAGCCAAGACATTGACACACCCTAGGTTGCCTAGCCTAGCTTCCTTGGCAAGCCAAGGCTTGCACACATCACCCTAGGGCCGGCCACACCAAGGATGTGCCACCTCAAAGTGTAGCCTTGATGAGCAAGCAATTCTAGCTTGGCTTGCTTGGCATATTGGATGAAGCATGGCCGGCCAACACATAGGGACCAAGGAGAAAAATAGCTTGACTTCAAGGACTATCTCCCAATTTACCAAAGATGGAATTCTTGAACTCCTTTAGGGCTTGACACCTTTGCACCTAGGCAAGCTTAGTAAGCATACTAGCTTTGCTTGTTGGCAAACCAAGGCATGTATGACTTCCACCCAAGGCCGGCCACACCAAGGAGGGGACACCTCATGGTCCCTAGGCCACATGAGTAAGCAACCCTAGCTTGGGTTACTTGGCATGAAAGACACAAGAGTGGCCGGCCACCCTTCAAGAAGACAAGACCAAATTGGTCTCTTGTAGGGACCAAAGAACAAACTAGGGTATCTTTAGGGGTTAGTTAGCAATTTTGGAAAATTGTGTTTCATCTATAAATAGGTGAAGATGCTGTTGTGTCATTTGGTTAGCCAACACACACACACAACCTTGAGCAGCACAAATTCCTCCCAACCCTGCCATAGAAACCGAGCAAAGAAAAGAAAGAAAAGAAAGAAAAGAAAACTAGAAAAGCTTTTCGGTTTAGTGTGAGAGAATTTTCAATTACCTTAGATTAAGAATTCCATCCGTGAAACTTGAGGTAAATATTGTTACCCTCTAGTTCTCCATTTATGAATTAAGAGAATGATTAGTATGATTAAGCAAGAGTTTAAATTTTGTAAGATACATGCACTAGGGTTTTTGTATGCTTGATTAAGTCTCTATCCGAGCAGTTTTTCTGAAACAATATTTAGAGGCCTTTAGAGGCCGAATCTTTAAAAAGTTAAAACTGCAAAGTTGTAGAGGAAGGAAAATCCTAGGGGCCAACGCGGCCAGTTTTTGAAAATAAGGCTTTTAAGACCTTTATTTCTATAAAAACCCGAGACCAAATTATATCAGTAAGTTTGGTCGAAAAATTTTATAAGGCAAAAATAAGCATGTTAAAGGCTGATTTGAAGTTTGAGGTTAAAACAAAAGTTGTAGGAGACTTCAATATCTACAACTTTAATGAAGAAAACTTTTCCAGATTCGAAACAGATTTGTAAGAAAAGAACTAAACTTTATGAATTGGTTTTGGAACCCGATTTTCAAAATGATTAGAGTTTTTACTAAATTTCAAAAAGGAGTTGAAATTTAGGAATGGTTGTTAGCAATTACAATCATTGTGTTATTATGATAGGATGATACTCATCCTATGATTTTTCTTGAAAACAGGGAAACGACCTGTTTGAGTGAAAGATTGTGATTCAAGGCGCAGTAACGGTAAGTACGACTCCGCCTACAGCATAAACAAAAATTGTTTGTTGAATGCTTTCAAGTTTATAATGATATAAGCATGATAAAACGTTATGGCTTGTATGATATCAAGTTTATAATGTTATGTGTATAAGAAATATTTATGATATGTATGTATATACATTTTTAAGATATGATAATATTAAAGTACGAATGACATGTATGTATGCAAGAAATGATGAATGTATGGCATGTATGTATGCAAGAAATGATGAATGTATGGCATGTATGTTTTCAAGTTCATGAATGTATGTTTATAGTATGTATGTTGATATGATGAGAAATGTGATATTATGACATCACGAAGTATGCTCATTAAAGAATAACGAGTTGGTAAAATATGAAACCCCAGCTTCAGTTAAGAAACTGGTTATGAATATGAAACAATATTTCAAGTATGAAATAAGACAAGAACAAGACTTTTAATATAAGCAGGAAGCTATATGTCGTATCGACCCGCGTCAGGTCGGGTTTGGTTCATGGTTTGAGTTGGACAGGGCTGGCCGCCCCAACCACTCCATGGCAGCGCGCCACGGTACGTACATTCATGTTAAGTTATGTAAGGGCCCAAAATCTATGCTAACTTATGAAAACAGAAATTGATCATAAATGGTTCATGCATTATGTTATCATGATATGTTTTGTGGATAAATAGTTGTGCTTGCTGAGCGAAAGCTCATGTTTTAAGTTTATGCTGTAGGTAAGCAACCATGCAGTATTTCTTGATACAAGGCGGTGGAGCATGGCAAGGCAAAGCTGTGAAACTGTGGGACGGAATCACTACGTTTCTTTTTGTTAAATTATGCTACGCTAAATATGATGTATTTAAGTACAAAAACTCATTTCCGCTATAAGTAATTATGTATAAGTATATGTATGGATATAAATGTTTATTATGGACTTTCCAAGTTAAACAATATTTATCAGTTGTAAAAAAAAAATTTCTGTCTAAATTTTCATATACTATTATGTAAGAATGCATGGTAACGGCCGGCGCTAGGCGGGTCGTCACATGCATTGACAATATGCTTGCATGATATTAGAGTTTGCATGCATGCCTACTAAGTGTTTGTGATATGTCCCAAGATGTTTGAATGATGCATGGATGTATGTTTTACGTTAGAAAGCACTTCATGACTGATATTAGGCTCCCGCTGTGGGCGGTTGAGGTACTGTGCACGTAATAAGACGTAAAACGAACTTAAGAACAAAACTGCCAGTTTCAGGTAAAACTGGCCAGTTTTATGGAAAGATGATATTGAGGCCCTTAGAGGCCGAATTAGGTAAAGCGTAAAACATGAAAGTTGTAGAGAAGGGATTTTTCTAGAGGACGACGCAAACAGTTTATAAAAATAAGGCCCCAAAGGCCTTCATTTGTACAAAAATCCGAGACTAAGAATTCCTTGGCAGGCTAGACCCAGTTTGCACGGCCAGCAGGTTTCAACCTAAAAAATAATTAAGTTAAGGACAGAACTGGGTTTTCTGCAAAACATGAAAGTTGTAGGGTTTTTCGAAAGCTAAAACTTTCATGCAGACAACTTTTTCTAATTCAAAACAGATTTTTAAATAGAAATGGATTTCTAAAAACTGTGCAGGAAACAGGAAATTCCTGCGCAGGATTTTCTAAAACAATACAGCAAAACTGTATTTTTGCACCAACACCAATGTTTTGACTATGAAAACTGTTCCAATGGCAGTTTTCAGCCCTTAATGATTTCTATAAAGTCCCACTTTGAAAACCACGAATTTTTAAGTTAAACAGAAGATTTTTGGCCAAATTTTCCAAATTGGATTTTAAAAGCCAAAGTTTAGTAACAAGACAATGACGGATAGTAACCGGGAAGGATACCCAAGTTACTAGGCTTGGCCCAAAAGCCCAAGTTTGACCCTATAGAATGTTGACTTTGGTTGACTAAGTTTGACCACCTCAAGGGTTACCCTATGTAACCCAATAAGTTATCATGTGTATAATTGGGGGACATATAACTAAGATTGTGTATGAATGTTGGATAGGTCACCAACATTTTATAGGATCCTTATCCTATGTTCTTTCAATAGCAGGAAGTAACACGCAGTTGCGACCTGAGTTGATACAAAGAAACCCAGGGTATAGCATAACAGGATCCTTAGCTTCTGTACATGATGTTTTTCACGTTTCAGTGTTGAAGAAATACGTACCTGATCCTTCTCATGTGCTAAGGCAAGAACCGATTGAAGTACAAACAGATTTGACGTATGAGGAAAGACCAATACTGTCACGACCCGCCTAGCGCCGGCCGTGACCATACATACTTACTTATAATATATGAAAATTTGGGCAAAATTTTTTTTTAAACAACTGATAAATATAACTTGACTTGGAAACTTCATAATAAACACTTACATACATACATGTACTTATACATAACTACTTATGGCGGAAATGTGTTTTTGTACTTAAATACAACATATTTGGCATAGCATAATTTAACAAAAAGAAACGTAATGATTCCCGTCCCACAGTTTCACAGCTTTGCCTTGCCATGCTCCACTGCCTTGTATCATGAAGTGCCGCAGGGTTGCTTACCTATAGCATAAACTTAAAACATGAGCTTTCGCTCAGCAAGCACAACTATTTATCCGCAACATATCATGATATCATAATGCATGAACCATTTATGCTTTATTCCTGTTTTCATAAGTTAGCATAGTTTTTGGGCCCTTACATAACTTAACATAAATGTACGTACCGTGGCGCGCTGCCATGGAGTGGTTGGGGCGGCCAGCCCTGTCCAACTCAAACCATGAACCAAACCCGACCTGACGCGGGTCGATACGACATATAGCATTCTGCTTATATTGATGCTTAGAATCTTATTCTTATCTTATTTCATACTTGAAATGTTGTTTCATATTCATAACTAGTTTCTTAACTGAAACTGGGATTTCATACTTTACCAAATAGCTTATCTTTAGTGAGCATACTTCGTGATGCCATACTATCCGATTATTCATCATATGAACATACATACTATAAACATACATCATATTTCTCTTAACATGAACTTGAAATCATACATGCCATACATTCATTATTCCTTGAATACATACATGCCATTCATACTTTAAATATTCATCATATCTTAAAAACGTACATACATACATGTCATAAACACTTCTTATTCACATAACATCATGAACTTGATATCATACAGGCCATAATGTTTTATCATACTTATATCATCATAACTTGAAAACATACAACAAACAGTTTTCGTTTATGCTGTAGGCGGAGTCGTACTTACCGTTACTGCGCCTTGAATCAAAATTCTTCACTCAAACAGGTCGTTTTCCTGTTTTCAAGAAAAATCATAGGATGAGTATCATCCTATCATAATATCATAATGATTCTAATTGCTATCTACAAATCCTAAATTTCAACTCCTTTTTGAAATTTAGTAAGAATTCTAATATTTTGAAAACCGGGTTCAAAACCAATTCATAAAATTTAGTTCTTTTCTCACAAATATGTTTCGAATTTTGAAAAGTTTTCTTCATAAAAGTTGTAGATCTTGAAGTCTCCGACAACTTTTGTTTTAACCTCAAACTTCAAATCTGTCTTTAACATGCTTATTTTTGCCTTAGAAAATTGTTCGACCAAACTTACTACTCATAATTTGGTCTCGGGTTTTTATAGAAATGAAGGTCTTAAAGGCCTTATTTTCAAAAACTGATCGTGTTGGCCCCTAGGATTTTCCCTCCTCTACAACTTTGCAGTTTTAACTTTTTTAAGATTCGGCCTCCAAAAACCTCAAAATCTAGTTTCAGAAAAACTGTCCAGATAGAGACTTTAATCAAGCATAAAAACCCTAGTGCATGTATCTTACAAAATTAAACTCCTGTTAACCATACTAATCATTCTCTTAAATTTCAAATGAAGAACTAGAGGATGACAATATTTACGTCAAGTTTCACTGATGAAATTCTTAAATTAGGGTAATTAAAATTTCCCTCACACTAAACCGAAAACCCTTTCTCTAGTTTTCTTTTTCTTTCTTTTCTCTCTTTTCTTTGCTCGGCTTCTATGGCAGGATTGGGAGAGTTTGTGCTGCTCAAGTTTGTGTGTGTGTGTTGGCTAACCAAATAATACAACAGCACCTTCACCTATTTATAGATGAAGCACAAAATCTTAAATTTACTTACTAATCCCTAAGGTACAACAATTTGCTCTTTAGTCCATAGAAGAAACCAATTTGGTTTTGTCTTCTTGAAAGGTGGCCGGCCATTCTTGTGCTTCTCATGCCTAATAACCCAAGCTAGGGTGCTTACTCATGTGGCCTAGGAACCATGAGGTGTCCCTTCCTTGGTGTGGCCGGCCTTAGGTGGAGTTTGTGCATGCCTTTGCTTACCAACAAGCAAGGCTAGCAAGCTTACCAAGCAAGCCTATGAAGCATGAGGTGTCAAGGGCTAAAAGAGTTCAAGAATTCCATCTTTTGTAATTTTATGCAATAGTCCTTAAGCCAAAATATTTTTCCTTTAGTCCTTATGTGTTGGCCGGTTATGGTTAAGCCTTCAAACATCAAATTTTTACTAAATCCTTTCTTAGAAGGCTTTTTAGCTTCAAAATCATGAAATTTCCTTAATTTGCAAATTGACCCCTAAACATAAAATATTTGTATTTTGGTCCCTGTGAGGTGACCAATCATAACAATGACACTTGTCATCAGAGGTGTCATCCTTAAAGGCCTTATTTGGCTTATTCTCCTAAATGCAGCTCATAATAACATAATAACATAAATATTCATATACTGTTTTCAACTGATAACAGTATAGTTAAACTGGACCATTGTCCTAAACTTTTCTGAACTACGTATCAGATTTTCTTAAATTACTAACAGAGAGTCATAAATTATAATTTTCCCTTTTTAAACAAAAGAATCATAAACCTACACAAATAATTCATTGAATATTTTAGCAAAAGATTCAACAAATTCCTTCGAAAACATATCATACAGATTGCATAACCAAACTTTATTCTTAACAAAAGAAGTTATAAATTTACAAACAAATCGGCTATTACAAATACGGATTCTGGATCGGGAAGAAAAGGTTTTAAGAAACAAAACCATTCCAATGGTTAAAGTGTTATGGAAGAATCATAATATTGAAGAAGCTACGTGGGAAGTAGAAAAAGAAATGAGAAAGAACTATCCCTACTTGTAGTGATTTTCGAGGACGAAAATTTTTTTAAGGAGGGTAGATTGTAATAACCAACCTGTTTGTAAACTTATGATTTCTTTCGTTAAGAATCAAAGTTTGTTTATGCTATATGTATGATATGTTTTCTATGAAAAGTTGTTGAATCTTTTGCTAAAAGATTCAATAAGTTAGTTACGCAAGTTTAAGAACTTTTGTCAAAAAGGGTAAATTTATGCTTTATGATTCTATGTTAGTAATTTATAAATTTAAGAAAATCTTTTACGCAGTTCAGAAAATTTTAGGACAATGGTCCAGTTTAATTATACTGTTATCAGTTGAAAACAGTATATGAATATTTATGTTATTATGAAAATGGACTGCATTTAGGAGATAAGCCAAACAAGGCCTTTAAGGATGACACCTCTGATGACAAGTGTCATTGCTATGATTGGTCACCTCACAGGGACCAAAATGCAAATATTTTATGTTTAGGGGTCAATTTGCAAATTAAGAAAAGTTCATGATTTTAGAACTAAAAAGTCTTCTAAGGAAGGATTTAGTAAGAATTTGATGTTTGAAGGCTTAACCATAACCGGCCAATTCATAGGGACCAAAGTGCAAATATTTTGCCTTTAGGGGCCAATGCGTAATTTTGGAGAAAATTGTAAACTTATCAGCAATTATGTAAATTTTTTAATCAGGGACTTTTTAAGTAAAGTTTCTTAGTTCAATTAAGTAAATGATCCATTTCTAGTTTAGTTAGTTTGGTTGGAAATCAAGGAAGATAAGTTAAGATTGTATTTGATAACTCTAGCTAGAACCAATCACATTGTTCCATGTGTCACCATAGGAACCGGCCATATCATGGCTTTTTGAGCAAGGGATCTTGTTTTTGAGAAGTATTATGCAAATTAGAAGATTTTAAGTGTCATTAAAAGTGTAATAACCCGAAATTCTGATGAACTTGTGATTTCCATAGATATAAGAAAAATCTAAGTCTGAAGCTTATATGTCGATATGAAACTCATGATTTGAGTTAAATATCAGTATATGTTTGAGTTCTCGTTTAAATTAACTACGAGACTCAATAGTAGTTTACTTAGTTAAGCATGAGGCCTTTTGAGAAAAGAGGATAATAGGAATTTATGATTTTATGCCAGTCAATGTTTGACTAGGTTGACCTAAGGTTTGACTGAGATAGTACTGCAGTGTAATTAATAATATGGAAATTATACTGTGATAAACTGTCATTACGAATAAATAAACAAAAATAAGTTTCAAGACTACCCTAGAAAAATCAAGCACATTATTTAGGATAATTGTGCAAGAATTGGAAGCCAAGTGGCTCCACCATAGCCGGCCACCTTTAGGGGCCAAAATGCAAATATTTATCCTTTAGGGACTAAAGTGTAAATATTTATCCTTTAGGGGCTAAAATGTAAATATTTTATCCTTCAGGGACTAAAGTGTAAATATTTTATCCTTCAAGGACTAAAGTGCAATTTTAAGAAAAGTAAGTAATGATAAATAAGTATGTAAATTAGGAAATTTATGGATTTTACTAACTAAGCCTCCAAATCCAATTAGGCAAATGATCGGTTGCAAGCTCGGTTACCTTGGCAACCAAGGAAAATAAGTTAGGATTCAGTGAATCAAGTTGGCTTAACCATGTTCTTCCACATGGACTTACTAGAACTAGCCACCCATGGTTTTATGAGCAAGTATTTTTGCTTTTAAGGATGTACTTGCAATTTATGAAAATTTGAGTGTCATTGAAATTTGACATATCATGCTCCTAGACTTAGTGACTAAGCACACTAGCCTTGCTTGCTTGGCTAAGTGTGATCTTCCACATGGCACTTTGGCCGGCCACCTTAGTGGTTCAATGAGCAAAAAGTTTGCTCTTAAGAACCAATATGCAATTGTGAAAATTAAAGTTTCACTAGGACTTGACACATCATGCTTTTAGATTGGTGACTAAGCATACTAGCCTTGCACCTTGGCAAGTCAAGGCTTGCACACCTAGGCACCATGACCGGCCAATACAAGAAAGAGACATGTGTGTATGTAGCCTTGATGAACAAGCTCCCTAGCCTTGCTTACTAGGCTAGCTAGAGCAACCAAAATCTTCCACATGGTTCCACATAGGGCCGGCCACCATGAGCATTGGACACCTCATGTTCTAGCTTGGATAAGCAAGCTCCTAGCTTTGCTCATTTGGCTAGCTAGAGCACTCATCATTCACCACATAGGGCCGGCCACCATAAGGAAGAAACACCTCACCTATGTAGCTTTGATGAGTAAGCCATTAGCTTTGCTTACTTTGTTAGCTAGAACAACCACATGGTGCCACCTAGGGTTGTGTTTTACGTTTCACCCAGTTCGGCCTCTAAAAGCCTTAAATTTCCACTTTCCCGAAACTGGCCAGTTTGGAATCCGAATTGGCAGTTTCGGTTGTTAAGTCCGGTTTACGTCCTATTTTGCGCAAACTACCTCAACCGAACTTGCGGGAGCCTAGATAGCAAGCATGCAGCGTATTCTGTCATCCCACATGAACAATCATGCAGCTCGAACGGGTCCATGCAAACCAAACCCAAAAAGCTCTAATCCTAGGTTTGCAAGGTTCTAACTTTTGCATCTCATTCAAACAAGCATCAATCATTCACCCTTAAGCTAGCAGCCAAACATGCACTGCCTAGGGCAGATTTTGGATGGAGAAAATCAGGGGACACACAACCATTCACATCTAGCATGCAACCTATCGACCAACAAGCATAAATCAAGAAGCAAAGCACAAAATCAAACCATCCACCCTTAATCACCTAATCAAGCACATAGTAACCAAACTAGGGCAAGAAATTAGGATGGACTTATGTCCTTACAAAACCAACTTGAAACACAAATAAAATTCCAAATTGAACTCAATGGAAGTGTAATAGCCTACTTGTTTGTAAATTTATAACTTCTTTTGTTAAGAATAAAGTTTGGTTATGCAATCTGTATGATATGTTTTCTAAGGAATTTGTTGAATCTTTTGCTACAAGATTCAATGAATTATTTGTAGGTTTATGATCCTTTTGTTAAAAAGGGAAAATTATGATTTATGACTCTATGTTAGTAATTTAAGAAAATCTGATACGTAGTTCAGAAAAGTTTAGGACAACGGTCCAGTTTAATTATACTGTTATCAGTTGAAAACAGTATATGAATATTTATGTTATTATGTTATTATGAACTGCATTTAGGAGATTAAGCCAAACAAGGCCTTTAAGGATGACTCCTCTGATGACGAGTGTCATTGCTATGATTGGTCACCTCACAGGGACCAAAATGCAAATATTTTATGTTTAGGGGTCAATTTGCAAATTAAGGAAAGTTCATGATTTTGAAGCTAAAAAGCCTTCTAAGAAAGGATATAGTAAAAATTTGATGTTTGAAGGCTTAACCATAACCGGCCAAGTCATAGGGACTAAAGTGCAATATTTTGCCTTTAGGGGCCAATGTGCAATTTTGAAGAAAATTGTAGACTTATCAGCAATTATGTAAATTTTTGAATCAGGGACTTTTTAAGTAAAGTTTCTTAGTTCAATTGAGTCAATGACCCATTTTTAGTTTAGTTAGTTTGGTTGAAAATTAAGAAAGACAAGTTAAGATTGTATTTGAAAATTCTAGCTAGAACCAATCACATTGTTCCATGTGTCACCATAGCAACCGGCCACATCATTGCTTGTTGAGCAAGGGATCTTGTTTTTGAAAAATATTATGCAAATTAGAAGATTTTAAGTGTTATTAAAAGTTTACAAATCATACCCTAAGTTTAGTGAATTAACACTTTAATTTAGTTGGTTGATTTTGTGTTATGGATCAATTAGCAAATTGTCTCACATGGTTTCTTCAAAACCGGCCACATGAGAATGAGACACCCTATGCTTCTAGCTTGGCTAAGTCATACCCCTAGCCTTGCACACCTAGGCACCAAAGGCCGGCCACCATAATGAAGCAACACATCATGGTGTAGCCTTGGTGAGTAATATCCCTAGTCTTGCTCACTTGGCAAGCTCATGTTTTGCCTAAGCCACCACCCAAGGGCCGGCCACTACAAGGAAGTGACACTTCATAGCCTAGCTTTGGTGAGTAAGTATACCTAGCTTTGCTCACTTGGCAAGCCAAGGTCTTGCTAAGCCAACACCAAGACCGGCCACCCTTAGAGAATGACACCTCATGGACTAGCTAAGGTGAGTAACCACTCTAGCTTTGCTCACATGGATAACCAAGGCATTGACACACCCCTTGGCCTAGCCTTGATGAATCAACACTCTAGGTTTCCTAGCCTAGCTCCCTTGGCAAGCCAAGGCTTGCACACCTCACCCTAGGGCCGGCCAACCAAGGGAATGCCACCTCAAAATTTAGCTTTGATGAGCAAGCAACTCTAGCTAAGCTTGCTTGGCAATTTGGGTGATGAATGCCGGCCAACACATAGGGACTAAGGAGAAATAATTGGGCTTTAAGGACTATTGCATAAAATTACAAAAGATGGAATTCTTGAACTCTTTTAGCCCTTAACACCTCATGCACCTAGGCTAGCTTAGTAAGCTTGCTAGCCTTGCTTGTTGGTAAGCAAAGGCATGCACAAATTCCACCTAAGGCCGGCCACACTAAGAGAGGGACACCTCATGGTTCCTAGACAACATAATTAAGCACCCTAGCTTGGGTTAATTGGCACAAGAAGAACAAGAATGGCCGGCCACCTTTCAAGAAGACAAGACCAAATTGGTTTCTTGTATGGACTAAAGAGCAAGTTATGGTACCTTTAGGGGTTAGTTAGCAATTTTAAGAAATTTGTGCTTCATCTATAAATAGGTGAAGGTGCTGTTGTATTATTTGGTTAGCCAACACACACACACAAACTTGAGCAGCACAAACTCTCCCAATCCTGCCATAGAAGCCGAGCAAAGAAAAGAGAGAAAAGAAAGAAAAAGAAAACTGGAGAAAGGGTTTTCGGTTTAGTGTGAGGGAAATTTTAATTACCCTAATTTAAGAATTTCATCAGTGAAACTTGAGGTAAATATTGTCATGCTCTAGTTCTTCATTTAAAATTTAAGAGAATGATTAGTATGGTTAAACATGAGTTTAATTTTGTAAGATACATGCAATAGGGTTTTATGCTTGATTAAGGTGTTTATCTGGACAGTTTTTCTGAAACTAGATTTTGAGGCCCTTAGAAGCCGAATCTTAAAAAAGTTAAAACTGCAAAGTTGTAGAGAAGGGAAAATCCTAGGGGCCATCGTGGCCAGTTTTTGAAAATAAGGCCTTTAAGACATTCGTTTCTTCTAAAACCCGAGACCAAATTATGAGTAGTAAGTCTGGTCGAAAAATTTTCAAAGGCAAAAATAAGCATGTTAAAGACAGATTTGAAGTTTGAGGTTAAACTAAAAGTTGTACGAGACTTCAAGATCTACAACTTTCATGAAGGAAACTTTTCCAAATTCGAAACAGATTTGTGAGAAAAGAACTAAAATTTATGAATTGGTTTTGAACCCGGTTTTCAAAATATTAGAGTTCTTACTAAATTTCGAAAAGGGAGTTGAAATTTAGGATTTGTAGTTAGCAACTAGAATCATATGTTATTATGATAGGATGATACTCATCCTATGATTTCTTGAAAACAGGAAAGCGACCTGTTTGAGTGAAGAATTTTGATTCAAGGCGCAGTAACGGTAAGTACGACTCCGCCTACAGCATAAACGAAAACTGTTTGTTGCATGTTTTCAAGCTATGATAATATAAGTATGATAAAACATTATGACCTGTATGATATCAAGTTCATGATGTTATGTGAATAAGAAGTATTTATGACATGTATGTATGTACGTTTTTAAGATATGATGAATATTTAAAGTATGAATGGCATGTATGTATTCAAGGAATAATGAATGTATGGCATGTATGATTTCCAGTTCATGTTAAGAGATATATGATGTATGTTTATAGTATGTATGTTCATATGATGAATAATCGGATATTATGGCATCATGAAGTATGCTCACTAAAGATAAGCTATTTGGTAAAGTATGAAATCCCAGTTTCAGTTAAGAAACTGGTTATGAATATGAAACAACATTTCAAGTATGAAATAAGATAAGAACAAGATTCTAAGCATCAATATAAGCAGAATGCTATATGTCGTATCGACCCACGTCAGGTCGGGTTTGGTTCATGGTTTGAGTTGGACAGGGCTGGCCGCCCCAACCACTCCATGGCAGCGCACCACGGTACGTACATTTATGTTAAGTTATGTAAGGGCCCAAAAACTATGCTAACTTATGAAAACAGGAATAAAGCATAAATGGTTCATGCATTATGATATCATGATATGTTTGCGGATAAATAGTTGTGCTTGCTGAGCGAAAGCTCATATTTTAAGTTTATGCTGTAGGTAAGCAACCCTGCGGTACTTCATTATACAAGGCGATGGAGCATGGCAAGGCAAAGCTGTGAAACTGTGGGACGGGAATCACTATGTTTCTTTTTGTTAAATTATGCTACGCTAAATATGTTGTATTTAAGTACAAAAACACATTTCCGCCATAAGTAGTTATGTATAAGTACATGTATGTATGTAAGTGTTTATTATGAAGTTTCCAAGTCAAGTTATATTTATCAGTTGTATAAAAAAAAAATAAAAAATAAAAAAATTTATGTCTAAATTTTCATATATTATTATGTAAGAATGTATGGTAACGGCCGGCACTAGGCGGGTCGTTACAAGAGTTGGTATCAGAGCAGAGGTCCTACCTTTCGGTTTCACTGTTTGCTTGTCTGCGCCACAGCCATTGTAAGTTAAAAAAATATTTCGTAAATATATTATGTATTTATAAGAATTTGTATAATCTAGATTCGAGGATAATGGATGAAGATAGAGGTGCAGCTTATGCGTTCTTCATGATGTCTCCGCTCGTATTCGATGGGACTAGACGAACTGTGACATTGGCAGCATGGCTTCATGATATGGAGGCTATTTTTCGAATATGTCATATTCCGCCCCATCTAGAAGTATCATTGGCATGTCGTTGCCTAGCAGTAGATGCTAGGCTGTGGTGGAGAACAATAGGAGAACAGGAAGCTCAGGGAGGATCGTGGGAAAACTTCCGTAATATCATCACTGCTCGTTTTGGACCTCCACTAGAGGAAAACACCGACGTACACTAGCGAGATCCAGATATTTATCATGACATGAACCTTGTCCGATATCTTAACTAGGTTTATGATTGGCATGCTTATCCAGGAGAGTCGATGGGCCATTACTGTCGAAGATTTCAGGAGGCTATGTTGCCTCATATTCCAGATTTTGGCGATCCAGAGTTTCGAGCACTGCAACTACTCCGGGAGGGACTACCACCTAATGTCAGGGAACACGTTCAGCCACCGGCAATAGGAAAGACCATGGAGCACATGATTAATGATATCATGGAAGCTGAATTGATAGCTCATATGGTTCAAGCAGATGCTGTAGTTGAAAACAATATCCAAGTGCCAGTCCATAATAATGATGTGGAAGAGCCACCCTTCCAATGGGGTCCAGTATTGCCAGAAGACCCTATTCCGGCGATACCACTTCAGGAGATTCCTCCACAAGAGGATGCGGATGCCATGAATCTTGAAGATATTCCTGACGAGCCCGAACTTCAAGAGGATCCTCACGAAATCATCCTAGATAACGGAGAAGAGGAAGAAGTTAATATGGAGGATGATCCGGAGGAAGTCTTGTTCGATGAGGAAGACTGGGATGTATTCTCCGACGTAACATCAGAGTAGATAGTTTAGGTATAAAATAGTATATATGTATGATAGATAGTGATAGTCACTTCTATCTTGTATTTGATCATGTATATATAGCAAGTATAGGATATGTACATGATAGTATGGATAAATATGTATGTATGTAAGAATGTACAAATTATGATTTATGATGGAATGTAAGATTATGAACAACATATGATGGAGTAAGGAGATCATGATGGATCTCTAACATTATGTTTTATGATATGATATGATGTTATGATATGATATGATGATATGATGTGATAATACGATCTATGATATGATCTATGATATGATCAGATATCGTATTATGATATGATGAATAAGTATTATTCATAAGAATTATTCTTATGATGAGGTATGAATGAACGAAAAGATATTCGAAGTATAACAATATCTTTATCGTAATTAGATAAGAAATAGAAGATGTCACGCCCACGTACCCGAGCGAACCCTATTCCGCAAGAACCTGATCTTGTGAACGTGGTAGCTACTTTGCAACGGCAATTGCGGGAACAACAGCAGGAGATGAACCAACTTCGGGAACAAGTAGCTCAACTGAATCAGGCACCACAAAATAACCCTGTACCCCCAGTAGCGCCTCAAGCACCAGAGGTTCATCAAGAAATTCCGTTAGCACCCGAAGGACTGCAAAGAAATCCACCTTTGATTAGGGAGGATCTGTTATATGAAAGATTTAGGCGAATGAAGGCACCTGAATTTGAAGGAACCACAGATCCAATAGTAGCGGATAATTGGCTGATCGATATCCAAGTAATTTTGGATTTTATGGGACTTACAGAACAGGAGAAAGTTCTTTGTGCCTCTTTTGCACTAAAGAAAGATGTGCGTCACTGGTGGAGGACAGTACAGATGCGTAGAAACGTGGAGTTCATGAGATGGCAAGATTTCGTAGACGAATTCAGAATAATGTACTACAATCAGGAGATTCTTGCAACTCAACAAGATGAGTTTACCAGTTTTAAGCAAGGGTCTATGTCCGTGATGGAAGCAGTCAAGAAGTTTGAACAACTTGCCCGTTTATGTCCAGAACTGGTACCGAACGAAAGGGAGAAAGTAAGGAGAATGATGAAAATGTTTCGGACAGACATCGCTAAACAAGTTAGTGCTGGAAGTAGCCCTCCAACTCTTGTAGCTGATTGTATAGGTCGAGCTATGAGAGCAGAATATTGGATTAATCAAGATAAGGAAGCAAGGGTTCAAATATTCAAAGCTAAGAAAGAAGAAAAAGCTGTGGAGAAACAGATACAGTCTAGGCAAAATCAGCAACCAAACTTAAAAGGCCAGACTAGTAATTCCAGCCTAAGTTCCAAGCAGTTTGGAAGGAATAAGAGAAGAGGATATGCTCTGGGCCAGGGCCAACAGAAGAATTACCCTCAAAAGAGAAACAACCGTGGGAATGAGGGTAATAATAACAGTTATCCTGTGTGTACTCAATGTGGAAAGAAACATCCAGGCGTATGTAGGATGGGAACAAACGCTTGCTACCTTTGTGGCAAGGAAGGCCATTATGCGAGGAATTGTACCACCAATAGTCAGAACCAGAACCCTCAGTACCAGAATAGAAATTCGAACCGACAGCTTCACGCAGTGCAAGCAAAGATCGAAGGCCCTTCGATGGTACAAGGAAGATTTGAAGCTCACGAACCACAGGCTAGGATCTATGCTTACACAAAGGGAGACGCTGAGGCTGGAACTTCTAATGTGGTAACAGGTCAGATCTCTATAGCCGCTTATGATGCATTTGCCCTAATTGATTCTGGTGCCACCCATTCGTTTATATCGATGGAGTATGCCCGGAAGTTAGATAGAAATGTAGAAAGTATAAGGCAACCTTTTAGAACCTCTCTTCCATCGGGAGAGATTTTGTTATCTAATTCCTGGATGCGAAATGTTCCGATAGTTATGTGTGATAGAGAATTATATGTAGACCTGATTGCAATTAAGCTTCAGGATTTTGATGTAATCCTGGGAATGGATTTCTTAGATAAGTACAACGCTAAGATTGATTGTCGAAAGCGTTGTGTTACGTTTAGTCTTTTCGGCAAAGAGGAATTCAACTTTCACGGCCAATCTAAGAGCTCATCAACCCGGCTTATTTCTGCAATGAAAGCTTGGAAAATGTTGGCTAATGGATGTCAAGGATACTTAGCTAACATGGTGGACAAAGAACAAGAAAAAGAGCTACAGCTCGAGGATGTTCCTATTATTAGGGTATATGTAGATGTCTTTCCAAAAGATTTAACTAGACTTCCGCCAGAGCGAGAAATCTCTTTCGAAATAGAATTGTTGCCAGGAACAGCTCCAATAGCGAAAGCACCTTATCGCATGGCCCCAGCTGAGCTTAGGGAACTTCAAGTACAGTTGCAAGAACTGTTGGACAAGGGATTTATTCGTCAAAGCCATTCCCCGTGGGGAGCACCTGTGCTGTTTGTTAAAAAGAAGGATGGATCGTTGCGAATGTGCATCGACTATCGCGAGTTGAATAAGATCACGATTAAGAACAAGTACCCTCTCCCGAGAATCGACGATCTCTTTGATCAACTTAGAGGAGCTTTGGTATTCTCGAAGATTGACTTGCGTTCAGGCTACCATCAACTCAGAATCAAGGAATGAGATATTCCCAAGACGGCGTTTCGAACACGTTATGGACATTACGAGTATTTAGTTATGCCCTTTGGATTAACTAATGCTCCAGCTGCTTTTATGGACCTGATGAATCGGGTATTTAATGATTATTTAGATAAGTTTGTTATCATCTTCATTGATGATATTTTGATCTACTCAAGATCCACAAAGGAACATGAGCAGCATCTCAAGATAGTTTTGGAGACCTTAAGACGGAATCAACTGTATGCCAAATTCACAAAATGTGAATTTTGGTTGGAAAAAGTACATTTCTTGGGCCACGTGGTTTCAAAGGAAGGAATTTCTGTTGATCCTGCTAAGATAGAAGCAGTTAGTGCATGGTCAGCACCCAAAAACGTTACGGAGCTACGAAGCTTTCTTGGTTTGGCCGGATACTACCGACAGTTCGTTGAAGGATTCTCCAAGATAGCAGCGCCACTAACAGCTCTTACTAAGAAGGGGAAAAAGTTTGATTGGACACAGAAGTGTGAAGAAAACTTCCAAGAACTCAAGAGGAAGCTTACAAGTGCACCAGTGTTGATAATTCCTGACGTAGATGTAGGAAATTTCGCCATTTATAGTGTTGCATCGAAAACTGGACTAGGAGCTGTCCTTATGCAAGGAAGAAATGTAGTTGCCTATGCTTCACGTCAACTGAAGGACCATGAACGGAACTACCCGACGCACGATTTGGAGCTTGCTGCGGTGGTTTTCACTTCGAAGATTTGGAGACATTACCTGTATGGTAATAGGTGTGAGATTTTTACCGACCATCAAAGTCTTAAAATACATCTTTACCCAAAAAGAGCTCAATATGAGACAACGTCGATGGCTTGAACTCGTAAAGGATTATGATTGTGAAATCCTTTACCATCCTGGAAAAGCAAATAAGGTGGCAGATGCGCTGAGCAGGAAGTCATCCGGTATGCTCATGTCTCTTGAAATGATGTCCAAACCCCTCCAGAAGGAAATTTCTTATTTCAGATTGGAAATATTAATAGGGAAATTGGCTGTTTTGACTCTTCAGTCCAATCTCCTAGAATCCATTAAGTGTTATCAAGGAAAAGATTCCTTTCTGCTAAAAGTTCAACTTCTTGGTAGAGAAGATAAGGAATTTAAGACGTCTACGAATGGGCTAATTCTCTTCAAAGGAAGGATTTGCGTTCCTAACGTTGAATTTCTTAGGAAACAGATCATGTCGGAAGCACATGAAACTCCGTACTCAGTTCACCCTGGAGCTACAAAGATGTATAAGGACCTTAAAGAGAACTTTTGGTGGCCGAACATGAAGAATGAAATTGCTGATTTTGTGTCAAAGTGTCTAACTTGTCAGAAAATTAAAGCTGAACATCGTCAACCAGGAGGAGATCTTCAAAAGATAGAACTCCCAGAATGGAAATGGGAACAAATCACCATGGATTTCGTAGTTGGATTACCCAGGACCGCAAGTGGAAATGATATGATTTGGGTAATTGTGGATAGATTAACCAAATCAGCCCATTTCATTGCTATTAAAACCACCTTTTCAGTTGAGAAATTAGCTGAAATTTACGTATCTCAGATTGTTAGGTTGCATGGAGTTCCAAAATCCATTATTTCAGATCGAGATGGGCGATTTACTTCGCGATTTTGGAAAAAGTGTTCACACAGCTATGGAATCAAGGTTGAAATTCAGTACTGCTTTCCACCCTCAGACAGATGGACAATCGGAGCGCACTATCCAAACCTTAGAAGATATGTTGAGATCTTGTGTTCTGGATTTCAAGGGAAATTGGGATCAAAAGTTACCCTTGATCGAATTTTCGTATAATAATAGTTATCACGCTTCTATTGGTATGGCTCCATTTGAAGAGCTATATGGAAGAAAATGTCGATCTCCCATCCATTGGCAAGAAGTTGGACAGAAGCAACTTCAAACTACGGACTTCATCAGAAAAACCTCAGAAGACATCAAGATGATCAAGCAACGGCTTGACATAGCTTTCAGTCGACAAAAGAATTATGCTGATAAACGTCGAAGACCTTTAGAATTCCAAATTGGAGATTCTGTTTTTCTCAAGATTGCCCCAATGAAGGGAATTATGAGATTTGGTAAGAAAGAAAAGCTCAGTCCAAGATACACAGGTCCGTTTGAAATCCTTGAAAGGATTGGAAAAGTTGCCTACAAGCTTGCTTTGCCGCCAGCTTTAGCTTCTATACATAATGTTTTTCACGTTTCAATGTTGAAGAAATACGTACCTGATCCTTCTCATGTGCTAAGTCAAGAACCGATCGAAGTACAAACGGATTTGACATATGAGGAAAGGCCAATACGGATTCTAGATCGGGAAGAAAAGGTTTTAAGAAACAAAACCATTCCAATGGTTAAAGTGTTATGGTAGAATCATAACATTGAAGAAGCAACGTGGGAAGTAGAAGAAGAAATGAGAAAGAGCTATCCTAACTTGTAGTGATTTTCGGGGACGAAAATTTTTAAGGAGGGTAGATTGTAGTAGCCGACTTGTTTGTAAATTTATAACTTCTTTTGTTAAGAATAAAGTTTGGTTATGCAATCTGTATGATATGTTTTCTAAGGAATTTGTTGAATCTTTTGCTACAAGATTCAATGAATTATTTGTAGGTTTATGATCCTTTTGTTAAAAATGGAAAATTATGATTTATGACTCTATGTTAGTAATTTAAGAAAATCTGATACGTAGTTCAGAAAAGTTTAGGACAACGGTCCAGTTTAATTATACTGTTATCAGTTGAAAACAGTATATGAATATTTATGTTATTATGTTATTATGAACTGCATTTAGGACATTAAGCCAAACAAGGCCTTTAAGGATGACTCCTCTGATGACGAGTGTCATTGCTATGATTGGTCACCTCACAGGGACCAAAATGCAAATATTTTATGTTTAGGGGTCAATTTGCAAATTAAGGAAAGTTCATGATTTTGAAGCTAAAAAGCCTTCTAAGAAAGGATTTAGTAAAAATTTGATTTTTGAAGGCTTAACCATAACCGGCCAAGTCATAGGGAATAAAGTGCAAATATTTTGCCTTTAGGGGTCAATGTGCAATTTTGAAGAAAATTGTAGACTTATCAGCAATTATGTAAATTTTTGAATCAGGGACTTTTTAAGTAAAGTTTCTTACTTCAATTGAGTCAATGACGCATTTTTAGTTTAGTTAGTTTGGTTGAAAATTAAGAAAGACAAGTTAAGATTGTATTTGAAAATTCTAGCTAGAACCAATCACATTGTTCCATGTGTCACCATAGGAACCGGCCACATCATGGCTTGTTGAGCAAGGGATCTTGTTTTTGAAAAATATTATGCAAATTAGAAGATTTTAAGTGTTATTAAAAGTTTACAAATCATACCCTAAGTTTAGTGAATTAACACTTTAATTTAGTTGGTTGATTTTGTGTTATGGATCAATTAGCAAATTGTCTCACATGGTTTCTTCAAAACCGGCCACATGAGAATGAGACACCCTATGCTTCTAGCTTGGCTAAGTCATACCCCTAGCCTTGCACACCTAGGCACCAAAGGCCGGCCACCATAATGAAGCAACACATCATGGTGTAGCCTTGGTGAGTAATATCCCTAGTCTTGCTCACTTGGCAAGCTCATGTTTTGCCTAAGCCACCACCCAAGGGCCGGCCACTACAAGGAAGTGACACTTCATAGCCTAGCTTTGGTGAGTAAGTATACCTAGCTTTGCTCACTTGGCAAGCCAAGGTCTTGCTAAGCCAACACCAAGACCGGCCACCCTTAGAGAATGACACCTCATGGACTAGCTAAGGTGAGTAAGCCACTCTAGCTTTGCTCACATGGATAACCAAGGCATTGACACACCCCTTGGCCTAGCCTTGATGAACCAACACTCTAGGTTTCCTAGCCTAGCTCCCTTGGCAAGCCAAGGCTTGCACACCTCACCCTAGGGCCGGCCAACCAAGGGAATGCCACCTCAAAATTTAGCTTTGATGAGCAAGCAACTCTAGCTAAGCTTGCTTGGCAATTTGGGTGATGAATGCCGGCCAACACATAGGGACTAAGGAGAAATAATTTGGCTTTAAGGACTATTGCATAAAATTACAAAAGATGGAATTCTTGAACTCTTTTAGCCCTTGACACCTCATGCACCTAGGCTAGCTTAGTAAGCTTGCTAGCCTTGCTTGTTGGTAAGCAAAGGCATGCACAAATTCCACCTAAGGCCGGCCACACTAAGAGAGGGACACCTCATGGTTCCTAGCCAACATGATTAAGCACCCTAGCTTGGGTTAATTGGCACAAGAAGAACAAGAATGGCCGGCCACCTTTCAAGAAGACAAGACCAAATTGGTTTCTTGTATGGACTAAAGAGCAAGTTATGGTACCTTTAGGGGTTAGTTAGCAATTTTAAGAAATTTGTGCTTCATCTATAAATAGGTGAAGGTGCTGTTGTATTATTTGGTTAGCCAACACACACACACAAACTTGAGTAGCACAAACTCTCCCAATCCTGCCATAGAAGCCGAGCAAAGAAAAGAGAGAAAAGAGAGAAAAGAAAGAAAAAGAAAACTAGAGAAAGGGTTTTCGGTTTAGTGTGAGGGAAATTTTAATTACCCTAATTTAAGAATTTCATCAGTGAAACTTGAGGTAAATATTGTCATCCTCTAGTTCTTCATTTAAAATTTAAGAGGATGATTAGTATGGTTAAACATGAGTTTAATTTTGTAAGATACATGCACTAGGGTTTTATGCTTGATTAAGGTTTCTATCTGGACAGTTGTTCTGAAACTAGATTTTGAGGCCTTTAGAAGCCGAATCTTAAAAAAGTTAAAACTGCAAAGTTGTAGAGAAGGGAAAATACTAGGGGCCAGCGTGGTCAGGTTTTGAAAATAAGGCCTTTAAGATCTTCGTTTCTTCTAAAACCCGAGACCAAATTATGAGTAGTAAGTCTGGTCGAAAAATTTTCAAAGGAAAAAATGAGCATGTTAAAGACAGATTTGAAGTTTAAGGTTAAAATTAAAGTTGTAGGAGACTTCAAGATCTACAACTTTCATGAAGGAAACGTTTCCAAATTCGAAACAGATTTGTGAGAAAAGAACTAAAATTTATGAATTGGTTTTGAACCCGGTTTTCAAAATATTAGAGTTCTTACTAAATTTCGAAAAGGGAGTTGAAATTTAGGATTTGTAGTTAGCAACTAGAATCATATGTTATTATGATAGGATGATACTCATCCTATGATTTCTTGAAAACAGGAAAGCGACCTGTTTGAGTGAAGAATTTTGATTCAAGGCGCAGTAATGGTAAGTACGACTCCGCCTACAGCATAAACGAAAACTGTTTGTTGTATGTTTTCAAGCTATGATGATATAAGTATGATAAAACATTATGGCCTGTATGATATCAATTTCATGATGTTATGTGAATAAGAAGTATTTATGACATGTATGTATGTACGTTTTTAAGATATGATGAATATTTAAAGTATGAATGGCATGTATGTATTCAAGGAATAATGAATGTATGGCATGTATGATTTCAAGTTCATGTTAAGAGATATATGATGTATGTTTATAGTATGTATGTTCATATGATGAATAATCGGATATTATGGCATCACGAAGTATGCTCACTAAAGAAAAGCTATTTGGTAAAGTATGAAATCCCAGTTTCAGTTAAGAAACTGGTTATGAATATGAAACAACATTTCAAGTATGAAATCCCAGTTTCAGTTAAGAAACTGGTTATGAATATGAAACAACATTTCAAGTATGAAATAAGATAAGAACAAGATTCTAAGCATCAATATAAGCAGAATGCTATATGTCGTATCGACCCGCGTCAGGTCGGGTTTGGTTCATGGTTTGAGTTGGACAGGGCTGGCCGCCCCAACCACTCCATGGCAGCGCACCACGGTACGTACATTTATGTTAAGTTATGTAAGGGCCCAAAAACTATGCTAACTTATGAAAACAGGACTAAAGCATAAATGGTTCATGCATTATGATATCATGATATGTTTGCGGATAAATAGTTGTGCTTGCTGAGCGAAAGCTCATATTTTAAGTTTATGCTGTAGGTAAGCAACCCTGCGGTACTTCATGATACAAGGCGATGGAGCATGGCAAGGCAAAGCTGTGAAACTGTGGGACGGGAATCACTATGTTTCTTTTTGTTAAATTATGCTACGCTAAATATGTTGTATTTAAGTACAAAAACACATTTCCGCCATAAGTAGTTATGTATAAGTACATGTATGTATGTAAGTGTTTATTATGAAGTTTCCAAGTCAAGTTATATTTATCAGTTGTATAAAAAAAAAAAAAAATTATGTCTAAATTTTCATATATTATTATGTAAGAATGTATGGTAACGGCCGGCGCTAGGCGGGTCGTTACAGGAAGGATTAGGGCTCAAGGAAGTTACCTTAGATCAAAGTTAGGGTTTGAAAATTGCAACTCCCCTTCCTCCCTTGCCTTCCCTTGCCCACGGCTTCTCACCACACCAAGATACCAAAAATTTTGGTTTGGCCTCAAGATTTGTCCTTCACCTAAGGCTCGGCCACACCACCCTTGTAATACCAAAAATTGTAGTTTTTCAACTACTTTCCCCTGCTCAAAGCAGTGGCTGCCCTAGACAAAAAAAAATGGTCTCAAAACTTGTTTTTGATCTTGTTTTCGGTTGATTGAATCAAATCCGAATTGACCCTAACTTTTCCCCTTAAAATTTTCGGTTTCTCTCTTGGTTTCCCTGCACTCAATAATTCGGCAGCAAGCCTAGAAAAGGGTTGGGAAAATTTCTCAAACTCTCCCCTTAGCTTCCCCTTGCAAACCGAACACTAACCTAGGCTTGGCTTAGGAAAATTTTGGTTTTTCTTGGCTCCCTCTCACTTTTTCTTTCTCGATTTTGGTGGGCAGAAAATTTGTAAGAGGTTGGCTAGATGTTGTGAATAAAATGAATAAAGGTCACCCCTATTTATAGGCAAAAGGGGAACTTTTAAAAATTGTACATTGACCCCTAAATTTTTGAAAAATTGCCAAAAAGGCATGCTAGGTGGCCGGCCATGCTTCTTGGAGAACAAGAAAGAATTTTCTTCTAGAACAAGACACTTGTCTTTAAAGGGTTGGTTCGTGGAATTATGATGTCATAAATCCAAAAGGTAGGTGATGTCATCCTAAGGCCTCGTTTGGCTACTTTTTGAAAAAGCAGTCCAATTTTAAGCTAACACAGATAAATCCAATACTGTGTTCACTAATACACAGTACAATTTAGTACTGTTTTGCTTGACTGCAGTCCAAAATTTACCTGTGTATTTTTGGACTGTAAAAATTTTTTCTTATTTCTTCAAACCTTTTTGCCCTTGATATCCAACTTAGTGTGTTTGATTTTTCTAGGGTGGTCTCTTAGCTTATTCCAGCTATCTTGTCCAAAAAGACAATTTTCGCAGTATATTTCTCATACTGCTTATCCCATTACTGTACAGTCATACCTTTGACAGTTCTTGGTCAACCCTTGACTTTTTGGTCAACTTTGACTTTCTTGGTCAAATTTTGACCAACATGGAATCATGAAATTTCATCACGCCATTTTCCTTAAAATGCCTTATACTAGGCTCAGTAATCCATCGTTGAGTCTCGTAGCTAATAAACCGAGAACTCAAACTTATACCGATATTCTATTCCAAACATGATCTAGACTTAAGTTTTCTTCATTCAAAGGAAATCTAGAGTCATCAAAATTCGGGTTATTACATCCTACCCTCCTTAAAAGATTTTCGTCCTCGAAAATTCGAATAATCCTGAGTGGCTTTTCTTCAAATCCACCATCAATCCATAACAAGTTACTATGGATCATGTCTTTTATATAGAACCATAATCTTCTTTCTACATCATCATAATTCATTCCTCATACTTTCATGCTTTCATTTCATACCATCATACTTTCCTTTCATACTGCATCACAAGAACTATTTACATGAAAAACTGAGCAAGTATATCATATAACTTGCCATGTTTGAAAAGCATATATATAACTTTTCCATACTTTAAAAACATATCATTTCACATAGCTTTTTCATATTTGAAAAGCAGATTCAAACTGTAACGCCCCGACTTCCCACGCCGGGTCATCACCTTACTTACATACTGAACTTAAACTTGCGGAAAAATTTGGGAGAAATTTTTTTTCTTTTTTTTTGTTATAAACTTTATTTTAAAACTTTCAACTTGAACTTCATCCTCAAACTCATACTTACTGATAGGTACTTACTCGAGTACCGAACTTTCAAACCCTTCTTGAATGCCATCATAATCAAATTGTAGACCAAACCCGACTTAATGCGGATTGGTACCACAAGAGGCAACTTGCTTGCCATACATATATAAACTTTGTCATTCATACTTAAAACGTTATGAAAATATGAAAACCCTTTTTCATTACAACATATTTTATAGAGTATATTTTTTTTCAAAATCCGTGGCAGTGTCCATCCCACATTTCACAGTCCGCAGCACCAGCCTTCCACAGTATTGCATCAGAGATTGCTGGCAGGTTGCTTACCTATAGCATAGACGTAAGACGTAAGCTTTCGCTCAGCAAGTACAACTGCTATATCCGCGACGCAAAACACATATCATTATGCATGAACCAATTATGACCTTTTATGAATCAAATATGGATTCATAACTTAGCTTAGTTCTTATCATGTGTGCTCGTACCGTGGTACATAGCCAAGGAATGGTTGAAGGCGGCAGTCCGTTTTAACTCAAACCATGAAACACAAAGTTTAACATGGAGTAGTTTAGGTAGCCATCCAATCCAACTCAAACCATGAACCATACCATTTAAACCCGCCTTTGTGGCAAGTCGGTACGACACAGCATCTTATTTGCCTTGTTATTACCATGTGATTCAATATTAGTGAACATGCTTCATGATGTTACACTATTAAAACATATAACATAACATACTTCCTCATAACAAAGCATACCACCTCATACCTTAGCATACCATAACGTACCACATCATACCTTAGCATATATAACACATTAAGCAGGTAGCACAACAAAGGTCCTATGCTGTAGGCGGAGTTGTACTTACCTCTCTTGTTATGTCCTGCGCAATACTGCTCCTGCTCTGAGTACAGCTGCAGGTTCCCTCCTGCTTGTTGAAGGACATAGGTGAGGTTCTAATTAGTATTGTGGAATGTTGGTGATCTAACCAACATGGCTACATAATCCTAGTTGTATGTCCCTGATACTAGATGTCTTACTGGGTTACAAATAGTAACCTTATTATTTTAAAAACAACCCAATATGGATTAATATTTAAGAGGTTAGGTTGGATACCCTCATGTGCTAAACCTTTATACATACCGTTAGGGTTAGGTTACCTTCCTAACCTTGTTACCTCAATTACCCTATATCTTAGCCCAATTTATTAATCTTGGTATCCTTTAGGGTTATCTTGACTAACCCTTAAGGTTAATTGTAGTCAAACTTTTGGTCAACCAAAGTCAACTTTTGGTCAACTAAGGTCAACCCTATACTGGTCAAACTTGAGCTTTAGGCTTTGGCCCAGTAACTAGGATATCACTTCCGGTTATTACCCATAATCATCTTGCTTACCCAATTTGGTTAAAAAATTCATTTTCCATTTCTTTGGAAACTTGGGTAAATTAACCTAAAAAAAAATCTTTTACTTAACTCATAAATTTCATATTTTTTAAACAGGTTTTTGTAAAATCATTTAGGGCTGGAAACTGCCTTTGGAACAGTTTCCCTAGTCAAAACTGTGGTTTTGGGGAAAGATACAATTTTTTCCGAACTGTTTTTAGAAAATCCTGTGCAGGAATTTCCTGTTCCCTGCACAGTCTTTATAAAACCGTGTCAGTTTAAGGATCCATTCCGATTTTCCAAAAGTTGTCTTCACTAAAGTTGTAGCTCTCGAAAAATCTTAAAACTTTTGTGTTTTGAGAAAAATCCAGTTCTGCTTGTATCCTTGTCAGTTTTTATTTGACACTGGCTGGTCGTGTAAACTAGGTCTGTGCAGACTAGTCTCGGATTTTTATAAAAACGGATGCCATTGGAGCCTCATTTTGAGAAACCGTCTACGCTGTCCCCTATGAAAAACTCTTCCGAACAACTTTTGTGTTTTACGTTTCACCCAGTTCGGCCTCTAAAAGCCTTAAATTTCCACTTTCCCGAAACTGGCCAGTTTGGAATCCGAATTGGCAGTTTCGGTTGTTAAGTCCGGTTTACGTCCTATTTCGCGCAAACTACCTCAACCGAACTTGCGGGAGTCTAGATAGCAAGCATTCAGCATATTCTATCGTCCCACATGAACAATCATGCAGCTCGAACGGGTCCATGCAAACCAAACCCAAAAAACTCTAATCCTAGGTTTGCAAGGTTCTAACTTTTGCATCTCATTCAAACAAGCATCAATCATTCACCCTTAAGCTAGCAGCCAAACATGCACTGCCTAGGGCAGATTTTGGACGAAGAAAATCAGGGGACACACAACCATTCACATCTAGCATGCAACCTATCGACCAACAAGCATAAATCAAGAAGCAAAGCACAAAATCAAACCATCCACCCTTAATCACCTAATCAAGCACATACTAACCAAACTAGGGCAAGAAATTAGGATGGACTTATGTCCTTACAAAACCAACTTGAAACACAAATAAAATTCCAAATTGAACTCAATGGAAGGATTAGGGCTCAAGGAAGTTACCTTAGATCAAAGTTAGGGTTTGAAAATTGCAACTCCCCTTCCTCCCTTGCCTTCCCTTGCCCACGGCTTCTCACCACACCAAGATACCAAAAATTTTGGTTTGGCCTCAAGATTTGTCCTTCACCTAAGGCTCGGCCACACCACCCTTGTAATACCAAAAATTGTACTTTCCCCTGCTCAAAACAGTGGCTGCCCTAGACCAAAAAAAATGGTTTCAAAACTTATTTTTGATCTTGTTTTCGGTTGATTGAATCAAACCCGAATTGACCCTAACTTTTCCCCTTAAAATTTTCGGTTTCTCTCTTGGTTTCCCTGCACTCAATAATTCGGCAACAAGCCTAGAAAAGGGTTGGGAAAATTTCTCAAACTCTCCCCTTAGCTTCCCCTTGCAAACCAAACACTAACCTAGGCTTGGCTTAGGAAAATTTTGGTTTTTCTTGGCTCCCTCTCACTTTTTCTTTCTCGGTTTTGGTGGGCAGAAAATTTGCAAGAGGTTGGCTAGATGTTGTGAATAAAATGAATAAAGGTCACCCCTATTTATAGGCAAAAGGGGAACTTTTAAAAATTGTAATTTGACCCCTAAATTTTTGAAAAATTGCCAAAAAGGCATGCTAGGTGGCCGGCCATGCTTCTTGGAGAACAAGAAAGAATTTTCTTCTAGAACAAGACACTTGTCTTTAAAGGGTTGGTTCATGGAATTATGATGTCATAAATCAAAAAGGTAGGTGATGTCATCCTAAGGCCTCGTTTGGCTACTTTTTGAAAAAGCAGTCCAATTTTAAGCTAACACAGATAAATCCAATACTGTGTTCACTAATACACAGTACAATTTAGTACTGTTTTGCTTGACTGCAGTCCAAAATTTACCTGTGTATTTTTTGACTGTAAAAATTTTTTCTTATTTCTTCAAACCTTTTTGCCTTTGATATCCAACTTAGTGTGTTTGATTTTTCTAGGGTGGTCTCTTAGCTTATTCCAGCTATCTTGTCCAAAAAGATAATTTTCGCAGTATATTTCTCATACTGCTTATCCCATTACTGTACAGTCTTACCTTTTACAGTTCTTGGTCAACCCTTGACTTTTTGGTAAACTTTGACTTTCTTGGTCAAACTTTGACCAACATGGAATCATGAAATTTCAACACACCATTTTCCTTAAAATGCCTTATACTAGGCTCAGTAATCCATCGTTGAGTCTCGTAGCTAATAAACCGAGAACTCAAACTTATACCGATATTCTATTCCAAACATGATCTAGACTTAAGTTTTCTTCATTCAAAGGAAATCTAGAGTCATCAAAATTCGGGTTATTACAAAGATTCTCCTCTGATGCGATTTTGCAAACCGTCACATTTCCACTCTCAACAAAGCCTCTAATGATGTGATACTTTATGTCAATGTGCTTACTCCTCTTATGATGCCTAGGATCCTTGGTATTAGCTACTGCTACACTGTTGTCACAGTGTAGCACCATAGCTTTATCCATACCAGGAACGACCTCAAGGTCACCAAGGAACCAGCGGAGCCATACCGCTTCCTTTGATGCCTCACTGCCTGCCACATACTCTGCTTCCATGGTCGAGTCAGCAATACAAGATTGCTTTATACTCCTCCACACAACGACACCACCTCCAAGGGTAAAAACAGATCCTGAAGTCGATTTCCTTGAATCCTGATCTTATTGAAAATCAGAATCTGTGTATCCTCTAGGAACAAGATCCTGACCGGAATACACTAGCATATAGTCCCTCGTTCTCCGTAGATACTTGAGTATATGCTTGACCGCAGCCCAATGGTTCGGTCCCGAATTCGACTGATATCGACTTACCATACCAACCGCAAAATAAATGTCAGGCCTAGTGCATAACATAGCGTACATAAGACTACCTACCGCTGATGCATAAGGTACATTTTTCATACGCTCACTTTCTTCCGATGTCTTGGGACAGTCATCTCTAAAAAGCTTGATTCCAATTCTGAAAGGTTGGGCACCTTTCTTGGAATCTTTCATATAAAACTTCTCAAGTACTTTATCAATGTATGAAGCTTGAGAGAGTGCTATCGTTTTGTTCTTTCTATCTCTAAAGAGTTGAATACCAAGAACATAACTAGCTTCTCCTAAGTCCTTCATTTCAAACTGTTTGGCTAACCAAACTTTGACAGATGATAATGTTGCCACATCGTTTCCAATAAGCAATATATCATCCATATAAAGTACAAGGAAAACCACTTTTTCGTTCTTGATACATTTATAAACACATGGTTCATCAATGTTTTGTTCGAATCCATAGGTTTTGATCGCTTGATCAAACCTAATATTCCAAGAATGAGATGCTTGCTTTAATCCATAAATGGATTTAAGCAACTTGCATACTTTGTCTTCTTGGCCTTTTGCCTTGAACCCGTCTGGCTGTATCATATAGATATCTTCTTCAAGAGAGCCATTCAAGAAAGCTGTCTTGACATCCATTTGCCAGATCTCATAATCGAGAGCAGCCGCAATAGATAAAAGAATGCGGATTGACTTGAGCATTGCTACAGGCGAGAAGGTTTCATCATAGTCGATTCCTTCTTTCTGCGTATAGCCCTTCGCTACAAGTCTTGCCTTGAAAGTTTCCACTTTCCCATCCACACCTCTCTTCCTCTTGTATACCAACTTACACCCAATGTAATAACTAGATTTTTACAATATTTTTAATTTCCTGTAAAAACCCGTACGCTGTACCAAGGAGATATTTTTGAAAAAGCCCGACTAGGGTTTTTCATGAAAATTATGAGTTCTCATGATTTTTTTTCGAGACTCAACAATAATTACTTAGTCAAGTATGTAACCTTTTGAGTAAAAAGGGTTAAATATTTTATGATTTCATGTTGGTCAAAGCTTGACCTAAAAAGTCAAAGTTGACTTTAAAAAGTCAATGGTTGACTTCAAAAGTCAACCATGAGATGATGCAGTTATATGATAAGCAGTATGGGTAATATACTGCGGAAAAATATTTTTCGGACAAGATAACATGAGTTAGACCTAAAACCACCATAGAAAAATCAAGCACACAAGATAGGGTATCTTGGGCCAAGAGGCCTTAAGTTATCAAAAAAATTTTATACAGTCCATTTTTACACAGATAAATTTTGGACTGCAGTTCAGTGTAAAAATACTGCTTTTAGTAGAAAGCAGTATTGAAAATATCTGTGATAGCATGAAATTGGACTGCATATCAAGTAAATACCCAAACAAACCCTAGTAAGGATGACATCATTTAACTTTTAAATTATGACATCATTAAGGATTTAATGAAAATTTGGAAAGAAATTGGTTCTAGAACCCTCCCTAATGGCCGGCCACCTAGCATGCTTTTTGGGCAAAATGTTGCTTCTTCAAGGACTATTTTGCAATTTCAAAAAGTTTCCATTTGCCTATAAATAGGGGTGAGCATTATTCACAAAAAATGGAAAAGCTAGCCAAACTTTGTCCATTTTGTTCTAGAAAATCCGAAAATTGGAGAGGCAAAACCAAGAGTGAGGATTAAGTGTTTCAAGTGAGAATCAAGGTTAGGGAAGTTGGATTTCTAACCTAGAACCCACAAATTTGAAAGAAAAATTTTGGGACCCATTTCTTCTAGCCTTGGCCGGTTGTGGTGGAGCAAGGGGAAGGAAGAAAAAAAAAAACTGTTTTGGCCGGATTTGTGGCATCAAGTGGTGGCCGGATTTTAGTGCAAGGGTGGGGGGGAAAAATTTGGAGCCTAGATAGCCAAGAAAGGCCGGTTCTAGGGGAGCCAAAGGAAAAGGAGATTTCAAGCCTAACCTAGTCCATTTCTTGAACCAAAGCAAGGTAAACCTCTTTACACTCTAAGCTTCTCAATTTATGTTTCAATTGAGAAATTTAAGTGTATTTCCCAAGGGTTTGTAAGAGCATAAGCTCAAGTTATTTATTTGCTTAAGTTAGAATCAATTATGTGCTTGATTTAGATTTAAGGGTGGTTTGGTTATTTTTGTGATTATTTAGTATGTTAAATATCTAGAATTGCATGATAAGTTTATGATTTATATGCTTGATGATGGATATGTTATATGTTCCCTTTATATGCCATGAATGATGATCAAATGTATGTTAGGTTGCTAGAATCAAGTTAGAATGATTTTTGAACCAAATTGTGCAACCTAAACCATGCAAACCCTAATGGGTGATTTTTAAAAAATGGTTTGCATGGGTTGGATAGGTAATGTGTTTAAGAAAAGGTTACATTAGAAAAGCGTTGTATGAATGTTTTTTAGACTCCCGATGTGATCGGTTGAGGTAGTATGCGCATTTTAGGCCGAAAAACGAAATTTAAACCAAAACTGCCATTCTCGGGTAGAATCTGCCCAGTTTCGGGAAAATCAAATTTTGAGGCCTTTAGAGGCCGAATTTGTAAAAACTCAAAACACGAAAGTTGTAGGAAAGGGTTTTTCCTAGTGAACAACGCGGGCAGTTTTCCAAAATAAGGCTCCAACGGCCTCGGTTTTTACAAAAACCCGAGCCTGACCGTGCCCAGACTTGATACACGGCCAGGTGAATTCAACAAAGAAAACGAAGGGGTTAGAGCCCAAATCAGGTTTTGTGTAAAACATGAAAGTTTTAGGATTTTTCGAGATCTAAAACTTTTGTGAAGAAAACTTTTTCAAATTCAATTTAGATTTTGGAATAAAAACAGATTTCAAAAACTGTGCAGGAAACAGGAAATTCCTGCACAGGATTTTATAAAACAATGCAGGAAAATGATATTTCTGCACATACACTGATGATTTAATCAAAGGAAGCTGTTCCAAATGCAGTTTCCAACCCTTAAGTATTTTATGAATATAACTCAAGAATTATGACTTTTCAAAGGGATTTTTAAGTTTGAAATCTAAGTTTTCTAAAAAGAAAATAAACATGAATTTGGGAACTAAAGTCAAAGTTTTGACTAAGATAAACCCTAGGGTTACCTATTAAAATATAGGAAGGGGACATATAGCTTAGATTACGCACGAATGTTGGTTTAATACCAACAGTATACTTACCTATGTCCTTTATGTATAGCAGAATATAACCTGCTGTGGCATCCTGAATAGGATCAACATTATAATCGGACATAGCAGATAAGGTAAGTACAACTCCGCCTACAGCATAGGCCTATGTATTACTTACCTAAACATGTTAAGTGTATGCTATGATGAATGAATGTTATGATGTAATGCATGACAGTATGTTACTATAACATGAATATGATTTATGACTTTGTAACATCACGAAGCATGTTCACAAATAATAAAGATAATATCAAGTACGATATGAACATGATGGCAAGCAAGCTTGCCTGTGTCGTGCCGACCCGCAACAGGTCGGGTTGGATTATGGTTTGAGTTAGACTTGGTTTGGCCGCCCCAACCACTCCATAGTTGCGCGCCTGGTACGAACACTCATGAGAAGGGGCCCATAAGCAAGATAAGCAATAAAAGGAATTATGAAGTATGATAAGAAAGCATAATGAAGCATAACTGGATCATGCATTATTAGAATATGCTAGATTATGTTATATTATGCTATGAAATGATTATGTATGTTTATGTATGTTTATTATGCGGGTAAAATAGTTGTACTTGCTGAGCAAAAGCTCACAACTTACGTCTATGCTGTAGGTAAACAACCTATTGGCGATTTTTGATACAAGATGGCGAGCGTGGCGAGGTGAACTGTGAAACGAGGGAATGTCGAGCCGCTACGCGTTTTGTTTAATCATGTTTATTATTTTATGTTTAAACACTCCGAGACAATACACGTATATATATATTTATACACGTATAATAAAAAAAAAATGTTCCGCTATTTTCCTTAAATAAACAAGTATGTTTATAGAAACAAGTCAAACACGTATGTATGTATAGTAACGGTCCGTGCTAGACGGGTCGTTACAGAGTTGGTATCAGAGCGGTTTCCTGCGACTCGATTTCACGGTCTGCCTGCCATCGCCACCATCATTGTAAGTTAAATTATTTATTTGCGTAAATATTTATTATTTAAGTATGATATGGTAGATACGACGTCATGGATCCCGCACGAGTAGACGAGGATCGAGAGGCGGTGATGTCATTCTTTGAGGTGCACCCACTGTACTTTTTTGGCACGAGACAGCCGGGAGCATTAACGGCATGGTTACGAGATATGGAGCTGATTTTCCATTTATGTCATATCGAGGCCCGCTTACAGGTCTCCTTAGCTAGCCGATGCTTAGCTGAAGACGCCCGTTTATGGTGGTTGACATGGGGCGAGCAAGCATTGCCTAGCCGTACCTGGGCAAACTTTCGTACCTTGATGATGGAGCGTTTCGGACCCCTACCTGGTGAGGGAGCTGCTGAGCCTTATCGCGATCCCGAGATTTACCGGGACATGCACCAGGCCCGATACCTGAGCTTTTCAGTGACATGGCATGCTTACCCTCAGGAGTCCATGGGTCACTACTGTCGGCGGTTTCAAGATGAGATGCTGCCATATATTCCTCAGGACATTGAGCGTCCGGAGATGCAGACACTCGTGATCCTTCGCAACGGGTTGCCACCCCGGATTCGACAGTTTGTTGTAGATCCTGCACGGGGTATGTCCGTAGCACACATGATCGAGAGCATCATGGAGGCCGAGATAGTGGCACATGCGATGCAGGCCGATGCTTTCGTTGGAGAGCACCAGGCACCTGTAGATGATGCCGGGATGGCTGAGCCAGTGTATGAGCCAGGTCCAGTTGTTCATGAGGACCCGATTCCTACCATTCCATTACAGGAGGTACCAGCCCAGGAGGCTGAGGCAGGGATTGATGCTGACGACCAGGATGCCGATGATCATGATGTTGATGATTTTATCATTGCCCCGGAAGACCAACCTGAGGATCCTCCGATCATAGACATCCCGAGCGACGACGAAGGGCAAGAGCCAGAAGAAGATGCAGAAGATCAGGGACCCCAGCATGCTGATTGGATGGAAGACGAAGTAGATCAAGGGTTGCAGCACGCGGGTTGGCTAGAGGAGGAAGAAGATTTTGAGGATGATCCGGAGGAGATTTTATTCCATGATGGAGATTGGGAGTCTGACTCCGATGCCGCCTCAGTGATCACGGACGAGTTTATAGATTAGGTTTAGTTTGTTTTTTTTTAGACGGATGTACTAGCTTGTTCTTTTTGATAATAGGCTTGTACTTATGTATGATGGTAAAGTGGTAGACACTTCCATCCCAGTTTTGATTATGTATGTACTAATGTAACAATTATGTAATTACAATATTGTAAATATGATGTACTTTTTGTATATGCTCAAAAGTTATGTCATGATACGTTATGATATTATATGCTATGTTATGATGTATGTATGAATGATACGAAATGTATGATCATGTTACAATATGTTATATCGAGAAACGATATGCAATAATACGTATGAAAGAAAGGATTTTATTAGTACAATAATATCTTTTCTCATGGTTTGATAGGAAGATGGTACGTCCTCGACGAACGATACCTGTCAACCAGAATCCACCTATACCAGATTTGGCAACCGTTGTAGCAAATCTACAACGGCAATTGCTCGAACAGCAGCAGGAAACAAACAGACTCCGAGAGCAGTTAACTCGGATAAATCAACAACCGCCAGTTAACGAGGTTCCTCATCAAAACAATAGGGTACCCCCTGTAGTACCTCCAGTACCCGAGGTTCAACCGGAGGCCCATCCAGAAGTCCCGTTACCACCCGCTGAAGTACCAGTGAATTTACCTCCAGTACGGGAAGACTTGCTCTATGAGCGATTCAGGCAGATGAAGGCGCCTGAATTTGAGGGACCCACTGACCCTATAGCCGCTGACAACTGGCTGATTGACATCCAGGTCATCTTGGATTTCATGCGGCTGACAGAGCAAGAACAAGTTCTATGTGCTTCTTTTGCTCTTAAGAAGGACGCGCGACACTGGTGGATGACAGTCCAGATGCGCAGAGATGTTACAGTCATGAGCTGGCAAGATTTTGTGTCTGAGTTTCGGACTATGTACTACAACAGTGAAGTTCTTGCTGCCCAACAAGACGAGTTTACAAGCCTGAAGCAAGGGTCGATGACAGTTATGGAAGCTGTCAAGAAATTTGAGCAGTTAGCCCGTCTGTGCCCTGAATTGGTGCCCACCGAGACAGAGAAAGTCCGGAGAATGATGAAAATGTTCCGGACAGACATTTCTAAGCAAGTAAGCGCTGGCAGTAGCCCACCTACCCTGGTATCCGATTGCATAAGCCGAGCATTAAGAGCCGAGTACTGGATCAACCAGGACAAGGAAGCTAGGGCTCAGTTTTTCAAGACAAGGAAGGAAGAAAAGGCCGTGGTGAAGCAGACACAGCCCCGACAGAGTATTGAATCAAACCAGAAAGGCCAGACCAGCAGTCCTGCACAAGGTTCCAAACAGTTTGGGAGGAACAAAAGAAAAGAAGACTTTACTGGTCAGGGCCAACAAAGAAACTTCCCTCAAAAGAAGAATAATCGTGGAAATGAGGGAAACAGCAACAGCTACCCCGTGTGTGCCAAGTGCGGGAGAAAACATCCGGGAGTATGCCGTATGGGAACCAATGCTTGAAACCTTTGTGGCAAGGAGGGGCATTTTGCGAAGAACTGTAATCTGAATACCCAAGGCCAGAACCCCTCATATCAGAATCGGAACACCCCTAGGCAGTTACACGCAGTCCAAGCAAAGCTGGAAGGACCCTCAATCACGCAGGGCAGATTGGAGGCTCCTGAACCCCAAGCTAGGATTTATGCCTATACCAAGGGTGATGCAGAAGCCGGAACATCGCATGTGGTGACAGGTCAGATCTCTATCGTCACTCATGATGCAATTGCCTTGTTTGATTCTGGTGCCACTCATTCGTTCATGTCGTTGGAGTTCGCCCAGAAGATAGGAAAAGGTGTGGATAGTTTAACTCAACCTTTCAAAACCTCTTTGCCATCCGAAGAATTTTTGTGGTCCAGTTTTTGGATGCGAAATACATCCGTAATTATCTGTGGTAGAGAATTGTACGTAGATCTCATCGCAATCAAGCTTCAGGATTTCGATGTGATCTTAGGAATGGACTTCTTGGGCAAGTATAATGCCAAGATCGACTGCCGGAAACGTTGTGTGATTTTCAACCCTTACGGCGAGGAAGAGTTTAATTTCTACGGGCAATCACGAAGCTCAGCAACCAGAATGGTTTCGGCATTGAAAGCTTGGAAGATGTTAGCTAATGGCTGTCAAGGATATTTAGCTAACATGGTGGATAAAGATCAAAAAAAGGAGCTGACACCAGGGGATCTGCCCATTATCAAAGAATATGTGGATATCTTTCCGAAAGATTTACCAGGACTCCCGCCGGAGCGTGAAATTTCATTCGAAATTGAGTTGCTGCCCGGAGCTGCACCGATATCGAAAGCACCCTACCGTATGGCACCTGCCGAGCTTAGGGAACTCCAAGTCCAACTACAGGAACTGCTTGACAAAGGATTCATTCGACAGAGTTACTCTCCGTGGGGAGCGCCTGTTTTATTCGTTAAGAAGAAGGATGGATCGTTACGGATGTGCATCGACTACCGTGAGCTGAATAAGATTACGATCAAAAACAAGTATCCACTTCCAAGGATTGACGATCTGTTTGATCAACTCCGAGGAGCAGTGGTATTTTCAAAGGTCGATCTACGATCCGGATATCATCAACTTAGGATCAAGGAGTCGGATATATCCAAGACAGCTTTCCGAACTCGCTATGGACATTACGAGTTTTTGGTTATGCCTTTTGGGTTAACCAATGCCCCAGCTGCCTTCATGGACCTTATGAACCGAGTATTCAAAGAGTATTTGGATAAATTTGTTATCGTCTTTATTGATGACATTTTGATTTACTCAAGGTCCAAGGAGGAACATGAACATCACCTTAGGTTGGTATTGGAAACGTTAAGGAGAAACCAGCTTTATGCCAAATTCACGAAATGCGAATTTTGACTGGAAAAGGTTCATTTCTTGGGTCATGTGGTGTCTAAGGAAGGAATTTCTGTTGATCCTGCAAAAGTGGAGGCGGTCAGTGCATGGCTAGCACCCAAAAGTGTTACCGAGATCAGAAGTTTTCTTGGGTTAGCCGGGTACTACCGACGATTTGTCGAAGGATTTTCGAAAATTGCAGCACCACTCACCGCTCTTACTCGAAAAGGGAAGATATATGAATGGACCCAGAAGTGCGAGGAAAACTTCCAAGAGCTCAAGAGAAGGCTGACCAGTGCGCCAGTGCTAATTATTCCTGATGTTGATGCGGGAAATTTTGTGATCTACAGTGACGCTTCCAAAAGTGGATTAGGAGCGGTCCTGATGCAAAACGGGAAAGTAGTGGCTTACGCATCCCGCCAACTGAAGACCCACGAAAGAAATTATCCCACACATGATTTGGAGCTTGCAGCAGTGGTTTTTGCGCTCAAAATCTGGAGACACTATCTGTATGGAAATAAGTGTGAGATCTACACCGATCATCAGAGTCTCAAGTATATTTTTACTCAGAAGGAGCTCAATATGCGACAGCGTAGATGGCTAGAACTGGTAAAGGACTACGATTGTGAGATTCTTTACCATCCGGGAAAGGCGAACAGAGTAGCAGATGCCTTAAGTAGGAAATCAATAGGCATGCTGATGTCTATTGAGGCATTTTCTAAGCCACTACAACGAGAGATTTCTGAGTTCAACTTGGAGATGATTACAGGAAAACTGTCGTCTCTGACCCTTCAATCCAATTTGCTGGAATCCATCAAGTCTCATCAAGGAAAAGATTCATTTTTACTGAAAGCACAACTTTTTGGCAGAAAGAACAAGGAATTTAAGACCTCTGCGGATGGTGTAATTTACTTCGAAGAAAGGATTTGTGTTCCCGACTTTGAATTTCTGAAGAACCTGATACTGTCAAAGGCACATAAGACGCCATATTCGGTACATCCAGGAGCTTCTAAGATGTACAAGGACCTCCGAGAGAACTTTTGGTGGCCAAACATGAAGAATGAAATTGCAGACTACGTGTCAAAATGCCTAACTTGTCAGAAAGTTAAGGCTGAACACCGACATCCTGGAGGGGATTTACAGAAAATTGAGCTTCCAGAATGGAAATGGGAACAAACTACTATGGATTTTGTAGTAGGACTACCCAGGACTGCAAGCGGGAATGACACAATTTGGGTGATTGTGGACAGATTAACCAAATCAGCCCATTTCATCGCAATTAAAGCCACCTTTTCAGTAGAAAAATTGGCAGAAGTCTATGTATCCCAGATAGTCCGACTGCATGGAGTACCAAGATCGATCATTTCAGACCGTGATGGACGTTTCACCTCCCGATTTTGGACAAGTGTACATCATGCCATGGGGTCGAAATTGAAGTTCAGTACAGCTTTTCACCCACAAACAGACGGTCAATCAGAACGAACCATTCAGACGCTAGAAGATATGCTGAGATCATGTGTTCTAGATTTTAAGGGAAATTGGGATCAGAAGCTGCCATTGATCGAATTTTCCTACAACAACAGTTATCACGCTTCGATTGGTATGGCTCCATTTGAGGCATTGTATGGAAGGAAATGTCGATCTCCTATCCATTGGCAAGAAGTCGGACAGAAACAGCTGCAAACCACAGACTTCATCAAGAAGACCTCTGAAGATATCAAGAAGATCAAGCAGAGGCTCGACATAGCTTTTAGCAGACAGAAAAGTTATGCCGATAAACGAAGGAGGCCATTAGAGTTTCAAGTTGGAGATGCCGTGTTCATCAAGATTGCTCCTATGAAAGGAGTAATGAGGTTTGGCAAGAAAGGAAAACTCAGCCCAAGGTATACAGGACCATTTGAAATCCTTGAAAGGATTGGAAAAGTAGCTTATAAGCTTGCCTTGCCGCCAGAATTAGCTGCGATGCACAATGTATTCCATGTCTCGATGCTAAAGAAATACATACCAGATCCTTCGCACGTGCTTAGTCAAGAACCGGTTGAAGTTCACACGGACTTGACATACGAAGAAAAGCCAGTTCGAATTCTGGATCGGGAAGAGAAGGTCCTGAGAAACAAAACCATTCCCCTGGTTAAAGTGCTTTGGCAGAACCACAAGGTTGAAGAAGCAACCTGGGAATTGGAAGATGAAATGAGAAAGAACTACCCCAGTTTGTTCTAATTTTCGAGGACGAAAATTTTTAAGGGGAGTAGATTGTAATAACTAGATTTTTACAATATTTTTAATTTCCTGTAAAAACCCGTACGCTGTACCAAGGAGATATTTTTGAAAAAGCCCGACTAGGGTTTTTCATGAAAATTATGAGCTCTCATGATTTTTTTTCGAGACTCAACAATAATTACTTAGTCAAGTATGTAACCTTTTGAGTAAAAAGGGTTAAATATTTTATGATTTCATGTTGGTCAAAGCTTGACCAAAAAAGTCAAAGTTGACTTTAAAAAGTCAATGGTTGACTTCAAAAGTCAACCATGAGATGATGCAGTTATATGATAAGCAGTATGGGTAATATACTGCGGAAAAATATTTTTCGGACAAGATACCATGAGTTAGACCTAAAACCACCATAGAAAAATCAAGCACACAAGATAGGGTATCTTGGGCCAAGAGGCCTTAACTTATCAAAAAAATTTTATACAGTCCATTTTTACACAGATAAATTTTGGACCGCAGTTCAGTGTAAAAATACTGCTTTTAGTAGAAAGCAGTATTGAAAATATCTGTGATAGCATGAAATTGGACTGCATATCAAGTAAATACCCAAACAAACCCTAGTAAGGATGACATCATTTAACTTTTAAATTATGACATCATTAAGGATTTAATGAAAATTTGGAAAGAAATTGGTTCTAGAACCCTCCTTAATGGCCGGCCACCTAGCATGCTTTTTGGGCAAAATGTTGCTTCTTCAAGGACTATTTTGCAATTTCAAAAAGTTTCCATTTGCCTATAAATAGGGGTGAGCATTATTCACAAAAAATGGAAAAGCTAGCCAAACTTTGTCCATTTTGTTCTAGAAAATCCGAAAATTGGAGAGGCAAAACCAAGAGTGAGGATTAAGTGTTTCAAGTGAGAATCAAGGTTAGGGAAGTTGGATTTCTAACCTAGAACCCACAAATTTGAAAGAAAAATTTTGGGACCCATTTCTTCTAGCCTTGGCCGGTTGTGGTGGAGCAAGGGGAAGGAAGAAAAAAAAAAACTGTTTTGGCCGGATTTGTGGCATCAAGTGGTGGCAGGATTTTAGTGCAAGGGTGGGGGGGAAAAATTTAGAGCCTAGATAGCCAAGAAAGGCCGGTTCTAGGGGAGCCAAAGGAAAAGGAGATTTCAAGCCTAACCTAGTCCATTTCTTGAACCAAAGCAAGGTAAACCTCTTTACACTCTAAGCTTCTCAATTTATGTTTCAATTGAGAAATTTAAGTGTATTTCCCCAGGGTTTGTAAGAGCATAAGCTCAAGTTATTTATTTGCTTAAGTTAGAATCAATTATGTGCTTGATTTAGATTTAAGGGTGGTTTGGTTATTTTTGTGATTATTTAGTATGTTAAATATCTAGAATTGCATGATAAGTTTATGATTTATATGCTTGATGATGGATATGTTATATGTTCCCTTTATATGCCATGAATGATGATCAAATGTATGTTAGGTTGCTAGAATCAAGTTAGAATGATTTTTGAACCAAATTGTGCAACCTAAACCATGCAAACCCTAATGGGTGATTTTTAAAAAATGGTTTGCATGGGTTGGATAGGTAATGTGTTTAAGAAAAGGTTACGTTAGAAAAGCGTTGTATGAATGTTTTTTAGACTCCCGATGTGATCGGTTGAGGTAGTATGCGCATTTTAGGCCGAAAAACGAAATTTAAACCAAAACTGTCATTCTCGGGTAGAATCTTCCCAGTTTCGGGAAAATCAAATTTTGAGGCCTTTAGAGGCCGAATTTGTAAAAACTCAAAACACGAAAGTTGTAGGAAAGGGTTTTTCCTAGTGAACAACGCAGGCAGTTTTCCAAACTAAGGCTCCAACGGCCTCGGTTTTTACAAAAACCCGAGCCTGACCGTGCCCAGACTTGATACACGGCCAGGTGAATTCAACAAAGAAAACGAAGGGGTTAGAGCCCAAATCAGGTTTTGTGTAAAACATGAAAGTTTTAGGATTTTTCAAGATCTAAAACTTTCGTGAAGAAAACTTTTTCAAATTCAATTTATATTTTGGAATAAAAACAGATTTCAAAAACTGTGCAGGAAACAGGAAATTCCTGCACAGGATTTTATAAAACAATGCAGGAAAATGATATTTCTGCACATACACTGATGATTTAATCAAAGGAAGCTGTTCCAAAGGCAGTTTCCAACCCTTAAGTATTTTATGAATATAACTCAAGAATTATGACTTTTCAAAGGGATTTTTAAGTTTGAAATCTAAGTTTTCTAAAAAGAAAATAAACATGAATTTGGGAACTAAAGTCAAAGTTTTGACTAAGATAAACCCTAGGGTTACCTATTAAAATATAGGAAGGGGACATATAGCTTAGATTACGCACGAATGTTGGTTTAATACCAACAGTATACTTACCTATGTCCTTTATGTATAGCAGAATATAACCTGCTGTGGCATCCTGAATAGGATCAACATTATAATCGGACATAGCAGATAAGGTAAGTACAACTCCGCCTACAGCATAGGCCTATGTATTACTTACCTAAACATGTTAAGTGTATGCTATGATGAATGAATGTTATGATGTAATGCATGACAGTATGTTACTATAACATGAATATGATTTATGACTTTGTAACATCACGAAGCATGTTCACAAATAATAAAGATAATATCAAGTACGATATGAACATGATGGCAAGCAAGCTTGCCTGTGTCGTGCCGACCCGCAACAGGTCGGGTTGGACTATGGTTTGAGTTGGACTTGGTTTGGCCGCCCCAACCACTCCATAGTTGCGCGCCTGGTACGAACACTCATGACAAGGGGCCCATAAGCAAGATAAGCAATAAAAGGAATTATGAAGTATGATAAGAAAGCATAATGAAGCATAACTGGATCATGCATTATTAGAATATGCTAGATTATGTTATATTATGCTATGAAATGATTATGTATGTTTATGTATGTTTATTATGCGGGTAAAATAGTTGTACTTGCTGAGCAAAAGCTCACAACTTACGTCTATGCTGTAGGTAAACAACCTATTGGCGATTTTTGATACAAGATGGCGAGCGTGGCGAGGTGAACTGTGAAACGAGGGAATGTCGAGCCGCTACGCGTTTTGTTTAATCATGTTTATTATTTTATGTTTAAACACTCCGAGACAATACACGTATATATATATTTATATGCGTATAATAAAAAAAAAAAAATGTTCCGCTATTTTCCTTAAATAAACAAGTATGTTTATAGAAACAAGTCAAACACGTATGTATGTATAGTAACGGTCCGTGCTAGACGGGTCGTTACACCCAATCGGTTTTATGCCTTGGGGCAAGTCTACAAGTTTCCAGACCCCGTTGGAATCCATAGATTCCATCTCGGTGTTCATAGCTTTTTGCCAAAAACTAGAATCAACATCCTCCATAGCTTCCTTGTACGTAGCCGGATCATCAACATGTTCTATGGATTCTGCTTCAAAAACTTCACCATTGAACATGTACCTTTCAGGTTCCCTGATAATCCTCCCACTACGACGAAGCTCCCGTGGTTGTTGATTCTTTAATGGTTTTTCCACAGGGTTTTCTGTGACTTTTGGAATATCCAAACCCGAAGTCATCTCCTCAAGCACTACTTTGCTACGAGGTTTAAAGTCTTCCATGTAACTTTCCTCCAAGAATGTTGCATGTGTAGAAATGAAGACTTTATTTTGCTTCGGATTATAGAACAGACCACCTTTAGTCCCTTTTGGATAGCCAACAAACAAGCACACTTCTGTTCGTGACTCCAACTTCTTCGCTTCCTTATCCAGGACGTGTGCCGGACAACCCCAAATTCGAATATGATTCAAATTAGGTTTCCTACTCGTCCATAACTCATAAGGAGTTTTAGGAACCGATTTGGAGTGAACGTTATTCAGAAGATAGCATGCAGTTTGTATAGTGTGTCCCCAAAATGACAAAGGTAATGTGGAGTAACTCATCATAGATCGGACCATATCCAATAGGGTCCTATTCCTTCTCTCAGCTACACCATTCTGTTGAGGAGTACCAGGTGCAGTCAACTGGGATTGTATCCCATTCTCTATCAAATATCCTAAGAACTCATCCGATAGGTATTCCCCACCTCGATCCGATCGAAGTGTCTTAATGGACTTGCCTAATTGTTTCTCCGCTTCAGCCCGAAATTCTTTGAACTTGTCAAAAGCTTCACTTTTGCGGGTCATCAAATAGACATATCCATACCTTGAGTAATCATCAATAAAAGTGATATAATACTCATACCCACCTCGTGCTTCTATGTTCATGGGACCACAAACATCCATATGCACAAGTTCTAAAAGTTCCTCGACACGACCATCCTTGGCAGCAAAATGCCGTTTAGTCATCTTGCCCTCCAAACAGGATTCACATTGTGGCCAAGGGTCAACCTCATACAAGTCAAGGCATTCCTCCTTTACCATCCTTTGAATTCTGTTAAGGCTTATGTGACCAAGTCGTAAATGCCAAAGATATGATTTGCTAGAGTGAGAAGACTTATGTCTTTTAGAGTTCTTTTCCAATTCTGTATCAAGCAGTGAGTGCATCTTAGGTTTGATAAAATAAAGATTTCCATGCATCCATCCATTACAGATAAGAGAATTGTTTTTCCTAATAACAACTTTATTATTAAAAGAAACTGAATAAGAATCTTTAATCAAACAAGCTATCGAAATTAGGTTCCTCTTGAAACTAGGAACATAAAAACAATGTCTCAAAACAATAAACCTAAATTCATCAAAATAAAGATGCACTTCTCCCACTGCTTCAGCTTGCACTAATGTCCCATCACCGGTTCTTAACGTGAAGTTCTCCTCATGCAGACTTCTCGTTACCTTGAACCCCTGCAGAGAAATACAAACATGGTTAGTAGCTCCAGAATCTATAACCCAATTGTCCTTAGATTCCTCCACTAAACAACCCTCAAGATACAGGATATCGAAATTACCTTTTTGCTTTTGCATAGACAGGTATTCTCGGCAATCCTTCTTGAAATGTCCTTTCTTCCCATAGTGAAAGCACTTAGCCTTTTTGGGATCCACCTTTCGCTTCTTAGTCTTGGTAGACTTCTTAGAAACAGGTGCATTCGCCACAGGCTTGTTCCCCTTGTTCTTCCCCTTTTCCTTCTTCCTTTTGGGATTAGGAGCAGGCGAACTAGGTTCAGCCACATTTGCCTCAGCCTTAGATCCAGAACCCTTAAAAATGTTCTCAAAGGCTTGCAACTCTTTCATCAATTCCGTTAAAGACATCTCCTTCCTGTTAAGGTTGTAGGATGCCTGAAACAAATCGAAATCCTTGGATAAGGTTTAGAAAACCATGACCAATTGAGTTGCAGCATCGATCTCAGCCCCATTTGCCTGAGCTTCAGACAAATAAGCCATGACTTTCATCATGTGCTCCTTGATGGGAGTTCTAACCTTCTGCCTGTAGTTCATGAAACCTTTGATAGCATCGGTCTTAACCTGAATAGTTTGTTCACCAAACATTTCCTCCAGGTTATCCATGATCTGCCTAGCAGTTTGATGCTCTTCATGCTGTTTCTGGAGCACGTTAGACATGCTCGCCCAAATATAGCACATAGCACTTAGGTTGGAATTGTCCCAGCGCTCACGCGCTACAAAATCCCTATCAGGAGCATCGATCGCAGGCGTTGGCGGTCGAGGTTGGGTTAGGACAAAACTGTGTTTCTCAAAGTTTAGGACGATAAGCAAGTTCCTTTTCCAGTCATTAAAATTCTCGCCAGTTAATTTGTTTTGCGTAAGTATCACAGATAAAGGGCTCGACATTTTGATCTATAATAAGAAAACATGTAATAAGTATGAGCAAACATCCTATCAGTTTATAAAATATGGTTTTGTAATGAAACAAAAAGATCTATATGCAATCTAAATGTTCATGTGTAAAACCCTTAAAACACATACCTTACAACGATAATTCCTAGCTTCTGCTTTCTAAGCTACCGAGGGGTAGTCATAGAATAACTAGCCAAGAACACGGATCCCTTCCGATTAATACATATTCGTCCATGGAGATAATTCCATTAAATATATATTAACTATCGTTTATTTGGCCACTACTTTATATAACAGAGCCTCGAGGGAGGGTTAATAAATACAGTAGCATGAGTGTGTAACCATCGTTTCCAATTTTGAATCCATATTTTACATCCGCCACCGAGGGGTGATCTAAACATAAAATATGACCAAAATTGTTATCCTTTCGGAAATCCAAATCAGTGTGCGCTCTAGGTAAGATACCTATCCGAAGGGAATTCCCGGGTCAAAACCGAGTTGTAGGTACTACCATGCGTAACTATTGGACCAACGATGGAGGCCGTAGGTCTTAGTGTGTAAAACCTTCTCCCACTCATTCTTTTAAATTAGGGTTTTTGTTTTTCATGCATAAACAATATTTATTGAGTGTCACTCCCTAGTCTATATGGCATTTATCAATACATCACGAAATAGTATAACATATTCATCTAGCAACACATCATCTATGGTTTGCAAAATATGTAAATAGCCGTGGATCATGATTCCATCCTAGAGAAAAGAAAAATTGCAAAAAATTACAAAAATTAACCGAAACATATATCGGCCTTCATTTGTAGATCCATGCCTTGCTTCCTTCTTCAATGTGTCTTCCTTCTCCAATGTCACATCTTTTCAAATTTAAAATTAAATTTAAATTTCAAAAAAGATTACATGTGATTTTTAATTTTAATCAAAATTACAAAATATCAAAATTTAAATAAAAAATCCGATTATTAAATTTTAAAATTCAAAAAATTTTGAAATTTCCAAATTTCAAATTTAAATTACAAAATTTTAAAATTCATAATAATATCTATTAAATTTAAATTTAAAATTTCAATTTTGATTTTCAAATTATCAAGATCACATATCATTGGAAAATTTAATTTTCAAAAAGATTCTGTGATTTTATTTATTTATTTATTTTTAATTTTATTAATAAAAAACATTTTTTAATTAAAAAAATTCCAAAAAACAAAAAAAAATCACATCCTTTGAAAATTTACATACCTTCGTTCATCTTCAATCTCCTCGAATCCATTGTAGCCCGAATTTTACAAAAAAAATTCCTACGCCGTTTCCGGCTTCCAAAAATTCTAGGAATTGAAAGAACGACTTAGCGGTGATAATAGACCGCATCTATTACACTTGAAAAATCTAGATACAAATTCTAACCTCTATGGAATCATGACCGGCAAAATTGAACAAGATCATATACTATAAAAATAATATAAAGCATTCATTCATCCATACATCCATTCATAATATATTTAACATACTCAAAATAAAACCTAGAGTGCCAACTCTCTAAAATATTTCATTAATGCATAGAGAGAAATTTATTCGATCAAATAATTTATGTTATATACATAATCATGAGTTTGCTCTGATATCAATTGTTGGAAAAATCGGATCCGATATCAGAGTTACGGCGCAGCGGAAGTTTTAAAATTTTTATGCCGATTCGGAAAAGAAGCTTATGATGCATATAACAATAAATTAAATTCATGATCAAGCGTACCTTATTTCTGGGATTCCGGAATTGCTAGAGCGTTTGACTAACGTGTCTTCTCTATTATTCTCGAGTTCCACATCTCAGAGTGTGTGTGGGCACACGTTCTATGAATCCAAGTGACCGGTGTTGCTTTCCGAAGTCTAGATCCTTCCTTCTCAATTCCGATGTTCCTCGTTGAGAATATTATCTAACTTCTTTCTTCAAAACTGCAAAATAGGAACCGGTTAACCTCCTATGAAAATTATCACTCGGTTTAACCTTCCTCACAATTTTGATTCAATGGAATTTTCTCTCTTTTTCTCTCTCACAAGATAGCCGAATTTTATGATGTGGAAGAAACCCAAATTATTTTTCTTCTCACTCTCAAAAACGTTTTTCCTCTTTGTGAATGACCAAAAAATTAGTTTTTCAAGAATTCCTAGCCTTTATATAGAAGTCCAATCCTTTTCAAAATTTATCTCCTTTAAAAAAATAATTAATAATTATTTTTCTGGATAAATTTTGAATCAAAAGATCATACAACTTTAGGGCTAGATTCATTGAACCTAAAAATGTTTTTCCAAGAGGAAATCTTTCCTCAAAAAATTCGGCCACCTTTTAAATTCAAAGGTTGATTGGTGGTTCAAATGTTAAATCAAGAATCTAGACTAGTCAAAAGATCCTAGTCCTATCTAGATTCAAATTCCTTTTAAACCTTTTTGAATTTAAATATGATTCACTTATTTGAATTAAATATTTTCCACACAACATCAACCATATTAATTAATTTAAATCAATGGAATATTTCAAATTTTCTTTCCTCACAAAAACCGTGCACCTCTTTTAAGGAAAGAAAAATCCATCAAATAATCTCCATTATTTAAATCAATTAATAATTTAATGTTAGGAATATATTTGAATAATTTTGAAACAAAATTTTCTTCCCTCCACCTATCTGAAAACCGTGCACCACATTTAGATTAGGAGAGAAAAATTTGTTTTCAAAATTAAATAATTCAAACACAATCTTATTTCAAAATTCAATTAACCAATCTCATGTTGACAAATCATATTATTTGTCTACACAAATCTCACATGTCCAATCCTTTCTGGATTGCATGTTAGAGAGAATCATATCTTAATAGACATTACTAAATTCCATTTAAATTTACCGATCTCATTAGGAACAAATCCCGAGACGCTATACGGAACTATATGAGCTAATAGATGGACCCGATGGAAATATGTAAAGAGGCTCCTATAATTGTGAAAAATTAATCCCAGATTAATTATTCATCAATTATCAACTTCAATACTATTCCACTAAAAGTTTGAAGCTGAACTCCTGTTTACATACCGTATTACGAAAGCTCTCTTACGCAGCGCTTCTTCCATTTTATTCATCGCTTGCTTAATCCCCATATGTTATCCATGATTGAATTAAGGACTTTTTCCGTTTTACCTTTTCAATCATTTTAACTTAAAGTTCCATTATTCTCTATTGAAAGAATCACCAATTGTAAAACCATACAATTGATAAACCACCAGAGAATACAAAGTAAACCGATAGCCAAGATCTTGTTATACTATCTTTCAATCCCCAAATAATGCCTTTAAGTAGATAACATTTACTATCGTTAAGATAGCTATGGATTCCGTATCTATGAATCTTGATTTCTCCATCCATAAGTCATGCACCCAAAACACAAGTATATTGACCATGAATTAACAGTGTCTCACCTATAGTGCATTAAAGTACATAAGTCATGGATACGAACTCAAGTAATCATTTCAGGATTAAGATTAATGCAGGATGATAATCAAAGTGTTATTGATTCTTATAAACGGAATTATTAAACCGAATCAATTAACACTTTAGGTCCAGTTCAATGTCATACCTCAATACTGGTATACATTAAAGTTTCTACTCGGAACCTATCCGATGGTCAAGACAAACCATCCCTCCAAGGAAGTAGACAACCTTTACAATCTTATCATGAATAAGATCCCCAAATCTTATTCCATCGATTGCGGACTATTTATTTAGACTGTTATCAAATTACCACGTCTTCTATGTATACCCCGTATACATATGGTAATCCGATATATTACCAACAGCCAAGGAGTATTTTATGTTTGCTCAAAATAACCATACAATCAACTAATGAAAGTAAATAGGACACAACTTATTAAACATGAATAACATCCTCTTATTAATATCAAAATGTCATATTTACAGAAAATCCCTAATATTGATTTTCTATCCTTAGGGCACATTTAGATCCCAACACCTTGGTGTGCAAGCCTTGGCTTGCCAAAGGTGCAAGGCTAAATGGTTGGCTTATCCATGCTAGAAGCATGAGGTGTCTCATCCTTATGTGGCCGGCCATTGAGTGCCAAATGGGACTACATTACTAATTGAATCATAACACAAAATTAACCAAGCAAATCAAAGTGTTTAATCACTAAACTTAGGGCATGGTTTGTAAACTTTTAATGACACTTAAGATCTTCTAATTTGCATAATACTTCTCAAAAACAAGATCCCTTGCTCAAAAAGCCATGATATGGCCGGTTCCTATGGTGACACATGGAACAATGTGATTGGTTCTAGCTAGAGTTATCAAATACAATCTTAACTTGTCTTCCTTGATTTCCAACCAAACTAACTAAACTAGAAATGGATCATTTACTTAATTGAACTAAGAAACTTTACTTAAAAAGTCCCTGATTCAAAAATTTACATAATTGCTGATAAGGTTACAATTTTCTCCAAAATTGCACATTGGCCCCTAAAGGCAAAATATTTGCACTTTGGTCCCTATGAATTGGCCGGTTATGGTTAAGCCTTCAAACATCAAATTCTTACTAAATCCTTCCTTAGAAGACTTTTTAGTTCTAAAATCATGAACTTTTCTTAATTTGCAAATTGACCCCTAAACATAAAATATTTGCATTTTGGTCCTTGTGAGGTGACCAATCATAGCAATGACACTTGTCATCAGAGGTGTCATCCTTAAAGGCCTTGTTTGGCTTATCTCCTAAATGCAGTCCATTTTCATAATAACATAAATATTCATATACTGTTTTTAACTGATAACAGTATAATTAAACTGGACCATTGTCCTAAACTTTTCTGAACTGCGTAAAAGATTTTCTTAAATTTATAAATTACTAACATAGAATCATAAAGCATAAATTTACCCTTTTTGACAAAAGGTCTTAAACTTGCGTAACTAACTTATTGAATCTTTTAGCAAAAGATTCAACAACTTTTCATAGAAAACATATCATACATATAGCATAAACAAACTTTGATTCTTAACGAAAGAAATCATAAGTTTACAAACAGGTTGGTTATTACAAGTACAAACCTCACCTACAGTGAAAATAGTACACTATTTTCCAGTATATGATATGTTTTCATGTGTGTTATGTATGCCATGTTTTCAAGTATGCCATGTTTTCAAGAATGCCATCTTTTCAAGAATGCCATGTTTTTAAGAAGGCCATGTAAATGTTAAGTATGGTATAGTGACATCATGAGGCATGTTCTCTAATGTTAAATGACATGGTAAGAAAATACAAACAAGGTGTCGTACCAAACTTCCATCAGGTGAAGGATACATGTTCAAGTCAAGTTATGATTATTAACCTCTCATTGATGCGGGAGGGTCAAGTTTATGATTCCCAGAACTGTTTAGGACCTTGCAAACCCTAACTTTGTCTGGAGGCTGCACGCTTTTGGTACGTACACTATGGGACCACATGTTAAGACAAGATAATAAGTTCAAGATTAAGTCCATAATGAGGCACAAGACATTCAAACCGATCATAAATGGATCATGCATAAATTACCTGATGTTTTAAGAGGTTTTTGTGAGATTATGTTTGTACTTGCTGGGCGAAAGCTCATCAGTATATTCCATACTGTAGGTACAAGTAAGATGCCTGCAGCTTTACTTGGTGGGCCATGGAGACGATGCAGCAAGTGAAGGGCGGTATGGGATACCACTACGCAAGATTTTCCACAAATATTTTAAGTATGAAGTTGTATATGTATGATTAAGAAATATGTACCATGTTATGTATGTGATTATTCCAAGGTCCGGTTTAAAAGGTTATGGTGACCTTATATTCGGCATAACAAGTAATGGGTAGGCATGATGAAGTTTACCCATAAGTACAAGTTTATTTAAGTTATGATTTTAAAATAAAGTTTAAAGTAAAAAATATATATATATATATATTTCTGAAATTTTCTGTAAGGTTAATTATTTAAGACTAAGATTTAAGTTAAGTAAGCAAGTATGGTAACGGCCCACGTTTACGTAATCGGCCCTACGTGGATTTTGGGGCGTTAGAAGATCACCCTAGAAAAATCAAGCACAATATTTTGAGCAATATGGGCTAAATGGTTTCATGTCCCAAGAAAAATTTATACGTAGTCCAATATTATGCAGATGGATTTTGGACTACAATTTAGTATGATAATACTGTTTTAGGACGAAACAGTATTGATATTATCAAAGTTTGTAAGGAAATGGACTGCATAATTATATTAAGGGATTCTTGGAATCAAGAGGATAATTATGCATGAATTGGAAGTCAAGTGGCTCTACCTTAGCCGATCACCCGCAGGGACTAATTTGCAAATATTTTGTCTTTAGGGATAAAAGTGCAATTGTTGGAAAAGTTAGCAATGATGATGTAAGCATGATGTCATCAAGATGATGTCATCAAGGTGATGTAAGCATGATGTCATCAAGGTGATGTAAGCATGATGTCATCATGATGAGGTAAGCAAAACTTGTGCACCAAGGGAGCAATGACCGGCCACCACCTAGAGGGACTAATTAGGAAATATTTTTGCTTCAAGGACCAAAATACAATTTTAGAAAAATAATTAAATCCTAGTTCAAGGACTTTTTAGTAATTTTGAAAAGTTCAAAAAGCCTATAAATAGAGGTGAGGGAAGGGCGGATTTAGGACCCAAAAATTGGGAAAAACAAGCCAAACTCTTGCCAATTTTCTTCTCACCCATTTCCCCACAAAAACCGAACCCTAGGGAGTGAAAAAAAAAAATGGTTGGCCGGATTTGGTGGTGATGGCCGAACCTTGTGTGAGGCTTAAGCTTGAGTGGCCGAAAATATTGGAACCCCAATTGGAGGGGGGTGGCCGGTTATGGTGATGAGCAAGGGGGAAAGAGTTTAAACCCAAAACCTAGCACCAATCTTGGTGTGAACTAAGGTAATCTCCCTTAGCCCTAATCTTTTCAATTTGAGCTTAAATTTGGTAATTTAAGTGTATTTCCAAGCAATGGTTTATAAGAGCATAAGATCATCCTTTATTTTCATGCAATGAGCTTAGGTGCTTAGCTATGTGCTTGATTAGGGTCTCAATTTATGATTTTAGTGAATGCTTTGACAATATGCTTGCATGATATTAGAGTTTGCATGCATGCCTATTAAGTGTTCGATATATGTCCCCAGTATGCCTAAGAAGTTATAGGTTATGCATGTTTATGTTTAAGCTAGATTAGAAGCTTGAATGATGCATGGTGATGCAAACCTAAAGTTTTGCAAACCCTAGTTTGGTGCAAGAACACCCAAGGGTTTGCCCTTGCATGAAAATGTTTGAATGATGCATGGATGTATGTTTTACGTTATAAAGCACTGCATGACTGATATTAGGCTCGCGCTGTGGGCGTTGAGGTATTGTGTGCGTATTAGAACGTAAAACCAACTTAAGAACAAAACTGCCAGTTTTCGGATAAAACTGGCCAGTTTTTTAGAAAGATGATATTGACGCCCTTAGAGGCCGAATTAGGCAAAACGTAAAACATGAAAGTGGTAGAGAAGAGATTTTCCTAGGGGGCCCAGCAAACCGTTTTTAAAAATAAGGTCCTGAATTTTCGTTTTTATAAAAACCCGAGCCTGACTGTGCCAAGGACTTATGCACGGCCAGGTGAGTTCAACAGGGAATAAGAGCACGTTAGATTCCGAACTGGGGTTTCTTCAAAACGCAAAAGTTGTAGGGTTTTTCGAAAGCTAAAACTTTCATGAAGATAACTTTCTCTAATTTAAAACAGATTTTTAAATAGAAATGGATTTCTAAAAACTATGCAGGAAACAGGAAATTCCTGCACAGGATTTTCTAAAACAATACAGAAAACTGTAATTTTGCACCAACACCAATGTTCTGACTATGAAAACTGTTCCAATGGTAGTTTTCAGCCCTTAATGATTTTTTATAAAGTCCCACTTTGAAAACCACGAATTTTTAAGTTAAACAAAAGATTTTTGGCCAAACTTTCCAAATTGGATTTTAAAAAGCCAAAGTTTAGTAACAAGACAATGTCGGATAGTAACCGGGAAGGATACCCGAGTTACTAGGCTTGGCCCAAAAGCCCAAGTTTGACCCATAGAATGTTGACTTTGGTTGACTAAGTTTGACCACCTCAAGGGTTACCCTATGTAACCCAATAAGTTATCATGTGTATAATTGGGGGACATATAACTAAGATTGTGTATGAATGTTGGATAGGTCACCAACATTTTATAGGATCCTTATCCTATGTTCTTTTAATAGCAGGAAGTAACATGCAGTTACGACCTGAGTTGATACAACGAAACCCAGGGTATAGCATAACATGTAAGTACAAACCTCACCTACAGTATGGAAAATAGTACACTATTTTCCAATATATGATATGTTTTCATGTGTGTTATGTACGCCATGTTTTCAAGTATGCTATGTTTTCAAGAATGCCATGTTTTCAAGAATGCCATATTTTCGAGAATTCCACGTTTTTAAGAATGCCATGTAAATGTTAAGTTATGGTATAGTGACATCATGAGGCATGTTTACTAATGTTAAATCACATGGAAAGAAAAAACAAACAAGGTGTCATACCACCCTCCCATGATCGAGGAGGATACATGTTCAAGACAAGTTATGATTATTAACCTTTCGTTGATGCGTGAGGGTCAAGTTCATGATTCCCAGAACTATTAGGGCCTTGCAAACCCTAACTTTGTCTGGAGGCTGCGCGCTTTTGGTACGTACACTATGGGCCCACATGTTAAGACAAGATAATAAGTTCACGATTAAGTCCATAATGAAGCACAAAACATTCAAACCGATCAAAAATAGATCATGCATAAATTACCTGATGTTTTAAGAGGTTTTGTGAGATTATGTTTGTACTTGCTGGGCGAAAGCTCATCAGTATATTCCATACTGTAGGTAAAAGTAAGATGCTTGCAGTTTTACTTGGTGGGCCATGGAGACGGTGCAGCAAGTGAAGGGCGGTATGGGATACCACTACGCAAGATTTTCCGCAGATATTTTAAGTATGAAGTTGTATATGTATGATTAAGAAATATGTACCATGTTATGTATGTGATGATTCCAAGGTCCGGTTTAAAAGGTTATGGTGACCTTATAATCAGCATAACAAGTAATGGGTAGGCATGATGGAGTTTACCCATAAGTACAAGTTTCTTTAAGTTATGATTTTAAAATAAAGTTTAAAGTTTAAAAAAAAATACTAAAAAAAAAAATTCTGAAATTTTCTATAAGGTTAATTATTTAAGACTAAGGTTTAAGTTAAGCAAGCATGGTAACGGCCCACGTTTACGTAGTCGGTCCTACGTGGATTTTGGGACGTTACAAAGTTGGTATCAGAGCGGTATCCTGCCAACCTACTTCACTTCGCTTCACATCGTTTCTGCAAGTGCCTAAGTAAGTTAATTTATTTTCCTTTGATTAGAATTAGTTAAAATCTTACGTGTGAAGTAAGTATCCCTCGTCAATGATCATGTTGGAGAATGATACTCCTGGTGCTTGTAAAGGACTACTCCATCCCGTTATGATCATAGCTGGGAACTCTTGTCCACATAAGGAAAATGTTGAATACAGGGATGGATAAGCTTACAATGTGATATGAAGAGATCATGATAAGTTATGATGTTTTCCAGATAGGACATGATAAGATATGGAGGAAAGAATGGATATACGACATGTGAGGAATAAGGAACTAGAGTTAAAAGATGGTTCGCCATGCGTATGAACAGACCAAATTTTTTTTTTACAAGAGCCTAATCTTGAAACTGTAGTAGCTAAGTTATGATTGCTAGAATAGCAATAAGGAAATGAATAGGCTTCGAGATCGTATAGCCTGTCCCTTTACCTTTGTATGATGGTAACAAGGAATTTTTCATTCTAAGGAATGGATCAATACCATGGAAGTTAAGTTTCCTGATTGTGAAACTTTTGCCCCATAAGAGTAATATTAGAAACGGGAAAAAATTTTGATGACACCTTAGTTTGGGGCTAGCAAATAGGCAATATGCCAATATAAGTTGGATGCTACTGCTACCAACAACAATTTATCAAGTTATGATAATAATGATGACCAGGAGATTTGATGATAAGTTAATGAGGTTAAAGTCAATAGCACCAACCTTGAAGTCGACACATAATGGTTGATTAAAGTCGACTATATACAATCATTTAAGTGATGGAAATCATGAAATGATGATTGGGAGTTTTAGATATCCCTTAGAACTATGATTATGCCTTTTTGCTATAAAAGAAATGCTAAAGGCACAAGAGAAGTTTCTACTAGCTAACAAGTAGCTAGTTGATACATGGATACCTTTCATTGCATCACTCGAACAGTAATATGTTTTCAATACTACTATTTAGTATTGTTTTCCATGATTCACTTAGAAAAAGGTTCCAAGAAATTATTTTTATGTATGGTGCTTAATCTTATGCTTATTAGAACCAACTCATGTTTTGTTATGTAAAAGGCCAGAAAACCTTGAGGAACAGAGATTCCAAGAAAGGGGCCATCATGAAAAGAAAAAGGGTTCTAATAGCACAAGATTAACATTGTACCAGAGGGTCCTCAGCTTCAGCAAATTGAAAGAAAAATATTTTCAATATGATATATTCGCTGAGCCCTCAAATAAAGTTAAAGAAAAGTATCTTAAATATAAGATACAATATGCTTTTCAAGTATGAAAAAGCTATATGATACGATATGCTTTCCAAGTATGGAAAAGTTGTATATGTTTTTTTTTAATATGGCAAGTTATATGATATACTTGCTAAGAAATTTTATGAAAATAGTTCTGGTGATGCAGTACGAAAGGAAAGTATGATGGTATGTAAGAAAGTATGAAAGTATGCATAAAAGAATGAAAGTATGAAAGCATGAAAGTATGAGGATATGAATGTATGAATTATGAGGATATAGAAAGAAGATTATGGTTCTATATAAAAGACATGATCCTATTAAGATATTAAAATGGGAACGTGAACAAGTTATTCAATCTATAGTAACTTGTTAAGGATTGATAGTGGATTGAAGAAAAGCCACTTAGGATTATATGAATTTTCGAGGACGAAAATCTTTTAAGGAGGGTAGAATGTAATACCCGAAATTTTGATGACTTTAGATTTCCTTTGAAACAAGGAAAACCTAAGTCTGAATCATGATTGGAATGGAACAACAGTATAGGTTTGAGTTCTCGATTAACTAGCTACGAGACTCAACAAAAGATTACTTAGCCAAGTAAAAGGCGTTTTAAGGAAAACAGCATGACGAAATTTCATTATTTCATGTTGGTCAAAGTTTGACCAAGAAAGTCAAAGTTGACCAAAAAATTAAAGGGTTGACTAAGAACGGTCAAAGATATGACTATACAGCAATAGGATAATCAGTATGGAAATTATACTACGGAAACCGTCTTTATGAACGAATAAGCAAGAATAAGCTATGAGACCACCCTAGAAAAATCAAGCACAACATTTGGAGCAATATGGGCTAAATGGTTTCAAGTCCCAAGAAAACTTTATACGTAGTCCAATTTTATGCTGATGGATTTTGGACTACAATTCAGTATGATAATACTGTTTTAGGACAAAATAGTATTTATATTATCAAAGTTAGTAAGGAAATGGATTGCACAATTATATTAAGGGATTCTTGGAATCAAGAGGATAATTATGCATGAATTGGAAGTCAAGTGGCTCTACCTTAGCCGATCACCCGCAGGGACTAAAGTGTAAATATTTTGTCTTTAAGGCCAAAAGTGCAATTTTTGGAAAAGTTAGCAATGATGATGTCATCAAGGTGATGTAAGCATGATGTCATCAAGGTGATGTAAGCATGATGTCATCAAGGTGAGGTAAGCAAAACTTGTGCAACAAGGAAGCAAATGGCCGGCCACCACATGTAGGGACTAATTAGCAAATATTTTTGCTTCAAGGACCAAAATACAATTTTAGAAAAATAATTAAATCCTAGTTCAAGGACTTTTTGACAATTTTGAAAAGTTCAAAAAGCCTATAAATAGAGGTGAGGGGGGCAGATTTTTAGTGAAAAAATAGAGGAATCTAGCAAAACTCTTGCAAAATTTTCTCTCACACTTTTCCTCTCCAAAACCGAACTTAAGCCAAGAGAGAAAAAAAAAAAAGTAGAGCAAGGGAATTGGTGTAGGAGTGGTCGGTTTTCACCAAGAAACCCAAGCAAAAGTTTTGAAAATTTTGGTACCCATTGGAGGATGGAAGGCCGGTTGTTGGAGGACCAAGGGGGGAGAGAATTTTCGGGACCCAAACCCTAGTCTAGCCTTGCTTTGATCAAGGTAACTCTCCCATAGCCCTAAACTTTTTAATTGAGCATCAATTTGGAATTTATGTGTATTTTCAAGTTGATTATGTAAGAGCATAAGCTCATTCTTTTATTTTCATGCAATGGGTTTAGTGCTTATTATGTGCTTAATTAGGGTCTCAAGGTCTCAATTTATGATTTAGTGCATGCTTTCAATCATATGCTTGTGTGATAGTATGAATTGCATGCATGCCTAGTAGATGTTTGATATATGTGCCCTTATGTTTAAGATAGAGTATGGTATGCTTGAATGGTGTATGAGATTAGTTTAAGCATGAATGTGATGAATGGTAGCCAAACCAACCCAAAAACCCTAGTTTGGTGCATGATGAAACACGGGTTTGTATGGGTTTGGTTTAATGCATGCGAATGGCAAATGAACGTTAGAAGCGCTGCATGTTGTCATAGGCTCCCGCTGTGGACGGTTGAGGTAGTGTGCGCGTATTAGAACGTAAAACCAACTTAAGAACAAAACTGCTAGTTTTCGGGTAAAACTGGCCAGTTTTCTGGAAAGTCGATTTTGAGGCCCTTAGAGGCCGAATTTGGCAAAACGTAAAAATAAGGCCCCAAAGGCCTTCGTTTTTATAAAAATCCGAGACCAAGAATTCCTGGGCAGGCCAGACCCAGTGTACACGGCCAGCAGGATTCAACCTCAAAAATGATTAAGTTAAGGACAGAACTGGGTTTTCTGCAAAACGTGAAAGTTGTAGGGTTTTTCGAAAGCTAAAACTTTCGTGACAACAATTTTTTCTAATTCAAAACAGATTTTTAAATAGAAATGGATTTCTAAAAACTGTACAGGAAACATGAAATTCCTGCACAGGATTTTCAAAAATAATACAGGAAAACTGTATTTTTACACCAACACCAATGTTTTGACTATGAAAACTGTTCCAATGGCAGTTTTCAGCCCTTAATGATTTTTATAAAGTCCCACTTTGAAAACCACGAATTTTTAAGTTAAACAAAAGATTTTTGGCCAAATTTTCCAAATTGGATTTTAAAAGCCAAAGTTTAGTAACAAGACAATAACGGATAGTAACCGGGAAGGATACCCGAGTTACTAGGCTTGGCCCAAAAGCCCAAGTTTGACCCATAGAATGTTGACTTTGGTTGACTAAGTTTGACCACCTCAAGGGTTACCCTATGTAACCCAATAAGTTATCATGTGTATAATTGGGGGACATATAACTAAGATTGTGTATGAATGTTGAATAGGTCACCAACATTTTATAGGATCCTTATCCTATGTTCTTTCAATAGCAGGAAGTAACACGCAGTTGCGACCTGAGTTGATACAACGAAACCTAGGGTATAGCATAACGTGTAAGTACAAACCTCACCTACAGTATGGAAAATAGTACACTATTTTCCAATATATGATATGTTTTCATGTGTGTTATGTATGCCATGTTTTCAAGTATGCCATGTTTTCAAGAATGCCATGTTTTCAAGAATGCCACGTTTTTAAGAATGCCATGTAAATGTTAAGTTATGGTATAGTGACATCATGAGACATGTTCACTAATGTTAAATCACATGATAAGAAAATACAAACAAGGTATCGTACCACCCTCCCGTGATCGAGGAGGATACATGTTCAAGACAAGTTATGATTATTAACCTCTCGTTGATGCGTGAGGGTCAAGTTTATGATTCCCAGAACTGTTAGGGCCTTGCAAACCCTAACTTTGTCTGGAGGCTGCGCGCTTTTGGTACGTACACTATGGGCCCACATGTTAAGACAAGATAATAAGTTCAAGATTAAGTCCATAATGAAGCACAATGTCGCGACCCGCCTAGCGCCGGCCGTGACCATACATACTTACTTATAATATATGAAAATTTAGGCATAAATTTTTTTTTTTTTTTTTTTATACAACTGATAAATATAATTTGACTTGGAAACTTATAATAAACACTTACATACATACATGTACTTATACATAACTACTTATAGCGGAAATGTGTTTTTGTACTTAAATACAACATATTTAGCGTAGCATAATTTAACCAAAAGAAACGTAATGATTCCCGTCCCACAGTTTCACAGCTTTGCCTTGCCATGCTCCACTGCCTTGCATCATGAAGTACCGCAGGGTTGCTTACCTACAGCATAAACTTAAAACATGAGCGAAAGCTCAGCAAGCACAACTATTTATCCGCAACATATCATGATATCATAATGCATAAACCATTTATGCTTTATTCCTGTTTTCATAAGTTAGCATAGTTTTTGGGCCCTTACATAACTTAACATGAATGTACGTACCGTGGCGCGCTGCCATGGAGTGGTTGGGGCGGCCAGCCCTATCCAACTAAAACCATGAACCAAACCCGACCTGACGCGGGTCGATACGACATATAGCATTCTGCTTATATTAAAATCTTGTTCTTGTCTTATTTCATACTTGAAATATTGTTTCATATTCATAACCAGTTTCTTAACTGTAACTGGGATTTCATACTTTACCAAATGGCTTATCTTTAGTGAGCATACTTCGTGATGCCATACTATCCGATTATTCATCATATGAACATACATACCATAAACATACATCATATACCTCTTAACATGAACTTGAAAGCATACATGCCATACATACATTCCTTATTCCTTGAATACATACATGCCATTCATACTTTAAATATTCATCATATCTTAAAAACGTACATACATACATATCATAAATACTTCTTATTCACATAACATCATGAACTTGATATCATACAGGCCATAATGTTTTATCATACTTATATCATCATAACTTGAAAACATACAACAAACAATTTTTGTTTATGCTGTAGGCGGAGTCGTACTTACCGTTACTGCGCCTTGAATCAATATTCTTCACTCAAACAGGTCGTTTTCCTGTTTTCAAGAAAAATCGTAGGATGAGTATCATCCTATCATAATATCATAATAATTCTAATTGCTATCTACAAATCCTAAATTTCAACTCCTTTTTGAAATTTAATAAGAATTCTAACATTTTGAAAACCGGGTTCAAAACCAATTCATAAAGTTTAGTTCTTTTCTCACAAATCTGTTTCGAATTTGGAAAAGTTTTCTTCATGAAAGTTGTAGATCTTGAAGTCTCCTCAAACTTCAAATCTGCCTTTAACATGCTTATTTATGCCTTAGAAAATTGTTCGACCAAACTTACTACTCATAATTTGGTCAGGGTTTTAGAAGAAATGAAGGTCTTAAAAGCCTTATTTTCAAAAGCTGGCCGCGTTGGCCCCTAGTATTTTCCCTCCTCTACAACTTTGCAGTTTTAACTTTTTTAAGATTCGGCCTCTAAAGGCCTCTAAATGTTGTTTCAGGAAAACTGCTCAGATAGAGACTTAATCAAGCATAAAAATCCTAGTGCATGTATCTTACAAAATTAAACTCCTGTTTAACCATACTAATCATTCTCTTAAATTTCAAATAAAGAACTAGAGGATGACAATATTTACCTCAAGTTTCACTGATGAAATTCTTAAACTAGGGTAATTAAAATTTCCCTCACACTAAACCGAAAACCCTTTCTCTATTTTTCTTTTTCTTTCTTTTCTCTCTTTTCTTTGCTCGGCTTCTATGGCAGGATTGGGAGAATTTGTGCTGCTCAAGTTTGTGTGTGTGTGTTGGCTAACCAAATAATACAACAGCACCTTCACCTATTTATAGATGAAGTACCAATTTCTTAAAATTGCTAACTAATCCCTAAGGTACAACAATTTGCTCTTTAGTCCATAGAAGAAACCAATTTGGTTTTGTCTTCTTGAAAGGTGGCCGGCCATTCTTGTGCTTCTCATGCCAAATAACCCAAGCTAGGGTGCTTACTCATGTGGCCTAGGAACCATGAGGTGTCCCTTCCTTGGTGTGGCCGGCCTTAGGTGGAGGTTATGCATGCCTTTGCTTGCCAACAAGCAAAGCTAGCAAGCTTACTAAGCTTGCCTAGGTGTATGAGGTGCCAAGCTCTAAAAGAGTTCAAGAAGTCTATCTTTTGTAATTTATGCAATAGTCCTTAAGCCAAAATATTTTTCCTTTAGTCCTTATGTGTTGGCCGGCCATTCTTGCTCCAATTTTCCAAGCAAGCTTAGCTAGAGTGCTTGCTCATCAAAGCTACAAGCTTGAGGTGGCATTCCCTTGGTTGGCCGGCCCTAGGGTGAGGTGTGCAAGGCTTGGCTTGCCAAGGGAGCTAGGCTAGGAAATCTAGAGTGTTGGTTCATCAAGGCTAGGACAAGGGGTGTGTCAATGCCTTGGTTATCCATGTGAGCAAAGCTAGAGTGGCTTACTCACCTTAGCTAGTCCATGAGGTGTCATTCTCTAAGGGTGGCCGGTCTTGGTGTTGGCTTAGCAAGGCCTTGGCTTGCCAAGTGAGCAAAGCTAGGTTTACTTACTCACCAAAGCTAGGCTATGAAGTGTCACTTCCTTGTAGTGGCCGGCCCTTGGGTGGTGGCTTAGGCAAAACATGGGCTTGCCAAGTGAGCAAGACTAGGAAGGTTACTCACCAAGGCTAGACCATGATGTGTTGTTTCATTGTGGTGGCCGGCCTTGGTGCCTAGGTGTGCAAGCCTTGGCTTGCCAAGGGTGCAAGGCTAGGGGTGTGACTTAGCCAAGCTAGATGCATAGGGTGTTTCATCCTCATGTGGCCGGTTTTGAAGAAACCATGTGAGACAATTGGCTAATTGATTCATAACATAAAATCAACCAACTAAATTAAAGTGTTAATTCACTAAACTTAGGGTATGATTTGTAAACTTTTAATAACACTTAAAATCTTCTAATTTGCATAATATTTTTCAGAAACAAGATCCCTTGCTCAACAAGCCATGATGTGGCCGGTTCCTATGGTGACACATGGAACAATGTGATTGGTTCTAGCTAGAGTTTTCAAATACAATCTTAACTTGTCTTTCTTAATTTTCAATCAAACTAACTAAACTAAAAATGGGTCATTGACTCAATTGAACTAAGAAACTTTACTTAAAAAGTCCCTGATTCAAAAATTTACATAATTTCTGATAAATCTACAATTTTCTTCAAAATTGCACATTGGCCCCTAAAGGCAAAATATTTGCACTTTAGTCCCTATAACTTGGCCGGTTATTGTTAAGCCTTCAAACATCAAATTTTTACTAAATCCTTCCTTAGAAGACTTTTTAGCTTCAAAATCATGAACTTTCCTTAATTTGCAAATTGACCCCTAAACATAAAATATTTGCATTTTGGTCCCTGTGAGGTGACCAATCATAACAATGACACTTGTCATCAGAGGTGTCATCCTTAAAGGCCTTATTTGGCTTAATCTCCTAAATGCAGTTCATAATCACATAATAACATAAATATTCCTATACTGTTTTCAACTGATAACAGTATAGTTAAACTGAACCATTGTCATAAACTTATCTGAAATACGTATCAGATTTTCTTAAATTACTAACATAGAGTCATAAATCATAATTTTCCCTTTTTAACAAAAGGATCATAAACCTACACAAATAATTCATTGAATCTTGTAGCAAAAGATTCAACAAATTTCTTAGAAAACATATCATACAGATTGCATAACCAAACTTTATTCTTAACAAAAGAAGTTATAAATTTACAAACAAGTCGGCTATTACACACAAGACATTCAAACCGATCATAAATGGATCATGCATGAATTACCTGATGTTTTAAAAGGTTTTGTGAGATTATGTTTGTACTTGCTGGGCGAAAGCTCATCAGTATATTCCATACTGTAGGTAAAAGTAAGATGCCTGCAGCTTTACTTGGTGGGCCATGGAGACGATGCAGCAAGTGAAGGGCGGTATGGGATACCACTACGCAAGATTTTCCGTAAATATTTTAAGTATGAAGTTGTATATGTATGATTAAGAAATATGTACCATGTTATGTATGTGATGATTCCAAGGTCCGGTTTAAAAGGTTATGGTGACCTTATAATCGGCATAACAAGTAATGGGTAGGCATGATGAAGTTTACCCATAAGTACAAGTTAATTTAAGTTATGATTTTAAAATAAAGTTTAAAGTTTAAAAAAAAAATTTCTGAAATTTTCTGTAAGGTTAATTATTTAAGACTAAGGTTTAAGTTAAGCAAGCATGGTAACAGCCCACGTTTACGTAGTCGGTCCTACGTGGATTTGGGACGTTACAGGTCAAACGCTCTAGTAATTCCGGAATCCAATAAATAAGGTACGATTGATCATGAATTTAATTTATTATTATATGCATCATGAGCTTCTTTTCTGAATCGGCATAAAAATTTTAAAACTTCCGCTGCGCCGTAACTCTGATATCTGAACTGATTTTTCCAACAATTGGTATCAGAGCCAACTCATGATCATGTATATAATATAAATTATTTGATCAAATAAATCTCTCTCTATGTATTAATGAAATATTTTAGAGAGTTGGCGCTCTAGATTGTATTTTATGTATATTAAATATATTATGAATGGATGTATGGATGAATGAATGCTTTATATTATTTTTTTAATGTATGGTCTTGTTCAATTTTGCAGGTCATGATTACAAAGAGGTTAGAATTTGTATCTAGATTTTTCATATATAAATATGTTATACTATTTCGTGATGTATTGATAACATGCCATATAGACTAGGGAGTGCCACTCAATAAATATTGTTTATGCATGAAAAACAAAAACCCTAATTTAAAAGATTGAGTGGGAGAAGGTTTTACACACTAAGACCTACGGCCTCCATCGTTGGTCCAATAGTTACGCATGGTAGTGCCTACTACTCGGTTTTGATCCGGGAATTTCCTTCGGATAGGTATCTTACCTAAAGCGCACACTGATTTGGATTTCTGAAAGGATAACAATTTTGGGTATATTTTATGTTTAGATCACCCCTCGATGGCGGATGTAAAATACGGATTCAAAATTGGAAACGATGGTTACACACTCATGCTACTTTATTTATTAACTCTCCCTCGAGGCTCTGTTATATAAAGTAATGGCCAAATAAACGATAGTTAATATATATTTAATGGAGTTTTCTCCATGGATGAATATGTATTAATCGGAAGGGATCCGTGTTCTTGGCTAGTTATTCTATGACTAACCCTCGGTAGCTTAGAAAGCAGAAGCTAGGAATTATCGTTGTAAGGTATGTGTTTTAAGGGTTTTACACATGAACATTTAGATTGCATATAGATCTTTTTGTTTCATTACAAAACCATATTTTATAAACTGATAGGATGTTTGCTCGTACTTATTACATGTTTTCTTATTATATATCAAAATGTCGAGCCCTTTATCTGTGATACTTACGCAAAACTAATTAACTGGCGAGAATTTTAATGACTGGAAAAGGAACTTGCGTATCGTCCTAAACTTTGAGAAACACAGTTTTGTCCTAACCCAACCTCGATCGCCAATGCCTACGATCGATGCTCCTGATAGGGATTTTGTAGTGCTTGAGCACTGGGACAATTCCAACCTAAGTGCCATGTGCTATATTCGGGCGAGCATGTCTAACGTGCTCCAGAAACAGCATGAGGAACATCAAACTGCTAGGAAGATCATGGATAACCTGGAGGAAATGTTTGGTGAACAAACTATCCAGGCTAAGACAGATACTATCAAAGGTCTCATGAACTACAGGCAGAAGGTTGGAACTCCCATCAAGGAACACATGACAGTCATGGCTTATTTGTCTGAGACTCAGGCAAATGGGGCTGAGATCGATGCTGCAACTCAATTGGTTATGGTTTTCCAAACCTTGTCCAAGGATTTCGATTTGTTTCAGGCATCCTACAACCTTAACCGGAAGGCGATGTCTTTAACGTAATTAATGAAAGAGTTGCAAGCCTTTGAGAACATTTTTAAAGGTTCTGGATCTAAGGCTGAGGCAAATGTGGCTGAACCTAGTTTGCCTGCTCCTACTCCCAAAAAGAAGAAGGAAAAGAGGAAGAACAAGGGGAATAAGCCTGTGGTGAATGCACCTGTTTCGAAGAAGTCTACCAAGATTAAGAAGCAAAAGATGGATCCCAAAAATGCTAAATGCTTTCACTGTGAGAAGAAAGGACATTTCAAGAAGGATTACCGAGAATACTTGTCATGCAAAAGCAAAAAGGTAATTTCGATGTCCTGTATCTTGAGGGTTGTTTAGTGGAAGAATCTAAGGACAATTGGGTTTTAGATTCTGGAGCTACTATTCATGTTTGTATTTCTCTACAGGGATTCAAGGTAACGAGAAGTCTGCATGAGGAGGACTTTATGTTAAGAACTGGCGATGGGACGTTGGTGCGAGTTAAAGCAGTGGGAGAAGTGCATCTTTATTTTGATGAATTTAGGTTTATTGTTTTAAGACATTGTTTTTATGTTCCTAGTTTTAAGAGAAACCTAATTTCGGTAGCTTGTTTAATTAAAGATTCTTATTCAGTTTCTTTTAATAATAAAGTTGTTATTAGGAAAAATAATTCTCTTATATGTAATGGATGGATGCATGGAAATCTTTATTTTATCAAACCTAAGATGCACTCACTGCTTAATACAGAATTGGAAAAGAACTCTAAAAGACATAAGTCTTCTCATTCTAACAAATCATAACTTTGGCATTTACGACTTGGTCACATAAGCCTTAACAGAATTCAAAGGATAGTAAAGGAAGAATGCCTTTACTTGTATGAGGTTGAACCTTGGCCACAATGTGAATCCTGTTTGGAGGGCAAAATGACTAAACAGCACTTTGCTGCCAAGGATGGTCGTGCCGAGGAACTTTTAGAACTTGTGCATACGGATGTTTGTGGTCCCATGAACATAGAAGCACGTGGTGGGTATGAGTATTATATTACTTTTATTGATGATTACTCAAGGTATGGATATGTCTATTTAATGATCCGCAAAATCCAAGCCTTTAACAAGTTCAAAGAATTTCGGGCTGAAGCGGAGAAACAATTAGGCAAGTCCATTAAGACACTTTGATCGGATCGAGGTGGGGAATACCTATCGGATGAGTTCTTAGGATATTTGATAGAGAATGGGATACAATCCCAGTTGACTGCATCTGGTACTCCTCAACAGAATGGTGTAGCTGAGAGAAGGAAAAGGACCCTATTGGATATGGTCCGATCTATGATGAGTTACTCCACATTACCTTTGTCATTTTGAGGGCACACCATACAAACTGCATGCTATCTTCTGAATAATGTTCCCTCCAAATCGGTTCCTAAAACTCCTTACGAGTTAAAGACGAGAAAGAAACCTAATTTGAATCATATTCGAATCCGGGGTTGTCCATCACACGTCCTGGATAAGGAAGCGAAGAAATTGGAGTCATGATCAGAAGTATACTTGTTTGTTGGCTATCCAAAAGGGACAAAAGGTGGTCTGTTCTATAATCTGAAGCAAAATAAAGTCTTTGTTTCTACACATGCAACATTCCTGGAGGAAAGTTACATGGAAGACTTTAAACCTCGTAGCAAAGTAGTGCTTGAGGAGATGACTTCGGGTTTGGATATTCCTAAAGTCATAGAAAACCCTGTGGAAAAACCACTAAAGAATCAACAACCATGGGAGCTTCGTCATACTGGGAGGATTATCAGGAAACCTGAATGGTACATGTTCAATGGTGAAGTTTTTGATGCAGAATCCATAGAACATGTTGATGATCCGGCTATGTACAAGGAAGCTATGGAGGATGTTGATTATAGTCTTTGGAAAAAAGCTATGAACACCGAGATGGAATCTATGGATTCCAACGGGGTCTGGAAACTTGTAAACTTACCCCAAGGCATAAAACCGATTGGGTGTAAGTGGGTATACAAGAGGAAGAGAGGTGTGGATGGGAAAGTGGAAACTTTCAAGGCAAGACTTGTAGCTAAGGGCTATACGCAGAAAGAAGGAATCGACTATGATGAAACCTTCTCGCTTGTAGTAATGCTCAAGTCAATCCGTATTCTTTTATCCATTGTGGCTACTCTTGATTATGAGATCTGGCAAATGGATGTCAAGACAGCTTTCTTGAATGGCTCTTTTGAAGAAGATATCTATATGATACAACCAGACAGGTTCAAGGTAAAAGGCCAAGAAGACAAGGTATGCAAGTTGCTTAAATCCATTTATGGATTAAAGCAAGCATCTCATTCTTGGAATATTAGGTTTGATCAAGCGATCAAAACCTATGGATTCGAACAAAACATTGATGAACCATGTGTTAATAAATGTATGAAGAACGAGAAAGTGGTTTTCCTTATACTTTATATAGATGATATATTGCTTATCGGAAACGATGCGACAACATTATCATGTGTCAAAGTTTGGTTAGCCAAACAATTTGACATGAAGGACTTAGGATAGGCTAGTTATGTTCTTGGTATTTAACTCTTTAGAAATAGAAAGAACAAAACGATAGTACTCTCTTAAGCTTCATACATTGATAAAGTACTTGAGAAGTTTTCTATAAAGGATTCCAAGAAAGGTGCCCAACCTTTCAGAATGGGAATCAAGCTTTCTAGAGATGACTGTCCCAAGACATCGGAAGAAAGGGAGCGTATGAAAAATGTACCTGATGTATCAGTGGTAGGTAGTCTTATGTACGCTATATTATGTACTAGGCCTGACAGTTGTTTTGCAGTTGGTATGGTAAGTCGATATCAGTCGAATCCGGGACTGAACCGTTGGGCTGCGGTCAAGCATATACTCAAATATCTACGGAGAATGAGGGACTATATGCTAGTGTATTCCGGTCAGAACCTTGTTCCTAGAGGATACACAGATTCTGATTTTCAATCAGATCAGGATTCAAGGAAAATCGACTTCAGGATACCACGACGGTTTTTTTCAGTAAAACCGTCATGTTATGTTCTTAAAATTAGGTATATTCTTCCATTTTTCCCAATTACACGACAGTTAAATAATTGTCGTGGAATCTAAAAAGATTCTACGACTCTAGATTCCACGACGGTTCGAAAACCATCGTGGAAGTGATACTACGATGGTTAAAAACCGTCGTGGAATCCCATATTTGTACTAGTGCGAGTATGTGGCAGCCAGTGAGGCATCAAAGGAAGCGGTATGGCTCCGCAGGTTCCTTGGTGACCTTGAGATCGTTTCTGGTATGGATAAAGCTATGGTACTCTACTGTGACAACAGTGCAGTAGTAGCTAATACCAAGGATCCTAGGCATCATAAGAAGAGTAAGCACATTGACAGAAAATATCACATCATCAAAGGCTTTGTTGAGAGTGGAAATGTGATGGTTTGCAAAATCGCATCAGAGGACAATCTTGCTGACCCGTTCACGAAGACTTTGGTGGCCAGAAGATTCGAAGAACATGTTGAAAGCATGGGTATGCGTAATATGTCACATTTACTCGCTTAGGGCAAGTGGGAGATTGTTGGGATCTAAATGTGCCCTAAGGATAGAAAATCAATATTAGGGATTTTCTGTAAATATGACATTTTGATATTAATAAGAGGAGGTTATTCATGTTTAATAAGTTGTGTCCTATTTACTTTCATTTGTTGATTGTATGGTTATTTTGAGCAAATATAAAATACTCCTTGGCTGTTGGTAATATATCGGATTACCATATGTATACAGGGTATATATAGAAGATGTGGTAATTTGATAATAGTCTAAATAAATAGTCCGCAATCGATGGAATAAGATTTGGGGATCTTATTCATGATAAGATTGTAAAGGTTGTCTACTTCCTTGGAGGGATGGTTTGTCTTGACCATTAGATAGGTTCCGAGTAGAAACTTTAATGTATACCAGTATTGAGGTGTGACATTGGACTGGACCTAAAGTGCGAATTGATTCGGTTTAATAATTTTGTTTATAAGAATCAATGACGCTTTGATTATCATCCTGTATTAATCTTAATCCTAAAATGATTACTTGAATTCGTATCCATGACTTATGTACTTTAATGCACTATAGGTGAGACACTGTTAATTCATGATCAATATACTTGTGTTTTGGGTGCATGACTTATGGATGGAGAAATCAAGATTCATAGATATGGAATCCTTAGCTATCTTAACGATAATAAATATTATCTACTTAAAGGCATTATTCGGGGGTTGAAAGATAATATAACAAGATCTTGGCCATCTGTTTATTTTGTGTTCTCTGGTGGTTTACCAATTGTATGGTTTTACAATTGGTGATTCTTTCAATATAGAATAATGGAACTTTAAGTTAAAATGATTGAAAGGTAAAATGGAAAAAGTCCTTAATTCAATCATGGATAACATATGGAGATTAAGCAAGCGATGAATAAATCATGGAAGAAGCACTACGTGAGAGAGCTTTCGTAATACGGTATGTAAACAGGAGTTCAGCTTCAAACTTTTAGTGGAATAGTTTTGAAGCTGATAATTGATGAATAATTAATCTGGGATTAATTTTTCACAATTATAGGAGCCTCTTTACATATTTCCATCGGGTCCATCTATTAGCTCATATAGTTCCATATAGCGTCTCGGGATTTGTTCCTAATGAGATCGGTAAATTTAAATGGAATTTAATAATGTCTATTAAGACATAGTACTCTCTAATATGTAATCCAGAAAGCATTAGACATGTGAAATTGTAGACAGATGATTTGTCAACTTGTGATTGGTTAATTTGAATTTTGAAAATAAGATTGTGTTTGAACTATTTAATTTTGGAAAACAAAATTCTTCTCTCCTAATTAAAAGAGGTGCACGGTTTTTAATTGTAATAACAAATCTTTTTACAATTCATAATTTCCTTTTTAAGGAAATAAAGTTCATAATATGTATGTTGATGTGAGCTACTTGATATAATTTATCAGAATGCTATTGAGTTCTTATGGTACTATAAGACTAGATAATGGCCAATCTATATAAGACCTTTTGTTGAAAAAGGTGAGATTAGGGTTTATGATTTTATGTTGATCATGTTTGTTCAAGATGGAATTTCAAGTATGAAAGCCAGTATGGGTAATTATACTATGAAATACATCATTATGTATGAATAAGTAAGAATAGGGTATGAGACCACTATAGGAAAAATCATCAACCACGATATTTCGAGTAAGTTTGAAGAAAAATCGAAACGTGGTCCAGTTAAGAATAGAAATTTGGACTGCATTAAGAAAGGGAGCCAAACGGAGTTTAAGGGTTCGAGATTTCATCCTATGATAAAAATGGATGAATATTGAAAAATTTCTTGGCCACTAAGCACTTCTTATGACCGGCCACATCATAGGGACCAAAGTGTAAATATTTCTATTTCTAGGGGCCAATATGCAATTTCAAGAAAAGTGAATGGTTATGGATTTTAGAAAAATTAAGAAGGTATTAGGTGGTTTAATAAGAAAGAATTAGAGGCCAAATGCCATTATTATAGTCGGCCACCTCACAAGGATCTAAGTGCAAATATTTTTATTTTTGGGGCCAATGTGCAATATTATGAAAAATAAAATATTTGCAAATAAGTATGTAAAATATATGAAGGGTTTTTCTAACTAAGTTTTCAAATCCAACTAAGCCAATGATTGGTTATAAGTTTAGTTACCCTAGCTACATTGAAAACCAAGGAATCAAGTTAGCATTTGATGACTTGGTTTGGACCAATTATTTTCTTCCTTTTGTTCACTCTATGGCCGGCCACCTCTTGGTTGAATGAGTGAATATTTTTCTCCTAAGGATTAACAAGCAATTTAGAAAAAAAAAATATCTCCCAATTTTTAAGAGGAAGACATGTCATGCTAGTAGCCATGGTGAGCACGCTCATAGCCGTGCTTGCTTTGCTAGCTAGATCAAGCTTGGTTCACCACCTCATGGCCGGCCATTACAAGGGAGAGACACCTCATGCTTCTAGCCTTGATGAGCCAACCCCTAGCTTTGCTCACTTGGCCATCTAGAGTAACTAAGGCCGGCCACCTCATGGGACATTGAAGCAAATAAGTTTTCGTGGGGAGCTTATAAGCAATTCTAGGAATAAAAGAAATTCTAAATGTGAATTTTCATTCACCTATAAATAGGTGGTGGTATGAACATTGGTAAGCCTTTGGAAAACCTTAGATTAGCAGCTCATTCTCTGGTCTTTCATTTCACTAAGAGCCGAACTTAGTGAAAGAGAAAAAGAGAGAAGTAGAGGTCGGTTTTACTAAGAGAGTGTGTGAGAAAAATTTCTGAAATCCTAGTCTAGAACCACTCCTTTGGATTTTGAGGTAATCCCTTCACTCTCTAGTTTTTCAATTAAGCTATGATTCAAGGTTCAAGTGGATTTCATGTTGGAAAATGTTAGATCATAAGCTCACCTTATGGTTTCATGTATTAGGATTTTAGTAAGTGCTTGAGTATGTATGATTAGGGCTTTAGTGGTCTCTAATTAAGATTTGATTCATGTTTATGTTTAATTGTGCTATTAAGTGTATGATTATATGCATGCTTACTATATGGTTGCTATATGACCTGCACATTTCAAAGATGATGTTTTATGATTAAGTATGCAAAATGGTGTAACATGTGCATTTAGGGTTTAAGAAAAACATGTGCATTTAGGGTTTAAGAAAAACCCTGAAAACCCTAATTTGGTTTGGTTCGCCATTTGGGTTGGCACAAAGATTTTATGAATGAAAAATGAATAAATCATAATGGAAACATTAGTTAACGCCCTGCATACTTGAAGTAGGCTCACGGTTTTAACTGTTCGAGGTAGTGTGTGTGTAATTGTATGTAAAAACAAACTAAGACGAAAACTGCAGATTTTCAGATTTTAGTAAACTTTTTTTTGAAAACAGGATTTTGAGGCCTTTAGAAGCCGAATTTGGAAAAAGTCAAAACTATAAAGTTGTAGAAAATGGAAAATCTTAGGGGACAGCATGGATTTTTGAAAAATAGGGTCTCCAAGGCCTCTGTTTTTATCAAAACCCGAGACCAAATTTTGTAAGTGGTGATTATGGTCAAAAATTTTCAAAAGAAGAAAGAAGCAGGATAAAGTCAGATTTGGCATTTTGAAAGCAAAAGTTATAGTTTTTGATGAAATCTAAAACTTTTATGAAGGGAACTTTGCCAAATTCAAAAAGGATTTTTAAAGAGAAACAGTTTTCCCAAGATTGTGTAAGGTTTGGATAATTCCTGCACCAAATTTTCAAAATGGTGCATAAACAAGCTATTTTTACACATACACTAGCAATGGAATTTATTGAATTAAGTTATTTAGAAACAAAGGTTATATGTTAAATCTTGAATTCATGGTTACCAAATTGGTATACCATATTAACGAAATAAGTTAGTAATTAGGGTTACATATGAATGTGGGTTGGATACTAACATTAAATGTTATGATTTTTAGTACAAAGGGACGATTCTTATATTATGATTTTCTCTGGTAACAGGAAGGTAACCTGTTAATAGGTTTGGGCGGAACATTGAATTCAAGAATTAGCATAACCGGTAAGTACAACTCCGCCTACAACATAGATAAAAGAATTGTTTTGACTGCTTGTATGTTTTCAAGCTCATGCGTACATGCTGAGTTGCTTATGGTTTATGTTATGTTGTTGTGACATCATGAAGCATGCTCACTAATGATATTCACATGATAAGAATGAGATTTGATTTCAAGTAAGAAACTATTTTTAAAAAATTATTCCAAGTAAGAAAATGTTTTCAAGTATAATGTTAAGTATGATACTTGTGTTGTACCGACTCGTATTAGGTCGAGTTTGGTCTATGGTTTGAGTTGGACAGGGCTGGCCGCCCCAACCACTCCATGACTGCGCGCCACGGTACGTACATTTATGTAATGTAAGGGCCCAAAAGTTATGTTAAGCTAAGAAAGCATAAAAGAAGCATAAATGGTTCATGCATTATGTTTTATGAAATGTTTTGCAGATTAATAAGTTGTACTTGCTGAGCGAAAGCTCATAATGTATTTCTATGTTGTAGGTAAGCATGTAAGTGTTAATATTTGATGCAAGACAGTGGAGCGAGGTAGAACTAACTGTGAAACAGTGGAATTGAGACTGCTACGCGTTTTGTTATTTTAAAGTTGTTAAAATATGTTGTTTTTAAGTTAATGCTACAGTACTGATAAAAGTAAGTAAATGAAATATAAGTTTATTAGAGATAGACTCTATTTTTAAGATGTGTGTTTTATAAAAAATAAAAAAAAATTAGTCCTTATTTTTACATGTCAAGTTATTATATTAAGTAAGTATGGTAACGGCCTACGTAAGGCCGGTCGTTACAGAGTTGGTTTCAGAGCGACAGTTTCTACCTTTCAATTTCACAGTATGCCTACCAGCGTCACAGTCATTGTAAGTTAAATGTATTTTATGTATGTATATTTATTATGCATGATTGTATAATATAGATTCCAAAGATAATGGACGTGGATCGTGCTGCCGCCTATGCATTCCATGGGATGTTACCTTTGCTCTTTGATGGGACTCGAAGAACGGCATCATTAGCATCATGGCTCTATGACATGGAATCAATATTCTGAATATGTGACATCGAGGCACATCTCCAACTCCAGTTATCCTCTCGATGTTTAGCAGTAGGTGCTCGGTTATGGTGAAGAACAATAGGAGAGTCGGCGATGCAAGAAGGATCGTGGGCAGAATTTCGTGCTCAAATCGTTGCATGTTACGGGCCCTTACCAAATGAGGACGCTGCTATGCCCTATCATGATCCAGAGATCTACAGCAGTATGGAATTTAGACGATATCTTGGTTATGTCGCTGACTAGCATGCTTATCCAAATGAATCAATGGGCCACTACTGCAGAAGATTTCAGGAGGCCATGTTGCCCCACATCCCGGATTTAGGTAGGCCAGACTTTCGGGCATTGCAACTTCTTAGAGATGGATTACCTCCTGAAGTCAAGGAATTTGTTCAGGCACCCATAATAGGAATGACATTGGAAGATATGATAAATGATATTATGGATGCCGAGTTAACAGCCCATATGATTCAGGCAGATGCTCTAGTGAATGATGATCATGGACAAATGCCAGTCAACGATATCGGTATGGAAGAGTCACCCTTTCAGTGGGGTCCGGCATTACCAAAGGACCCTATTCCGGTAATACCACTTCAGGAAATACCTACACAAGAGGCAGAAGTTGGTGTGGGTAATGATAATGTGGACCCTGCTGACTTTCCTAACTACCCAGAAGAAGAATGGGTAGGGCAGGAAGAAGTTAGTGAGGAGGAAGACCCCCAAGAGGACATGGAAGATGTCGAGGATGACCCAGACGAGATCTTATTTGGTGATGAGGAATGGGAAGTATTCTCTGATATAACAACTGAGTAAATAGTTTAGGTATAGGATTGCTTTTGTATACTTTTTAGGATTATAGGCTTGTACTTGTAAGACGGTAAAGTGGTAGCCACTTCCATCTTAGTTTTGACTATGTAAAGTAAGTGTTGGATGTATGATATGTTCATAATAGTACTGTAATGATGTCTTTGTGTTATGAACAAAAGAAAAAATGTAAGTATGAATATATATGATGAAGTTATGATACGATATGATGTTTTATGATATGATACGATGATATTATGCTATAATATGATCAGTTATGACAAGATTATGATATGATGTTATGATTAAGTATTGTTTATGATAAGTCCATGATAAAGCTAAGATATGATAAAGTATGAATGGACAAAGAAGATATTGAAGTATAACAATATCTTTCTTGTGACTAAGTAGGAATTAGAAGATGTCTCGACCACGTACACGAGCAAACTCTATTCCGCAAGAACCTGATCTTGCAGATATGGTAGCTACCCTACAACAACAATTGCGGGAGCAACAATAGGAAACAAACCAGCTTCGTGAGTAGGTAGCTCGTTTAAATTAGATACTTCCCGTAAACGAAATCCCACCACAGGATAATCCCGTACCCCCAGTAGCACCCTAGGTACGGGAAGTTCAACAACCAGCTTAGCCCCCTCTGGGCTACAAAGGAATCCACCCTTAGTTAGGGAGGATTTATTATATGAGCGATTTAGACGGATGAAGGGACCGGAGTTCGAGGGGCCCACGGACCCGATTGAAGCTGATAATTGGCTGATTGATATCCAAGTGATTTTGGACTTCAAAGGAAGTTGGGATCAGAAGCTACCTTTGATCGAATTCTCTTACAATAATAGTTATCACGCCTCAATTGGTATGGTCCCATTTGAAGCGTTATATGGAAGAAAATGTCGATCCCCTATTCATTGGCAAGAAGTTGGGCAGAAGTAACTTCAAACTATGGATTTCATTAGAAAAACCTCAGAAGATATTAAGGTGATCAAACAAAAGCTCGATGCAGTTTTCAGTCACCAGAAAAGTTATGCTGATAAACATCGAAGACCTTTAGAATTCCAATTTGGAGATTTTGTTTCCTTAAGATCACTCTGATGAAAGGAATTATGAGGTTTGGTAAAAAGGGGAAACTTAGTCCGAGGTATACAGGACCATTTGAAATCCTCGAAAGGATTGGAAAGGTAGCTTATAAGTTAGCTTTGCCACCAGCATTAGCCTTTGTACATAATTTTTTCCATGTCTCGATATTGAAAAAGTATGTACATGATCCTTCCCATGTACTAAGCCAAGAACCGATTGAAGTGCAAACGGATTTGACATATGAGGAAAAGCCAATCCGGATTCTGGACCGAGAAGAAAAGGTTCTTAGGAACAAAACGATTCCGATGGTTAAAGTGTTATGGCGGAATCATAACATTGAAGAAGTAACGTGGGAAGTAGAAGAAGATATGAGGAAGAACTATCCCAACTTATTGTAATTTTTTAGGGCAAAAATTTTTAAGGGGGATAGATTGTAATAACAAGTCTTTTTACAATTCATAATTTCCTTTTTAAGGAAATAAAGTTCATAATATGTATGTTGATGTGAGCTACTTGATATAATTTATCAGAATACTATTGAGTTCTTATGGTACTATAAGACTCGATAATGGTCAATCTATATAAGACCTTTTGTTGAAAAAGATAAGTTAGGGTTTATGATTTTATGTTGATCATGTTTGTTCAAGATGGAATTTCAAGTATGAAAGCCAGTATGGGTAATTATACTATGAAATCCATCATTATGTATGAATAAGCAAGAATAGGGTAAGAGACCATTGTAGGAAAAATCATCAAGCACGATATTTCGAGTAAGTTTTAAGAAAAATCGAAACGTGATCCAGTTAAGAATAGAAATTTGGACTGCATTAAGAAAGGGAGCCAAACTAAGTTTAAGGGTTCGAGATTTCATCCTATGATAAAAATGGATGAATATTGAAAATTTCCTTGGCCACTAAGCACTTCTTATGACCGGCCACATCATAGGGACCAAAGTGTAAATATTTCTATTTCTAGGGGCCAATATGCAATTTTAAGAAAAGTGAATGGTTATGGATTTTAGAAAAATTAAGAAGGTATTAGGTGGTTGAATAAGAAAGAATTAGAGGCCAAATGCCATTATTATAGTCGGCCACCTCACAGGGATCTAAGTGCAAATATTTTTATTTTTGGGGCCAATGTGCAATATTATGAAAAATAAAATATTTGCAAATAAGTATGTAAAATTTATGAAGGGTTTTTCTAACTAAGTTTTCAAATCCAACTAAGCCAATGATTATTTAAGTTTAGTTACCCTAGCTACATTGAAAATCGAGGAATCAAGTTAGGATTTGATGACTTGGTTTGGACCAATCATTTTCCTCCATTTGTTCACTCTATGGCCGGCCACCTCTTGGTTGAATGAGTGAATATTTTTCTCCTAAGGATTAACAAGCAATTTAGAAAAAAAAAAAAAAAAAAAAAAAAAAAGCTCCCAATTTTTAAGAGGAAGACATGTCATGCGAGTAGCCATGGTGAGCAAGCACATAGCCTTGCTTGCTTGGCTAGTTAGATCAAGCTTGGTTCACCACCTCATGGCCGGCCATCACAAGGGAGAGACACCTCATGCTTCTAGCCTTGATGAGCCAACCCCTAGCTTTGCTCACTTGGCCATCTAGAGCAACTAATGCCGGCCACCTCATGGGACAATGAAGCAAATAAGTTTTCTAGGGGAGCTTATAAGCAATTCTAGGAATAAAAGAAATTCTAAATGTGAATTTTCATTCACCTATAAATAGGTGGAGGTATGAACATGGGTAAGCCTTTGGAAAACCTTAGATTGGCAGCTCATTCTCTGGTCTTTCATTTCCCTAAGAGCCGAACTTAGTGAGAGAGAAAAAGAGAGAAGTAGAGGTCGGTTTTACTAAGAGAGTGTGTGAGAAAAATTTCTAAAATCCTAGTCTAGAACCACTCCTTCGGATTTTGAGGTAATCCCTTCACTCTCTAGTTTTTCAATTAAGCTATAATTTAAGATTCAAGTGGATTTCATATTGGAAAATATAAGAGCATAAGCTCACCTTATGGTTTCATATATTAGGATTTTAGTAAGTGCTTGAATATGTATGGTTAGGGCTTTAGTGGTCTCTAATTAAGATTTGATGCGTGTTTATGTTTAATTGTGCTATTAAGTGTATGATTATATGCATGCTTACTATATGGTTGCTATATGACCTGCACATGTTCAAAGATGATGTTTTATGATTATCTATGCAAAATGGTGTAATATGTGCATTTAGGGTTTAAGAAAAACCCTAAAAACCCTAATTTGGTTTGGTTCGCAATTTGGGTTGGCACATAGATTTTATGAACGAAAAATGAATAAATGATAATGGAAACATTAGCTAACACCCTGCATGCTTGACGTAGGCTCACGGTTTTAACCGTTCGTGGTAGTGTGCGCGTAATTGTACGTAAAAACAAACTAAGACGAAAACTACAGATTTTCGGATTTTAGTAAATAGTTTTCTGAAAACAGGATTTTGAGGCCTTTAGAGGCTGAATTTGAAAAAAGTTAAAACTGCAAAGTTGTAGAAAATGGAAAATGCTAGGGGGTATCATGGACAGTTTTTAAAAATAGAGACCCAATGCCTCTTGGTTTTATCAAAACCCGAGACCAAATTTTGTAAGTGGTGATTATGGTCAAAAATTTTCACAAGACGAAACAAGCAAGATAAAGTTAGATTTGACATTTTGACTAAAAACAAAAGTTATAGATTTCGATGAAATCTAAAACTTCTTTGAAGGGAACTTTGCTAAATTCAAAAAGGATTTTTAAAGAGAAACAATTTTCCCAAGATTGTGTAAGGTTTGGATAATTCCTGCACCAAATTTTCAAAACGATGCATAAATAAGCTATTTTTACTCATACACTAGCAATGGAATTTATTGAATTAAGTTATTGAGAAACAAAAGTTATATGTTGAATCTCGGATTCAAGATTACCAAATTGGTATACCATATTAATGAAATAAGTTAGTAATTAGGGTTACATATGAATGTGGGTTGGATACCAACATTAAATGTTATGACTTTTAGTACGAAGGGACGATTCTTATATTATGATTTTCTCTGGTAACAGAAAGGTAACCTGTTAATAGGTTTGGGCGGAACATTGAATTCAAGAATTAGCATAACCAATAAGTACAACTCCACCTACAACATAGATAAAAGAATTGTTTTGACTGCTTGTATGTTTTCAAGCTCATGCATACATGCTGAGTTGCTTATGGTTTATGTTATATTATTGTGACATCATGAAGAATGCTCACTAATGATATTCACATGATAAGAATGAGATTTGGTTTCAAGTAAGAAACTGTTTTTAAGAAATTATTTCAAGTAAGAAAATATTTTCAAGTATGATGTTAAGTATGATGCTTGTGTTGTACCGACTCGCATTAGGTCGAGTTTGGTCCATGGTTTGAGTTAAATCAGTCTGGCTGCCCCAACCACTATATGGCTGCGCACCACGGTACGTACACTTATGTTATGTAAGGGCCCAAAAGTTATGTTAAGCTAAGAAAGCATAAAAGAAGCATAAATGGTTCATGCATTATGTTTTATGAAATGTTTTTCGGATTAATAAGTTGTACTTACTGAGCGAAAGCTCATAATGTATTTCTGTGTTATAGGTAAGCACGTAAGTGTTAATATTTGATGCAAGACAGTGGAGTGAGGCAGAGCTAATTGTGAAACAGTGGAATGGAGACCGCTACGCGTTTGGTTATTTTAAAGTTGTTAAAATATGTCGTTTTTAAGTTAATGCTACAATACTGATAAAAGTAAGTAAATGAAAGTATGGGTATATGTATATATAAATATAAGTTTATTAGAGATATACTCTATTTTCAAGACGTGTGTTTAAAAAAAAAAATTTAGTCCTTATTTTTACATGTCAAGTTATTATGTTAAGTTAGTATGGTAACAGCCTACATAAGGCGGGTCGTTACATTAATTGAGTGGAGAGAAAAAAATTTTGTTTCAAAACTATTCAAATATATTCCTAACATTAAATTATTAATTGATTTAAATAATGGAGATTATTTCATGAATTTTTCTTTCCTAATTAAAAGAGGTGCACGGTTTTTGTGAGGAAAGAAATTTGAAATATTCCATTGATTTAAATTAATTAATATGGATAATGTTTGGGGAAAATATTTATTCAAATAAGTGAATCTTATTTAAATTCGAAAAGGTTTAAAAGAAATTTAAATATAGATAAGACTAAGATCTTTTGACTAGTCTAGATTGTTGATTTAAAATTTGAACCACCAAACAATCTTTATTTCTCATCGTGGCCGAATTTTTAAAGGATATAACTCCCCTTGGAAAAACGTTTTTTTTTTTTTTAGGTTCAATGAATCTAGCCCTAAAGTTGTATGATCTTTTAGTTCAAAATTTATCTGGAAAAATAATCATTAATTATTTTTCAAGAAGGAGATAAATTTTGAAAAGGATTGAACTTTTATATAAAGGCTAGGAATTCTTGAAAAACTAATTTTGGTGATTCACACTAAAAGGGAAAACGGTTTTTTTAGGGAGTGAGAGGAAAAACAATTTGGGTTTTTTCCACATCAAAAAATTCGGCTATCTTGTGAGAGAGAAAAAGAGAGAAAATTCCATTGAATCAAAACTGTGAGTAAGGTTAAACGAGTGATAATTTTCATAAGAGGTTAACCGGTTCCTGTTTTGTAGTTTTGAAGAAAGAAGCTGGATCATATTTTCAACGAGGAACATCGGAATTGAGAAGGAGGGATCTAGACTTTGGAAGTAATAACTGAATTTTTTTTAACACTACGATTTCTTGTAAAGAAATTTAAGCTGTACCATGAAGGTATTCATGAGAAAGTCCGATTAGGGTTTTTGTTAATTTTGTGAGTCCTTATGATTTTACAAGACTCAAAAATAATTGCTTAGCCAAGTAAGTGACCTTTTTAAGTAAAAAGGGGTAGAAAATTTCATGATTTTATGTTGGTCAAAGTTTGACCATAAAAAGTCAAAGGTTGACCGAAAAAGTCAAATGTTGACTAGAAAGGTCAAATATATGACAATGCTGTGAGATGACAAGCAGTATGGGATATATACTGCGGAAACCGTCTTTACGGACAAGATAGCATGAATAGGATCTAAAACCACCATAGAAAAATCAAGCACATTAATTAGGGTATCAAGGGCCAAAAGGCTTCAAGTTATAAGAAAATTTTTATACAGTCCATTTACACAGATAAATTTTGGACTGCAGTTCAGTGTAAAAATACTGTTATTAATAGATAACAGTATTGAAAATATCTGTGTTAGCATAAAAATAAACTGTATATTAAGGAAAAAGCCCAAACAAGCCCTAATGATGATTATATCATCTAACTTTTGATTTATGAAATCATTTTGGATTAAGAAAAAAAAATTGAAAAATCTTGAATACTCTAGAACAACCCTTGGCCGGCCACCTAAGGGGGGATTTGGTGCAAAATGTTGTTTCTTCAAGGACTTTTTAGCAATTTTGGAAAATTCCCCATCACCTATAAATAGGTGATCCATTATTAAAAAAAAAATTGAAAACTCTAGCTAAACTATGCCCAAAAATCCTTCACATTTTCACTCCCAAAAACCGAAACCAAAGAGAAAGCAAGAAAAAAATTAAGTAACCCAAGGGAAAAGTTTTTGGGTGTTCGGTTTTCTTGTGAAATATCAAACCAAGGATTGAAAAAAATTTTGGTGCCCATTTGACTTAGGGTGGCCGGTTGTGGAAGAACCATGGGGGGAGAGAAATTTTGATCAAACCTAGCCTTGTGTTGAATCAAGGTAAATTCCCTAGCCCTAAACTTTTAAATTGAGCTTCAATTTGAAATTTAAGTATATTTCAAGTTGAAATTTGTAAGAGCATAAGCTCAATTTAATTTTAAGCCCTAGTTTAGGAATAATTAGATTATGTGCTTGATTAGGTTAAGGGTGGTTTGGTTTATGAGTTTTGCATGAATGTACACTTATGCTTGCATGATTTTATGCTTTGATTTCATGAATTTATGGTTTGCATACAAGATGTTTGATAATGTTGTATGTCCCCAAATATGTTTAGGTTTGGTGTAGAGTATGCATGTTAGATTGCTAGAAATGTTGAAATGGATTATGCCAACCTAAAGCCCATGCAAAACCTAATTGGTGCAAAATAAATAATGGTTTGCATGGGAATATTTGATTATGTGTTTAATGAAAACCTTACATTAGAAATGCGCTGCATGTCTGATCTTAGGCTACCGGTATGGTCGGTTGAGGTAGAGTGCGCGTATTAGGACGTAAAATGGATTTAAAACCACAAACTGCCAGTTCGGATAAAAACTGGCCAGTTTTCTGGAAAACAGAATTTGAGGTCCTTAGAGACCGAATTTGGAAAAACTTAAAACATGAAAGTTGTAGAGAAGGTTTTTTCTAGGGGGCAACGTGGACGGTTTTCCAAAATAAGGCCCCAACGGCCTCGGTTTTGACAAAAATCCGAGCCTGATCGTGCCCAAACTTCATGCACGGCCAGGTGAGTTCAACGGGGAAAATGAATGAGTTAGATCCCGAACCAGGTTTTGAGTAGAATACGAAAGTTGTAGGATTTTTCAAGATCTAAAACTTTCGTGAAGAAAACTTTTTCAGATTCGGCATAGCGTTTTAAATAAAAATTAGATTTTAAAAACTGTACAGGAAACAGGAAATTCCTACACAGGATTTTCTAAAACAGTGCAGGAAAAGGACATCCCTGCACTTACACTGATAAGTTGGCAGTGAGAAACTGTTCCAAAGGTAGTTTTCAACACTTAATAATTTTACTCAAGAGTTATAATTTTTCATAAGTCGAACAAAGGATTTTTGTATAAAATATTGAGTTTTTTCAAAAGAAAATAAAAATGGGTTTTTGAAACCAAAAGTCAAATTATGACCCGAGTAGGGTAAGTTTTGAACCCTAGGGTTACTCGATGTAACCAAATAGGTTATCATGTGAATTTAAAAGGGGGGGACATATAACTAAGATTATGTATGAATGTTGGTTGAATCACCAACATTTCTAATCTTTACCTATGTCCTTAATTATAACAGAAGGTAGAGTACTGTAGTGTCCTGACTGGAACAGTACGGCATCGGACATAGTCAACAAGGTAAGTACAACTCCGCCTACAGCATAGGCTTTTGGTTGTGATACTTACCCAAGTATGATCAATGAATGTTATGGTACATGATGTGATGTATGTTAAAATTGTTTGATGCTAGGATAGGTTGTAGGGCATGGTATGAAAATGTTATGTTATATGATATGGTTATGTCATGATATACGATATGTCAAGTTCATGATATGAGGTATGTTATGTTGAGATACGATTATGGCTTATATATGTGTGACATCATGAGGCATAATTACCATTACTAAGATAAGAACAACATCAAGTATGAGACATTGACAAGTAAGCATGATGGCAAGCAAGCTTGCCTGTGTCGTACCGACCCGCGTTAGGTCGGATAGGACTATGGTTTGAGTTGGAAATGGACTGGCTGCCCCAACCACTCCATAGTTACGCGCCCGTACGAACACTTATGTTAAGGGGCCCATAAGATAAGTTAAGTTAAGATAAGTTATGAAAGTATGTTATGAAAGAATAAGAAAGCATAATGAAACATAAATGGCTCATGCATGATTATGATAGGATAAGTTATGATATGTTGAATTAAGTTATATTTTGTATTGTTTGTTGTCGCGGATGTCAATGTTGTACTTGCTGAGCGAAAGCTCACGTCTTACATCTATGCTGTAGGTAAGCAACCTACGGGCACCTGTTGATGCAAGATGGCGAGCATGGCAGGACGAGCTGTGAAATGTGGGATCTATAGCCGCTACACGTTTTGTTTTTTTTTATGAATATTTTATTTGGTATTCGACCATCGTTATTTAATTATCGCATATACGCTCATACGATAAAAAAAAATTTCCGCTATTTACGCTAAGTAATATATACAATATGTATATATGTATGTATGATAACGGCCTGTACTAGGCGGGTCGTTACATTGGAAAGCATTACTGGTCACTTGGATTCATAGAACGTGTGCCCACACATACTCTGAGACGTGGAACTCAAGAATAGTAGAGAAGATACGCTGGTCAAACGCTCTAGTAATTCCAGAATCCAAGAAATAAGGTACGATTGATCATGAATTTAATTTCTTATTATATGTATCATGAGCTTCTTTTCCGAATCGGTATAAAAATTTTAAAACTTCCGCTGTACCGTAACTCTGATATCTGAACTGATTTTTCCAACAACAACTAGAAGAGGAAATGAGAAAGAATTTTCCCAACTTGTTGTAATTTTTGGGGACGAAAATTTTTTTTAAGGGGGGCAGATTGTAATATCAACCTTTTTACAAATTTATGATTTTCTTTTTAAGGAATGAAAATTTGTAATCTGTATGTTTATGTGAAATGCTTGATCTGATTTATCAGAATATTGTTGAGTTTTTATAATAAGACTCAATAATAGCTTATTTATACGAGTATGAAACCTTTTATTAAAAGAGACGAAATTAGGATTTACAATCCTATGTCGGTCAACATTTAATCAAAATGACCGAAAGTATGATTAAGATGGTGCTACAACAGTATAATAAGCAGTATGAAAATTATACTACAAAAAACCGTCAATATGTATGAATAAGCATGAATAAGGTATGAGACCACTATAGAAAAATCAAGCACAATATTTAGAGCAATAATAACTAAGTAGTTTCAAGTCTTAAGATAAACCGAAACGTAGTCTTGTTAAGTGTAGATAAATTATGGACAGTAGTCTAATGCAAAAATACTGTTTTAGTTGAAAATAGTGTTTGTAATATCAATATTAGTATGATATTTGGACTGCATTAAGGAAGAGAGCCAAACAGAGTTTAAGGGTATGACACCTCATCCTATGATAAAAATGGATGAATATTGGAAAAATTACTTGGCCACTAAGCACCCCTAGATGGCCGGCCACCTTATGTGGTCAATGAGTAAATATTGTACTCTTAAGGACCTATATGCATGTAACGACCCGTCTAGCACAGACCGTTACCATACATACATATATATATACATATATACGTGCTTAACTTCTTTCATATAACTTACTTACTTAATTAGCGAAAATAGCGGAATAAATTTTTTTTTTCTACTATGGGAGTACGAGCGTATATACGAGTACTACTAGAAATGTTCGAACATAATTTAATATACATGAATAAACAAAACGCGTAGCGGCTTATCATTCCCACATTTCACAGCTCGCCCTGCCACGCTCCACCATCTTGCATCATAAGTTACCAGTAGGTTGCTTACCTATAGCATAGACGTAAGACGTGAGCTTTCGCTCAGCAAGTATAACTATATCATCCACAACACAAACAATTACAAACATAGCACAATCATGTTATAACATAGCATAGCATAACCTAACATGCTCTAATCATGCATGATCCAGTTATGCTTCATTATGCTTTCTTTTTCTTTCTTATCATGCTTCCATAATATACTTTCATGTCTTATCTTGCTTATGGGCCCTTAACCATGAGTGTCCGTACCAGGCGCGCAACTATGGAGTGGTTGGGGCGGCCAATCCATTTCCAACTCAAACCATAGTCCAACCCGACCTGACGCAGGTCGGCACGACACAGGCAAGCTTGCTTACCATCATGTTTCATATCTTTCTTGACCTTATCCTTATCATTTGTGAACATGCTTCGTGATGTCACATAAATCATAATCATATCATAGTCTTATCCTAACATGCATCACATCATATTCATAATATCACATAAGTCTAACATACATCACGGCATACATTTAACATGCTTAAGTAAGTAACACAAAAGCCTATGCTGTAGGTGAAGTTGTACTTACCTCGTCTGCTATGTCCAATAATGTGCTATTCCAATTCAGGACACAACAGCAGGTTACCTCCTGCTATAATAAAGGACATAGGTAGAGGTTAATATGTTGGTAATTTAAACCAACCTTCATGTATAATTTTAGTTATATGTCCCCTCTTATAAACTCATAATATCTTACTTGGTTACTGTAAGTAACCCTAGGGTTTAAAACTTACTCTGCGCGGGTTAAAACTTATCTTTGGTTTTAAAAAACCTATTTTCACTTTCTTTTTGGAAAAACTTAATATTTCAAAGCTTAAAAAAAAATCCTTTGTTCAACTTATGAAAAATTGTAACTCTTGAGTAATATTTGTAAAAATGCTTAAGTGTTGGAAAATGCCTTTGGAACAGCTTCCCTTAGTCAAATTATCAGTGTATGTGCATAAATGTTCTTTTCCTGCACTGTTTTAGAAAATCCTATGCAGGAATTTCCTGTTTCCTGTACAGTTTTTGAAATCTGATTTTTATTTAAAAATCTAAATCGAATTTGGAAAAGTTTTCATCACGAAAGTTTTAGATCTTAAAAAATCCTACAACTTTTGTATTTTACACAAAACCTGGTTCGGGATCTAATCCACTTGTTTTCTCTGTTGAACTCACATGGCTGTGCATGAAGTCTGGGCACGGTCAGGCTCGGATTTTTGCATAAACCGAGACCGTTAGTGCCTTATTTTGGAAACATTCTCACATGTCCCCTAGGAAAAACCCTTCTCTACAACTTTCATGTTTTAAGTTTTTCCAAATTCGGCCTCTAAAGGCCTCAAAATCTGCTTTTCCAGAAACTGGCCAGTTTCCACCCGAAATGGCAGTTTTTGGTTTTAAATTCGCTTTACATCCTATTACATGCACTCTACCTCAACTGGCCGCGCCGGGAGCCTAAGATCAGTCATGCAAAATTTTTCTAATGTAAATTTCCTTTAAACACATTCCAAACAAGTCCATGCAGACCATTATTCATTTAGGTGCCAATTAGGGTTTGCATGGTTTTAGGTTGCACAAACCATTCATAAATATTTCTAGCAACCTAACATGCACATATTCATCATACTTAGCATGTTTTGGGGACATACACATCTCAATCATCAAGCAAGCAAACCCTACTAATCATGCAAGCATAAACATTTAATCATGCAAGCTCATAAATTCAAACCACCCTTAATCTAATCAAGCACAAACCCTAAATCTAACCTAGGGCAAGAACGTAAATTGAGCTTATGCTCTTACAAACCCACTTGAAATATATTTAAATTTCTCAATTGAAACTTGAATTGAGAAGCTTAGGGTTTAAAGGGAATTACCTTGATTCAAATCAAGAAATTGGCTTGTTGGGTTTGATTTTCTCCTTTCCCCTTGCCTCCACCAACAACCGGCCACCCTTGGCTAGTTGGATCCAAAATTTTTCAATCACCCTTGCACCAAAATCCGGCCACCACAAGCTTCAAAATCCGGCCAAAACTTGAGTTTTCTCTTCCTCCCTTCTTCCTCTCCCACAACCGGCCCCCTAGACTAAAATGGGTACCAAAATTTTCCAACTCCTTGTTTGGTGTATCAACAAGAAAACCAATCTTCCTACAACCTAATTCTCTTGAGTTTTTTCTTCCTTCCTTGAATCCGGTTTTAGAGAGTGAATTTGTGGAGGAATTTTGACATAGTTTGGCTAGGATTTCCAATTTTTTTGAACAATGACTCACCTATTTATAAGTGATGGGAAACTTTTCAAAATTACCAAAAGGTCCTTGAAGAAGCAAAATTTTGCATAAAAATCCTCTTAGGTGGCCGGCCAAGATGGGTCTAGAACATCCCAAAATTCTTTACAATTTTTCTTTAATCCAAAATGATGTCATTAATAAAAAGTTAGATGATGTAAGCTCCATTAGGGTTTGTTTGGCTTTTTCCTTAATATGCAGTCCAATTTTATGCTAACACAGATATTTTCAATACTGCTATCTACTAATAACAATATTTTTACACTGAACTGCAGTCCAAAATTTATCTGTGTAAAAATGGACTGTATAAAAATTTTCTTATAATTTGAAGCCATTTGGCCTTTGATACCCTAATTAATGTGCTTGATTTTTCTATGGTGGTTTTAGATCCTATTCTTGCTATCTTGTCCGTAAAGACGGTTTTCACAGTATATTTCCCATACTGCTTGTCATTTCACAGTATCATCATATGTTTGACCTTTTTAGTCAACCTTTTTGACTTTTTGATCAACTTTGACTTTTCATGGTCAAACTTTGACCAACATAAAATCATGAAATTCTCTACCCCTTTTTACTTAAAAAGGTCTCATGCTCGGCTAAGCAATCATTTTTGAGTCTTATAAAATCATAAGAACTCACAAAATTAATAAAAACCCTAAGCGGGCTTTCTCATGAATACCACAGCTTAAATTTCTCTACAAGAAATCGAAATGTTAAAAAAAATTCAGTTATTACAACAACAGCAGGCTACCTCCTGCTATACTAAAGGACATAGATAAGGATTAAAATGTTGGCGATTTGACCAACATTCATACATAATCTTAATTATATGTCCCCCTAACAAAACTTGATACTATCTTGGTTACCTCAAGTAACCCTACAACAACAGCAGGCTACCTCCTGCTATACTAAAGGACATAGATAAGGATTAAAATGTTGGTGATTTGACCAACATTCATACATAATCTTAGTTATATGTCCCCCTAACAAAACTTGATACTATCTTGGTTACCTCAAGTAACCCTAGGTTTTAGGCCCAACTAGTATCTTATTGGGTTATAATAAGCAACTTTGGGCTTTGGGCCCAATCCAATAACTCGGTATCCTTTCCGGTTATTGTTAGTCATAACTTGTGATTTAAACATCTATTTTTCTTTGTTTTGAAAAAACTTAGTGTCTTATGTCCATTTTCTTCAAAAATCCTTATTCAACTTATCATAATTTGAAATCTTATGGGCAGGTCTTGTAAAAATTATTGAGTGTTGTAAACTGCCTTTGGAACAGTTTGTTATTGTCAATTTATCAGTGTATGTGCAGGAATGTCCTTTTCCTGCACTGTTTTAGAAAATCCTGTGCAGGAATTTCCTATTTCCTGTACAGTTTTTGAAATCTAATTTTATTTAAAAACCTAAGTCGAATCTGAAAAAGTTTTCTGCACAAAAGTTTTTGATCTGAAAAAACCCTACAACTTTCATGTTTAACTCAAAACCTGGTTCGAACTCTACCCCACTCTTATCCCCTGTGGAACCCACCTGGCCGTGCATGAAGTCTGGGCACGGTCAAGCTAGGATTTTCATACAAACCGAGGCAATTGAAGCCTTATTTTGGAAAACGGTCTATGCTGCCTACTCGAAAATAGTCTTCTCTACAACTTTCATGTTTTAAGTTTTTCCAAATTCGGCCTCTAAGGGCCTCAAAATATATTTTCTAGAAAACTGGCCAGTTTTTACCCGAACTGGCAGTTTTTGGGTTAAAATTCATTTTACGTCCTAATACGCGCACTCTACCTCAACCGGTGACACCGGGAGCCTAAGATCAGTCATGCAACGTTTTTCTAATGTAAATTTTCTTTAAACACATTATTGATTAAGCCCATGCAAACCATTATTCAATTTGCATCAACTAGGGTTTGCATGGGTTTTAAGTTTGCATAAACCATTCCATACATCTCTAGCAACCTAACATGCATATTCTTCATCATACTTAAACATATTTGGGGACATACAACATTATCAAACATCGAACATGCAAATCATAATAATCAAGCAAGCATAAGCACATAACCATGTAAAGCTCATAAATCAAACCACCCTTAAACCTAATCAAGCACAAAAACCTAAAATCTAATGTAGGGCAATAAATTAAATTGAGCTTATGCTCTTACAATTTCAACTTGAAATACACTTAAATTTCCAAATTAAAGCTCAATTTAAAAAGCTTAGGGCCAAGGGAGATTTACCTTGATCAACACAAGAATTTGGTTAGGATTTGATCTAACTTTCTCTCCCCCCTTGGTTTCCTTCACAACCGGTCACCCTAGCTTATTGGGGTTCCAAAATTTTTCCAACCTTTGCTTGTGGTTCTAGCTAAAAGTCCGACCACCCCTAAGGCTTTTCCCTTTGGGTTTTAAAATTTTTTCTTCCTTTCTTCTTGAGTTTGGTTTTTGAGAGTGAAATGGTGAAGAAAATTTAGCATGGTTTGGCTAGATTTTTCTAATTTTTTGAACAAATGGACCACCTATTTATAGGTGATGTGGAACTTCTCCAAATTACTCAAAAGTCCTCAAAAAATTTATTATTTGCCCAAGGGGGGTCTTAGGTGGCCGGCCATGAAGTCTAGAACATCCCAAAAATTTCTTTCCAAAATTTTGCTTAGTTATACAAATGATGTCATAATTCTAAGGTTAGGTGATGTAAGCTTAAGGCCTTGTTTGGCTTTTTCTCTTAATTTGCAGTCCATTTTTATGTTAACACAGATATTTCCAATACTGCTATCTACTAATAATAGTATTTTTACACTGTACTGTAATCCAAAATTTATCTGTGTAAAAGTATACTGTATAAAAATTTTCTTATAACTTAAAGCTATTTGGCCCTTGATATCCTAATTAATGTGCTTGATTTTTCTATGGTGGTTTTAAATCTTATTCTTACTATCTTGTCTGTAAAGACGGTTTTCGTAGTATATTTCTCATACTGCTTATCATCTCACAGTATCATCATACATTTGACCTTTCTAGCCAATCTTTGACTTTTTTAGTCAACTTTGACTTTTTCGGTCAAGCTTTGACCAACATGAAATCATGGATTTTTATTCTTCCTTTTCACCCAAAAAGGCTATTTGCTTGACTAAGCAATTTCATTATTGAGTCTTATAGGGTCATAAGAACTCACACAATTAAATAAAATTCCTAAACGGGCTTCTTCATGAATGCCTTCATGGTACAACTCAAATTTCTCTACAAGAAATCGTAACGTTGAAAAAATTTAGTTGTTACACATGAGCCCTAGGGTTACTGCAAGTAATCGATCGAGTGATCATAAGAAGATATGGGGGACATATAACTAGGGCTACTCATGGATGTTGGTTAGGATACCAACATTTAACGATTATGATTTATGGTAAGTTAGAATGTGTATGACTCTTATCTTACACCCTATTTGGAAGCAGGAGTAGGAACTGTTGTCGTGCCATGTTTGGACGATAAACCAAGAGCGTAGGATGACAAGTAAGTACAATTCCGCCTACAGCATGGACAAAACGTTTTTATTGCATGGCATGTTTTCAAGAAATCATGTATTGATCTACATGATTTACTTAGGTTATGATGTTTTATGATGTTATGATGATTTATGTTATGATGTTATGATGTTATGATGTCTTATGTTATGATATTATGATGATTTAAGTTATGATTTTATGATGTTTTATGTTATGACGGTTTATATTATGGTGTATTATGTTTTGTTATCGTGACATCATGAAACATGTTCATAAATATCAAATCATGGGGTAAGAATAAGATAAGACAAGCTAATGTTATTATATCGTACCGACTTTCCATGAGGGCGGGTTTAAACGGTTTAGTCTATGGTTTTAGTTGAATTGGATTGGCTACCCCAATCACTCCATGTTAAACGGTTTGTTTCATGGTTTGAGTTGGATTAGACTGGCCACCTCCAACCACTCCATAGCGATGTACCACGGTACGTGCATGCATGACATGTAAAGGAACATAACCAAGTTAATATAAGAAAGCATAATTGATTCATAAGAAAGCATAATCGGTTCATGCATTCATTTCTTAAAATGTTTTGCGGATTGAATATTGTACTTACTGGGCATAAGCTCATTACTTACGTTCATGCTATAGGTTAGCAACCTACCGGCAATACTTGATACAAGACTGTGGAGAGAGATGGCGCTGCGGACTGTGAAATATGGGATGGACACCACCACGGATTTTTGAAATATGTTTGTAAAATATGTTTGTAATGTAAAATGTGTTTATGTTACATTATAATGAAGTAATGGTATGTGTAAGAAAAGTTTCAAGTAGGATGGCAACAAGTTGCCTCGTGTCGTACCAATACGCACTAGGTCGGGTTTGGTCCATGATTTAAATATGATAGCTTTCAAATGAGTGTGAAAGCTTGGTACTCGAGTGAGTACATATGAATATGTATGAGGATAAGTTAAGTTTTAAGTATGAGTATAAGTATGAGACTGAGTCAAGTTTTATGTGAAGTTAAAATAAAAGTTAAAAAAAAAAATTTTACTCTGAAATTTTCAGTAAGCTTAAAGCTTTTTGAATCAAGAAGTAAGTTAAGTAAGCACGGAAGTCACGGCCCTACGTAGTGTAGGTCGGGGTCGTGACAGAAAATCGAAGACTGAACCATGTATGTCGATATGAAGCTCATGATCTGAGTTGAATATCAGTATATATTTGAGTTCTCGTTTAATTAGCTACGAGACTCAATAATAGTTTGCTCAGTCAAGCATAAGGCTTTTTCATGAAAAAGGCGGAATAGGAATTATGATTTTTATGACGGTCAACGTTTGACAAGGTTGACTTTAGGTTTGACTAAGATGGTACTGCAGTGTAATCAATAGTATGGAAAATTATACTGCGAGAAACCGTCATTACAGACAAATGAGCAAGAATAAGCCATAAGACTACCTTAGAAAAATCAAGCACAATATTTAGAGCAGTAAGGACCTAGTAAGTTCAAGTCCTAAGAAAATCCTATACGCAGTCCAATTTTATGCGAATGAATTCTGAACTGCAGTCCAGTACAATTATACTGGTATTAGTTGAAAACAGTATTGGTAATATCTGTATTAGTATGAAAATAGACTGCATATGCATATTAAGAGATTTTGAGAATCAAGTGGATAATTATGCATGAATTGGAAGCCAAGTGGCTCCACCGTAGCCGGCCACCTTCAGGGACTAAAGTGCAAATACTTTATCCTTAAGGGTCAAAGTGTAATTTTAAGAAATAAGCATGATGATGTAAGCTTGATGATGTAAGCAAGTAACTTGACCTCCAAAGCAAGCTAATGGCCGGCCACCACCTCCCAAGGACCAATGGACAAATATTTTTCTCTTAAGGGCTATTATGCAATTTTTGGATTAAAAATAAATCTAAAAATTAAATCAATTATCACCTATAAATAGGTGATGGCGTGGCTCATTTTGTTCACAAAAATGAGGAAACATCCCAAAACCATGCCAAAATATTTTCTCACTCTCTCCTCCCTAAATCCGAAACCCTAGTGAAAACAAAAAGGTGAAGAAAGAAAGAGATAGGTGGTGATCGGATTTTGGTGAAGTACCAAGCAAGTGTGGCCGAAAATTTTGGAACCCCACTAAGCCAAGGAGAACCGGTTTTTGGTAGAAGGCGAGGGAAAAAAGTTTGAATCCAATCTAGCTCCAACCTTTGTGTTGATTAAGGTAATTCCCCTTTGGTTCCCTAAGCTTTTCAATTTAAGCTTTAATTGAAAATTTAAGTGTATTTCCAAAGTTGGCTTGTAAGAGCATAAGCTCATTTTATTTCTTATGCCCTAGTTTAGATTTTTAGATTTGTGCTTGATTAGGATATTGGGTGGTTTTGATTTATGTGTTATGCATGATTATGGGATTATGGTTGCATGATTTTTGTAATAACTAAATTTTTTTCAACATTACGATTTCTTGTAAAGAAATTCAAGCTGTACCATGAAGGTATTCATGAGGAAGCCCGATTAGGGTTTTTGTTAATTTTGTGAGTTATTATGATTTTATAAGACTCAAAGATGATTGCTTAGCCAAGCATGTGACCTTTTAAGTAAAAAAGGTAGAAAATTTCATGATTTTATGTTGGTCAAAGTTTGACCATAAAAAGTCAAAGTTGACGGGAAAAGTCAAAGATTGACTACAAAGGTCAAATATATGATGATACTGCGAGATGACAAGCAGCATGGGATATATACTACGAAAACCGTCTTTATGAACAAGATAGCATGAATAAGATCTAAAACCCCCATAGAAAAAATCAAGCACATTAATTAGGATATCAAGGGCCAAATGGCTTCAAGTTATAAGAAAATTTTTATGCAGTCCATTTTTACACAGATAAATTTTGGACTGCAGTTTAGTGTAAAAATACTGTTATTAGTAGATAGTAGTATTGAAAATATCTGTGTTAGCATAAAAATGGACTGCATATTAAGGAAAAAGCCAAACAAGCATTAATGATGCTTACCTCATCTAACTTTTTATTTATGACATCATTTTGGATTAAGAAAAAAAAATTGCAAATAAACTTGATGGCTCTAAAACCTCCTTGGCCGGCCACCTAAGACCCCTATTGGGCAAATAATAAAACATTTGGGGACTTTTTGACAATTTTGAGAAATTTCCCCATCACCTATAAATAGGTGAACCATTTGTTCAAAAAAATTAGAAAATCTAACTAAACTATGCCCAAATTTCATCACATTTTCACTCTCAAATCCGAACTCTAGAAAGAAAGGAGGAAAGAAAAATAAGCAAACCCATGAGAAAAAGGTGTAGTGGTGGTCGGATATCTCCCTTGGCCCTAAACTCTTAAATTGGGCTTCAATTTGAAATTTAAGTGTATTTCAAGTTGAATTTGTAAGAGCATAAGCTCAATTAAATTTATGTCCTAGTTTAGGAATGTTTAGATTTGGTGCTTGATTTAGGTATAGGGTGGTTTATGTTGCTAAAGTATGCATGATTTTATGCTTTGATTGCATGAACTTATGGTTTGCATGCTAGATGTTTGATAATGTTGTATCTCCCCAAATATGTTTAAGTAAGATTTACAATGGCTTGATAGGTTGCTAGGTTAAAAGTTGAATGGTTTGTGCAACCTAGAACCATGCAAACTTTGATTAATCCAAAATTAACAATGGTTTGCATGGACGTGATTTATTATGTGTTTAATGAAAACCTTACATTAGAAATGCGCTGCATGTCTGATCTTAGGCTCCCGGTGCGGCCGGTCGAGGTAGAGTGCTCGTATTAGGACGTAAAATGGATTTAAACCCAAAAACTGCCAGTACAGGTAAAAACTGGTCAGTTTTCTGGTAAACAGATTTTGAGGCCTTTAGAGGCTGAATTTGGAAAACCTTAAAACATGAAAGTTGTAGAGAAGGGTTTTTCCTAGGGGACAACAAGAACAGTTTTCCAAAATAAAACTCCAACAGCCTCAGTTTTGACAAAAAATCCGAGCCTGACCGTGCCCAGACTTCATGCACGGCCAGGCGAGTTCAACGGGGAAAACAAATGGGTTAGAGCCCGAAAAAAGTTTTGAGTAAAACATGAAAGTTATAGGTTTTTCGAGATCTAAAACTTTTATGAAGAAAGCTTTTTCAGATTCGATTTAGATTTTTAAATAAAAATTAGATTTCAAAAACTGTACAGGAAACAGGAAATTCCTGCACAGGATTTTCTAAAACAGTGCAGGAAAAGGACATCCCTGCACTTACACTGATAAATTGGCAGTGAGAAACTGTTCCAAAGGCAGTTTCCAACACTTAATAATTTTTACTCAAGAGTTATAATTTTTCATAAGTTGAACAAAGGATTTTCCAAAAGAAAATAGAAATGGGTTTTTGAAACCAAAAAGTCAAGTTATGACCCGAGTAGGGTAAGTTTTGAACCCTAGGGTTACTCGATATAACTAAACAAGTTATCATGTGGTTTCGAAGGGGGGGAACATATAACTAAGATTATGTATGAATGTTGGTTAAATCACCAACATTTCTGATCTTTACCTATGTCCTTTATTATAACAGAAGGTAGATTGCTGTAATGTCCTGACTGGAACAGTACGGTATCGGACATAGTGAACAAGGTAAGTACAACTCCGCCTACAGCATAGGCTTTTGGTTGTGATACTTACCCAAATATGATCAATGAATGTTATGGTACCTGTTGTGATGTATGTTAGAATTATTTGATGCTAGGATATGTTATAGAGTATGGTATGATGATGTTATATTAAATGATATGTCATGTTTATGGTTATGATATGAGGTATGTTATGTTGAGATACGATTATGGCTTATGTATGTGTGACATCATGAGGCATGTTCACCATTACTAAGACAAGAACAAAATCAAGTATGAGACAATGACAAGTAAGCATGATGGCAAGCAAGCTTGCCTGTGTCGTACCGACCCGCGTTAGGTCGGGTTGGACAATGGTTTGAGTTCGAAATGGACTGGCCGCCCCAACCACTCCATAGTTGCGTGCCCGGTACGAACACTTGTGTTAAGGGGCCCATAAGTAAGTTAAGTTAAGATAAGTTATGAAAGTATGTTATGAAAGAATAAAAAAGCATAATAAAGCATAAATGGTACATGCTTGATTATGATAGGATAAGCTATGATATGTTGAATTAAGTTATATTTTGTATTGTTTGTTGTCGCGGATGTCAATGTTGTACTTGCTGAGCGAAAGCTCATGTCTTACGTCCATGCTGTAGGTAAGCAACCTACGGGCTCCTGTTGATGTAAGATGGCGAGCGCGGCAGGGCGACCTGTGAAATGTGGGATCTATAGCCGCTACGCGTTTTGTTTTTTTTTTATGAATATTTTATTTGGTATTCGACCATCTTTATTTAATTATCGCATATACGCTCATATGATTGAAAAAAAAAAATTCTGCTATTTACGCTAAGTAAATTTGTATGATATGTATGTATGTATGTATGGTAACGGCCTGTGCTCGGCGGGTCGTTACAGAGTTGGTATCAGAGCGGTTTTCTGCTATCCGATTTCACTGCATACCTGTCATCGCCACCATCATTGTAAGTTGAATTTCTTTTATGGGTTAATATTTATTATGTGATTATGTTATGATAGACTCGACGATATGGATCCCGCGCGAGTAGACGAGGTTCGAGATACGGTGACCTCTTTCTATGAGTCGCATCCATTGATATTCGATGGTACGAGACGGACGGTATCCGTAGCGGCATGGCTGTACGATATGGAGTTGATTTTCCGTATCTGTCATATCGAGACTCAATTACATGTTTCCCTAGCCAGCCGGTGTTTCGCAGCAGACGCCCGACTGTGGTGGATGACGTTGGGCGAGCGAGAGTTGCCGAGTCACACATGGGCACATTTCCGTACGTTAGTGATTGCGCGTTACGGACCGGTACTGGATAAGGGGGCAGGTGTATCACATCGTGATCCCGTGATTTATCAGGATATGCATCATACCCGATACCTCAGTTACGTAGCCGACTGGCATATTTATCCGCAGGAGACGATGAGTCACTACTATCGTCGATTTCAGGAGGCGATGTTACCTCATATCCCTCAGGAGTTGCATAGTCCCGAGCTGCAGGCGTTGGTGATTCTTCGGAACGGATTACCTCCGCAGATTCGATAGTATGTTCCCATGCCTATGCTTGGTATGACAGTTGGGAGCATGATCGATGACATTCTAGGGGCCGAGGCCGTCGTTCATGCGATGCAGGCCGATGATTTGGTAGGAGGTCATCAGGTACCCGTTGATGACGCTGGGATGGGAGAGCCGTTTTATGAGGCAGGTCTAGTTTTTCCCGAGGACCCGATTCCAGCAGTTCCATTGCAGGAGGTGCCGTCACAGGAGGCCGAGGCCGATATGGGTGCTGATGACTTTGATCCCGCTGATTTCATAGTTGCTCCGGAGGATCAACCGGAAGATCCCCCAATCATCGACATCTCCAGCGACGAAGAAGAAGAGGAAGAGCCTGAGGAAGATATGGAGCCAGAGCCAGAGCCAGAGCATGCAGGCTAGTTAGAGGACGAGGAGGATTTTGAGGACGATTCGGAGGAGATTTTGTTTGACGACGGAGATTGGGACGTAGACTCCGACGCTTCTTCCGTGATTACGATCGAGCATATAGATTAGACATAGATCGACTATGTATATATTTTTTGACTAGAGGACTGATTTGTACTAGCTTATTCCTTTTTGATGATAGGCTTGTACTTATGTATGATGGTAAAGTGGTAGACACTTCCATCGCGATTTTGCCCATGTATATACAACAAATATGTATTTACGATATTGTAAATATGATGTACTTTTTGTAAGTATACAAAAAGACAGTTCAAGTATGAGATACACGTAAATATAATTACGAATGTTATGATAAGTATATGATGATGATATTATGATATATGAAAGCCATGTTATGTTACGATGAGTATATGATATGATACTATTATGCAATGGTATAATAATGTTATGACATGGTGTGTTGTGATGCAGTATGATAAGATATACATGAAAGAAAGGATATTGATAGTATGATAATATCTTTTCTTATGGTATAATAGGAATTAGAAGATGGTATGCCCTCGCAAAACAGTACCCATTAATCCGCCCGAGCCGGATCTTGCAACCGTTGTAGCGAATTTGCAACGGCAATTACTTGAACGGAAACAAGAGACAAATAGACTTCGAGAGTAGTTAACTTGAATGAACTAGAGACCCCAGGTTAATGAGGTTCCACCTTCAATTCACCAGGTACCTCCACTAGCACCTCCAGTGCCAGAAGTTCCACGGAATGTTGAAGTTCCGATGGCACCTGCTGGGGTACAAGTGAACCTACCTCCAATACGAGAAGATTTGCTCTACGAATGATTTAGGCGGATGAAAGCGCCTGAATTCGAAGTACCGATGGATCCTATAGCAGCTGATAACTGGCCAATCGATATCCAAGTTATCTTGGATTTCATGCGGCTTACAGAGCAAGAAAAGGTTCTTTGTGCTTCTTTTGCCCTCAAAAAGGACGCAAGGCAATGGTAGATGACAATACAGATGTGTCGAGATGTCACGACCATGAGCTGGCAGGACTTTGTGATGGAGTTCCGCACCATGTACTACAATAGAGAAGTCCTTGCTGCTCAACAAGACGAGTTTATGAACTTGAAGCAAGGGTCGATGACAGTGATGGAGGCTGTCAAGAAGTTTGAGTAATTAGCTCGTTTGTGCCCGGAATTGGTACCGAACGAAACAGAAATAGTCAGAAGGATGATGAATGTAATAACCAACTTGTTTGTAAACTTATGATTTCTTTTGTTAAGAATCAAAGTCTGTTTATGTTATATGTATGATATGTTTCTATGAAAAGTTGTTGAATCTTTAGTTAAAAGATTCAAATAAGTTAGTTATGCAAGTTTAAGACCTTTTTGTTAAAAGAAAAAGGTGTAAGTTTATGCTTTATGATTTTATGAAAGGACTGCATTTGGGAGATAAGCCAAACCAGACCTTTAAGGATGACACCTCTGACGACAAGTGTCATTACTATGATTGGTCACTTCACAGGGACCAAAATGCAAATATTTTATGTTTAGGGGTCAATTTGCAAATTAAGAAAAGTTTTATGATTTTGAAGCTAAAAAGTCTTTTAAGGAAGGATTTAGTAAAAACTTGATGTTTAAAGGCTTAACAAAAAAATTGGCCAAGTCATAGGGACTAAAGTGCAAATATTTTGCCTTTAGGGGCCATTGTGCAATTTTGAAAAAGATTGTAAACTTATCAGTAATTATGTAGATTTTTGAACCAGGGACTCCTTAAGTAAAGTTTCTTAGTTCAATTAAGTCAATGACCCATTTTTAGTTTAGTTAGTTTGGTTGGAAATCAAGGATGTCAAGTTAAGATCGTTTTTGAAAACTCTAGCTAAAACCAATCCCATTATGCCATGTGTCACCATGGGAACCGGCCACGTCATGGCTTGATGAGCAAGTAACCTTGTTCTTGAAAAAGATTATGCAAATTAGAAGATTTTAAGTGTTAATAGAAGTTTACAAATCAAACCCTAAGTTTAGTGTTTTAACATTTTAGTATGGTTGGTTGATTTTATGTTAAGACACATTTAGCAATGTTGTCTCACTTGGTTACACCAAAACCGGCCACATAGGGGAGAAACCCTAGGTGATAGCTTGGCTTAGTCACCCCTAGCCTTGCACCCATGGCAAGCCAAGGCTTGCACACCTAGGCACCCAAGGCCGACCATCCAAGGAACCAACACATCATGGTGTAGCCTTGGTGAGTAAGTCATCCTTAGACTTGCTCACTTGGCAAGCTCATGTTTGCCTAAGCCACCACACCAAGGCCGGCCACCATGAGGAAATGACATCTCATGGCCTAGCCTTGGTGAGTAAGCAAACCTAGCTCCACCTACTTGGCAAGCCAAGGCTTTGCTAAGCCAACACCAAGACCGGCCATCCTTAGTGAATGACACATCATTGTGTAGCTAGGGTGAGTAAGCTACTCTAGCCTTGCTCACATGGATAGCCAAGACATTGACACACCCTAGGTTGCCTAGCCTAGCTTCCTTGGCAAGCCAAGGCTTGCACACATCACCCTAGGGCCGGACACACCAAGGATGTGCCACCTCAAAGTGTAGCCTTGATGAGCAAGCAATTCTAGCTTGGCTTACTTGGCATATTGGATGAAGCATGGCCGGCCAACACATAGGGACCAAGGAGAAAAATAGCTTGACTTCAAGGACTATCTCCCAATTTACCAAAGATGGAATTCTTGAACTCCATTAGGGCTTGACACCTTTGCACCTAGGCAAGCTTAGTAAGCATACTAGCTTTGCTTGTTGGCAAACCAAGGCATGTATGACTTCCACCCAAGGCCGGCCACACCAAGGAGGGGACACCTCATGGTCCCTAGGCCACATGAGTAAGCAGCCCTAGCTTGGGTTACTTGGCATGAAAGACACAAGAGTGGCCGGCCACCATTCAAGAAGACAAGACCAAATTGGTCTCTTGTAGGGACCAAAGAACAAACTAGGGTATCTTTAGGGGTTAGTTAGCAATTTTGGAAAATTGTGTTTCATCTATAAATAGGTGAAGATGCTGTTGTGTCATTTGGTTAGCCAACACTCACACACACTCTTGAGCAGCACAAATTCCTCCCAACCCTGCCATAGAAACCGAACATAGAAAAGAAAAAAAAAGAAAGAAAAGAAAACTAGAAAAGCTTTTCGATTTAGTTTGAGAGAATTTTCAATTACCTTAGATTAAGAATTCCATCCGTGAAACTTGAGGTAAATATTGTTACCCTCTAGTTCTCCATTTATGAATTAAGAGAATGATTAGTATGATTAAGCAAGAGTTTAATTTTGTAAGATACATGCACTAGGGTTTTTGTATGCTTGATTAAGTCTCTATCCGAGCAGTTTTTCTGAAACAATATTTAGAGGCCTTTAGAGGCCGAATCTTTAAAAAGTTAAAACTGCAAAGTTGTAGAGGAAGGAAAATCCTAGGGGCCAACGCGGCCAGTTTTTGAAAATAAGGCTTTTAAGACCTTTATTTCTATAAAAACCCGAGACCAAATTATAAGCAGTAAGTTTGGTCGAAAAATTTTATAAGGCAAAAATAAGCATGTTAAAGGCTGATTTGAAGTTTGAGGTTAAAACAAAAGTTGTAGGAGACTTTAATATCTACAACTTTAATGAAGAAAACTTTTCCAGATTCGAAACAGATTTGTAAGAAAAGAACTAAACTTTATGAATTGGTTTTGGAACCCGATTTTCAAAATGATTAGAGTTTTTAACTAAATTTCAAAAAGGAGTTGAAATTTAGGAATGGTTGTTAGCAATTAGAATCATTGTGTTATTATGATAGGATGATACTCATCCTATGATTTTTCTTGAAAACAGGGAAACGACCTGTTTGAGTGAAAGATTGTGATTCAAGGCGCAGTAACGGTAAGTACGACTCCGCCTACAGCATAAACAAAAATTGTTTGTTGAATGCTTTCAAGTTTATAATGATATAAGCATGATAAAACGTTATGGCTTGTATGATATCAAGTTTATAATGTTATGTGTATAAGAAATATTTATGATATGTATGTATATACATTTTTAAGATATGATAATATTAAAGTACGAATGACATGTATGTATGCAAGAAATGATGAACGAATGACATGTATGTATGCAAGAAATGATGAATGTATGACATGTATGTATGCAAGAAATGATGAATGTATGGCATGTATGTATGCAAGAAATGATGAATGTATGGCATGTATGTTTTCAAGTTCATGAATGTATGTTATAGTATGTATGTTGATATGATGAGAAATGTGATATTATGACATCACGAAGTATGCTCATTAAAGAATAACGAGTTGGTAAAATATGAAACCCCAGCTTCAGTTAAGAAACTGGTTATGAATATGAAACAACATTTCAAGTATGAAATAAGACAAGAACAAGATGTATAATATAAGCAGGAAGCTATATGTCGTATCGACCCGCGTCAGGTCGGGTTTGGTTCATGGTTTGAGTTGGACAGGGCTGGCCGCCCCAACCACTCCATGGCAGCGCGCCACGGTACGTACATTCATGTTAAGTTATGTAAGGGCCCAAAATCTATGCTAACTTATGAAAACAGAAATTGATCATAAATGGTTCATGCATTATGTTATCATGATATGTTTTGTGGATAAATAGTTGTGCTTGCTGAGCGAAAGCTCATGTTTTAAGTTTATGCTGTAGGTAAGCAACCATGCAGTATTTCTTGATACAAGGCAGTGGAGCATGGCAAGGCAAAGCTGTGAAACTGTGGGACGGAATCACTACGTTTCTTTTTGTTAAATAATGCTACGCTAAATATGATGTATTTAAGTACAAAAACACATTTCCGCTATAAGTAATTATGTATAAGTATATGTATGGATATAAATGTTTATTATGGACTTTCCAAGTTAAACAATACTTATCAGTTGTTAAAAAAAAAAAAAAAAAAAATTTCTGTCTAAATTTTCATCTATTATTATGTAAGAATGTATGGTAACGGCCAGCGCTAGGCGGGTCGTCGCAAGAGTTGGTATCAGAGCTTTAGTTCCTACCTTCCGGTTTCACAGTTTGCTTGCCTGCGCCACAGTCATTGTAAGTTAAACAAATATTTCATATTTATATTATGAATTTGTATAATCTAGATTTGAGGAAAATGGACGACGATCGAAGTGCAGCCTACGCATTTTTCACGATGTCTCCTCTAGTATTTGATGGAACTAGACGAACTGTGACTCTCGCATCATGGCTTCACGACATGGAAGCTATATTCCGAATAGGTCTTATTCCACCCCATCTACAGGTATCGTTAGCGAGTCGTTGTCTAGCATTAGATGCTAGATTGTGGTGGAGGATAACAGGAGAACAAGAATTTCAGGGAGGATCATGGGAAAACTTTCGCCAGGTTATCACTGCTCGTTTTGGACCTCCACTGGAGGAAGACGCCAACGGACATTATCGGGATCCAGAAATTTATCGTGACATGAATCTTGTCCGATATCTTAACTATGTGTATGATTGGCATGCTTATCCGGGAGAGTCGATGGGCCATTATTGTCGAAGATTTCAGGAGGCTATGTTGCCTCATATTCCTGATATGGGCGACCCAGAGTTTCGTGCATTGCAACTACTCCGAGAAGGACTGCCACCTAATGTCAGGGAACACGTTCAGCCACCGGCACTAGGAATGACTCTGGAACACATGATTAACGACATCATGGAAGCGGAGTTAATAGCTCACATGGTTCAAGCAGATGCCTTAGTGGAGAACAATATCCAAGTCCCAGTTAACAACAATGACGTGGAGGAGCCACCCTTCCAATGGGGACCAGCATTGCCAGAGGACCCTATTCCGGCAATACCACTTCAGGAGATTCCTCCACAAGAGGATATTGATGGCATGAATCCCCAAGAGGATCCTCACGAAATCATCCTGGATAACGGAGATGAAGAAGAAGAAGATGTTCATATGGAGGATGATCCGGAGGAAGTTCTATTCGATGAGGAAGACTGGGACGTATTCTCTGAGTTATCATCGGAATAGATAGTTTAAGAATAAAATAGTATGTATGTAAGATAGATAGTGATAATCACTTCTATCTTGTACTTGATCATGTATTTATGTATATAGCAAGTAAAGAGTATGTACATGATAGTAAAGTTAAATATGAATGTATGTATTATGAATGTATGAATTATGAAGTATGAATTATGAGTTATGAATTATGAATGATGATGGAATGCAAGATTATGAACAACATATGATATGTCATGGAATGATGAGATCATGATGGATCTCAAATGTTATGTTTTATGTCATGATATTATGGTATAATACGATGATATGATATGATAAGTAAGTAGTATTCATAATAAGATTTTATGATTAGATATGAATGAACGAAAAGATATTTGTAGTATAACAATATCTTTATCGTAATTAGATTAGAAATAGAAGATGTCGCGTCCACGTACCCGAGCGAATCCCATTCCGCAAGAACCTGATCTTGCAAATATAGTAGCTACCTTGCAACGACAATTGCGGGAACAACAACAAGAAACGAACCAGCTTCGGGAACAAGTAGCCCAGCTGAATCAAGTGCCTCGAGCGAACGAAGCCCCACCTCAAAATAACCCTGTACCTCCAGCAGTGCCTCAAGCACCAGAGGTTCATCAAGAAGTTCCGATAGCACCCGAAGGTCTGCAAAGGAATCCACCTATAGTTAGGGAAGATCTGTTGTATGAACGATTTAGGCGAATGAAGGCACCTGAATTTGAAGGAACCACAGATCCATTAGTGGCAGATAATTGGCTGATCGATATCCAAGTAATTTTGGATTTTATGGGACTTACGGAACAGGAGAAAGTTCTTTGTGCCTCCTTTGCACTTAAGAAAGATGCACGTCATTGGTGGAGAACGGTTCAGATGCGCAGAAACGTGGCGTTCATGCAATGGCAAGATTTTGTTGACGAATTCAGAGTGATGTACTACAACCAGGAGATTCTTGCAGCTCAACAGGATGAGTTTACCAGCTTTAAGCAAGGATCTTTATCCGTGATGGAAGCAGTCAAGAAATTTGAACAGCTTGCTCGTTTATGTCCGGAACTGGTACCGAATGAGAGAGAGAAAGTAAGGAGGATGATGAAAATGTTTCGGACAGACATCGCCAAGCAAGTTAGTGCTGGAAGTAGCCCTCCAACTCTTGTAGCTGATTGTATAAGTCGAGCTATGAGAGCAGAATACTGGATTAATCAGGATAAGGAAGCACGGGTTCAGATATTCAAAGCTAAGAAGGAAGAAAAAGCTGTAGAGAAACAGATACAGTCTAGGCAAAACCAGCAACCGAACTTAAAAGGCCAGACTAGTAATTCCAACCAAAGTTCCAAGCAGTTTGGAAGGAATAAAAGAAGAGAGAATACTACGGGCCAGGGCCAACAGAAGAATTACCCCCAGAAGAGGAACAACCGTGGGAATGAGGGTATTAATAACAGCTATCCTGTGTGTACTCAATGTGGAAAGAAACATCCAGGCGTATGTAGGTTGGGAACAAACGCTTGCTACCTTTGTGGCAAGGAAGGTCATTATGCGAAGAATTGTACCTCCCATAGTCAGAACCAGAACCCTCAGTACCAGAATAGGAATCCAACCCGACAGCTTCACGCGGTACAAGCAAAGGTCGAAAGTCCTTCGATGGTACAAGGAAGACTTGAAGCTCCTGAACCTCAAGCCAGGATTTATGCTTACACAAAGGGAGATGCTGAGGCTGGAACTTCTAATGTAGTAACAGGTCAGGTCTCTATAGCCGCTTATGATGCATTTGCCCTAATTGATTCTGGTGCCACCCATTCGTTTATATCAATGGGGTATGCCCGGAAGTTAGGTAGAAATGTAGAAAGTATAGGGCAACCTTTTAGAACCTCTCTTCCATCGGGAGATATTTTGTTATCTGATTCCTGGATGCGAAATATTCCGATAGTTATGTGTGGTAGAGAATTATATGTAGACCTGATTGCTATTAAGCTTCAGGATTTTGATGTAATCCTGGGAATGGATTTCTTAGATAAGTACAACGCTAAGATTGATTGTCGAAAGCGTTGTGTTACGTTTAGTCTTTTCGGCGAAGAGGAATTCAACTTTCACGGCCAGTCTAAGAGTTCATCAACCCGGCTTGTTTCTGCAATGAAAGCTTGGAAAATGTTAGCTAATGGATGTCAAGGGTACTTAGCTAACATGGTGGACAAAGAACAAGAAAATGAGCTACTGCCCGAAGATATTCCTATTATTAGGGAATATGTAGACGTCTTTCCAAAAGATTTAACTAAACTTCCGCCCGAGCGTGAAATCTCTTTCGAAATAGAATTGTTGCCAGGAACAGCTCCAATATCGAAAGCACCTTATCGCATGGCCCCAGCTGAGCTTAGGAAACTTCAAGTACAGTTGCAAGAACTGTTGGACAAGGGATTTATTCGTCAAAGCCATTCCCCGTGGGGAGCACCCGTGTTGTTTGTCAAGAAGAAGGACGGAACGTTACGAATGTGTATCGACTATCGCGAGTTGAATAAGATCACGATTAAGAACAAGTACCCTCTCCCGAGAATCGACGATCTCTTTGATCAACTTAGAGGAGCTTTAGTATTCTCGAAGATTGACTTGCGTTCAGGCTACCATCAACTCAGAATCAAGGAAGGAGATATTCCCAAGACGGCGTTTCGTACACGTTATGGACATTATGAGTATTTAGTCATGCCTTTTGGATTAACTAATGCTCCAGCTGCTTTTATGGACCTTATGAATCGGGTATTTAAAGATTATTTGGATAAGTTTGCTATCATCTTCATTGATGATATTTTGATCTACTCAAAATCTGCAAAGGAACATGAGCAGCACCTCAAGTTGGTTTTGGAAACCTTAAGACGGAATCAGCTTTACGCCAAATTCACTAAATGTGAATTTTGGTTGGAGAAAGTACATTTCTTAGGCCACGTAGTTTCAAGGGAAGGAATTTCTGTCGATCCTGCTAAGATAGAAGCAGTTAGTGCATGGTCAACACCCAGAAACGTTACGGAGATACGAAGCTTTCTTGGCTTGGCCGGATACTACCGACGGTTCGTTGAAGGATTCTCCAAGATAGCAGCGCCACTAACAGCTCTTACTAAAAAGGGGAGAAAGTTCGAATGGACACAGAAGTGTGAAGAAAACTTCCAAGAGCTCAAGAGGAAACTTACAAGTGCACCAGTGTTGATCATTCCGGATGTTGATGCAGGAAATTTCGCCATTTATAGTGATGCGTCGAAAACTGGACTAGGAGCCGTCCTTATGCAAGGAAGAAATGTGGTTGCTTATGCTTCACGTCAACTGAAGGACCATGAACGGAACTACCCGACTCACGATTTGGAGCTTGCTGCGGTGGTTTTCGCTTTGAAGATTTGGAGACATTACCTATATGGTAATAGATGTGAGATTTTTACCGATCATCAAAGTCTCAAATACATTTTTACTCAAAAGGAGCTTAATATGCGGCAACGAAGATGGCTCGAACTCGTAAAGGATTATGATTGTGAAATTCTTTATCATCCTGGAAAGGCAAACAAGGTTGCAGATGCGCTGAGCAGGAAGTCATCCGGTATACTCATGTCTCTTGAAATGATGTCCGAACCCCTCAAAAAGGAAATTTCTGATTTCCGATTAGAAATGCTAACCGGAAAATTGTCTGTTTTGACTCTTCAGTCTAATCTCCTAGAAACCATTAAGGACTATCAAAGGAAAGATTCCTTTTTGTTGAAAATTCAGCTACTTGGCGAAGAAGATAAGGAATTTAAGACGTCTGCGAATGGGCTAATTCTTTTCAAAGGAAGGATTTGTGTTCCTAACTTTGAGTTTCTAAGGAAACAAATCATGTCAGAAGCGCATGAAACGCCATACTCAGTTCACCCTGGAGCTACTAAGATGTATAAGGACCTTAAGGAGAACTTTTGGTGGCCGAACATGAAGAGAGAAATTGTTGAATTTGTATCAAAGTGTTTAACTTGTCAGAAAGTTAAAGCTGAACACCGACAACCTGGCGGAGATCTTCAAAAGATAGAACTCCCAGAATGGAAATGGGAACAAATCACCATGGATTTCGTAGTTGGACTACCCAGGACCGCTAGTGGAAATGATATGATTTGGGTAATTGTGGATAGATTAACCAAATCAGCCCATTTCATTGCTAGTAAAGCCACCTTTTCGGTTGAGAAATTAGCTGGAATTTATGTATCTCAGGTTGTTAAGTTGCATGGAGTTCCAAAATCCATTATTTCAGATCGAGATGGGCGATTTACTTCGCGATTTTGGAAAAGTGTTCACACAGCTATGGGATCAAGGCTGAAATTCAGTACTGCATTCCACCCTCAGACAGATGGACAATCGGAGCGCACGATCCAGACCTTAGAAGATATGTTGAGATCTTGTGTTTTAGATTTCAAGGGAAATTGGGATCAAAAGTTACCCTTGATCGAATTTTCGTATAATAATAGTTATCATGCTTCTATTGGGATGGCTCCGTTTGAAGCGCTATATGGAAGGAAATGTCGATCTCCCATTCATTGGCAAGAAGTCGGACAGAAGCAACTTCAAACTACGGACTTCATCAGAAAAACCTCAGAAGACGTCAAGATGATCAAGCAACGGCTCGATGTAGCTTTCAGTCGACAGAAGAGTTATGCTGATAAACGTCGAAGACCTTTAGAATTCCAAGTTGGAGATTCTGTTTTTCTTAAGATTGCTCCAGTAAAGGGGATTATGAGGTTTGGTAAGAAGGGAAAGCTCAGTCCAAGATACACAGGTCCGTTTGAAATCCTCGAAAGAATTGGAAAAGTTGCCTACAAGCTTGCTTTACCGCCAGCTTTAGCTTCTATACACAATGTTTTTCACGTTTCAATGTTGAAGAAATACGTACCTGATCCTTCTCATGTGCTAAGTCAAGAACCGGTCGAAGTACAAACAGATTTGACGTACGAGGAAAGGCCAATACAAATTCTAGATCGGGAAGAAAAGGTTTTAAGGAACAAAACCATTCCGATGGTTAAGGTGTTATGGCAGAATCATAATATTCAAGAAGCAACGTGGGAAGTAGAAGAAGAAATGAGAAAGAACTATCCCTACTTGTACTGATTTTCGGGGACGAAAATTTCTTTAAGGAGGGTAGATTGTAATAACCAACTTGTTTGTAAACTTATGATTTCTTTTGTTAAGAATCAAAGTCTGTTTATGTTATATGTATGATATGTTTCTATGAAAAGTTGTTGAATCTTTAGTTAAAAGATTCAAATAAGTTAGTTATGCAAGTTTAAGACCTTTTTGTTAAAAGAAAAAGGTGTAAGTTTATGCTTTATGATTTTATGAAAGGACTGCATTTGGGAGATAAGCCAAACCAGACCTTTAAGGATGACACCTCTGACGACAAGTGTCATTACTATGATTGGTCACTTCACAGGGACCAAAATGCAAATATTTTATGTTTAGGGGTCAATTTGCAAATTAAGAAAAGTTTTATGATTTTGAAGCTAAAAAGTCTTTTAAGGAAGGATTTAGTAAAAACTTGATGTTTAAAGGCTTAACAAAAAAATTGGCCAAGTCATAGGGACTAAAGTGCAAATATTTTGCCTTTAGGGGCCATTGTGCAATTTTGAAAAAGATTGTAAACTTATCAGTAATTATGTAGATTTTTGAACCAGGGACTCCTTAAGTAAAGTTTCTTAGTTCAATTAAGTCAATGACCCATTTTTAGTTTAGTTAGTTTGGTTGGAAATCAAGGATGTCAAGTTAAGATCGTTTTTGAAAACTCTAGCTAAAACCAATCCCATTATGCCATGTGTCACCATGGGAACCGGCCACGTCATGGCTTGATGAGCAAGTAACCTTGTTCTTGAAAAAGATTATGCAAATTAGAAGATTTTAAGTGTTAATAGAAGTTTACAAATCAAACCCTAAGTTTAGTGTTTTAACACTTTAGTATGGTTGGTTGATTTTATGTTAAGACACATTTAGCAATGTTGTCTCACTTGGTTACACCAAAACCGGCCACATAGAGGAGAAACCCTAGGTGATAGCTTGGCTTAGTCACCCCTAGCCTTGCACCCATGGCAAGCCAAGGCTTGCACACCTAGGCACCCAAGGCCGACCATCCAAGGAACCAACACATCATGGTGTAGCCTTGGTGAGTAAGTCATCCTTAGACTTGCTCACTTGGCAAGCTCATGTTTGCCTAAGCCACCACACCAAGGCCGGCCACCATGAGGAAATGACATCTCATGGCCTAGCCTTGGTGAGTAAGCAAACCTAGCTCCACCTACTTGGCAAGCCAAGGCTTTGCTAAGCCAACACCAAGACCGGCCATCCTTAGTGAATGACACATCATTGTGTAGCTAGGGTGAGTAAGCTACTCTAGCCTTGCTCACATGGATAGCCAAGACATTGACACACCCTAGGTTGCCTAGCCTAGCTTCCTTGGCAAGCCAAGGCTTGCACACATCACCCTAGGGCCGGACACACCAAGGATGTGCCACCTCAAAGTGTAGCCTTGATGAGCAAGCAATTCTAGCTTGGCTTACTTGGCATATTGGATGAAGCATGGCCGGCCAACACATAGGGACCAAGGAGAAAAATAGCTTGACTTCAAGGACTATCTCCCAATTTACCAAAGATGGAATTCTTGAACTCCATTAGGGCTTGACACCTTTGCACCTAGGCAAGCTTAGTAAGCATACTAGCTTTGCTTGTTGGCAAACCAAGGCATGTATGACTTCCACCCAAGGCCGGCCACACCAAGGAGGGGACACCTCATGGTCCCTAGGCCACATGAGTAAGCAGCCCTAGCTTGGGTTACTTGGCATGAAAGACACAAGAGTGGCCGGCCACCATTCAAGAAGACAAGACCAAATTGGTCTCTTGTAGGGACCAAAGAACAAACTAGGGTATCTTTAGGGGTTAGTTAGCAATTTTGGAAAATTGTGTTTCATCTATAAATAGGTGAAGATGCTGTTGTGTCATTTGGTTAGCCAACACTCACACACACTCTTGAGCAGCACAAATTCCTCCCAACCCTGCCATAGAAACCGAACATAGAAAAGAAAAAAAAAGAAAGAAAAGAAAACTAGAAAAGCTTTTCGATTTAGTTTGAGAGAATTTTCAATTACCTTAGATTAAGAATTCCATCCGTGAAACTTGAGGTAAATATTGTTACCCTCTAGTTCTCCATTTATGAATTAAGAGAATGATTAGTATGATTAAGCAAGAGTTTAATTTTGTAAGATACATGCACTAGGGTTTTTGTATGCTTGATTAAGTCTCTATCCGAGCAGTTTTTCTGAAACAATATTTAGAGGCCTTTAGAGGCCGAATCTTTAAAAAGTTAAAACTGCAAAGTTGTAGAGGAAGGAAAATCCTAGGGGCCAACGCGGCCAGTTTTTGAAAATAAGGCTTTTAAGACCTTTATTTCTATAAAAACCCGAGACCAAATTATAAGCAGTAAGTTTGGTCGAAAAATTTTATAAGGCAAAAATAAGCATGTTAAAGGCTGATTTGAAGTTTGAGGTTAAAACAAAAGTTGTAGGAGACTTTAATATCTACAACTTTAATGAAGAAAACTTTTCCAGATTCGAAACAGATTTGTAAGAAAAGAACTAAACTTTATGAATTGGTTTTGGAACCCGATTTTCAAAATGATTAGAGTTTTTAACTAAATTTCAAAAAGGAGTTGAAATTTAGGAATGGTTGTTAGCAATTAGAATCATTGTGTTATTATGATAGGATGATACTCATCCTATGATTTTTCTTGAAAACAGGGAAACGACCTGTTTGAGTGAAAGATTGTGATTCAAGGCGCAGTAACGGTAAGTACGACTCCGCCTACAGCATAAACAAAAATTGTTTGTTGAATGCTTTCAAGTTTATAATGATATAAGCATGATAAAACGTTATGGCTTGTATGATATCAAGTTTATAATGTTATGTGTATAAGAAATATTTATGATATGTATGTATATACATTTTTAAGATATGATAATATTAAAGTACGAATGACATGTATGTATGCAAGAAATGATGAACGAATGACATGTATGTATGCAAGAAATGATGAATGTATGACATGTATGTATGCAAGAAATGATGAATGTATGGCATGTATGTATGCAAGAAATGATGAATGTATGGCATGTATGTTTTCAAGTTCATGAATGTATGTTTATAGTATGTATGTTGATATGATGAGAAATGTGATATTATGACATCACGAAGTATGCTCATTAAAGAATAACGAGTTGGTAAAATATGAAACCCCAGCTTCAGTTAAGAAACTGGTTATGAATATGAAACAACATTTCAAGTATGAAATAAGACAAGAACAAGATGTATAATATAAGCAGGAAGCTATATGTCGTATCGACCCGCGTCAGGTCGGGTTTGGTTCATGGTTTGAGTTGGACAGGGCTGGCCGCCCCAACCACTCCATGGCAGCGCGCCACGGTACGTACATTCATGTTAAGTTATGTAAGGGCCCAAAATCTATGCTAACTTATGAAAACAGAAATTGATCATAAATGGTTCATGCATTATGTTATCATGATATGTTTTGTGGATAAATAGTTGTGCTTGCTGAGCGAAAGCTCATGTTTTAAGTTTATGCTGTAGGTAAGCAACCATGCAGTATTTCTTGATACAAGGCAGTGGAGCATGGCAAGGCAAAGCTGTGAAACTGTGGGACGGAATCACTACGTTTCTTTTTGTTAAATAATGCTACGCTAAATATGATGTATTTAAGTACAAAAACACATTTCCGCTATAAGTAATTATGTATAAGTATATGTATGGATATAAATGTTTATTATGGACTTTCCAAGTTAAACAATACTTATCAGTTGTTAAAAAAAAAAAAAAAAAATTTCTGTCTAAATTTTCATCTATTATTATGTAAGAATGTATGGTAACGGCCAGCGCTAGGCGGGTCGTCGCAATGAAGATGTTCCGGACAGACTTCGCCAAGCAAGTGAGTGCTGGCAGTAGCCCACCTATCCTGGTATCTGACTGTGTAAGTCGGGCAATTAGAGCTGAATATTGGATCAACAAGGACAAGGAAGCAAGGGCTCAGATTTTTAAAGCAAAGAAGGAAGAAAAGGCCGTGGTGAAGCAAATGCAGCCCCGTCAGAGTTCTGAGACGAACCAGAAAGGCCAAACTAGCAGCCCTGCCCAAAGTTCCAAGCAGTTCGGGAGGAACAAGAGAAAGGGGAATTTCTCTGGTCAGGGTCAACAAAAGAATTACCCTCAGAAGAATAATAACAGAGGAAATGAGGGTAATCAGAATGACTACCCGGTGTGTGCAAAGTGCGGGAGGAAACACCCGGGATTATGCAGAATGGGGACAAATGCTTGCTACCTTTGTGGCAAGGAGGGGCATTATGCGAGAAACTGCACTCTGAACAACCAAGGCCAGAATCCTTCTTATCCGAGCCGGAACACCAATAGCCAGCTACATGCAGTCCAAGCAAGGCTTGAAGGACCCTCGATCACTCAAGGCAGATTAGAGGCCCCTGAACCTCAAGCCAGAATTTATGCTTATACGAAGGGAGATACAGAAGCAGGGACTTCGTATGTGGTGACAGGTCAGATTTCTATCGCCACCTATGATGCTATTGCCCTGTTTGATTCTGGTGCCACTCACTCATTCGTGTCTTTGGAGTTCGCCCGGAAGTTAGGAAGAGGTGTGAATAATTTAGAACAGCCTTTCAAAACCTCTTTGCCATCCGGAGAAATTTTGTGGTCCAATTTTTGGATACGAAATACGTCCGTGATTATCTGCGGTAGAGAATTGTTTGTAGATCTCATCGCGATCAAGCTTCAGGATTTCGATGTGATCTTAGGGATGGATTTCTTAGGCAAATACAACGCTAAGATTGACTGCCGAAAGCGTTGCGTGACGTTCAATCCTTACGATGAGGAGGAGTTTAATTTCTACGAGCAGTCACGGAGCCCAGCAACCAAACTGGTTTCCACAATGAAGGCTTGGAAAATGTTAGCTAATGGTTGTCAAGGATATTTAGCTAACATGGTAGACAAAGATCGAGAAATGGAGCTGACACCGGAAGATGTTCTTATTATTAAAGAATATGTGGATATCTTTTCGGAAGATTTACCAGGACTTCCGCCGGAATGAGAAATTTCATTTTAAATCGAGTTGTTACCTGGAGCTGCAACAATATCTAAAGCACCCTACTGTATGGCACTTGCCGAGCTTAGGGAACTTCAAGTATAGTTGTAGGAACTGCTTGATAAGGGATTCATCGGCAAAGTTATTCTCCGTGGGGAGCGCCTATCTTGTTCGTCAAAAAGAAGGATGGATCATTACGAATGTGTATTGACTACCGTGAGCTGAACAAGATTACGATCAAGAACAAATACCCCCTTCCAAGGATTGATGATCTTTTTGATCAACTCAGGGGAGCGGTAGTATTCTCGAAAGTCGATCTATGATCAGGCTACCATCAGCTCAGGATCAAGGAGTCAGATATCTCCAAGACGGCTTTTCGAACACGTTACGGGCACTATGAGTTTTTGGTTATGCCATTTGGACTAACCAATGCCCTGGCTTCTTTTATGGACCTTATGAACCGAGTGTTCAAGGAGTATCTGGACAAATTCGTTATCGTCTTTATTGACGATATTTTAATTTACTCAAGGTCTAAAGAGGAACATGAGCATCAGTTTAGACTGGTGATGGAAACGCTGAGACGGAATCAGCTATATGCCAAATTCACAAAATGTGAATTTTGGCTGGAAAAGGTTCATTTCTTGGGGCATGTAGTGTTAAAAAAGGAATTTCTATAGATCTTGCTAAGGTGGAGGCAGTCAGTGCATGGCCAGCACCCAAGAATGTTACGAAAATAAGAAGTTTTCTTGGATTAGCTGGATACTACCGACATTTCGTCGAAGGATTTTCCAAGATTGTTGCACCTTTCACCGCACTTACCCGAATGGGGAAAAAATTTGAATGGACCCAGAAATGTGAAGAAAATTTTCAAGAGCTAAAAAGGAAGCTGACAAGTGCGCCTGTGTTGATTATTCCTGATGTGGAAGCAGGAAATTTCGTGATCTACAGTGACACTTTTAAAAATGGATTAGGAGCTGTTCTGATGCAAAATGGGAAAGTAGTGGCCTACGCATCCTGCCAGCTGAAGATTCAAGAAAGGAATTATCCCACGCATGATCTGGAGCTCGCAGCGATGGTTTTCGCGCTCAAGATTTGGAGACACTATCTGTATGGAAACAAATGCTAAATCTACACCAATCATCAGGGTCTCAAGTACATTTTCACTCAGAAAGAGCTCAACATGAGACAACGTAGATGGCTAGAACTTGTAAAGGACTACGATTGTGAGATCCTTTACCACCCTGGAAAGACAAACAGGGTAGTAGATGTCTTAAGTAGGAAATCCATAGGCATGCTGATGTCTATTGAAGTGTTTCCTAAGTCACTACAAAGGGAAATTTATGAGTTCAACTTGGAGATGATAACAGGGAAATTGTCTTCTCTGACCCTCCAGTCTAATCTGTTGGAATCCATCAAGTCCCATCAAGGAAAGGATTCATTTTTGCTATAAGCACAACTTTTTGGCGGAAAGAACAAGGAGTTCAAGACCTCCGCTGATGGTGTCATCTACTTCGAAGAAAGGATTTGTGTTTCCAACTTCGAATTTTTAAAGGAGCAAATAATGTCAGAGGCACATCAGACGCCATACTCAGTACATCCAGGAGCTTCCAAGATGTACAAGGACCTCCGAGAAAATTTTTGGTGGCCAAACATGAAGAATGAAATAGCAGAATACGTGTCAAAGTACCTAACTTGTCAGAAAGTTAAGGCAGAACATCGACATCCTGGAGGAGATTTGCAGAAAATAGAGCTTCCTGAATGGAAATGGGAGCAAACTACTATGGATTTTATAGTAGGACTGCCCAGGACTGCGAGTGGGAATGACACGATTTGGGTTATTGTGGATAGATTAACCAAATCAGCCCACTCCATTGCAATCAAAGCCACCTTTTCAGTAGAAAAATTGGCCGAAATCTATGTATCCCAGATCGTTAGACTACATGGAGTACCAAAATCGATCATCTCGGACCGTGATGGACGTTTCACCTCTTGATTTTGGACCAGTGTTCACAGTGCTATGGGGTCGAAATTGAAGTTCAGTATGGCTTTTCACCCCCAAGCTGACGGTCAATCAGAACGAACCATCCAGACACTGGAAGATATGCTGAGATCATGTGTTCTGGATTTCAAGGGAAATTGGGATCAAAAGCTGCCATTGATCGAATTTTCATATAACAACAGTTATCATGCTTCAATTGGTATGGCTCCATTCGAAGCATTATATGGAAGGAAATGTCGATCTCCTATCCACTAGTAGGAAGTTGGACAGAAGCAGCTTCAAACAACAGATTTCATCAAGAAGACCTCTGAGGATATCAAGAAGATCAAGCAAAGGCTCGACATAGCTTTTAGCAGGCAGAAAAGTTATGCCGATAAACGTAGGAGGCCCATAGAATTCCAAGTTGGAGATGCTGTGTTCATCAAGATTGCTCCTATGAAAGGAGTAATGCGATTTGGTAAAAAAGGGAAGCTTAGTCCAAGGTATACGGGACCATTTGAAATCCTTGAGAGGATTGGGAAACTAGCCTATAAGCTTGCCCTACCACCAGAATTAGCATCGATGCACAACGTTTTCCATGTCTTGATGTTAAAGAAGTATGTACCAGATCCTTCCCATGTGCTTAGTTAAGAACCAGTGGAGGTTCAAACGAACCTAACTTATGAAGAAAAGCCAGTTCGAATTCTGGATCGGGAAGAGAAAGTACTGAGGAACAAAACCATTCCCATGGTTAAAGTATTGTGGCAAAACCACAAGGTTGAAGAAGCAACCTGGGAATTGGAAGACGAGATGAGGAAGAACTACCCCAGTTTATTCTAATTTTCGAGGACGAAAATTTTTAAGGGGGGTAGATTGTAATAACTAAATTTTTTTCAACATTACAATTTCTTGTAAAGCAATTCAAGCTGTACCATAAAGGTATTCATGAGGAAGCCCGATTATGGTTTTTGTTAATTTTGTGAGTTCTTATGATTTTATAAGACTCAAAGATGATTGCTTAGCCAAGTATGTGACCTTTTAAGTAAAAAGGGTAGAAAATTTCATGATTTTATGTTGGTCAAAGTTTGACCATAAAAAGTCAAAGTTGACGGGAAAAGTCAAAGGTTGACTAGAAAGATCAAATATATGACGATACGGCGAGATGACAAGCAGTATGGGATATATACTGCGAAAACTGTCTTTACGAACAAGATAGCATGAATAAGATCTAAAACCTTCATAGAAAAAATCAAGCACATTAATTAGGATATCAAGGGCCAAATGGCTTCAAGTTATTAGAAAATTTTTATACAGTCCATTTTTACACAGATAAATTTTGGACTGCAGTTTAGTATAAAAATACTGTTATTAGTAGATAGCAATATTGAAAATATCTGTGTTAGCATAAAAATGGATTGCATATTAAGGAAAAAGCCAAACAAGCCTTAATGATGCTTACCTCATCTAACTTTTGATTAATGACATCATTTTGGATTAAGAAAAAAAAATTGGAAATAAACTTGATGGCTCTAGAACCTCCTTGGCCGGCCACCTAAGACCCCTCTTGGGCAAATAATAAAAATTTTGGGAACTTTTTGGCAATTTTGAGAAATTTCCCCATCACCTATAAATAGGTGACCCATTTGTTCAAAAAAATTAGAAAATCTAACTAAACTATGCCCAAATTTCTTCATATTTTCACTCTCAAATCCAAACTCTAGAAAGAAAGGAGGAAAGAAAAATAAGCAAACCCAAGAGAAAAAGGTGTAGTGGTGGTTGGATTTCACATAGAACCAAGCCAAAGTTGGAAAAAAAATTTCGGTACCCATTAGGCAAGGAGGCGGTTGTGGGAAAGAAAAAAAAAAGGAAAAGAAAAAGTGAAGGAAGGAAGTGTTTGGAGATGTGGCCGGACTTGTGGAAGACCAATCAAGTGGCCGGAAAAATTTTAGAGCCCCATTGCTAGGGTAAGGCCGGTTGTGGAGTGCCAAGGAGAAAGGGAGAGAAAATTGGATCAAACCTAGCCAAAGTTGAGATTCAACTAAGGTAAATCTCCCTTGGCCCTAAACTTTTAAATTGAGCTTCAATTTGAAATTTAAGTGTATTTCAAGTTGAATTTGTAAGAGCATAAGCTCAATTTAATTTTATGCCCTAGTTTAAGAATGTTTAGATTTGGTGCTTGATTTAGGTATAGGGTGGTTTATGTTGCTAAGTATGCATGATTTTATGCTTTGATTGCATGAACTTATGGTTTGCATGATAGATGTTTGATAATGTTGTATGTCTCCAAATATGTTTAAGCATGATTTACAATGGCTTGATAGGTTGCTAGGTTAAAAGTTGAATGGTTTGTGCAACCTAGAACCATGCAAACTTTGATTAATCCAAAATCAACAATGGTTTGCTTGGACGTGATTTATTATGTGTTTAATGAAAACCTTACATTAGAAATGCGCTGCATGTCTGATCTTAGGCTCCTGGTGCGGCCGGTCGAGGCAGAGTGCGCGTATTAAGACGTAAAATGGATTTAAACCCAAAAACTACCAGTACGGGTAAAAACTGGTCAGTTTTCTGGAAAATAGATTTTGAGGCCCTTAGAAGTCGAATTTGGAAAAACTTAAAACATGAAAGTTGTAGAGAAGGTTTTTCCTAGGGGGCATTGCAGACGGTTTTCCAAAATAAGGCTCCAACGGCCACAGTTTTGACAAAAATCCGAGCCTGACCGTGCCCAGACTTCATGCACGGCCAGGTGAGTTCAATGGGGAAAACGAATAGGTTAGAGCCCGAAAAAAGTTTTGAGTTAAACATGAAAGTTATAGGGTTTTTAAAACTTTTGTGAAGAAAACTTTTTCAGATTCGATTTAAATTTTTAAATAAAAATTGGACTTCAAAAACTGTACAGGAAACAGGAAATTCCTGCACAGGATTTTCTAAAACAGTGCAGGAAAAGGATATCCCTGCACTTACACTGATAAATTGACAGTGAGAAACTGTTCCAAAGGTAGTTTCCAACACTTAATAATTTTTACTCATGAGTTATAATTTTTCATAAGTTGAACAAAGGATTTTCCAAAAGAAAATAGAAATGGGTTTTTGAAACCAAAAAGTCAAGTTATGACCCGAGTAGGGTAAGTTTTGAATCCTAGGGTTACTCGATGTAACAAAACAAGTTATCATGTGGTTTTGAAGGTGGGGACATATAACTAAGATTATGTATGAATGTTGGTTAAATCACCAACATTTCTGATCTTTACCTATGTCCTTTATTGTAACAGAAGGTAGATTGCTGTAATGTCCTGACTAGAACAGTACGGTATCGGATATAGTGAACAAGGTAAGTACAACTCCGCCTACAACATAGGCTTTTGGTTGTGATACTTACCCAAGTATGATCAATGAATGTTATGGTACCTGTTGTGATGTATGTTAGAATTATTTGACGCTAGGATATGTTGTAGAGTATGGTATGATGATGTTATGTTAAATGATATGTCAAGTTCATGGTTATGATATGAGGTATGTTATGTTGAGATACGATTATGGCTTATGTATATGTGACATCATGAGGCATGTTCACCATTACTTAGTCAAGAACAAAATCAAGTATGAGACAATGACAAGTAAGCATGATGGTAAGCAAGCTTGCCTGTGTCGTACCGACCCGCGTTAGGTCAGGTTGGACTATGGCTTGAGTTGGAAATGGACTGGCCGCCCCAACCACTCCATAGTTACACGCCCGGTACGAACACTTGTGTTAAGGGGCCCATAAGTAAGTTAAGTTAAGATAAGTTATGAAAGTATGTTATGAAAGAATAAGAAAGCATAATGAAGCATAAATGGTACATGCATGATTATGATAGGATAAGCTATGATATGTTGAATTAAGTTATGTTTTGTATTGTTTGTTGTCGCGGATGTCAATGTTGTACTTGCTGAGCAAAAGCTCACGTCTTACTTCCATGCTGTAGGTAAGCAACCTACTGGCACCTGTTGATGCAAGATGGCGAGCGCGGCAGGGCGAGCTGTGAAATGTGGGATCTATAGCCGCTATGCGTTTTGTTTTTTTTTTAATGAATATTTTATTTGGTATTCGACCATCGTTATTTAATTATCGTATATACGCTCATATGATTGAAAAAAAAATTTCCGCTATTTACGCTAAGTAAATTTGTACGATATGTATGTATGTATGTATGGTAACGGCCTGTGCTTGGCGGGTCGTTACAATTTTAGGGTTTGTAAGTATGTTTTATGATGTTAGTTGTATGTCCCCAATATGCTCAAGAATGATCTTAGATGATTGGTAATGGGATTGATAATGTATGTTGTGTGGAGGGTTTGAATAACCCCAAAACCCTAACTATTTTAGAAATTAGCATTTGGGTTTATATGCAAGTTGTATGATGTCAATGGAATGCATGGTAAGGAAAATAATAGGAAATATGCTGCATGATTGTTGTAGGCTCACGGTTTTAACCGTTCGAGGTAGTGTGCACGTAATTTTACATAAGAAACAATTAGGATGAAAACTGCCAGTCTCGGGTCAAGACTGGGCAGTAATCTGCAAATGTGAATTTGAGGCCCTTAGAGGCCGAATTTGAAGAAAGTCAAAACTACAAAGTTGTAGAAAATGAAAAATTCTAGGGAACAGCATAGACAGTTTTTAAAAATAAGGCACCAAAGGACTCTGTTTTTATAAAAATCCGAGCCTAGTCTGCCCAGACCTAGTTGCACGGCCAGGCAGGTTCAATAAGGAAAACGAGTAGGTTAAGAACTGGATTTTGAGTAAAAAAAGAAAGTTGTAGGGTTTTTCAAGATCTACAACTTTCATGAAGAATACTTTTTCTAATTCCAAACTGATTTTAAAGTAAAATCAGATTCCCAAAACTATACAGGAAACAAAAAATTCCTACACAGGATTTTCAGAAAAAAGTGCAAAAGCAGGAAATTCTTGCACATGCACTGATAACTGAATTAAGAAACTGTTTCAAAAATAAATGGGTCAAAAGCTATCTTAAAAACATGGTAGCAGTGTGATAACCAATGGTAACCGGGTAGGATACCCAAGTTACTAGGTTGGGCCTAAAGCCCATGGTTACCAATAGTAACCTAATAAGATACTATTCACGTATGATTGGGCCTTGAACCCAAGGTTCCATTAAGTAATCAAACAAAATATTGTTTGATTAGGCCAAGTGCCCTAGGGTTATAGCAAGTAACCGAACGAGTAATCATAAGAAGTTGTGAGGGACATATAACTAGAGTTACTCATGGATGTTGGTTAGGATACCAACATTTAATGATTATGATTTATGGTAAGATAGAATGTGAATAATTCTTATCTTACATCCTGTTTGGAAACAGGAGTATGAACTGTTGGCATGTCATGTTTGGATGATAAACCAAGAGCATAGGACAAGTAAGTACAACTTCGCCTACAGCATGGACAAAACATTTTTATTGCATGGCATGTTTTCAAGAAATCATGTATTGATCTACATGATTTACTTAGGTTATGATGATTTATGTTATGATGTTATGATGTTATGATGATTTATGTTATGATGTTATGATGTTTTATGTTATGATGTTATGATGTCTTATGTTATGATATTACGATAATTTATGTTATGATGTTATGATGTCTTATATTATGACGTTTCATGTTATGGTGTATTATGTTTTGTTATCGTGATATCACGAAGCATGTTCACAAATATCAAATCACGGGATAAGAATAAGATAAGACAAGCTAATGTTATTGTGTCGTACCGACTTACCATGAGGGCGGATTTAAACGGTTTAGTCTATGCTTTGAATTGAATTGGATTGACTGCCCCAAAAACTCCATGTTAAACGGTTTGTCTCATGGTTTGAGTTGGATTGGACTGGTCGCCTCCAACTACTCCATGGCTATATACCACGGTACATGCACGCATGACATGTAAGGGAACAGAACCAAGTTAATATATGAAGAGCATAATTGATTCATAAGAAAGCATAATCGGTTCATGCATTCTTGCACTTAAAATGTTTTGCGGATTGAATATTGTACTTACTGGGCATAAGCTTATTACTTACGTTCATGCTGTAGGTAAGCAACCTACCGGTAATTCTTGATGCAAGACTGTGGAGGGCTGGCACTACAACTGTGAAATGTGGGATGGACATCGCCACGGATTTTAAAAATATATTTTGCAAAATATGTTTGTAATGTAAAATGTGTTTATGTTACATTATAATGAAGTAATGGTATGGGTAAGAAAAGTTTCAAGTATAATGGCTACAAGTTACCTCATGTCGTACCGATCCGCACTAGGTCGGGTTTGGTCCACGATTTGAATATGATAGCTTTCAAATGAGTGTGAAAGCTTGGTACTCGAGTGAGTACATATAAGTTAAAATATAAGTATGAGGATAAGTCAAGTTAAAATAGCTTTCAAATGTATGAGGATAAGTCAAGTTATAAGTATGAGAGTGAGTCGAGTTTTATGTCAAGTTAAAATAAAAGATAAAAAAAAAATTTTACTCCGGAATTTTCAGTAAGTTTAAGGTATTTGAATTAAATATTTGAGTTAAGTAAGCACGGTGTCACGGCCCTATGTAGGACGGGGCGATTAACCGTCGTGATATCTCGGCTACCACGTCGGTTTACTAACCATCGTGGTAGCCCGGCTACCATGACGGTTTTGAAACCGTCGTGGAATCCAAATATATACCACGACTGTGGATTCCATGACGGTTAGAAAACCGTCGTCTAAGTATTACCACGACAGTTTTTAACCGTCATGGAATTTGTATTCTGTAGTAGTGTAAAGGGCGATAAGTTTATAGAGAGATAGTGCTATGGGCTAATTTGACATGTAGAAAATTTTTGCTATATCTATATTTTGAGTTCAAAGTTATTGTGTCTAGAAGTAGGTCGGCATTTAGTTTTTTTTTTTTTTTAAATTACTGTGAATACCAAAATTTGAATTTTAGGTATTGGTAAACTATGAACAAAATTGATATGCTGATTTATAATGACCAAAAAGGACATAATATATTTTTCTCTAACACCAAGATGCGTCAATGACGTATCCTAACAATAATATTTTTTCCTATAAAATAAAAATGATTTGAGGGAAACAATAAATTTCTAACAGTAATATATTTCAGAAATTATGTACGATCATCTTTTAAAAAAAAATGTTTTCAATCATCTTCAAAACACACATAAAATTACAATAATTAAAATTTTTTAAAATAATAATTAAGTAATTTTTAACATATTATAATTTGCAATTTGCAATTGTTTTCAAGAGGAAAAGAACTTAAAATTTTTTTAAAAATAATTATATGCAATTTCACTATTTTTTATGAAGATAAATAAAGTGGGTAGATTGAAATTACTATTTATAACTAATAAAGTTTTAGTATAATATTTATATTGGCAGTAGAAACAACTGTACATAAGCAATATTTGACTTGTTTCTCAAATTATGCTGCTTTGCAATAAGTTTTAGAATCTGTTCGACAAAAGCAAGGTTTACCAAACACCCCTAAACTATTATATTTGATGTTTTAATTAACTTATTGATATGACATGACATGTTTTTTTAAAAAATATTACCACTAGATTATATCTGCAACCACATAATATATGGATTTTAACAAATACATTCTTTTAAAAATTATAGTAAATAATATTTTTACGAAACTAAAATAAATAAATATTAATAAGATTTTAAAATATTTGAAATAAATAATAGTAAATTTTTATCTAATAAATTTGTTATCTACAATTATTTACCATAAATATTTTTAAAGATTGTTATTTGATCGCCAATCTTAGGAAAAAGACCAAAAACACACATTGCTTAAAGGGGTTAAGTGCAATTATTATTATGTGTTTAATTTGTTTATTTGTTTTATTTATTTATTTATTTATTTATTTATTTTTTAGTGGAAGTTTTGCAGAGATTGCAATTATTATGGTGCGGGGAAGGTTGTGTTGTCTGGATTGGGACCAATTGGGTGCATTCCACATGCAATTTCTTCATTTAGCAAAAATATTGGGTCTGCGTGTGTTGAAAAAATCAATGATGAAGTCCAACTTTTTAAGAAGAAGCTTATAATTGGGGTGAACAAGCGAGCGAGTTGACGCTTTCAAGTTTTTTTGAATGTCGGGTTTAGAGGAGTAGTAGAAACCGCAAACCAACCTAGGAAGAGCGGGCTGGTGCGGGGCTCTTTGCGGGCGGGTACGGGCGGGTTGGGTTATGTTTGGCCCAATACCCTTTGTTGATGAAGAAGAGAACAAAAAGGCGAGAAAAACACTCAAAACAACTAAATTTATTTTTGTGCCTTATCTTCTCTTCATCACTTCTTCAAAGCCCAAATCCCATCTGAAATTGATTTTTAGCCCAATATAAGAATTAAACCCTAACTCTCTAATCCTCTCTTGTAAAGTTGTGAGTTGTGAATAAAATAGCCACCTGCTGCATCCTTCATATGTGAAAAGATTATTTATTTGTATTTGAAGGAAAGGAGAATTTCAAACATTTAAAATTTATAATTAATTAAAAAAAAAAGTTGGTGGGCGGGTCAGGTTAAAACCGCCACAAAATTCCCTAATCCGTTGCTAACATGGACCATCCAAGGGTGGGCGAAGCAGGGCAGGGTAGGGCGGGGCGTGGGTGCAGGTGTGGATGAGGGACGTGTGCAGCCCTATCCTATAGCACTTGTTGAGCAACTCAACAACAATTTCATTCACGCCAAATTTTGTTCTATGCCAACGGGTATTTACTCCGTTTAGTATCTGAACTATGAATATTCTTTCACGTTTATCCCTAAATTTTTGATTTTGATAAATTAGTACATGAACTTTTTTTTTTGTGTGGAAGTTTTGATTCCTCATACTAAAATTAACAATCGATTTTTGAAATTTAACATAGATAATCATATCTCTATTGCATAATAACTAAACATTAAATGAAATTATTTCATAAAGTTCAAATGGTTTTATCTTTTTTTAAGGATTTTAATAAGAATAAGGAGGAAATTTTTATACTTAGCGTAATAAATTTTCTAAAATTTCATGTTAACATGGAGTTGAAAACATGATTAAATGTACTTAAATTAAAAAAAAAATATTTCATCAATTTCAATTTTAGGAACCAAAACTGTCAAAAATCAAAAGTTTATGGATTAATATATCAAAATCAAAAGTTTAGGATTAAAATGATAGAATATACATAATTCAGGGACTAAATGAACAAATCAACAGTTTTAGAATTGGGTTTGAGGATTCTACATCTGTTGGCATAAGTCCTCGACTTCTTTCCTTCCATAATATTGCTCGTATTATGATTACAAATTTCACTTCATGAAAAAAAACTTTTTCGATAAGAACTTTCCAAAAGAACTTTAAAAATAAAAAAGAAAAAATAACTGAACAAAAGGAAAAAAAAAAAAAAAAGGGGGGGGGGGGGAGTTAATATATGGAATTTTTCCATTTGTTTTTAACATAAATCCTAATAATAGGAGTTAGTACTGAGATTAATTCATGTTTTCTCGCCTATGTTAAACCAAAATAATAATAATAAGGATTAAGTGAGACTAATTCATAATTTAATGGTAATTAAATTATCCACAAAAAAAAAAAAACAAAAAGAACTCTCTAAAATTAATTTTAAAACAAGTTTAGTATTCTCATAAGTTGGAAGATTGTAATATTCGATAGGACATTGAAAGGCAAAAGTCACATATTTAAAATCTAGAAAGAAGTTATACATTTACTATAAAATAACAAAACACTCGTGTGTGACAAGTGTATGCTCCTTGCACGCATCCCTGAACTGTGTGCGCGAGAGTGTTTAAGGTGCTTTAAAATTAGAAAAATACTAGAAACACTAACTCTAATTTAAAGTTTTGAATATTAATTTATGTGATATATGAGTTGTCATTATTTTATTAGGAAGTGGTTAAAACAATGCCACATTAATCGATTGCTTCTGCCAATAAAAAGATGATATAGGAGTTAGTACTCAAAAAGTTAGGATTAGAGCTGGTGTCTCTAACACTACTCTTAAAATTAACATTAGAAATTTATTTGATATTAAGATACAAATTAAATTTTTGTTGAATGAAATTTTTAAGCATTAAGTGTTGGGAATATTGTTGCGTAGTAAATGAAGTTGGGCAATGTACTATGTATTCATGTGTTTTGGGACAAATTTGTGAATTAATCATAAATTTTTATTGTGACTAAAATTTTTAGCCACAAGGTTTTTTATACATAATGTGAATAAAACTTTTTCTGTGACTAAAAACTCCATAGTTAAAAGTTCGTCACCACAAAAGTTTTTGATTAATTGCATGTTAGTCATAAATAAGGTTGTGACTAAAAGTGACATTTAGTCATACAAAAATGTTGTAACTAAAAGTGTTACAAGAAAATGTTGTGATTAATATATATATAAATATTTTTTGTAGTGTAAATTTGGTTGGCTGATACATACACATTTGTCGTAGAAAACATTACTTATAGTTTTTCTTTTTTTTTTTTTTTCTCTGGAAATAATATCTGATTGCAAGATTAAACCTGCAATAATGTATTTTGTCTCGTATCGTTTGACCAAGTGATCAAACCTGTACCTCTTATCCTATTCTGTCTCGTATCGTTTGACCAAGTGATCTTTGACAGTAACATTATAGTTAGGAAGGTAAACTATAAATATTAACTGTAAGTCATGGTACGACATATATGGAATATTCTAGCAATGAAAAGTCTCTGTGCAATTTATTTTTTATTTTTATTTTTTGTTCCTGCTGGAGGCATATATATATGTTCATAAGCCAAAAGAAAAGTTTTGTGTGAGAAAATTTTCTCTCTTTCCGAATATAATCCACCAAAAAAAAAAAAAAAAGGTGTAAATCTAAAAGAAAGTTTGGTTACTATTTTCGATCTAGTTGAGATATTTTAATACACTTACTGATTTATATTACCGTCTTTTATTTAGAAAAACCTATGCTAAAGATTTTGATTTTCACAAAAGGAAGAACATAATACAAACATGCAGTGTTTTATACAAATAATTTAACAGACCAGCAACGAACCACACCACACAAGATTAGATCACACAATTAATAAGTTAAAATAAAGTGTGATAAAATTTGTTAGTACATGACACATTATCTCTAAAATAAGGCCAGGCTTGAGTCATAATTAATAATTATACAGATAAGAAATCCTCTATATATGATCATAATTATATAATAAGTAGCAGAATGAAGCCCCCACTAAATTAACTCTGGCAGAGAGTTGCTAATTATGATTAAAATTCCCCACTTGACAGCAATGTTTGCTTAATTTTAGCACCCCTAATTATAGAATGGAGTAGTACTTTCTACTTGACAAATACACTTGTACTTAGCTATTTATATATATATATATATATATATATCACCTGGCATCAGATTAGATACCCTTCACAGAGAATTAGCTAGAACTTGCTGAAGAAACTACCCGCCAGCCACATTTAGCTGCACCAAAAAAAAAAAAAGAAAAAAAAGAAAGGAGACATAAGTCATGTGTTCATGTTATACGGGTAATATCCAAGAAAGGAATATAACGCCTTGTATCCTTGAAATATTGATTAGTAAATACCATGAACATAGAAACCCTAGCTGATAAAACATAATTAACATTCCCTTTCGGTATAATCAATTTCGGTATGATGTTAGTCATGTGAAGGTAAACATAGAGATTCTTACACTAATCGGAGGGCCATGGGATCTTGGTGAGAGTACTGATGATTGGCCGGCTGTAGGGCATTCACTTGAAAATAATTCCAAGTGTCGAATGCCTGTGTCTGCGCCTGAGACTGCGGCATGAGCTCGTAGCTTCCTCCTCCTGCCATCACGTTCATGTTCTGCTGGCTTCTCTCATTTTCAGCTATCTATTTATTCATTTCCACAATTTCAGTCATTTCACTAGTCTCTCTATATGTATCTCTCTTTCTCTATATATATATATAAATATATATTCATGAATGTTAGAGAAAGAGAGAGGAATAAAATTACCTTTGCTCGGAGAAGCTGGTTATTGTTGTGCAAGTCGACTTCCTGCAATTTTTCTCATTTTATTTGACATTAAGGTAAATCAAACTTCTGGCTAGGACAACATTTTCAAATCAAACTTATTTAAAAAATATATATATATATATTCCGTCGCACATCTTCTATATGAGTCTAAAATTTCAGATTAGTCCTAAAATAAAAATCTAAATAATGAACAGAAATGCATGAGGATCAGTTACCCTTTTCTGCATGTACTCGATTTCTTGGAACAACAGCTCATTCTGGTAGAGTCGAGAAATTAGAAAAAGGAAGAAACCGGGGAAAAAAATTTTGGAAAACCAAAAACAAAATAGATGAAAAAACTTGTTAGTAGCTATTAAAAAATAAACAATAAATTGCCCAAGAAAATTACAAAATATGTAAATGGCAGTAATACCTTTTTGGTTCTGATTTTGCTGATTGCTTTCTCCAATTTACCCTCCAGGTTTTTGAGTTCTCTGGCACTTGAGCTGCTCAGACTCTCACCCAGCATGTCCCTGGCAATAACAATTTTGTTAAATACAAGGCTGTAAAACAGAAGAGCGTTAAACAAGGTTTTTCAGGGGATTAACACATTTAAGATTCCTTGATTATACCTAATTCCCTTCTGCGTAGCCTCGATTTGGTTCCGGAGTTTTGCGGATTCTTGCTGGTAGAACTGATTTTTATTTTTAATAGAAATGAGTTATAAGTTGAAGACATAATGATCTCATTGAGAAGTATAAACATTCCGGATAAATCTGTGAGTACTGAGTGCACTCAGGACGCATATAAATAATGAGAGAAAAAATAAATTTCAGTTTGATCTTTGCATTTATTGTAATTTGTAATTGCGTTCACTTTCCTCAAAAAGGAAAAAATGAAATAATAATAAGGCAATAAAGTAATTGTTAAAATCTGAAGACTGCTAGGACTTAGCAAGTTGGATTATACCACATATATAGAAACGTAAACTGTGTCATCAGTGTAAAAATTTAAACTAATCAATTTAATATTAATACCTGAGCATTAGCTTCGGCAACAGATCCAGTATTTGAAGAATCAGAGCAAGCTTTCTTGTACCTGTCAATCGTTGATTTGACGCTGCAATTTCATATAATATCATTATTATTAGACAGTTAACATATAATTGAACCACAAAGAGAATAGTTTAATGTAATTAATTATGTAATAAACTGGACTAGTCCAACATTCTGTAGGAAGGAATGAGAGTAGAAATGATGAATAGATTTGAGGAAGATGAGAAATGTAAAGGATTATGGAGAGGATTATATTAATCTTTCATAATAAGAGAGAGGAAGTAGAAAATTATTGATAAATAATAATTATTATACTTTTAAGATATTTCCTCTTTGCTAATTGTGTGTGTGTGTGTCCGTGTTTTTTTTTTTTTTTTTTAAGGGGGCAATTAAGATAGTCTTTTTAAGATTGCATTCATGATGGATTTCTTGAATCCTTAGATTTTAGGGACATTGAGGGAAAGTTCATCCATCTTTCACTCATTTCTCTCCTTTCCTCTTTCTAATTAGCAAAACAAAAGATGAGGTCTCTCTCTCTTTTCCCTTCTCTTTCCCTATCTGTTCCTCCAACCAAACTGTGAATGAATGCATAGATAAATTTCTTTCAAATGAAATCTAAAAACCAAAGAAATAATAATCAATATAGTAATAATAGTAATTCTAAATGAAATAACATAATAATCTAAGAACAACTAATATATATATGCCAGTTTATTTTTTTTATACACGGAGAAAAATATATAAGTGTATATATATCAGTTTATTTTAACAACTTAACTTGTAACTTGTTGCTTTATTCCTAAATATTTTATTTCCTCCATTTTTCTTTCCCATTTATCACATAAAGTATTGATTTCACCTTATCTAATTTTACTCTATGGTTTGCATATCGCTTGTCAAGTTTAAGTAATTTTTCAAATATATATGTATATATGAATAACAAATTTGATACTTTTTTTCGGTTCCTCTTCAAATCTTTTTAAATCTTTGTTAAATCTTTCAAACAACAAAACATTTCAACGTTTAAGAAGCTTTCTTAAAAAACCAAAAAAATAATATTAATAATAATAAACCAAAAAAAAAAAAAAACTAAATGTTGTAATAACCCTAAAGTATAAAATGAATGATAAACATCTAACTTGTATCAGATCTAGTCAGAGTTAACATTGACTTGAATGACATAGAAAAGAAAACATAATAAAATATGTTGAAAATAAATAGTAAAAAACATTTACCTCCAACTCTGAAGTAATATTTTATTAATTAAAAAAAAAGGTGATCATCCAAGAAAAATATCAAAAGTTTCACACTTTTCAATGCAATATTTATACCTTAATTTCGTCGAGCCTGTGATTGGCTGCCTTTTGCCACGTTGGACAGCCTTTCACATCTCATTGGCTTTTAACCATATCAAGGGACAGTCATATGTTCTTTGAAAGGTTTCCATCACAACATATTTACCCACCGGATAATTAGCTGATCATTTACCCTTTTAACCACCTCGTAAATCCATTTGATTTTTCACGACCTATTTTTTTTTTTTTTTAGTATTTTAAAGAAGAAAAAGCCCAAGGTAATTAAAATTTTTGAAATATAAGGCGGGTCTTTTCTGTTCTGAAACTCTGAGTAGATCAGAGTCGTTCATTTCAGCTGTCACAAGCTAGCTAGTCCCAGCAACAAAAATACTCAGAACTCTCCTATTGGCTCACTCAGTTTCCGTAAATTTTCTCTGTCATCTCTCTCTCTCTCTCTCGCTCTTAAAACTTGCATAAATATATCTGTACAAGATCTTGGACAAACGCAAAGGCTATTTCTACATTGCCACTACTGGTTGAGCTCTTCTGATTGGCTCTTCACTCACTCTCTTTTCTTTTTCACTCTTCCACCTCCAGAAAATAAGCTAGGAAAGAAAACATACATATATATCTATATGTTTGTATATAAATATATATATACATATGTAAGTATGGGCGTGAGAGAGAACTATATGAAGCATATAAGATAAAATTAGGGTTGAAGAGCTGAGAAAGAAAGAGAGCCCATTATAGGAATCATGACATAAACCATTTTGTCAGAAGTCAAGAATTGAAAAATCATGTGTGACGTGACCAAAGATTCTGTTGCCCAAGACTAGAAAAAAATTAAAAAATTATATTGAAAAAAAAAAAAAAAACCCAACCAAACCCTTACCCAGAACACACTTCTACAATTTCATAAACAAGGGTAAAAAGGAAAATAAGTTTTGGAAAGAAAACACAAACACCTTGAAACTGGACTAAACTTTGATAACTTGTCTGTCCAAGAAGCTTCTCCATTTTTTTTTTTTTTTTCAATTAGATTTAAGAATTGCCCCATTAAAGTTGTTGGACAATTTCATCACATTGCATGTAGTTACTTATGAACCCTAATTTAGCTATGTTTGACTAGTGTGCATATATGTTTATACATATATATGAGTGTGAAATGTTGTTTCCACGTGGGTGTAAAAAAACAAACAAGTAAAGATTTTGGGAAATTTTTTCCGTGTATTAGTGAGAGAGGGGAATAAATAATAATAAACGAGAAAAGAAAAGGAAAACCCTAATTTGGGTGTGATTGATTGTAAAAGGGAGTAGCAACATGTTTCAAGCAAAAACCCATTTCAGTGTTTTTCTGAAAAATTCTGGAAAAAAAAAAAACACTAAATGTTGTTGTTGTTGTTCTAATTTGTTTTATTATTTATTTTTAAATTTTCTTCTAAGGGGGTTTGACAAGTTTTGCCTCAAATCGTACCTTTGCTTTGTTGATGTCTAAAACTGACGTGCTATTAAGGAAGTGTCAAGGAGATATGGAAGGGCTTTGGCTAATAGAGTAAACAAAAGAGAAATGGAAAAGGGCAAAAAAAAAAAAAAAAACTAAAAAAAAAACACAAAAACAAAAACAAAAACAAAAGAAAGGAAAGAAAGAGAGAGAAAGTGAATAGAAAATCTAACAACAATGAAGGTAAAGGAAGTGATATCAATTCCAAAGCCTGATCTACTTGTTGCTATTGACAACAAATACTTTGCTTCTATTTCCATATCTATAACTACTAGATCTACTCATCTACAAAAACCAAGAGTTAAAAAAAAAAAAAACAAACCTTTATCATCATTAACAAAAAAGAAGAGAAACCATAAAGCTCATACAAGGAAACAAAACCAAACAGAAGGAAAAAGAAAAGAGAAATGAAACTTGCTTAGGGAAAGTAAGGGAAATCAACAAACTACATACATTATCCTATATTTTTTCCCAAGCCGAAAACTTTGTACTAAAAAAATGATTATGTCTTTGTGCTTAAACAATCCAACAAAGATCTAATTTCTAAAAAAACCAAAAAATTATGATCCAAACTAAAAAAAAAAAAAAAGATTAAAACTTGGGCTTGAAACCCTAATTAGGATAATTAGGAAGATATTATGAAGAGGGCAAGAATGAAAAATAATAATAATTAAAAGAAAAAAGAAAAAAGAAAATACCTCTGGTTTGCATACTCATAGAGGCGTCCACGGCTGGAGAAGACGATGAGGGCAACCTCAGCATCACAGAGAACAGAGAGTTCATAGGCCTTCTTCAACAATCCGTTTCTACGTTTGCAAAATGTCACTTGCCGATTCGTCGTGTTTTCGATCCTCTTAATCTCGATCTTTCCCCTTCCCATTTTCCTTTGAGTAGGAGAATCCATTTCCATTGACATCATCTCCTTGTTTTGGTACGCCATACTCTCTTGCTGAAATTCCAACTATAATTTCACAGATCAATATATATATATAAACACAAAGGAAAAAAAAAAAAAAAAACTTTCAAGTCTTGCTTGATCCGTGTAATATGAATGAAATTAGCACTTTTCATCTCTAATTAACTTTTGATTCTTGGCCAAGAGATTTTTTGTGTAAGATATTTACCCCCAAAAGATGAACTAGAGAAAATGATAATGATAATAATGTTTTAGAAGTTTTTCTCACCAAGCTATTGTGAAACAAAAAGCAGAGAAAGAAGAAGAACCGGAGGTTTTCTGCCTCAATCTGGTTTTCTAGATTTTTTTTTTTTAATTTGCCCAGAAATCTGAGTAGCTAGCTAGGGGAGAGAGACAGAAGAAACGGTGGAAGGTTTGGACATGGAGATAGGTATTTATAAACTTAAAGTTAAAAATGACTTTTCATTTACAACACTAATTTCCAACATACTTCCACTAAGCCAAATAAAAGCATATATATTACTTTCTTTTTGTTTTTTTGGTTTTTTTGTTTTTTCCAATATACTCCATAAACCATTCTTTTTTTATTTACTAATTTCTTTTTGTTTGTTTGTTTGTTTGTTTTTTTTTTTTTTGGTTTTTTGGTTTTTGTTTAATGTGAATTAGAGAGGGAATTAGAGAAGAGAGAGAAGGAGAGGGAAAGGGACTTCTGGGAGCGATTATTAATGTGGTGAATGAGACGTTTGGGAGTTTTACTCCTTCCCTTAAGATTAATAGCACGTATTTGACTATATTTCCTAAATAAAGAATATTAAAGAATATTAAAAATTGAAGAGTTATAAAAGTAAAGGGTGTGGGCCCAAATGATTTCAGCGTGATTTTTTTTTTAATAAATGACAAAAGAGAATAACTAATGTTAAGACTAATAAACATATGATCTCAACTAAATTGGTATCTGTTAGCAACCGCATCTTGCTCTAAGCTCCGCAGTCTATTTCTTAAAAATGAACAAAAATAAAAGGTCAAGAAGAAAGCAAATATACATACATTGCTTAGTATACGTGGTTCTAGGTTTTCTCTCTATCTCTCTCTCTCTCTCTTGTTTTTTTTTTTTTTTTTTTTTTTGGGTAGACTCAATATTAGAGCGTGTTTTACTTTGTTTTTGCGTTGCGCTAGATTACTCCACTCCCAAGCTTTAGCTTGTAATGAGCATATATTAGCAAATGAGATATCGAAGTGGATTTTTGCCAAACAAAAGCCAAAAAAGAAAAGGGGCATATTGCAGGGCGGTTAGATCTCCAATTTCCATGTTAGAATTTGTGTTGTCTTTCTTTCTTTCTTTCTTTCTTTTTTAACCTTTCTTTTGCTTGTGACGTTAGGTTACCTTTCAGTTAGGTTCTCTAGTAACCAAAAGATTGTTTTGATGTTCAATTTACTTGCAACCAAATGGACTTCTTTTTGTTTTTTTTTTAATTCTCTCTCTCTCTCTATCTCTCTTGAGAGAGAAAGGGGGGGCCAATGACTTACCCATTGGAGAGAAGAAGTTCTTTTCACTTTATTAAAAGACCCCACCCACCCCACTGGACTCATCTCTCCCACTCGACACTACGCCACCCACCTTGTTGGACCCACCTCTCTCTCTCTCTCTCTCTCTATATATATATATATATCTCTCTCTCTCTCTCTCTCTCAAAACTAGCTAGGTTTTCCAATAACTTGCCAAAATAATTCAAGGAATAACTGTCACTGGGGCAATGACAAAAGTGAAGCATCCTCCTGCCATGTGAAATCCAGCCCCCAATTAGATTTTTCTTTCCTACTAACCCTTGAGGTCATTTATCCAAAGTAAGCACTTGACATTCTAGAGATATTGGATTGTTATTTCCCCTATTTCTTTCTATGTGATACATATTGGCATTTATATACATATATATATAAATATAAACGGCATATATCTCCTAGCTTCCTTCATGCCTGAGAGCTGATCTCACTAGCTTTCTACCCAGTACAAGTAAAAAAAAATAAAAAATTTAAGTACTTTGGAGTTGAAAAAGTACTTTGCTTTTGTTCATGTGAGAACTATATGTATATTTTGACTTTACGAAACTCGCATTACTCAATGACCACTTTCTCCAACTTTGAATTCCCTTCCGAGCATTTAGCCTCATCATTCACCGATCTAGGCGGTTGGTTATGTTTTTCACTGGTCCACTTTGGTCTTATTATATGTCAAGGTATATATATGTATATGTATTTGTATATGTGTGCCATATATGTAAACGTTACCGCGCTTCTTGTAGAGGGCTAGGAATTGTCACTTTTCCTAGCCAACATTTTGAATCATATTAACGTCAAACATAGACATGTGGCAAGCAATCATGGACGACATTTGTATTCAAGGAAATCAATGATATAAGGTTCATCCCCAAGGCAACACATTGTATACATTTTATGTTACATTTACATTTATACACACACACACACACATATATATATATATAATGTACAAATGTATACCATTGCAAACCATTTTTGTTTTTTCTGAATGCTATAACTTAATTAATTAAGATCATTAAGACAGTTTGGGTAGTTTTAATTCGAGTGTATCCAAAGTACGATTCCATTATTTCTCATTGCTGTTTGCAAATATACATATGATGGTTGATCATAGGAAATACCAAACTTTTCGTGAGGTCTTTGGCTTTAGTTTTCACTCCAATAGAAAAACCAAGAGGACAACATTTAAGACAAAATAATGCCAAAGATGTGAATTTCAATCCTAACTTTTTAATTTCAATTGAATGTGACCTGTCATTCTTTTCTTCATGCTTTATGTTAAAAAAAATATGTTATGTAAGTTAATTAAAGGATTGCATTTAATGGTAAAAAATTGACAATTCTCTATCACACTAACAAAAACTTGGCTTTAAAATTGAGATTCCCAACGCACTATTGATCTTTAAGACAAATTATTTGAGACTTAAGGATCACGATGATTGACATTTCAGTGATTCAATTGCATGATCTCTATGATAATGCTTGATTAAAATGATCAACTTCTTCAATTAGACATTCATCTATTAATTGTGTATATCCTATTTTTTTTTCGATGATTGCTCTTCCTAGTCTCCAAAAATTTGTTATCTTTTTAATATATATTAATATAGTAGTGATGATGATAAAAATCAATAGATGTATCAAAATATCTTGACTAAGTCATCACTTCTTTATAACCCTCATCATCTACCTATCACAATATTTTTGTTCCCTAAAGCTATTTTATTCGGATGCATAAGATATAATATATTTCAGGATTAATATGTCGGGAACTCTACTAGGCATTTTTTTTTTTTAGAGGCTATTTCAGCATCTTCCTAATTCACTTCAAAGTATGTTTGTCCCCTGACGCTTCAAAGCTACGTGGAACAATGTTATCAGTTACTTGGTTACTATTAACTTTTGCGTCTCTTATTCTCTGTCTTCACCAAAAAAAATGAAAATAAAAAATCATAAATTGGATGGCAAGCGTAATTATAAACTTATAGACTAGATTTCATATTATGCGTTATTTGCTTCCATTGACAAGACGCATTTCAAAGAGGATGAAATATCTTAGGCAGACAGTCTCTAATTCCCCTTGAGTTCCATGCATTCATGTGCACATAAAAATACACATATATATATATCAATATGTATAAGGAAATAACAGTTCATAAATAAATGCATATTCCATATAAAGTTTCACGAAACTTATGCCCATGGCTCTAAAACCTGCGTATGCATGCTTATAAATAGAAATTTCGTAGAAAGTTTCCATGCCCAGAGAGAAGTCAAAAAGTCTATGACTTCCAAACAACAAAATCTTCACCATATCTCTCCACCTTGAGGACCACAATAAGGGGGCAGTTAGCTATATATCTAGCTAGTTTCAGTATTGCTTATCTTAATTACTTAAGCACATTTTGAAATATTAGGCTAATTCTTTTGAAAGCAGCTTCATCTGCTTAGTTATATTATTATCAGAGAATCAATCAATAGAAGATTTGAGATAAAACCAGGTGTCTCGTCTATCCATACATTAGAACAGCCAGAGTTAAAAATCAAAATACGCTAAAGAGTTCGCAACTTGATTAGCAGATCCATGTACGTAAGAAACGGATAATTGTTGCGTACAAAAATATTATTCAACTGGCAAATAAAAATTTATTCTGCTTTTAAAGTAGCATGTACAAATATAAAAATCAGACGTATATGTACGAATGGACAAAGTGATCAAGTTGCAAATGTGTTAGCTCTCTCTCTCTCTCTCTCTCTCTCTGTCAAGCACATACATACAATTATTTCATCATCTAAATGGTTTAAACTGCATTTTACGCTTGAACCCTATACAGTACATATTTCACTAAAATGGTCATCAAAACGATTGAAAATTCAAGAGAGAAAGAAAACAACAGGTTTGATCTGTCTAGCTAAGAAGGGAAACAAAGTATCAACTTCGGTTATAAATATCAACTTTAGTTGAAAGTTCTATTTACCAAATGACTAAACACAAGAATTTCAGTATGGAGTATATATATGTAGCTTCATATAAACGTATTTGTTTATCAATCAACTTGCATGTACTACAAGCCCAAGTCCAATTTTAAAACCTAAATATTCTTTGTAAGTATAATGGGACCACAAAAAGAAATAGCAAAATTAATTCTCTCTATAGCTAGGAGCTTCAAAATTGTATATAACTATTGTAGGGTGTTAATGTGGGTCTTCAATGTAAAACCTAATCACATAAATGCATCATTATATGCCCTTGAAATCGTTACCTTCTTTCATCGTTCACAAAATCATAAATAGTTTTTGCTGTCTGCAAACCAACTCTCAGCTTTTGCTTGAAAAGGAAGTTCAAGCAGTAAATTTAAAATTTTATTTTCGAAAAAACACTCTAGAAAAAGGTTTGAAATATGAGTTTGAATATATGATCGAAATGGTACTAAGGGCCCGTTTGGGATAACAACTGGAGATGGTATTTTGAAGGTTGAGTTGATAATGTGTGTTTGGAAGAAAAACTTTTGAAAAAGTATTGTGATATAGAAAATAGTGCAAAATTTGAAACGTATTTAGAAAAAAAATATAAAATAGATCTTGTCTTGTTCGTCTCGTCATTACGAGCATTTTGACATAAAAATCATTTCATTTCGATTTGAAATTAAAAAGTTACGAACTTTTTAAGTTTGAGTTTTTTTTAAATGGAAGAGAGAGAAAGTTTGATGTAGAGTTAGAAATTTGAAATTCGGATGTCAAAATGACATTTGGAGATGATACCCTAAACTTAATGAGGTTTTGGGTTTTTAACGAGACAAATTTGGAGATATGAGCAAGGTTAGACTCTAGGCTTTAGCCTTTGGGAGCGTCTTTCGACCTTTAGTTTGGACTCCTAAACTTAGATTGTTTTTCTTTTTAGTTTTCGGTGCCTGCGTACGCTTTTGTCCCTCTCATTTTTCTTTATTTGTAAACTTTATTTCTTTTTTAAATAATATTTCATTGGGATAGAAAAATGAAGGGGATGCTAGAGAGGTGCCGATTTAGTCGGGATGTCTTGGTACATCTACTGATTTTTATCTCAATCATCGTTTATTCTAAAAAAAGATGGTATCTCAAACATGCCCTAAATTTTCTAAACCTAAAGTAGTGATAAGTTTCAAACTTTCAATTAAAATACATGGTATCTGCCGGATTGATTTGCCATATAACTAAGGTTTTTTTTTTTTTTCCTTTTTTCTTTTTTTTTTCTTTTTTGTTTTTTTGTTTTTTGAAGTACTCTTACTAGCTAGTTAAATGGTATGACCCGACCTGCTACTCCTAAAAAAATTATGAACAATAACATGATGTTATTGATTAAAAATTTCCAGATTGGGAAATGGATAATTCTTTTAGTTGGTCTGATCTTGTGACGTTTTAAATGTTTTCTGAGTTTGACGCTGGTAAATTGATAAATGTATTATTAATTCGGACATTTCCAGCTTCTTTTTCTTGCCGAAGAGCTAATATATTAAATTGAACTCAACAATGATATAACCGTGTAACAAAAAGCCAGAGATATAGCGGACCAAGATTTTTGGAGGATCGAACTCAAAAGCGGACTTTGAATTCAACAATCACATGCTTGCTGAAAAAGAGGTGGAAATTACCGTTTCAGATTCTCGGGACAAACTCACTAGATATTTTGAGGGGAAAAAAATTGAACAATGAGCTTGAAAAGAAAAAGACCTCTTATAAATAGGATTCGTAAAAGGAGAGGATTTAAATCGAGTAATCGTTCCTGAGTATTTCTCTACTTAGTTTTTCTCTTCTGTTTTGGTTGTTTTTATTTGGTTGATTTAATTATTTGCATTATATGTCCGTGTATTAATTATGACAAAATATGGAATGGTTTATATATTTAATTTAATATCGGTCCATTGTCATCCCTACGTCTAGTTATCACATGCTTTTACTTTCCCTATATTTAGGGAACTAGGAAGCATATATATAATGAATAATCTTGATATGATCTAGGGTGATTTTGGAAACTCAAAATCAGCTTATAAATGTGTACGTACAAATTTATCTCAACTTCAACTTCGAGTAGTAGTATTTTTCCTGTCAACTGATCAGTTAATTCATATATATATATATATATATATATGAGCCGTAATATTATTTTCCTTGTGCGGCTTTGTTCTTAAACCTCAAGCTCATAATTATTGATCCGCCTGTCCTAATCAATTAGTTGGATGTTTTCTCGTATTATTGAAAAAGAAAAAAAAGGAGGGTGATCTCCACAAAACTGCGTGTGAGAAAGGTCTCACGCTTGAAGAATTTCTCCAGTTGTATCAAGAAGTATAATTTCACAAGAACATGCACTTGTCCCACAATATGTGGACGCACATCAAATAATGTGCACCTTTTACAAAATTAACATGAGTAGTAAGACTTATATTTAGCGGTATTTTCATATTCGACTTCACCATAAAATATAGAGTTCAAATCCTCCCACCCTTTAAAAAAAAACAAAAACAATAAAAACAATAAAAACTTATTAGACTAGAGCATATCATTAAAAAAATAAAATAAATAAAAAGGAAGAGGTTGTAGTAACCAAAAACTTCTACGGACTCATGATTTTCTTGTACATAAGAAATTTAAGTTTGTACTATTTGTTTATGTAATGTTTCATGAAAATTATGAGTATCAATGTGAAATTCATAATTTTATTAGTAAATGTTTGAGTTCTCATTTAATTAACTATGAGACTCAATAAGCAGTTTGCTTAGCCAAGCATGTGACCTTTGAGCAAAAAAAAAAAAAAAGGAAAGAAAAATTCTATGATTTTATGTTGGTCAAAGTTTGACCGAAAAAGTCAAAGGTTGACTAGAAAGGTCAAAGATATGACTATACTGTAATATGATAAGCAGTATGGGAAATATGCTGCGAAAACCATCTTTATGGACAAAATAGCATGAATAAGATTTAAGAGCCTCTCCAACCCATCACTAAAATATAGTTTTTCACCATTTTAGAGTATGGGGAGCTCTCCAACCCATACTCTAAATGGAACTCTAAATATAGAGTATGAATAGTATACTTCATATTTGAAGTATCACTATTCATACTCTAAACTACTTTTTCTTTTTTTAATTAAATTTTAAATTAATATTTAGATAAAAATAAAAATTATAAAGTTACCCTTAATTTAATTTTTCTTTCAAAATTACCCATTTTTCTATATGTAAAGTATTTGTATGTTCAAATCTTAAGCTATATTTATTTTTTTATACCTTTTTTTATTTTATTATTTTGAATAAATTTTGTAAGATAGTAAATCAACATACAAGTTTTACATAAATTAAAAAGTTGAGAAGATATTCTAATTCATAAACAAACCATAAATAAGCATACATAAAAATACATTAAACAATTACATGTGATAAACCAAAAAAAACACAAAATACATAATGTAAAGACGTAAATGTCATGTAATTTTAAGTTTTTTTTTTTTTTAAATATTGAATGTCAGTTTGTTTCCTTTTTTTTTGTGTGGAATTAAGAAAATCATGTAGTTTTTTTTTCACTCAATATTAAGTTGTTTTTTATAATCGCACTAAATTTATAGTGTTTTGGTTATTTGATATAACTTTCTATTTTTAAAGATTATTCTAAAAAATAAAAATAATCAACGGATTAATATGTTAAAAAGATTATATGGGGGCATAATTTGTAAAATACAAAGATTATAGGGAATAAATATAAAATAATATTTAAATGATTATAAAAAAGAATATAAATAGAATATTCCTTTTAGAGTATGATATAGAGTAAATGGGTTGGAGATAAAATAGTATTTGAAGTGACAGATACTCTATTTTAGAGTTTCTGTACTCTAAAATAGAGTAAATGGGTTGGAGATGGCCTAAAACCACCATAGAAAAATCAAACACATTAATTAGGATATTAAGGGCCAAATGGCTTTAAGTTATAAGAAAATTTTTATACAGTCCATTTTTACACAGATAAATTTTGGACTGCAGTTCAGTATAAAAATACTGTTATTAGTAGATAGCAGTATTGAAAATATCTGTTAGCATAAAAATGGACTGCATACTAAGGAAAAAAGCCAAACAAGGCCTTGAGATGACATCACCTCACCATGGATTTATTACATCATTTCTTGAATTAAAGAAAATTATGGAAAAAATTTTGGATGGTTCTAGACCACCTTGGCCGGCCACCTAAGAGCCCTTTTGGGTAAATACATCCTAGTTCAAGGACGTTTTAGCAATTTTGAGAAGTTTCCAATCACCTATAAATAGGTGACCCATTTGTTCAAAAAAATTGGAAAAATCTAGCCAAATTATGCCAAATTCTCTTCACCTTTTCACTCTCAAAAACCGAATTCAAGAAAGGAAGGAAGAAAGAAAAACAAGAAAACCCAAGGGGGAAAAACTTATAGGAGGGTCGGATTTTGGCTAAAACACCAACAAGAAGTTGGAAAATTTTTTGGAACCCATTGGCCTAGGAGAGGCCGATTGTGGTGAGAGGAAATGCAAGGAAGAGAAAATTGAAGTAGTGGCCGGATTTTTGAAGCAAGAGCTGGCTGAAAATTTTGGAGGGTTTCCAAGCTAGGGAGGCCGGTTCTAGCACTAAGCAAGGGAGGAAAAAAAAAAAAGTTGAACCCAAACCTAGCCTTGTGTTGAATCAAGGTAATTTCCCTTAGCCCTAAACTTTTAAATTGAGCTTCAATTTGAAATTTAAGTGCATTTCAAGTTGAATTTATAAGAGCATAAGCTCAATTTAATTTTATGCCCTAGTTTAGAAATAATTAGATTTGGTGTTTGATTTAGGTGTAGGGTGGTTTATGTTGCTAAGTATGCATGATTTTATGGTTTGAATGCATGAACTTAAGGTTTGCATGTTAGATGCTTGATAATGTTGTATGTCCCCATATATGTTGAAGCATGTTTTAGAATGGCATGCTAGGTTGGTAGGTTAGAACCTTAAATGTTGAAATGGTTTGTGCAACCTAAAACCATGCAAACCCTAGTTGGTGCAAAATCAATAATGGTTTGCATGGGTATGATCAATAATGTGTTTAAAGAAATTTTACCTTAGAAAAATGTTGCATGACTGATCTTAGGCTCCCGGTGCAGCAGGTTGAGGTAGAGTGCGTGTATTAGGACGTAAAATTAACTTAAACCCAAAAAACTGCCAGTTTGGATAAAAACTGGCCAGTTTTCTGGAAAGCAGGTTTTGAGGCCCTTAGAGGCCGAATTTGAAAAAACTTAAAACATGAAAGTTGTAGAGATTCCTAAGGGACTACGCGGACGGTTTTCCAAAATAAGGCTCCAACGGCCTCGGTTTTTACAAAAATCCAAGACTGACCGTGCCCAGACTTCATGCACGGCCAGATGAGTTCAATGGAGAAAACGAAGGGGTTAGATTCCGAACTGAGTTTTGTGCAAAACACGAAAGTTTTAGGAGTTTTCAAGATCTAAAACTTTTGTGAAGACAACTTTTTCAAATTCAGACCAGATTTTTAAATAAAACTGAATTTCTAAAAACTGTGCAGGAAACAGTAAATTCCTGCACAGGATTTTCTAAAACAGTGCAAGAAAAAGGGCATTCTTGTACAAGCACTGATATGAATTGGCCGGTTATGGTTAAGCCTTCAAACATCAAATTCTTACTAAATCCTTCCTTAGAAGACTTTTTAGCTCTAAAATCATGAACTTTTCTTAATTTACAAATTGACCCCTAAACATAAAATATTTGCATTTTGGTCCCTGTGAGGTGACCAATCATAGCAATGACACTTGTCATCAGAGGTGTCATCCTTAAAGGCCTTGTTTGGCTTATCTCCTAAATGCAGTCTATTTTCATAATAAAATAAATATTCATATACTGTTTTCAACTGATAACAGTATAATTAAACTGGACCATTGTCCTAAACTTTTCTGAACTGCGTATAGGATTTTCTTAGGACTTGAAACTACTTATTCCTTATTGTCCTAAATAATATGCTTGATTTTTTCTAGGGTGGTCTTGAACCTTATTTTTTGCTTATTTATTCATAATGATGGTTTATCACAGTATAATTTCCATATTATTAATTACACTGCAGTACCATCTCAGTCAAACCTTAGGTCAACCTAGTCAAACATTGACGGCATAAAATCATAAATTCCTATTATGCCCTTTTCTCAAAAGGCCTCATGCTTAACTAAGCAAACTACTATTGAGTTTCGTAGTTAATTTAAACAAGAACTCAAACATATACTGATATTTACTCAAATCATGAGTTTCATATCGACATATCAGCTTCAGACTTAGATTTTTTTCTTATATCTATGGAAATCACAAGTTCATCAGAATTTCGGTTTATTACATTCTACCCTTCTTAAAAAAAATTTTCGTCCTCGAAAATTTAGTGGTTCCAATTCTAATGCTCCAATTTTAATACTTTAATGGAATCATGTCTCTTATATGGAACCATAATCTTACTTTCATATCCTATCATCTCCTCATACTTTCATGCTACATTCATACTTTCATACTATCATACTTTCATACTTTCATACTTACATACTTACATACTTATATACTTACATACTACATGTCACCATATCATCGTACCTTCATACTGTATACTTTCATCATACTTACTGCATACTTTCATCATACTTTCACTTTTATACTGCATCATAAGAACTATTTGCGTAAAAAGTTTAGCAAGTATTTCATATAACTTGCCACATTTGAGAAATACATCATATCATATCATATAACTTTTCAATACTTGACAAGTATATAGTATCATATAACTTTTTACACTTAAAAAGCATACTGTATCATATAACTTTTTACACTTAAAAAGCATACTGTATCATATAGCTTTTCACGCTTGAAAAGTATATCGTATCTTACATTTAAAGTACTTCTCTTTAACTTTAGTTGAGGGTTCAGCAAATATATGTCATAAATATTTTTCTTTAAATTTAGCTGAGACTAAAGACCCTCTAGTATAACGTTAATCTCGTATTATTAGAACCCTTTATTTTTCATAACGGCCCCTTTCTTGGCCTATGGCCCCTATCTTGGAACTTGTTTCCTCAAGGATTCGGCCTATGGCCCCTATCTTGGAACTTGCTTCCTCAAGGATTTGGCCATTTACTTTTCATAACATAACATAAGGTGGTTCTAATGAGATTAAACATCATACTTAAAAATAATTTCTTTCAACCTTTTCAAAGTCAATAATTGAAAACATTTTTTTTTAAAACATAATATCGTTCGAGTGATGCAGTAAAAGTATATTTATATCATATCAACTAGCTATTTGCTAGATGGTAGAAGCTTCTCTCATTGCTTCTCACATTTCCTACATAGCATAAATGCATAATCATAACTCTAAGGGGAGTCTAAAACTTCTCACCATTACATAATTTCTATTACTTAAAAAGTCGTATATAGTCGACATTAGTCAAACCATTATATGTCGACTTCAAGGTTGTTGCTATCAATCCCAACCTCATTAACTTCATCATCAGACTCATAGTCATAATCATAGTCTACTAAATTATCGTTGATAACATCCAACTCATTTGTACATTGCCTATTTGTCAACTTAAAGCTAAGGCACCCCTAAACTTTTTCCCGTATCTAATATTATTCTTATGGGGTAAAAGTTTTGCAAACATAAAACTTAACTTCCATGGTGTTAATCCAATTCCTTAGAATGAAAACTTCCTGGCTATCACCATACCAAGGTGAGGTATTAGGCATATCTAATCTCGAAGCCTATTCATTTCTTATCATATCCTATCATGGAAACATCATAACTTATCGTATCATACTATAGATTCATCATATCACATCATATGCTTAACTTATCCAAGGTATCCACCACACTTCCGCTGTGCAACTTTGATCCACCGTGCGGTCACTCCTTGGGTCTTTATCGAAGATGCGTGGCTCCTCCTCTATTCCTTGGAATGCCAACGAAACCTCTCGGTCCTCTTCATCCAATCCGGGTTTAACACCAGATTCATGTCTTTATCATTATAATCTCATACAATTACTATATATAAAACAGAGTAAGAAAACAAACTTACAAAACTGTGGCGCTGGTGGCAGAACTGTGAAACTGGATGGCAGGAAACTTGCTCTGATACCATCTCTGACACGCCCCGACCTACGCAGGGTCATGTCTTCGTACTTACTTAACTTAATTCTTAATTCAAATACTGTAAACTTACAGAAAATTTTAGAGTAAATTTTTTTTTTCTTTCTCTTTTAAACTTATACTTGAACTTGACTTAATCTCATACTTATATTCATACATGAAATTTAACTTATCCTCATACATATTCATATGTACTTACTTGAGTACCAAACTTTCATACTCATTGAAAGTTATAATATGCAAACCGTGGACCAAACCCGACCTAGTGCGGATCGGTACGACACGAGGCAACTTGCTTGCCATCATACTTGAAAACTTTTCCTTAACTTGTTCTTGAAAATAGTTTCTTAAAAATAGTTTTCTTCTTGAAAACAATTCATTGCCCATACTATCACTACATAACATAAAATACATTTTACAAACATATTTTACAAAACAAAATTTTCGAATCCCGTGGCGGTGTCCATCCCATATTTCACAGTTGTAGTGCCAGCCCTCCACAGTCTTGCATCAAGTATTGCCGGTAGGTTACTTACCTACAGCATGAACATAAGTAATGAGCTTATGCCCAGTAAGCACAATATTCAATCCGCAAAACATTTTAATAAAAGAATGCATGAATCAATTATGCTTTCTTATGAATTAGTTATTCTTTCTTAAGTTGATTAGGTTTCTGTTCCCTTACATGTCATGCGTGTACGTACCGTAGTATATAGCCATGGGGTAGTTGGAGGTGGCCAGTCCAATCCAACTCAAACCATAGACTAAACCATTTAAACCCGCCCTTGTGGCAAGTCGGTACGACACAATAACATTAGCTTGTCTTATCTTATTTTTACCTTGTGATTTAATATTCGCGAACATGCTTCGTGATGTCACGATAACAAAACATAATACACCATAACATAAAATATCATAACATAAAACATCATAACATCATAATATAAATCATCGTAATATCATAACATCATAACATATATCGTCGTAATATCATAACTTAAAACATCATAACATAAATCATCGTAATATCATAACATCATAACATATATCGTCGTAATATCATAACTTAAAACATCATAACATAAATCATCATAACATCATAACATAAAATATCATAACAGAAAACATCATAACATCATAACATAAATCATCATAACATCATAACATCATAATATAAATCATCGTGATATCATAACCTAATACATCATAACATCATAACATAAATTATCATATCATCCTAACATAAATCATCAATCATCATAACATAAAATATCATAATCTAAGTAAATCATGTATCATCCTATCATAATAACATAATGATTCTAATTGCTAACTACAAATCCTAAATTTCAACTCCTTTTTGAAATTTAGTAAGAATTCTAATATTTTGAAAACCGGGTTCAAAACCAATTCATAAAGTTTAGTTCTTTTCTCACAAATCTGTTTCGAATTTGGAAAAGTTTCCTTCATGAAAGTTGTAGATCTTGAAGTCTCCTATAACTTTAATTTTAACCTCAAACTTCAAATCTGTCTTTAACATGCTTGTTTTTGCCTTTGAAAATATTTCGACCAAACTTACTACTCATAATTTGGTCTCGGGTGTTTATAGAAATGAAGGTATTAAAGGCCTTATTTTCGAAAACTGGCCACGGTGCCCCTAGGATTTTCCCTCCTCTACAACTTTGCAGTTTTAACTTTTTTAAGATTCGGCCTCTAAAGGCCTCAAAATCTAGTTTCAGAAAAACTGTCCAGATAGAAACCTTAATCAAGCATAAAAACCCTTGTGCATGTATCTTACAAAATTAAACTCCTGTTTAACCATACTAATCGTTCTCTTAAATTTCAAATGAAGAACTAGAGGATGACAATATTTACCTCAAGTTTCACTGATGAAATTCTTAAATTAGGGTAATTAAAATTTCCCTCACACTAAACCGAAAACTCTTTCTCTAGTTTTCTTTTTCTTTCTTTTCTCTCTTTTCTTTGCTCGGCTTCTATGGCAGGATTGGGAGAGTTTGTGCTGCTCAAGTTTGTGTGTGTGTGTTGGCTAACCAAATAATACAACAGCACCTTCACCTATTTATAGATGAAGCACAAAATCTTAAAATTACTTACTAATCCCTAAGGTACAACAATTTGCTCTTTAGTCCATCGAAGAAACCAATTTGGTTTTGTCTTCTTGAAAGGTGGCCGGCCATTCTTGTTCTTCTTGTGCCAAATAATCCAAGCTAGGGTGCTTAATCATGTTGGCTAGGAACCATGAGGTGTCCCTCTCTTAGTGTGGCCGGCCTTAGGTGGAATTTGTGCATGCCTTTGCTTACCAACAAGCAAGGCTAGCAATCTTCAGGATATGCTTGCCAGTCGAGCCGACGTCTAGTCAAGGAAGCTCGTGCAAGGAGCCTTGGCCAAGAGGATCTTGAGAGGAGATTCCTAAATGGATTTCTTGACGACAGCAAGGATCGCCCATGTATTACCACGATATCAAGATGTACTAGGATATGTACATGAGACGATACGTCAGCTATGTTGCAGCCTGACATGCTTATCCGAACGAGTTTATGGGCTTTTATTGCCAGTAAATCAGAGTCGCACAGTGGAAGCGTGATGGATAAACTAAGCTTACGATATGATGATCGCTAGAATTGCAATAAGAAATGAGTAGGCTCTAAGATTAGATAGCCTATCTCCTCATTTTGGGTATAGTGATCTTTCCATTTAAGGAATTGGATTGAGATTATGGAAGTTAAGTTTCCTGATTGTGAAACTTTTGCTCCATAAGAGAAATATTGGACATGGGGAAAATTTTGAGGATGCCTTAGTTTGGGGGTAGCAAATAAGCAATATGCTACCAACAACAATTTATTAGGCTATGATTTTTTATGATAAGGATAATGATTATGAGATTTGATGATATGAAGTTAACGAGGTTAAGATCGATGGCACCAACCCTGAAGTCGACATATAATGGATGATTAAGGTCGACTGTAGACAACCATTTAAGTAATGAAAATTATGAGATGATGATTGGGAGTTTTAGGATGCCTTTCAAAGAAATGCTAAAGGCAAGAAGAACGTTTCTACTAGCTAACAAGTAGCTAGTTGATACAAGGATACCTTTCATTGCATCACTTGAACAGTAATATGTTTTCAATAATACTATTTATTATTGATTTTCATGATTGAATTGGAAAAAATTCCAAAAAGTATCTTAAATGTAAGAACATATTAAGATACATAAAAAGACAAGTAACAGTAAGGTGTCGTACCAACCTCCCGTGATCGTGGAGGCTACATGTTTCAGTTGTGATCTTGACCGTCCGTGATCGTGAAGGGTCAAGATTATAAGACCTTTCGTAAAATCGCAAAGGCTTATAAAATTCCCAGAACTGTTAGGGACCTTGCAAACCCTAGCTTTGTCTGGAGGCTGCGCGCATTTGGTACGTACACTATGGGCCCACATGTTAAGACAAGATAATAAAACACAAAATGCTTTTCAAATATGAAAAAGCTATGTGATATGATGTGTTTTTAAAGTATGGAAAAGTTATATATATGCTTTTCAAACATGGCAAGTTATATGATATACTTGCTCAGTTTTTCATGTAAATAGTTCTTGTGATGCAATATGAAAGGAAAGTATGATGGTATGAAATGAAAGCATGAGAATATGAGGAATGAATTATGATGATGTAGAAAGAAGATTATGGTTCTATATAAAAGACATGATCCCATTAGGGTATTAAAATGGGAACATGAATAAGTTATTCAATCCATAGTAACTTGTTATGGATTGATGGTGGATTTGAAGAAAAGCCACTCAGGATTATTCGAATTTTCGAGGACGAAAATCTTTTAAGGAGGGTAGGATATAATAACCCGAATTTTTATGACTCTAGATTTCCTTTAAATGAGGAAAACTTAAGTCTAGCTCATGTTTGGAATAGAATATCGGTACAAGTTTGAGTTCTCGGTTAATTAGCTACGAGACTCAACGATGGATTACTTAGCCTAGTATAAGGCATTTTAAGGAAAATGGCGTGATGAAATTTCATGATTCCATGTTGGTCAAAGTTTGACCAAGAAAGTCAAAGTTGACCAAAAAGTCAAAGGTATGACTATACAGTAATGGGATAAGCAGTATGAGAAATATACTGCGAAAATTGTCTTTTTGGACAAGATAGTTGGAATAAGCTAAGAGACCACCCTAGAAAAATCAAGCACACTAAGTTGGATATTAAAGTCCTAATGACTTTCAGAAATAAGAAGAAAATTTTTACAGTCCATTTTTACGCAGATAAATTTTGGACTGCAGTCAAGTATAACAGTACTGAATTATACTGTGTATTAGTGAACACAGTATTGGAAATATCTGTGTTAGCAAGAAAATAGACTGTATATATCCTTCTGGTTATTACCCATAATCATCTTGCTTACCCAATTTGGTTAAAAATCCATTTTCCATTTCTTTGGAAACTTGGGTAAATTAACCTCAAAAAATCTTTTACTTAACTCATAAAATTCATATTTTTGAAATAGGTTTTTGTAAAATTATTTAGGGCTGGAAACTGCCTTTGGAGCAGTTTCCCTAGTCAAAACAGTGGTTTTGGGGAAAGATACAATTTTTCCGAACTGTTTTTAGAAAATCCTGTGCAGGAATTTCATGTTCCCTGCACAGTCTTTATAAAACCGTGTCAGTTTAAAGATCCATTCCGATTTTGAAAAAGTTATCTTCATGAAAGTTCTAGCTCTCAGAACATCCTAAAACTTTCATGTTTTGCGAAAAATCCAGTTCCGCTTGTATTCTTGTCAGTTTTAATTTGAATCTGACTGGTCGTGTAAACTAGGTCTGGGCAGACTAGTCTCGGTTTGCTGTAAAAACAGAGGCCATTGGAGCCTCAATTTGGGGAACTGTCCACGTTGCTCCCTAGGAAAAACCCTTCTGAACAACTTTTATGTTTTACGTTTCACCCAGTTCGGCCTCTAAAAGCCTTAAATTTCCACTTTCCCGAAACTGGCCAGTTTGGAATCCGAATTGGCAGTTTCGGTTGTTAAGTCCGGTTTACGTCCTATTTCGCGGATTCTAACTCGACCGACCACTTCGGGAGCTTACACAGCAAACATGCAGCATTTCTAACGTCCCACATATTCAATCATGCTAACCCAACGTGTCCATGCAGCCCTAAACCGAATCTCCTAAACCTAGGGTTGCATGGTCTAAACTTAGCACATACCAAACCATTCATGCCATACCATTTCAATTCATACCCTAACATGCATACACATTCTCAAACACATGATTGGGGACATATAACCATAATCTAGCATGCAACCTAATATTCAATCATCATAAGCACATAAATGAACCAAACCACCCTTAAAACACCTAATCAAGCACAATAATTAAACTAAGGGCAAGAAATTAAAATTGTGAGCTTATGCTCTTACATAATCAACATGGAAATACACTTAAATTTCCAAATTAAAGTTCAATTAAAAAGCTTAGGGTTTTAGGGTTTACCACTAGGGTTTGGAAGTTGGTTCTCAAGCTTGGATTCCAACTTTTCCTCACTCTCCTTTGGCTGCCATCACAGCCGGCCTTTGCCCTCCAAATGGGTTCCAAAATTTCAGCCATACCACATGAAACATACACATAAATTTCTTGCTCCAAACTTAATAAAAACTTAGAGGTTTAGTGGTTTACCTTAACCTATTCAAGGTTTGCTAGCTTGGTTCCAACCATTTTTTTTTTCCTTTTCCTTGCCACTACCCACAACCGGCCTCCCCTTGGCCTAGTGGTTCCAAAAATTTTCAGCCACTTGATGGCTGCCTCACCAAAGTCCGGCCACCACCTAGCTCAAATCCTTCCTCACTATTTTTTTTTTTCTCTTCCTAGGGTCGGTTTTAGAGAGAAAATGGGTATGGAAGAATTTTGCCATAGTTTGGCTTGTTTTCCCAATTTTTCCCCTCAAAATCCCCCCCCCCCCTTCACCCTTATTTATAGCTGATTTTGAACTTTCAAAATTGCTAAAAAGTCCTTGAATTTGGATTTAATTACTTTTCCAAAATTGCACTTTAGTCCTTGAAGCAAAAATATTTGCACTTTGACCCCTACAAGTGTTGGCCGGCCATTTCATGCCTTGGAGCCCAAGTCTTGCTTACCTCATCATGATGACATCATCTTGATGACATCATGTGCTTACCTCATGCTTACATCATTATATTTTCCAAAAATTACATTTTGGCCCCTAAGGACAAAATCTTTGCAATTTCACCCCTACATGTGGCCGGCCATCCATGGTGCAAGGTGCCTAGGTGTGATTTGTTTCCACCATTTATGATGTCATAATTCAAAAATGGGATGATGTCATAATTCCAAACTTGGGTGATGTCATTATAAGGCCTTGTTTGGCTTTTTTCTTAAAATACAGTCTATTTTCTTGCTAACACAGATATTTCCAATACTGTGTTCACTAATACACAGTATAATTCAGTACTGTTATACTTGACTGCAGTCCAAAATTTATCTGCGTAAAAATGGACTGTAAAAATTTTCTTCTTATTTCTGAAAGTCATTAGGACTTTAATATCCAACTTAGTGTGCTTGATTTTTCTAGGGTGGTCTCTTAGCTTATTCCAACTATCTTGTCCAAAAAGACAATTTTCGCAGTATATTTCTCATACTGCTTATCCCATTACTGTATAGTCATACCTTTGACTTTTTGGTCAACTTTGACTTTCTTGGTCAAACTTTGACCAACATGGAATCATGAAATTTCATCACGCCATTTTCCTTAAAATGCCTTATACTAGGCTAAGTAATCCATCGTTGAGTCTCGTAGCTAATTAACCGAGAACTCAAACTTGTACCGATATTCTATTCCAAACATGAGCTAGACTTAAGTTTTCCTCATTTAAAGGAAATCTAGAGTCATAAAAATTCGGGTTATTACACCTACGCAGGGTCATGTCTTCGTACTTACTTAACTTAATTCTTAATTCAAACACTGTAAACTTACAGAAAATTTTAGAGTAAATTTTTTTTTTCTTTCTCTTTTAAACTTATACTTGAACTTGACTTAATCTCATACTTATATTCATACATGAAATTTAACTTATCCTCATACATATTCATATGTACTTACTTGAGTACCAAACTTTCATACTCATTGAAAGCTATCATATGCAAACCGTGGACCAAACCCGACCTAGTGCGGATCGGTACGACACGAGGCAACTTGCTTGCCATCATACTTGAAAACTTTTCCTTAACTTGTTCTTGAAAATAGTTTCTTAAAAATAGTTTTCTTCTTGAAAACAATTCATTGCCCATACTATCACTACATAACATAAAATACATTTTACAAACATATTTTACAAAACATAATTTTCGAATCCCGTGGCGGTGTCCATCCCACATTTCACAGTTGTAGTGCCAGCCCTCCACAGTCTTGCATCCAGTATTGCCGGTAGGTTACTTACCTACAGCATGAACATAAGTAATGAGCTTATGCCCAGTAAGCACAATATTCAATCCGCAAAACATTTTAATAAAAGAATGCATGAATCAATTATGCTTTCTTATGAATTAGTTATTCTTTTTTAAGTTGATTAGGTTTCTGTTCCCTTACATGTCATGCGTGTACGTACCGTAGTATATAGCCATGGGGTAGTTGGAGGTGGCCAGTCCAATCCAACTCAAACCATAGACTAAACCATTTAAACCCGCCCTTGTGGCAAGTCGGTACGACACAATAACATTAGCTTGTCTTATCTTATTTTTACCTTGTGATTTAATATTCGTGAACATGCTTCGTGATGTCACGATAACAAAACATAATACACCATAACATAAAATATCATAACATAAAACATCATAACATCATAACATAAATCATCGTAATATCATAACATCATAACATATATCGTCGTAATATCATAACTTAAAACATCATAACATAAATCATCGTAATATCATAACATCATAACATATATCGTCGTAATATCATAACTTAAAACATCATTACATAAATCATCATAACATCATAACATAAAATATCATAACAGAAAACATCATAACATCATAACATAAATCATCATAACATCATAACATCATAACATCATAATATAAATCATCGTGATATCATAACCTAATACATCATAACATCATAACATAAATTATCATATCATCCTAACATAAATCATCAATCATCATAACATAAAATATCATAACCTAAGTAAATCATGTATCATCCTATCATAATAACATAATGATTCTAATTGCTAACTACAAATCCTAAATTTCAACTCCTTTTTGAAATTTAGTAAGAATTCTAATATTTTGAAAACCGGGTTCAAAAGCAATTCATAAAGTTTAGTTCTTTTCTCACAAATCTGTTTCGAATTTAGAAACGTTTCCTTCATGAAAGTTGTAGATCTTGAAGTCTCCTACAACTTTAATTTTAACTTCAAACTTCAAATCTGTCTTTAACATGCTTGTTTTTGCCTTTGAAAATTTTTCGACCAAACTTACTACTCATAATTTGGTCTCGGGTGTTTATAGAAATGAAGGTCTTAAAGGCCTTATTTTCAAAAACTGGCCGCGCTGGCCCCTAGGATTATCCCTCCTCTACATCTTTGCAGTTTTAACTTTTTTAAGATTCGGCCTCTAAAGGCCTCAAAATCTAGTTTCAGAAAAACTGTCCAGATAGAAACCTTAATCAAGCATAAAAACCCTAGTGCATGTATCTTACAAAATTAAACTCCTGTTTAACCATACTAATCGTTCTCTTAAATTTAAAATGAAGAACTAGAGGATGACAATATTTACCTCAAGTTTCACTGATGAAATTCTTAAATTAGGGTAATTAAAATTTCCCTCACACTAAACCGAAAACTCTTTCTCTAGTTTTCTTTTTCTTTCTTTTCTCTCTTTTCTTTGCTCGGCTTCTATGGCAGGATTGGGAGAGTTTGTGCTGCTCAAGTTTGTGTGTGTGTGTTGGCTAACCAAATAATACAACAGCACCTTCACCTATTTATAGATGAAGCACAAAATCTTAAAATTACTTACTAATCCCTAAGGTACAACAATTTGCTCTTTAGTCCATAGAAGAAACCAATTTGGTTTTGTCTTCTTGAAAGGTGGCCGGCCATTCTTGTTCTTCTTGTGCCAAATAACCCAAGCTAGGGTGCTTAATCATGTTGGCTAGGAACCATGAGGTGTCCCTCTCTTAGTGTGGCCGGCCTTAGGTGGAATTTGTGCATGCCTTTGCTTACCAACAAGCAAGGCTAGCAAGCTTACTAAGCTAGCCTAGGTGCATGAGGTGTCAAGGGCTAAAAGAGTTCAAGAAATCCATCTTTTGTAATTTTATGCAATGGTCCTTAAAGCCAAAATATTTTTCCTTTAGTCCTTATGTGTTGGCCGGCCATTCATCTCCCAAATTGCCAAGCAAGCTTAACTAGAGTTGCTTGCTCATCAAAGCTAAAATCTTGAGGTGGCGTTTCCTTGGTTGGCCGGCCCTAGGGTGAGGTGTGCAAGCCTTGGTTTGCCAAGGGAGCTAGGCTAAGAAGTCTAGAGTGTTGGTTCATCAAGGCTAGGCCAAGGGATGTGTCAATGCCTTGGTCATCCATGTGAGCAAAGCTAGAATGGCTTACTAATCCTAGCTAGTCCATGAGGTGTCATTCTCTAAGGGTGGCCGGTCTTGGTGTTGGCTTAGCAAGACCTTGGCTTGCCAAGTGAGTAAAGCTAAACATTCTTACTCACCAAGGCTAGGTTATGAAGTGTCACTTCCTTGTGGTGGCCGGCCCTTGGGTGGTGGCTTAGGCAAAACATGAGCTTGCCAAGTGAGCAAGACTAGGGATATTACTCACCAAGGCTACACCATGATGTGTTGCTTCATTGTGGTGGCCGGCCTTTGGTGCCTAGGTGTGCAAGCCTTGGCTTGCCAAGGGTGCAAGACTAGGGGTGTGACTTAGCCAAGCTAGAAGCATAGGGTGTCTCATCCTCATGTGGTCGGTTTTGAAGAAACCATGTGAGACAATTTGCTAATTGATCCATAACACAAAATCAACCAAGCAAATCAAAGTGTTTAATTACCAAACTTAAGGTATGATTTGTAAACTTTTAATAACACTTAAAATCTTCTAATTTGTATAATACTTTTCAAAAACAAGATCCCTTGCTCAAAAAGCCATGATGTGGCCGGTTCCTATGGTGACACATGAAACAATGTGATTGGTTCTAGCTAGAGTTATCAAATACAATCTTAACTTGTCTTCCTTGATTTCCAACCAAATTAACTAGACTAGAAATGGATCATTGACTTAATTGAACTAAGAAACTTTACTTAAAAAGTCTCTGATTCAAAAATTTACATAATTGCTGATAAGTCTACAATTTTCTCCAAAATTGCACATTGACCCCTGAAGGCAAAATATTTGCACTTTGGTCCCTATGAATTGGCCGGTTATGGTTAAGCCTTCAAACATCAAATTCTTACTAAATCCTTCCTTAGAAGACTTTTTAGCTCTAAAATCATGAACTTTTCTTAATTTGCAAATTGACCCCTAAACATAAAATATTTGCATTTTGGTCCCTGTGAGGTGACCAATCATAGCAATGACACTTGTCATCAGAGGTGTCATCCTTAAAGGCCTTGTTTGGCTTATCTCCTAAATGCAGTCTATTTTCATAATAACATAAATATTCATATACTGTTTTCAACTGATAACAGTATAATTAAACTGGACCATTGTCCTAAACTTTTCTGAACTGCGTATAGGATTTTCTTAGGACTTGAAACTACTTATTCCTTATTGTCCTAAATAATATGCTTGATTTTTTCTAGGGTGGTCTTGAACCTTATTTTTTGCTTATTTATTCATAATGATGGTTTATCACAGTATAATTTCCATATTATTAATTACACTGCAGTACCATCTCAGTCAAACCTTAGGTCAACCTAGTCAAACATTGATGGCATAAAATCATAAATTCCTATTATGCCCTTTTCTCAAAAGGCCTCATGCTTAACTAAGCAAACTACTATTGAGTTTCGTAGTTAATTTAAGCAAGAACTCAAACATATACTGATATTTACTCAAATCATGAGTTTCATATCGACATATAAGCTTCAGACTTAGATTTTTTTCTTATATCTATGGAAATCACAAGTTCATCAGAATTTCGGGTTATTACAGTTCCAACGGCAGTTCCAACACTTAATGACTTTTTCAAACCCCATTCTAAGAATCCCAAAATTTTATAAGTTGAACAAAGGGTTTTTGTATAAAAAGAGATATAAAATGTTAAGTTTTTCCAAATAAAAACAAAAGGGAATTTAGACTCAAATTGTCTTAAAATTGGGTAGACTAGATGATGACCAACAGTAATCGGGAAGGATACCCAGATTATTGGACTGGGCCCAAAGCCCAAAGGTTACCCTATGTAACCTAATGAGTTATAATCCAAGTATGGTAGACCTTGAATACTAGGGTTACTTGTTGTAACCAAGTAAGTTATCATGTGCTTATATGGGGAACATATAACTAAGGTTATGTATGAATGTTGGATAGATCCCCCAACTTTTTTAATCCTTACCTATGACCTTTATTATAGCAGGAGATAACCTGCTGTTGTGTCCGGACTTGGAGTGGTACATTAGCGGACATAGTAGACGAGGTAAGTACAAACCTCACCTACAGTATGGAAAATAGTAAGCTATTTTTAAATATATGACATGTTCCATGTATGCCATGTTATGTTATGCTATGCCATGTTATGTCATGCTATGCTATGTTATGCCTGTTATGCTATGCCATGTCATGTTAAGCTATGTTAAGCCATGTTAAGACATGTTAAGCTATGTTAAGTCATGTTAAGTCATAATAAGAAATGATGTATCAAGTTATGCCATGATTTATGGTTATGCCATGTAACGATAACTTACTGGGTTACAACAAGTAACCCTAGTGTTCAAGGTCTACCATACTCGGATTATAACTTATTAGGTTACATAGGGTAACCTTTGGGCTTTGGGCCCAGTCCAATAATCTGGGTATCCTTCCCGATTACTGTTGGTCATCATCTAGTCTACCCAATTTTAAGACAATTTGAGTCTAAATTCCCTTTTGTTTTTCTTTTGGAAAACTTAACATTTTATATCTCTTTTTATACAAAAACCCTTTGTTCAACTTATAAAATTTTGGAATTCTTAGAATGGGGTTTGAAAAAGTCATTAAGTGTTCGAACTGCCGTTGGAACAGTTTCCACAATTAACTTATCAGTGTTTGTGCAAGAATGCCCTTTTCTTGCACCGTTTTAGAAAATCCTGTGCAGGAATTTACTGTTTCCTGCACAGTTTTTAGAAATTTAGCTTTATTTAAACATCTGGGCTGAATTTGAAAAAGTTGTCTTCACGAAAATTTTAGATCTCAAATAATCCTACAACTTTCATGTTTTGCACAAAACCCAGTTCGGAATCTAACCCCTTTGTTTTCCCCGTTGAACTCACCTGGCCATGCATGAAGTCTACACACGGTCAGTCTCGGATTTTTAAAAAAACCGAGGCCGTTGGAGCCTTATTTTGGAAAACCGTTCACGTTGCCCCCTAGAAAAAACTTTTCTCTACAACTTTCATGTTTTAAGTTTTCCCAAATTCGGCCTCTATGGGCCTCAAAACTGCTTTCCAGAAAACTGGCCAGTTTTTACCCGAACTGGCAGTTTTTGGGTTTAAGTTCATTTTACGTCCTAATTCGCGCACTCTACCTCAACCGGCTGCACCGGGAGCCTAAGATCACTCATGCAACATTTTTCTAACATAAATTTTCTTTAAACACATATTGATCATACCCATGCAAACCATTATTGATTTTGCACCAATTAGGATTTGCATGGTTCTAGGTTTGCACAAACCATTCATAAATATTTCTAGCAACCTAACATGCACAGTCTTTATCATACTTAGCATATTTGGGGACATATAACATTATCAAATATCTAGCATGCAAACCATAATAATCAAGCAAACATAAGCATATAACCATGCAAAGTTCATAAATCAAACCACCCTTAAACCTAATCAAGCACAAACCCTAAATCTAACCTAGGGCAAGAACTTAAATTGAGCTTATGCTCTTACAAACCCACTTGAAATACATTTAAAGTTCTCAATTGAAACTTGAATTGAGAAGCTTAGGGTTTAAAGGGAATTACCTTGATTCAAATCAAGAAATTGGCTTGGCTTGGTTTGATTTCCCTTTCCCCCTTGGCTCCACCAAGAACCGGCCTCCCTAGGCTAGTTGATGTCCAAAATTTTTCAATCACCCTTGCACCAAAATCCGGCCACCACAAGCTTCAAAATCCGGCCAAAACTTGAGTTTTCTCTTCCTCCCTTCTTCTTCTCCCATAACTGGCCTCTTGGCCAAAATGGGTTCCAAAAAAATTTTCAAATTCTTGTTGGTGTTTTAGCAAGAAAACCGACCTCCCCCTAAGATTTTTCCCTTGGGTTTTCAATTTTTCTTTCTTCCTTCCTTTCTTGAATTCGGTTTTTGAGAGTGAATTTTGACAAAGTTTGGCTAGATTTGCTAATTTTTTTGAACAAATGGGTCACCTATTTATAGGTGAAGTGGAACTTTTTGAAATTGCCAAAAGGTCCTTGAACTAGGAAGTATTTGCCCCAAAAGGGCCCTTAGTGGCCGGCCATGGTGGTCTAGAACCATCCAAATTCTTTCCAAAATTTTCTTTAATCCAAAATGATGTCATAAATCCATGGTGATATGATGTCATCATCCTAAGGCCTTGTTTGGCTTTTTCCTTAATATGCAGTCCATTTTTATGCTAACACAGATATTTTCAATACTGTTATTTACTAATAACAGTGTTTTTACACTAAACTGCAATCCAAAATTTATCTGTGTAAATATGGATTGTATAAAAATTTTCTTATAACTTGAAGCTATTTGGCCCTTGATACCCTAATTAATGTGCTTGATTTTTCTATGGTGGTTTTAAATCTTATTCATGCTATTTTGTCCGTAAAGATAGTTTTCGCAGTATATTTCCCATACTGCTTATCATATTACAGTATAGTCATATCTTTGACCTTACTAGTCAACCTTTGACTTTTTCGGTCAAACTTTGACCAACATAAAATCATAGAAATTTTCTTCCCTTTTTGCTCAAAGGTCACATGCTTGGCTAAGCAAACTGCTTATTGAGTCTCATGAGAACTCAAACATTTACTGATAAAATTATGAATTTCACATTGATACTTATAATTTTCATGAAACATTACATAAACACATAATACAAACTTAAATTTCTTATGTACAAGGAAATCATGAGTCCATAGAAATTTTGGTTATTACACATTCAATGTTGGTATCCAAACTAACATCCATAGATAACCTTAAATATAAGCCCATCATATCATAATATAGGGGTGTCCAATTTGGTTACCATGAGTGACCATGGGTACAAGGCCCAATAATAATTGGTATCCTTCCCGGTTACTATATGTCTTATTATTATTACCATATATCTTGGCCTAATTTTCTTTTCTTCACAAAACTTTGTTTGATCTTGTCTTACCTTTTTCCTTTAACATTATTTATAAAATTTTAATCTTTTTAAACTGTTTTTATAAAACTGTAATTTTTGAACAAAAACTGAAAAATTTTGAAAACCGTCTTTCAAAATAGTCCCATAAATTTGGTTATCAGTACATGTACAGGAATTACCTGTTCATGCACTGTTTTGAAAATCCTATGCAGGAATTTCCTGTATCCGGTACAGTTTTGAAAATCCAGTTTTTTCTCAGAATCGGTTTCGAATTTGAAAAAGTTTTCTTAATAAAAGTTATAGACTCGAAGACTCCTATAACTTTCGTTCTTTACTCAAAACCTGCTTCTGCCTTTAAACTATCCGTTTTTCTTTTTGAAACCTCCTGGCTGTGCACACTGCCTGTTTAGGCCAGTCTCAGATTTTGATAAAAACAAAGGTCTTTAGAGCCTTATTTTTAAAAACCATTCTCGTTGTTCAAGATTTTCAATTCTCTACAACTTTACAGTTTTAACTATTTTGAAATTCGGCCTCTAAAGGCCTCAAAATTACGTTTCCAGATCACAGTCCCACTTGATCCGAAAGTTGACAGTTTTATTATTGATTGGTTTTTACGTAAAAATTCACATACCCTACCTCAATCGGTCGCAACCATGAGCCTACATCAATTCATGCAGTACGTTACATATGTTCTTATCATCCATTCATTTAATCATCTTACTTAAAACCCAAATAGGTAATCCTTACTTGGCTTACCAATTTCGGTTTTTAGGTTAATTCCTTAATTTCCATACCTTATACATCATAACCATATTCATCATTCATAAAATATCCTTACTTTAGCATGTGAGGACATTTCACAAACATAAGATAGGCATACAAACATTTCACATTCTTTTTCAAGCATTGAATCACATGTATGCATAAACTTATCAATCAAGACCACTTAAGCCTAAATCAAGCACATACTAAGCATATAAAACTTATTGCATGAAAAATAAAAAGGTTGAGCTTATGCTCTTACAAACCCATGCTTGAAATACATTTAAATCCTTAATCAAAACTTAATTGAATACATAGGAGATTCAGAGGATTACCTCTAGGCCTTGGTGGGTGTATCTACACCTTAGATTGAGAAAATTTTCCTTCCTTTCTTCACCTACTCACAACCAGCCACTTCCTCTCTCTCTCTCTCTCTCTTTTTTTTTTTTTGGGTCCTAAGGGAGAGAAAGAGAGAGTTGAGAATGAACTAAAGGTTTTGAGGTGCAACTAAATGGTTCCCCACCACCCCATCACCACCTATTTCTAGGTGAAAATTAATTAAATTTCTAGAATTATTTTTATTCCATAAATTGTATATCTAACTCTAAAAACAAAATATTTGCTAACAACTCCATTGAGGTGGCCGGCCATGAGGGTGCCATTTTGCTCCCAATTAATGCATAATTATCCATTAAACTTTTAATTCCAAAAATTACTTATTTATCTTAAATGAGGTGTCACCAAATAAGACCATGTTTGGCACTTTCCTTAATATGCAATCCATTTTCTTAATAACTCAGATAGTGTTAATACTGTTTTCAACTAATAACAGTATAGTTATACTGACTGCAGTCCAGAATTTATTTGTAGTTAACTGGACTACGTGTAGGTTTTTCTTAGGACTTGAAGCCACTTAGTCCTTATTGCTCTAAATATTATGCTTGATTTTTCTAAAGTGGTCCCGTACCTTATTCTCGCTTCTTCATTCGTAATGATGGTTTATTGCAGTATAATTTCCATACTATTTATTATACTGCAGTCCTGTCTTAAACATACCCTAAAACATCCTGGTCAAACTTTGATCGGAATAAAATTATAAATCCTTATTCTGTCTTTTTTATCAAAAGGCCTCATGCTCGACTAAGCAAACTATTATTGAGTTTTAAAAACTCCAATATATCCTGATAAAATCAGATAAGGTAATTCACATAAACATTCATATTCCTTAAAGAGGAAATCATGAATCAGTAAAAAAAGTGGCTATTACAATCTACCGCCCTTAAAAATTTTCATCCCTGAAAATTAAAACTAGTTGGGATAGCTTTTTCTCATCTCTTCTTCTAGTTCCCAAGTTGTTTCTTCAATGCTATGATTCCGCCATAGCACTTTAATCAAAAGGATTGTCTTGTTCCTTAAGACCTTTTCTTCCCGATATTGCCTTGTTCCTTAAGACCTTTTCTTCTCGATCCAGGATTCAGACTGGCTTCTCTTTATAACATCAAATCAGTTTGAACTTCAACTGGTTCTTGATTAAGGACATGGGAAGAATCAGGTACATACTTCTTCAGTATCGAGACGTGGAAAACGTCTTGCACATAAGCTAATTCTGGCGGTAAAGCAAGTTTGTAGGCTACTCTTCCAATCCTTTCAAGGATTTCAAATGGTCCTACATATCTTGGACTGAGTTTTCCTTTCTTACCAAACCTCATTATTCCTTTCATAGGAGCAATCTTAATGAAAATAGAGTCTCCAACTTGGAATTCCAAGGGTCTTCGACGTTTATCGGCATAACTATTCTGTCGACTAAATGCTATGTCGAGTCTCTGTTTGATTATCTTCATATCCTTAGAGGTTTTTCTAATGAAATCCGTAGTTTGAAGCTGCTTTTGTCCAATAAAATCATTATTTTCTTTCATACAATGCTTCAAATGGAGCCATTCCAATTGAGACGTGATAACTGTTGTTATAAGAAAATTCAATCAAGGGCAGCTTCTGAACCCAGCTTCCTTTGAAATCTAAAACACAAGATCTCAACATATCTTCCAGTGTTTGGATAGTTCTTTCCGATTGGTCATCCGTTTAGGGGTGAAAAACTGTACTAAACTTCAATTTTGACCCCATAGCAGTGTGAACACTTGACCAGAATCGAGAGGTAAAACGCCCATCACGATATGAAATAATAGATTTTGGCACTCCGTGTAGCCTAACGATCTGAGATACGTAGATTTCAGCAAGTTTTTCTACTGAAAAAGTAGACTTAATAGTAATAAAATGGGCTGATTTGGTTAATCTATCAACAATAACCCAAATCGTATCATTCTCACTTGCGGTCCTGGGTAATCCTACTACAAAATCTATAGCAGTTTGTTCCCATTTCCATTCAGGAAGCTCAATTTTCTGAAGATCTCCGTCAGGTTGTTGGTGTTCAGCCTTAACTTTCTGACAAGTTAGGCATTTTGACACAAAATCTGTGATTTCATTCTTCATGTTTGGCCACCAATAATTCTCTTTGAGGTCCCTGAACATCATGGAAGCTCTAGGATGTACCGAGTATGGTGTCTCATGTGCTTCTGACAATATCTATTTCTTAAGAAACTCAAAATTAGGGACACAGATCCTTCCCTTATAATGGAGTGTCCCGTCCGTAGAGGCCTTGAATTCCTTATTCTTTTCTCCAAGAAAAAGTTACGCCTTGAGCAAAAAGGGGTCCTTCCCTTGATGGAGCTTGATGGATTCTAGGAGATTGGATTGGAGAGTAAGAACAAACAATTTCCCAGTTATCATCTCCATATTAAAATCAGAAATTTCCTTTTGAAGTGGCTTGGGCAACGTTCCAAGTGACATTAACATGCCAGATGATCTCCTGCTTAGAGCATCCGCTACCCTCTTTGCTTTTTCATGGTAATAAAGAATCTCATAATCATAATCTTTCCCAAGTTCCAGCTATTTACGTTGCCTCATATTGAGCTCCTTCTGGGAGAAGATGTACTTAAGACTCTGATGGTCTGTATAGATTTCACATCTATTCCCATAAAAATAGTGTCTCCAAATCTTTAATGTGAAAACCACAACCACGAGCTCCAAATCGTGTGTCAGATAGTTCTGTTCGTGATCCTTCAGCTGTCGGGAGGCGTAGGTGGCCACCTTTCCTTTCTGCATTAGGACAGCCCCTAGTCTGGTTTTAGAGGCATCACTATAAATTATAAAATTCCCTACGTCCACGTTGGGAATTATCAATACTGGTGCGCTAGTAAGTCTCTTCTTAAGCTCTTGGAAATTTTCTTTACACTTTTGAATCCTCTCGAATGGCTTTCCTTTTCGAGTAAGAGTCGTAAGAGGTGAAGCTATCTTTGAGAATCATTCGACAAAACATCGATAATATCCAGCTAAGCTAAGAAAGCTTCGTATCTCCGTAATATTCTTCGGCACTGGCCACTTATTGACTGCTTCCACTTTCGCAGGATCAATGAAAATTCCTTCCTTTGAGACCACATGGCCTAGAAAATGAACATTTTCCAACCAAAATTCACACTTTGTGAACTTGGCGCAGAGCTGGTTTTGTCTTAACATCTCCAAAACAAGTCTGAGGTATTGCTCATGCTCCTTCGTGGACTTAAAGTAGATTAGAATATCGTCAATAAAGACGATAACAAACTTATCCAAGTACTCCTTGAATACCCGATTCATTAGGTCCATGAAAGCAACTGGTGTGTTAGTAAGCTAAACGGCATGATAAGAAACTCATAATGTCCATAGCGCGTTCGAAAGGCTGTCTTCGGAACATCCGTCTCCTTAATTATGAGTTGGTGGTATCCCGATCATAAATCAATTTTTGAGAATACCACTGCTCCTCTAAGTTGATCGAAAAGGTCATCAATTATAGGGAGAGGATACCTATTCTTGATGGTGATCTCGTTCAGCTCACGATAGTCCATGCACGTCTGCAGTGATCCATCCTTCTTTTTGACGAACAAAACTGGGGCTTCCCAAGGTGAATGGCTCTGCCGAATAAATCTTTTATCCAAGAATTCTTGCAACTGCACTTGCAGTTCCTTAAGTTCAGCTGGAGCCATGCGGTAAGGCGCCTTAGATACCGGTGTTGATCCGGACAATAGTTTGATCTCGAAGGAAATCTCCCACTCTGGAGAAAATCATGGTAATTCTTCAGGAAAGATGCCCACGTATTCCCTTACAATCGGGATGTCTTCGGGGCTTAACTCTTCCTTTTATGCTATGTCCACCATGCTAGATAGATATCCTATGCATCCGTTGGTCAACATCTTCCATGCCTTCATTGCTGATATCAGCCTTGATGATGAACTCCGTGTTTGACCATAAAAGTTAAATTCCTCCTCACTGATGGGACTAAATGTAACACAACGCTTATGACAATCAATCTTACGTGGTACTTTCCCAAGAAATCCATTCCTAGGATAACATCATGTTGGAAAAATCGGATCCGATATCAGAGTTACGGCGCAGCGGAAGTTTTAAAATTTTTATGCCGATTCGGAAAAGAAGCTCATGATGCATATAACAATAAATTAAATTCATGATCAAGCGTACCTTATTTCTTGGATTCCGGAATTGCTAGAGCGTTTGACCAAATCGAAATCCTTGGATAAGGTTTGGAAAACCATGACCAATTGAGTTGCTGCATCGATCTCAGCCCCATTTGCCTGAGCTTCAGACAAATAAGCCATGACTTTCATCATGTGCTCCTTGATGGGAGTTCCAACCTTCTGCCTGTAGTTCATGAGACCTTTGATAGCATCGGTCTTAGCCTGAATAGTTTGTTCACCAAACATTTCCTCCAGGTTATCCATGATCTGCCTAGCAGTTTGATGCTCTTCATGCTGTTTCTGGAGCACGTTAGACATGCTCGCCTGAATATAGCACATAGCACTTAGGTTGGAATTGTCCCAGCGCTCAAGCGCTACAAAATCCCTATCAGGAGCATCGATCGCAGGCGTTGGCGGTCGAGGTTGGGTTAGGACAAAACTGTGTTTCTCAAAATTTAGGACGATAAGCAAGTTCCTTTTCCAGTCATTAAAATTCTCGCCAGTTAATTTGTTTTGCGTAAGTATCACAGATAAAGGGCTCGATATTTTGATCTATAATAAGAAAACATGTAATAAGTACGAGCAAACATCCTATCAGTTTATAAAATATAGTTTTGTAATGAAACAAAAAGATCTATATGCAATCTAAATGTTCATGTGTAAAACCCTTAAAACACATACCTTATAACGATAATTCCTAGCTTCTGCTTTCTAAGCTACCGAGGGGTAGTCATAGAATAACTAGCCAAGAACACGGATCCCTTCCGATTAATACATATTCGTCTATGGAGAAAACTCCATTAAATATATATTAACTATCGTTTATTTGGCCACTACTTTATATAACAGAGCCTCGAGGGAGGGTTAATAAATAAAGTAGTATGAGTATGTAACCATCGTTTCCAATTTTGAATCCATATTTTACATCCGCCACCGAGGGGTGATCTAAACATAAAATATGCCCAAAATTGTTATCCTTTCGGAAATCCAAATCAGTGTGCGCTCTAGGTAAGATACCTATCCGAAGGGAATTCCCGGGTCAAAACCGAGTAGTAGGTACTACCATGCGTAACTATTGGACCAACGATGGAGGCTGTAGGTCTTAGTGTGTAAAACCTTCTCCCACTCATTCTTTTTAAATTAGGGTTTTTGTTTTTCATGCATAAACAATATTTATTGAGTGGCACTCCCTAGTCTATATGGCATGTCATCAATACATCACGAAATAGTATAACATATTCATCTAGCAACACATCATCTATGGTTTGCAAAATATGTAGCCGTGGATCATGATTCCATCCTAGAGAAAAGAAAAATTGCAAAATTTACAAAAAATAACCGAAACATATATCGGCCTTCATTTGTAGATCCATGCCTTGCATCCTTCTTCAATGTGTCTTCTTTCTCCAATGTCATATCTTTTGAAATTTAAAATTAAATTTAAATTTCAAAAAGATTATATGTGATTTTTAATTTTAATCAAAATTACAAAATATCAAAATTTAAATAAAAAATCTGATTTATTAAATTTTAAAATTCAAAAAATTTTGAAATTTCCAAATTTCAAATTTAAATCACAAAATTTTAAAATTCATAATAATATTCATTAAATTTAAATTTAAATTTTCAATTTTGATTTCCAAATTATCAAGATCACATATCATTGGAAAATTTAATTTTCAAAAAGATTCTGTGATTTTTTTTTTATTAAAAACGTTTTTTTTAATTAAAAAATTCCAAAAAACAAAAAAATCACATCCTTTGAAAATTTACATACCTTCATTCATCTTCAATCTCCTCGAATCCATTGTAGGCCGAATTTTACAAAAAAATTCCTACGCCGTTTCCGACTTACAAAAATTCTAGGAATTGAAAGAACGACCTAGCGGTGATAATAGACCGCATCTATTACACTTGAAAAATCTAGATACAAATTCTAACATCTATGGAATCATGACCGGCAAAATTGAACAAGATCATATATTATAAATATAATATAAAGCATTCATTCATCCATACATCCATTCATAATATATTTAACATACTCAAAATAAAACCTAGAGTGCCAACTCTCTAAAATATTTCATTAATGCATAGAGAGAAATTTATTCGATCAAATAATTTATGTTATATACATGATCATGAGTTGGCTCTGATACCAATTGTTGGAAAAATCGGATCCGATATCAGAGTTACGGCGCAGCGGAAGTTTTAAAATTTTTATGCCGATTCGGAAAAGAAGCTCATGATGCATATAACAATAAATAAAATTCATGATCAAGCGTACCTTATTTCTTGGATTCCGGAATTGCTAAAGCGTTTGACCAACGTGTCTTCTCTATTATTCTCGAGTTCCACGTCTCAGAGTGTGTGTGGGCACACGTTCTATGAATCCAAGTGACCGGTGTTGCTTTCCGAAGTCTAGATCCTTCCTTCTCAATTCCGATGTTCCTCGTTGAGAATATTATCCAATTTCTTTCTTCAAAACTGCAAAACAGGAACCGGCTAACCTCCTATGAAAATTATCACTTGGTTTAACCTTCCTCACAATTTTGATTCAATGGAATTTTCTCTCTTTTTCTCTCTCACAAGATAGCCGAATTTTATGATGTGGAAGAAACCCAAATTATTTTTTCTCTCACTCTCAAAAACGTTTTTCCTCTTTGTGAATGACCAAAAATTAGTTTTTCAAGAATTCCTAGCCTTTATATAGAAGTCCAATCCTTTTCAAAATTTATCTCCTTTAAAAAATAATTAATTATTATTTTTCTGGATAAATTTTGAATCAAAAGATCATACAACTTTAGGACTAGATTCATTGAACCTAAAAACGTTTTTCCAAGAGGAAATCAATCCTCAAAAAATTCGGCCACTTTGAGATAAATCTTGATTGGTGGTTCAAATTTTAAATCAAGAATCTAGACTAGTCAAAAGATCCTAGTCCTATCTAGATTCAAATTCCTTTTAAACCCTTTTGAATTTAAATATGATTCACTTATTTGAATTAAATATTTTCCACACAACATCAACCATATTAATTAATTTAAATCAATGGAATATTTCAAATTTTCTTTCCTCACAAAAACCGTGCACATCAACTTAAGGAAAGAAAAATCCATCAAATAATTTCCATTATTTAAATCAATTAATAATTTAATGTTAAGAATATATTTGAATAATTTTGAAACAAAATTTTCTTCTCTCCACCTATCTAAAAACCGTGCACAATATTTAGATTAGGAGAGAAAAATTTGTTTTCCAAAATTAAATAATTCAAACACAATCTTATTTCAAAATTCAATTAACCAATCTCATGTTGACAAATCATATTATTTGTCTACACAAATTTCGCATGTCCAATCCTTTCTGGATTGCATGTTAGAGAGTATCATGTCTTAATAGACATTACTAAATTCCATTTAAATTTACCGATCTCATTAGGAACAAATCCCGAGACGCTATACGGAACTATATGAGCTAATAGAGGGACCCGATGGAAATATGTAAAGAGGCTCCTATAATTTTGAAAAATTAATCCCAGATTAATTATTCATCAATTATCAACTTCAATACTATTCCACTAAAAGTTTGAAGCTGAACTCCTGTTTACATACCGTATTACAAAAGCTCTCTAACGTAGCGCTTCTTCCATGATTTATTCATCGCTTGCTTAATCCCCATATGTTATCCATGATTGAATTAAGGACTTTTTCCGTTTTACCTTTTCAATCATTTTAACTTAAAGTTCCATTATTCTCTATTGAAAGAATCACCAATTGTAAAACCATACAATTGGTAAACCACCAAAGAACACAAAGTAAACCGATGGCCAAGATCTTGTTATTCTATCTTTCAATTCTCGAATAATGCCTTTAAGTAGATAACATTTACTATCGTTAAGATAGTTATGGATTCTTGATTTCTCCATCCATAAGTCATGCACCCAAAACACAAGTATATTGACCATGAATTAACAGTGTCTCACCTATAGTGCATTAAAGTATATAAGTCATGGATACGAACTCAAGTAATCATTTCAGGATTAAGATTAATGCAGGATGATAATCAAAGTGTCATTGATTCTTATAAACGGAATTATTAAACCGAATCAATTAACACTTTAGGTCCAGTCCAATGTCATACCTCAATACTGGTATACATTAAAGTTTCTACTCGGAACCTATCCGATGGTCAAGACAAACCATCCCTCCAAGGAAGTAGACAACCTTTACAATCTTATCATGAATAAGATCCCCAAATCTTATTCCATCGATTGCGGACTATTTATTTAGACTGTTATCAAATTACCACGTCTTCTATGTATACCCCGTATACATATGGTAATCCGATATATTACCAACAGCCAAGGAGTATTTTATGTTTGCTCAAAATAACCATACAATCAACTAATGAAAGTAAATAGAACACAACTTATTAAACATGAATAACCTGCTCTTATTAATATCAAAATGTCATATTTACAGAAAATCCCTAATATTGATTTTCTATCCTTAGGGCACATTTAGATCCCAACACATCATAATCCTGAAGTTTGATCGCAACAAGATCCACGTACAGCTCTCTGTCGCAAATAACTACTGGAACATTTCGTATCCAATAGTCAGACAGTAGAATTTCTCCTAATGGGAGGGAAGTCCTAAAGGGTTGCTCTAATCTATCGGCTGTTCTTCCTTATTTCTGGGCGAACTCCATCGATACAAACAAATGAGTGGCACTAGAATCAAACAAAATGATTGCATCATAGGTGGCAATAGGAAGCTGACCTGTTACCACGCGAGAAGTTCCAGATTCAATATCCTCTTTTATGTAGGCATAGATCCTTGCTTGTGGTTCAGGAGCTTCTAGTCTCCCCTGGGCAATTAACGGGCTCTCAATCTTTGCTTTTACCGCATGAAGCTGATTGCTTGAATTCTGGTTCGGGTATTGCTGAATCTGATTCTGATTATTTATGGTGCAATTCCTAGCATAATGGCCTTTCTTGCCACAAAGATAGCAGGTATTTGTCCCCATTCTGCATACCCCATAATGTTTCTTTCCACATTTTGTGCATAAGGGATGGTTGTTGTTGTTACCCCCGTTGCCTTGATTGTTCCTTTTCTGAGGGTAACTTCTTTGTTGGCCCTGGTTAGAAGCATTCCCCTTCCTCTTATTTCTCCCAAATTGCTTGGAATTCTGAGCGGAATTACTAGTCTGGCCCTTCGAGTAAAACTCCTTAGACTGCGACTGTTTCAATGCAGCCTTATCCTCTTTTTTGGCTTTGAAAATCTGAGCCCTCGCCTCCCTATCCTGATTGTTCCAGTACTCAGCTCTTATAGCTCGACTTATACAGTCAGCTATAAGGGTTGGAGGGCTACTCCCAGTACTTACTTACTTAGCAATATCTGTGCGAAACATCTTTATCATTCTTCTTACTTTCTCCGTTTCATTAGGTACGAGTTCCAGACACAAGCGGGCTAGCTGTTCAAATTTCTTAACAGCTTCCAATACTGTCATCGACCCTTGTTTCATACTATTAAACTCGTCCTGTTGGGCCACAAGGATTTCTCGATTGTAGTCCATTACCTGGAATTCAGTCACAAAATCTTTCCAGCTCATATTTGCCACATCTCTGTGTAGTTGGACTGTTCCCCACTAATGTCGTGCATCCTTTTTGAGTACAAAGAAAGCACAAAGGACTTTTTCTTGCTCCGTGTGTTCCGTAAAATCCAAAATAACTTGGATATCCATCAGCCAGTTATCTGCTTCAATTGGGTCCATAATGTAACGACCCGCCTTACGTAGGCCGTTACTATACTTATCTTACATTACCATACTTATCTTACATAATTACTTAACTTACTTAACTAGCAGAAATAAGGACTATTTTTTTTTAAACAACTTGAATTTGAACTCGACCATGTATCTATATATAAACATATATATGTACTTAATTGAGTATTTAAGTTTTAAACTTATTTTAACATATAACATTTTGTACTAAATAATAAATACACATATTTTACTACAAAATGCGTAGCGGTCTCCATCCCGAAGTTTCATAGATAGCCATGCCATGCCCCTCCGACTTGTATCAAACATTGCTAATAGGATGCTTACCTACAGCATAAACATAAGTCATGAGCTTTCGCCCAGCAAGTATAACTATTAACCCACAAAACAATTATGCTTTCATTATGCTTTCTTAGGTTAGCATATTTTGGGCCCTTTCATAACATAAGTGTACGTACCATGGTGCGTAGTCATAGAGTGGTTGGGGCGGCCAACCTAATCCAACTCAAACCATGGACCAAACCTGTCCTAGTACAGGTCGGTACGACACGAGTAAACTTGCTTAACATCATACTTGAAAACATTTTCTTAAAAACAGTTTCTTACTTGGAACTTCATCTTATTCTCACTGTATGAATTATCATTAGTGAACATGCTTCATGATGTCATAAAATAAAGCATAATCATATGTATCACATACATAAATACATGAGCTTGGAAAACATGCAAGCAGTAAAACAATTTACCTATCCTGTAGGCGGAGTTGTACTTACAGGTTATGCTAGATCCTGGGTTTGTTGTTCCGACAGGTCACTATAACAGGTTATCTTCCTGTTTTCATCCTATCTTACCATAAATCATTACATTCAATATTGATATCCTTAACCAACATTCACAAGTAACTTTAGTTATAGTTACATGTCCCCAATGTAACCCTAGGGCACATGGCCCAATTATACTTAAATAGTATCTGATTAGGTTATTATTAGTTGTTGGGATCTAAATGTACCCTAAGGATAGAAAATCAATATTAGGGATTTTCTGCAAATATGACATTTTGATATTAATAAGAGGAGGTTATTCATGTTTAATAAGTTGTGTCCTATTTACTTTCATTTGTTGATTGTATGGTTATTCTGAGCAAATATAAAATACTCCTTGGCTGTTGGTAATATATTGGATTACCATATGTATACGGGGTATACATAGAAGACGTGGTAATTTGATAACAGTCTAAATAAATAGTCCGCAATCGATAGAATAAGATTTGGGGATCTTATTCATGATAAGATTGCAAAGATTGTCTACTTCCTTGGAGGGATGGTTTGTCTTAACCATCGGATAGGTTCCGAGTAGAAACTTTAATGTATACCAGTATTGAGGTATGACATTAGACTGGACCTAAAGTGTGAATTGATTCGGTTTAATAATTCCGTTTATAAGAATCAATGACGCTTTGATTATCATCCTGTATTAATCTTAATCCTGAAATGATTACTTGAATTCGTGTCCATGACTTATGTACTTTAATGCACAACAGGTGAGACACTGTTAATTCATGATCAATATACTTGTGTTTTGGGTGCATGACTTATGAATGGAGAAATCAAGATTCATAGATATGGAATCCATAGCTATCTTAACGATAGTAAATGTTATCTATTTAAAGGCATTATTTGAGGGTTGAAAGATAATATAACAAGATCTTGGCCATTAGTTTACTTTGTGTTCTCTGGTGGTTTATCAATTGTATGGTTTTACAATTGGTGATTCTTTCAATAGAGAATAATGGAACTTTAAGTTAAAATGATTGAAAAGGTAAAACGGAAAAAGTCCTTAATTCAATCATGGATAATATATGGGGATTAAGCAAGCGATGAATAAATCATGGAAGAAGTACTACGTGAGAGAGCTTTCGTAATACAGTATGTAAATGGGAGTTCAGCTTCAAACTTTTAGTAGAATAGTTTTGAAGTTGATAATTGATGAATAATTAATCTGGGATTAATTTTTCACAATTGTAGGAGCCTCTTTACATATTTCCATCAGGTCCCTCTATTAGCTCATATAGTTCGTTATAGCGTCTCGAGATTTATTCCTAATGAGATCGGTAAATTTAAATGGAATTTAATAATGTCTATTAAGACATAGTACTCTCTAACATGCAATCTAGAAAGGATTGGACATGTGAAATTTGTAGACAGATGATTTGTCAGCTTGGATTGGTTAATTTGAATTTTGAAAATAAGATTGTGTTTGAATTATTTAATTTTGGAAAACAAAATTGTTCTCTCCTAATTAAAAGAGGTGCACGGTTTTGAATTTTGAAAATAAGATTGTGTTTGAATTATTTAATTTTGGAAAACAAAATTGTTCTCTCCTAATTAAAAGAGGTGCACGGTTTTTAATTGAGTGGAGAAAATAAAATTTTGTTTCAAAACTATTCAAATATATTCAAATATATTCCATGCACCTCTTTTAATAACAAATTTTGTTTTAATTGAGTGATAATTTTCATAAGAGGTTAACCAGTTCCTGTTTTGTAGTTTTGAAGAAAGAAGCTGGATCATATTCTCAACGAGGAACATCAAAATTGAGAAGGAGGGATTTAGACTTGAGAAAGCATTACCGGTAGCTTGGATTCATAGAACGTGTGCCCACACACACTCTGAGATGTGGAACTCGAGAATATAGAGAAGACACGTTAGTCAAACGCTCTAGTAATTCCGGAATCCAAGAAATAAGGTACGATTGATCATCAATTTAATTTATTGTTATATGCATCATGAGCTTCTTTTCCGAATCGGCATAAAAATTTTAAAACTTCCGCTGCATCGTAACTCTGATATCTGAACTAATTTTTCCAACAATTGGCATCAGAGCCAACTCATGATCATGTATATAACATAAATTATTTGATCGAATAAATTTCTCTCTATGCATTAATGAAATATTTTAGGGAGTTGACATTCTAGGTTTTATTTTATGCATGTTAAATATATTATGAATGGATGTATGGATGATTGAATGCTTTATATTATTTTCATAATGTATAATCTTGTTCAATTTTGCCGATCATAATTCCATAGAGGTTAGAATTTGTATCTAGGTTTTTCAAGTGTAATAGATGCGGTCTATTATCACCGCTAGGTCGTTCTTTCAATTCCTAGAATTTTTATAAGCCGGAAACGGCGTAGGAATTTTTTTTGTAAAATTCGAGCTACAATGGATTCGAGGAGATTGAAGATGAACGAAGGTATGTAAGTTTTCAAAGGATGTGATTTTTTTTTTGTTTTTTGGACTTTTTCAATTAAAAAAATGTTTTTTTTAATTGAAAAAAATTAAAAATCACAGAATCTTTTTGAATTTGAAATTTGGAAATTTCAAATTTTTTTGAATTTTAAAATTTCATAAACCGGATTTTTATTTAAATTTTGATATTTTGTAATTTTGATTAAAATTAAAAATTCATATATAATCTTTTTGAAATTTAAATTTAATTTTAAATTTGAAAAGATGTGACATTGGAGAAGGAAGACACATTGAAGAATGATACAAGACATGGATCTACAAATAAAGGCCGATATATGTTTCGGTTAATTTTTGTAAATTTTACAATTTTCTTTTCTGTAGGATGGAATCATGATCCACGGCTATTTACATATTTTTCAAACCATGGATGATGTGTTGCTAGATAAATATGTTATACTATTTCGTGACGTATTGATAACATGGATGATGTGTTGCTAGATAAATATGTTATACTATTGTTTATGCATGAAAAATAAAAACCCTAATTTAAAAGATTGAGTGGGAGAAGGTTTTACACACTAAGACCTACGGCCTCCATCGTTGGTCCAACAGTTATGCATGGTAGTGCCTACTACTCAGTTTTGATACGAGAATTCCCTTTGGATAGGTATCTTACCTAGAGCGTATACTGATTTGGATTTCCGAAAGGATAATAATTTTGGGCATATTTTATGTTTAGATCACCCCTCGGTAGCGGATGTAAAATATGGATTCAAAATTGGAAACGATGGTTACACATTCATGCTAATTTATTTATTAACCCTCCCTTGAGGCTCTGTTATATAAAGTAGTGGCCAAATAAACGATAGTTAATATATATTTAATGGAGTTTTCTCCATGGAGGAATATGTATTAATCAGAAGGATCCGTGTTCTTAGCTAGTTATTCTATGACTACCCCTCGGTAGCTTAGAAAGCAGAAGCTAGGAATTATCATTGTAAGGTATGTGTTTCAATGGTTTTGCACATGAACATTTAGATTACATATAGATCTTTTTGTTTCATTACAAAACCATATTTTATAAACTGATAGGATGTTTGCTCGTACTTATTACATGTTTTCTTATTGTAAATCAAAATGTCGAGCCCTTTATCTGTGATACTTACGCAAAATAAATTAACTGGCTAGAATTTTAATGACTGGAAAAGGAACTTGCTTATTGTAACGACCCGCCTAACGTAGGCCGTTACCATACTTACTTGATAATATGCAAAAATTGGGACTAAATGTTTTTTTTAATTTCCAATTGGCAAACGATATATATATATATATATATATATATAACTTTTGAATTTGGGATCACTCGCAGTAATCACTTACATATATATATATATATATGTACATAAACTTATTTACTTATCATAATTTTGTACTTAGATATAACATAATCAAAATAAACATGGCGGAACTTAACAAAATATGTAGCAGTTTCCAATCCCACAGTTTCACAGCTTTGCATTGCCATACTCCACCGTCTTGTATCATGTACTGCCATAAGTTTGCTTTCCTACAGCATAAACTTAAATTATGAGCTTTCGCTCAGCAAGCACAACTATTAATCCGCAAAACATTTCATAAATCATAATGCATGAATTCATTATGCTATGATGGTGTTGTCTTAACTTAACATAATTTTAGGGCCCTTACATAACATAAGTGTACGTACCGTGGTGCGCTGCCATGGAGTGGTTGGGGCGGCCAGCCCTGTCCAACTCAAACCATGGACCAAACCCGACCTAGTGCGGGTCGATACGACACAAGGTAACTTGCTTGCCATTATATTTAAAAGTATTTCTTTAACTTGTTCTTGCTTTAACTTAATGGAAAATCAATTCATATAAATAGTTTCTTTCTTGAAACCAAATTCTTATTCTTACCGAGTGACTTATCCTTAATGAGCATGCTTCGTGATGCCATAATAGCAAAATATTCATCATACAAAAATACATGCTATAACATTTATCATAAACATTTCATCATGAACTTGAAAGCCATAAACATATATCATACTCATCTCTTCTTGAACTTGAAAGCCATAAACATTTATCATACTCATATCACTTATGAACTTGAAACATACAACAAGAACATTTTTGTTTATGCTGTAGGCGGAATCGTACTTACCAGTTACTTTGCACTTTGAATTAAAATATTCCACTTAAACAGGTTGCTTTCCTGTTTTCAATAAAATCATAGGATAAGAATCATCCTATCATAATATCACAAATAACTCTAGTTACTATCCTATTACAAAATACAAACCCTAAAACTCAACTCCTTTTTGAATTTAGTAAGACTCTAAATTCTGAAAAACTGTGTTTAAAACTTATTTATAAATTTTTATTCTTTTTCTTACAAATCTATTTTGAATTTGAAAAAGTTGTCTTCATGAAAGTTGTAGATATTGAAGTCTCCTACAACTTTTGTTTTTAACTCAAAAGTCAGTTCTGTCCATAACTTGCTTGTTTTAGCCTTTGAAAATTTTTCGACCATAATCACAATTTCATAACCTGGTCTCGGGTTTTTGTAAAACAAGGATCTTAAAGGCCTTATTTTCAAAAACCTTCCATGCTGGTCCCTAGAAATTTCCTTCCTCTACAACTTTGCAGTTTTAATTTTTTTAAGATTCGGCCTCTAAAGGCCTCGAAATCTTGTTTCCAGAAAAACTGTCTAGTTATAAATCCTAATTACACATACCAAAATTCTTGTGTTATGAAACTTAATCGAATGAGCTCATGTTCATACATATTGAGCATAAACTTAAATCTTAACTAAAACTTAAATAAAGAACTAGAGGATGATAATTTTTACCTCAAGTTCCACGGATGTTGTTCTAGATTATGGTTATGAAATTTTCTTTACACTATTCTTACACCAAACCGAAAACTCCTCTCACTCTAGTTTTCTTTTCTCTTTCTTTTTTTTTTTCCTCTCTTGGTTCGGCACCTAAGGGCAGAAACTAGAGAGTATATGCAGTTGTATGTCTGTTGGCTAATAAAATGCAATGAGAGAACCTTCACCTATTTATAGGTGAATCACTTATTCTTGAAATTGCTCACTAGCCCTTACAAGAACCATATTTGCTCCTAACCTCCTATGAGGTGGCCGGTCCTCCTTGTCCCTTTTTGCCAAGTAGCAAAGCTAGGGGAGCTTGCTCATCATGGCTAGGAACCTTGAGGTGTCCTCTTCCTAAGTTGGCCGGCCTTAGGTGGAGCCTTGAGCTTGCTCTTGTTAACCATAAGCAAGGCTAACAAGCATACTAAGCAAGCCTAGGGAGCATGAGGTGTCAAGAGCTAAAGGAGTTCATCTTTTGCAATTTATGCATTGATCCCTAAGGCCAAAATATTTCCCCTTAATCCCTATGTGTTGGCCGGCCCTTCATATCCCAAATTGCCAAGCAAGCTTAGCTAGAGTGCTTGCTCATCAAGGCTACAAGCTTGAGGTGGCATTTCCTTGTGATGGCCGGCCCTAGGGGTGAGGTGTGCAAGCCTTGGCTTGCCAAGGGAGCTAGGCTAGGAAGTCTAGATGGTTGATTCATCTAAGCTAGGCCAAGGATGTGTCTCTCCCTCATGTCACCGGTCATGGTGATGGCTTTGGCAATACATAAGCTTGCCATGTGAGCAAGACTAGGGATGTTACTCACCAAGGCTATACCATGATGTGTTGCTTCCTTGTGGTGGCCGGCCTTTAGTGCCTAGGTGTGCAAGCCTTGGCTTGCCAAGGGTGCAAGGCTAGGAGGGTGACTCATCCATGCTAGAGGCATGAGGTGTTTTATCCTCATGATGACCGGCCATTGAGTGCCAAATGGGACAACTTGCTAATTGAATCATAAGACATAATCAACCAAGCAAAATTAAAGTGCTTAGTCACTAAACTTAGGGTATGATTTGTCAATTTTTAATGACGCTTAAATTCTTCCAATTTGCATAATGCTCCTCAAAAACAAGATTCCTTGCTTATAAGGCCATGATGTGGCCGGTTCCCTAGGCTATCCACATGGAAAAATAGGATTGGTCCAAATTAGAATTTGAAATCATCCAATCCTAACTTATTTCTTAATTTCTAACTAGATTAACTAAACTTGTAATAGATCATTGGCTTAGTTGAACTAGGAAATTTAACTTAAAAAGTCCATAGTTCCAAAATTTTACATATTTGCTTATAAGTCCATAATTTTCCCCAAAATTACACATTGGCCCCTAAAGGCAAAATATTTGCATTTTAGTCCCTATAAGGTGGCCGGCTAAGGTTAAGCTTTCAATCATCAAATTCTTGCTAATCCTCCTCTAGAGAACTTTCTTAACTTCTAAAAATTAAGAATCATAAACTTTTCTTAAATTTACAAATTGACCCCTAAACATAAAATATTTGCATTTTGGTCCCTGTAAGATGACCGGTTTTGGCAATGACACTAGTCATCTATTAAAAATGAAATGTCGTACTATTAAGACCTTGTTGACATATCTTCTAAATGTAGCTCATTTTCATACTAACATAGATACTTAATTACTGTTTTGAACTGTAATAGTATACTGATACTGGACCATTGTCCAGAACTTATCTAAACTGCATATAGGATTTTTCCTAAATTTAAGAACTACTAACATAAAATCATAAAGTATAAATTTACCCTTTTTGACAAAAGGTCTTAAACTTGCGTAACTAACTTATTGAATCTTTTAGCAAAAGATTCAACAACTTTTCATAGAAAACATATCATACATATATCATAAACAGACTTTGATTCTTAACGAAAGAAATCATAAGTTTACAAACAGGTTGGTTATTACACTTATTGTCCTAAACTTTGAGAAACACAGTTTTGTCCTAACCCAACCTCGACCGCCAATGCCTACGATCGATGCTCCTGATAGGGATTTTATAGCGCTTGTGCGCTGGGACAATTCCAACGTAAGTGCCATGTGCTATATTCGGGCGAGCATGTCTAAAGTGCTCCAGAAACAGCATGAGGAATATCAAACTGCTAGGCAGATCATGGATAACCTGGAGGAAATGTTTGGTGAAAAAACTATCCAGGCTAAGACCGATGCTATCAAAGGTCCATGAACTGCAGGCAGAAGGTTGGAACTCCCATCAAGGAGCACATGATGACAGTCATGGCTTATTTGTTTGAGGCTCAGGAAAATGGGACTGAGATCGATGCTGCTACTCAATTGGATATGGTTTTCCAAACCTTATCCAAGGATTTCGATTTTTTTCAGGCATCCTACAACCTTAACCGGAAGGAGATGTCTTTAACGGAATTGATGAAAGAGTTGCAAGCCTTTGAGAACATTTTTAATGGTTCTGGATCTAAGGCTGAGGCAAATGTGGCTGAACCTAGTTTGCCTGCTCCTAATTCCAAAAGGAAGAAGGAAAAGGGGAAGAACAAGGGGAACAAGCCTGTGGTGAATGCACCTGTTTCGAAGAAGTCTACCAAGACTAAGAAGTGAAAGGTGGATCCCAAAAAGGCTAAGTGCTTTCACTGTGGGAAGATTCTTATTTAGTTTCTTTTAATAATAAAGTTGTTATTAGGAAAAACAATTCTCTTATCTGGAATGGATGGATGCATGGAAATCTTTATTTTATCAAACCTAAGATGCACTTACTACTTGATACAGAATTAGAAAAGAACTCTAAAAGACATAAGTCTTCTCACTCTAACAAATCATATCTTTGGCATTTACGACTTGGTCACATAAGCCTTAACAGAATTCAAATGATGGTAAAAGAGGAATGCCTTGACTTGTATGAGGTTGAACCTTGGCCATAATGTGAATCCTGTTTGGAGAGCAAAATGACTAAATGGCACTTTGCTACCAAGGATGGTCGTGCCGAGGAACTTTTAGAACTTATGTATACGGATGTTTGTGGTCCCATGAACATAGAAGCACGTGGCTGGTATGAGTATTATATTACTTTTATTGATGATTACTCAAGGTATGAATATGTCTATTTGATGATCCACAAAAGCGAAGCCTTTTACAAGTTCAAAGAATTTCGGGTTGAAGCGGAGAAACAATTAGGCAAGTCCATTAAGACACTTCGATCGAATCGAGGTGGGGAATACTTATCGGATGAGTTCTTAGGATATTTGATAGAGAATGGGATACAATCCCAGTTGACTGCACCAGATACTCCTCAATAGAATGGCGTAGCTGAGAGAAGGAATAGGACCCTATTGGATATGGTCCGGTCTATGATGAGTTACTCCACATTACCTTTGTCATTTTGTGTAATAACTGACTTTGTTACAAATTATGATTTCTTGTCTCTCAAGGAATCAATGTTTGTATTATGAATAAGTATGAGAATTGCCTGATCTGAGTTATCAGAATTAGGATTTATGTATGATTGAATTCCGGTCAAAGTTTGACCAAAATGATCTAAGGTATGATTGAGGTGGTACTGCAGTATAATAAGTAGTATGGAAATTATACTGTGAAAAACCGTCGTTGTGGATAGATAAGTAAGAATAAGATATTGGATCATGTTAGAAAAATCAAGCACATTATTTAGGACAATAGGGACTAATTAGCTTTAAGTCCTAAGAAAAACCTATATGCAGTCCAGTTAAACGCAGATGAATTCTGGACTGCAGTTTAATATGACAGTACTGTTTTAGTTGAAAACAGTATTTGTTATAATTACATTAATATGAAAATAGACTATTTTTAAGGAAGAAAAGCCAAACAAAGCCCTAGGTGGAGGACACCTCACCATATGTAATTTTTAAACAAATTGGAAAGTATTACTAAGAGATAATTTTGGCTCATGGAACCATCTAGTGGCCGGCCACCTATGGGGACTTTTCAGTAAATATTGTTTTTGTAAGGCTTGAAGTGCAATTTAGAGAATAAAAATAAATCAAGAAAAGAAATTAAAATTTACCTATAAATAGGTGGAGGGGGGAGGGGGGGTGACTTTTTGACTCATTTTATTGAAAAATTCCCCCAAACTTTGGCCATTTTTCTTCTCCTTTTCTCTCTCTCAGCCGAACCCCATAGGCAGCCAAACCCAAGAGAGTGTGCTCGGATTTTAGTGAGTGAAAGCTAGAAAAAAATTTTGGAATCCAAGCTAGAGATTATCTCCACGGTTTAGAGGTAATTCTCTCAACCCCTAAGCCTTTCTATTGTAGTTTTGAACCAAGTTATCATGTATTTTCAGTTTGGTTGTAAGAGCTTAAGCTCACCCATTTATGTCCTTATTTTAGTTAGTTTGCTTAGAATGTGCTTGATTTAGGTTTTAGTAAGTTTATGTTATGATTTGGTTTATGTTTTGGATTGTATGCCCTAGAAATTATGTTGTTGATATGTGTGACCATCAAGTGTTTATTATATGTCCCCATAGGCTTAAAACTGATGTTGAATGCATGATTATGAACTTGGATGGCTTGTATGATGATTAGGGTTCAAGAAAACCCTAGAAAACCAAGTTTGGTGAAAATTACCAAACGGGTTTGATTATGATTGAATGATGGTGAATGAATGAATAAATGATCATGAGAACATTAGATTATACGCTGCATGCTTGATGTAGGCTCACGGTTGTAACCGTTTGAGGTAGGGTGTGCGTAATTGTACGTAAGAACGAACCGAAACCAAAACTGCCAGTTCGGGTGAAAACTGGGCAGTGATTTGGAAACGGTATTTTGAGGCCTTTAGAAAACTCAAAACTGAAATGTTGTAGGAAATTGAAAATGCTAGGGGGCAGCGTGGACAGTTTTAGAAAATAAGGCTCCAAGGGCCTTCGTTTTTACAAAAACCCGAGCCTGGACCACCCAGACCTATGCACACTGTAATAACCCGAAATTTTGATGACTTGTGATTTCCTTAGATATAAAGAGAATCTAAGTCTGAACCATGTATGTAGATATGAAGCTTATGGTCAGAGTTGAATATCAATATATATTCGAGCCTTCGGTTTATTAGCTACGAGACTCAGAAATAGTTTGCTTAATAAAGCATGAGGCCTTTTGAGAAAATGGCATAGTAGGAATTTATGATTTTTAGTCCAGCCAAAGTTTGACCAGGTTGACCTTAGATTTGACTAAGATGGTGCTGCAGTGTATTAAGTAGTATAGGAATTATACTGTGAAAAACCGTCATTACGGATGAAGAAGTAAGAATAAGGTATGAGATTGCTCTAGAATAATCAGGATTAATATTTGGAGCAGTGAGGAATTAGCAGTTTTGAGTCTTAAGAAACATTTATACGTAGCCCAGTTAAGCACAGATGAATTCTGGACCATAGTCCAGTATGACAGTACTGTTTTTAGTGAAAAACAGTATTGATATTATCTGAGTTAATAGGGAAATGGACTGCATAATTATATTAATGGATTTTTAGAATCAAGTAGATAATTATGCATGAATTGGAAGCTAAGTGGTTCCACCCTAGCCGGTCACCCATAGGGACTAAAGTGTAAATATTTTCTCCTTAGGGGCCAAAGTGTAATTTTTAGAAAAGTAAGTAATGATGATGCCATGATGATGTAAGCTTGATGATGTAAGCATGATGATGTCATGATGATGTAAGCTTGATGATGTAAGCATGATGATGTCATGATGATGTAAGCAAGAGAATTTCCTTGCTCTCCAAGTGAATGGCCGGCCACCTAAGAGGGTAGATGAGCAAATATTTTGCTCCTAAGGACTAATGGGTAAATATTTTTCTCTTAAGGGCAATTATGTAATTTTTGGATTAAAAATAAATCCAAAAATTAAATTATTTTTCACCTATAAATAGGTGATGGAGGGGGGCTCATTTTGTTCAAAAAAATGAGAAAATACCCCAAAACCATGCCAAAATCTCTCCACACTCTCTTCCTCGCCTAGAAACCAAAAAAAAAAAATTTGAGAGAAACAAAATGGTGAGGTTCGGATTTTGTAGAAGGAAGCAAGGAGGGAAAATTCTCCCAATCAAAGGGTAGATCCATTTTCTTGGATCTTAAGGTAATCCTCTTCACCCTCTAAGCTCCTTATTTTAGTTTGATTCAAGATTTACACATAGTTCAAGATTTATATGTATAGCTTAGATTTGTGCTTGATTAGAGGTTTGGTGGTTTTGATTTGTAGTCTAATATATGTTTATGTGATGTATGCATGAATGCCTAGAATATGTTTGTTATATGTCCCCATATGCTTAAGAATGAGGTTGAACGAATGATTATGGTATTAAATGCTTGTATGATGAATTAGGGTTCAAGAAAACCCTAGAAAACCAAGTTTGGTGAAAATCACCAAACGGGTTTGAGTAAATGATTGAATGTTTGCAAATGAATGAATGATCATGAAACGTTAGATAATACGCTGCATGCTTAATGTAGGCTCACGGTTGCGACCGTTTGAGGTAGGGTGTGCGTAATTTTACGTAAGAATCAACCGAAACCAAAATTGCCAGTTCGGGTGAAAACTGAGCAGTGATCTGGAAACTGTATTTTGAGGCCTTTAGAGGCCGAATTTAAGCAAAAGTCAAAACTACAAAGTTGTACGAAATGGAAAATCCTAGGGGACATCACGGACAGTTTTTCAAAATAAGGCTTCAAAGGCCTCTGTTTTTGTGAAAACCCGAGCCTGGACCACCCAGACCCATATGCACGGCCATGCAGATTCAATGAGGAAAAAGTATAAGTTAATGGCAGAACTGGATTTTGAGAAAAACATGAAAGTTGTAGGGTTTTTCAAGATCTAAAACGTTCATAAAGAAAACTTTTTCAAAATCTAGACAGATTTTAAAATAAAACTGAATCTTAAAAACTGGGCAGGAAATAAGAAATTCCTGCACAGGATTTTCAAAACAGTGCATGCACAGGCAATTCCTGCACATACACTGATAAATAAAGTTTATGAACTATTTGAAGCAGTTTTTAAAAGAGGGATTCAAATTTATCACATGGTTACCAATAGTAACCTAATGGGGTATGATTTTAAAAGTGACTGGGCCTCAGCAAGTCAATAGGGTTTTAATCCAGATATAATTTGGGCCTAGACCCAGGGTTACACATAGTAACCTAATAAGATGTTAAGCACTATTCAAGTATGATTGGGCCTAGTACCCAAGGTTACTTTAAGTAACTAAACAAGTTATCATAAAGTAATGTAGGGGGGGCATATAACTAGGGTTACTCATGGATGTTGGTTAGGATACCAACATTTAATGATTATGAATTACGGTAAGATAAGATGATCATTACCTTACGTCCTGTTTGAAACAGGAATAGAACCTATTGTTGCGCCTTGTTGGAATATTAGGTCAAGAGCGTAGGACATCAGATAAGTACAAACCTCACCTATAGTATGGAAAATAGTAAACTATTTTCAAATATATGACATGTTCCATGTATGCTATGTTATGTCATGCTACGCTATGCTATGTTATGCCATGTTATGCTATGCCATGTCATGTTAAGCTATGTTAAGCCATGTTAAGACATGTTAAGCTATGTTAAGTCATGTTAAGACATGATAAGACATGATGTATCAAGTTATGCCATGATTTATGGTTATGCCATGTTTATGTCTCATGTGCATCATGATTAATAAGATCACAATTAAAGATTCTTAGCCTTAGAATATACAAGGCTAAGACTAAACCAAGTCAAGCAAGGTGTCGTACCAACCTCCCGCTAGGTGGAGGATACATGTTTCAAGCTCAAGTTTATGATTATCAACCTCTCGTTGATGCGTGAGGGTATAATGATAATCAACCTTCCGCTAGATCATGAAAGTATGCATGATGAAAGTATGAATATATGAAAGCATGATGTAAGTATGAAAGTTATGAAAGTATGATGACAGTATGAAAGAATGATGATAGGAAATGAAGGTATGAAATTATGATGACATGGAAGAAGATTATGGTTCTATATAAGAGACCTGATCTCATTAAGTTATTAAAATGAGAACAAATTACTATGGATTTATAGTGGATTTAAAGAAAAGCCACCTAGAATAATTCTAATTTTCGAGGATGAAAATTGTTTAAGGTAGGTAGAATGTAATAATCCGAAATTTTGATGACTTGTGATTTCCTTAGATACAAAGAGAATCTAAGTCTGAACCATGTATATAGATATGAAACTTATGGTCAGCGTTAAATATCAGTATATATTCGAGCCCTCGGTTTATTAGCAACGAGACTCAGAAATAGTTTGCTTAATAAAGCATGAGGCCTTTTGAGAAAATGGCATAGTAGGAATTTATGATTTTTAGTCCAGCCAAAGTTTGACCAGGTTGACCTTAGATTTGACTAAGATGGTGCTGCAGTGTATTAAGTAGTATAGGAATTATACTGTGAAAAACCGTCGTTACGAATGAAGAAGTAAGAATAAGGTATGAGATTGCTCTAGAATAATCAGGATTAATATTTGGAGCAGTGAGGACTTAGCAGTTTTGAGTCTTAAGAAAAATTTATACGTAGCCCAGTTAATCGCAGATGAATTCTGGACCATAGTCCAGTATGACAGTACTGTTTTTAGTGAAAAACAGTATTGATATTATCTGAGTTAATAGGGAAATGGACTGCATAATTATATTAATGGATTTTTGGAATCAAGTAGATAATTATGCATGAATTGGAAGCTAAGTGGTTCCACCCTAGCCGGTCACCCACAGGGACTAAAGTGTAAATATTTTATCCTTAGGGGCCAAAGTGTAATTTTTAGAAAAGTAAGTAATGATGATGTCATGATGATGTAAGCTTGATGATGTAAGCATGATGATGTCATGATGATGTAAGCAAGAGAATTTCCTTGCTCTCCAAGTGAACGGCCGGCCACCTAAGAGGGTAGATGAGCAAATATTTTGCTTCCAAGGACTAATGGGCAAATATTTTTCTCTTAAGGGCAATTATGTAATTTTTGGATTAAAAATAAATCCAAAAATTAAATTATTTTTCACCTATAAATAGGTGATGGAGGGGGGCTAATTTTGTTCACAAATATGAGAAAATACCCCAAAACCATGCCAAAATCTCTCCACACTCTCTTCCTCCCATAGAAACCAAAAAAAAAAATTTGAGAGAAAAAACAAATGGTGAGGTTCGGATTTTGTAGAGAGGGAAAATTCTCCCAATCAAAGGGTAGATCCATTTTCTTGGATCTTGAGGTAATCCTCTTCACCCTCTACGCTCCTTATTTTAGTTTGATTCAAGATTTATGCATAGTTCAAGATTTATGTGTATAGCTTAGATTTGTGCTTGATTAGAGATTTGGTGGTTTTGATTTGTAGTCTAATGTATGTTTATGTGATGTATGCATGAATGCCTAGAATATGTTTGTTATATGTCCCCATATGCTTAAGAATGAGGTTGACTGAATCATTATGGTATTAAATGCTTGTATGATGAATTAGGGTTCAAGAAAACCCTAGAAAACCAAGTTTGGTGAAAATCACCAAACGGGTTTGAGTAAATGATTGAATGTTTGAAAATGAATGAATGATCATGAAAACATTAGATAATATGCTGCATGCTTGATGTAGGCTCACGGTTGTGACCGTTTGAGGTAGGGTGTGCGTAATTTTACGTAAGAATCAACCGAAACCAAAACTGCCAGTTCGGGTGAAAACTGAGCAGTGATCTGGAAATGGTATTTTGAGGCCTTTAGAAGCCGAATTTAAGAAAAGTCAAAACTACAAAGTTGTAGGAAATGGAAAATCCTAGGGGACATCACGGACAGTTTTTCAAAATAAGGCTTCAAAGGCCTCTGTTTTTGTGAAAACCCGAGCCTGGACCACCCAGACCCATATGCACGGCCATGCAGATTCAATGAGGAAAAAGTATAAGTTAATGGCAGAACTGGATTTTGAGAAAAACATGAAAGTTGTAGGGTTTTTCAAGATCTAAAATGTTCATAAAGAAAACTTTTTCAAAATCTAGACAGATTTTAAAATAAAACTGAATCTTAAAAACTGGGCAGGAAATAAGAAATTCCTGCACAGGATTTTCAAAACAGTGCATGCACAGGCAATTCCTGCACATACACTGATAAATAAAGTTTATGAACTATTTGAAGCAGTTTTTAAAAGAGGGATTCAAATTTATCACATGGTTACCAATAGTAACCTAATGGGGTATGATTTTAAAAGTGACTGGGCCTCAGCAAGTCAATAGGGTTTTAATCCAGATATAATTTGGGCCTAGACCCAGGGTTACACATAGTAACCTAATAAGATGTTAAGCACTATTCAAGTATGATTGGGCCTAATACCCAAGGTTACTTTAAGTAACTAAACAAGTTATCATAAAGTAATGTAGGGGGGGCATATAACTAGGGTTACTCATGGATGTTGGTTAGGATACCAACATTTAATGATTATGAATTACGGTAAGATAAGATGATCATTACCTTACGTCCTGTTTGAAACAGGAATAGAACCTATTGTTGCGCCTTGTTGGAATATTAGGTCAAGAGCGTAGGACATCAGATAAGTACAAACCTCACCTATAGTATGGAAAATAGTAAACTATTTTCAAATATATGACATGTTCCATGTATGCTATGTTATGTCATGCTACGCTATGCTATGTTATGCCATGTTATGCTATGCCATGTCATGTTAAGCTATGTTAAGCCATGTTAAGACATGTTAAGCTATGTTAAGTCATGTTAAGACATGATAAGACATGATGTATCAAGTTATGCCATGATTTATGGTTATGCCATGTTTATGTCTCATGTGCATCATGATTAATAAGATCACAATTAAAGATTCTTAGCCTTAGAATATACAAGGCTAAGACTAAACCAAGTCAAGCAAGGTGTCGTACCAACCTCCCGCTAGGTGGAGGATACATGTTTCAAGCTCAAGTTTATGATTATCAACCTCTCGTTGATGCGTGAGGGTATATTGATAATCAACCTTCCGCTAGATCATGAAAGTATGCATGATGAAAGTATGAATATATGAAAGCATGATGTAAGTATGAAAGTTATGAAAGTATGATGACAGTATGAAAGAATGATGATAGGAAATGAAGGTATGAAATTATGATGACATGGAAGAAGATTATGGTTCTATATAAGAGACCTGATCTCATTAAGTTATTAAAATGAGAACAAATTACTATGGATTTATAGTGGATTTAAAGAAAAGCCACCTAGAATAATTCTAATTTTCGAGGATGAAAATTGTTTAAGGTAGGTAGAATGTAATAATCCGAAATTTTGATGACTTGTGATTTCCTTAGATACAAAGAGAATCTAAGTCTGAACCATGTATATAGATATGAAACTTATGGTCAGCGTTAAATATCAGTATATATTCGAGCCCTCGGTTTATTAGCAACGAGACTCAGAAATAGTTTGCTTAATAAAGCATGAGGCCTTTTGAGAAAATGGCATAGTAGGAATTTATGATTTTTAGTCCAGCCAAAGTTTGACCAGGTTGACCTTAGATTTGACTAAGATGGTGCTGCAGTGTATTAAGTAGTATAGGAATTATACTGTGAAAAACCGTCGTTACGAATGAAGAAGTAAGAATAAGGTATGAGATTGCTCTAGAATAATCAGGATTAATATTTGGAGCAGTGAGGACTTAGCAGTTTTGAGTCTTAAGAAAAATTTATACGTAGCCCAGTTAATCGCAGATGAATTCTGGACCATAGTCCAGTATGACAGTACTGTTTTTAGTGAAAAACAGTATTGATATTATCTGAGTTAATAGGGAAATGGACTGCATAATTATATTAATGGATTTTTGGAATCAAGTAGATAATTATGCATGAATTGGAAGCTAAGTGGTTCCACCCTAGCCGGTCACCCACAGGGACTAAAGTGTAAATATTTTATCCTTAGGGGCCAAAGTGTAATTTTTAGAAAAGTAAGTAATGATGATGTCATGATGATGTAAGCTTGATGATGTAAGCATGATGATGTCATGATGATGTAAGCAAGAGAATTTCCTTGCTCTCCAAGTGAACGGCCGGCCACCTAAGAGGGTAGATGAGCAAATATTTTGCTTCCAAGGACTAATGGGCAAATATTTTTCTCTTAAGGGCAATTATGTAATTTTTGGATTAAAAATAAATCCAAAAATTAAATTATTTTTCACCTATAAATAGGTGATGGAGGGGGGCTAATTTTGTTCACAAATATGAGAAAATACCCCAAAACCATGCCAAAATCTCTCCACACTCTCTTCCTCCCATAGAAACCAAAAAAAAAAATTTGAGAGAAAAAACAAATGGTGAGGTTCGGATTTTGTAGAGAGGGAAAATTCTCCCAATCAAAGGGTAGATCCATTTTCTTGGATCTTGAGGTAATCCTCTTCACCCTCTACGCTCCTTATTTTAGTTTGATTCAAGATTTATGCATAGTTCAAGATTTATGTGTATAGCTTAGATTTGTGCTTGATTAGAGATTTGGTGGTTTTGATTTGTAGTCTAATGTATGTTTATGTGATGTATGCATGAATGCCTAGAATATGTTTGTTATATGTCCCCATATGCTTAAGAATGAGGTTGACTGAATCATTATGGTATTAAATGCTTGTATGATGAATTAGGGTTCAAGAAAACCCTAGAAAACCAAGTTTGGTGAAAATCACCAAACGGGTTTGAGTAAATGATTGAATGTTTGAAAATGAATGAATGATCATGAAAACATTAGATAATACGCTGCATGCTTGATGTAGGCTCACGGTTGTGACCGTTTGAGGTAGGGTGTGCGTAATTTTACGTAAGAATCAACCGAAACCAAAACTGCCAGTTCGGGTGAAAACTGAGCAGTGATCTGGAAATGGTATTTTGAGGCCTTTAGAAGCCGAATTTAAGAAAAGTCAAAACTACAAAGTTGTAGGAAATGGAAAATCCTAGGGGACAGCGTTGACAGTTTTTCAAAATAAGGCTCCAAAGCTTCTGTTTTTGTGAAAACCCGAGCTTGGACCACCCAGACCCATGTGCACGGCCAGGCAGATTCAATGAGGAAAAAGTATAAGTTAAAGGCAGAACTGGATTTTGAGCAAAACATGAAAGTTGTAGGGTTTTTCAAGATCTAAAACTTTTATGAAGAAAACTTTTTCAAAATCCAGACAGATTTTAAAATGAAATTGAATCTTAAAAACTGGGCAGGAAATATGAAATTCCTGCACAGGATTTTCAAAACAGTGCATGCACAGGCAATTCCTGCACATGCACTGATAATTAAAGTTTATGAACTATTTTAAGCAGTTTTTAAAAGAGGGATTCAAATTTATCAAACAAGGATAAAAATAAATAAGATAAGCCCAGTCCTATGGTAAACAACTGTAGGACAAATAGTAACCGAGAAGGTTACCAATTTTATTGGGCCAAAATTTATTAGGTAAGCACATAAGAGAACCAAAGCTCTTGAGTTGGGCCTAAAACCCATGGTTACCAATAGTAACCTAATGGGGTATGATTTTAAAAGTGACTGGGCCTCAGCAGGTCAATAGGGTTTTAATCCAGATATAATTTGGGCCTAGACCCAGGGTTACACATAGTAACCTAATAAGATGTTAAGCACTATTCAAGTATGATTGGGCCTAGTACCCAAGGTTACTTTAAGTAACCAAACAAGTTATCATAAAGTAATGTAGGGGGGGGCATATAACTAGGGTTACTCATGGATGTTGGTTAGGATACCAACATTTAATGATTATGAATTACGGTAAGATAAGATGATCATTACCCTACGTCCTGTTTGAAACAGGAATAGAACCTATTGTTGCGCCTTGTTGGAATATTAGGTCAATAGCGTAGGACATCAGGTAAGTACAAACCTCACCTACAGTATGGAAAATAGTAAACTATTTTCAAATATATGACATGTTCCATGTATGCTATGCTATGTCATGCTATGCTATGTTATGCCATGCTATGCTATGTTATACCATGTTATGCTATGCCATGTCATGTTAAGCTATGTTAAGCCATGTTAAGACATGTTAAGCTATGTTAAGTCATGTTAAGACATGATAAGACATGATGTATCAAGTTATGCCATGATTTATGGTTATGCCATGTTTATGTCTCATGTGCATCTTGATTTATAAGATCACAATTAAAGATTCTGAGCCTTGGAATATACAAGGCTAAGACTAAACCAAGTCAAGCAAGGTGTCGTACCAACCTCCCGCTAGGTGGAGGATACATGTTTCAAGCTCAAGTTTATGATTATCAACCTCTCGTTGATGCGTGAGGGTATAATGATAATCAACCTTACGCTAGATCGTGAAGGGTTATGTTTATGATTTCCAGAATTGTTAAGGGCCTTGCAAACCCTGACGTTCTGAGGATTGCGTGCTTTTGGTACATACACAAGGGGCCCATATGTTAAGCAAGATAATAAATTCAAGTCCATAATTGATCATAAAAGACATATAATTGATCATAATAGGTTCATGCATAAATGCACGATATTTGTCATGTTTTGATGAGATTATGTTTGTGAAGAAAACTTTTCTAAAATCTAAACAGATTTCAAAATGAAACTGAATCCTGTTAGTACAGGAATTTTAAAACAGTGCATGCACAGGAAATATCTGCACATGCACTGACAATTTGACTGTTTCAACAAATTTCCACAAAACTTAGACAGTTTCATTGAAAGATAGTTTTAAACAAATAATCAAACTCAGTTTTGGTAAGAAAAGAAAGAATTAAACAAAGTAAGTAAATTGGTAACCTAACATAATCCAATAGGTTACCTAATTTTATTAGACTAAGTTATTAAGAAGCAAATATGATATGTTGGGCCTTAGGTCTAAGATTATTTAAGGTAACCACAAGTGATACAACTTTAATAATTGGGCCTTAGTAAGCCCAACAAACTTTTAAATTCAAACCTAACTTGGGCCTATACCTTAGGTTACTAATAGTAACCTAATAGGATGCCAAGTACCATTGGGCTTTGAGCCCAAAGTGCATTAAGTAATTAAACAGGATTATTATTAGGACATATGCCATAAGTTTACACTTAGTAACCAGTAAGGATATCATTGAAGTATATGAGGGGGGCATATAACTAGGGTTACACACATAATGTTGGTTAAGGTACCAACATTTAAATGAAATGGTAAGATAGGATGATTCTTATCTTATTTTCTTTTTTTGGAAACAGGAAGGCAACCTAATTGAGGAAACCTATCGGAACGACAAAATTCAAGACCTAGAGTAAACTATAAGTACAACTCCGCCTACAGCATAGGTAAATTGTTTTATGACTTTGCATGATTGTTTTTAAAGTTCATGCATTTATGTGGTATGTATGATGTATGTTTATTGTTGTGACATCATGGAGCATGTTCACTAACAGTAATTCATATGGTAAGAAGAAGACTATGTTTTAAGTAAGAACTGTTTTAAGAAAATGTTTTCAAGTATGTTGTTAAGTAAGTTTTCTTGTGTCGTACCGACCTGCTTTAGGTCAGGTTTAGTTCATGGTTTGAGTTGGACTGGGCTGGCCGCCCCAACCACTCTATGACTGCGCACCACGGTACGTATACTTATGTTAAGTAAGGGCCCTAAAAATATGAAAACCATGAAAGCATAATGAAAACATAATTGGTTCATGCATGGTTTTCTTATGAAATGTTTTTGCGGGTTAATAGTTATACTTGCTGGGCGAAAGCTCACAACTTATGTTTATGCTGTAGGTAAGCTTTCTACTGGCAATACTTGATGTAAGGCGGTGAGGCTTGACAGGGCTATATGTGAAACGTGGGATGGAGACTGCTATTCGTTTTGAAATAAATATATGTTTTTTTTACTTGTGACAAGTTATTTTACATTACGACAATTTTAAAAAGTAAATAGTAACTAAGTACGTACGTATATTATTAGACATGTAAATAGTAAAGTATGGATTCAAGTCGTTTTAAAAAATATATATATATGTACAGTATTTCCGCATAAGTAAGTAAGTAAGTAAGTATGTCAAATTAGTATGTAAGATAAGTACGGTAACGGCCTACGTAATGTAACAACCCGCCTACGTAGGCCGTTACCATACTTACTTACTTGATAACTTATTTAACAACATGCAAAAATTGGGACTAAATTTTTTTTTATACAAACGATATATAACTTGTAATTGGAATTACTCATAGTAATCACTTACATATATGTACATAAACTTATTTACTTATCATAGTCTTGTACATAGGTACAATATAATCAAAATAAGCATAGCGTAATTTAACAAAATGCGTAGCAGTTTCCAATCCCACAGTTTCACAGCTTTGCATTGCCACGCTCCACCGTCTTATATCATGTATTGCCATAAGTTTGCTTACCTACAGCATAAACATAACTTATGAGCTTTCGTTCAGCAAGTACAACTGTTAATCTGCAAAACGTTTCATAATAACATAATGCATGAATCACTTACTCTTTCATTATGCTTTCATAAGTTAACATACTTTTTGGGCCCTTACATAACATAAGTGTACGTACCGTGGCGCGCTGCCATGGAGTGATTGGGGCGGCCAGCCCTGTCCAACTCAAACCATAGACCAAACCTGACCTAGTGTGGGTCGATACGACACAAGGCAACTTGCTTGTCATCATACTTGAAAATTTTTCTTTAACTTGTTCTTGCCTTAAACTTAATGGAAAATCAATTCATATAAACAGTTTCTTACTCGAAACTGAATTCTTATTCTTACTGAGTGACTTATCTTTAATGAGCATGCTTCATGTTATCATAACATTAATCATAATATAATATCGTAACCTAAATCATCATAACATAAACATCATAACTTAAATCATAACATAATATCATAACCTAAATCATAACATATCATCATAACCTAAATCATAACATAACATCATAACCTAAATCATAAAACATCATAACATACATCATATGCATATCACCATAAGCTTGAAAACATACAAGCAGGAAAACATTTTTCATTTATGCTGTAGGCGGAGTCGTACTTACCAGTTATACTAAACCTTGAATTTAAATGCTCCACCTAAACAGGTTGTTTTCCTGTTTTCAAGCAAATCATAGGATAAGAATCATCCTATCATAGTATCATAAGTAATTCTAATCACTATCTAATTGTAATACAAAACACCAACTTTAAATCTTAACTTCCTTTTCGAATTATAGTAAAACTTTAAAATTCTGAAAACTGTGTTTGTAACCAATTCATTGATTTGGTCTTTTTCTTACAATTTTGTTTTAAATTTGAAAAAGTTTTCTTCATAAAAATTGTAGATCTTGAAGTTTCCTACAACTTTTGTTTTCAACTCAAAACGCAATTCTATCTTTAATCTGCTTGTTTTTTCCTTTTAAAAATTTTCAACCATATTTACTAACCCTAAAATTGGTCTCGGGTTTCTGTAAAAATGAAGGTCTTAAAAGCCTTATTTCTAAAAACTGTACATGCACGTCCCTAGAATTTTGCCTTTTCTACAACTTTGTAGTTTTGACTTTTTCAAGATTCGGCCTCTAAAGGCCTTAAAATCTTGTTTCCAGAAAAACCGTCCAGTTACAAACCCTAATTAAACATACCAAAACCCTTGTGCTTGAAACTTAACAAAAATGAACTCATGCTCATACATATTGAACATACACTTAAATCTTAACTAAAACTTGAATGAAGAACTAGAGGATAAAAAGGATTTACCTCAAGTTCCACGGATATAGATTTAGACTAGGGTTGTTGAAATTTTCTTCACACTAATCCAACACCAAACCGAAATCCCTCTCTCACTTTTTTTTTCTCTCTTCTTAAATTCGGCTCTATAGGGGAGAACTAGAGAATGAGCTGCTTATTTAAGTTCACTAACAAAAATGGAATGAATCCAACTTCACCTATTTATAGGTGAACCAACTTACTTCTTAAAATTGTCTAATAGTCCCCAAGAGCAAATTATTTGCTCAAGATCCCTATGTGGTGGCCGGCCAAGCTTGCTCAAATGCTAGGCTAGCCTTACTCCTCAAAGCTAGGAGAATGAGGTGTCCTTTCCTTGTGAGGCCAGCCATGTTTTGGGACATGTGGCTTGTTCTAGTTCACCAAGTAAGCCAAGCTAGGAGACTTACTCATCAAAGCTACATATGTGAGGTGTTTCCTCCTTATGGTGGCCGGCCTTTAGGTGCCTTTTCCTTGTGATGGCCGGCCCTAGATGGTGAGTTGTGCAAGCCATTGCTAGCCAAATGAGCAAGGCTAGGAAGGTGTATTCATCAAGGCTAGTTTGTGATGTGTCTTGCCCTCATGGTGGCCGGTTCTTAGGGTGATGGTTTGGCAATACCTTAGCTAGCTACAAGAGCAAAGCTAGTAAGGTTACTCACCAAGGCTAGTTCGTGAGGTGTCTTTCCCTCATGATGGCCGGTTCTTAGGAGGTACCAAATGGCAATCTTTTTTGCTTGATGATTCATCACATGTAGCCAAGTAAGCAAAGCTACATTGCTTACTAAGCAAAGCTAGGTTATAAGGTGTCAATCTCTCCTAGCAACACCTATTTTCTTAATTGCTTACAAGTCCTTAAAAGTACAAAAATTTATTTGCATACCACATGAGGTGGCCGGCCATGGAATGCCAAATGTAGAAGTTGGTTAGTTAAGTCACAAAACCTAGCCAACTAAAGTGCTTAATCACTAAGTCTATAGCATAATATGTCAAATTTTATTGACACTCAAATTTTCACAAATTGCCTATACATCCTTAATAACAAGAACATTTGCTCATAGAATGAGGTGGCCGGTCCCTAAGGTGTCCATGTGGAAAGATAGGATTGGTCTAATTGGAATCATCTAATCCTAATTTATTTTCTTGGTTTCCAACTAGGTTAACCAAACTTATAATTGATCATTAGCTTAGTTGGACTTGAAGATTCAACTAGAAAAGTCCAAAGCTTCCAAATTTATAAATTTACTTATAAACCCAAAATTTTATCAAAATTGCATATTGACCCCTAAAGGCAAAAATATTTGCACTTTAGTCCTTATAAGGTGGCCGTCTAAGATGAAGCTACTAAGCATCCATTTCTTACTTAATTATCCCTTAAAAGATTCTCTTAATTTCTAAAAATCAATAATCATTAACTTTTCTTAAATTTGCATATTGACCCCTAAACATACATTTTGGTCCCTGTATGGTGACCAATAGTGGTAATGACACTTGTTATACAATTGAAGACGAGGTGTCATCCTATAAGGCCTCGTTTGGCTTACCACCTAAATGCAGTCCATTTTCTTACTGATATAGATATTCATATACTGTTTTCAACTGCTAACAGTATAATTGTACTGGACCATTATCCAGAATTTATCTGAACTGCATATAGGATTTTCCTAAAACTAAAAACTACCAACATAAAATCATAAATCTTATTTACCTTTTTAAACAAAAGGTCTTAAACTTGCATAAGTAAATTATCGAATCTTTTAACAAAAGATTCAACAAATTTTCTTATAAAACAAGTCAAACATATCATATAAACATACCTAACACACATTTTAATTCGTAACAAAAGAAATCATAAACTTATAAAAATGTTGGTTATTATATTCTACCCTCCTTAAAAATTTTCGTCCCTGAAAATCACAACAAGTAAGGATAGTCTCTTCTCATTTCTTCTTCAAGTTCCCACGTTGCTTCTTCAATGTTATGATTCTGCCATAATACCTTAACCATCAGAATGATTTTGTTTCTCAAGACCTTTTCTTCCCGATCTAGAATCCGGATTGACTTTTCTTCATAAGTCAAATCCGTCTGCACTTCAATCGGTTCTTGACTTAGCACATGAGAAGGGTCAGGTACATATTTTTTTAACATTGAAACATGAAAAACATCGTGTACAGAAGCCAATGCTGGTGGCAAAGCAAGCTTATAAGCTACTTTCCCAATCCTTTCGAGGATTTCAAATGGACCTGTGTATCTTGGACTAAGTTTTCCCTTCTTACCAAACCTCATAATTCCCTTCATTGGAGTAATCTTAAGGAAAACAGAATCTCCAACTTGGAATTCTAAGGGGCTTCGACGTTTATCAGCATAACTTTTCTGCCGACTAAAAGCTACGTCGAGTCGTTGCTTAATCATCTTAATATCTTCTGAGGTTTTTCTGATGAAATCTGTAGTTTGAAGTTGCTTCTGTCCAACTTCTTGCCAATGGATGGGAGATCGACATTTCCTTCCATATAACGCTTCAAATGGAGCCATACCAATTGAAGTGTGATAACTGTTATTATAAGAAAATTCGATCAAGGGTAACTTCTAATCCCAGTTTCCTTTGAAATCCAAAACACATGACCTTAACATATCTTCTAGTGTTTGGATAGTGCGTTCCGATTGTCCATCCGTCTGAGGGTGAAAAGCAGTACTGAATTTCAACTTTGATCCCATAGCGGAATGAATACTTTTCCAAAATCGAGAGGTAAATGGATTTAGGCACTCTATGAAGCCTAACGACCTGAGATACATAAATTTCAGCCAATTTCTCGACTGAAAAGGTGGCTTTAATGGCAATGAAATGGGCTAATTTGGTTAATCTATCCACAATTACCCAAATCATGTCATTTCCACTCGTGGTCCTGGGTAATCCAACTACAAAATCCATAGTAGTTTGTTCTCATTTCCATTCTGGGAGCTCGATTTTCTGAAGATCTCTGCCAGGTTGTCGGTGTTCAACCTTAACTTTCTGACAAGTTAGACATTTTGACACATAATCAGTAACTTCTTTCTTCATATTTGGCCACCAAAAATTCTCTTTAAGGTCCTTGTACATCTTAGTAGCTCCAGGATGAACTGAGTATGGCGTTTTATGTGCTTCAGACATGATCTGTTTTCTAAGATATTCAAAGTCAGGAACACAAATCCTTCCTTTGAATAGAATTAGCCCATTCGTAGACGTCTTAAATTCTCCGCCTTCTCCACCAAGAAGTTGTGTTTTTAACAAAAAGGAATCATTCCCTTGATAAAACTTAATGGATTCTAGGAGATTGAACTGAAGAGTCAACACAGCCAATTTCCCAGTTATCATTTCCAATTTGAAGTCAGAAATCTCTTTTTGAAGTGGCTTGGGCAACATTCCAATAGACATTAGCGTGCCAAAAGATTTCCTACTTAAAGCATCCGCTACCCTGTTTGCTTTACCAGGGTGATAGAGAATCTCGCAATCATAATCCTTTACGAGCTCTAGCCATCTGCGCTGCCTCATGTTAAGCTCCTTTTGGGTAAAGATGTATTTAAGACTTTGATGATCGGTAAAAATCTCACATCTATTCCCATACAGGTAATGTCTCCAAATCTTCAACGTAAAAACCACCGCTGCAAGCTCCAGATCGTGCGTAGGATAGTTCCGTTCGTGATCTTTTAGTTGACGTGAGGCATAAGCAACCACATTTCCATTTTGCATTAGGACAGCCCTTAGTCTGGTTTTAGAGGCGTCGCTAAAAATAACGTAGTTTCCTACATCAATGTCAGGAATTACTAACACCGGTGTACTTGTAAGTTTCCTCTTAAGTTCTTGAAAACTTTCTTCACACTTCTGTGTCCATTCAAACTTTCTCCCTTTCTTCGTAAGGGCTGTAAGTGGTGCCGCTATCTTGGAGAATCCTTCAACGAAGCGTCGGTAGTATCCAGTCAAACCTAAAAAGCTTCGCATCTCAATAACGCTTTTGGGTACTGGCCAGGTACTAACAGTTTCTATCTTAGCAGGATCTACAGAAATTCCTTCCTTTAGAACCACGTGCCCTAAAAACTGTACTTTCTCCAACCAAAATTCACATTTTGTGAATTTGACATAGAGTCGATTATGTCTTAACGTTTCCATAACCGTTCTGAGATGCTGCTCATGTTCCTTCATGGACTTTGAGTGGATCAAAATATCGTCGATGACGACGATAACAAACTTATCTAAATATTCTTTGAACACCCTGTTCATCAGATCCATAAAGGCAGCTGGTGCATTAGTCAATCCAAATGACATGACTAGAAACTCATAATGCCCATAATGTGTTCGAAACGCCGTCTTAGAAATATCTCCCTCCTTGATTCTGAGTTGATGGTAGCCTGAATGCAATTCAATCTTCGAAAATACCAATGCTCCCCTGAGTTGATCAAAAAGATCGTCGATTCTCGGGAGAGGGTATTTATTTTTAATCGTGATCTTGTTCAACTCATGATAGTTGATGCATATTCGTAACGATCCATCCTTCTTTTTGACGAATAATACTGGTGCTCCCCATAGGGAATGGCTTTGTTGGATGAATTCCTTATCCAACAATTCCTGTAACTGTACTTGGAGTTCCCTGAGCTCAGCTGGAGCCATATGATAAGGTGCTTTCGATATTGGTGCAGTTCCTGGCAATAAATCTATCTCGAAAGCAATTTCTCGCTTAGGAGGAAGTCCTGGTAAGTCTTTTGGAAAGACATCAACATATTCCTTGATAATAGGAATTTCTTCCGGCTTTAACTCCATTTCTTACTCTTTGTCCACCATGTTGGCTAAGTATCCTTGACATCTATTAGCCAACATTTTCCAAGCTTTCATTGCCAAAACTAGCCGGGTTGATGAGCTCTTAGACTGGCCGTGAAAATTAAATTCTTCTTCACCGAAAAGACTAAACGTAACACAATGCTTTCGTCAATCAATCTTAGTATTGTACTTATCTAAGAAATCCATTCCCAAGATAACATCGAAATCCTAAAGCTTAATCGCAATCAGGTCTACATATAATTCTTTACCACACATGACTACTAGAACATTTCACATCCAGGAGTCAGACAACAAAATCTCTCCCGATGGAAGAGAAGTTCTAAAAGGTTGCCTTAAGTTTTCTATCCCTCTTTCTAATTTTTGGGCATACTCCATTGATACAAACGAATGAGTGGCACCCGAATCAAATAAGACAAATGCATCATAAGCAGCTATAGAGATCTGACCTGTTACCACATTAGAGGTTCCAGCTTCAGCATCCCCTTTGGTGTATGCATAAATCCTGGCTTGTGGTTCGGGAGCCTCAAGGCTTCCTTGTACAATCGAAGGACCTTCAATCTTTGCTTGCACCGCATGCAGCTGTAGGTTTGCATTTCTATTCTGGTACTGAGGGTTCTGGTTCTGGCTATTGGAGGTGCAACTCCTCGCATAATGGCCTTCCTTGCCACAAAGATAGCAAGCATTCGTTCCCAACCTACACACACCTAGATGTTTCTTTCCGCATTGAGGACACACAAGAAAGTTGTTGTTATTACCCTCATTCCCACAGTTGTTCTTCTTTTGAGGGTAATTCCTCTATTGGCCCTGGCCCATAGCATTCCCTTTCCTCTTATTCTTCCCAAACTGCTTGGAATTTTGGCCATAATTACTAGTCTGGCCCTTTGAGTACGATTCCTGATTTTGTTTGGCCTGTGACTGTTTCTCCCCAGTCTTTTCTTCTCTTTTACCCTTAAATATCTGAGCCCTCGCTTCCTTATCTCGATTAATCTAGTACTCGGCTCTCAAGGCCCGACTTATGCAATCTGTTACAAGGGTAGGGGGGTTACTTCCAGCACTAACTTAGAAATGTCTGTTCGGAACATTTTCATCATCCTTCTTACTTTCTCCGATTCGTTTGGCACAAGTTCCAGACATAAACGAGCAAGCTGTTCAAACTTCTGGACTGCTTCTAGCACCGACATCGATCCTTGCTTAAAGCTATTGAACTCGTCTTATTGAGCCGCAAGAGTTTCCCGATTATAATACATTGATCTAAACTCGGTTACGAAATCTTGCCATCCCATGTTCGTAACATTTATGCGCATCTGAACCATCATCCACCAGTGACGCGCATCCTTCTTTAATGCAAAAGAGGCACAAGGGACTTTCTCCTGCTCTATAAGTCCCATAAAATCCAAAATCACTTGAATATCGATTAGCCAATTATCCGCTACTATCGGGTCCGTGGTTCCTTCAAATTCAGGCGCCTTCATTTGCCTAAACCGCTCATACAATAAATCCTCCCTAATTAAGGGTGGATTCCTTTGCAGCCCTGCGGGTGCTAATGGAACTTCTTGATGAACATCTAGTACCTGAGGTGCTACTGGGGGTACGGGGTTATTTTGCAGTGGAACTTCGTTAGCTTGAGGTGCTTGATTTAGTTGGGCTACTTGTTCCCGAAGCTGGTTCGTCTCCTCCTGTTGTTCCCGCAATTGCCGTTGCAAGGTAGCTACTATGTTCGCAAGATCAGGTTCTTGCGGAATGGGGTTTGCTCGGGTACGCAGACGTGTCATCTTTTATTTCTTATCTAATCACGATAAAGATATTGTTATACTTCAAATATCTTTTCGTTCATTCATATCTCATCATAAAATTTTATCATGAACAATACTTATTCATCATATTATATCATAATACTATATCTGATCATAACATAAATCATATCTTACATAAACATATCTTATTCATATTATTACATACATATCTTACATATTCAGCCCTTGTTCTATATACAAAGTCAAACATTAGATGGAAGTGTCTATCATACATATATACTATCCTATGTCTAAATTATCTACGCTGATGTTATATCAGAGAATACATCCCAGTCCTCATCAACAAACAAGATTTCTTCAGGATCATCTTCTATATTTATTTCTTCATCTTCCATGTTATTTTCAGGAGGATCCTCAAGAGCCTCAGGGTTGTCTGGAAATTCTTCAGGATCCATATTATCATCATCTGCATCATTTGCAGCCTCCTGCGGAGGAATCTCCTGAAGTGGTATCATCGGAATAGGGTCTTCTGGCAATACTGGACCCCATTAGAAGGGTGGCTCTTGCACATTGTTTTCATTTACTGGCACCTGAATGTTGTTCTCTACCAGAGCATCCGCCTGAACCATATGAGCTATTAATTCTGTAACTCCCCAACCTACGTAGGGCTGTTACCATACATACTTGAACTTACATATAGCTTAAACTTACTTGGAAAATTTAGAATAAATTTTTTGTTTCCAACTTACATATATAATTAGGGTTGCTCATATGGTAAACTTATCATACATACATACTGGGATGAAAAGCATACGTAATTCTTACAACTTACTTGAGTCTTTAAATCCTCATATTTTTGTACAACATAACTTACTTTAAAATATATATATATATGTATATATATAAACTTAGCAGAACTTGTGGAAAAATTTACGTAGTGGTATCCCACACCGTCCTTCACCCGCCGCATCGTCCACCTGGCCCACCAATTAAGCTGCAGGCCTCTTATCTACAGTATGAAATATACTGATGAGCTTTCGCCCAGCAAGTACAAACATAGTCTCACAAAATGTAACAAATATCATGCAACTTATGCATGAATCAATTATGAATCTTTTATAATCAATTATTAACTTGAACTTATTATCTTGCTTAACAAATGGGCCCCTTGTGTACATACCAAAAGTGCGTAATCCTCAGAACGTCAGGGTTTGCAAGGCCCTTAACAATTCTGGAAATCATAAACATAACCCTTAACGATCTAGCGAAAGGTTGATTATCATATACCCTCACGTATTATCGAGAGGTTGATAATCATAAACTTAAAACATGTATCCTCCATCTAGTGGGAGGTTGGTACGACACCATGCTTGACTTGGTTTAGTCTTAGTCTTGTATATTCCAAGGCTAAGAATCTTTAATTGTGATCTTATTAATCATGATGTACATGAGACATAAACATGGCATAATCATAAATCATGTTTTATCATGACTTAACATAACTTAACATAGCTTAACATGATTTAACGTAGCTTATCATAGCTTAACATGACATGGCATAGCATAACATAGCATGCCATAGCATAGCATGGCATAACATGACATACATGGAACATGTTATATATATTTGAAAATAGCTTACTATTTTCCATACTGTAGGTGAGGTTTGTACTTACCTCGTCTACTATGTCTGTTAATGTGACGTCCAAAGTTCGGACACAACAGCAGGTTATCTCCTGCTATAATAAAGGTCATAGGTAAGGATTAAAAATGTTGGAGGATCTCACCAACATTCATACATAACCTTAGTTATATGTTCCCCATATATGTACATGATAACTTACTTGGTTACCACAAGTAACCCTAATGTTCATGGTCTACCACACTTGGATTATAACTTATTAGGTTACATAGGGTAACCTTTTGGGTTTTGGACCCAGTCCAATAATCTGGGTATCCTTCACGATTACTGTTGGTCATCATCTAGTCTACCCAATTTTAAGACAATTTGAGTCTAATTTCCCTTTTGTTTTTCTTTGGAAAAACATAACATTTTATATCTCTTTTTATACAACAATCCTTTGTTTAACTTATAAAACTTTGGGATTCTTAGAATGGGATTTTTAAAAAAAAATCATTAAGTGTTGGAACTGCCGTTGGAACAGTTTCCATAATTAACTTATCAGTGTTTGTGCAAGAATGCCCTTTTTCTTGCACTGTTTTCAAAAATCCTGTACAGGAATTTACTGTTTCCTGCACAGTTTTTAGAAATTTAGTTTTATTTAAAAATATGTGCTGAATTTGAAAACATTGTCTTCAGGAAAGTTTTAGATCTCAAAAAATCCTGCAACTGTGGTGTTTTTTACAAAACCCAGATCGGATTCTAACCCTTTCGTTTTCCCCGTTGAACTCACCTGGCCGTGCATGAAGTCTGGGCACGGTCAGGTTCGGATTTTTGTCAAAACTGAGGCTGTTGGAGCCTTATTTTGGAAAACGGTTCACGTTGCCTACTAGGAAAAACCCTTCTCTACAACTTTCATGTTTTAAGTTTCCTCAAATTCGGCCTCTAAGGACCTCAAAATCTGTTTTCCAGAAAACTGGCCAGTTTTTACCCGAACTGGCAGTTTTTGGTTTTAAATCCATTTTACGTCCTAATCGTGCACTCTACCTCAATCGGCAGCAGCCGAGAGCCTAAGATCAAACATGTAGTGCATTTCTATCGTACGTTTTGTCATCATACACAATTGGGGACATTCATAATCATCATATCTTAAGCATAAAAACCCTAGCAAACATACAAGCATATAACATGCAAGGCATAATGAACCAAACCAACCATAACTCTAATAATCAAGCACAAGACCTAAAATTCTAAACTAGGGCTTGAAAAATGAAATGAGCTTATGCTCTTACAATTTCAACTTGAAATACACTTAAATTTCAAATTGAAACTTAAATTGGAAAGCTAAGGATCAAGAGATTTATACCTAGTTCCACCCAAGGGTTTGGCTTGCTTGACCAAAGCTTTTCCCCCTATCCTTGGCTCCTCCAACAACCGGCTTCCCTTTGGTTGATGGGTTCCAAACTTTTTCAGCCCCCTAGCTTTGTTCTACACCAAATTCGGTCACCTTGGAGGCTTTTCTCTCTCACTTTTTCTCTCCCCCCACAACCGGCCTTTCACCTAGATTGGGTACCAAAAATTTTTTTTCCAACTTTGGTTTGGGGTTCTAACTACAAATCCGACTATCCTAAGGCTCTCCCTCTTGAATTTTTCCTCTTCTCCCTTCCTTTCTTAAATTCGGTTTTGAGAGTAAATTTTGTGGAGAAATTTGGGCATAATCTAGTTGCATTTCTCAAATTTTGTGAACAAAAAGTCCACCCCCCCACCACCTATTTATAGGTGAGGGAGAACTTCTTCAATTTGCCATAAAGTTCTCAAACTAGCATCAATTTGCCCAAAAATCCCCTTAGGTGGCCGGCCACAATGGTCTAGAACAGTCCATAATACTTTCCAATTTTTGTTTAATTGATTATGATGTCATAATTTGAGGATAAGCTGATGTCATCCTCATTAGGGCTTGTTTGGCTCTTTTCTTCAATATGCAGTCCATTTTTGAGCTAACACAGATATTTCCAATACTGTGCTCACTAATACACAGTACTGTTATATCATACTGCAGTCCGAAATTTATCTGTGTAAAAATAGACTGTATAAATTTTTTTCTTATTTCCTTAAGCTCTTTTACCCTTATTTCTAACTTAGGGTGCTTGATTTTCTAAGGTGGTTTTAAAGCCTATTCGTGCTATCCTGTCCATAAAGACTGTTTTCGCAGTATATTTTCCATACTGCTTTGTCACATAACTGTACGGTCATCTCTTTGACCTTTCTAGTCAACCTTTGACTTTTTCGGTCAAACTTTGACCAACATAGAATCATAGAAATTTTCTTCCCTTTTTGCTCAAAGGTCACATGCTTGGCTAAGTAAACTGCTTATTGAGTCTCATGAGAACCCAAACATTTACTGATAAAATTATGAATTTCACATTGATACTCATAATTTTCATAAAACATTACATAAAAACATAATACAAACTTAAATTTCTTATGTACAAGGAAATCATGAGTCCATAGAAATTTTGGTTATTACAAATTCAGCTTCCATGATGTCATTAATCATGTGTTCCAAAGTCATTCCTATTGTTGGTGGCTGAACATGTTCCCTGATGTCGGGAGGTAAACCCTCCCTAAGCAGTTGTAGTGCCCGCATCTCGGGGTTACCTAAATCTAGAATATGAGGCAACATAGCCTTCTGAAATCGTATGCAGTAATGGCCCATAGATTCGCCCGGATAGGCATGTGTTGGAAAAATCGGATCCGGTATCAAAGTTACGGCGCAGCGGAAGTTTTAAAATTTTTATGCCGATTTGGAAAAGAAGCTCATGATGCATATAACAATAAATTAGACTCATGATCAAGCGTACCTTATTTCTTGGATTCCGGAATTGCTAGAGCGATTGACCAACGTGTCTTCTCTATTATTCTCGAGTTCCACGTCTCAGAGTGTGTGTGGGCACACGTTCTATGAATCCAAGTGACCGGTAATGCTTTCCGAAGTCTAGATCCTTCCTTCTCAATTCCGATGTTCCTCGTTGAGAATATTATCCAACTTCTTTCTTCAAAACTGCAAAACAGGAACCGGTTAACCTCCTATGAAAATTATCACTCGGTTTAACCTTCCTCACAATTTTGATTCAATGGAATTTTCTCTCTTTTTCTCACTAAAGAGTATGACCGAATTTTATGATGTGGAAGAAACCCAAATTATTTTTCTTCTCACTCCAAAAAGCGTTTTTCTCCTTAGTGAATGACCAAAAATAAGTTTTTCAAGAATTCCTAGCCTTTATATAGAAGTCCAATCCTTTTCAAAATTTATCTCCTTTAAAAAATAATTAATAATTATTTTTATGGATAAATTTTGAATCAAAAAATCATATAACTTTAGGACTAGATTCATTGAACCTAAAAACGTTTTTCCAAGAGGAAATCAATCCTAAAAAATTCGGCCACCTTTGAAATTCAAAGGTTGATTGGTGGTTCAAATGTTAAATCAAGAATCTAGACTAGTCAAAAGATCCTAGTCCTATCTAGATTCAAATTCCTTTTAAACCTTTTTGAATTTAAATATGATTCACTTATTTGAATTAAATATTTTCCACACAACATCAACCATATTAATTAATTTAAATCAATGGAATATTTCAAATTTTCTTTCCTCACAAAAACCGTGCACCTCTTTTAAGGAAAGAAAAATCCATGAAATAATCTCCATTATTTAAATCAATTAATAATTTAATGTTAGGAATATATTTGAATAATTTTGAAACAAAATTTTCTTCCCTCCACCTATCTAAAAACCGTGCACCACATTTAGATTAGGAGAGAAAAATTTGTTTTCCAAAATTAAATAATTCAAACACAATCTTATTTTAAAATTCAATTAACCAATCTCATGTTGACAAATCATATTATTTGTCTACACAAATCTCACATGTCCAATCCTTTCTGGATTGCATGTTAGAGAGTACCATGTCTTAACAGACATTACTAAATTCCATTTAAATTTACCGATCTCATTAGGAACAAATCCCGAGACGCTATACGGAACTATATGAGCTAATAGAGGGACCCGATGGAAATATGTAAAGAGGCTCCTATAATTGTGAAAAATTAATCCCAGATTAATTATTCATCAATTATCAACTTCATTACTATTCCACTAAAAGTTTGAAGCTGAACTCCTGTTTACATACCGTATTACGAAAGCTCTCTTACGCAGCGCTTCTTCCATGATTTATTCATCGCTTGCTTAATCCCCATATGTTATCCATGATTGAACTAAGGACTTTTTCCGTTTTACCTTTTCAATCATTTTAACTTAAAGTTCCATTATTCTCTATTGAAAGAATTACCAACTGTGAAACCATACTGTGACGACCCGCCTAGCGCCGGCCGTGACCATACATACTTACTTATAATATATGAAAATTTAGGCATAAATTTTTTATTTTTTTTATACGACTGATAAATATAATTTAACTTGAGAACTTCATAATAAACACTTACATACATACATGTACTTATACATAACTACTTATGGCGGAAATGTGTTTTTGTACTTAAATACAACATATTTAGCGTAGCATAATTTAACAAAAAGAAACGTAATGATTCCCGTCCCACAGTTTTACAGCTTTGCCTTGCCATGCTCCACTGCCTTGCATCATGAAGTACCGCAGGGTTGCTTACCTACAGCATAAACTTAAAATATGAGCTTTCGCTCAGCAAGCACAACTATTTATCCGCAACATATCATGATATCATAATGCATGAACCATTTATGCTTTATTCCTGTTTTCATAAGTTAGCATAGTTTTTGGGCCCTTACATAACTTAACATGAATGTACGTACCGTGGCGTGCTGCCATGGAGTGGTTGGGGCGGCCAGCCCTGTCCAACTCAAACCATGAACCAAACCCGACCTGACGCGGGTCGATACGACATATAGCATTCTGCTTATATAAAAATCTTGTTCTTGTCTTATTTCATACTTGAAATATTGTTTCATATTCATAACCAGTTTCTTGACTGTAACTGGGATTTCATACTTTACCAAATGGCTTATCTTTAATGAGCATACTTCGTGATGTCATAATATCAAATTATTCATCATATGAACATACATACTATAAACATACATCATATATCTCTTAACATGAACTTGAAAACATACATGCCATACATTCATTATTCCTTGCATACATACATGCCATTCGTACTTTAATATTTATCATATCTTAAAAATGTACATACATACATATCATAAATATTTCTTATACACATAACATTATCAATTTGATATCATACAGGCCATAACGTTTTATCATGCTTATATCATTATAAACTTGAAAGCATTCAACAAACAAATTTTGTTTATGCTGTAGGCGGAGTCGTACTTACCGTTACTGCGCCTTGAATCACAATTATTCACTCAAACAGGTCGTTTTCCTGTTTTCAAGAAAAATCATAGGATGAGTATCATCCTATCATAATAACATAATGATTCTAATTGCTAACAACCAATCCTAAATTTCAACTCCTTTTTGAAATTTAGTAAAAACTCTAATACTTTGAAAACCGGATTACAAACCAATTCATAAAGTTTAGTTCTTTTCCCACAAATCTGTTTCGAATTTGGAAAAGTTTTCTTCATGAAAGTTGTAGATCTTGAAGTCTCCTACAATTTTAGTTTAACCTCAAACTTCAAATCTGTCTTTAACATGCTTGTTTTTGCCTTTATAAATTTTTCGACCAAACTTACTACTCATAATTTGGTCTCGGGTTTTTATAGAAATGTAGGTCTTAAAAGCCTTATTTGCAAAAACTGGCTGCGTTGGCCCCTAGGATTTTCCCTCCTCTACAACTTTGCAGTTTTAACTTTTTTAAGATTCGACCTCTAAAGGCCTCTAAATGTTGTTTCAGAAAAACTGCTCAGATAGAGACTTAATCAAGCATAAAAACCCTAGTGCATGAATCTTACAAAATTAAACTCCTGTTCAACCGTACTAATCATTCTCTTAAATTTCAAATGAAGAACTAGAGGATGACAGTATTTATCTCAAGTTTTACTGATGAAATTCTTAAACTAGAGTAATTAAAATTTCCCTCATACTAAACCTAAACCCTTTCTCTATTTTTCTTTTTCTTTCTTTCTTTTCTCTCTTTTCTTGCTCGGTTTCTATGGCAGGATTGGGAGAGTTTGTGCTGCTCAAGTTTGTGTGTGTGTGTTGGCTAACAAAATGATACAACAGCACCTTCACCTATTTATAGATGAAACACAATTTTTTCCAAAATTGCTAACTAATCCCTAAGATACCATAGCCTGTTCTTTGGTCCCTACAAGAAACCAATTTGGTCTTGTCTACTTGAAAGGTGGCCGGCCATTCTTGTGCCTCTCATGCCAAATAACCCAAGCTAGGGTTGCTTACTCATGTGGCCTAGGGACCATGAGGTGTCCCTTCCTTGGTGTGGCCGGCCTTAGGTGTAAGTTATGCATACCTTTGTTTGCCAACAAGCAAAGCTAGCAAACTTACTAAGCTTGCCTAAGTGTGTGAGGTGTCAAACTCTAAGAGAGTTCAAGAAATCCATCTTTGGTAATTTAGGCAATGGTCCTTAAAGCCAACTATTTCCCCCCTTAGTCCCTATGTGTTGGCCGGCCATACATCCCCCAAATTGCCAAGCAAGCTTAGCTAGAGTTGCTTGCTCATCAAGCTAAAATTTTGAGGTGGCATTCCCTTGGTTGGCCGGCCCTAGGGTGAGGTGTGCAAGCCTTGACTTGCCAAGGGGGCTAGGCTAGGAAGTCTAGATGATTGATTCACCTAAGCTAGGCCAAGGGGTGTGTCTTTCCCTTGTGTGGCCGGTCATGGTGTGGTCTTGGCTTGCCAAATAGGTGAAGCTAGGTTTGCTTACTCACCAAGGCTAGACCATGAAGTGTCTAACCAAGGTGATGGCCGGTTCTTAGGTGTCAACTTAGCAAGACCTTGGCTTGCCAAGTAAGTAAAGCTAAGCATTCTTACTCACCAAGGCTAGGTTATGAAGTGTCACTTCCTTGTGGTGGCCGGTCATGGTGTGGTCTTGGCTTGCCAAATAGGTGAAGCTAGGTTTGCTTACTCACCAAGGCTACACCATGATGTGTTGCTTCCTTGGGTGGCCGGCCTTTGGTGCCTAGGTGTGCAAGCCTTGGCTTGCCAAAGGTGCAAGGCTAGGGGTGTGACTTTGCCAAGCTAGAACCTAGGGTCCCTTATCCTTATGTGGCCGGTTTTTGGTGTAACCAAGTGACACAAATTGCTAATTGTTTCTTAACACAAAATCAACCAACTAAATTAAAGTGTTAAAACACTAAACTTAGGGTTTGATTTGTAAATTTTTATTAACACTTAAAATCTTCTAATTTGCATAATCTTTTTCAAGAACAACATTCCTTGCTCAACAAGCCATGATGTGGCCGGTTCCTATGGTGACACATGGCATAATGGGATTGGTTCTAGCTAGAGTTTTCAAAAACGATCTTAACTTGTCATCCTTGATTTCTAACCAAACTAACTAAACTAAAAATGGGTCATTGACTTAATTGAACTAAGAAACTTTACTTAAAAAGTCCCTGGTTCAAAAATTTACATAATTGCTGATAAGTTTACAATTTTCTTCAAAATTGCACATTGACCCCTAAAGGAAAAATATTTACACTTTAGTCCCTATGACTTGGCCAATTTTGGTTAAGCCTTTAAACATCAAATTTTTACTAAATCCTTCCTTAGAAGACTTTTTAGCTTCAAAATCATAAATTTTTCTTAATTTGCAAATTGACCCCTAAACATAAAATATTTGCATTTTGGTCCCTGTGAGGCGACCAATCATAGTAATGACACTTGTCATCAAAGGAGTCATTCTTAAAAGGTCTTGTTTGGCTTACCTTCTAAATGCAGTCCATTTTCATAATAACATAAATATTCATATACTGTTTTCAACTGATAACAGTATAATCAGACTGGACCATTGTTCTAAACTTTTCTGAACTGCGTAATTACATTTACTAACACAAAGTCATAAACAATAATTTTCCCCTTTTTAACAAAAGGATCTTAAACCTGCACAAATATTTCATTGAATCTTTTCGCAAAAGATTCAACAAATTCCTAAGAAAACACATCATACAGATTACATAAACAAACTTTATTCTTAACAAAAGAAGTTATAAATTTACAAACAAGTCGGCTATTACAATCTACCCTCCTTAAAACTTTTCGTCCCCGAAAATCACTACAAGTTAGGATAGTTCTTTCTCATTTCTTCTTCTACCTCCCACGTTGCCTCTTCAATGTTGTGATTTTGCCATAACACTTTAACCATCGGAATGGTTTTGTTTCTTAAAACCTTTTCTTCTCGATCTAGAATCCGTCTTGGCCTTTCCTCATATGTCAAATCTGTTTGTACTTTGACCGGTTCTTGACTTAGCACATGAGAAGGATCAGGTACATATTTCTTTAACATGGAAACGTGAAAAACATTGTGTATAGAGGCTAAAGCTGGCGGCAAAGCAAGCTTGTAGGCTACTTTTCCAATTCTTTCAAGGATTTCAAATGGACCTGTGTATCTTGGACTGAGCTTTCCTTTCTTACCAAATCTCATAATTCCCTTCATTGGAGCAATCTTAAGAAAAACAGAGTCTCCAATTTGGAATTCTAAAGGTCTTCGACGTTTATCAGCATAACTCTTCTGTCGACTGAAAGCTACATCGAGCCGTTGCTTGATCATCTTGATATCTTCCGAGGTTTTTCTGATGAAGTCCGTAGTTTGAAGTTGCTTCTGTCCAACTTCTTGCCAATGGATGGGAGATCGACATTTCCTTCCATATAGCGCTTCAAATGGAGCCATACCAATAGAAGTGTGATAACTATTATTATACGAAAATTCGATCAAGGGTAACTTTTGATCCCAATTTCCCTTGAAATCCAAAACACAAGATCTCAACATATCTTCTAAGGTCTGGATCGTGCACTCCGATTGTCCATCTGTCTGAGGGTGGAAAGCAGTACTGAATTTCAACCTTGATCCCATAGCTGTGTGAACACTTTTCCAAAATCGCGAAGTAAATCGCCCATCTCGATCTGAAATAATGGATTTTGGAATTCCATTCAACCTAATAATCTGAGATACGTAAATTTCAGCTAATTTCTCAACTGAAAAGGTGGTTTTAATAGCAATGAAATGGGCTGATTTGGTTAATCTATCCACAATCACCCAAATCATATCATATCCACTAGCGGTCCTGGGTAATCCAACTACAAAATCCATGGTTATTTGTTCCCATTTCCATTCTGGGAGTTCTATCTTTTGAAGATCTCCGCCAGGTTGCCGGTGTTCAGCTTTAACTTTCTGACAAGTTAGACACTTTGATACAAATTCAGCAATTTCTCTCTTCATGTTCGGCCACCAAAAGTTCTCTTTAAGATCCTTATACATCTTAGTAGCTCCAGGGTGAACTGAGTACGGAGTTTCATGTGCTTCTGACATGATCTGTTTCCTAAGAAATTCAAAGTTAGGAACACAAATCCTTCCTTTGAAGAGAATTAGCCCATTTGTAGACGTCTTAAATTCCTTATCTTTTTCACTAAGTAGTTGAATCTTCAACAGAAAGGAATCTTTCCCTTGATAGCACTTAATGGTTTCTAGGAGATTAGACTGAAGAGTCAAAGCAGCTAATTTCCCGATTAACATTTCCAATCTGAAATCAGAAATTTCCTTTTGGAGGGGTTTGGACATCAATTCAAGAGACATGAGCATACTGGATGATTTCCTACTTAGCGCATCTGCTACCTTGTTTGCTTTTCCAGGATGGTAAAGGATTTCACAATCATAATCCTTTACGAGTTCAAGCCATCTTCGTTGCCTCATATTAAGTTCCTTTTGAGTAAAGATGTATTTAAGACTTTGGTGGTCGGTAAAAATCTCACACCTATTACCATACAGGTAATGTCTCCAAATCTTCAAAGCGAAAACCACCGCAGCAAGCTCCAAATCGTGCGTCGGGTAGTTCCGTTCATGGTCCTTCAGTTGACGTGAAGCATAGGCAACTACATTTCTTCCTTGCATAAGGACAGCTCCTAGTCCAGTTTTCGACGCATCACTATAAATGGCGAAATTTCCTTTATCTACGTCAGGAATTATCAACACTGGTGCACTTGTAAGCTTCCTCTTGAGTTCTTGGAAGTTTTCTTCACACTTCTGTGTCCACTCAAACTTTCTCCCCTTTTTAGTAAGAGCTGTTAGTGGCGTTGCTATCTTGGAGAATCCTTCAACGAACCGTCGGTAGTATCCGGCCAAGCCAAGAAAGCTTCGTATCTCCGTAACGTTTCTGGGTGCTGACCATGCACTAACTGCTTCTATCTTAGCAGGATCAACAGAAATTCCTTCCCTTGAAACTACGTGGCCCAAGAAATGTACTTTCTCCAACCAAAATTCACATTTAGTGAATTTGGCATAAAGCTGATTCCGTCTTAAGGTCTCCAAAACCATCTTGAGGTGCTGCTCATGTTCCTTTGTAGATTTTGAGTAGATCAAAATATCATCAATGAAGATGATAACAAACTTATCTAAATAATCTTTAAACACCCGATACATAAGGTCCATAAAAGCAGCTGGAGCATTAGTTAATCCAAAAGGCATAACTAAATACTCATAATGTCCATAACGTGTTCGCAACGCCGTCTTGGGAATATCTCCTTCCTTGATTCTGAGTTGATGGTAGCCTGAACGCAAGTCAATCTTCGAGAATACCAAAGCTCCTCTAAGTTGATCAAAGAGATCATCAATTCTCGGAAGAGGGTACTTGTTCTTAATCGTGATCTTATTCAACTCGCGATAGTCGATACACATTCGTAACGTTCCATCCTTCTTTTTGACAAACAACACAGGTGCTCCCCACGGGGAATGGCTTTGACGAATAAATCCCTTATCCAACAGTTCTTGCAACTGTACTTGAAGTTCCCTAAGCTCAGCTGGGGCCATGCGATAAGGTGCTTTCGATATTGGAGCTGTTCCTGGCAACAATTCTATTTCGAAAGAGATTTCACGCTCGGGCGGAAGTCTAGTTAAATCTTTTGGAAAGACGTCTACATATTCCCTAATAATAGGAACATCTTCGGGCTGCAGCTCTTTTTCTTGTTCTTTGTCCACCATGTTAGCTAAGTATCCTTGACATCCATTAGCTAGCATTTTCCAAGCTTTCATTACCGAAACAAGCCGGGTTGATGAACTCTTAGACTGGCCGTGAAAGTTGAATTCCTCTTCTCCGAAAAGACTAAACGTAACACAACGCTTTCGACAATCAATCTTAGCGTTGTACTTATCTAAGAAATCCATTCCCAGGATTACATCAAAATCCTGAAGCTTAATTGCAATCAGGTCTACATATAATTCTCTATCACACATAACTATCGGAACATTTCGCATCCAGGAATCAGATAACAAAATATCTCCCGATGGAAGAGAGGTTCTAAAAGGTTGCCCTATATTTTCTACATTTCTATCTAGCTTTCGGGCATATTCTTTTGATATAAACGAATGGGTGGCGCCAGAATCAATTAGGGCAAATGCATCATAAGCGGCTATAGAGATCTGACCTGTTACCACATTAGAAGTTCCAGCCTCAGCGTCTCCCTTTGTGTAAGCATAGATCCTAGCCTGTGGTTCGTGAGCTTCAAGTCTTTCTTATACCATTGAAGGGCCTTCGATCTTTGCTTGCACCGCGTGAAGCTGTCGGTTCGAATTCCTATTCTGGTACTGAGGGTTCTGGTTCTGACTATGGGTGGTACAATTCCTCGCATAATGGCCTTCCTTGCCACATAGGTAGCAAGCGTTTGTTCGCATCCTACACACGCCTGGATGTTTCTTTCCGCATTGAGTACACACAGGATAGTTATTATTACCCTCATTCCCACGGTTGTTCCTCTTCTGAGGGTAATTCTTCTGTTGGCCCTGGCCCAGAGCATATCCTCTTCTCTTATTCCTTCCAAACTGCTTGGAATTTTGGCTGGAATTACTAGTCTGGCCTTTTAAGTTCGGTTGCTGATTTTGCCTAGACTGTATCTGTTTCTCTACAGCTTTTTCTTCTTTCTTAGCTTTGAATATTTGAACCCTCGCTTCCTTATCCTGATTAATCCAGTATTCTGCCCTCATAGCTCGACCTATACAATCAGCTACAAGAGTTGGAGGGCTACTTCCAGCACTAACTTGTTTAGCAATGTCTGTCCGAAACATTTTCATCATCCTCCTTACTTTCTCCCTTTCGTTCGGTACCAGTTCTTGACATAAATGGGCAAGTTGTTCAAACTTCTTGACTGCTTCCATCACGGACATAGACCCTTGCTTAAAACTGGTAAACTCATCTTGTTGAGTTGCAAGAATCTCCTGATTGTAGTACATTATTCTGAATTCGTCTACGAAATCTTGCCATCTCATGAACGCCATGTTTCTGCGCATCTGAACCGTCATCCACCAGTGACGCGCATCCTTCTTTAGTGCAAAAGAGGCACAAAGAACCTTTTCTTGTTCTGTAAGTCCCATAAAATCCAAAATTACTTGGATATCGATCAGCCAATTATCTGCTGCTATTGGATCTGTGGTTCCTTCAAATTCAGGTGCCTTCATTCGCCCAAATCGTTCATACAATAGATCTTCCCTAACCATAGGTGGATTCCTTTGCAGTCCTTCGGGTGCTAACGGAACTTCTTGATGAACCTCTGGTGCTTGAGGCGCTGCTGGGGGTACAGGGTTATTTTGCGGTGGGACTTCGTTCACTCGAGGCACTTGATTCAGTTGGGCTACTTGTTCCCGAAGCTGATTCGTTTCTTGCTGTTGTTCCCGCAATTGTCGTTGTAAAGTAGCTACCACGTTCGCAAGATCAGGTTCTTGCGGAATAGGGTTCGCTCGGGTACGTGGGCGTGACATCTTCTATTTCTTATCTAATCACGATAAAGATATTGTTATACTTCAAATATCTTTTCGTTCATTCATACCTCATCATAAGATGAACATTACTTATTCATCATATCATATCATAGATCATATTTGATCATATATCATATTATCATAACATATCATCGTATCATATCATATCGTATCATACCGTAACATCATATCATAAAACATAACATTAGAGATCCATCATGATCTCATCACTCCATAATACATCATATGTTGTTCATAATCTTGCATTCCATCATCATTCATAATTCATACTTCATAATTCATACATACATTCATATTCATCCATACTATCATGTACATATTCTATACTTGCTATATATATACATGATCAAGTACAAGATAGAAGTGACTATCACTATCTATCATACATACATACTATTATATACTTAAATTATCTACTCCGATGATATCTCAGAGAATACATCCCAGTCTTCCTCATCGAACAAGACTTCCTCCGGATCATTCTCCATATGTACATCTTCTTCTTCCTCATCTCCGTTATCTAGGATGATTTCGTGAGGATCCTCTTGAAGTTCGGGCTCGTCAAGAATATCTTCAAGATTCATGCCATCAACATCCTCTTGTGGAGGAATCTCCTGAAGTGGTATCACCGGAATAGGGTCTTCTGGCAATGCTGGTCCCCATTGGAAAGGTGTCTCCTCCACGTCATTGTTGTTAACTGGCAATTGGATGTTGTTCTCCACTACAGCATCCGCTTGAACCATATGAGCTATCAACTCTGCTTCCATGATATCATTTATCATGTGCTCCATAGTCATTCCTATTGCCGGTGGCTGAACGTGTTCCCTGACATTAGGTGGCAGTCCTTCCCGGAGTAGTTGCAGTGCTCGAAACTCTGGATCGCCAAAATCTGGAATATGAGGCAACATAGCCTCCTGAAATCTTCGACAATAATGGCCCATCTACTCTCCTGGATAAGCATGCCTATCATAAACGTAGTTAAGATATCGGACAAGGTTCATGTCACGATAAATTTCTGGATCTCGATAATGTACGTCGGCGTTTTCCTCCAGTGGAGGTCCAAAACGAGCAGTGATGACATGGTGGAAATTTTCCCATGATCCTCCCTGAACTTCCTGTTCTCCTGTTATTCTCCACCATAATCTAGCATCTACTGCTAGACAACGACTTGCTAAAGATACCTGTAGATGGGGTGGAATATGACCTATTCGAAATATTGACTCCATATCATGAAGCCATGCTGCGAGTGTCACAGTTCGTCTAGTTCCATCAAATACTAGCGGAGGCATCATGAAAAATGCGTAGGCTGCACCTCGATCGTCGTCCATTATCCTCAAATCTAGATTATACAAATTCATAATATAAATACGAAATATTTTTAACTTACAATGACTGTGGCGCAGGCAAGCAAACTGTGAAACCGAAAGGTAGGAACCTTGCTCTGATACCAACTCTGTGACGACCCGCCTAACGCCGGCCGTGACCATACATACTTACTTATAATATATGAAAATTTAGGCATAAATTTTTTTTTTTTTTTATACGACTGATAAATATAATTTGACTTGAGAACTTCATAATAAACACTTACATACATACATGTACTTATACATAACTACTTATGGCGGAAATGTGTTTTTGTACTTAAATACAACATATTTAGCGTAGCATAATTTAACAAAAAGAAACGTAATGATTCCCGTCCCACAGTTTCACAGCTTTGCCTTGCCATGCTCCACTGCCTTGCATCATGAAGTACCGCAGGGTTGCTTACCTACAGCATAAACTTAAAACATGAGCTTTCGCTCAGCAAGCACAACTATTTATCCGCAACATATCATGATATCATAATGCATGAACCATTTATGCTTTATTCCTGTTTTCATAAGTTAGCATAGTTTTTGGGCCCTTACATAACTTAACATGAATGTACGTACCGTGGCGTGCTGCCATGGAGTGGTTGGGGCGGCCAGCCCTGTCCAACTCAAACCATGAACCAAACCCGACCTGACGCGGGTTGATACGACATATAGCATTCTGCTTATATAAAAATCTTGTTCTTGTCTTATTTCATACTTAAAATATTATTTCATATTCATAACTAGTTTCTTGACTGTAACTGGGATTTCATACTTTACCAAATGGCTTATCTTTAATGAGCATACTTCGTGATGTCATAATATCAAATTATTCATCATATGAACATACATACTATAAACATACATCATATATCTCTTAACATGAACTTGAAAACATACATGTCATACATTCATTATTCCTTGCATACATACATGCCATTCGTACTTTAATATTTATCATATCTTAAAAATGTACATACATACATATCATAAATATTTCTTATACACATAACATTATCAATTTGATATCATACAGGCCATAACGTTTTATCATGCTTATATCATTATAAACTTGAAAGCATTCAACAAACAAATTTTGTTTATGCTGTAGGCGGAGTCGTACTTACCGTTACTGCGCCTTGAATCACAATTCTTCACTCAAACAGGTCGTTTTCCTGTTTTCAAGAAAAATCATAGGATGAGTATCATCCTATCATAATAACATAATGATTCTAATTGCTAACAACCAATCCTAAATTTCAACTCCTTTTTGAAATTTAGTAAAAACTCTAATACTTTGAAAACCGGATTACAAACCAATTCATAAAGTTTAGTTCTTTTCCCACAAATCTGTTTCGAATTTGGAAAAGTTTTCTTCATGAAAGTTGTAGATCTTGAAGTCTCCTACAACTTTTAATTTAACCTCAAACTTCAAATCTGTCTTTAACATGCTTGTTTTTGCCTTTATAAATTTTTCGACCAAACTTACTACTCATAATTTGGTCTCGGGTTTTTATAGAAATGAAGGTCTTAAAAGCCTTATTTTCAAAAACTGGCCGCGTTGGCCCCTAGGATTTTCCCTCCTCTACAACTTTGCAGTTTTAACTTTTTTAAGATTCGACCTCTAAAGGCCTATAAATGTTGTTTCAGAAAAACTGCTCAGATAGAGACTTAATCAAGCATAAAAACCCTAGTGCATGAATCTTACAAAATTAAACTCATGTTTAACCATACTAATCATTCTTTTAAATTTCAAATGAAGAACTAGAGGATGACAGTATTTACCTCAAGTTTTACTGATGAAATTCTTAAACTAGAGTAATTAAAATTTCCCTCACACTAAACCTAAACCCTTTCTCTATTTTTCTTTTTCTTTCTTTCTTTTCTCTCTTTTCTTGCTCGGTTTCTATGGCAGGATTGGGAGAGTTTGTGCCGCTCAAGTTTGTGTGTGTGTGTTGGCTAACAAAATGATACAACAGCACCTTCACCTATTTATAGATGAAACACAATTTTTTTCCAAAATTGCTAACTAATCCCTAAGATACCATAGCTTGTTCTTTGGTCCCTACAAGAAACCAATTTGGTCTTGTCTACTTGAAAGGTGGCCGGCCATTCTTGTGCCTCTCATGCCAAATAACCCAAGCTAGGGTTGCTTACTCATGTGGCCTAGGGAACATGAGGTGTCCCTTCCTTGGTGTGGCCGGCCTTAGGTGTAAGTTATGCATGCCTTTGTTTGCCAACAAGCAAAGCTAGCAAACTTACTAAGCTTGCCTAAGTGTGTGAGGTGTCAAACTCTAAGAGAGTTCAAGAAATCCATCTTTGGTAATTTAGGCAATGGTCCTTAAAGCCAACTATTTCCCCCCTTAGTCCCTATGTGTTGGCCGGCCATACATCCCCCAAATTGCCAAGCAAGCTTAGCTAGAGTTGCTTGCTCATCAAGCTAAAATTTTGAGGTGGCATTCCCTTGGTTGGCCGGCCCTAGGGTGAGGTGTGCAAGCCTTGACTTGCCAAGGGGGCTAGGCTAGGAAGTCTAGATGATTGATTCACCTAAGCTAGGCCAAGGGGTGTGTCTTTCCCTTGTGTGGCCGGTCATGGTGTGGTCTTGGCTTGCCAAATAGGTGAAGCTAGGTTTGCTTACTCACCAAGGCTAGACCATGAAGTGTCTAACCAAGGTGATGGCCGGTTCTTAGGTGTCAACTTAGCAAGACCTTGGCTTGCCAAGTAAGTAAAGCTAAGCATTCTTACTCACCAAGGCTAGGTTATGAAGTGTCACTTCGTTGTGGTGGCCGGTCATGGTGTGGTCTTGGCTTACTCACCAAGGCTACACCATGATGTGTTGCTTCCTTGGGTGGCCGGCCTTTGGTGCCTAGGTGTGCAAGCCTTGGCTTGCCAAAGGTGCAAGGCTAGGGATGTGACTTTGCCAAGCTAGAACCTAGGGTCCCTTATCCTTATGTGGCCGGTTTTTGGTGTAACCAAGTGACACAAATTGCTAATTGTTTCTTAACACAAAATCAACCAACTAAATTAAAGTGTTAAAACACTAAACTTAGGGTTTGATTTGTAAATTTTTATTAACACTTAAAATCTTCTAATTTGCATAATCTTTTTCAAGAACAAGATTCCTTGCTCAACAAGCCATGATGTGGCCGGTTCCTATGGTGACACATGGCATAATGGGATTGGTTCTAGCTAGAGTTTTAAAAAACGATCTTAACTTGTCATCCTTGATTTCCAACCAAACTAACTAAACTAAAAATGGGTCATTGACTTAATTGAACTAAGAAACTTTACTTAAAAAGTCCCTGGTTCAAAAATTTACATAATTGCTGATAAGTTTACAATTTTCTTCAAAATTGCACATTGGCCCCTAAAGGAAAAATATTTGCACTTTAGTCCCTATGACTTGGCCAATTTTGGTTAAGCCTTTAAACATCAAATTTTTACTAAATCCTTCCTTAGAAGACTTTTTAGCTTCAAAATCATAAATTTTTCTTAATTTGCAAATTGACCCCTAAACATAAAATATATGCATTTTGGTCCCTGTGAGGCGACCAATCATAGTAATGACACTTGTCATCAAAGGAGTCATTCTTAAAAGGTCTTGTTTGGCTTACCTTCTAAATGCAGTCCATTTTCATAATAACATAAATATTCATATACTGTTTTCAACTGATAACAGTATAATCAGACTGGACTATTGTTCTAAACTTTTCTGAACTGCGTAATTACATTTACTAACACAAAGTCATAAACAATAATTTTTCCCTTTTTAACAAAAGGATCTTAAACCTGCACAAATATTTCATTGAATCTTTTAGCAAAAGATTCAACAAATTCCTAAGAAAACACATCATACAGATTACATAAACAAACTTTATTCTTAACAAAAGAAGTTATAAATTTACAAACAAGTCGGCTATTACACATACAATTGGTAAACCACCAGAGAAAACAAAGTAAACCGATAGCCAAGATCTTGTTATACTATCTTTCAATACCCGAATAATGCCTTTAAGTAGATAACATTTACTATCGTTAAGATAGTTATGGATTCCGTATCTATGAATCTTGATTTCTCCATCCATAAGTCATGCACCCAAAACACAAGTATATTGACCATGAATTAACAGTGTCTCACCTATAGTGCATTAAAGTACATAAGTCATGGATACGAACTCAAGTAATCATTTCAGGATGAAGATTAATGCAGGATGATAATCATAGTGTTATTGATTCTTATAAACGGAATTATTAAACCGAATCAATTAACACTTTAGGTCCAGTCCAATGTCATACCTCAATACTGGTATACATTAAAGTTTCTACTCGGAACCTATCCGATGGTTAAGACAAACCATCCCTCCAAAGAAGTAGATAACCTTTACAATCTTATCATGAATAAGATCCCCAAATCTTATTCCATCGATTGAGGACTATTTATTTAGACTGTTATCAAATTACCACGTCTTCTATGTATACCCCGTATACATATGGTAATCCGATATATTACCAACAGCCAATGAGTATTTTATGTTTGCTCAAAATAACCATACAATTAACATATGAAAGTAAATAGGACACAACTTATTAAACATGAATAACCTCCTCTTATTAATATCAAAATGTCATATTTACAGAAAATCCCTAATATTGATTTTCTATCCTTAGGGCACATTTAGATCCCAACAATCTACCACTTGCCCTAAGCGAGTAAATGTGACATATTACGCATCCCTATGCCTTCAACGTGTTCTTCGAATCTTCTGGCCACCAAAGTCTTCGTGAACGGGTCAGCAAGATTGTCCTCTGATGCGATTTTGCAAACCGTCACATTTCCACTCTCAACAAAGCCTCTGATGATGTGATATTTTATGTCAATGTACTTACTCCTCTTATTATGCCTAGGATACTTGGTATTAGCTACTGCTGCACTGTTGTCACAGTAGAGCACCATAGCTTTATCCATACCAGGAACGACCTCAAGGTCACCAAGGAACCTGCGGAGCCATACCGCTTCCTTTGATGCCTCACTGGCTGCCACATACTCGGCTTCCATGGTCGAGTCAGCAATACAAGATTGCTTAATACTTCTCCACACAACGGTACCACCACCAAGGGTAAAAACAGATCCTGAAGTCGATTTCCTTGAATCCATTATCTGTGTATCCTCTAGGAACAAGATCCTGACCGGAATATACTAGCATATAGTCCCTCGTTCTCCGTAGATACTTGAGTATATGCTTGACCGCAGCCCAACGGTTCGGTCCCGGATTCGACTGATATCGACTTACCATACCAACCGCAAAACAAATGTTAGGCCTAGTGCATAACATAGCGTACATAAGACTACCTACCGCTGATGCATAAGGTACATTTTTCATACGCTCACTTTCTTCCGATGTCTTAGGACAGTCATCTCTAGAAAGCTTGATTCCAATTCTGAAAGGTTAGGCACCTTTCTTGGAATCTTTCATAGAAAACTTCTCAAATACTTTATCAATGTATGAAGCTTGAGAGAGTGCTATCGTTTTGTTCTTTCTATCTCTAAAGGGTTGAATACCAAGAACATAACTAGCTTCTCCTAAGTCCTTCATGTCAAACTGTTTGGCTAACCAAACTTTGACAAATGATAATGTTGCCACATCGTTTCCAATAAGCAATATATCATCCATATAAAGTATAAGGAAAACCACTTTCTCATTCTTGATACATTTATAAACACATGGTTCATCAATGTTTTGTTCGAATCCATAGGTTTTGATCGCTTGATCAAACCTAATATTCCAAGAACGAGACGCTTGCTTTAATCTATAAATGGATTTAAGCAACTTGCATACCTTGTCTTCTTGGCCTTTTGCCTTGAACCCGTCTGGCTGTATCATATAGATTTCTTCTTCAAGAGAGCCATTCAAGAAAGCTGTCTTGACATCCATTTGCCAGATCTCATAATCGAGAGCAGCCGCAATAGATAAAAGAATGCGGATTGACTTGAGCATTGCTACAGGCGAGAAAGTTTCATCATAGTCGATTCCTTCTTTCTGCGTATAGTCCTTCGCTACAAGTCTTGCCTTGAAAGTTTCCACTTTCCCATCCACACCTCTCTTCCTCTTGTATACCCACTTACACCCAATCGGTTTTATGCCTTGGGGTAAGTTTACAAGTTTCCAGACCCCGTTGGAATCTATAGATTCCATCTCGGTGTTCATAGCCTTTTGCCAAAAACTAGAATCAATATCCTCCATAGCTTCCTTGTACGTAGCCGGATCATCAACATGTTCTATGGATTCTGCTTCAAAAACTTCACCATTGAACATGTACCTTTCAGGTTCCCTGATAATCCTCCCACTACGACGAAGTTCCCGTGGTTGTCGATTCTTTAATGGTTTTTCCACAGGGTTTTCTGTGACTTTTGGAATATCCAAACCCGAAGTCCTCTTCTCAAGCACTACTTTGCTACGAGGTTTAAAGTCTTCTATGTAACTTTCCTCCAGGAATGTTGCATGTGTAGAAACGAAGACTTTATTTTGCTTCGGATTATAGAACATACCACCTTTTGTCCCTTTTAGATAGCCAACAAACAAGCACACTTCTGATCGTGACTCCAACTTCTTCGCTTCCTTATCTGGGACGTGTGCCGGACAACCCCAAATTCGAATATGATTCAAATTAGGTTTCTTACTCGTCCATAACTCGTAAGGAGTTTTAGGAACCGATTTGGAGGGAACGTTATTCAGAAGATAGCATGCAGTTTGTATGGCATGCCCCCAAAATGACAAAGGTAATGTGGAATAACTCATCATAGACCGGACCATATCCAATAGGGTCCTATTCCTTCTCTCAGCTACACCATTCTGTTGAGGAGTACCAGGTGCAGTCAACTGGGATTGTATCCCATTTTCTATCAAATATCCTAAGAACTCATCCGATAGGTATTCCCCACCTCGATCTGATCGAAGTGTCTTAATGGATTTGCCTAATTGTTTCTCCGCTTCAGCCCGAAATTCTTTGAACTTGTCAAAGGCTTCGCTTTTGCGGGTCATCAAATAGACATATCCATACCTTGAGTAATCATCAATAAAAGTGATATAATACTCATACCCACCACGTGCTTCTATGTTCATGGGACCACAAACATCCGTATGCACAAGTTTTAAGAGTTCCTCGGCACGACCATCCTTGGCAGCAAAATGTCGTTTAGTCATCTTGCCCTCCAAACAGGATTCACATTATGGCCAAGGTTCAACCTCATACAAGTCAAGGCATTCCTCCTTTACCATCCTTTGAATTCTGTTAAGGCTTATGTGACCAAGTCGTAAATGCCAAAGATATGATTTGTTAGAGTGAGAAGACTTATGTCTTTTAGAGTTCTTTTCCAATTCTGTATCAAGCAATGAGTGCATCTTAGGTTTGATAAAATAAAGATTTCCATGCATCCATCCATTATAGATAAGAGAATTGTTTTTCCTAATAACAACTTTATTATTAAAAGAAACTGAATAAGAATCTTTAATCAAACAAGCTACCGAAATTAGGTTCCTCTTGAAACTAGGAACATAAAAACAATGTCTCAAAACAATAAACCTAAATTTATCAAAATAAAGATGCACTTCTTCCACTGCTTCAGCTCGCACCAATGTCCCATCACCGGTTCTTAACGTGAAGTTCTCCTCATGCAGACTTCTCGTTACTTGAACCCCTGCAGAGAAATACAAACATGGTTAGTAGCTCCAGAATCTATAACCCAATTGTCCTTAGATTCCTCCACTAAACAACCCTCAAGATACAGGATATCGAAATTATCTTTTTGCTTTTGCATAGACAGGTATTCTCGGCAATCCTTCTTGAAATGTCCTTTCTTCCCACAGTGAAAGCACTAAGCCTTTTTGGGATCCACCTTTCGCTTCTTAGTCTTGGTAGACTTCTTAGAAACAGGTGCATTCGCCACAGGCTTGTTCCCCTTGTTCTTCCCCTTTTCCTTCTTCCTTTTGGGGTTAGGAGCTGGCGAACTAGGTTCAGCCACATTTGCCTCAGCCTTAGATCCAGAACCCTTAAAAATGTTCTCAAAGGCTTGCAACTCTTTCATCAATTCCGTTAAAGACATCTCCTTCCTGTTAAGGTTGTAGGATGCCTGAAACAAATCGAAATCCTTGGATAAGGTTTGGAAGACCATGACCAATTGAGTTGCCGCATCGATCTCAGCCCCATTTGCCTGAGCTTCAGACAAATAAGCCATGACTTTCATCATTTGCTCATTGATGGGAGTTCCAACCTTCTGCCTGCAGTTCATGAGACCTTTGATAGCATCAGTCTTAGCCTGAATAGTATGTTCACCAAACATTTCCTCTAGGTTATCCATGATCTGCCTAGCAGTTTGATGCTCTTCATGCTGTTTCTGGAGCACGTTAGACATGCTCGCCCGAATATAGCACATAGCACTTAGGTTGGAATTATCCCAGCGCTCAAGCGCTACAAAATCCCTATCAGGAGCATCGATCGCAGGCGTTGGCGGTCGAGGTTGGGTTAGGACAAAACTGTGTTTCTCAAAGTTTAGGACGATAAGCAAGTTCCTTTTCCAGTCATTAAAATTCTCGCCAGTTAATTTGTTTTGCGTAAGTATCACAGATAAAGGGCTCGACATTTTGATCTATAATAAGAAAACATGTAATAAGTACGAGCAAACATCCTATCAGTTTATAAAATATGGTTTTGTAATGAAACAAAAAGATCTATTTGCAATCTAAATGTTCATGTATAAAACCCTTAAAACACATACCTTACAACGATAATTCCTAGCTTCTGCTTTCTAAGCTACCGAGGGGTAGTCATAGAATAACTAGCGAAGAATACGGATCCCTTCCGATTAATACATATTCGTCTATGGAGAAAACTCCATTAAATATATATTAACTATCGTTTATTTGGCCACCACTTTATATAACAGAGCCTCGAGGGAGGGTTAATAAATAAAGTAGCATGAGTGTGTAACCATTGTTTCAAATTTTGAATCCATATTTTACATCCGCCACCGAGGGGTGATCTAAACATTAAATATGCCCAAAATTGTTATCCTTTCGGAAATCCAAATCAGTGTGCGCTCTAGGTAAGATACCTATCCGAAGGGAATTCCCGGGTCAAAACCGAGTAGTAGGTACTACCATGCGTAACTATTGGACCAACGATGGAGGCCGTAGGTCTTAGTGTGTAAAACCTTTTCCCACTCATTCTTTTTAAATTAGGGTTTTTGTTTTTCATGCATAAACAATATTTATTGAGTGGCACTCCCTAGTCTATATGGCATGTTATCAATACATCACGAAATAGTATAACATATTCATCTAGCAACACATCACCTATGGTTTGCAAAATATGTAAATAGCCGTGGATCATGATTCCATCCTAGAGAAAAGAAAAATTGTAAAATTTACAAAAAATAACCGAAACATATATCGGCCTTCATTTGTAGATCCATGCCTTGCATCCTTCTTCAATGTGTCTTCTTTCTCCAATGTCACATCTTTTTAAATTTAAAATTAAATTTAAATTTCAAAAAGATTATATGTGATTTTTAATTTTAATCAAAATTACAAAATATCAAAATTTAAATAAAAAATCCGATTTATTAAATTTTAAAATTCAAAAAATTTTGCAATTTCCAAATTTCAAATTTAAATCACAAAATTTTAAAATTCATAATAATATCCATTAAATTTAAATTTAAATTTTGAATTTTGATTTCCAAATTATCAAGATCACATATAATTGGAAAATTTAATTTTCAAAAAGATTCTGTGATTTTTTTTTATTAAAAACGTTTTTTTTAATTAAAAAATTCCAAAAAACAAAAAATCACATCCTTTGAAAATTTGCATACCTTCATTCATCTTCAATCTCCTCGAATCCATTGTAGCCCGAATTTTACAAAAAAATTCCTACGCCGTTTCTGGCTTACAAAAATTCTAGGAATTGAAAAAACGACGTAGCGGTGATAATAGACCGCATCTATTACACTTGAAAAATCTAGATACAAATTCTAACCTCTATGGAATCATGACTGGCAAAATTGAACAAGATCATATATTATAAAAATAATATAAAGCATTCATTCATCCATACATCCATTCATAATATATTTAACATACTCAAAATAAAACCTAGAGTGCCAACTCTCTAAAATATTTCATTAATGCACAGAGAGAAATTTATTCGATCAAATAATTTATGTTATATACATAATCATGAGTTGGCTCTGATATCAATTGTTGGAAAAATCGGATCCGATATCAGAGTTACGGCGCAGCGGAAGTTTTAAAATTTTTATGTCGATTCGGAAAAGAAGCTCATGATGCATATAACAATAAATTAAATTCATGATCAAGCGTACCTTATTTCTTGGATTCCAAAATTGCTAGAGCGTTTGACCAACGTGTCTTCTCTATTATTCTCGAGTTCCACGTCTCAGAGAGTGTGTGGGCACACGTTCTATGAATCCAAGTGACCGGTGTTATTTTCCGAAGTCTAGATCCTTCCTTCTCAATTCCGATTATCCTCGTTGAGAATATTATCAAACTTCTTTCTTCAAAACTGCAAAACTGGAACCTATTAACCTCCTATGAAAATTATCACTCGGTTTAACCTTCCTCACAATTTTGATTCAATGGAATTTTCTCTCTTTTTCTCACTCAAGAGTATGACCGAATTTTATGATGTGGAAGAAACCCAAATTATTTTTCTTCTCACTACAAAAACATATTTCTCCTTAGTGAATGACCAAAAATTAGTTTTTCAAGAATTCCTAGCCTTTATATAGAAGTCCAATCCTTTTCAAAATTTATCTCCTTTAAAAAATAATTAATTATTATTTTTATGGATAAATTTTGAATCAAAAGATCATACAACTTTAGGACTAGATTCATTGAACTTAAAAACGTTTTTCCAAGAGGAAATCAATCCTCAAAAATTCGGCCACCTTTGAAATTCAAAGGTTGATTGGTGGTTCAAATGTTAAATCAAGAATCTAGACTAGTCAAAAGATCCTAGTCCTATCTAGATTCAAATTCCTTTTAAACATTTTTGAATTTAAATATGATTCACTTATTTGAATTAAATATTTTCCACACAACATCAACCATATTAATTAATTTAAATCAATGGAATATTTCAAATTTTCTTTCCTCACAAAAACCGTGCACCTCTTTTAAGGAAAGAAAAATCCATGAAATAATCTCCATTATTTAAATCAATTAATAATTTAATGTTAGGAATATATTTGAATAATTTTGAAACAAAATTTTCTTCCCTCCACCTATCTAAAAACCGTGCACCACATTTAGATTAGGAGAGAAAAATTTGTTTTCCAAAATTAAATAATTCAAACACAATCTTATTTTAAAATTCAATTAACCAATCTCATGTTGACAAATCATATTATTTGTCTACACAAATCTCACATGTCCAATCCTTTCTGGATTGCATGTTAGAGAGTACCATGTCTTAACAGACATTACTAAATTCCATTTAAATTTACCGATCTCATTAGGAACAAATCTCGAGACGCTATACGGAACTATATGAGCTAATAGAGGGACCCGATGGAAATATGTAAAGAGGCTCCTATAATTGTGAAAAATTAATCCCAGATTAATTATTCATCAATTATCAACTTCATTACTATTCCACTAAAAGTTTGAAGCTGAACTCCTGTTTACATACCGTATTACAAAAGCTCTCTTACGCAGCGCTTCTTCCATGATTTATTCATCGCTTGCTTAATCCCCATATGTTATCCATGATTGAATTAAGGACTTTTTCCGTTTTACCTTTTCAATCATTTTAACTTAAAGTTCCATTATTCTCATTGAAAGAATCACCAATTGTAAAACCGTACAATTGGTAAACCACCAGAGAACACAAAGTAAACTGATGGCCAAGATCTTGTTATACTATCTTTCAATACCCGAATAATGCCTTTAAGTAGATAACATTTACTATCGTTAAGATAGTTATGGATTCCGTATCTATGAATCTTGATTTCTCCATCCATAAGTCATGCACCCAAAACACAAGTATATTGACCATGAATTAATAGTGTCTCTCCTATAGTGCATTAAAGTACATAAGTCATGGATACGAACTCAAGTAATCATTTCAGGATTAAGATTAATGCAGGATGATAATCAAAGTGTTATTGATTCTTATAAACGGAATTATTAAACCGAATCAATTAACACTTTAGGTCCAGTCCAATGTCATACATCAATACTGGTATACATTCAAGTTTCTACTCGGAACCTATCCGATGGTTAAGACAAACCATCCCTCCAAAGAAGTAGATAACCTTTACAATCTTATCGTGAATAAGATCCCCAAATCTTATTCCATCGATTGTGGACTATTTATTTAGACTGTTATCTAATTACCACGTCTTCTATGTATACCCCGTATACATATGGTAATCCGATATAGTACCAACAGCCAAGGAGTATTTTATGTTTGTTCAAAATAACCATACAATCAACAAATGAAAGTAAATAGGACACAACTTATTAAACATGAATAACCTCCTCTTATTAATATCAAAATGTCATATCCTTAGGGCACATTTAGATCCCAACAGCATGCCAGTCATAAACATAGTTTAGGTATCGTACGAGATTCATATCACGGTAAATTTCTGGATCTCGATAGTGCATGGCAGCGTCTTCCTCCAATAGAGGTCCAAAACGAGTAATGATTAAGTTCCAGAAATTTTCCCATGATCCTCCTTGTAGTTCAGGTTCTCCTAAAGTTCTCCACCATAACCTCGCATCAACCGCTAGACATCTACTGGCTAGCTGTACTTGTAAATGTGCCTGAATGTGACATATTCGAAATATAACTTCCATGTCATGAAGCCATGCTGCTAGTGACACGATTCGTCTAGTTCCATCGAATATCAGCGGGGACATCATAAAGAACGCATAAGCTGCACCACGATCTTCATCCATTATTCTTGAATCTAAATCATACAAATTCTTATAAATTAATTTTACATATACCAAGTATTATTATTAACTTACAATGACCGTGGTGCAGGCAAGCATACTGTGCAACCGGAAGGCAGGAATCTTGTCTCTGATACCAACTCTGTAACGATCCGCCTACATAGGCCGTTACCATACTTACTTACTTGATAACTTACTTAACAACATGCAAAAATTGGGACTAAATTTTTTTTTATACAAACGATATATAATTTGTAATTGGAATTACACGTAGTAATCACTTACATATATGTACATAAACTTATTTACTTATCATAGTCTTGTGCATAGGTACAATATAATCAAAACAAGCATAGCGTAATTTAACAAAATGCATAGCAGTTTCCAATCCCACAGTTTCACAGCTTTGCATTGCCACGCTATACCGTCTTGTATCATGTATTGCCATAAGTTTGCTTACCTACAGCATAAACATAACTTAGGAGCTTTCGCTCAGCAAGTACAACTATTAATCCGTAAAACGTTTCATAATAACATAATGCATGAATCACTTACTCTTTCATTATGCTTTCATAAGTTAACATACTTTTTGGGCCCTTACATAACATAAGTGTACGTACCGTGGCGCGCTGCCATGGAGTGGTTGGGGCGGCTAACCCTGTCCAACTCAAACCAAGGACCAAACCCGATCTAGTGCGGGTCGATACGACACAAGGCAACTTGCTTGCCATCATACTTGAAAATTTTTCTTTAACTTGTTCTTGCCTTAAACTTAATGGAAAATCAATTCGTATAAACAGTTTCTTACTCGAAACTGAATTCTTATTCTTACTGAGTGACTTATCTTTAATGAGCATGCTTCATGATATCATAATATTAATCATAACATAATATCATAACCTAAATCATCATAACATAAACATCATAACTTAAATCATAACATATCATCATAACCTAAATCATAACATAACATCATAACCTAAATCATAAAACATCATAACATACATCATATGCATATCACCATAAGCATGAAAACATACAAGCAGGAAAACATACAAGCAGGAAAACATTTTTCATTTATACTGTAGGCGGAGTCGTACTTACCAGTTATACTAAAACTTGAATTTAAATGCTTCACCTAAACAGGTTGTTTTCCTGTTTTCAAGCAAATCATAGGATAAGAATCATCCTATCATAGTATCATAGGTAATTCTAATCACTATCTAATTGTATTACAAAACACCAACTTTAAAACTTAACTTCCTTTTCGAATTATCGTAAAACTTTAAAATTCTGAAAACTGTGTTTGGAACCAATTCATTGATTTGGTCTTTTTCTTACAATTCTATTTTAAATTTGAAAGAGTTTTCTTCATAAAAGTTGTAGATCTTGAAGTTTTCTACAACTTTTGTTCTTAACTCAAAACTCAATTCTATCCTTAACCTGCTTGTTTCTTCCTTTTAAAAATTTTCGACCATATTTACTAACCCTAAAATTGGTCTCGGGTTTCTATAAAAATGAAGGTCTTAAAAGCCTTATTTCTAAAAACTGTCCGTGTTAGTCCCTAGAATTTTTTTTTTTACAACTTTGTAGTTTTGACTTTTTCAAGATTCGGCCTCTAAAGGCCTCAAAATCTTGTTTCCAGAAAAACCGTCTAGTTACAAACCCTAATTAAACATACCAAAACCCTTGTGCATGAAACTTAACAAAAATGAACTCATGATCATACATATTGAACATACACTTAAATCTTAACTAAAACTTGAATGAAAAACTAGAGGATAAAAAGAATTTACCTCAAGTTCCATGGATATAGATTTAGACTAGGGTTGTTGAAATTTTCTTCACACTAATCCAACACCAAACCGAAATCCCTCTCTCACTTTTTTTTTCTCTCTTCTTAAATTCGGCTCTATAGGGGAGAACTAGAGAATGAGCTGCTTATTTAAGTTCACTAACAAAAATGGAATGAATCCAACTTCACCTATTTATAGGTGAACTAACTTACTTCTTAAAATTGTCTAATAGTCCCCAAGAGCAAATTATTTGCTCAAGATCCCTATGTGGTGGCCGGCCAAGCTTGCTCAAATGCTAGGCTAGCCTTACTCCTCAAAGCTAGGAGAATGAGGTGTCCTTTCCTTGTGAGGCCAGCCATGTTTTGGGACATGTGGCTTGTCCTAGTTCACCAAGTAAGCCAAGCTAGGAGACTTACTCATCAAAGCTACATATGTGAGGTGTTTCCTCCTTATGGTGGCCGGCCTTTAGGTGGTGTGTTGTGCAAGCCTTAGCTAGGCAAGTAAGCAAAGCTAAGCGCTTACTTGCCAAGGCTATGAAGATGAGGTGCCTTTTCCTTGTGATGGCCGGCCCTAGGTGGTGAGTTGTGCAAGCCATTGCTAGCCAAATGAGCAAGGCTAGGAAGGTGTATTCATCAAGGCTAGTTTGTGATGTGTCTTGCCCTCATGGTGGCCGGTTCTTAGGGTGATGGTTTGGCAATACCTTAGCTAGCCACAAGAGCAAAGCTAGTAAGGTTGCTCACCAAGGCTAGTTCATGAGGTGTCTTTCCCTCATGATGGCCGGTTCTTAGGAGGTACCAAATGGCAATCTTTTTTGCTTGATGATTCATCACATGTAGCCAAGTAAGCAAAGCTACATTGCTTACTAAGCAAAGCTAGGTTATGAGGTGTCAATCTCTCCTAGCAATACCTATTTTTTTAATTGCTTACAAGTCCTTAAAAGTACAAAAATTTATTTGCATACCACATGCGGTGGCCGGCCATGGAATGCCAAATGTAGAAGTTGGTTAGTTGAATCACAAAACCTAGCCAACTAAAGTGCTTAAGCACTAAGTCTATAGCATAATATGTCAAATTTTAGTGACACTCAAATTTTCACAAATTGCCTATACATCCTTAATAACAAGAACACTTGCTCATAGAATGAGGTGGCCGGTCCCTAAGGTGTCCATGTGGAAAGATAGGATTGGTCTAATTGGAATCATCCAATCCTAATTTTTTTTCTTGGTTTCCAACTAGGTTAACCAAACTTATAATTGATCATTAGCTTAGTTGGACTTGAAGATTCAACTAGAAAAGTCCATAGCTTCCAAATTTATAAATTTACTTATAAACCCAAAATTTTCTCAAAATTTCACATTGACCCCTAAAGGTAAAAATATTTGCACTTTAGTCCTTATAAGGTGGCCGTCTAAGATGAAGCTACTAAGCATCCATTTCTTACTTAATTATCCCTTAAAAGATTCTCTTAATTTCTAAAAATCAATAATCATGAACTTTTCTTAAATTTGCATATTGACCCCAAAACATAAAATATTTACATTTTGGTCCCTGTAAGGTGACCAATAGTGGTAATGACACTTGTTATACAATTGAAGACGAGGTGTCATCCTATAAGGCCTCGTTTGGCTTACCTCCTAAATGCAGTCCATTTTCTTACTGACATAGATATTCATATACTGTTTTCAACTGTTAACAGTATAATTGTACTGGACCATTATCCAGAATTTATCTGAACTGCATATAGGATTTTCCTAAACCTAAAAACTACCAACATAAAATCATAAATCTTAAATTTTCCTTTTTAAACAAAAGGTCTTAAACTTGCATAAGTAAATTATCGAATCTTTTAACAAAAGATTCAACAAATTTTCTTATAAAACAAGTCAAATATATCATATAAACATACCTAACACACATTTTAGTTCTTAACAAAAGAAATCATAAACTTATAAAAAGGTTGGTTATTACAAGTAAGACGGGTCGTTACATTTTGGGGGCACGCCATACAAACTGCATGCTATCTTCTGAAGTAACGTTCCCTCCAAATCGGTTTCTAAAACTCCTTACGAGTTATGGACGAGTAGGAAACCTAATTTGAATTATATTCGAATTTGGGGTTGTCCGGCACACATCCTGGATAAGAAAACGAAGAAGTTGGAGTCACGATCAGAAGTATGCTTGATTGTTGGCTATCCAAAAGGGACAAAAGGTGGTCTGTTCTATAATCCAAAGCAAAATAAAGTCTTTGTTTCTACACATGCAACATTCCTAGAGGAAAGTTAGATGGAAGACTTTAAACCTCGTAGTAAAGTAGTGCTTGAGGAGATGATTTCGGGTTTGGATATTCCTAAAGTCACAGAAAACCCTGTGGAAAAACCGCTAAAGAATCAACAACCACGGGAGCTTCGTCGTAGTAGGAGGATTATCAGGGAACCTGAAAGGTACATATTCAATGGTGAAGTTTTTGAAGCAGAATCCATAGAACATATTGATGATACGGCTACATACAAGGAAGCTATGGAGGATGTTGATTCTAGTCTTTGGCAAAAGGCTATGAACACCGAGATGGAATCTATGGATTCCAACGGGGTCTGGAAACTTGTAGACTTACCCCAAGGCATAAAACCGATTGGGTGTAAGTGGGTATACAAGAGGAAGAGAGGTGTGGATGGGAAAGTGGAAACTTTCAAGGCAAGACTTGTAGCGAAGGGCTATACGCAGAAAGAAGGAATCGACTATGATGAAACTTTCTCGCCTGTAGCAATGCTCAAGTCAATCCGTATTCTTTTATCCATTGCAGCTGCTCTTGATTATGAGATCTGGCAAATGGATGTCAAGACAGCTTTCTTGAATGGCTCTCTTGAAGAAGATATCTATATGATACAACCAGATGTGTTCAAGACAAAAGGCCAAGTAGACATGGTATGCAAGTTGCTTAAATCCATTTATGGATTAAAGCAAGCATCTCGTTCTTGGAATATTAGGTTTGATCAAGCGATCAAAACCTATGGATTCGAACAAAACATTGATGAACCATGTGTTTATAAATGTATCAAGAACGAGAAAGTGGTTTTCCTTGTACTTTATGTAGATGATATATTGTTTATTGGAAATGATGTGGTAACATTATCATCTGTTAAAGTTTGGTTAGCCAAACAGTTTGACATGAAGGACTTAGGAGAGGCTAGTTATGTTCTTGGTATGCAACTCTTTAGAGATAGAAAGAACAAAATGATAGCACTCTCTCAAGCTTCATACATTGATAAAGTACTTGAGAAGTTTTCTATGAAGGATTCCAAGAAAGGTGCCCAACCTTTCAGAATGGGAATAAAACTTTCTAGAGATGATTGTCCCAAGACATCGGAAGAAAGGAAGTGTATGAAAAATGTACCTTATGCATCAGCGGTAGGTAGTATTATGTATGCTATGTTATGCACTAGGCCTGACATTTGTTTTGCGGTTGGTATGGTAAGTCGATATCAGTCGAATCCGGGACCGAACCATTAGGCTGCGGTCAAGCATATACTCAAGAATCTACGGAGAACGAGGGACTATATGCTAGTGTATTCCGGTCAGGACCTTGTTCCTAGAGGATAAATAGATTCTGATTTTCAATCAGATCAGGATTCAAGGAAATCGACTTTAGGATCTGTTTTTACCCTTGGAGGTGGTGTCGTTGTGTGGAGGAGTATTAAGCAATCTTGCATTGCTAACTCGACCATGGAAGCCGAGTATGTGGCAGCCAGTGAGGCATCAAAGGAAGCGGTATGGCTCCGCAGGTTCCTTGGTGTAATAACCCGAATTTTTATGACTCTAGATTTCCTTTAAATGAGAAAAACTTAAGTCTAGCTCATGTTTGGAATAGAATATCGGTACAAGTTTGAGTTCTCGGTTAATTAGCTACGAGACTCAACGATGGATTACTTAGCCTAGTATAAGGCATTTTAAGGAAAATGGCGTGATGAAATTTCATGATTCCATGTTGGTCAAAGTTTGACCAAGAAAGTCAAAGTTGACCAAAAAGTCAAGGGTTGATCAAGAACAGTCAAAGGTATAACTATACAGTAATGGGATAAGCAGTATGAGAAATATACTGCGAAAATTGTCTTTCTGGACAAGATAGTTGGAATAAGCTAAGAGACCACCCTAGAAAAATCAAGCACACTAAATTGGATATTAAAGTCCTAGTGACTTTCAGAAATAAGAAGAAAATTTTTACAGTCCAAAAATACACAGATAAATTTTGGAATGCAGTCAAGCAAAACAGTACTAAATTGTACTGTGTATTAGTGAACACAGTATTGGATTTATCTGTGATAGCTTAAAATTGGACTGCTTTTTCAAAAAGTAGCCAAACGAGGCCTTAGGATGACATCACCTACCTTTTGATTTATGACATCATCTTATTTGGATTTATGACATCATAATTCCATGAACCAACCCTTTAAAGACAAGTGTCTTGTTCTAGAAGAAAATTCTTTCTTGTTCTCCAAGAAGCATGGCCGGCCACCTAGCATGCCTTTTTGGCAATTTTTCAAAAATTTAGGGGTCAAATTTTAAAAGTTTCCCTTTTGCCTATAAATAGGGGTGACCTTTATTCATTTTATTCACACATCTAGCCAACCTCTTGCAAATTTTCTGCCCACCAAAACCGAGAAAGAAAAAGTGAGAGGGAGCCAAGAAAAACCAAAATTTTCCTAAGCCAAGCCTAGGTTAGTGTTCGGTTTGCAAGGGGAAGCTAAGGGGAGAGTTTGAGAAATTTTCCCAACCCTTTTCTAGGCTTGCTGCCGAATTATTGAGTACAGGGAAACCAAGAGAGAAACCGAAAATTTTAAGGGGAAAAGTTAGGGTCAATTCGGGTTTGATTCAATCAACCGAAAACAAGATCAAAAACAAGTTTTGAGACCATTTTTTTTGGTCTAGGGCAGCCACTGTTTTGAGCAGGGGAAAGTAGTTGAAAAACTACAATTTTTGGTATTACAAGGGTGGTGTGGCCGAGCCTTAGGTGAAGGACAAATCTTGAGGCCAAACCAAAATTTTTGGTATATTGGTGTGGTGAGAAGCCGTGGGCAAGGGAAGGCAAGGGAGGAAGGGGAGTTGCAATTTTCAAACCCTAACTTTGATCTAAGGTAACTTCCTTGAGCCCTAATCCTTCCATTGAGTTCAATTTGGAATTTTATTTGTATTTCAAGTTGAGAGGATGTAAGAGCATAAGCTCAAGTTTTCTTTGCCCTAGATTGATTAGATGTGGTGCTTGATTTAGGCTTTAAGGGTGGTTTGATGTTTAATTTTGTTATGAGCTTTAATTTTATGTGCTTATGATGATTGAATATTAGGTTGCATGCTAGATGTGAATGGTTGTGTGTCCCCTGATATTCTTGGTGCAAAATCTGCCCTAGGCAGTGCATGCTTGGCTGCTAGCTTAAGGGTGAATGATTGATGCTTGTTTGAATGAGATGCAAAAGTTAGAACCTTGCAAACCTAGGATTAGAGCTTTTTGGGTTTGGTTTGCATGGACCCGTTCGAGCTGCATGATTGTTCATGTGGGACGATAGAATACGCTGCATGCTTGCTATCTAGGCTCCCGCGTGTTCGGTTGAGGTAGTTTGCGCGAAATAGGACGTAAACCAGACTTAACAACCGAAACTGCCAATTCGGATTCCAAACTGGCCAGTTTCGGGAAAGTGGAAATTTAAGGCTTTTAGAGGCCGAACTTGGTGAAACGTAAAACATGAAAGTTGTTCAGAAGGGTTTTGCCTAGGGGACATCGTGGACAGTTTTCCAAAATAAGGCTCCAATGGCCTCCGTTTTTACAGAAAACCGAGACTGGTCTGCCCAGACCTAGTCTACACGTTCAGCCAGTTTCAAATTAAAACTGACAAGAATACAAGCAGAACTGGATTTTTCTCAAAACACGAAAGTTTTAGGATTTTTCGAGAGCTACAACTTTCGTGAAGACAAATTTTTCAAAATCGGAATGGATCTTTAAACTGACACGGTTTTATAAAGACTGTGCAGGGAACAGGAAATTCCTGCACAGGATTTTCTAAAAACAGTTCGGAAAAATTGTATCTTTCCCCAAAACCACTGTTTTGACTAGGGAAACTGTTCCAAAGGCAGTTTCCAGCCCTAAATGATTTTACAAAGACCTATTTCAAAAATATGAATTTTATGAGTTAAGTAAAAGATTTTTTGAGGTTAATTTACCCAAGTTTCCAAAGAAATGGAAAATGGATTTTTTTAACCAAATTGGGTAAGCAAGATGATTACGGGTAATAACCGGAAGTGATATCCGAGTTACTGGGCCAAAGCCTAAAGCTCAAGTTTGACCCGTATAGGGTTGACCTTAGTTGACCAAAAGTTGACATTGGTTGACCAAGAGTTTGACTACAATTAACCTTAAGGGTTAGTCAAGATAACCCTAAAGGATACCAAGATTAATAAATTGGACTAAGATATAGGGTTAATTGAGGTAACAAGGTTAGGAAGGTAACCTAACCCTAACGGTATGTATAAAGGTTTAGCACATGAGGGTATCCAACGTAACCTCTTAAAGATTAATCCATATTGGGTTGTTTTTAAAATAATAGGGTTACTATTTGTAACCGAGTAAGACATCTAGTATCGGGGACATACAACTAGGATTATGTAGGCACGTTGGTTAGATCACCAATATTCCACAATACTAATTAGAACCTCACCTATGTCCTTCAACAAGCAGGAGGGAACCTGCAGCTATACTCAGAGCAGGAGCAGCATTGTGCAGGACATAACAAGAGAGGTAAGTACAACTCCGCCTACAGCATAGGCCCTTTGTTGTTACTTGCCTAATGTGATGGTATGTTATGGCATGTGATGATATGTTATGGCGTGTAATGTTATGGTATGTTATGTCATGTGATATTATGGTATGATATGTTATGGTATGTTATGAATGAGGTTATGTTATGTTATATGTCGTAATATTGTGACATCATGAAGCATGTTCACTAATGTTAAACCACCTGGTAAGAGCAAGACAAGTAAGATGTTGTGTCGTACCGACTTGCCACAAAGGCGGGTTTAAATGGTATGGTTCATGGTTTGAGTTGGATTGGATGGCTACCTAAACTACTCCATGTTAAACTTTGTGTTTCATGGTTTGAGTTAAAACGGACTGCCGCCTTCAACCATTCCTTGGCTATGTACCACGGTACGAGCACACATGATAAGTAAAGGAATAGAACTAAGCTAAGTTATGAATCCATATTTGATTCATAAAAGGTCATAATTGGTTCATGCATAATGATATGTGCTTTGCGTCGCGGATGTAACAGTTGTACTTGCTGAGCGAAAGCTCACGTCTTACATCTATGCTGTAGGTAAGCAACCTGCCAGCAATCTCTGATGCAATACTGTGGAAGGCTGGTGCGGCGGACTGTGAAATGTGGGATGGACACTGCCACGAATTTTAAAAAAAAATATACTCTATAAAATATGTTGTAATGAAAAAGGGTTTTCATATTTTCATGATGTTTTAAGTATGAATGACAAAGTTTATGTATGTATGGCAAGCAAGTTGCCTCTTGTGGTACCAATCCGCATTAAGTCGGGTTTGGTCTACAATTTGATTTCGATGGCCTTCAAGGAGGGTTTGAAAGTTTGGTACTCGAGTAAGTACCTATCAGTAAGTATGAGTTTGAGGATGAAGTTCAAGTTGAAAGTTTTAAAATAAAGTTTAAAAGAAAAAAAAAATTTTCCCCCAGATTTTCCGCAAGTTTAAGTTCAGCATGTAAGTAAGGTGACGACCCGGCGTGGGAAGTCGGGGCGTTACAGTTTGGTATCAGAGCAGAGTTCCTGCCATCCAGTTTCACAGTTCTGCTGCCAGCACCACAGTTTTGTAAGTTGTTTTCTTACTTTGTTTTATAAGATTATTATAATGGCATGTACCTGGTGTTAAATTTGGGTCGGACTAAAGAGGACCACGAGGCTCCATTGACATTCCGAGGAATGGAGGAGAAGCTTCACATCTTCAATAAGACTCAAGGAGTGGATGCACGATATGGAGACCCTCCTCAGATTATTTCATGCAGGGACGTATCTTCAGGATATGCTTGCCAGTCGAACCGACGTCTAGTCAAGGAAGCTCGTGTAAGGAGCCTTGGCCAAGAGGATCTTGAGAGGAGATTCCTAAATGGATTTCTTGACGACAGCAAGGATCGCCCATGTATTACCGCGATATCAAGATGTACTAGGATATGTACATGAGACGATACGTCAGCTATGTTGCAGCTTGACATGCTTATCCGAACGAGTTTATGGACTTTTATTGCCAGTAAATCAGAGTCGCACAGTGGAAGCGTGATGGATAAATTAAGCTTACGATATGATGATCGCTAGAATAGCAATAAGAAATGAGTAGGCTCTAAGATTAGATAGCCTATCGCCTCATTTTGGGTATAATGATCTTTCCATTTAAGGAATTGGATTGAGATTATGGAAGTTAAGTTTCCTGATTGTGAAACTTTTGCTCCATTAGAGAAATATTGGACATGGGGAAAATTTTGAGGATGCCTTAGTTTGGGGGTAGCAAATAAGCAATATGCTACCAACAACAATTTATTAGGCTATGATTTTTTTATGATAAGGATGATGATTATGAGATTTGATGATATGAAGTTAACAAGGTTAAGGTCGATGGCACCAACCTTGAAGTCGACATATAATAGATGATTAAGGTCGACTGTAGACAACCATTTAAGTAATGGAAATTATGAGATGATGATTGGGAGTTTTAGATATCCCTTAGAACTATGATTATGCCTTTGAGCTTTAAAAGAAATGCTAAAGGCAAGAAGAACGTTTCTACTAGCTAACAAGCAGCTAGTTGATACAAGGATACCTTTCATTGCATCACTTGAACAGTAATATGTTTTCAATAATACTATTTATTATTGATTTTCATGATTGAATTGGAAAAGATTCCAAAAAGTATCTTAAATGTAAGAACATATTAAGATACATGAAAAGACAAGTAACAGTAAGGTGTCGTACCAACCTCCCGTGATCGTGGAGGCTACATGTTTCAGTTGTGATCTTGACCGTCCGTGATCGTGAAGGGTCAAGACTATAAGACCTTTCGTAAAACCGCAAAGGCTTATAAAATTCCCAGAACTGTTAGGGACCTTGCAAACCCTAGCTTTGTCTGGAGGCTGCGCGCATTTGGTACGTACACTATGGGCCCACATGTTAAGACAAGATAATAAAACACAAAATGCTTTTCAAATATGAAAAAGCTATGTGATATGATATGTTTTTTTTTAAAGTATGGAAAAGTTATATATATGCTTTTCAAACATGGCAAGTTATATGATATACTTGCTCAGTTTTTCATGTAAATAGTTCTTGTGATGCAGTATGAAAGAAAAGTATGATGGTATGAAATGAAAGCATGAAAGTATGAGGAATGAATTATGATGATGTAGAAAGAAGATTATGGTTCTATATAAAAGACATGATCCCATTGGGGTATAAAAATGGGAACATGAACAAGTTATTCAATCCATAGTAATTTGTTATGGATTGATGGTGGATTTGAAGAAAAGCCACTCAGGATTATTCGAATTTTCGAGGACGAAAATATTTTAAGGAGGGTAGGATGTAATAACCCGAATTTTTATGACTCTAGATTTCCTTTAAATGAGAAAAACTTAAGTCTAGCTCATGTTTGGAATAGAATATCGGTACAAGTTTGAGTTCTCGGTTAATTAGCTACGAGACTCAACGATGGATTACTTAGCCTAGTATAAGGCATTTTAAGGAAAATGGCGTGATGAAATTTCATGATTCCATGTTGGTCAAAGTTTGACCAAGAAAGTCAAAGTTGACCAAAAAGTCAAGGGTTGATCAAGAACAGTCAAAGGTATGACTATACAGTAATGGGATAAGCAGTATGAGAAATATACTGCGAAAATTGTCTTTCTGGACAAGATAGTTGGAATAAGCTAAGAGACCACCCTAGAAAAATCAAGCACACTAAGTTGGATATTAAAGTCCTAGTGACTTTCAGAAATAAGAAGAAAATTTTTACAGTCCAAAAATACACAGATAAATTTTGGACTGCAGTCAAGCAAAACAGTACTAAATTGTACTGTGTATTAGTGAACACAGTATTGGATTTATCTGTGATAGCTTAAAATTGGACTGCTTTTTCAAAAAGTAGCCAAACGAGGCCTTAGGATGACATCACCTACCTTTTGATTTATGACATCATCTTATTTGGATTTATGACATCATAATTCCATGAACCAACCCTTTAAAGACAAGTGTCTTGTTCTAGAAGAAAATTCTTTCTTGTTCTCCAAGAAGCATGGCCGGCCACCTAGCATGCCTTTTTGGCAATTTTTCAAAAATTTAGGGGTCAAATTGCAATTTTTAAAAGTTCCCCTTTTGCCTATAAATAGGGGTGACCTTTATTCATTTTATTCACAACATCTAGCCAACCTCTTGCAAATTTTCTGCCCACCAAAACCGAGAAAGAAAAAGTGAGTGGGAGCCAAGAAAAACCAAAATTTTCCTAAGCCAAGCCTAGGTTAGTGTTCGGTTTGCAAGGGGAAGCTAAGGGGAGAGTTTGAGAAATTTTCCCAACCCTTTTCTAGGCTTGCTGCCGAATTATTGAGTACAGGGAAACCAAGAGAGAAACCGAAAATTTTAAGGGGAAAAGTTAGGGTCAATTCGGGTTTGATTCAATCAACCGAAAACAAGATCAAAAACAAGTTTTGAGACCATTTTTTTTGGTCTAGGGCAGCCACTGTTTTGAGCAGGGGAAAGTAGTTGAAAAACTACAATTTTTGGTATTACAAGGGTGGTGTGGCCGAGCCTTAGGTGAAGGACAAATCTTAAGGCCAAACCAAAATTTTTGGTATATTGGTGTGGTGAGAAGCCGTGGGCAAGGGAAGGCAAGGGAGGAAGGGGAGTTGCAATTTTCAAACCCTAACTTTGATCTAAGGTAACTTCCTTGAGCCCTAATCCTTCCATTGAGTTCAATTTGGAATTTTAGTTGTATTTCAAGTTGAGAGGATGTAAGAGCATAAGCTCAAGTTTTCTTTGCCCTATATTGATTAGATGTGGTGCTTGATTTAGGCTTTAAGGGTGGATTGAAGAAAATCCACTTAGGATTATACGAATTTTCGAGGACGAAAATCTTTTAAGGAGGGTAGAATGTAATACGCGAAATTTTGATGACTTTAGATTTCTTTTGAAACAAGGAAAACCTAAGTCTGAATCATGATCGGAGTGGAATAACAGTATAGGTTTAATTTCTCGATTAACTAGCTACGAGACACAACAAAAGATTACTTAGCCAAGTAAGAGGCGTTTTAAGGAAAACAGCATGACGAAATTTCATAATTTCATGTTGGTCAAAGTTTGACCAAGAAAGTCAAAGTTGACCAAAAAGTCAAAGGATTGACTAAGAACGGTCAAAGGTATAACTATACAGCAATAGGATAATCAGTATGGAAATTATACTGTGAAAACAGTCTTTAAGGACAAGATAGTATAATTAAGATTTAAAACCACCATAGAAAAAATTAAGCACCTAAAATAGCGTATTAAGGGCCAAATAGCTTTAACTAAAAAGAAAAATTTTTATACAGTCCAAATATACGCAGATAAATTTTAGACTGCAGTTCAGTATAATAGTACTAAATTATGCTGTGTATTAGTAAACACAGTATTGAAAATATCTGTGTTAGCTTAAAAGTAGACTGCATATTAAGGAACAAGCCAAACGAGGCCTTATGATGACATCACCCAAGTTTGGAATTATGACATCATTTTTGGATTAAAAGAAAAATGGTGGAAAGAAATCAAAATTTTTGCCACCTTGCACCCAAAATGGCCGGCCACTTGGAGGACATTTTAGCAAAATTTTGTGCAATTATTTTTGCTTCAAGGGTTTTTAATCAAATTTTGGATTAAAAATAAATCCAAAATTAAATTATAAATACCCAAAGGGGGGCGGATTTTTAGTCAAAAAATTGTGAAAACTAGCCAAACTCTTACAAATTTTCCTCTTACACTCTCCCTCTCAAAAACCGAACCCAAGAAAGAAAGCCAAGAGAAAAAAAAAATAGAAACCCTAGAGCAAGCTAGTAGGGTGGTCGGATTTTTTTTAGGACACCAAGCCAAAGGTTGATATTTTTTTAGTACCCTATTAGGGCTAGAAGGCCGGTTGTTGGGGGAGGAGAAAAAGGAAAAAAAAAAAAGTAAGGAAAGGAAGGTCCAAGGGTAACTGGATTTGTGGTGAAAACAAGCAAAGGGTGGCTGAATTTTTTAAACCCATTGGAGGGGAAAACCGGTTGTGGTGGCAGCCAAGAAAAAGGGAAAAGTTTTGGGATCCAAGCTTGAGAACCCAATTCCAAACCCTAGAGGTAAACTCTCAAACCCTAAGCTTTAAAATTGAGCTTCAATTTGGGAAATTTAAGTGTATTTCACGAATTGGATGTAAGAGCATAAGCTCAATTTAATTTTTATGCCCTAGTTTAGAATTTTTAGGTTGGTGCTTGAATTTATGGTTTAGGTGGTTTTATCTACTAAGTCATGCATGATTTTATGCTTTGGTTGCATGAAATTAAGGTTTATATGTTTGATGCATGCTAAGGTTATATGTCCCCAAGTATGTTGAAGTTTGTGCTTGATTATGCATGCTAGGTGTTTGATGTGATGATTGTTGATGTATGTTTATGTGATGATGGTATGGAATGTTAAAAACCGCTGCATGACTGATATTAGGCTCCCGCTGTAGGCGGTTGAGGTAGTGTGTGCGTATTAGGACGTAAAACCAAGATAAGAATAAAACTGCCATTTTTCAGGTAAAACTGACCAGTTTTCTGGAAAGATGATTTTGAGGCCCTTAGAAGCCGAATTAGGCAAACTGTAAGACATGAAAGTTGTAGAGAAGGAATTTTCCTAGGGGACCGCATGGACAGTTTCCAAAAATAAGGCTTCGAATGCCTTCGTTTTTATAAAAACCCGAGCCTGACTGTACCCAGGACTTATGCACGGCCAGGTGAGTTCAACAGGGAATAAGAGCACGTTAGATTCCGAACTGGGTTTTCTGCAAAACGTAAAAGTTGTAGGGTTTTTCGAAAGCTAAAACTTTCGTGAAGACAACTTTTTCTAATTCAAACCAGATTTTTAAATAGAAATAGATTTCTAAAAACAATGCAGGAAACAGGAAATTCTTGCACAGGATTTTCTAAAACATTACAGGAAAACTATATTTTTGCACCAACACCAATGTTTTGACTATGAAAACTGTTCCAATGGCAGTTTTCAGCCCTTAATGATTTTTATAAAGTCCCACTTTGAAAACCGCGAATTTTTAAGTTAAACAAAAGATTTTTGGCCAAATTTTCCAAATTGGATTTTAAAAGCCAAAGTTTAGTAACAAGACAATGACGGATAGTAACCGGGAAGGATACCCGAGTTACTAGGCTTGGCCCAAAAGCCCAAGTTTGACCCATAGAATGTTGACTTTGGTTGACTAAGTTTGACCACCTCAAGGGTTACCCTATGTAACCCAATAAGTTATCATGTGTGTAATTGGGGGACATATAACTAAGATTGTGTATAAATGTTGGATAGGTCACCAACATTTTATAGGATCCTTATCCTATGTACTTTTTAATAGCAGGAAGTAACCTGCAGTTGCAACCTTAGTCGGAGCAATGAAACCCAGGGTATAGCATAACAGGTAAGTACAAACCTCACCTACAGTATGGAAAATAGTACACTATTTTCCAATATATGATATGTTTTCATGTATGTTATGTATGCCATGTTTTCAAGTATGCTATGTTTTCAAGAATGCCATGTTTTCAAGTATGCCATGTTTTCAAGAATGCCACGTTTTTAAGAATGCCATGTAAATGTTAACTTATGGTATAGTGACATCATGAGGCATGTTCACTAATGTTAAATCGTATGGTAAGAAAATACAAACAAGGTGTCGTACCACCCTCCCGTGATCGAGGAGGACACATGTTCAAGACAAGTTATGATTATTAACCTCTTGTTGATGTGTGAGGGTCAAGTTTATGATTCCCAGAACTGTTTAGGGCCTTGCAAACCCTAACTTTGTCTGGAGACTGCGCGCTTTTGGTACGTATACTATGGGCCCACATGTTAAGACAAGATAATAAGTTCAAGATTAAGTCCATAATGAAGTACAAGACATTCAAACCGATCATAAATGGATCATGCATAAATTACCTGATGTTTTAAGAGGTTTTGTGAGATTATGTTTGTACTTGCTGTGCGAAAGCTCATCAGTATATTCCATACTGTAGGTAAAAGTAAGATGCCTGCAGCTTTACTTGGTGGGCCATGGAGACGATGCAGCAAGTGAAGGGCGGTATGGGATACCACTACGCAAGATTTTCCGCAAATATTTTAAGTATGAAGTTGTATATATATGATTAAGAAATATGTACCATGTTATGTATGTGATGATTCCAAGGTCCGTTTAAAAGGTTATGATGACCTTATAATCGGCATAACAAGTAATGGGCAGGTATGATGAAGTTTACCCATAAGTACAAGTTTATTTAAGTTATGATTTTAAAATAAAGTTTAAAGTTTAAAAAAATATATATATTTCTGAAATTTTCTGTAAGGTTAATTATTTAAGACTAAGGTTTAAGTTAAGCAAGCATGGTAATGGCCCACCTTTACGTAGTCGGTCCTACGTGGATTTTGGGGCGTTACACATACTTTATATTAGATATTGATATCCTAAAATCAACCTCACAATATACAATAATGTTTCAAAACGTGTAGCGGTGTCCAACCCGAATTTCACAGTCTGCAGTACCATCCCCACAGTCTTGTATCATATATTACTGACAGGCTGCTTACCTACCGCGTAAACGTAAGTCATGAGCTTTCGCTCAGCAAGTACAACTTATCATCTGCAAAAAACAATGTTGATAAAGAAATGCATGAACCATTTATGCTTTCTTATCTCATCCTTATGCTTCTTTATGTTAGCATCTTTTTGGGCCCCTTAACATAAGTGTACGTACCGTGGCGCACAACCATGGAGTGGTTGGGGCGGCCAGTCCAATCCAACTCAAACCATGGACCAAACCTGACCTGGAGCGGGTCGGTACGACACAAGGCAACTCGCTTGCCATCATTCTTGAAAACTCTTCCTTAACTTGTTCTTGAAAACCATTTCTTAAAAACATAGTTCTCTTCTTGAAAACAATACCTTAAAATGGTTTCCTTTCTGAAAACAATCTTTTTAAACTAGTCTCTTACTTGAAACTGGGTTCTCATTCTTACCAAATGACTTAACTTTAGTGAGCATGCTTCATGATGCTAAAATAATAAAGCATATATCATATGCACTTCAACATATATATATGCGCTTGAAAATATACAAGCAGTAAAAACAATTTCCGTCTACGCCGTAGGCGGAGTTGTACTTACCTCGTATACTATGTCCTGTATTTTGTTGTTCCAAGTCGGTATGCAACAACAGGCTACCTCCTGCTAATACAAAGGACATAGGTAAGGATTTTATCATTCCCATAAAATGTTGGTAACTTAACCAACATTCATACATAACCTTAGTTATATGTCCCATACACCATATGATAACTTACTTGGTTACCACAAGTAAACCTAGGGTTTTAAGCCTAACTAACATACTAAGTATTCTTGTTGGGTTACATGGGGTAACCCTTGGTGTGAGCCCCAAGTCAAACTTGGGTCAACTCTTAATGGGTTACTAAAGCTCAAATTCCCAATTTATGCTTCATTGGGTTATTATAGGTAACCTTGGGCTTTGGGCCCAATCCAGTAACTGGGTTATCCTTCTCGGTTATTGTAGGTCATTATTTATTACCAAGTTTTAAGATAACTTGTAGTCCAATACTTATTTTTCTTGCGTTGGAAAAACTTAGTATTTCTTGTTCATTTTCTTTATATACAAAAATCCTTGTTTAACTTTATCCTTTTTCCAAAAACTGTAGTTCTTTGAGTAGGGTTTGTAAAAATTGTTAAGTGTTAGAAACTGCCATTGGAACTATAATAACCGACTTTGTTACAAATTATGATTTCTTGTCTCTCAAGGAATCAAAGTTTGTATTATGAATAAGTATGAGAATTTCCTGATCTGAGTCATCAGAATTAGGATTTATGTATGATTGAATTCCGGTCAAAGTTTGACCAGAATGATCTAAGGTATGATTGAGGCGGTATTGCAGTATAATAAGCAGTATGGAAATTATACTGTGAAAAACCGTCATTACGGATAGATAAGTAAGAATAAGGTACGGGATCATGTTAGAAAAATCAAGCACATTATTTAGGACAATAAGGACTAATTAGCTTTAAGTCCTAAGAAAAACCTATACGCAGTCCAGTTAAACGCAGATGAATTATGGACTGCAGTTTAATATGACAGTACTATTTTAGTTGAAATCAGTATTTGTTATAATTACATTAGTATGAAAATAGACTGTTTTTAAGAAAGAAAAGCAAAACAAAGCCCTAGGTGGAGGACACCTCACCATATGATAATTATGTAATTTCTTGATTTTTTTGAAAAATTGGAAAGTATTACGAAGAGATAATTTTGGCTCATGGAACCATCTAGTGGCCGGCCACCTATGGGGACGTTTTAGTAAATATTATTTTTGTAAGGCTTGAAGTGTAATTTAGAGAATAAAAATAATTCAAGAAAAGAAATTAAAATTCACCTATAAATAGGTGGAGGGGGGGTGACTTTTTGACTCATTTTATTGAAAAATTCCCCCAAACTTTGGCCATTTTTCTTGTCCTTTTCTCTCTCTCAGCCGAACCCCATAGGCAGCCAAACCCAAGAGAGTGTGGTCGGATTTTAGTGAGTGAAAGCTAGAAAAAAATTTTGGAATCCAAGCTACATATTATCTCCACGGTTTAGATGTAATTCTCTCAACTCTTAAGCCTTTCTATTGTAGTTTTGAACCAAGTTATTATATATTTTCAGTTTGGTTGTAAGAGTTTAAGCTCACTCATTTATGTCCTTATTTTAGTTAGTTTGCTTTGAATGTGCTTGATTTAGGTTTTAGAAAGTTTATGTTATGGTTTGGTTTATGATTCGGATTGTATGCCCTAGAAATTATGTTGTTGATGTTTGTGACCATCAAGTGTTTGTTATATGTCCCCATAGGCTTAAAACTGATGTTGAATGAATGATTATGAACTTGGATGGCTTGTATGTGTTGGAAAAATCGGATCCGATATCAGAGTTACGGCGCAGCGGAAGTTTTAAAATTTTTTATGCCGATTCGAAAAGAAGCTCATGATGCATATAACAATAAATTAAATTCATGATCAAGCGTACCTTATTTCTTGGATTCCGGAATTGCTAGAGCGTTTGACCAATGTGTCTTCTCTATTATTCTCGAGTTCCACGTCTCAGAGTGTGTGTGGGCACATGTTCTATGAATCCAATTGACCGGTAATGCTTTCCGAAGCCTAGATCTTTCCTTCTCAATTCCGATGTTCCTCGTTGAGATTATTATCTAACTTCTTTCTTCAAAACTGCAAAACAGGAACCGGTTAACCTCCTATGAAAATTATCACTCGGTTTAACCTTCCTCACAATTTTGATTCAATGGAATTTTCTCTCTTTTTCTCTCTCACAAGATAGCCGAATTTTATGATGTGGAAGAAACCCAAATTATTTTTCTTCTCACTCTCAAAAACATTTTTCCTCTTAGTGAATGACCAAAAATTAGTTTTTCAAGAATTCCTAGCCTTTATATAGAAGTCCAATCCTTTTTCAAAATTTATCTCCTTTAAAAAATAATTAATTATTATTTTTCTGGATAAATTTTGAATCAAAAGATCATACAACTTTAGGACTAGATTCATTGAACCTAAAAACGTTTCTCCAAGAGGAAATCAAACCTCAAAAAATTCGGCCACTTTGAGATAAATCTTGATTGGTGGTTCAAATTTTAAATCAAGAATCTAGACTAGTCAAAAGATCCTAGTCCTATCTAGATTCAAATTCCTTTTAAACCTTTTTGAATTTAAATATGATTCACTTATTTGAATTAAATATTTTCCACACAACATCAACCATATTAATTAATTTAAATCAATGGAATATTTCAAATTTTCTTTCCTCACAAAAACCGTGCACATCAATTTAAGGAAAGAAAAATCCATCAAATAATTTCCATGATTTAAATCAATTAATAATTTAATGTTAGGAATATATTTGAATAATTTTGAAACAAAATTTTCTTCTCTCCACCTATCTAAAAACCGTGCACCATATTTAGATTAGGAGGGAAAAATTTGTTTTCCAAAATTAAATAATTCAAACACAATCTTATTTCAAAATTCAATTAACCAATCTCATGTTGACAAATCATATTATTTGTCTACACAAATCTCACATGTCCAATCCTTTCTGGATTGCATGTTAGAGAGTATCATGTCTTAATAGACATTACTAAATTCCATTTAAATTTACCGATCTCCTTAGGAACAAATCCCGAGACGCTATACGGAACTATATGAGCTAATAGAGGGACCCAGTGGAAATATGTAAAGAGGCTCCTATAATTGTGAAAAATTAATCCCAGATTAATTATTCATCAATTATCAACTTCAATACTATTCCACTAAAAGTTTGAAGCTGAACTCCTGTTTACATACCGTATTACGAAAGCTCTCTAACGTAGCGCTTCTTCCATGATTTATTCATCGCTTGCTTAATCCCCATATGTTATCCATGATTGAATTAAGGACTTTTTCCGTTTTACCTTTTCAATCATTTTAACTTAAACTTCCATTATTCTCTATTGAAAGAATCACCAATTGTAAAACCATACAATTGGTAAACCACCAAAGAACACAAAGTAAACCGATGACCAAGATCTTATTATACTATCTTTCAATCCCCGAATAATGCCTTTAAGTAGATAACATTTACTATCGTTAAGATAGCTATGGATTCCGTATCTATGAATCTTGATTTCTCCATCCATAAGTCATGCACCCAAAACACAAGTATATTGACCATTAAATTAACAGTGTCTCACCTATAGTGCATTAAAGTACATAAGTCATGGATACGAACTCAAGTAATCATTTCAGGATTAAGATTAATGCAGGATGATAATCAAAGTGTTATTGATTCTTATAAACGAAATTATTAAACCGAATCAATTAACACTTTAGGTCCAGTCCAATGTCATACCTCAATACTGGTATACATTAAAGTTTCTACTTGGAACCTATCCGATGGTCAAGACAAACCATCCCTCCAAGGAAGTAGACAACCTTTACAATCTTATCATGAATAAGATCCCCAAATCTTATTCCATCGATTGCGGACTATTTATTTAGACTGTTATCAAATTACCACGTCTTCTATGTATACCCCGTATACAGATAGTAATCCGATATATTACCAATAGCCAATGAGTGTTTTATGTTTGCTCAAAATAACCATACAATCAACTAATGAAAGTAAATAGGACACAACTTATTTAAACATGAATAACATCCTCTTATTAATATCAAAATGTCATATTTACAGAAAATCCCTAATATTGATTTTCTATCCTTAGGGCACATTTAGATCCCAACAGTATGATGATTAGGGTTCAAGAAAACCCTAGAAAACCAAGTTTGGTGAAAACCACCAAACGGGTTTGATTATGATTGAATGATGGTGAATGAATGATCATGAGAACGTTAGATTATGCGCTGCATGCTTGATGTAGGCTCACAGTTGTGACCGTTTGAGGTAGGGTGTGCGTAATTGTACGTAAGAACGAACCGAAACCAAAACTGCCAGTTTGGGTGAAAACTGGGCAGTGATTTGGAAACAGTATTTTAAGGCCTTTAGAGGCCGAATTTGAGAAAACTCAAAACTGAAAAGTTGTAGGAAATTGAAAATTCTAAGGTGTATCAAGGACAGTTTTTGAAAATAAGGCTCCAAAAGCCTTCATTTTTATAAAAACCCGAGCCTGGACCACCCAGACCTATGTACACGGCCAGGCGAATTCAACAAGGAAAAAGAATAAGTTAAAAATAGAACTGGACTTTCAGCAAAACATAAAAGGTGTAGGATTTTTCAATATCTAAAACTTTCATGAAGAAAACTTTTTTAAAATCTAAACAGCTTTCAAAGTAAAACTGAATCAAAATAGTAAGCTTTGATTCAGTAATTTCAAAAAATAGTATATGCACAGGAAATTCCTGCACATACACTGACAATTTGACTATTTTCATCAAATACCTTTAAAACTAAGATAGTTTTATTTAAAAATAAGTTTTAAAGGGTTAATCAAACTCAGTTTTGTAAGAAAAAAAAATAATTAAGCAAAGTAAGCTAATTGGTAACCTAACATAGTCAGATAGGTTACAAATTTTAATTGGGCTAAGATAATTATAAACAAAAGTTGTATGTTGGGCCTTGGGTCCAAGATTATTTAGGGTAACCATAAGGGATACTACTTTAATTGTTGGGCCTTAGTAGCCCAACAAGCTTTTTAAAATTTAAACGAAACTTGGGCCTATACCTTAGGTTACTAATAGTAACCTAATGGGATACCAAGTACTATTGGGCCTTAAACCCAAAGTTCATTAGGTAATCAAACAGAATACTGTTTGATTACTATTGGGATATGTGCCCTAGGGTTATACTTAGTAACTAATAAGGATATCATTAAAGCATATGAGGGGGACATATAACTAGGGTCACTAATAAATGTTGGTTAGGGTACCAACATTTAATAAAATAATTTATGGTAAGATAGGATGATTCTTATCTTACTTCCTTTTTGGAAACAGGAAGGTAACCTATTGAGGTAACCAGTCAGAACGACTAAACTCAAGACCTAGCATAACTTGTAAGTACAACTCCTCCTACAGCATAGGCAAGAAAATTGTTTTATTACTTTGTATGTTTTTAAAGTTCATGCATTTATGTGATATGTATGATGTATGTTTATTATTGTGACATCATGAAGCATGTTCACTAATAATAGTTCTTATGGTAAAAAGAATACTACGTTTTAAGTAAGAACTGTTTTAAGAAAAGGTTTTCAAGTATGATGTTAAGTAAGTTTTCGTGTGTCGTACCGACCTGCTCTAGGTCAGGTTTGGTTCATGGTTTGACTGGGCTGGCCACCCTAACCACTCCATGACTGCGCGCCACGGTACGTACACTTATGTTAAATATGGGCCCCAAACTATGTTAACATAAGAAAGCATAATTGGTTCATGCATGGTTTTCTTATGAAATGTTTTTGCGGGTTAATAATTGTACTTGCTGGGCGAAAGCTCACAACTTACGTTTATGCTGTAGGTAAGCTTCCTACTGACAATACTTGATGCAAGGCGATGAGGCTTGGCAGGGCTATCTGTGAAACGTGGGATGGAGACTGCTACGCATTTTGAAATAAATATATGTATTGTTTAGTAAATAAAGCTCACAACGAGTTATTTTACTTTACGACAATTTTGAAAAGTAAATATTTATTTAGTACGTGCATATATTATTTGATACGTAAGTAGTAAAGTATGGATTTAAGATGTTAAAAAAAAACATAATATGTACGTTATTTTCCACCTAAGTAAGTAAGTATGTCAAATTACTATGTAAGATAAGTATGGTAACGGCCTACGTAGGACGGGTCATTACAGAGTTGGTATCAGAGCCCGGATCCTGCCCTCCAGTTTCACAGTCTGCCTGCCAGTGCCACCGTCATTGTAAGTAGAAGTTATTTTAGTGCATCTATATTTATTATGTACATGTAATTTGGTAGATCCGTTATCTGGTTCGAGATATGGACGAGGATCGAGATGCTGCTATAGCATTTTTCGACCTGCGACCCTTACTATTTGATGGAACTCGGTTAACAGTATCGTTAGTGGGATGGCTATTAGATATGGAGACGATTTTCAGAATATGCCATATCGAAGCCCATCTCCAGGTTTTATTAGCAAGTAGGTGTTTAGCAGGAGACGCTAGACTATGGTGGATAGCACAGGGGGACCAGGCTATTCACGGAGGACCATAGGCGGATTTCCATGCCCGGATTATAGCACAATATGGGCCTCTACCTGACGAGGGGGCCAACGTGCCATACCGCGACCCGGATATCTACGGCAATATGTATCGAAGGCGATATCTCAATTTTGTTGCGGAGTGGCATGCCTACTCGAATGAGTCCATGGGCCACTATTGCTATAGGTTCCGAGAGGCAATGTTGCCCTATATTCCTCAGGAGCTTGTCGATCCGGAGTGGCGGGCATTGCACATCATCAGGGACGGGCTACCACCAGAGGTTAAGTATTTTGTTCCAGCTCCAGAGATTGGAGCATCATTAGAGGACATGATAGATGCTATTATGGAGGCAGAGATAATAGCATACATATTACAGGTAGCCGACCCTGAGGATGTATATCATGTGGATCTAGTCGACGACGCTAGGATTCCAGAGCCGTTATTCGAGGGAATTCCGGCTATACCCGAGGAGCCTATTCCAGCGATCCCACTTCAGGAGATTCCTCTGCAGGAGGTAGAGGCCGGACCGGACGATGACGATATGGATCCTACTAATGCTCCAGTCCATACAGGGGAAAACCCTGAAGATCCTTCGGTAATCCTCATCGAGAGCGATGATGAGGAACCAGAAGAGTGGAAAGAGTTTGAGGATATGGAGGAGGAGGAGCTAGAGGATCTCGAGGAGTAGGAGGAGGATCCTGAGGAGATTCTATTCGATGATGAGGATTGGAATGTATTTTCCGACGTGACGACTGAGTAGATAGTTTAGATCTAAGTCGGATTTTTGTTCTTTTATTCTTCTTGACGTTTGGATTGTATATAGGATAGGAACGATGGTAAAGTGGTAGACACTTCCATCCCATTTTGACTATGTATGTAGTGTATATGATGTATTTTTGAAAAAAATGTATAAAATGATAAGTTTATATATGAAATTAATATCATGATGATTATGATATCATGATAAAAAGTATTTATGATAAGTTTATGATAAATTTATGATACGATATGCTATGAAGAAATCCCGAAGGATTTCTGTATAATGCTTTACGATATGATTAAGTACGATATGCTATGATGTGAATAATAGGATATGAATAAAAGGAAGGATATTCGGAATAACGTTATCTTTTCTTGATATTTACTAGGAGTTCTAAGATGATGCGTACATGTATACAAGCCAATCAGAATCCGCAAGAGCCAAATCTTGCGAATGTTGTAGCCATGTTGCAACAACAATTGCTACAACAACAGGAAGAAACGAATCAGCTGCGTGAGCAGATAGCCCGATTGAACCAGATGCCTCGTGCGAACGAAATTCCACCACAGGATAACCCTGCACCCCCGGTAATGCCCCAAGTACCGGAGGTTCGTCAAGGGGTTCTACAGAATTTTGGAATTCCGTTAGCACCTGCTGGGATGAAAGCAAACCCAGCAATGGTTCGGGAAGACTTACTGTACGAGTGATTCAGGCGGATGAAGGCGCCTGAGTTTGAGGGTCTTACGGATCCAATAGAAGCCGATAACTGGCTAATGGACATCCAAGTAATTTTGGATTTCATGGGACTCACGGAGCAGGAAAGGGTTCTCTGTGCGTCTTTTGCACTGAAAAAGGATGCCAGGCATTGGTGGATAACAGTGCAAATGCGTAGAAATGTTGCGGCTATGAGTTTAAGATGATGTACCACAACAGGGAAATCCTTGCCGCTCAACAGGACGAGTTCAATAGTTTGAAACAAGGATCGATGACAGTCCTGGAAGCTGTTAAGAAATTTGAACAGCTAGGCCACTTATGACCCAAACTCATACCGAATGAAACAGAGAAAGTAAGACGAATGATGAAGATATTTCGGATGGAAATCGCTAAGCAAGTAAGTGCAAGAAGTAGCCCTCCAACCCTAGTGTCTGACTGCATTAATCGGGCAATTAGGGCTGAGTATTGGATTAACCAAGATAAGGAGGCGAGGGCGTAAATTTTTAAGGCTAAAAAAGAGGAGAAGGCTACAGAGAGACAGCTACAGCCCAGGCAAAACCAGGACGCGTATGCGAAGGGCCAGACTAGTAATGCAGCCCAGCATTCTAAGCAGTTCGGAAAGAACAAAAGGAAGGGAAATGCTACTGGCCAGGGTCAACAGAGAAATTACCCTCAAAAGAAAAGTAACCGAGGCAATAAGGGTAATAATAATGATTATCCAGTGTGCACAATGTAGGAAGAAGCACCTGCCCAGTAGCAGGCTACAGAGAGACAGCTACAGCCCAGGCAAAACCAGGACGCGTATGCGAAGGGCCAGACTAGTAATGCAGCCCAGCATTCTAAGCAGTTCGGAAAGAACAAAAGGAAGGGAAATGCTACTGGCCAGGGTCAACAGAGAAATTACCCTCAAAAGAAAAGTAACCGAGGCAATAAGGGTAATAATAATGATTATCCAGTGTGCACAATGTAGGAAGAAGCACCTGGGAGTATGTAGACTGGGGACAAATGCTTGCTATCTTTGTGGCAAGGAAGGTCATTATGCGATGAATTGCACCTTCAACAACCAGAACCAGAACGCCAAGTATCCGAATAGGAACGCAGGCAGTCAGCTGCATGCTGTGCAAGCCAAGATTGAGGACACTTCTAATGCACAAGGGAGGCTAGAGGCTCCTGGACCCCAAGCCAGGATTTATGCTTATACCAAGGGGGATGCAGAGGCTGGAACTTCTCACGTGGTGATAGGTCAGATTTCTATCGCCACTATTGCTCTATTTGATTCTGGTGCCACCCATTCATTTATGTCAATGGAGTTTATCCAGAAATTAGGAAGACGTGTCGATAGATTTAAGCAACCGTTTAGAATGTTCCTTCCGTCAGGAGAAGTTTTGTTATCCAACTTTTGGATGCCAAATGTTCCTGTAGTTATTTGCGGTAGAGAACTTTATGTTGATCTCATCGCAATTAAATTTCAGGATTATGACGTTATTTTAGGAATGGACTTCCTAGGTAAGTATAACGCTAAGATCGATTGTCGAAAGCGTTATGTTATGTTTGGTCTTCATGGTGAGGAGGAATTCAATTTTTACAGTCAGTCTCGAAACTCCTCAACTAGGTTAGTATCTGTAACGACCCGCCTCACGTAGGCCGTTACCATACTTACTTGATAACTTACTTAACAATATGCAAAAAATTGGGACTAAAAATTTTTTTCCAACTTAGAAATGATATATATCACTACTAGAAAAACGGGATTCCACGACAGTACTTCGACGACCGTTTTTTTAAAAACCGTCGTGGAAAAGTAGCAAAAACACCGCGCGCGAAAAAATTTACGAAAACCGTCGTGGAAAGGGACTCTTCCACGACGGTTTTAAAAGACCGTCGTGGAAGCCGACCGCTTCCACGACGGTTTACTGGAACCGTCGTGGAAGCCATGGCTTCCACAACGGTTTCGGCTAAACGGTCGTGGAAGCCATGGCTTCCACCACGGTTTCCACGACGGTTTGTGAAACCGTGGTGGAATCCATGGATTCCACGACGGTTTAGCCGAAACCGTCGTGGAAGCCGGCCAATCAGGGGCCGGCTTCCACGACGGTTTCGCCTAAACCGTGGTGGAAGCCATGGCTTCCACGACGGTTTCACAAACCGTCGTGGAAACCGTGGTGGAAGCCACGGCTTCCACCACGGTTTCGGCTAAACCGTGGTGGAAGCCATGGCTTCCACCACGGTTTCACAAACCGTCGTGGAAACCGTGGTGGAAGCCACGGCTTCCACCACGGTTTCGGCTAAACCGTGGTGGAAGCCATGGCTTCCACCACGGTTTCACAAACCGTCATGGAAACCGTGGTGGAAGCCATGGCTTCCACGACCGTTTAGCCGAAACCGTCGTGGAAGCCGGCCAATCAGGAGCCGGCTTCCACGACGGTTTCGGCTAAACCGTCGTGGAAGCCATGGATTCCACCACGGTTTGCACAAACCGTCGTGGAAGCCGGCCAATCAGGGGCCAGCTTCCACGACGGTTTCTTTAAACCGTCGTGGTATCAATGGCTTCCACGCCGGTTTGCACAAACTGTCGTGGAATTTTCCTACTTCCACGACTGTTTTTTAGAAACCGTCGTGGTATGTTTGTGAAAAAATTAGACAAAATGCCGAGGTTGTCTATGCATGGTTGTCTACTCTAGCTTTCTATGCATCCCAAAATAATATCTGATCGCTCCGAGAACAGGCAGGACACCGTTTGGACGTGACCACCGCCATCTACTATAGCCATTATTATAAAATCACCTGTAAGTGATATCTAATTATTGATTGACTTGTTTTTGTTCTTCTCCTTATATTAATATTATTGATGATTTGTAGATATGATTTTATAAATTAAGGTTTTTTTGTTTTATATATATGTTTTGTAATGGATTTAGAGTTAAATTGTACAATGGGTGGTAATAAATTAATTAAATGATCAAGTAATGTTATGTTTTCCCCGGTATTTAGACCTTAATTAATTATAGTTTTAGCTAGATGGTATTGTATTTTAATTAGTTTTATGTTCTTTTATAATTCGAATTTCAAATTGTGTTGATGATCAATAATGGGCTTGTGTTAATTAATATTGAAAATTATATATATATATGCATGTTACATGCATTAAATAGAGTACTCGACCTTCTAATATAGGATTTAATTTTTAATTCTTCTATTTAGGCGTTGCAAATCATGGATAGGAAATGGATGTGGTTTGATAGATTGTCTAAAGCATATGAAGCTGGTGTTGAAGAATTTTTGTCATTTGCCAAAGCTCACATAGAAGATGATAAGATTCCGTGTCCATGTCAAATTTGTGGTAATCATAGATCTCATTCCATTGATGATGTTAGAGGGCATTTGCGCGCTTATGGGATTATTTGTTCTTATCAAACTTGGTATTTACATGGCGAAGCCTTTTTCAATGTTAAATCTACATCGACAAGCACTAAAGGTAAAGAGCCTATTGTTGAGGAAGACGTTGGTGATAATATTTTCAATATGGTAAATGATTTGGAAGAAAACTTTGTGCACCGTCCGGAGTTATTTGAGGCAATGATCAACGATGCCGAAACGCCCTTGTATGCCGGGTGTACAAAATATACGAAATTAGGGGCATTGGTTAAATTATGGAATATGAAAGCGTCGGGAGGGTGGACGAATTCTAGTTTCACGACTCTTTTAGAATTTCTAAAAGATGTTCTACCGGAGGATAACAAAGTGCCACCTAGTATGTACGAGGCGAAGAAGACGTTGAGCACTTTGGGAATGGAATATGAAAAGATACATGCTTGTCCAAATGATTGCATCCTTTACCGGAAAGAATATGAAAATTTACAAGAATGTCCGATTTGTAACGAGTCAAGATGGAAGAAGGGCAAGATGCCATCGAATGGTAGAAAAGGAGTGCCGGTTAAGGTGTTATGGTACATTCCACCGGCTCCACGTTTGCGTCGTTTATTCCGCAATGCCGAGCATGCTAAAAATTTGACATGGCACCATGATAAACGTGTTGATGATGGCAAACTTAGGCATCCGGCCGACTCACCACAATGGAAGACCTTTGATTACAATCATCCAGATTTCAGTGCAGAGCCAAGGAATTTACGTCTCGGTTTGTCGACGGACGGAATGAACCCACATAGTAACATGAGTAGTCGGCATAGTACCTGGCCAGTCATACTTGTCAACTACAATCTCCCTCCAGAATTGTGCATGAAGCGGAAGTTCTTGATGTTGACATTATTGATCTCAGGCCCGCAACAACCGGGGAATGACATTGACGTCTACTTGGCACCATTAATCGATGACCTCAAAATCTTGTGGGAAAACGGGTTGCAAGTAAAAGATTCTAACCGTCAAGATACGTTCAATCTTCGTGCAATGTTGATTTGGTCAATTAATGACTTTCCTGCACTTGGCAACCTATCTGGTTATCCTGTGAAGAGTTCGATAGGTTGTCCAGTTTGTATGAAGGAAACATCTTCCATCCGGTTGAAGAATGGTAAGAAAACCGTTTACCTTGGGCACAGGAGATTCTTGCCAACAAATCATCGATACCGCAAACAAAAGAAGGCTTTTGATGGGAATACCGAAGAAAGATCTGCTCCTCGGATTTTGTCTGGCGAAGCTGTTTTTGAGATGGTTAAAGATGTGAAAGTAGTTTTGGGGAAGAGAAAACGTAAAGCTCCAGTTGTCGATGGACTTTGGAAGAAGAAGTCAATCTTTTACGAACTACCATATTGGAAGTCACTTTACATTCGTCATTGCTTAGATGTTATGCATATTGAGAAAAACGTTTGTGAATCGATAGTGGGCACGTTGCTTGACATTCCAAACAAAACGAAAGATGGTGAAAAAGCACGTTTGGATCTTAAAGAGATGAAGATTAGACCAAATTTGCTCCCCGAAAAGAGATCGAATGGCACCTACTTACCTCCGGCAAAACACACATTATCGAGACAAGAGAAGAGAAAGCTTTGTGAATGGCTTGCGTCCGTGAAAGTACCAAGTGGGTACTCTTCCAACTTCAAAAGGTTGGTGTCGATGAAGGATTTGAGGCTCATTGGAATGAAAACACATGATTGTCATATCTTGATGCAACAATTATTACCTCTTGGTTTGCGGGGAGTTTTAACGAAAGATGTGCGATATGCAATTACGAAGTTATGCTCATTTTTCAATTCAATATGCTCGAAGGTAATTGATCCACTGATGCTGGATTCGCTGCAATCGGAATTGGTGATGACATTGTGCATGCTTGAGAAGTATTTCCCCCCAGCCTTTTTTGATATCATGATCCACCTAACGGTGCACTTAGTTCGGGAAGTTAAGCTATGTGGACCGGTCCATTTGAGGTGGATGTATCCGTTCGAAAGGTACATGAAGGTTTTGAAGGGTTACGTGAAGAACCGAAATAGGCCAGAGGGATGTATAGTGGAGAACTACATAGCGGAGGAGTCAGTTGAATTTTGCTCTGAGTATTTGTCCAACGCGGACCCAATCGGTTTGCCAAAGACCGGGCTATTTATGTCGAAAGGACTGTCCGTGGGCGCTCATACACCAGTAAGTCGAGTTGAATGGGAAAAAGCTTGTCTGTATGTTTTGCACAATGCTAAGGAAGTCGAGCCTTTCATTGAAGTTCACATGACGGAATTAAGAGTTGCGCATTCAAGAAAAACGAGATCTGAGAAGTGGATTCAAGATGAACACAACCGGACATTTCGGGAGTGGCTAAGACAACATTTGCATATGAAGGCTGGCCATTCCCAAGACTTAATGAAGCTAGCAAGAGGACCGTCATCGATAGTCACAATATATACAGCGTACTTTGTCAATGGATACACATTCTACACTCGCGAAAGAGATGAGAAGCATACCGTTCAAAATAGTGGTGTCAGCCTTCGTGCCGAGTCTATGCATATTTCATCCGCAAAGGACAAGAACCCGATATACGGTTGCATGAACTACTTTGGGTTCATTGAAGAAATTTGGGAACTAGATTATTGCGGCTTGCGGATAGCACTTTTTAAATGCAAGTGGGCTGACAATAATTTTGTCAAGATTGATAGGGACGGCGTGACAGTGGTGGACTTTAGGCGTTTGGGATACAGAAATGATCCTTTCATTATGGCGTCGCAAGCGGTACAAGTCTTTTACACAACGGATCCCGACAATTTAGAGTTATCTCTAGTTGTGCCAATGAAGCCAAAAATGCACGGGGATGACCAAGAAGATGTTGAAGATTGCACCGACATTCCATCTTTCACAAACGGTTTGCCACCGGTGGAGGAGATTGATGATTTGGACGATGATGCATCTCACTTGCTTCGTTTAGATGTCGAGTGGACACGCGTTGATAAGACCAAAAAGAATACCAAAAAGACTTGATACATATATGTAATTTTCGTTGTATATAATTTATAAATAAGTTGTGATAAAAAAATCCTTTATTAATTTCTGCACATGTGCAAGATATGAAGTATTAATTTATATATATGCCAACTATGTGTGAATTAATAGAATAACAAGAGTTATGTATGTTGGCAGGTTCGGCCATAAATGTGAAAAAAATAAATTTTTTTAAAAAAAAAACTATACCACGACGGTTTCTTATAGAAACCGTCGTGGTATCTCATATACCACGACCGTTTCTTCCACAAACCGTCGTGGTTTCTTATGAAAAATTTAAGAAAATTTGAAAAAAAAAAATTAAATTTTTAATTTTTTTAATATTAAATTTTTTTTTTAATTTTTTATAATGAAACCACGACGGTTACCGCAGAAACCGTCGTGGTTTGTGATGAAACCACGACGGTTTCCGCAGAAACCGTCGTGGTTTGTGATGAAACCACGACGGTTTCCACGGAAACCGTCGTGGTTTCTTATGAAAAAATCAAAAAAATTTGAAAAAAAAATTAAATTTTTTTTTTATTTTTTTTAAATGAAACCACGACGGTTTCCTTGGAAACCGTCGTGGTTTCTTATTAAAAATTAAAAAAAATTTGAAAAAAAAATTAATTTTTTTTTTATTAAAAAATTATTTTTTTTAAATGAAACCACGACGGTTTCCTTGGAAACCGTCGTGGTTTCTGATGAAACCACGACGGTTTCCTTGGAAACCGTCGTGGTTTGTATGAAACCACGACGGTTTCCTTGGAAACCGTCGTGGTTTCTAAAAAAAGTTAAAAAAATTTTTTAAAAAAAAATTTTTCGATATTTTTTAAAAAAAGATACCACGACGGTTTATTGAATAAACCGTCGTGTTATCTCTAAAATTTAAAATTCTCCCGGGAATTGAGCGCGCGCAATGATTTATTTTGCATTGGGTCTCTTAATTCCAATCTCCATTTCTCTTCTCATTTTTTGCACTCTCCCTCCATTCTCTTACTTTGCCCGCCCACGCACCTCTCTCTATCTCCCCTTGCCGTCGCCTCCAACGCCCCTCTCTCTCTCTCTCCCCTTGCCCTTGCCGCCCACGCCCTCTCTCTCTCTCCCCTTGCCGTCGCCGCCCACGCCCCCTCTCTCTCTCCCCTTGCCGTCGCCTCCCACGCCCCTCTCTCTCTCTCCCTTTGCCGTCGCCGCCAACACCATCTCACAATCTCCCTCTTTCTCTCTCCCCTTGCCGTCGCCGCCAACGCCCCTCTCTCTCTCTCCCCTTGCCGTCGCCGCCCACGCCTCCCTCTCTCTCGCCTTGCCGTTGCCATCCACGCCCCTCTCTCTCTCCCCTTGCCGTCGCCCAAGCCGTGGGTACGTTCTCTCCTTAGCCGTCGCTCACTCGACTTCTTGGTAAGCCGAAATATCTTTTTCACCCGATGGTTTTTTGGAATAAATTTGGTTGATTGTTGTTATGATTTTGGGTGATTTTGTCTTAGGAAATATTCAATGATTTTGCATGTTAATTTTTTGCATTGTACATGTTCGACAAAATGCCTATTTCATTGAAACTTATTTGCTTGTTGTCCAATGTTTGGGTGAGGCGACGGTTTACCAATTTTCCAGAAAAAAGTGTTAATTTAGTGACATATATGTTGATTTGGGATGTTTCCGTCCAAATTCCCGTAAAAGGGTATACTTATGTGACATCTATATATGTTAGCATTAACATTTTGACATGTGCAAACAAATGGCAATTTGAGTTCGATTTAGTTTTAGATTGAATTAAAAAGTTTGTGTTACGAACGGAAAATGTCTTATTCTCGGATAAGTTTTTGATTGTATTAGTTACATTTTCTCATATGCCATTTAGTGACATATATGTTGATTAGGTTGGTTATAATTTCCGTAATTATAAGTATATGGTATATGTGGTCTTGGACGAAAGATGATTTAATGTATGCTTTAATTTGCTTTTTATGTGTTTGGTTGGCATGATTATAAGTTCAATTCGATGACAAATATTTTTTAGTTTCTAATGTATTTCGCTCTAGAGTTGCCTTAGGTTGATTTAAAATGTCGCAATCTAACGAGGAGGAATGCTCTACGCAAACTGAAGTTGGAAAACCGCGCCGAACCAACCCAACTAGATTCAATCCCGATGAGGATGGTAAACGAAGAGCTACTCTAATGAGAAGAGTCCACCAGGTTAGGACAAAGGGACAACGAATTGAAGTTTCATTTGACGCAAAAGGGCAACCGGTAGGGAAGGAAGGTGATGAATTACAGAGTTGGATTGGCGTGCTTGCTCGAGAGCACATACCCATTTGGATATCTGACTTCAGAAGCGCCGATTTAGCTCCAAGGAAAGAAATAGTATGGATGGAAGTTGTAACTTCATTCACTGTTGAAGCATCCTTCAAAAAACAAGCTTTAAAGTGTTGTGGGGAGTCAGCTAAAGGTTTTAGACACGATCTCTACCAATCTTTTGTCAGAGATCATATTGATGACGAAAATGTGTGGCAACGACCGCCAAAAGTTGTTCACAATTACCCCACCATCACACAAGATGATTGGGAAAGATTTATTCAGTATCGACAAACCCCGGAGTTCAAACGACTATCCGAACAAGGAAGTGAGATAAGAAAGAAAAGCAAATACGGATCAACCGGGGGTCGAGACGGATATAGGAAACGTGACCAAGCTCATGTAGGCTATTTACTTGGACAATATGTGTAAATGGTATGCTGTACTTCCAATTTCTACGTTTATGTTTACTAACACTAATTATAAAACTGTAGTTCGAGAAGACGGGAAAATTTGCAGACCGGCATGAAAGGTGGCTGGACATGCGCACCAAACCCGATGGTCAGTTCAAGAAGGAAGAATTTAAAACTATTGCCGAGACTATAGTAAGTCTTCGAATCCATTTATAATATAATCATTCCGTACGCTCTTTTATGTTTAATTATGTTTATAACTTTTCTCTAATTGTTACAGGATGAGTTTACTCAACAGGCGACACAAGGAAGTTTTGAATCTGTGGGGACAACGGACATATTGACCAAGGCATTAGGCAATGCCGAGCATTCGGGCCGGATTCGGGGTCAATCTAAGTTTGTCAAGCAGATGCAATACTTCAACCAGGTGCGTCCTCACTCAAGGGAAACCGCTGAAGTCTCGGTGATGAAACAGCAGATTGCCGCATTGGAAAGAACCGTCCAGGAACTTTGTGCGAAGCAAGGTATCAACCGAGAGACAATGGCCGAGGATATGACCGGCCCGACTGTAGATCAACACAACAGCTTCAAAGCTAGTTGCACAGTGAATGAAAAAGAAGCTGGGCCGTCGGATCCGAAGCCAACGCCGAACGCAAGTAAGGAATGCCAGCTTTTTATGCCTGATTTAGTTAACGGGGGAGTCGTGCTTGTTGCAATCGGCAGGGCATACACAGACTGTGTTCCAACCGACACAGTCCATGGGACTCCTTTAGGTGAGGAGAATGTACGCGTGTCAATTACAGTCCCAAAACTAAATCGTGCACTCCTACCTATTCCGACGAACGAAGCGACATATATTGAAGAAGCTGTCGGTGGGTTTGTTGCTTGGCCGAAAAGTTTAGTCGTCGTGCAAACAAGTTTGAGCCAGGCAAGTAAAGGTCCCAGTCTTGCTCCTGACCTAGAAGCTAAGGGAAGCAAACGTACGAAAAAGAGAGCAGGGAGGAAGAAAATACAGTCACAACCGGAGGTAGAACAACAACCGGCGCAACAACAAATGCCTTCGTTCGACTTTAATGATATTTCCTTCGAATTGAGACCTTTGGCATATTACGCACAAAGTTCCATGCGGGACGGTACACAAATAGTCTGCCCACAACAACACTTCGTCATGGGCGATGAGATGCCCATATATATTGGGTTTGAAGATGTATATCATTTCATTTCATTTAAAGAAATTAGTGCAAACAGCATAATGATTTACATCAGGTAATACTTTCATACTTAAACAATTTAATTAATTGTCTTCGTAATTTTTATATATGTTGTTTTTGCATAACAAGTGTGCCTAATTATTTTGCAGGTACTTAGTCGAGTGTTGTGCAAGAACAGGTATGGATCAACGGTTCGAGTTCATTTCACCATTCCTTGTCTCACCAGTTCAGCAGAATGTAGATCGTGCCGCCTACGTTCGAGAGAGGGCGGAAAATATTATACGGAGCTTAAGAAACGCACCGAAGGGAAAGCGCTTTCTGATGCCATATAACAGCGGCCAACATTGGATATTGGCAGTTATTGATCCGTGGGATGACTCGGTCTTGTACTTCAATCCTCTAGGAAACGAACCGGGTGATGATTTTAAAGACCTAATTACGACGTAAGTTTTCCTTTATATGTTCATATCTCTGATTAGACATAAAATAATTGTTCTTGTAATTGATTTGAGATTTGTCAACTTGATAGGGCACTTAATGATTGGAAATTGTTGGTGGGGAGTGGAATGAGACAGCGACGCAACTGGCAGACGTTGATTGATACCGTTCGATGTCCAATACAGGAAGGTTATGTAGAATGTGGTTATTTTGTGTTAGCTTACATGCGCGAAATAACCTTTACTGTTGATGGATTAGACGGGCTTCAAACCAAGGATTTTTATACTGATGCTGACATGAGTTTGGTTAGGCACGAGTGGGCTACATTTGTCATGCGGTTTATACAATATTAACTAGAAACAATATAGAGAATTTTAATTTCATTATCGTTATATTAGTTGTTGTTGTACATTGTTATCAAAGTAATTACATAATATTTTATTAAATTAATTTGAATGTGTACTAACGTATTAACACATGGGATTTACTACCCGTGGGGAAATGAAACAAATTCGCAATCGAAAATGTTTTTTAATAATTTGGCTACCACGACGGTCACGTTGTCCGACCGTCGTGGTAGACCTGGCTACCACGACGGTCTCCAGGTTAGACCGTCGTGGTAGCCTGGTCTACCACGACGGTCTCCTGGTGAGACCGTCGTGGTAGCCAGATCTACCACGACGGTCTCCTGGTGAGACCGTCGTGGTAGCATGGTCTACCACGACGGTCTCATGGTGAGACCGTCGTGGTAGCTGAGGCTACCACGACGGTCTCATGGTGAGACCGTCGTGGTAGCCGCGGCTACCACGACCGTCTCCTGGTGAGACCGTCGTGGTAGCCGCGGCTACCACGACCGTCTCCTGGTGAGACCGTCGTGGTAGCCGCGGCTACCACGACCGTCTCCTGGTGAGACCGTCGTGGTAGCCGCGGCTACCACGACGGTCTCCTGGTGAGACCGTCGTGGTAGCCTGGTCTACCACGACGGTCTCCTGGGGAGACCGTCGTGGTAGCTCCGGCTACCACGACGGTTTTTCAGTAACCGTCGTGGTATGTGCTTCAATTTAGCCGCCGCACTTCTATTTTTCCCGATTCCACGACGGGTAAAAAACCGTCGTGGAATCTTAAAAGTTTCCACGACTTTGGATTCCACGACGGTTCGACAACCGTCGTGGAAGCGATTCCACGACGGTTAAAAACCGTCGTGGAAGCGATTCCACGACGGTTAAAAACCGTCGTGGAATCCCATAATTGTAGTAGTGTATATATAACTTTGAAATTGGGATCACTCGCAGTGATCACTTACATATATATATATATATATATATATATATATGTACATAAACTTATTTACTTATTATAATTTTGTACTTAGATATAACATAATCAAAATAAAGATGGCAGAACTTAACAAAATGCGTAGCAGTTTTCAATCCCACAGTTTCATAGCTTTGCATTGCCATACTCCACCGTCTTGTGTCATGTACTGCCATAAGTTTGCTTTCCTACAGCATAAACTTAAATTATGAGCTTTCGCTCAGCAAGCACAACTATTAATCCGCAAAACATTTCATAAATCATAATGCATGAATTCATTATGCTATCATGGTGTTGTCTTAACTTAACATAATTTTAGGGCCCTTACATAACATAAGTGTACGTACCATGGCGCGTTGCCATGGAGTGGTTGGGGCGGCCAGCCCTGTCCAACTCAAACCATGGACCAAACCCGACCTAGTGCGGGTCGATACGACACAAGGTAACTTGCTTGTCATTATATTTAAAAGTTTTTCTTTAACTTGTTCTTGCTTTAACTTAATGGAAAATCAATTCATATAAATATTTTCTTTCTTGAAACCAAATTCTTATTCTTACCGAGTGACTTATCCTTAATGCGCATGCTTCGTGATACCATAATAGCAAAATATTCATCATACAAAAATACATGCTATAAAATTTATCATAAACATTTCATCATGAACTTGAAAGCCATAAACATATATCATAATCATCTCTTCTTGAACTTGAAAGCCATAAACATTTATCATACTCATATCACTTATGAACTTCAAACATACAACAAAAACATTTTTGTTTATGCTGTAGGCGGAATCGTACTTACCAGTTACTTTGCACTTTGAATTAAAATATTCCACTTAAACAGGTTGCTTTCCTGTTTTCAATAAAATCATAGGATAAGAGTCATCCTATCATAATATCACAAATAACTCTAGTTACTATCCTATTACAAAATACAAACCCTAAAACTCAACTCCTTTTTGAATTTAGTAAGACTCTAAATTCTGAAAAACTGTGTTTAAAACTTATTTATAAATTTTTGTTATTTTTCTTACAAATCTATTTTGAATTTGAAAAAGTTTTCTTCATGAAAGTTGTAGATATTGAAGTCTTCTACAACTTTTGTTTTTAACTCAAAAGTCAATTTTGTCCATAACTTGCTTGTTTTATCCTTTGAAAAGTTTTCGACCATAATCACAATTTCATAACCTGGTCTCGGATTTTTGTAAAAACAAGGATCTTAAAGGCCTTATTTTCAAAAACCTTCCACGTTGGTCCCTAGAATTTTCGTTCCTCTACAACTTTGCAGTTTTAATTGTTTTAAGATTCGGCCTCTAAAGGCCTCGAAATCTTGTTTCCAGAAAAACTGTCTAGTTATAAATCCTAACTACACATACCAAAATTCTTGTGTTATGAAACTTAATCGAATGAGCTTATGTTCATACATATTGAGCATAAACTTAAATCTTAACTAAAACTTAAATGAAGAACTAGAGGATGATAATTTTTACCTCAAGTTCCACGGATGTTGGTCTAGATTATGGTTTTGAAATTTTCTTTACACTATTCTTACACCAAACCGAAAACTCCTCTCACTCTAGTTTTCTTTTCTCTTTCTTTTTTTTTTTTTTCTCTCTTGGCTCAGCACCTAAGGGCAGAAACTAGAGAGTATATGCAGTTGTGTGTGTGTTGGCTAACAAAATGCAATGAGAGAACCTTCACCTATTTATAGGTGAATCACTTACTCTTGAAATTGCTCACTAACCCTTACAGATCCATATTTGCTCCTAACCTCCTATGAGGTGGCCGGTCCTCCTTGTCCCTTTTTGCCAAGTAGCAAAGCTAGGGGAGCTTGCTCATCATGGCTAGGAACCTTGAGGTGTCCTCTTCCTAAGTTGGTCGGCCTTAGGTGGAGCCTTGAGCTTGCTCTAGTTAACCATAAGCAAGGCTAACAAGCATACTAAGCAAGTCTAGGGAGCATGAGGTGTCAAGAGCTAAAGGAGTTCATCTTTTGCAATTTATGCATTGATCCCTAAGGCCAAAATATTTCCCCTTAACCCCTATGTGTTGGCCGGCCCTTCATATCCAAATTGCCAAGCAAGCTTAGCTAGAGTGCTTGCTCATCAAGGCTACAAGCTTGAGGTGGCATTTCCTTGTGATGGCCGGCCCTAGGGGTGAGGTGTGCAAGCCTTGGCTTGCCAAGGGAGCTAGGCTAAGAAGTCTAGATGGTTGATTCATCTAAGCTAGGCCAAGGGATGTGTCTCTTCCTCATGTGACCGGTCATGGTGGTGACTTTGGCAATACATAAGCTTGCCATATGAGCAAGACTAGGGATGTTACTCACCAAGGCTATACCATGATGTGTTACTTCCTTGTGGTGGCCGGCCTTTGGTGCCTAGGTGTGCAAGCCTTGGCTTGCCAAAGGTGCAAGGCTAAGAGGGTGGCTTATCCATGCTAGAAGCATGAGGTGTCTCACCCTCATGTGGCCGGCCATTGAGTGCCAAAAGGGACTACTTTATAAATTGAATCATAACACAAAATCAACCAAGCAAATCAAAGTGCTTAACTACTAAACTTGGGGCATGATTTGTAAATTTTTAATGACACTTAAATTCTTCTAATTTGCATAATGCTCCTCAAAAACAAGATTCCTTGCTTATAAGGCCATGATGTGGCCGGTTCCTAGGCTATCCACATGGAAAAATAGGATTGGTCCAAATTAGAATTTGGAATCATCCAATCCTAACTTATTTCTTAATTTCTAACTAAGTTAACTAAACTTGTATTAGATCATTGGCTTAGTTGAACTAGGAAATTTAACTTAAAAAGTCCATAGTTCCAAAATTTTACATATTTGCTTATAAGTCCATAATTTTCTCCAAAATTGCACATTGGCCCCTAAAGGCAAAATATTTACATTTTAGTCCCTATAAGGTGGCCAACTAAGGTTAAGCTTTCAATCATCAAATTCTTGCTAATCCTCCTCTAGAGAACTTTCTTAACTTCTAAAAATTAATAATCATAAACTTTTCTTAAATTTGCAAATTGACCCCTAAACATAAAATATTTGCATTTTGGTCCCTATAAGATGACCGGTTTTGGCAATGATACTAGTCATCTATTAAAAACGAAATGTCATACTATTAAGACCTCGTTGACATATCTTCTAAATACAGCTCATTTTCATTCTAACATAGATACTTAATTACTGTTTTGAACTGTAACAGTATACTGATACTGGAACATTGTCCAGAACTTATCTGAACTGCATATAGGATTTTTCCTAAATTTAAGAACTACTGACATAAAATCATAAAGCATAAATTTACCCTTTTTGACAAAAGGTCTTAAACTTGCGTAACTAACTTATTGAATCTTTTAGCAAAAGATTCAACAACTTTTCATAGAAAACATATCATACATATATCATAAACAGACTTTGATTCTTAACGAAAGAAATCATAAGTTTATGTAACGCCCCGACTTCCCACGCCGGGTCGTCACCTTACTTACATACTGAACTTAAACTTGCGGAAAATTTGGGGGAAATTTTTTTTTTTTTTCTTTTAAACTTTATTTTAAAACTTTCAACTTGAACTTCATCCTCAAACTCATACTTACTGATAGGTACTTACTCGAGTACCGAACTTTCAAACCCTCCTTGAAGGCCATCGAAATCAAATTGTAGACCAAACCCGACTTAATGCGGATTGGTACCACAAGAGGCAACTTGCTTGCCATACATACATAAACTTTGTCATTCATACTTAAAACATCATGAAAATAGGAAAGCCCTTTTTCATTGCAACATATTTTATAGAGTATATTTTTTTTCAAAATCCGTGGCAGTGTCCATCCCACATTTCACAGTCCGCAGCACCAGCCTTCCACAGTGTTGCATCAGAGATTGCTGGCAGGTTGCTTACCTACAGCATAGACGTAAGACGTGAGCTTTCGCTCAGCAAGTACAACTGTTACATCCGCGACGCAAAACACATATCATTATGCATGAACCAATTATGACCTCTTATGAATCAAATATGGATTCATAACTTAGCTTAGTTCTATTCCTTTACTTATCATGTGTGCTCGTACCGTGGTACATAGCCAAGGAATGGTTGAAGGCGGCAGTCCGTTTTAACTCAAACTATGAAACACAAAGTTTAACATGGAGTAGTTTAGGTAGCCATCCAATCCAACTTAAACCATGAACCATACCATTTAAACTCGCCTTTGTGGCAAGTCGGTACGACACAACATCTTACTTGTCTTGTTCTTACCAGGTGGTTTAACATTAGTGAACATGCTTCATGATGTCACAATATTACAACATATAACATAACATAACCTCATTCATAACATACCATGACATTACACGCCATAACATATCATCACATGCCATAACATACCATCACATTAAGCAAGTAACAACAAAGGGCCTATGCTGTAGGCGGAGTTGTACTTACTTGGTTAGCTGTGTCCTATTTCGTGCGACTCCAAGCTGAGGCACAACAACAGGCTATCTCCTGTTATGTCAAAGGACATAGTATAAGGCTTCATAATTATAACCTTAAGATGCTGGTGACCTAACCTAACCAACACCCATTCATAATCTTAGTTATATGTCCCCCCTTATACTCATGATAGCTTACTTGGTTACATAAGGTAACCTTGGGTATTAATCCCAATCATTCATGAATAGGGTTAGGTTATCATCCTAACCTTGGCCTATGCCTGGTTATCTATCCATAATCTTTTGGGTTTAGATCCAAACCCAATCTTAACACCTTGTTGGGTTACCTTGAGTAACCCTTGAGGTAACCAAACTTAGTTCAATTATCCTAAGTCAACCTTAGGCTTTGGACCCCGTCCAGTAACTCGGGTATCACTTCCGGTTATTACCCGTAATCATCTTGCTTACCCAATTTTAGTTTAAAAATCTATTTTCCATTTCTTTGGAAACTTGGGTAAATTAACTTCAAAAATCGTTTACTTAACTCATAAAATTCATGTTTTTGAAATAGGTTTTTTGTAAAATCATTTAGGGCTGGAAACTGCCTTTGGAACAGTTTCCCTAGTCAAAACAGTGGTTTTTGAGGAAAGATACAATTTTTCCGAACTGTTTTTAGAAAATCCTGTGCAGGAATTTCCTGTTCCCTGCACAGTCTTTATAAAACCGTGTCAGTTTAAAGATCCATTCCGATTTAGAAAAACTTGTCTTCACGAAAGTTGTAGCTCTCGAAAAATCCTAAAACTTTCGTGTTTTGAGAAAAATCCAGTTCCGCTTGTATCCTTGTCAGTTTTCATTTGAAACTGGCTGGTCGTGTAAACTAGGTCTGGGCAGACTAGTCTCGGTTTTCTGTAAAAACAGAGGCCATTGGAGCCTCATTTTGAGAAACCGTCCGCGCTGTCCCCTAGGAAAAACTCTTCCGAACAACTTTTGTGTTTTACGTTTCACCCAGTTCGGCCTCTAAAGGCCTTAAATTTCCACTTTCCCGAAACTGGCCAGTTTGGAATCCGAATTGGCAGTTTCGATTGTTAAGTCCGTTTTACGTCCTATTTCGCGGATTCTAACTCGACCGAACACGCGGGAGCCTAGATAGCAAGCATGCAGCGTATTCTATCGTCCCACATAAACAATCATGCAGCTCGAACGGGTCCATGCAAACCAAACCCAAAAAGCTCTAATCCTAGGTTTGCAAGGTTCTAACTTTTGCATCTCATTCAAACAAGCATCAATCATTCACCCTTAAGCTAGCAGCCAAGCATGCACTGCCTAGGGCAGATTTTGAACCAAGAAAATCAGGGGACACACAACCATTCACATCTAGCATGCAACCTAGCATTAAATCAAACATAAGCATAAAATTAAAGCTCATAACAAAATTAAACATCAAACCACCCTTAAAGCCTAAATCAAGCACCACATCTAATCAATCTAGGGCAAAGAAAACTTGAGCTTATGCTCTTACATCCTCTCAACTTGAAATACAAATAAAATTCCAAATTGAACTCAATGGAAGGATTAGGGCTCAAGGAAGTTACCTTAGATCAAAGTTAGGGTTTGAAAATTGCAACTCCCCTTCCTCCCTTGCCTTCCCTTGCCCACGGCTTCTCACCACACTAAGATACCAAAAATTTTGGTTTGGCCTCAAGATTTGTCCTTCACCTAAGGCTTGGCCACACCACCCTTGTAATACCAAAAATTGTAGTTTTTCAACTACTTTCCCCTGCTCAAAACAGTGGCTGCCCTAGACCAAAAAAAATGGTCTCAAAACTTGTTTTTGATCTTGTTTTCGGTTGATTGAATCAAACCCGAATTAACCCTAACTTTTCCCCTTAAAATTTTCGGTTTCTCTCTTGGTTTCCCTGCCCTCAATAATTCGGCAGCAAGCCTAGAAAAGGGCTGGAAAAATTTCTGAAACTCTCCCCTTAGCTTCCCCTTGCAAACCGAACACTAACCTAGGCTTGGCTTAGGAAAATTTTGATTTTTCTCACCTCTTTCTCTCTTCCTTGGCTGCTGATTTTCAAGAAGAAAATTGGCAAGAACCTCCCCAAATTTTTGAATAAAATGAATAAAGGTCACTCCTATTTATAGGCAAAAGGGAAACTTTTAAGAATTGCATTTTGACCCCTAAATTTTTGAAAATTTGCCAAAAAGGCATGCTAGGTGGCCGGCCATATGCTTGGAGAACAAGAAAAATTTTTCTTCTAGAACAAGACACTTGTCATTCAAGGCTTGGTTCATGGAATTATGATGTCATAAATCAAAAATGGGATGATGTCATAAATCAAAAGGTAGGTGATGTCATCCTAAGGCCTCGTTTGGCTACTTTTTTGAAAAAGCAGTCCAATTTAAATCCAACACAGATATTTCCAATACTGTGTTCACTAATACATAGTACAATTCAGTACTGTTTTGCTTGACTGCAGTCCAAAATTTATCTGAGTAAAAATGGACTGTAAAAATTTTCTTCTTATTTCTGAAAGTCATTAGGACTTTGATATCCAACTTAGTGTGCTTGATTTTTCTATGGTGGTCTCTTAGCTTATTCCAGCTATCTTGTCCAAAAAGATAATTTTCGCAGTATATTTCTCATACTGCTTATCCCATTACTGTATAGTCATACCCTGACTGTTTTTGGTCAACTTTGACTTTCTTGGTCAAATTTTGACCAATATGGAATCATGAAATTTCATCACGCCATTTTCCTTAAAATGCCTTATACTTGGCTCAGTAACCCATCGTTGAGTCTCATAGCTAATTAACCGAGAACTCAAACTTATACCGATATTCTATTCCAAACATGATCTAGACTTAAGTTTTCCTTATTCAAAGGAAATCTAGAGTCATAAAAAATTCGGGTTATTACAGTTTACAAATAGGTTGGTTATTACAATCTACCCTCCTTAAAAAAATTTTCGTCCCCGAAAATCACTACAAGTAGGGATAGTTCTTTCTCATTTCTTCTTCTACTTCCCACGTTGCTTCTTCAATATTATGATTCTGCCATAACACTTTAACCATTGGAATGGTTTTATTTCTTAAAACCTTTTCTTCCCGATCTAAAATCCGGATTGGCTTTTCTTCATAAGTCAAATCCGTTTGTACTTCAATTGGTTCTTGTCTTAGCACATGAGAAGGATCAGATACATACTTTTTTAACATTGAAACATGAAAAACATCATGTACAGACGCCAATGCTGGCGGCAAAGCAAGCTTATAAGCTACTTTCCCAATCCTTTCGAGGATTTCAAACGGACCTGTGTATCTTGGACTGAGCTTTCCCTTCTTACCAAACCTCATAATTCCCTTCATTGGAGCAATCTTGAGAAAACCGAATCTCCAACTTGGAATTCTAAAGGTCTTCGACGTTTATCAGCATAACTCTTCTGTCGACTGAAAGCTATGTCAAGCCGTTGCTTGATCATCTTGATGTCTTCTGAGGTTTTTCTGATGAAGTCCGTAGTTTGAATTTGCTTCTGTCCAACTTCTTGCCAATGGATGGGAGATCGACATTTTCTTCCATATAGCGCTTCGAATGGAGCCATACCAATTGAAGCGTGATAGCCATTATTATACGAGAATTCGATTAAGGGTAGCTTTTGATCCCAGTTTCCCTTGAAATCCAGAACACAAGATCTCAACATATCTTCTAATGTTTGGATAGTGCGCTCCGATTGTCCATCTGTCTGAGGGTGAAAAGCGGTACTGAATTTCAACCTTGATCCCATAGCTGTGTGAACACTTTTCCAAAATCGTGAAGTAAAACGCCCATCTCGATCCGAAATGATGGATTTAGGCACTCCATGTAGCCTAACAATCTGAGATACGTAAATTTCAGCTAATTTCTCAACTGAAAAGGTGGTTTTAATAGCAATGAAATGGGCTGATTTGGTTAATCTATCCACAATTACCCAAATCATATCATTTCCACCTGCGGTTCTGGGTAATCCAACTATGAAATCCATGGTGATTTGTTCCCATTTCCATTCTGGGAGTTCTATCCTTTGAAGATCTCCTCCACGGTGTTCAGCCTTAACTTTCTGACTATTGGTGGTACAATTCCTCGCATAATGGCCTTCTTTGCCACAAAGGTAGCAAGCGTTTGTTCCTATCCTACACACGCCTAGATGTTTCTTTCTGCATTGAGTACACACAGGATAATTGTTATTATTACCCTCATTCCCACAGTTGTTCCTCTTCTGAGGGTAATTTTTCTGTTGGCCCTGGCTCTAGCATTCCCTCTTCTTTTATTCCTCCCAAACTGCTTAGAACTTTGGCTGGAATTACTAGTCTGGCCTTTTAAGTTTGGCTCCTGATTTTGCCTAGACTGTATCTGTTTCTCTACAGCTTTCTCTTCTTTCTTAGCTTTGAATATTTAAACCCTCGCTTCCTTATCCTGATTAATCCAGTATTCTGCTCTCATAGCTCGACCTATACAATCAGCTACAAGAGTTGGAGGGCTACTTCCAGCACTAACTTGTTTGGCGATGTCTATCCGAAACATTTTCATCATTCTCCTTACTTTCTCCTTTTCGTTAGGCACCAGTTCTGGACATAAACGGGCAAGTTGTTCAAACTTTTTGACTGCTTCCATTACTGACATAGATCCCTGCTTAAAACTAGTAAACTCATCTTATTGAGTTGCAAGAATCTCCTGATTGTAGTACATTATTCTGAATTCGTCTACAAAATCTTGCCATCTCATAAACGCCACATTTCTGCGCATCTGAACTGCCATCCACCAGTGACGCGCATCTTTCTTTAGTGCAAAAGAGGCACAAAGAACTTTCTCCTGTTCTGTAAGTCCCATAAAATCCAAAATTACTTGAATATCGATTAGCCAATTATCCGCTACTACTGGATCTGTGGTTCCTTCAAATTCAGGTGCCTTCATTCGCCTAAATCGTTCATATAACAAATCTTCCCTAACCAAGGGTGGGTTCCTTTGCAGTCCTTCAGGTGCTAAGGGAACTTCTTGATGAACTTCTGGTACCTAATGCGCTACTGGGGGTACGGGGTTATTTTGCGGTGGAACTTCGTTAGCTCGAGGTATCTAATTCAGTTGAGCTACTTGTTCCCGAAGCTGGTTCGTCTCCTGCTGTTGTTCCCTCAATTGTCGTTGCAAAGTAGCTACTATATTTGCAAGATCAGGTTCTTGCGGAATAGGGTTCGCTCTTGTACATGGGCGTGACATCTTCTATTTCTTATCTAATCACGATAAAGATATTGTTATACATCAAATATCTTTTCGTTCATTCATATCTTATCTTAGATTCAATATAAACTTTACTTAATATGTCATCATATCATATCATTGTATCGTATTATCACATCATATCATCGTATCATATCGTAACATCATATCATATCACAAATCGTATCATATCGTAACATCATATGTTGTTCATAATTAATACATCTTATTGATTCAATAATTTACTTCTTCCTCTTCTCCGTTATCTAGAATGATTTCGTGAGGATCCTCTTGAAGTTCAGGCTCGTCAGGAATTTCTTCAAGATTCATGGCATCAGCATCCTTTTGTGGAGGAATCTCCTGAAGTGGTATCGCCGGAATAGGGTCTTCTGGCAATACTAGACCCCATTGGAAGGGTGGCTCTTCCACATCATTATTATTGACTGGCACTTAGATGTTGTTTTCTACTAGTGCATCCGCTTGAACCATATGAGCTTTTATTTCAGCTTCCATGATGTCATAATCATGTGTTCCATAGTCATTCCTATTACCGGTACTTGGACATGTTCCCTGACGTCGGGAGGTAGTCCTTCCCTAAGTAATTGTAGTGCCCGAAACTCTGGATCGCCAAAATCTGGAATGTGAGGCAACATAGCCTCCTGAAATCTGCGACAATAATGGCCCATCGCTTCTCCTGGATAAGCATGCCAATCGTAAACATGGTTAAGATATCGGACAAGGTTCATGTCGCGATAAATATCTGCGTCTCGATAGTGCATATCGGCGTTTTCCTCCAGTGGAGGTCCAAAATGAGCAGTGATGATATTGCTGAAGTTTTCCCATGATCCTCCCTAAGCTTCCTGTTCTCCTAACGTTCTCCACCATAACCTAGCATCTACTGCTAAACAACGACTTGCCAATGATACTTGTAGATGAGGCAGAATATGACATATTCGAAATATAGACTCCATATCATGAAGCCATGCTGCGAGTGTCACGGTTCGTCTAGTCCCATCGAATATTAGCGGAGACATCATGAAAAACGCGTAAGCTGCACCTTGATCTTCCTCCATTGTTCTCAAATCTAGATTATACAAATTTTTATAAATTCATAATATAAATACGAAATATTTTTTTAACTTACAATGACTGTGGCGCAGGCACGCAAACTGTGAAACCGAAAGGTAGGACCTCTGCTCTGATACCAACTCTGTAACGACCTGCCTAACGTAGGCCGTTACCATACTTACTTGAAAATTAAAACTGCAAAGTTGTAGAGGAAGGAAAATTCTAGGGACCAACGTGGAAGGTTTTTGAAAATAAGGCCTTTAAGATCCTTGTTTTTACAAAAACCCGAGACCAGGTTATGAAATTGTGATTATGGTCGAAAAATTTTCAAAGGATAAAACAAGCAAGTTATGGACAGAATTGACTTTTGAGTTAAAAACAAAAGTTGTAGGAGACTTCAATATCTACAACTTTCATGAAGAAAATTTTTTCAAATTCAAAATAGATTTGTAAGAAAAAGAACAAAATTTATAAATAAGTTTTAAACACAGTTTTTCAGAATTTAGAGTCTTACTAAATTCAAAAAGGAGTTGAGTTTTAGGGTTTGTATTTTGTAATAGGATAGTAACTAGAGTTATTTGTGATATTATGATAGGATGATTCTTATCCTATGATTTTATTGAAAACAAGAAAGCAACCTGTTTAAGTGGAATATTTTAATTCAAACTGCAAAGTAACTGGTAAGTACGATTCCGCCTACAGCATAAACAAAAATGTTCTTGTAGTATGTTTGAAGTTCATAAGTGATATGAGTATGATAAATGTTTATGGCTTTCAAGTTCAAGAAGAGATGAGTATGATATATGTTTATGGCTTTCAAGTTCATGATGAAATGTTTATGATAAATGTTATAGCATGTATATTTGTATGATGAATATTTTGCTATTATGGCATCACGAAGCATGCTCATTAAGGATAAGTCACTCGGTAAGAATAAGAATTTGGTTTCAAGAAAGAAACTATTTATATGAATTGATTTTCCATTAAGTTAAAGCAAGAACAAGTTAAAGAAAAACTTTTCAATATAATGGCAAACAAGTTACCTTGTATCGTATCGACCCGCACTAGGTCGGGTTTGGTCCATGGTTTGAGTTGGACAGGGCTGGCCGCCCCAACCACTCCATGGCAGCGCGCCACGGTACGTACACTTATGTTATGTAAGGGCCCTAAAATTATGTTAAGTTAAGACAACACCATGATAGCATAATGAATTCATGCATTATGATTTATGAAATATTTTGCGGATTAATAGTTGTGCTTGCTGAGCGAAAGCTCATAATTTAAGTTTATGCTGTAGGAAAGCAAACTTATGGCAGTACATGATACAAGACGGTGGAGTATGGCAATGCAAAGCTGTGAAACTGTGGGATTGGAAACTGCTACGCATTTTGTTAAGTTCCGCCATGTTTATTTTGATTATGTTATATCTAAGTATAAAATTATGATAAGTAAATAAGTTTATGTACATATATATATATATGTAAGTGATTACTGTGAGTGATCCCAAATTCAAAAGTTATATATATATATATATATATATATCGTTTGTAAATTGGAAATAAAAAAAAAAATTTAGTCCCAATTTTTGCATATTATCAAGTAAGTATGGTAACGGCCTACATTAGGCGGGTCGTTACAGAGTTGGTATCAGAGCAGAGGTCCTACCTTTCGGTTTCACAGTTTGCGTGCCTGCGCCACAGTCATTGTAAGTTAAAAAAAAAATAAATATATTTCGTATTTATATTAAGAATTTATAAAAAATTTGTATAATATAGATTTGAGAACAATGGATGAAGATCGAGGTGCAGCTTATGCGTTTTTCATGATGTCTCCGCTAATATTCGATGGGACTAGACGAACCGTGACACTCGCAGCATGGCTTCATGATATAGAGTCTATATTTCGAATATGTCATATTCCGCCCCATCTACAAGTATCATTGGCTAGTCGTTGTTTAGCAGTAGATGCTAGGTTATGGTGGAGAACGTTAGGAGAACAGGAAGCTCAGGGAGGATCATGGGAAATCTTCCGCAATATCATCACTACTCGTTTTGGACCTCCACTGGAGGAAAACGCCGATATGCACTATCGAGACGTAGATATTTAACGCGACATGAACCTTGTCCAATATCTTAACTATGTTTACGACTGGCATGCACTATCTTAACTGTAGAAGATTTCAGGAGGCTATGTTGCCTCACATTCCAGATTTTGGTTATCCAGAGTTTCGGGCACTACAATTACTTAGGGAAGGACTACCTCCCGACGTCAGGGAACATGTCCAAGCACCGGTAATAGGAATGACTATGGAACACATGATTATGACATCATGGAAGCTGAATTAAAAGCTCATATGGTTTAAGCAGATGCTCTAGTAGAAAACAACCTCCAAGTGCCAGTCAATAATAATGATGTGGAAGAGCCACCCTTCCAATGGGGTCCAGTATTGCCAGAAGACCCTATTCCGGCGATACCACTTCAGGAGATTCCTCCACAAGAGGATGCTGATGCCATGAATCTTGAAGAAATTCCTGACGAGCCTGAACTTCAAGAGGATCCTCACGAAATCATCCTAGATAACGGAGAAGAGGAAGAAGTAAATATGGAGGACGATCCGGAGGAAATCTTGTTTGTTGATGAAGACTGGGATGTATTCTCCGACGTAACATCAGAGTAGATAGTTTAAGTGTAAAATTGTATATATGTGTGATAGACAAGTGATAGTCACTTCTATCTTGTATTTGATATATATATGTATATAGCAAGTATAGGATATGTACATGATAGTATGGATAAATATGTATGTATGTAAGAATGTACGAATTATGGGTTATGATGGAATGTAAGATATGTAAATTATAGAATCAATAAGATTTATTAATTATGAACAACATATGATGTTACGATATGATACGATTTGTGATATGATATGATGTTACGATATGATACGATGATATGATGTGATAATACGATATAATGATATGATATGATGACATATTAAGTAAAGTTTATATTGAATCTAAGATAAGATATGAATGAACGAAAAGATATTTGAAGTATAACAATATCTTTATCGTGATTAGATAAGAAATAAGAAGATGTCACGCCCACGTACAAGGGCGAACCCTATTCCGCAAGAACCTGATCTTGCAAATATAGTAGCTACTTTGCAACGACAATTGAGGGAACAACAGCAGGAGATGAACCAGCTTCGAGAACAAGTAGCTCAACTGAATCAGGTACCTCGAGCTAACGAAGTTCCACCGCAAAATAACCCCGTACCCCCAGTAGCGCATCAGGTACCAGAAGTTCATCAAGAAGTTCCCTTAGCACCTGAAGGACTGCAAAGGAATCCACCCTTTGTTAGGGAAGATCTGTTATATGAACGATTTAGGCGAATGAAGGCACCTGAATTTGAAGGAACCACAGATCCAATAGTAGCGGATAATTGGCTAATCGATATTCAAGTAATTTTGGATTTTATGGGACTTACAGAATAGGAGAAAGTTCTTTGTGCCTCTTTTGCACTAAAGAAAGATGCGCGTCACTGGTGGATGGCAGTTCAGATGCGCAGAAATGTGGCGTTTATGTGATGGCAAGATTTTGTAGACGAATTCAGAATAATGTACTACAATCAGGAGATTCTTGCAACTCAATAAGATGAGTTTACTAGTTTTAAGCAGGGATCTATGTCAGTAATGGAAGCAGTCAAAAAGTTTGAACAACTTGCCCGTTTATGTCCAGAACTGGTGCCTAACGAAAAGGAGAAAGTAAGGAGAATGATGAAAATGTTTCGGACAGATATCGCCAAACAAGTTAGTGCTGGAAGTAGCCCTCCAACTCTTGTAGCTGATTGTATAGGTCGAGCTATGAGAGCAGAATACTGGATTAATCAGGATAAGGAAGCGAGGGTTCAAATATTCAAAGCTAAGAAAGAAGAGAAAGCTGTAGAGAAACAGATACAGTCTAGGCAAAATCAGGAGCCAAACTTAAAAGGCCAGACTAGTAATTCCACCCAAAGTTCTAAGCAGTTTGGGAGGAATAAAAGAAGAGGGAATGCTACGGGCCAGGGCCAACAGAAAAATTACCCTCAGAAGAGGAACAACCGTGGGAATGAGGGTAATAATAACAATTATCCTGTGTGTACTCAATGCGGAAAGAAACATCTAGGCGTGTGTAGGATGGGAACAAACGCTTGCTACCTTTGTGGCAAAGAAGGCCATTATGCAAGGAATTGTACCACCAATAGTCAGAACCAGAACCCTCAGTACCAGAATAGGAATACAAACCGACAGCTATACGCGGTGCAAGCAAAGATCGAAGGTCCTTCGATTGTACGAGGAAGACTTGAAGCTCCCAAACCACAAGCTAGGATTTATGCGTACACAAAGGGAGATGCTGAGGCTGGAACTTCTAATGTGGTAACAGGTCAGATCTCTATAGCCACTTATGATGCATTTGCCCTAATTGATTCTGGTGCCACCCATTCGTTTATATCGATGGAATATAAACAAAATAAAGGGCAACCTTTTAGAACCTCTCTTCCATCAGGAGAGATCTCTTCCGATAGTCATGTGCGGTAGAGAATTATATGTAGACCTGATTGCAATTAAGCTTCAGGATTTCGATATTATCCTGGGAATGGATTTCTTAGATAAGTACAATGCTAAGATAGATTTTCAAAAGCGTTGTGTTACGTTTAGTCTTTTCGGTGAAGAGGAATTCAACTTCCACAGTCAGTCTAGGAGCTCATCAACCCGGCTTATTTCGATAATGAAAGCTTGGAAAATGTTGGCTAATGGATGTCAAGGATACTTAGCTAACATGGTGAACAAAGAACAGGAAAAAGAGCTGCAGCCCGAAGATGTTCCCATTATTAGGGAATATGTAGATGTTTTTCCAAAAGATTTAACTAGACTTCCGCCGGAACGAGAAATCTCTTTCGAAATAGAATTGTTGCCAGGAACAGCACCAATATCGAAAGCACCCTATCATATGGCCCCAACTGAGCTTAGAGAACTTCAAGTACAGTTACAAGAACTGTTGGACAAGGGATTTATTCGTCAAAGCCATTCCCCATGGGGAGCACTTGTGCTGTTTGTCAAAAAGAAGAATGGATCGTTACAAATGTGCATCGACTATCGTGAGTTGAACAAGATCACGATTAAGAACAAGTACCCTCTCCCGAGAATCGACGATCTCTTTGATCAACTTAGAGGAGCTTTGGTATTCTCGAAGATTGACTTGCGTTCAGGCTACCATCAACTCAGAATCAAGGAAGGAGATATTCCCAAGACGGCGTTTCGAACACGTTATGGACATTATGAGTATTTAGTCATGCCTTTTGGATTGACTAATGCTCCAGCTGCTTTTATGGACCTTATGAATCGGGTGTTTAAAGATTATTTAGATAAGTTTGTTATCATCTTCATAGATGATATTTTGATCTACTCAAAGTCCACAAAGGAACATGAGCAGCATCTCAAGATAGTTTTGGAGACCTTAAGACGGAATCAGCTTTATGCCAAATTCACAAAATGTGAATTTTGGTTGGAAAAAGTACATTTCTTGGGCCACGTAGTTTCAAAGGAAGGAATTTCGGTTGATCCTGCAAAGATAGTGACGGTAGTGCATGGTCAGCACCCAAAAACATTACGGAGATACGAAGCTTTCTTGGTTTGGCCGGATACTACGACGGTTCGTTGAAGGATTCTCCAAGATAGCAGCGCCACTAACAGCTCTTACTAAAAAGGGGAGAAAGTTTGATTGGACACAGAAGTGTGAAGAAAACTTCCAAGAGCTCAAGAGAAAGCTTACAAGTGCACCAGTGTTAATAATTACTGACGTTGATGCAGGAAATTTCGCCATTTATAGTGATGCGTCGAGAACTGGACTAGGAGTTGTTCTTATGCAAGGAAGAAATGTGGTTGCTTATGCTTCACGTCAACTGAAGGACCATGAATGGAACTACCCGACGCACGATTTGGAGCTTGCTGCAGTGGTTTTCGCCTTGAAGATTTGGAGACATTACCTGTATGGTAATAGATGTGAGATTTTTACCGATCATCAAAGTCTCAAATATATCTTTACTCAAAAAGAGCTCAATATGAGACAACGTCGATGGCTTGAACTCGTAAAGGATTATGATTGTGAAATCCTTTACCACCCTGGAAAAGCAAATAAGTTGGCAGATGCGCTGAGCAGGAAGTCATCTGGTATGCTCATGTCTCTTGAAATGATGTCCAAACCCCTCCAAAAGGAAATTTCTGATTTCAGATTGGAAATGTTAATCGGGAAATTGGCTACTTTGACTCTTCAGTCCAATCTCCTAGAATCCATTAAGTGTTATCAAGAAAAAGATTCCTTTCTGCTAAAGATTCAACTTCTTGGTGGAGAAGATAAGGAATTTAAGACATCTACAAATGGACTAATTCTCTTCAGAGGAAGGATTTGTGTTCCTAACGTTGAATTTCTTAGGAAACAAATCATGTCGGAAGCACATGAAACGCCATACTCAGTTCACCCTAGAGCTACTAAGATGTACAAGGACCTCAAAGAAAATTTTTGGTGGCCGAACATGAAGAGAGAAATTGCTGAATTTGTGTCAAAGTGCCTAACTTGTCAGAAAGTTAAGGCTGAACACCATCAACCAGGAGGAGATCTACAAAGGATAGAACTCCCAGAATGGAAATGGGAACAAATCACCATGGATTTCGTAGTTGGATTACCCAGAACCGCAGGTGGAAATGATATGATTTGGGTAATTGTGGATAGATTAACCAAATCAACCCATTTCATTGCTATTAAAACCACCTTTTCAGTTGAGAAATTAGCTGAAATTTACGTATCTCAGATTGTTAGGCTACATGGAGTGCCTAAATCCATCATTTCGGATCGAGATGGGCGTTTTACTTCACGATTTTGGAATAGTGTTCACACAGCTATGGGATCAAGGTTGAAATTCAGTACTGCTTTTAACCCTCAGACAGATGGACAATCGGAGCGCACTATTCAAACATCAGAAGATATGTTGAGATCTTGTGTTCTGGATTTCAAGGGAAACTGGGATCAAAAGCTACCCTTAATCGAATTCTCATATAATAATGGCTATCAAGCTTCAATTGGTATGGCTCCATTCGAAACGCTATATGGAAGAAAATGTCGATCTCCCATCCATTGGCAAGAAGTTGAACAGAAGCAACTTCAAACTACGGACTTCATCAGAAAAACCTCAGAAGACATCAAGATGATCAAGCAACGGCTTGACATAGCTTTCAGTCGACAGAAGAGTTATGCTGATAAACGTCGAAGACCATTAGAATTCCAAGTTGGAGATTCTGTTTTTCTCAAGATTGCTCCAATGAAGGGAATTATGAGGTTTGGTAAGAAGGGAAAGCTCAGTCCAGGATACGCAGGTCCGTTTGAAATCCTCGAAAGGATTGGTAAGGTAGCTTAAAAGCTTGCTTTGCCGCCAGCATTGGCGTCTGTACATGATGTTTTTCATGTTTCAATGTTAAAAAAGTATGTATCTGATCTTTCCCATGTGCTAAGACAAGAACCAATTGAAGTATAAACGGATTTGACTTATGAAGAAAAGCCAATCCGGATTTTAGATCGGGAAGAAAAGGTTTTAAGAAATAAAACCATTCCAATGGTTAAAGTGTTATGGCAGAATCATAATATTGAAGAAGCAACGTGGGAAGTAGAAGATGAAATGAGAAAGAACTATCCCTACTTGTAGTGATTTTCGGGGACGAAAATTTTTTAAGGAGGGTAGATTGTAATAACCAACCTGTTTGTAAACTTATGATTTCTTTCGATAAGAATCAAAGTCTGTTTATGATATATGTATGATATGTTTTCTATGAAAAGTTGTTGAATCTTTTGCTAAAAGATTCAATAAGTTAGTTACGCAAGTTTAATACCTTTTGTCAAAAAGGGTAAATTTATGCTTTATGATTTTATGTTAGTAGTTCTTAAATTTAGGAAAAATCCTATATGCAGTTCAGATAAGTTCTGGACAATGGTCCAGTATCAGTATACTGTTACGGTTCAAAACAGTAATTAAGTATCTATGTTAGTATGAAAATGAGCTGCATTTAGAAGATATGTCAACGAGGTCTTAATAGTATGACATTTCGTTTTTAATAGATGACTAGTGTCATTGCCAAAACCGGTCATCTTACAGGGATCAAAATGCAAATATTTTATGTTTAGGGGTCAATTTGCAAATTTAAGAAAAGTTTATGATTCTTAATTTTTAGAAGTTAAGAAAGTTCTCTAGAGGAGGATTAGCAAGAATTTGATGATTGAAAGCTTAACCTTAGCCGGCCACCTTATAGGGACTAAAATGCAAATATTTTGCCTTTAGGGGCCAATGTGCAATTTTGGGGAAAATTATGGACTCATAAGCAAATATGTAAAATTTTGGAACTATGGACTTTTTAAGTTAAATTTCCTAGTTCAACTAAGCCAATGATCTATTACAAGTTTAGTTAATCTAGTTAGAAATTAAGAAATAAGTTAGGATTGGTTGATTCCAAATTCTAATTTGGACCAATCCTATTTTTCCATGTGGATAGCCTAGGGAACCGGCCACATCATGGCCTTATAAGCAAGGAATCTTGTTTTTGAGGAGCATTATGCAAATTGGAAGAATTTAAGCGCCATTAAAAATTGACAAATCATACCCTAAGTTTAGTGACTAAGCACTTTAATTTTGCTTGGTTGATTATGTCTTAAGATTCAATTAGCAAGTTGTCCCATTTGGCACTCAATGGCCGGTCATCATGAGGATAAAACACCTCATGCCTCTAGCATGGATGAGTCACCCTCCTAGCCTTGCACCCTTGGCAAGCCAAGGCTTGCACACCTAGGCACTAAAGGCCGGCCACCACAAGGAAGCAACACATCATGGTATAGCCTTGGTGAGTAACATCCCTAGTCTTGCTCACATGGCAAGCTTATGTATTGCCAAAGCCATCACCATGACCGGTCACATGAGGGAGAGACACATCCCTTGGCCTAGCTTAGATGAATCAACCATCTAGACTTCCTAGCCTAGCTCCCTTGGCAAGCCAAGGCTTGCACACCTCACCCCTAGGGCCGGCCATCGCAAGGAAATGCCACCTCAAGCTTGTAGCCTTGATGAACAAGCACTCTAGCTAAGCTTGCTTGGCAATTTGGGATATGAAGGGCCGGCCAACACATAGGGATTAAGGGGAAATATTTTGGCCTTAGGGATCAATGCATAAATTGCAAAAGATGAACTCCTTTAGCTCTTGACACCTCATGCTCCCTAGGCTTGCTTAGTATGCTTGTTAGTCTTGCTTATGATTAACTAGAGCAAGCTCAAGGCTCCACCTAAGGCCGGCCAACTTAGGAAGAGGACACCTCAAGGTTCCTAGCCATGATGAGCAAGCTCCCCTAGCTTTGCTACTTGGCAAAAAGGGACAAGGAGGACCGGCCACCTCATAGGAGGTTAGGAGCAAATATGGTTCTTGTAAGGGCTAGTGAGCAATTTCAAGAATAAGTGATTCACCTATAAATAGATGAAGGTTCTCTCATTGCATTTTGTTAGCCAACACACACACAACTGCATATGCTCTCTAGTTTCTGCCCTTAGGTGCCGAGCCAAGAGAGGAAAAAAAAAAAAAAGAAAGAGAAAAGAAAACTAGAGTGAGAGGAGTTTTCGGTTTGGTGTAAGAATAGTGTAAAGAAAATTTCAAAACCATAATCTAGACCAACATCCGTGGAACTTGAGGTAAAAATTATCATCCTCTAGTTCTTCATTTAAGTTTTAGTTAAGATTTAAGTTTATGCTCAATATGTATGAACATGAGCTCATTCGATTAAGTTTCATAACACAAGAATTTTGGTATGTGTAATTAGGATTTATAACTAGACAGTTTTTCTGGAAACAAGATTTCGAGGCCTTTAGAGGCCGAATCTTAACAAATTTAAAACTGCAAAGTTGTAGAGGAAGGAAACTTCTAGGGACTAACGCGGAAGGTACAAGAATTTTGTTGTATGTTTCAAGTTCATAAGTGATATGAGTATGATAAATGTTTATGGCTTTCAAGTTCAAGAAGAGATGATTATGATATATGTTTATGGCTTTCAAGTTCATGATGAAATGTTTATGATAAATGTTATAGCATGTATTTTTGTATGATGAATATTTTGCTATTATGGCATCATGAAGCATGCGCATTAAGGATAAGTCACTCGGTAAGAATAAGAATTTGGTTTCAAGAAAGAAACTATTTATATGAATTGATTTTCCATTAAGTTAAAGCAAGAAGAAGTTAAAGAAAAACTTTTAAATATAATGGCAAGCAAGTTACCTTGTGTCGTATCGACCCGCACTAGGTCGGGTTTGGTCCATGGTTTGAGTTGGACAGGGCTGGCCGCCCCAACCACTCCATGGCAGCCCTCCACGGTACGTACACTTATGTTATGTAAGGGCCCTAAAATTATGTTAAGTTAAGACAACACCATGATAGCATAATGAATTCATGCATTATGATTTATGAAATGTTTTACGGATTAATAGTTGTGCTTACTGAGCGAAAGCTCATAATTTAAGTTTATGCTGTAGGAAAGCAAACTTATGGCAGTACATGATACAAGACGGTGGAGTATGGCAGTGCAAAGCTGTGAAACTGTGGGATTGGAAACTGCTACGCATTTTGTTAAGTTCTGCCATGTTTATTTTGATTATGTTATATCTAAGTACAAAATTATGATAAGTAAATAAGTTTATGTACATATATATATATATATATGTAAGTGATTACTGCGAGTGATCCCAAATTCAAAAGTTATATATATATATATATATCGTTTTGTAAATTGGAAATAAAAAAAAAATTTAGTCCCAATTTTTGCATATTATAAAGTAAGTATGGTAACGGCCTACGTTAGGTGGGTCGTTACAGCCCAGACCCAAAAAACATTACGGAAATATGGAGCTTTCTTGGATTAGCCGGATACTACCGACGGTTCGTTGAAGGATTCTCCAAGATTGCTGCACCTCTTATCGCCCTTACTCAAAAAGGGAAGAAGTTCAAGTGGACCCAGAAGTGTGAAGAGAACTTCCAAGATCTCAAAAGGAAGCTTACTAGTGCCCCGGTGTTAGTAATTCCTGATGTGGATGCAGGAAATTTTGTGATTTGCAGCGACGCTTCTAAAACTGGACTAGGAGCGGTCCTAATGCAGCAAGAAAAAGTGGTCGCCTATGCCTCCCGACAGCTGAAGGATCACGAAAGGAATTACCCTACACACGATTTAGAGCTCGCGGCGGTGGTCTTCGCATTAAAAATCTGGAGACACTATCTGTAGGGGAATAGATGTGAGATTTTCACCGATCATCGAAGTCTCAAATGTAACGACCCGTCCTACGTAGGCCGTTACCATACTTATCTTACATACTAATTTGACATACTTACTTACTTAAGTGGAAAATAACGTACATATTTTTTTTAAAAACATCTTGAATCCATACTTTAATACTTACGTATCAAATAATATACGTACGTACTAAATTAATATTTACTTTTCAAAATTGTCGTAAAGTAAAATAACTCGTTATAAGTAAACAATACATATATTTATTTCAAAACGCATAGCAGTTTCCATCCCATGTTTCACAGATAGCCCTACCAAGCCTCACCACCTTGCATCAAGTATTGCTAGTAGGAAGCTTATCTACAGCATAAACGTTAGTTATGAGCTTTCGCCCAGCAAGTACAACTATTAACCCGCAAAAACATTCATAAGAAAATCATACATGAACCAATTATACTTTCATTATGCTTTCTTATGTTAACATAGTTTGGGGCCCATATTTAACATAAGTGTACATACCGTGGCACACAGTCATGGAGTGGTTGGGGCGGCCAGCCCAGTCCAACTCAAACCATGAACCAAACCTGACCTAGAGCAGGTCGGTACGACACACGAAAACTTACTTAACATCATACTTGAAAAACTTTTCTTAAAACAGTTCTTACTTAAAATGTAGTCTTCTTCTTACCATAAGAACTATTATTAATGAACATGCTTCATGATGTCACAATAATAAACATACATCATACATACCACATAAATGCATGAACTTTAAAAACATACAAAGTCATAAAACAATTTTCTTGCCTATGCTGTAGGCGGAGTTGTACTTACAAGTTATGCTAGGTCTTGAGTTTAGTCGTTCTGACAGGTTACCTCAATAGGTTACCTTCCTGTTTCCAAAAAGGAAGTAAGATAAGAATCATCCTATCTTACCATAAATTATTTTATTTAATGTTGGTACCCTAACTAACATTTATTAGTGACCCTAGTTATATGTCCCCCTCATATGCTTTAATGATATCCTTATTGGTTACTAAGTGTAACCCTAGGGCACATGTCCCAATAGGTATAGGCCCAATAATACTTGGTATCCCATTAGGTTACTATTAGTAACCTAAGGTATAGGCCCAAGTTTCGTTTAAATTTTAAAAAGCCTGTTGGGCTACTAAGGCCCAACAATTAAAGTGGTATCCCTTATGGTTACCCTAAATAATGTTGGACCCAAGGCCCAACATACAACTTTTCTTTCTAATTATCTTAGCCCAATTAAAATTTGGTAACCTATCTGACTATGTTAGGTTACCAATTAGCTTACTTTGCTTAATTATTTCTTTTCTTACAAAAATGAGTTTGATTAACCCTTTAAAACTTGTTTTTAAAAAAAATTGTCTAAGTTTTAAAGGTATTTGTTGAAAACAGTCAAATTGTCAGTGTATGTGCAGGAATTTCATGTGCATGTATTGTTTTTTTTGAAATTCCTGACTCAAAGCTTACTATTTTGATTCAGTTTTACTTTGAAATCTGTTTAGATTTTAAAAAAGTTTTCTCCATGAAAGTTTTAGATATTGAAAAACTCTACAACTTTCATGTTTTTCTCAAAGTCCTGTTCTATCTTTAACTTATTCTTTTTCCTTGTTGAATCCGCCTGGCCGTGTACTAGGTCTGGGTGGTCCAGGCTCGGGTTTTTGTAAAAACGAAGGCTTTTAGGGCCTTATTTTCAAAAACCGTCCATTCTACCCCCTAGCATTTTCAATTTTCTATAACTTTTCAGTTTTGAGTTTTCTCAAATTTGGCATCTAAAGGCCACAAAATACCGTTTCCAAATCACTACCCAGTTTTCACCCGAACTGGCAGTTTTGGTTTCGGTACGTTCTTACTTATAATTTCACACACCCTACCTCAAACGGTCACAACCATGAGCCTACATCAAGCATGCAACGCATAATCTAATGTTCTCATAATCATTCATTCATTCATTCATCATCATTCAATCATAATCAAACCCGTTTGGTGATTTTCACCAAACTTGGTTTTCTAGGGTTTTCTTGAACCCTAATCATCATACAAGCCATCCAAATTCATAATCATTCATTCAACATCAGTTCTAAGCCTATAGGAACATATAACAAATACTTGATGGTCCCAAACATCAACAACATAATTTCTAGGGCATACAATCCAAAACATAAACCAAACCATATCATAAACTTACTAAAACCTAAATCAAGCACATTCTAAGAAAACTAACTAAAATAAGACATAAATGGGTGAGCTTAAGCTCTTACAACCAAACTGAAAATACATGATAACTTGGTTCAAAACTACAATAGAAAGGCTTAGGAGTTGAGAGAATTACCTCTAAACCGTGGAGATAATCTCTAGCTTGGATTCCGAAATTTTTTTCTAGCTTTCACTCACTAAAATCCGACCACACTCTCTTGGGTTTGGCTGCCTATGGGGTTCGGCTGAGAGAGAGAAAAGGAGAAGAAAAATGGCCAAAGTTTGGGGGAATTGTTCAATAAAATGAGTTAAAAAGTCACCCCCCCTCCACCTATTTATAGGTGAATTTTAATTTCTTTTCTTGATTTATTTTTATTCTCTAAATTGCACTTCAAGCCTTACAAAAACAATATTTGCTGAAAAGTCCCCATAGGTGGCCGGCCACTAGATGGTTCCATGAGCCAAAATTATCTGTTAGTAATACTTTCCAATTTTTCCAAAAAATCAAGAAATTACATAATTATCATATGGTGAGGTGTCCTCCACCTAGGGCTTTGTTTGGCTTTTGTTTCTTAAAATCAATCTATTTTCATACTAATGTAATTATAACAAATACTGTTTTCAACTAAAACAGTACTGTCATATTAAACTGCAGTCCAGAATTCATCTGTGTTTAACTGGACTGTGTATAGGTTTTTCTTAGGACTTAAAGCTAATTAGTCCTTATTGTCCTAAATAATGTGCTTGATTTTTCTAACATGATCCCGTACCTTATTTTTACTTATCTATCCGTGATGACGGTTTTTCACAGTATAATTTCCATACTGCTTATTATACTGCAGTACGGCCTCAATCATACCTTAGATCATTCTGGTCAAACTTTGACCGGAATTCAATCATACATAAATCCTAATTCTGATGACTCAGATCAGGAAATTCTCATACTTATTCATAATACAAACTTTGATTCCTTGAGAGACAAGAAATCATAATTTGTAACAAAGTCGGTTATTACAATCTACCTCCCTTAAAAATTTTCATCTTCGAAAATTAGAACAAGTGGGGATAGTTCTTTCTCGTATCCTCTTCTAGTTCCCATGTTGCTTCTTCAACATTGTGGTTTCGCCATACCACTTTAACCATGGGAATCGTTCTATTTCGGAAGACCTTTTCTTCCCGATCTAGGATCCGAATTGGCTTCTCTTCGTATGTCAAATCGGTTTCAACTTCAATCGGTTCTTGACTCAACACATGGGAAGGGTCCGGTACATACTTCTTTAACATCGAAACATGGAAAACATTATGTACAGAAGCTAGTTCTGGCGGCAAGGCAAGCTTAGAAGCTACTTTTCCAATCCTTTCCAGTATTTCGAACGGCCCTGTGTATCTAGGACTAAGTTTTCCTTTCTTGCCAAATCTCATAACTCCCTTCATAGGAGCAATCTTAAGGAAAACATAATCCCCAACTTGGAATTCTAAGGGCCTTCGACGTTTATCAGCGTAGCTTTTCTGGCGACTGAAAGCTACGTCGAGCCTTTGCTTAATCTTCTTAATATCCTCTGAGGTTTTCCGGATGAAATCCGTGGTTTTAAGTTGCGTCTATCCAACTTCCTGCCAATGAATGGGTGATCGACATTTCTTTCAGTATAACGCTTCGAATGGAGCCATACCAATGGAAGCGTGATAACTATTATTGTAAGAAAATTCGATCAAAGGTAGCTTCTGATCCTAGCTGCCTTTGAAATCCAAAACACAGGACCTTAGCATATCCTCTAGCGTTTGGATAGTTCACTCCGATTATCCATCCGTTTGGGGGTGAAACGCTGTACTAAATTTCAATTTCGATCCCATAGCTGTATGAACAATTTTCCATAATCGAGAGGTAAAGTGCCCATCCCGATCTGAAATGATGGATCTTGGCACTCCATGTAACCTAACAATCTGGGATACGAAAATTTCAGCCAACTTCTCAACTGAAAAGGTAGTCTTAATAGCCATGAAGTGGGCTGATTTGGTTAATCTATCCACAATCATCCAAATCATATCATTCCCACTTGCGGTCCTGGATAACCCTACTATAAAATCCATAGTAATCTGTTCCCATTTCCACTCTGGGAGTTCAATCTTTTGAAGATCTCCTCCTGGTTGCCGATGTTCAGCCTTAACTTTTTGACAAGTTAGGCATTTTGACACAAAGTCAGCGATTTCGTTCTTCATATTCGGCCACTAATAGTTTTCTCTAAGGTCCTTGTACATCTTGGAGTCTCCAGGATGTACCGAATATCGCGTTTCATGTGCTTCGGACATGATTTGTTTCTTTGAAGTAAACTACTCCATCCTCAGAGGTCTTAAATTCCTTATTCTTTCCGTCAAAGATTTGCGCCTTTAGCAGAAAGGAATCTTTCCCCTGATGACCATTAATGGACTCTAAGAGGTCAGACTGGAGAGTTAGCACAGATAACGTTCCAGTTATCATTTCTATGTGGAAATCAGAAATTTCCTTCTGAAGTGGCTTAGGCAACGTTCCTAAAGACATCAGCATACCGGATGACTTCCTACTTAAAGCATCTGCTACTTTGTTCGCTTTATTAGGATGGTAAAGAATCTCGCAATCGTAGACCTTCACGAGTTCAAGCCATCTTCGTTGCCTCATATTGAGCTCTTTTTGGGTAAAGATGTATTTGAGACTTTGATGATCGATGAAAATCTCACATCTATTCCCATACAGGTAGTGTCTCCAGATTTTTAGTGCGAAGACCACCGCCACGAGCTCTAAATCGTGCGCAGGGTAATTCCTTTCGTGATCCTTCAGCTATCGGGAGGCATAGGCGACCACCTTTCCTTGCTGCATTAGGACCACTCCTAGTCCAGTTTTAGAAGAGTCACTGTAAATCAGGAAATTTCTTGCATCCATGTCAGGAATTACTAACACCAGGACGCTAGTAAGCTTCCTTTTGAGCTCTTGGAAGTTCTCTTTACACTTCTGTGTCCACTCGAACTTCTTCCCTTTTCGAGTAAGGGTGGTAAGGGGTGCAGCCATCTTGGAGAATCCTTCAACGAACCGTCGGTAGTATCCAGCCAATCCAAGAAAGCTCCATATTTCCGTAATGTTTTTGGGTCTGGGCCACATACTGACCGCCTCTACTTTAGCAGGATCGACAGAAATCCCTTCATTTAACACTACATGACCCAAGAAATGAACTTTTTCCAACCAAAATTCACATTTCGTGAACTTTGCATAAAGCTGGCTTCATGTCTCCAAAACCATTCTAAGATGCTGCTCATGTTCCTTCATGGACCTTGAGTATATCAGAATATCATCGATGAAAACGATGACAAACTTATCTAGGTACTCTTTAAACACCCGGTTCATCAGGTCCATAAAAGTAGCTGGGGCATTGGTCAAACCAAACGGCATAACAAGGAACTCGTAATGCCCATAGCGTGTTCGAAAACCCGTCTTCGAAATGTTGCCCTCCTTAATCCTGAGTTGATGGTATCCCGACCGCAAGTCGACCTTTGAGAATACCACTGCTCCCATAAGTTGATCGAAAAGATCATCTATTCTAGGGAGAGGATACTTATTTTTAATCGTAATCTTATTTAGCTCACGATAGTCGATGCACATCCACAATGACCTATCCTTCTTCTTGACGAACAACACCGGTGCTCCCCATGAGGAATGACTTTGACGAATGAATCCTTTGTCGAGCAGTTCTTGTAACTGCACTTGGAGTTCCCCAAGTTCGGCTAGGGCCATACGGTAAGGCTCTTTGGATACTGGTGTAACTTCGGGCAATAATTCTATCTCAAAAGAAATTTCCCATTAAGGATGGAGTCCGGGCAATTCTTTTGGAATGACATCCACATATTCCCTAATAACGGGAACATCTTCCGGCTTCAGCTCCACCTTTTTCTCTTTGTCCACCATGTTGGCTAAGTATCCTTGACATCCATTTGCCAACATTTTCCGTGCCTTCATTGCCGATACTAACCTAGTTGAGGAGTTTCGAGACTGACCGTAAAAGTTGAATTCCTCCTCACCATGAAGACCAAACATAACACAACGCTTTCGATAATCGATCTTAGCATTGTACTTACCTAGAAAGTCCATTCTAAAATAATGTCATAATCCTGAAGTTTAATTGCAATGAGATCAACATAAAGTTCTCTACCGCAAATAACTACAGGAACATTTGGCATCCAAAAGTCGGACAACAAAACTTCTCCTGACGGAAGGAACGTTCTGAACGGTTGCTTAAATCTATCGACATGCCTTCCTAATTTCTGGGCAAACTCCATTGATATAAATGAATACGTGGCACCAGAATCAAACAGAGCAATAGCATCACATGTGGCGATAGAAATCTGACCTGTCACCACGTGAAAAGTTCCAGCCTCGGCATCCCCCTTGGTATAGGCATAAATCCTGGCTTGGGGTCCAGGAGCCTCTAGCCTCCCTTGTGCATTAGAAGTGTCTCAATCTTAGCTTGCACAGCATGCAGCTGACTGCCTGCGTTCCTATTCGGATACTGGGGGTTCTGGTTCTGATTGTTGAAGGTGCAATTCCTCACGTAATGACCTTCCTTGCCACGAAGGTAGCAAGCATTTGTCCCCAGTCTACATACTCCCAGATGCTTCTTCCCACATTGTGCGCACACTGGATAATCATTATTATTACCCTCATTGCCTCGGTTACTTTTCTTTTGAGGGTAATTTCTCTATTGGCCCTGGCCAGTAGCATTTCCCTTCTTTTTGTTCTTTCCGAACTGCTTAGAATGCTGGGCTGCATTACTAGTCTGGCTCTTCGCATAGGTGTCCTGGTTTTGCCTGGGCTGTAGCTGTCTCTCCACAGCCTTCTCCTCTTTCTTAGCCTTAAAAATTTTCGCCCTCGCCTCCTTATCTTGGTTAATCCAATACTCAGCCCTAATTGCCCGACTAATGCAGTCAGACACTAGGGTTGGAGGGCTACTTCCTACACTTACTTGCTTGGCAATGTCCGTCTGAAACATCTTTATCATTCGTCTTACTTTCTCTGTTTCATTCGGTATGAGTTCGGGGCATAAGCGGCCTAGCTGTTCAAATTTCTTAACAGCTTCCAGGACTGTCATCGATCCTTGTTTCAAACTATTGAACTCGTCCTGTTGAGCGGCAAGGATTTCCCTATTGTAGTACATCGTCTTAAACTCAGCTACAAAATCCTACCAACTCATAGCCGCAACATTTCTATGCATTTGCACTGTTATCCACCAATGCTTGGCATCCTTTTTCAGTGCAAAAGACGCACAGAGAACCGTTTCCTGCTCCGTGAGTCCCATGAAATCCAAAATTACTTGGATGTTCATTAGCCAGTTATCGGCTTCTATCGGGTCCGTAGACCCTCAAACTCATGCGCCTTCATCCGCCTGAATCGCTGGTACAGTAAGTCTTCCCGAACCATTACTGGGTTTGCTTGCATCCCAGTGGGTGCTAACGGAACTCCCAAATTCTGTGGAACCCCATGATGAACCTCCGGTACTTGGGGCATTACCGGGGGTGCAGGGTTATCCTGTGGTGGAATTTCGTTCGCACGAGGCATCTGGTTCAATCGGGCTATCTGCTCACACAGCCGATTCGTTTCTTCCTGTTGTTGTAGCAATTGTTGTTGCAACATGGCTACAACATTCACAAAATTTGGTTCTTACAGATTCTGATTAGCTTGTGTGCTTGTATGCACCATCTTAGAACTCCTAGTAAATATCAAGAAAAAATATCGTTATTCCGAATATCATTTCTTCCATTCATATCCTATTATTCACATCATAGCATATCGTACTTAATCATATCGTAAAACATTATACAGAAATCCTTCGAGATTTCTTCATAGCATATCGTATCATAAATTTATCATACACTTGTCATAAATACTTTTTATCATGATATCATAATCATCATGATATTAATTTCATATATAAACTTATCATTTTATACATTTTTTTTCAAAAATACATCATATACACTACATACATAGTCAAAATGGGATGGAAGTGTCTACCACTTTACCATCATTCCTATACTATATACAATCCTAACGTCAAAAAGAATAAAAGAACAAAAATCCCACTTAGATCTAAACTATCTACTCAGTCGTCACGTCGGAAAATACATCCCAATCCTTATTATCGAACGGAATCTCGTCAGGATCCTCCTCCTGCTCCTCGAGATCCTCTAGCTCCTCCTCCTCCATATCCTCAAACTCTTCCCACTCCTCTGGTTCCTCATCATCGCTCTCGATGAGGATTACCGGAGGATCTTCAGGGTTTTCTCCTTGATGGACTGGAGCATCAGCAGGATCCATATCATCATCGTCTGGTCTAGCCTCTGCCTCCTGCGGAGGAATATCCTGAAGTGGGATTGCTGGAATAGGATCCTCGGGTATAGCCGGAATTCCCTCGAATAACGGCTCTGGAATCCCAGTGTCGTCGACTGGATCCACATGATATACATGTATGCTATTATTTCTGCCTGTACCATGTATGCTATTATTTCTGCCTCCATAATAGCATCTATCATGTCCTCTAATGATACTGCTGTCTCTGGAGCTGGAACAAAATACTTAATCTCTGGTGGTAGCCCGTCCCTGATGATGTGCAATGCCTACCACTCCGGATCGACAAGCTCCTGAGGAATATAGGGCAGCATTGCCTATCAGAACCTATGGCAATAGTGGTCTATGGACTCATTCGGGTAGGCGTGCCACTGCACAACAAAATCGAGATATCACCTTCGATGCATATGTTGGGATCTAAATGTGCCCTAAGGATAGCAAATCAATATTAGGGATTTTCTGTAAATATGACATTTTGATATTAATAAGAGGAAGTTATTCATGTTTAATAAGTTGTATCCTATTTACTTTCATTTGTTGATTGTATGATTATTTTTGAGCAAACATAAAATACTCCTTGGCTGTTGGTAATATATCGGATTACCATATGTATACGGGGTATAGATAGAAGACGTGGTAATTTGATAATAGTCTAAATAAATAGTCCGCAATCGATGGAATAAGATTTGGGGATCTTATTCATAATAAGATTGTAAAGGTTATCTACTTCCTTGGAGGGATGGTTTGTCTTAACCATCGGATAGGTTCCGAGTAGAAACTTTGATGTATACCAGTATTGAGGTATGACATTGGACTGGACCTAAAGTGTTAATTGATTCGGTTTAATAATTCCGTTTATAAGAATCAATAACACTTTGATTATCATCCTGCATTAATCTTAATCCTGAAATGATTACTTGAGTTCGTATCCATGACTTATTTACTTTTATGCACTATAGGTGAGACACTGTTAATTCATGGTCAATATACTTGTGTTTTGGGTGTTGGGATCTAAATGTGCCCTAAGGATAGAAAATCAATATTAGGGATTTTCCGTAAATATGACATTTTGATATTAATAAGAGGAGGTTATTCATGTTCAATAAGTTGTGTCCTATTTACTTTCATTTGTTGATTGTATGGTTATTTTGAGCAAACATAAAATACTCCTTGGCTGTTGGTAATATATCGGATTACCATATGTATACGGGGTATACATAGAAGACGTGGTAATTTGATAACAGTCTAAATAAATAGTCCGTAATCGATGGAATAAGATTTGGGGATCTTATTCATGATAAGATTGTAAAGGTTATCTACTTCCTTGGAGGGATGGTTTGTCTTAACCATCAGATAGGTTCCGAGTAGAAACTTTGATGTATACCAGTATTGAGGTATGACATTGGACTGGACCTAAAGTGTTAATTGATTCGGTTTAATAATTCCGTTTATAAGAATCAATAACACTTTGATTATCATCCTGCATTAATCTTAATCCTAAAATGATTACTTGAGTTCGTATCCATGACTTATATACTTTAATGCACTATAGGTGAGACACTGTTAATTCATGGTCAATATACTTGTGTTTTGGGTGCATGACTTATGGATGGAGAAATCAAGATTCATAGATACGGAATCCATAACTATCTTAACGATAGTAAATGTTATCTACTTAAAGGCATTATTCGGGGATTGAAAGATAGTATAACACGATCTTGGCCATCGGTTTACTTTGTGTTCTCTGGTGGTTTATCAATTGTATGGTTTTACAATTGGTGATTCTTTCAATAGAGAATAATGGAACTTTAAGTTAAAATGATTGAAAAGGTAAAACGGAAAAAGTCCTTAATTCAATCATGGATAACATATGGGGATTAAGCAAGCGATGAATAAATCATCGAAGAAGCGCTACGTAAGAGAGCTTTCGTAATACGGTATGTAAACAGGAGTTCAGCTTCAAACTTTTAGTGGAATAGTTTTGAAGTTGATAATTGATGAATAATTAATCTGGGATTAATTTTTCACAATTATAGGAGCATCTTTACATATTTTCATCGGGTCCCTCTATTAGCTCATATAGTTCCGTATAGCGTCTCGGGATTTGTTCCTAATGAGATCGGTAAATTTAAATGGAATTTAGTAATGTCCGTTAAGACATGGTACTCTCTAACATGCAATCCATAAAGGATTGGACATGTGAGATTTGTGTAGACAAATAATATGATTTGTCAACATGAGATTGGTTAATTGAATTTTGAAATAAGATTGTGTTTGAATTATTTAATTTTGGAAAACAAATTTTTCTCTCCTAATCTAAATGTGGTGCACGGTTTTTAGATAGGTGGAGGGAAGAAAATTTTGTTTAAAAATTATTCAAATATATTCCTAACATTAAATTATTAATTGATTTAAATAATGGAGATTAATTGATGGATTTTTCTTTCCTTAAAAGAGGTGCACGGTTTTTGTGAGGAAAGAAAATTTGAAATATTCCATTGATATAAATTAATTAATATGGTTGATGTTGTGTGGAAAATATTTAATTCAAATAAGTGAATCATATTTAAATTCAAAAAGGTTTAAAAGGAATTTGAATCTAGATAGGACTAGGATCTTTTGACTAGTCTAGATTCTTCATTTAACATTTGAACCACCAATCAACCTTTGAATTTCAAAGGTGGCCGAATTTTTTGAGGAAAGATTTTCTCTTGGAAAAATGTTTTTAGGTTCAATGAATCTAGCCCTAAAGTTGTATGATCTTTTGATTCAAAATTTATCCAGAAAAATAATTATTAATTATTTTTAAAGGAGATAAATTTTGAAAAGGATTGGACTTCTATATAAAGGCTAGGAATTCTTGAAAAACTTAATTTTTGGTGATTCACAAAAGGAGTAAAACGTTTTTTGGAGTGAGAAGATAAATAATTTGGGTTTCTTCCACATTATAAAATTCGGCTATCTTGTGAGAGAGAAAAAGAGAGAAAATTCCATTGAATCAAAATTGTGAGGAAGGTTAAACCGAGTGATAATTTTCATAGGAGGTTAACCGGTTCCTGTTTTGCAGTTTTGAAGAAAGAAGTTGGATAATATTCTCAACAAGGAACATCGGAATTGAGAAGGAAGGATCTAGACTTCGGAAAGCATTACCGGTCACTTGGATTCATAGAACGTGTGCCCACACACACTCTGAGACGTGGAACTCGAGAATAATAGAGAAGACACGTTGGTCAATCGCTCTAGTAATTCCGGAATCCAAGAAATAAGGTATGCTTGATCATGAATTTAATTTATTGTTATATGCATCATGAGCTTCTTTTCCGAATCGGCATAAAAATTTTAAAACTTCCGCTGCGCCGTAACTCTGATATCGGATCCGATTTTTACAACATTGGGTGCATGACTTATGGATGGAGAAATCAAGATTCATAGATACGGAATCCATAGCTATCTTAATGATAGTAAATGTTATCCACTTAAAGGCATTATTTGGGGATTGAAAGATAGTATAACAAGATCTTGGCCATCGGTTTACTTTGTGTTCTCTGGTGGTTTACCAATTTTATGGTTTTACAATTGGTGATTCTTTCAATAGAGAATAATGGAACTTTAAGTTAAAATGATTGAAAAGGTAAAACGAAAAAAGTCCTTAATTCAATCATGGATAACATATGGGGATTAAGCAAGTGATGAATAAATCATGGAAGAAGCACTACGTTAGAGAGCTTTCGTAATACGGTAAGTAAACAGGAGTTCAGCTTCAAACTTTTAGTGGAATAGTTTTGAAGTTGATAATTGATGAATAATTAATCTGGGATTAATTTTTCACAATTATAGGAGCCTCTTTACATATTTCCATCGGGTCCCTCTATTAGCTCATATAGTTCCGTATAGCGTCTCAGGATTTGTTCCTAATGAGATCGGTAAATTTAAATGGAATTAAGTAATGTCTATTAAGACATGGTACTCTCCAACATGCAATCCAGAAAGGATTGGACATGTGAGATTTGTGTAGACAAATAATATGATTTGTCAACATGAGATTGGTTAATTGAATTTTGAAATAAGATTGTGTTTGAATTATTTAATTTTGGAAAAACAAATTTTTCTCTCCCAATCTAAAAGTGGTGCACGCTTTTTAGATAGGTGGAGGGAAGAAAATTTTGTTTCAAAATTATTCAAATATATTCCTAACATTAAATTATTAATTGATTTAAATAATGGAGATTATTTCATGAATTTTTCTTTCCTAATTAAAAGATGTTCACGGTTTTTGTGAGGAAAGAAAATTTGAAATATTCCATTGATTTAAATTAATTAATATGGTTGATGTTGTGTGGAAAATATTTAATTCAAATAAGTGAATCATATTTAAATTCAAAAAGGTTTAAAAGGAATTTGAATCTAGATAATACTAAGATCTTTTGACTAGTCTAGATTCTTGATTTAAGATTTGAACCACCAATCAACCTTTGAATTTCAAAGGTGGCCGAATTTTTTGAGGAAAGATTTCCTCTTGGAAAAACGTTTTTAGGTTCAATGAATCTAGCCCTAAAGTTGTATGATCTTTTAATTCAAAATTTATCCAGAAAAATAATTATTAATTATTTTTAAAGGAGATGAATTTTGAAAAAAAGATTGGACTTCTATATAAAGGCAAGGGATTCTTGAAAAACTAATTTTTGTGTATTTCACAAGAGGAAAAATGTTTTTGGGAGTCAGAGAAAAACCAATAAGGGTTTCTTCTGCTTCAATAAAATTCGACTATCTTGTGAGAGAGAAAAAGAGAGAAAATTCCATTGAATCAAAATTGTGAGGAAGGTTAAACCTAGTGATAATTTTCATAGGAGGTTAACCGGTTCCTGTTTTGCAGTTTTGAAGAAAGAAGTTGGATAATATTCTCAACGAGTAATATCGGAATTGAGAAGGAAGGATCTAGACTTCGGAAAGCATTACCAGTCACTTGGATTCATAAAACGTGTGCCCACACACACTCTGAGAAGTGGAACTCGAGAATAATAGAGAAGACACGTTGGTCAAACGCTCTAGTAATTCCGAAATCCAAGAAATATGGTACGTTTGATCATGAATTTAATTTATTGTTGTATACATCATGAGCTTCTTTTCCGAATCGGCATAAAAATTTTAAAACTTCCGCTGCGCCGTAACTCTGATATCTGAACTGATTTTTCCAACAATTGGTATCAAAGCCAACTCATGATCATGTATATAACATAAATTATTTGATCGAATAAATTTCTCTCTATGCATTAATGAAATATTTTAGAGAGTTGGCACTCTAGGTTTTATTTTGAGTATGTTAAATATATTATGAATAGATGTATGGATGAATGAATATTTTATAATATATGATGCTTGTTCAATTTTGCCGGTCATAATTCCATAGAGGTTAGAATTTGTATCTAGGTTTTTCAAGTGTAATAGATGCGGTCTATTATCATCACTAGGTCGTTCTTTCAATTCCTAGAATTTTTGTAAGCCGGAAATGGTGTAGGAATTTTTTTATAAAATTCGGGCTATATTGGATTCGAGGAGATTGAAGATGAACGAAGGTATGTAAATTTTCAAAGGATGTGATTTTTTGTTTTTTAGAATTTTTTAATTAAAAAAAAAACATTTCTTAATAAAATTAAAAAAAATCATAGAATCTTTTTGAAAATTAAATTTTCCAATGATATGTGATCTTGATAATTTGGAAATCAAAATTGAAAATTTAATTTTAAATTTAATGGATATTATTATGAATTTTAAAATTTTGTGATTTAAATTTGAAATTTGGAAATTTCAAAATTTTTTGAATTTTAAAATTTAATAAACTAGATTTTTATTTAAATTTTGATATTTTGTAATTTTGATTAAAATTAAAAATCACATATAATCTTTTTTGAAATTTAAATTTAATTTTAAATTTGAAAAAATGTGACATTGGAGAAGGAAGACACATTGAAGAAGGATGCAAGGCATGGATCTACAAATGAAGACCGATATATGTTTCGGTTAATTTTTGTAAATTTTGCAATTTTTCTTTTCTCTAGGATGGAATCATGATCCATGGCTATTTACATATTTTGCAAACCATAGATAATGTGTTGCTAGATGAATATGTTATACTATTTCGTGATGTATTGATAACATGCCATATAGACTACGGAGTGCCACTCAATAAATATTGTTTATGCATGAAAAACAAAAACCCTAATTTAAAAGAATGAGTGGGAGAAGGTTTTACACACTAAGACCTACGGCCTCCATCGTTGGTCCAATAGTTACACATGGTAGTACCTACTACTCGGTTTTGACTCGGGAATTCCCTTCGGATAGGTATCTTACCTAGAGCGCACACTGATTTGGATTTCCGAAAGGATAACAATTTTGGGCATATTTTATATTTAGATCACCCCTCGGTGGCGGATGTAAAATATGGATTCAAAATTGGAAACGATGGTTACACACTCATGCTACTTTATTTATTAACCCTCTCTCGAGGCTCTGTTATATAAAGTAGTGGCCAAATAAACGATAGTTAATATATATTTAATGGAGTTTTCTCCATGGACTAATATGTATTAATCGGAAGGGATCCGTGTTCTTGGCTAGTTATTCTATGACTACCCCTCGGTAGCTTAGAAGGCAGAAGCTAGGAATTATCGTTGTAAGGTATGTGTTTTACGGGTTTTACACATGAAAATTTAGGTTGCATATAGATCTTTTTGTTTCATTACAAAACCATATTTTATAAACTGATAGGATGTTTGCTCGTACTTATTACATGTTTTCTTATTATAGATCAAAATGTCGAGACCTTTATCCGTGATACTTACGCAAAACAAATTAACTGGCGAGAATTTTAATGGCTAGAAAAGGAACTTGCTTACAGTCCTAAACTTTGAGAAACACAGTTTTGTGCTAACCCAACCTCGACCGCCAACGCCTGCGATCGATGCTCCTGATAGGGATTTTGTAGCGCTTGAGCGCTGGGACAATTCCAACCTAAGTGCTATGTGCTATATTCGGGCGAGCATGTCTAACATGTTCCAGAAACAGCATGAAGAGCATCAAATTGCTAGGCAGATCATAGCAAAGTAGTGCTTGAGGAGATGACTTCGGGTTTGGATATTCCAAAAGTCATAGAAAACCCTGTGGAAAAACCATTAAAGAATCAACAACCACGACAGCTTCGTCGTAGTGGGAGGATTATCAGGGAACCTGAAAGGTACATGTTCAATGGTGAAGTTTTTGAAGCAGAATCCATAGAACATATTGATGATCCGGCTACATACAAGGAAGCTATGGAGGATGTTGATTCTAGTCTTTGGTAAAAGGCTATGAACACCGAGATGGAATCTATGGATTCCAACAGGGTCTTGAAACTTATAGACTTACCCCAAGGCATAAAACCGATTGGGTGTAAGTGGGTATACAAGAAGAAGAGAGGTGTGGATGAGAAAGTGGAAACTTTCAAGGTAAGACTTGTAGCGAAGGGCTATACGCAGAAAGAAGGAATCGACTATGATGAAACCTTCTCGCCTGTAGCAATGCTCAAGTCAATCCGCATTATTTTATCTGTTGCGGCTGCTCTCGATTATGAGATCTGGCAAATGGATGTCAAGCAGCTTTTGTAACGCCCCAAAATCCACGTAGGACCGACTACGTAAACGTGGGCCGTTACCATGCTTGCTTAACTTAAACCTTAGTCTTAAATAATTAACCTTACAGAAAATTTCAGAAATTTTTTTTTTTTTAAACTTTAAACTTTATTTTAAAATCATAACTTAAATAAACTTGTACTTAAGGGTAAACTTCATCATGCCTACCCATTACTTGTTATGCCGATTATAAGGTCACTAGAACCTTTTAAACCAGACCTTGGAATCATCACATACATAACATGGTACATATTTCTTAATCATACATATACAACTTCATACTTAAAATATTTACGGAAAATCTTGCATAGTGGTATCCTATACCGCCCTTCACTTGCTGCATCGTCTCCATGGCCAACCAAGTAAAGCTGCAGGCATCTTACTTTTACCTACAGTATAGAATATACTGATGAGCTTTCGCCCAGCAAGTACAAACATAATCTCACAAAACCTCTTAAAACATCAGGTAATTTATGCATGATTCATTTATGATCGGTTTGAATGTCTTGTGCTTCATTATGGACTTCATCTTGAACTTATTATCTTATCTTAACATGTGGGCCCCTAGTGTACGTACCAAAAGCGCGCAGCCTCAAGACAAAGTTAGGGTTTGCAAGGCCCTAACATTCTGGGAATCATAAACTTGACCCTCACGCATCAACGAGAGGTTAATAGTCATAACTTGTCTTGAACATGTATCCTCCTCGATCACGGGAGGGTGGTACGACACCTTGTTTGTATTTTCTTACCATGTGATTTAATATTAGTGAACATGCCTCATGATGTCACTATACCATAACTTAACATTTACATGGCATTCTTAAAACCGTGGCATTGTTGAAAACATGGCATACTTGAAAACATGGCATTCTTGAAAACATGGCATTCTTGAAAACATGGCATACATAACACACATGAAAACATATCTTATATTGGAAAATAGTGTACTATTTTCCATACTGTAAGTGAGGTTTGTACTTACCTGTTATGCTATACCCTGGGTTTCGTTGTTCCAACTCAGGTCGCAACTACATGTTACTTCCTGCTATTAAAAGAACATAGGATAAGGATCCTATAAAATGTTGGTGACCTATCCAACATTCATACACAATCTTAGTTATATGTCCCCCAATTATACACATGATAACTTATTTGGTTATATAGGGTAACCCTTGAGGTGGTCAAACTTAGTCAACCAAAGTCAACATTCTATGGGTCAAACTTGGGCTTTTGGGCCAAGCCTAGTAACTCGGGTATCCTTCCCGGTTACTATCCGTCATTGTCTTGTTACTAAACTTTGGCTTTTAAAATCCAATTTGGAAACTTTGGCCAAAAATCTTTTGTTTAGCTTAAAAATTCGTGGTTTTCAAAGTGAGACTTTATAAAAATCATTAAGGGCTGAAAACTGCCATTGGAACAGTTTTCATAGTCAAAACATTAGTGTTGGTGTAAAAATACAGTTTTCTTGTATTATTTTAGAAAATCCTGTGCAGGAATTTCCTGTTTCCTGCATAGTTTTTAAAAATCCATTTCTATTTAAAAAATTGGTTTGAATTAGAAAAAGTTGTCCTCATGAAAGTTTTAGCTTTCGAAAAACCCTACAACTTTTGCATTTTACAGAAAACCCAGTTCGGAATCTAACGTGCTCTTATTCCCTGTTGAACTTACCTGGCCGTGCATAAGTCCTGGGCACAGTCGGGCTCGGGTTTTTATAAAAACGAAGGCCTTTGGAGCCTTATTTTTAAACATTGTCTATGCTACCCCCTAGAAAAATCCCTTCTCTACATATTTGTAGTTTTAACGTTTTCCAAATTCGGCCTCTAAGGGCCTCAAAATCGACTTGACAGAAAACTGGCCAGTTTTATCCAAAAACTGGCAGTTTTGTTCTTAAGTTGGTTTTACGTTCTAATACGCGCGCACTACCTCAACCGTCCACAGTGGGAGCCTACGACAACATGCAGCGCTTCTAATGTTCATTTGCCATTCGCATGCATTAAAGCAAACCCATGCAAACCCGTGTGTCATCATGCACCAAACTAGGGTTTTTGGGTTGGTTTGGCTACCATTCATCACATTCATGCTTAAACTAATCTCAAACACCATTCAAGCATACCATACTCTATCTTAAACATAAGGGGACATATATCAAACATCTACTAGGCATGCATGCAATTCATACTATCACACAAGCATATGATTGAAAGCATGCACTAAATCATAAATTGAGACCTTGAGACCCTAATTAAGCACATAATAAGCACTAAACCCATTCCATGAAAATAAAAGAATGAGCTTATGCTCTTACATAATCAACTTGAAAATACACATAAATTCCAAATTGATGCTCAAATAAAAAGTTTAGGGCTATGGGAGAGTTACCTTGATCAAAGCAAGGCTAGGCTAGGGTTTGGGTCCCGAAAATTCTCTCCCCCCTTGGTCCTCCAACAACCGGCCTTCCATCCTCCAATGGGTACCAAAATTTTCAAAACTTTTGCTTGGGTTTCTTGGTGAAAACCGACCACTCCTACACCAATTCCCTTGCTCTACTTTTTTTCTTCTCTCTTGGCTTAAGTTCGGTTTTGGAGAGGAAAAGTGTGAGAGAAAATTTTGCAAGAGTTTGGCTAGATTCCTCTATTTTTCCACTAAAAATCTGCCCCCCCTCACCTCTATTTATAGGCTTTTTGAACTTTTCAAAATTGCCAAAAAGTCCTTGAACTTGGATTTAATTATTTTTCTAAAATTGCATTTTGGTCCTTGAAGCAAAAATATTTGCTAATTAGTCCCTACATGTGGAGGCCGGCCATTTGCTTCCTTGGTGCACAAGTTTTGCTTACCTTATCATGATGACATCATGCTTACATCACCTTGGTGACATCATGCTTACATCACCTTGATGACATCATCTTGATGACATCATGCTTACATCACTTTGATGACATCATCTTGATGACAAAAATTACACTTTTACCCCTAAAGACAAAATATTTGCAATTTAGTCCCTGCGGGTGATCGGCTAAGGTAGAGCCACTTGACTTCTAATTCATGCATAATTATCCTCTTGATTCTAAGAATCCCTTAATATAATTATGCAATCCATTTTCTTACTAACTTTGATAATATCAATACTGTTTTGTCCTAAAACATTATTATCATACTGAATTGTAGTCCAAAATCCATCTGCATAAAATTGTACTACAAATAAATTTTTCTTGGGACTTGAAAACATTTAGCCCATATTGCTCCAAATATTGTGCTTGATTTTTCTAGGGTGGTCTCATAGCTTATTCTTGCTTATTCATTCGTAAAGATGGTTTCCGCAGTATAATTTCCATACTGATTATCCTATTGCTGTATAGTCATACCTTTGACCGTTCTTAGTCAACCCTTTGACTTTTTGGTCAACTTTGACTTTCTTGGTCAAACTTTGACCAACATGAAATTATGAAATTTCGTCATGCTGTTTTCCTTGAAACGCCTTTTACTTGGCTAAGTAATCTTTTGTTGAGTCTCGTAGCTAGTTAATCGAGAACTCAAACCTATACTGTTATTCCACTCCGATCATGATTCAGACTTAGGCTTTCCTTGTTTCAAAGGAAATCTAAAGTCATCAAAATTTCGGTTATTACATTCTACCCTCCTTAGAAGATTTTCGTCCTCGAAAATTCGTATAATCCTATGTGGCTTTTCTTCAATCCACTATCAATCCTTAACAAGTTACTATGGATTGAATAACTTGTTCACGTTCCCATTTTAATAACTTAATGGGATCATGTCTTTTATATAGAACCATAATCTTCTTTCTATATCCTCATAATTCATACCTTTATATCCTCATACTTTCATGCTTTCATACTTTCATTCTTTCATGCATACTTTCATACTTTCTTACATACCATCATACTTTCCTTTCGTACTGCATCACCAGAACTATTTTCATAAAATTTCTTTGCAAGTATATCATATAGCTTGCCATATTTAAAAAAAAACATATACAACTTTTCCATACTTGAAAAGCATATCATATCATATAGCTTTTTCATACTTGAAAAGCATATTGTATCTTATATTTAAGATACTTTTCTTTAACTTTATTTGAGGGCTCAGCGAATATATCATATTGAAAATATTTTTCTTTCAATTTGCTGAAGCTGAGGACCCTCTGGTACAATGTTAATCTTGTGCTATTAGAACCCTTTACTTTTCATAGTGGCCCCTTTCTTGGAACTCTGTTCCTCAAGGTTTTCTGGCCTTTTTCATAATATAATGGCCCCTTTCTTGGAACTCTGTTCCTCAAGGTTTTCTGGCCTTTTACATAACATAACAGGAGTTGGTTCTAATAAGCATAAGATTAAGCACTATACTTAAAAATAATTTCTTGGAATCTTTTTCCAAGTGAATCATGGAAAACAATACTAAATAGTAGTATTGAAAACATATTACTATTCAAGTGATGCAATGAAAGGTATCCTTGTATCAACTAGCTACTTGTTAGCTAGTAGAAACTTCTCTTGTGCCTTTAGCATTTCCTTTATAGCAAAAAGGCATAATCATAGTTCTATGGGATATCTAAAACTCCCAATCATCATTTCAGGATTTCCATCACTGAAATGATTGTATATAGTCGACCTTAATCAACCATTATGTGTCGACTTCAAGGTTGGTACTATTGACCTTAACCTCATTAACTTATCATCAAATCTCCTTGTCATCATTATTATCATAGCCTGATAAATTGTTGTTGGTAGCAGTAGCATCCAACTTATATTGGCATATTGCCTATTTGCTACCCCCAAACTAAGGCGTCATCAAAATTTTTCCCCGTTTCTAATATTACTCTTATGGGGCAAAAGTTTCACAATCAGGAAACTTAACTTCCATGGTATTGATCCATTCCTTAGAATGAAAAATTCCTTGTTACCATCATACCAAGGTAAAGCGATAGGCTATACGATCTCGAAGCCTATTCATTTCCTTATTGCTATTCTAGCAATCATAACTTAGCTACTACAGTTGCAAGATTAGGCTCTTGTAAAAAATTTGGTCTGTTCATACGCATGGCGAACCATCTTTTAACTCTAGTTCCTTATTCCTCACATGCCATATATCCATTCTTTCCTCCATATCTTATCATGTCCTATCTTGAAAACATCATAACTTATCATAATCTTTTCATATCACATTGTAAGCTTATCCATCCCTGTATTTAACATTTTCCTTATGTGGACAAGAGTTCCCAGCAATGATCATAACGGGATGGAGTAGTCCTTTACAAACACCAGGAGTATCATTCCCCAACATGATCATTAACGAGGGATACTTACTTCACACGTAAGATCTTAACTAATTCTAATAAAAGGAAAATAAATTAACTTACTTGGGCACTTGCAGAAACGATGTTAAGCGAAGTGAAGTAGGCTGGCAGGATACCGCTCTGATACCAACTTTGTAACGCCCCAAAATCCACGTAGGACCGACTACGTAAACGTGGGCCGTTACCATGCTTGCTTAACTTAAACCTTAGTCTTAAATAATTAACCTTACAGAAAATTTCAGAAATTTTTTTTTTTTAACTTTAAACTTTATTTTAAAATCATAACTTAAATAAACTTGTACTTATGGGTAAACTTCATCATGCCTACCCATTACTTGTTATGCCGATTATAAGGTCACTATAACCTTTTAAACCGGACCTTGGAATCATCACATACATAACATGATACATATTTCTTAATCATACATATACAACTTCATACTTAAAATATTTGTGGAAAATCTTACGTAGTGGTATCCCATACCGCCCTTCACTTGCTGCATCGTCTCCATGGCTCACCAAGTAAAGCTGCAGGCATCTTACTTTTACCTACAGTATGGAATATACTGATGAGCTTTCGTCCAGCAAGTACAAACATAATCTCACAAAACCTCTTAAAACATCAGGTAATTTATGCATGATCCATTTATGATCGGTTTGAATGTCTTGTGCTTCATTATGGACTTAATCTTGAACTTATTATCTTATCTTAACATGTGGGCCCCTAGTGTACGTACCAAAAGCGCGCAGCCTCTAGACAAAGTTAGGGTTTGCAAGGCCCTAACAGTTCTGGGAATCATAAACTTGACCCTCACGCATCAACGAGAGGTTAATAATCATAACTTGTCTTGAATATGTATCCTCCTTGATCACGGGAGGGTGGTACGACACCTTGTTTGTATTTTCTTACCATGTGATTTAACATTAGTGAACATGCCTCATGATGTCACTATACCATAACTTAACATTTACATGGCATTCTTAAAACCGTGGCATTCTTGGCATACTTGAAAACATGACATTCTTGAAAACATGGCATACATAACACTCATGAAAACATATCATATATTGGAAAATAGTGTACTATTTTCCATACTGTAGGTGAGGTTTGTACTTACCTGTTATGCTATACCCTGGGTTTCGTTGTTCCAACTCAGGTCGCAACTGCATGTTACTTCCTACTATTAAAAGAACATAGGATAATGATCCTATAAAATGTTGGTGACCTATCCAACATTCATACACAATCTTAGTTATATGTCCCCCAATTATACACATGATAACTTATTTGGTTACATAGGGTAACCCTTGAGGTGGTCAAACTTAGTCAACCAAAATCAACATTCTATGGGTCAAACTTGGGCTTTCGGGCCAAGCCTAGTAACTCGGGTATCCTTCCCGGTTACTATCCGTCATTGTCTTGTTACTAAACTTTGGCTTTTAAAATCCAATTTGGAAAATTTGGTCAAAAATCTTTTGTTTAACTTAAAAATTCGTGGTTTTCAAAGTGGGACTTTAAAAAAATCATTAAGGGCTGAAAACTGCCATTGGAACAGTTTTCATAGTCAAAACATTGGTGTTGGTGTAAAAATACAGTTTTCCTGTATTATTTTAGAAAATCCTGTGCAGGAATTTCATGTTTCCTGCATAGTTTTTAGAAATCCATTTCTAATTAAAAATCTGCATTGAATTAGAGAAAGTTGTCTTCACAAAAGTTTTAGCTTTCGCAAAACCCTACAACTTTTGCGTTTTGCAGAAAACCCAGTTTGGAATCTAACATGCTCTTATTCCCTGTTGAACTCACCTGGCCGTGCATAAGTCCTCGGCATAGTCAGGCTCGGGTTTTTATAAAAACGAAGGCCTTTGGAGCCTTATTTTTAAAAACTGTTTGCACTAGCCCCAGAAAAATCCCTTCTCTACAACTTTGTAGTTTTAACTTTTTCAAATTCGGCCCCTAAGGGCCTCAAAATCGACTTTCCAGAAAACTGGCCAGTTTTACCCGAAAACTGGCAGTTTTGTTCTTAAGTTGGTTTTACGTTCTAATACGCACACACTAACTCAACCGTCCACAGCGGGAGCCTACAACAACATGCAGCGCTTCTAACGTTCATTTGCCATTCGCATGCATTAAACCAAACCCATGCAAACCCGTGTGTCATCATGCACCAAACTAGGGTTTTCGGGTTGGTTTGGCTACCATTCAACACATTCATGCTTAAACTAATCTCATACACCATTCAAGCATACCATACTCTATCTTAAACATAAGGGGACATATATCAAACATCTACTAGGCATGCATGCAATTCATACTATCACACAAGCATATGATTGAAAGCATGCACTAAATCATAAATTGAGACCTTGAGACCCTAATTAAGCACATAATAAGCACTAAACCCATTGCATGAAAATAAAAGAATGAGCTTATGCTCTTACATAATCAACTTGAAAATACACATAAATTCCAAATTGATGCTCAATTAAAAAGTTTAGGGCTATGGGAGAGTTACCTTGATCAAAGCAAGGCTAGGCTAGGGTTTGGGTCCCGAAAATTCTCTCCCCCCTTGGTCCTCCAACAACCGGCCTTCCATCCTCCAATGGGTACCAAAATTTTCAAAACTTTTACTTGGGTTTCTTGGTGAAATCCGACCACTCCTACACCAATTCCCTTGCTCTACTTTTTTTTTTCTCTCTTGGCTTAAGTTCGGTTTTGGAGAGGAAAAGTGTGAGAGAAAATTTTGCAAGAGTTTAGCTAGATTCCTCTATTTTTCCACTAAAAATCTGCCCCCCCTCACCTCTATTTATAGGCTTTTTAAACTTTTCAAAATTGCCAAAAAATCCTTGAACTTGGATTTAATTATTTTTCTAAAATTACATTTTGGTCCTTGAAGCAAAAATATTTGCTAATTAGTCCCTACATGTGGTAGCCGGCCATTTGCTTCCTTGGTGCACAAGTTTTGCTTACCACATCATGATGACATCATGCTTACATCACCTTGATGACATCATACTTACATCACCTTGATGACATCATCTTGATGACATCATGCTTACATCATCTTGATGACATCATGCTTACATCACCTTGATGACATCATCTTGTTGACATCATGCTTACATCATCATTGCTAACTTTTTCAAAAATTGCACTTTTGCCCCTAAAGATAAAATATTTACAATTTAGTCCCTGCGGGTGATCGGCTAAGGTAGAGCCACTTGACTTCTAATTCATGCATAATTATCCTCTTGATTCCAAGAATCCCTTAATATAATTATGCAATCCATTTTCTTACTAACTTTGATAATATCAATACTGTTTTGTCCTAAAACAGTATTATCATACTGAATTGTAGTCCAAAATCCATCTGCATAAAATTGGACTACGTATAAATTTTTCTTGGGACTTGAAACCATTTAGCCCATATTGCTCCAAATATTGTGCTTGATTTTTCTAGGGTGGTCTCATAGCTTATTCTAGCTTATTCGTTCGTAAAGACGGTTTCCGTAGTATAATTTTCATACTGATTATCCTATTGCTGTATAGTCATACCTTTGACCGTTCTTAGTCAACCCTTTGACTTTTTGGTCAACTTTGACTTTCTTGGTCAAACTTTGACCCACATGAAATTATGAAATTTCGTCATGCTGTTTTCCTTAAAACGCCTTTTACTTGGCTAAGTAATCTTTTGTTGAGTCTCGTAGCTAGTTAATCGAGAACTCAAACCTATACTGTTATTCCACTCCGATTATGATTCAGACTTAGGTTTTCCTTGTTTCAAAGGAAATCTAAAGTCATCAAAATTTCGAGTATTACAGCTTTCTTGAATGGCTCTCTTGAAGAAGATATCTATATGATACATCCAGATGGGTTCAAGGTAAAAGGCCAAGAAGACAAGGTATGCAAGTTGCTTAAATCCATTTATGGATTAAAGCAAGCATCTCGTTCTTGGAATATTAGGTTTGATCAACCAATCAAAACCTATGGATTTGAACAAAACATTGATGAACCATGTGTTTATAAATATCTCAAGAACGAGAAAGTGGTTTTCCTTGTACTTTATGTGGATGATATATTGCTTATTGGAAACGATATGGCAATATTATCATCTGTCAAAGTTTGGTCAGCCAAACAGTTTGAAATGAAGGACTTAGGAGAAGCTAGTTATGTTCTTGGTATTTAACTCTTTAGAGATAGAAAAAACAAAACGATAGCACTCTCTCAAGCTTCATACATTGATAAAGTACTTGAGAAGTTTTCTATGAAAGATTCCAAGAAAGGTGCCCAACCTTTCAGAATTGGAATCAAGCTTTCTAGAGATGACTGTCCCAAGACATCAGAAGAAAGTGAGCGTATGAAAAATGTACCTTATGCATCAGCAGTAGGTAGTCTAATGTACGCTATGTTATGCACTTGGCCTGACATTTGTTTTGCGGTTGGTATGGTAAGTCGATATCAGCCGAATCCAGGACCGAACCATTGGGCTGCGGTTGTAATACCCGAAATTTTGATGACTTTAGATTTCCTTTGAAACAAGGAAAACCTAAGTCTGAATCATGATCGGAGTAGAATAATAGTATAGGTTTGAATTCTCGATTAACTAGCTACGAGACTCAACAAAAGATTACTTAGCCTAGTAAAAGGCGTCTTAAGGGCCATATTTTCAAGTATGCTATGTTTTCAAGAATGCCATGTTTTCAAGTATGCTATGTTTTCAAGTATGCTATGTTTTCAAGAATGCCATGTTTTCAAGTATGCCATGTTTCAAGAATGCCATGTTTTTAAGAATGCCATGTAAATGTTAAGTTATGGTATAGTGACATCATGAGGCATATTCACTAATGTTAAATCACATGGTAAGAAAATACAAGTAAGGTGTCGTACCACCCTGCCGTGATCGAGGAGGATACATGTTCAAGACAAGTTATGATTATTGACCTCTCGTTGATGCGTGAGGGTCAAGTTTATGATTCCCAGAACTGTTAGGGCCTTGCAAACCCTAACTTTGTCTGGAGGCTGCTGCGCTTTTGGTATGTACACTATGGGCCCACATGTTAAGACAAGATAATAAGTTCAAATGCATAAAAGATTCATAATTGGGCATAATTGGTTCATGCATAAGTTGTATGATATTTATTGTGTTTTCGTGAGATCATGTTTGTACTTGCTGGGCGAAAGCTCATTTGTATATTTCATACTGTAGGTAAAAGTAAGATGCCTGCAGCTTTACTTGGTGGGCCATGGAGATGATGCAGCAAGTGAAGGGCGGTATGGGATACCACTACGTAAAATTTTCCACAACCTCTTTTGAGTTAATATGTATATATCTCAAAAGTAAATTATGCTATATAGTATGTATGGAGTTAAAGACTTGAGAATGTCTTTTCATTTCAGTATAAGTACACAAGATTTTCCGCAAAAATTTTAAGTATGATGTTTATGTCTAATTAAGTAGTATGTGATGCTTTCAAGTCGTGATTTAAAAATAAGTTTTCAGAATTTAAAAGAAAGAAAAAAAAAAGAAAAAGAAAATTTATTCCCAAATTTTCAAGAGCAAGATTAATGATTTAAGACTAAGGTTTAATCTGTTGGAAAAATCGGATCCGATATCAGAGTTACGGCACAGCGAAAGTTTTAAAATTTTTATGCCGATTCGGAAAAGAAGCTCATGATGCATATAACAATAAATTAAATTCATGATCAAGCGTACCTTATTTCTTGGATTCCGGAATTGCTAGAGCGTTTGACCAACGTGTCTTCTCTATTATTCTCGAGTTCCACGTCTCAGAGTGTGTGTGGGCACACGTTATATGAATCCAAGTGACCGGTGTTGCTTTCCGAAGTCTAGATCCTTCCTTCTCAATTCCGATGTTCCTCGTTGAGAATATTATCCAACTTCTTTCTTCAAAACTGCAAAACAGGAACCGGTTAACCTCCTATGAAAATTATCACTCGGTTTAACCTTCCTCACAATTTTGATTAAATGGAATTTTCTCTCTTTTTCTCTCTCACAAGATAGCCGAAATTTATGATGTGGAAGAAACCCAAATTATTTTTCTTCTCACTCTCAAAAACGTTTTTCCTCTTTGTGAATGATCAAAAATTAGTTTTTCAAGAATTCCTAGCCTTTATATAGAAGTCCAATCCTTTTCAAAATTTATCTCCTTTAAAAAATAATTAATTATTATTTTTCTGGATAAATTTTGAATCAAAAGATCATACAACTTTAGGACTAAATTCATTGAACCTAAAAACGTTTTTCCAAGAGGAAATCAATCCTCAAAAAATTCGGCCACTTTGAGATAAATCTTGATTGGTGGTTCAAATTTTAAATGAAGAATCTAGACTAGTCAAAAGATCATAGTCCTATCTAGATTCAAATTCCTTTTAAACCCTTTTGAATTTAAATATGATTCACTTAGTTGAATTAAATATTTTCCACACAACATCAACCATATTAATTAATTTAAATCAATGGAATATTTCAAATTTTCTTTCCTCACAAAAACCGTGCACATCAATTTAAGGAAAAAAAAATCCATCAAATAATTTCCATTATTTAAATCAATTAATAATTTAATGTTAGGAATATATTTGAATAATTTTGAAACAAAATTTTCTTCTCTCCACCTATCTAAAAACCGTGCACCATATTTAGATTAGGAGAGAAAAATTTGTTTTCCAAAATTAAATAATTCAAAGACAATCTTATTTCAAAATTCAATTAACCAATCTCATGTTGACAAATCATATTATTTGTCTACACAAATCTCACATGTCCAATCCTTTCTGGATTGCATATTAGAGAGTATCATGTCTTAATAGACATTACTAAATTCCATTTAAATTTACCGATCTCATTAGGAACAAATCCCGAGACGCTATACGGAACTATATGAGCTAATAGAGGGACCCGATGGAAATATGTAAAGAGGCTCCTATAATTGTGAAAAATTAATCCCAGATTAATTATTCGTCAATTATCAACTTCAATACTATTCCACTAAAAGTTTGAAGCTGAACTCCTGTTTACATACCGTATTATGAAAGCTCTCTAACGTAGCGCTTCTTCCATGATTTATTCATCGCTTGCTTAATCTCCATATGTTATCCATGATTGAATTAAGGACTTTTTCCGTTTTACCTTTTCAATCATTTTAACTTAAAGTTCCATTATTCTCTATTGAAAGAATCACCAATTGTAAAACCATACAATTGGTAAACCACCAAAGAACACAAAGTAAACCGATGGCTAAGATCTTGTTATACTATCTTTCAATCCCCGAATAATGCCTTTAAGTAGATAACATTTACTATCATTAAGATAGCTATGGATTCCGTATCTATGAATCTTGATTTCTCCATCCATAAGTCATGCACCCAAAACACAAGTATATTGACCATGAATTAACAGTGTCTCACCTATAGTGCATTAAAGTACATAAGTCATGGATACGAACTCAAGTAATCATTTCAGGATTAAGATTAATGCAGGATGATAATCAAAGTGTCATTGATTCTTATAAACAGAATTATTAAACCGAATCAATTAACACTTTAGGTCCAGTCCAATGTCATACCTCAATACTGGTATACATTAAAGTTTCTACTCGGAACCTATCCGATGGTCAAGACAAACCATCCCTCCAAGGAAGTAGACAACCTTTACAATCTTATCATGAATAAGATCCCCAAATCTTATTCCATCGATTGCGGACTATTTATTTAGACTGTTATCAAATTACCACGTCTTCTATGTATACCCCGTATACATATGGTAATCCGATATATTACCAACAGCCAAGGAGTATTTTATGTTTGCTCAAAATAACCATACAATCAACTAATGAAATTAAATAGGACACAACTTATTAAACATGAATAACATCCTCTTATTAATATCAAAATGTCATATTTACAGAAAATCCCTAATATTGATTTTCTATCCTTAGGGCACATTTAGATCCCAACAATCTCCCACTTGCCGTAAGCGAGTAAATGTGACATATTACGCATCCCCATGCCTTCAACGTGTTCTTCGAATCTTCTGGCCACCAAAGTCTTCGTGAACGGGTCAGCAAGATTGTCCTCTGATGCGATTTTGTAAACCGTCACATTTCCACTCTCAACAAAGCCTCTGATGATGTGATACTTTCTGTCAATGTGTTTACTCCTCTTATGATGCCTAGGATCCTTGGTATTAGCTACTGCTGCACTGTTGTCACAGTAGAGCACCATTGCTTTATCCATACCAGGAACGACCTCAAGGTCGCCAAGGAACCTGCGGAGCCATACCGCTTCCTTTGATGCCTCACTGGCTGCCACATACTCTGCTTGCATGGTCGAGTCAGCAATACAAGATTGCTTAATACTCCTCCACACAACGGCACCACCTCCAAGGGTAAAAACAGATCCTGAAGTCGATTTCCTTGAATCCTGATCTGATTGAAAATCAGAATCTGTGTATCCTCTAGGAACAAGATCCTGACCGGAATACACTAGCATATAGTCCCTCGTTCTCCGTAGATACTTGAGTATATGCTTGACCGCAGCCCAATGGTTCGATCCCGGATTCGACTGATATCGACTTACCATACCAACCGCAAAACAAATGTCAGGCCTAGTGCATAACATAGCGTATATAAGACTACCTACCGCTGATGCATAAGGTACATTTTTCATACGCTCACTTTCTTCCGATGTCTTGGGACAGTCATCTCTAGAAAGCTTGATTCCAATTCTGAAAGGTTGGGCACCTTTCTTGGAATCTTTCAAAGAAAACTTCTCAAGTACTTTATCAATGTATGAAGCTTGAGAGAGTGCTATCGTTTTGTTCTTTCTATCTTTAAAGAGTTGAATACCAAGAACATAACTAGCTTCTCCTAAGTCCTTCATTTCAAACTGTTTGGCTAACCAAACTTTGACAGATGATAATGTTGCCACATCGTTTCCAATAAGCAATATATCATCCACATAAAGTACAAGGAAAACCACTTTTTCGTTCTTGATACATTTATAAACACATGGTTCATCAATGTTTTGTTCGAATTCATAGGTTTTGATAGCTTGATCAAACCTAATATTCCAAGAAGGAGATGCTTGCTTTAATCCATAAATGGATTTAAGCAACTTGCATACTTTGTCTTCTTGGCCTTTTGCCTTGAACCCGTCTGGCTGTATCATATAGATATCTTCTTCAAGAGAGCCATTCAAGAAAGCTGTCTTGATATCCATTTGCCAGATCTCATAATCGAGAGCAGCCGCAATAGATAAAAGAATGCGGATTGACTTGAGCATTGCTACAGGCGAGAAGGTTTCATCATAGTCGATTCCTTCTTTCTGCGTATAGCCCTTCGCTACAAGTCTTGCCTTGAAAGTTTCCACTTTCCCATCCACACCTCTCTTCCTCTTGTATACCCACTTACACCCAATCGGTTTTATGCCTTGGGGCAAGTCTACAAGTTTCCAGACCCCGTTGGAATCCATAGATTCCATCTCGGTGTTCATAGCTTTTGCCAAAAACTAGAATCAACATCCTCCATAGCTTCCTTGTACGTAGCCGGATCATCAACATGTTCTATGGATTCTGCTTCAAAAACTTCACCATTGAACATGTACCTTTCAGGTTCCCTGATAATCCTCCCACTACGACGAAGCTCCCGTGATTGTTGATTCTTTAATGGTTTTTCCACAGGGTTTTCTGTGACTTTTGGAATATCCAAACCCGAAGTCATCTCCTCAAGCACTACTTTGCTACGAGGTTTAAAGTCTTCCATGTAACTTTCCTCCAAGAATGTTGCATGTATAGAAATGAAGACTTTATTTTGCTTCGGATTATAGAACAGACCACCTTTAGTCCCTTTTGGATAGCCAACAAACAAGCACACTTCTGATCGTGACTCCAACTTCTTCGCTTCCTTATCCAGGACGTGTGCCGGACAACCCCAATTTCGAATATGATTCAAATTAGGTTTCCTACTCGTCCATAACTCATAAGGAGTTTTAGGAACCGATTTGGAGTGAACATTATTCAGAAGATAGCATGCAGTTTGTATAGCGTGCCCCCAAAATGACAAAGGTAATGTGGAGTAACTCATCATAGATCGGACCATATCCAATAGGGTCCTATTCCTTCTCTCAGCTACACCATTCTGTTGAGGAGTACCAGGTGCAGTCAACTGGGATTGTATCCCATTCTCTATCAAATATCCTAAGAACTCATCCGATAGGTATTCGCCACCTCGATCCGATCGAAGTGTCTTAATGGACTTGCCTAATTGTTTCTCCGCTTCAGCCCGAAATTCTTTGAACTTGTCAAAAGCTTCGCTTTTGCGGGTCATCAAATAGACATATCCATACCTTGAGTAATCATCAATAAAAGTGATATAATACTCATACCCACCTCGTGCTTCTATGTTCATGGGACCACAAACATCCGTATGCACAAGTTCTAAAAGTTCCTCGACACGACCATCCTTGGCAGCAAAATGCCGCTTAGTCATCTTGCCCTCCAAACAGGATTCACATTGTGGCCAAGGTTCAACCTCATACAAGTCAAGGCATTCCTCCTTTACCATCCTTTGAATTCTGTTAAGGCTTATGTGACCAAGTCGTAAATGCCAAAGATATGATTTGTTAGAGTGAGAAGACTTATGTCTTTTAGAGTTCTTTTCCAATTCTGTATCAAGCAGTGAGTGCATCTTAGGTTTGATAAAATAAAGATTTCCATGCATCCATCCATTACAGATAAGAGAATTGTTTTTCCTAATAACAACTTTATTATTAAAAGAAACTGAATAAGAATCTTTAATCAAACAAGCTATCGAAATTAGGTTCCTTTTGAAACTAGGAACATAAAAACAATGTCTCAAAACAATAAACCTAAATTCATCAAAATAAAGATGCACTTCTCCCACTACTTCAGCTTGCACTAATGTCCCATCACCGGTTCTTAACGTGAAGTTCTCCTCATGCAGACTTCTCGTTACCTTGAACCCCTACAGAGAAATACAAACATGGTTAGTAGCTCCAGAATCTATAACCCAATTGTCCTTAGATTCCTCCACTAAACAACCCTCAAGATACAGGATATCGAAATTACCTTTTTGCTTTTGCATAGATAGGTATTCTCGGCAATCCTTCTTGAAATGTCCTTTCTTCCCACAGTGAAAGCACTTAGCCTTTTTGGGATCCACCTTTCGCTTCTTAGTCTTGGTAGACTTCTTAGAAACAGGTGCATTCGCCACAGGCTTGTTCCCCTTGTTCTTCCCCTTTTCCTTCTTCCTTTTGGGATTAGGAGCAGGCGAACTAGGTTCAGCCACATTTGCCTCAGTCTTAGATCCAGAACCCTTAAAAATGTTCTCAAAGGCTTGCAACTCTTTCATCAATTCCGTTAAAGACATCTCCTTCCTGTTAAGGTTGTAGGATGCCTGAAACAAATCGAAATCCTTGGATAAGGTTTGGAAAACCATGACCAATTGAGTTGCAGCATCGATCTCAGCCCCATTTGCCTGAGCTTCAGACAAATAAGCCATGACTTTCATCATGTGCTCCTTGATGGGAGTTCCAACCTTCTGCCTGTAGTTCATGAGACCTTTGATAGCATCGGTCTTAGCCTGAATAGTTTGTTCACCAAACATTTCATCCAGGTTATCCATGATCTGCCTAGCAGTTTGATGCTCTTCATGCTGTTTCTGGAGCACGTTAGACATGCTCGCCCGAATATAGCACATAACACTTAGGTTGGAATTATCCCAGCGCTCAAGCGCTACAAAATCCCTATCAGGAGCATCGATCGCAGGCGTTGGCGGTCGAGGTTGGGTTAGGACAAAACTGTGTTTCTCAAAGTTTAGGACGATAAGCAAGTTCCTTTTCCAGTCATTAAAATTCTCGCCAGTTAATTTGTTTTGCGTAAGTATCATAGATAAAGGGCTCGACATTTTGATCTATAATAAGAAAACATGTAATAAGTATGAGCAAACATCCTATCAGTTTATAAAATATGGTTTTGTAATGAAAGAAAAAGATCTATATGCAATCTAAATGTTCATGTGTAAAACCCTTAAAACACATACCTTACAACGATAATTCCTAGCTTCTGCTTTCTAAGCTACCGAGGGGTAGTCATAGAATAACTAGCCAAGAACATGGATCCCTTCCGATTAATACATATTCATCCATGGAGATAATTCCATTAAATATATATTAACTATCGTTTATTTGGCCACTACTTTATATAACAGAGCCTCGAGGGAGGGTTAATAAATAAAGTAGCATGAGTGTGTAACCATCGTTTCCAATTTTGAATCCATATTTTACATCCGCCACCGAGGGGTGATCTAAACATAAAATATGCCCAAAATTGTTATCCTTTCGGAAATCCAAATCAGTGTGCGCTCTAGGTAAGATACCTATCCGAAGGGAATTCCCGGGTCAAAACCGAGTAGTAGATACTACCATGCGTAACTATTGGACCAACGATGGAGGCCGTAGGTCTTAGTGTGTAAAACCTTCTCCCACTCATTCTTTTAAATTAGGGTTTTTGTTTTTCATACATAAACAATATTTATTGAGTGGCACTCCCTAGTCTATATGGCATGTTATCAATACATCACGAAATAGTATAACATATTCATCTAGCAACACATCATCTATGGTTTGCAAAATATGTAAATAGCCGTGGATCATGATTCCATCCTAGAGAAAAGAAAAATTGCAAAAATTACAAAAATTAACCGAAACATATATCGGCCTTCATTTGTAGATCCATGCCTTGCATCCTTCTTCAATGTGTCTTCCTTCTCCAATGTCACATCTTTTCAAATTTAAAATTAAATTTAAATTTCAAAAAAGATTATATGTGATTTTTAATTTTAATCAAAATTACAAAATATCAAAATTTAAATAAAAAATCCGATTATTAAATTTTAAAATTCAAAAAAATTTAAATTACAAAATTTTAAAATTCATAATAATATCTATTAAATTTAAATTTAAATTTTCAATTTTGATTTTCAAATTATCAAGATCACATATCATTGGAAAATTTAATTTTCAAAAAGGATTCTGTGATTTTTTTTTAAATTTTATTAATAAAAAACATTTTTTTAATTAAAAAAAATTCCAAAAAACAAAAAATCACATCCTTTGAAAATTTACATACCTTCGTTCATCTTCAATCTCCTCGAATCCATTGTAGCCTGAATTTTACAAAAAAATTCCTACGTCGTTTCTGGCTTACAAAAATTCTAGGAATTGAAAGAACGACCTAGCGGTGATAATAGACCGCATCTATTACACTTGAAAAATCTAGATACAAATTCTAACCTCTATGGAATCATGACCGGCAAAATTGAACAAGATCATATATTATAAAAATAATATAAAGCATTCATTCATCCATACATCCATTCATAATATATTTAACATACTCAAAATAAATCCTAGAGTGCCAACTCTCTAAAATATTTCATTAATGCATAGAGAGAAATTTATTCGATCAAATAATTTATGTTATATACATAATCATGAGTTGGCTCTGAGACCAATTGTTAGAAAAATCAGATCCGATATCAGAGTTACGGCGCAGCGGAAGTTTTCAAATTTTTATGCCGATTCGGAAAAGAAGCTCATGATGCATATAACAATAAATTAAATTCATGATCAAGCGTACCTTATTTCTTGGATTCCGGAATTGCTAGAGCGTTTGACCAATGTGTCTTCTTTATTATTCTCGAGTTCCACGTCTCAGAGTGTGTGTGGGCACACGTTCTATGAATCCAAGTGACCGGTGTTGCTTTCCGAAGTCTAGATCCTTCCTTCTCAATTCCGATGTTCCTCGTTGAGAATATTATCCAACTTCTTTCTTCCAAACTGCAAAACGAGAACCGGTTAACCTCCTATGAAAATTATCACTCGGTTTAACCTTCCTCACAATTTTGATTCAATGGAATTTTCTCTCTTTTTCTCTCTCACAAGATAGCCGAATTTTATGATGTGGAAGAAACCCAAATTATTTTTCTTCTCACTCTCAAAAATGTTTTTCCTCTTTGTGAATGACCAAAAATTAGTTTTTCAAGAATTCCTAGCCTTTATATAGAAGTCCAATCCTTTTCAAAATTTATCTCCTTTAAAAAATAATTAATTATTATTTTTCTGGATAAATTTTGAATCAAAAGATCATACAACTTTAGGACTAAATTCATTGAACCTAAAAACGTTTTTCCAAGAGGAAATCAATCCTCAAAAAATTCGGCCACTTTGAGATAAATCTTGATTGGTGGTTCAAATTTTAAATGAAGAATCTAGACTAGTCAAAAGATCCTAGTCCTATCTAGATTCAAATTCCTTTTAAACCCTTTTGAATTTAAATATGATTCTCTTATTTGAATTAAATATTTTCCACACAACATCAACCATATTAATTAATTTAAATCAATGGAATATTTCAAATTTTCTTTCCTCACAAAAACCGTTCACATCAATTTAAGGAAAGAAAAATCCATCAAATAATTTCCATTATTTAAATCAATTAATAATTTAATGTTAGGAATATATTTGAATAATTTTGAAACAAAATTTTCTTCTCTCCACCTATCTAAAAACCGTGCACCATATTTAGATTAGGAGAGAAAAATTTGTTTTCCAAAATTAAATAATTCAAACACAATCTTATTTCAAAATTCAATTAACCAATCTCATGTTGACAAATCATATTATTTGTCAACACAAATCTCACATGTCCAATCCTTTCTGGATTGCATGTTAGAGAGTATCATGTCTTAATAGACATTACAAAATTCGATTTAAATTTACCGATCTCATTAGGAACAAATCCCTAGACGCTATACGGAACTATATGAGCTAATAGAGGGACCCGATGGAAATATGTAAAGAGGCTCCTATAATTGTCAAAAATTAATCCCAGATTAATTATTCGTCAATTATCAACTTCAATACTATTCCACTAAAAGTTTGAAGCTGAACTCCTGTTTACATACCGTATTACGAAAGCTCTCTAACGTAGCGCTTCTTCCATGATTTATTCATCGCTTGCTTAATCCCCATATGTTATCCATGATTGAATTAAGGACTTTTTCCGTTTTACCTTTTCAATCATTTTAACTTAAAGTTCCATTATTCTCTATTGAAAGAATCACCAATTGTAAAAGCATACAATTGGTAAACCACCAAAGAACACAAAGTAAACCGATGGCTAAGATCTTGTTATACTATCTTTCAATCCCCGAATAATGTCTTTAAGTATATAACATTTACTATCATTAAGATAGCTATGGATTCCGTATCTATGAATCTTGATTTCTCCATCCATAAGTCATGCACCCAAAACACAAGTATATTGACCATGAATTAACAGTGTCTCACCTATAGTGCATTAAAGTACATAAGTCATGGATACGAACTCAAGTAATCATTTCAGGATTAAGATTAATGCAGGATGATAATCAAAGTGTCATTGATTCTTATAAACAGAATTATTAAACCGAATCAATTAACACTTTAGGTCCAGTCCAATGTCATACCTCAATACTGGTATACATTAAAGTTTCTACTCGGAACCTATCCGATGGTCAAGACAAACCATCCCTCCAAGGAAGTAGACAACCTTTACAATCTTATCATGAATAAGATCCCCAAATCTTATTCCATCGATTGTGGACTATTTATTTAGACTGTTATCAAATTACCACGTCTTCTATGTATACCCCGTATACACATGGTAATCCGATATATTACCAACAGCCAAGGAGTATTTTATGTTTGCTCAAAATAACCATACAATCAACTAATGAAAGTAAATAGGACATAACTTATTAAACATGAATAACATCCTCTTATTAATATCAAAATGTCATATTTACAGAAAATCCCTAATATTGATTTTCTATCCTTAGGGCACATTTAGATCCCAACAATCTCCCACTTGCCGTAAGCGAGTAAATGTGACATATTACGCATCCCCATGCCTTCAACGTGTTCTTCGAATCTTCTGGCCACCAAAGTCTTCGTGAACGGGTCAGCAAGATTGTCCTCTGATGCGATTTTGCAAACCGTCACATTTCCACTCTCAACGAAGCCTCTGATGATGTGATACTTTCTGTCAATGTGTTTACTCCTCTTATGATGCCTAGGATCCTTGGTATTAACTACTGCTGCACTGTTGTCACAGTAGAGCACCATAGCTTTATCCAAACCAGGAACGACCTCCAGGTCACCAAGGAACCTGCGGAGCCATACCGCTTCCTTTGATGCCTCACTGGCTGCCACATACTCTGCTTCCATGGTCGAGTCAGCAATACAAGATTGCTTAATACTCCTCCACACAACGGCACCACCTCCAAGGGTAAAAACAGATCCTGAAGTCGATTTCCATGAATCCTGATCTGATTGAAAATCAGAATCTGTGTATCCTCTAGGAACAAGATCCTGACCGTAATACACTAGCATATAGTCCTTCGTTCTCCGTAGATACTTGAGTATATGCTTGACCGCAGCCCAATGGTTCGATCCCGGATTCGACTGATATCGACTTACCATACCAACCGCAAAACAAATGTCAGGCCTAGTGTATAACATAGCGTACATAAGACTACCTACCGCTGATGCATAAGGTACATTTTTCATACGCTCACTTTCTTCCGATGTCTTGGGACAGTCATCTCTAGAAAGCTTGATTCCAATTCTGAAAGGTTGGGCACCTTTCTTGGAATCTTTCATAGAAAACTTCTCAAGTACTTTATCAATGTATGAAGCTTGAGAGAGTGCTATCGTTTTGTTCTTTCTATCTTTAAAGAGTTGAATACCAAGAAAATAACTAGCTTATCCTAAGTCCTTCATTTCAAACTGTTTGGCTAACCAAACTTTGACAGATGATAATGTTGCCACATCGTTTCCAATAAGCAATATATCATCCACATAAAGTACAAGGAAAATCACTTTTTCGTTCTTGATACATTTATAAACACATGGTTCATCAATGTTTTGTTCGAATCCATAGGTTTTGATCGCTTGATCAAACCTAATATTCCAAGAACGAGATACTTGCTTTAATCCATAAATGGATTTAAGCAACTTGCATACTTTGTCTTCTTGGCCTTTTGCCTTGAACCCGTCTGGCTGATCATATAGATATCTTCTTCAAGAGAGCCATTCAAGAAAGCTGTCTTGACATCCATTTGCCAGATCTCATAATCGAGAGCAGCCGCAATAGATAAAAGAATGCGGATTGACTTGAGCATTGCTACAGGCGAGAAGGTTTCATCATAGTCGATTCCTTCTTTCTGCGTATAGCCCTTCGCTACAAGTCTTGCCTTGAAAGTTTCCACTTTCCCATCCACACCTCTCTTCCTCTTGTATACCCACTTACACCCAATCGGTTTTATGCCTTGGGGCAAGTCTACAAGTTTCCAGACCCCGTTGGAATCCATAGATTCCATCTCGGTGTTCATAGCTTTTTGCCAAAAACTAGAATCAACATCCTCCATAGCTTCCTTGTACGTAGCCGGATCATCAACATGTTCTATGGATTCTGCTTCAAAAACTTCACCATTGAACATGTACCTTTTCAGGTTCCCGGATAATCCTCCCACTACGACGAAGCTCCCGTGGTTGTTGATTCTTTAATGGTTTTTCCACAGGGTTTTCTGTGACTTTTGGAATATCCAAACCCGAAGTCATCTCCTCAAGCACTACTTTGCTACGAGGTTTAAAGTCTTCCATGTAACTTTCCTCCAAGAATGTTGCATGTGTAGAAATGAAGACTTTATTTTGCTTCGGATTATAGAACAGACCACCTTTAGTCCCTTTTGGATAGCCAACAAACAAGCACACTTCTGATCGTGACTCCAACTTCTTCGCTTCCTTATCCAGGACGTGTGCCGGACAACCCCAAATTCGAATATGATTCAAATTAGGTTTCCTACTCGTCCATAACTCATAAGGAGTTTTAGGAACCGATTTGGAGTGAACATTATTCAGAAGATAGCATGCAGTTTGTATAGCGTGCCCCCAAAATGACAAAGGTAATGTGGAGTAACTCATCATAGATCGGACCATATCCAATAGGGTCCTATTCCTTCTCTCAGCTACACCGTTCTGTTGAGGAGTACCAGGTGCAGTCAACTGGGATTGTATCCCATTCTCTATCAAATATCCTAAGAACTCATCCGATAGGTATTCGCCACCTCGATCCGATCGAAGTGTCTTAATGGACTTGCCTAATTGTTTCTCCGCTTCAGCCCGAAATTCTTTGAACTTGTCAAAAGCTTCGCTTTTGCGGGTCATCAAATAGACATATCCATACCTTGAGTAATCATCAATAAAAGTGATATAATACTCATACCCACCTCGTGCTTCTATGTTCATGGGACCACAAACATCCGTATGCACAAGTTCTAAAAGTTCCTCGACACGACCATCCTTGGCAGCAAAATGCCGCTTAGTCATCTTGCCCTCCAAACAGGATTCACATTGTGGTCAAGGTTCAACCTCATACAAGTCAAGGCATTCCTCCTTTACCATCCTTTGAATTCTGTTAAGGCTTATGTGACCAAGTCGTAAATGCCAAAGATATGATTTGTTAGAGTGAGAAGACTTATGTCTTTTAGAGTTCTTTTCCAATTCTGTATCAAGCAGTGAGTGCATCTTAGGTTTGATAAAATAAAGATTTCCATGCATCCATCCATTACAGATAAGAGAATTGTTTTTCCTAATAACAACTTTATTATTAAAAGAAACTGAATAAGAATCTTTAATCAAACAAGCTATCGAAATTAGGTTCCTTTTGAAACTAGGAACATAAAAACAATGTCTCAAAACAATAAACCTAAATTCATCAAAATAAAGATGCACTTCTCCCACTGCTTCAGCTTGCACTAATGTCCCATCACCGGTTCTTAACGTGAAGTTCTCCTCATGCAGACTTCTCGTTACCTTGAACCCCTGCAGAGAAATACAAACATGGTTAGTAGCTCCAGAATCTATAACCCAATTGTCCTTAGATTCCTCCACTAAACAACCCTCAAGATACAGGATATCGAAATTACCTTTTTGCTTTTGCATAGACAGGTATTCTCGGCAATCCTTCTTGAAATGTCCTTTCTTCCCACAGTGAAAGCACTTAGCCTTTTTGGGATCCACCTTTCGCTTCTTAGTCTTGGTAGACTTCTTAGAAACAGGTGCATTCGCCACAGGCTTGTTCCCCTTGTTCTTCCCCTTTTCCTTCTTCCTTTTGGGATTAGGAGCAGGCGAACTAGGTTCAGCCACATTTGCCTCAGTCTTAGATCCAGAACCCTTAAAAATGTTCTCAAAGGCTTGCAACTCTTTCATCAATTCCGTTAAAGACATCTCCTTCCTGTTAAGGTTGTAGGATGCCTGAAACAAATCGAAATCCTTGGATAAGGTTTGGAAAACCATGACCAATTGAGTTGCAGCATCGATCTCAGCCCCATTTGCCTGAGCTTCAGACAAATAAGCCATGACTTTCATCATGTGCTCCTTGATGGGAGTTCCAACCTTCTGCCTGTAGTTCATGAGACCTTTGATAGCATCGGTCTTAGCCTGAATAGTTTGTTCACCAAACATTTCATCCAGGTTATCCATGATCTGCCTAGCAGTTTGATGCTCTTCATGCTGTTTCTGGAGCACGTTAGACATGCTCGCCCGAATATAGTACATAGCACTTAGGTTGGAATTGTGCCAGCGCTCAAGCGCTACAAAATCCCTATCAGGAGCATCGATCGCAGGCGTTGGCGGTCGAGGTTGGGTTAGGACAAAACTGTGTTTCTCAAAGTTTAGGACGATAAGCAAGTTCCTTTTCCAGTCATTAAAATTCTCGCCAGTTAATTTGTTTTGCGTAAATATCACAGATAAAGGGCTCGACATTTTGATCTATAATAAGAAAACATGTAATAAGTATGAGCAAACATCCTATATGTTTATAAAATATGGTTTTGTAATGAAACAAAAAGATCTATATGCAATCTAAATGTTCATGTGTAAAACCCTTAAAACACATACCTTACAACGATAATTCCTAGCTTCTACTTTCTAAGCTACCGAGGGGTAGTCATAGAATAACTAGCCAAGAACACGGATCCCTTCCGATTAATACATATTCGTCCATGGAGATAATTCCATTAAATATATATTAACTATCGTTTATTTGGCCACTACTTTATATAACAGAGCCTCGAGGGAGGGTTAATAAATAAAGTAGGATGAGTGTGTAACCATCGTTTCCAATTTTGAATCCATATTTTACATCCGCCACCGAGGGGTGATGTAAACATAAAATATGCCCAAAATTGTTATCCTTTCGGAAATCCAAATCAGTGTGCACTCTAGGTAAGATACCTATCCGAAGGGAATTCCTGGGTCAAAACCGAGTAGTAGGTACTACCATGCGTAACTATTGGACCAACGATGGAGGCCGTAGGTCTTAGTGTGTAAAACCTTCTCCCACTCATTCTTTTAAATTAGGGTTTTTGTTTTTCATGCATAAACAATATTTATTGAGTGGCACTCCCTATTTTATATGGCATGTTATCAATACATCACGAAATAGTATAACATATTCATCTAGCAACACATCATCTATGGTTTGCAAAATATGTAAATAGACGTGGATCATGTTTCCAACCTAGAGAAAAGAAAAATTGCAAAAATTACAAAAATTAACCGAAACATATATCGGCCTTCATTTGTAGATCCATGCCTTGCATCCTTCTTCAATGTGTCTTCCTTCTCCAATGTCACATCTTTTCAAATTTAAAATTAAATTTAAATTTCAAAAAAGATTATATGTGATTTTTAATTTTAATCAAAATTACAAAATATCAAAATTTAAATAAAAAATCCGATTATTAAATTTTAAAATTCAAAAAATTCTGAAATTTTGAAATTTCAAATTTAAATTACAAAATTTTAAAATTCATAATAATATCTATTAAATTTAAATTTAAATTTTCAATTTTGATTTTCAAATTATCAAGATCACATTTCATTGGAAAATTTAAAATTGAAAATTTAAATTTAAATTTAATAGATATTATTATGAATTTTAAAATTTTGTAATTTAAATTTGAAATTTCAAAATTTAAGAATTTTTTGAATTTTAAAATTTAATAATCGGATTTTTTATTTAAATTTTGATATTTTGTAATTTTGATTAAAATTAAAAATCACATATTATCTTTTTTGAAATTTAAATTTAATTTTAAATTTGAAAAGATGTGACATTGGAGAAGGAAGACACATTGAAGAAGGATGCAAGGCATGGATCTACAAATGAAGGCCGATATATGTTTCGGTTAATTTTTGTAATTTTTGCAATTTTTCTTTTCTCTAGGATGGAAACATGATCCACGGCTATTTACATATTTTGCAAACCATAGATGATGTGTTGCTAGATGAATATGTTATACTATTTTGTGATGTATTGATAACATGCCATATAGACTAGGGAGTGCCACTCAATAAATATTGTTTATGTATGAAAAACAAAAACCCTAATTTAAAAGAATGAGTGGGAGAAGGTTTTACACACTAAGACCTACGGCCTCCATCGTTGGCCCAATAGTTACGCATGGTAGTACCTACTACTCGGTTTTGACCCGGGAATTCCGTTCGGATAGGTATCTTACCTAGAGCGCACACTGATTTGGATTTCCGAAAGGATAATAATTTTGGGCATATTTTATGTTTAGATCACCCCTCGGTGGCGGATGTAAAATATGGATTCAAAATTGGAAACGATGGTTACACACTCATGCTACTTTATTTATTAACCCTCCCTCGAGGCTCTGTTATATAAAGTAGTGGCCAAATAAACGATAGTTAATATATATTTAATGGAATTATCTCCATAGACGAATATGTATTAATCGGAAGGGATCTGTGTTCTTGGCTAGTTATTCTATGACTACCCCTCGGTAGCTTAAAAAGCAGAAGCTAGGAATTATCGTTGTAAGGTATATGTTTTAAGGGTTTTACACATGAACATTTAGATTGCATATAGATCTTTTTGTTTCATTACAAAAACATATTTTATAAACTGATAGGATGTTTGCTCATACTTATTATATGTTTTCTTATTATAGATCAAAATGTCGAGCCCTTTATCTGTGATACTTACGCAAAACAAATTAACTGGCGAGAATTTTAATGACTGGAAAAGGAACTTGCTTATCGTCCCAAACTTTGAGAAACACAGTTTTGTCCTAACCCAACCTCGACCGCCAACGCCTGCGATCGATGCTCCTGATAGGGATTTTGTAGCGCTTGAGCGCTGGGACAATTCCAACCTAAGTGCTATGTGCTATATTCGGGCGAGCATGTCTAACGTGCTCCAGAAACAGCATGAAGAGCATCAAACTGCTAGGCAGATCATGGATAACCTGGAGGAAATATTTGGTGAACAAACTATTCAGGCTAAGACCGATGCTATCAAAGGTCTCATGAACTACAGGTAGAAGGTTGGAACTCCCATCAAGGAGCACATGATGAAAGTCATGGCTTATTTGTCTGAAGCTCAGGCAAATGGGGCTGAGATCGATGCTGTAACTCAATTTGTCAAGGTTTTCCAGACCTCATCCAAGGATTTCGATTTGTTTCAGGCATCCTACAACCTTAACAGGAAGGAGATGTCTTTAACGGAATTGATGAAAGAGTTGCATGTGACGACCCGCCTAGCGCCGGCCGTTACCATACATTCTTACATAATAATAGATGAAAATTTAGACAGAATTTTTTTTTTTTTTTTTTTTTTATACAACTGATAAGTATTGTTTAACTTGGAAAGTCCATAATAAACGTGTATATCCATACATATACTTATACATAATTACTTATAGCGGAAATGTGTTTTTGTACTTAAATACATCATATTTAGCGTAGCATAATTTAACAAAAAGAAACGTAGTGATTCCGTCCCACAGTTTCACAGCTTTGCCTTGCCATGCTCCACCGCCTTGTATCAAGAAATACTGCATGGTTGCTTACCTACAGCATAAACTTAAAACATGAGCTTTCGCTCAGCAAGCACAACTATTTATCCACAAACATATCATGATAACATAATGCATGAACCATTTATGGTCGATTTCTGTTTTCATAAGTTAGCATAGATTTTGGGCCCTTACATAACTTAACATGAATGTACGTACCGTGGCGCGCTGCCATGGAGTGGTTGGGGCGGCCAGCCCTGTCCAACTCAAACCATGAACCAAACCCGACCTGACGCGGGTCGATACGACATATAGCTTCCTGCTTATATTAAAAGTCTTGTTCTTGTCTTATTTCATACTTGAAATATTGTTTCATATTCATAACCAGTTTCTTAACTGAAGCTGGGGTTTCATATTTTACCAACTCGTTATTCTTTAATGAGCATACTTCGTGATGTCATAATATCACATTTCTCATCATATCAACATACATACTATAAACATACATTCATGAACTTGAAAACATACATGCCATACATTCATCATTTCTTGCATACATACATGCCATTCGTACTTTAATATTATCATATCTTAACAATGTATATACATACATATCATAAATATTTCTTATACACATAACATTATAAACTTGACATCATACAAGCCATAACGTTTTATCATGCTTATATCATTATAAACTTGAAAGCATTCAACAAACAATTTTTGTTTATGCTGTAGGCGGAGTCGTACTTACCGTTACTGCGCCTTGAATCACAATCTTTCACTCAAACAGGTCGTTTCCCTGTTTTCAAGAAAAATCATGGGATGAGTATCATCCTATCATAATAACATAATGATTCTAATTGCTAACAACCATTCCTAAATTTCAACTTCTTTTTGAAATTTAGTTAAAAACTCTAATCATTTTGAAAAATCGGGTTCCAAAACCAATTCATAAAGTTTAGTTCTTTTCTCACAAATCTGTTTTGAATCTGGAAAAGTTTTCTTCATTAAAGTTGTAGATCTTAAAGTCTCCTACAACTTTTGTTTTAACCTCAAACTTCAAATCAGCCTTTAACATGCTTATTTTTGCCTTATAAAATTTTTCGACCAAACTTACTGCTTATAATTTGGTCTCGGGTTTTTATAGAAATAAAGGTCTTAAAAGCCTTATTTTCAAAAAACTGGCCACGTTGTCCCCTAGGATTTTCCTTCCTCTACAACTTTGCAGTTTTAACTTTTTAAAGATTCGGCCTCTAAAGGCCTCTAAATATTGTTTCAGAAAAACTGCTCGGATAGAGACTTAATCAAGCATACAAAAACCCTAGTGCATGTATCTTACAAAATTTAAACTCTTGCTTAATCATACTAATCATTCTCTTAATTTATAAATGGAGAACTAGAGGATAACAACATTTACCTCAAGTTTCACGGATGGAATTCTTAATCTAGGGTAATTGAAAATTCTCTCACACTAAACCGAAAATCTTTTCTAGTTTTTCTTTTCTTTCTTTTCTTTCTTTTCTTTGCTCGGTTTCTATGGCAGGGTTGGGAGGAGTTTGTGCTGCACAAGGTTGTGTGTGTGTGTTGGCTAACAAAATGATACAACAGCACCTTCACCTATTTATAGATGAAGTATAAGTTTTGAATTTGCTTATCAATCCCTAGAAGTATAGCAATTGGCTTCTTAGTCCTTGGAGGAAGCCAATTTGTGTTTGTTTCCTTGAAGGGTGGCCGGTCATCCTTGGCTTCTCATGCCACTAACCCAAACTAGGGTTGCTTACTCATGTGGCCTAGGGACCATGAGGTGTCCCCTCCTTGGTGTGGCCGGCCTTAGGTGGACATCATGCAAGCCTTTGTTTGCCATCAAGCAAAGCTAGTAAGCTTACTAAGCTTGCCTAAGTGCCTTAGGTGTCAAACTCTAAAGGAGTTCAAGAAACCAATCTTTGGTAATTTAGGCAATAGTCCTTGAAGCTAAACTATTTTTCTCCTTGGTCCCTATGTGTTGGCCGGCCATGCTTCACCCAATTTGCCAAGCAAGCCAAGCTAGGGTTGCTTGCTCATCAAGGCTACATTTGAGGTGGCACTTCCTTGATGTGGCCGGTCCTAGGGTGAGGTGTGCAAGGCTTGGTTTGCCAAGGAGGCTAGGCTAGGTAACCTAGGGTGTTGGCTCATCAAAGCTAGGCCAAGGAGGTGTCTTTCCCTTGGGTGGCCGGTCATGGTGTGGTGTGCAAGGCTTGGCTTGCCAAATAGGTGAAGCTAGGCTTGCTTATTCACCAAAGCTAGACCATGAGGTGTCTAACCAAGGTGATGGCCGGTCATGGTGTCAACCTAGCAAGACATTGGCTTGCCAAGTGTGTAGGGCTAAGCACTCTTACTCACCAAGGCTAGGTTTTTGAGGTGTCATACTCTTGAGGTGGCCGGCCCTTGGGTGGTGGCTTAGTGTGCAAGCCTTGGTTTGCTTGCTCACCAAGGCTACACCATGGTGTGTTACTTCCTTGGGTGGCCGGCCTTTGGTGCCTAGGTGTGCAAGCCTTGGCTTGCCATGGGTGCAAGGCTAGGGGTGTGACTAAGCCAAGCTATTACCTAGGGTTTCTCCCCTATGTGGCCGGTTTTGGTGTAACCAAGTGAGACAACATTGCTAAATGTGTCTTAACATAAAATCAACCAACCATACTAAAGTGTTAAAACACTAAACTTAGGGTTTGATTTGTAAACTTCTATTAACACTTAAAATCTTCTAATTTGCATAATCTTTTTTTTTTCAAGAACAAGATTACTTGCTCATCAAGCCATGATGTGGCCGGTTCCCATGGTGACACATGGCATAATGGGATTGGTTTTAGCTAGAGTTTTCACAAACGATCTTAACTTAACATCCTTGATTTCAAACCAAACTAACTAAACTAAAAATGGGTCATTGACTTAATTGAACTAAGAAACTTTACTCAAAGAGTCCCTGGTTCAAAAATTTACATAATTGCTGATAAGTTTACAATCTTTTTCAAAATTGCACAATGGCCCCTAAAGGCAAAATATTTGCACTTTAGTCCCTATGACTTGGCCAATTTTTTGTTAAGCCTTTAAACATCAAGTTTTCACTAAATCCTTCCTCAAAAGACTTTTTAGCTTCAAAATCATAAACTTTTCTTAATTTGCAAATTGACCCCTAAACATAAAATATTTGCATTTTGGTCCCTGTGAGGCGACCAATCATAGTAATGACACTTGTCATCAGAGGTGTCATCCTTAAAGGTCTGGTTTGGCTTATCTCCCAAATGCAGTCCTTTCGTAAAATAACATAAAATCATAAAGCATAAACTTACACCTTTTTCTTTTAACAAAAAGGTCTTAAACTTGCATAACTAACTTATTTGAATCTTTTAACTAAAGATTCAACAACTTTTCATAGAAACATATCATACATATAACATAAACAGACTTTGATTCTCAACAAAAGAAATCATAAGTTTACAAACAAGTTGGTTATTACAATCTACCCTCCTTAAGGAAATTTTCGTCCCCGAAAATCAGTACAAGTAGGGATAGTTCTTCCTCATTTCTTCTTCTACTTCCCACGTTGCTTCTTGAATATTATGATTCTGCCATAACACCTTAACCATCGGAATGGTTTTGTTCCTTAAAACCTTTTCTTCCCGATCTAGAATTCGTATTGGCCTTTCCTCGTACGTCAAATCCGTTTGTACTTCGACCGGTTCTTGACTTAGCACATGAGAAGGATCAGGTACGTATTTCTTCAACATTGAAACGTGAAAAACATTGTGTATAGAAGCTAAAGCTGGCGGTAAAGCAAGCTTGTAGGCAACTTTTCCAATTCTTTCGAGGATTTCAAACGGACCTGTGTATCTTGGACTGAGCTTTCCCTTCTTACCAAACCTCATAATCCCCTTGACTGGAGCAATCTTGAGAAAAACAGAATCTCCAACTTGGAATTCTAAAGGCCTTCGACGTTTATCAGCATAACTCTTCTGTCGACTGAAAGCTACATCGAGCCGTTGCTTGATCATCTTAACGTCTTCTGAGGTTTTTCTGATGAAGTCCGTAGTTTGAAGTTGCTTCTGTCCGACTTCTTGCCAATGGATGGGAGATCGACATTTCCTTCCATATAGCGCTTCAAACGGAGCCATCCCAATAGAAGCATGATAACTATTATTATACGAAAATTCGATCAAAGGTAACTTTTGATCCCAGTTTCCCTTGAAATCCAAAACACAAGATCTCAACATATCTTCTAAGGTCTGGATCGTGCGCTCCGATTGTCCATCAGTCTGAGGGTGGAAAGCGGTACTGAATTTCAACCTCGATCCCATAGCTGTGTGAACACTTTTCCAAAATCGCCAAGTAAATCGCCCATCTCGATATGAAATAATGGATTTTGGAACTCCATGCAACTTAACAACCTGAGATACATAAATTTCAGCTAATTTCTCAACCGAAAAGGTGGCTTTACTAGCAATGAAATGGGCTGATTTGGTTAATCTATCCACAATTACCCAAATCATGTCATTTCCACTAGTGGTCCTGGGTAGTCCAACTACGAAATCCATGGTGATTTGTTCCCATTTCCATTCTGGGAGTTCTATCTTTTGAAGATATCCGCCAGGTTGTCGGTGTTCAGCTTTAACTTTCTGACAAGTTAGACACTTTGATACAAATTTAGCAATTTCTCTCTTCATGTTCGGCCACCAAAAGTTCTCCTTAAGGTCCTTATACATCTTAGTAGCTCCAGGGTGAACTGAGTATGGCGTTTCATGCGCTTCTGTCATGATTTGTTTCCTTAGAAACTCAAAGTTAGGAACACAAATCCTTCCTTTGAAAAGAATTAGCCCATTCACAGACGTCTTAAATTCCTTATTTTCTTCGCCAAGTAGCTGAATTTTCAACAAAAAGGAATCTTTCCTTTGATAGTCCTTAATGGTTTCTAGAAGATTAGACTGGAGAGTCAAAGCAGACAATTTTCCAATTAGCATTTCCAATCGGAAATCAGAAATTTCTTTTTGGAGGGGTTCGGACATCATTTCAAGAGACATGAGCATACCGGATGACTTCCTGCTTAGCGCATCTGCTACCTTGTTTGCCTTCCCAGGATGATAAAGAATTTCACAATCATAATCCTTTACGAGTTCGAGCCATCTTCGTTGCCGCATATTAAGCTCCTTTTGAGTAAAGATGTATTTGAGACTTTGATGATCGGTATAAATCTCACATCTATTACCATACAGGTAATGTCTCCAAATCTTCAAAGCGAAAACCACCGCAGCAAGCTCCAAATCGTGAGTCGGGTAGTTCCGTTCATGGTCCTTCAGTTGACGTGAAGCATAAGCAACCACATTTCTTCCTTGCATAAGGACGGCTCCTAGTCCAGTTTTCGACGTATCACTATAAATGGCGAAATTTCCTACATCAACGTCCGGAATAATCAACACTGGTGCACTTGTAAGTTTCCTCTTGAGCTCTTGGAAGTTTTCTTCACACTTCTGTGTCCACTCAAACTTTCTCCCCTTTTTAGTAAGAGCTGTTAGTGGCGCTGCTATCTTGGAGAATCCTTCAACGAACCGTCGGTAGTATCCGGCCAAGCCAAGAAAGCTTCGTATCTCCGTAACGTTTCTGGGTGCTGACCATGCACTAACTGCTTCTATCTTAGCAGGATCAACAGAAATTCCTTCCTTTGAAACCACGTGGCCTAAGAAATGTACTTTCTCCAACCAAAATTCACATTTAGTGAATTTGGCATAAAGCTGATTCCGTCTTAAGGTTTCCAAAACCATCTTGAGGTGCTGCTCATGTTCCTTTGTAGATTTTGAATAGATCAAAATATCATCAATGAAGATGATAACAAACTTATCCAAATAATCTTTAAACACCCGATTCATAAGGTCCATAAAAGCAGCTGGAGCATTAGTTATTCCAAAAGGCATGACTAAATACTCATAATGTCCATAACGTGTACGAAACGCCGTCTTGGGAATATCTCCTTCCTTGATTCTGAGTTGATGGTAGCCTGAACGCAAGTCAATCTTCGAGAATACCAAAGCTCCTCTAAGTTGATCAAAGAGATCGTCGATTCTCGGGAGAGGGTACTTGTTCTTAATCGTGATCTTATTCAACTCGCGATAGTCAATACACATTCGTAAAGTTCCGTCATTCTTCTTGACAAACAACACAGGTGCTCCCCACGGGGAATGGCGTTGACGAATAAATCCCTTGTCCAACAGTTCTTGCAACTGTACTTGAAGTTCCCTAAGCTCAGCTGGGGCCATGCGATAAGGTGCTTTCGATATTGGAGCTGTTCCTGGCAACAATTCTATTTCGAAAGAGATTTCACGCTCGGGCGGAAGTTTAGTTAAATCTTTTAGAAAGACGTCTACATATTCCCTAATAATAGGAACATCTTCGGGCTGTAGCTCTTTTTCTTGTTCTTTGTCCACCATGTTAGCTAAGTACCCTTGACATCCATTAGCTAACATTTTCCAAGCTTTCATTGCAGAAACAAGCCGGGTTGATGAACTCTTAGACTGGCCGTGAAAGTTGAATTCCTCTTCGCCGAAAAGACTAAACGTAACACAACGCTTTCGACAATCAATCTTAGCGTTGTACTTATCTAAGAAATCCATTCCCAGGATTACATCAAAATCCTAAAGCTTAATTGCAATCAGGTCTACATATAATTCTCTACCACACATAACTATCGGAATATTTCGCATCCAGGAATCAGATAACAAAATATCTCCCGATGGAAGAGAGGTTCTAAAAGGTTGCCCTATACTTTCTACATTTCTATCTAACTTCCGGGCATACTCCATTGATATAAATGAATGGGTGGCACCAGAATCAATTAGGGCAAATGCATCATAAGCAGCTATAGAGATCTGACCTGTTACTACATTAGATGTTCCAGCCTCAGCGTCACCCCTTGTATAAGCATAAATTCTGGCTTGTGGTTCAGGAGCTTCAAGTCTTCCTTGTACCATCGAAGGACTTTCGTCCTTTGCTTGTACCGCGTGAAGCTGTCGGGTTGGATTCCTATTCTGGTACTGAGGGTTCTGGTTCTGACTATGGGAGGTACAATTCTTCGCATAATGACCTTTCTTGCCACAAAGGTAGCAAGCGTTTGTTCCCATCCTACATACGCCTGGATGTTTCTTTCCACATTGAGCACACACAGGATAACTGTTATTATTACCCTCATTCCCACGGTTGTTCCTTTTCTGGGGGTAATTCTTCTGTTGGCCCTGGCCCGTAGCATTCTCTCTTCTCTTATTCCTTCCAAACTGCTTGGAACTTTGGTTGGAATTACTAGTCTGGCCTTTTAAGTTCGGTTGCTGGTTCTGTCTAGACTGTATCTGTTTCTCTACAGCTTTTTCTTCCTTCTTAGCTTTGAATATCTGAACCCGCGCTTCCTTATCCTGATTAATCCAGTATTCTGCTCTCATAGCTCGACTAATACAATCAGCTACAAGAGTTGGAGGGCTACTTCCAGCACTAACTTGCTTGGCGATGTCGGTCCGAAACATTTTCATCATCCTCCTTACTTTCTCTCTCTCGTTCGGTACCAGTTCCGGACATAAACGAGCAAGCTGTTCAAATTTCTTGACTGCCTCCATCACAGACAAGGATCCTTGCTTGAAGCTGGTAAACTCATCCTGTTGAGCTGCAAGAATCTCCTGGTTGTAGTACATTACTCTGAATTCGTCAACAAAATCTTGCCATTGCATGAACGCCACGTTTCTGCGCATCTGAACCGTTCTCCACCAATGACGTGCATCTTTCTTAAGTGCAAAAGAGGCACAAAGAACTTTCTCCTGTTCCGTAAGTCCCATAAAATCCAAAATTACTTGGATATCAATCAGCCAATTATCTGCAACTATTGGATCTGTGGTTCCTTCAAATTCAGGTGCTTTCATTCGCCTAAATCGTTCATACAACAGATCTTCCCTAACTATAGGTGGATTCCTTTGCAGACCTTCGGGTGCTATCGGAACTTCTTGATGAACCTCTGGTACTTGAGGCGCTGCTGGGGGTACAGGGTCATTATGCAGTGGGACTTCGTTTACTCGAGGCACTTGATTTAGCTGGGCTACTTGTTCCCGAAGCTGGTTCGTTTCTTGTTGTTGTTCCCGCAATTGTCGTTGCAAGGTAGCTACTATATTTGCAAGATCAGGTTCTTGCGGAATAGGATTCGCTCGGGTACGTGGACGCGACATCTTCTATTTCTTATCTAATTACGATAAAGATATTGTTATACTACAAATATCTTTTCGTTCATTCATATCTCATCATAAAATCTTATTACGAATACTACTTACTTATCATATCATATCATCTAGGGGTGGCAATACGGGTCGCGACACGACGACACGACTCGAAAACGACACGAATTTCGCGGGTTCGGGTTGGGAAAAATAGGGGGCGGGTCGTGTTCGGGTTGGGAAAAATTGACACGAAAAAAAAACGGGTCGTGTTCGTGTCGGACCCGTTTTTTTCGTGTCAATTTCGTGTCACTTTTTCGTGTCAATTTCGGGTCAAGTTCGGGTCGCGTGTCAATTTCGTGTCAATTTCGGATCAAATTTCGTGTCAATTGCGGGTCAATTCCGTGTCAATTTCGTGTTGCGGGTCAATTTCGGGTCAATTTCGTGTTGCGGGTCAATTTCGGTTAGTGTCGTGTCAACCCGTGACGGGTTCGTGTCGTGTTCGTGTCACGGTTTCGTTTCGTGTTCGTGTCGCGGGTCGTGTTCGGGTCGGGGAAGAAAAAAATCGACACGGCTCTAACACGACACGAACCCGACACGTGACACGAATTGCCACCCCTAATATCATCGTATCATATCATAACATCATGACATAAAACATAACATTAGAGATTCATCATGATCTCATCATTCCATGACATATCATATATTGTTCATAATCTTGCATTCCATCATCATTCATAATTCATAATTCATACATTCATAATTCATACATTCATATTCAACCATACCATCATGTACATATTCTTTACTTGCTATTTACATAAATACATGATCAAGTACAAGATAGAAGTGATTATCACTATCTATCTTACATACATACTATTTTATTCTTAAACTATCTATTCCGATGATATCTCAGAGAATACGTCCCAGTCTTCCTCATCGAATAAAACTTCTTCCGGATCATCCTCCATATGAACATCTTCTTCTTCTTCATCTCCGTTATCCAGGATGATTTCGTGAGGATCCTCTTGGGGATTCATGCCATCAATATCCTCTTGTGGAGGAATCTCCTGAAGTGGTATTGCCGGAATAGGGTCCTCTGGCAATGCTGGTCCCCATTGGAAGGGTGGCTCCTCCACGTCATTGTTGTTAACTGGGACTTGGATATTGTTTTCCACTAAGGCATCTGCTTGAACCATGTGAGCTATCAACTCCGCTTCCATGATGTCGTTAATCATGTGTTCCAGAGTCATTCCTATTGCCGGTGGCTGAACGTGTTCCCTGACATTAGGTGGCAGTCCTTCTCGGAGTAGTTGCAATGCCCGAAACTCTGGGTCGCCCATATCAGGAATATGAGGCAACATAGCCTCCTGAAATCTTCGACAATAATGGCCCATCGACTCTCCCTGATAAGCATGCCAATCATACACATAGTTAAGATATCGGACAAGATTCATGTCACGATAAATTTCTGGATCCCGATAATATCCGTCGGCGTCTTCCTCCAGTGGAGGTCCAAAACGAGCAGTGATAACATGGCGAAAGTTTTCCCATGATCCTCCTTGAACTTCCTGTTCTCCTGTTATCCTCCACCACAATCTAGCATCTAATGCTAGACAACGACTCGCTAACGATACCTGTAGATGGGGTGGAATATGACCTATTCGAAATATAGCCTCCATGTCGTGAAGCCATGCAGCGAGAGTCACAGTTCGTCTAGTTCCATCAAATACTAGAGGAGACATCGTGAAAAATGCGTAGGCTGCACTTCGATCGTCGTCCATTTTCCTCAAATCTAGATTATACAAATTCATAATATAAATACGAAATATTCGTTTAACTTACAATGACTGTGGCGCAGGCAAGCAAACTGTGAAACCGAAAGGTAGGAACTTAAGCTCTGATACCAACTCTGAGACGACCCGCCTAGCGCCGGCCGTTACCATACATTCTTACATAATAATAGATGAAAATTTAGACAGAAATTTTTTTTTTTTTTTTTTTTATACAACTGATAAGTATTGTTTAACTTGGAAAGTCCATAATAAACATTTATATCCATACATATACTTATACATAATTACTTATAGCGGAAATGTGTTTTTGTACTTAAATACATCATATTTAGCGTAGCATAATTTAACAAAAAGAAACGTAGTGATTCCGTCCCACAGTTTCACAGCTTTGCCTTGCCATGCTCCACCGCCTTGTATCAAGAAATACTGCATGGTTGCTTACCTACAGCATAAACTTAAAACATGAGCTTTCGCTCAGCAAGCACAACTATTTATCCACAAACATATCATGATAACATAATGCATGAACCATTTATGGTCGATTTCTGTTTTCATAAGTTAGCATAGATTTTGGGCCCTTACATAACTTAACATGAATGTACGTACCGTGGCGCGCTGTCATGGAGTGGTTGGGGCGGCTAGCCCTGTCCAACTCAAACCATGAACCAAACCCGACCTGACGCGGGTCGATACGACATATAGCTTCCTGCTTATATTAAAAGTCTTGTTCTTGTCTTATTTCATACTTGAAATATTGTTTCATATTCATAACCAGTTTCTTAACTGAAGCTGGGGTTTCATATTTTACCAACTCGTTATTCTTTAATGAGCATACTTTGTGATGTCATAATATCACATTTCTCATCATATCAACATACATACTATAAACATACATTCATGAACTTGAAAACATACATGCCATACATTCATCATTTCTTGCATACATACATGCCATTCGTACTTTAATATTATCATATCTTAACAATGTATATACATACATATCATAAATATTTCTTATACACATAACATTATAAACTTGACATCATACAAGCCATAACATTTTATCATGCTTATATCATTATAAACTTGAAAGCATTCAACAAACAATTTTTGTTTATGCTATAGGCGGAGTCGTACTTACCGTTACTGCGCCTTGAATCACAATCTTTCACTCAAACAGGTCGTTTCCCTGTTTTCAAGAAAAATCATAGGATGAGTATCATCCTATCATAATAACATAATGATTCTAATTGCTAACAACCATTCCTAAATTTCAACTTCTTTTTGAAATTTAGTTAAAAACTCTAATCATTTTGAAAAATCGGGTTCCAAAACCAATTAATAAAGTTTAGTTCTTTTCTGACAAATCTGTTTTGAATCTGGAAAAGTTTTCTTCATTAAAGTTGTAGATCTTAAAGTCTCCTACAACTTTTGTTTTAACCTCAAACTTCAAATCAGCCTTTAACATGCTTATTTTTGCCTTATAAAATTTTTCGACCAAACTTACTGCTTATAATTTGGTCTCGGGTTTTTATAGAAATAAAGGTCTTAAAAGCCTTATTTTCAAAAACTGGCCGGGTTGCCCCTAGGATTTTCTTTCCTCTACAACTTTGCAGTTTTAACTTTTTAAAGATTCGGCCTCTAAAGGCCTCTAAATATTGTTTCAGAAAAACTGCTCGGATAGAGACTTAATCAAGCATACAAAAACCCTAGTGCATGTATCTTACAAAATTTAAACTCTTGCTTAATCATACTAATCATTCTCTTAATTTATAAATGGAGAACTAGAGGATAACAACATTTACCTCAAGTTTCACGGATGGAATTCTTAATCTAGGGTAATTGAAAATTCTCTCACACTAAACCGAAAATCTTTTCTAGTTTTTCTTTTCTTTCTTTTCTTTCTTTTCTTTGCTCGGTTTCTATGGCAGGGTTGGGAGGAGTTTGTGCTGCACAAGGTTGTGTGTGTGTGTTGGCTAACAAAATGATACAACAGCACCTTCACCTATTTATAGATGAAGTATAAGTTTTGAATTTGCTTATCAATCCCTAGAAGTATAGCAATTGGCTTCTTAGTCCTTGGAGGAAGCCAATTTGTGTTTGTTTCCTTGAAGGGTGGCCGGTCATCCTTGGCTTCTCATGCCACTAACCCAAACTAGGGTTGCTTACTCATGTGGCCTAGGGACCATGAGGTGTCCCCTCCTTGGTGTGGCCGGCCTTAGGTGGACATCATGCAAGCCTTTGTTTGCCATCAAGCAAAGCTAGTAAGCTTACTAAGCTTGCCTAAGTGCCTTAGGTGTCAAACTCTAAAGGAGTTCAAGAAACCAATCTTTGGTAATTTAGGCAATAGTCCTTGAAGCTAAACTATTTTTCTCCTTGGTCCCTATGTGTTGGCCGGCCATGCTTCACCCAATTTGCCAAGCAAGCCAAGCTAGGGTTGCTTGCTCATCAAGGCTACATTTGAGGTGGCACTTCCTTGATGTGGCCGGTCCTAGGGTGAGGTGTGCAAGGCTTGGTTTGCCAAGGAGGCTAGGCTAGGTAACCTAGGGTGTTGGCTCATCAAAGCTAGGCCAAGGAGGTGTCTTTCCCTTGGGTGGCCGGTCATGGTGTGGTGTGCAAGGCTTGGCTTGCCAAATAGGTGAAGCTAGGCTTGCTTATTCACCAAAGCTAGACCATGAGGTGTCTAACCAAGGTGATGGCCGGTCATGGTGTCAACCTAGCAAGACATTGGCTTGCCAAGTGTGTAGGGCTAAGCACTCTTACTCACCAAGGCTAGGTTTTTGAGGTGTCATACTCTTGAGGTGGCCGGCCCTTGGGTGGTGGCTTAGTGTGCAAGCCTTGGTTTGCTTGCTCACCAAGGCTACACCATGGTGTGTTACTTCCTTGGGTGGCCGGCCTTTGGTGCCTAGGTGTGCAAGCCTTGGCTTGCCATGGGTGCAAGGCTAGGGGTGTGACTAAGCCAAGCTATTACCTAGGGTTTCTCCCCTATGTGGCCGGTTTTGGTGTAACCAAGTGAGACAACATTGCTAAATGTGTCTTAACATAAAATCAACCAACCATACTAAAGTGTTAAAACACTAAACTTAGGGTTTGATTTGTAAACTTCTATTAACACTTAAAATCTTCTAATTTGCATAATCTTTTTTTTTTCAAGAACAAGATTACTTGCTCATCAAGCCATGACGTGGCCGGTTCCCATGGTGACACATGGCATAATGGGATTGGTTTTAGCTAGAGTTTTCACAAACGATCTTAACTTAACATCCTTGATTTCAAACCAAACTAACTAAACTAAAAATGGGTCATTGACTTAATTGAACTAAGAAACTTTACTCAAAGAGTCCCTGGTTCAAAAATTTACATAATTGCTGATAAGTTTACAATCTTTTTCAAAATTGCACAATGGCCCCTAAAGGCAAAATATTTGCACTTTAGTCCCTATGACTTGGCCAATTTTTTGTTAAGCCTTTAAACATCAAGTTTTCACTAAATCCTTCCTCAAAAGACTTTTTAGCTTCAAAATCATAAACTTTTCTTAATTTGCAAATTGACCCCTAAACATAAAATATTTGCATTTTGGTCCCTGTGAGGCGACCAATCATAGTAATGACACTTGTCATCAGAGGTGTCATCCTTAAAGGTCTGGTTTGGCTTATCTCCCAAATGCAGTCCTTTCGTAAAATAACATAAAATCATAAAGCATAAACTTACACCTTTTTCTTTTAACAAAAAGGTCTTAAACTTGCATAACTAACTTATTTGAATCTTTTAACTAAAGATTCAACAACTTTTCATAGAAACATATCATACATATAACATAAACAGACTTTGATTCTCAACAAAAGAAATCATAAGTTTACAAACAAGTTGGTTATTACATTGCAAGCCTTTGAGAACATTTTTAAGGGTTCTGGATCTAAAGCTGAGGCAAATGTGGCTGAACCTAGTTCGCCTGCTCCTAATCCCAAAAGGAAGAAGGAAAAGGGGAAGAACAAGGGGAACAAGCCTGTGGTGAATGCACCTGTTTCTAAGAAGTCTACCAAGACTAAGAAGCGAAAGGTGTATCCCAAAAAGGCTAAGTGCTTTCACTGTGGGAAGAAAGGACATTTCAAGAAGGATTGCCGAGAATACCTGTCTATGTAAAAGCAAAAAGGTAATTTCGATATCCTGTATCTTGAGGGTTGTTTAGTGGAGGAATCTAAGGACAATTGGGTTATAGATTCTGGAGCTACTAACAATGTTTGTATTTCTCTGCAGGGGTTCAAGGTAACGAGAAGTCTGCATGAGGAGAACTTCACGTTAAGAACCGGTGATGGGACATTAGTGCAAGCTGAAGCAGTGGGAGAAGTGCATCTTTATTTTGATGAATTTAGGTTTATTGTTTTGAGACATTGTTTTTATGTTCCTAGTTTCAAGAGGAACCTAATTTCGGTAGCTTGTTTGATTAAAGATTCTTATTCAGTTTCTTTTAATAAGAAAGTTGTTATTAGGAAAAACAATTCTCTTATTTGTAATGGATGGATGCATGGAAATCTTTATTTTATCAAACCTAAGATGCACTCACTGCTCGATACATAATTGGAAAAGAACTCTAAAAGACATAAGTCTTCTCACTCTAACAAATCATATCTTTGGCATTTACGACTTGGTCACATAAGCCTTAACAGAATTCAAAGGATGGTAAAGGAGGAATGCCTTGACTTGTATGAGGTTGAACCTTGGCCACAATGTGAATCCTGTTTGGAGGGCAAGATGACTAAACGGTATTTTGCTGCCAAGGATGGTCGTGTCGAGGAACTTTTAGAACTTGTGCATACGGATGTTTGTGGTCCCATGAACATAGAAGCACGAGGTGGGTATGAGTATTATATCACTTTTATTGATGATTACTCAAGGTATGGATATGTCTATTTGATGACCCGCAAAAGCGAAGCTTTTGACAAGTTCAAAGAATTTCGGGCTGAAGCGGAGAAACAATTAGGCAAGTCCATTAAGACACTTCGATCGGATCGAGGTGGCGAATACCTATCGGATGAGTTCTTAGGATATTTGATAGAGAATGGGATACAATCCCAGTTGACTGCACCTGGTACTCCTCAACAGAATGGTGTAGCTGAGAGAAGGAATAGGACCCTATTGGATATGGTCCGATCTATGATGAGTTACTCCAAATTACCTTTGTCATTTTGGGGGCACGTTATACAAACTGCATGCTATCTTCTGAATAACGTTTACTCCAAATCGGTTCCTAAAACTCCTTATGAGTTATGGACGAGTAGGAAACCTAATTTGAATCATATTCGAATTTGGGGTTGTCCGGCACACGTCCTGGATAAGGAAGCGAAGAAGTTAGAGTCACGATCAGAAGTGTGCTTGTTTGTTGGCTATCCAAAAGGGACTAAAGGTGGTCTGTTCTATAATCTGAAGCAAAATAAAGTCTTCATTTCTACACATGCAACATTCTTGGAGGAAAGTTACATGGAAGACTTTAAACCTCGTAGCAAAGTAGTGCTTGAGGAGATGACTTCGAGTTTGGATATTCCAAAAGTCACAGAAAACCCTGTGGAAAAACCATTAAAGAATCAACAACCACGGGAGCTTCGTCGTAGTGGGAGGATTATCAGGGAACCTGAAAGGTACATGTTCAATGGTGAAGTTTTTGAAGCAGAATCCATAGAACATGTTGATGATCCGGCTACGTACAAGGAAGCTATGGAGGATGTTGATTTTAGTTTTTGGCAAAAAGCTATGAACACCGAGATGGAATCTATGGATTCCAACGGGGACTGGAAACTTGTAGACTTGCCCCAAGGCATAAAAACGATTGGGTGTAAGTGGGTATACAAGAGGAAGAGAGGTGTGGATGAGAAAGTGGAAACTTTCAAGGCAAGACTTGTAGCGAAGGGCTATACGCAGAAAGAAGGAATCGACTATGATGAAACCTTCTCGCCTGTAGCAATGCTCAAGTCAATCCGCATTCTTTTATCTATTGCGGCTGCTCTCGATTATGAGATCTAGCAAATGGATGTCAAGACAGCTTTCTTGAATGGCTCTCTTGAAGAATATATCTATATGATACAGCCAGACAGGTTCAAGGCAAAAGGTCAAGAAGACAAAATATGCAAGTTGCTTAAATCCATTTATGGATTAAAGCAAGCATCTCGTTCTTGGAATATTAGGTTTGATCAAGCGATCAAAACCTATGGATTCGAACAAAACATTAATGAACCATGTGTTTATAAATGTATCAAGAACGAAAAAGTGGTTTTCCTTATACTTTATGTGGATGATATATTGCTTATTGGAAACGATGTGGCAACATTATCATCTGTCAAAGTTTGGTTAGCCAAACAGTTTGAAATGAAGGACTTAGGAGAAGCTAGTTATGTTCTTGGTATTCAACTCTTTAGAGATAGAAAGAACAAAACGATAGCACTCTCTCAAGCTTCATACATTGATAAAGTACTTGAGAAGTTTTCTATGAAAGATTCCAAGAAAGGTGCCCAACCTTTCAGAATTGGGCTGATTTGGTTAATCTATCCACAATCACCCAAATCATATCATTTCCACTAGCGGTCCTCGGTAATCCAACTACGAAATCCATGGTGATTTGTTCCCATTTCCATTCTGGGAGTTCTATCTTTTGAAGGTCTCCACCTGGTTGACGGTGTTCAGCCTTAACTTTTTGACAAGTTAGGCATTTTGACACAAAATCAGCAATTTCATTCTTCATGTTTGGCCACCAAAAGTTCTCTTTAAGGTCCTTATACATTTTAGTAGCTCCAGGATGAACTGAATACGGCGTTTCATGCACTTCCGACATGATTTGTTTCCTCAAAAATTCAAAGTTAGGAACACAAATCCTTCCTTTGAAGAGAATTAGTCCATTTGTAGACGTCTTAAATTCCTTATCTTCTCCACCAAGAAGTTGAACCTTTAGCAGAAAGGAATCTTTTCCTTGATAACACTTAATGGATTCTAGGAGATTGGACTGAAGAGTCAAAACAACCAATTTCCCTATTAATATTTCCAATCTGAAATCAAAAATTTCCTTTTGGAGGGGTTTGGACATCATTTCAAGAGACATGAGCATACCGGATGACTTCCTGCTCAGCGCATCTGCCACTTTATTTGCTTTTCCAGGATGGTAAAGGATTTCACAATCATAATCCTTTACGAGTTCAAGCCATCGACGTTGTCTCATATTGAGCTCTTTTTGAGTAAAGATGTATTTAAGACTTTGATGGTCGGTAAAAATCTCACACCTATTACCATACAGGTAATGTCTCCAAATCTTTAAGGCGAAAACCACCGCAGCAAGCTCCAAATCATGCATCGGGTAGTTCCGTTCATGGTCCTTCAGTTGACGTGAAGCATAGGCAACCACATTTCTTCCTTGCATAAGGACAGCTCCTAATCCAATTCTCGACGCATCACTATAAATGGCGAAATTTCCTGCATCTACGTCAGGAATTATTAACACTGGTACACTTATAAGCTTTCTCTTGACCTCTTGGAAGTTTTCTTCACACTTCTGTGTCCAATCAAACTTTCTCCCCTTCTTAGTAAGAGCTGTTAGTGGCGCTGCTATCTTGGAGAATCCTTCAACGAACAGTCGGTAGTATCCAGCCAAACCAAGAAAGCTTCGTATCTCCGTAATGTTTTTGGGCGCTGACCATGCACTAACTGCTTCTATCTTAGCAGGATCAACGGAAATTCCTTCCTTTGAAACCACGTGGCCCAAGAAATGTACTTTTTCCAACCAAAATTCATATTTTGTGAATTTGGCATAAAGTTGATTCCGTCTTAAGGTTTCCAAAACTATCTTGAGATGCTGCTCATGTTCCTTTGTGGATCTTGAGTAGATCAAAATATCATCAATGAAGATGATAACAAACTTATCTAAATAATCATTAAATACCCGATTCATCAGGTCCATAAAAGCAGCTGGAGCATTAGTTAATCCAAAAGGCATGACTAAATACTCGTAATGTCCATAATGTATTTGAAACGCCGTCTTGGGAATATCTCCTTCCTTGATTCTGAGTTGATGGTAGCCCGAACGCAAATCAATCTTCGAGAATACCAAAGCTCCTTTAAGTTGATCAAAGAGATCGTCGATTCTCGGAAGAGGGTACTTATTCTTAATCGTGATCTTATTCAACTCACGATAGTCGATGAACATTCACAACGATCCATCCTTCTTTTTGACAAATAGCACAGGTGCTCCCCACGGGGAATGGCTTTGACGAATAAATCCCTTGTCCAACAGTTCTTGTAACTGTACTTGAAGTTCTCTAAGCTCAGCTGGGGCCATGCGATATTGTGCTTTCGATATTGGAGCTGATCCTGGCAACAATTCTATTTCGAAAGAGATTTCTCACTCCGGCGGAAGTCTAGTTAAATCTTTTGGAAAGACATCTACATATTCCCTAACAATGGGAACATCTTCGGGCTGCAGCTCTTTTTCTTGTTATTTGTCCACCATGTTAGCTAAGTATCCTTGACATCCATTAGCCAACATTTTCCAAGCTTTCATTACAGAAACAAGCCGGGATGATGAGCTCTTAGACTGGCTGTGAAAGTTGAAATCCTCTTCACCGAAAAGACTAAACATAACACAACGCTTTCGACAATCAATCTTAGCATTGTACTTATCAAAGAAATCCATTCCCAGGATAACATCAAAATCCTGAAGCTTAATTGCAATCAGGTCTATATACAATTTTCTATCACACATAACTTGTAACGCCCCGACTTCCCACGCCGGGTCGTCACCTTACTTACATACTGAACTTAAACTTGCGGAAAATTTGGGGGAAATTTTTTTTTTCTTTTTAAACTTTATTTTAAAACTTTCAACTTGAACTTCATCCTCAAACTCATACCTACTGATAGGTACTTACTCGAGTACCGAACTTTCAAACCCTCCTTGAAGGCCATCGAAATCAAATTGTAGACCAAACCCGACTTAATGCGGATTGGTACCACAAGAGGCAACTTGCTTGCCATACATACATAAACTTTGTCATTCATACTTAAAATATCATGAAAATATGAAAACCCTTTTTCATTACAACATATTTTATAGAGTATATATATTTTTTTAAATCCGTGGCAGTGTCCATCCCACATTTCACAGTCCGCAGCACCAGTCTTCCACAGTATTGCATCAGAGATTGCTGGCAGGTTGCTTACCTACAGCATAGACGTAAGACGTGAGCTTTCGCTCAGCAAGTACAACTGTTACATCCGCGACGCAAAACACATATCATTATGCATGAACCAATTATGACCTCTTATGAATCAAATATGGATTCATAACTTAGCTTAGTTCTATTCCTTTACTTATCATGTGTGCTCGTACCGTGGTACATAGCCAAGGAATGGTTGAAGGCGGCAGTCCATTTTAACTCAAACCATGAAACACAAAGTTTAACATGGAGTAGTTTAGGTAGCCATCCAATCCAACTCAAACCATGAACCATACCATTTAAACTCGCCTTTGTGGCAAGTCGGTACGACACAACATCTTACTTGTCTTGTTCTTACCAGGTGGTTTAACATTAGTGAACATGCTTCATGATGTCACAATATTACAACATATAACATAACATAACCTCATTCATAACATACCATAACATATCATCACATGCCATAACATACCATCACATTAAGCAAGTAACAACAAAGGGCCTATGCTGTAGGCGGAGTTGTACTTACTTGGTTAGCTGTGTCCTATTTCGTGCGACTCCAGGCTGAGGCATAACAACAGGCTATCTCCTGTTATGTCAAAGGACATAGCATAAGGCTTCATAATTATAACCTCAAGATGCTGGTGACCTAACCAACACCCATTCATAATTTTAGTTATATGTCCCCCCTATACTTATGATAGCTTACTTGGTTACTTAAGGTAACCTTGGGTATTAATCTCAATCATACATGAATAGGGTTAGGTTATCATCCTAACCTTGGCCTATGCCTGGTTATCTATCCATAATCTTTTGGGTTTTAGATCCAAACCCAATCTTAACACCTTGTTGGGTTATCTTGAGTAACCCTCGAGGTAACCAAACTTAGTTCAATTATCCTAAGTCAACCTTGGATTCTGGGCCCCGTCCAGTAACTCGGGTATCCTTCCCGGTCACCGTCCATCATTATCTTATTACCGAAAGAAAGATAACTTTTGAATTCAAAAACTTGTTTTTCTCTTTGCTTTGGAAAAACTTGGTTCTCTTTGTTTATTTCTTACAAAAACCCTAGTTTAACTTTGAAAAATTGTAATTCTTTGAGAAAGGTTTGTAAAAATTATTAACTGTTGAAAACTGCCTTTGGGACAGTTCTCACAGTCAAAACATTGGTGTTGGTGCAAAAATACAGTTTTCCTGTATTGTTTTAGAAAATCCTGTGCAGGAATTTCCTGTTCCCTGCACAGTCTTTATAAAACCGTGTCAGTTTAAAAATCCATTCAGATTTTGGAAAAGTTGTCTTCACGAAAGTTGTAGCTCTCAAAAATCCTAAAACTTTCTTGTTTTGAGAAAAATCCAGTTCTGCTTGTATTCTTGTCAGTTTTAATTTGAAACTGGCTGGTCGTGTAAACTAGGTCTGGGCAGACTAGTCTCGGATTGTTATAGAAACGGAGGCCATTGGAGCCTCAATTTGGAAAACTGTCCACGTCACCCCCTAGGAAAAACCCTTCTGAACAACTTTCATGTTTTAAGTTTCCTCTAATTCGGCCTCTAAAAGCCTTAAATTTCCACTTTCCCGAAACTGGCCAGTTTGGAATCCGAATTGGCAGTTTCGGTTGTTAAGTCCGGTTTACGTCCTATTTCGCGCAAACTACCTCAACCGAACTAGCGGGAGCTCTAATACACACATGCAGCAGTTTTCTAGCGTAAATTTTCTTTAATCACAATTTCTAACATCACCATGCAAATCTAATTGATATTGGATCAACTAAGTTGCATGATTTCGGTTGTACAAAACCTAACAAGCATACTAATTAAATTCTAGCAACCTAGCACAAAATTATCATTCACCAATACTAGGGCAGATTGGGGACATTCATCATCATCACATATTAAGCACAAAAACCCTAGCAATTAATCAAACACCTAACATGCAAACATAAGCATATAACTATGCAAGCTCATAATCAAACCATCCACCCTTAATCACCTAATCAAGCACATACTAACTAAACTAGGGCAAGAAATTAGAATGGACTTATGTCCTTACAAAACCAACTTGAAACACAAATAAAATTCCAAATTGAACTCAATGGAAGGATTAGGGCTCAAGGAAGTTACCTTAGATCAAAGTTAGGGTTTGAAAATTGCAACTCCCCTTCCTCCCTTGCCTACGGCTTCCACCTAGTTAGGGACCCAAAAATTTTGGTTTGGCCTCAAGATTTGTCCTTCACCTAAGGCTCGGCCACACCACCCTTGTAACACCAAAAATTGCAGTTTTTCAACTACTTTCCCTTGCTCAAAACAGTGGCTGCCCTAGACCAAAAATGGTCTCAAAACTTGTTTTTGATCTTGTTTTCGGTTGATTGAATCAAACCCGAATTGACCCTAACTTTTCCCCTTAAAATTTTCGGTTTCTCTCTTGGTTCCCCTGCCCTTAATAATTCGGCAGCAAGCCTAGAAAAGGGCTGGAAAAATTTCTGAAACTCTCCCCTTAGCTTCCCCTTGCAAACCGAACACTAACCTAGGCTTGGCTTAGGAAAATTTTGATTTTTCTCACCTCTTTCTCTCTTCCTTGGCTGCTGATTTTCAAGAAGAAAATTGGCAAGAACCTCCCCAAATTTTTGAATAAAATGAATAAAGGTCACTCCTATTTATAGGCAAAAGGGAAACTTTTAAGAATTGCATTTTGACCCCTAAATTTTTGAAAATTTGCCAAAAAGGCATGCTAGGTGGCCGGCCATATGCTTGGAGAACAAGAAAAATTTTTCTTCTAGAACAAGACACTTGTCATTCAAGGCTTGGTTCATGGAATTATGATGTCATAAATCAAAAATGGGATGATGTCATAAATCAAAAGGTAGGTGATGTCATCCTAAGGCCTCGTTTGGCTACCTTTTTGAAAAAGCAGTCCAATTTAAATCCAACACAGATATTTCTAATACTGTGTTCACTAATACATAGTACAATTCAGTACTGTTTTGCTTGACTGCAGTCCAAAATTTATCTGAGTAAAAAATGGACTGTAAAAATTTTCTTCTTATTTCTGGAAGTCATTAGGACTTTGATATCCAACTTAGTGTGCTTGATTTTTCTAGGGTGGTTTCATAGCTTATTCTAGCTATCTTGTCCAAAAAGACAATTTCCGCAGTAGATTTCTCATACCGCTTATCCTATTACTGTACAGTCATACCCTGACTGTTTTTGGTCAACTTTGACTTTCTTGGTCAAATTTTGACCAACATGGAATCATGAAATTTCATCACGCCATTTTCCTTAAAATGCCTTATACTTGGCTCAGTAATCCATCGTTGAGTCTCGTAGCTAATTAACCGAGAACTCAAACTTATACCGATATTTTATTCCCAACATGATCTAGACTTAAGTTTTCCTCATTCAAAGGAAATCTAGAGTCATAAAAAATTCGGGTTATTACATTCTACCCTCCTTAAAAGATTTTCGTCCTCGAAAATTCGAATAATCCTGAGTGGCTTTTCTTCAAATCCACCATCAATCCATAACAAATTACTATGGATTGAATAACTTGTTCATGTTCCCATTTTAATACCCTAATGGGATCATGTCTTTTATATAGAACCATAATCTTCTTTCTATATCATTATAATTCATTCCTCATACTCTCATGCTTTCATACTTACATCATGCTTTCATAACTTTCATACCATCGTACTTTTCTTTCATACTGCATCACAAGAACTATTTACATGAAAAACTGAGCAAGTATATCATATAACTTGCCATGTTTGAAAAGCATATATATAACTTTTCCATACTTTAAAAACATATCGTATCACATAGCTTTTTCATATTTGAAAAGCATTTTGTGTCTTATTATCTTGTCTTAACATGTGGGCCCATAGTGTACGTACCAAAAGCGCGCAGCCTCCAGACAAAGCTAGGGTTTGCAAGGTCCCTAACAGTTCTGGGAATTTTATAAGCCTTTGCGATTTTACGAAAGGTCTTATAGTCTTGACCCTTCACGATCACGGACGGTCAAGATCATAACTGAAACATGTAGCCTCCACGATCACGGGAGGTTGGTACAACACCTTACTGTTACTTGTCTTTTCATGTATCTTAATATGTTCTTCCATTTAAGATACTTTTTTGGAATTGTTTTTTCCAATTCAATCATGAAAATCAATAATAAATAGTATTATTAAAAACATATTACTGTTCAAGTGATGCAATGAAAGGTATCCTTGTATCAACTAGCTGCTTGTTAGCTAGTAGAAACATTCTTCTTGCCTTTAGCATTTCTTTTAAAGCTCAAAGGCATAATCATAGTTCTAAGGGATATCTAAAACTCCCAATCATCATCTCATAATTTCCATTACTTAAATGGTTGTCTACAGTCGACCTTAATCATCCATTATATGTCGACTTCAGGGTTGGTGCCATCGACCTTAATCTCGTTAACTTCATATCATCAAATCTCATAATCATCATTCTTATCATAAAAAATCATAGCCTAATAAATTGTTGTTGGTAGCATATTGCTTATTTGCTACCCCCAAACTAAGGCATCCTCAAAATTTTCCCCATGTCCAATATTTCTCTTATGGAGCAAAAGTTTCACAATCAGGAAACTTAACTTCCATAATCTCAATCCAACTCCGTAAATGGAAAGATCACTATACCCAAAATGAGGCGATAGGCTATCTAATCTTAGAGCCTACTCATTTCTTATTGCTATTCTAGCGATCATCATATCGTAAGCTTAGTTTATCCATCACGCTTCCACTGTGCGACTCTGATTTACTGGCAATAAAAGCCCATAAACTCGTTCGGATAAGCATGTCAGGCTGCAACATAGCTGACGTATCGTCTCATGTACATATCCTAGTACATCTTGATATCGCGGTAATACATGGGCGATCCTTGCTGTCGTCAAGAAATCCATTTAGGAATCTCCTCTCAAGGTCTTCTTGGCCAAGGCTCCTTGCACGAGCTTCCTTGACTAGACGTCGGCTCGACTGCCAAGCATATCCTGAAGATACGTCCCGGCATGACATAATCTGAGGAGGGTCTCCATATCGTGCATCCATTCCTTGAGTCTTATTGAAGATGCGAAGCTTCTCCTCCATTCCTCGGAATGTCTACGGAGCCTCGTGGTCCTCTTTAATCCGACCCAAATTTAACACTAGGTACATGTCATTATAATAATCTTATAAAACAAAGTAAGAAAACAAACTTACAAAACTGTGGCGCTGGCAGCAGAACTGTGAAATTGGATGGCAGGAACTCTGCTCTGATACCAAACTGTAACGCCCCGACTTCCCACGCCGGGTCGTCACCTTACTTACATACTGAACTTAAACTTGCGGAAAATTTGGGGGAAATTTTTTTTTTCTTTTTAAACTTTATTTTAAAACTTTCAACTTGAACTTCATCCTCAAACTCATACCTACTGATAGGTACTTACTCAAGTATCGAACTTTCAAACCCTCCTTGAAGGCCATCGAAATCAAATTGTAGACCAAACCCGACTTAATGCGGATTGGTACCACAAGAGGCAACTTGCTTGCCATACATACATAAACTTTGTCATTCATACTTAAAATATCATGAAAATATGAAAACCCTTTTTCATTACAACATATTTTATAGAGTATATATATTTTTTTAAATCCGTGGCAGTGTCCATCCCACATTTCACAGTCCGCAGCACCAGTCTTTCACAGTATTGCATCAGAGATTGCTGGCAGGTTGCTTACCTACAGCATAGACGTAAGACGTGAGCTTTCGCTCAGCAAGTACAACTGTTACATCCGCGACGCAAAACACATATCATTATGCATGAACCAATTATGACCTCTTATGAATCAAATATGGATTCATAACTTAGCTTAGTTCTATTCCTTTACTTATCATGTGTGCTCGTACCGTGGTACATAGCCAAGGAATGGTTGAAGGCGGCAGTCCATTTTAACTCAAACCATGAAACACAAAGTTTAACAAGGAGTAGTTTAGGTAGCCATCCAATCCAACTCAAACCATGAACCATACCATTTAAACTCGCCTTTGTGGCAAGTCGGTACGACACAACATCTTACTTGTCTTGTTCTTATCAGGTGGTTTAACATTAGTGAACATGCTTCATGATGTCACAATATTACAACATATAACATAACATAACCTCATTCATAACATACCATAACATATCATCACATGCCATAACATACCATCACATTAAGCAAGTAACAACAAAGGGCCTATGCTGTAGGCGGAGTTGTACTTACTTGGTTAGCTGTGTCCTATTTCGTGCGACTCCAGGCTGAGGCATAACAACAGGCTATCTCCTGTTATGTCAAAGGACATAGCATAAGGCTTCATAATTATAACCTCAAGATGCTGGTGACCTAACCAACACCCATTCATAATTTTAGTTATATGTCCCCCCTATACTTATGATAGCTTACTTGGTTACTTAAGGTAACCTTGGGTATTAATCTCAATCATACATGAATAGGGTTAGGTTATCATCCTAACCTTGGCCTATGCCTGGTTATCTATCCATAATCTTTTGGGTTTTAGATCCAAACCCAATCTTAACACCTTGTTGGGTTATCTTGAGTAACCCTCGAGGTAACCAAACTTAGTTCAATTATCCTAAGTCAACCTTGGATTCTGGGCCCCGTCCAGTAACTCGGGTATCCTTCCCGGTCACCGTCCATCATTATCTTATTACCGAAAGAAAGATAACTTTTGAATTCAAAAACTTGTTTTTCTCTTTGCTTTGGAAAAACTTGGTTCTCTTTGTTTATTTCTTACAAAAACCCTAGTTTAACTTTGAAAAATTGTAATTCTTTGAGAAAGGTTTGTAAAAATTATTAACTGTTGAAAACTGCCTTTGGGACAGTTCTCACAGTCAAAACATTGGTGTTGGTGCAAAAATACAGTTTTCCTGTATTGTTTTAGAAAATCCTGTGCAGGAATTTCCTGTTCCCTGCACAGTCTTTATAAAACCGTGTCAGTTTAAAAATCCATTCAGATTTTGGAAAAGTTGTCTTCACGAAAGTTGTAGCTCTCAAAAATCCTAAAACTTTCTTGTTTTGAGAAAAATCCAGTTCTGCTTGTATTCTTGTCAGTTTTAATTTGAAACTGGCTGGTCGTGTAAACTAGGTCTGGGCAGACTAGTCTCGGATTGTTATAGAAACGGAGGCCATTGGAGCCTCAATTTGGAAAACTGTCCACGTTACCCCCTAGGAAAAACCCTTCTGAACAACTTTCATGTTTTAAGTTTCCTCTAATTCGGCCTCTAAAAGCCTTAAATTTCCACTTTCCCGAAACTGGCCAGTTTGGAATCCGAATTGGCAGTTTTGGTTGTTAAGTCCGGTTTACGTCCTATTTCGCGCAAACTACCTCAACCGAACTAGCGGGAGCTCTAATACACACATGCAGCGGTTTTTTAGCGTAAATTTTCTTTAATCACAATTTCTAACATCACCATGCAAATCTAATTGATATTGGATCAACTAAGTTGCATGATTTCGGTTGTACAAAACCTAACAAGCATACTAATTAAATTCTAGCAACCTAGCACAAAATTATCATTCACCAATACTAGGGCAGATTGGGGACATTCATCATCATCACATATTAAGCACAAAAACCCTAGCAATTAATCAAACACCTAACATGCAAACATAAGCATATAACTATGCAAGCTCATAATCAAACCATCCACCCTTAATCACCTAATCAAGCACATACTAACTAAACTAGGGCAAGAAATTAGAATGGAATTATGTCCTTACAAAACCAACTTGAAACAAAAATAAAATTCCAAATTGAATTCAATGGAAGGATTAGGGCTCAAGGAAGTTACCTTAGATCAAAGTTAGGGTTTGAAAATTGCAACTCCCCTTCCTCCCTTGCCTACGGCTTCCACCTAGTTAGGGACCCAAAAATTTTGGTTTGGCCTCAAGATTTGTCCTTCACCTAAGGCTCGGCCACACCACCCTTGTAACACCAAAAATTGCAGTTTTTCAACTACTTTCCCTTGCTCAAAACAGTGGCTGCCCTAGACCAAAAATGGTCTCAAAACTTGTTTTTGATCTTGTTTTCGGTTGATTGAATCAAACCCGAATTGACCCTAACTTTTCCCCTTAAAATTTTCGGTTTCTCTCTTGGTTCCCCTGCCCTTAATAATTCGGCAGCAAGCCTAGAAAAGGGCTGGAAAAATTTCTGAAACTCTCCCCTTAGCTTCCCCTTGCAAACCGAACACTAACCTAGGCTTGGCTTAGGAAAATTTTGATTTTTCTCACCTCTTTCTCTCTTCCTTGGCTGCTGATTTTCAAGAAGAAAATTGGCAAGAACCTCCCCAAATTTTTGAATAAAATGAATAAAGGTCACTCCTATTTATAGGCAAAAGGGAAACTTTTAAGAATTGCATTTTGACCCCTAAATTTTTGAAAATTTGCCAAAAAGGCATGCTAGGTGGCCGGCCATATGCTTGGAGAACAAGAAAAATTTTTCTTCTAGAACAAGACACTTGTCATTCAAGGCTTGGTTCATGGAATTATGATGTCATAAATCAAAAATGGGATGATGTCATAAATCAAAAGGTAGGTGATGTCATCCTAAGGCCTCGTTTGGCTACCTTTTTGAAAAAGCAGTCCAATTTAAATCCAACACAGATATTTCTAATACTGTGTTCACTAATACATAGTACAATTCAGTACTGTTTTGCTTGACTGCAGTCCAAAATTTATCTGAGTAAAAAATGGACTGTAAAAATTTTCTTCTTATTTCTGGAAGTCATTAGGACTTTGATATCCAACTTAGTGTGCTTGATTTTTCTAGGGTGGTTTCATAGCTTATTCTAGCTATCTTGTCCAAAAAGACAATTTCCGCAGTAGATTTCTCATACCACTTATCCTATTACTGTACAGTCATACCCTGACTGTTTTTGGTCAACTTTGACTTTCTTGGTCAAATTTTGACCAACATGGAATCATGAAATTTCATCACGCCATTTTCCTTAAAATGCCTTATACTTGGCTCAGTAATCCATCGTTGAGTCTCGTAGCTAATTAACCGAGAACTCAAACTTATACCGATATTTTATTCCAAACATGATCTAGACTTAAGTTTTCCTCATTCAAAGGAAATCTAGAGTCATAAAAAATTCGGGTTATTACATTCTACCCTCCTTAAAAGATTTTCGTCCTCGAAAATTCGAATAATCCTGAGTGGCTTTTCTTCAAATCCACCATCAATCCATAACAAATTACTATGGATTGAATAACACTACTACAAAAACTGTCATCTATAACAAGGGAAAAACGCTCTGGTTACAAATTATAGCGGATAAGTAAACGCTATAACAGGCCCTGTTATTAAAAGTCTAATGCTACAATAGCATTTCTTGAGTGCTATTGATCTCAATCTCTATAGCATTTTTTTGGTGCTGTTTATGGTTAGCTATAGCATTTTGCTGGTGCTCTGTAAAATTAGTTATAGCATTTTTGTGGTGCTGTTATACTCTTTAGATAGCATGATGGTGGCCTTACAAAATCTAGATTGTTTATAAGGTATATCGTTTAAGAGATGCCACAAAGAAAATTTTGCACAAATATAATTACTGTTGTTCATATGGTCCATAAAGGACAGCAATTTGACATCTCTGTTCAACTAATAACTAGAAACATAATGCAAAATTTCATTGAGTAATCAACAATTACATAGTCTAGAATATCCGTTGATTAGTACAAGACAAAAACAAATCATATTCTACTAAAACACTAGTTGGATCAATTAACATTTTGAAAATTCTCCATGACCAGTTTTCGGAGCAGATCGCAAAATCTATATGTACTCTGTAATGCCTCAAAAAGTTCCTGAAATAAGACATATCAATCGATATAAATAACTCAAAATAATTTATATAGCTACTAAATGATAAAAGCTATGCATATTTTATTTCAAAAATAACCAAAAATTGGCCACACGAAAATATTCAACTTATTGAATATTCTTCCTTTCAAGCAGTACTACCCACTAGGATATCATAATTTCCAACAAGCAACTATAGACTATCATAAAATAGTTAGGTGCATACATCTACTCTTTGTGTGAGACATCAGTCAATCTGTACAATAAACAGTCAAAGAGAACCGAAGGAAAGGGGGAAAAAAAAAAAAGAAAGATGTGTATAAAATGATGCTAATAAAATGAATGGCACTTTCAAAAGCAGAGCATAATCAAATTGAAAGTATATTCATAGACTTGGCAAATAGTACAGTAACTTGAATCAACAAATAAAGTCAAATACAATATGAATGAAAATTAACGGGTCCCGTACCACTTAAAATTTAAAATAATCATATCACCTCTACAATTTTGTTAGATACTCCAATGTCCACAAGTTTAATGAAAATCAGTAACTATCAAGAAATAAGTAAATCATCATGACTTCTACAAAAGAGGAGAAAGTAAGCAATCACCACCCAAGTAACCACGGAAGAGTGAGAAGCCAAAGAAAGACCATACGCAAGAGTGAGAAAGAACAAGAATAGCCATAGAGTCAGCAAATAAATGCATTGAAGGAAACCACTTCGGTCAATAATCAGCAATAGATCCCCTCCTTCATACAGCATGCCTGCTATGATCTAGGAAAGGGGAAGAGAAAAAATAGAAAATAAAACCTTTAAATTCCACAATGAATAAAATTCCTAAAAGCAAAACCCAATTCTCTAGATTCTCAAATCCGCCGCTATGATCTAGGATACGGGAAGAGAAAAAATATAAAATAAAACCTTTAAATTCTACAATGAATAAAATTCCTTTAAAAAAAACCCCCCCAATTCTCTATATTCTCAAATCTCCTGCTATGGCCTAGGAAAGGGGAAGGAAGAGAAAAAATAAAAATAAAACCTTTAAATTCCACAATGAATAAAATTCCTACAAAAAAAATTAAAAAAAAAACCTCTCTAGATTCTCAAATACTTAGAGCAATTATAGAAACAATCTTCCACACGTATACACAACAAGTTTCAAATCCAAATAAATAAATAATACCCAATGCGGAGCGAGAAGTCAAAGCCACTTCGCCTGTGGCTTGAATGTTAATGATTGTGGTGCTCCTCCGCCTAGTTGCCAATGTCTATGTGCCTTTCCTCACTCATCGGCGTGATGAACCCTGAGAGAGAGAGAGACAGAGAGAGAGAGACATTGCAATCCCTCTACGATGGTGGCTGAGATGGGCCAATATGAAAACAACCAAAATTTACAGAACAAAAAGGAAGAAGAAGTTACAGAACAAACAAAATTTTCATATACCCAAAACCCAAAATTCACAGAAAAAACCAAAACCAAAACCAAAAAAAAAAAAAAAAGACGAAACCAAGAATCTACAGAATAGCAAAGAAAAAAATATTTTCTAAAACCCAAAACCCAAAATCCTAAACCTAAACCAAAAACAATCAACAAATAACAAAACAAACAAAACTTTTTATTGCCAACCAGATGGCTTGTTAGGGCGTTTGGATCGGAGGAAAAAGACGACGTCCTCCATTCCTTCATTATCTTGTCTTTTTTCTTGGATATTAGAGAGAAAGAGAGAGAGAGAATAAAACAGCTAAACCAAGCTGACCTCAACTTAATAGTAGTGCACAAAGTATTCTCGTTTTCATAATAAAAAAAAAAATCCCTCTCATTCTGAAAACACCCAAACAAACACAGAGGAACAAACAGAGATGGGCAGAGAAACAAAAACAGAGGAGACTAATCTGATAACTTTGTAAACTAATTGAACCATAACTCTGAGCAATAAAATTTTCAGAGAAGAAAAATACCTCAAAACTGGAATGGCAACTCACACACTTGGATTGCTTTGCAACGGATGAAAATGCAAAGAAGTTCAGAGGGAGAAAGCCCCTCTGGTTTTGACGAGCAGTATTGTGGGAGAAAGCCCCATAAATCTCCCTCCTTTCCTTCCCAGTTTCTCTCACAAGCTCTTTCTCTCTTTACTTTCTCTGTTCTAGACCGAATAATGTGGAGGACTGGCTCGTATTTACTCAAGCCAAGGAGTACTATTGATATTTACCTTGAAAAAAAAAAAAAGGACGGAAGCTGCTCCCGCTTTTTTTTTTTTTTTTTGGCTGAATTTAAAGCTAGTCTTGCTTTTGGTCAAAAAATTCCCGCCTATTGAAAAGGAGTAATTATCACATTTTTTCAAACCCGCTATCATTTAATGCTATTAATGAGCACTTTTGTTGTAGTGTAACTTGTTCATGTTCCCATTTTAATACCCTAATGGGATCATGTCTTTTATATAGAACCATAATCTTCTTTCTATATCATTATAATTCATTCCTCATACTCTCATGCTTTCATACTTACATCATGCTTTCATAACTTTCATACCATCGTACTTTTCTTTCATACTGCATCACAAGAACTATTTACATGAAAAACTGAGCAAGTATATCATATAACTTGCCATGTTTGAAAAGCATATATATAACTTTTCCATACTTTAAAAACATATCGTATCACATAGCTTTTTCATATTTGAAAAGCATTTTGTGTCTTATTATCTTGTCTTAACATGTGGGCCCATAGTGTACGTACCAAAAGCGCGCAGCCTCCAGACAAAGCTAGGGTTTGCAAGGTCCCTAACAGTTCTGGGAATTTTATAAGCCTTTGCGATTTTACGAAAGGTCTTATAGTCTTGACCCTTCACGATCACGGACGGTCAAGATCATAACTGAAACATGTAGCCTCCACGATCACGGGAGGTTGGTACAACACCTTACTGTTACTTGTCTTTTCATGTATCTTAATATGTTCTTACATTTAAGATACTTTTTTGGAATTGTTTTTTCCAATTCAATCATGAAAATCAATAATAAATAGTATTATTAAAAACATATTACTGTTCAAGTGATGCAATGAAAGGTATCCTTGTATCAACTAGCTGCTTGTTAGCTAGTAGAAACATTCTTCTTGCCTTTAGCATTTCTTTTAAAGCGCAAAGGCATAATCATAGTTCTAAGGGATATCTAAAACTCCCAATCATCATCTCATAATTTCCATTACTTAAATGGTTGTCTACAGTCGACCTTAATCATCCATTATATGTCGACTTCAGGGTTGGTGCCATCGACCTTAATCTCGTTAACTTCATATCATCAAATCTCATAATCATCATTCTTATCATAAAAAATCATAGCCTAATAAATTGTTGTTGGTAGCATATTGCTTATTTGCTACCCCCAAACTAAGGCATCCTCAAAATTTTCCCCATGTCCAATATTTCTCTTATGGAGCAAAAGTTTCACAATCAGGAAACTTAACTTCCATAATCTCAATCCAACTCCGTAAATGGAAAGATCACTATACCCAAAATGAGGCGATAGGCTATCTAATCTTAGAGCCTACTCATTTCTTATTGCTATTCTAGCGATCATCATATCGTAAGCTTAGTTTATCCATCACGCTTCCACTGTGCGACTCTGATTTACTGGCAATAAAAGCCCATAAACTCGTTCGGATAAGCATGTCAGGCTGCAACATAGCTGACGTATCGTCTCATGTACATATCCTAGTACATCTTGATATCGCGGTAATACATGGGCGATCCTTGCTGTCGTCAAGAAATCCATTTAGGAATCTCCTCTCAAGGTCTTCTTGGCCAAGGCTCCTTGCACGAGCTTCCTTGACTAGACGTCGGCTCGACTGCCAAGCATATCCTGAAGATACGTCCCTGCATGACATAATCTGAGGAGGGTCTCCATATCGTGCATCCATTCCTTGAGTCTTATTGAAGATGCGAAGCTTCTCCTCCATTCCTCGGAATGTCTACGGAGCCTCGTGGTCCTCTTTAATCCGACCCAAATTTAACACTAGGTACATGTCATTATAATAATCTTATAAAACAAAGTAAGAAAACAAACTTACAAAACTGTGGCGCTGGCAGCAGAACTGTGAAATTGGATGGCAGGAACTCTGCTCTGATACCAAACTGTAACGCCCCGACTTCCCACGCCGGGTCGTCACCTTACTTACATACTGAACTTAAACTTGCGGAAAATTTGGGAGAAATTTTTTTTTTCTTTTTAAACTTTATTTTAAAACTTTCAACTTGAACTTCATCCTCAAACTCATACCTACTGATAGGTACTTACTCGAGTACCGAACTTTCAAACCCTCCTTGAAGGCCATCGAAATCAAATTGTAGACCAAACCCGACTTAATGCGGATTGGTACCACAAGAGGCAACTTGCTTGCCATACATACATAAACTTTGTCATTCATACTTAAAATATCATGAAAATATGAAAACCCTTTTTCATTACAACATATTTTATAGAGTATATATATTTTTTTAAATCCGTGGCAGTGTCCATCCCACATTTCACAGTCCGCAGCACCAGTCTTCCACAGTATTGCATCAGAGATTGCTGGCAGGTTGCTTACCTACAGCATAGACGTAAGACGTGAGCTTTCGCTCAGCAAGTACAACTGTTACATCCGCGACGCAAAACACATATCATTATGCATGAACCAATTATGACCTCTTATGAATCAAATATGGATTCATAACTTAGCTTAGTTCTATTCCTTTACTTATCATGTGTGCTCGTACCGTGGTACATAGCCAAGGAATGGTTGAAGGCGGCAGTCCATTTTAACTCAAACCATGAAACACAAAGTTTAACATGGAGTAGTTTAGGTAGCCATCCAATCCAACTCAAACCATGAACCATACCATTTAAACTCGCCTTTGTGGCAAGTCGGTACGACACAACATCTTACTTGTCTTGTTCTTACCAGGTGGTTTAACATTAGTGAACATGCTTCATGATGTCACAATATTACAACATATAACATAACATAACCTCATTCATAACATACCATAACATATCATCACATGCCATAACATACCATCACATTAAGCAAGTAACAACAAAGGGCCTATGCTGTAGGCGGAGTTGTACTTACTTGGTTAGCTGTGTCCTATTTCGTGCGACTCCAGGCTGAGGCATAACAACAGGCTATCTCCTGTTATGTCAAAGGACATAGCATAAGGCTTCATAATTATAACCTCAAGATGCTGGTGACCTAACCAACACCCATTCATAATTTTAGTTATATGTCCCCCCTATACTTATGATAGCTTACTTGGTTACTTAAGGTAACCTTGGGTATTAATCTCAATCATACATGAATAGGGTTAGGTTATCATCCTAACCTTGGCCTATGCCTGGTTATCTATCCATAATCTTTTGGGTTTTAGATCCAAACCCAATCTTAACACCTTGTTGGGTTATCTTGAGTAACCCTCGAGGTAACCAAACTTAGTTCAATTATCCTAAGTCAACCTTGGATTCTGGGCCCCGTCCAGTAACTCGGGTATCCTTCCCGGTCACCGTCCATCATTATCTTATTACCGAAAGAAAGATAACTTTTGAATTCAAAAACTTGTTTTTCTCTTTGCTTTGGAAAAACTTGGTTCTCTTTGTTTATTTCTTACAAAAACCCTAGTTTAACTTTGAAAAATTGTAATTCTTTGAGAAAGGTTTGTAAAAATAATTAACTGTTGAAAACTGCCTTTGGGACAGTTCTCACAGTCAAAACATTGGTGTTGGTGCAAAAATACAGTTTTCCTGTATTGTTTTAGAAAATCCTGTGCAGGAATTTCCTGTTCCCTGCACAGTCTTTATAAAACCGTGTCAGTTTAAAAATCCATTCAGATTTTGGAAAAGTTGTCTTCACGAAAGTTGTAGCTCTCAAAAATCCTAAAACTTTCTTGTTTTGAGAAAAATCCAGTTCTGCTTGTATTCTTGTCAGTTTTAATTTGAAACTGGCTGGTCGTGTAAACTAGGTCTGGGCAGACTAGTCTCGGATTGTTATAGAAACGGAGGCCATTGGAGCCTCAATTTGGAAAACTGTCCGCGTTATCCCCTAGGAAAAACCCTTCTGAACAACTTTCATGTTTTAAGTTTCCTCTAATTCGGCCTCTAAAAGCCTTAAATTTCCACTTTCCCGAAACTGGCCAGTTTGGAATCCGAATTGGCAGTTTCGGTTGTTAAGTCCGGTTTACGTCCTATTTCGCGCAAACTACCTCAACCGAACTAGCGGGAGCTCTAATACACACATGCAGCGGTTTTCTAGCGTAAATTTTCTTTAATCACAATTTCTAACATCACCATGCAAATCTAATTGATATTGGATCAACTAAGTTGCATGATTTCGGTTGTACAAAACCTAACAAGCATACTAATTAAATTCTAGCAACCTAGCACAAAATTATCATTCACCAATACTAGGGCAGATTGGGGACATTCATCATCATCACATATTAAGCACAAAAACCCTAGCAATTAATCAAACACCTAACATGCAAACATAAGCATATAACTATGCAAGCTCATAATCAAACCATCCACCCTTAATCACCTAATCAAGCACATACTAACTAAACTAGGGCAAGAAATTAGAATGGACTTATGTCCTTACAAAACCAACTTGAAACACAAATAAAATTCCAAATTGAACTCAATGGAAGGATTAGGGCTCAAGGAAGTTACCTTAGATCAAAGTTAGGGTTTGAAAATTGCAACTCCCCTTCCTCCCTTGCCTACGGCTTCCACCTAGTTAGGGACCCAAAAATTTTGGTTTGGCCTCAAGATTTGTCCTTCACCTAAGGCTCGGCCACACCACCCTTGTAACACCAAAAATTGCAGTTTTTCAACTACTTTCCCTTGCTCAAAACAGTGGCTGCCCTAGACCAAAAATGGTCTCAAAACTTGTTTTTGATCTTGTTTTCGGTTGATTGAATCAAACCCGAATTGACCCTAACTTTTCCCCTTAAAATTTTCGGTTTCTCTCTTGGTTCCCCTGCCCTTAATAATTCGGCAGCAAGCCTAGAAAAGGGCTGGAAAAATTTCTGAAACTCTCCCCTTAGCTTCCCCTTGCAAACCGAACACTAACCTAGGCTTGGCTTAGGAAAATTTTGATTTTTCTCACCTCTTTCTCTCTTCCTTGGCTGCTGATTTTCAAGAAGAAAATTGGCAAGAACCTCCCCAAATTTTTGAATAAAATGAATAAAGGTCACTCCTATTTATAGGCAAAAGGGAAACTTTTAAGAATTGCATTTTGACCCCTAAATTTTTGAAAATTTGCCAAAAAGGCATGCTAGGTGGCCGGCCATATGCTTGGAGAACAAGAAAAATTTTTCTTCTAGAACAAGACACTTGTCATTCAAGGCTTGGTTCATGGAATTATGATGTCATAAATCAAAAATGGGATGATGTCATAAATCAAAAGGTAGGTGATGTCATCCTAAGGCCTCGTTTGGCTACCTTTTTGAAAAAGCAGTCCAATTTAAATCCAACACAGATATTTCTAATACTGTGTTCACTAATACATAGTACAATTCAGTACTGTTTTGCTTGACTGCAGTCCAAAATTTATCTGAGTAAAAAAAATGGACTGTAAAAATTTTCTTCTTATTTCTGGAAGTCATTAGGACTTTGATATCCAACTTAGTGTGCTTGATTTTTCTAGGGTGGTTTCATAGCTTATTCTAGCTATCTTGTCCAAAAAGACAATTTCCGCAGTAGATTTCTCATACCGCTTATCCTATTACTGTACAGTCATACCCTGACTGTTTTTGGTCAACTTTGACTTTCTTGGTCAAATTTTGACCAACATGGAATCATGAAATTTCATCACGCCATTTTCCTTAAAATGCCTTATACTTGGCTCAGTAATCCATCGTTGAGTCTCGTAGCTAATTAACCGAGAACTCAAACTTATACCGATATTTTATTCCAAACATGATCTAGACTTAAGTTTTCCTCATTCAAAGGAAATCTAGAGTCATAAAAAATTCGGGTTATTACATAACTATCGGAACATTTCGCATCCAGGAATTAGATAACAAAATCTCTCCCGATGGAAGAGAGGTTCTAAAAGGTTGCCCTATATTTTCTACATTTCTATCTAACTTTCGGGCTTATTCCATCGATATAAATGAATGGGTGGCACCAGAATCAATTAGGGCAAATGCATCATAATCAGCTATAGAGATCTGACCTGTTACCACATTAGAAGTTCCAGCCTCAGCGTCTCCCTTTGTGTAAGCATAGATCCTAGCTTGTGGTTCGGGAGCTTCAAGTCTTCCTTGTACAATCGAAGGACCTTCGATCTTTGCTTGAACCGCGTGTAGCTGTCGGTTTGTATTCCTATTCTGGTACTGAGGGTTCTGGTTCTGACTATTGGTGGTACAATTCCTCGCATAATGGCCTTCTTTGCCACAAAGGTAGCAAGCGTTTATTCCCATCCTACATACACCTAGATGTTTCTTTCCGCATTGAGTACACATAGGATAGTTATTATTACCCTCATTCCCACGGTTGTTCCTCTTCTGAGGGTAATTTTTCTGTTGGCCCTGGCCCGTAGCATTCCCTCTTCTTTTATTCCTCCCAAACTGCTTAGAACTTTGGCTGGAATTACTAGTCTGGCCTTTTAAGTTTGGCTCCTCTTTTTGCCTAGACTGTATCAATTTCTCTACCGCTTTTTCTTCTTTCTTAGCTTCGAATATTTGAACCCTTGCTTCCTTATCCTGATTAATCCAGTATTCTGCTCTCATAGCTCGACTTATACAATCAGCTACGAGAGTTGGAGGGCTACTTCCAGCACTAACTTGTTTGGCGATGTCTGTCCGAAACATTTTCATCATTCTCCTTAATTTCTCCCTTTCGTTCGGCACCAGTTCTGGACATAAACGGGCAAGCTGTTCAAACTTTTTGACTGCTTCCATCACTGACATAGATCCCTGCTTAAAACTAGTAAACTCATCTAGTTGCATCGCAAGAATCTCCTGATTGTAGTACATTATTCTGAATTCGTCTACAAAATCTTGCCATCTCATGAACGCTACATTTCTGCGCATCTGAACTGTCCTCCACCAGTGACGCGCATCTTTCTTTAGTGCAAAAGAGGCACAAAGAACTTTCTCCTGTTCCGTAAGTCCCATAAAATCCAAAATTACTTAGATATCGATCAACCAATTATCCGCTACTATTGGATCTGTGGTTCCTTCAAAATCAGGTGCCTTCATTCGCTTAAATCGTTCATATAACAGATCCTCCCTAACCAAAGGTGGATTCCTTTGCAGTCCTTCGGGTGCTAACGGAACTTCTTGATTAACCTCTGGTACCTGATGCGCTACTGGGGGTACCGGGTTATTTTGCGGTGGAACTTCGTTCGCTCGAGGTACTTGATTCAGTTGAGCTACTTGTTCCCGAAGTTGGTTCGTCTCCTGCTGTTGTTCCCGCAATTGCCGTTGCAAGGTAGCTACTATATTCACAAGATCAGGCTCTTGCGGAATTGGGTTCACTCGGGTACGCGGACGTGACATCCTCTATTTCTTATCTAATTACGATAAAGATATTGTTATACTTCGAATATCTTTTCGTTCATTCATATCTCATCATAAAAATTTTATTATGAGCAATACTTATTCATCATACCATAATACTATATCTGATCATATCATAGATCATATTATCACATCATATCATCGTATCATATCGTAACATCATATCGTATCATAAAATATAACGTTAGAGATCTATCATGATCTCATCATTCCATATTATATCATATGTTGTTCATAATCTTAATATCATTAATATATTAATACATTTTATTAACTTTATAATTTACATATCTTACATTCATCATAATCCATAATTCGTACATTCTTACATACATACATATTATTTTACACCTAAACTATCTATTCTGATGTTATGTCGGAGAATACATCCCAGTCTTCATCATCAAACAAGATTTCCTCCGGATCGTCCTCCATATTTACTTCTCCTTCTTCTCCATTATCTAGGATGATTTCATGAGGATCCTCTTGAAGTTCAGGCTCGTCAGGAATATCTTCAAGATTCATGGCATCAGCATCCTCATGTGGAGGAATCTCCTGAAGTGGTATTGCCGGAATAGGGTCTTCTGGCAATACTGGACCCCATTGAAAGGGTGGCTCTTCCACATCATTATTATTGACTGGCACTTGGATGTTGTTTTCTACTAGTGCATCCGCTTGAACCATATGAGCTATTAATTCAGCTTCCATGATATCATTAATCATGTGTTCCATGGTCATTCTTATTGCCGGTGCTTGGACATGTTCCCTGACATCAGGTGGTAGTCCTTCCCGGAGTAGTTGCAGTGCCCGAAACTCTAGGTCGCCAAAATCTGGAATGTGAGGCAACATAGCCTCCTGAAATCTTCAGCAGTAATGGCCCATCGATTCTCCTGGGTAAGCATGCCAATCGTAAACATAGTTAAGATATCGGACAAGGTTCATGTCACGATAAATATCTGGGTCTCGATAGTGCATGTCGGCGTTTTCCTCCAGTGGAGGTCCAAAACGAGCAGTGATGATATTGCGGAAGTTTTCCCATGATCCTCCCTGAGTTTCTTGTTCTCCTATTGTTCTCCACCATAACCTAGCATCTACTGCTAGACAACGACTTGCCAATGATACTTGTAGATGGGGCGGAATATGACATATTCGAAAGATAGACTCCATATCATAAAACCATGCTGCTAGTGTTACGGTTCGTCTAGTCCCATCGAATATTAGCGGAGACATCATGAAAAACGCATAAGCTGCACCTCTATCTTCATCCATTGTCCTCAAATCTAGATTATACAAATTCCTATAAATACATAATATAAATACGAAATATTTTTAACTTACAATGGCTGTGGCGCAGGCACGCAAACTGTGAAACCGAAAGGTAGGATCTTCTGCTTTGATACCAACTCTGTAACGATCCGCCTATCGAAGGCCGTTACCATACATACTTACTTAATAATTTATGAAAATTTGGGCAAATTTTTTTTTATACAACTGATAAATATAACTTGACTTGGAAATTTGTTAATAATTACTTACATACATACATGTACTTATACATAACTACTTATGGTAGTAATGAAATCTTGTACTCAAATACAACATATTTAGCGTAGCATAATTTAACAAAAAGAAACATAGTGATTCCCGTCCCACAGTTTCACAGCTTTTCATTGCCATGCTCCACCGCCTTGTATCATGAAGTACCGCAGGGTTGCTTACCTACAGCATAAACTTAAAACATAAGCTTACGCTCAGCAAGCACAACTATTTATCCGCAAACATATCATGATATCATAATGCACGAACCATTTATGCTTTATTCCTGTTTTCATAAGTTAGCATAGTTTTTTGGGTCCTTACATAACATAACATAACTGTACGTACCGTGGTGCGCTGCCATAGAGTGGTTGGGGCGGCCAGCCCTGTCCAACTCAAACCATGAACCAAACCCGACCTAACGCGGGCCGATACGACATATAGCATTCTGCTTATATTGATGCTAAAAATCTTGTTCTTATCTTATTTCATACTTGAAATGTTGTTTCATATTCATAATCAGTTTCTTAACTGAAACTGGAATTTCATATCTTACCAAATAGCTTATCTTTAGTGAGCATACTTCGTGATGCCATAATATCCGATTATTTATCATATGAACATACATACTATAAACATACATCATATACCTCTTCACATGAACTTGAAAGTATACATGCCATACATTCATTATTCCTTGAATACATACATGCCATTCATGCTCTAAATATTCATCATATCTTAAAAACGTACATACATACATATCATAAATACTTCTTATTCACATAACATCATGAACTTGATATCATACAGGCCATAATGTTTTATCATACTTATATCATTATAAACTTGAAAGCATACAACAAACAGTTTTCGTTTATGCTGTAGGCGGAGTCGTACTTACCGTTACTGCGCCTTGAATCAAAATTCTTTACTCAAACAGGTCGCTTTCTTGTTTTCAAGAAAAATCATAGGATGAGTATCATCCTATCATAATAACATAATGATTCTAATTGCTAACTACAAATCCTAAATTTCAACTCCTTTTTGAAGTTTAGTAAGAACTCTAATATTTTGAAAACCGGGTTCAAAACCAATTCATAAAATTTGGTTCTTTTCCCACAAATCTGTTTCGAATCTGGAAAAGTTTTCTGCATTAAAGTTGTATATTTTGAAGTCTCCTACAACTTTTGTTTTAACCGAAAAATTCAAATCTGTCTTTAACATGCTTATTTTTGCCTTTGAAAATTTTTCGACCATACTTACTACACATAATTTGGTCTCGGCCTTTTGTAGAAACGAAGGTCTTAAAGGCCTTATTTTCAAAAACTGTCCGCATTAGCCCCTAGAATTTTTCCTTTTCTACAACTTTGTAGTTTTAACTTTTTTAAGATTCGGCCTCTAAAGGCCTCAAAATCTTATTTTCAGAAAAACTGTTCGGTTAGAAATTCTAATCAAGCATACTAAAACCTTAGTGCATATATCTTATAAAATTGAACTCATGATTATCCATACTAATCATTCTCTTCAATTCTAAATGAAGAACTAGAGGACAACAATATTTACCTCAAGTTCCACTGATGGAATTCTTTAACTAGGGTATTCAAATTTCCCTCACACTTCCTACACTAAACCGAAAACTGTTTCTCTAGTTTTCTTTTCTTTCTTTTCTCTCCTCTCTTTGCTCGGCTTCTATGGTAGAATTTAGAGAGTTTGTGCTGCTTAAGTGTGTGTTGGCTAACCAAATAAAATAAGAGAACCTTCACCTATTTATAGATGAAGTATAAATTTCTGAAATTGCTTACTAACCGCTAAAGGTACAACAACTTGCTCCTTAGTCCATAGAAAAAACCAATTTGATCTTGTCTTCTTGAGAGGTGGCCGGCCATCCTAGTTCCTCTTATGCCAAATAACCCAAGCTAGGATGCTTAATCATGTTGGCTAGGAACCATGGGGTGTCCCTTTCTTAGTGTGGCCGGCGTTAGGTGGAGTTTGTGCATGCTTTTGCTCACCAACAAGCAAGGCTAGCAAGCTTACTAAGCTAGCCTAGGGTGCATGAAGTGTCAAGAGCTAAAAGAGTTCAAGAAATCCATCTTTTGTAGTTTTATACAATAGTCCCTAAGGCCAAAATATTTCTCCTTAATCCCTATGTGTTGGCCGGTCATTCCTCTCCCAAATTGCCAAGCAAGCTTAGCTAGAGTGCTTGTTCATCAAGGCTACAAACTTGAGGTGGCATTACCTTGTGTTGGCCGGCCCTAGGGGTGAGATGTGCAAGCCTTGGCTTGCCAAGGAGGCTAGGCTAGGAAGTCTAGATGGTTGATTCATCTAAGCTAGGCCAAGGGATGTGCCTCTCCCTTATGTGACCGGTCATGGTGGTGGCTTTGGAAATACATAAACTTGCCATATGAGCAAGACTAGGGATGTTACTCACCAAGGCTATACCATGATGTGTTGCTTCCTTGTGGTGGCTGGCCTTTAGTGCCTTGGTGTGCAAGCCTTGGCTTGCCAAAGGTGCAAGGCTAAATGGTTGGCTTATCCATGCTAGAAGCATGAGGTGTCTTATCCTTCTGTGGCCGGCCATTGAGTGCCAAATGGGACTACATTACTAATTGAATCATAACACAAAATTAACCAAGCAAATCAAAGTGTTTAATCACTAAACTTAGGGCATGGTTTGTAAACTTTTAATGACACTTAAAATCTTCTAATTTGCATAATACTTCTCAAAAACAAGATCCCTTGCTCAAAAAGCCATGATATGGCCGGTTCCTATGGTGACACATGGAACAATGTGATTGGTTCTAGCTAGAGTTATCAAATACAATCTTAACTTATCTTCCTTGATTTCCAACCAAACTAACTAAACTAGAAATGGATCGTTTACTTAATTGAACTAAGAAACTTTACTTAAAAAGTCCCTGATTCAAAAATTTACATAATTGCTGATAAGTTTACAATTTTCTCCAAAATTGCACATTGACCCCTAAAGGCAAAATATTTACACTTTGGTCCCTATGAATTGGCCGGTTATCGTTAAGCCTTCAAACATCAAATTCTTACTAAATCCTTCCTTAGAAGACTTTTTAGTTCTAAAATCATGAACTTTTCTTAATTTGCAAATTGAACCCTAAACATAAAATATTTGCATTTTGGTCCCTGTGAGGTGACCAATCATAGCAATGACACTTGTCATCAGAGGTGTCATCCTTAAAGGCCTTGTGTGGCTTATCTCCTAAATGCAGTCCATTTTCATAATAACATAAATATTCATATACTGTTTTCAACTGATAACAGTATAATTAAACTGGACCATTGTCCTAAACTTTTCTGAACTGCGTAAAAGATTTTCTTAAATTTATAAATTACTAACATAGAATCACAAAGCATAAATTTACCCTTTTTGACAAAAGGTCTTAAACTTGCGTAACTAACTTATTGAATCTTTTAACAAAAGATTCAACAACTTTTCATAGAAAACATATCATACATATAGCATAAACAAACTTTGATTCTTAACGAAAGAAATCATAAGTTTACAAACAGGTTGGTTATTACAAATTAGGGTATCAAGGGCCAAATGGCTTCAAGTTATAAGAAAATTTTTATACAGTCCATTTTTACACAGATGAATTTTGGACTGCAGATTAGTGTAAAAATACTGTTATTAGTAGATAGCAGTATTGAAAATATCTGTGTTAGTATAAAAATGGACTGCATATTAAGGAAAAAAGCCAAACAAGGCCCTAAGCTTACATCACCTAACCATGGATTAATGACATCATTTTTTGGATTAAGGCAAATTATGGAAAGAAATTTGGATGGATCTAGAACCACCTTGGCCGGCCACCTAAGGGGGCTTTTGTGCAAATTTTTGCTTCTTCAAGGACCTTTTGACAATTTTGAATAGTTCCTCATCACCTATAAATAGGTGAGCCATTGTTCAAAAAAATTAGAAAACTTAGTCAAACTATGTCAAAATTTCTTCACTCTTTCACTCTCTAAAACCAAACTCAAGAAGAGAAAAACCCAAGGAGAAAAAAAAAAAAAAAGATAGAGGTGGTCGGATTTCTTGTAGAACACAAACAAAAAGTTGAAAAAATTTTTGGTACCCATTTTAGTTGAGAGGGCCGGTTGTGGTGAGAAGCAAAGAAAGGAAGAGAAAAATTTTGTAGTGGCCGGATTTTGAAGAATTAGTGGCCGGATTCTTAACCAAGGGGTGGCTGAAAATTTTGGAAGGTTTCCCAGTAGGAAGGCCGGTTCTAGCACCAAGCAAGGGAGGGAAAAAGTTGAACCCAACCCTAGCCCTAACCTTTGGGTAAATTGAGGTAATTTCCCTTGAACTATAAGCTTCTCAATTCAAGCTTGAATTGAGAAATTTATGTGTATTTCCATTGTGGGAATGTAAGAGCATAAGCTCCATTTATTTATGCCCTAGGTTAGATTGTGCTTGATTAGGAGATGGTTGGTTTTGATTTATGCCCTTATGCATGAATATGTGCCTATGCTTGCATGGAATTAGGGTTTACATGATTGATGCATGTTATGGTTGTATGTCTCCAATTAGGTTTAAGTATGCTATGGAATGTGAATGCTAAATTGCTAAGAGGTATATGAATGGTTAGTTCAACCTAAAACCCATGCAAACTCTAGTTGGTGCAAAATGAATAATGGTTTGTATGGGCATGATTGGTAATCTGATTAAAGAAAATTTACATTAGAAAGACGTTGCATGACTGATCTGAGGCTCCCGGTGCAGCCGGTTGAGGTAGAGTGCGCGTATTAGGACGTAAAATGAATTTAAACCCAAAAACTACCAGTTCGGGTAAAAACTGACCAGTTTCTGGAAAAGCAGAATTTGAGGCCCTTAGAGGCCGAATTTGGAAAAACTTAAAACATGAAAGTTGTAGAGAAGGATTTTTCCTAGGGGGATACATGTGCAATTTTTCAAAATAAGGCTCCAACGGACTCGGTTTGCACGAAAAGTCGAGCCTAAATGTGCCTAGACTTCATGCACGGCTAGGCAGTTTCAACCAGGGAAATGACTAGGTTAGATGCCGAACTGGGTTTTCTGTAAAACACGAAAAGTTGAAGGGTTTTTCAAGATCTAAAACTTTCGTGAAGAAAATTTTTTCAGATTCCACACAGATTTTTAAATAAAGTTGTATTTCAAAAACTGTGCAGGAAATAGGAAATTCCTATACAGGATTTTCTAAAACAGTGCAGGAAAAGAACATTCCTGCACATACATTGATAGATTGACTGTGGAAAGCTATTCCAAAGGCAGTTTTCAACACTTAACAATTTTTACAAGCCTTATTCAAAGAATTACAATTTTTGATAAAAAGGTTGAAGTTGAACAAGGATTTTTGGAAATGGACAAGAAATGCTAAGTTTTTCCTATAATAACCAACCTATTGTAAACTTATGATTTATTTCGTTAAGAATCAAAGTCTGTTTATGCTATATGTATGATATGTTTTCGATGAAAAGTTATTGAATCTTTTGCTAAAAGATTCAATAAGTTAGTTACGCAAGTTTAAGGCCTTTTGTCAAAAAGGGTAAATTTATGCTTTATGATTTTATGTTAGTAGTTCTTAAATTTAGGAAAAATCCTATATGCAGTTCAGATAAGTTCTGGACAATGGTCCAGTATCATTATACTGTTACAGTTCAAAACAGTAATTAAGTATCTATGTTAGTATGAAAATGAGCTGCATTTAGAAGATATGTCAACGAGGTCTTATAATATGACATTTCATTTTTAATAGATAACAAGTGTCATTGCCAAAACCGGTCATCTTATAGGGACCAAAATGCAAATATTTTATGTTTAGGGGTCAATTTGCAAATTTAAGAAAAGTTTATGATTATTAATTTTTAGAAGTTAAAGAAAGTTCTTTAGAGGAGGATTTAGCAAGAATTTAATGTTTGAAAGCTTAACCTTAGCCGCTCACCTCATAAGGACTAAAGTGCAAATATTTTGCCTTTAGGGGTCAATGTGTAATTTTGGAGAAAATTGTGGACCCATAAGCAAATATGTAAAATTTTGAACTATGGACTTTTTAAGTTAAATTTCCTAGTTCAACTAAGCTAATGATCTATTACAAGTTTAGTTAATCTAGTTAGAAATTAAGAAATAAGCTAGGATTGGATGATTCCAAATTCTAATTTGGACCAATCCTATTTTTCCATGTGGATAGCCTAGGAAACCGGCCACCTCATGGTCTTATGAGCAAGAAATCTTGTTTTTAAAGAGTATTATGCAAAGTGGAGAAATTTAAGTATCATTAAAAATTGACAAATCATGCCCTAAGTTTAGTGACTAAGCACTTTAATTTTGCTTGGTTGATTATGTTTTATGATTCAATTAGCAAGTTGTCCCATTTGGCACTCAATGGCCGGCCATCATGAGGATAAGACACCTCATGCCTCTAGCTTGGATGAGTCACCCTCCTAGCCTTGCTCTTTTGGAAAGCTAAAGTTACACAACTCATCACTATAACCGGCCATAACAAGGAGACAACACATCATGGCCTAGCTTTGGTGAGCAACTCTTCTAGCTTGCTCTCTTGGCTAGCTCAAGCTTTGCCAAATCACTAACCATGACTGGCAACCATGAGGGAGGGACTGCTCATGGTCTAGCTTTGATGAATAACCTCCCTTAGCCTATGTCACGACCCGCCTAGCACCGGCCGTGACCATACATACTTACTTATAATATATGAAAATTTGGGCAAATTTTTAATTTTTTTTTATACAACTGATAAATATAACTTGACTTAGAAATTTGTTAATAATTACTTACATACATACATGTACTTATACATAACTACTTATGGCAGAAATGTGTTCTTGTACTTAAATACAACATATTTAGCGTAGCATAATTTAACAAAAAGAAACGTAATGATTCCCGTCCCACAGTTTCACAGCTTTGCCTTACCATGCTCCACTGCCTTGTATCATGAAGTACCGCAGGGTTGCTTACCTACAGCATAAACTTAAAACATGAGCTTTTGCTCAGCAAGCACAACTATTTATCCGCAAACATATCATGATATCATAATGCATGAACCATTTATGCTTTATTCCTGTTTTCATAAGTTAGCATAGTTTTTGGGTCCTTACATAACTTAACATAAATGTACGTACCGTGGCGCGCTGCCATGGAGTGGTTGGGGTGGCCAGCCCTGTCCAACTCAAACCATGAACCAAACCCGACCTGACGCGGGTCGATACGACATATAGCATTCTGCTTATATTGATGCTTAGAATCTTATTCTTATCTTATTTCATACTTGAAATGTTGTTTCATATTCATAACCAGTTTCTTAACTGAAACTGGGATTTCATACTTTACCAATTAGCTTATCTTTAGTGAGCATACTTCGTGATGCCATAATATCCGATTATTCATCATATGAACATACATACTATAAACATACATCATATACCTCTTAACATGAACTTGAAATCATACATGCCATACATTCATTATTCCTTGAATACATACATGCCATTCATACTTTAAATATTCATCATATCTTAAAAACGTACATACATACGTGTCATAAATACTTCTTATTCACATAATATCATGAACTTGATATCATACAGGCCATAATGTTTTATCATACTTATATCATCATAGCTTGAAAACATACAACAAACAGTTTTCGTTTATGCTGTAGGCGGAGTCGTACTTACCGTTACTGCACCTTGAATCAAAATTCTTCACTCAAACAGGTCATTTTCCTGTTTTCAAGAAAAATCATAGGAGGAGTATCATCCTATCATGATATCATAATGATTCTAATTGCTATCTACAAATCCTAAATTTCAACTCCTTTTTGAAATTTAGTAAGAATTCTAATATTTTGAAAACCGGGTTCAAAACCAATTGATAAAGTTTAGTTCTTTTCTCACAAATCTGTTTCGAATTTGGAAAAGTTTTCTTCATGAAAGTTGTAGATCTTGAAGTCTCCTACAACTTTTGGTTTATCCTCAAACTTCAAATCTGTCTTTACATGCTTATTTTTGCCTTTGAAAATGTTTCGACCAGACTTACTACTCATAATTTGGTCTCGGGTTTTAGAAGAAACGAAGGTCTTAAAAGCCTTATTTTCAAAAACTGGTCGCGTTGGCCCCTAGGATTTTCCCTCCTCTACAACTTTACAGTTTTAACTTTTTTAAGATTCGGCCTCTAAGGGGCTCTAAATGTTGTTTCAGGAAAACTGCTCAGATAGAGACTTAATCAAGCATAAAAACCCTGGTGCATGTATCTTACAAAATTAAACTCCTGTTTAACCATACTAATCATTCTCTTAAATTTCAAATGAAGAACTAGAGGATGACAATATTTACCTCAAGTTTCACTGATGAAATTCTTAAATTAGGGTAATTAAAATTTCCCTCACACTAAACCTAAAACTCTTTCTCTAGTTTTCTTTTTCTTTCTTTTCTCTCTTTTCTTTGCTCGGCTTCTATGGCAGGATTGGGTGTGTTTGTGCTGCTCAAGTTTGTGTGTGTGTGTTGGCTAACCAAATAATACCACAGCACCTTCACCTATTTATAGATGAAGCACAAAATCTTAAAATTACTTACTAATCCCTAAGGTACAACAATTTGCTCTTTAGTCCATAGAAGAAACCAATTTGGTTTTGTCTTCTTGAAAGGTGGCCGGCCATTCTTGTTCTTCTTGTGCCAATTAACCCAAGCTAGGGTGCTTAATCATGTTGGCTAGGAACCATGAGGTGTCCCTCTCTTAGTGTGGCCGGCCTTAGGTGGAATTTGTGCATGCCTTTACTTACCAACAAGCAAGGCTAGCAAGCTTACTAAGCAAGCCTATGAAGCATGAGGTGTCAAGGGCTAAAAGAGTTCAAGAAATCCATCTTTTGTAATTTTATGCAATAGTCCTTTAAGCCAAAATATTTTTCCTTTAGTCCTTATGTGTTGGCCGGCCATTCATCACCCAAATTGCCAAGCAAGCTTAGCTAGAGTTGCTTGCTCATCAAAGCTAAATTTTGAGGTGGCATTCCCTTGGTTGGCCGGCCCTAGGGTGAGGTGTGCAAGCCTTGGCTTACCAAGGGAGCTAGGCTAGGAAACCTAGAGTGTTGGTTCATCAAGGCTAGGCCAAGGGGTGTGTCAATGCCTTGGTTATCCATGTGAGCAAAGCTAGAGTGGCTTACTCACCTTAGCTAGTCCATGAGGTGTCATTCTCTAAGGGTGGCCGGTCTTGGTGTTGGCTTAGCAAGGCCTTGGCTTGCCAAGTGAGCAAAGCTAGGTTTACTTACTCACCAAAGCTAGGTTATGAAGTGTCACTTCCTTATAGTGGCCGGCCCTTGGGTGGTGGCTTAGGCAAAACATGAGCTTGCCAAGTGAGCAAGACTAGGAATGTTACTCACCAAGGCTACACCATGATGTGTTGGTTCATTGTGGTGGCCGGCCTTTGGTGCCTAGGTGTGCAAGGCTTGGCTTGCCAAGGGTGCAAGGCTAGGGGTGTGACTTAGCGAAGCTAGAAGCATAGGGTGTCTCATCCTCATGTGGCCAGTTTTAAAGAAACTATGTGAGACAATTTGCTAATTGATTCATAACACAAAATCAACCAACTAAATTAAAGTGTTAATTCACTAAACTTAGGGTGTGATTTGTAAACTTTTAATAACACTTAAAATCTTCTAATTTGCATAATATTTTTCAAAAACAAGATCCCTTGCTCAACAAGCCATGATGTGGCCGGTTCCTATGGTGACACATGGAACAATGTGATTGGTTCTAGCTAGAATTTTCAAATACAATCTTAACTTGTCTTTCTTAATTTTCAACCAAACTAACTAAACTAAAAATGGGTCATTGACTCAATTGAACTAAGAAACTTTACTTAAAAAGTCCCTGATTCAAAAATTTACATAATTGCTGATAAGTCTACAATTTTCTTCAAAATTGCACATTGGCCCCTAAAGGCAAAATATTTACACTTTAGTCCCTATGACTTGGCCGGTTATGGTTAAGCCTTCAAACATCAAATTTTTACTAAATCCTTTCTTAAAAGGCTTTTTAGCTTCAAAATCATGAACTTTCCTTAATTTGCAAATTGACCCCTAAACATAAAATATTTGTATTTTGGTCCCTGTGAGGTGACCAATCATAACAATGACACTTATCATCAGAGGTGTCATCCTTAAAGGCCTTGTTTGGCTTATTCTCCTAAATGCAGTTCATAATAACATAATAACATAAATATTCATATACTGTTTTCAACTGATAACAGTATAGTTAAACTGGACCATTCTCCTAAACTTTTCTGAACTACGTATCAGATTTTCTTAAATTACTAACATAGAGTCATAAATCATAATTTTCCCTTTTTAAACAAAAGGATCATAAACCTACACAAATAATTCATTGAATCTTTTAGCAAAAGATTCAACAAATTCCTTCGAAAACATATCATACAGATTGCATAACCAAACATTATTCTTAACAAAAGAAGTTATAAATTTACAAACAAGTCGGCTATTACAGCCTAGCTCCCTTGGCAAGCCAATGTTTGCACACCTCACCCCCCTAAGGCCGGCCATTACAAGGAAAAGCCACCTTATGTTTTTAGCTTTGGTGAGTAAGACCTTTAGACTTGCCTACTTGGCAATTTGAGACATGAAAGGCCGGCCACCACATGAGGATCATGAGCAAATTTGTTGCTCTTAAGGATCAATAGGTAATTTACAAGAATATGAACCTCATTAGCACTTGACACCTCATGCTCTCTAGCCTTGCTTAGTAAGCATGCTAGCCTTGCTGATTGGTTAGCAAGAGCAAGCTTAATGCTCCACCTAAGGCCGGCCAATCTAGGAAGAGGACACCTCATGGTTCCTAGCCTTGATTAGCAAGCTTTCCTAGCTTTGCTACTTGGCAAAATGAGACATGCTTGGCCGGCCACCACATAGGATGTAAGGGCAATTGTTTTTCTTGTGAGGACTAGTGAGCAATTTCAAGAAGTTGTGGTTCACCTATAAATAGGTGAAGGTGTTTTCAATTCATTTTGTTAGAGAACTTAATCAAACAGCATACCCTTTAGTTTCTGCCCTTAGGAGCCGAACCAAGAGGGAGGAGAAAACAAGAAAAATGGAGTGTTCGGTTTAGTGTAGGAGGTGTGAGGAAAATTTCAAAACCTTAGTTTAAGAAATTCATCTGTGGAACTTGAGGAAAGCAACCTGTTTAAGTGGAAGATTTTAATTCAAGGTGCAAAGTAATTGGTAAGTACGACTCCGCCTACAGCATAATCAAAAATGTTTTTGTTGTATGTTTCAAGTTCATGGTAATATGAGTATGATAAATGTCTATGGCTTTCAAGTTCATGGTGATATAAGTATGATATATGTTATGGCTTTCAAGTTCAAGAAGATATGAGTATGATATATGTTTATGGCTTTCAAGTTCATGTAGATATGAGTATGATATATGTTTATGGCTTTCAAGTTCATGTTGATATGTTTATGATGAATGTTATAGCATGTATTTTTATATGATGAATATTTTGATATTATGGCATCACGAGGCATGCTCATTAACGATAAGTCACTCGGTAAGAATAAGAATTTGGTTTCAAGTAAGAAACTATTTATATGAATTGATTTTCAATTAAGTTAAAGCAAGAACAAGTTAAAGAAAAACTTTCAAGTATAATGGCAAGCAAGTTGCCTTGTGTCGTATCGACCCGCACTAGGTCGGGTTTGGTCCATGGTTTGAGTTGGACAGGGCTGGCCGCCCCAACCACTCCATGGCAGCGCGCCACGGTACGTACACTTATGTTATGTAAGGGCCCTAGAATTATGTTAAGTTAAGACAACATAATGAAAGCATAAAGAATTCATGCATTACGTTTTATGAAATGTTTTGCGGATCAATAGTTGTGCTTGCTGAGCGAAAGCGTATAATTTATGTTTATGCTGTAGGAAAGCAAACTTATGGCAGTACATAATACAAGACAGTGGAGTGTGGCAATGCAAAGCTGTGAAACTGTGGGATTGGAAACTGCTACGTATTTTGTTAAGTTCCACCATGTTTATTTTGATTATGTTATATCTAAGTACAAAATTATGAGAAGTAAATAAGTTTATGTACATATATATATATATGTAAGTGATTACTGCAAGTAATCCCAATTTCAAAGTTATATATATATATCGTTTGTAAAAAAAAAATTTAGTCTCAATTTTTGCATATTGTTAAGTAAGTTATCAAGTAAGTAAGTAAGTATGTATGGTAACGGCCTACGTTAGGCGGGCCGTTACAGAGTTGGTATCAGAGCAGAGGTCCTACCTTTCGGTTTCACGGATTGCCTGCCTGCACCATAGTCATTGTAAGTTTAAAAAAATATATATATATATATAATATTTCGTATTTATATTATGAATTTATAAATTTGTATAATCTAGATTTGAGGACAATGGACGAAGATCGAGGTGCAGCTTACGCGTTTTTCATGATGTCTCCGCTAATATTCGATGGGACTAGACGAACCGTGACACTAGCAGCATGGCTTCATGATGTGGAGTCTATATTTCGAATATGTCATATTCCGCCCCATCTACAAGTATCATTGGCAAGTCGTTGTCTAGCAGTAGATGCTAGGCTATGGTGGAGAACGTTAGGAGAACAGGAAGCTCAGGGAGGATCATGGGAAAACTTCCGCAATATCGTCACTGCTCGTTTTGGACCTCCACTGGAGGAAAACGTCGGCATGCACTATTGAGACCCAGATATTTATCGCGACATGAACCTTGTCCGATATCTTAACTATGTTTACGATTGGCATGCTTATCCAGGAGAATCGATGGGCCATTACTGTAGAAGATTTCAAGAGGCTATGTTGCCTCATATTCCTGATTTAGGTAACCCCGAGATGCGGGCACTACAACTACTTAGGGAAGGTTTATCTCCTGAAATCAGGGAATATCTCCAAGAACCAATATAGGAATGACATTGGAAAACATGATAAATGATATCTTGGATGCCGAATTAACAGCCCATATGATTCAGGCAGATGCTTTGGTAAATGACAATGGACAGGAGCCAGTCAACAATGCTGGTGTGGAAGAGACATTTTGTCAATGGGGTCCAGCATTGCCAGAAGATCCTATTCCAGCAATACCACTTCAGGAGATTCCTCCACAAGAGGCTGGAATCAATGCTGATGCCATGAATCTTGATGAATTTCCAGACAACCACGAGACTCTTGAGGATCCTCACGAAATCGTCCTAAATAACGGTGATGAGGAAGAGGAAGAAGTAAATATGGAGGACGATCCGGAGGAAGTTTTATTCGATGATGAAGACTGGGATGTATTCTCTGAAATAACAACGGACTAGATAGTTTAGGTGTAAAATAGTATATATGTGTGATAGATAAGTGATAGTCACTTCTATCTTGTATTTGATCATATATATATAGCAAGTGTAGGATATGTACGTGATAGTACGAATAAGCATGTATATATGTATGTATGTACGAATTATGAGTTATGATGGAATGTAAGATATGAAATTACAGAATCAATAAGATGTATTAATATATTATGATATTAAGATTATGAACAACATATGATATAATATGGAGTGATCAGATCATGATAGATCTCTAACATTATGCTTTATGACATGATATGATGTTACGATATGATACGATGATATGATGTGATAATATGATCTATGATATGATCTATGATATGATATGATGAATAAGTATTGTTCATAATAAAATTTTATGATGAGATATGAATGAACGAAAAGATATTTGAAGTATAACAATATCTTTATCGTGATTAGATAAAAAATAGAAGATGTCAAATCCACGTACATTGAGCGAACCCTATTCCGCAAGAACCTGATCTTGCAAACATAGTAGCTACCTTGCAACGAAAATTGAGGGAACAACAATAGGAGACGAACCAGCTTCGGGAACAAGTAGCTCAACTGAATCAGGTACCTCGAGCTAACGAAGTTCCACCGTAAAATAACCCCATACCCCCAGTAGCGCATCACGTACCAGAGGTTCATCAAGAAGTTCCGTTAGCACCCGAAGGACTGCAAAGGAATCCACCCTTGGTTAGGGAGGATCTGTTATATGAACGATTTAGGCGAATGAAGGCACCTGAATTTGAAGGAACCACAGATCCAATAGCAGCGGATAATTGGCTAATCGATATCCAAGTAATTTTGGATTTTATGGGACTTACAGAACAGGAGAAAGTTCTTTGTGCCTCTTTTGCACTAAAGAAAGATGTGCGTCACTAGTGGATGACGGTTCAGATGCGCAGAAACGTAGCGTTCATGAGATGGCAAGATTTTGTAGACGAATTTAGAATAATGTACTACAATCAGGAGATTCTTGCAACTCAACAAGATGAGTTTACTAGTTTTAAGCAAGGGTCTATGTCAGTGATGGAAGCAGTCAAAAAGTTTGAACAGCTTGCCCGTACATGTCCAGAACTGGTGCCGAACGAAAAGGAGAAAGTAAGGAGAATGATGAAAATGTTTCGGACAGACATCGCCAAACAAGTTAGTGTTGGAAGTAGCCGTCCAACTCTTGTAGCTGATTGTATAAGTCGAGCTATGAGAGCAGAATACTGGATTAATCAGGATAAGGAAGCGAGGGTTCAAATATTCAAAGCTAAGAAAAAAGAAAAAGCTGTAGAGAAACAGATACAGTCTAGGCAAAATCAGGAGCCAAACTTAAAAGGCCAGACTAGTAATTCCAGCCAAAGTTCTAAGCAGTTTGGGAGGAGTAAAAGAAGAAGAAATGCTACGGGCCAGGGCCAACAGAAGAATTACCCTCAAAAGAGGAACAACCGTGGAAATGATGGCAATAATAACAATTATCCTGTGTGTACTCAATGCGGAAAGAAACATCTAGGCGTGTGTATGATGGGAACAAACGCTTGCTACCTTTGTGGCAAGGAAGGTCATTATGCGAGGAATTGTACCTCCAATAGTCAGAACCAGAACCCTCAGTACCAGAATAGAAATACAAACCGATAGCTACACGCGGTGCAAGCAAAGATCGAAGGTCCTTCAATTGTACAAGTAAGACTTGAAGCTCCCGAACCACAAGCTAGGATTTATGCTTACACAAAGGGAGATGCTGAGTGATACGAACCACGCCAACAACGTGACGAAACCCGATACCAAATCTGGAAACAACAACCCAAGATCTTTCAAGTTTGATGGAAACCGCGACCCGTTGCTTAACGAAGCAAGAACCTTGGTATGATAAAGACGCCACAAATGATTATGGAAGTCCGTTTGATAATTCGATTTGAACGCCACAAGGAATCCTTGATAAGTTCGGATAAGTTTCTTCAAGAACTCAAGAAGAAAAACTCACAATATGAATAAACATCAAAAATCTTATTTCCACCATCTGAAATCAGCCTTATATAGGCAAAGTTACAATTTGTAAAATTCCTAATCTACCCTTAAGGATAAACTTGAATAAAAACGTAAAAAAAGATCAGATTTATCTAAATAAATTCAGAATTAAAAATATACCTAAATTCAAATTTTAAACTAAAACTTAAATTCAAATAGGATTACAAAAAAATCAAATCTTGATCAGATCTTCTAAACTTCTTGAATTTTGTTTTGAATCTTGAACTTCTTGAAAACTTGAAAACGTAATCTTGACTTGATTCTTCATTGGGAAAAACGTCCACATTATTCTTGGCTCTCTTCCGGGTCAAATTTGATGAGTAATACCAACCTTTGTTCACCCTCAGTAGTGAACACGCTCTCGTTTTGTTGTAGAACTCTCCGGACTAAGTTATTTAGCTCTTCTTTGAATCTTTTAGCTCTAGCCCTCGTCACCAGACCAACTGGAACTTGAATTGATTCATGAGTATTCCTAGCAGCCTTGATGTCCTCATCATTCCCCCCCTCTTGAGAAGGATTTGTCCTCAAATCCTGTAAGTCAGTAACATTGAAAGTAGCACTAACATTGTACTCACCAAGTAAGTCAAATTTGTAGGCATTGTCATTGATCCAATCTAGCACTTGAAAATGACCATCTCCTCGGGCCAACAACTTAGAACGTCTTTGCGCTGGAAATCTTTCTTTCCTCATGTGTAACCACACCCAATCACCGGGTTCAAAAACCATCCTGTGACGTCCCTTCGTAGCTTGCTTTATGTATTGTTCGGTTCTTCTCTCTATGTTGAGCCGTTGTGAAATCAACGCTTGCTTAATCTCACTTGTTTTTGCATAGAAGTTTCTTTGTTTTCTCTCTGTTTTTACCTCATTTTTTCCCTCACTCTCACTACGCTCGGACTCACACCTCTTTTCACTCTCGTTCTTTTGCTCACTCAAGTTCTTTTGATCACTCAATTTTTGCAACCTCACTTGATCCTCATAGACTTGTTTTGGTGTCATCGGAGCTAGAGTGATTGTCCGTTGATTGTGTATGAATGAGTACTTATTGGTGAAGCCGTCATGATGCACTCGTCGGTCAAATTGCCATGGTCTTCCTAAGAGAAGATGTCCAGCTTGCATTGGTACCACATCACACAATACCTCATCCTCATATTTACCGACACGAAACGGTACTACGACCTACTTTGTAACCCTCACTTCACCGCTATCGTTCAACCATTGTAGCTTGTACGGGCGAGGGTGCTTAAGTGTTGTAAGCCTTAACTTTTCAACCATGGAAGTACTAGCAACATTAGTGTAACTACCGCCATCGATGATAACACTACATACCTTGTCTTTCATGTGGCAACGAGTGTGAAAGATGTTCTCCGACTGTACTTCTTCTTCCTCTTCTGTAGCTTGCAAACTTAAGGCTCATCGTGCGACTAGTCCAAGCATCTCACCATGATCTGCCTCGAACTCCTCATCCCCTATTGGGGCGTCCTCCAATGGTGGCATATCCTCTAGAGCAGTTTCATCCTCGGATTCAATTTCACCATTTTCCCGGATCACCATAACTCGCTTGTTTGGACATTGCCTTGCTATGTGCCCTCTCCCCTGACATTTGAAACACCTAATCTCACTATTACGAGTCGAAGTAGGGTCTGATTTACCTTGAGAGGCAGTAGTAATGGCAGCTGGTTTGGGTTCAGGTTTGCTCTTGGACGTGGACTGGTTTTCCTCTTTCTTTGGGTAGTTCGACCTCCATGGCACTGCGCTTGAAGTTTGTGGTAATGGCCTTGGCCGTGTACCTTCCCTCTTCAGTTGCCTCTTAACCTTGATTGCCATATGCACCAAATCCTCCAATTCCACATAATGGTGCAGCTCGATAGTGTTAGTAATCTCTCGGTTTAAACCATTCAAAAATCTGGCCATTGTCGCCTCCCGATCCTCCTCCACGTTGGCTCTAATCATAGCCATCTCCATCTCTTTATAATACTCATCAACGCTTCGGTTACCTTGATAGAGACCTTGCAGCTTAAGGTATAGATCTCGGTAGTAGTGACTTGGTACAAATCTTCGTTTCATTACTCTCTTCATCTCATCCCAAGTTTCAATAGGACGTTCTCCGTTCCGCCTCCTATTGATGCACAACTGGTCCCACCATACAATAGCATAATCAGTAAATTCAATTGCGGCAAGTTTTACCTTCTTTAGTTCGGAGTAGTTGTGACAATCGAAAACCAACTCCATCTTCTTTTCCCACTCAAGGTATGCTTCGGGATCACTTTCTCCTTGAAACGCAGGAATTTTCATCTTGATACTTCCCAAGTTATGATCCACCCGGTTCCTAGCTTCTCTACCCCGCCATATCTCCTATGGCTGCCCACGGACATCCTATCAAACTCCTCCTCTAAATCGTCGCCTTCAAATTCACCAACTTCCTCAATTTCCCTTTGATGCAACCTGTTCCTCCTTGGGGCGTTCGGATCAAATGGTTGCTGTCCCAGTTGTGTTCCCTCTTCTACCCTATCCAACCTCTCATGTATATGCTCCAACGCCACCCTCATCATCCGTCTCATCTCCCCCAATAACGCTTGCATTTGTAGGTTTGGAAGATTGGTTGGCGGAAGCTCTTCGTTTGTGTTCTTCTCTTGATCTTGCGACATGATTGAAATCTGCAAACAAGGTTAGAACTGTATGGAAAAAAATAAAAAAAGGACCTCACTACACTCCCTCACGTGTTTCGCTCGAAGAATAATTTACTCAATTTCACTCGTGTTTCACTCAAGTTAATTGGCTTTTACCCTCTAACACGCTCACACGCTCTGCCTTTTGCCACTCGTATTCTTCTTTTAGTTCTTTCAAAACTAATCGAATAATAATAATAAGCATTCAAGCAGCAATTCAAACGAGGAGTAAACCAAACGGATCAAATTTTGTCACGGATATATATTTTTTTTTTCAGATTTATAATCACTGGGAGCCTAATTCAAGGTTCTAGGTTTTGTAAACCTTGTGGGAATCAAATTTTTATTTATTTTTTAATCCTAGTAGAACTCAATCTCAAAGCAAGTAATTCAACTCTGAAAACTCATGAATACTCATGAATCAAACACTAATATCACAGATTTAAGGAGAGAACAAACGGATTTAGTGCAGGAGAAAAAAAATTTTTTTTTTTTTTTATCGATTTCTTTCTTGTTTTTTTTTTTTTTGATAAATTTTTTTTGTCGTTTTTTTTTTTTTTTTTTTTTAACTCTAATGATTGCAGGAAAATGAATTGAAAGAGCAATCCAAACAAGAACAAGAATCAAAATCAAAGGATAGGAAATCAGGGCAATTGGTTTTTTTTTTTGTTTTTCCTGTATTCCGATTTTTTTTTTTTTGGATAGGCAAACCCGGAGAACCTAGGCTCTGATACCAACTGATACGAACTACGCCAACAATGTGACGAAACCCGATACAAAATCTGGAAACGACAACCCAAGATCTTTCAAGTTTGATGGAAACCGCGACCCGTTGCTTAGCGAAGCAAGAACCTTGGTATGATGAAGACGCCACAAACGGTTATGGAAGTCCGTTTGACAAGTCGATTTGAATGCCACAAGGAATCCTTGATAAGTTCGGATAAGTTTCTTTAAGAACTCAAGAAGAAAAACTCACAATATGAATAAACATCAAAAATCTTATTTCCACCATCTGAAATCAGCCTTATATAGGCAAAGTTACAATTTGTAAAATTCCTAATCTACCCTTAAGGATAAACTTGAATAAAAACATAAAAAAAGATCAGATTTATCTAAATAAATTCGGAATTAAAAATATACCTAAATTCAAATTTTAAACTAAAACTTAAAATTCAAATAGGATTACAAAGAAATCAAATCTTGATCAGATCTTCTAAACTTCTTGAATTTTGTTTTGAATCTTGAACTTCTTGAAAACTTGAAAACGTAATCTTGACTTGATTCTTCGTTGGGAAAAACGTCCACATTATTTTTGGCTCTCTTCCGGGTCAAATTTGATGAGTAATACCAACCTTTGTTCACCCTCAGTAGTGAACACGCTCTCGTTTTGTTGTAGAACTCTCCGGACTAAGTTATTTAGCTCTTCTTTGAATCTTTTAGCTCTAGCCCTCGTCACCGGACCAACTGGAACTTGAATTGATTCATGAGTATTCCTAGCAGCCTTGATGTCCTCATCACTGAGGCTGGAACCTCTAATGTGGTAACAGGTCAGATCTCTATAACCACTTATGATGCATTTGCCCTAATTGATTCTGGTGCCACCCATTCGTTTATATCGATGGAATATGCCCGAAAGTTAGATAGAAGTGTAGAAAATATAGGGCAACCTTTTAGAACCTCTCTTCCATCGGGAGAGATTTTATTGTATGACTCCTGGATGCGAAATGTTCTGATAGTCATGTGTGATAAAGAATTATATGTAGACTTGATTGCGATTAAGCTTCAGGATTTCGATGTTATCCTGGGAATGGATTTCTTAGATAAGTACAACGCTAAGATAGATTATCGAAAGTGTTGTGTTACGTTTAGTCTTTTCGGTGAAGAAGAATTCAACTTTCACGGCCAGTCTAAGAGCTCATCAACCCGGCTTGTTTCGGTAATGAAGGCTTGGAAAATGTTGGCTAATGGATGTCAAGGATACTTAGCTAATATGGTAGACAAAGAACAAGAAAAAGAGCTACAACCCAAAGATGTTCCCATTATTAGGGAATATGTAGATGTCTTTTCAAAAGATTTAACTAGACTTCTGCCAAACCGAGAAATCTCTTTCGAAATAGAATTGTTGCCAGGAACAGCTCCAATATCGAAAGCACCCTATCGTATGGCCCCAGCTGAGCCCCAGCTGAGCTTAGGGAACTCCAAGTACAGTTACAAGAACTTCTGGACAAGGGATTTATTCATCAAAGCCATTCCCCATGGGGAGCACTTGCGCTGTTTGCCAAAAAGAAGGATGGATCGTTGAGGATGTGCATCGACTATCGTAAGTTGAATAAGATCACGATTAAGAACAAGTACCCTCTCCCGAGAATTGACGATCTCTTTGATCAACTTAGAGGAGCTTTGGTATTCTCGAAAATTGATTTGCGATCGGGATATCATCAACTTAGAATCAAGGAAGGAGATGTTTCTAAGACAGCTTTCCGAACACGCTATGGGCATTATGAGTTTCTTGTCATGCCGTTTGGATTGATAATGCCCCAGCTGTTTTCATGGACCTCATGAATCGGGTATTTAAAGAATATATAGATAAGTTTGTTATCGTTTTTATTGACGATATTTTGATCTACTCAAGATCTATAAAAGAACATGAGCAGCATCTCAGAATAGTGTTGGAAACATTAAACGGAATCAGCTTTACGCCAAATTCACAAAATGTGAATTTTGGTTGGAAAAAGTACATTTCTTGGGCCACGTAGTTTCAAAGGAAGGAATTTCCGTTGATCCTGCTAAAATAGAAGCAGTTAGTGCTTGGTCAGCACCTAAAAACGTTACGGAAATACGAATCTTTCTTGGTTTGGCCGGATACTACCGACGGTTCGTTGATGTAACGTCCCAAAATCCACGTAGGACCGACTACGTAAACGTGGGTCGTTACCATGCTTGCTTAACTTAAACCTTAGTCTTAAATAATTAACCTTACAGAAAATTTCAGAATTTTTTTTTTTTTAACTTTAAACTTTATTTTAAAATCATAACTTAAATAAACTTGTACTTATAGGTAAACTTCATCATGCCAACCCATTACTTGTTATGCCGATTATAAGGTCACTATAACCTTTTGAACCGGACATTGGAATCATCACATACATAACATGGTACATATTTCTTAATCATACATATACAACTTCATACTTAAAATATTTGCGGAAAATCTTGCGTAGTGGTATCCCATACCGCCCTTCACTTGCTGCATCGTCTCCATGGCCCACCAAGTAAAGCTGCAGGCATCTTACTTTTATCTACAGTATGGAATATACTGATGAGCTTTCGTCCAGCAAGTACAAACATAATCTCACAAAACCTCTTAAAACATCAGGTAATTTATGCATGATCCATTTATGATCGGTTTGAATGTCTTGTGCTTCATTATGGACTTAATCTTGAACTTATTATCTTATCTTAACATGTGGGCCCCTAGTGTACGTACCAAAAGCACGCAGCCTCCAGACAAAGTTAGGGTTTGCAAGGCCCTAACAGTTATGGGAATCATAAACTTGACCCTCACGCATCAACGGGAGGTTAATAATCATAACTTGTCTTGAACATGTATCATCCTCGATCACGGGAGGGTGGTACGACACCTTGTTTGTATTTTCTTACCATGTGATTTAACATTAGTGAACATGCCTCATGATGTCACTATATCATAACTTAACATTTACATGGCATTCTTAAAACCATGGCATTCTTGAAAACATGGCATTCTTGAAAACCTGGCATACATAACACACATGAAAACATATCATATATTGGAAAATAGTGTACTATTTTCCATACTGTAGGTAAGGTTTGTACTTATCTGTTATGCTATACCCTGGGTTTCGTTGTTCCAACTCAGGTCGCAACTGCATGTTACTTCCTGCTATTAAAAGAACATAGGATAAGGATCCTATAAAATGTTGGTGACCTATCCAACATTCATATACAATCTTAGTTATATGTCCCCCAATTATACACATGATAACTTATTTGGTTACATAAGGTAACCCTTGAGGTGGTCAAACTTAGTCAACCAAAGTCAACATTCTATGGGTCAAACTTGGGCTTTTGGGCCAAGCCTAGTAACTCGGGTATGCTTCCCGGTTACTATCCGTCATTGTCTTGTTACTAAACTTTGGCTTTTAAAATCCAATTTGGAAAATTTGGCCAAAAATCTTTTGTTTAACTTAAAAATTCATGGTTTTCAAAATGGGACTTTATAAAAATCATTAAGGGCTGAAAACTACCATTGGAACAATTTTCATAGTCAAAACATTGGTGTTGGTGTAAAAATACAGTTTTCCTGTATTATTTTAGAAAATCCTGTGCAGGAATTTCCTGTTTCCTGCTTAGTTTTTAGAAATCCATTTCTATTTAAAAATCTGGTTTGAATTAGAAAAAGTTGTCTTCACGAAATTTTTAGCTTTCGAAAAACCCTACAACTTTCACGTTTTATAGAAAACCCAGTTCGGAATCTAACGTGCTCTTATTCCCTGTTGAACTCACCTGGCCGTGCATAAGTCCTGGGCACAGTCAGGCTCGGGTTTTTATAAACACGAAAGCCTTTGGAGCCTTATTTTTAAACACTGTCCACGTTCTCCCTAGAAAAATCCCTTCTCTACAACTTTGTAGTTTTAACTTTTTCCAAATTCGGCCTCTAAGGGCCTCAAAATCGACTTGCCAGAAAACTGGCCAGTTTTACCCGAAAACTGGCATTTTTGTTCTTAAGTTGGTTTTACGTTCTAATACGCGCACACTACCTCAACCATCCACAGCGGGAGCCTACGACAACATGCAGCGCTTCTAACGTTCATTTGCCATTCGCATACATTAAACCAAACCCATGCAAACCCGTGTGTCATCATGCACCAAACTAGGGTTTTTGGGTTGGTTTGGCTACCATTCATCACATTCATGCTTAAACAAATCTCAAACACCATTCAAGCATACCATACTCTATCTTAAACATAAGGGGACATATATCAAACATCTACTAGGCATGCATGATATTCATACTATCACACAAGCATATGATTGAAAGCATGCACTAAATCATAAATTGAGACCGTGAGACCCTAATTAAGCACATAATAAGCACTAAACCCATTGCATGAAAATAAAAGAATGAGCTTATGCTCTTACATAATCAACTTGAAAATACACATAAATTCCAAATTGATGCTCAAATAAAAAGTTTAGGGCTATGGGAGAGTTACCTTGATCAAAGCAAGGCTAGGCTAGGGTTTGGGTCCTGAAAATTCTCTCCCCCCTTGGTCCTCCAACAACCAGCCTTCCATCCTCCAATGGGTACCAAAATTTTCAAAACTTTTGCTTGGGTTTCTTGGTGAAAACCGACCACTCCTACACCAATTCCCTTGCTCTACTTTTTTTCTTCTCTCTTGGCTTAAGTTCGGTTTTGGAGAGGAAAAGTGTGAGAGAAAATTTTGCAATAGTTTGGCTAGATTCCTCTATTTTTCCACTAAAAATCTGCCCCCCCCCCCCCCCCCCCACCTCTATTTATAGGCTTTTTGAACTTTTCAAAATTGCCAAAATGTCCTTGAACTTGGATTTAATTATTTTTCTAAAATTGCATTTTGGTCCTTGAAGCAAAAATATTTGCTAATTAGTCCCTACATGTGGTGGCTGGCCATTTGCTTCCTTGGTGTACAAGTTTTGCTTACCTCATGATGATGACATCATGCTTACATCACCTTGGTGACATCATGCTTACATCACCTTGATGACATCATCTTGATGTCATCAAGCTTACATCACCTTGATGACATCATGCTTACATCACCTTGATGACATCATCTTGATGACATCATGCTTACATCACCATTGCTAACTTTTTCAAAAATTACACTTTTGCCCTTAAAGACAAAATATTTGCAATTTAGTCACTGCGGGTGATCGGCTAAGGTAGAGCCACTTGACTTCTAATTCATGCATAATTATCCTCTTGATTCCAAGAATCCCTTAATATAATTATGCAATCCATTTCCTTACTAACTTCGATAATATCAATACTGTTTTGTCCTAAAACAGTATTATCATACTGAATTGTAGTCCAAAATCCATCTGCATAAAATTGTACTACGTATAAATTTTTCTTGGGACTTGAAACCATTTAGCCCATATTGCTCCAAATATTGTGCTTGATTTTTCTAGGGTGGTCTCATAGCTTATTCTTACTTATTCGTTCGTAAAGATGGTTTCCGCAGTATAATTTCTATACTGATTATCCTATTGCTGTATAGTCATACCTTTGACCGTTCTTAGTCAATCCTTTGACTTTTTGGTCAACTTTGACTTTCTTGGTCAAACTTTGACCAACATGAAATTATGAAATTTCGTCATGCTGTTTTCCTTAAAACGCCTTTTACTTGGCTAAGTAATCTTTTGTTGAGTCTCGTAGCTAGTTAATCGAGAACTCAAACCTATATTGTTATTCCACTCCGATCATGATTCAGACTTAGGTTTTCCTTGTTTCAAAGGAAATCTAAAGTCATCAAAATTTCGGGTATTACAGTTGAGGGATTCTCCAAGATAGCAGCGCCACTAACAGCTCTTACTAAAAAGGGGAGAAAGATTAATTGGACACAGAAGTGTGAAGAAAACTTCCAAGAGCTCAAGAGAAAGCTTACAAGTGCACTAGTATTAATAATTCCTGACGTTGATGTAGGAAATTTCGCCATTTATAGTGATGCGTCGAGAACTGGATTAGGAGCTGTCCTTATGCAAGGAAGAAATGTGGTTGCCTATGCTTCACGCCAATTGAAGGACCATGAACAGAACTACCCGACGCATGATTTGGAGCTTGCTGCGGTGGTTTTCGCCTTGAAGATTTGGAGACATTACCTGTATGGTAATAGATGTGAGATTTTTTACCGATCACCAAAGTCTCAAATACATCTTTACTCAAAAGGAGCTCAATATGAGGCAACGTCGATGGCTTGAACTCGTAAAGGATTATGATTGTGAAATTCTTTACCACCCTGGAAAAGCAAATAAAGTGGCAGATGCGTTAAGCAGGAAGTCATCATGTATGCTTATGTCAGTTGAAATGTTGTCCAAGCCTCTCCAAAAAGAAATTTCTGATTTCGAATTGGAACTTATAACGGGGAAACTGGCTGCTTTGACTCTTCAGTCCAATCTCTTAGAATCCATTAAGTGTTATCAAGAAAAAGATTCCTTTCTGCTAATGATTCAACTTCTTGGTGGAGAAGATAAGGAATTTAAGACATCTATAAATGGACTAATTCTCTTCAAAGGAAGGATTTGTGTTCCTAACTTTGAATTTCTTAGGAAACAAATCATGTCGGAAGCACATGAAACGCCATATTCAGTTCATCCTGGAGCTACTAAGATGTATAAGGACCTCAAAGAGAATTTTTGGTGGCCGAACATGAAAAGAGAAATTGCTGAATTTGTATCAAAATGCCTAACTTGTCAGAAAGTTAAGGCTGAACACCGACAACCTGACGGAGATCTTCAAAAGATAGAAGTCCCAGAATGGAAATGGGAACAAACCACCATGGATTTCGTAGTTGGATTACCCAGGACCGCAGGCGGAAATGATATGATTTGGTGATTGTGGATAGATTAACCAAATCAGCCCATTTCATTGCTATTAAAGCCACCTTTTCAGTTGAGAAATTAGCTGAAATTTATATATCTCAGATTGTTAGGTTGCATGGAATTCCAAAATCCATTATTTCAGATCGAGATGGGCGTTCTACTTCGCGATTTTGGAAAAGTGTTCATACAGCTATGGGATCAAGGTTGAAGTTCAGTACCGCTTTTCATCCTCAAACAGATGGACAAATCGGAACGCACTATTCAAACATTAGAAGATATGTTGAGATCTTGTGCTCTGGATTTCAAGGGAAACTGGGATCAAAAGTTACCCTTGATCGAATTTTCGTATAATAATGGCTATCACGCTTCAATTGGTATGGCTCCATTTGAAGCGTTATATGGAAGAAAGTGTCGATCTCCCATCCATTGGCAAGAAGTTGGACAGAAGCAACTTCAAACTACGGATTTCATCAGAAAAACCTCAGAAGATATCAAGATGATCAAACAACGACTCGATGTAGCCTTCAGTCGACATAATAGTTATGCTGATAAACATCGAAGACACTTAGAATTCCAAGTTGGAGATTCTGTTTTTCTTAAAATTGCTCCAATGAAGGGAATTATGAGGTTTGGTAAGAAAGGAAAGCTTAGTCCAAGATATATAGGTCCTTTTGAAATTCTCGAAAGAATTGGAAAAGTAGCTTACAAGCTTGTTTTGCCACCAGCTTTAGCTTCTGTACATGATGTTTTTCACGTTTCAATGTTAAAGAAATATATACCTGATCCTTCTCATGTGCTAAGACAAGAACCAATTGAAATACAAACGGATTTGACTTATGAAGAAAAGCCAATCCGGATTCTAGATCGGGAAGAAAAGGTTTTAAGAAACAAAACCATTCCAATGGTTAAAGTGTTATGGCAGAATCATAATATTGAAGAAGCAACGTGGGAAGTAAAAGAAGAAATGAGAAAGAACTATCCCTACTTGTAGTGATTTTCGGGGACGAAAATTTTTAAGGGGGGGTAGATTGTAATAACCAACCTGTTTGTAAACTTATGATTTCTTTCGTTAAGAATCAAAGTCTGTTTATGCTATATGTATGATATGTTTTCTATGAAAAGTTGTTGAATCTTTTGCTAAAAGATTCAATAAGTTAGTTACGCAAGTTTAAGACCTTTTGTCAAAAAGGGTAAATTTATGCTTTATGATTTCATGTTAGTAGTTCTTAAATTTAGGAAAACTCCTATATGCAGTTCAGATAAGTTCTGGACAATGGTCCAGTATCATTATACTGTTACAGTTCAAAACAGTAATTAAGTATCTATGTTAGTATGAAAATGAGCTGCATTTAGAAGATATGTCAACGAGGTCTTATAATATGACATTTCATTTTTAATAGATAACAAGTGTCATTGCCAAAACCGGTCATCTTACAGGTACCAAAATGCAAATATTTTATGTTTAGGGGTCAATTTGTAAATTTAAGAAAAGTTTATGATTATTAATTTTTAGAAGTTAAAGAAAGTTCTTTAGAGGAGGATTTAGCAAGAATTTAATGTTTGAAAGCTTAACCTTAGCCGGTCACCTCATAAGGACTAAAGTGCAAATATTTTGCCTTTAGGGGTCAATGTGCAATTTTGGAGAAAATTGTGGACCTATAAGCAAATATGTAAAATTTTGAACTGTGGACTTTTTAAGTTAAATTTCCTAGTTCAACTAAGCTAATGATCTATTACAAGTTTAGTTAATCTAGTTAGAAATTAAGAAATAAGTTAGGATTGGATGATTCCAAATTCTAATTTGGACCAATCCTATTTTTCCATGTGGATAGCCTAGGAAACCGGCCACCTCATGGTCTTATGAGCAAGAAATCTTGTTTTTAAAGAGTATTATGCAAAGTGGAGAAATTTAAGTGTCATTAAAAATTGACAAATCATGCCCTAAGTTTAGTGACTAAGCACTTTAATTTTGCTTGGTTGATTATGTTTTATGATTCAATTAGCAAGTTGTCTCATTTGGCACTCAATGGCCGGCCATCATGAGGATAAGACACCTCATGCCTCTAGCTTGGATGAGTCACCCTCCTAGCCTTGCTCTTTTGGCAAGCTAAAGTTACACAACTCATCACTATAACCGGCCATAACTGTAATAGCCGACCTGTTTGTAAATTTATAACTTCTTTTGTCAAGAATCAAGTTTGGTTATGCAATCTGTATGATATGTTTTCGAAGGAATTTGTTGAATCTTTTGCTAAAAGATTCAATGAATTATTCGTGCAGGTTTACGACCCTTTTGTTAAAAAGGAAAATTATGATTTATGACTCTATGTTGGTAATTTATAAACTTAAATATTATACGCAGTTCAGAAAAGTTTAGGACAATAGTCCAGTTTAATTATACTGTTATCAGTTGAAAACAGTATATGAATATTTATGTTATTATGAAAATGGACTGCATTTAGGAGATAAGCCAAATAAGGCCTTTAAGGATGACACCTCTGATGACAAGTGTCATTGCTATGATTGGTCACCTCACAGGGACTAAAATGCAAATATTTTATGTTTAGGGGTCAATTTACAAATTAAGAAAAGTTCATGATTTAGGAACTAAAAAGTCTTCTAAGGAAGAATTTAGTAGGAATTTGATGTTTGAAGGCTTAACTATAATCGGCCAAGTCATAGGGACTAAAGTGCAAATATTTTGCCTTTAGGGGCCAATGTGCAATTTTGAAGAAAATTGTAGACTTATCAGCAATTATGTAAATTTTTGAATCAGGGACTTTTTAAGTAAAGTTTCTTAGTTCAATTGAGTCAATGACCCATTTTTAGTTTAGTTAGTTTGGTTGAAAATTAAGAAAGACAAGTTAAGATTGTATTTGAAAATTCTAGCTAGAACCAATAACATTGTTCCATGTGTCACCATAGGAACCGGCCACATCATGGCTTGTTGAGCAAGGAATCTTGTTTTTGAAAAATATTATTCAAATTAGAAGATTTTAAGTATTATTAAAAGTTTACAAATCATACCCTAAGTTTAGTGAATTAACACTTTAATTTAGTTGGTTGATTTTGTGTTATGGATCAATTAGCAAATTGTCTCACATGGTTTCTTCAAAACCGGCCACATGAGGATGAGACACCCTATGCTTCTAGCTTGGCTAAGTCACACCCCTAGCCTTGCACCCTTGGCAAGCCAAGGCTTGCACACCTAGGCACCAAAGGCCGGCCACCCCAAGGATGCAACACATCATGGTGTAGCCTTGGTGAGTAACATCCCTAGTCTTGCTCACTTGGCAAGCTCATGTATTGCCAAAGCCACCACCCAAGGACCGGCCACCACAAGGAAGTGACACTTCATAGCCTTGCTTTGGTGAGTGAGTATAATTAGCTTTGCTCACATGGCAAGCCAAGGCCTTGCTAAGCCAACACCAAGACCGGCCACCCTTAGAGAATGACACTTCATGGACTAGCTAGGATTAGTAAGCCATTCTAGCTTTGCTCACATGGATGACCAAGGCATTGACACATCCCTTGGCCTAGCCTTGATGAACCAATACTCTAGACTTCTTAGCCTAGCTCTCTTGGCAAACCAAGGTTTGCACACCTCACCCTAGGGCCGGCCAACCAAGGGAATGCCACCTCAAGATTTTAGCTTTGATGAGCAAGCAACTCTAGCTAAGCTTGCTTGGCAATTTGGGAGATGAATGGCCGGCCAACACATAAGGACTAAAGGAAAAATATTTTGGCTTAAGGACCATTGCATAAAATTACAAAAGATGGATTTCTTGAACTCTTTTAGCCCTTGACACCTCATGCACCTAGGCTAGCTTAGTAAGCTTGCTAGCCTTGCTTGTTGGTAAGCATAAGCATGCTCAAACTCCACCTAAGGCCGGCCACACTAAGAGAGGGACACCTCATGGTTCCTAGCCAACATGATTAAGCACCCTAGCTTGGGTTATTTGGCACAAGAAGAACAAGAATGGCCGGCCACCTTTCAAGAAGACAAAACCAAATTGGTTTCTTCTATGGACTAAAGAGCAAATTGTTGTACCTTAGGGATTAGTAAGTAATTTTAAGATTTTGTGCTTCATCTATAAATAGGTGAAGGTGCTGTTGTATTATTTGGTTAGCCAACACACACACACACACTTGAGCAGCACAAACTCTCCCAATTCTGCCATAGAAGCCGAGCAAAGAAAGGAGAGAAAAGAAAGAATTTTTGGTTTAGTGTGAGGAAAATTTTAAATACCCTAATTTAAGAATTTCATCAGTGAAACTTGAGGTAAATATTGTTATCCTCTAGTTCTTCATTTATAATTTAAGAGAATGATTAATAGGGATAAACATGAGTTTAATTTTGTAAGATGTATGCACTAGGGTTTTGTATGCTTGATTAAGGTTTCTATCTGGACAGTTTTTCTGAAACTAGATTTTAAGGGCTTTAGAGGCCGAATCTTAAAAAAGTTAAAACTGTAAAATTGTAGAGGAGGGAAAATCCTAGGAGCTAACACGGCCAGTTTTTGAAAATAAGGCCTTTAAGACCTTCATTTCTATAAAAACCCGAGACCAAATTATGAGTAGTAAGTTTGGTCGAAAAATTTTCAAAGGCAAAAACAAGCATGTTAAAGACAGATTTGAAGTTTGAGGTTAAAATAAAAGTTATAGGATACTTCAAGATCTACAACTTTCATGAAGGAAAATTTTCCAAATTCGAAACAGATTTGTGAGAAAAGAACTAAACTTTATGAATTGGTTTTGAACCCGATTTTCAAAATATTAGAATTCTTACTAAATTTCAAAAAGGAGTTGAAATTTAGGATTTGTAGATAGCAATTAGAATCATTATGATATTATGATAGGATGATACTCATCCTATGATTTTTCTTGAAAACAGGAAAACGACCTGTTTGAGTGAAGAATTTTGATTCAAGGCGCAGTAACGGTAAGTACGACTCCGCCTACAGCATAAACGAAAACTGTTTGTTGAATGCTTTCAAGTTTATGATGATATAAGCATGATAAAACATTATGGCTTGTATGATATTAAGTTCATGATGTTATGTGTATAAGAAGTATTTATGATATGTATGTATATAAGAAGTATTTATGATATGTATGTATATACGTTTTTAAGATATGATGAATATTAAAGTATGAATGGCATGTATGTATTCAAGGAATAATGAATGTATGGCATGTATGTTTTCAAGTTCATGTTAAGAGATATATGATGTATGTTTGTAGTATGTATGTTCATATGATGAATAATTTGATATTATGACATCACAAAGTATGCTCACTAAAGATAAGCCATTTGGTAAAGTATGAAATCCCAGTTTCAGTTAAGAAACTGGTTATGAATATGAAACAATATTTCAAGTATGAAATAAGATAAGAACAAGATGTTAAGCATCAATATAAGCAGAATGCTATATGTCGTATCGGCCCGCGTCAGGTCGGGTTTGGTTCATGGTTTGAGTTGGACAGGGCTGGCCGCCCCAACCACTCCATGGCAGCACGCCACGGTACGTACAGTTATGTTATGTTAAGTAAGGGCCCAAAAACTATGCAAACTTATGAAAACAGGAATTGACCATAAATGGTTCATGCATTATGTTATCATGATATGTTTTGCAGATAAATAGTTGTGCTTGCTGAGCGTAAGCTCATGTTTTAAGTTTATGCTGTAGGTAAGCAACCCTGCGGTACTTCATGATACAAGGCGGTGGAGCATGACAAGGCAAAGCTGTGAAACTGTGGGACGCGAATTCACTACGTTTCTTTTTGTTAAATTATGCTACGCTAAATATGTTGTATTTAAGTACAAGAACACATTTCTGCCATAAGGAGACAACACATCATGGCCTAGCTTTGGTGAGCAACTCTTCTAGCTTGCTCTCTTGGCTAGCTCAAGCTTTGCTAAATCACTAACCATGACCGGCAACTATGAGGGAGGGATAGCTCATGGTCTAGCTTTGATGAATAACCTCCCTTAGCCTAGCTCCCTTGGCAAGCCAATGTTTGCACACCTCACCCCCCTAAGGCCGGCCATTACAAGGAAAAGCCACCTTATGTTTTTAGCTTTGGTGAGTAAGACCTATAGACTTGCCTACTTGGCAATTTGAGACATGAAAGGCCAGCCACCACATGAGGATCATGAGCAAATTTGTTGCTCTTAAGGATCAATAGGTAATTTACAAGAATATGAACCTCATTACCACTTGACACCTCATGCTCTCTAGCCTTGCTTAGTAAGCATGCTAGCCTTGCTTATTGGTTAGCAAGAGCAAGCTTAAGGCTCCACCTAAGGCCGGCCAACCTAGGAAGAGGACACCTCATGGTTCCTAGCCTTAATTAGCAAGCTTTCCTAGCCTTGCTACTTGGCAAAATGAGACATGCTTGGCCGGCCACCACATAGGAAGTAAGGGCAATTGTTTTTCTTGTGAGGACTAGTGAGCAATTTCAAGAAGTAGTGGTTCACCTATAAATAGGTGAAGGTGTTTTCAATTCATTTTGTTAGAGAACTTAATCAAACAGCATACCCTTTAGTTTCTGCCCTTAGGAGCCGAACCAAGAGGGAGGAGAAAACAAGAAAAATGGAGTGTTCGGTTTAGTGTAGGAGGTGTGAGGAAAATTTCAAAACCTTAGTTTAAGAAATTCATCTGTGGAACTTGAGGAAAGCAACCTGTTTAAGTGGAATATTTTAATTCAAGGTGCAAAGTAACTAGTAAGTACAACTCCGCCTACAACATAATCAAAAATGTTTTTGTTGTATGTTTCAAGCTCAAGGTAATATGAGTATGATAAATGTCTATGGCTTTCAAGTTCATGGTGATATAAGTATGATATATGTTATGGCTTTCAAGTTCAAGAAGATATGAGTATGATATATGTTATGGCTTTCAAGTTCATACTTTCAAGTTCAAGAATATATGAGTATGATATATGTTTATGGCTTTCAAGTTCATGAAAATATGAGTATGATATATGTTTATGGCTTTCAAGTTCATGTTGATATGTTTATGATGAATGTTATAGCATGTATTTTTATATGATGAATATTTTGATATTATGGCATCACGAGGCATGCTCATTAACGATAAGTCACTCAGTAAGAATAAGAATTTGGTTTCAAGTAAGAAACTATTTATATGAATTGATTTTCAATTAAGTTAAAGCAAGAACAAGTTAAAGAAAAACTTTCAAGTATAATGGCAAGCAAGTTGCCTTGTGTCGTATCGACCCGCACTAGGCCGCACTTTCAAGTAGAATTTGGTCCATGGTTTGAGTTAGACAGGGCTGGCCACCCCAACCACTCCATCGCAGCGCGTCACAGTACGTACACTTATGTTATGTAAGGGCCCTAGAATTATGTTAAGTTAAGACAACATAATGAAAGCATAAAGAATTCATGCATTACGTTTTATGAAATGTTTTGCGGATCAATAGTTGTGCTTGCTGAGCGAAAGCTCATAATTTATGTTTATGCTGTAGAAAAGCAAACTTATGGCAGTACATGATACAAGACAGTGGAGTGTGGCAATGCAAAGCTGTGAAACTGTGGGATTGGAAATGGCTACGTATTTTGTTAAGTTCCGCCATGTTTATTTTGATTATGTTGTATCTAAGTACAAAATTATGATAAGTAAATAAGTTTATATACATATATATATATATATATGTAAGTGATTACTGCGAGTAATCCCAATTTCAAAGTTATATATATATATCGTTTGTAAAAAATAATTTAGTTCCAATTTTTGCATATTGTTAAGTAAGTTATCAAGTAAGTAAGTATGTATGTATGGTAACGGCCTACGTTAGGCGGGTCGTTACATTTCCAAAGCAAAGAAAAAAGTAAGTTATCTTAAAAACTTGGTAACAATATGATAACCAAGAGTAACCGGGAGGTGTACCCAAGTTAATGGATTAGGCCCAAAGCCCAAGGTTATCTATTGTAACCCAATAAGAATTGACCCAAGTTTGACTTGGACTCACACCAAGGGTTACTCTATGTAACCTAACAAAATACTAAGTATGTTAGTTGAACACAAAACTTTAGGGTTACTTGTAGTAACCCCGTAAGTTATCAAGAGATATTTTAGGGGACATATAACTAAGATTAAGTATGGATGTTGGTTAGGTTACCAACATTTTATGGGTATGATTGATAGAATCCTTACCCTATGTCCTTTGTAAAAACAGGAAGTAGCCTGTTGTTGCGCCCCGACTCGGAGCAACATCACATAGGACATAGCAATCAAGGTAAGTACAACTCCGCCTACAGCATAGACGGAAATTGTTTTATTGCTTGTTTTTAAGCTCATGCCTATATGTTGAAGTGCATATGATATATGCTTTATTATACTAGCATCATGAAGCATGCTCACTAATGTTAAGGCATTGGTAAGAATGAGAACTCAGTTTCAAGTAAGAAACTGTTTTAAAAGATTGTTTTTAAGGAATTGTTTTCAAGAAGAAAACTATACTTAAAGTATTGTTTTCAAGAAGAAAACTATGTTTTCGAGAAATGGTTTTCAAGAACAAGTTAAGAAAGAGTTTTCAAGAATGATGGCAAGCAAGTTGCCTTGTGTCGTACCGACCCGCTCCAGATCAGGTTTGGTCCATGGGTTGAGTTGGATTGGACTGGCCACCCCAACCACTCAATGGCTGCGCGCCACGGTACGAACACTCATGTTAAGGGGCCCAAAAAGATGCTAACATAAAGAAGCATAATGATATGATAAGAAAGCATAAATGGTTCATGTATTTCCTTATCAGAGTTGTTTTGCGGATGATAAGTTGTACTTGCTGAGCGAAAGCTCATGACTTACGTTTATGCTGTAGGTAAGTAGCCTGTCAGCAATGTATGATGCAAGAATGTAGAAATGGTACTGCGGACTGTGAAATTCGGATTGGACACCGCCACGCGTTTTGAAATATTATGATATTATGTGGTATTGGTATGAGTGTATCAATATCTAGTATATGTTATGAGTTGAAAGATGTTACAAGGGTTTGGAATTATTGTAAATGACACGCCCCGACCTCCCCCCCAAAGCCGGGTCGTGTCTTCTTAATCGTACTTACTTAACTTAATTCTTATAGCCTTTAAACTTACTGAAATTTCCAGAGTAAATTTTTTTTTTTTTTTTTTTTTTTTTTTTTTTTTTTAAACTTATACTTTAAATTCAAACTTAAACTTGACTTAATCTTATACTTATACTTACACATGAAATTTAACTTATCCTCATACATACTCAAAGGATCAACCACGTGAATAGGGATCGTTACATTATTACTTAACTTACTTATTGATTCACATACTTTAAATTCATACTCATACTTGTATAGGTACATATTCGAGTACCGAGCTTTTAAACCTTATTTGAAAGCTATCATATGCAAACCATGGACCAAACCCGACCTAGTGCGGATCGGTACGACACGAGGCAACTTGCTTGCCATCATACTTGAAAATCTTTCCTTAACTTGTTTCTTGAAAATAATTTCTTAAAAATAGTTTTCTTCTTAAAAACAATTCATTGCCCATACTATCACTTTATTATATCATAATATAACATAACACATTATACAAATATATTTTACAAAACATATTTTACATAACATAATTTTACAAAACTCGTGGCAGTGTCCATCCCACATTTCACAGTCTGTAGCGCCAGCCCTCCACAGTCTTGCATCAAGTATTACTGGTAGGTTACTTACCTACAGCATGAACGTAAGTAGTGAGCTTATGCCCAGTAAGCACAATATTCAATCCGCAAAACATTTTAATAAAAGAATGCATGAACCGATTATGCTTTCTTATGAATCATTATAGCTTTCTTATAATAACTTGATCCCGTTCCATTATATGTCATACGTGTACTTACCGTGGTACATTGCTATGGAGTGGCTGGAGGCGACCAGTCCAATCCAACTCAAACCATAAACTAAACCATTTAAACCCGCCCTTGTGGCAAGTCGGTAACATTAGCTTGTCTTATCTTATTTTTACCTTGTGATTTAATATTCGTGTACATGCTTCGTGATGTCACGATAATAAAACATAATTCACCATAACATTATAACATGAATCATTGTAATATCATAACATAAACTATCATAACATCATTACATAATTCATCATAACCTCATAACATAAATCATCATAATATCATAACATAAAATATCAGAACATAAAATATCATAACATCATAACATAAATCATAGCATAAACTTATCATAACATAACTTCATAGCATAACTTATTATAACATAAGCTTATCATACATAACTTCATAACATTACTTAAACTTATCATAACATATCTTCATAGCATTACTTATTATAACATAAGCTTATCATACATAACTTCATAGCATTACTTAAACTTATCATAGCATATGCATCATAATATAAACATATATAAATCATGTAAATCAATTCATGATTTCTTAAAAACATGCCATGCGACAAAAACGTTTTGTCCATGCTGTAGGCGGAGTTGTACTTACTGTTACTGCGTCTTGAATCAAAATTCCTCACTCAAACAGGTCGTTTCCTGTTTCCAAGAAAATCATAGGATGAGTATCATCCTATCATAATAACATAATGATTCTAATTGCTAACTACAAATCCTAAATTTCAACTCCTTTTTGAAATTTAGTAAGAACTCTAATATTTTGAAAACCGGGTTTAAAAATCAATTCATAAAATTTGGTTCTTTTCCCACAAATCTAGTGCAGGGATTTTCTTACTTCCTGCACTGTTTTTATGATAAATTTTTATCTTAAATTCTGTTTAGAATCTGAGAAAACTTTCTTCATGAAAGTTGTAGATCTCGAAAAATACTATAACTTTGGTTCTTTACTCAAAACCCAGTTCTGTCCTTAACTTAATCATTTTTGAGGTTAAAACCTACTGGTCGTGCACACTGAGTCTGGCCTGCCCAGGAATTCTCAGTCTCGGAGTTTTATAAAAATAAAGGTCTTAAAGGCTTTATTTCCAAAAACTGTCCGCGTTAGTCCCTAGGATTTTCCCTTTTCTACAACTTTGTAGTTTTGACTTTTTCAAGATTCGGCCTCTAAAGGCCTCAAAATCTTGTTTTCCGAAAAACCGTCCAATTACAAACCCTAATTAAACGTACCAAAACCCTAGTGCATGAAACTTAACAAAATGAACTCATGCTCATACATATTGAACATACACTTAAATCTTAACTAAAACTTGAATAAAGAACTAGAGGATAAAAAGATTTACCTCAAGTTCTACTGATGGAATTCTTAAATTAGGGTATTAAAATTTCCCTCACATTTCTTACACTAAACCGAAAACTTTTCTCTAGTTTTCTTTTCTTTCTTTTCTCTCCTCTCTTTGCTCGGCACCTAAGGGCAGAAACTAGAGAGTATGTGCAGTTGTGTGTGTGTTGGCTAACAAAACACAATGAGAGAACCTTCACCTATTTATAGGTGAAGCATAAGTTTTGAAATTGTTTACTAGTCCTCACAAGAAAAGTAATTTCTTCTTGCACCCTATGTGGTGGCCGGCCATGCTTGCAACATTTGGCCAATAGCAAAGCTAGGGAAGCTTGCTAAGCAAGGCTAGGACCCTTGAGGTGTCCTTTTCCTAGGTTGGCCGGCCTTGGGTGGCACTTTGTGCTTGCTCTAGCTAACCAATAAGCAAGCCTAGCATGCTTACCAAGCAATGCTAGAAAGCATGAGGTGGTGGTTCATCATGGTTCCATGAACCAAGTATGCTAAGCTAGGGTGAACTTACTCACCTAAGCTATGGTGTGAGGTGTCAAGCTCTCAAGGTGGCTGGCCTTAGATGGGTTGATTCACCTAAGCTAGAAGCATGAGGTGTTTTCTTTTTGTGATGGCCGGCCCTAGGTGGCACCATTTGGTTGTTCTAGCTAACAAAGTAAGCAAAGCTAATGGCTTACTCATCAAGGCTAGGTTGCAATGTGTCTTTTCCTTGTGAGGCCAGCCATGTTTTGGGACATGTGGCTTGTTCTTGTTCACCAAGTAAGCCAAGCTAGAAGACTTACTCATCAAAGCTAGGGAATGAGGTGTTTCTTCCTTATGGTGGCCGGCCCTAGGTGATGTGTTGGCAATGTCTTAGCTAACCAAGTAAGCAAGGCTAAGAGCTTACTCACCAAGACTATGAACATGATGTGTCTTGCCCTTAAGGTGGCCGGTTCTTAGGTGTCTTAGGGTGATGACTTGACAAACCTTAGCTAGCCAAGTGAGCAAGGCTAGGAGGGTTGCTCACCAAAGCTAGTCCATGAGGTGTTTTCTTCATGTGATGGCCGGCCCTAGGTGGTGAGGTGTGCTAGCCATTGCTAGCCAAATAAGCAAGGCTAGGAAGGTGTATTCATCAAGGCTAGTTGGTTGACTCATCAAAGCTACATACACACATGTCTCTTTCTTGTATTGGCCGGTCATAGGTGGTGAATTTTGGTTGGTCTAACTAGCCAAGTAAGCAAGGCTAGTATTGCTTAGTCATCAACCTAAAATCATGAGATGTCAAGTTCTAGTGAAACTTTAATTTTCACAATTGCATATTGGTTCTTAAGAGCAAACTTTTTGCTCATTGAACCACTAAGGTGGCCGGCCCTAGTACCTAGTACCATGTGGAAAATCACACTTAGTCACACAAGCTAGTATGCTTAGTTACTAAACTTAGGACATGATTTGTAAACTTCTAATGATACTTAAAATCTTTTAATTTGCATAATACTTCTCAAAACAAGATCCCTTGCTCAAGAAGCCATGATGTGGTCGGTTCTCATGACGACACATGGAACAATGTGATTGGTTCTAGCTAGAGTTACCAAATTCAATCTTAACTTGTCTTCCTTGGTTTCCAACCAAACTAACTAAACTAGAATTGGATCATTGACTTAATTAAACTAAGAAACTTTACTTAAAAAGTCCTTGATTCAGAAATTTACATAATTGCTGATAAATCTACAATTTTCTCCAAAATTGCACATTGGCCCCCAAAGGCAAAATATTTGCACTTTGGTCCCTATGAATTGGCCGGTTATGGTTAAGTCTTAAAACATCAAATTCTTACTAAATTCTTCCTTAGAAGACTTTTTAGCTCTAAAATCATGAACTTTTCTTAAAATTGCAAATTGACCCCTAAATATAAAATATTTGCATTTTGGTCCCTGTGAGGTGACCAATCATAGCAATGACACTTGTCATCAGAGGTGTCATCCTTACAGGCCTTGTTTGGCTTAACTCCTAAATGTAATCCATTTCAAATACTGTTTTCAACTAATAACAGCATAATTAAACCGGACCATTGTCCTAAACTTTTCTAGGATGGTCTTAAATCTTATTTTTGCTTATTTATTCGTAATGACAGTTTATTACAGTATAATTTTCCATATTATTAATTACACTGCAATACAAAATACTATCTCAGTCAAATCTTAGATCAATCTAGTCAAACATTGACGACATAAAATCATAAATTCCTATTATGTCCTTTTTCTCAAAAGGTCTCATGCTTAACTAAGTAAACTACTATTGAGTCTCGTAGTTAATTTAAACGAGAACTCAAACATAAACTGATATTTAACTCATATCTTGAGTTTCATATCAACATATAAGCTTCAAACTTAGATTTTCCTTATATCTATGGAAATCAAAAGTTCATCAGAATTTCGGGTTATTACATTCTACCCCTCTTAAAAAAAATTTTCGTCCTCGAAAATTTAGTGGTTCCAGTTCTAATGCTCCCAATTAATACTTTAATGGAATCATACCTCTTATAAGGAACCATAATCTTACTTTCATATCTCATCATCCCCTCATACTTTCATACTTTCATAACTTTCGTACTATCATGCTATCATAACTTTCATACTTACATACTTTCATACTACATGTCATCATATCATCATACTTTCATACTTACGTAACTTTCATACTTACGTACTTTCATACTACATGTCATCATATCATCATACTTTCATACTTATATAACTTTCATCATACTTACTGCATACTTTCATCATACTTAATACTTACTTTCATCATACTTACTGCATACTTTCATCATACTTAATACTTACTTTCATCATACTTACTACTTACTTTCATCATACTTTCACTTTTAAACTGCATCATAAGAACTATTTACGTAAAAAGTTTAGCAAGTATTTCATATAACTTGCCACATTTGAGAAACACATCATATCATATCATATATTCAGTATACTTTCTGAAAATAGTTCCTTTCTTGAAACTTGATTTTATATTATCAAAATCTTTTACTTTTCATAATGGCCCCCATCTTGGAACTCGTCCCATTCTTGGAACTCATCCCTCAAGGATTCGGCCTATGGCCCCCATCTTGGAACTTGCTTCCTCAAGGATTTGGCCTATGGCTCCTATTTTGGAACCTTTACTTTTAATGACAGCCCCTATCTTGGAATTTCTTCCTCAAGGATTCGGCCATCTTACATAAAATGAGAGGGTTCTATTAAACATAAGATCTTTTATTCAAATATTTTATTTGTATTCTTTCAAAGCCAATCTTGGAAAATCATAATATTGTTCAAGTGATGCAGTAAAAGTATATTTATATCATATCAACTAGCTACTTGCTAGATGGTAGAAGCTTCTCTTCTTGCTTCTCACATTTCCTCCATAACATAAATGCATAATCATAGCTCTAAGGAGGGTCTAAAACTTCTCATCAGACTCATAGTCATAATCATAGCTCTAAGGGGAGTCTAAAACTTCTCATCAGACTCATAGTCATAATCATAGTCTACTAAATTATCGTTGATAACATCCAACTCATTTGTACATTGCCTATTTGCTACCTTAAAGCTAAGGCACCACTAAACTTTTTCCCGTATCTAATATTATTCTTATGGGGTAAAAGTTTTGGAAACATAAAACTTAACTTCCATGGTGTTGATCCTATTCCTTAGAATGAAAACTTTCTGGCTATCACCATACCAAGGTGAGGTATTAGGCATATCTAATCTCGAAGCCTATTCCTTTCTTATCATATCCTATCATGGAAACATCATAACTTATCATATCATACTAGAGATTCATCATATCACATCATAAACTTAACTTATCCAAGGTATCCACCACACTTCCGCTGCGCAACTTTGATCCATCGTGTAGTCACTCCTTGGGTCTTTGTCGAAGATGCGTGGCTCCTCCTCCATTCCTTGGAATGCCAACGGAACCTCACGGTCTTCTTTAGTCACACCCGGGTTTAACACAACACCAGGTTCATGTCTTTATCATTATAATCTCATACAATTACTATACATAAAACAGAGTAAGAAAACAAACTTACAAAACTGTGGCGCTGGTGGCAGAACTGTGAAACTGGATGGCAGGAAACTTGCTCTGATACCATTCTCTGACACGGCCCGACCTCCCCCAAAGCCGGGTCGTGTCTTCTAAAAATCGTACTTACTTAACTTAATTCTTATAGCCTTTAAACTTACTGAAATTTCCAGAGTAAATTTTTTTTTTTTTTTTTTTTTTTTTTTTTTAAACTTATACTTTAAATTCAAACTTAAACTTGACTTAATCTTATACTTATACTTACACATAAAATTTAACTTATCCTCATACATACTCAAAGGATCAACCACGTGAATAGGGATCGTTACATTATTACTTAACTTACTTATTGATTCACATACTTTAAATTCATACTCATACTTGTATAGGTACATATTCGAGTACCGAGCTTTTAAACCTTATTTGAAAGCTATCATATGCAAACCATGGACCAAACCCGACCTAGTGCGGATCGGTACGACACGAGGCAACTTGCTTGCCATCATACTTGAAAATCTTTCCTTAACTTGTTTCTTGAAAATAATTTCTTAAAAATAGTTTTCTTCTTAAAAACAATTCATTGCCCATACTATCACTTTATTATATCATAATATAACATAACACATTATACAAATATATTTTACAAAACATATTTTACATAACATAATTTTACAAAACTCGTGGCAGTGTCCATCCCACATTTCACAGTCTGTAGCGCCAGCCCTCCACAGTCTTGCATCAAGTATTACTGGTAGGTTACTTACCTACAGCATGAACGTAAGTAGTGAGCTTATGCCCAGTAAGCACAATATTCAATCCGCAAAACATTTTAATAAAAGAATGCATGAACCGATTATGCTTTCTTATGAATCATTATAGCTTTCTTATAATAACTTGATCCCGTTCCATTATATGTCATACGTGTACTTACCGTGGTACATTGCTATGGAGTGGCTGGAGGCGACCAGTCCAATCCAACTCAAACCATAAACTAAACCATTTAAACCCGCCCTTGTGGCAAGTCGGTAACATTAGCTTGTCTTATCTTATTTTTACCTTGTGATTTAATATTCGTGTACATGCTTCGTGATGTCACGATAATAAAACATAATTCACCATAACATTATAACATGAATCATTGTAATATCATAACATAAACTATCATAACATCATTACATAATTCATCATAACCTCATAACATAAATCATCATAATATCATAACATAAAATATCAGAACATAAAATATCATAACATCATAACATAAATCATAGCATAAACTTATCATAACATAACTTCATAGCATAACTTATTATAACATAAGCTTATCATACATAACTTCATAACATTACTTAAACTTATCATAACATATCTTCATAGCATTACTTATTATAACATAAGCTTATCATACATAACTTCATAGCATTACTTAAACTTATCATAGCATATGCATCATAATATAAACATATATAAATCATGTAAATCAATTCATGATTTCTTAAAAACATGCCATGCGACAAAAACGTTTTGTCCATGCTGTAGGCGGAGTTGTACTTACTGTTACTGCGTCTTGAATCAAAATTCCTCACTCAAACAGGTCGTTTCCTGTTTCCAAGAAAATCATAGGATGAGTATCATCCTATCATAATAACATAATGATTCTAATTGCTAACTACAAATCCTAAATTTCAACTCCTTTTTGAAATTTAGTAAGAACTCTAATATTTTGAAAACCGGGTTTAAAAATCAATTCATAAAATTTGGTTCTTTTCCCACAAATCTAGTGCAGGGATTTTCTTACTTCCTGCACTGTTTTTATGATAAATTTTTATCTTAAATTCTGTTTAGAATCTGAGAAAACTTTCTTCATGAAAGTTGTAGATCTCGAAAAATACTATAACTTTGGTTCTTTACTCAAAACCCAGTTCTGTCCTTAACTTAATCATTTTTGAGGTTAAAACCTACTGGTCGTGCACACTGAGTCTGGCCTGCCCAGGAATTCTCAGTCTCGGAGTTTTATAAAAATAAAGGTCTTAAAGGCTTTATTTCCAAAAACTGTCCGCGTTAGTCCCTAGGATTTTCCCTTTTCTACAACTTTGTAGTTTTGACTTTTTCAAGATTCGGCCTCTAAAGGCCTCAAAATCTTGTTTTCCGAAAAACCGTCCAATTACAAACCCTAATTAAACGTACCAAAACCCTAGTGCATGAAACTTAACAAAATGAACTCATGCTCATACATATTGAACATACACTTAAATCTTAACTAAAACTTGAATAAAGAACTAGAGGATAAAAAGATTTACCTCAAGTTCTACTGATGGAATTCTTAAATTAGGGTATTAAAATTTCCCTCACATTTCTTACACTAAACCGAAAACTTTTCTCTAGTTTTCTTTTCTTTCTTTTCTCTCCTCTCTTTGCTCGGCACCTAAGGGCAGAAACTAGAGAGTATGTGCAGTTGTGTGTGTGTTGGCTAACAAAACACAATGAGAGAACCTTCACCTATTTATAGGTGAAGCATAAGTTTTGAAATTGTTTACTAGTCCTCACAAGAAAAGTAATTTCTTCTTGCACCCTATGTGGTGGCCGGCCATGCTTGCAACATTTGGCCAATAGCAAAGCTAGGGAAGCTTGCTAAGCAAGGCTAGGACCCTTGAGGTGTCCTTTTCCTAGGTTGGCCGGCCTTGGGTGGCACTTTGTGCTTGCTCTAGCTAACCAATAAGCAAGCCTAGCATGCTTACCAAGCAATGCTAGAAAGCATGAGGTGGTGGTTCATCATGGTTCCATGAACCAAGTATGCTAAGCTAGGGTGAACTTACTCACCTAAGCTATGGTGTGAGGTGTCAAGCTCTCAAGGTGGCTGGCCTTAGATGGGTTGATTCACCTAAGCTAGAAGCATGAGGTGTTTTCTTTTTGTGATGGCCGGCCCTAGGTGGCACCATTTGGTTGTTCTAGCTAACAAAGTAAGCAAAGCTAATGGCTTACTCATCAAGGCTAGGTTGCAATGTGTCTTTTCCTTGTGAGGCCAGCCATGTTTTGGGACATGTGGCTTGTTCTTGTTCACCAAGTAAGCCAAGCTAGAAGACTTACTCATCAAAGCTAGGGAATGAGGTGTTTCTTCCTTATGGTGGCCGGCCCTAGGTGATGTGTTGGCAATGTCTTAGCTAACCAAGTAAGCAAGGCTAAGAGCTTACTCACCAAGACTATGAACATGATGTGTCTTGCCCTTAAGGTGGCCGGTTCTTAGGTGTCTTAGGGTGATGACTTGACAAACCTTAGCTAGCCAAGTGAGCAAGGCTAGGAGGGTTGCTCACCAAAGCTAGTCCATGAGGTGTTTTCTTCATGTGATGGCCGGCCCTAGGTGGTGAGGTGTGCTAGCCATTGCTAGCCAAATAAGCAAGGCTAGGAAGGTGTATTCATCAAGGCTAGTTGGTTGACTCATCAAAGCTACATACACACATGTCTCTTTCTTGTATTGGCCGGTCATAGGTGGTGAATTTTGGTTGGTCTAACTAGCCAAGTAAGCAAGGCTAGTATTGCTTAGTCATCAACCTAAAATCATGAGATGTCAAGTTCTAGTGAAACTTTAATTTTCACAATTGCATATTGGTTCTTAAGAGCAAACTTTTTGCTCATTGAACCACTAAGGTGGCCGGCCCTAGTACCTAGTACCATGTGGAAAATCACACTTAGTCACACAAGCTAGTATGCTTAGTTACTAAACTTAGGACATGATTTGTAAACTTCTAATGATACTTAAAATCTTTTAATTTGCATAATACTTCTCAAAACAAGATCCCTTGCTCAAGAAGCCATGATGTGGTCGGTTCTCATGACGACACATGGAACAATGTGATTGGTTCTAGCTAGAGTTACCAAATTCAATCTTAACTTGTCTTCCTTGGTTTCCAACCAAACTAACTAAACTAGAATTGGATCATTGACTTAATTAAACTAAGAAACTTTACTTAAAAAGTCCTTGATTCAGAAATTTACATAATTGCTGATAAATCTACAATTTTCTCCAAAATTGCACATTGGCCCCCAAAGGCAAAATATTTGCACTTTGGTCCCTATGAATTGGCCGGTTATGGTTAAGTCTTAAAACATCAAATTCTTACTAAATTCTTCCTTAGAAGACTTTTTAGCTCTAAAATCATGAACTTTTCTTAAAATTGCAAATTGACCCCTAAATATAAAATATTTGCATTTTGGTCCCTGTGAGGTGACCAATCATAGCAATGACACTTGTCATCAGAGGTGTCATCCTTACAGGCCTTGTTTGGCTTAACTCCTAAATGTAATCCATTTCAAATACTGTTTTCAACTAATAACAGCATAATTAAACCGGACCATTGTCCTAAACTTTTCTAGGATGGTCTTAAATCTTATTTTTGCTTATTTATTCGTAATGACAGTTTATTACAGTATAATTTTCCATATTATTAATTACACTGCAATACAAAATACTATCTCAGTCAAATCTTAGATCAATCTAGTCAAACATTGACGACATAAAATCATAAATTCCTATTATGCCCTTTTTCTCAAAAGGTCTCATGCTTAACTAAGTAAACTACTATTGAGTCTCGTAGTTAATTTAAACGAGAACTCAAACATAAACTGATATTTAACTCATATCTTGAGTTTCATATCAACATATAAGCTTCAAACTTAGATTTTCCTTATATCTATGGAAATCAAAAGTTCATCAGAATTTCGGGTTATTACAGTAAATACTTGTACATATATATAAGTATAAGGTTTCGAATTTTGAATTCGTATATATATATAAAGAAAAAAAAAATTTTGTACTTCTACTGTAACGCCCCGACTTCCCACGCCGGGTCGTCACCTTTCTTACATACTGAACTTAAACTTGCGGAAAATTTGGGAGAAATTTTTTATTTTCTTTTAAATTTTATTTTAACATTTTCAACTTGAACTTCATCCTCAAACTCATACTTACTGATAGGTACTTACTCGAGTACCGAACTTTCAAACCCTCCTTGAAGGCCATCGAAATCAAATTGTAGACCAAACCCGACTTAATGCGGATTGGTACCACAAGAGGCAACTTGCTTGCCATACACACATAAACTTTGTCATTCATACTTAAAACATCATGAAAATATGAAAACCCTGTTCCATTACAACATATTTTATAGAGTATATTTTTTTTAAAATCCGTGGCAGTGTCCATCCCACATTTCACAGTCCGCAGCACCAGCCTTCCACAGTATTGCATCAGAGATTGCTGGCTGGTTGCTTACCTACAGCATAGACGTAAGACGTGAGCTTTCACTCAGCAAGTACAACTGTTACATCCGCGACGCAAAACACATATCATTATGCATGAACCAATTATGACCTCTTATGAATCAAATATGGATTCATAACTTAGCTTAGTTCTATTCCTTTACTTATCATGTGTGCTCGAACCGTGGTACATAGCCAAGGAATGGTTGAAGGCGGCAGTCCGTTTTAACTCAAACCATGAAACACAAAGTTTAACATGGAGTAGTTTAGGTAGCCATCCAATCCAACTTAAACCATGAACCATACCATTTAAACTCGCCTTTGTGGCAAGTCGGTACGACACAACATCTTATTTGTCCTGTTATTACCATGTGATTCAATATTAGTAAACATGCTTCATGATGTTACACTATTAGAACATATAACATAACATACTTCCTCATAACATAGCATACCACATCATACCTTAGCATACCATAATGTACCACATCATACCTTAGAATATATAACACATTAAGCAGGTAGCACAACAAAGGTCCTATGCTGTAGGCGGAGTTGTACTTACCTCTCTTGCTATGTCCTGCGTAGTGCTGCTCCTTCTCTGAGTACAGCTGTAGGTTCCCTCCTGCTTGTTGAAGGACATAGGTGAGGTTCTAATTAGTATTGTGGAATGTTGGTGATCTAACCAACATGTCTACATAATCCTAGTTGTATGTCCCCGATACTAGATGTCTTACTGGGTTACAAATAGTAACCTTATGTGCTAAATCATCATATATACCATTAGGGTTAGGTTACCTTCCCAACCTTAGGCTTTATCCTTGTTCATAAACCATTGGGTTACTTCAATTAACCCTATATCTTAGCCAAATTAATTAATCTTGGTATCCTTTAGGGTTATCTTGACTAACCCTTAAGGTTAATTGTAGTCAAACTCTTGGTCAACCAAAGTCAATTTTTGGTCAACTAAGGTCAACTTTATACGGGTCAAACTTGAGCTTTAGGCTTTGGCCCAGTAACTCGGATATTACTTCCGGTTATTACCCATAATCATCTTGCTTACCCAATTTTAGTTTAAAAATCTATTTTCCATTTCTTTGGAAACTTGGGTAAATTAACTTCAAAAATCGTTTACTTAACTCATAAAAATTCATATTCTTGAAATAGGTCTTTGTAAAAATCATTTAGGGCTGGAAACTGCCTTTGAAACAGTTTCCCTAGTCAAAACAGTGGTTTTGGGAAAGATACAATTTTTTTCCGAACTGTTTTTAGAAAATCCTGTGCAGGAATTTCCTGTTCCCTGCACAGTCTTTATAAAACCGTGTCAGTTTAAAGATCCATTCCGATTTTGAAAAAGTTATCTTCACAAAGGTTCTAGCTCTCAGAAAATCCTAAAACTTTCATGTTTTGCGAGAAATCTAGTTCCGCTTGTATCCTTGTCAGTTTTCATTTGAATCTGGCTGGTCGTGTAAACAAGGTCTGGGCAGACTAATCTTGGATTTTTATAGAAACGGAGGCCATTGGAGCCTCATTTTGAGAAACCGTTCATGACATCCTCTAGGAAAAACTCTTTCGAACAACTTTCGTGTTTTACGTTTCACCCAGTTCGGCCTCTAAAAGCCTTAAATTTCCACTTTCCCGAAACTGGCCAGTTTGGAATCCGAATTGGCAGTTTCGGATGTTAAGTCCGGTTTACGTCTTATTTCACGCAAACTACCTCAACCGTCTGCAGCGGGAGTCTAATATCAGTCATGCAGTGCTTTCTAACATAAAACATACATCCATGCATAATTCAAACATTTTCATGCAAAGCAAAAGCCTTGGGTGTTCTTGCACCAAACCAAGGTTTGCAAAACATTTGGTTTGCATCACCATTCATCAATCAAGCTTCTAATCTAGCTCAAACATAAACATGCATGACCTATAACTTCTTAGGCATATTGGGGACATATCCCAAACACCTTATGTGCATGCACGCAATCTTAATAATCATGCAAGCATACTTATCAAATCATGCACCATAATCATAATTGAGACCTTAGTACCCTAATCAAGCACCTAATAAGCATTAAACCCATTGCATGAAATAAGAAAATGAGCTTATGCTCTTACATCCCAAACATAGAAATACACTTAAATCTCCAAATTTAAGCTCTAATTGAAAAGCTTAGGGTCAAAGGGAGATTACCTTAATCAATCCAAGGATTGTGCTCGGTTTTGGGTCTAAAACTCTTTTTTTTTTTTTCCTTTGATCCTTCACCATAACCGGCCATCCTCCTCCAAATGGGGTTCCTAATTTTTGGCCATACCACATGAAATATACACATAAATTTCTTGCTCCAAACTTAATAAAAACTTAGAGGTTCAATGGTTTACCTTAACCTATTCAAGGTTTGCTAGTTTGGTTCCAACCATTTTTTTCCTTTTCCTTGCCACTACCCACAACCGGCCTCCCCTTGGCCTAGTGGTTCCAAAATTTTTCAGCCACTTGATGGCTGCCTCACCAAAGTCCGGCCACCAAGAAATCCGGCCACCCCCTAGCTTAAATCCTTCCTCACTATTTTTTTTTTCTTTCTTTTCTTTTCTCTTCCTTTTTGGCTTTGGATTTTTGAGAGAATTTTTGGCCGTAGTTTGGCTGTCTTTCTCAAATTTTCAGCCCCAAAAATCTGCCCATCTCATGGGTATTTATAGGCAAAAGGGGAACTTTTAAAAATTGCAATTTGACCCCTAAATTTTTGAAAAATTGCCAAAAAGGCATGCAAGAGGTGGCCGGCCATCAACCTTGGAGAACAAGAAAGAATTTTCTAGAACAAGACACTTGTCTTTAAAGGCTTGGTTCATGGAATTATGATGTCATAAATCCAAATAAGATGATATCATAAATCAAAAAGGTAGGTAATGTCATCCTAAGGCCTCGTTTGGCTACTTTTTGAAAAAGCAGTCCAATTTTAAGCTAACACAGATAAATCCAATACTGTGTTCACTAATACACAGTATAATTCAGTACTGTTTTGCTTGACTGTAGTCCAAAATTTATCTGCATAAAAATGGACTGTAAAATTTTTTTTCTTATTTCTTCAAACCTTTTTGCCCTTGATATCCAACTTAGTGCGCTTGATTTTTCGAGGGTGGTCTCTTAGCTTATTCTTGTTATTTAGCCCAAAAAGATAATTTTAGCAGTATATTTCCCATACTGCTTATCCCATTACTGTATAGTCATACCTTTGACTGTTCTTGGTCAAACTTTGACTTTCTTGGTCAAACTTTGACCAACATGAAATCATGAAATTTTGTCATACCGTTTTTCTCAAAACGCCCATACTAGGTTAAGTAATCTATCGTTGAGTCTCGTAGCTAGTTAACCGAGAGCTCAAACTTATACCATCATTCTCTTCCGATCATGATCCAGACTTAGGTTTTCCTCATTCAAAGGAAATCTAGAGTCATCAAAATTTGGGTTATTACATCTACAAGGGTAAGAAAGATAAGTATTTATATGATGGTAACAGCCCTTCGTAGTGGGGTGTTACAGAGTTGGTATCAGAGCCGGTGTCCTGCCATCTGGTTTCACAGTTCTGCTGCCCGAGCCACAATCTTTGTAAGTTAATTTCTTTACATAGTGATATGTGTACTTATTGTGTGAGATGTGATATGGTAGTTAAATATATGGATCCGAGACGAATTGAAGAAGATCGTGAGGCTTCAATAGCATTCTGGGATATGAAGCCACAGACGTTTGACGGGACCCGAGGGCCTGCAGTACTAGCTAAGTGGTTACATGACATGGAGACTGTTTTTAGACTATGTCACGTCGGAGCTGTAATAGCCGACTTGTTTGTAAATGTATAACTTCTTTTGTTAAGAATAAAGTTTGGTTATGCAATCTGTATGATATGTTTTCGAAGGAATTTGTTGAATCTTTTGCTAAAAGATTCAATGAATTATTTGTGTAGGTTTATGATCCTTTTGTTTAAAAAGGGAAAATTATGATTTATGACTCTATGTTAGTAATTTAAGAAAATCTGATACGTATTTCAGATAAGTTTATGACAATGGTCCAGTTTAACTATACTGTTATTAGTTGAAAACAGTATATGAATATTTATGTTATTATGTTATTATGAACTGCATTTAGGAGAATAAGCCAAACAAGGCCTTTAAGGATGACACCTCTGATGACAAGTGTCATTGTTATGATTGGTCACCTCACAGGGACCAAAACGTAAATATTTTATGTTTAGGGGTCAATTTGTAAATTAAGGAAAGTTCATGATTTTGAAGCTAAAAAGCCTTCTAAGAAAGGATTTAGTAAAAATTTGATGTTTGAAGGCTTAACCATAACCGGCCAAGTCATAGGGACTAAAGTGCAAATATTTTGCCTTTAGGGGCCAATGTGCAATTTTGAAGAAAATTGTAGACTTATCAGCAATTACGTAAATTTTTGAATCAGGGACTTTTTAAGTAAAGTTTCTTAGTTCAATTGAGTCAATGACCCATTTTTAGTTTAGTTAGTTTGGTTGGAAATTAAGAAAGACAAGTTAAGATTGTATTTGAAAATTCTAGCTAGAACCAATCACATTGTTCCATGTGTCACCATAGGAACCGGCCACATCATGGCTTGTTGAGCAAGGGATCTTGTTTTTGAAAAATATTATGCAAATTAGAAGATTTTAAGTTTTATTAAAAGTTTACAAATCATACCCTAAGTTTAGTGAATTAACACTTTAATTTAGTTGGTTGATTTTGTGTTATGAATCAATTAGCAAATTGTCTCACATGGTTTCTTCAAAACCGGCCACATGAGGATGAGACACCCTATGCTTCTAGCTTGGTTAAGCCACCACCCAAGGGCCGGCCACTATAAGGAAGTGACACTTCATAACCTAGCTTTGGTGAGTAATTAAACCTAGCTTTGCTCACTTGGCAAGCCAAGGCCTTGCTAAGCCAACACCAAGACCGGCCACCCTTAGAGAATGACACCTCATGGACTAGCTAGGGTGAGTAAATCACTCTAGCTTTGCTCACATGGATAACCAAGGCATTGACACACCCCTTGGCCTAGCCTTGATGAACCAACACTCTAGGTTTCCTAGCCTAGTGTAGTAGCCGACTTGTTTGTAAATTTATAACTTCTTTTGTTAAGAATAAAGTTTGGTTATGCAATCTGTATGATATGTTTTCTAAGAAATTTGTTGAATCTTTTGCTACAAGATTCAATGAATTATTTGTGTAGGTTTATGATCCTTTTGTTAAAAAGGGAAAATTATGATTTATGACTCTATGTTAGTAATTTAAGAAAATCTGATACGTATTTCAGATAAGTTTATGACAATGGTCCAGTTTAACTATACTGTTATCAGTTGAAAACAGTATAGGAATATTTATGTTATTATGTGATTATGAACTGTATTTAGGAGATTAAGCCAAACAAGGCCTTTAAGGATGACACCTCTGATGACAAGTGTCATTGTTATGATTGGTCACCTCACAGGGACCAAAATGCAAATATTTTATGTTTAGGGGTCAATTTGCAAATTAAGGAAAGTTCATGATTTTGAAGCTAAAAAGTCTTCTAAGGAAGGATTTAGTAAAAATTTGATGTTTGAAGGCTTAACAATAACCGGCCAAGTTATAGGGACTAAAGTGCAAATATTTTGCCTTTAGGGGCCAATGTGTAATTTTGAAGAAAATTATAGATTTATCAGTAATTATGTAAATTTTTGAATCAGGGACTTTTTAAGTAAAGTTTCTTAGTTCAATTGAGTCAATGACCCATTTTTAGTTTAGTTAGTTTGATTGAAAATTAAGAAAGACAAGTTAAGATTGTATTTGAAAACTCTAGCTAGAACCAATCACATTGTTCCATGTGTCACCATAGGAACCGGCCACATCATGGCTTGTTGAGCAAGGGATCTTGTTTTTGAAAAATATTATGCAAATTAGAAGATTTTAAGTGTTATTAAAAGTTTACAAATCATACCCTAAGTTTAGTGAATTAACACTTTAATTTAGTTGGTTGATTTTGTGTTATGAATCAATTAGCCAATTGTCTCACATGGTTTCTTCAAAACCGGCCACATGAGGATGAAACACCCTATGCTTCTAGCTTGGCTAAGTCACACCCCTAGCCTTGCACCCTTGGCAAGCCAAGGCTTGCACACCTAGGCACCAAGGCCGGCCACCACAATAAAACAACACATCATGGTGTAGCCTTGGTGAGTAACCTTCCTAGTCTTGCTCACTTGGCAAGCTCATGTTTTGCCTAAGCCACCACCCAAGGGCCGGCCACTACAAGGAAGTGACACTTCATAGCCTAGCTTTGGTGAGTAAGTAAACCTAGCTTTGCTCACTTGGCAAGCCAAGGCCTTGCTAAGCCAACACCAAGACCGGCCACCCTTAGAGAATGACACCTCATGGACTAGCTAAGGTGAGTAAGCCACTCTAGCTTTGCTCACATGGATAACCAAGGCATTGACACACCCCTTGGCCTAGCCTTGATGAACCAACACTCTAGGTTTCCTAGCCTAGCTCCCTTGGCAAGCCAAGCCTTGCACACCTCACCCTAGGCCTGGCCAACCAAGGGAATGCCACCTCAAGCTTGTAGCTTTGATGAGCAAGCACTTTAGCTAAGCTTGCTTGGCAAATTGGAGCAAGAATGGCCGGCCAACACATAAGGACTAAAGGAAAAATATTTTGGCTTAAGGACTATTGCATAAATTACAAAAGATAGACTTCTTGAACTCTTTTAGAGCTTGGCACCTCATACACCTAGGCAAGCTTAGTAAGCTTGCTAGCTTTGCTTGTTATCAAGCAAAGGCATGCATAACCTCCACCTAAGGTCGGCCACACCAAGGAAGGGACACCTCATGGTTCCTAGGCCACATGAGTAAGCACCCTAGCTTGGGTTATTTGGCATGAGAAGCACAAGAATGGCCGGCCACCTTTCAAGAAGACAAAACCAAATTGGTTTCTTCTATGGACTAAAGAGCAAATTGTTGTACCTTAGGGATTAGTTAGCAATTTTAAGAAATTGGTACTTCATCTATAAATAGGTGAAGGTGCTGTTGTATTGTTTGGTTAGCCAACACACACACACAAACTTGAGCAGCACAAATTCTCCCAATCCTGCCATAGAAGCCGAGCAAAGAAAAGAGAGAAAAGAAAGAAAAAGAAAAATAGAGAAAGGGTTTTCGGTTTAGTGTGAGGGAAATTTTAATTACCCTAGTTTAAGAATTTCATCAGTGAAACTTGAGGTAAATATTGTCATCCTCTAGTTCTTCATTTGAAATTTAAGAGAATGATTAGTATGGTTAAACAGGAGTTTAATTTTGTAAGATACATGCACTAGGATTTTTATGCTTGATTAAGTCTCTATCTGAGCAGTTTTCCTGAAACAACATTTAGTGGCCTTTAGAGGCCGAATCTTAAAAAAGTTAAAACTGCAAAGTTGTAGAGGAGGGAAAATCCTAGGGGCCATCACGGCCAGTTTTTGAAAATAAGGCTTTTAAGACCTTCATTTCTTCTAAAACCCGAGACCAAATTATGAGTAGTAAGTTTGGTCGAACAATTTTCTAAGGCATAAATAAGCATGTTAAAGGCAGATTTGAAGTTTGAGGTTAAAATAAAAGTTGTAGGAGACTTCAAGATCTACAACTTTCATGAAGAAAACTTTTCCAAATTCGAAACATATTTGTGAGAAAAGAACTAAACTTTATGTATTGGTTTTGAACCCGGTTTTCAAAATGTTAGAATTCTTATTAAATTTCAAAAAGGAGTTGAAATTTAGGATTTGTAGATAGCAATTAGAATTATTATGATATTATGATAGGATGATACTCATCCTATGATTTTTCTTGAAAACAGGAAAACGACCTGTTTGAGTGAAGAATATTGATTCAAGGCGCAGTAACGGTAAGTACGACTCCGCCTACAGCATAAACAAAAATTGTTTGTTGTATGTTTTCTAGTTATGATGATATAAGTATGATAAAACATTATGGCCTGTATGATATCAAGTTCATGATGTTATGTGAATAAGAAGTATTTATGATATGTATGTATGTATGTTTTTAAGATATGATGAATATTTAAAGTATGAATGGCATGTATGTATTCAAGGAATAAGGAATGTATGTATGGCATGTATGCTTTCAAGTTCATGTTAAGAGGTATATGATGTATGTTTATGGTATGTATGTTCATATGATGAATAATCGGATAGTATGGCATCACGAAGTATGCTCACTAAAGATAAGCCATTTGGTAAAGTATGAAATCCCAGTTACAGTTAAGAAACTGGTTATGAATATGAAACAATATTTCAAGTATGAAATAAGACAAGAACAAGATTTTAATATAAGCAGAATGCTATATGTCGTATCGACCCGCGTCAGGTCGGGTTTGGTTCATGGTTTGAGTTGGACAGGGCTGGCCGCCCCAACCACTCCATGGCAGCGCGCCACGGTACGTACATTCATGTTAAGTTATGTAAGGGCCCAAAAACTATGCTAACTTATGAAAACAGGAATAAAGCATAAATGGTTCATGCATTATGATATCATGATATGTTGCGGATAAATAGTTGTGCTTGCTGAGCGAAAGCTCATGTTTTAAGTTTATGCTGTAGGTAAGCAACCCTGCGGTACTTCATGATGCAAGGCAGTGGAGCATGGCAAGGCAAAGCTGTGAAACTGTGGGACGGGAATCATTACGTTTCTTTTGGTTAAATTATGCTACGCTAAATATGTTGTATTTAAGTACAAAAACACATTTCCGCTATAAGTAGTTATGTATAAGTACATGTATGTATGTAAGTGTTTATTATAAGTTTCCAAGTCAAATTATATTTATCAGTTGTATAAAAAAAAAAAATTTTTATGCCTAAATTTTCATATATTATAAGTAAGTATGTATGGTCACGGCCGGTGCTAGGCGGGTCGCGACAAGAGTTGGTATCAGAGCTGAAGATTCTACCTTTCGGTTTCACAGTTTGCGTGCCTGCGCCACAGCCATTGTAAGTTAAAAATATTTCATATTTATATTATGTATTTATAGCAATTTGTATAATCTAGATTAGAGGACAATGGATGAAGATAGAGGTGTAGCTTATGCGTTCTTCATGATGTCTCCGCTCGTATTCGATGGGACTAGACGAACCGTGACATTGGCAGCATGGCTTCATGATATGGAGGCTATTTTTCGAATATGTCATATTCCGCCCCATTTACAAGTATCATTGGCATGTCGTTGCCTAGCAGTAGATGCTAGACTTTGGTGGAGAACAATAGGAGAACAGGAAGCTCAGGGAGGAACATGGGAAAACTTCCGTAATATCATCACTGCTCGTTTTGGACCTCCACTGGCGGAAAACGCCGACGTACACTATCGAGATCCAGAGATTTATCGTGACATGAACCTTGTCCGATATCTTAACTACGTTTATGATTGGCATGCTTATCCAGGAGAGTCGATGGGCCATTACTGTTGAAGATTTCAGGAGGCTATGTTGCCTCATATTCCAGACTTTGGCGATCCAGAGTTTCGGGCACTACAACTACTCCGGGAAGGACTACCACCTGATGTTAGGGAACATGTCCAAGAACCGGCAATAGGAATGACTATGGAGCACATGATAAATGATATCATGGAAGCGGAGTTGATAGCTCATATGGTTCAAGCGGATGCTGTAGTGGAAAACAACATCCAAGTGCCAGTCAATAATAATGATGAGGAAGAGCCACCCTTCCAATGGGGTCCAGTATTGCCAGAAGACCCTATTCCGGCGATACCACTTCAGGAGATTCCTCCACAAGAGGATGTTGATGGCATGAATCTTGAAGATATTCTTGACGAGCCTGAATTGCAAGAGGATCCTCATGAAATCATCCTTGATAACGAAGAAGAGGAAGATGTAAATATGGAGGATGATCCGGAGGAAGTCTTGTTCGATGAGGAAGATTGGGATGTATTCTCCGACGTAATATCAGAGTAGATAGTTTAGATATAAAATAGTTTATATGTATGATAGACAAGTGATAGTCACCCCTATTTTGTATTTGATTATGTATATATGTATATGATAGTATGGATAAGAATGTATGAATTATGGAATGATGAGATCATGATAGATCTCTAATGTTATGTTTTATGATATGATACGATGATATGTTATGATAATCTGATATATGATCAAATATGATCCATGATATGATATGATGAATAAGTAATGTTCATCTTATGATGAGGTATGAATGAACGAAAAGATATTTGAAGTATAACAATATCTTTATCGTGGTTAGATAAGAAATAGAAGATGTCACGCCCACGTACCCGAGCGAACCCTATTCCGCAAGAACCTGATCTTGCGAACGTGGTAGCTACTTTGCAACGGCAATTGCGGGAACAACAGCAAGAGACGAACCAGCTTCGGGAACAAGTAGCTCAACTGAATCAAGTACCTCGAGCGAACGAAGTTCCACCGCAAAATAACCCTGTACCCCCAGCAGCGCCTCAAGCACCAGAGGTTCATCAAGAAATTCCGTTAGCACCCGAAGGATTGCAAAGGAATCCACCTTTGGTTAGGGAGGATCTGCTATATGAACGATTTAGGCGAATGAAGGCCCCTGAATTTGAAGGAACCACAGATCCAATAGTAGCGGATAATTGGCTGATCGATATCCAAGTAATTTTGGATTTTATGGGACTTACAGAACAAGAGAAGGTTCTTTGTGCCTCTTTTGCACTAAAGAAGGATGCGCGTCACTGGTGGATGACGGTTCAGATGCGCAAAAACGTGGCGTTCATGAGATGGCAAGATTTCATAGACGAATTCAGAATAATGTACTACAATCAGGAGATTCTTGCAACTCAACAAGATGAGTTTACCAGTTTTAAGCAAGGGTCTATGTCCGTGATGGAAGCAGTCAAGAAATTTGAACAACTTGCCCGTTTATGTCCAGAACTGGTACCGAACGAAAGGGAGAAAGTAAGGAGGATGATGAAAATGTTTCGGACAGACATTGCCAAACAAGTTAGTGCTGGAAGTAGCCCTCCAACTCTTGTAGCTGATTGTATAGGTCGAGCTATGAGGGCAGAATACTGGATTAATCAGGATAAGGAAGCGAGGGTTCAAATATTCAAAGCTAAGAAAGAAGAAAAAGTAGTAGAGAAACAGATACAGTCTAGGCAAAATCAGCAACCGAACTTAAAAGGCCAGACTAGTAATTCCAGCCAAAATTCCAAGCAGTTTGGAAGGAATAAGAGAAGAGGATATGCTCTGGGCCAGGGCCAACAGAAGAATTACCCTCAGAAGAGGAACAACCGTGGGAATAGGGTAATAATAACTATCCTGTGTGTACTCAATGCGGAAAGAAACATCCAGGCGTGTGTAGGATGGTAACAAACGCTTGCTACCTATGTGGCAAGGGAGGCCATTATGCGAGGAATTGTACCACCCATAGTCAGAACCAGAACCCTCAGTACCAGAATAGGAATTCGAACCGACAGCTTCACGCGGTGCAAGCAAAGATCGAAGGCCCTTCAATGGTACAAGAAAGACTTGAAGCTCACGAACCACAGGCTAGGATCTATGCTTACACAAAGGGAGACGCTGAGGCTGGAACTTCTAATGTGGTAATAGGTCAGATCTCTATAGCTGCTTATGATGCATTTGCCCTAATTGATTCTGGCGCCATCCATTCGTTTATATCAATAGAATATGCTCGAAAACTAGATAGAAATGTAGAAAATATAGGACAACCTTTTAGAACCTCTCTTCCATCGGGAGATATTTTGTTATCTGATTCTTAGATGCGAAATGTTCCGATAGTTATGTGTGATAGAGAATTATATGTAGACCTGATTGCAATTAAGCTTCAGGATTTTGATGTAATCCTGGGAATGGATTTCTTAGATAAGTACAACGCTAAGATTGATTGTCGAAAGCGTTGTGTTACGTTTAGTCTTTTCGGAGAAGAGGAATTCAACTTTCACGGCCAGTCTAAGAGCTCATCAACCCGGCTTGTTTCGGTAATGAAAGCTTGGAAAATGCTAGCTAATGGATGTCAAGGATACTTAGCTAACATGGTGGACAAAGAACAAGAAAAAGAGCTGCAGCCCGAGGATATTCCCATTATTAGGGAATATGTAGATGTCTTTCCAAAAGATTTAACTAGACTTCTGCCCGAGCGTGAAATCTCTTTCGAAATAGAATTGTTGCCAGGAACAGCTCCAATATCGAAAGCACCTTATCGCATGGCCCCAGCTGAGCTTAGGGAACTTCAAGTACAGTTGCAAGAACTATTGGATAAGGGATTTATTCGTCAAAGCCATTCCCCGTGGGGAGCACCTGTGCTGTTTGTCAAAAAGAAGGATGGAACGTTACGAATGTGCATCGACTATCGCGAGTTGAATAAGATCACGATTAAGAACAAGTATCCTCTCCCGAGAATCGACGATCTCTTTGATCAACTTAGAGGAGCTTTGGTATTCTCGAAGATTGACTTGCGTTCAGGCTACCATCAACTCAGAATCAAGGAAGGAGATATTCCCAAGACGGCGTTTCGAACACGTTATGGACATTACGAGTATTTAGTCATGCCTTTTGGTTTGACTAATGCCCCAGCTGCTTTTATGGACCTTATGAATAGGGTGTTTAAAGATTATTTAGATAAGTTTGTTATCATCTTTATTGATGATATTTTGATCTATTCAAGATCTACAAAGGAACATGAGCAGCATCTCAAGATAGTTTTGGAAACCTTAAGACGGAATCAGCTTTATGCCAAATTCACAAAATGTGAATTTTGGTTGGAAAAAGTACATTTTTTAGGCCACGTGGTTTCAAAAGAAGGAATTTCCGTTGATCCTGCTAAGATAGAAGCAGTTAGTGCATGGTCAGCACCCAAAAACGTTACGGAAATACGAAGCTTTCTTCGTTTGGCCGGATACTACCGACGATTCGTAGAAGGATTCTCGAAGATAGCAGTGCCACTAACAGCTCTTACTAAGAAGGGGAGAAAGTTTGATTGGACACAGAAGTGTGAAGAAAACTTCCAAGAACTCAAGAGGAAGCTTACAAGTGCACCAGTGTTGATAATTCCTGACGTAGATGCAGGAAATTTCGCCATTTATAGTGATGCGTCGAAAACTGGACTAGGAGCTGTCCTTATGCAAGGAAGAAATGTAGTTGCCTATGCTTCACGTCAACTGAAGGACCATGAACGGAACTACCCGACGCACGATTTGGAGCTTGCTGCGGTAGTTTTCGCTTTGAAGATTTGGAGACATTACCTGTATGGTAATAGGTGTGAGATTTTTATCGACCACCAAAGTCTTAAATACATCTTTACTCAAAAGGAGCTTAATATGAGACAACGAAGATGGCTTGAACTCGTAAAGGATTATGATTGTGAAATCCTTTACCATCCTGGAAAGGCAAACAAGGTAACAGATGCGCTAAGTAGGAAATCATCCAGTATGCTCATGTCTCTTGAAATGATGTCCAAACCCCTCCAGAAGGAAATTTCTAATTTTAGATTGGAAATGTTAATCGGGAAATTAGCTGCTTTGACTCTTCAGTCTAATCTCCTAGAAACCATTAAGTGCTATCAAGGGAAAGATTCCTTTCTGTTGAAGATTCAACTACTTGGTGAAGAAGATAAGGAATTTACGACGTCTACGAATGGGCTAATTCTCTTCAAAGGAAGGATTTGTGTTCCTAACGTTGAATTTCTAAGGAAACAAATCATGTCGGAAGCACATGAAACTCCGTACTCAGTTCACCCTGGAGCTACTAAGATGTATAATGACCTTAAAGAGAACTTTTGGTGGCCGAGCATGAAGAGAGAAATTGCCGATTTTGTGTCAAGGTGCCTAACTTGTCAGAAAGTTAAGGCTGAACATCGTCAACCAGGAGGAGATCTTCAAAAGATAGAACTCCCAGAATGGAAATGGGAACAAATCACCATGGATTTCGTAGTTGGATTACCCAGGACCGCTAGTGGAAATGATATGATTTGGGTGATTGTGGATAGATTAACCAAATCAGCCCATTTCATTGCTATTAAAACCACCTTTTCAGTTGAGAAATTAGCTGAAATTTACGTATCTCAGATTATTAGGTTGCATGGAATTCCAAAATCCATTATTTCAGATCGAGATGGGCAATTTACTTCGCGATTTTGGAAAAGTGTTCACACAGCTATGGGATCAAGGTTGAAATTCAGTACTGCTTTCCACCCTCAGACAGATGGACAATCGGAGCGCACGATCCAGACCTTAGAAGATATGTTGAGATCTTGTGTTTTGAATTTCAAGGGAAATTGGGATCAAAAGTTACCCTTGATCGAATTTTCGTATAATAATAGTTATCACGCTTCTATTGGTATGGCTCCATTTGAAGCGCTATATGGAAGGAAATGTCGATCTCCCATCCATTGGCAAGAAGTTGGACAGAAGCAACTTCAAACTACGGACTTCATCAGAAAAACCTCGGAAGATATCAAGATGATCAAGTAACGGCTCGATGTAGCTTTCAGTCGACAGAAGAGTTATGCTGATAAACATCGAAGACCTTTAGAATTCCAAATTGGAGATTCTGTTTTTCTTAAGATTGCTCCAATGAAGGGAATTATGAGATTTGGTAAGAAAGGAAAGCTCAGTCCAAGATACACAGGTCCGTTTGAAATCCTTGAAAGAATTGGAAAAGTTGCCTACAAGCTTGCTTTGCCGCCAGCTTTAGCTTCTATACATAATGTTTTTCACGTTTCAATGTTGAAGAAATACGTACCTGATCCTTCTCATGTGCTAAGTCAAGAACCGATCGAAGTACAAACAGATTTGACATATGAGGAAAGGCCAATACAGATTCTAGATCGGGAAGAAAAGGTTTTAAGAAACAAAACCATTCCAATGGTTAAAGTGTTATGGCAGAATCATAACATTGAAGAAGCAACGTGGGAAGTAGAAGAAGAAATGAGAAAGAACTATCCTAACTTGTAGTAATTTTCGGGGACGAAATTTTTTTTTAAGGAGGGTAGATTGTAGTAGCCGACTTGTTTGTAAATTTATAACTTCTTTTGTTAAGAATAAAGTTTGGTTATGCAATCTGTATGATATGTTTTCTAAGAAATTTGTTGAATCTTTTGCTACAAGATTCAATGAATTATTTGTGTAGGTTTATGATCCTTTTGTTAAAAAGGGAAAATTATGATTTATGACTCTATGTTAGTAATTTAAGAAAATCTGATACGTATTTCAGATAAGTTTATGACAATGGCCCAGTTTAACTATACTGTTATCAGTTGAAAACAGTATAGGAATATTTATGTTATAATGTGATTATGAACTGCATTTAGGAGATTAAGCCAAACAAGGCCTTTAAGGATGACACCTCTGATGACAAGTGTCATTGTTATGATTGGTCACCTCACAGGGACCAAAATGCAAATATTTTATGTTTAGGGGTCAATTTGCAAATTAAGGAAAGTTCATGATTTTGAAGCTAAAAAGTCTTCTAAGGAAGGATTTAGTAAAAATTTGATGTTTGAAGGCTTAACAATAACCGGCCAAGTTATAGGGACTAAAGTGCAAATATTTTACCTTCAGGGGCCAATGTGCAATTTTGAAAAAAATTATAGATTTATCAGCAATTATGTAAATTTTTGAATCAGGGACTTTTTAAGTAAAGTTTCTTAGTTCAATTGAGTCAATGACCCATTTTTAGTTTAGTTAGTTTGATTGAAAATTAAGAAAGACAAGTTAAGATTGTATTTGAAAACTCTAGCTAGAACCAATCACATTGTTCCATGTGTCACCATAGGAACCGGCCACATCATGGCTTGTTGAGCAAGGGATCTTGTTTTTGAAAAATATTATGCAAATTAGAAGATTTTAAGTGTTATTAAAAGTTTACAAATCATACCCTAAGTTTAGTGAATTAACACTTTAATTTAGTTGGTTGATTTTGTGTTATGAATCAATTAGCCAATTGTCTCACATGGTTTCTTCAAAACCGGCCACATGAGGATGAAACACCCTATGCTTCTAGCTTGGCTAAGTCACACCCCTAGCCTTGCACCCTTGGCAAGCCAAGGCTTGCACACCTAGGCACCAAGGCCGGCCACCACAATGAAACAACACATCATGGTGTAGCCTTGGTGAGTAACCTTCCTAGTCTTGCTCACTTGGCAAGCTCATGTTTTGCCTAAGCCACCACCCAAGGGCCGGCCACTACAAGGAAGTGACACTTCATAGCCTAGCTTTGGTGAGTAAGTAAACCTAGCTTTGCTCACTTGGCAAGCCAAGGCCTTGCTAAGCCAACACCAAGACCGGCCACCCTTAGAGAATGACACCTCATGGACTAGCTAAGGTGAGTAAGCCACTCTAGCTTTGCTCACATGGATAACCAAGGCATTGACACACCCCTTGGCCTAGCCTTGATGAACCAACACTCTAGGTTTCCTAGCCTAGCTCCCTTGGCAAGCCAAGCCTTGCACACCTCACCCTAGGGCCGGCCAACCAAGGGAATGCCACCTCAAGCTTGTAGCTTTGATGAGCAAGCACTCTAGCTAAGCTTGCTTGGCAAATTGGAGCAAGAATGGCCGGCCAACACATAAGGACTAAAGGAAAAATATTTTGGCTTAAGGACTATTGCATAAATTACAAAAGATAGACTTCTTGAACTCTTTTAGAGCTTGGCACCTCATACACCTAGGCAAGCTTAGTAAGCTTGCTAGCTTTGCTTGTTGGCAAGCAAAGGCATGCATAACCTCCACCTAAGGCCGGCCACACCAAGGAAGGGACACCTCATGGTTCCTAGGCCACATGAGTAAGCACCCTAGCTTGGGTTATTTGGCATGAGAAGCACAAGAATGGCCGGCCACCTTTCAAGAAGACAAAACCAAATTGGTTTCTTCTATGGACTAAAGAGCAAATTGTTGTACCTTAGGGATTAGTTAGCAATTTTAAGAAATTGGTACTTCATCTATAAATAGGTGAAGGTGCTGTTGTATTATTTGGTTAGCCAACACACACACAAAAACTTGAGCAGCACAAATTCTCCCAATCCTGCCATAGAAGCCGAGCAAAGAAAAGAGAGAAAAGAAAGAAAAAGAAAAATAGAGAAAGGGTTTTCGGTTTAGTGTGAGGGAAATTTTAATTACCCTAGTTTAAGAATTTCATCAGTGAAACTTGAGGTAAATATTGTCATCCTCTAGTTCTTCATTTGAAATTTAAGAGAATGATTAGTATGGTTAAACAGGAGTTTAATTTTGTAAGATACATGCACTAGGATTTTTATGCTTGATTAAGTCTCTATCTGAGCAGTTTTCCTGAAACAACATTTAGTGGCCTTTAGAGGCCGAATCTTAAAAAAGTTGAAACTGCAAAGTTGTAGAGTAGGGAAAATCCTAGGGGCCAACGCGACCAGTTTTTGAAAATAAGGCATTTAAGACCTTCATTTCTTCTAAAATCCGAGACCAAATTATGAGTAGTAAGTTTGGTCGAACAATTTGCTAAGGCATAAATAAGCATGTTAAAGGCAGATTTGAAGTTTGAGGTTAAAATAAAAGTTGTAGGAGACTTCAAGATCTACAACTTTCATGAAGAAAACTTTTCCAAATTCGAAACAGATTTGTGAAACTTGACCTGTTGGAAACTTTTCCAAATTCCAAGATCTACAATTTGTGAAACTTTTCCAAGATCTACACCTAGGATTTGTAGAGCAATCTTACAGGAATTGACCTGTTTTGATGAGTCCAATTTTCTATCATACATATAATTCGAAACAGATTTGTGAGAAAAGAACTAAACTTTATGAATTGGTTTTGAACCCGATTTTCAAAATATTAGAATTCTTACTAAATTTCAAAAAGGAGTTGAAATTTAGGATTTGTAGATAGCAATTAGAATCATTATGATATTATGATAGGATGATACTCATCCTATGATTTTTCTTGAAAACAGGAAAACGACCTGTTTGAGTGAAGAATTTTGATTCAAGGCGCAGTAACGGTAAGTACGACTCCGCCTACAGCATAAACGAAAACTGTTTGTTGAATGCTTTCAAGTTTATGATGATATAAGCATGATAAAACATTATGGCTTGTATGATATTAAGTTCATGATGTTATGTGTATAAGAAGTATTTATGATATGTATGTATATAAGAAGTATTTATGATATGTATGTATATACGTTTTTAAGATATGATGAATATTAAAGTATGAATGGCATGTATGTATTCAAGGAATAATGAATGTATGGCATGTATGTTTTCAAGTTCATGTTAAGAGATATATGATGTATGTTTGTAGTATGTATGTTCATATGATGAATAATTTGATATTATGACATCACAAAGTATGCTCACTAAAGATAAGCCATTTGGTAAAGTATGAAATCCCAGTTTCAGTTAAGAAACTGGTTATGAATATGAAACAATATTTCAAGTATGAAATAAGATAAGAACAAGATGTTAAGCATCAATATAAGCAGAATGCTATATGTCGTATCGGCCCGCGTCAGGTCGGGTTTGGTTCATGGTTTGAGTTGGACAGGGCTGGCCGCCCCAACCACTCCATGGCAGCACGCCACGGTACGTACAGTTATGTTATGTTAAGTAAGGGCCCAAAAACTATGCAAACTTATGAAAACAGGAATTGACCATAAATGGTTCATGCATTATGTTATCATGATATGTTTTGCAGATAAATAGTTGTGCTTGCTGAGCGTAAGCTCATGTTTTAAGTTTATGCTGTAGGTAAGCAACCCTGCGGTACTTCATGATACAAGGCGGTGGAGCATGACAAGGCAAAGCTGTGAAACTGTGGGACGCGAATTCACTACGTTTCTTTTTGTTAAATTATGCTACGCTAAATATGTTGTATTTAAGTACAAGAACACATTTCTGCCATAAGGAGACAACACATCATGGCCTAGCTTTGGTGAGCAACTCTTCTAGCTTGCTCTCTTGGCTAGCTCAAGCTTTGCTAAATCACTAACCATGACCGGCAACTATGAGGGAGGGATAGCTCATGGTCTAGCTTTGATGAATAACCTCCCTTAGCCTAGCTCCCTTGGCAAGCCAATGTTTGCACACCTCACCCCCCTAAGGCCGGCCATTACAAGGAAAAGCCACCTTATGTTTTTAGCTTTGGTGAGTAAGACCTATAGACTTGCCTACTTGGCAATTTGAGACATGAAAGGCCAGCCACCACATGAGGATCATGAGCAAATTTGTTGCTCTTAAGGATCAATAGGTAATTTACAAGAATATGAACCTCATTACCACTTGACACCTCATGCTCTCTAGCCTTGCTTAGTAAGCATGCTAGCCTTGCTTATTGGTTAGCAAGAGCAAGCTTAAGGCTCCACCTAAGGCCGGCCAACCTAGGAAGAGGACACCTCATGGTTCCTAGCCTTAATTAGCAAGCTTTCCTAGCCTTGCTACTTGGCAAAATGAGACATGCTTGGCCGGCCACCACATAGGAAGTAAGGGCAATTGTTTTTCTTGTGAGGACTAGTGAGCAATTTCAAGAAGTAGTGGTTCACCTATAAATAGGTGAAGGTGTTTTCAATTCATTTTGTTAGAGAACTTAATCAAACAGCATACCCTTTAGTTTCTGCCCTTAGGAGCCGAACCAAGAGGGAGGAGAAAACAAGAAAAATGGAGTGTTCGGTTTAGTGTAGGAGGTGTGAGGAAAATTTCAAAACCTTAGTTTAAGAAATTCATCTGTGGAACTTGAGGAAAGCAACCTGTTTAAGTGGAATATTTTAATTCAAGGTGCAAAGTAACTAGTAAGTACGACTCCGCCTACAACATAATCAAAAATGTTTTTGTTGTATGTTTCAAGCTCAAGGTAATATGAGTATGATAAATGTCTATGGCTTTCAAGTTCATGGTGATATAAGTATGATATATGTTATGGCTTTCAAGTTCAAGAAGATATGAGTATGATATATGTTATGGCTTTCAAGTTCATACTTTCAAGTTCAAGAATATATGAGTATGATATATGTTTATGGCTTTCAAGTTCATGAAAATATGAGTATGATATATGTTTATGGCTTTCAAGTTCATGTTGATATGTTTATGATGAATGTTATAGCATGTATTTTTATATGATGAATATTTTGATATTATGGCATCACGAGGCATGCTCATTAACGATAAGTCACTCAGTAAGAATAAGAATTTGGTTTCAAGTAAGAAACTATTTATATGAATTGATTTTCAATTAAGTTAAAGCAAGAACAAGTTAAAGAAAAACTTTCAAGTATAATGGCAAGCAAGTTGCCTTGTGTCGTATCGACCCGCACTAGGCCGCACTTTCAAGTAGAATTTGGTCCATGGTTTGAGTTAGACAGGGCTGGCCACCCCAACCACTCCATCGCAGCGCGTCACAGTACGTACACTTATGTTATGTAAGGGCCCTAGAATTATGTTAAGTTAAGACAACATAATGAAAGCATAAAGAATTCATGCATTACGTTTTATGAAATGTTTTGCGGATCAATAGTTGTGCTTGCTGAGCGAAAGCTCATAATTTATGTTTATGCTGTAGAAAAGCAAACTTATGGCAGTACATGATACAAGACAGTGGAGTGTGGCAATGCAAAGCTGTGAAACTGTGGGATTGGAAATGGCTACGTATTTTGTTAAGTTCCGCCATTTTTATTTTGATTATGTTGTATCTAAGTACAAAATTATGATAAGTAAATAAGTTTATATACATATATATATATATATGTAAGTGATTACTGCGAGTAATCCCAATTTCAAAGTTATATATATATATCGTTTGTAAAAAATAATTTAGTTCCAATTTTTGCATATTGTTAAGTAAGTTATCAAGTAAGTAAGTATGTATGTATGGTAACGGCCTACGTTAGGCGGGTCGTTACATTTCCAAAGCAAAGAAAAAAGTAAGTTATCTTAAAAACTTGGTAACAATATGATAACCAAGAGTAACCGGGAGGTGTACCCAAGTTAATGGATTAGGCCCAAAGCCCAAGGTTATCTATTGTAACCCAATAAGAATTGACCCAAGTTTGACTTGGACTCACACCAAGGGTTACTCTATGTAACCTAACAAAATACTAAGTATGTTAGTTGAACACAAAACTTTAGGGTTACTTGTAGTAACCCCGTAAGTTATCAAGAGATATTTTAGGGGACATATAACTAAGATTAAGTATGGATGTTGGTTAGGTTACCAACATTTTATGGGTATGATTGATAGAATCCTTACCCTATGTCCTTTGTAAAAACAGGAAGTAGCCTGTTGTTGCGCCCCGACTCGGAGCAACATCACATAGGACATAGCAATCAAGGTAAGTACAACTCCGCCTACAGCATAGACGGAAATTGTTTTATTGCTTGTTTTTAAGCTCATGCCTATATGTTGAAGTGCATATGATATATGCTTTATTATACTAGCATCATGAAGCATGCTCACTAATGTTAAGGCATTGGTAAGAATGAGAACTCAGTTTCAAGTAAGAAACTGTTTTAAAAGATTGTTTTTAAGGAATTGTTTTCAAGAAGAAAACTATACTTAAAGTATTGTTTTCAAGAAGAAAACTATGTTTTCGAGAAATGGTTTTCAAGAACAAGTTAAGAAAGAGTTTTCAAGAATGATGGCAAGCAAGTTGCCTTGTGTCGTACCGACCCGCTCCAGATCAGGTTTGGTCCATGGGTTGAGTTGGATTGGACTGGCCACCCCAACCACTCAATGGCTGCGCGCCACGGTACGAACACTCATGTTAAGGGGCCCAAAAAGATGCTAACATAAAGAAGCATAATGATATGATAAGAAAGCATAAATGGTTCATGTATTTCCTTATCAGAGTTGTTTTGCGGATGATAAGTTGTACTTGCTGAGCGAAAGCTCATGACTTACGTTTATGCTGTAGGTAAGTAGCCTGTCAGCAATGTATGATGCAAGAATGTAGAAATGGTACTGCGGACTGTGAAATTCGGATTGGACACCGCCACGCGTTTTGAAATATTATGATATTATGTGGTATTGGTATGAGTGTATCAATATCTAGTATATGTTATGAGTTGAAAGATGTTACAAGGGTTTGGAATTATTGTAAATGACACGCCCCGACCTCCCCCCCAAAGCCGGGTCGTGTCTTCTTAATCGTACTTACTTAACTTAATTCTTATAGCCTTTAAACTTACTGAAATTTCCAGAGTAAATTTTTTTTTTTTTTTTTTTTTTTTTTTTTTTTTTTAAACTTATACTTTAAATTCAAACTTAAACTTGACTTAATCTTATACTTATACTTACACATGAAATTTAACTTATCCTCATACATACTCAAAGGATCAACCACGTGAATAGGGATCGTTACATTATTACTTAACTTACTTATTGATTCACATACTTTAAATTCATACTCATACTTGTATAGGTACATATTCGAGTACCGAGCTTTTAAACCTTATTTGAAAGCTATCATATGCAAACCATGGACCAAACCCGACCTAGTGCGGATCGGTACGACACGAGGCAACTTGCTTGCCATCATACTTGAAAATCTTTCCTTAACTTGTTTCTTGAAAATAATTTCTTAAAAATAGTTTTCTTCTTAAAAACAATTCATTGCCCATACTATCACTTTATTATATCATAATATAACATAACACATTATACAAATATATTTTACAAAACATATTTTACATAACATAATTTTACAAAACTCGTGGCAGTGTCCATCCCACATTTCACAGTCTGTAGCGCCAGCCCTCCACAGTCTTGCATCAAGTATTACTGGTAGGTTACTTACCTACAGCATGAACGTAAGTAGTGAGCTTATGCCCAGTAAGCACAATATTCAATCCGCAAAACATTTTAATAAAAGAATGCATGAACCGATTATGCTTTCTTATGAATCATTATAGCTTTCTTATAATAACTTGATCCCGTTCCATTATATGTCATACGTGTACTTACCGTGGTACATTGCTATGGAGTGGCTGGAGGCGACCAGTCCAATCCAACTCAAACCATAAACTAAACCATTTAAACCCGCCCTTGTGGCAAGTCGGTAACATTAGCTTGTCTTATCTTATTTTTACCTTGTGATTTAATATTCGTGTACATGCTTCGTGATGTCACGATAATAAAACATAATTCACCATAACATTATAACATGAATCATTGTAATATCATAACATAAACTATCATAACATCATTACATAATTCATCATAACCTCATAACATAAATCATCATAATATCATAACATAAAATATCAGAACATAAAATATCATAACATCATAACATAAATCATAGCATAAACTTATCATAACATAACTTCATAGCATAACTTATTATAACATAAGCTTATCATACATAACTTCATAACATTACTTAAACTTATCATAACATATCTTCATAGCATTACTTATTATAACATAAGCTTATCATACATAACTTCATAGCATTACTTAAACTTATCATAGCATATGCATCATAATATAAACATATATAAATCATGTAAATCAATTCATGATTTCTTAAAAACATGCCATGCGACAAAAACGTTTTGTCCATGCTGTAGGCGGAGTTGTACTTACTGTTACTGCGTCTTGAATCAAAATTCCTCACTCAAACAGGTCGTTTCCTGTTTCCAAGAAAATCATAGGATGAGTATCATCCTATCATAATAACATAATGATTCTAATTGCTAACTACAAATCCTAAATTTCAACTCCTTTTTGAAATTTAGTAAGAACTCTAATATTTTGAAAACCGGGTTTAAAAATCAATTCATAAAATTTGGTTCTTTTCCCACAAATCTAGTGCAGGGATTTTCTTACTTCCTGCACTGTTTTTATGATAAATTTTTATCTTAAATTCTGTTTAGAATCTGAGAAAACTTTCTTCATGAAAGTTGTAGATCTCGAAAAATACTATAACTTTGGTTCTTTACTCAAAACCCAGTTCTGTCCTTAACTTAATCATTTTTGAGGTTAAAACCTACTGGTCGTGCACACTGAGTCTGGCCTGCCCAGGAATTCTCAGTCTCGGAGTTTTATAAAAATAAAGGTCTTAAAGGCTTTATTTCCAAAAACTGTCCGCGTTAGTCCCTAGGATTTTCCCTTTTCTACAACTTTGTAGTTTTGACTTTTTCAAGATTCGGCCTCTAAAGGCCTCAAAATCTTGTTTTCCGAAAAACCGTCCAATTACAAACCCTAATTAAACGTACCAAAACCCTAGTGCATGAAACTTAACAAAATGAACTCATGCTCATACATATTGAACATACACTTAAATCTTAACTAAAACTTGAATAAAGAACTAGAGGATAAAAAGATTTACCTCAAGTTCTACTGATGGAATTCTTAAATTAGGGTATTAAAATTTCCCTCACATTTCTTACACTAAACCGAAAACTTTTCTCTAGTTTTCTTTTCTTTCTTTTCTCTCCTCTCTTTGCTCGGCACCTAAGGGCAGAAACTAGAGAGTATGTGCAGTTGTGTGTGTGTTGGCTAACAAAACACAATGAGAGAACCTTCACCTATTTATAGGTGAAGCATAAGTTTTGAAATTGTTTACTAGTCCTCACAAGAAAAGTAATTTCTTCTTGCACCCTATGTGGTGGCCGGCCATGCTTGCAACATTTGGCCAATAGCAAAGCTAGGGAAGCTTGCTAAGCAAGGCTAGGACCCTTGAGGTGTCCTTTTCCTAGGTTGGCCGGCCTTGGGTGGCACTTTGTGCTTGCTCTAGCTAACCAATAAGCAAGCCTAGCATGCTTACCAAGCAATGCTAGAAAGCATGAGGTGGTGGTTCATCATGGTTCCATGAACCAAGTATGCTAAGCTAGGGTGAACTTACTCACCTAAGCTATGGTGTGAGGTGTCAAGCTCTCAAGGTGGCTGGCCTTAGATGGGTTGATTCACCTAAGCTAGAAGCATGAGGTGTTTTCTTTTTGTGATGGCCGGCCCTAGGTGGCACCATTTGGTTGTTCTAGCTAACAAAGTAAGCAAAGCTAATGGCTTACTCATCAAGGCTAGGTTGCAATGTGTCTTTTCCTTGTGAGGCCAGCCATGTTTTGGGACATGTGGCTTGTTCTTGTTCACCAAGTAAGCCAAGCTAGAAGACTTACTCATCAAAGCTAGGGAATGAGGTGTTTCTTCCTTATGGTGGCCGGCCCTAGGTGATGTGTTGGCAATGTCTTAGCTAACCAAGTAAGCAAGGCTAAGAGCTTACTCACCAAGACTATGAACATGATGTGTCTTGCCCTTAAGGTGGCCGGTTCTTAGGTGTCTTAGGGTGATGACTTGACAAACCTTAGCTAGCCAAGTGAGCAAGGCTAGGAGGGTTGCTCACCAAAGCTAGTCCATGAGGTGTTTTCTTCATGTGATGGCCGGCCCTAGGTGGTGAGGTGTGCTAGCCATTGCTAGCCAAATAAGCAAGGCTAGGAAGGTGTATTCATCAAGGCTAGTTGGTTGACTCATCAAAGCTACATACACACATGTCTCTTTCTTGTATTGGCCGGTCATAGGTGGTGAATTTTGGTTGGTCTAACTAGCCAAGTAAGCAAGGCTAGTATTGCTTAGTCATCAACCTAAAATCATGAGATGTCAAGTTCTAGTGAAACTTTAATTTTCACAATTGCATATTGGTTCTTAAGAGCAAACTTTTTGCTCATTGAACCACTAAGGTGGCCGGCCCTAGTACCTAGTACCATGTGGAAAATCACACTTAGTCACACAAGCTAGTATGCTTAGTTACTAAACTTAGGACATGATTTGTAAACTTCTAATGATACTTAAAATCTTTTAATTTGCATAATACTTCTCAAAACAAGATCCCTTGCTCAAGAAGCCATGATGTGGTCGGTTCTCATGACGACACATGGAACAATGTGATTGGTTCTAGCTAGAGTTACCAAATTCAATCTTAACTTGTCTTCCTTGGTTTCCAACCAAACTAACTAAACTAGAATTGGATCATTGACTTAATTAAACTAAGAAACTTTACTTAAAAAGTCCTTGATTCAGAAATTTACATAATTGCTGATAAATCTACAATTTTCTCCAAAATTGCACATTGGCCCCCAAAGGCAAAATATTTGCACTTTGGTCCCTATGAATTGGCCGGTTATGGTTAAGTCTTAAAACATCAAATTCTTACTAAATTCTTCCTTAGAAGACTTTTTAGCTCTAAAATCATGAACTTTTCTTAAAATTGCAAATTGACCCCTAAATATAAAATATTTGCATTTTGGTCCCTGTGAGGTGACCAATCATAGCAATGACACTTGTCATCAGAGGTGTCATCCTTACAGGCCTTGTTTGGCTTAACTCCTAAATGTAATCCATTTCAAATACTGTTTTCAACTAATAACAGCATAATTAAACCGGACCATTGTCCTAAACTTTTCTAGGATGGTCTTAAATCTTATTTTTGCTTATTTATTCGTAATGACAGTTTATTACAGTATAATTTTCCATATTATTAATTACACTGCAATACAAAATACTATCTCAGTCAAATCTTAGATCAATCTAGTCAAACATTGACGACATAAAATCATAAATTCCTATTATGTCCTTTTTCTCAAAAGGTCTCATGCTTAACTAAGTAAACTACTATTGAGTCTCGTAGTTAATTTAAACGAGAACTCAAACATAAACTGATATTTAACTCATATCTTGAGTTTCATATCAACATATAAGCTTCAAACTTAGATTTTCCTTATATCTATGGAAATCAAAAGTTCATCAGAATTTCGGGTTATTACATTCTACCCCTCTTAAAAAAAATTTTCGTCCTCGAAAATTTAGTGGTTCCAGTTCTAATGCTCCCAATTAATACTTTAATGGAATCATACCTCTTATAAGGAACCATAATCTTACTTTCATATCTCATCATCCCCTCATACTTTCATACTTTCATAACTTTCGTACTATCATGCTATCATAACTTTCATACTTACATACTTTCATACTACATGTCATCATATCATCATACTTTCATACTTACGTAACTTTCATACTTACGTACTTTCATACTACATGTCATCATATCATCATACTTTCATACTTATATAACTTTCATCATACTTACTGCATACTTTCATCATACTTAATACTTACTTTCATCATACTTACTGCATACTTTCATCATACTTAATACTTACTTTCATCATACTTACTACTTACTTTCATCATACTTTCACTTTTAAACTGCATCATAAGAACTATTTACGTAAAAAGTTTAGCAAGTATTTCATATAACTTGCCACATTTGAGAAACACATCATATCATATCATATATTCAGTATACTTTCTGAAAATAGTTCCTTTCTTGAAACTTGATTTTATATTATCAAAATCTTTTACTTTTCATAATGGCCCCCATCTTGGAACTCGTCCCATTCTTGGAACTCATCCCTCAAGGATTCGGCCTATGGCCCCCATCTTGGAACTTGCTTCCTCAAGGATTTGGCCTATGGCTCCTATTTTGGAACCTTTACTTTTAATGACAGCCCCTATCTTGGAATTTCTTCCTCAAGGATTCGGCCATCTTACATAAAATGAGAGGGTTCTATTAAACATAAGATCTTTTATTCAAATATTTTATTTGTATTCTTTCAAAGCCAATCTTGGAAAATCATAATATTGTTCAAGTGATGCAGTAAAAGTATATTTATATCATATCAACTAGCTACTTGCTAGATGGTAGAAGCTTCTCTTCTTGCTTCTCACATTTCCTCCATAACATAAATGCATAATCATAGCTCTAAGGAGGGTCTAAAACTTCTCATCAGACTCATAGTCATAATCATAGCTCTAAGGGGAGTCTAAAACTTCTCATCAGACTCATAGTCATAATCATAGTCTACTAAATTATCGTTGATAACATCCAACTCATTTGTACATTGCCTATTTGCTACCTTAAAGCTAAGGCACCACTAAACTTTTTCCCGTATCTAATATTATTCTTATGGGGTAAAAGTTTTGGAAACATAAAACTTAACTTCCATGGTGTTGATCCTATTCCTTAGAATGAAAACTTTCTGGCTATCACCATACCAAGGTGAGGTATTAGGCATATCTAATCTCGAAGCCTATTCCTTTCTTATCATATCCTATCATGGAAACATCATAACTTATCATATCATACTAGAGATTCATCATATCACATCATAAACTTAACTTATCCAAGGTATCCACCACACTTCCGCTGCGCAACTTTGATCCATCGTGTAGTCACTCCTTGGGTCTTTGTCGAAGATGCGTGGCTCCTCCTCCATTCCTTGGAATGCCAACGGAACCTCACGGTCTTCTTTAGTCACACCCGGGTTTAACACAACACCAGGTTCATGTCTTTATCATTATAATCTCATACAATTACTATACATAAAACAGAGTAAGAAAACAAACTTACAAAACTGTGGCGCTGGTGGCAGAACTGTGAAACTGGATGGCAGGAAACTTGCTCTGATACCATTCTCTGACACGGCCCGACCTCCCCCAAAGCCGGGTCGTGTCTTCTAAAAATCGTACTTACTTAACTTAATTCTTATAGCCTTTAAACTTACTGAAATTTCCAGAGTAAATTTTTTTTTTTTTTTTTTTTTTTTTTTTTTTTAAACTTATACTTTAAATTCAAACTTAAACTTGACTTAATCTTATACTTATACTTACACATAAAATTTAACTTATCCTCATACATACTCAAAGGATCAACCACGTGAATAGGGATCGTTACATTATTACTTAACTTACTTATTGATTCACATACTTTAAATTCATACTCATACTTGTATAGGTACATATTCGAGTACCGAGCTTTTAAACCTTATTTGAAAGCTATCATATGCAAACCATGGACCAAACCCGACCTAGTGCGGATCGGTACGACACGAGGCAACTTGCTTGCCATCATACTTGAAAATCTTTCCTTAACTTGTTTCTTGAAAATAATTTCTTAAAAATAGTTTTCTTCTTAAAAACAATTCATTGCCCATACTATCACTTTATTATATCATAATATAACATAACACATTATACAAATATATTTTACAAAACATATTTTACATAACATAATTTTACAAAACTCGTGGCAGTGTCCATCCCACATTTCACAGTCTGTAGCGCCAGCCCTCCACAGTCTTGCATCAAGTATTACTGGTAGGTTACTTACCTACAGCATGAACGTAAGTAGTGAGCTTATGCCCAGTAAGCACAATATTCAATCCGCAAAACATTTTAATAAAAGAATGCATGAACCGATTATGCTTTCTTATGAATCATTATAGCTTTCTTATAATAACTTGATCCCGTTCCATTATATGTCATACGTGTACTTACCGTGGTACATTGCTATGGAGTGGCTGGAGGCGACCAGTCCAATCCAACTCAAACCATAAACTAAACCATTTAAACCCGCCCTTGTGGCAAGTCGGTAACATTAGCTTGTCTTATCTTATTTTTACCTTGTGATTTAATATTCGTGTACATGCTTCGTGATGTCACGATAATAAAACATAATTCACCATAACATTATAACATGAATCATTGTAATATCATAACATAAACTATCATAACATCATTACATAATTCATCATAACCTCATAACATAAATCATCATAATATCATAACATAAAATATCAGAACATAAAATATCATAACATCATAACATAAATCATAGCATAAACTTATCATAACATAACTTCATAGCATAACTTATTATAACATAAGCTTATCATACATAACTTCATAACATTACTTAAACTTATCATAACATATCTTCATAGCATTACTTATTATAACATAAGCTTATCATACATAACTTCATAGCATTACTTAAACTTATCATAGCATATGCATCATAATATAAACATATATAAATCATGTAAATCAATTCATGATTTCTTAAAAACATGCCATGCGACAAAAACGTTTTGTCCATGCTGTAGGCGGAGTTGTACTTACTGTTACTGCGTCTTGAATCAAAATTCCTCACTCAAACAGGTCGTTTCCTGTTTCCAAGAAAATCATAGGATGAGTATCATCCTATCATAATAACATAATGATTCTAATTGCTAACTACAAATCCTAAATTTCAACTCCTTTTTGAAATTTAGTAAGAACTCTAATATTTTGAAAACCGGGTTTAAAAATCAATTCATAAAATTTGGTTCTTTTCCCACAAATCTAGTGCAGGGATTTTCTTACTTCCTGCACTGTTTTTATGATAAATTTTTATCTTAAATTCTGTTTAGAATCTGAGAAAACTTTCTTCATGAAAGTTGTAGATCTCGAAAAATACTATAACTTTGGTTCTTTACTCAAAACCCAGTTCTGTCCTTAACTTAATCATTTTTGAGGTTAAAACCTACTGGTCGTGCACACTGAGTCTGGCCTGCCCAGGAATTCTCAGTCTCGGAGTTTTATAAAAATAAAGGTCTTAAAGGCTTTATTTCCAAAAACTGTCCGCGTCAGTCCCTAGGATTTTCCCTTTTCTACAACTTTGTAGTTTTGACTTTTTCAAGATTCGGCCTCTAAAGGCCTCAAAATCTTGTTTTCCGAAAAACCGTCCAATTACAAACCCTAATTAAACGTACCAAAACCCTAGTGCATGAAACTTAACAAAATGAACTCATGCTCATACATATTGAACATACACTTAAATCTTAACTAAAACTTGAATAAAGAACTAGAGGATAAAAAGATTTACCTCAAGTTCTACTGATGGAATTCTTAAATTAGGGTATTAAAATTTCCCTCACATTTCTTACACTAAACCGAAAACTTTTCTCTAGTTTTCTTTTCTTTCTTTTCTCTCCTCTCTTTGCTCGGCACCTAAGGGCAGAAACTAGAGAGTATGTGCAGTTGTGTGTGTGTTGGCTAACAAAACACAATGAGAGAACCTTCACCTATTTATAGGTGAAGCATAAGTTTTGAAATTGTTTACTAGTCCTCACAAGAAAAGTAATTTCTTCTTGCACCCTATGTGGTGGCCGGCCATGCTTGCAACATTTGGCCAATAGCAAAGCTAGGGAAGCTTGCTAAGCAAGGCTAGGACCCTTGAGGTGTCCTTTTCCTAGGTTGGCCGGCCTTGGGTGGCACTTTGTGCTTGCTCTAGCTAACCAATAAGCAAGCCTAGCATGCTTACCAAGCAATGCTAGAAAGCATGAGGTGGTGGTTCATCATGGTTCCATGAACCAAGTATGCTAAGCTAGGGTGAACTTACTCACCTAAGCTATGGTGTGAGGTGTCAAGCTCTCAAGGTGGCTGGCCTTAGATGGGTTGATTCACCTAAGCTAGAAGCATGAGGTGTTTTCTTTTTGTGATGGCCGGCCCTAGGTGGCACCATTTGGTTGTTCTAGCTAACAAAGTAAGCAAAGCTAATGGCTTACTCATCAAGGCTAGGTTGCAATGTGTCTTTTCCTTGTGAGGCCAGCCATGTTTTGGGACATGTGGCTTGTTCTTGTTCACCAAGTAAGCCAAGCTAGAAGACTTACTCATCAAAGCTAGGGAATGAGGTGTTTCTTCCTTATGGTGGCCGGCCCTAGGTGATGTGTTGGCAATGTCTTAGCTAACCAAGTAAGCAAGGCTAAGAGCTTACTCACCAAGACTATGAACATGATGTGTCTTGCCCTTAAGGTGGCCGGTTCTTAGGTGTCTTAGGGTGATGACTTGACAAACCTTAGCTAGCCAAGTGAGCAAGGCTAGGAGGGTTGCTCACCAAAGCTAGTCCATGAGGTGTTTTCTTCATGTGATGGCCGGCCCTAGGTGGTGAGGTGTGCTAGCCATTGCTAGCCAAATAAGCAAGGCTAGGAAGGTGTATTCATCAAGGCTAGTTGGTTGACTCATCAAAGCTACATACACACATGTCTCTTTCTTGTATTGGCCGGTCATAGGTGGTGAATTTTGGTTGGTCTAACTAGCCAAGTAAGCAAGGCTAGTATTGCTTAGTCATCAACCTAAAATCATGAGATGTCAAGTTCTAGTGAAACTTTAATTTTCACAATTGCATATTGGTTCTTAAGAGCAAACTTTTTGCTCATTGAACCACTAAGGTGGCCGGCCCTAGTACCTAGTACCATGTGGAAAATCACACTTAGTCACACAAGCTAGTATGCTTAGTTACTAAACTTAGGACATGATTTGTAAACTTCTAATGATACTTAAAATCTTTTAATTTGCATAATACTTCTCAAAACAAGATCCCTTGCTCAAGAAGCCATGATGTGGTCGGTTCTCATGACGACACATGGAACAATGTGATTGGTTCTAGCTAGAGTTACCAAATTCAATCTTAACTTGTCTTCCTTGGTTTCCAACCAAACTAACTAAACTAGAATTGGATCATTGACTTAATTAAACTAAGAAACTTTACTTAAAAAGTCCTTGATTCAGAAATTTACATAATTGCTGATAAATCTACAATTTTCTCCAAAATTGCACATTGGCCCCCAAAGGCAAAATATTTGCACTTTGGTCCCTATGAATTGGCCGGTTATGGTTAAGTCTTAAAACATCAAATTCTTACTAAATTCTTCCTTAGAAGACTTTTTAGCTCTAAAATCATGAACTTTTCTTAAAATTGCAAATTGACCCCTAAATATAAAATATTTGCATTTTGGTCCCTGTGAGGTGACCAATCATAGCAATGACACTTGTCATCAGAGGTGTCATCCTTACAGGCCTTGTTTGGCTTAACTCCTAAATGTAATCCATTTCAAATACTGTTTTCAACTAATAACAGCATAATTAAACCGGACCATTGTCCTAAACTTTTCTAGGATGGTCTTAAATCTTATTTTTGCTTATTTATTCGTAATGACAGTTTATTACAGTATAATTTTCCATATTATTAATTACACTGCAATACAAAATACTATCTCAGTCAAATCTTAGATCAATCTAGTCAAACATTGACGACATAAAATCATAAATTCCTATTATGTCCTTTTTCTCAAAAGGTCTCATGCTTAACTAAGTAAACTACTATTGAGTCTCGTAGTTAATTTAAACGAGAACTCAAACATAAACTGATATTTAACTCATATCTTGAGTTTCATATCAACATATAAGCTTCAAACTTAGATTTTCCTTATATCTATGGAAATCAAAAGTTCATCAGAATTTCGGGTTATTACAGTAAATACTTGTACATATATATAAGTATAAGGTTTCGAATTTTGAATTCGTATATATATATAAAGAAAAAAAAAATTTTGTACTTCTACTGTAACGCCCCGACTTCCCACGCCGGGTCGTCACCTTTCTTACATACTGAACTTAAACTTGCGGAAAATTTGGGAGAAATTTTTTATTTTCTTTTAAATTTTATTTTAACATTTTCAACTTGAACTTCATCCTCAAACTCATACTTACTGATAGGTACTTACTCGAGTACCGAACTTTCAAACCCTCCTTGAAGGCCATCGAAATCAAATTGTAGACCAAACCCGACTTAATGCGGATTGGTACCACAAGAGGCAACTTGCTTGCCATACACACATAAACTTTGTCATTCATACTTAAAACATCATGAAAATATGAAAACCCTGTTCCATTACAACATATTTTATAGAGTATATTTTTTTTAAAATCCGTGGCAGTGTCCATCCCACATTTCACAGTCCGCAGCACCAGCCTTCCACAGTATTGCATCAGAGATTGCTGGCTGGTTGCTTACCTACAGCATAGACGTAAGACGTGAGCTTTCACTCAGCAAGTACAACTGTTACATCCGCGACGCAAAACACATATCATTATGCATGAACCAATTATGACCTCTTATGAATCAAATATGGATTCATAACTTAGCTTAGTTCTATTCCTTTACTTATCATGTGTGCTCGAACCGTGGTACATAGCCAAGGAATGGTTGAAGGCGGCAGTCCGTTTTAACTCAAACCATGAAACACAAAGTTTAACATGGAGTAGTTTAGGTAGCCATCCAATCCAACTTAAACCATGAACCATACCATTTAAACTCGCCTTTGTGGCAAGTCGGTACGACACAACATCTTATTTGTCCTGTTATTACCATGTGATTCAATATTAGTAAACATGCTTCATGATGTTACACTATTAGAACATATAACATAACATACTTCCTCATAACATAGCATACCACATCATACCTTAGCATACCATAATGTACCACATCATACCTTAGAATATATAACACATTAAGCAGGTAGCACAACAAAGGTCCTATGCTGTAGGCGGAGTTGTACTTACCTCTCTTGCTATGTCCTGCGTAGTGCTGCTCCTTCTCTGAGTACAGCTGTAGGTTCCCTCCTGCTTGTTGAAGGACATAGGTGAGGTTCTAATTAGTATTGTGGAATGTTGGTGATCTAACCAACATGTCTACATAATCCTAGTTGTATGTCCCCGATACTAGATGTCTTACTGGGTTACAAATAGTAACCTTATGTGCTAAATCATCATATATACCATTAGGGTTAGGTTACCTTCCCAACCTTAGGCTTTATCCTTGTTCATAAACCATTGGGTTACTTCAATTAACCCTATATCTTAGCCAAATTAATTAATCTTGGTATCCTTTAGGGTTATCTTGACTAACCCTTAAGGTTAATTGTAGTCAAACTCTTGGTCAACCAAAGTCAATTTTTGGTCAACTAAGGTCAACTTTATACGGGTCAAACTTGAGCTTTAGGCTTTGGCCCAGTAACTCGGATATTACTTCCGGTTATTACCCATAATCATCTTGCTTACCCAATTTTAGTTTAAAAATCTATTTTCCATTTCTTTGGAAACTTGGGTAAATTAACTTCAAAAATCGTTTACTTAACTCATAAAAATTCATATTCTTGAAATAGGTCTTTGTAAAAATCATTTAGGGCTGGAAACTGCCTTTGAAACAGTTTCCCTAGTCAAAACAGTGGTTTTGGGAAAGATACAATTTTTTTCCGAACTGTTTTTAGAAAATCCTGTGCAGGAATTTCCTGTTCCCTGCACAGTCTTTATAAAACCGTGTCAGTTTAAAGATCCATTCCGATTTTGAAAAAGTTATCTTCACAAAGGTTCTAGCTCTCAGAAAATCCTAAAACTTTCATGTTTTGCGAGAAATCTAGTTCCGCTTGTATCCTTGTCAGTTTTCATTTGAATCTGGCTGGTCGTGTAAACAAGGTCTGGGCAGACTAATCTTGGATTTTTATAGAAACGGAGGCCATTGGAGCCTCATTTTGAGAAACCGTTCATGACATCCTCTAGGAAAAACTCTTTCGAACAACTTTCGTGTTTTACGTTTCACCCAGTTCGGCCTCTAAAAGCCTTAAATTTCCACTTTCCCGAAACTGGCCAGTTTGGAATCCGAATTGGCAGTTTCGGATGTTAAGTCCGGTTTACGTCTTATTTCACGCAAACTACCTCAACCGTCTGCAGCGGGAGTCTAATATCAGTCATGCAGTGCTTTCTAACATAAAACATACATCCATGCATAATTCAAACATTTTCATGCAAAGCAAAAGCCTTGGGTGTTCTTGCACCAAACCAAGGTTTGCAAAACATTTGGTTTGCATCACCATTCATCAATCAAGCTTCTAATCTAGCTCAAACATAAACATGCATGACCTATAACTTCTTAGGCATATTGGGGACATATCCCAAACACCTTATGTGCATGCACGCAATCTTAATAATCATGCAAGCATACTTATCAAATCATGCACCATAATCATAATTGAGACCTTAGTACCCTAATCAAGCACCTAATAAGCATTAAACCCATTGCATGAAATAAGAAAATGAGCTTATGCTCTTACATCCCAAACATAGAAATACACTTAAATCTCCAAATTTAAGCTCTAATTGAAAAGCTTAGGGTCAAAGGGAGATTACCTTAATCAATCCAAGGATTGTGCTCGGTTTTGGGTCTAAAACTTTTTTTTTTTTTTTCCTTTGATCCTTCACCATAACCGGCCATCCTCCTCCAAATGGGGTTCCTAATTTTTGGCCATACCACATGAAATATACACATAAATTTCTTGCTCCAAACTTAATAAAAACTTAGAGGTTCAATGGTTTACCTTAACCTATTCAAGGTTTGCTAGTTTGGTTCCAACCATTTTTTTCCTTTTCCTTGCCACTACCCACAACCGGCCTCCCCTTGGCCTAGTGGTTCCAAAATTTTTCAGCCACTTGATGGCTGCCTCACCAAAGTCCGGCCACCAAGAAATCCGGCCACCCCCTAGCTTAAATCCTTCCTCACTATTTTTTTTTTCTTTCTTTTCTTTTCTCTTCCTTTTTGGCTTTGGATTTTTGAGAGAATTTTTGGCCGTAGTTTGGCTGTCTTTCTCAAATTTTCAGCCCCAAAAATCTGCCCATCTCATGGGTATTTATAGGCAAAAGGGGAACTTTTAAAAATTGCAATTTGACCCCTAAATTTTTGAAAAATTGCCAAAAAGGCATGCAAGAGGTGGCCGGCCATCAACCTTGGAGAACAAGAAAGAATTTTCTAGAACAAGACACTTGTCTTTAAAGGCTTGGTTCATGGAATTATGATGTCATAAATCCAAATAAGATGATATCATAAATCAAAAAGGTAGGTAATGTCATCCTAAGGCCTCGTTTGGCTACTTTTTGAAAAAGCAGTCCAATTTTAAGCTAACACAGATAAATCCAATACTGTGTTCACTAATACACAGTATAATTCAGTACTGTTTTGCTTGACTGTAGTCCAAAATTTATCTGCATAAAAATGGACTGTAAAATTTTTTTTCTTATTTCTTCAAACCTTTTTGCCCTTGATATCCAACTTAGTGCGCTTGATTTTTCGAGGGTGGTCTCTTAGCTTATTCTTGTTATTTAGCCCAAAAAGATAATTTTAGCAGTATATTTCCCATACTGCTTATCCCATTACTGTATAGTCATACCTTTGACTGTTCTTGGTCAAACTTTGACTTTCTTGGTCAAACTTTGACCAACATGAAATCATGAAATTTTGTCATACCGTTTTTCTCAAAACGCCCATACTAGGTTAAGTAATCTATCGTTGAGTCTCGTAGCTAGTTAACCGAGAGCTCAAACTTATACCATCATTCTCTTCCGATCATGATCCAGACTTAGGTTTTCCTCATTCAAAGGAAATCTAGAGTCATCAAAATTTGGGTTATTACATCTACAAGGGTAAGAAAGATAAGTATTTATATGATGGTAACAGCCCTTCGTAGTGGGGTGTTACAGAGTTGGTATCAGAGCCGGTGTCCTGCCATCTGGTTTCACAGTTCTGCTGCCCGAGCCACAATCTTTGTAAGTTAATTTCTTTACATAGTGATATGTGTACTTATTGTGTGAGATGTGATATGGTAGTTAAATATATGGATCCGAGACGAATTGAAGAAGATCGTGAGGCTTCAATAGCATTCTGGGATATGAAGCCACAGACGTTTGACGGGACCCGAGGGCCTGCAGTACTAGCTAAGTGGTTACATGACATGGAGACTGTTTTTAGACTATGTCACGTCGGAGCTGTAATAGCCGACTTGTTTGTAAATGTATAACTTCTTTTGTTAAGAATAAAGTTTGGTTATGCAATCTGTATGATATGTTTTCGAAGGAATTTGTTGAATCTTTTGCTAAAAGATTCAATGAATTATTTGTGTAGGTTTATGATCCTTTTGTTTAAAAAGGGAAAATTATGATTTATGACTCTATGTTAGTAATTTAAGAAAATCTGATACGTATTTCAGATAAGTTTATGACAATGGTCCAGTTTAACTATACTGTTATTAGTTGAAAACAGTATATGAATATTTATGTTATTATGTTATTATGAACTGCATTTAGGAGAATAAGCCAAACAAGGCCTTTAAGGATGACACCTCTGATGACAAGTGTCATTGTTATGATTGGTCACCTCACAGGGACCAAAACGTAAATATTTTATGTTTAGGGGTCAATTTGTAAATTAAGGAAAGTTCATGATTTTGAAGCTAAAAAGCCTTCTAAGAAAGGATTTAGTAAAAATTTGATGTTTGAAGGCTTAACCATAACCGGCCAAGTCATAGGGACTAAAGTGCAAATATTTTGCCTTTAGGGGCCAATGTGCAATTTTGAAGAAAATTGTAGACTTATCAGCAATTACGTAAATTTTTGAATCAGGGACTTTTTAAGTAAAGTTTCTTAGTTCAATTGAGTCAATGACCCATTTTTAGTTTAGTTAGTTTGGTTGGAAATTAAGAAAGACAAGTTAAGATTGTATTTGAAAATTCTAGCTAGAACCAATCACATTGTTCCATGTGTCACCATAGGAACCGGCCACATCATGGCTTGTTGAGCAAGGGATCTTGTTTTTGAAAAATATTATGCAAATTAGAAGATTTTAATTTTTATTAAAAGTTTACAAATCATACCCTAAGTTTAGTGAATTAACACTTTAATTTAGTTGGTTGATTTTGTGTTATGAATCAATTAGCAAATTGTCTCACATGGTTTCTTCAAAACCGGCCACATGAGGATGAGACACCCTATGCTTCTAGCTTGGTTAAGCCACCACCCAAGGGCCGGCCACTATAAGGAAGTGACACTTCATAACCTAGCTTTGGTGAGTAATTAAACCTAGCTTTGCTCACTTGGCAAGCCAAGGCCTTGCTAAGCCAACACCAAGACCGGCCACCCTTAGAGAATGACACCTCATGGACTAGCTAGGGTGAGTAAATCACTCTAGCTTTGCTCACATGGATAACCAAGGCATTGACACACCCCTTGGCCTAGCCTTGATGAACCAACACTCTAGGTTTCCTAGCCTAGTGTAGTAGCCGACTTGTTTGTAAATTTATAACTTCTTTTGTTAAGAATAAAGTTTGGTTATGCAATCTGTATGATATGTTTTCTAAGAAATTTGTTGAATCTTTTGCTACAAGATTCAATGAATTATTTGTGTAGGTTTATGATCCTTTTGTTAAAAAGGGAAAATTATGATTTATGACTCTATGTTAGTAATTTAAGAAAATCTGATACGTATTTCAGATAAGTTTATGACAATGGTCCAGTTTAACTATACTGTTATCAGTTGAAAACAGTATAGGAATATTTATGTTATTATGTGATTATGAACTGTATTTAGGAGATTAAGCCAAACAAGGCCTTTAAGGATGACACCTCTGATGACAAGTGTCATTGTTATGATTGGTCACCTCACAGGGACCAAAATGCAAATATTTTATGTTTAGGGGTCAATTTGCAAATTAAGGAAAGTTCATGATTTTGAAGCTAAAAAGTCTTCTAAGGAAGGATTTAGTAAAAATTTGATGTTTGAAGGCTTAACAATAACCGGCCAAGTTATAGGGACTAAAGTGCAAATATTTTGCCTTTAGGGGCCAATGTGTAATTTTGAAGAAAATTATAGATTTATCAGTAATTATGTAAATTTTTGAATCAGGGACTTTTTAAGTAAAGTTTCTTAGTTCAATTGAGTCAATGACCCATTTTTAGTTTAGTTAGTTTGATTGAAAATTAAGAAAGACAAGTTAAGATTGTATTTGAAAACTCTAGCTAGAACCAATCACATTGTTCCATGTGTCACCATAGGAACCGGCCACATCATGGCTTGTTGAGCAAGGGATCTTGTTTTTGAAAAATATTATGCAAATTAGAAGATTTTAAGTGTTATTAAAAGTTTACAAATCATACCCTAAGTTTAGTGAATTAACACTTTAATTTAGTTGGTTGATTTTGTGTTATGAATCAATTAGCCAATTGTCTCACATGGTTTCTTCAAAACCGGCCACATGAGGATGAAACACCCTATGCTTCTAGCTTGGCTAAGTCACACCCCTAGCCTTGCACCCTTGGCAAGCCAAGGCTTGCACACCTAGGCACCAAGGCCGGCCACCACAATAAAACAACACATCATGGTGTAGCCTTGGTGAGTAACCTTCCTAGTCTTGCTCACTTGGCAAGCTCATGTTTTGCCTAAGCCACCACCCAAGGGCCGGCCACTACAAGGAAGTGACACTTCATAGCCTAGCTTTGGTGAGTAAGTAAACCTAGCTTTGCTCACTTGGCAAGCCAAGGCCTTGCTAAGCCAACACCAAGACCGGCCACCCTTAGAGAATGACACCTCATGGACTAGCTAAGGTGAGTAAGCCACTCTAGCTTTGCTCACATGGATAACCAAGGCATTGACACACCCCTTGGCCTAGCCTTGATGAACCAACACTCTAGGTTTCCTAGCCTAGCTCCCTTGGCAAGCCAAGCCTTGCACACCTCACCCTAGGCCTGGCCAACCAAGGGAATGCCACCTCAAGCTTGTAGCTTTGATGAGCAAGCACTTTAGCTAAGCTTGCTTGGCAAATTGGAGCAAGAATGGCCGGCCAACACATAAGGACTAAAGGAAAAATATTTTGGCTTAAGGACTATTGCATAAATTACAAAAGATAGACTTCTTGAACTCTTTTAGAGCTTGGCACCTCATACACCTAGGCAAGCTTAGTAAGCTTGCTAGCTTTGCTTGTTATCAAGCAAAGGCATGCATAACCTCCACCTAAGGTCGGCCACACCAAGGAAGGGACACCTCATGGTTCCTAGGCCACATGAGTAAGCACCCTAGCTTGGGTTATTTGGCATGAGAAGCACAAGAATGGCCGGCCACCTTTCAAGAAGACAAAACCAAATTGGTTTCTTCTATGGACTAAAGAGCAAATTGTTGTACCTTAGGGATTAGTTAGCAATTTTAAGAAATTGGTACTTCATCTATAAATAGGTGAAGGTGCTGTTGTATTGTTCGGTTAGCCAACACACACACACAAACTTGAGCAGCACAAATTCTCCCAATCCTGCCATAGAAGCCGAGCAAAGAAAAGAGAGAAAAGAAAGAAAAAGAAAAATAGAGAAAGGGTTTTCGGTTTAGTGTGAGGGAAATTTTAATTACCCTAGTTTAAGAATTTCATCAGTGAAACTTGAGGTAAATATTGTCATCCTCTAGTTCTTCATTTGAAATTTAAGAGAATGATTAGTATGGTTAAACAGGAGTTTAATTTTGTAAGATACATGCACTAGGATTTTTATGCTTGATTAAGTCTCTATCTGAGCAGTTTTCCTGAAACAACATTTAGTGGCCTTTAGAGGCCGAATCTTAAAAAAGTTAAAACTGCAAAGTTGTAGAGGAGGGAAAATCCTAGGGGCCATCACGGCCAGTTTTTGAAAATAAGGCTTTTAAGACCTTCATTTCTTCTAAAACCCGAGACCAAATTATGAGTAGTAAGTTTGGTCGAACAATTTTCTAAGGCATAAATAAGCATGTTAAAGGCAGATTTGAAGTTTGAGGTTAAAATAAAAGTTGTAGGAGACTTCAAGATCTACAACTTTCATGAAGAAAACTTTTCCAAATTCGAAACATATTTGTGAGAAAAGAACTAAACTTTATGTATTGGTTTTGAACCCGGTTTTCAAAATGTTAGAATTCTTATTAAATTTCAAAAAGGAGTTGAAATTTAGGATTTGTAGATAGCAATTAGAATTATTATGATATTATGATAGGATGATACTCATCCTATGATTTTTCTTGAAAACAGGAAAACGACCTGTTTGAGTGAAGAATATTGATTCAAGGCGCAGTAACGGTAAGTACGACTCCGCCTACAGCATAAACAAAAATTGTTTGTTGTATGTTTTCTAGTTATGATGATATAAGTATGATAAAACATTATGGCCTGTATGATATCAAGTTCATGATGTTATGTGAATAAGAAGTATTTATGATATGTATGTATGTATGTTTTTAAGATATGATGAATATTTAAAGTATGAATGGCATGTATGTATTCAAGGAATAAGGAATGTATGTATGGCATGTATGCTTTCAAGTTCATGTTAAGAGGTATATGATGTATGTTTATGGTATGTATGTTCATATGATGAATAATCGGATAGTATGGCATCACGAAGTATGCTCACTAAAGATAAGCCATTTGGTAAAGTATGAAATCCCAGTTACAGTTAAGAAACTGGTTATGAATATGAAACAATATTTCAAGTATGAAATAAGACAAGAACAAGATTTTAATATAAGCAGAATGCTATATGTCGTATCGACCCGTGTCAGGTCGGGTTTGGTTCATGGTTTGAGTTGGACAGGGCTGGCCGCCCCAACCACTCCATGGCAGCGCGCCACGGTACGTACATTCATGTTAAGTTATGTAAGGGCCCAAAAACTATGCTAACTTATGAAAACAGGAATAAAGCATAAATGGTTCATGCATTATGATATCATGATATGTTGTGGATAAATAGTTGTGCTTGCTGAGCGAAAGCTCATGTTTTAAGTTTATGCTGTAGGTAAGCAACCCTGCGGTACTTCATGATGCAAGGCAGTGGAGCATGGCAAGGCAAAGCTGTGAAACTGTGGGACGGGAATCATTACGTTTCTTTTGGTTAAATTATGCTACGCTAAATATGTTGTATTTAAGTACAAAAACACATTTCCGCTATAAGTAGTTATGTATAAGTACATGTATGTATGTAAGTGTTTATTATAAGTTTCCAAGTCAAATTATATTTATCAGTTGTATAAAAAAAAAAAATTTTTATGCCTAAATTTTCATATATTATAAGTAAGTATGTATGGTCACGGCCGGTGCTAGGCGGGTCGCGACAAGAGTTGGTATCAGAGCTGAAGATTCTACCTTTCGGTTTCACAGTTTGCGTGCCTGCGCCACAGCCATTGTAAGTTAAAAATATTTCATATTTATATTATGTATTTATAGCAATTTGTATAATCTAGATTAGAGGACAATGGATGAAGATAGAGGTGTAGCTTATGCGTTCTTCATGATGTCTCCGCTCGTATTCGATGGGACTAGACGAACCGTGACATTGGCAGCATGGCTTCATGATATGGAGGCTATTTTTCGAATATGTCATATTCCGCCCCATTTACAAGTATCATTGGCATGTCGTTGCCTAGCAGTAGATGCTAGACTTTGGTGGAGAACAATAGGAGAACAGGAAGCTCAGGGAGGAACATGGGAAAACTTCCGTAATATCATCACTGCTCGTTTTGGACCTCCACTGGCGGAAAACGCCGACGTACACTATCGAGATCCAGAGATTTATCGTGACATGAACCTTGTCCGATATCTTAACTACGTTTATGATTGGCATGCTTATCCAGGAGAGTCGATGGGCCATTACTGTTGAAGATTTCAGGAGGCTATGTTGCCTCATATTCCAGACTTTGGCGATCCAGAGTTTCGGGCACTACAACTACTCCGGGAAGGACTACCACCTGATGTTAGGGAACATGTCCAAGAACCGGCAATAGGAATGACTATGGAGCACATGATAAATGATATCATGGAAGCGGAGTTGATAGCTCATATGGTTCAAGCGGATGCTGTAGTGGAAAACAACATCCAAGTGCCAGTCAATAATAATGATGAGGAAGAGCCACCCTTCCAATGGGGTCCAGTATTGCCAGAAGACCCTATTCCGGCGATACCACTTCAGGAGATTCCTCCACAAGAGGATGTTGATGGCATGAATCTTGAAGATATTCTTGACGAGCCTGAATTGCAAGAGGATCCTCATGAAATCATCCTTGATAACGAAGAAGAGGAAGATGTAAATATGGAGGATGATCCGGAGGAAGTCTTGTTCGATGAGGAAGATTGGGATGTATTCTCCGACGTAATATCAGAGTAGATAGTTTAGATATAAAATAGTTTATATGTATGATAGACAAGTGATAGTCACCCCTATTTTGTATTTGATTATGTATATATGTATATGATAGTATGGATAAGAATGTATGAATTATGGAATGATGAGATCATGATAGATCTCTAATGTTATGTTTTATGATATGATACGATGATATGTTATGATAATCTGATATATGATCAAATATGATCCATGATATGATATGATGAATAAGTAATGTTCATCTTATGATGAGGTATGAATGAACGAAAAGATATTTGAAGTATAACAATATCTTTATCGTGGTTAGATAAGAAATAGAAGATGTCACGCCCACGTACCCGAGCGAACCCTATTCCGCAAGAACCTGATCTTGCGAACGTGGTAGCTACTTTGCAACGGCAATTGCGGGAACAACAGCAAGAGACGAACCAGCTTCGGGAACAAGTAGCTCAACTGAATCAAGTACCTCGAGCGAACGAAGTTCCACCGCAAAATAACCCTGTACCCCCAGCAGCGCCTCAAGCACCAGAGGTTCATCAAGAAATTCCGTTAGCACCCGAAGGATTGCAAAGGAATCCACCTTTGGTTAGGGAGGATCTGCTATATGAACGATTTAGGCGAATGAAGGCCCCTGAATTTGAAGGAACCACAGATCCAATAGTAGCGGATAATTGGCTGATCGATATCCAAGTAATTTTGGATTTTATGGGACTTACAGAACAAGAGAAGGTTCTTTGTGCCTCTTTTGCACTAAAGAAGGATGCGCGTCACTGGTGGATGACGGTTCAGATGCGCAAAAACGTGGCGTTCATGAGATGGCAAGATTTCATAGACGAATTCAGAATAATGTACTACAATCAGGAGATTCTTGCAACTCAACAAGATGAGTTTACCAGTTTTAAGCAAGGGTCTATGTCCGTGATGGAAGCAGTCAAGAAATTTGAACAACTTGCCCGTTTATGTCCAGAACTGGTACCGAACGAAAGGGAGAAAGTAAGGAGGATGATGAAAATGTTTCGGACAGACATTGCCAAACAAGTTAGTGCTGGAAGTAGCCCTCCAACTCTTGTAGCTGATTGTATAGGTCGAGCTATGAGGGCAGAATACTGGATTAATCAGGATAAGGAAGCGAGGGTTCAAATATTCAAAGCTAAGAAAGAAGAAAAAGTAGTAGAGAAACAGATACAGTCTAGGCAAAATCAGCAACCGAACTTAAAAGGCCAGACTAGTAATTCCAGCCAAAATTCCAAGCAGTTTGGAAGGAATAAGAGAAGAGGATATGCTCTGGGCCAGGGCCAACAGAAGAATTACCCTCAGAAGAGGAACAACCGTGGGAATAGGGTAATAATAACTATCCTGTGTGTACTCAATGCGGAAAGAAACATCCAGGCGTGTGTAGGATGGTAACAAACGCTTGCTACCTATGTGGCAAGGGAGGCCATTATGCGAGGAATTGTACCACCCATAGTCAGAACCAGAACCCTCAGTACCAGAATAGGAATTCGAACCGACAGCTTCACGCGGTGCAAGCAAAGATCGAAGGCCCTTCAATGGTACAAGAAAGACTTGAAGCTCACGAACCACAGGCTAGGATCTATGCTTACACAAAGGGAGACGCTGAGGCTGGAACTTCTAATGTGGTAATAGGTCAGATCTCTATAGCTGCTTATGATGCATTTGCCCTAATTGATTCTGGCGCCATCCATTCGTTTATATCAATAGAATATGCTCGAAAACTAGATAGAAATGTAGAAAATATAGGACAACCTTTTAGAACCTCTCTTCCATCGGGAGATATTTTGTTATCTGATTCTTAGATGCGAAATGTTCCGATAGTTATGTGTGATAGAGAATTATATGTAGACCTGATTGCAATTAAGCTTCAGGATTTTGATGTAATCCTGGGAATGGATTTCTTAGATAAGTACAACGCTAAGATTGATTGTCGAAAGCGTTGTGTTACGTTTAGTCTTTTCGGAGAAGAGGAATTCAACTTTCACGGCCAGTCTAAGAGCTCATCAACCCGGCTTGTTTCGGTAATGAAAGCTTGGAAAATGCTAGCTAATGGATGTCAAGGATACTTAGCTAACATGGTGGACAAAGAACAAGAAAAAGAGCTGCAGCCCGAGGATATTCCCATTATTAGGGAATATGTAGATGTCTTTCCAAAAGATTTAACTAGACTTCTGCCCGAGCGTGAAATCTCTTTCGAAATAGAATTGTTGCCAGGAACAGCTCCAATATCGAAAGCACCTTATCGTATGGCCCCAGCTGAGCTTAGGGAACTTCAAGTACAGTTGCAAGAACTATTGGATAAGGGATTTATTCGTCAAAGCCATTCCCCGTGGGGAGCACCTGTGCTGTTTGTCAAAAAGAAGGATGGAACGTTACGAATGTGCATCGACTATCGCGAGTTGAATAAGATCACGATTAAGAACAAGTATCCTCTCCCGAGAATCGACGATCTCTTTGATCAACTTAGAGGAGCTTTGGTATTCTCGAAGATTGACTTGCGTTCAGGCTACCATCAACTCAGAATCAAGGAAGGAGATATTCCCAAGACGGCGTTTCGAACACGTTATGGACATTACGAGTATTTAGTCATGCCTTTTGGTTTGACTAATGCCCCAGCTGCTTTTATGGACCTTATGAATAGGGTGTTTAAAGATTATTTAGATAAGTTTGTTATCATCTTTATTGATGATATTTTGATCTATTCAAGATCTACAAAGGAACATGAGCAGCATCTCAAGATAGTTTTGGAAACCTTAAGACGGAATCAGCTTTATGCCAAATTCACAAAATGTGAATTTTGGTTGGAAAAAGTACATTTTTTAGGCCACGTGGTTTCAAAAGAAGGAATTTCCGTTGATCCTGCTAAGATAGAAGCAGTTAGTGCATGGTCAGCACCCAAAAACGTTACGGAAATACGAAGCTTTCTTCGTTTGGCCGGATACTACCGACGATTCGTAGAAGGATTCTCGAAGATAGCAGTGCCACTAACAGCTCTTACTAAGAAGGGGAGAAAGTTTGATTGGACACAGAAGTGTGAAGAAAACTTCCAAGAACTCAAGAGGAAGCTTACAAGTGCACCAGTGTTGATAATTCCTGACGTAGATGCAGGAAATTTCGCCATTTATAGTGATGCGTCGAAAACTGGACTAGGAGCTGTCCTTATGCAAGGAAGAAATGTAGTTGCCTATGCTTCACGTCAACTGAAGGACCATGAACGGAACTACCCGACGCACGATTTGGAGCTTGCTGCGGTAGTTTTCGCTTTGAAGATTTGGAGACATTACCTGTATGGTAATAGGTGTGAGATTTTTATCGACCACCAAAGTCTTAAATACATCTTTACTCAAAAGGAGCTTAATATGAGACAACGAAGATGGCTTGAACTCGTAAAGGATTATGATTGTGAAATCCTTTACCATCCTGGAAAGGCAAACAAGGTAACAGATGCGCTAAGTAGGAAATCATCCAGTATGCTCATGTCTCTTGAAATGATGTCCAAACCCCTCCAGAAGGAAATTTCTAATTTTAGATTGGAAATGTTAATCGGGAAATTAGCTGCTTTGACTCTTCAGTCTAATCTCCTAGAAACCATTAAGTGCTATCAAGGGAAAGATTCCTTTCTGTTGAAGATTCAACTACTTGGTGAAGAAGATAAGGAATTTACGACGTCTACGAATGGGCTAATTCTCTTCAAAGGAAGGATTTGTGTTCCTAACGTTGAATTTCTAAGGAAACAAATCATGTCGGAAGCACATGAAACTCCGTACTCAGTTCACCCTGGAGCTACTAAGATGTATAATGACCTTAAAGAGAACTTTTGGTGGCCGAGCATGAAGAGAGAAATTGCCGATTTTGTGTCAAGGTGCCTAACTTGTCAGAAAGTTAAGGCTGAACATCGTCAACCAGGAGGAGATCTTCAAAAGATAGAACTCCCAGAATGGAAATGGGAACAAATCACCATGGATTTCGTAGTTGGATTACCCAGGACCGCTAGTGGAAATGATATGATTTGGGTGATTGTGGATAGATTAACCAAATCAGCCCATTTCATTGCTATTAAAACCACCTTTTCAGTTGAGAAATTAGCTGAAATTTACGTATCTCAGATTATTAGGTTGCATGGAATTCCAAAATCCATTATTTCAGATCGAGATGGGCAATTTACTTCGCGATTTTGGAAAAGTGTTCACACAGCTATGGGATCAAGGTTGAAATTCAGTACTGCTTTCCACCCTCAGACAGATGGACAATCGGAGCGCACGATCCAGACCTTAGAAGATATGTTGAGATCTTGTGTTTTGAATTTCAAGGGAAATTGGGATCAAAAGTTACCCTTGATCGAATTTTCGTATAATAATAGTTATCACGCTTCTATTGGTATGGCTCCATTTGAAGCGCTATATGGAAGGAAATGTCGATCTCCCATCCATTGGCAAGAAGTTGGACAGAAGCAACTTCAAACTACGGACTTCATCAGAAAAACCTCGGAAGATATCAAGATGATCAAGCAACGGCTCGATGTAGCTTTCAGTCGACAGAAGAGTTATGCTGATAAACATCGAAGACCTTTAGAATTCCAAATTGGAGATTCTGTTTTTCTTAAGATTGCTCCAATGAAGGGAATTATGAGATTTGGTAAGAAAGGAAAGCTCAGTCCAAGATACACAGGTCCGTTTGAAATCCTTGAAAGAATTGGAAAAGTTGCCTACAAGCTTGCTTTGCCGCCAGCTTTAGCTTCTATACATAATGTTTTTCACGTTTCAATGTTGAAGAAATACGTACCTGATCCTTCTCATGTGCTAAGTCAAGAACCGATCGAAGTACAAACAGATTTGACATATGAGGAAAGGCCAATACAGATTCTAGATCGGGAAGAAAAGGTTTTAAGAAACAAAACCATTCCAATGGTTAAAGTGTTATGGCAGAATCATAACATTGAAGAAGCAACGTGGGAAGTAGAAGAAGAAATGAGAAAGAACTATCCTAACTTGTAGTAATTTTCGGGGACGAAATTTTTTTTTAAGGAGGGTAGATTGTAGTAGCCGACTTGTTTGTAAATTTATAACTTCTTTTGTTAAGAATAAAGTTTGGTTATGCAATCTGTATGATATGTTTTCTAAGAAATTTGTTGAATCTTTTGCTACAAGATTCAATGAATTATTTGTGTAGGTTTATGATCCTTTTGTTAAAAAGGGAAAATTATGATTTATGACTCTATGTTAGTAATTTAAGAAAATCTGATACGTATTTCAGATAAGTTTATGACAATGGCCCAGTTTAACTATACTGTTATCAGTTGAAAACAGTATAGGAATATTTATGTTATTATGTGATTATGAACTGCATTTAGGAGATTAAGCCAAACAAGGCCTTTAAGGATGACACCTCTGATGACAAGTGTCATTGTTATGATTGGTCACCTCACAGGGACCAAAATGCAAATATTTTATGTTTAGGGGTCAATTTGCAAATTAAGGAAAGTTCATGATTTTGAAGCTAAAAAGTCTTCTAAGGAAGGATTTAGTAAAAATTTGATGTTTGAAGGCTTAACAATAACCGGCCAAGTTATAGGGACTAAAGTGCAAATATTTTACCTTCAGGGGCCAATGTGCAATTTTGAAAAAAATTATAGATTTATCAGCAATTATGTAAATTTTTGAATCAGGGACTTTTTAAGTAAAGTTTCTTAGTTCAATTGAGTCAATGACCCATTTTTAGTTTAGTTAGTTTGATTGAAAATTAAGAAAGACAAGTTAAGATTGTATTTGAAAACTCTAGCTAGAACCAATCACATTGTTCCATGTGTCACCATAGGAACCGGCCACATCATGGCTTGTTGAGCAAGGGATCTTGTTTTTGAAAAATATTATGCAAATTAGAAGATTTTAAGTGTTATTAAAAGTTTACAAATCATACCCTAAGTTTAGTGAATTAACACTTTAATTTAGTTGGTTGATTTTGTGTTATGAATCAATTAGCCAATTGTCTCACATGGTTTCTTCAAAACCGGCCACATGAGGATGAAACACCCTATGCTTCTAGCTTGGCTAAGTCACACCCCTAGCCTTGCACCCTTGGCAAGCCAAGGCTTGCACACCTAGGCACCAAGGCCGGCCACCACAATGAAACAACACATCATGGTGTAGCCTTGGTGAGTAACCTTCCTAGTCTTGCTCACTTGGCAAGCTCATGTTTTGCCTAAGCCACCACCCAAGGGCCGGCCACTACAAGGAAGTGACACTTCATAGCCTAGCTTTGGTGAGTAAGTAAACCTAGCTTTGCTCACTTGGCAAGCCAAGGCCTTGCTAAGCCAACACCAAGACCGGCCACCCTTAGAGAATGACACCTCATGGACTAGCTAAGGTGAGTAAGCCACTCTAGCTTTGCTCACATGGATAACCAAGGCATTGACACACCCCTTGGCCTAGCCTTGATGAACCAACACTCTAGGTTTCCTAGCCTAGCTCCCTTGGCAAGCCAAGCCTTGCACACCTCACCCTAGGGCCGGCCAACCAAGGGAATGCCACCTCAAGCTTGTAGCTTTGATGAGCAAGCACTCTAGCTAAGCTTGCTTGGCAAATTGGAGCAAGAATGGCCGGCCAACACATAAGGACTAAAGGAAAAATATTTTGGCTTAAGGACTATTGCATAAATTACAAAAGATAGACTTCTTGAACTCTTTTAGAGCTTGGCACCTCATACACCTAGGCAAGCTTAGTAAGCTTGCTAGCTTTGCTTGTTGGCAAGCAAAGGCATGCATAACCTCCACCTAAGGCCGGCCACACCAAGGAAGGGACACCTCATGGTTCCTAGGCCACATGAGTAAGCACCCTAGCTTGGGTTATTTGGCATGAGAAGCACAAGAATGGCCGGCCACCTTTCAAGAAGACAAAACCAAATTGGTTTCTTCTATGGACTAAAGAGCAAATTGTTGTACCTTAGGGATTAGTTAGCAATTTTAAGAAATTGGTACTTCATCTATAAATAGGTGAAGGTGCTGTTGTATTATTTGGTTAGCCAACACACACACAAAAACTTGAGCAGCACAAATTCTCCCAATCCTGCCATAGAAGCCGAGCAAAGAAAAGAGAGAAAAGAAAGAAAAAGAAAAATAGAGAAAGGGTTTTCGGTTTAGTGTGAGGGAAATTTTAATTACCCTAGTTTAAGAATTTCATCAGTGAAACTTGAGGTAAATATTGTCATCCTCTAGTTCTTCATTTGAAATTTAAGAGAATGATTAGTATGGTTAAACAGGAGTTTAATTTTGTAAGATACATGCACTAGGATTTTTATGCTTGATTAAGTCTCTATCTGAGCAGTTTTCCTGAAACAACATTTAGTGGCCTTTAGAGGCCGAATCTTAAAAAAGTTGAAACTGCAAAGTTGTAGAGTAGGGAAAATCCTAGGGGCCAACGCGACCAGTTTTTGAAAATAAGGCATTTAAGACCTTCATTTCTTCTAAAATCCGAGACCAAATTATGAGTAGTAAGTTTGGTCGAACAATTTGCTAAGGCATAAATAAGCATGTTAAAGGCAGATTTGAAGTTTGAGGTTAAAATAAAAGTTGTAGGAGACTTCAAGATCTACAACTTTCATGAAGAAAACTTTTCCAAATTCGAAACAGATTTGTGAGAAAAGAACTAAACTTTATGAATTGGTTTTGAACCCGGTTTTCAAAATGTTAGAATTCTTATTAAATTTCAAAAAGGAGTTGAAATTTAGGATTTGTAGATAGCAATTAGAATTATTATGATATTATGATAGGATGATACTCATCCTATGATTTTTCTTGAAAACAGGAAAACGACCTGTTTGAGTGAAGAATATTGATTCAAGGCGCAGTAACGGTAAGTACGACTCCGCCTACAGCATAAACAAAAATTGTTTGTTGTATTTTTTCAAGTTATGATGATATAAGTATGATAAAACATTATGGCCTGTATGATATCAAGTTCATGATGTTATGTGAATAAGAAGTATTTATGATATGTATGTATGTACGTTTTTAAGATATGATGAATATTTAAAGTATGAATGGCATGTATGTATTCAAGGAATAAGGAATGTATGTATGGCATGTACGCTTTCAAGTTCATGTTAAGAGGTATATGATGTATGTTTATGGTATGTATGTTCATATGATGAATAATCGGATAGTATGGCATCACGAAGTATGCTCACTAAAGATAAGCCATTTGGTAAAGTATGAAATCCCAGTTACAGTTAAGAAACTGGTTATGAATATGAAACAATATTTCAAGTATGAAATAAGACAAGAACAAGATTTTAATATAAGCAGAATGCTATATGTCTTATCGACCCGCGTCAGGTCGGGTTTGGTTCATGGTTTGAGTTGGACAGGGCTGGCCGCCCCAACCACTCCATGGCAGCGCGCCACGGTACGTACATTCATGTTAAGTTATGTAAGGGCCCAAAAACTATGCTAACTTATGAAAACAGGAATAAAGCATAAATGGTTCATGCATTATGATATCATGATATGTTGCGGATAAATAGTTGTGCTTGCTGAGTGAAAGCTCATGTTTTAAGTTTATGCTGTAGGTAAGCAACCCTGCGGTACTTCATGATGCAAGGCAAAGCTGTGAAACTGTGGGACGGGAATCATTACGTTTCTTTTGGTTAAATTATGCTACGCTAAATATATTGTATTTAAGTACAAAAACACATTTCCGCTATAAGTAGTTATGTATAAGTACATGTATGTATGTAAGTGGTTATTATAAGTTTCCAAGTCAAATTATATTTATCAGTTGTATAAAAAAAAAAAATTTTATGCCTAAATTTTCATATATTATAAGTAAGTATGTATGGTCACGGCCGGCGCTAGGCGGGTCGCGACACCTAGCCCCCTTGGCAAGCCAAGGCTTGCACACCTCACCCTAGGGCCGGCCAACCAAGGGAATGCCACCTCAAAATTTAGCTTTGATGAGCAAGCAACTCTAGCTAAGCTTGCTTGGCAATTTGGGTGATGAATGGCCGGCCAACACATAAGGACTAAAGGAAAAATATTTTGGCTTAAGGACTACTGTATAAAATTACAAAAGATGGAATTCTTGAACTCTTTTAGCCCTTGACACCTCATGCTTCATAGGCTTGCTTGGTAAGCTTGCTAGCCTTGCTTGTTGGTAAGCAAAGGCATGCACAAACTCCACCTAAGGCCGGCCACACCAAGGAAGGGACACCTCATGGTTCCTAGGCCACATGAGTAAGCACCCTAGCTTGGGTTATTAGGCATGAGAAGCACAAGAATGGCCGGCCACCTTTCAAGAAGACAAAACCAAATTGGTTTCTTCTATGGACTAAAGAGCAAATTGTTGTACCTTAGGGATTAGTAAGTAAATTTAAGATTTTGTGCTTCATCTATAAATAGGTGAAGGTGCTGTTGTATTATTTGGTTAGCCAACACACACACACAAACTTGAGCAGCACAAACTCTCCCAATCCTGCCATAGAAGCCGAGCAAAGGAAAGAGAGAAAAGAAAGAAAAAGAAAACTAGAGAAAGGGTTTTCGGTTTAGTGTGAGGGAAATTTTAATTACCCTAATTTAATAATTTCATCAATGAAACTTGAGGTAAATATTGTCATCCTCTAGTTCTTCATTTGAAATTTAAGAGAATGATTAGTATGGTTAAACAGGAGTTTAATTTTGTAAGATACATGCACTAGGGTTTTTATGCTTGATTAAGTCTCTATTTGAGCCGTTTTCTTGAAACAACATTTAGAGGCCTTTAGAGGCCGAATCTTAAAAAAGTTAAAACTGCAAAGTTGTAGAGGAGGGAAAATCCTAGGGGCACCACGGCCAGTTTTTAAAAATAAGGCTTTTAAGACCTTCATTTCTTCTAAAACCCGAGACCAAATTATGAGTAGTAAGTTTGGTCGAACAATTGTCTAAGGCATAAATAAGCATGTTAAATGCAGATTTGAAGTTTGAGGTTAAAATAAAAGTTGTAGGAGACTTCAAGATCTACAACTTTCATGAAGAAAACTTTTCCAAATTCGAAACAGATTTGTGAGAAAAGAACTAAACTTTATGAATTGGTTTTGAACCCGGTTTTCAAAATGTTAGAATTCTTATTAAATTTCAAAAAGGAGTTGAAATTTAGGATTTGTAGATAGCAATTAGAATTATTATGATATTATGATAGGATGATACTCATCCTATGATTTTTCTTGAAAACAGGAAAACGACCTGTTTGAGTGAAGAATATTGATTCAAGGCGCAGTAACGGTAAGTACGACTCTGCCTACAGCATAAACAAAAATTGTTTGTTGTATGTTTTCAAGTTATGATAATATAAGTATGATAAAACATTATGGCCTGTATGATATCAAGTTCATGATGTTATGTGAATAAGAAGTATTTATGATATGTATGTATGTACGTTTTTAAGATATGATGAATATTTAAAGTATGAATGGCATGTATGTATTCAAGGAATAAGGAATGTATGTATGGCATGTATGCTTTCAAGTTCATGTTAAGAGGTATATGATGTATGTTTATGGTATGTATGTTCATATGATGAATAATCGGATAGTATGGCATCACGAAGTATGCTCACTAAAGATAAGCCATTTGGTAAAGTATGAAATCCCAGTTACAGTTAAGAAACTGGTTATGAATATGAAACAATATTTCAAGTATGAAATAAGACAAGAACAAGAATTTAATATAAGCAGAATGCTATATGTCTTATCGACCCGCGTCAGGTCGGGTTTGGTTCATGGTTTGAGTTGGACAGGGCTGGCCGCCCCAACCACTCCATGGCAGCGCGCCACGGTACGTACATTCATGTTAAGTTATGTAAGGGCCCAAAAACTATGCTAACTTATGAAAACAGGAATAAAGCATAAATGGTTCATGCATTATGATATCATGATATGTTGCGGATAAATAGTTGTGCTTGCTGAGTGAAAGCTCATGTTTTAAGTTTATGCTGTAGGTAAGCAACCCTGCGGTACTTCATGATGCAAGGCAAAGCTGTGAAACTGTGGGACGGGAATCATTACGTTTCTTTTGGTTAAATTATGCTACGCTAAATATATTGTATTTAAGTACAAAAACACATTTCCGCTATAAGTAGTTATGTATAAGTACATGTATGTATGTAAGTGGTTATTATAAGTTTCCAAGTCAAATTATATTTATCAGTTGTATAAAAAAAAAAAAATTTTATGCCTAAATTTTCATATATTATAAGTAAGTATGTATGGTCACGGCCGGCGCTAGGCGGGTCGCGACACCTAGCCCCCTTGGCAAGCCAAGGCTTGCACACCTCACCCTAGGGCCGGCCAACCAAGGGAATGCCACCTCAAAATTTAGCTTTGATGAGCAAGCAACTCTAGCTAAGCTTGCTTGGCAATTTGGGTGATGAATGGCTGGCCAACACATAAGGACTAAAGGAAAAATATTTTGGCTTAAGGACTACTGTATAAAATTACAAAAGATGGAATTCTTGAACTCTTTTAGCCCTTGACACCTCATGCTTCATAGGCTTGCTTGGTAAGCTTGCTAGCCTTGCTTGTTGGTAAGCAAAGGCATGCACAAACTCCACCTAAGGCCGGCCACACCAAGGAAGGGACACCTCATGGTTCCTAGGCCACATGAGTAAGCACCCTAGCTTGGGTTATTAGGCATGAGAAGCACAAGAATGGCCGGCCACCTTTCAAGAAGACAAAACCAAATTGGTTTCTTCTATGGACTAAAGAGCAAATTGTTGTACCTTAGGGATTAGTAAGTAAATTTAAGATTTTGTGCTTCATCTATAAATAGGTGAAGGTGCTGTTGTATTATTTGGTTAGCCAACACACACACACAAACTTGAGCAGCACAAACTCTCCCAATCCTACCATAGAAGCCGAGCAAAGAAAAGAGAGAAAAGAAAGAAAAAGAAAACTAGAGAAAGGGTTTTCGGTTTAGTGTGAGGGAAATTTTAATTACCCTAATTTAATAATTTCATCAATGAAACTTGAGGTAAATATTGTCATCCTCTAGTTCTTCATTTGAAATTGAAGAGAATGATTAGTATGGTTAAACAGGAGTTTAATTTTGTAAGATACATGCACTAGGATTTTTATGCTTGATTAAGTCTCTATCTGAGCAGTTTTCCTGAAACAACATTTAGAGGCCTTTAGAGGCCGAATCTTAAATACGTTAAAACTGCAAATTTGTAGAGGAGGGAAAATCCTAGGGGCCATCACGGCCAGTTTTTGAAAATAAGGCTTTTAAGACCTTCATTTCTTCTAAAACCCGAGACCAAATTATGAGTAGTAAGTTTGGTCGAACAATTGTCTAAGGCATAAATAAGCATGTTAAATGCAGATTTGAAGTTTGAGGTTAAAATAAAAGTTGTAGGAGACTTCAAGATCTACAACTTTCATGAAGAAAACTTTTCCAAATTCGAAACATATTTGTGAGAAAAGAACTAAACTTTATGAATTGGTTTTGAACCCGGTTTTCAAAATGTTAGAATTCTTATTAAATTTCAAAAAGGAGTTGAAATTTAGGATTTGTAGATAGCAATTAGAATTATTATGATATTATGATAGGATGATACTCATCCTATGATTTTTCTTGAAAACAGGAAAACGACCTGTTTGAGTGAAGAATATTGATTCAAGGCGCAGTAACGGTAAGTACGACTCCGCCTACAGCATAAACAAAAATTGTTTGTTGTATGTTTTCAAGTTATGATGATATAAGTATGATAAAACATTATGGCCTGTATGATATCAAGTTCATGATGTTATGTGAATAAGAAGTATTTATGATATGTATGTATGTACGTTTTTAAGATATGATGAATATTTAAAGTATGAATGGCATGTATGTATTCAAGGAATAAGGAATGTATGTATGGCATGTATGCTTTCAAGTTCATGTTAAGAGGTATATGATGTATGTTTATGGTGTGTATGTTCATATGATGAATAATCGGATAGTATGGCATCACGAAGTATGCTCACTAAAGATAAGCCATTTGGTAAAGTATGAAATCCCAGTTACAGTTAAGAAACTGGTTATGAATATGAAACAATATTTCAAGTATGAAATAAGACAAGAACAAGATTTTAATATAAGCAGAATGCTATATGTCGTATCGACCCGCGTCAGGTCGGGTTTGGTTCATGGTTTGAGTTGGACAGGGCTGGCCGCCCCAACCACTCCATGGCAGCGCTCCACGGTACGTACATTCATGTTAAGTTATGTAAGGGCCCAAAAACTATGCTAACTTATGAAAACAGGAATAAAGCATAAATGGTTCATGCATTATGATATCATGATATGTTGCGGATAAATAGTTGTGTTTGCTGAGCGAAAGCTCATGTTTTAAGTTTATGCTGTAGGTAAGCAACCCTGCGGTACTTCATGATGCAAGGCAGTGGAGCATGGCAAGGCAAAGCTGTGAAACTGTGGGACGGGAATCATTACGTTTCTTTTGGTTAAATTATGCTACGCTAAATATGTTGTATTTAAGTACAAAAACACATTTCCGCTATAAGTAGTTATGTATAAGTACATGTATGTATGTAAGTGTTTATTATAAGTTTCCAAGTCAAATTATATTTATCAGTTGTATAAAAAAAAAAAAAATTTATGCCTAAATTTTCATATATTATAAGTAAGTATGTATGGTCACGGCCGGCGCTAGGCGGGTCGCGACAAGAGTTGGTATCAGAGCTGAAGATTCTACCTTTCGGTTTCACAGTTTGCGTGCCTGCGCCACAGCCATTGTAAGTTAAAAATATTTCGTATTTATATTATGTATTTATAGCAATTTGTATAATCTAGATTAGAGGACAATGGATGAAGATAGAGGTGCAGCTTATGCGTTCTTCATGATGTCTCCACTCGTATTCGATGGGACTAGACGAACCGTAACATTGGCAGCATGGCTTCATGATATGGAGGCTATTTTTCGAATATGTCATATTCCGCCCCATTTACAAGTATCATTGGCATGTCGTTGCCTAGCAGTAGATGCTAGACTTTGGTGGAGAACAATAGGAGAACAGGAAGCTCAGGGAGGAACATGGGAAAACTTCCGTAATATCATCACTGCTCATTTTGGACCTCCACTGGCGGAAAACGCCGACGTACACTATCGAGATCCAGAGATTTATCGTGACATGAACCTTGTCCGATATCTTAACTACGTTTATGATTGGCATGCTTATCCAGGAGAGTCGATGGGCCATTACTGTCGAAGATTTCAGGAGGCTATGTTGCCTCATATTCCAGACTTTGGCGATCCAGAGTTTCGGGCACTACAACTACTCCGGGAAGGACTACCACCTGATGTTAGGGAACATGTCCAAGAACCGGCAATAGGAATGACTATGGAGCACATGATAAATGATATCATGGAAGCGGAGTTGATAGCTCATATGGTTCAAGCGGATGCTGTAGTGGAAAACAACATCCAAGTGCCAGTCAATAATAATGATGAGGAAGAGCCACCCTTCCAATGGGGTCCAGTATTGCCAGAAGACCCTATTCCGGCGATACCACTTCAGGAGATTCCTCCACAAGAGGATGTTGATGGCATGAATCTTGAAGATATTCTTGACGAGCCCGAATTGCAAGAGGATCCTCATGAAATCATCCTTGATAATGAAGAAGAAGAAGATGTAAATATGGAGGATGATCCGGAGGAAGTCTTGTTCGATGAGGAAGATTGGGATGTATTCTCCGACGTAACATCAGAGTAGATAGTTTAGATATAAAATAGTTTATATGTATGATAGACAAGTGATAGTCACCCCTATTTTGTATTTGATTATGTATATATGTATATGATAGTATGGATAATAATGTATGAATTATGGAATGATGAGATCATGATAGATCTCTAATGTTATGTTTTATGATATGATACGATGATATGTTATGATAATCTGATATATGATCAAATATGATCTATGATATGATATGATGAATAAGTAATGTTCATCTTATGATGAGGTATGAATGAACGAAAAGATATTTGAAGTATAACAATATCTTTATCGTGATTAGATAAGAAATAGAAGATGTCACGCCCACGTACCCGAGCGAACCCTATTCCGCAAGAACCTGATCTTGCGAACGTGGTAGCTACTTTGCAACGGTAATTGCGGGAATAACAGCAAGAGACGAACCAGCTTCGGGAACAAGTAGCTCAACTGAATCAAGTACCTCGAGCGAACGAAGTTCCACCGCAAAATAACCCTGTACCCCCAGCAGCGCCTCAAGCACCAGAGGTTCATCAAGAAATTCCATTAGCACCCGAAGGATTGCAAAGGAATCCACCTTTGGTTAGGGAGGATCTGCTATATGAACGATTTAGGCGAATGAAGGCCCCTGAATTTGAAGGAACCACAGATCCAATAGTAGCGAATAATTGGTTGATCGATATCCAAGTAATTTTGGATTTTATGGGACTTACAGAACAAGAGAAGGTTCCTTGTGCCTCTTTTGCACTAAAGAAGGATGCGCGTCACTGGTGGATGACGGTTCAGATGCGTAAAAACGTGGCGTTCATGAGATGGCAAGATTTCGTAGACGAATTCAGAATAATGTACTACAATCAGGAGATTCTTGCAACTCAACAAGATGAGTTTACCAGTTTTAAGCAAGGGTCTATGTCCGTGACGGAAGCAGTCAAGAAGTTTGAACAACTTGCCCGTTTATGTCCAGAACTGGTACCGAACGAAAGGGAGAAAGTAAGGAGGATGATGAAAATGTTTCGGACAGACATTGCTAAACAAGTTAGTGCTGGAAGTAGCCCTCCAACTCTTGTAGCTGATTGTATAGGTCGAGCTATGAGGGCAGAATACTGGATTAATCAGGATAAGGAAGCGAGGGTTCAAATATTCAAAGCTAAGAAAGAAGAAAAAGTAGTAGAGAAACAGATACAGTCTAGGCAAAATCAGCAACCGAACTTAAAAGGCCAGACTAGTAATTCCAGCCAAAATTCCAAGCAGTTTGGAAGGAATAAGAGAAGAGGATATGCTCTGGGCCAGGGCCAACAGAAGAATTACCCTCAGAAGAGGAACAACCGTGGGAATAGGGTAATAATAACTATCCTGTGTGTACTCAATGCGGAAAGTAACATCCAGGCGTGTGTAGGATGGGAACAAACGCTTGCTACCTATGTGGCAAGGAAGGCCATTATGCGAGGAATTGTACCACCTATAGTCAGAACCAGAACCCTCAGTACCAGAATAGGAATTCGAACCGACAGCTTCACGCGGTGCAAGCAAAGATCGAAGGCCCTTCAATGGTACAAGAAAGACTTGAAGCTCACGAACCACAGGCTAGGATCTATGCTTACACAAAGGGAGACGCTGAGGCTGGAACTTCTAATGTGGTAACAGGTCAGATCTCTATAGCTGCTTGTGATGCATTTGCCCTAATTGATTCTGGCGCCACCCATTCGTTTATATCAATAGAATATGCCCGAAAACTAGATAGAAATGTAGAAAATATAGGGCAACCTTTTAGAACCTCTCTTCCATCGGGAGATATTTTGTTATCTGATTCTTGGATGCTAAATGTTCCGATAGTTATGTGTGATAGAGAATTATATGTAGACCTGATTGCAATTAAGCTTCAGGATTTTGATGTAATCCTGGAAATGGATTTCTTAGATAAGTACAACGCTAAGATTGATTGTCGAAAGCGTTGTGTTACGTTTAGTCTTTTCGGCGAAGAGGAATTCAACTTTCACGGCCAGTCTAAGAGCTCATCAACCCGGCTTGTTTCGGTAATGAAAGCTTGGAAAATGCTAGCTAATGGATGTCAAGGATACTTAGCTAACATGGTGGACAAAGAACAAGAAAAAGAGCTGCAGCCCGAGGATATTCCCATTATTAGGGAATATGTAGATGTCTTTCCAAAAGATTTAACTAGACTTCCGCCCGAGCGTGAAATCTCTTTCGAAATAGAATTGTTGCCAGGAACAGCTCCAATATCGAAAGCACCTTATCGCATGGCCCCAGCTGAGCTTAGGGAACTTCAAGTACAGTTGCAAGAACTATTGGATAAGGGCTTTATTCGTCAAAGCCATTCCCCGTGGGGAGCACCTGTGCTGTTTGTCAAAAAGAAGGATGGAACGTTACGAATGTGCATCGACTATCGCGAGTTGAATAAGATCACGATTAAGAACAAGTACCCTCTCCCGAGAATCGACGATCTCTTTGATCAACTTAGAGGAGCTTTGGTATTCTCGAAGATTGACTTGCATTCAGGCTACCATCAACTCAGAATCAAGGAAGGAGATATTCCCAAGACGGCGTTTCGAACACGTTATGGACATTACGAGTATTTAGTCATGCCTTTTGGTTTGACTAATGCTCCAGCTGCTTTTATGGACCTTATGAATAGGGTGTTTAAAGATTATTTAGATAAGTTTGTTATCATCTTTATTGATGATATTTTGATCTATTCAAGATCTACAAAGGAACATGAGCAGCATCTCAAGATAGTTTTGGAAACCTTAAGACGGAATCAGCTTTATGCCAAATTCACAAAATGTGAATTTTGGTTGGAAAAAGTACATTTTTTAGGCCACGTGGTTTCAAAAGAAGGAATTTCCGTTGATCCTGCTAAGATAGAAGCAGTTAGTGCATGGTCAGCACCCAAAAACGTTACGGAAATACGAAGCTTTCTTGGTTTGGCCGGATACTACCGACGATTCGTAGAAGGATTCTCGAAGATAGCAGCGCCACTAACAGCTCTTACTAAGAAGGGGAGAAAGTTTGATTGGACACAGAAGTGTGAAGAAAACTTCCAAGAACTCAAGAGGAAGCTTACAAGTGCACCAGTGTTGATAATTCCTGACGTAGATGCAGGAAATTTCGCCATTTATAGTGATGCGTCGAAAACTGGACTAGGAGCTGTCCTTATGCAAGGAAGAAATGTAGTTGCCTATGCTTCACGTCAACTGAAGGACCATGAACGGAACTACCCGACGCACGATTTGGAGCTTGCTGCGGTAGTTTTCGCTTTGAAGATTTGGAGACATTACCTGTATGGTAATAGGTGTGAGATTTTTACCGACCACCAAAGTCTTAAATACATCTTTACTCAAAAGGAGCTTAATATGAGACAACGAAGATGGCTTGAACTCGTAAAGGATTATGATTGTGAAATCCTTTACCATCCTGGAAAGGCAAACAAGGTAGCAGATGCGCTAAGTAGGAAATCATCCAGTATGCTCATGTCTCTTGAAATGATGTCCAAACCCCTCCAGAAGGAAATTTCTAATTTTAGATTGGAAATGTTAATCGGGAAATTAGCTGCTTTGACTCTTCAGTCTAATCTCCTAGAAACCATTAAGTGCTATCAAGGGAAAGATTCCTTTCTGTTAAAGATTCAACTACTTGGTGAAGAAGATAAGGAATTTACGACGTCTACGAATGGGCTAATTCTCTTCAAAGGAAGGATTTGTGTTCCTAACGTTGAATTTCTAATGAAACAAATCATGTCGGAAGCACATGAAACTCCGTACTCAGTTCACCCTGGAGCTACTAAGATGTGTAATGACCTTAAAGAGAACTTTTGGTGGCCGAGCATGAAGAGAGAAATTGCCGATTTTGTGTCAAGGTGCCTAACTTGTCAGAAAGTTAAGGCTGAACATCGTCAACCAGGAGGAGATCTTCAAAAGATAGAACTCCCAGAATGGAAATGGGAACAAATCACCATGGATTTCGTAGTTGGATTACCCAGGACCGCTAGTGGAAATGATATGATTTGGGTGATTGTGGATAGATTAACCAAATCAGCCCATTTCATTGCTATTAAAACCACCTTTTCAGTTGAGAAATTAGCTGAAATTTACGTATCTCAGATTATTAGGTTGCATGGAATTCCAAAATCCATTATTTCAGATCGAGATGGGCGATTTACTTCGCGATTTTGGAAAAGTGTTCATGTAATACCTAGTTTTTCGACATTTTGATTTCTTGTATAGAAATTCAAACTGTACCATGAAGGTATTCTTGAGGAAGCCCTATTAGGGTTTTTGTTTACTTTTATGAGCTCTTATGATCTTATAAGACTCAAAAATAGTTGCTTAGATTAGCATATGACCTTTTGAGTAAAAAAAGGGGATGAAAATTCTATGATTTTATGTTGGTCAAAGTTTGACCAAGAAAAGTCGAAGTTGACCAAAAAAAAAGTCAAAGTTGACTAAAATGGTCAAAGTAATGACAGTATAGTTATGTGATGTAGCAGTATGGAAAAATACTGCGAAAATTATAATTACGTACAAAATAGCATGAATAAGACTTAAAACCACCATAGAAAAATCAAGCACATTAAGTGGAAATAAAAGGCAAAAGGGCTTTAAGAAATAAGAAAAATTTTCTACAGTCCATTTTTACACAGATGAATTTTGGACTGCAGTTCAGTGTAAAATACTGTTTTTAGTAGAAAGCAGTATTGAAAATATCTGTGTTAACATAAAATGGGACTGCCTATTAAGGAAAAAAGGCAAACAAGCCCTAAGTATGCTTACATCATCTAACTTTTTCATTATGACATCATAAATGAATTAATGAAAATTGGAAAAAAATTCCATGGCTCTAGAACCTCCCTTTGGCCGGCCACCTATGCATCCTTTTGGGCAAATATTAAAAATTTTGGGGACTTTTTAGCAAATTTGAAAAGTTCTCCCTCACCTATAAATAGGTGAGTCATTTATTCAAAAAAAAATTGGAAAATCTAGCCAAACCTTGCCCATTTTTCTTCTCAAATCCGGACACCAAAGGGAGAGCAAGAACAAAGAAAAAAAAAATTTTTGAGAACCCAAGGGAAATTGGTTCTTGAAGTGGTCGGTTTTTCTCTACAATATTAAGCAAGAGTTTTGAAAGTTTTGCACCCTTTTCTAGGCCTTATGGCCGGCTGCTATTAGGGGAGAAAGTGAGGAAATTCTAGTGCGGTTTGTGGTTGGTTTTGGTGCAAGCAAACACCAAGTGATCAACACCAATTTTGGTGCCAATTGGTAGAGCAAAACCGGTTGTGAGGGAGCTATAGGGGGGAGAAATCTTGGATCCAATTTAGCCTTGCTTTGATCAAGGTAACTCTCCCAAAACCCTAAACTCTTCAATTAAGTTTCAATTTGAAATTTATTTGTATTTCAAGTTGAAAATTTGTAAGAGCATAAGCTCAATTTAATTTTGTGCCAAGTTTAGGATTTAGGGTTATGTGCTTGAATTAGGATAAGGGTGGTTTGGATTATAATGTGCATGCTTGCCTTAATTTTTGTGATTTGCATGCTAAATGTTTGATATGTTGTATGTCCCCAAGCATGATGATGAATATGGTATGTTAGGTTGCTAGAATGAACTAGAATGTTTGATGTGGATTATGCAACCTAAAACCATGCAAACTTTGGTTGATCCAAAGTCAATTAGGGTTTGCATGGAGTTGATGGAAAATGAGTTTTAAGAAAACCTTACGTTAGAAATCGCTGCATGTCTGTTTTCTAGGCTCCCGCGTGGTCGGTTGAGGTAGTGTGCACGTATTAGACCGAAAATGGATTTTAAACCCAAAACTGCCATTCTCGGGTAGAATCTGCCCAGTTTCGGGAAAATCAAATTTTGAGGCCTTTAGAGGCCGAATTTGGAAAAACTCAAAACACGAAAGTTGTAGAGAAGGGTTTTTCCTAGGGAGGAACGCGGACGGTTTTGCAAAATAAGGCTCCAACGGCCTTGATTTTTACGAAAATCCGAGCCTGCCGTGCCCAGGATTTATGCACGGCCAGGCGGGTTCAACAGGGAATATGAACACGTTAACGTCCGAACTGGGTTTTCCTCAAAACACGAAAGTTATAGGGTTTTTCGAAAGCTAAAACTTTCGTGAAGCAAACTTTTTCAAATTCGGTTTGGATTTTTAAATCAAATTGGATTTTAAAAACTGTACAGGAAATAGGAAATTCCTGTACAGGATTTCTGGAAAACAGTGCAGGAAAAGGACATCTCTGCACAAACACAGATAAATTGACAATGTGAAACTGTTCCAAAGGCAGTTTCCAATAGTCAATAATTCTGATAAACCTATTTTTAATTTACAGACTTTCAGAGTTCTACAAAGGATTTTTATATACAAAATATAAGGTTTTTCCAAAAGAAGGCAAAAACGGATTTCTAAACCAAAGTTAAGTTTTAATCCGATTAGGGTTACTTAACGTAACCAAGTAGGATAACATGAGATTAAGTAAGGGATATATAACAAAGGTTATATATGAATGTTGGTTATATCCCCAACATTTCTAACCCTTACTTTTATGATCCGACAGAAGGTAGAAAGCTGTAAGTGTCCTGACGGGATCAAGCTTGATATCGGACACAGCAATTAAGGTAAGTACAACTCCGCCTACAGCATAGGCTTTGTTGTGAATACTTACCCAAGTATGTGCTATGATATGCTATGAGGTATGCTATGCTATATGCTATGATATGCTATGAGGTATGCTATAGGTTTAGTAAATGTTATTTGCTAGGATGTCTGCTAGAGGTTTAATGTTATGTGTGTAATGAATGTTATATGCTATGTGCTATGATATGCTATGAGGTATGCTATGCTATGTGCTATGATATGCTATGAGGTATGCTATGCTATGTGCTATGATATGCTATGAAGTATGAACTATGATATATGTTATGAAATATGTTAGCATTATGTTGTGATAAGATACAAGTTATGGTATGATTAAGAAATGATTATGATTCAATTGTGTGAGACATCACGAAGCATGTTCACCAATTAATAAGTATAAGAACAAGGTATGAGACGATGAAAGCTATGATGGCAAGCAAGCTTGCCTGTGTCGTACCGACCCGTCCAAGGTCGGGTTGGACTATGGTTTGAGTTGGATTGGGCTGGCCGCCCCAACCACTCCATAGTTGCGCGCCCGGTACGAACACTTATGTTATGGGGCCCATAAGTAAGATAAGCAAGATAAGTTATGAAAGCATAAGAAAACATAATGGAGCATAAACGGTTCCTGCATAAGTATGTTATGTTATGCTAAGAGATGTATGTTATGTTATGCTATGATTAAGTTATGTTATGGTATGTTATGATGAATAAGTAAGTATGTTATGTTATGTCGCGGTAGATAGTAGTTGTACTTGCTGAGCGAAAGCTCATTGTCTTACGTCTATGCTGTAGGTAAGCAACCTACGGGAAGTACGTGATACAAGATGGTGGAGCATGGCGAGGTGAACTGTGAAATGTGGGAAATTATGCCGCTACGCGTTTTGATATTATGTATTCATTTTATATGTTTTCTTTTACGCTCAACCACTTTTATTTAGCAAAGTTATTTTATACTTACGTATTCGCGTGTGTGGGCACTATTAAAAAAAAAAAAAAAAATTCCGCTGTTTTCATTAAGTAAGTAAGAACTATGAGGAAAGTTAAGTATGTATGTATGGTAACGGCCTGTGCTAGGCGGGTCGTTACAGAGTTGGTATCAGAGCGGTTTCCTGCAATCCAATTTCACAGTCAGCCTACCATCGCCACCATCATTGTAAGTTATATATATATATATATATATATTTTATATGCATAAATATTTACTATTCGACTATGATATGATAGATACGACGTTATGGATCCGAGACGAGTAGAGGAGGATCGTTACGCAGCGTATGCATTCAACGGAATGCAACCCTTCTTGTTTGATGGCACTCATAGGACCGCGTCATTATCAGTGTGGCTATACGATATGGAGACGATCTTCCACATCTGCCATATAGAGGCTCACCTCCAGGTTTCGTTGGCCAGCAAATGTCTGGTAGCAGACGCGAGATTATGGTGGATGACACTCGGAGAGCGAGCGATGCCCGATCGCACCTGGGCGCATTTTCGCACCCTGGTGATTGCACGTTATGGGCCTTTGCTTGAGGAGGGGGCTGATGCACCGTACCGTGATCCCGAGATCTAAAGGGATATGCAGCACACGCAGTATCAGAGTTTTGTAGTAGATTGGCACGCTTATCCTCAGGAGTCGATGGGCCAGTATTGTCGACGCTTCCAGGAGGCGATGTTGCCTTACATTCCTCAGGATATAATTAGTCCAGGAATGCAGGCGTTAGTGATTCTTAGGAACGGACTTCCACCTCAGATCCGACAGTACGTCGCAGAGCTGATGCTTGCTATGACGGTCGAGGACATGATCGCTGACATTTTAGAGACTGAGATGGTTGCCCACGCCATGCAGGCCGAGGCATATGTGGCTGATCACCCAGTACCCGTTGACGACGCCGGGATAGCAGAGCAGATGTTTGAGGTAGTTCCAGTACAGGAGGTACCCGCCCCTGAGGCTGAGGTTTAGATAGACGCGGAGGGCGCTGCTGAGGACATAGTTGCTCCAGAAGATCCACCGGCAGATCCCCGGATTATTGATATCTCCAGTGACGACGAGGATTAAGACATGGATCAGGAACCCGAGCTCGAGCCAGGAGACTGGGTTGAGGATGTGGATGATCTCGACGACAATCCCGAGGAGATATTGTTTGACGATGACGATTGGGATGTGGATTCTGATGCTTCGTCAGTAGTTACGATCGAGATCATAGTTTAGACTTGGATTGTCCGTATATATATACCTTCTGACTATGAGACTGTTTTGTATTAGCTTATTTTTTTGATAATAGGCTTGTACAAATGTATGATGGTAAAGTGGTAGACACTTCCATCGTAGTTTTGATCATGTACGTATAATACGATGTAACAGATATGTACATACGATATTGTAAATACAATGTACTTTTTGTTAAGTATACAAAAAGACAGTTTAAGTATGATATGTATGTGAAAATATTATGTTATGAGTATGAGTGCTATGATAAGCACATAATGACGTTATGTTATGATTACGAACATTATGATTACGAACTGTATGATAAGTATACGATAATAATGTTATGATACGATGAGTTATGCATGAAAGAAAGGATATTCATGGCATCATAATATCTTTTCTTATGGTTAAATAGGATTCTAGAAGATGGTACGTCCGCGAAGAACGGTACCTGTTAATCCGCCCGAGCCGGATCTTGCAACTGTTTTAGCAAACTTACAACGACAGTTGCTCGAACAGCAACAAGAGACCAACAGACTCCGAGAGCAGCTAGCTCGAGTGAACCAGAGACCCCAGGTCCATGAGGTTCCACCGCCAGTTCACCAAGTACCTCCAGTAGCACCTCCCGTGCCAGAAATTCCACGAAACGTTGAGGTACCGTTGGCACCTGCTGGGGTACCAGTGAATCTACTACCAGTACGAGAGGACTTACTCTACGAACGATTTAGGCGAATAAAAGCGCCTGAATTCGAAGGACCAATGGATCCTATAGCAGCTGACAATTGGCTGATTGACATCCAGGTCATTCTGGATTTTATGCCGCTTACAGAGCAGGAGAAGGTTCTCTGTGCCTCCTTTGCACTCAGGAAAGACGCAAGGCACTGGTGGATGACAGTCCAGATGCGTCGAGATGTCACAACCATGAGCTGGCAGGATTTTGTGACGGAGTTCCGTACTATGTATTACAACAGAGAAGTCCTTGCCGCTCAGCAGGATGAGTTCACGAATCTAAAGCAAGGCTCGATGACAGTAATGGAGGCTGTCAAGAAGTTTGAGCAACTAGCTCGTTTGTGCCCGGAATTAGTACCGAGTGAAACGGAAAAAGTCAGAAGAATGATGAAGATGTTCCGGACAGACATCGCCAAGCAAGTGAGTGCTGGCAGTAGCCCACCTACCCTAGTATCCGACTGTGTAAGTCGGGCTATAAGAGCTGAGTATTGGATCAACCAGGATAAGGAAGCAAGGGCTCAGATTTTCAAGACCAGAAAAGAGGAAAAGGCCGTGGTGAAGCAGACGCAGCCCCGTCAGAATTCTGAACCGCACCAGAAAGACCAAGTCAGCAACCCTGCCCAAAGTTCCAAACAGTTTGGGAGGAACAAAAGAAAGGGGAATTTCTCTGGTCAGGGACAACAAAAGAATTACCCTCAGAAGAGGAACAATCGAGGAAACGAGGGTAACAACATCGACTTCCCGATATGCGCAAAATGTGGAAGGAAACATCCAGGAGTATGTCGAATGGGGACGAACGCTTGCTACCTTTGTGGCAAAGAGGGGCATTATGCGAGGAATTGCACTATGAACACCTCAGGCCAGAATCCTCCATACCCGAGTCGGAATACGAACAACCAACTGCATGCGATACAAGCAAGGATTGAAGGACCCTCAATCGCGCAAGGCAGATTAGAGGCTCCTGAGCCCCAAGCCAGAATCTATGCATACACCAATGGAGATGCCGAAGCTGGAACATCGCATGTGGTGACAAGATAGATTTATATCGCCACATATGACGTTATTGTATTCTCTAATTCTGGTGTCACTCACTTGTTTGTATTTAGAGAGTTTGCCCAGAAATTAGGAAGTAGTACAGATAGTTTAAAACAGCCTTTTAAAAAAAAAAAAAAATTTCTTTGTTTTTTGGAGAGATTTTGTGGTCCGATCTTTTAATACAAAATACTTCCATAGTTATTATGGCAGAAAATTGCTTGTAGATCTCGTCGCAATCAAGCTTTAGGATTTCGATATGATCTTAAGAATGGATTTCTTAAGTTATTACAACGCTAAGTTTGATTGCCAAAAGCGTTGTGAGACGTTTAGCCCTTACGACAAGGAAAAGTTTAACCTTTATAGACAGTTGTGGAGCTCAACAACCGGATTAATTTCGGCAATGAATGACTTACCAGGACTCCTGCCGGAACGGGAAGTTTCGAGATCGAGTAACTGCCTAGAGCCGCACCAATATCAAAAGTGTCTTACCGTATGACACCAGCTGAGTTTAGGAGGAACATGAGCATCACCTAAGGATGGTAATGGAGACGCTAAAGCAAAATAAGCTTTATGCTAAATTCACAAAATGTGAATTTTGGCTGGAGAAAGTTCATTTTTGGGTCATGTGGTACTAAAGGAAGGAATTTCCGTAGACCCGGCAAAAGTGAAAGCGGTCAGTTCATGGCCGGTACCCAAGAATGTTACGGGAATAAGGAGCTTTCTTGGTTTAGCCGAGTACTACAGACGATTTGTGGAAGGATTTTCCAATGTTGCTGCACCACTCACAGCCCTAACCAAAAGAGGGAAGAAATTTGAATGGACCCAGAAATGCGAGGAAAACTTTCAAGAACTCAAGAAGAGTCTGACAAGTGCGCCGGTGCTAATAATTCCTGATGTAGATGCAGGAAATTTTGTGATTTATAGTGATGCTTCTAAAAGTGGATTAGGAGCTGTCCTGATGCAAAATGGAAAGGTGGTAGCTTACGCATCACGACAACTAAAGATTCACGAAAAGAATCATCCTACGCATGATTTGGAGCTTGCGGCGATAGTTTTCGCACCCAAGATGTGGAAGCATTATTTGTATGGGAATAAATGCAAAATCTACACCGATCATCAAAGCCTCAAGTACATTTTTACTTAAGAAAGAGCTCAACATGAGACAACGTAGATGGCTAGAGCTTGTAAAGGATTACGATTGTGAAATCCTTTACCACCCTGGGAAGGCGAACAGGGTAGCAGATGCTTTAAGTCGGAAATCTATAGGCATGCTGATGTCTATAGAAGCATTTCCAACGCCACTACAAAGAGCTCAAGATCTCTGATGATGGTATAATTTACTTCAAAGAAAGGATTTGTGTTCCCGACTTTGAATTTTTTAAAGGATCAGATACTGTCAGAGGCACACAAAACGCCATATTCAGTACATCCAGGAGCTTCCAAGATGTACAAAGACCTCCGAGAGAATTATTGGTGGCCTAACATGAAGAATGAAGTGGCAGAATACGTGTCAAAGTGCCTAACTTGTCAGAAAGTTAAAGCTGAACATAAACATCCTGAAGGATAATTGCAGAAAATAGAGCTTTCCGAATGGAAATGGGAACAAATTTCCATGGATTTTGTAGAAGGACTACCCAGAACTGTAAGTGGGAATGACACGATTTGGGTCATTGTTGATAGATTGACCAAATTAGCCCACATTATCGCCATTAAAGCCATCTTTTCAGTAGAGAAATTGGCTAAAGTCTACGTATCCCAGATCATTAGGCTGCATGGAGATGCTGTATTTATCAAGATTGCTCCTATGAAAGGAGTAATGCGATTTGGCAAGAAAGGAAAGCTTAGTTCAAGGTATACAGGACCATTCGAAATCCTTGAAAGGATTGGGAAAGTAGCCTATAAGCTTGCCTTGCCACCGGAATTAGCTCCGATGCACAATGTATTCCATATCTCGATGCTAAAGAAATATGTGTTAGACCCTTCCCATATATTAAGTCAAGAACTAGTAGAGATTCAAACGGACTTGACTTACGAGGAAAAAACCAGTTCAAATTCTGGATCAGGAAGAGAAGGTCTTAAGAAATAAAACCATTCCCATGGTAAAGGTTTTATGGTGAAACCATAAGGTTGAAGAGGCAACCTGGGAATTAAAAGATGAGATGAGAAAGAACTACCCTGAGTTGTTCTAATTTTCGAGGACGAAAATTTTTAAGGGGGATAGATTGTAATACCTAGTTTTTCGACATTTTGATTTCTTGTATAGAAATTCAAACTGTACCATGAAGGTATTCTTGAGGAAGCCCTATTAGGGTTTTTGTTTACTTTTATGAGCTCTTATGATCTTATAAGACTCAAAAATAGTTGCTTAGATTAGCATATGACCTTTTGAGTAAAAAAAGGGGATGAAAATTCTATGATTTTATGTTGGTCAAAGTTTGACCAAGAAAAGTCGAAGTTGACCAAAAAAAAAGTCAAAGTTGACTAAAATGGTCAAAGTAATGACAGTATAGTTATGTGATGTAGCAGTATGGAAAAATACTGCGAAAATTATAATTACGTACAAAATAGCATGAATAAGACTTAAAACCACCATAGAAAAATCAAGCACATTAAGTGGAAATAAAAGGCAAAAGGGCTTTAAGAAATAAGAAAAATTTTCTACAGTCCATTTTTACACAGATGAATTTTGGACTGCAGTTCAGTGTAAAATACTGTTTTTAGTAGAAAGCAGTATTGAAAATATCTGTGTTAACATAAAATGGGACTGCCTATTAAGGAAAAAAGGCAAACAAGCCCTAAGTATGCTTACATCATCTAACTTTTTCATTATGACATCATAAATGAATTAATGAAAATTGGAAAAAAATTCCATGGCTCTAGAACCTCCCTTTGGCCGGCCACCTATGCATCCTTTTGGGCAAATATTAAAAATTTTGGGGACTTTTTAGCAAATTTGAAAAGTTCTCCCTCACCTATAAATAGGTGAGTCATTTATTCAAAAAAAAATTGGAAAATCTAGCCAAACCTTGCCCATTTTTCTTCTCAAATCCGGACACCAAAGGGAGAGCAAGAACAAAGAAAAAAAAAATTTTTGAGAACCCAAGGGAAATTGGTTCTTGAAGTGGTCGGTTTTTCTCTACAATATTAAGCAAGAGTTTTGAAAGTTTTGCACCCTTTTCTAGGCCTTATGGCCGGCTGCTATTAGGGGAGAAAGTGAGGAAATTCTAGTGTGGTTTGTGGTTGGTTTTGGTGCAAGCAAACACCAAGTGATCAACACCAATTTTGGTGCCAATTGGTAGAGCAAAACCGGTTGTGAGGGAGCTATAGGGGGGAGAAATCTTGGATCCAATTTAGCCTTGCTTTGATCAAGGTAACTCTCCCAAAACCCTAAACTCTTCAATTAAGTTTCAATTTGAAATTTATTTGTATTTCAAGTTGAAAATTTGTAAGAGCATAAGCTCAATTTAATTTTGTGCCAAGTTTAGGATTTAGGGTTATGTGCTTGAATTAGGATAAGGGTGGTTTGGATTATAATGTGCATGCTTGCCTTAATTTTTGTGATTTGCATGCTAAATGTTTGATATGTTGTATGTCCCCAAGCATGATGATGAATATGGTATGTTAGGTTGCTAGAATGAACTAGAATGTTTGATGTGGATTATGCAACCTAAAACCATGCAAACTTTGGTTGATCCAAAGTCAATTAGGGTTTGCATGGAGTTGATGGAAAATGAGTTTTAAGAAAACCTTACGTTAGAAATCGCTGCATGTCTGTTTTCTAGGCTCCCGCGTGGTCGGTTGAGGTAGTGTGCACGTATTAGACCGAAAATGGATTTTAAACCCAAAACTGCCATTCTCGGGTAGAATCTGCCCAGTTTCGGGAAAATCAAATTTTGAGGCCTTTAGAGGCCGAATTTGGAAAAACTCAAAACACGAAAGTTGTAGAGAAGGGTTTTTCCTAGGGAGGAGCGCGGACGGTTTTGCAAAATAAGGCTCCAACGGCCTTGATTTTTACGAAAATCCGAGCCTGCCGTGCCCAGGATTTATGCACGGCCAGGCGGGTTCAACAGGGAATATGAACACGTTAACGTCCGAACTGGGTTTTCCTCAAAACACGAAAGTTATAGGGTTTTTCGAAAGCTAAAACTTTCGTGATGCAAACTTTTTCAAATTCGGTTTGGATTTTTAAATCAAATTGGATTTTAAAAACTGTACAGGAAATAGGAAATTCCTGTACAGGATTTCTGGAAAACAGTGCAGGAAAAGGACATCTCTGCACAAACACAGATAAATTGACAATGTGAAACTGTTCCAAAGGCAGTTTCCAATAGTCAATAATTCTGATAAACCTATTTTTAATTTACAGACTTTCAGAGTTCTACAAAGGATTTTTATATACAAAATATAAGGTTTTTCCAAAAGAAGGCAAAAACGGATTTCTAAACCAAAGTTAAGTTTTAATCCGATTAGGGTTACTTAACGTAACCAAGTAGGATAACATGAGATTAAGTAAGGGACATATAACAAAGGTTATATATGAATGTTGGTTATATCCCCAACATTTCTAACCCTTACTTTTATGATCCGACAGAAGGTAGAAAGCTGTAAGTGTCCTGACGGGATCAAGCTTGATATCGGACACAGCAATTAAGGTAAGTACAACTCCGCCTACAGCATAGGCTTTGTTGTGAATACTTACCCAAGTATGTGCTATGATATGCTATGAGGTATGCTATGCTATATGCTATGATATGCTATGAGGTATGCTATAGGTTTAGTAAATGTTATTTGCTAGGATGTCTGCTAGAGGTTTAATGTTATGTGTGTAATGAATGTTATATGCTATGTGCTATGATATGCTATGAGGTATGCTATGCTATGTGCTATGATATGCTATGAGGTATGCTATGCTATGTGCTATGATATGCTATGAAGTATGAACTATGATATATGTTATGAAATATGTTAGCATTATGTTGTGATAAGATACAAGTTATGGTATGATTAAGAAATGATTATGATTCAATTGTGTGAGACATCACGAAGCATGTTCACCAATTAATAAGTATAAGAACAAGGTATGAGACGATGAAAGCTATGATGGCAAGCAAGCTTGCCTGTGTCGTACCGACCCATCCAAGGTCGGGTTGGACTATGGTTTGAGTTGGATTGGGCTGGCCGCCCCAACCACTCCATAGTTGCGCGCCCGGTACGAACACTTATGTTATGGGGCCCATAAGTAAGATAAGCAAGATAAGTTATGAAAGCATAAGAAAACATAATGGAGCATAAACGGTTCCTGCATAAGTATGTTATGTTATGCTAAGAGATGTATGTTATGTTATGCTATGATTAAGTTATGTTATGGTATGTTATGATGAATAAGTAAGTATGTTATGTTATGTCGCGGTAGATAGTAGTTGTACTTGCTGAGCGAAAGCTCATTGTCTTACGTCTATGCTGTAGGTAAGCAACCTACGGGAAGTACGTGATACAAGATGGTGGAGCATGGCGAGGCGAACTGTGAAATGTGGGAAATTATGCCGCTACGCGTTTTGATATTATGTATTCATTTTATATGTTTTCTTTTACGCTCAACCACTTTTATTTAGCAAAGTTATTTTATACTTACGTATTCGCGTGTGTGCGCACTATTAAAAAAAAAAAAAAAAAATTCCGCTGTTTTCATTAAGTAAGTAAGAACTATGAGGAAAGTTAAGTATGTATGTATGGTAACGGCCTGTGCTAGGCGGGTCGTTACAGTTCACTCAGCTATGGGATCAAGGTTGAAATTCAGTACTGCTTTCCACCCTCAGACAGATGGACAATCGGAGCGCACGATCCAGACGTTAGAAGATATGTTGAGATCTTGTGTTTTGAATTTCAAGGGAAATTGGGATCAAAAGTTACCCTTGATCGAATTTTCGTATAATAATAGTTATCACGCTTCTATTGGTATGGCTCCATTTGAAGCGCTATATGGAAGGAAATGTCGATCTCCCATCCATTGGCAAGAAGTTGGACAGAAGCAACTTCAAACTACGGACTTCATCAGAAAAACCTCGGAAGATATCAAGATGATCAAGCAACGGCTCGATGTAGCTTTCAGTCGACAGAAGAGTTATGCTGATAAACATTGAAGACCTTTAGAATTCCAAATTGGAGATTCTGTTTTTCTTAAGATTGCTCCAATGAAGGGAATTATGAGATTTGGTAAGAAAGGAAAGCTCAGTCCAAGATACACAGGTCCGTTTGAAATCCTTGAAAGAATTGGAAAAGTTGCCTACAAGCTTGCTTTGCCGCCAGCTTTAGCTTCTATACATAATGTTTTTCACGTTTCAATGTTGAAGAAATACGTACCTGATCCTTCTCATGTGCTAAGTCAAGAACCGATCGAAGTACAAACAGATTTGACATATGAGGAAAGGCCAATACGGATTCTAGATCGGGAAGAAAAGGTTTTAAGAAACAAAACCATTCCAATGGTTAAAGTGTTATGGCAGAATCATAACATTGAAGAAGCAACGTGGGAAGTAGAAGAAGAAATGAGAAAGAACTATCCTAACTTGTAGTAATTTTCGGGGACGAAAATTTTTTTTAAGGAGGGTAGATTGTAGTAGCCGACTTGTTTGTAAATTTATAACTTCTTTTGTTAAGAATAAAGTTTGGTTATGCAATCTGTATGATATGTTTTCTAAGAAATTTGTTGAATCTTTTGCTACAAGATTCAATGAATTATTTGTGTAGGTTTATGATCCTTTTGTTAAAAAGGGAAAATTATGATTTATGACTCTATGTTAGTAATTTAAGAAAATCTGATACGTATTTCAGATAAGTTTATGACAATGGTCCAGTTTAACTATACTGTTATCAGTTGAAAACAGTATAGGAATATTTATGTTATTATGTGATTATGAACTGCATTTAGGAGATTAAGCCATACAAGGCCTTTAAGGATGACACCTCTGATGACAAGTGTCATTGTTATGATTGGTCACCTCACAGGGACCAAAATGTAAATATTTTATGTTTAGGGGTCAATTTGCAAATTAAGGAAAGTTCATGATTTTGAAGCTAAAAAGTCTTCTAAGGAAGGATTTAGTAAAAATTTGATGTTTGAAGGCTTAACAATAACCGGCCAAGTTATAGGGACTAAAGTGCAAATATTTTGCCTTTAGGGGCCAATGTGCAATTTTGAAGAAAATTGTAGATTTATCAGCAATTATGTAAATTTTTGAATCAGGGACTTTTTAAGTAAAGTTGCTTAGTTCAATTGAGTCGATGACCCATTTTTAGTTTAGTTAGTTTGATTGAAAATTAAGAAAGACAAGTTAAGATTGTATTTGAAAACTCTAGCTAGAACCAATCACATTGTTCCATGTGTCATCATAGGAACCGGCCACATCATGGCTTGTTGAGCAAGGGATCTTGTTTTTGAAAAATATTATGCAAATTAGAAGATTTTAAGTGTTATTAAAAGTTTACAAATCATACCCTAAGTTTAGTGAATTAACACTTTAATTTAGTTGGTTGATTTTGTGTTATGAATCAATTAGCCAATTGTCTCACATGGTTTCTTCAAAACCGGCCACATGAGGATGAAACACCCTATGCTTCTAGCTTGGCTAAGTCACACCCCTAGCCTTGCACCCTTGGCAAGCCAAGGCTTGCACACCTAGGCACCAAGGCCGGCCACCACAATGAAACAACACATCATGGTGTAGCCTTGGTGAGTAACCTTCCTAGTCTTGCTCACTTGGCAAGCTCATGTTTTGCCTAAGCCACCACCCAAGGGCCGGCCACTACAAGGAAGTGACACTTCATAGCCTAGCTTTGGTGAGTAAGTAAACCTAGCTTTGCTCACTTGGCAAGCCAAGGCCTTGCTAAGCCAACACCAAGACCGGCCACCCTTAGAGAATGACACCTCATGGACTAGCTAAGGTGAGTAAGCCACTCTAGCTTTGCTCACATGGATAACCAAGGCATTGACACACCCCTTGGCCTAGCCTTGATGAACCAACACTCTAGGTTTCCTAGCCTAGCTCCCTTGGCAAGCCAAGCCTTGCACACCTCACCCTAGGGCCGGCCAACCAAGGGAATGCCACCTCAAGCTTGTAGCTTTGATGAGCAAGCACTCTAGCTAAGCTTGCTTGGCAAATTGGAGCAAGAATGGCCGGCCAACACATAAGGACTAAAGGAAAAATATTTTGGCTTAAGGACTATTGCATAAATTACAAAAGATAGACTTCTTGAACTCTTTTAGAGCTTGGCACCTCATACACCTAGGCAAGCTTAGTAAGCTTGCTAGCTTTGCTTGTTGGCAAGCAAAGGCATGCATAACCTCCACCTAAGGCCGGCCACACCAAGGAAGGGACACCTCATGGTTCCTAGTCCACATGAGTAAGCACCCTAGCTTGGGTTATTTGGCATGAGAAGCACAAGAATGGCCGGCCACCTTTCAACAAGACAAAACCAAATTGGTTTCTTCTATGGACTAAAGAGCAAATTGTTGTACCTTAGGGATTAGTTAGCAATTTTAAGAAATTGGTACTTCATCTATAAATAGGTGAAGGTGCTGTTGTATTATTTGGTTAGCCAACACACACACACAAACTTGAGCAGCACAAATTCTCCCAATCCTGCCATAGAAGCCGAGCAAAGAAAAGAGAGAAAAGAAAGAAAAAGAAAAATAGAGAAAGGGTTTTCGGTTTAGTGTGAGGGAAATTTTAATTACCCTAGTTTAAGAATTTCATCAGTGAAACTTGAGGTAAATATTGTCATCCTCTAGTTCTTCATTTGAAATTTAAGAGAATGATTAGTATGGTTAAACAGGAGTTTAATTTTGTAAGATACATGCACTAGGATTTTTATGCTTGATTAAGTCTCTATCTGAGCAGTTTTCCTGAAACAACATTTAGTGGCCTTTAGAGGCCGAATCTTAAAAAAGTTAAAACTGCAAAGTTGTAGAGTAGGGAAAATCCTAGGGGCCACCAAGGCCAGTTTTTGAAAATAAGGCTTTTAAGACCTTCATTTCTTCTAAAATCCGAGACCAAATTATGAGTAGTAAGTTTGGTCAAACAATTTTCTAAGGCATAAATAAGCATGTTAAAGGCAGATTTGAAGTTTGAGGTTAAAATAAAAGTTGTAGGAGACTTCAAGATCTACAACTTTCATGAAGAAAACTTTTCCAAATTCGAAACAGATTTGTGAGAAAAGAACTAAACTTTATGAATTGGTTTTGAACCCGGTTTTCAAAATGTTAGAATTCTTATTAAATTTCAAAAAGGAGTTGAAATTTAGGATTTGTAGATAGCAATTAGAATTATTATGATATTATGATAGGATGATACTCATCCTATGATTTTTCTTGAAAACAGGAAAACGACCTGTTTGAGTGAAGAATATTGATTCAAGGCGCAGTAACGGTAAGTACGACTCCGCCTACAGCATAAACAAAAATTGTTTGTTGTATGTTTTCAAGTTATGATGATATAAGTATGATAAAACATTATGGCCTGTATGATATCAAGTTCATGATGTTATGTGAATAAGAAGTATTTATGATATGTATGTATGTACGTTTTTAAGATATGATGAATATTTAAAGTATGAATGGCATGTATGTATTCAAGGAATAAGGAATGTATGTATGGCATGTATGCTTTCAAGTTAATGTTAAGAGGTATATGATGTATGTTTATGGTATGTATGTTCATATGATGAATAATCGGATAGTATGGCATCACGAAGTATGCTCACTAAAGATAAGCCATTTGGTAAAGTATGAAATCCCAGTTACAGTTAAGAAACTGGTTATGAATATGAAACAATATTTCAAGTATGAAATAAGACAAGAACAAGATTTTAATATAAGCAGAATGCTATATGTCTTATCGACCCGCGTCAGGTCGGGTTTGGTTCATGGTTTGAGTTGGACAGGGCTGGCCGCCCCAACCACTCCATGGCAGCGCGCCACGGTACGTACATTCATGTTAAGTTATGTAAGGGCCCAAAAACTATGCTAACTTATGAAAACAGGAATAAAGCATAAATGGTTCATGCATTATGATATCATGATATGTTGCGGATAAATAGTTGTGCTTGCTGAGTGAAAGCTCATGTTTTAAGTTTATGCTGTAGGTAAGCAACCCTGCGGTACTCAGGCATAACCCTGAGTGCTTGCTCATGATTATTTTGTAGAGAAAAACTTGTCTCGCATACATACTATACTGAAGATACATTCTCAAGTCTTCAAACTTTATACACATTGCATAACATAATTTACTTTTGAGATATATACATATTAACTCAAACGTGGTTGCGGAGAATTTTACGTAGTGGTATCCCACACCGCCCTTCACCCGCCGCATCGTCTGCATGGCCCACCACTTAAGCTGCAGGCTTCTTACCTACAGTATGAAATATACAAATGAGCTTTCACCCAGCAAGTACAAACATATCTCACAAAACATTTCAAACCTCTTAAAAACATGTCAATCATCATGTAATTTATGCATGATCCATTTATGATCGATTTGTATGTCTTATGCTTCATTATGGACTTAATCTTGAACTTATTATCTTGTCTTAACATGTGGGCCAATAATGTACGTACCAAAAGCATGCAGCCTCCAGACAAAATTAGGGTTGCAAGGCCCTAACAGTTCTGGGAATCATAAACTTGACCCTCATGCATCAACGAGAGGTCAATAATCATAACTTGTCTTAAACATGTATCCTCCTCGATCACGGGAGGGTGGTACGACACCTTGCTTGACTTGGTTTAGTCTTAGTCTTGTATATTCCAAAACTAAGAATCTTTAGTTATGATCTCATTAGTCATGGTGCACATGTGACACAGGCATGGCATAACCATGAATCATGGTATATCTTGGCTTATCATAGCTTATCATGACATGACTTAACATAACTTAGTTTGGCATGACATAACATACCTAACATAGTATGACTTGGCATAACTTCTCATGGCATAACAGGTCATAACATAACTTAGCACATCATAGTATGACATCACATATCATAGCATAACATAGCATAATATAGTATGTATACTTGAAAATAGTATTTACTACTTTCCATACTGTAGGTAAGGTCTGTACTTGCCTGTTATGTTATATCTTGGGTTTCGTTGCTCCGATTCAGGTTGCAACTGCAGGTTACTTCCTGCTATTAAAAAGCACATAGGATAAGGATCCTATAAAATGTTGGTGACCTATCCAACATTCATACACAATCTTAGTTATATGTCCCCCAATTATACACATGATAACTTATTTGGTTACATAGAGTAACCCTTGAGGTGGTCAAACTTAGTCAACCAAAGTCAACATTCTATGGGTCAAATTTGGGCTTTTGGGCCAAGCCTAATAACTCGGGTATCCCTCCTGGTTACTATCCGTCATTGTCTTGTTTCTAAACTTTGGCTTTTAAAATCCGATTTGGAAAATTTGGCCAAAAATCTTTTGTTTAACTTAAAAATTCATGGTTTTCAGAGTGGGACTTTATAAAAATCATTAAGGGCTGAAAACTACCATTGGAACAGTTTTCATAGTCAAAACATTGGTGTTGGTGCAAAAATACAGTTTTCCTATATTGTTTTAGAAAATCCTGTGCAGGAATTTCCTGTTTCCTGCACAGTTCTTAGAAATCCATTTCTATTTAAAAATTTGTTTTGAATTAGAAAAAGTTATCTTCATGAAAGTTTTAGCTTTCACAAAACCCTACAACTTTCGTGTTTTTCAGAAAACCCAGTTCGGATTCTAACGTGCTCTTATTTCCTGTTGAACTCACCTGGCCGTGCATAAGTCCTGGGCACGGTCAGGCTCGGGTTTTTATAAAAACGAAGGCCTTTGGAGCCTTATTTTGGAAAAATGTCCACGATACCCCCTAGGAAAATCCCTTCTCTACAGCTTCCATGTTTTACGTTTTGCCTAATTCGGCCTCTAACAGCCTCAAAATTGCCTTTCCAGAAAACTGGCCAGTTTTTCCCGAAAACTGGCAGTTTTATTCTTATCTTGGTTTTACGTCCTAATACGCACACACTACCTCAACCGTCCACAGCGGGAGCCTAATATCAGTCATGCAGCGGTTTCTAACGTTCCATACCATCATCACATAAACATACATCAACAATCATCACATCAAACACTTAGCATGCATAATCAAGCACAAACTTAAACATACTTGGGGACATATAACTAAATCATGCTTCAATCATGTAAACCCTAGTTTCATGCAACCAAAGCATAAAATCATGCATACTTGGTAAATAAAACCACCTAAACCATAAATTCAAGCACCAACCTAAAAATTCTAAACTAAGGTATGAAAATTAAATTGAGCTTATGTTCTTACATCCAATGCTTGAAATACACTTAAATTTCCCAAATTGAAGCTCAATTTAAAAGCTTAGGGTTTGAGGGTTTACCTCTAGGGTTTGGAATTGGGTTCTCAAGCTTGGAGCCCAAAACTTTTTTCTTTTTTCCTTTTCTGCCACCACAACCGGTTTTCCCCTCCAATGGGTTCCAAAAATTTAGCCACCCTTTGCTTGTTTTCACCACAAATCCGGTCACCCTTGGACCTTCCTTTCCTTACTTTTTCTTTCCTTTTTCTCCTCCCCCCACAACCGGCCTTCTAGCCCTAATGGGGTATTAAAAAAAATCAACCTTTGGCTTGGTGTCCTAACAAAATTCGACCACCCTACTAGCTTGTTCTAGGGTTTCTATTTTTTTTTTTCTTGGCTTTCTTTCTTGGGTTCGGTTTTTGGGAGGGAGAGTGTGAGAGGAAAATTTGCAAGAGTTTGGCTTGTTTTCACAATTTTTTTAACTAAAAATCCGCCCCCCTTTGGGTATTTATAGGTGAAAATTATTTTAATTTTGGATTTATTTTTAATCCAAAATTTGCTTAAAAACCCTTGAAGCAAAAATAATTGCACAAAATTTGCTAAAATGCCCTCTAAGTGGCCGGCCATTTTGGGTGCGAGGTGGCAAAAATTTTGATTTCTTTTCACCATTTTTCTTTTAATCCAAAAATGATGTCATAATTCCAAACTTGGGTGATGTCATCATAAGGCTTCGTTTGGCTTGTTCCTTATTATGCAGTCCATTTTTAAGCTAACACAGATATTTTCAATACTGTGTTTACTAATACACAGTACAATTTAGTACTGTTATACTGAACTGCAGTCCAAAATTTTTCTGCGTATAGTTGGACTGTATAAAAGTTTTTCTTTTTATTTAAAGCTATTTGGCCCTTAATACCCTATTTTAGGTGCTTGACTTTTCTATGGTGGTTTTAAATCTTAATTATACTATCTTGTCTGTAAAGACAGTTTTCGTAGTATAATTCCCATACTACTTATCGTATCACAGTACCGTCTTATATTTGACTTCTCTGGTCAACTTTGACTTTTTCAGTCCAACTTTGACCAACATGAATTCTTGAAATTTTGTCATACCATTTTCCTTAAAAGGCCTATTATGGAGTCTCGTAGCTAATTTAACGAGAACTCAACCCTATACTGATAAAATTATGAATTTTGTATTGATATTCATAATTCTCATAAAATATCACATAAACACATAGTACGAGCTTAGATTTCTTATATACAAGGAAATCATAAGTCCGAAAAGTTTTGGTCATTACACGCAACTGCATGTTACTTCCTGCTATTAAAAGAACATAGGATAAGGATCCTATAAAATGTTGGTGACCTATCCAATATTCATACACAATCTTAGTTATATGTCCCCTAATTATATACATGATATCTTATTGGGTTACATAGGGTAACCCTTGAGGTGGTCAAACTTAGTCAACCAAAGTCAACATTCTATGGGTCAAACTTGGGCTTTTGGGCCAAGCCTAGTAACTCGGGTATCCTTCCCGGTTACTATCCGTCATTGTCTTGTTACTAAACTTTGGCTTTTAAAATCCAATTTGGAAAATTTGGCCAAAAATCTTTTGTTTAACTTAAAAATTCGTGGTTTTCAAAGTGGGACTTTATAAAAATCATTAAGGGCTGAAAACTGCCATTGGAACAGTTTTCATAGTCAAAACATTGGTGTTGGTGTAAAAATGCAGTTTTCCTGTATCATTTTAGAAAATCCTGTGCTGGAATTTCCTGTTTCCTGCACAGTTTTTAGAAATCCGTTTCTATTTAAAAATCTGTTTTGAATTAGAAAAATTTGTCTTCACGAAAGTTTTAGCTTTCGAAAAACCCTACAACTTTCAAGTTTTGTAGAAAACCCAGTTCTATCCCTAACTTAATCATTTTTGAGGTTGGAACCTGCTGGCCATGCACACTGGGTCTAGCCTGCCCAGGAATTCTCAGACTCGGATTTTTGTAAAAACGAAGACCATTGGAGCCTTATTTTTAAAAACTGTTTATGTTACCCCCTAGACAAATCCCTTCTCTATAACTTTGTAGTTTTAACTTTTTCCAAATTCGGCCTCTAAGGGCCTCATAATCGACTTTCCAGAAAACTGGCCAATTTTACCCGAAAACTGACAGTTTTGTTCTTAAGTTGGTTTTACGTTCTAATATGCGCACACTACCTCAACCTTCCACAGCGGGAGCTTACGACAACATGCAGCGCTTCTAACGTTCATTTGCCATTCACATGCATTAAACCAAACCCATGCAAACCCGTGTGTCATCATGCACCAAACTAGGGTTTTTGGGTTGGTTTGGTTACCATTCATCACATTCATGCTTAAACTAATCTCATACACCATTCAAGCATACCATACTCTATCTTAAACATAAGGGGACATATATCAAACATCTACTAGGCATGCATGCAATTCATACTATCACACAAGCATATGATTGAAAGCATGCACTAAATCATAAATTGAGACCATGAGACCCTAATTAAGCACATAATAAGCACTAAACTCATTGCATGAAAATAAAAGAATGAGCTTATGCTCTTACATAATCAACTTGAAAATACACATAAATTCCAAATTGATACTCAATTAAAAAGTTTAGGGCTATGGGAGAGTTACCTTGATCAAAGCAAGGCTAGGCTAGGGTTTGGGTCCCGAAAATTCTCTCCCCCCTTGGTCCTCCAACAACCGGCCTTCCATCCTCCAATGGGTACCAAAATTTTCAAAACTTTTGCTTGGGTTTCTTGGTGAAAACCGACCACTCCTACACCAATTCCCTTGCTCTACTTTTTCTTTTCTCTCTTGGCTTAAGTTCGGTTTTGGAGAGGAAAAGTGTGAGAGAAAATTTTGCAAGAGTTTGGCTAGATTCCTCTATTTTTCCACTAAAAATCTGCCCCCCCTCACCTCTATTTATAGGCTTGTTTAACTTTTTAAAATTGCTAAAAAGTCCTTGAACTAGGATTTAATTATTTTTCTAAAATTGCATTTTGGTCCTTGGAGTAAAAATATTTGTTAATTAGTCCCTCTAGGTGGTGGCCGGCCATTTGCTTCCTTGGTGCACAAGTTTTGCTTACGTCATCATGATGACATCATGCTTACATCACCTTGATGACATCATCTTGATGACATCATGCTTACATCATCATTGTTAACTTTCCCAAAAATTGTACTTTTGCCCCTAAAGACAAAATATTTGCAATTTAGTCCCTGCGGGTGATCGGCTAAGATAGAGCCACTTGACTTCCAATTTATGCATAATTATCCTCTTGATTCCAAGAATCCCTTAATATAATTATGCAATCCATTTCCTTACTAACTTTGATAATATCAATACTGTTTTGTCCTTCAACAGTATTATTATAATAAATTGTAGTCCAAAATCCATCTGCATAAAATTGGACTATGTATAAATTTTTCTTGGGACTTGAAACCTTTTAGCCCATATTGCTCCAAATATTGTGCTTGATTTTTCTAGGGTGGTCTCATAGCTTATTCTTGCTTATTTGTTCGTAAAGACGGTTTCCGCAGTATAATTTTCATACTGATTATCCTATTGCTGTATAGTCATACCTTTGACCATTCTTAGTCAACCCTTTGACTTTTTGGTCAACTTTGACTTTCTTGGTCAAACTTTGACCAACATGAAATTATGAAATTTCGTCATGCTGTTTTCCTTAAAACGCCTTTTACTTGGCTAAGTAATCTTTTGTTGAGTCTCGTAGCTAGTTAATCGAGAACTCAAACCTATACTGTTATTCCACTCCGATCATGATTCAGACTTAGGTTTTCCTTGTTTCAAAGGAAATCTAAAGTCATCAAAATTTCGGGTATTACATTCTACCCTTCTTAAAAGATTTTCGTCCTCGAAAATTCATATAATCCTAAGTGGCTTTTCTTCAATCCACTATCAATCCGTAACAAGTAACTATGGATTGAATAACTTGTTCACGTTCCCATTTTAATATCTTAATGGGATCATGTCTTTTATATATAACCATAATCTTCTTTCTATATCCTCATAATTCATACCTTCATATCCTCATGCTTTCATGCTTTCATACTTTCATTCTTTTATGCATACTTTCTTACTTTCTTACACACCATCATACTTTCCTTTCGTACTGCATCACCAGAACTATTTTCATAAAATTTCTTAGCAAGTATATCATATAACTTGCCATATTAAAAAAAAAAACATATACAACTTTTCCATACTTGAAAAGCATATCGTATCATATAGCTTTTTCATACTTGAAAAGCATATCGTATCATATAGCTTTTTCATACTTGAAAAGCATATTGTATCTTATATTTAAGATACCTTTGTTTAACTTTATTTGAGGGCTCAGCGAATATATCATATTGAAAATATTTTTCTTTTAATTTGCTGAAGCTGAGGACCCTCTAGTACAATGTTAATCTTGTGCTATTAGAACCCTTTTTCTTTTCATGATGGCCCCTTTCTTGGAACTCTGTTCCTCAAGGTTTTCTGGCCTTTTACATAACATGATGGCCCCTTTCTTGGAATCTCTGTTCCTCAAGGTTTTCTGGCCTTTTACATAACAAAACGTGAGTTGGTTCTAATAAGCATAAGATCAAGCACTATACATAAAAATAATTTCTTGGAATCTTTTTCCAAGTGAATCATGGAAAACAATACTAAATAGTAGTATTGAAAACATATTACTGTTCGAGTGATGCAATGAAAGGTATCATTGTATCAACTAGCTATTTGTTAGCTAGTAGAAACTTCTCTTGTGCCTTTAGCATTTCCTTTATAGCAAAAAGGCATAATCATAGTTCTAAGGGATATCTAAAACTCCCAATCATCATTTCATGATTTCCATTACTTAAATGATTGTATATAGTCGACCTTAATCAACCATTATGTGTCGACTTCAAGGTTGGTGCTATTGACCTTAAACTCATTAACTTATGATCAAATATCCTGGTCATCATTATTATCATAGCCTAATCAATTATTGTTGGTAACATCCAACTCATGCTTGCACATTGCCTATTTGCATTCCCTAAGCTAAGGCATCATCAAACTTTTCCCGTATCTAATATTACTCTTATGGGGAAAAAGTTTCACAATCAGGAAACTTAACTTCCATGGTATTGATCCATTCCTTAGAATGAAAAATTCCTTGTTACCATCATACCAAGGTAAAGCGATAGGCTATACGATCTCGAAGCCTATTCATTTCCTTATTGCTATTCTATCAATCATAACTTAGCTACTACAGTTGCAAGATTAGGCTCTTGTAAAAAAAAAAAAATTTGGTCTGCTTATACGCATGACGAACCATCTTTTAACTCTAGTTCCTTATTTCCTCACATGTCGTATATCCATTCTTTCCTCCATATCTTATCATGTCCTATCTTGAAAACATCATAACTTATCATGATCTCTTCATATCACATTGTAAGCTTATCCATCCCTGTATTCAACATTTTCCTTATGTGGACAAGAGTTCCCAGCTATGATCATAATGGGATGGAGTAGTCCTTTACAAGCACCAGGAGTATCATTCTCCAACATGATCATTGACGAGGGATACTTACTTCACACGTAAGATCTTAACTTATTCTAATCAAAGGAAAATAAATTAACTTACTTAGGCACTTGCAGAAACGATGTGAAGCGAAGTGAAGTAGGCTGGCGGGATACCGCTCTGATACCAACTTTGTAACGCCCCAAAATCCACGTAGGACCGACTACGTAAACGTGGGCCGTTACTATGCTTGCTTAACTTAAACTTTAGTCCTAAATAATTAACCTTACAGAAAATTTCAGAAAATTTTTTTTTTTTTAAACTGTAAACTTTATTTTAAATTCATAACTTAAATAAACTTGTACTTATGGGTAAACTTCATCATGCCTACCCATTACTTGTTATGCCGATTATAAGGTCACCATAACCTTTTAAACCGGACCTTGGAATCATCACATACATAACATGGTACATATTTCTTAATCATACATATACAACTTCATACTTAAAATATTTGCGAAAAATCTTGCGTAGTGGTATCCCATACCGCCCTTTACTTGCTGCATCGTCTCCATGGCCCACCAAGTAAAGTTGCAGGTATCTTACTTTTACCTACAGTATGGAATATACTGATGAGCTTTCACCCAGCAAGTATAAACATAATCTCACAAAACCTCTTAAAACATCAGGTAATTTATGCATGATCCATTTATGATCGGTTTGAATGTCTTGTGCTTCATTATGGACTTAATCTTGAACTTATTATGTTGTCTTAATATGTGGGCCCATAGTGTACGTACCAAAAGCGCGCAGCCTCCAGACAAAGTTAGGATTTGCAAGGCCCTAACAGTTCTGGGAATCATAAACTTGACCCTCACGCATCAACAAGAGGTTAATAATCATAACTTGTCTTGAACATGTATCCTCCTCGATCACGGGAGGGTGGTACGACACCTTGTTTGTATTTTCTTACCATGTGATTTAACATTAGTGAACATGCCTCATGATGTCACTATACCATAACTTAACATTTACATGGCATTCTTAAAAACGTGGCATTCTTGAAAACATGGCATACTTGAAAACATGGCATACATAACACACATGAAAACATATCATATATTGGAAAATAGTGTACTATTTTCCATACTGTAGGTGAGGTTTGTACTTACCTGTTATGCTATACCCTGGGTTTCGTTGTATCAACTTAGGTCGCAACTGCATGTTACTTCCTGCTATTAAAAGAACATAGGATAAGGATCCTATAAAATGTTGGTGACCTATCCAACATTCATACACAATCTTAGTTATATGTCCCCCAATTATACACATGATAACTTATTGGGTTACATAGGGTAACCCTTGAGGTGGTCAAATTTAGTCAACCAAAGTCAACATTCTATGGGTCAAACTTGGGCTTTTGGGCCAAGCCTAGTAACTCGGGTATCCTTCCCGGTTACTATCCGTCATTGTCTTGTTACTAAACTTTGGCTTTTAAAATCCAATTTGGAAAATTTGGCCAAAAATCTTTTGTTTAACTTAAAAATTCGTGGTTTTCATAGTGGGACTTTATAAAAATCATTAAGGGCTGAAAACTATCATTGGAACAGTTTTTATAGTCAAAACATTGGTGTTGGTGTAAAAATACAGTTTTCCTGTACTATTTTAGAAAATCCTGTGCAGGAATTTCCTGTTTCCTGCACAGTTTTTAGAAATCCATTTCTATTTAAAATTCTGTTTTGAATTAGAAAAAGTTGTCTTCACGAAAGTTTTAGCTTCGAAAAACCCTACAACTTTCGCGTTTTGTAGAAAACCCAGTTCTGTCCTTAACTTAATCATTTTTGAGGTTGGAACCTGCTGGCCGTGCACACTGGGTTTGGCCTGCCCAGGAATTCTCAGTCTCGGATTTTTATAAAAACGAAGGCTTTTGGAGCCTTATTTTTAAAAACTGTCCACGATACCCCTTAGAAAAATCCCTTCTCTACAACTTTATAGTTTTAACTTTTTCCAAATTCGGCCTCTAATGGCCTCAAAATCGACTTTCCAGAAAACTGGCCAGTTTTACCCGAAATCTGGCAGTTTTGTTCTTAAGTTGGTTTTACGTTCTAATACGCGCACACTGCCTCAACCTTCCATAGCGGGAGCCTACGTTCTAATACGTCACCCCCTAGAAAATTGGTTTTACTTTTGCTTGGGTTTCTTGGTGAAAACCGACCACTCCTACACCAATTCCCTTGCTCTACTTTTTTTTTCTCTCTTGGCTTAAGTTCGGTTTTGGAGAGGAAAAGTGTGAGAGAAAATTTTGCAAGAGTTTGGATAGATTCCTCTATTTTTCCACTAAAAATCTGCCCCCCCCTCACCTCTATTTATAGGCTTTTTGAACATTTCAAAATTGCTACAAAGTCCTTGAAGCAAAAATATTTGCTAATTAGTCCCTCTAGGTGGTGGCCGGCCATTTGCTTCCTTGGTGCACAAGTTTTGCTTACCTCATCAAGATGACATCATGCTTACATCACTTGATGACATCATGCTTACATCACCTTGATGACATCATCTTGATGACATCATGCTTATATCACCTTGATGACATCATGCTTACATCATCATTGTTAACTTTCCCAAAAATTGTACTTTTGCCCCTAAAGACAAAATATTTACAATTTAGTCCCTGCGGGTGATCGGCTAAGGTAGAGCCACTTGACTTGCAATTCATGCATAATTATCCTCTTGATTCCAAGAATCCCTTAATATAATTATGCAATCCATTTCCTTACTAACTTTGATAATATCAATACTGTTTTGTCCTAAAACATTATTATCATACTGAATTATAGTCCAAAATCCATCTGCATAAAATTGTACTACGTATAAATTTTTCTTGGGACTTGAAACCATTTAGCCCATATTGCTCCAAATATTGTGCTTGATTTTTCTAGGGTGGTCTCATAGCTTATTCTTGCTTATTTGTTCGTAAAGACGGTTTCCACAGTATAATTTCCATACTGATTATCCTATTGCTGTATAGTCATACCTTTGAACATTCTTAGTCAACCCTTTGACTTTTTGGTCAACTTTGATTTTTTTGGTCAAACTTTGACCAACATGAAATTATGAAATTTCGTCATGTTGTTTTCCTTAAAACGCCTTTTACTTGGCTAAGTAATCTTTTGTTGAGTCTCGTAGCTAGTTAATCGAGAACTCAAACCTATACTGTTATTCCACTCCGATCATGATTCAGACTTAGGTTTTCCTTGTTTCAAAGGAAATCTAAAGTCATCAAAATTTCGGGTATTACATTACGCACACACTACCTCAAACGGTCGCAACCGTGAGCCTGCATCAAGCATGCAGCGTATTATGTAACGTTTTCATTGCTATGCATTCACTTTTCATTCATAAAATCATACATGCAAACCCATTTGGTAAATTTTACCAACTAGGGTTCTTAGGGTATTTCTCTAACCCTTTTTGCATTATACATCAATATCTCATAATCAGTCATACCATACAACCTCTTGAGTGTGTGGGGATATATAACAAACATATTCTAGGCATTCATACATACATCACATAAACATACATTAAACTACAAATCAAAACCACCAAACCTCTAATCAAGCACAAATCTAAGCTATACGCATAAATCTTGAACTATGCATAAATCTTGAATCAAACTAAAATAAGGAGCTAGAGGGTGAAGAAGATTACCTCAAGATCCAAGAAAATGGATCTACCCTTTGATTGGGAGAATTTTCCCTCCTTGCTTCCTTCTACAAAATCCGAACCTCACCATTTTTTTTTCTCTCAATTTTTGTGAACAAAATGAGCCCCCCTCCATCACCTATTTATAGGTGAAAAATAATTTAATTTTTTTGGATTTATTTTTAATCCAAAAATTACATAATTGCCCTTAAGAGAAAAATATTTTCCCATTGGTCCTTGGAACAAAAATATTTGCTCACACCTCCCCTAGAAATGGCCGGCCATTGCATTGTTTTGGAGGACAAGTTTTGCTTACATCGTCATGCTTACATCATGCTTACATCATCATGCTTGCATCATGCTTACATCATCATGCTTACATCATGCTTACATCATCGTGCTTGTATCATGCTTATATCATCAAGCTTATATCATGCTTACATCATCTTACTTACATCATCATGCTTACATCACTTTTTCTTAAAATTGTACTTTAGTCCCTAAGGATAAAATATTTACAATTTAGTCCCTGTGAGATGGCCGGCCATACTGGAGCCACTTGGCTTCCAATCCATGCATAATCATCTACTTAATTCTAAAAATCCATAAATATAATTATGCAGTCCATTTCCTTACTAACTCAGATAATATTAATACTGTTTTTACTAAAAATAGTATTGTCACACTGGATTGCAGTCCAAACTTCATCTGCACTTAACTGGGCTACGTATGGATTTTTCTTAAGACTCGAAACTGCTAAGTCCTCATTGCTCAAAATATTATTCCTGATTATTCTAGAGCAATCCCATACATTATTCTTACTTCTTCATCAGTAATGACGGTTTTTCACAGTATAATTCCTATACTGCTTAATACACTGCAGCACCGTCTTAGTCAAACCTAAGGTCAACCTGGTCAAACTTTGGCTGGACTAAAAATCATAAATTCCTACTATGCCATTTTCTCAAAAGGCCTCATGCTTGATTAAGCAAACTATTTCTGAGTCTCATAGCTAATTAACCGAGAACTCAAATATCTATTGATATTCAATTCAGATCATAAACTTCATATTTACATACATGATTCAGACTTAGATTCTTCTTGTATCTAAGGAAATCTCAAGTCATCAAAATTTCTGGTTATTACACTTTGATAGCTATAAAGTGGGCTGATTTGGTTAATCTATCCACAATCACCCAAATCATATCATTCTCACTTGCGGTCCTGGGTAATCCTACTATAAAATCCATAGTAATCTGTTCCTATTTCCACTCTGGGAGTTCAATCTTTTGAAGATCTCCTCCTGGTTGCCGATGTTCAGCCTTAACTTTTTGACAAGTTAGGCATTTTGATACAAAGTCAACGATTTCGTTCTTCATATTCGGCCACCAATAGTTTTCTCTAAGGTCTTTGTATATCTTGGAGGCTCCAGGATGTACCGAATATGGCGTTTCATGTGCTTCAGACATGATTTGTTTCTTAAGGATTTCAAAGTCAGGAACGCAAATCCTTTCTTTGAAGTAAACTACTCCCTCCTCAGAGGTCTTAAATTTCTTATTCTTTTCGCCAAAGATTTGCGCCTTTAGCAGAAAAGAATCTTTCCCCTGATGACCCTTAATGGACTCTAAGAGGTCAGACTGGAGAGTCAGCACAGACAACTTTCCAGTTATTATTTCTATGTGGATATCAGAAATTTCCTTCTGAAGTGGCTTGGGCAACGTTCCTAAAGACATAAGTATACCGGATGACTTCCTACTTAGAGCATCTGCTACTTTGTTCGCTTGACCATGATGGTAAAGAATCTCGCAATCATAGTCCTTCACGAGTTTAAGTCATCTTCGTTGCCTCATATTGAGCTCTTTTTGGGTAAAGATGTATTTGAGACTTTGATGATCGGTGAAAATCTCACATCTATTCCCATACAGGTAGTGTCTCCAGATTTTTAATGTGAAGACCACTGCCGCGAGCTCTAAATCGTGCGTAGGGTAATTCTTTTCGTGATCCTTCAGCTATCGGGAGGCATAGGCGACCACCTTTCCTTACTGCATTAGGACTGCTCCTAGTCTAGTTTTAGAAGCGTCGCTGTAAATCACGAAATTTCCTGCATCCACGTCTGGAATTACTAACACCAGGGCGCTAATAAGCTTCCTTTTGAGCTCTTGGAAGTTCTCTTCACACTTCTGTGTCCACTCGAACTTCTTCCCTTTTCGAGTAAGGGCGGTAAGGGGTGCAGCAATCTTGGAGAATCCTTCAACGAACCGTCGGTAGTATCCGGCCAATCCAAGAAAGCTCCGTATATCCGTAATGTTTTTAGGTCTGGGCCATATACTGAGCGCCTCTACTTTAGCAGGATCGACAGAAATCCCTTCATTTAACAATACATGACCCAAAAAATGAACTTTCTTCAACCAAAATTCACATTTCGTGAACTTTGCATAAAGCTGGTTTTATCTTAACGTCTCCAAAACCATTCTAAGATGCTGCCCATGTTCCTTCATAGACCTTAAATATATCAGAATATCATCGACGAAAACGATGATAAACTTATCTAGGTACTCTTTAAACACCCGGTTCATCAGGTCCATAAAAGCAGTTGGGGCATTGGTCAAACCAAACGGCATAACAAGGAACTCGTAATGCCCATAGAGTGTTCGAAAAGCAGTCTTTGAAATGTCGCCCTCCTTAATCCTGAGTTGATGGTATCCCGACTGCAAGTCGACCTTCGAGAATACCACTGCTCCCCTAAGTTTATCGAAAAGATTATATATTCTAGGGAGAGGATACTTATTCTTAATCGTAATCTTATTTAGCTCACGATAGTCGATGCACATCCGCAACGACCCATCCTTCTTCTTGACGAACAACACCGATGCTCCCCATGGGGAATGACTTTGACGGATGAATCCTTTGTCGAGCATTTCTTGTAACTGCACTTGGAGTTCCCTAAGTTCGGCTGGGGCCATACGGTAAGGCGCTTTAGATACCAGTGTGACTCCGGGCAATAATTCTATCTCAAAGGAAATTTCCTGTTCAGGAGGGAGTACGGGCAATTCTTTTGGAAAGATATCCACATATTCCCTGATAATGGGAACATCTTCCGGCTTCAGCTCCACCTCTTTCTCTTTGTCCATCATGTTGGCTAAGTATCCTTGACATCCATTCGCCAACATTTTCCGTGCCTTCATTGCCAATACTAACCTAGTTGAGGAGTTTCGAGACTGACCATAAAAGTTGAATTCCTCCTCACCATGAAGACTAAACATAACACAACGATTTTGACAATCGATCTTAGCATTGTACTTACCAAGAAAGCCCATTCCTAAAATAACGTCATAATCCTGAAGTTTAATTGCGATGAGATCAACGTAAAGTTCTCTACCGCAAATAACTACAGGAACATTTGGCATCCAAAAGTCGGACAACAAAACTTCTCTTGACGGAAGGAATGTTCTGAATGGTTGCTTAAATCTATCGACACGTCTTCCTAATTTCTGGGCAAACTCCATTGATTTAAATGAATGGGTAGAGCAATAGCATCACATGTGGCGATAGAAATCTGACCTGTCACCACGTGAGAAGTATCAGTCTCGGCATCCCCCTTGGTATAGGCATAAATCCTGGCTTGGGGTCCAGGAGCATCTAGCCTCCCTTGTGCGTTCGAAGTGTCCTCAATCTTGGCTTGCACAACATACAGCTGACTGCCTGCGTTCCTATTCGGATGCTGGGGGTTCTGGTTCTGGTTGTTGAAGGTGGAATTCCCCACGTAATGACCTTCCTTGCCACAAAGGTAGCAAGAATTCATCCCCAGTCTGCATATTCCCAGGTGCTTCCTCCCGTATTGTGCGCATACTGGATAGTCATTACTATTACCCTCATTGCCTCGGTTACTTTTCTTTTGAGGGTAATTTCTCTGCTGACCCTGGCCAGTAGCATTTCCCTTCCTTTTATTCTTTCTGAACTGCTTAGAATGCTGGGCTGCATTACTAGTCTGGCCCTTCGCATACGCGTCCTGGTTTTGCCTGGGCTGTAGCTGTCTCTCCGCAGCCTTCTCCTCTTTCTTAGCCTTAAAAATTTGCGCCCTCGCCTCCTTATCTTGGTTAATCCAATACTCAGCCCTAATTGCCCGACTAATGCAGTCAGACACTAGGGTTGAAGGGCTACTTCCTGCACTTACTTGCTTAGCGATGTCCATCTGAAACATCTTCATCATTCATCTTACTTTCTCTGTTTCGTTCGGTATGAGTTCGGGGCATAAGCGGCCTAGCTGTTTAATTTCTTAACAGCTTCCAGGACTGTCATCGATCCTTGTTTCAAACTATTGAACTCGTCCTGTTGAGCGGCAAGGATTTCCCTATTGTAGTACATCGTCTTAAACTCAGCTACAAAATCCTGCCAACTCATAGTCGCAACATTTCTACGCATTTGCACTGTTATCCACCAATGCCTGGCATCCTTTTTCAGTGCAAAGGACGCACAGAGAACCCTTTCCTGCTCCGTGAGTCCCATGAAATTCAAAATTACTTGGATGTCCATTAGCCAGTTACCGGCATCTATCGGGTCCGTAAGACCCTCAAACTCAGGAGCCTTCATCCGCCTGAATCGCTCATACAGTAAGTCTTCCCGAACCATTGCTAGGTTTGCTTGCATCCCAGCAGGTGCTAAAGGAACTCTGAAATTCCGTGGAACCCCTTGACGAACCTCCAGTACTTGGGGCATTACCGGGGGTGCAGGGTTATCCTGCGGTAGAATTTCATTCGCACGAGGCATCTGGTTCAATCGGGCTATCTGCTCACGCAGCTGATTCGTTTCTTTCTGTTGTTGTAGCAATTGTTGTTGCAACATGGCTACAACATTCACAAGATTTGGCTCTTGCGGATTCTGATTGGCTTGTGTACGTGTACGCACCATCTTAGAACTCCTAGTAAATATCAAAAAAAGATATCGTAATTCCGAATATCCTTTCTTCCATTCGTATCCTATTATTCACATCATAGCATATCGTACTTAATTATATCGTAAAGCATTATACAAAAATCCTCCGGGATTTCTTCATAGCATATCATATCATAAATTTATCATAAACTTGTCATGAATACTTTTTATCATGATATCATAATCATCATGATATTAATTTCATCTATAAACTTATCATTTGATACATTTTTTCAAAAATACATCATATACACTATATACATAGTCAAAATGGGATAGAAGTGTCTACCACTTTACCATCGTTCCTATCCTATATACAATCCTAACGTCAAAAAGAATAAAAGAACAAAAATCCGACTTAGATCTAAACTATCTACTCAGTCGTCACGTCAGAAAATACATCCCAATCCTCATTATCGAACGGAATCTCCTCAGGATCCTCCTCCTGCTTCTCGAGATCCTCTAGCTCCTCCTCCTCCATATCCTCAAACTCTTCCCACTCTTCTGGTTCCTCATCATCGCTCTCGATGAGGATTACCTGAGGATCTTCAGGGTTTTCCCCTGGATGGACTGGAGCATTAGTAGGATCCATATCGTCATCGTCCAGTCCAGCCACTACCTCCTGCGGAGGAATCTCCTGAAGTGGGATCGCTGGAATAGGATCCTCGGGTATAGCCGGAATTCCCTTGAATAACGGCTCTGGAATCCCAGCGTCGTCGACTGGATCCACATGATATACATCCTCAGGGTCGGCTACCTGTACCATGTATGCTATTATCTCTGCCTTCATAATAGCATCAATCATGTCCTCTAATGATACTCCTATCTCTGGAGCAAAATACTTAACCTCTGGTGGTAGCCCGTCCCTGATGATGTGCAATGCCCGCCACTCCGGATCGACAAGCTCCTGAGGAATATAGGGCAACATTGCCTCTCGGAACCTATGGCAATAGTGGCCCATGGACTCATTCGGGTAGGCGTGACACTCCGCAACAAAATTGAGATATCGCCTTCTATGCATATCGTGGTAGATATCCAGGTCGCGGTACGGCACGTTGGCCCCCTCGTCAGGTAGAGGCCCATATCGTGCTATAATCCGGGCACGGAAATCCGCCCATGGTCCTCCGTGAATAGCCTGGTCCCCCTACTCTATCCACCATAGTCTAGCGTTTCCTGCTAAACAGCTACTTGCTAATAAAACCTGGAGATGGGCTTCGATATGGCATATTCTGAAAATTGTCTCCATATCGAATAGCCATCCTGCTAACAATACTGTTCATCGAGTTCCATCAAATAGTAAGGGTCGCAGCTCGAAAAATGCCATAGCAGCATCTCGATCCTCGTCCATATCTCGAACCAGATAACGGATCTACTAAATTACATGTACATAATAAATATAGATGCACTAAAATAACTTCTACTTACAATGACGGTGACGCTGGTAGGCAGACTGTGAAACTGGAGGGCTGGATCCCGCTCTGATACCAACTCTGTAACGACCCGTCTTACGTAGGCCGTTACCGTACTTATCTTACATACTAATTTGACATACTTACTTACTTACTTACTTATGCGGAAATACTGTACATATATATATATTTTTTAAAACGAGTTGAATCCATACTTTACTATTACATGTCTAATAATATACGTACATACTTAGTTACTATTTACTTTTTAAAATTGTTGTAATGTAAAATAACTTGTAACAAGTAAACAATACATATATTTATTTCAAAACGTGTAGCAGTCTCCATCCCACGTTTCACAAATAGCCCTGCCAAGCCTCACCGCCTTGCATCAAGTATTGCCAGTAGGAAGCTTACCTACAGCATAAACGTAAGTTGTGAGCTTTCGCCCGGCAAGTACAACTATTAACCCGCAAAAACATTACATAAGAAAACCATGCATGAACCAATTATGCTTTCATTATGCTTTCTTGGTTTTTATATTTTTAGGGCCCTTACTTAACATAAGTGTACGTACCGTGGCGCGCAGTCATGGAGTGGTTGGGGCGGCCAGCCCAGTCCAACTCAAACCATGAACCAAACCTAACCTAAAGCAGGTTGGTACGACACAAGAAAACTTACTTAACAACATACTTGAAAACATTTTCTTAAAACAGTTCTTACTTAAAACATAGTCTTCTTCGTACCATATGAATTACTGTTAGTGAACATGCTCCATGATGTCACAACAATAAACATACATCATACATACCACATAAATGCATGAACTTTAAAAACAATCATGCAAAGTCATAAAACAATTTGCCTATGCTGTAGGCGGAGTTGTACTTACAGTTTACTCTAGGTCTTGGGTTTTGTCGTTCCGACAGGTTACCTCAATTAGGTTACATTCCTGTTTCCAAAAAAAAGAAGTAAGATAAGAATCATCCTATCTTACCATTTCATTTAAATATTGGTACCTTAACCAACATTATGTGTGTAACCCTAGTTATATGTCTCCCTCATATACTTTAATGGTATCCTTATTGGTTACTAAGTGTAACCTTATAGCATATGTCCTAATAATAATCAAACAATATTCTGTTTAATTACTTAATGCACTTTGGGCTCAAAGCCCAATGGTACTTGGCATCCTATTAGGTTACTATTAGTAGCCTAAGGTATAGGCCCAAGTTAGGTCTGAATTTAAAAACCCGTTGGGCTTACTAAGGCCCAATGATTAAAGTGGTATCCCTTATGGTTACCTTAAATAATCTTGGACCTAAGGCCTAACATATCATATTTACTTCTTAATAACTTAGTCTAATAAAATTAAGTAACCTATTGGATTATGTTAGGTTACCAATTTGCTTACTTTGTTAAATTCTTTCTTTTCTTATCAAAACTGAGTTTGATTATTTGTTTAAAACTGTCTTTTAATGAAACTGTCTAAGTTTTGTGGAAATTTGTTGAAACAGTCAAATTGTTAGTGCATGTGCATGAATTTCCTGTGCATGCACTGTTTTAAAATTCCTGTACTAACATGATTCAGTTTCATTTTGAAATTTGTTTTGATTTTGAAAAAGTTTTCTTCACAAAAGTTTTAGATATTGAAAAACCCTATAACTTTTGTGTTTTGCTCAAAGTCCAGTTCTATCTTTAACTTATACTTTTTCCCTGTTGAATCTGCCTGGCCGTGGTCATAGGTCTGGGTGGTCCAGGCTCGGGTATTTGTAAAAACGAAGGCCTTTAGAGCCTTATTTTCAAAAACTGTCCATGTAGTCCCCTATAATTTCCATTTCCTACAACTTTTTAGTTTTGAGTTTTCTCAAATTCGGCCTATAAAGGCCTCAAAACACCGTTTCCAAATCACTGTCCAGTTTTCACCCGAACTGGAAGTTTTTGGTTTCAGTTTGTTTTTACGTACGATTACGCACACCCTACCTCAAACGGTCGCAACCGTGAGCCTATATCAAGCATGCAGCGTATAATCTAACATTCTCATGATCATTCATTCATTCATTCACCATCATTCAATCATAATCATACCCGTTTGGTGATTTTCACCAAACTTGGTTTTCTAGGGTTTTCTTGAACCCTAATCATCATACATGTAATAACCCGAATTTTTATGACTCTAGATTTCTTTTGAATAAGGAAAACTTAAGTCTAGATCATGTTTGAAATAGAATATCGGTATAAGTTTGAGTTCTCGGTTAATTAGCTACGAGACTCAACGATGGATTACTGAGCCTAGTATAAGGCATTTTAAGGAAAATGGCGTGATGAAATTTCATGATTCCATGTTGGTCAAAATTTGACCAAGAAAGTCAAAGTTGACCAAAAACAGTCAGGGTATGACTGTACAGTAATAGGATAAGCGGTATGAGAAATCTACTGCGGAAATTGTCTTTTTGGACAAGATAGCTGGAATAAGCTAAGAGACCACCCTAGAAAAATCAAGCACACTAAGTTGGATATCAAAGTCCTAATGACTTTCAGAAATAACAAGAAAATTTTTACAGTCCATTTTTACTCAGATAAATTTTGGACTGCAGTCAAGCAAAACAGTACTGAATTGTACTATGTATTAGTGAACACAGTATTAGAAATATCTGTGTTGGATTTAAATTGGACTGCTTTTTCAAAAAGGTAGCCAAACGAGGCCTTAGGATGACATCACCTACCTTTTGATTTATGACATCATCCCATTTTTGATTTATGACATCATAATTCCATGAACCAAGCCTTGAATGACAAGTGTCTTGTTCTAGAAGAAAAATTTTTCTTGTTCTCCAAGCATATGGCCGGCCACCTAGCATGCCTTTTTGGCAAATTTTCAAAAATTTAGGGGTCAAAATGCAATTCTTAAAAGTTTCCCTTTTGCCTATAAATAGGAGTGACCTTTATTCATTTTATTCAAAAATTTGGGGAGGTTCTTGCCAATTTTCTTCTTGAAAATCAACAGCCAAGGAAGAGAGAAAGAGGTGAGAAAAATCAAAATTTTCCTAAGCCAAGCCTAGGTTAGTGTTCGGTTTGCAAGGGGAAGCTAAGGGGAGAGTTTCAGAAATTTTTCCAGCCCTTTTCTAGGCTTGCTGCCGAATTATTGAGGGCAGGGAAACCAAGAGAGAAACCGAAAATTTTAAGGGGAAAAGTTAGGGTCAATTCGGGTTTGATTCAATCAACCGAAAACAAGATCAAAAAACAAGTTTTGAGACCATTTTTGGTCTAGGGCAGCCACTGTTTTGAGCAGGGGAAAGTAGTTGAAAAACTACAATTTTTGGTATTACAAGGGTGGTGTGGCCGAGCCTTAGGTGAAGGACAAATCTTGAGGCCAAACCAAAATTTTTGGTATCTTGGTGTGGTGAGAAGCCGTGGGCAAGGGAAGGCAAGGGAGGAAAGGGAGTTGCAATTTTCAAACCCTAACTTTGATCTAAGGTAACTTCCTTGAGCCCTAATCCTTCCATTGAGTTCAATTTGGAATTTTATTTGTATTTCAAGTTGAGAGGATGTAAGAGCATAAGCTCAAGTTTTCTTTGCCCTAGATTGATTAGATGTGGTGCTTGATTTAGGCTTTAAGGGTGGTTTGATGTTTAATTTTGTTATGAGCTTTAATTTTATGCTTATGTTTGATTTAATGCTAGGGTGCATGCTAGATGTGAATGGTTGTGTGTCCCCTGATTTTCTTGGTCCAAAATCTGCCCTAGGCAGTGCATGCTTGGCTGCTAGCTTAAGGGTGAATGATTGATGCTTGTTTGAATGAGATGCAAAAGTTAGAACCTTGCAAACCTAGGATTAGAGCTTTTTGGGTTTGGTTTGCATGGACCCGTTCGAGCTGCATGATTGTTTATGTGGGACGATAGAATACTCTGCATGCTTGCTATCTAGGCTCCCGCGTGTTCGGTTGAGGTAGTTTGCGCGAAATAGGACGTAAACCGGACTTAACAACCGAAACTGCCAATTCGGATTCCAAACTGGCCAGTTTCGGGAAAGTGGAAATTTAAGGCTTTTAGAGGCCGAACTGGGTGAAACGTAAAACATGAGAGTTGTTCAGAAGGATTTTTCCTAGGGGACAACACGGACAGTTTCTCAAAATGAGGCTCCAATGGCCTCTGTTTTTACAGAAAACCGAGACTAGTCTGCCCAGACCTAGTTTACACGACCAGTCAGTTTCAAATGAAAACTGACAAGGATACAAGCGGAACTGGATTTTTCTCAAAACACGAAAGTTTTAGGATTTTTCGAGAGCTAGAACTTTCATGAAGACAACTTTTTCAAAATTGGAATGGATCTTTAAACTGACACGGTTTTATAAAGACTGTGCAGGGAACATGAAATTCCTGCACAGGATTTTCTAAAAACAGTTCGGAAAAATTGTATCTTTCCCCAAAACCACTGTTTTGACTAGGGAAACTGTTCCAAAGGCAGTTTCCAGCCCTAAATAATTTTACAAAAACCTATTTCAAAAATATGAATTTTATGAGTTAAGTAAAAGATTTTTTGAGGTTAATTTACCCAAGTTTCCAAAGAAATGGAAAATGGATTTTTAACCAAATTGGGTAAGCAAGATGATTATGGGTAATAACCAGAAGGATATCTGAGTTACTGGATGGGGTCCAAAGCCCAAGGTTGACTTAGGATAATTGAACTAAGTTTGGTTACCTCAAGGGTTACTCAAGGTAACCCAACAAGGTGTTAAGATTGGGTTTGGATCTAAACCCAAAAGATTATGGATAGATAACCAGGCATAGGCCAAGGTTAGGATGATAACCTAACCCTATTCATGTATGATTGGGATTAATACCCAAGGTTACCTTATGTAACCAAGTAAGCTATCATGAGTATAGGGGGGGACATATAACTAAGATTATGAATGGGTGTTGGTTAGGTCACCAGCATCTTAAGGTTATAATTATGAAGCCTTATGCTATGTCCTTTGACATAACAGGAGATAGCCTATTGTTGTGCCTCAGCTTGGAGTCGCACGAAATAGGACACAGCTAACCAAGTAAGTACAACTCCGCCTACAGCATAGGCCCTTTGTTGTTACTTGCCTAGTGTGATGATATGTTATGGCATGTGATGGTATGTTTGGCATGTGATGATATGTTATGGCATGTGATGGTATGTTTGGCATGTGATGATATGTTATGGCATGTGATGATATGTTATGGCGTGTAATGTTATGAATGAGGTTATGTTATGCTATATGTTGTAATATTGTGACATCATGAAGCATGTTCACTAATGTTAAACCACCTGGTAAGAACAAGACAAGTAAGATGTTGTGTCGTACCGACTTGCCATAAAGGCGGGTTTAAATGGTATGGTTCATGGTTTGAGTTGGATTGGATGGCTACCTAAACTACTCCATGTTAAACTTTGTGTTTCATGGTTTGAGTTAAAACGGACTGCCGCCTTCAACCATTCCTTGGCTATGTACCACGGTACGAGCACACATGATAAGTAAAGGAATAGAACTAAGCTAAGTTATGAATCCATATTTGATTCATAAGAGGTCATAATTGGTTCATGCATAATGATATGTGTTTTGCGTCGCGGATGTAACAGTTGTACTTGCTGAGCGAAAGCTCACGTCTTACGTCTATGCTGTAGGTAAGCAACCTGCCAGCAATCTCTGATGCAATACTGTGGAAGGCTGGTGCTGCGGACTGTGAAATGTGGGATGGACACTGCCACAGATTTTGAAAAAAAGTATACTCTATAAAATATGTTGTAATGAAAAAGGGTTTTCATATTTTCATGATGTTTTAAATATGAATGACAAAGTTTACGAATGTATGGCAAGCAAGTTGCCTCTTGTGGTACCAATCCGCATTAAGTCGGGTTTGGTCTACAATTTGATTTCGATGGCCTTCAAGGAGGGTTTGAAAGTTTGGTACTCGAGTAAGTACCTATCAGTAAGTATAAGTTTGAGGATGAAGTTCAAGTTGAAAGTTTTAAAATAAAGTTTAAAAGAAAGAAAATTTTCTCCCAAATTTTCCCCAAGTTTAAGTTCAGTATGTAAGTAAGGTGACGACCCGGCGTGGGAAGTCGGGGCGTTACAGTTTGGTATCAGAGCAGAGTTCCTGCCATCCAGTTTCACAGTTCTGCTGCCAGCACCACAGTTTTGTAAGTTTGTTTTCTTACTTTGTTTTATAAGATTATTATAATGGCATGTACTTGGTGTTAAATTTGGGTCGGATTAAAGAGGACCACGAGGCTCCGTTGACATTCCGAGGAATGGAGGAGAAGCTTCGCATCTTCAATAAGACTAAGGAGTGAATGCACGATATGGGGACCCTCCTCAGATTATGTCATGCAGGGACGTATCTTCAGGATATGCTTGCCAGTCGAGCCGACGTCTAGTCAAGGAAGCTCGTGCAAGGAGCCTTGGCCAAGAAGACCTTGAGAGGAGATTCCTAAATGGATTTCTTGATGACAGCAAGGATCGCCCATGTATTACCGCGATATCAAGATGTACTAGGATATGTACATGAGACGATACGTCAGCTATGTTGCAGCCTGACATGCTTATCCGAACGAGTTTATGGGCTTTTATTGCCAGTAAATCAGAGTCGCACAGTGGAACCGTGATGGATAAACTAAGCTTACGATATGAAGATCGCTAGAATTGCAATAAGAAATGAGTAGGCTCTAAGATTAGATAGCCTATCTCCTCATTTTGGGTATAGTGATCTTTCCATTTAAGGAATTGGATTGAGATTATGGAAGTTAAGTTTCCTGATTGTGAAACTTTTGCTCCATAAGAGAAATATTGGACATGGGGAAAATTTTGAGGATGCCTTAGTTTGGGGGTAGCAAATAAGCAATATGCTACCAACAACAATTTATTAGGCTATGATTTTTTATGATAAGGATGATGATTATGAGATTTGATGATATGAAGTTAACTAGGTTAAGGTCGATGTCACCAACCCTGAAGTCGACATATAATGGATGATTAAGGTCGACTGTAGACAACCATTTAAGTAATGAAAATTATGAGATGATGATTGGGAGTCTTAGATATCCCTTAGAACTATGATTATGCCTTTGAGCTTTAAAAGAAATGCTAAAGGCAAGAAAAACATTTCTACTAGCTAACAAGCAGCTAGTTGATACAAGGATACCTTTCATTGCATCACTTGAACAGTAATATGTTTTCAATAATACTATTTATTATTGATTTTCATGATTGAATTGGAAAAGATTCCAAAAAGTATCTTAAATGTAAGAACATATTAAGATACATAAAAAGACAAGTAACAGTAAGGTGTCGTACCAACCTCCCGTGATCGTGGAGGCTACATGTTTCAGTTGTGATCTTGACCGTCCGTGATCGTGAAGGGTCAAGACTATAAGACCTTTCGTAAAATCGCAAAGGCTTATAAAATTCCCAGAACTGTTAAGGACCTTGCAAACCCTAGCTTTGTCTGGAGGCTGCGCGCATTTGGTACGTACACTATGGGCCCACATGTTAAGACAAGATAATAAAACACAAAATGCTTTTCAAATATGAAAAAGCTATGTGATATGATATGTTTTTTTTTTTTAAAGTATGGAAAAGTTAAATATATGCTTTTCAAACATGGCAAGTTATATGATATACTTGCTCAGTTTTTTATGTAAATAGTTCTTGTGATGCGATATGAAAGGAAAGTATGATGGTATGAAATGAAAGCATGAGAATATGAGGAATGAATTATGATAATGTAGAAAGAAGATTATGGTTCTATATAAAAGACATGATCCCATTAGGATATTAAAATGGGAACATGAACAAGTTATTCAATCCATAGTAACTTGTTATGGATTGATGGTGGATTTGAAGAAAAGCCACTCAGGATTATTCGAATTTTCGAGGACGAAAATCTTTTAAGGAGGGTAGGATGTAATAACCCGAATTTTTATGACTCTAGATTTCTTTTGAATAAGGAAAACTTAAGTCTAGATCATGTTTGAAATAGAATATCGGTATAAGTTTGAGTTCTCGGTTAATTAGATACGAGACTCAACGATGGATTACTGAGCCTAGTATAAGGCATTTTAAGGAAAATGGCGTGATGAAATTTCATGATTCCATGTTGGTCAAAATTTGACCAAGAAAGTCAAAGTTGACCAAAAACAGTCAGGGTATGACTGTACAGTAATAGGATAAGCGGTATGAGAAATCTACTGCGGAAATTGTCTTTTTGGACAAGATAGCTGGAATAAGCTAAGAGACCACCCTAGAAAAATCAAGCACACTAAGTTGGATATCAAAGTCCTAATGACTTTCAGAAATAACAAGAAAATTTTTACAGTCCATTTTTACTCAGATAAATTTTGGACTGCAGTCAAGCAAAACAGTACTGAATTGTACTATGTATTAGTGAACACAGTATTAGAAATATCTGTGTTGGATTTAAATTGGACTGCTTTTTCAAAAAGGTAGCCAAACGAGGCCTTAGGATGACATCACCTACCTTTTGATTTATGACATCATCCCATTTTTGATTTATGACATCATAATTCCATGAACCAAGCCTTGAATGACAAGTGTCTTGTTCTAGAAGAAAAATTTTTCTTGTTCTCCAAGCATATGGCCGGCCACCTAGCATGCCTTTTTGGCAAATTTTCAAAAATTTAGGGGTCAAAATGCAATTCTTAAAAGTTTCCCTTTTGCCTATAAATAGGAGTGACCTTTATTCATTTTATTCAAAAATTTGGGGAGGTTCTTGCCAATTTTCTTCTTGAAAATCAGCAGCCAAGGAAGAGAGAAAGAGGTGAGAAAAATCAAAATTTTCCTAAGCCAAGCCTAGGTTAGTGTTCGGTTTGCAAGGGGAAGCTAAGGGGAGAGTTTCAGAAATTTTTCCAGCCCTTTTCTAGGCTTGCTGCCGAATTATTGAGGGCAGGGAAACCAAGAGAGAAACCGAAAATTTTAAGGGGAAAAGTTAGGGTCAATTCGGGTTTGATTCAATCAACCGAAAACAAGATCAAAAAACAAGTTTTGAGACCATTTTTGGTCTAGGGCAGCCACTGTTTTGAGCAGGGGAAAGTAGTTGAAAAACTACAATTTTTGGTATTACAAGGGTGGTGTGGCCGAGCCTTAGGTGAAGGACAAATCTTGAGGCCAAACCAAAATTTTTGGTATCTTGGTGTGGTGAGAAGCCGTGGGCAAGGGAAGGCAAGGGAGGAAAGGGAGTTGCAATTTTCAAACCCTAACTTTGATCTAAGGTAACTTCCTTGAGCCCTAATCCTTCCATTGAGTTCAATTTGGAATTTTATTTGTATTTCAAGTTGAGAGGATGTAAGAGCATAAGCTCAAGTTTTCTTTGCCCTAGATTGATTAGATGTGGTGCTTGATTTAGGCTTTAAGGGTGGTTTGATGTTTAATTTTGTTATGAGCTTTAATTTTATGCTTATGTTTGATTTAATGCTAGGGTGCATGCTAGATGTGAATGGTTGTGTGTCCCCTGATTTTCTTGGTCCAAAATCTGCCCTAGGCAGTGCATGCTTGGCTGCTAGCTTAAGGGTGAATGATTGATGCTTGTTTGAATGAGATGCAAAAGTTAGAACCTTGCAAACCTAGGATTAGAGCTTTTTGGGTTTGGTTTGCATGGACCCGTTCGAGCTGCATGATTGTTTATGTGGGATGATAGAATACGCTGCATGCTTGCTATCTAGGCTCCCGCGTGTTCGGTTGAGGTAGTTTGCGCGAAATAGGACGTAAACCGGACTTAACAACCGAAACTGCCAATTCGGATTCCAAACTGGCCAGTTTCGGGAAAGTGGAAATTTAAGGCTTTTAGAGGCCGAACTGGGTGAAACGTAAAACATGAGAGTTGTTCAGAAGGATTTTTCCTAGGGGACAACACGGACAGTTTCTCAAAATGAGGCTCCAATGGCCTCTGTTTTTACAGAAAACCGAGACTAGTCTGCCCAGACCTAGTTTACACGACCAGTCAGTTTCAAATGAAAACTGACAAGGATACAAGTGGAACTGGATTTTTCTCAAAACACGAAAGTTTTAGGATTTTTCGAGAGCTAGAACTTTCATGAAGACAACTTTTTTAAAATTGGAATGGATCTTTAAACTGACACGGTTTTATAAAGACTGTGCAGGGAACATGAAATTCCTGCACAGGATTTTCTAAAAACAGTTCGGAAAAATTGTATCTTTCCCCAAAACCACTGTTTTGACTAGGGAAACTGTTCCAAAGGCAGTTTCCAGCCCTAAATAATTTTACAAAAACCTATTTCAAAAATATGAATTTTATGAGTTAAGTAAAAGATTTTTTGAGGTTAATTTACCCAAGTTTCCAAAGAAATGGAAAATGGATTTTTAACCAAATTGGGTAAGCAAGATGATTATGGGTAATAACCAGAAGGATATCTGAGTTACTGGATGGGGTCCAAAGCCCAAGGTTGATTTAGGATAATTGAACTAAGTTTGGTTACCTCAAGGGTTACTCAAGGTAACCCAACAAGGTGTTAAGATTGGGTTTGGATCTAAACCCAAAAGATTATGGATAGATAACCAGGCATAGGCCAAGGTTAGGATGATAACCTAACCCTATTCATGTATGATTGGGATTAATACCCAAGGTTACCTTATGTAACCAAGTAAGCTATCATGAGTATAGGGGGGGACATATAACTAAGATTATGAATGGGTGTTGGTTAGGTCACCAGCATCTTAAGGTTATAATTATGAAGCCTTATGCTATGTCCTTTGACATAACAGGAGATAGCCTATTGTTGTGCCTCAGCTTGGAGTCGCACGAAATAGGACACAGCTAACCAAGTAAGTACAACTCCGCCTACAGCATAGGCCCTTTGTTGTTACTTGCCTAGTGTGATGATATGTTATGGCATGTGATGGTATGTTTGGCATGTGATGATATGTTATGGCATGTGATGGTATGTTTGGCATGTGATGATATGTTATGGCATGTGATGATATGTTATGGCGTGTAATGTTATGAATGAGGTTATGTTATGCTATATGTTGTAATATTGTGACATCATGAAGCATGTTCACTAATGTTAAACCACCTGGTAAGAACAAGACAAGTAAGATGTTGTGTCGTACCGACTTGCCATAAAGGCGGGTTTAAATGGTATGGTTCATGGTTTGAGTTGGATTGGATGGCTACCTAAACTACTCCATGTTAAACTTTGTGTTTCATGGTTTGAGTTAAAACGGACTGCCGCCTTCAACCATTCCTTGGCTATGTACCACGGTACGAGCACACATGATAAGTAAAGGAATAGAACTAAGCTAAGTTATGAATCCATATTTGATTCATAAGAGGTCATAATTGGTTCATGCATAATGATATGTGTTTTGCGTCGCGGATGTAACAGTTGTACTTGCTGAGCGAAAGCTCACGTCTTACGTCTATGCTGTAGGTAAGCAACCTGCCAGCAATCTCTGATGCAATACTGTGGAAGGCTGGTGCTGCGGACTGTGAAATGTGGGATGGACACTGCCACAGATTTTGAAAAAAAGTATACTCTATAAAATATGTTGTAATGAAAAAGGGTTTTCATATTTTCATGATGTTTTAAATATGAATGACAAAGTTTACGAATGTATGGCAAGCAAGTTGCCTCTTGTGGTACCAATCCGCATTAAGTCGGGTTTGGTCTATAATTTGATTTCGATGGCCTTCAAGGAGGGTTTGAAAGTTTGGTACTCGAGTAAGTACCTATCAGTAAGTATAAGTTTGAGGATGAAGTTCAAGTTGAAAGTTTTAAAATAAAGTTTAAAAGAAAGAAAATTTTCTCCCAAATTTTCCCCAAGTTTAAGTTCAGTATGTAAGTAAGGTGACGACCCGACGTGGGAAGTCGGGGCGTTACAATACAAGCCATCTAAGTTCATAATCATTCATTCAACATCAGTTTTAAGCCTATGGGGACATATAACAAATACTTGATGGTCACACACATCAACAACATAATTTCTAGGGCATACAATCCAAAACATAAACCAAACCATAACATAAACTTACTAAAACCTAAATCAAGCACATTTTAATCAAACTAACTAAAATAAGGACATAATTGGTGAGCTTAAGCTCTTACAACCAAACTGAAACTACAAATAAACTTGGCTCAAAACTTCAATAGAAAGGCTTAGGAGTTGAGAGAATTACCTCTAAACCGTGGAGATAATCTCTAGCTTGGATTCCGAAATTTTTTTCTAGCTTTCACTCACTAAAATCCGACCACACTCTCTTGAGTTTGGCTGCCTATTGGGTTCGGCTGAGAGAGAGAAAAGGAGAAGAAAAATGGCCAAAGTTTGGGGGATTTTTTCAATAAAATGAGTCAAAAAGTCACCCCCCTCCACCTATTTATAGGTGAATTTTAATTTCTTTTCTTGATTTATTTTTATTCTCTAAATTGTACTTCAAGCCTTACAAAAACAATATTTGCTGAAAAGTCCCCATAGGTGGCCGGCCATTAGATGGTTCCATGAGCCAAAATTATCTCTTAGTAATACTTTCCAATTTTTTTAAAAAATCAAGAAATTACATAATTATCATATGGTGAGGTGTCCTCCACCTAGGGCTTTGTTTGGCTTTTCTTTCTTTAAAACAGTCTATTTTCATACTAATGTAATTATAACAAATACTGTTTTCAACTAAAACAATATTGTCATATTAAACTACTGTCCAGAATTCATCTGCATTTAACTGGACTGCGTATAAGTTTTTCTTAGGACTTAAAGCTAATTAGTCCTTATTGTCCTAAATAATGTGCTTGATTTTTCTAACATGATCCCGTACCTTATTCTTACTTATCTATCCGTAATGACGGTTTTTCACAGTATAATTTCCATACTGCTTATTATACTGCAGTACCGCCTCAATCATACCTTAGATCATTCTGGTTAAACTTTGACCGGAATTCAATCATACATAAATCCTAATTTTGATAACTCAGATCAGGCAATTCTCATACTTATTCATAAAACAAACTTTGATTCCTTGAGAGACAAGAAATCATAATTTGTAACAAAGTCGGTTATTACATCTATTCTGCCTTTTTCCTCAAAAGGCTCATGCATGACTAAGCAAACTATTATTGAGTCTCGTAGCTAATTAAATAAGAACTCAAACAGATTAAGAATTTCACAGTGATATTCAAATTTTTCATGAAACATCACATAACTACATAGCACGGACTTAAATTCCTTTACATATAAGTAAATCATGAGTCCGTAAAAATTTGGGTTATTACAAATGTCTCACCTATAGTGGATCAAAGTGCATAAGTCATGGATGCGAATTCAAGTATTCATTTCAGGATTAAGATTAATGCAGGACGATAATCAAAGCGTCATTGATTCTTATAAATAGAATTATTAAACCGAATCAATTAACACCTTAGGTCCAGTACAATGTCATACCTCAATACTGGTATACATTAAAGTTTCTACTCGGAACTAATCTGATGGCCAAGACAAACCATCCCACCAAGGAAGTAGACAATCTTTACAATCTTATCATAAATAAGATCTCCAAATCTTATTCCATCGATTGCGGACCATTTATTTGTTGGAAAAATCGGATCCGATATCAGAGTTACGGCGCAGCGGAAGTTTTAAAATTTTTATGCCGATTCGGAAAAGAAGCTCATGATGCATATAACAATAAATTAAATTCATGATCAAGCGTACCTTATTTCTTGGATTCTGGAATTGCTAGAGCGTTTGACCAACGTGTCTTCTCTATTATTCTCGAGTTCCACGTCTCAGAGTGTGTGTGGGCACACGGTCTATGAATCCAAGTGACCGGTGTTGCTTTCCGAAGTCTAGATCCTTCCTTCTCAATTCCGATGTTCCTCGTTGAGAATATTATCCAACTTCTTTCTTCAAAACTGCAAAACAGGAACCGGTTAACCTCCTATGAAAATTATCACTCGGTTTAACCTTCCTCACAATTTTGATTCAATGGAATTTTCTCTCTTTTTCTCTCTCACAAGATAGCCGAATTTTATGATGTGGAAGAAACCCAAATTATTTTTATTCTCACTCTCAAAAACGTTTTTCCTCTTTGTGAATGACCAAAAATTAGTTTTTCAAGAATTCCTAGCCTTTATATAGAAGTCCAATCCTTTTCAAAATTTATCTCCTTTAAAAAATAATTAATTATTATTTTTCTGGAAAAATTTTGAATCAAAAGATCATACAACTTTAGGACTAGATTCATTGAACCTAAAAACGTTTTTCCAAGAGGAAATCAATCCTCAAAAAATTCGGCCACTTTGAGATAAATCTTGATTGGTGGTTCAAATTTTAAATCAAGAATCTAGACTAGTCAAAACATCCTAGTCCTATCTAGATTCAAATTCCTTTTAAACCTTTTTGAATTTAAATATGATTCACTTATTTGAATTAAATCTTTTCCACACAACATCAACCATATTAATTAATTTAAATCAATGGAATATTTCAAATTTTCTTTCCTCACAAAAACCGTGCACATCAATTTAAGGAAAGAAAAATCCATTATATAATCTCCATTATTTAAATCAATTAATAATTTAATGTTAGGAATATATTTGAATAATTTTGAAATAAAATTTTCTTCCCTCCACCTATCTAAAAACCGTGCACAATATTTAGATTAGGAGAGAAAAATTTGTTTTCCAAAATTAAATAATTCAAACACAATCTTATTTCAAAATTCAATTAACCAATCTCATGTTGACAAATCATATTATTTGTCTACACAAATCTCACATTTCCAATCCTTTCTGGATTGCATGTTAGAGAGTATCATGTCTTAATAGACATTACTAAATTCCATTTAAATTTACCGATCTCATTAGGAACAAATCCCGAGACGCTATACGGAACTATATGAGCTAATAGAGGGACCCGATGGAAATATATAAAGAGGCTCCTATAATTGTGAAAAATTAATCCCAGATTAATTATTCATCAATTATCAACTTCAATACTATTCCACTAAAAGTTTGAAGCTGAACTCCTGTTTACATACCGTATTACGAAAGCTCTCTTACGCAGCGCTTCTTCCATTTATTCATCGCTTGCTTAATCCCCATATGTTATCCATGATTGAATTAAGGACTTTTTCCGTTTTACCTTTTCAATCATTTTAACTTAAAGTTCCATTATTCTCTATTGAAAGAATCACCAATTGTAAAACCATACAACTGATAAACCACCAGAGAACACAAAGTAAACCGATGGCCAAGATCTTGTTATACTATCTTTCAATCCCCGAATAATGCCTTTAAGTAGATAACATTTATTATCGTTAAGATAGTTATGGATTCCGTATCTATGAATCTTGATTTCTCCATCCATAAGTCATGCACCCAAAACACAAGTATATTGACCATGAATTAACAGTGTCTCACCTATAGTGCATTAAAGTACATAAGTCATGGATACGAACTCAAGTAATCATTTCAGGATTAAGATTAATGTAGGATGATAATCAAAGTGTTATTGATTCTTATAAACAGAATTATTAAACCGAATCAATTAACACTTTAGGTCCAGTCCAATGTCATACCTCAATACTGGTATACATTAAAGTTTCTACTCGGAACCTATCCGATGGTCAAGACAAACCATCCCTCCAAGGAAGTAGACAACCTTTACAATCTTATCATGAATAAGATCCCCAAATCTTATTCCATCGATTGCGGACTATTTATTTAGACTGTTATCAAATTACCACGTCTTCTATGTATACCCCGTATACATATGGTAATCCGATATATTACCAACAGCCAAGGAGTATTTTATGTTTGCTCAAAATAACCATACAATCAACTAATGAAAGTAAATAGGACACAACTGATTAAACATGAATAACCTGCTCTTATTAATATCAAAATGTCATATTTACAGAAAATCCCTAATATTGATTTTCTATCCTTAGGGCACATTTTGTAACGCCCCGACTTCCCACGCCGGGTCGTCACCTTACTTATATATTGAACTTAAATTTGCGGAAAATTTGGGAGAAATTTTTTTTTTCTTTTAAACTTTATTTTAAAACTTTTAACTTGAACTTCATCCTCAAACTCATACTTACTGATAGGTACTTACTCGAGTACCAAACTTTCAAACCCTCCTTGAAGGCCATCGAAATCAAATTGTAGACCAAACCCGACTTAATGCGGATTGGTACCACAAGAGGCAACTTGCTTGCCATACATTCGTAAACTTTGTCATTCATATTTAAAACATCATGAAAATATGAAAACCCTTTTTCATTACAACATATTTTATAGAGTATATTTTTTTTTCAAAGTCCGTGGCAGTGTCCATCCCACATTTCACAGTCCGCAGCACCAGCCTTCCACAGTATTGCATCAGAGATTGCTGGCAGGTTGCTTACCTACAGCATAGACGTAAGACGTGAGCTTTCGCTCAGCAAGTACAACTGTTACATCCGCGACGCAAAACACATATCATTATGCATGAACCAATTATGACCTCTTATGATTCACAATATGGATTCATAACTTAGCTTAGTTCTATTCCTTTACTTATCATGTGTGCTCGTACCGTGGTACATAGCCAAGGAATGGTTGAAGGCGGCAGTCCGTTTTAACTCAAACCATGAAACACAAAGTTTAACATGGAGTAGTTTAGGTAGCCATCCAATCCAACTCAAACCATGAACCATACCATTTAAACCCGCCTTTGTGGCAAGTCGGTACGACACAACATCTTACTTGTCTTGTTCTTACCAGGTGGTTTAACATTAGTGAACATGCTTCATGATGTCACAATATTACAACATATAACATAACATAACCTCATTCATAACATACCATAACATATCATACCATAATATCACATGACATAACATACCATAACATTACACGCCATAACATATCATCACATGCCATAACATACCATCACATTAGGCAAGTAACAACAAAGGGCCTATGCTGTAGGCGGAGTTGTACTTACTTGGTTAGCTGTGTCCTATTTCGTGCGACTCCAAGCTGGGGCACAACAACAGGCTATCTCCTGTTATGTCAAAGGACATAGCATAAGGCTTCATAATTATAACCTTAAGATGCTGGTGACCTAACCTAACCAACACCCATTCATAATCTTAGTTATATGTCCCCCCCTATACTCATGATAGCTTACTTGGTTACATAAGGTAACCTTGGGTATTAATCCCAATCATACATGAATAGGGTTAGGTTATCATCCTAACCTTGGCCTATGCCTGGTTATCTATCCATAATCTTTTGGGTTTAGATCCAAACCCAATCTTAACACCTTGTTGGGTTACCTTGAGTAACCCTTGAGGTAACCAAACTTAGTTCAATTATCCTAAGTCAACCTTGGGCTTTGGACCCCGTCCAGTAACTCGGGTATCACTTCCGGTTATTACCCGTAATCATCTTGCTTACCCAATTTTTAGTTTAAAAATCTATTTTCCATTTCTTTGGAAACTTGGGTAAATTAACCTCAAAAAAAAATCTTTTACTTAACTCATAAAATTCATGTTCTTGAAATAGGTTTTTGTAAAATCATTTAGGGCTGGAAACTGCCTTTGGAACAGTTTCCCTAGTCAAAACAGTGGTTTTGGGGAAAGATACAATTTTTCCGAACTGTTTTTAGAAAATCCTGTGCAGGAATTTCCTGTTCCCTGCACAGTCTTTATAAAACCGTGTCAGTTTAAAGATCCATCCCGATTTTGTAAAAGTTTTCTTCACGAAAGTTGTAGCTCTCGAAAAATCCTAAAACTTTCGTGTTTTGAGAAAAATCCAGTTCTGCTTGTATTCTTGTCAGTTTTAATTTGAAACTGACTGGTCGTGTAAACTAGGTCTGGGCAGACTAGTCTCGGTTTTCTGTAAAAACAGAGGCCATTGGAGCCTCATTTTGAGAAACCGTCCGCGTTGTCCCCTAGGAAAAACTCTTCCGAACAACTTTCGTGTTTTACGTTTCACCCAATTCGGCCTCTAAAGGCCTTAAATTTCCACTTTCCCGAAACTGGCCAGTTTGGAATCCGAATTGGCAGTTTCGGTTGTTAAGTCCGGTTTACGTCCTATTTCGCGGATTCTAACTCGACCGACCACTTCGGGAGCTTACACAGCAAACATGCAGCATTTCTAACGTCCCACATATTCAATCGTGCTAACCCAACGTGTCCATGCAGCCCTAAACCGAATCTCCTAAACCTAGGGTTGCATGGTCTAAACTTAGCACATACCAAACCATTCATGCCATACCATTTCAATTCATACCCTAACATGCATACACATTCTCAAACACATGATTGGGGACATATAACCATAATCTAGCATGCAACCTAATATTCAATCATCATAAGCACATAAATGAACCAAACCACCCTTAAAACACCTAATCAACATATCAAACACTTAACATGCAATAATTAAACTACCAAACCAAAACCCTAATTAATCAAGCACAAACCCTAAAATTTCTAACTAGGGCAGCAATTAAAAGTGAGCTTATGCTCATACAAACCATGCTTAAAATACATTTAAATTTCCCAAATGAAATTTAAATGAAAACTTAGGGTTTAAGGGATTTATACCTCACTTTAGGTCAAGAATTTGGCTTGGCTTTTCCTTTCTCTTTGCCTCCACCAACAACCGGCCACCTTGGCTAGTTGAGTTCCAAAATTTGCCGCCACCCTTGTTCCAACTCCGGCCACCTCTAGCCTCTAAAAATCCGGCCAAAAGCTTGGATTTTTCTTCCTTTCTTCTTCCTCCCCACAACCGGCCCTTTGGCCTAAAATGGGTATCAAATTTTTTTCCAACTTTTCCTTATGTTCTAGCTCAATTCAGACCACCCTACACACTCTTGTTACTCTTGGTTTTGCAATATTTTCTTTCTTTCCTTTCCTTCTCAAGTTCGGTTTTTGAGAGAGAAATTTGGCATAGTTTTGCTAGATTTTCCAATTTTTGTGAACAATGGCTTCACCTATTTATAGGTGATGGAAATTCCTTAAAATTGTTAAAAAGCCCTTGAAGAAACACAAAATTGCACAATGGGGGGGGGGCATAGGTGGCCGGCCATGCACCTTGGAGAACAAGGAAGAAGTTTCTAGAACAAGACACTTGTCTTTAAAGGGTTGGTTCATGGAATTATGATGTCATAAATCCAAATAAGATGATGTCATAAATCAAAAGGTAGGTGATGTCATCCTAAGGCCTCGTTTGGCTACTTTTTGAAAAAGCAGTCCAATTTTAAGCTAACACAGATAAATTCAATACTGTGTTCACTAATACACAGTACAATTTAGTACTGTTTTGATTGACTGCAGTCTAAAATTTATCTGCGTAAAAATGGACTGTAAAAAAAATTTTCTTCTTATTTCTGAAAGTCATTAGGACTTTGATATCCAACTTAGTGTGCTTGATTTTTCTAGGGTGGTCTCTTAGCTTATTCCAACTATCTTGTCCAAAAAGACAATTTTCGCAATATATTTCTCATACTGCTTATCCCATTACTGTATAGTCATACCTTTGACTTTTTGGTCAACTTTGACTTTCTTGGTCAAACTTTGACCAACATGGAATCATGAAATTTTATCACGCCATTTTCCTTAAAATGCCTTATACTAGGCTAAGTAATCCATCGTTGAGTCTCGTAGCTAATAAACCGAGAACTCAAACTTATACCGATATTCTATTCCAACCATGATCTAGACTTAAGTTTTCCTCATTTAAAGGAAATCTAGAGTCATAAAAATTCGGGTTATTACACATTTAGATCCCAACATTATTTAGACTGTTATCAAATTATCACATCTTCTATGTATACCCCATATACATATGGTAATCCGATATACTACCAACAACCTATAAGTATTTTAGGTTTGCCCAAAATAATCATACAATTAACAAATGAAAGTAAATTGGACACAACTTATTAAACATGAATAACCTCTTTTTATTAATATCAAAATGTCATATTTACAGAAAATCCTTATAATTGATTTTCTATCCTTAGGGCACATATAGATCCCAACAATCTCCCACTTGCCCTAAGCGAGTAAATGTGACATATTGCGTATCCCCATGCCTTTGACGTGTTCCTCGAATCTTCTGGCCACCAAAGTCTTCGTGAACGGCGTGGCAAGACTGTCCTCTAATGCGATTTTGCAAACCGTCACATATCCACTTTCAACAAAGCCTCTGATAATGTGATATTTTCTATCAATATGCTTACTCCTCTTATGATGCCTAGGATCCTTGGTATTAGCTACTGCTGCATTGTTGTCACAATAAAGCACCATAGCTTTATCCATACCAGGAACGACCTCAAGGTCACCAAGGGACCTACAGAGCCATACCACTTCCTTAGATGCCTCACTGGCAGCCACATACTCGGCTTCCAAGGTTGAGTCAGCAATACAAGATTGCTTAACACTCCTCCACACAACGGCACCACCTCCAAGGGTAAAGACAGATCCTGATGTCGATTTCCTCGAATCCTGGTCTGATTGAAAATCAGAATCTGTGTACCCTATAGGAACAAGGTCCTGACCGGAATACATAAGCATGTAATTCCTCGTTCTTCGTAGATACTTGAGTATATGCTTGACCGCAGCCCAATGGTTCGGTCCCAGATTCGATTGATATCAACTTACTATACCAATCGCAAAACAAATATCAGGCCTAGTGCATAACATAGCATACATAAGACTACCTACCGTAGATGCATAAGATACATCTTTCATACGCTCCCTTTCCTCCGATATCTTGGGACAGTCATCTTTAGAAAGTTTGATTCCCATTCCGAAAGGTTGGGCACCTTTCTTGGAATCTTTCATAGAAAACCTATTAAGTACTTTGTCAATGTATAAAGCTTGGGAGAGTGCTATCGTTTTGGTCTTTCTATCTCTAAAGAGTTGAATTCCAAGAACATAACTGTTGGGATCTATATGTGCCCTAAAGATAGAAAATCAATTATAGGGATTTTCTGTAAATATGACATTTTGATATTAATAAAAAGAGGTTATTCATGTTTAATAAGTTGTGTTCTATTTACTTTCATTTGTTGATTGTATGATTACTTTGAGCAAGCATAAAATACTCCTAGGCTGTTGGTAGTATATCAGATTACCATATGTATATGGGATAGACATAGAAGATATGGTAATTTGATAGTCCGCAATCGATGGAATAAGATTTGAGGATCTTATTTATGATAAGATTGTAAAGGTTATCTACTTCCTTGGATGGATGGTTTGTCTTGACCATCGGATTAGTTCCAAGTAGAAACTTTAATGTATACTAGTATTGAGGTATGACATTGGACTGGACCTAAGGTGTTAATTGATTCGGTTTAATAATTCCGTTTATAAGAATCAATAATGCTTTGATTATCATCCTGTATTAATCTTAATCTTGAAATGATTACTTGAATTCGTATCTATGACTTATGCACTTTGATCCACTATAGGTGAGACACTGATAATTGCTGGTCAATATACTTCTATTTTGGGTGTGTAACTTATGGATGAGAGATCAAGATTCATAGATACGGAATCCATAGCTATCTTAATGATAGTACATGTTATCTACTTAAAGGCATTATTCGGAAATTGAAAGATAATATAACAAGATCTTGGCCATCGGTTTACTTTGTGTTCTCGATGATTTACCGATTGTATGGCTTTACAATTGGTGGTCCTTTCATTAGAGAATAATGGAACTTTAAGTTAAAATGATTGAAAAGGTAAAACGGAAAAGTCCTTAATTCAATCATAGATAACATATGGGGATTAAGCAAGCGATGAGTAAATTATGAAAGAAGCACTGCGTTAGAGAGCTTTCGTAATACGGTATGTAAACGGGAGTTCAGCTTCAGACTTTTAGAGCAATAGTCCTGAAGTTGATAATTGATGAATAATTAATCCGGGGTTAATTTTTCACAGTTATAGGAGTCTCTTTACATATTTCCATCGGGTTCCTCTATTAGCTTATATAGTTCCATGAAGCGTCTTGGGATTTGTTCCGAATGAGATCGGTAAATTAAATGGGAATTTAATAATATCTATTAAGACATGGTACTCTCTAACATGCAATCCCGAAAGGATTGGATATGTGAAATTAATATAGATAAATAATGTGACTTGTCAACATATGATTGGTTGCAAATAAAATAATTATTTATCAATTATTTTTGTTGGAATTTTGAAAATAAAGTTGTATTTGAATTATTTAATTTTTGAAAACAAAATTTTTCTCTCCTAATTATAGGGCACGGTTTTTTAATGGATGGAGGGAAGAAAATTTTGTTTCAAAATTGTTTAAATATATTACAAACATTAAATTATTAATTGATTTAAATAATAGAGCTTATTTGATAGATTTTCTTTTCTTAAAGAATGGTGCACATTTATTTAGTGGAAAGGAAATCTAAAATATTACATTTATTTAAAATAATTAAATATGGATAATGTTTGTAGAAAATATTTATTTAAATTCAAATAAGAAAATCTTATTTAAATTCAAAGGTCTAAAAGGAGTTTGAATCAAGATAGGATTAGGATTTTTTGACTAGTCTAGATTCTTGATTGAAATTTGAATCACCAATCAATATCCACATGAAGGGGAGCACGAATTTTTTGAGTTTCTTCTAGTAAAGAAATCGTCCATAAGATTTAAAAAACCTAGCCCAAAATTTGAATAATCATTTGGTTCAAAAGATTATCCAGAAAAATAATTATTAATTATTTTTCAAGTAGAAGATATTTTTGAAAAAGGATTGGAGTATTATATAAAGGTTAGGGGTTCTTAAAAAACCAACCATCATATCATACTCATAGGTGGACGGTTTTTTGGGAGAGAGAAAAACGCCAAAATCTAGGTTTTTGTGCTTGAGAAAAATTCGTCCTTCTTGGGTGTGAAAAAAAGAGAGAAACTTTTCATTGAATCAAAACCATGAGGAAGGTTAAGCCAAGTGATATTTTTCATAGACAGTTAACCGGTTCCTGTTTTGTAGTTTTGAAGAACAAACTCGGATCGAATTCTTTACAAGGTACATCGGAATTGAGAAGGTGAGATCTAAACTTCGGAAGAAGTACCGGTCGATTGGATTCATAGCACGTGTGCTCACACATACTCTGAGACATGGGGACTCGAGAATAGTAGAGAAGACACATTGGTCAACGTTCTAGCAATTCCGGAATCCGAAAAACAAGGTACGTTTGATCATGTATTTAATTTATTGTTATATACGTCATGAGCTTCTTTTCTGAATCGGCATAAAAATTTTTAAACTTCCGCTGCGTCGTAACTCTAATATCGGAACCGTTTTATCCAACAATTGGTATCAGAGCTAACTCATGATCATGTATATAATATAAATTATTTGATTAAATAAATTTCTCTCTATGTATTAATGAAATATTTTAGAGAGTTGGCACTCTAGATTTTATTTTGTTTATGTTAAATATATTGTGAATAGATGTATGGATGAATGAATGCTTTATATTTTTTTAATATATGCTGCTTGTTCAATTTTACCGATTATGATTCCATAGAGGTTTGAATTTGTATCTAGGTTTTTCAAGTGTAATAGATGCGGTCTATTATCACCGCTAGGCCGTTTTTTTAATTCCTAGAATTTTTGTAAGCCGGAAACGGCATAGGAATTTTTTTGGAAATTCGGACTACAATGGATTCAAGGAGATTGAAGATGAACGAAGGTATGGAAATTTTCGAAGGATGTAATTTTTTTGAAATTTGGAAATTTTAATTAATTCAAATTTCATAATTCACGTTTTTTTGTAGAAGAAAAATCACATTAAATCTTTTTGAAAATTTTAATTTTCCAATATGTGATCTTGATAATTTGGAAAATCAAAAATCAGAATTTAAATTTAAATTTAATGGACATTTTTATTAAGAATTTTAAAATTTTGTGATTCTAATTAAATTTGGAAAATCACATTTTTTTCGAAAATTTAAATTTTGAATTTTAAATTAAAAACATGTTTTATTTAAATTTTTGATATTTTGTAATTTTGATTAAAATTAAAAATCGTATATAATCTTTTTAGAAATTTAAACTTAAAAGGACGTGACACTGGAGAAAGACGACATATGGAAGAAGGATACAAGGCATGGATCTATAAAAGAATGCCGATATATGTTTCGGTTAATTTTTGTAAATTTTACAATTTTTCTTTTCTCGAGGATGGAATCATTATTGTGATCTAAATGTGCCCTAAGGATAGAAAATCAATATTAGGGATTTTATGTAAATATGACATTTTGATACTAGTAAGAGGAGGTTATTCATGTTTGATAAGTTGTGTCCTATTTACTTTCATTTGTTGATTGTATGGTTATTTTGAGCAAATATAAAATATTCATTGGCTGTTGGTAATATATTGGATTACCATATGTATACGGGGTATACATAGAAGACGTGGTAATTTGATAACAATCTAAATAAATAGTCCGTAATCGATGGGTTAAGATTTGGGGATCTTATTCATGATAAGATTGTAAAGGTTGTCTACTTCCTTGGAGGGATGGTTTGTCTTGACCATCGGATAGGTTCCGAGTAGAAACTTTAATGTATACCAGTATTGAGGTATTACATTGGACTGGACCTAAAGTGTGAATTGATTCGGTTTAATAATTCCGTTTATAAGAATCAATAACGCTTTGATTATCATCCTGTATTAATCTTAATCCTGAAATGATTACTTGAATTCGTATCCATGACTTATGTACTTTAATACATTACAGGTGAGACATTGTTAATTCATGGTCAATATACTTGTGTTTTGGGTGCATGAATTATGGATGGAGAAATCAAGATTCATAGATATGGAATCCATAGCTATCTTAACGATAGTAAATGTTATCTACTTAAAGGCATTATTCGGGGGTTGAATGATAATATAACAAGATCTTGGCCATCGGTTTACTTTGTGTTCTCTGGTGGTTTAACCAATTGTATGGTTTTACAATTGGTGATTCTTTCAATAGAGAATAATGGAACTTTAAGTTAAAATGATTGAAAAGGTAAAATGGAAAATGTTCTTCATTCAATCATGGATAACATATGGGGATTAAGCAAGCGATTAATAAATCATGGAAGAAGCACTACGTGAGAGAGCTTTCGTAATACGATATATAAATGGGAGTTCAGCTTAAAACTTTTAGTGGAATAGTTTTGAATTTGATAATTGATGAATAATTAATCTGGGATTAATATTTCACAATTATAGGAGCCTATTTACATATTTCCATCGGGTCCTTCTATTAGCTCATATAGTTCCATATAGCGTCTCGAGATTTGTTTCTAATGAGATCGGTAAATTTAAATGGAATTTAATAATGTCTATTAAGACATAGTACTCTCTAACATGCAATCCAGAAAGGATTGAACATGTGAAATTAATATAGATAAATAATGTGACTTGTCAACATATGATTGGTTGTAAATAAAATAATTATTAGTTAATTATTTTGGTTGGAATTTTGAAAATAAAGTTGTGTTTGAATTATTTAATTTTTGAAAACAAAATTTTTCTCTCTTAATTATAGGGCACGGTTTTTTAATGGATGGAGGGAATAAGCTTTTGTTTCAAAATTGTTTAAATATATTACAAACATTAAATAATTAATTGATTTAAATAATAGAGCTTATTTGATAGATTTTCTTTTCTTAAAGAATGGTGCACATTTATTTAGTGGAAAGAAAATCTAAAATATTACATTTATTTAAAATAATTAAATATGGATAATGTTTGTGGAAAATATTTATTTAAATTCAAATAAGAAAATCTTATTTAAATTCAAAAGTTTAAAAGGAGTTTGAATCAAGATAGGATTAGGACTTTTTGACTAGTCTAGATTCTTGATTTAATTTTGAACCACCAATCAATATCCACATGAAGGGGAGCACGAATTTTTTGAGTTTCTCCTAGTAAAAAATCGTCCATAAGGTTTAAACAACCTAGCCCAAAATTTGAATAATTCTTTGGTTCAAAAGATTATCCAGAAAAATAATAATTAATTATTTTTCAAGTAGGAGATATTTTTGAAAAAGGATTGGAGTATTATATAAAGGCTAGGGGTTCTTGAAAAACCAACCATCATATCATACTCATAGGTGGACGGTTTTTTGGGATAGAGAAAAACGCCAAAATCTAGGTTTTTGTGCTTGAGAAAAATTCGTCCTTCTTGGGTGTGAAAAAAAGAGAGAAATTTTTCATTGAATCAAAACCGTGAGGAAGGTTAAGCCAAGTGATATTTTTCATAGAAAGTTAACCGGTTCCTGTTTTGTAGTTTTGAAGAACAAACTCGGATCGAATTCTCAACAAGGTACATCGGAATTGAGAAGGTGGGATCTAGACTTCGAAAGAAGTACCGGTCGATTGGATTCATAGCACGTGTGCTCACACATACTCTGAGACATGGGGACTCGAGAATAGTAGAGAAGACACATTGATCAACGTTTAGCAATTCCGGAATCTGAGAAACAAGGTACGTTTGATAATGTATTTAATTTATTGTTATATACGTCATGAGCTTCTTTTCTGAATCGGCATAAAAATTTTTAAACTTCCGCTGCGTCGTAACTCTGATATCAGAACCGTTTTATCCAACAATTGGTATCAGAGCTAACTCATGATCATGTATATAATATAAATTATTTGATTAAATAAATTTCTCTCTATGCATTAATGAAATATTTTAGAGAGTTGGCACTCTAGATTTTATTTTGTTTATGTTAAATATATTGTGAATAGATGTATGGATGAATGAATGCTTTATATTTTTTTAATATATGCTGCTTGTTCAATTTTACCGATTATGATTCCATAGAGGTTTGAATTTGTATCTAGGTTTTTCAAGTGTAATAGATGCGGTCTATTATCACCGCTAGGCCGTTTTTTTAATTCCTAGAATTTTTGTAAGCCGGAAACGGCATAGGAATTTTTTTGGAAATTCGGACTACAATGGATTCAAGGAGATTGAAGATGAACGAAGGTATGGAAATTTTCGAAGGATGTAATTTTTTTGAAATTTGGAAATTTTAATTAATTCAAATTTCATAATTCACGTTTTTTTGTAGAAGAAAAATCACATTAAATCTTTTTGAAAATTTTAATTTTCCAATATGTGATCTTGATAATTTGGAAAATCAAAAATCAGAATTTAAATTTAAATTTAATGGACATTTTTATTAAGAATTTTAAAATTTTGTGATTCTAATTAAATTTGGAAAATCACATTTTTTTCGAAAATTTAAATTTTGAATTTTAAATTAAAAACATGTTTTATTTAAATTTTTGATATTTTGTAATTTTGATTAAAATTTAAAATCGTATATAATCTTTTTAGAAATTTAAATTCAAAAGGATAGTCTAAGTAAATAGAAGACGTGGTAATTTGATAACAATCTAAATAAATAGTCCGCAATCGATGGGTTATGATTTGGGGATCTTATTCATGATAAGATTGTAAAGGTTGTCTACTTCCTTGGAGGGATGGTTTGTCTTGACCATCGGATAGGTTCCGAGTAGAAACTTTAATGTATACCAGTATTGAGGTATTACATTGGACTGGACCTAAAGTGTGAATTGATTCGGTTTAATAATTCCGTTTATAAGAATCAATAACGCTTTGATTATCATCCTGTATTAATCTTAATCCTGAAATGATTACTTGAATTCGTATCCATGACTTATGTACTTTAATGCACTACAGGTGAGACATTGTTAATTTATGGTCAATATACTTGTGTTTTGGATGCATGAATTATGGATGGAGAAATCAAGATTCATAGATATGGAATCCATATCTATCTTAACGATAGTAAATGTTATCTACTTAAAGGCATTATTCGGGGGTTGAAAGATAATATAACAAGATCTTGGCCATCGGTTTACTTTGTGTTCTCTGGTGGTTTAACCAATTGTATGGTTTTACAATTGGTGATTCTTTCAATAGAGAATAATGGAACTTTAAGTTAAAATGATTGAAAATATAAAATGGAAAAAGTCCTTCATTCAATCATGGATAACATATGGGGATTAAGCAAGCGATGAATAAATCATGGAAGAAGCACTAAGTGGGAGAGCTTTCGTAATACGATATATGAACGGGCGTTCAGCTTAAAACTTATAGTGGAATAGTTTTGAATTTGATAATTGATGAATAATTAATCTGGGATTAATATTTCACAATTATAGGAGCCTCTTTACATATTTCGATCGGGTCCCTCTATTAGCTCATATAGTTCCATATAGCGTCTCGAGATTTGTTTCTAATGAGATCGGTAAATTTAAATAGAATTTAATAATGTCTATTAAGACATCGTACTCTCTAACATGCAATCCAGAAAGGATTGGACATGTGAAATTTGTAGACAGATGATTTGTCAACTTGTGATTGGTTAATTTGAATTTTGAAAATAAGATTGTGTTTGAATTGTTTAATTTTGGAAAACAAAATTCTTCTCTCCTAATGAAAAGAGGTGCACGGTTTTTTAATTGAGTGGAGAGAGGAAAATTTTGTTTCACAACAATTCAAATATATTCCTAACACTAAATTATTAATTGATATAAATAATTGAGATTATTTCGTGAATTTTTCTTTCCTAATTAAAAGAGGTGTACGGTTTTTGTGAGCAAAAAAAATTTAAAATATTCCATTCATATAAATTAATTAATATGGATAATGTTTGTGGAAAATATTTATTCAAATAAGTGAATCTTATTTAAATTCGAAAAGGTTTAAAAGAAATTTGAATCTAGATAGGACTAGGATCTTTTGACTAATCTAGATTTTTGATTTAAAATTTGAACCACCAATCAATCTTTATTTCTCATAGTGGCCAAATTTTTAAGGGATATATCTCCCCTTGGAAAAACAATTTGGGTTTTTTCCACATCAAAAAATTCGGCTATCTTGTGAGAGAGAAAAAGAGAGAAAATTCCATTGAATCAAAACTGTGAGGAAAGTTAAACCGAGTGATAATTTTCATAAGTGGTTAACCGGTTCCTGTTTTGTAGGTTTGAAGAAAGAAGCTGGATCATATTCTCAACGATGAATATCGGAATTAAGAAGGAGGGATCTAGACTTCAGAAAGCATTACCGATCGCTTGGATTCATAGAACGTGTGCCCACACACATTCTGAGACGTGGAACTCGAGAATAGTAGAGAAGACACGTTGGTCAAACGCTCTAGTAATTCCGGAATCCAAGAAATAAAGTACGATTGATCCTGAATTTAATTTATTGTTATATGTATCATGAGCTTCTTTCCCGAATCGGCATAAAAATTTTAAAACTTCCGCTGCGCTGTAATTCTGATATCTGAACTGATTTTTCCAATAATTGGTATCAGAGCCAACTCATGATCATGTATATAACATAAATTATTTGATCAAATAAATTTCTCTCTATGCATTAATGAAATATTTTAGAGAGTTGGCACTCTAGGTTTTATATTATGTATGTTAAATATATTATGAATGGATGTATGGATGAATGAATGCTTTATATTATATTTATAATGTATGATCTTGTTCAATTTTGCCGATCATGATTCTATAGAGGTTAGAATTTGTATCTAGATTTTTCAAGTGTAATAGATGCGGTCTATTATCACCGCTAGGTTATTCTTTCAATTCCTATAATATTTGTAAGCCGGAAACGGCATAGGAATTGTTTTTGTAAAATTCGGGCTACAATGGATTCGAGGAGATTGAAGATGAAGAAAGGTATGTAAATTTTCAAAGGATGTGATTTTTTTTGTTTTTTGGAATTTTTCAATTAAAAAAATGTTTTTTTTTGAATAAAAATTAAAAAAAATCATATAATCTTTTTGAAAATTTAATTTTCCAATGATATGTGATCTTGATAATTTGGAAATCAAAATTGAAAATTTAAATTTAAATTTAATGGATATTATTATGAATTTTAAAATTTTGTGATTTGAATTTGAAATTTGGAAATTTCAAATTTTTTCTGAATTTTAAAATTTAATAAACCAGATTGTTATTTAATTTTTTATATTTTGTAATTTTGATTAAAATTAAAAATCACATATAATCTTTTTGAAATTTAAATTTAATTTTAAATTTGAAAAGATGTGACATTGGAGAAGGAAGACACATTAAAGAAGGATACAAGGCATGGATCTATAAATGTAGGCCGATATATGTTTCGGTTAATTTTTGTAAATTTTACAATTTTCTTTTCTCTATGATGGAATCATGATCCACGGCTATTTACATATTTTGTAAACCATGGATGATATGTTGCTAGATAAATATGTTATCCTATTTCGTGATGTATTGATAACATCCCATATAGACTAGGGAGTGCCACTCAATAAATATTGTTTATGCATGAAAAACAAAAATCCTAATTTAAAAGATTGAGTGGGAGAAGGTTTTACACACTAAGACCTACGGCCTCCATCGTTGGTCCAATAGTTACGCATGGTAGTGCCTACTACTCGGTTTTGACCCGGGAATTCCCTTCAGTTAGGTATCTTATCTAGAGCGCACACTGATTTGGATTTCCGAAAGGATAATAATTTTGGGCATATTTTATGTTTAGATCACCCCTCGGTGGCGGATGTAAAATATGGATTCAAAATTGGAAACGATGGTTACACACTCATGCTACTTTATTTATTAACCCTCCCTCGAGGCTCTGTTATATAAAGTAGTGGCCAAATAAACGATAGTTAATATATATTTAATGGAGTTTTCTCCATGGACGAATATGTATTAATCGGAAAGGATCCGTGTTCTTGGCTAGTTATTCTATGACTACCCCTCGGTAGCTTAGAAAGCAGAAGCTAGGAATTATCATTGTCAGGTATGTGTTTTAAGGGTTTAACACATGAACATTTAGATTGCATATAGATCTTTTTGTTTCATTACAAAACCATATTTTATAAACTGATAGGATGTTTGCTCGTACTTATTACATGTTTTCTTATTATAGATCAAAATGTCAAGCACTTTATCTGTGATACTTATGCAAAACAAATTAACTGGCGAGAATTTTAATGACTGGAAAAGGAACTTGCTTATCGTCCTAAACTTTGAGAAATACAGTTTTGTCCTAACCCAATCTCGACCTCCAATGCCTACGATCGACGCTCCTCATAGGGATTTTGTAGCGCTTGAGTGCTGGGACAATTCCAAAATAAGTGCCATGTGTTATATTCGGGCGACCATGTCTAACATGCTTCAGAAACAGCATGAGGAACATCAAACTGCTAGGCAGATCATGGATAACCTGGAGGAAATGTTTGGTGAACAAGCTATCCAGGCTAAGACCGATGTTCTCAAAGGTCTCATGAACTGCAGGCAGAAGGTTGGAACTCCCATCAAGGAGCATATGATGACAGTCATGGCTTATTTGTCTGAGGCTGAGGCAAATGGGGCTGAGATCGATGCTGCAACTCAATTGGTTATGGTTTTCCAAACCTTATCCAAGGATTTCGATTTGTTTCAGGCATCCTACAACCTTAACCAGAAGGAGATGTCTTTAACAGAATTGATAAAAGAGTTGCAAGCCTTTGAGAATATTTTTAAGGGTTCTGGATCTAAGGCTGAGACAAATGTGGCTGAACCTAGTTTGCCTGCTCCTAATCCTAAAAGAAAGAAGGAAAAGGGGAAGAACAAGGGGAACAAGCCTGTGGTGAATGCACCTGTCTTGAAGAAGTCTACCAAGATTAAGAAGCGAAAGGTGGATCCCAAAAAAGCTAAATGCTTTCACTGTGGGAAGAAAGGACATTTCAAGAAGGATTACCGAGAATACCTGTCTATGCAAAAGCAAAAAGGAAATTTCGATGTCCTGTATCTTGAGGGTTATTTAGTGGAAGAATCTAAGGACAATTGGGTTATAGATTCTGGAGCTACTAACCATGTTTGTATTTCTCTACAGGGGTTCAAGGTAACGAGAAGTCTGCATGAGGAGGACTTTACGTTAAGAACTGGCGATGGGACTTTGGTGCGAGCTGAAGTAGTGGGAGAAGTGTATCTTTATTTTGATGAATTTAGGTTTATTGTTTTAAGATATTGTTTTTATGTTCCTAGTTTTAAGAGAAACCTAATTTCGATAGCTTGTTTAATTAAATATTCTTATTCAGTTCCTTTTAATAATAAAGTTGTTATTAGGAAAAACAATTTTCTTATCTATAATAGATGGATGCATGGAAATCTTTGTTTTATCAAACCTAAGATGCACTCACTGCTTGAAACAGAATTGGAAAAGAACTCTAAAAGACATAAGTCTTCTCACTCTAACAAATCATATCTTTGGTATTTACGACTTGGTCACATAAGCCTTAACAGAATTCAAAGGATGGTAAAGGAGGAATGCCTTGACTTGTATGAGGTTAAACCTTGGCCACAATGTGAATCCTGTTTGGAGGGCAAAATAACTAAACGGCACTTTGCTTTCAAGGATGGTCGTGCCGAGGAACTTTTAGAACTTGTGCATACGGATGTTTGTGGTCCCACGAACATAGAAGCATGTGATGGGTATGAGTATTATATTACTTTTATTGATGATTACTCAAGGTATGGATATGTCTATTTGATGATCCGTAAAAGCGAAGCCTTTGACAAGTTCAAAGAATTTCGGGCTGAAGCGGAGAAACAATTAGGCAAGTCCATTAAGATACTTCGATCGGATCGAGGTAGGGAATACCTAGCAGATGAGTTCTTAGGATATTTGATAGAGAATGGGATACAATCCTAGTTGACTGCACCTGATACTCCTCAACAGAATGGTATAGCTGAGAGAAGGAATAGGACCCTATTGGATATGGTCCGGTCTATGATGAGTTACTCCACATTACCTTTGTCATTTTGGGGGCACGCCATACAAACTGCATGCTATCTTCTGAATAGCATTCCCTCCAAATCGGTTCCTAAAAATCCTTATGAGTTATGGATGAGTAGGAAACCTAATTTGAATCATATTCGAATTTGTGGTTGTCCGGCACACGTCCTGGATAAGGAAGTGAAGAAGTTGGAGTCACGATCAGAAGTATACTTGTTTGTTGGCTATCCAAAAGAGACAAAAGGTGGTCTGTTCTATAATCCGAAGCAAAATAAAGTCTTTGTTTCTACACATACAACATTCCTGGAGGAAAGTTACATGGAAAACTTTAAACCTCGTAGCAAAGTAGTGCTTGAGGAGATGACTTCAGGTTTGGAGATTCCTAAAGTCACAGAAAACCATGTCAAAAAACCACTAGAGAATCCACAACCACAGGAGTTTTGTCGTAATGGGAGGATTGTCGGGGAACCTGAAAGGTACATACTCAATGGTGAAGTTTTTGAAGCATAATCCATAGAATATGTTGATGATCCGACTACATACAAGGAAGCTATGGAGGATGGTGATTCTAATCTTTGGCAAAAGGCTACGAACACCGAGATGGAATCTATGGATTCCAACGGGGTCTGGAAACTTGTAGACTTACCCCAAGGCATAAAACCGATTGGGTGTAAGTGGGTATAGAAGAGGAAGAGAGGTGTGGATGGGAAAGTGGAAACTTTCAAGGCAAGACTTGTAGCTAAGGGTTATACGCAGAAATAAGGAATCGACTATGATGAAACCTTCTCGCCTGTACCAATGCTCTAGTCAATCCGCATTCTTTTATCCATTGTGGCTGCTCTTGATTATAAGATCTGACAAATGGATGTCAAGACATCTTTCTTGAATGGCTCTCTTAAAGAAGATATCTATATGATACAACCAGACGGATTCAATGTAAAAGGCCAAGAAGTCAAGGTATGCAAGTTGCTTAAATCCATTTATGGATTAAAGCAAGCATCTCGTTCTTTGAATATTAGGTTTGATCAAGCGATCAAAACCTATGGATTTGAACAAAACATTGATGAACCATGTATTTATTAATGTATCAAGAACGAAAAAGTGGTTTTCCTTATACTTTATGTAGATGATATATTGCTTGTTGGAAACGATGTGGCAACATTATCATCTGTTAAAGTTTGGTTAGCCAAACAGTTTGACATGAAGGACTTAGGAGAGGCTAGTTATGTTCTTGGTATTCAACTCTTTAGAGATAGAAAGAACAAAACGATAGCACTCTCTCAAGCTTCATACATTGATAAAGTACTTGAGAAGTTTTCTATGAAGGATTCCAAGAAAGGTGCACAACCTTTCAGAATGGGAATCAAGCTTTCTAGAGATGACTGTCCCAAAACATCGGAAGAAAGGGAGCGTATGAAAAATGTACCTTATACATCAGCGGTAGGTAGTCTTATATATGCTATGTTATGCACTAGGCCTGACATTTGTTTTGCGGTTGGTATGGTAAGTCGATATCAGTCGAATCCGGGACCGAACCATTGGTCTGCGGTCAAGCATATACTCAAGTATCTACGGAGAACAAGGGACTACATGCTAGTGTATTCCGGTCAGGACCTTGTTCCTGGAGGATACACAGATTCTGATTTTCAATCAGATCAGGATTCAAGGAAATCGACTTCAGGATCTGTTTTCACCCTTGGAGGTGGTGTCGTTGTGTGGTGGAGTATTAAGCAATCTTGCATTGCTGACTCGACCATGGAAGCCGAGTATGTGGCAGCCAATGAGGCATCAAAGGAAGCGGTATGGCTCCGCAGGTTCCTTGGTGACCTTGAGGTCGTTCCTGGTATTGATAAAGTTAGGTGCTCTACTGTGACAACAGTGCAGCAGTAGCTAATACCAAGGATCCTAGGCATCATAAGAGGAGTAAGCACATTGACAGAAAATATCAGATCATCAGAGGACAATGTGCTGAGCGAAAGCTCATGTTTTAAGTTTATGCTGTAGGTAAGCAACCCTGCGGCACTTCATGATACAAGACAGTGGAGCATGGCAAGGCAAAGCTGTGAAACTGTGGGACGGGAATCATTACGTTTCTTTTTGTTAAATTATGCTACGCTAAATATGTTGTATTTAAGTACAAAAACACATTTCCGCCATAAGTAGTTATGTATAAGTACATGTATGTATGTAAGTGTTTATTATGAAGTTTCCAAGTCAAGTTATATTTATCAGTTGTATAAAAAAAAAAAAATTTGCCCAAATTTTCATATATTATAAGTAAGTATGTATGGTCACGGCCGGCGCTAGGCGGGTGGTGACAAGAGTTGGTATCAGAGCTTAAGGTTCTACCTTTCGGTTTCACAGTTTGCGTGCCTGCGCCACAGCCATTGTAAGTTAAAAATATTTCGTAATTATATTATGTATTTATAGGAATTTGTATAATCTAGATTCGAGGATAATGGATGAAGATAGAGGTGCAGCTTATGCGTTCTTCATGATGTCTCCGCTCGTATTCGATGGGACTAGACGAACCGTGACATTGGCAGCATGGCTTCATGATATGGAGGCTATTTTTCGAATATGTCATATTCCGCCCCATCTACAAGTATCATTGGCATGTCGTTGCCTAGCAGTAGATGCTAGGCTATGGTGGAGAACAATAGGAGAACAGGAAGCTCAGGGAGGATCATGGGAAAACTTCCGTAATATCATCACTGCTCGTTTTGGACCTCCACTGGCGGAAAACGCCGACGTACACTATCGAGATCCAGAAATTTATCGTGACATGAACCTTGTCCGATATCTTAACTACGTTTATGATTGGCATGCTTATCCAGGAGAGTCGATGGGCCATTACTGTCGAAGATTTCAGGAGGCTATGTTGCCTCATATTCCAGATTTTGGCGATCCAGAGTTTCGAGCACTACAACTACTCCGGGAAGGACTACCACCTGATGTTAGGGAACATGTCCAAGCACCGGCAATAGGAATGACTATGGAGCACATGATAAATGATATCATGGAAGCGGAGTTGATAGCTCATATGGTTCAAGCGGATGCTTTAGTGGAAAACAACATCCAAGTGCCAGTCAATAATAATGATGAGGAAGAGCCACCCTTCCAATGGGGTCCAGTATTGCCAGAAGACCCTATTCCGGCGATACCACTTTAGGAGATTCCTCCACAAGAGGATGTTGATGCCATGAATCTTGAAGATATTCCTGACGAGCCCGAACTTCAAGAGGATCCTCATGAAATCATCCTAGATAATGGAGAAGAGGAAGAAGTAAATATGGAGGATGATCCGGAGGAAATCTTGTTCGATGAGGAAGACTGGGATGTATTCTCCGACGTAACATCAGAGTAGATAGTTTAGATATAAAATAGTGTATATGTATGATAGACAAGTGATAGTCACCCCTATCTTGTATTTGATCATGTATATATGTACATGATAGTATGAATTATGGGTTACAATGTATGTGAGATATGTAAATTATAAAGTTAGTAAAATGTATTATTATATGATGAGATCATGATAAATCTCTAATGTTATGTTTTATGATACGATATGATATGATACGATGATATATTATGATAATATGATATCTGATCAAATATGATCTATGATATGATATGATGAATAAGTAATGTTCATCTTATGATGTGGTATGAATGAACGAAAAGATATTTGAAGTATAACAATATCTTCATCGTAATTAGATAAGAAATAGAAGATGTCATGCCCACGTACCCGAGCGAACCCTATTCCGCAAGAACCTGATCTTGCGAACGTGGTAGCTACTTTGCAACGGCAATTGCGGGAACAACAGCAAGAGACGAACCAGCTTCGGGAACAAGTAGCTCAACTGAATCAAGTACCTCGAGCGAACGAAGTTCCACCGCAAAATAACCCTGTACCCCCAGCAGCGCCTCAAGCACCAGAGGTTCATCAAGAAATTCCGTTAGCACCCGAAGGACTGCAAAGGAATCCACCTTTGGTTAGGGAGGATCTGTTATATGAACGATTTAGGTGAATGAAGGCCCCTGAATTTGAAGGAACCACAGATCCAATAGTAGCGGATAATTGGCTGATCGATATCCAAGTAATTTTGGATTTTATGGGACTTACAGAACAGGAGAAAGTTCTTTGTGCCTCTTTTGCACTAAAGAAAGATGCGCGTCACTGGTGGAGGACAGTTCGGATGCGCAGAAACGTGGCGTTCATGAGATGGCAAGATTTCGTAGACGAATTCAGAAAATGTACTACAATCAGGAGATTCTTGCAACTCAACAAGATGAGTTTACCAGTTTTAAGCAAGGGTCTATGTCCGTGACGGAAGCAGTCAAGAAGTTTGAACAACTTGCCCGTTTATGTCCAGAACTGGTACCGAACGAAAGGGAGAAAGTAAGGAGGATGATGAAAATGTTTCGGACAGACATTGCTAAACAAGTTAGTGCTGGAAGTAGCCCTCCAACTCTTGTAGCTGATTGTATAGGTCGAGCTATGAGGGCAGAATACTGGATTAATCAGGATAAGGAAGCGAGGGTTCAAATATTCAAAGCTAAAAAAGAAGAAAAAGTAGTAGAAAAACAGATACAGTCTAGGCAAAATCAGCAACCGAATTTAAAAGGCCAGACTAGTAATTCCAGCCAAAGTTCCAAGCAGTTTGGTAGGAATAAGAGAAGAGGATATGCTCTGGGCCAGGGCCAACAGAAGAATTACCCTCAGAAGAGGAACAACCGTGGGAATGAGGGTAATAATAACAGTTATCCTGTGTGTACTCAATGTGGAAAGAAACATCCAGGCGTGTGTAGGATGGGAACAAACGCTTGCTACCTATGTGGCAAGGAAGGCCATTATGCGAGGAATTGTACCACCAATAGTCAGAACCAGAACCCTCAGTACCAGAATAGAAATTCGAACCGACAGCTTCACGCGGTGCAAGCAAAGATCGAAGGCCCTTCGATGGTACAAGAAAGACTTGAAGCTCACGAACCACAGGCTAGGATCTATGCTTACACAAAGGGAGACGCTGAGGCTGGAACTTCTAATGTGGTAACAGGTCAGATCTCTATAGCCGCTTATGATACATTTGCCCTAATTGATTTTGGTGCCACCCATTCGTTTATATCAATAGAATATGCCCGAAAGCTAGATAGAAATGTAGAAAATATAGGGCAACCTTTTAGAACCTCTCTTCCATCGGGAGATATTTTGTTATCTGATTCCTGGATGCGAAATGTTCCGATAGTTATGTGTGATAGAGAATTATATGTAGACCTGATTGCAATTAAGCTTCAGGATTTTGATGTAATCCTGGGAATGGATTTCTTAGATAAGTACAACGCTAAGATTGATTGTCGAAAGCGTTGTGTTACGTTTAGTCTTTTCGGCGAAGAGGAATTCAACTTTCACGGCCAGTCTAAGAGTTCATCAACCCGGCTTGTTTCGGTAATGAAAGCTTGGAAAATGCTAGCTAATGGATGTCAAGGATACTTAGCTAACATGGTGGACAGAGAACAAGAAAAAGAGCTGCAGCCCGAAGATGTTCCTATTATTAGAGAATATGTAGACGTCTTTCCAAAAGATTTAACTAGACTTCCGCCCGAGCGTGAAATCTCTTTCGAAATAGAATTGTTGCCAGGAACAGCAACAATATCGAAAGCACCTTATCGCATGGCCCCAGCTGAGCTTAGGGAACTTCAAGTACAGTTGCAAGAACTGTTGGATAAGGGATTTATTCGTCAAAGCCATTCCCCGTGGGGAACACCTGTGCTGTTTGTCAAAAAGAAGGATGTAACGTTACGAATGTGCATCGACTATCGCGAGTTGAATAAGATCACGATTAAGAACAAGTACCCTCTCCCGAGAATCGACGATCTCTTTGATCAACTTAGAGGAGCTTTGGTATTCTCGAAGATTGACTTGCGTTCAGGCTACCATCAACTCAGAATCAAGGAAGGAGATATTCCCAAGACGGCGTTTCGAACACGTTATGGACATTACGAGTATTTAGTCATGCCTTTTGGATTAACTAATGCTCCAGCTGCTTTTATGGACCTTATGAATAGGGTGTTTAAAGATTATTTAGATAAGTTTGTTATCATCTTTATAGATGATATTTTGATCTACTCAAGATCCATAAAGGAACATGAGCAGCATCTCAAGATAGTTTTGGAAACCTTAAGACGGAATCAACTTTATGCCAAATTCACAAAATGTGAATTTTGGTTGGAAAAAGTACATTTTTTGGGCCACGTAGTTTCAAAGGAAGGAATTTCCGTTGATCCTGCTAAGATAGAAGCAGTTAGTGCATGGTCAGTACCCAAAAACGTTACGGAAATACGAAGCTTTCTTGGTTTGGCCGGATACTACCGACGGTTCGTGGAAGGATTCTTGAAGATAACAGCGCCACTAACAGCTCTTACTAAGAAGGGGAAAAAGTTTGATTGAACACAGAAGTGTGAAGAAAACTTCCAAGAACTCAAGAGGAAGCTTACAAGTGCACCAGTGTTGATAATTCCTGACGTAGATGCAGGAAATTTCGCCATTTATAGTGATGCGTCGAAAACTGGACTAGGAGCTGTCCTTATGCAAGGAAGAAATGTGGTTGCCTATGCTTCACGTCAATTGAAGGACCATGAACGAAACTACCCGACACACGATTTGGAGCTTGCTGCGGTGGTTTTTGCCTTGAAGATTTGGAGACATTACCTGTATGGTAATAGGTGTGAGATTTTTACCAACCATCAAAGTCTTAAATACATCTTTACTCAAAAGGAGCTTAATATGAGGCAACGAAGATGGCTTGAACTTGTAAAGGATTATGATTGTGAAATCCTTTACCATCCTGGAAAAGCAAACAAGGTAGCAGATGCGCTAAGTAGGAAATCATCCAGTATGCTCATGTCTCTTGAAATGATGTCCAAACCCCTCCAGAAGGAAATTTCTGATTTTAGATTGGAAATATTAATCGGGAAATTAGCTGCTTTGACTCTTCAGTCTAATCTCCTAGAAACCATTAAGTACTATCAAGGAAAAGATTCCTTTCTCTTAAAGATTCAACTACTTGGTGAAGAAGATAAGGAATTTAAGACGTCTACGAATGGGCTAATTCTCTTCAAAGGAAGGATTTGTGTTCCTAACGTTGAATTTCTAAGGAAACAAATCATGTCGGAAGCGCATGAAACGCCGTACTCAGTTCACCCTGGAGCTACTAAGATGTATAAGGACCTTAAAGAGAACTTTTGGTGGCCGAACATGAAGAGAGAAATTGCCGATTTTGTGTCAAAGTGCCTAACTTGTCAGATAGTTAAGGCTGAACACCGTCAACCAGGAGGAGATCTTCAAAAGATAGAACTCCCAGAATGGAAATGGGAACAATCACCATGGATTTCGTAGTTGGATTACCCAGGACCGCAAGTGGAAATGATATGATTTGGGTGATTGTGGATAGATTAACTAAATCAGCCCATTTCATTGCTATTAAAACCACCTTTTCAGTTGAGAGATTAGCTGAAATTTACGTATCTCAGATTGTTAGGTTGCATGGAATTCCAAAATCCATTATTTCAGATCGAGATGGGCGATTTACTTCGCGATTTTGGAAAAGTGTTCACACAGCTATGGGATCAAGGTTGAAATTCAGTACTGCTTTCCACCCTCAGACAGATGGACAATCGGAGCGAACTATCCAAACCTTAGAAGATATGTTGAGATCTTGTGTTCTGGATTTCAAGGGAAATTGGGATCAAAAGTTATCATTGATCGAATTTTCGTATAATAATAGCTATCACGCTTCTATTGGTATGGCTCCATTTGAAGCGCTATATGGAAGAAAATGTCGATCTCCCATTCATTGGCAAGAAGTTGGACAGAAGCAACTTCAAACTACGGACTTCATCAGAAAAACCTCAGAAGATATCAAGATGATCAAGCAACGGCTTGATGTAGCTTTCAGTCGACAGAAGAGTTATGGTGATAAACGTCGAAGACCTTTAGAATTCCAAATTGGAGATTCTGTTTTTCTTAAGATTGCTCCAATGAAGGGAATTATGAGATTTGGTAAGAAAGGAAAGCTCAGTCCAAGATACACAGGTCCATTTGAAATCCTTGGAAGAATTGGAAAAGTTGCCTACAAGCTTGCTTTGCCGCCAGCTTTAGCTTCTATACATAATGTTTTTCACGTTTCAATGTTGAAGAAATACGTACCTGATCCTTCTCATGTGCTAAGTCAAGAACCGATCGAAGTACAAACGGATTTGACATATGAGGAAAGACCAATACGGATTCTAGATCGGGAAGAAAAGGTTTTAAGAAACAAAACCATTCCAATGGTTAAAGTGTTATGGCAGAATCATAACATTGAAGAAGCAACGTGGGAAGTAGAAGAAGAAATGAGAAAGAACTATCCTAACTTGTAGAGATTTTTGGGGACGAAAATTTTTAAGGAGGGTAGATTGTAATAGCCGACTTGTTTGTAAATTTATAACTTCTTTTATTAAGAATAAAGTTTGGTTATGCAATCTGTATGATATGTTTTCGAAGGAATTTGTTTAATCTTTTGCTAAAAGATTCAATGAATTATTTGTGTAGGTTTATGATCCTTTTGTTTAAAAAGGGAAAATTATGATTTATGACTCTATGTTAGTAATTTAAGAAAATCTGATACGTAGTTCAGAAAAGTTTAGGACAATGGTCCAGTTTAACTATACTGTTATCAGTTGAAAACAGTATATGAATATTTATGTTATTATGTTATTATGAGCTGCATTTAGGAGAATAAGCCAAACAAGGCCTTTAAGGATGACACCTCTGATGACAAGTGTCATTGTTATGATTGGTCACCTCACAGGGACCAAAATGCAAATATTTTATGTTTAGGGGTCAATTTGCAAATTAAGGAAAGTTCATGATTTTGAAGCTAAAAAGCCTTCTAAGAAAGGATTTAGTAAAAATTTGATGTTTGAAGGCTTAACCATAACCGGCCAAGTCATAGGGACTAAAGTGCAAATATTTTACCTTTAGGGGCCAATGTGCAATTTTGAAGAAAATTGTAGACTTATCAGCAATTATGTAAATTTTTGAATCAGGGACTTTTTAAGTAAAGTTTCTTAGTTCAATTGAGTCAATGACCCATTTTTAGTTTAGTTAGTTTGGTTGAAAATTAAGAAAGACAAGTTAAGATTGTATTTGAAAATTCTAGCTAGAACCAATCACATTGTTCCATGTGTCACCATAGGAACCGGCCACATCATGGCTTGTTGAGCAAGGGATCTTGTTTTTGAAAAATATTATGCAAATTAGAAGATTTTAAGTGTTATTAAAAGTTTACAAATCATACCCTAAGTTTAGTGAATTAACACTTTAATTTAGTTGGTTGATTTTGTGTTATGAATCAATTAGCAAATTGTCTCACATAGTTTCTTTAAAACTGGCCACATGAGGATGAGACACCCTATGCTTCTAGCTTCGCTAAGTCACACCCCTAGCCTTGCACCCTTGGCAAGCCAAGCCTTGCACACCTAGGCACCAAAGGCCGGCCACCACAATGAAACAACACATCATGGTGTAGCCTTGGTGAGTAACATTCCTAGTCTTGCTCACTTGGCAAGCTCATGTTTTGCCTAAGCCACCACCCAAGGGCCGGCCACTATAAGGAAGTGACACTTCATAACCTAGCTTTGGTGAGTAAGTAAACCTAGCTTTGCTCACTTGGCAAGCCAAGGCCTTGCTAAGCCAACACCAAGACCGTCCACCCTTAGAGAATGACACCTCATGGACTAGCTAGGGTGAGTAAGTCACTCTAGCTTTGCTCACATGGATAACCAAGGCATGGACACACCCCTTGGCCTAGCCTTGATGAACCAACACTCTAGGTTTCCTAGCCTAGCTCCCTTGGCAAGCCAAGGCTTGCACACCTCACCCTAGGGCCGGCCAACCAAGGGAATGCCACCTCAAAATTTAGCTTTGATGAGCAAGCAACTCTAGCTAAGCTTGCTTGGCAATTTGGGTGATGAATGGCCGGCCAACACATAAGGACTAAAGGAAAAATATTTTGGCTTAAGGACTATTGCATAAAATTACAAAAGATGGAATTCTTGAACTCTTTTAGCCCTTGACACCTCATGCTTCATAGGCTTGCTTGGTAAGCTTGCTAGCCTTGCTTGTTGGTAAGCAAAGGCATGCACAAACTCCACCTAAGGCCGGCCACACCAAGGAAGGGACACCTCATGGTTCCTAGGCCACATGAGTAAGCACCCTAGCTTGGGTTATTAGGCACGAGAAGCACAAGAATGGCCGGCCACCTTTCAAGAAGACAAAACCAAATTGGTTTCTTCTATGGACTAAAGAGCAAATTGTTGTACCTTAGGGATTAGTAAGTAAATTTAAGATTTTGTGCTTCATCTATAAATAGGTGAAGGTGCTGTTGTATTATTTGGTTAGCCAACACACACACACAAACTTGAGCAGCACAAACTCTCCCAATCCTGCCATAGAAGCCGAGCAAAGAAAAGAGAGAAAAGAAAGAAAAAGAAAACTAGAGAAAGGGTTTTCGGTTTAGTGTGAGGGAAATTTTAATTACCCTAATTTAAGAATTTCATCAGTGAAACTTGAGGTAAATATTGTCATCCTCTAGTTCTTCATTTGAAATTTAAGAGAATGATTAGTATGGTTAAACAGGAGTTTAATTTTGTAAGATACATGCACTAGGGTTTTTATGCTTGATTAAAGTCTCTATCTGGACAGTTTTTCTGAAACTAGATTTTGAGGTTTTTGGAGGCCGAATCTTAAAAAAGTTAAAACTGCAAAGTTGTAGAGGAGAGAAAATCCTAGGGCCATCGCTGCCAGTTTTTGAAAATAAGGCCTTTAAGACCTTCATTTCTATAAAAACCCGAGACCAAACTATGAGTAGTAAGTTTGGTCGAACAATTTTCTAAGGCAAAAATAAGCATGTTAAAGACAGATTTGAAGTTTGAGGTTAAAACAAACGTTGTAGGAGAATTCAAGATCTACAACTTCCATGAAGAAAACTTTTCCAAATTCGAAACAGATTTGTGAGAAAAGAACTAAACTTTATGAATTGGTTTTGAACCCGGTTTTCAAAATATTAGAATTCTTACTAAATTTCAAAAAGGAGTTGAAATTTAGGATTTGTAGATAGCAATTAGAATCATTATAATATTATGATAGGATGATACTCATCCTATCATTTTTCTTGAAAACAGGAAAACGACCTGTTTGAGTGAAGAATTTTGATTCAAGGCGTAGTAATGGTAAGTACGACTCCGCCTACAGCATAAACGAAAACTGTTTGTTGTATGTTTTCAAGTTATGATGATATAAGTATGATAAAACATTATGGCCTGTATGATATCAAGTTATGATGTTATGTGAATAAGAAGTATTATGACATGTATGTATGTACGTTTTTAAGATATGATGAATATTTAAAGTATGAATGGCATGTATGTATTCAAGGAATAATGAATGTATGTATGGCATGTATGCACTCAAGTTCATGTTAAGAGGTATATGATGAATGTTTATAGTATGTATGTTCATATGATGAATAATCGGATAGTATGGCATCACGAAGTATGCTCACTAAAAATAAGCTATTTGGTAAAGTATGAAATCCCAGTTACCGTCAAGAAACTGGTTATGAATATGAAATAACATTTCAAGTATGAAATAAGATAAGAACAAGATTCTAAGCATCAATATAAGCAGAATGCTATATGTCGTATCGACCCGCGTCAGGTCGGGTTTGGTTCATGGTTTGAGTTGGACAGGGCTGGCCGCCCCAACCACTCCATGGCAGCGCGCCACGGTACGTACATTCATGTTAAGTTATGTAAGGGCCCAAAAACTATGCTAACTTATGAAAATAGGAATAAAGCATAAATGATTCATGCATTATGATATCATGATATGTTGCGGATAAATAGTTGTGCTTGCTGAGCGAAAGCTCATGTTTTAAGTTTATGCTATAGGTAAGCAACCCTGCGGTACTTCATGATACAAGGCAGTGGAGCATGGCAAGGCAAAGCTGTGAAACTGTGGGACGGGAATCATTACGTTTCTTTTTGTTAAATTATGCTACGCTAAATATGTTGTATTTAAGTACAAAAACACATTTCCGCCATAAGTAGTTATGTATAAGTACATGTATGTATGTAAGTGTTTATTATGAAGTTTCCAAGTCAAGTTATATTTATCAGTTGTATAAAAAAAAAATTTGCCCAAATTTTCATATATTATAAGTAAGTATGTATGGTCACGGCCGGCGCTAGGCGGGTCGTGACAGTTACTACAGGTAACCCTGGGTTATAGGCCCAACTAATTTTGAATGATACCCTATTGGGTTACTAGGGCCCAATTACTTTCAAAGCACTACCCCATTAGGTTACTATTGATAACTATAGGGTAAGGCCCAACCCAATAATTTGGGTATTCTAACCGGTTACTATCGATTATCTTTTGTCATTATTCCTTATAAAACCGTATTTTAATAAAACCGTAACTGTTAAAAACTGTGAAACTCTGAAAACAATCCTTTAAAATAGTTTCTTAATTTAAATATCAGTGCACGTGCAGGGATTTCCTGTTTTTGCACTGTTTTCTGAAAATCCTGTGTAGGAATTTCTTGTACCCTGCACAGTTTTAGAAATCTGGTTTTACTTTAAAACTTGTTTAGAATTAGAAAAAGTTCTCTTTATAAAAGTTGTAGACTCGAAAGACTCTGCAATTTTCGTGTTTTACTCAAAATCCATTTCGGCCTCTGTAATAACCAAAATTTCTATGGACTCATGATTTCCTTGTACATAAGAAATTTAAGTTTGTATTATGTGTTTATGTAATGTTTTATGAAACTTATGAGTATCAATGTGAAATTCATAATTTTATCAGTAAATGTTTAGGTTCTCATGAGACTCAATAAGCAGTTTACTTAGCCAAGCATGTGACCTTCGAGCAAAAAGGGAAGAAAATTTTTATGATTTTATGTTGGTCAAAGTTTGACCAAAAAAGTCAAAGGTTGACTAGAAAGGTCAAAGAGATGACCGTACAGTTATGTGACAAAGCAGTATGGAAAATATACTGCGAAAACCGTCTTTATGGACAGGATAGCACGAATAGGCTTTAAAACCATCTTAGAAAATCAAGCACCCTAAGTTAGAAATAAGGGTAAAAGGGCTTAAGGAAATAAGAAAAAATTTTATACAGTCCATTTTCACACAGATAAATTTTGGACTACAGTATGATATAATAGTACTGTGTATTAGTGAGCACAGTATTGGAAATATCTATGTTAGCTCAAAAATGGACTGCATATTGAAGAAAAGAGCCAAACAAGCCCTAATAAGGATGACATCACCTTATCCTCAAATTATGACATCATAATCAATTAAACAAAAATTGGAAAGTATTATGGAGTGTTCTAGACAAGCCATGGCCGGCCACCTGTGCACCCTTTTGTGCAATTTCTTGCTTCTTCAAGGACTTTTTGGCAAATTTAAGAAGTTTTCCCACACCTATAAATAGGTGTGAGGTGGTGGTCATTTTTGTTCACAAAATTAGAAAATCTAACAAAACTTTGGCCAATTTTTCTCTCAAAAAGCCAAGCCTTAGGAAGGGAAGAGTGAAGAGAGAAAAACAAAAATTCAAGGGGGTGTTCGGATTCCAACAATGAACACAAGAAATAGTTTGGAAAAAAATTTTTGGTACCCAATCTAGGTGAAAGGCCGGTTGTGGGGGGAGAGAAAAAGTGAGAGAGAAAAGCCTCCAAGGTGACCGAATTTGGTGTAGAACAAAGCTAGGGGGCTGAAAAATTTTGGAACCCATCAACCAAAGGGAAGCCGGTTGTTGGAGGAGCCAAGGATAGGGGGAAAAGCTTTGGTCAAGCAAGCCAAACCCTTGGGTGGAACTAGGTATAAATCTCTTGACCCTTAGCTTTCCAATTTAAGTTTCAATTTGAAATTTAAGTGTATTTCAAGTTGAAATTGTAAGAGCATAAGCTCATTTCATTTTTCAAGCCCTAGTTTAGAATTTTAGGTCTCGTGCTTGATTATTAGGGTTATGGTTGGTTTGGTTCATTATGCCTTGCATGTTATATGCTTGTATGTTTGCTAGGGTATTTATGCTTAAGATATGATGATTATGAATGTCCCCAATTGTGTATGATGACAAAACTTACGATAGAAATGCGCTGCATGTTTGATCTTAGGCTCTCGGCTGCTGCCGATTGAGGTAGAGTGCACGATTAGGACGTAAAATGGATTTAAAACCAAAAACTGCCAGTTCGGGTAAAAACTGGCCAGTTTTCTGGAAAACCGATTTTGAGGTCCTTAGAGGCCGAATTTGGGGAAACTTAAAACATGAAAGTTGTAGAGAAGGGTTTTTTCTAGTAGGCAGCATGGACCGTTTTCCAAAATAAGGCTCCAACGTCCTCGGTTTTGACAAAAATCCGAGCCTGACCGTGCCCAGACTTCATGCACGGCCAGGTGAGTTCAACGGGGAAAACGAAAGGTTTAGATTCCGATCTGGGTTTTGTGAAAAACAGGAAAGTTGCAGGATTTTTCGAGATCTAAAACTTTCGTGAAGACAAATTTTTCAAATTCAGCCCATATTTTTAAATAAAACTAGATTTCTAAAAACTGTGTAGGAAACAGTAAATTCCTGTACAGGATTTTCGAAAACAGTGCAAGAAAAAGGGCATTATTGCACAAACACTAATAAGTTAATGATTTTTTTTAAAACCCCATTCTAAGAATCCCAAAGTTTTATAAGTTAAACAAAGGATTGTTGTTTAAAAAGATGTATAAAATGTTATGTTTTTCCAAAGAAAAAGGGAAATTAGACTCAAATTGTCTTAAAATTGGGTAGACTAGATGATGACCAACAGTAATCGGGATGGATACCCAGATTATTGGACTGGGTCCAAAACCCAAAAGGTTACCCTATGTAACCTAATAAGTTATAATCCAAGTGTGGTAGACCATGAACATTAGGGTTACTTGTGGTAACCAAGTAAGTTATCATGTGTATATATGGGGAACATATAACTAAGGTTATGTATGAATGTTGGTGAGATCCTCCAACATTTTTAATCCTTACCTATGACCTTTATTATAGCAGGAGATAACTTGCTGTTGTGTCCGGACTTGAGACGTCACATTAACAGACATAGTAGACGAGGTAAGTACAAACCTCACCTACAGTATGGAAAATAGTAAGCTATTTTCAAATATATAACATGTTCCATGTATGTCATGTTATGTCATACTATGCTATGTTATGTCATGCTATGCTATGTTATGCTATGTTATGCTATGCCATGTCATGTTAAGCTATGATAAGCTACGTTAAATCATGTTAAGCTATGTTAAGTTATGTTAAGTCATGATAAAACATGATGTATCAAATTATGCCATGATTTATGATTGTGCCATGTTTATGTCTCATGTACATCATGATTAATAAGATCACAATTAAAGATTCTTAGCCTTGGAATATACAAGACTAAGACTAAACCAAGTCAAGCAAGGTGTCGTACCAACCTCCCACTAGATGGAGGATACATGTTTTAAGTTTATGATTATCAACCTCTCGATAATACGTGAGGGTATATGATAATCAACCTTCCGCTAGATCGTGAAGGGTTATGTTTATGATTTCCAGAATTGTTAAGGGCCTTGCAAACCCTGACGTTCTGAGGATTGCGCGCTTTTGGTACGTACACAAGGGGCCCATATGTTAAGCAAGATAATAAGTTCAAGTTAATAATTGATTATAAAAGATTCATAATTGATTCATGCATAAGTTGCACGATATTTGTTACATTTTGTGAGATTATGTTTGTACTTGTTGGGCGAAAGCTCATCAGTATATTTCATACTGTAGGTAAGAGGCCTGCAGCTTAATTGGTGGGCTAGGTGGACGATGCGGCGGGTGAAGGGCGGTGTGGGATACCACTACGCAAATTTTTCCGCAAGTTTTGCTAAGTTTATATATATACATATATATATTTTAAAGTAAGTTATGTTGTACAAAAATATGAGGATTTAAAAACTCAAGTAAGTTGTAAGAATTATGTATGCTTTTCATCCCAGTATGTATGTATGATAAGTTTACCATATGAGCAACCCTAATTATATATGTAAGTTGGAAAAAAAATTTATTCTCAATTTTCCAAGTAAGTTTAAGCTATATGTAAGTTCAAGTATGTATGGTAACAGCCCTACGTAGGTTGGGGCGTTACAGCCTCTAACCTACTCATTTTCCTTGTTGAACTTGCCTGGCTGTGCATGAAGTGTGGGCATAACCAGGTTCGGATTTTTGTAAAAACAAAAGCCATTGGGGCCTTATTTTTGAAAGCTGTCTACACTGCCCCCTAGGAATTTCCCTTCTCTACAACTTTATAGTTTTGAGTTTTCCCAAATTCGGCCTCTAAAGGCCTCAAAATCCACTTACCAGAAAACTGTCCAGTTTTACCCGAACTGGCAGTTTCTTTCTTAAATCCATTTTTACGGTCAAATTATGCACACCCTACCTCAAACGGTCGTAACCGTGAGCTTACAATAATCATGCAGCGCTTTCTAACGTAAAATCTCATCATCATATATCCATGCATTCACATGTAAACCCTTGGGTATTCTTGCACCAAGCTGGGATTTATAAATTTGGGTTTATATATCCATTCATCACATAAGCTAATAACTCAAACAAAAATATGCATAACCTGCAACTTCTTAGGCATATTGGGGACATACAACTAACGTCAAAAAGTATACATGCAAATCCTAAAATCATGCAACCATAATCACATAATCATACATAACACATAAATCAAAACCACCCAATAGCCTAATCAAGCACAAATCTAAAAATCTAAACTAGGGCATAAGAAATAAAATGAGCTTATGCTCTTACAAGCCAACTTTGGAAATACACTTAAATTTCTAATTAAAGCTTAAATTGAAAAGCTTAGGGAACCAAGGAGGATTACCTTACTCAACTTGGAGTTGGTTCTAGGTTTTGATCTAAACTTTTTCCCCCTTGATTTCTACCAAAATCGGCTTTCCCTCTTTGGTGTTCCTTCAAAATTTCCGACCACCCAATCCTTTTCTTTTTCTCTCTTCTTTTTTTTTTTCCCCTCTAGGGTTCGGCTTTCTAAGGGGAGAGAAAGTGAGGTGAGATTTTGGCATAGTTTTGGGGTGTTTTTTCATTTTTGTGAACAAAATGAGCCCCCCCATCACCTCTTTATAGGTGATAAATAATTTAATTTTTGGATTTATTTTTAATCCAAAAATTACATAATAGCCCTTAAGAGAAAAATATTTGTCCATCGATCTTTGGGAGGTGGTGGTCGGCCATTAGCTTGCCTTGGAGGCCAAGTTACTTGCTTACATCATCAAGCTTACATCATCATGCTTATATCACATTTCTTAAAATTACACTTTGGCCCCTAAGGACAAAATATTTACACTTTAGTCCCTGTGAGGTGGCCGGCTAGGATAGAGCCACTTGGCTTCCAATTCATGCATAATTATCCACTTAATTCCAAAAATCCCTTAATATAATTATGCAGTCCATTTCCTTACTAACTTAGATAATATCAATACTGTTTTTCACTAAAAATAGTACTGTCATACTGGATTGCAGTCCAAAATTCATCTACATAAAATTGGACTGCGTATAGGATTTTCTTAGGACTTGAAACTATTTAGTCCATATTGCTCCAAATATTGTGCTTGATTTTTCTAGGGTGGTCTCATAGCTTATTCTTGCTCATTTATCTAGAATGACGGTTTTTCGCAGTATAATTTTCATACTGTTGATCACACTATAGTACCGTCTTAGTCAAATCTAAGGTCACCTAGTCAAACTTTGACCGGAATAAAAATCATAAATTCCTATTCTACCCTTTTTCTCAAAAGGCCTCGTGCTTGACTAAGCAAACTATTATTGAGTCTTGTAGCTAATTAACCGAGAACTCAACATATACTGATATTCAACTCAGATTATGAGCTTCATATCGATATACATGATTTTGTCTTAGATTTTCCTTGTCTCTAAGGAAATCATAAGTTCATCACAATTTCGGGTTTTTGCAACCCCACCCATATTTATAGGTGAAAACTACCTAATTTCCTACAATTATTTTTATTCTTAAAATTGTATATTTGACCCTAAAAATAAAATATTTGCTCTTGAGTCCTCATGAGGTGGCCGGCCATGTGGCTGATTTTGGGGCCAAAATTTTCTTCAAAGTTATCTACTAAATTATCCAATCAAAATCTTCCACATAATTCCTTCCAATTTCCAAAAATCCCAAAATTCATATAATTATCCATGATTACTTGGCCTATAAATAAGGCCATATTTGGCCTTTCCTCTTAATATGCAGTCCATTTTCTTACTAATGCAGATATTACAAATACTGTTTTCAACTATTAACAGTACTGCAATACTAAATTATAGTCCATAATTTATATGCACTTAACTGGACTACGTGTAGGTTTTTCTTAAGACTTGAAGCTACTAAGTCCTTATTGCTCTAAATATTGTACCTGATTTTTCTAAAGCAATCCCATACCTTATTGTTACTTCTTCATCCGTAATGATGGTCGACTGCAGTATAATTTCAATACTGCTTATTATACTATAGTACCATTTTATACAGATCATGAGTTATTCTGGTCATACTTAAGCCAGAATAGAAACATAAATCATGATTCTGCCTTTTTACCAAAAGACCTCGTTCTTGTCATAATAAATTTATTATTGAGTCTCATAGCTATTTAAATGAGAACTCAAACATATTCTAATAATAAAATTATGAATTTCACATTGATATTTATAATTTTCATGAAAGATCACATATACACATAGTACGGACTTAAATTTCTTTACATATAAGAAAATCATGAGTCCGTAAAAATTTCGGTTATTACACTTTTAAGGGTATTTCTGGTGTTTAAAACTTGTCTTTTGCAATTTACGGTAGAAATTTCTTTCTCAAGGAAAATCTGTGCGCGGCCTAATTATGGTATTCGGCTATTTATCCCAAAAAGCCAATCATATCATGCTATAGCATGCCCCATTTCACACAATTCGGATCGACTTTTAGTGAAAAAGAAGCCGTACATAGACTTTTTATGACCAATTTCACGAGTAGGTAAGCCAAATAGGATATATTACAAATGTTTAGAAAGTTTAAAAGACAACTTGTCAAAATTAGAAATTCAGGAAATAAATTGCTAAAGGGCGACAAGTTTAGAGAGAGATAGTGCTATGGGCTAATTTGACATTATGTTCTGCTAAAATTTTTTGCTATATCTATGTTTTGAGTTCAAAGTTATTGTGTCTAGAAGTAGGTCGGCATTTGTTTGTTTGTTTTTTTTTTTAAATTACTGTGAATACCAAAATTTAAAATTTAGGTATCGGTAAACTATGAACAAAATTGTTGTGCTGATTTATAATGACCAAAAAGGACATAATATATTTTTCTCTAACACCAAGATGCGTCAATGACGTATCCTAACAATAATATTTTTTTCCTATAAAATATAAATAATTTGAGGGAAACAATAAATTTCTAACAGTAATATATTTCAGAAATTATGTACGATCATCTTTAAAAAAATGTTTACAATCATCTTCAAAATACACATAAAATTACAATAATTAAAATTTTTTAAAATAATAATTAAATAAGTTATAAAAATATAATTTGCAATTTGCAATTATTTTCAAGAGGAAAAGAACTTAAAATTTTTTTAAAAATAATGATATGCAATTTCACTATTTTTTATGAAGATAAATAAAGTGGGTAGATTGAAATTACTATTTATAACTAATAATATTTTAGTATAATTTTTATATTGGCAGTAGAAACAACTGTACATAAGCAATATTTGACTTGTTTCTCAAATTATGCTGCCTTGCAATAAGTTTTAGAATCTGTTCGACAAAAGGAAGGTTTACCAAACACCTCTAAACTACTATATTTGATGTTTTAATTAACTTATTGATATGACATGATATATATTTTTTTTGAACTTTGAGGATGGGGAATTCGAATTCTGGGTAAGTCAGGTATGATATTACTACTAAATTATATCTACAACTACATAATATGTGGATTTTAACAAATACATTCTTTTAAAAATTATAGTAAATAATATTTTTACTAAACAAAAATAAATAAATATTAATAAAGTTTTAAAATATTTGAAATAAATAATAGTAAATTTTTATCTAATAAATTTGTTATTTACAGTTATTTACCTTAAATATTTTTAAAGATTGTTAGTTGATCGCCAATCTTAGGAAAAAGACCAAAACCACACATTGCTTAAAGGGGTTAAGTGCAATTATTATTATGTGTTTAATTTGTTTATTTGTTTTATTTGTTTATTTATTTTAGTGGAAGTTTTGCAGAGACTGCAATTATTATGGTGCGGGGAAGGTTGTGTTTTCTGGATTGGGACCAATTGGGTGCATTCCACATGCAATTTCTTCATTTAGCAAAAATATTGGGTCTGCGTGTGTTGGAAAAATCAATGATGAAGTCCAACTTTTTAAGAAGAAGCTTATAATTGGGGTGAACAAGCGAGCGAGTTGGCGCTTTCAGGTTTTTTGAATGTCGGGTATAGAGGAGTAGAAACCGCAAACCATCCCAGGAAGAGCGGGCTGGTGCGGGGCTCTTTGCGGGTGGGTACGGGCAGGTTGGGTTATGTTTGGCCCAATGCCCTTTGTTGATGAAGAAGAGAACAAAAAGGCGAGAAAAACACTCAAACAACTAAATTTATTTTTTGTGCCTTATCTTCTCTTCATAACTTCTTCAAAGCCCAAATCTCATCTGAAATTGATTTTTAGACCAATATAAGAATTAAACCCTAACTCTCTAACGCTCTCTTGTAAAGTTGTGACTTGTGAATAAAATAGCCACCTGTTGCATCCTTCACATGTGAAAAGATTATTTATTTGTATTTAAAGGAAAGGAGAATTTCAAACATCCAAAATTTATAATTAATTAAAAAAAAGGGTTGGTGGGTGGGTCAGGTTAAACCCACCACGAAAATCCCTAATCCGTTGCTAACATGGACCATCCAAGGGTGGGCGGAGTAGGGCAGGGCAGGGCGCGGGTGCAGGTGCGGATGAGGGACATGTGCAGCCCTATCCTATAGCACTTGTTGATCAACTCGACAACAATTTCATTGACGCGAAATTTTATTCTATGCCAATGGGTATTTCTGAACTATGAATATTCTTTCACGTTTATCCCTAAACTTTTGATTTTGATAAATTGGTACATGAATTTTTTTATTTTTTTTTTTGGTGGAAGTTTTGATCCCTCATGCTGAAATTAACAGTCGATTTCTGAAATTTAACATATATAATCATATCTCTATTGCATAATAACTAAACATTAAATGAAATTATTTCATAAAGTTTAAATGGTTTTATTTTTTTAAAGAATTTTAATAAGAATAAGGAGGAAATTTTTATACTTAGTGTAATTAATTTTCTAAAATTTCATGTTAACAAGGAGTTTAAACATTATTAAATGCACTTAAATTAAAAAAAAATTATTTCATCAATTTCAATTTTAGGGACCAAAACTATCAGAAATCAAAAGTTTATGGATTAATTTATCAAAATCAAAAGTTTATGACTAAAGTGACAGAATATACATAATTCAGGGACTAAATAATCAAAGTCAATGGTTTTGGAATTGGGTTTGAGGATTCTACATCTGTTGGCAAAAGTCATCGACTTCTTTCCTTCCATAATATTGCTCGTATTATGTTTACAAATTTCACTTCATGAAAAAAAACCTTTTTTGATAAGAACTTTCCAAAAGAACTTTAAAAATAAAAAAGAAAAAATAACTGAACAAAAGCAAAAAAAAAAAAAAAAAAAAGGGAGTTAAGATATGGAATTTTTCCGTTTGCTTTTAACATAAATTCTAAAATAGAAGGAGTTTAGTACCAAGATTAATTCACATTTTCTTGCCTATTTTAAACTGAAATAATAATAATAAGTGTTAAGTGAGACTAATTCATAATTTAATGATAATTAAATTATCCACAAAAAAAAAAAAAAAGAACTCTCAAAAATTAATTTTAAAACAAGTTTAGTATTCTCATAAGTTGGAAGATTGTAATATTCGATAGGACATTGAAAAGGCAAAAGTCACATATTGAAAATCTAGAAAGAATTTATGTGTTATGTATACATTTACTATAAAGTAACAAAACAGTCGTGTGTGACAAGTGTATGCTCGTTGCACGCATCCCTGAACTGTGTGCGCAAGAGTGTTTAGGGTGCTTTAAAATTAGAAAAATGCTAGAAACACTAACTCTAGTCTCAATTTTTGAGTACCAATTTATGGGGCATATGATGAGTGGTTAAAACAATGCCATATTAATCGATTACTTCTGCTAATAAAAAGATAATATGGGCGTTAGTACTCAAAAAATTAGGATTAGAACTGTTGTCTCTAGCACTCTCTTAAAATTAATATTAGAAATTTATTTGATATTAAGATACAAATTAAATTTTAGTTGAATGAAATTTGTAAGGATTAGCTGTTGGGAATATTGTTGGGTGGGTGCTGCACAGTAAATGAAGTTGGGCAATGTACTATGTATTCATGTGTTGTGGGACCAATTTGTAAATTAATCCCAAATTTTTATTGTGACTAAAATTTTTAGCCACAAGGTTTTTATACATAACGTAAATAAAACTTTTTCTGTGACTAAAAACTCCATAGATAAAAGTTTGTCACCATAAAAATTTTGGATTAATTGCATGTTAGTCATAAATAAGGTTGTGACTAAAAGTGACATTTAGTCATATAAAAATATTAAAACTAATTAAAGTGTTACAAGAAAATGTTGTGATTAATATATAAATAAATATTTTTTGTAGTGTAAATTTGGTTGGTTGATACATACACATTTGTTGTACAAAACATTACTTATAGTTTTTTTTTCCTCTGGAAACAATATGTGATTGCAAGATCAAACTTGCAATCATGTATTTTGTCTCGTATCGTTTGATCAAACCTGTACCTCTTATCCTATTATATCTCGTATCGTTTGACCAAGTGATCTTTGACAGTAACATTATAGTTTGGAAGGTAAACAATAAATATTAACTATAAGTCATGGTACGACATATATGGAATATTCTAGCAATGAAAAGTCTCTGTGCAATTTATTTATTTATTTTTTATTATTATTATTATTTTTTTGTTCCTGCCGGAGGCATATATATATGTTCATAAGCCAAAAGAAAAGTTTTGTGTGAGAAAATTTTCTCTCTTTCCGAATATAATCCACCAAAAAAAAAAAAAAGTGTACATCTAAAAGAAAGTTTGGCTTACTATTTTCGATCTATTTGAGATATCTTGATACACTTACTGATTTATATTACCGTCTTTTATTTAGAAAAACCTATGCTAAAGATTTTGATTTTCACAAAAGGAAGAACATAATACAAACATGCAGTGTTTTATACAAATAATTTAACATACCAGCAACGAACCATACCACACAAGATTAGATCACATAAGTAATAAGTTAAAATAAAGTGTGATAAAATTTGTTAGTACATGACACATTATCTCTAAAATAAGGCCAGGCTTGAGTCATAATTAATAATTATACAGATAAGAAATCCTGTATATATGATCATAATTATATAATAAGTAGCAGAATGAAGCCCCCACTAAATTAACTCTGGCAGAGAGTTGCTAATTATGATTAAAATTCCCCACTTGACAGCAATGTTTGCTTAATTTTAGAACCCTAATTATAGAATGGAGTAGTACTTTCTACTTGACAAATACACTTCGTACTTAGCTATATATATATATATATATTTATCACCTGGCATCAGATTAGATACCCTTCACAGAGAATTAGCTAGAACTTGCTGAAGAAACTACCAGCCAGCCACATTTAGCTGCACCCAAAAAAAAAAAAAAAAAGAAAAAAAAAAAAAAAGAAAGAATAGGAGACATAAGTCATGTGTTCATGTTATACGGGTAATATCCAAGAAAGGAATATAACGCCTTGTATCCTTGAAATATTGATTAGTAAATATCATGAACATAGAAACCCTAGCTAATAAAACATAATTAACATTCCCTTTCGGTATAATCAATTTCGGTATGATGTTAGTCATGTGAAGGTAAACATAGAGATTCTTACACTAATTGGAGGGCCATGGGATCTTGGTGAGAGTACTGATGATTGGCCGGCTGTAGGGCATTCACTTGAAAATAATTCCAAGTGTCGAATGCCTGTGTCTGCGCCTGAGACTGCGGCATGAGCTCGTAGCTTCCTCCTCCTGCCATCACGTTCATGTACTGCTGGCTTCTCTCATTTTCAGCTATCTATTTATTCATTTCCAAAATTTCAGTCATTTCACATGTCTCTCTAGATGTATCTCTCTCTCTCTCTATATATATATAAATATATATTCATGAATGTTAGAGAAAGAGAGAGGAATAAAATTACCTTTGCTCGGAGAAGCTGGTTATTGTTGTGCAAGTCGACTTCCTGCAATTTTTCTCATTTTATTTGACATTAAGGTAAATCAAACTTCTGGCTAGGACAACATTTTCAAATCAAACTTATTTAAAAAATAAATAAAAAATCTTCGCACATCTTCTATATGAGTCTAAATTTCAGATTAGTCCTAACATAAAAATCTAAATAATGAACAGAAATGCATAAGGATCAGTTACCCTTTTCTGCATGTACTCGATTTCTTGGAACAACAGCTCATTCTGGTCGAGTCGAGAAATTAGAGAAAGGAAGAAACCGGGGAAAAAAAATTTTGGAAAACCAAAAACAAAATAGATGAGAAAACTTGTTAGTAGCTATTAAAAAATAAACAATACATTGCCCAAGAAAATTACAAAATATGTAAATGGCAGTAATACCTTTTTGGTTCTGATTTTGCTGATTGCTTTCTCCAATTTACCCTCCAGGTTTTTGAGCTCTCTGGCACTTGAGCTGCTCAGACTCTCACCCAGCATGTCCCTGGCAATAACAATTTTGTTAAATACAAGGCTGTAAAACAGAAGAGGGTTAAACAAGGTTTTTCAAGGGATTAGCATATTTAAGATTCCTTGATTATACCTAATTCCCTTCTGCGTAGCCTCGATTTGGTTCCGAAGTTTTGCAGATTCTTGCTGGTAGAACTGAGATTTATTTTAAATATAAATGAGTTATAAGTTGAAGACATAATGATCTCATTAAGAAGTATAAACATTCTGAATAAATCTGCGAGTACTGAGTGCACTCAGGAAGCATAGAAATAATGAGAGAAAAAATAAATTTAAGTTTCATCTTTGCATTTATTGTAATTTGTAATTGCGTTCACTTTCCTCAAAACGGAAAAAAATAATAATAATAAGGCAATAAAATAATTGTTAAAATCTGAAGACTGCTAGGACCTAGCAAGTTGGATTATACCACATATATAGAAACGTAAACTGTGTATCAGTGTAAAAATTTAAACTAATCAATTTAATGTTAATACCTGAGCATTAGCTTCGGCAACAGATCCAGTATTTGAAGAATCAGAGCATGCTTTCTTGTACCTTTCAATCGTTGATTTGACGCTGCAATTTCATATAATATCATTATTATTAGACAGTTAACATATAATTGAACCACAAAGAGAATACCCTCCAAGTCAAAAGGAAATTTTAAAAGAGGAAAGGGGGAGGGGATTTTATTAATCCTATAAGGTGTAATAAGCAATGTTAATTAATTATGTAATAAACTGGACTATTCCTACATTCTGTAGGAAGGAATGAGAGTAGAAATGATGGATAGATTTGAGGAAGATGAGAAATGTAAAGGATTATGGAGAGGATTATATTAATCTTTCATAATAAGAGAGAGGAAGTAGAAAATTATTGATAAATAATAATTATTATACTTTTAAGATATTTCCTCTTTGCTAATTGTGTGTGTGTGTGTCCGTGTTTTTTTTTTTTTTTTTAAGGGGGCAATTAAGATAGTCTTTTTAAGATTGCATTCATGATGGATTTCTTGAATCCTTAGATTTTAGGGACAGTGAAGGAAAGTTCATCACTCTATCACTCATTTCTCTCCTTTCCTCCTAATTAGCAAAACAAAAGATGAGGTCTCTCTCTCTTTTCCCTTCTCTTTCCCTATCTGTTCCTCCAACCAAACAGTGAATGAATGCATAGATAAATTTATTTCAAATGAAATCTAAAAACCAGAGAAATAATAATCAATATAGTAATAATAGTAATTCTAAATGAAATAACATAATAATCTAAGAACAACTAATATATATGCCAGTTTAATTTTTTTATACACGGAGAAAAATATATTAGTGTATATATATCAGTTTATTTTAACAACTTAACTTGTAACTTGTTGCTTTATTCCTAAATATTTTATTTCCTCCATTTTTCTTTCATATTTATCACATAAAGTCTTGATTTCCCCTTATCTAATTTTACTCTGTGGTTTGCATATCGCTTGTCAAGTTTAAGTAATTTGTCATATATATATATATATATATATATGAATAACAAATTTGATACTTTTTTTGGGTTCCTCTTCAAATCTTTTTAAATCTTTGTTAAATCTTTCAAACAACAAAACATTTCAACGTTTAAGAAGCTTTCTTAAAAAACCCAAAAAAATAATAATAATAATAAACCAAAAAAAAATGTTGTAATAACCCTAAAGTATAAAATGAATGATAAACATCTAACTTCCTTGTATCAGAACTAGTCAGATTTAACATTGACTTGAAACAGAAAATAAAACATAATAAAATATGTTGAAAATAAATAGTAAAAAACATTTGCCTCCAACTCTGAAGTAATATTTTATTAATTAAAAAAAAAAGTGATCATCCAAGAAAATTATCAAAAGTTTCACACTTTTCAATGCAATATTTATACCTTAATTTCGTCGAGCCTGTGATTGGCTGCCTTTTGCCATGATGGACAGCCTTTCACATCTCATTGGCTTTTAACCATATCAAGGGACAGTCATATGTTCTTTGAAAGGTTTCCATCACAACAAATTTACCCACCGGATAATTAGCTGATCATTTACCCTTTTAACCACCTCGTTATTCCATTTGATTTTTCGCAACCTAATTTTTCTTTTAGTATTTTAAAGAAGAAAAAGCCCAAGGTAATTAAAATTTTTGAAATATAAGGCGGGTCTTTTCTGTTCTGGAACTCTGAGTAGATCAGAGTCGTTCATTTCAGCTGTCACAAGCTAGCTAGTCCCAGCAGCAAAAATACTCAGAACTCTCCTATTGGCTCACTCAGTTTCCGTACATTTTCTCTGTCATCTCTCTCTCTCTCTCTCTCTCTTTTTCACTCTCTCTCCCTCTAAAAACTTGCATAAATATATCTGTACAAGATCTTGGACAAACGCAAAGGGTATTTCTACACTGCCACTACTGGTTGAGCTCTTCTGATTGGCTCTTCACGCAGTCTCTTTTCTTTTTCACTCTTTCACCTCCAGAAAATAAGCTAGGAAAGAAAACATACATATATATATCTATATGTTTGAATATAAATACATATATATATATGTAAGTATGGGCGTGAGAGAGAGCAATATGAAGCATATAAGATAAAATTAGGGTTGAAGAGCTGAGAAAGAAAGAGAGCCCATTATCGGAATCATGACATAAACCCTTTTGTCAGAAGTCAAGAACTGAAAAATCATGTGTGACGTGACCAAAGATTCTGTTGCCCAAGACTAGAAAAAAATTAAAAAATTATATTGAAAAAAAAAAAAAAACCCAACCAAACCCTTACCCAGATCACACTCCTACAATTTCCTAAACAAGGGTAAAAAGGAAAATAAGTTTTGGAAAGAAAACACAAACACCTTGAAACTGGACTAAACTTTGATAACTTGTCTGTCCAAGAAGTTTCTCCATTTTATTTGTTTTTTTCTTTTTGTTCAATTAGATTTAAGAATTGCCCCATTAAAGATGTTGGACAATTTCATCACATTTCATGTAGTTACTTATAAACCCTAATTTAGCTATGTTTCACTAGTGTGCATATATGTTTATACATATATATGAGAGTGAAATGTTGTTTCCACGTGGGTGTAAAAAAACAAACAAGTAAAGATTTTGGGAAATTTTTTCCCTGTGTATTTGTGAGAGAGGGGAATAAATACTAATAAACGAGAAAAGAAAAGGAAAACCGTAATTTGGGTGTGATTGGTTGTAAAAGGGAGTGGCAACATGTTTCAAGCAAAAACCCATTTCAGTGTTTTTCTGAAAAATTCTTGGAAAAAAAAAAACACTAAATGTTGTTGTTGTTGTTCTAATTTTTTTATTGTTTATTTTTAAATTTTCTTCTAAGGGGGTTTGACAAGTTTTGCTTCAAATCGTACACTTTGCTTTCTTGATGTCTAAAACTGACGTGCTATTAAGGAAGTGTCAAGGAGATATGGAAGGGCCTTGGCTAATAGAGTAAACAAAAGAGAAATGGAAAAGGAAAAAAAAAAAAAAAAAAAAAACACAAAAACAAAAGAAAGGAAAGAAAGAGAGAGAAAGTGAACAGAAAATCTAACAACAATGGAGGAAGGTAAAGGAAGTGATATCAATTCCAAAGTTTGATCTACTTGTTGCTATTTACAACAAATACTTTGCTTCTATTTCCATATCTATAACTACTAGATCTACTCATCTACAAAAACCAAGAGTTAAAAAAAAAAAAAAAAAAACCTTTATCATCATAAACAAAAAAGAAGAGAAACCATAAAGCTCATACAAGGAAACAAAACCAAACAGAAGGAAAAAGAAGAGAGAAATTAAACTTGCTTAGGAAAAGTAAGGGAAATCAACAAACTACATACATTATCCTATATTTTTTCCCAAACCGAAAACTTTTGTACTAAAAAAATGATTATGTCTTTGTGCTTAAACAATCCAACAAGGATCTCATTTCTAGAAAAGACAAAAAATTATGATCCAAACTAAAAAAAAAAAAAAGATTAAAACTTGGGCTTGAAACCCTAATTAGGATAATTAGGAAGATATTATGAAGAGGGCAAGAGTGAAAAATAATAATAATTAAAAGAAAAAAGAAAAAAGAAAATACCTCTGGTTTGCATACTCATAGAGGCGTCCACGGCTGGAGAAGACGATGAGGGCAACCTCAGCATCACAGAGAACAGAGAGTTCATAGGCCTTCTTCAACAATCCGTTTCTACGTTTGCAAAATGTCACTTGCCGATTCGTCGTGTTTTCGATCCTCTTAATCTCGATCTTTCCCCTTCCCATTTTCCTTTGAGTAGGAGAATCCATTTCCATTGACATCATCTCCTTGTTTTGGTACGCCATACTCTCTTGCTGAAATTCCAACTATAATTTCACAGATCAATATATATATATAAACACAAAGGAAAAAAAAAAAAAACTTTCAAGTCTTGCTTGATCCGTGTAATATGAATGAAATTAGCACTTTTCATCTCTAATTAACTTTTGATTCTTGGCCAAGAGATTTTTAGTGTAAGATATTTACCCCCAAAAGATGAACTAGAGAAAATGATAATGATAATAATGTTTTAGAAGTTTTTCTCACCAAGCTATTGTGAAACAAAAAGCAGAGAAAGAAGAAGAACCAGATGTTTTCTGCCTCAATCTGGTTTTCTATATTTTTTTTTATTTTTTATTTTAATTTGCCCAGAAATCTGAGTAGCTAGCTAGGGGAGAGAGACAGAAGAAACGGTGGAAGATTTGGACATGGAGATAGGTATTTATAAAGTTAAAGTTAAAAATGACTTTTCATCTACAACACTAATTTCCAACATCCTTCCACTAAGCCAAATAAAAACATATATATTGCTTTCTTTTTGTTTTTTTTTTGGTTTTTTTGTTTTTTCCAACATACTCAATACATTCAGACTCCATTAACTATTTTTTTTTTTTTTTTACTAATTTCTTTTTGTTTGTTTGTTTGTTTGTTTTTTTTGGTTTTTTGGTTTTTGTTTAATGTGAAGTAGAGAGGGAATTAGAGAAGAGAGAGAAGGAGAGGGAAAGGGACTTCTGGGAGCGATTATTAATGTGGTGAATGAGACGTTTGGGAGTTTTACTCCTTCCCTTAAGATTAATAGCACGTATTTGACTATATTTAACCTTTTTTTTCTATATTAAAGAATATTAAAGATTGAAGAGTTATAAAAGTAAAGGGTGTGGACCCAAATGATTTTAGCATGATTTTTTTTTTTAATAAATGACAAGAGAGAACAACTAATGTTAAGAATAATAAACATATGATCTCAACTAAATTGGTATATGTTAGCAACCGCATCTTGCGCTAAGCTCGGCAGTCTATTTCTTAAAAATGAACAAAAATAAAAGAAGGTCAAGAAGAAAGCAAATATACATACATTGCTTAGTATACGTGGTTCTAGGTTTATTTTTTATCTCTCTCTCTGTATTTTTTTTTTAGGTAGACTCAATATTAGAGCGTGTTTTACTTTGTTTTTGCGTTGCGCTAGATTACTGCACTCCCAAGCTTTAGCCTGTAATGAGCTGTAACGCCCCAAAATCCACGTAGGATCGACTACGTAAACGTGGGCCGTTACCATGCTTGCTTAACTTAAACCTTAGTCTTAAATAATTAACCTTACAGAAAATTTCAGAATTTTTTTTTTTTAACTTTAAACTTTATTTTAAATTCATAACTTAAATAAACTTGTACTTATGAGTAAACTTCATCATGCCTACCCATTACTTGTTATGCCGATTATAAGGTCACCATAACCTTTTAAACCGGACCTTGGAATAATCACATACATAACATGGTATATATTTCTTAATCATACATATACAACTTCATACTTAAAATATTTGCGGAAAATCTTACGTAGTGGTATCTCATACCGCCCTTCACTTGCTGCATAGTCTCCATGGCCCACCAAGTAAAGCTGCAGGCATCTTACTTTTACCTACAGTATGAAATATACTGATGAGCTTTCGCCCAGCAAGTACAAACATAATCTCACAAAACCTCTTAAAACATTAGGTAATTTATGCATGATCCATTTATGATCGGTTTGAATGTCTTGTGCTTCATTATGGACTTAATCTTGAACTTATTATCTTGTCTTAATATATGGACCCCTTGTGTACGTACCAAAAGCGCGCAATCCTCAGAACGTCAGGGTTTGCAAGGCCCTTAACAATTCTGGAAATCATAAACATAACCCTTCACGATCTAGCGGAAGGTTGATTATCATATACCCTCACGTATTATCGAGAGGTTGATAATCATAAACTTAAAACATGTATCCTCCATCTAGTGGGAGGTTGGTACGACACCTTGCTTGACTTGGTTTAGTCTTAGTCTTGTATATTCCAAGGCTAAGAATCTTTAATTGTGATCTTATTAATCATGATGTACATGAGACATAAACATGGCATAATCATAAATCATGGCATAATTTGATACATAATGTTTTATCATGACTTAACATAGCTTAACATGTCATGGCATAGCATAACATAGCATAACATAGCATAGCATGATATAACATAGCATACATGGAACATGTCATATATTTGAAAATAGTTTACTATTCACCATACTGTAGGTGAGGTTTGTACTTACTTGTTATGCTATACCCTGGGTTTCATTGTTCCAACTCAGGTCGCAACTGCATGTTACTTCCTGCTATTAAAAGAACATAGGATAAGGATCCTATAAAATATTGGTAACCTATCTAACATTCATACACAATCCTAGTTATATGTCCCCCAATTATACACATGATAACTTATTGGGTTACATAGGGTAACCCTTGAGGTGGTCAAACTTAGTCAACCAAAGTCAACATCCTATGGGTCAAACTTGGGCTTTTGGGCCAAGCCTAGTAACTCGGGTATCCTTCCCGGTTACTATCCGTCAATTTTCTTGTTACTAAACTTTGGCTTTTAAAATCCAAATTGGAAAATTTGGCCAAAAATCTTTTGTTTAACTTAAAAATTCGTGGTTTTCAAAGTGGGACTTTATAAAAATCATTAAGGGCTGAAAACTGCCATTGGAACAATTTTCATAGTCAAAACATTGGTGTTGGTGCAAAAATACAGTTTTCCTGTATTGTTTTAGAAAATCCTGTGCAGGAATTTCCTGTTTCCTGCACAGTTTTTAGAAATCCATTTCTATTTAAAAAATCTGGTTTGAATTAAAAAAAGTTGTCTCATGAAAGTTTTAGCTTTCAAAAAACCCTACAACTTTAGCGTTTTACAGAAAACCCAGTTCGTACTCTAACGTACTCTTATTCCCTGTTGAACTCACCTGGCCGTGCATAAGTCCTGGGCACAGTCAGGCTCGGGTTTTTATAAAAACGAAGGCCATTGGAGTCTTATTTTTAAAAACTGTCTGTGTGGTCCCTTAGAAAAATCCCTTCTCTACAACTTTCATGTTTTACATTTTACCTCATTCGGCCTCTAAGGGCCTCAATATCATCTTTCCAGAAAACTGGCCAGTTTTGTTTTTAAGTTCGTTTTACGTCCTATTACGCGAACACTACCTCAACCGCCCACAGCGGGAGCCTAATATCAGTCATGCAGCGCTTTCTAACGTAAAACATACATCCATGTATCATTCAAACATCTAGGGACATATCACAAATACTTAGTGAGCATACACCCTTAGCATGAAATTCTAGAGCATAACATCATGCAACTAAACCTATTGTATGCAATAAAAGAGTGAGCTTATGCTCTTACAAACCATTGCTTGGAAATACACTTAAATTTCTAAATTTAAGCTCAAATTGAAAAGCTTAGGGCTAAGGGAGATTACCTTAGTTCACACCAAAATTGGTGCTAGATTTTGGGTTTAAACTCTTTCCCCCTTGCTCATCACCATAACCGGCCACCCCCCTCCAATTGGGGTTCCAATATTTTCGGCCACTCAAGCTTAAGCCTCACACAAGGTTCGGCCATTACCACCAAATCCGGCCAACCTTTTTTTTTTTTTTTTCACTCCCTAGGGTTCGGTTTTTGTGGGGAAATGGGTGAGAAGAAAATTGGCAAGAGTTTGGCTTGTTTTTCCCAATTTTTGGGTCCAAAATCCGCCCCCCCCCCCCCCCCCACCTCTATTTATAATCTTTTTGAACTTTTCAAAATTGCTAAAAAGTCCTTGAACTTGGATTTAATTATTTTTCTAAAATTGTATTTTGGTCCTTGAAGAAAAAATATTTTCTAATTAGTCCCTCTAGGTGGTGGCCGGTCATTGCTCCCTTGGTGCACAAGTTTTGCTTACCTCATCGTGATGACATCATGATTACATCACCTTGATGACATCATGCTTACATCACCTTGATGACATCATGCTTACATCATCATTGCTAACTTTTCCAAAAATTGTACTTTTGCCCCTAAAGACAAAATATTTGTAATTTAGTCCCTGCGGGTGATCGGCTAAGGTAGAGCCACTTGACTTCCAATTCATACATAATTATCCTCTTGATTCCAAGAATCCCTTAATATAATTATGCAATTCATTTCCTTAATAACTTTGATAATATCAATATTGTTTTGTCCTAAAACAGTATTATCATACTGAATTGTAGTCCAAAATCCATCTGCATAAAATTGGACTACGTATAAATTTTTCTTGGGACTTGAAACCATTTAGCCCATATTGCTCCAAATATTGTGCTTGATTTTTCTAGGGTGGTCTTATAGCTTATTCTTGCTTATTCGTTCGTAAAGACGGTTTCCGCAGTATAATTTCCATACTGATTATCCTATTACTGTATAGTCATACCTTTGATCGTTCTTAGTCAACCCTTTGACTTTTTGGTCAACTTTGACTTTCTTGGTCAAACTTTGACCAACATGAAATTATGAAATTTTGTCATGCTGTTTTCCTTAAAACGCCTTTTACTTGGCTAAGTAATCTTTTGTTGAGACTCGTAGCTAGTTAATCGAGAAGTCAAACCTATACTATTATTCCACTCCGATTATGATTCAGACTTAGGTTTTCCTTGTTTCAAAGGAAATCTAAAGTCATCAAAATTTCAGGTATTACATTCTACCCTCCTTAAAAGATTTTCGTCCTCGAAAATTCGTATAATCCTAATTGGCTTTTCTTCAATCCACTATCAATCCTTAATAAGTTACTATGGATTGAATAACTTGTTCACGTTCCCATTTTAATATCTTAATGTGATCATGTCTTTTATATATAACCATAATCTTCTTTCTAAATCCTCATAATTCATACCTTCATATCCTTATACTTTCATGCTTTCATACTTTCATTCTTTCATGCATACTTTCATACTTTCTTACATACCATCATACTTTCCTTTTGTACTGCATCATCAGAACTATTTTCATAGCAAGTATATCATATAACTTGCCATATTTAAAAAAAAAACATATACAACTTTTCCATACTTGAAAAGCACATCGTATCATATAGCTTTTTCATATTTGAAAAGCATATTGTATCTTATATTTAAGATACTTTTCTTTAATTTTATTTGAGGGCTCAGCAAATATATCATATTAAAAATATTTTTCTTTCAATTTGCTGAAGCTGAGGACCCTCTGGTAAATGTTAATCTTGTACTATTAGAACCCTTTTTCTTTTCATGATGGCCCCTTTCTTGGAACTTTATTCCTCAAGGTTTTCGGTCCTTTACTTTTCATGATGGCCCTTTTCTTGGAACTTGTTCCTCAAGGATTTGGCCCTTTACATAACATGAGTTGATTCTAATAAACATAAGATCAAGCACCATACATAAAAATAATTTCTTGGAATCTTTTTCCAAGTGAATCATGGAAAACAATACTAAATAGTAGTATTGAAAACATATTACTGTTCGAGTGATGCAATGAAAGGTATCCTTGTATCAACTAGCTAAGAGGATGTTATTCATGTTTAATAAGTTGTGTCCTATTTACTTTCATTAGTTGATTGTATGGTTATTTTGAGCAAACATAAAATACTCCTTGGCTGTTGGTAATATATCGGATTACCATATGTATACGGGGTATACATAGAAGACGTGGTAATTTGATAACAGTCTAAATAAATAGTTCGCAATCGATGGAATAAGATTTGGGGATCTTATTCATGATAAGATTGTAAAGGTTGTCTACTTCCTTGGAGGGATGGTTTGTCTTGACCATCGGATAGGTTCCGAGTAGAAACTTTAATGTATACCAGTATTGAGGTATGACATTGGATTGGACCTAAAGTGTTAATTGATTCGGTTTAATAATTCTGTTTATAAGAATCAATGACACTTTGATTATCATCCTGCATTAATCTTAATCCTGAAATGATTACTTGAGTTCGTATCTATGACTTATGTACTTTAATGCACTATAGGTGAGACACTGTTAATTTATGGTCAATATACTTGTGTTTTGGGTGCATGACTTATGGATGGAGAAATCAAGATTCATAGATACGGAATCCATAGCTATCTTAATGATAGTAAATGTTATCTACTTAAAGGCATTATTCGGGGATTGAAAGATAGTATAACAAGAACTTGGCCATCGGTTTACTTTGTGTTCTTTGGTGGTTTACCAATTGTATGGTTTTACAATTGGTGATTCTTTCAATAGAGAATAATGGAACTTTAAGTTAAAATGATTGAAAAGGTAAAACGGAAAAAGTCCTTAATTCAATCATGGATAACATATGGGGATTAAGCAAGCGATGAGTAAATCATGGAAGAAGCGCTACGTTAGAGAGCTTTCGTAATACGGTATGTAAACAGGAGTTCAGCTTCAAACTTTTAGTGGAATAGTATTGAAGTTGATAATTGACGAATAATTAATCTGGGATTAATTTTTCACAATTATAGGAGCCTCTTTACATATTTCCATCGGGTCCCTCTATTAGCTCATATAGTTCCGTATAGCGTCTCAGGATTTGTTCCTAATGAGATCGGTAAATTTAAATGGAATTTAGTAATGTCTATTAAGACATGATACTCTCTAACATGCAATCCAGAAAGGATTGGACATGTGAGATTTGTGTAGACAAATAATATGATTTGTCAACATGAGATTGGTTAATTGAATTTTGAAATAAGATTGTGTTTGAATTATTTAATTTTGGAAAACAAATTTTTCTCTCCTAATCTAAATATGGTGCACGGTTTTTAGATAGGTGGAGAGAAGAAAATTTTGTTTCAAAATTATTCAAATATATTCCTAACATTAAATTATTAATTGATTTAAATAATGGAAATTATTTGATGGATTTTTCTTTCCTTAAATTGATGTGCACGGTTTTTGTGACGAAAGAAAATTTGAAATATTCCATTGATTTAAATTAATTAATATGGTTGATGTTGTGTGGAAAATATTTAATTCAAATAAGTGAATCATATTTAAATTCAAAAGGGTTTAAAAGGAATTTGAATCTAGATAGGACTAGGATCTTTTGACTAGTCTAGATTCTTGATTTAAAATTTGAACCACCAATCAAGATTTATCTCAAAGTGGCCGAATTTTTTTAGGATTGATTTCCTCTTGGAAAAACGTTTTTAGGTTCAATGAATCTAGTCCTAAAGTTGTATGATCTTTTGATTCAAAATTTATCCAGAAAAATAATAATTAATTATTTTTTAAAGGAGATAAATTTTGAAAAGGATTGGACTTCTATATAAAGGCTAGGAATTCTTGAAAAACTAATTTTTGGTCATTCACAAAGAGGAAAAACGTTTTTGAGAGTGAGAAGAAAAATAATTTGGGTTTCTTCCACATCATAAAATTCGGCTATCTTGTGAGAGAGAAAAAGAGAGAAAATTCCATTGAATCAAAATTGTGAGGAAGGTTAAACCGAGTGATAATTTTCATAGGAGGTTAACCGGTTCCTGTTTTGCAGTTTTGAAGAAAGAAGTTGGATAATATTCTCAACGAGGAACATTGGAATTGAGAAGGAAGGATCTAGACTTCGGAAAGCAACACCGGTCACTTGGATTCATAGAACGTGTGCCCACACACACTCTGAGACGTGGAACTCGAGAATAATAGAGAAGACACGTTGGTCAAACGCTCTAGTAATTCCGGAATCCAAGAAATAAGGTACGCTTGATCATGAATTTAATTTATTGTTATATGCATTATGAGCTTCTTTTCCGAATCGGCATAAAAATTTTAAAACTTCCGCTGCGCCGTAACTCTGATATCGGATTCGATTTTTCCAACAATTGGTATCAGAGCCAACTCATGATTATGTATATAACATAAATTATTTGATCGAATAAATTTCTCTCTATGCATTAATGAAATATTTTAGAGAGTTGGCACTCTAGGTTTTATTTTGAGTATGTTAAATATATTATGAATGGATGTATGGATGAATGAATGCTTTATATTATTTTTATAATATATGATCTTGTTCAATTTTGCCGGTCATGATTCCATAGAGGTTAGAATTTGTATCTAGATTTTTCAAGTGTAATAGATGCGGTCTATTATCACCGCTAGGTCGTTCTTTCAATTCCTAGAATTTTTGTAAGCCGGAAACAGCGTAGGAATTTTTTTGTAAAATTCGGGCTACAATGGATTCGAGGAGATTGAAGATGAACGAAGGTATGTAAATTTTCAAAGGATGTGTTTTTTTTGTTTTTTGGAATTTGTTTTAATTAAAAAACGTTTTTTATTAATAAAATTAAAAAAAAATCACAGAATCCTTTTTGAAAATTAAATTTTCCAATGATATGTGATCTTGATAATTTGAAAATCAAAATTGAAAATTGAAATTTAAATTTAATAGATATTATTATGAATTTTAAAATTTTGTAATTTAAATTTGAAATTTGGAAATTTCAAAATTTTTTGAATTTTAAAATTTAATAATCGGATTTTTTATTTAAATTTTGATATTTTGTAATTTTGATTAAAATTAAAAACCACATATAATCTTTTTTGAAATTTAAATTTAATTTTAAATTTGAAAAGATGTGACATTGGAGAAGGAAGACACATTGAAGAAGGATGCAAGGCATGGATCTACAAATGAAGGCCGATATATGTTTCGGTTAATTTTTGTAATTTTTGCAATTTTTCTTTTCTCTAGGATGGAATCATGATCCACGGCTATTTACATATTTTGCAAACCATAGATGATGTGTTGCTAGATGAATATGTTATACTATTTCGTGATGTATTGATAGCATGCCATATAGACTAGGGAGTGCCACTCAATAAATATTGTTTATGCATGAAAAATAAAAACCCTAATTTAAAAGAATGAGTGGGAGAAGGTTTTACACACTAAGACCTACGGCCTCCATCGTTGGTCCAATAGTTACGCATGGTAGTACCTACTACTCGGTTTTGACCCGGGAATTCCCTTCGGATAGGTATCTTACCTAGAGCGCACACTGATTTGGATTTCCGAAAGGATAACAATTTTGGGCATATTTTATGTTTAGATCACCCCTCGGTGGCGGATGTAAAATATGAATTCAAAATTGGAAACGATGGTTACACACTCATGCTACTTTATTTATTAACCCTCCCTCGAGGCTCTGTTATATAAAGTAGTGGCCAAATAAACGATAGTTAATATATATTTAATGGAATTATCTCCATGGACGAATATGTATTAATCGGAAGGGATCCGTGTTCTTGGCTAGTTATTCTATGACTACCCCTCGGTAGCTTAGAAAGTAGAAGCTAGGAATTATCGTTGTAAGGTATGTGTTTTAAGGGTTTTACACATGAACATTTAGATTGCATATATATCTTTTTGTTTCATTACAAAACCATATTTTATAAACTGATAGGATGTTTGATCATACTTATTACATGTTTTCTTATTATAGATCAAAATGTCGAGCCCTTTATCTGTGATACTTACGCAAAACAAATTAACTGGTGAGAATTTTAATGACTGGAAAAGGAACTTGCTTATCATCCTAAACTTTGAGAAACACAATTTTGTCCTAACCCAACCTCGACCGCCAACGCCTGCGATCGATGCTCCTGATAGGGATTTTGTAGCGCTTGAGCGCTGGGACAATTCCAACCTAAGTGCTATGTGCTATATTCGGGCGAGCATGTCTAACGTGCTCCAGAAACAGCATGAAGAGCATCAAACTGCTAGGCAGATCATGGATAACCTGGAGGAAATGTTTGGTGAACAAACTATTCAGGCTAAGACCGATGCTATCAAAGGTCTCATGAACTGCAGGCAGAAGGTTGGAACTCCCATCAAGGAGCACATGATGAAAGTCATGGCTTATTTGTCTGAAGCTCAGGCAAATGGGGCTGAGATCGATGCTGCAACTCAATTGGTCATGGTTTTCCAAACCTTATCCAAGGATTTCGATTTGTTTCAGGCATCCTACAACCTTAACAGGAAGGAGATGTCTTTAACGGAATTGATGAAAGAGTTGCAAGCCTTTGAGAACATTTTTAAGGGTTCTGGATCTAAGACTGAGGCAAATGTGGTTGAACCTAGTTCGCCTGCTCCTAATCCCAAAAGGAAGAAGGAAAAGGGGAAGAACAAGGGGAACAAGCCTGTGGCGAATGCACCTGTTTTTAAGAAGTCTACCAAGACTAAGAAGCGAAAGGTGGATCCCAAAAAGGCTAAGTGCTTTCACTGTGGGAAGAAAGGACATTTCAAGAAGGATTGCCGAGAATACCTGTCTATGCAAAAGCAAAAAGGAAATTTCGATATCATGTATCTTGAGGATTGTTTAGTGGAGGAATCTAAGGACAATTGGGTTATAGATTCTGGAGCTACTAACCATGTTTGTATTTCTCTGCAGGGGTTCAAGGTAATGAGAAGTCTGCATGAGGAGAACTTCACGTTAAGAACCGGTGATGGGACATTAGTGCAAGCTGAAGCAGTGGGAGAAGTGCATCTTTATTTTGATGAATTTAGGTTTATTGTTTTGAGACATTGTTTTTATGTTCCTAGTTTCAAAAGGAACCTAATTTTGGTAGCTTGTTTGATTAAAGATTCTTATTCAGTTTCTTTTAATAATAAAGTTGTTATTAGGAAAAACAATTCTCTTATCTGTAATGGATGGATGCATGGAAATCTTTATTTTATCAAACCTAAGATGCACTCACTGCTTGATACAGAATTGGAAAAGAACTCTAAAAGACATAAGTCTTCTCACTCTAACAAATCATATCTTTGGCATTTACGACTTGGTCACATAAGCCTTAACAGAATTCAAAGGATGGTAAAGGAGGAATGCCTTGACTTGTATGAGGTTGAACCTTGGCCACAATGTGAATCCTGTTTGGAGGGCAAGATGACTAAACGGCATTTTGCTGCCAAGGATGGTCGTGTCGAGGAACTTTTAGAACTTGTGCATACGGATGTTTGTGGTCCCATGAACATAGAAGCACGAGGTGGGTATGAGTATTATATCACTTTTATTGATGATTACTCAAGGTATGGATATGTCTATTTGATGACCCGCAAAAGCGAAGCTTTTGACAAGTTCAAAGAATTTCGGGCTGAAGCGGAGAAACAATTAGGCAAGTCCATTAAGACACTTCGATCGGATCGAGGTGGGGAATACCTATCGGATGAGTTCTTAGGATATTTGATAGAGAATGGGATACAATCCCAGTTGACTGCACCTGGTACTCCTCAACAGAATGGTGTAGCTGAGAGAAGGAATAGGACCCTATTGGATACGGTCCGATCTATGATGAGTTACTCCACATTACCTTTGTCATTTTGGGGGCACGCTATACAAACTGCATGCTATCTTCTGAATAACGTTCACTCCAAATCGGTTCCTAAAACTCCTTATGAGTTATGGACGAGTAGGAAACCTAATTTGAATCATATTCGAATTTGGGGTTGTCCGGCACACGTCCTGGATAAGGAAGCGAAGAAGTTGGAGTCACGATCAGAAGTGTGCTTGTTTGTTGGCTATCCAAAAGGGACTAAAGCTGGTCTGTTCTATAATCCGAAGCAAAATAAAGTCTTCATTTCTACACATGCAACATTTTTGGAGGAAAGTTACATGGAAGACTTTAAACCTCGTAGCAAAGTAGTGCTTGAGGAGATGACTTCAGGTTTGGATATTCCAAAAGTCACAGAAAACCCTGTGGAAAAACCATTAAAGAATCAACAACCACGGGAGCTTCGTCGTAGTGGGAGGATTATCAAGGAACCTGAAAGGTACATGTTCAATGGTGAAGTTTTTGAAGCAGAATCCATAGAACATGTTGATGATCCGGCTACGTACAAGGAAGCCATGGAGGATGTTGATTCTAGTTTTTGGCAAAAAGCTATGAACACCGAGATGGAATCTATGGATTCCAACGGGGTCTGGAAACTTGTAGACTTGCCCCAAGGCATAAAACCGATTGGGTGTAAGTGGGTATACAAGAGGAAGAGAGGTGTGGATGGGAAAGTGGAAACTTTCAAGGCAAGACTTGTAGCGAAGGGCTATACGCAGAAAGAAGGAATCGACTATGATGAAACCTTCTCGCCTGTAGCAATGCTCAAGTCAATCCGCATTCTTTTATCTATTGCGGCTGCTCTCGATTATGAGATCTGGCAAATGGATGCCAAGACAGCTTTCTTGAATGGCTCTCTTGAAGAAGATATCTATATGATACAGCCAGACGGGTTCAAGGCAAAAGGCCAAGAAGACAAAGTATGCAAGTTGCTTAAATCCATTTATGGATTAAAGCAAGCATCTCGTTCTTGGAATATTAGGTTTGATCAAGTGATCAAAACCTATGGATTCGAACAAAACATTGATGAACCATGTGTTTATAAATGTATCAAGAACGAAAAAGTGGTTTTCCTTGTACTTTATGTGGATGATATATTGCTTATTGGAAACGATGTGGCAACATTATCATCTATCAAAGTTTGGTTAGCCAAACAGTTTGAAATGAAGGACTTAGGAGAAGCTAGTTATGTTCTTGGTATTCAACTCTTTAGAGATAGAAAGAACAAAATGATAGCACTCTCTCAAGCTTCATACATTGATAAAGTACTTGAGAAGTTTTCTATGAAAGATTCCAAGAAAGGTGCCCAACCTTTCAGAATTGGAATCAAGCTTTCTAGAGATGACTGTCCCAAGACATCGGAAGAAAGTGAGTGTATGAAAAATGTACCTTATGCATCAGCGGTAGATAGTCTTATGTACGCTATGTTATGCACTAGGCCTGACATTTGTTTTGCGGTTGGTATGGTAAGTCGATATCAGTCGAATCCGGGATCGAACCATTGGGCTGCGATCAAGCATATACCACTACAAGAATAAGGCCCATTAATAACATCTGACAATAGCGTTTTTAAAAAACTGTCTCACGACATGTTTTGCCAACGATTAATATCAAAATTTTAGCGCAAAAGAAACCGCGGCAAGCAGGGCTTTCTTCCCTCTCATTTATTAATGAATAAACTCCTTTTTTATCTTTAATTTAAAAAATAAACCGAAAAAAAAAAGAAAAAGACTCTCTATTCCCCACGAAAAAATAACTCCCTTCCCCACGAATCACGATCATGCAGTTCAACCTCTCTTCTATATTCGGTTCCCACAATACCGCAAGCACGGATGGAATATCCCATTTACTTCTCTTCTTAATGATTTTCCCACCCCTCAAATTTTCCCCTTCTTTATTTTCCTTCCTCAAATTTACTTTCTCAATATTCTAGGGTTTGAACTAGAAGGCCACCAACTTCTCTGGATTTTGCTTCGGCTTGAAAATTCGCTTCATTCTCTTGATTGATTGCGTTCCGTGAGTATATTTTCTTTATATTGCTATTTTATTTTCTATCTTTCACCGCTTCTTTCTGTCTTTGAATTTGGCTTTTCAGAGTTTAGTCCCAAATTCGCGAAAATTGAAGGTGGGCAAATAGCCGCAGTTGTAAATTTTGACTCTAATCAATCTGACCTTCGGTAATCCCCTTTATTTCTCTCTCTCATTTATTTCCTCCCTCATTTAAAAAAGAAAAAAAAAAAACGAATTGCATCTTTGATTCATGTTGAAAGTCTACGGTTTGTTTGTTGCTTTGTTGTTTTCGGTGCTAGTTTGTTTGTATATATGGGTATATATACATATAAAGAAAGAGAACAGTTAGTCCTGTGTATTCTATTGTGTGTTTTGCTTATGTGGTGATGATATAGTTCATTTTAGGGTATGGTTTAAAGATATTAATTAAAGTTTTTAATTTTTGGGAATTTTGATTCCTGATTATTCATTAATGGCTTTCTCCCTCAAACATCAAACCTTAATAGCAGAGATGCTTCATATTGAAGACGCTATTGGTTCTACAATTGCATGGCCCATTGATAAAATTATAAGGTAAAAAAGAAAAAAAAATACACCTATGTGATGTATTGTAGATTTGATTGGTGATAGTGTAGCTTAACATGTGAGTTGATTTGTGGATGTAAGTATTAATTTCTTTTTCTGTGTACAGGACTTGAAGGAAGATATCTAAACTACTGATGGACAGAATTTGAACAATAGAGAAAGATTTGAACCATTAATAGCAGACATGTATGCAAGCTTTGAGTCGTGAAGTTGCCTTTGGGACTTTGAAGTATCATCATTGTTTTTTTCCCCCCTCTTTTTATATTTTTTTTTATTTTTGGTTAAACGTAGTGAACTTATGATGTTTGGTTGAAAACGTTGTTTTTATGTCATTAGATTAGCGAATGAATGTACGGATGTTTGTGCACTTGAAGTATTCAATCAAATTAATTACTAGTAGAGAAATGAAAAAACATTTATGAAATATGTCAATTATCCATACAAAATGTAAGTATTGCTTGTAATCAAAATAAAGAAAAACATGAAAAAGTGACAACATTATGGCCAAAAATAACAAAAACGCTATAAAAAATGTCCCAGCTACTACATGTATAGCGTTGTAAGAATGCAAAGACAAATTACATAATAACATTGTATAAACGCTATAAAAATTATTATTATAGCATGTTCCGAATGCTATGAAAAATGTTATTATAGCATGTAATTATTGCTATGACAAACATTATTATAGCATCAAAAAAATGCTATCAAAATTATTTTTATAGCACCGTTGGAACGCTATTAAAACTAGTCACTTTTAATAACATCAGTTAATATAGCGTTTGAAAAAATGTTATCATATATTTACGATAGCAGTTTTTACACGCTGTGAAAAAGGTTTTTTGTTGTAGTGTACTCAAGTATCTACGGAGAACGAGGGACTATATGCTAGTGTATTCCGGTCAGGATCTTGTTCCTAGAGGATACACAGATTCTGATTTTCAATCAGATCAGGATTCAAGGAAATCGACTTCAGGATCTGTTTTTACCCTTGGAGGTGGTGCCGTTGTGTGGAGGAGTATTAAGCAATCTTGTATTGCTGACTCGACCATGGAAGCAGAGTATGTGGCAGCCAATGAGGCATCAAAGGAAGCGGTATGGCTCCGCAGGTTCCTTGATGACCTTGAGGTATTTCCTGGTATGGATAAAGCTATGGTGCTCTACTGTAACAACAGTGCAGCAGTAGCTAATACTAAGGATCCTAGGCATCATAAGATGAGTAAACACATTGACAGAAAGTATCACATCATCAGAGGCTTTGTTGAGAGTGGAAATGTGACGGTTTGCAAAATCGCATCAGAGGACAATCTTGCTGACCCGTTCACGAAGACTTTGGTGGCCAGAAGATTCGAAGAACATGTTGAAGGCATGGGGATGCGTAATATGTCACATTTACTCGCTTAGGGCAAGTGGGAGATTGTTGGGATCTAAATGTGCCATAAGGATAGAAAATCAATATTAGGGATTTTCTGTAAATATGACATTTTGATATTAATAAGAGGAGGTTATTCATGTTTAATAAGTTATGTCCTATTTACTTTCATTAGTTGATTGTATGGTTATTTTGAGCAAACATAAAATACTCCTTGGCTGTTGGTAATATATCGGATTACCATATGTATACGGGGTATACATAGAAGACGTGGTAATTTGATAATAGTCTAAATAAATAGTCCGCAATCGATGGAATAAGATTTGGGGATCTTATTCATGATAAGATTGTAAAGGTTGTCTACTTCCTTAGAGGGATGGTTTGTCTTGACCATCGGATAGGTTCCGAGTAGAAACTTTAATTTATACCAGTATTGAGGTATGACATTGGACTGGACCAAAAGTGTTAATTGATTCGGTTTAATAATTCTGTTTATAAGAATCAATGACACTTTGATTATCATCCTGCATTAATCTTAATCCTGAAATGATTACTTGAGTTCGTATCCATGACTTATGTACTTTAATGCACTATAGGTGAGACACTGTTAATTCATGGTCAATATACTTGTGTTTTGGGTGCATGACTTATGGATGGAGAAATCAAGATTCATAGATACGGAATCCATAGCTATCTTAATGATAGTAAATGTTATCTACTTGAAGGCATTATTCGGGGATTGAAAGATAGTATAACAAGATCTTGGCCATCGGTTTACTTTGTGTTCTTTGGTGGTTTACCAATTGTATGGTTTTACAATTGGTGATTCTTTCAATAGAGAATAATGGAACTTTAAGTTAAAATGATTGAAAAGGTAAAACGGAAAAAGTCCTTAATTCAATCATGGATAACATATGGGGATTAAGCAAGAGATGAATAAATCATGGAAGAAGCGCTACGTTAGAGAGCTTTCGTAATACGGTATGTAAACAGGAGTTCAGCTTCAAACTTTTAGTGGAATAGTATTGAAGTTGATAATTGACGAATAATTAATCTGGGATTAATTTTTCACAATTATAGGAGCCTCTTTACATATTTCCATCGGGTCCCTCTATTAGCTCATATAGTTCCGTATAGCGTCTCAGGATTTGTTCCTAATGAGATCGGTAAATTTAAATGGAATTTAGTAATGTCTATTAAGACATGATACTCTCTAACATGTAATCCAGAAAGGATTGGACATGTGAGATTTGTGTAGACAAATAATATGATTTGTCAACATGAGATTGGTTAATTGAATTTTGAAATAAGATTGTGTTTGAATTATTTAATTTTGGAAAACAAATTTTTCTCTCCTAATCTAAATATGGTGCACGGTTTTTAGATAGGTGGAGAGAAGAAAATTTTGTTTCAAAATTATTCAAATATATTCCTAACATTAAATTATTAATTGATTTAAATAATGGAAATTATTTGATGGATTTTTCTTTCCTTAAATTGATGAGCACGGTTTTTTTGAGGAAAGAAAATTTGAAATATTCCACTGATTTAAATTAATTAATATGGTTGATGTTGTGTGGAAAATATTTAATTCAAATAAGTGAATCATATTTAAATTCAAAAGGGTTTAAAAGGAATTTGAATCTAGATAGGACTAGGATCTTTTGATTAGTCTAGATTCTTGATTTAAAATTTGAACCACCAATCAAGATTTATCTCAAAGTGGCCGAATTTTTTGAGGTTTGATTTCCTCTTGGAAAAACGTTTTTAGGTTCAATGAATTTAGTCCTAAAGTTGTATGATCTTTTGATTCAAAATATATCCAGAAAAATAATAATTAATTATTTTTTAAAGGAGATAAATTTTGAAAAGGATTGGACTTCTATATAAAGGCTAGGAATTATTGAAAAACTAATTTTTGGTCATTCACAAAGAGGAAAAACGTTTTTGAGAGTGAGAAGAAAAATAATTTGGATTTCTTCCACATCATAAAATTCGGCTATCTTGTGAGAGAGAAAAAGAGAGAAAATTCCATTGAATCAAAATTGTGAGGAATGTTAAACCGAGTGATAATTTTCATAGGAGGTTAACCGGTTCCTGTTTTGCAGTTTTGAAGAAAGAAGTTGGATAATATTCTCAACGAGGAACATTGGAATTGAGAAGGAAGGATCTAGACTTCGGAAAGCAACACCGGTCACTTGGATTCATAGAACGTGTGCCCACACACACTCTGAGACGTGGAACTCGAGAATAATAGAGAAGACACGTTGGTCAAACGCTCTAGCAATTCCGGAATCCAAGAAATAAGGTACGCTTGATCATGAATTTAATTTATTGTTATATGCATCATGAGCTTTTTTTCCGAATCGGCATAAAAATTTTAAAATTTCCGCTGCGCCGTAACTCTGATATCGTATCCGATTTTTCCAACATTTCCTTTATAGCAAAAAGGCATAATCATAGTTCTAAGGGATATCTAAAACTCCCAATCATCATTTCATGATTTCCATTTCTGAAATGATTGTATATAGTCGACCTTAATCAACCATTATGTGTCGACTTCAAGGTTGGTACGATTGACCTTAACCTCATTAACTTATCATCAAATCTCCTGGTCATCATTATTATCATAGCCTGATAAATTGTTGTTGGTAGCAGTAGCATCCAACTTATATTGGCATATTGCCTATTTGCTACCCCCAAACTAAGGCGTCATCAAAATTTTTCCCCGTTTCTAATATTACTCTTATGGGGCAAAAGTTTCACAATCAGGAAACTTAACTTCCATGGTATTGATCCATTCCTTAGAATGAAAAATTCCTTGTTACCATCATACCAAGGTAAAGCGATAGGCTATACGATCTCGAAGCCTATTCATTTCCTTATTGCTGCTCTAGCACTTATCATCATAACTTAGCTACTACAGTTGCAAGATTAGGCTCTTGTAAAAACAAAAAATTTGGTCTGTTCATACACATGGCGAACCATCTTTTAACTCTAGTTCCTTATTTCCTCACATGTCGTATATCCATTCTTTCCTCCATATCTTATCATGTCCTATCTTGAAAACATCATAACTTATCATGATCTCTTCATATCACATTGTAAGCTTATCCATCCCTGTATTCAACATTTTCCTTATGTGGATAAGAGTTCCCAGCGATGATCATAACGGGATGGAGTAGTCCTTTACAAGCACCAGGAGTATCATTTTCCAACATGATCATTGACGAGGGATACTTACTTCACATGTAAGATCTTAACTAATTCTAATCAAAGGAAAATAAATTAACTTACTTGTGCACTTGCAGAAACGATGTGAAGCAAAGTGAAGTAGGCTGGCAGGATACTGCTCTGATACCAACTTTGTAACGGCCGAAAATCCACGTAGGATCGACTACGTAAACGTGGGCCGTTACCATGCTTGCTTAACTTAAACCTTAGTCTTAAATAATTAACCTTACAGAAAATTTCAGAAATTTTTTTTTTAAACTTTAAACTTTATTTTAAAATCATAACTTAAACAAACTTGTACTTATGAGTAAACTTCATCATGCCTACCCATTACTTGTTATGCCGATTATAAGGTCACCATAACCTTTTAAACCGGACCTTGGAATCATCACATAGATAACATGGTACATATTTCTTAATCATACATATACAACTTCATACTTAAAATATTTGCGGAAAATCTTGCGTAGTGGTATCCCATACCGCCCTTCACTTGCTGCATCGTCTCCATGGCCCACCAAGTAAAGCTGCAGGCATCTTACTTTTACCTACAGTATGAAATATACTGATGAGCTTTCGCCCAGTAAGTACAAACATAATCTCACAAAACCTCTTCAAACATCAGGTAATTTATGCATGATCCATTTATGATCGGTTTGAATGTCTTGTGCTTCATTATGGACTTAATCTTGAACTTATTATCTTGTCTTAACATATGGGCCCCTTGTGTACGTACCAAAAGCGCGCAATCCTCAGAAAGTCAGGGTTTGCAAGGCCCTTAACAATTCTGGAAATCATAAACATAACCCTTCACGATCTAGCGGAAGGTTGATTATCATACACCCTCACGTATTATCGAGAGGTTGATAATCATAAAATTAAAACATGTATCCTCCATCTAGTGGGAGGTTGGTACGACACCTTGCTTGACTTGGTTTAGTTTTAGTCTTGTATATTCCAAGGCTAAGAATCTTTAATTGTGATCTTATTAATCATGATGTACATGAGACATAAACATGGCATAATCATAAATCATGGCATAATTTGATACATCATGTTTTATCATGACTTAACATAGCTTAACATAGCTTAACATGTCATGGCATAGCATAACATAGCATAACATAGCATAGCATGACATAACATAGCATAGCATGATATAACATAGCATACATGGAACATGTCATATATTTGAAAATAGTTTACTATTCTCCATACTGTAGGTGAGGTTTGTACTTACTTGTTATGCTATACCCTGGGTTTCGTTGTTCCAACTCAGGTCGCAACTGCATGTTACTTCCTGCTATTAAAAGAACATAGGATAAGGATCCTATAAAATGTTGGTGACCTATCTAACATTCATACACAATCCTAGTAATATGTCCCCCAATTATGCACATGATAACTTATTGGGTTACATAGGGTAACCCTTGAGGTGGTCAAACTTAGTCAACCAAAGTCAACATTCTATGGGTCAAACTTGGGCTTTTGGGCCAAACCTAGTAACTCGGGTATCCTTCCCGGTTACTATCCGTCAATTGTCTTGTTACTAAACTTTGGCTTTTAAAATCCAAATTGGAAAATTTGGCCAAACATCTTTTGTTTAACTTAAAAATTCGTGGTTTTCAAAGTGGGACTTTATAAAAATCATTAAGGGCTGAAAACTGCCATTGGAATAGTTTTCATAGTCAAAACATTGGTGTTGGTGCAAAAATACAGTTTTCCTGTATTGTTTTAGAAAATCCTGTGCAGGAATTTCCTGTTTCCTGCACAGTTTTTAGAAATCCATTTCTATTTAAAAAATCTGGTTTGAATTAAAAAAAGTTGTCTCATGAAAGTTTTAGCTTTCAAAAAACCCTACAACTTTAGCGTTTTGCAGAAAACCCAGTTCGTACTCTAACGTGCTCTTATTCCCTGTTGAACTCACCTGGCCGTGCATAAGTCCTGGGCACAGTCAGGCTCGGGTTTTTATAAAAACGAAGGCCTTTGGAGTCTTATTTTTAAAACCTGTCTGTCCAGTCCCTTAGGAAAATCCCTTCTTTACAACTTTCATGTTTTACGTTTTGCCTCATTCGGCCTCTAAGGGCCTCAATATCATCTTTCCAGAAAACTGGCCAGTTTTGTTCTTAAGTTCGTTTTACGTCCTATTACGCGCACACTACCTCAACTGCCCATAGCGGGAGCCTAATATCAGTCATGCAGCGCTTTCTAAGGTAAAACATATATCCATGCATCATTCAAATATCTAGGGACATATCATAAACACTTAGTGAGCATACACCCTTAGCATGAAATTCTAGAGCATAAAATCATGCAACTAAACCTATTGTATGCAATAAAAGAGTGAGCTTATGCTCTTACAAACCATTGCTTGGAAATACACTTAAATTTCCAAATTTAAGCTCAAATTGAAAAGCTTAGGGCTAAGGGAGATTACCTTACTTCACACCAAAATTGGTGCTAGGTTTTGGGTTTAAACTCTTTCCCCCTTGCTCATCACCATAACCGGCCACCCCCTTCCAATTGGGGTTCCAATATTTTTGGCCACTCAAGCTTAAGCCTCACACAAGGTTCGGCCATCACCACCAAATCCGGCCAACCATTTTTTTTTTTTCACTCCCTAGGGTTCGGTTTTTGTGGGGAAATGGGTGAGAAGAAAATTGGCAAGAGTTTGGCTTGTTTGTCCCAATTTTTGGATCCAAAATCCGCCCCCCCCCCCCCCCTCCTCACCTCTATTTATAAGCTTTTTGAACTTTTCAAAATTACTAAAAGTTCTTGAACTTGGATTTAATTATTTTTTTAAAATTACATTTTGGTCCTTAAAGGAAAAATATTTACTAATTAGTCCCTCTAGGTGGTGGCCGGTCATTGCTCCCTTGGTGCACAAGTTTTGCTTACCTCATCATGATGACATCATGCTTACATCACCTTGATGACATCATGCTTACATCATCATTGCTAACTTTTCCAAAAATTGTACTTTTGTCCCTAAAGACAAAATATTTGTAATTTAGTCCCTGCGGGTGATCGGCTAAGGTAGAGCCACTTGACTTCCAATTCATGCATAATTATCCTCTTGATTCCAAGAATCCCTTAATATAATTATGCAATCCATTTCCTTACTAACTTTGATAATATCAATACTGTTTTGTCCTAAAACAGTATTATCATACTGAATTGTATCCAAAATCCATCTGCATAAAATTGGACTACGTATAAATTTTTCTTGGGACTTGAAACCATTTAGCCCATATTGCTCCAAATATTGTGCTTGATTTTTCTAGGGTGGTCTCATAGCTTATTCTTGCTTATTCGTTCGTAAAGACGGTTTCCGCAGTATAATTTCCATACTGATTATCCTATTACTGTACAGTCATACCTTTGATCGTTCTTAGTCAACCCTTTGACTTTTTGGTCAACTTTGACTTTCTTGGTCAAACTTTGACCAACATGAAATTATGAAATTTCGTCATGCTGTTTTCCTTAAAACGCCTTTTACTTAGCTAAGTAATCTTTTGTTGAGTCTCGTAGCTAGTTAATCGAGAACTCAAACCTATACTGTTATTCCACTCCGATCATGATTCAGACTTAGGTTTTCCTTGTTTCAAAGGAAATCTAAAGTCATCAAAATTTCGGGTATTACATTAGCATATATTAGCAAATGAGATATCAAAGTGGATTTTTGCCAAACAAAAGCCAAAAAAGAAAAGGGGCACATTGCAGGGCGGTTAGATCTCCAATTTCCATGTTAGAATTTGTGTTATCTTTCTTTCTTTTTTTCTTTTTTTTTTTGCCCCCCTTACCTTTCTTTTGCTTCTCTAGTTACCAAAAGATTGTCTTGATGTTCTATTTACTTGCAACTAATGGACTTCTTTTGTTTTTTGTTTTTTTTTTTAATTCTCTCTCTCTATCTTTTTTGAGAGAGAAAGGGGGGCCCAATGAATTAACCATTAGAGAGAAGAAGTTTTTTTCACTTTATTACAAGACCCCACCCACACCACTGGACTCATCTCTCCCTCTCTTACTCGACACTACGCCACCCACCTTGTTGGGCCCACCTCTCTCTCTCTCTCTATATATATATATATATATCTCTCTCTCTCTCTCTCAAAATTAGCTAGGTTTTCCCATAACTTGCCAAAATAATTCAAGGAATAACTGTCACTGGGGCAATGACAAAAGTGCAGCATCCTCCTGCCATGTGAAATCCAGCCCGCAATTAGATTTTTCTTTCCTACTAACCCTTGAGGTCATATATCCAAAGTAAGCACTTGACATTCTAGAGATATTGGATTGTTATTTCCCCTATTTCTTTCTATGTGATATATATTGGCATTTATATACATATATATATAAATATAACCGGCATATATCTCCTAGCTTCCTTCATGCCTGAAAGCCGATCTCACTAGCTTTTTACCCAGTACAAGTAAAAAAAAAAATAAAAATTTTAAGTACTTTGGAGTTGAAAAAGAACTTTGCTTTTGTTATGTGAGAACTATATGTATATTTTGACTTTACCAAACTCGCATTACTTAATGACCACTTTCTCCAACTTTGAATTCCCTTCCGAGCATTTAGCCTCATCATACACCGATCTAGGCGGTTGGTTATGTTTTTCACTAGTCCACTTTGGTCCTATTATATGTCAAGGTATATGTATATGTATATGTATTTGTATATGTGTGCCATATATGTAAACGTAACCGCGCTTCTTGTGGAGGGCTAGGAATTGTCACTTTTCCTAGCCAACATTTTGAAACATATTAATGTCAAACATAGACATGTGGCTAGCAATCATGGACGACATTTGTATTCAAGGAAAATCAATGATATAAGGTTCATCCACAAGGCAACACATTGTATACATTTTATGTTACATTTACATTTATATATATATATATATAGAATGTACAAATGTGTACCATTGCAAACCATTTTTGTTTTTTCTGAATGCTATAACTTAATTAATTAAGATCATTAAGACAGTTTGGGTAGTTTTAATTCGAGTGTATCCAAAGTATGATTCCATAATTTCTCATTGCTGTTTGCAAATATACATATGATGGTTGATCATAGGAAATACCAAACTTTTCGTGAGGTCTTTGGCTCTAGTTTGCACTCCAATAGAAAACCCTAGAGGACAACATTTAAGACAAAATAATGCTGAGGATGTGAATTTCGATCCTAACTTTTTAATTCCAATTGAATGTGATCTGCTATTCTTTTATTTATGCTTTATGTTTAAAAAATATGTTATGTTAGTTAATTACAGGATTGTATTTAATGGTAAAAAAGTGACAACTCACTATCACAATAACAAAAAATTGGCTGCAAAATTGAGATTCTCAACGCACTATTGATCTTTAAAAAAAATTATTTGAGACTTAAGGATCACGATGATTGATATTTCAGTGACTCAATTGTATGATCTCTATGATAATGCTTGATTAAAATTATCAACTTCTTCAATTAGGCATTCATCTATTAATTGTGTATTTCCTATTTTTTTTTCGATGATTGCTCTTCCTAGTCTCCAAAAATTTTGTTATCTTTTTAATATATATTAATACATCAGTGATGATGACAAAAATCAATAAATGTATCAAGATATCTTGACTAAGTTATCACTTCTTTATAACCCTCATCATCTACCTATCACAATATTTTGGTTCCCTAAAGCTATTTTATTCGGATGCATAAGATGTAATATATTTCAGGATTAATATGTCCGGAACTCTACTTGGCATTTTTTTTTAGAGGCTATTTCAGCATCTTCCTAATTCACTTCAAAGTATGTTTGTCCCTTGACACTGCAAAGCTACGTGGAACAATGTTATTAGTTACTTGGTCACTATTAACTTTTCCGTCTCATATTCTCTGTCTGCACAAAAAAGAAAAAAAAAATCATAAATTGGATGGCAAGCGTAATTATAAACTTATAGACTAGATTTTATATTATGCGTTATTTGCTTCCATTGACAAGACGCATTTCAAAGAGGATGAAATATCTTAGGCAGACAGTCTCTAATTCCCCTTGAGTTCCATGCATTCATGTGCACATAAAAATTCACATATACATATCAATATGTATAAGGAAATAACAGTTCATAAATAAATGCATATTTCATATAAAGTTTCACAAAACTTACCTTATGCCCATGGCTCTAAAACCTACGTATGCATGCTTATAAATAGAAATTTCGTAGAAAGTTTCCATGCCCAGAGAGAAGTCAAAAAGTCTATGACTTCCAAATAACAAAATCTTCACCATATCTCTCCACCTTGAGGACCACAATAAGGGGGCAGTTAGCTATATATCTAGCTAGTTTCAATATTGCTTATCTTAATTACTTAAGCACATTTTGAAATATTAGGCGCACATTTTGAAATATTAGGCTAATTCTTTTGAAAGCAGCTTCATCTGCTTAGTTATATTATTATCGGAGAATCAATCAATAGAAGATTTGAGACAAAACCAGGTGTCTCGTCTATCCATACATTAGAACAGCCAGAGTTAAAAATCAAATACGCTAAAGAGTGCGCAACTTGATTAGCAGATCCACGTACGTAAGAAACGGATAATTGTTGCGTACAAAAATATTATTCAACTAGCAAATAAAAATTTATTGTGCTTTTAAAGTAGCATGTACAAATATAAAAATCAAACGTATATATACGAATGGACAAAGTGATCAAGTTGCAAATGTGTTAGATCTCTCTCTCTCTCTCTCTCTCTCTCTCAAGCACATACATACAATTATTTCATCATCAAAATGGTTTAAACTGCATTTTACGCTTGAACCCTATACAGTACATATTTCACTAAAATGGTCATCAAAACGATTGAAAATTCAAGAGAGAAAGAAAACAACAGGTTTGATCTGTCTAGCTAAGAAGGGAAACAAAGTACATTTATATGATTTTTATGTGATAAGTGCCTCATCTCGGTTGTAAATATCAACTTTAGTTGAAAGTTCTATTTACCAAATGACTAAACACAAGAATTTCATTATGGAGTATATATATGTAGCTTCAAAAAAACGTATTTGTTTATCAATCAACCTGCTCGTACTACAAGCCCAAGTCCAATTTTGAAGCCTAAATATTCTTTGTAAGTATAATGGGACCACAAAAAGAAATAACAAAATTAATTCTCTCTATAGCTAGGAGCTTCAAAATTTTATATAACTATTGTAGGGTGTTAATGTGGGTCTTCAATGCAAAACCTAATCACATAAATGCATCATTATATGCCCTTGAAATCGTTACCTTCTTTCATCGTTCACAAAATCGTAAATAGTTTTTGCTGTCTACAAACCAACGCTCAGCTTTTGCTTGAAAAGGAAGTTCAAACACTAAATTTAAAATTTTATTTTCGAAAAAATACTCTAGAAAAAGATTGAAATATGAGTTTGAATCTATGATCAAAATGATACTAAGGGCCCGTTTGGGATAACTTCTGGAGCTAGTTTTTGAAGGTTGCATTGAAAATTTGTGTTTGGAAGGAAAACTTTTGAAAAAGTACTGTAATATTAAAAATAGTGCAAAATTTGAAATGTATTCGAAAACAAAATACAAAATAGATCTTATCTTATTCGCCTCGTTATTACAAACATTTTGACATAAAAATCATTTCATTTTGATTTGAAATTATGGAAGTTAAGTTTCATGATTGTGAAACTTTTGCTCCATAAGAGAAATATTGGACATGGGGAAAATTTTGAGGATGCCTTAGTTTTGGGGTAGCAAATAAGTAATATGCTACCAACAACAATTTATTAGGCTATGATTTTTTTTTTATGATAAGGATGATGATTATGAGATTTGATGATATGAAGTTAACGAGTATAAGGTCGATGGCACCAACCCTGATGTCGACATATAATGGATGATTAAGGTCGACTGTAGACAACCATTTAAGTAATGGAAATTATGAGATGATGATTGGGAGTTTTAGATATCCCTTAGAACTATGATTATGCCTTTGAGCTTTAAAAGAAATGTAAAGGTAAGAAGAACGTTTCTACTAGCTAACAAGTAGCTAGTTGATACAAGGATACCTATCATTGCATCACTTGAACAGTAATATGTTTTCAATAATACTATTTATTATTGATTTTCATAATTGAATTGGAAAAGATTCCAAAAAGTATCTTAAATGTAAGAACATATTAAGAGACATGAAAAGACAAGTAACAGTAAGGTATCGTACCAACCTCCCATGATCGTGGAGGCTACATGTTTCAGTTGTGATCTTGACCGTCCGTGATCGTGAAGGGTCAAGTTTATAAGACCTTTCGTAAAATCGCAAAGGCTTATAAAATTCCCAGAACTGTTAGGGACCTTGCAAACCCTAGCTTTGTCTGGAGGCTGCGCGCATTTGGTACATAGACTATGGGCCCACATATTAAGACAAGATAATAAGACACAATATGCTTTTCAAATATGAAAAAGCTATGTGATATGATATGTTTTTAAAGTATGGAAAAGTTATATATATGCTTTTCAAACATGGCAAGTTATATGATATACTTGCTCAGTTTTTCATGTAAATAGTTCTTGTGATGCAGTATGAAAGGAAAGTATGATGGTATGAAATGAAAGCATGAGAGTATGAGGAATGAATTGTGATGATGTAGAAAGAAGATTATGGATCTATATAAAAGACATGATCCCATTAGGGCATTAAAATGGGAACATGAACAAGTTATTCAATCCATAGTAACTTGTTATGGATTAATGGTGGATTTGAAGAAAAGCCACTCAGGATTATTCGAATTTTCGAGGATGAAAATCTTTTAAGGAGGGTAGGATGTAATAACCCGAATTTTGATGACTCTAGATTTCCTTTGAATGAGGAAAACTTAAGTCTAGATCATGTTTGGAATAGAATATCGGTACAAGTTTGAGTTCTCGGTTAATTAGCTACGAGACTCAACGATGGATTACTTAGTCTAGTATAACGCATTTTAAGGAAAACGGCATGACAAAAATTTTATGATTTTATGTTGGTCAAAGTTTGACCAAGAAAGTCAAAGTTGACCAAAAAGTCAAAGGATTGACCAAGAACAGTCAAAGGTATGACTATACAGTAATGGGATAAGCAGTATGAGAAATATACTGCGAAAATTATCTTTTTGGATAAAATAGCTGGAATAAGCTAAGAGACCACCCTAGAAAAATCAAGCACACTAAGTTGGATATCAAGGGCAAAAAGGTTTGAAGAAATAAGAAAAAAACTTTTACAGTCCAAAAATACACAGATAAATTTTGGACTGCAGTCAAGCAAAACAGTACTGAATTGTACTGTGTATTAGTGAACACAGTATTAGAAATATCTGTGTTGGATTTAAAGTGGACTACATTAAGGAAAAGCCAAACAAGGCCAAAGGTGAATGACATCACCTTATCCTTTAATTATGACATCATAATTATTTAATAAGCTTGGAAAGAAATTTTTTTTGCTTGTTCACCAAGCATATGGCCGGCCACCTCACCCTCCCATTGTGCAATTCTTAAAATTTTTGGGGTTTTTGTACAATTTAGCAAAGTTTCTCCACCTCTATAAATAGGGGTGGTTGCTATTCACTTTTATTCTAAAATTTGGGGAGGTTCTTGCCAATTTTCTTCTTGAAAATCAGCAGCCAAGGAAGAGAGAAAGAGGTGAGAAAAATCAAAATTTTCATAGGGCTTTTACTTAGGGAGAGTTCGGATTTCATCTAGGAAGTCAAGGAAAAGTTTGAAAAATTTTGGGACCATATTGGCCAAGTGGCCGAGTGATAGGGGAGGAAGAAAAGGAAGAGAAAAAGTGAAGTGGGAAGGCTTGGTGGTGTGCTCAGTTTTGGTGTGGATCAACCAAGGAGCCAAGAGAAAATTTTTGGGTCCCTAACTAGGTGGAAGCCGTGGGCAAGGGAAGGCAAGGGAGGAAGGGGAGTTGCAATTTTCAAACCCTAACTTTGATCTAAGGTAACTTCCTTGAGCCCTAATCCTTCCATTGAGTTCAATTTGGAATTTTATTTGTGTTTCAAGTTGGTTTTGTAAGGACATAAGTCCATCCTAATTTCTTGCCCTAGTTTGGTTAGTATGTGCTTGATTAGGTGATTAAGGGTGGATGGTTTGATTTTGTGCTTTGCTTCTTGATTTATGCTTGTTGGTCGATAGGTTGCATGCTAGATGTGAATGGTTGTGTGTCCCCTGATTTTCTTGGTCCAAAATCTGCCCTAGGCAGTGCATGCTTGGCTGCTAGCTTAAGGGTGAATGATTGATGCTTGTTTGAATGAGATGCAAAAGTTAGAACCTTGCAAACCTAGGATTAGAGCTTTTTGGGTTTGGTTTGCATGGACCCGTTTGAGCTGCATGATTGTTCATGTGGGACGATAAAATACGCTGCATGCTTGCTATATAGGCTCCCGCAAGTTCGGTTGAGGTAGTTTGCGCGAAATAGGACGTAAACCGGACTTAACAACCGAAACTGCCAATTCGGATTCCAAACTGGCCAGTTTCGGGAAAGTGGAAATTTAAGGCTTTTAGAGGCCGAACTGGGTGAAACGTAAAACATGAAAGTTGTTCAGAAGGGTTTTTTCTAGGAGGCTGCATGGACTGTTCCCCAAATTGAGGCACAAATTGCCTCCGTTTTTTTTTTTACAGAAAACCGAGACTGGTCTGCCCAGACCTAGTCTACACGTCCAACAAGTTCAAATTAAAACTGACAAGAATACAAGCAGAACTGGATTTTTCTCAAATCACGAAAGTTTTAGGATTTTTTGAGAGCTACAACTTTTGTGAAGAAAACTTTTTCAAAATCGGAATGGATCTTTAAACTGACACGGTTTTATAAAGACAGTGCAGGGAACAGGAAATTCCTGCACAGGATTTTCTAAAAACAGTTCGGAAAAATTGTATCTTTCCCTAAAACCACTGTTTTGACTAGGGAAACTGTTCCAAAGGCAGTTTCCAGCCCTAAATGCAAAAACCTATTTCAAAAATATGAATTTTATGAGTTAAGTAAAAGATTTTTTTTGAGGTTAATTTACCCAAGTTTCCAAAGAAATGGAAAATGGATTTTTTAACCAAATTGGGTAAGCAAGATGATTACGGGTAATAACCGGAAGTGATATCCGAGTTACTGGTGTAACGCCCCGACTTCCCACACCGGGTCGTCACCTTACTTACATACTGAACTTAAACTTGCGGAAAATTTGGGAGAAATTTTTTTTTCTTTTAAACTTTATTTTAAAACTTTCAACTTGAACTTCATCCTCAAACTCATACTTACGGATAGGTACTTACTCGAGTACCGAGCTTTCAAACCCTCCTTGAAGGCCATCGAAATCAAATTGTAGATCAAACCCGACTTAATGCGGATTGGTACCACAAGAGGCAACTTGCTTGCCATACATACATAAACTTTGTCATTCATACTTAAAACATCATGAAAATATGAAAACCCTTTTTCATTACAACATATTTTATAGAGTATATATATTTTTTTAAATCCGTGGCAGTGTCCATCCCACATTTCACAGTCCGCAGCACCGGCCTTCCACAGTATTGCATCAGAGATTGCTGGCAGGTTGCTTACCTACAGCATAGACGTAAGACGTGAGCTTTCGCTCAGCAAGTACAACTGTTACATCCGCGACGCACAAAACATATCATTATGCATGAACCAATTATGACCTCTTATGAATCAAATATGGATTCATAACTTAGCTTAGTTCTATTCCTTTACTTATCATATGTGCTCATACCGTGGTACATAGCCAAGGAATGGTTGAAGGCGGCAGTCCGTTTTAACTCAAACCATGAAACACAAAGTTTAACATGGAGTAGTTTAGGTAGCCATCCCATCCAACTCAAACCATGAACCATACCATTTAAACCCGCCTTTGTGGCAAGTCGGTACGACACAACATCTTACTTGTCTTGTTCTTACCAGGTGGTTTAACATTAGTGAACATGCTTCATGATGTCACAATATTACAACATATAACATAACATAACCTCATTCATAACATACCATGACATGCCATACATACCATAACATATCATACCATAATATCACATGACATAACATACCATAACATTACACGCCATAACATATCATCACATGCCATAACATACCATCACATTAGGCAAGTAACAACAAAGGGCCTATGCTGTAGGCGGAGTTGTACTTACCTCTCTTGTTATGTCTTGCGCAATGCTGCTCCTGCTCTGAGTACAGCTGCAGGTTCCCTCCTGCTTGTTGAAGGACATAGGTGAGGTTCTAATTAGTATTGTGGAATGTTGGTGATCTAACCAACATGCCTACATAATCCTAGTTGTATGTCCCCGATACTAGATGTCTTACTGGGTTACAAATAGTAACCCTATTATTTTAAAAACAACCCAATATGGATTAATTTTTAAGAGGTTACGTTGGATACCCTCATGTGCTAAACCTTTATACATACCGTTAGGGTTAGGTTACCTTCCTAACCTTGTTACCTCAAAAGTTGATTTTGGTTGACCAAGAGTTTGACTACAATTAACCTTAAGGACCCTATATCTTAGCCCAATTTATTAATCTTGGTATCCTTTAGGGTTATCTTGACTAACCCTTAAGCTCAAGTTTGAGGTAACAAGGTTAGGAAGGTAACCTAACCCTAACGGTATGTATAAAGGTTTAGCACATGAGGGTATCCAACGTAACCTCTTAAAGATTAATCCATATTGGGTTGTTTTTAAAATAATAGGGTTACTATTTGTAACCCAGTAAGACATCTAGTATCGGGAACATACAACTAGGATTATGTAGGCATGTTGGTTAGATCACCAACATTCCACAATACTAATTAGAACCTCACCTATGTCCTTCAACAAGCAGGAGGGAACCTGCAGCTGTACTCAGAGCAGGAGCAGCATTGCGCAGGACATAACAAGAGAGGGAAGTACAACTCCGCCTACAGCATAGGACCTTTGTTGTGCTACCTGCTTAATGTGTTATATATGCTAAGGTATGATGTGGTACGTTATGGTATGCTAAGGTATGATGTGGTATGCTATGTTATGAGGAAGTATGTTATGTTATATGTTTTAATAGTGTAACATCATGAAGCATATTCACTAATATTAAATCACATGGTAATAACAAGACAAATAAGATGTTGTGTCGTACCGACTTGCCACAAAGGCGGGTTTAAATGGTATGGTTCATGGTTTGAGTTGGATTGGATGGCTACCTAAACTACTCCATGTTAAACTTTGTGTTTCATGGTTTGAGTTAAAACGGACTGCCGCCTTCAACCATTCCTTGGCTATGTACCACGGTACGAGCACACATGATAAGTAAAGGAATAGAACTAAGCTAAGTTATGAATCCATATTTGATTCATAAGAGGTCATAATTGGTTCATACATAATGATATGTGTTTTGCGTCGCGGATGTAACAGTTGTACTTGCTGAGCGAAAGCTCACGTCTTACATCTATGCTGTAGGTAAGCAACCTGCCAGCAATCTCTGATGCAATACTGTGGAAGGCTGGTGCTGCGGACTGTGAAATGTGGGATGGACACTGCCACGGATTTTGAAAAAAAATATACTCTATAAAATATGTTGTAATGAAAAAGGATTTTCATATTTTCATGATGTTTTAAGTATGAATGATAAAGTTTATGTATGTATGGCAAGCAAGTTGCCTCTTGTGGTACCAATCCGCATTAAGTCGGGTTTGGTCTACAATTTGATTTCGATGACCTTCAAGGAGGGTTTGAAAGTTCTGTACTCGAGTAAGTACCTATCAGTAAGTATGAGTTTGAGGATGAAGTTCAAGTTGAAAGTTTTAAAATAAAGTTTAAAACAAAAAAAAAAAATTTCCCAAATTTTCCGCAAGTTTAAGTTCAGTATGTAAGTAAGGTGACGACCCGGCGTGGGAAGTCGGGGCGTTACAAGTATATTCCATACTGTAGGTAAAAGTAAGATGCCTGCAGCTTTACTTGGTGGGCCATGGAGACGATGCAGCAAGTGAAGGGCGGTATGGGATACCACTACGCAAGATTTTAAGTATGAAGTTGTATATGTATGATTAAGAAATATGTACCATGTTATGTATGTGATGATTCCAAGGTCCGGTTTAAAAGGTTATGGTGACCTTATAATCGGCATAACAAGTAATTGGTAGGCATGATGTAGTTTACCCATAAGTACAAGTTTATTTAAGTTATGATTTTAAAATAAAGTTTAAAGTTAAAAAAAATAAAAAATCTGAAATTTTCTGTAAGGTTAATTATTTAAGACTATGGTTTAAGTTAAGCAAGCATGGTAACGGCCCATGTTTACGTAGTCGGTCCTACGTGGATTTTGGGCTGTTATAAATTTAATTTTGTGCCAAGTTTAGGATTTAGGGTTATGTTCTTGAGTTAGGTTAAGGGTGGTTTGATTTATGATTTGCATGCTTGCTTTAATTTTGTGATTTGCATGCTAAATGTTTGATATATTGTATGTCCCCAAGTATGTTCAAGCATGATGATGAATATGGTATGTTAGGTTGCTAGAATAAAACTAGAATGTTTGGTGTGGAATTGTGCAACCTAGAACCATGCAAACTTTGGTTGATCCAAAGTCAATTAGGGTTTGCATGGAGCTGATGGAGAATGAGTTTAAAGAAAACCTTACGTTAGAAACTGTTGCATGTCTGTTTTCTAGGCTCCCGCGTGTTCGGTTGAGTTAGATTACGCGAAATAGGACGTAAAACGAATTAAAAACCAAAAACTGCCATTTTCGGGTGGAAACTGTCCAGTTTCTGGAAAATCAGATTTTGAGGCCTTTAGAATCCGAATTTGGAAAAACTCAAAACATTAAAGTTGTAGAGAAGGGTTTTTCATAGGGGTAACACAGACGGATTTCCAAAATAAGGCTCCAACGGCCTCAGTTTTAACAAAATCCGAGCCTGACCGTGCCCAGACTTCATGCACGGCCAGGTGAATTCAACAGGGGAAATGGACGGGTTAGAGCCCGAACCAGGTTTTGGGTAAAACACAAAAGTTGTATAATTTTTCGAGATCTAAAACTTTCGTGAAGACAACTTTTTCAGATTCAACATAGATTTTAAAATAAAACTTAGATTTCAAAAACTATACAAGAAATAGGAAATTCCTGTGCAGGATTTTCTAAAACAGTGCAGAAAAAGGATAACCTTGCACTAACACTGATAAATTAATTATGGAAAGCAGTTCCAAAGGCAGTTTCCAATACTTAATAATTTTACTCAAGAATTATAATTTTTCATATGATAAACAAAGAAATTTTTATAGTAAGTATTGAGTTTTTTTCCAAAAGAAAACAAAAAAAAATGGGTTTTTTAACCAAAAGTCAAATTTGACCCAAGTAGGGTAAGTTTTAAACCCTAGGGTTACTCGATGTAACCAAATACGTTAGCAGATGATTTTTTTTTAACAGGGGGACGTATAACTCAGATTTTGTAAGAATGTTGGTTAAATCACCAACGTTTCTAATCTTTATCTATGTCCTTTATCAGAATGTTGAGTATTGAGGTATCCTGACCGGATCAGTACAATATCGGACATAATAAACAAGGTAAGTATAACTCCGCCTACAGCATAGGCTTTTGGTTGTAATACTTACCTAAGTATGATCAATGAATGTTATGATACATGATGTGATGTGTGTTAGAACTGCTTGATGTTAGGATAGGTTGTAGAATATGACAATGTTATGATATGATTATGTCATGATATATGTATGTCACATTCATGAGTATGATATGAAGTACGTTAAGTTGGAATACAGTTATGACTTACGTATGTATGACATCATGAAGCATGTTCACCCTTACTAAGATAAGAATGAGATCAAGTATGAGATAATGACCAGTAAGCATGATGGCAAGCAAGCTTGCCTGTGTCGTACCGACCCGCGTCAGGTCAGGTTGGACTATGGTTTGAGTTGGATTAGGCTGGCCACCCCAAACACTCCATAGTTGCGCACCCGGTACGAACACTTATGTAAAGGGCCCATAAGATAAGTCAAGTCAAGTTAAGATAAGTTATGAAAGTATGTTATGAAAAAATAAGCAAGCATAATGAAGCATAAATGGCTCATGCATGATTATGATAAGATAAGATATGACATGTTGAAGTAAGTTATATTTGTATGGTTTGTATTAATTGTGTTGCGGATATCAATGTTATACTTGCTGAGCGAAAACTCATGTCTTACGTCTATGCTGTAGGTAAGTAACCTACGGGCACTTGTTGATACAAGATGGCGAGCGTGGCAAGGCGAGCTGTGAAATGTGGGATTTATAGCCGCTACGCATTTTGTCCTTTATGAATTATTATTTTTAATTGGTATTTGACCGATGCTATTTAATTATCACTCATACGCACATACGATTAAAAAAAAAAATTTCCGCTGTTTCAATTAAGTAATTATGTAAGATTTGTATGTATGTATGTATGGTAACGGCCTATGCTAGGCAGGTCGTTACAGAGTTGGTATCAGAGCGGTTCCCTGCTATCCGATTTCACAGCATACTTGTCATCGCCACCATCATTGTAAGTTGAATTTATATTTTTACATTTACGCATAAATATTTATGTTGGAAATATGTCATGATAGACGCGGTGATATGGATCCTGCACGGATAGAGGCAGATCGACACGCGATAACATCATTTTACGAGTCGCATCCTCTACTGTTCGACAGTACGAGACGATCGGTATCCATAGCAGCTTGGCTATATGATATGGAGTTGATTTTTCATATATGTCACATTGAGGCACACTTGCAGGTCTCTCTATCCAGTCGATGCTTGATTTCTGACGCCCGGCTATGGTGGATGACGTTGGGAGAGAGACAGATGCCTAGTTGTACATGGGCTCATTTTCGCACTATAGTACTTGCGCGTTATGGGCCGATGCCTGATGAGGGAGCCGGCGAGCCGTACCGTGATACCAAGATCTATCGGGATATGCAGCACACGCGGTATCAGAGTTTTGTAGCAGATTGGCATGCGTACCCCCAGGAGTCCATGAGTCACTACTGTTGGAGGTTCCAGGAGGCTATGTTACCGTACATTCCTCAGGATCTGCCCAGCCCCGAGCTGCAGGCATTAGTGATTTTACGGAACGGGGTACCGCCCCAGATCCGACAGTTTGTACCAACACCCATGCTGGAGAGGTCAGTCGGCAGTATGATTGACGATATCTTGGAGGCGGAGATTATCGCACATATGATGCAGGCTGACGATTTGTAGACGATTATCAGGTACCTGTCGACGACACTGGGTTAGGGGAGCCACAGTATGAGGTAGGGCCGATATTTCCCGAGGATCCGATGCCTGCCATTCCACTCCAGGAGGTACCATCACCAGAGGCCGAGGACGGCGAGGGTGCCAATGATTTTGACCCCGCCGATTTTATAGTTGCTCCGGAGGATCAACCGAAAGATCCTCCAATCATCGATATCTCCAGTGACGAGGAGGAAGAGCCTGATGATGACATGGAGCCGGAGCCAGAGCCAGAGCCAGACCTAGACCCAGAGCTAGTACATGCAGGCTGGTTAGAGGCTGAGGAGGAGGAGTTCGGTGATGACCCAGGGGCCGAGGAGGATTTTGAGGAGGATCCGGAGGAGATTTTGTTTGACGACGGAGATTGGGACGTAGACTCCGACGCTTCCTCCGTAATTACTATCGAGCACATAGATTAGGTCACCTGTGTATATTTTCTTTTATTTTAGGACTGACTTGTACTAGCTTATTCTTTTTGACGATAGGCTTGTACTTATGTATGATAGTAAAGTGGTAGCCACTTCCATCGCGAATTTTTGGCCATGTATATACAATAAATATGTATTCACGATATTGTAAATATGATGTAAAGGAAATATGTATTCACGATATTGTAAATATGATGTAAAGGAAATGTATTTACAGTAAAGTAAATATGATGTACTTTTTGTAAGTAAACAAAAAGACAGTTCAAGTATGAGACGTATGTAAATGCAATTACAAGTATTACGATAATGATATTATGATCTATGAAAGCCATGTATGTTATAATAAGTATATGATATGATGCCACGATTATATTATGGTATGAAACTTTATGACATGATGCATTACGTTACGATATGATAAGATATGCAAGAAAGAAAGGATATTGATAGTACGATAATATCTTTTCTTATGGTATAATAGGAATTTGAAGATGTGACGTCCTCGCAAGACAGTACCTGTTAATCCAACTGAGCCAGATCTTGTAACCGTTGTAGCGAATTTACAACGGCAGTTACTCGAACAGCAACAAGAGACTAACAGACTTCGAGAGCAGTTAGCTCGAGTAAACCAGAGACCCCAGGTCAATGAGGTTCCACCGCCAGTTCACCAGGTAACTCCAGTAGCACCTCCAGTAGCACCTCCAGTACCTGAAATTCCACGGAATGCTGAAGTTCCGTTGGCACCTGCTGGAGTACAAGTAAACCCACCTCCAGTACAAGAGGACTTGCTCTACGAACGCTTTAGGCGTATGAAAGCGCCTGAATTCGAAGGGCCGACGGACCCAATAGCCGCTGATAACTGGCTAATTGATATCCAGGTTATGCTGGATTTTATGCGGCTTACAGAGCAGGAGAAGGTTCTCTATGCCTCCTTTGCACTCAGGAAGGACGCGAGGCACTGGTGGATGACAGTCCAGATGCGACAAGATGTCACGACCATGAGCTGGCAGGATTTCGTGATGGAGTTCCGTACCATGCACTACAACAGAGAAGTCCTTGCCGCTCAGCAGGACGAGTTTGCAAACTTGAAGCAAGGGTCGATGACGGTGATGGAGGCTGTCAAGAAATTCGAACAATTAGCTCGTCTGTGCCCGGAACTAGTACCGAATGAAACAGAAAAAGTCAGAAGAATGATGAAGAAGTTCCGGACAGACATCGCCAAACAAGTGAGTGCTGGCAGCAGCCCACCTACCCTGGTATTGTTGGGATCTAAATGTGCCCTAAGGATAGAAAATCAATATTAGGGATTTTCTGTAAATATGACATTTTGATATTAATAAGAGGAGGTTATTCATGTTTAATAAGTTGTGTCCTATTTACTTTCATTTGTTGATTGTATGGTTATTTTGAGCAAACATAAAATACTCAATGGCTGTTGGTAATATATCGGATTACCATATGTATACGGGGTGTACATAGAAGACGTGGTAATTTGATAACAGTCTAAATAAATAGTCCGCAATCGATGGAATAAGATTTGGGGATCTTATTCATGATAAGATTGTAAAGGTTATCTACTTCCTTGGAGGGATGGTTTGTCTTAACCATCGAATAGGTTCCGAGTAGAAACTTTAATGTATACCAGTATTGAGGTATGACATTGGACTAGACCTAAAGTGTTAATTGATTCGGTTTAATAATTCCGTTTATAAGAATCAATAACACTTTGATTATCATCCTGCATTAATCTTAATCCTGAAATGATTACTTGAGTTCGTATCCATGACTTATGTACTTTAATGCACTATAGGTGAGACACTGTTAATTCATGGTCAATATATTTGTGTTTTGGGTGCATGACTTATAGATGGAGAAATCAAGATTCATAGATACGGAATCCATAACTATCTTAACGATAGTAAATGTTATCTACTTAAAGGCATTATTCGGGGATTGAAAGATAGTATAACAAGATCTTGGCCATCGATTTACTTTGTGTTCTCTAGTGGTTTACCGATTGTATGGTTTTACAATTGGTGATTCTTTCAATAGAGAATAATGGAACTTTAAGTTAAAATGATTGAAAAGGTAAAACGGAAAAAGTCCTTAATTCAATCATGGATAACATATGGGGATTAAGCAAGCGATGAATAAATCATGGAAGAAGCGCTACGTTAAGAGAGCTTTTGCAATACGGTATGTAAACAGGAGTTCAGCTTCAAACTTTTAGTGGAATAGTATTGAAGTTGATAATTGATGAATAATTAATCTGGGATTAATTTTTCACAATTATAGGAGCCTCTTTACATATTTCCATCGGGTCCCTCTATTAGCTCATATAGTTCCATATAGCGTCTCGGGATTTGTTCCTAATGAGATCGGTAAATTTAAATGGAATTTAGTAATGTCTGTTAAGACATGGTACTCTCTAACATGCAATCCAGAAAGGATTGGACATGTGAGATTTGTGTAGACAAATAATATGATTTGTCAACATGAGATTGGTTAATTGAATTATTTAATTTTGGAAAACAAATTTTTCTCTCCTAATCTAAATGTGGTGCACGGTTTTTAGATAGGTGGAGGGAAGAAAATTTTGTTTCAAAATTATTCAAATATATTCCTAACATTAAATTATTAATTGATTTAAATAATGGAGATTATTTGATTGATTTTTCTTTCCTTAAAAGAGGTGCACGGTTTTTTGTGAGGAAAGAAAATTTGAAATATTCCATTGATTTAAATTAATTAATATGGTTGATGTTGTGTGGAAAATATTTAATTCAAATAAGTGAATCATATTTAAATTCAAAAAGGTTTAAAAGAAATTTGAATCTAGATAGGACTAGGATCTTTTGACTAGTCTAGATTCTTGATTTAACATTTGAACCACCAATCAACCTTTGAATTTCAAAGGTGGCCGAATTTTTTGAGGAAAGATTTCCTCTTGGAAAAACGTTTTTAGGTTCAATGAATCTAGTCCTAAAGTTGTATGATTTTTTGATTCAAAATTTATCTAGAAAAATAATTATTAATTATTTTTTAAAGGAGATAAATTTTGAAAAGGATTGGACTTCTATATAAAGGCTAGGAATTCTTGAAAAACTAATTTTTGGTCATTCACTAAGGAGAAAAACGTTTTTGGAGTGAGAAGAAAAATAATTTGAGTTTCTTCCACATCATAAAATTCGGCCATACTCTTGAGTGAGAAAAAGAGAGAAAATTCCATTGAATCAAAATTGTGAGGAAGGTTAAACCGAGTGATAATTTTCATAGGAGGTTAACCGGTTCCTGTTTTGCAGTTTTGAAGAAAGAAGTTGGATAATATTCTCAACGAGGAACATCGGAATTGAGAAGGAAGGATCTAGACTTCGGAAAGCATTACCGGTTACTTGGATTCATAGAACGTGTGCCCACACACACTCTGAGACGTGGAACTCGAGAATAATAGAAAAGACACGTTGGTCAATCGCTCTAGTAATTCCAGAATCCAAGAAATAAGGTACGCTTGATCATGAATTTAATTTATTGTTATATGCATCATGAGCTTCTTTTCCGAATCGGCATAAAAATTTTAAAACTTCCGCTGCGCCGTAACTCTGATATCGGATCCAATTTTTCCAACAGGTATCCGACTGTGTAAGCCGGGCAATAAGAGCTGAATACTGGATCAACCAGGACAAGGAAGCTAGGGCTCAGATTTTCAAGGCAAGAAAGGATGAAAAGGCCGTGGCAAAGCAGACGCAGCCCCATCAGAGTTCTGAAACGCACCAGAAAGGCCAAACTAGCAGCCCTGCCCAAGGTTCCAAACAGTTTGGGAGGAACAAAAGAAAGGGGAACTTTTCTGGTCAAGGACAACAAAGTAATTACCCTCAGAAAAAGAATAATAGAGGAAACGAGGGTAATAACTCTGACTACTCGGTGTGTGCGAAGTGCGGGAGAAAATACCCGGGAGTGTGCAGAATGGGGACTAATGCGTGCTACCTTTGCGGGAAGGAGGGACATTATGCGAGAAATTGCAATTTGAACAACCAAGGCCAGAACCCTCCATATCCGAGCCGGAGTGCAAACAGCCAGCTCCATGCAGTCCAAGTAAGGCTTGAAGGACCCTCAATCGCTCAAGGCAGATTAGAGGCCCCTGAACCTTAAGCCAGAATTTATGCTTATACAAGGGGAGATGCTGAAGCCGGGACTTCACATGTGGTGACAGGTCAGATTTCTATCGCCACCTCTGATGCCATTGCTTTGTTTGATTCTGGAGCCACTCACTCATTTGTGTCCTTGGAGTTTGCCCAGAAGATAGGAAGAGGTGTGAATAATTTAGAGCAACCTTTCAAAACCTCTTTGCCATCCAGAGAAATTTTGTGGTCCAACTTTTGGATATGAAATACATCCGTGATCATCTGCGGCAGAGAATTGTTTGTAGATCTCATCGCGATCAAGCTTCAGGATTTCGATGTGATCTTAGGGATGGATTTCTTAGGCAAATACAACACTAGAATCGACTGCCGAATGCGTTGCGTGACGTTCAACCCTTTCGGTGAAGAGGAGTTTAGTTTCTACGGGCAGTCACGGAACTCAGCAACCAGATTAGTTTCGGCAATGAAGGCTTGGAAAATGTTAGCTAATGGCTGTCAAGGATATTTAGCTAACATGGTGGACAAAGATCGAGAAATGGAGCTGACACTGGAAGATGTTTCCATTATTAAAGAAGATGCGGATATCTTTCCGGAAGACTTACCAGGACTTCCGCCGGAACGTGAAATTTCCTTCGAAATTGTGTTGCTGCCTGGAGCTGCACCGATATCAAAAGCACCCTACCGTATGGCACCTGCCGAGCTTAGGGAACTCCAAGTACAGTTGCAAGAACTACTTGACAAAGGATTCATCCGACAGAGTTACTCTCTGTGGGGAGCGCCTGTTTTATTCGTAAAAAAGAAGGATGGATCACTACGAATGTGCATCGACTACCACGAGCTGAACAAGATTACGATCAAGAACAAGTATCCCCTTCTGAGGATTGACGATCTTTTCGACCAACTTAGGGGAGCGGTAGTATTCTCGAAAGTCGATCTACGATCAGGCTATCATCAGCTCACGATCAAGGAGTCAGATATCTCCAAGACGGCTTTTCGAACACACTACAGGCACTACGAATTTTTGGTTATGCCTTTTGGACTAACCAATGCCCCAGCTGCTTTCATGGATCTTATGAACCGAGTGTTCAAGGAGTATCTGGATAAGTTCGTTATTGTCTTTATTGACGACATTTTAATTTACTCAAGGTCCGGAGAGGAACATGAGCATCACCTTAGACTGGTGATGGAAACGCTGAGATGGAATCAGCTTTATGCCAAATTCACAAAATGCGAATTTTGGCTAGAAAGAGTTCATTTCTTGGGGCATGTGGTGTCAAAGGAAGGAATTTCTGTAGATCCTGCAAAGGTGGAGGCGGTCAGTGCATGGCAAGCACCCAAGAGTGTTACGGAGATAAGAAGTTTTCTTGGATTAGCTGGATACTATCGACGATTCGTCGAGGGATTTTCCAAGATTGCTGCACCTCTAACCGCTCTTACCCGAAAAGGAAAGAATTATGAATGGACCAAGAAATGTGAAGAGAATTTCCAGGAGCTCAAGAAGAAGCTGACAAGTACGCCAGTGCTGATTATTCCGGATGTAGATGCAGGAAATTTCGTGATCTACAGCGACGCTTCTAAAAATGGATTAGGAGCTGTTCTGATGCAAAATGGGAAAGTAGTGGCCTACGCATCCCGCCAGCTGAAGATTCATGAAAGGAATTATCCCACACATGATCTGGAGCTCGCAGTGGTGGTTTTCGCACTCAAGATTTGGAGGCACTATTTGTATGGAAACAAATGCAAAATCTACACCGACCATCAGAGTCTCAAGTACATTTTCACTCATAAAGAGCTCAACATGAGACAGCGTAGGTGGCTAGAACTTGTAAAGGATTACGACTGTGAGATCCTTAACCACCCTGGAAAGGCGAACAGAGTAGCACATGCTTTGAGTAGGAAATCCATAGGCATGCTGATGTCTATTGAAGCATTTCCTAAGCCACTACAAAGGGAAATTTCTGAATATAATCTAGAGATGATAACAGGAAGACTGTCTTCTCTGACTCTCCAGTCAGATCTGCTGGAATCCATCAAGTCGCATCAAGGAAAGGATTTATTTTTGCTAAAGGCGTAACTTTTTGACAAAAAGAACAAGGAGTTCAAGACCTCCGCTGATGGTGTCGTCTACTTCGAAGAAAGGATTTGTGTTCCCAACTTCGAATTTTTGAAGGAGCAAATAATGTCAGAAGCACATCAGACGCCATACTCAGTACATCCATGAGCTTCCAAGATGTACAAGGACCTCCGAGAGAATTATTGGTGGCCAAACATGAAGAATGAAATAGCAGAGTACGTATCAAAATGCCTAACTTGTCAGAAAGTTAAGGCTGAACACCGACATCCTGAAGGAGATTTGCAGAAAATAGAGCTTCCTGAATGGAAATGGGAGCAAACTACTATGGATTTTGTAGTAGGACTACCCAGGACTGCAAGTGGGTATGACACGATTTGGGTAATTGTAGATAGATTGACCAAATCACCTCATTTCATTGCAATCAAAGCCACCTTTTCAGTGGAAAAATTGGCCGAAATCTACGTATCCCAGATCGTTAAACTACACGGAGTACCAAAATCGATCATCTCGGATCGTGATGGGCGTTTCACTTCTCGATTTTGGACCAGTGTTCACAGTGCTATGGGGCCGAAACTGAAGTTCAGTACGGCTTTTCACCCCCAAACTGACGGTCAATCAGAACGAACTATCCAGACACTGGAAGATATGTTGAGATCGTGTGTTCTGAATTTCAAGGGAAACTGGGATCAGAAGCTGCCGTTGATCAAATTTTCGTATAATAACAGCTATCATGCTTCGATTGGTATGGCCCCATTTGAAGCATTATATGGAAAAACATGTCGAGCTCCTATCCACTGGCAGGAAGTTGGACAGAAGCAGCTTCAAACGACAGATTTCATCAAGAAGACCTCTGAGGATATCAAGAAGATCAAGCAGAGGCTCGACATTGTGACGCCTCGACTTCCCAAGCTGGGTCGACACCATACATACTTGTACTTATCTTACTTGAAAATTTGAGAATAAATTTTTTTTTTCTTAAAACATATATACATAGATTATCTTGTAGAGAAAACTTGTCTTGCATACATACTGTACTGAAAAATACATTCACAATTCTTTAAACTTCATACATACGGTATAACGTAATTTACTTTTGAGATATATACATATTAACTCAAAAGTAGTTGCGGAAAATTTTACGTAGTAGTATCCCACACCGCCATTCACCCGCCGCATCGTCCGCATGGCCCACCACTTAAGCTGCAGGCTTCTTACCTACAGTATGAAATATACAAATGAGCTTTCGCCCAGCAAGTATAAACATATCTCACAAAACATTTCAAATCTCTTAAAACATGCCAAACATCATGTAATTTATGCATGATCCATTTATGATTGATTTATATGTCTTATGCTTCATTTTAGACTTAATCTTAAACTTATTATCTTGTCTTTAACATGTGGGCCCATAGTGTACGTACCAAAAGCGCGCAGCCTCCAGACAAAGTTAGCGTTTGCAAGGCCCTAACAGTTTTGGGAATCATAAACTTGACCCTCACGCATCAACGAGAGGTCAATAATCATCACTTGTTTTGAACATGTATCCTCCTCGATCACGGGAGTCTGGTACGACACCTTGCTTGACTTGGTTTAGTCTTCGCCTTGTATATTCCAAAACTAAGAATCTTTAGTTATGATCTCATTAGTCATGGTGCACATGTGACACAAACATGGCATAACCATAAATCATGGTATATCGTGGCTTATCATAGCTTATCATGGCATGACTTAACATAACTTAGCATGGCATGACATAACATACTTAACATAGTATGACTTGGCATAACTCCTCATGGCATAACAGGTCATAATCATCACTTAGCACATCATAGTATGACATCACATATCATAGCATAACATAGCATAACATAATATGTATACTTGAAAATAGTATTTACTACTTTCCATACTATAGGCGAGGTCTGTACTTGCCTGTTATGCTATATCTTGGGTTTCGTTGCTCCGATTCAGGTTGCAACTGCAGGTTACTTCCTGCTATTAAAAAACACACATAGGATAAGGATCCTATAAAATGTTAGTGACCTTTCCAACATTCATACACAATCTTAGTTATATGTCCTCCAATTATACACATGATAACTTATTGGGTTACAAAACGTAACCTTTGATGTGATAACCCTGGTCAACCTTGGTTAAACTTGGTCAACCAAAGTCAAACTTTCCAGAAAACTGGCCAATTTTTCCCGAAAACTGGCAGTTTTATTCTTATCTTGGTTTTACGTCCTAATACGCGCACAATACCTCAACCGTCCATAGCGGGAGCCTAATATCAGTCATGCAGCGGTTTTCTAATGTTCCATACCATCATCACATAAACATTCATCAACAATCATTATATCAAACATTTAGCATGCATAATCAAGCATAAACTTAAACATACTTGGGGACATATAACTAAATCATGCTTCAATCATGTAAACCCTAGTTTCATGCAACCAAAGCATAAAATCATGCATACTTGGTAAATAAAACCACCTAAACCATAAATTCAAGCACCAACCGAAAAATTCTAAGCTAGGGCATAAAAAAATTAAATTGAGCTTATGCTCTTACATCCAATGCTTGAAATACACTTAAATTTCTCAAATTAAAGCTCAATTTAAAAACTTAGGGTTTGAGGGTTTAGGGATAGTTACCATGATTTATCTCAAAAATTGGCTAGGGTTTGGCTCACAAAATCTCCCACCCCCTTGGACACCTCCAAAACCGGTTGTTGCTACACCAAGTGGCACCAAAATTTCGGTTGATTCCTTGGTGGCTTCTTGAACAAAAATCATGCACAACTAACCTCAAATTTTCTCACTCTCTCACCCTATCACAACCGGCCTTAACCTTAAAAATGGGCACCAAAAATTTCCAAAAACCTTACTTGAAATCACTAGTGAAAAACCGACCACCCAACACTAAAACCCCTTTGGTTCTCAAATTTTTTCTTTGTTCTTGCTCACACTTGGAAGTCCGGATTTTTTGAGAGAGGAAATGGCAAGAGTTTGGCTGATTTTTCCAATTTCTTGGACCCAAAAACCGACCCCCCTTGTGGCCTATTTATAGGTGAAAAAAATGGGTCCCTTTGCAAATATTTTTGGTTCAACTTTTGCTCAAAAATCCTTGGAGTAAAAATAATTGCACAAAATTTTACTAAAATGCCCTCCAAGTGGCCGGCCATTATGGGTGCAAGGTGGCAAAAATTTTGATTTCTTTCCACCATTTTTCTTTAATCCAAAAATGATGTCATAATTCCAGACTTGAGTGATGTCATCATAAGGCCTCGTTTGGCTTGTTCCTTAATATGCAGTCCACTTTTAAGCTAACACAGATATTTTCAATACTGTGTTTACTAATACACAGTATAATTTAGTACTGTTATACTGAACTGCAGTCTAAAATTTATCTACATATATTTGGACAGTATAAAAGTTTTTCTTTTTATTTAAAGCTATTTGGCCCTAAATACCCTATTTTAGGTGCTTGACTTTTCTATGGTAGTTTTAAATCTTAATTATACTATGTTGTCCGTAAAGACGGTTTTCGCAGTATAATTCCCATATTGCTTATCGTATCACAGTACCGTCTTATATTTGACTTCTCTGGTCAACTTTGACTTTTTTGGTCAAACTTTGACCAATATGAATTCATGAAATTTCGTCATGCCTTTTTCCTTAAAAGGCCTATTATGGAGTCTTGTAGCTAATTTATCGAGAACTCAATCCTATACTGGCAAAATTATGAATTTTGTATTGATATTCATAATTTTCATAAAATATCATATAAACACATAGTATGAACTTAGATTTCTTATGTACAAGAAAATCATGAGTCCGAAAAATTTTAGTCATTATAATTTACCCTCCTTAAAAATTTTCGTCCTCGAAATTCAGAACAATTCGAGATAGCTTTTCTTCATATCTTCTTCGCGCTCCTATGTTGCCTCCTCAATCTCATGATTTCGCCATAAAACCTTAACTAAAGATATAACCTTGTTTCTTAGCACCTTTTCTTCTCGTGCCAAGATTCGAACCGGTTTCTCCTCATACGTCAAATCCTCGTGAACCTCAATTGGTTCATGGTCCAATACATGTGATGGATCCGAGATGTACTTTTTTAACATTGACACATGAAATACATCGTGTACATATGCTAATTCTTGGGGCAAAGCCAATTTATAGGCCACATTACCAACTCTTTCCAATATTTCGAATGGCCCTATGTATCTTGGACTTAATTTCCCCTTCTTTCCGAATCTCATAACTCCTTTGAATGGAGCAACTTTGAGTAAAACCAAGTCTCCTACTTGGAATTCTAGAGGCCTTCTGCGTTTATCGGCATAGCTCTTTTGTTGACTAAATGCAGTTTCCATCCATTGACGTATAAGTTTCACGGCCTCCGTGGTTCTCCGAATAAAATCTGTGGACACAAGTTCCTTCTCTCTTGTCTCGTACCAGTGGACTGGAGATCTACACCTTCTCCTGTACAGGGCTTCATAAGGAGCCATTCCAATTGAAGCTTGGAAACTGTTGTTGTGCAAGAATTCAATCAAAGGAAGCTTCTTATCCCAAGTTCCTTTGAAGTCCATGATGCATGCTCGCAACATATCTTCTAAGGTCTGAATGGTCCTCTCTGATTATCCATCCGTTTGAGGGTGAAAAGCTGTACTAAAAGTAAGCTTGGTACCCATTGCTTGATGTATACTTCTCCAAAACTTAGAAGTGAAACGACCATCACGATCGGAGATGATTGTCTTTGGAATCCCATGGTAGCGAACGATCTACGCAACATATAATTCTGCTAGCTGGTCCACTGAAAAGCTAAGCTTAATGGCAATAAAATGTGCAGACTTTGTCAAACGATCCACAATCACCCAAATAGCATCGTTGCCACTGGGAGTTCGGGGTAGGCCAACCACAAAATCCATGGTCACTTGGTCCCATTTCCATTCTGGGATGGAAATTTTCTGCAATTCTCCTCCTGGACGTTGGTGTTCTGCCTTTACCTTTTGACACGTAAGGCATTTACTAACAAATGTAGCAACGTCATTCTTCATTCTGGGCCACCAAAAACTTTCCTTCAAGTCTTGGTACATCTTTGTAGCTCCAGGATGAACGGAATATGGAGTCTCATGGGCCTCCTTCATGATTTGGTCCTTTAACTCGTCTTTGTTAGAAATGCATAATCTACTTTTCCGATAAAGTATGCCCTCATCCGATATGTTGAAGTCCGACTCCTTTCCTTCCAAGACCTCGTTCCTTGTTCTAAGCAGCGAGGCATTTCCTTCTTGTCACTCCTTCATGCCATCCAAAATGGTAGGTTGGAAAGTTAGGGCAGCTAAACTTCCCGTGATAAGCTCTATTTCGGCTTCCACTAGCTCCTTCTGAAGAGGTTCGATCAACGACTGTATTGACATCAACGAGGAAGACGACTTTCGACTAAGGGCATCGGCTACTTTGTTAGCCTTCCCTGGATGGTAACGGATGTCTATGTCATAATCTTTCACCAGTTCGAGCCATCTTCTTTGTCTCATGTTAAGCTCCTTTTGTGTGAAGATATACTTCAAACTCTGTTGATCCGTGTAAACTTCACACTTAGTACCGTAAAGGTAGTGTCTCCAGATTTTGAGCGCAAATACTACCGCCGCAAGTTCCAAATCATGCGTCGGATAGTTCTTCTCATGATCCTTAAGCTGTCGTGAAGCAAAAGCGTCGCCTTTCCATTCTGCATGAGAACGGCTCCCAATCCTATCTTGGAAGCATCACTATATATCACGAAGTTCCCTTTCTCCACCTCTGGAATTGTGAGGATCGGAGCACTAGTCAGCTTACTTTTCAGTTCTTGGAAGTGTTTTTCACACTTTGCCGTCCATTCGTACTTCTTTCCTTTCCGTGTAAGTGCGGTGAGCGGTGCTGCAATCTTAGCAAATCCCTCGACGAAACGTCGGTAGTAACCTGCTAAGCCCAGGAAACTACGTACTTCGGTGATGTTTTTCGGAGCTGGCCATTTACTCACTGATTCAATCTTGGCCGGATCTACAGATATACCTTCCTTGGAGACCACATGTCCTAAGAAATGGACCTTTCCCAACCAGAATTCACACTTTGTGAATTTAGCGTAGAGCTAGTTTTGCTTTAAAATCCATAAAGCAATCCTTAAATGTTCCTCATGCTCCTCCTTTGATCTTGAATAAATCAAGATATCATCTATAAAGACGATAACAAACTTATCCAGGTAATCCTTGTATACTCGATTCATCAGGTCCATAAAGGCTGCTGGAGCATTTGTCAATCCAAATGGCATAACAAGGAACTCGTAGTGTCCATATCGCGTACGAAAAGCCGTCTTGGGAATATCTCATTCCCTAATTCGGAGCTGATGATATCCTGATCGTAGGTCAATTTTCGAGAAAATTGAAGCTCCTCTCAATTGATCAAACAAATCGTCGATCCTAGGCAAGGGATACTTGTTCTTGATGGTAATCTTATTCAATTCCCGATAGTCAATGCACATTTTAAGAGTGCCGTCCTTCTTTTTAACAAACAAAACTGGGGCTCCCCACGGTGAGTAGCTTTGACGAATAAATCCTCGATCTAGAAGCTCCTGTAACTGAATCTGCTGTTCCTTAAGTTCGGCAGGCGCCATCCTATAAGGTGCCTTGGATACTGGTGCCGATCCAGGAAGTAGCTCAATCTCAAAAGAGATTTCTCGTTCTGGTGGCAATCTTGGCAATTCCTCAGGAAAAACCTCTATAAACTCCTTGACTATCGGTACTTCTTCCGGCCTGCTCTTGGTTTCTTGCGTCTTATCCACCATGTTGGCTAGAAATCCAATACATCCTTCTGCTAACAACTTTCTAGCCTTTAGCGCAGAAATGAACATTTTCGGCTGTTTTGGAGTCGATCCTCTAAAAATAAACTCCTTGCCTCCAATTGGCTTGAACGTGACAGTACGACGTGGACAGTCGATAACCGCGTTGTACTTTCCCAAGAAATCCATACGCAAGATGACATCGTAGTCGTATAGGTCAATGATGATCAAGTTGACATACATTTCCCTACCACATATAATTATTGGAACGTGACGTACCCAATAATCAGACAACAGAATCTCCCCGGAGGGTAATGCAGTTCTAAATGTTCTTCCAATCCTATCACTTGCTCTACCTAGTTTCTTAGCGAACCTAGGTGATGTAAATGAATGTGTAGCTCCAGAATCAATTAACACGTAGGCATCTTGTTGGGCAAAAGGAAGCTGACCTGTCACCACAGTGGAAGGTCCAGCTTGAACATCCTCCTTAGTGTAGGCATAAATGCGTCCTTGAGGTTCTGGAGCTTCTAGTCTGCCTTGAGAGATTGCAGGTCCCTCGAGCTTCATCTGTGCAGCGTGAAGTTGAGATCCTTGTCCTCTCTGTTGGTTCTGCGGATTCTGGGGATTGAGATTGCAAGTCCTAGCATAGTGGCCTTCATTGCCACATAAAAAGCAGCAACTGATTCCAGCACGGCATTCTCCCGGGTGCCTCCTCCCACATTTCTGACAAGTGGGATAACTGTTGTTATCAGGTGCATTCTTCTTCTGGGGAAAATTTTATTGATTCCCCTGTCCTCCTGCATTCCCCTTCCTCTTCTATTGGTTGTTGCTGTACAGCTTGTTGTTGTTATTTTGCCCCGAAGGTCCTCCTTGACCTTTCTGTTGTGAAGTTTGGCCTGGTCTGGCCTGGTTCTGCTTAGCTTGGGCTTTTTCTTCCTTCTTTTCCTTGAAGAACTTAGCCCGTTGTTCCTTGTTTTGTCCTACCCAATACTCGGCTCGAATTGCCCGACTGACACATTCGGCAACAGTGAGCGGTGGATGGGGGCCACTGCTAATTACTACTGCCAGGTCCGAGCGGAACATTCTCATAATCCTTCTGACTTTATCCCTTTCAGAACTAATGAGGTGAGGGCAGACGTGCCAGCTGTTCAAACTTTTTGACAGCTTCAGCTACCGACAGATCTCCTTGGCGGAACTTATCGAATTCGTCTTGTTGAACTTCCATGACCTCTGTGTTGAAGTACTTCTCCTTAAATTCCTCCACAAAGTCCTCCCAAGTCATCTCAGTAACATCTCGCCGGATTTAGACTGTTTCCCACCAGAGGTGAGCATCTTTTCGTAGCATAAAGGATGCACAGAGGACTTTCTCTTGATCATTGAGCCTGAGGAAATTTAGGGTAACCTGGAGGTCGATTAACCAGTTGTCGGCCTCAATCGGGTTTGTTGACCCTTCAAATTCTGGTGCCTTCATGCGCCGAAATTTGTCATATAGTTCTTCCGGAGTTCGAATCAGGGGTGCTGGTGGAACAGCTACAGGCGCAACAGGTATTTCAGGGGCTATGGGGTTCTCTGGAATCACCGGGTCAACATCAGGAATTTCCGGTGTAGCAGGCTGATTCACAGGTGCTGGTGGTACCCAGGCATCAGGAGGTCCCTGATTTTGCTGAGCTAACTGTGCTCTAAGCCCACCTATCTCTCGTTGTTGGGCTAACATCATCTGTCTCAGTTCATTCATCTGAGCTGCAAGATCAACGTCTTGGGTCGGTGCTTTTCTACGCTTTGGTGACACGGTTCTATACGGAAAAACAATGAAATAAACTTAGCTTCTTGTTTTACAAAATTAATGAAATCATGCCTTTTATATAGAACCATAATTTTTTTTTTCCATATAATAGCATAACATGGAACAGATCTGAATTCATCATGACCTTGTTCACATCTCCTTCACAACAGGAGTACATAATCATAACATCTGGGAAGGTATAAAACTTTCCCATCGTTTCCGTATATCACCTAGATGCCACCACCAAGCTAAGGCACCACCCGGCGTTATCCTTGCATCCAACATTTTCCTTATGTGGCAAAAATTCCACAATTATCACATATAACTTCCATAATGTTGATCTAATTCCTTCGTACGAGAAATTCTCAGCTATCACCATACCAGGGTGAAGTAGTCCCTTGAAAACGTCAGGAGTATCATTTTCCCTCATGGCCATTGAAGAAAGATGCTTACTATACGCATAAGATCTTAACTAATTCTAATCGTAATAAAATAAATAACTTAACTTACTTGGGCCGTTGCAGAAACGATGTGGAGCGATGTGAAGTAGGCTGGCAGGATACCGCTCTGATACCAGCTGTGACGCCCCGACTTCCCAAGCTGGGTCGACACCATACATACTTGTACTTATCTTACTTGAAAATTTGAGAATAAATTTTTTTTTTCTTAAAACATATATACATAGATTATCTTGTAGAGAAAACTTGTCTTACATACATACTGTACTGAAAATACATTCACAATTCTTCAAACTTCATACATACGGTATAACGTAATTTACTTTTGAGATATATACATATTAACTCAAAAGTAGTTGCGGAAAATTTTACGTAGTGGTATCCCACACCGCCCTTCACCCGTCGCATCGTCCGCATGACCCACCACTTAAACTGCAGGCTTCTTACCTACAGTATGAAATATACAAATGAGCTTTCGCCCAGCAAGTACAAACATATCTCACAAAACATTTCAAATCTCTTAAAACATGCCAAACATCATGTAATTTATGCATGATCCATTTATGATTGATTTATATGTCTTATGCTTCATTTTAGACTTAATCTTAAACTTATTATCTTGTCTTTAACATGTGGGCCCATAGTGTACGTACCAAAAGCGCGCAGCCTCCAGACAAAGTTAGGGTTTGCAAGGCCCTAACAGTTTTGGGAATCATAAACTTGACCCTCACGCATCAACGAGAGGTCAATAATCATCACTTGTTTTGAACATGTATCCTCCTCGATCACGGGAGTCTGGTACGACACCTTGCTTGACTTGGTTTAGTCTTCGCCTTGTATATTCCAAAACTAAGAATCTTTAGTTATGATCTCATTAGTCATGGTGCACATGTGACACAAACATGGCATAACCATAAATCATGGTATATCGTGGCTTATCATAGCTTATCATGGCATGACTTAACATAACTTAGCATGGCATGACATAACATACTTAACATAGTATGACTTGGCATAACTCCTCATGGCATAACAGGTCATAATCATCACTTAGCACATCATAGTATGACATCACATATCATAGCATAACATAGCATAACATAGTATGTATACTTGAAAATAGTATTTACTACTTTCCATACTATAGGTGAGGTCTGTACTTGCCTGTTATGCTATATCTTGGGTTTCGTTGCTCCGATTCAGGTTGCAACTGCAGGTTACTTCCTGCTATTAAAAAAAACACATAGGATAAGGATCCTATAAAATGTTGGTGACCTTTCCAACATTCATACACAATCTTAGTTATATGTCCTCCAATTATACACATGATAACTTATTGGGTTACAAAACGTAACCTTTGATGTGATAAGCCTGGTCAACCTTGGTTAAACTTGGTCAACCAAAGTCAAACTTGGTCAACTAAAGTCAACCACTTGGTCAACTAAGGTCAACATTCCATGGGTCAAACTTGGGCTTTTGGGCCAAGCCTAGTAACTCGGGTATCCTTCCTGGTTACTATCCGTCATTGTCTTGTTACTAAATTTTGGCTTTAAAAATCCGATTTGGAAAAATTCGGCCAAAAAATCTTTTGTTTAAAAATTCATGGTTTTCAGAGTGGGACTTTATAAAAATCATTAAGGGCTGAAAACTGCCATTGGAACAGTTTTCATAGTCAAAACATTGGTGTTGGTGCAAAAATACAGTTTTCCTGTATTGTTTTAGAAAATCCTGTGCAGGAATTTCATGTTTCTTGCACAGTTATGAGAAATCCATTACTATTTAAAAATATGGTTTGAATTAGAAAAAGTTATCTGCACGAAAGTTTTAGCTTTCAAAAAACCCTACAACTTTCGTGTTTTATTGAAAACCCAGTTCGGACTCTAGCATGCTCTTATTTCCTGTTGAACTCACCTGGCCGTGCATAAGTCCTGGGCACAGTCAGGCTCGGGTTGTTATAAACACGAAGGCCTTTGAAGCCTTATTTTTGAAAATTGTCCATGTTGTCCCCTAGGAAAATCCCTTCTCTCCAACTTTCATGTTTTACGTTTTGCCTAATTCGGCCTCTAAGGGCCTCAAAATCATCTTTCCAAAAAACTGGCCAGTTTTTCCCGAAAACTGGCAGTTTTATTCTTATCTTGGTTTTACGTCCTAATACGCGCACACTACCTCAACCGTCCATAGCGGGAGCCTAATATCAGTCATGCAGTGGTTTTCTAATGTTCCATACCATCATCACATAAACATTCATCAACAATCATTATATCAAACACTTAGCATGCATAATCAAGCATAAACTTAAACATACTTGGGGACATATAACTAAATCATGCTTCAATCATGTAAACCCTAGTTTCATGCAACCAAAGCATAAAATCATGCATACTTGGTAAATAAAACCACCTAAACCATAAATTCAAGAACCAACCTAAAAATTCTAAGCTAGGGCATAAAAAAATTAAATTGGGCTTATGATCTTACATCCAATGCTTGAAATACACTTAAATTTCTCAAATTAAAGCTCAATTTAAAAACTTAGGGTTTGAGGGTTTAGGGATAGTTACCTTGATTTATCTCAAAAATTGGTAGGGTTTGGCTCACAAAATCTCCCACCCCCTTGGACACCTCCAAAACCGGTTGTTGCTACACCAAGTGGCACCAAAATTTCGGTTGATTCCTTGGCGGCTTCTTGAACCAAAATCATGCACAACTAACCTCAAATTTTCTCACTCTCTCACCCTATCACAACCGGCCTTAACCTTAAAAATGGGCACCAAAAATTTCCAAAAACCTTACTTGAAATCACTAGAGAAAAACCGACCACCCTAATACTAAAACCCCTTTGGTTCTCAAATTTTTTCTTTGTTCTTGCTCACACTTGGAAGTCCGGATTTTTTGAGAGAGGAAATGGCAAGAGTTTGGCTGATTTTTCCAATTTCTTGGACCCAAAAACCGACCCCCCTTGTGGCCTATTTATAGGTGAAAAAAATGGGTCCCTTTGCAAATATTTTTGGTTCAACTTTTGCTCAAAAATCCTTGGAGTAAAAATAATTGCACAAAATTTTGCTAAAATGCCCACCAAGTGGCCGGCCATTATGGGTGCAAGGTGGCAAAAATTTTGATTTCTTTCCACCATTTTTCTTTAATCCAAAAATGATGTCATAATTCCAAACTTGAGTGATGTCATCATAAGGCCTCGTTTGGCTTGTTCCTTAATATGCAGTCCACTTTTAAGCTAACACAGATATTTTCAATACTGTGTTTACTAATACACAATATAATTTAGTACTGTTATACTGAACTGCAGTCTAAAATTTATCTGCGTATATTTGGACTGTATAAAAGTTTTTCTTTTTATTTAAAGCTATTTGGCCCTTAATACCCTATTTTAGGTGCTTGACTTTTCTATGGTGGTTTTAAATCTTAATTATACTATGTTGTCCGTAAAGACGGTTTTCGCAGTATAATTCCCATACTGCTTATCGTATCACAGTACCGTCTTATATTTGACTTCTCTGGTCAACATTGACTTTTTCGGTCAAACTTTGACCAATATGAATTCATGAAATTTGGTCATGCCATTTTCCTTAAAAGGCCTATTATGGAGTCTCGTAGCTAATTTATCGAGAACTCAACCCTATACTGACAAAATTATGAATTTTGTATTGATATTCATAATTTTCATAAAATATCATATAAACACATAATACGAACTTAGATTTCTTATGTACAAGAAAATCATGAGTCCGAAAAATTTTAGTCATTACAGACATAGCTTTTAGCAGACAGAAAAGCTATGCCGATAGACGCAGGAGGCCCTTAGAGTTCCAAGTTGGTGATGCTGTATTCATCAAGATTGCTGCTATGAAAGGGGTAATGCGATTCGGTAAGAAGGGAAAGCTTAGTTCAAAGTATACAGGACCCTTTGAAATCCTTGAGAGGATTGGGAAAGTAGTCTATAAGCTTGCCCTACCACCAGAATTAGCCTCAATGCACAACGTTTTTCATGTGTCGATGCTAAAAAAGTATGTACCAGATCCTTTCCATGTGCTTAGCCAAGAACCAGTGGAGGTTCAGACGGACCTGACTTATGAAGAAAAGCCAGTTCGAATTTTGGATCGGGAAGAGAAAGTACTGAGAAACAAAACCATTCCCATGGTTAAAGTACTGTGGCGAAACCACAAGGTTGAAGAAGCAACCTGGGAATTGGAAGAAGAGATGAGGAAGAACTACCCCAGTTTATTCTAATTTTCGGGGACGAAAATTTTTAAGTGGGGTAGATTGTAATAACTGATTTTTTTTAACATTACAATTTCTTGTATAAAAATTCAAGCTATACCATGAAGGTATTCATGAGCAAGCTCGAATTAGGGTTTTTGTTAATTTGGTGAGTTCTTATGATTTTATAAGACTTAAAAATAATTGCTTAGTCAAGCAAGTGACCTTTTTAAGCGAAAAGGGGTAGAAAATTTCATGATTTTATGTTGGTCAAAGTTTGACCATAAAAAGTCAAAGTTGACCGAAAAAATTAAAGGTTGACTAAAAAGGTCAAAATATGAAAATGCTGAGAGATGACAAGCAGTGAGAGATATATACTGCGAAAACCGTCTTTACAGACAAGATAGCATGAATAAGACCTAAAACCACCTTAGAAAAATCAAGCACATAGATTAGGGTATCAAAGGCCAAATGGCTTCGAATTACAAGAAAATTTTTATACAGTCCGTTTTTACACCGATAAATTTTGGACTGCAGTATAGTGTAAAAATACTGTATTTAATAGATAACAGATTGGAAATATTTGTGTTAGCTCAAAAATGGACTGCATATTGAGGAAAAGTCCAAATAAGGCCTTAATGAGGATGACATCACCTAATCCTCAAATTATGACATCATAATTAATTAAACAAAATTTGAAAAATTCTTGAATTCTCTAGAATATGCATAGCCGACCACCTAAGCTTCATTTTGGGCAAATATTAAAAATTTTGGGGACTTTTTAGCAAATTTGAAAAGTTCTCCATCACCTATAAATAAGTGAACAAATGGTTCAAAAAATTAGAAAATCCTAGCCGAACTATGCCCAAAATTTTCTTCATCTTTTCCTCTCCAAAACCGAAATCAAGAGTGAAAGCAAGAAAAAAAAAAGTGTAGAGGTGATTGGATTTTAACTTAGAATCCAGCCTAGGTTGGGAAAAAAATTTTTGTACCATTTTCCTCTAGGGTGGCCGGTTGTGGAGGAACCAAAGAGGGAGAAATTTTGATCCAATTTAGCCTTATGTGCATCAAGGTAACCCTCCCAAAACCCTAAACTCGTCAATTAAGTTTCAATTTGAAATTTATTTGTATTTCAAGTTGAAAATTGTAAGAGCATAAGCTCAATTTAATTTTGTGCCAAGTTTAGGATTTAGGGTTATGTGCTTGAGTTAGGTTAAGGGTGGTTTGATTTATGATTTGCATGCTTGCTTTAATTTTGTGATTTGCATGCTAAATATTTGATATATTGTATGTCCCCAAGTATGTTCAAGCATGATGATGAATATGGTATGTTAGGTTGCTAGAATAAAACTAGAATGTTTGGTGTGGAATTGTGCAACCTAGAACCATGTAAACTTTGGCTGATCCAAAGTCAATTAGGGTTTGCATGGAATTGATGGAGAAAGAGTTTAAAGAAAACCTTATGTTAGAAACCGCTGCACGTCTGCTTTCTAGGCTCCCGCATGTTCGGTTGAGTTAGATTACGCGAAATAGGACGTAAAACGAATTAAAAACCAAAAACTGCCATTTTCGGGTGGAAACTGTCCAGTTTCTGGAAAATCAGATTTTGAGGCCTTTAGAGGCCGAATTTGGAAAAACTCAAAACATGAAAGTTGTAGAGAAGGGTTTTTTCTAGGGGGCAACGTGGACGGATTTCCAAAATAAGACTCCAACGGCCTCCGTTTTGACACAATCCGAGCCTGACCGTGCCCAGACTTCATGCACGGCCAGGTGAATTCAACAGGGGAAACGGACGGGTTAGAGCCCGAACCAGGTTTTGGGTAAAACACGAAAGTTGTAGGATTTTTCGATATCTAAAACTTTTGTGAAGACAACTGTTTCAGATTCAACCTAGATTTTAAAATAAAAATTAGATTTCAAAAACTGTACAGGAAATAGGAAATTCCTGTGCAGGATTTTCAAAAACAGTGCAGAAAAAGGATAACCTTGCACTAACACTGATAAATTAATTATAGAAAGCTGTTCCAAAGGCAGTTTCCAATACTTAATAATTTTACTCAAGAATTATAATTTTTCATATGATAAACAAAGAAATTTTTATAGTAAGTATTGAGTTTTTTTCCAAAAGAAAACAAAAAAAAATGGGTTTTTTAACCAAAAGTCAAATTTGACCCAAGTAGGGTAAGTTTTAAACCCTAGGGTTACTCGATGTAACCAAATAGGTTAGCGGATGATTTTTTTTAACAGGGGGACCTATAGCTCATATTTTGTAAGAATGTTGGTTAAATCACCAATGTTTCTAATTTTTATCTATGTCCTTTAACAGAATGTTGAGTACTGAGATATCCTGACCGGATCAGTACAATATCAGACATAATAAACAAGGTAAGTACAACTCCGCCTACAGCATAGGCTTTTGGTTGTAATACTTACCTAAGTATGATCAATGAATGTTATGATACATGATGTGATGTGTGTTAGAACTGCTTGATGTTAGGATAGGTTGTAGAATATGACAATGTTATGATATGATTATGTCATGATATATGTATGTCACATTCATGAGTATGATATGAAGTACGTTAAGTTGGAATACAGTTATTACTTACGTATGTGTGACATCATGAAGCATGTTCACCCTTACTAAGATAAGAATGAGATCAAGTATGAGATAATGACCAGTAAGCATGATGGCAAGCAAGCTTGCCTGTGTCGTACCGACCCGCGTCAGGTCGGGTTGGACTATGGTTTGAGTTGGATTGGGCCGGCCGCCCCAACCACTCCATAGTTGCGTGCCCGGTGCGAACACTTATGTAAGGGGCCCATAAGATAAGTCAAGTCAAGTTAAGATAAGTTATGAAAGTATGTTATGAAAAAATAAGCAAGCATAATGAAGCATGAATGGCTCATGCATGATTATGATAAGATAAGATATGACATGTTGAAGTAAGTTATATTTGTATGGTTTGTATTAATTGTGTTGCGGATATCAATGTTGTACTTGCTGAGCGAAAGCTCACGTCTTACATCTATGCTGTAGGTAAGCAACCTACGGGCACCTGTTGATACAAGATGGCGAGCGTGGCAGGGCGAGCTGTGAAATGTGGGATTTATAGCCGCTACGCGTTTTGTCCTTTATGAATTATTATTTTTTAATTGGTATTCGACCGATGCTATTTAATTATCACTCATACGCACATACGATTAAAAAAAAAAATTTCCGCTGTTTCAGTTAAGTAATTATGTAAGATTTGTATGTATGTATGTATGGTAACGGCCTGTGCTAGGCGGGTCGTTACAGGGAGCATCTCTCAACCTTTAGTTTGGACTCTTAAACTTAGGTTGTTTTTCTTTTTAGTTTTCGGCGCCTGCTTATGCTTTTGTCCCTGTCATTTTTCTTTATTGGCAAACTTTATATCTCTTTTAAATAATATTTCATTGGGATAGAAAAATGAAGGGGATACTAGAGAGGTGCCGATTTAGTCGGGATGTCATGGTACATTTACTAATTTTTATCTCAATCATCATTTATTCCAAAAAAAAAAAAGATGGTACCATGAACATGGTCTAAATTTTCTAAACCCCTAAAGTAGTGATAAGTTTCAATCTTTCAATTAAAATTGAAAACACATGGTATCTGCCGGATTGATTTGCCATATAACTAAGGTTTTTTTTTTTTTTTTTTTTTTGCTTGTAGTACTCTTGCTAGCTAGTTAAATGGTATGAACCCATCTGCTACACCTAAAAAAATTATGAACAATAACATGATGTTATTGATTAAAAATTTCCAGATTGGGAAATGGAGCATAATTCTTTTAGTTGGTCTGATCTTGTGACGTTTTAAAAGTTTTCTGAGTTTGACGCTGGTAAATTGATAAATGTATTATTAATTCGGACATTTCCAGCTTCTTTTTCTTGCCGAAGAGCTTATATATTAAATTGAACTCAACAATGATATAACCGTGAAACTAAAAGCCAGAGATATAGCGGACCAAGATTTTCGAAGGATGGAAATTCTAAAGCGGACTTTGAATTCAACAATCGCATGCTTACTTAAAAAGAGGTGGAAACTACCGTTTCAGATTCTCGGGACAAACTCACTAGATATTTTGAGGGGAAAAAAATTGAACAATGAGCTTGTAAAGAAAAAGACCTCTTATAAATAGGATTCGTAAAAGGAGAGGATTTAAATCGAGTAAACGTTCATGAGTATTTCTCTACTTAGTTTTTCTATTTTGTTTTGGTTGTTTTTATTTGGTTGATTTAATTATTTGCATTATATGTCCGTGTATTAATTATGACAAAATATGGAATAGTTTATATATTTAATTTAATATATGTGTCGGTCCATTGTCATCCTACGTCTAGTTATCACATGCTTTCACTTTCCCTATATTTAGGGAACTAGGAAGGTTATATATATAATGAATAATCTTGATACGATCTAGGGTGACTTTGGAAACTCAAAATCAGGTTATATATGTGGACGTACAAATTTATCTCAACTTCAACTTCAAGTAGTAGTATTTTTCCTGTCAACTGATCAGTTAATTCATATATATATATATATATATATATGAGCCGTAATATTGTTTTCCTTGTGCGGCTTTGTTCTTAAACCTCAAGCACATAATTATTGATCCTCCTGTCCTAATCAATTAGTTGGATGTTTGCTCGTATTATTTAAAAAAAAAAAAAAAAAAGGAGGATGATCTCCACAAAACTGCGTGTGAGAAAGGTCTCACGCTTGAAGAATTTCTCTAGTTGTATTAAGATGTATAATTTCACAAGAACATGCACTTGTCCCACAATATGTGGACTCACATCAAATAATTTGCACCTTTTACAAAATTAACATGAGTAGTAAGACTTATATTTAGCGGTATTTTCATATCGACTTCATTATAAAATATAGAGTTTAAATCCTCCCACCCATTAGTAAAAAAATAAAAATAATAAAAATAAAAACTTATTAGACTAGAGCATATCATTAAAACAACAAATAAAATAAATAAAAAGGAAAAGGTGATGCTCTGTGAATTTTGTTAATATTGCACCGAGACTCACAAGAAAGGTGGGTGATAAAGCGAAAAGAGAGAAATTATAAGGCAAAGTACCAAAAATTGTGGTTTTAGCTTAAAACTAAAGAGCATAAAGGTCAGATCAAAATTTTTACGTAGCAGTGCTAGCTAGAAAAGAAAGTCATTAAAATTAATGCTATGTTTAAAATAATTTGTTTTCTTGGTATATTCATGTTTTCCAAATGTTTCCTAATTTAATTGACCAATTAATTAATAAAGCACATTAAATTGGGCATGTTTGATAGAGCTTATTGTAAGCGTTTTTTACATTTCTTTGTTCAATTGCTATTTTCTGAAAGTGTTTGAACAATCTTGTTAATAGAGCTTTAGCTATCCAAAGGGCTTATAGTGAAAGCCACATTGACTTTTAAAAGAGGTTATTTCTAAGACGGTAAATACACAATATAGTATATTTTTATTGTATATTTTAAATCTATCGCAGGTTTGACTTTTTATGTAAAAAAATAGCATATTGTCTTTTTTCTGGGGATGAAATTCCTTTTTGCCCCCAGATCCATTTCTCTCTCCTCTATCTTTTCTCTCTCTTATGTGCACTCCGACCGGCACCGCCGGTGATAAAGATGTCGCCATCATGATGCGTTTGTGACGCCAATGGTATCTCAACGATATCGCGACGTCGACCGTATCCCGAGGAGATCGCAATGCCGATGGGAACCTTTGGCGGCCGACGCGATCACGATTAATCCGAAATCTCCAAAAGAACCGTTGTTCTCTGTCACCCGACTATCGCGAATCTCTAGCTCTGGCCTCGAGAGGACAACCGCCAAAAGCGCGAATCTACTTCTCCGACAATGAATCCACTAGAGGCGGCGGCACTTGTTAAGATCTGATTTTTCATATCTGACTTGGGAGGGGTAAGTTTAGGGTTTGTAAGTTTAGGCCCTTCGTCATCGTCGATAGCGGCGAAGGATCTCCGACGATCTCTGCAGTTCCTCGTTGCCGCTTCTCCGATCTGTCTTATTTGGCGATGGTTTCTTTTTCAACGGCTGGGTGGTTTGGAGAAAGTAGCCCAGATATAGGCCTATGGGGTTGTTTTTGAATTTTTATTCTTTTGGGACTTATAATATATAACTCTTTTCACTCTCTCTACTAAAAAAAAAAAGAAAAAAAACATTATTTATGGCAGCGACGTTTGAGGTGAAAACATAGTTGGTGGTGTTTGTTATGTGCATGGTTTTGACCATATACAATAACAACATTTTTGTGTTTTTGCAAAGGCCCATTTTCTCAAGTACTGTTTTGTGCTATAACGGGTCGGAACTTTGAATTATACTGATCAAGTTGGAGAGATTTTCTCTCTCATTATGAGACAATTAGGTGTCCAAGCTAGATCCGACTTATTGAAACGTTTTTCATACTTGAACAAGAAAAAGGAAGACCTTCGGCGGACCGCCATTCACTGAAAAAAATAAAGGAGACAAATTGATTATTAACTAAACATTATATATATGAATTATTGTATGTGTGTGTGTGTGAGGTTGAAAATGGGCTTTCTTAATTTCTTTAGACGAAGGCAAAATGGTCCATTATTCCCTCGAAACATTTCGAAGGAAAGCACGTGAATGATATAGACGAATTTAGAGACCATGAAATAAAAAAAATAACACTAGATTAAATAACACAAAATTAAACTAAAGTTATTTAAAATTTATGTCATGTTGATTAAAAATAAAAAATTTATATTATATTGGTCAATAGATGAAAAAATATGATTATTTAGATAATTTTCTAGTCTTTTCGTGTAGCATCTATAATCTATAGTGAAGGGCATACATCGGCTGAATGGGGATGAAGTCAGTGAATTTTTCATTTTCCATTATTACTTTAAAAATTTTATATTTGTCTTATTTTACTTTTAGAAATATTGATTATCTTTATGTAGGTCTTTCTAAAACAACTTTATTAATTGATCATCTCTAAGTCATGTAAAAAAAAAAGGTCAAACATTTCAAATTATGGCTCATTTGGTAGAGTCTTTGCTTTTGCTGTTAACTAGTAGAAGAAGAGAAGTAAAAGCTATGATTTTTTAATAAGTGTTTGGAATCAAAGTGAGGTCAAATTGATATTAGAAATTTTCTAATAAAAGTAATGAAATTTATAATGTCAAACTTAAATTTTGTTATAAGTTTTAAAATTAACTCACAGGAACCATTTTTGAAGATTGAAAGTTCTCCTGATAGATTATTTAAACACTTTTAGAAGCTGTTTTGAACCTAAAGAAGCCAAAAACAACTTCTAAGTTACTCTTTCGAACAAGCTCTTAGTGTCTTTAATTAACCTAACAATGTTAGAAAAAGATAATTATAATCAAGTACTCATGAAAAAATAAAAAAATAAAAACTCCATTGACTGCATAAGAACTGCCAGTTTTTACGACATTTGCAAAAAAAAAAAATAATAATAATAATAAAATAAATAAATAAATAAATAATAAAATAAAATTCCTCAAAATTTTCTAATTCTTTATCATTTTCCTTATTCCTAAGCTCTAACCGCAACTACGTTCCCCTAAAAAAATTCATAATCACAACAGAATAACAACGTGTGTGTTTATATACTTGTGAAGATTCAATTTGTTTCTCATCATCATCATCATCATCATCATCATCATCATCATCATCATCATCATCATCATCATCATCACCACCACCACCACCACCACACTAGAGGAAAAAAATATATACACCTTTGAATTAAACATGCTCATATACTCTTTTCCGCTTACTTTCTATTTTACTAATAAGGAATTCAAACATGGTTACAGGCACAATCTAACAGTATTACCACATCTGACTTCACCTAAAGATGCGGAGTTCAAATCCCCCATCCGTTTAAATATAAAAAAAAGAATTCAAATAAATAGAAATTAATTAGATGAAAAATGGAATCAAATAGATTCAAAAAAAATCTCATAATCACTACTACAAAATGTGGATTCTACGACGAAACTTCCACGATCGTTTTTTAACAAACCGTCGTAGAAAAAATGGCAAAAACACGGAGCGGAACAGAGTTTCTGAAAACCATCATGGAAGCCGAAGCTTCCACGACGGTTATGGAAAACTGTCGTGGAAGCCAAAGCTTTCACGACAGTTATAAAAAACCGTCGTGAAAGCTTGCAGTGTAATGACCTACTTAGCACAGGCCGTTACCATTCATACATACATACATACTTAACATGTCTCTCATAATGTATTTACTTACTTAGCGAAAATAGCGAAAAAAAAATTTTTATACGAATTGTACGAACACGTAATTGAGTATTAACTAAAAATATTCGAACATAAAATAATATATATAAATTGACAAAACGCGTAGCGGCTATCTGTAATAGCCAGACTTTTTACAAATTTTGATTTCTTTTATTTGAAATCAAAGTTTATATTATGCATGTTTATATGAAATGTCTGACCTGATTTTATCAGAATTAGAATTTATGTATGATTTTATTCCGGTCAAAGTTTGACCAGGAAAATTTAAGATATGATTGAGGCGGTACTGCAGTATAATCAACAGTACGGAATTATACTGTCAAAAATCGTCATTATGAATATGGAAGTGAAAATAAGGTACGAGACTATTATAGAAAAATCAAGCTCAATATTTAGAGTAATAAGGCTGAGAGGTTTCAAGTCCGGAGAAAAATTTTTACACAGTCCAGTTAAACACAGATGAATTTTGGACTGCAGTTCGATATAACAGTACTATGTTTAGTTGAAAACAGTATTGACAATATTCATATTAGTATGAAAATGGACTGCACTTGATGAGACAAACCAAATGGAGCTTAATTAAGGGACACCTCATCACAAAGGATAATTAAGTGAATTTTTGGATTTTTGTAAAAAATGGAAAGTACTATAAAAAGTGGTCATTAAAACTTGGCTTGCTCACCAAGGAAGACCATAAGGGCGGCCACCTTGCATGGGGTTGGTGTGAAATTTTGGCTCTTTGGAGGGATTAAATTGCAAATTGAAGAAAAGGCAATCACATACATATATGTGATATAAGAGAAAGTTAATCATTTAGTTCACATTTTGACTAAACTATCACCAAAAATAGCACTCCAAGGCCGAACACAAAGGGGAGGAGGAGAGTAACTTGGTCGGAATTTTTTGGAGAAGAAAGCAAGAGAGAAATTTGTTGGATTCAAGTTCAAGGATCATCATTCAAGTTTTTGAGGTAAATCCTCTAAATCCCTAAGCTTTTCCATGAGTTTGGAGCAAAATTTCTAAGTGTATTTCAAGTATGGAAATGTAAGAGCATAAGCTCACCTCTTTTCTTTTTCTTCATGTAATGGGTTTATGGAGCTTGATTTGTGCATGTTAGGATTTAGAAAGTATGATTTCATGGTTGTATGTGTTTTTCTTAAGTTATGCTCTAGATGGCATGTGTTAAGGGTGTGTGCTCACCAAGTGTTTGATTATATGTCCCCAAGAAGTTTAAGATTAATTTTCAGATTATGGATAATGGATTTATGATGTATGATATGTGGAGGGTTTGAAAAACCCCAAAAACCCTAGTAATGGTAACAATTACCATTAGGGTTTATGTATAATTAGTATGGTATGTATGAGATGTATGGCATGGAAAACGTTAGTATACGCATTGCATGTTTGTCGTAGGCTCACGGTTTTAACCGTTTGAGGTAGTGTGTACGTAATTTTGCGTACGAACCAACGAAACCGAAAACTGCCAGTTTTGAACTAAAACCGGGCAGTAATATGGAATCTGAGTTTTGAGGCCTTTAGAGGCCGAATTTGAAGAAATTCAAAACATGAAAGTTGTAGAGTACGAAAATCCTAGGGGACAGCACAGACCGTTTTCAAAAATAAAGCTCCAACGGCCTCCGTTTTTAGTAAAATCCGAACCTGGTCTGGGCAATCCAATGTTCACGGCCAGGCAAATTCAACGAAGTAAATGGGAAAGTTAAGGGCTGAACTGGGTTTTGAGTAAAACATGAAAGTTGTAGGAAAACAAGAAATTCCTGCATAGGATTTTCAAAACAGTACAGGATTAGATAGTTTCTGCACATACATTGATAACTGAGTTTTTAGGACTATTTTTAGAAAAGGTTTTCAGATTTTCATAGTTTTACTATTTTTGAAAAAAAAATAGATAATGATAAGTAAGGATTTATGGTAAAGAATAAATTAATTAGGGCCGGGTAATCAGGATACCCATAGTAACCACAAGGAGGTTACTAATTTTTATATGACAAGCTTTGGACTCAAGGTTACAATGGTAACCTAATAAGAAACTATGAGATCTTATAACTAAGATTTATGGTAAGTAAGCCATCAAATATTGGTTGGTTGTTGGTTGATCAAGAGCCTAAGGTTACAATTAGTAACCAAATTAAGTATCAATCTTGTATGTAAGGGGACATATAACTAAAATTATGGATAAAGGTTGGTTTGGATACCAACACTAAATGTGATAAGTTATGGTAAGATAGGATGATACTTATCTTACGTCTTTTTATAAACAGGTGACTAACTGTTGTTGCAACTCGTTGGAGTAGCAAATATCCGATCTAGTAAAAACCCATAAGTACAACTCCGTCTACAGCATAGGCAAAATGATTTTATTGATTGTATGTTTTATAACTATACATTTATATATAAATGTGTATGATTTATGATTCATGTTATGACATCATAAAGCATGTCCACTATTGATAACTCATATGGTAAGAATAAGACCAAGTTTCAAGTAAGAAACTATTTTAAGATTATGATGTTTAAGAAAGATGATAAGTAAGTTCTATATCATACCGACCTGCTCTAGGTCAGGTTTAGTCCGTGGTTTGAGTTGGATTGGGCTGGCCGCCCCAACCATTCCATGGTAGCGTGCCACGGTACGTACACTTATGTTAAGGGCCCATAGTATGTTAAGATAAGAAAGAATAAGAAAGCATAATCAAAGTGTAATTGGTTCATGCATTGTTTTGCTTTATTATGAAATGTTTTTGCGGATAAATAGTTGTACTTGCTGTGCGAAAGCTCACGACTTACGTCTATGCTGTTGGTAAGCTCCCTACTAGCAATATTTGATACAAGATGGTGGAGCGCAGCAGAGCTATCTATGAGATTACGGGCTGGGAGCCACTATGCATTTTGTCATTATATATGTATGCAGCTTTATTATATTTTCAGTTTCAAACTCGAGTGCTTGATTTAGTACTCATATATATATATGTATATATGGATGTTTATATGTAAGTGTATGAATCAAGTGAGAAAAAAAAATTATAGTCCGAATTTCCGCTAAGTAAATATAGTAAGTAATTATGTATGTTTATGTAAGATGTAACGGCCTACGTAAGGTGGGTCGTTACAGAGTTGGTATCAGAGCGGGTTCCTGCCTTCTGGTCTCATAGTCTGCCTGCTAGCGTGCCACAGTAATTGTAAGTTAAATTATATTTCGTTTATGAATATTTATTTAGTAAGTATGATAAGAAAATTGTATGATATAGATACGAGACTTATGGACGCGGATCGGGATGCTGCATCAGTATTTTATGAGATGCAACCCCTGCTCTTCGATGGGACCCGACGGACAGTAGCGTTAGCAGGATGGCTTCACGACATGGAGTCAATCTTCCAGATTGGTCACATAGAGGCTCATCTTCAGGTCCCATTGGTTAGTTGATGCCTAGTGGTGGGCGCTCGGATATGGTGGATGACAGTAGGAGAGCCAGCGATACCTAATGGAACATGGGCAGATTTCCACGCTCTAATCATCACACGTTATGGGCTTTTTCCAGACGAGGACGCTGATATGCCATATCGTGATCCGGAGATTTACCGCGACATGTACTATAGACGATACCTCAGTTATGCAGCGGATTGGCATGCGTACCCAAACGAGTCTATGGGTCACTATTGTCAACGATTTCAGGATGCGATGTTGCCATATATTCCTCGCAACGCAGGAGACCTAGAATTAGCGGCACTACATCTCTTCATAGGAGGGTTACCTCCCAGCGTTCGGCTTTTTGTTCTTGAGCCTACGGCGGGGATGACGGTTGAGGAGATGATATATGATATTATGGAGGCAGAGATTATGGCTCATATGATGCAGGCGGCACCATTGGAGGATGATTACGCCGTACCAGTTGATGATGCTGGTATTGCAGAGCCACTGTTTCACGGAGGTCCAGTTCTGCCGGATGATCCTATCCCTGCTATGCCACTTCAAGCGATTCCTCCTTAGGAGGCGGAGGCAGATGCAGATGACGGCGATATGGACCATGTTGATGTCCCGGTCGACCAAGAGGAAAACCCCGATGATCCTCCCATAATCATCATCGAGAGCGATGACGAGGAAGAAGTTGAGGAAGAACAAGAAGAATGGGAGGAACAAGAAGAAGTCATCGAAGAAGAGTGGGAATGTCCCGAGGAGCCAGAAGAAGATCCCGACGAGATCTTATTCGACGACGGAGATTTGGACGCGGACTCCGACATTTCCTCTGATATTACGGCCGAGTAGACAGTTTAGTTAGAACTGATGTTTAGTTATTAGTTTATTCTTTTTGACCTTAGGGTTGTACATAGTATAGGTATGATGGTAAAGTGGTAGACACTTCCATCTCATTTTTTTTTGACCACGTACATATAGTCAGTATTATGTGTATAGGATATGTATATGTTGTTACTCCAATATTGTAACGAACCGCCTATCGAAGGCCGTTACCATACATACTTACTTATAATATATGAAAATTTGGACAATTTATTTATTTATTTTTTTTTATATACAACTGATAAATATAACTTGACTTGGAAATTTCTAATAATCACTTACATACATACATGTACTTATACATAACTACTTATGGTAGTAATGAAATCTTGTACTCAAATACAACATATTTAGCGTAGCATAATTTAACAAAAAGAAACATAGCGATTCCCGTCCCATAGTTTCACAGTTTTGCCTTGCCATGCTCCACTGCCTTGTATCATGAAGCACCGCAGGGTTGCTTACCTACAGCATAAACTTAAAACATGAGCTTACGCTCAGCAAGCACAACTATTTATCCGCAAACATATCATGATATCATAATACATGAACCATTTATGCTTTATTCCTGTTTTCATAAGTTAGCATAGTTTTTGGGCCCTTACATAACATAACATAACTGTACGTACCGTGTCGCGCTGCCATGGAGTGATTGGGACGGCCAGCCCTGTCCAACTCAAACCATGAACCAAACCCGACCTAACGCGGGCCGATACGACATATAGCATTCTGCTTATATTGATGCTTAAAATCTTGTTCTTATCTTATTTCATACTTGAAATGTTGTTTCATATTCATAACCAGTTTCTTAACTGAAACTGGAATTTCATATCTTACCAAATAGCTTATCTTTAGTGAGCATACTTCGTGATGCCATAATATCCGATTATTCATCATATAAACATACATACTATAAACATACATCATATACCCCTTAACATGAACTTGAAAGCATACATGCCATACATTCATTATTCCTTGAATACATACATGCCATTCATACTCTAAATATTCATCATATCTTAAAAACGTACATACATACATATCATAAATACTTCTTATTCACATAACATCATGAACTTGATATCATACAGGCCATAATGTTTTATCATACTTATATCATCATAAACTTGAAAGCATACAACAAACAGTTTTCGTTTATGCTGTAGGCGGAGTCGTACTTACCGTTACTGCGCCTTAAATCAAAATTCTTCACTCAAACAGGTCGCTTTCCTGTTTTCAAGAAAAATCATAGGATGAGTATCATCCTATCATAATAACATAATGATTCTAATTGCTAACTACAAATCCTAAATTTCAACTCCTTTTTGAAATTTAGTAAGAACTCTAATATTTTGAAAACCGGGTTCAAAACCAATTCATAAAGTTTGGTTCTTTTCCCGCAAATCTGTTTCGAATTTGGAAAAGTTTTCTTATGAAAGTTGTAGATTTTGAAGTCTCCTACAACTTTTGTTTTAACCGCAAAATTCAAATCTGTCTTTAACATGCTTATTTTTGCCTTTGAAAAGTTTTCGACCATACTTACTACTCATAATTTGGTCTCGGGTTTTTGTAGAAACGAAGGTCTTAAAGGCCTTATTTTCAAAAACTGTCCGCAAAGGCCCCTAGGATTTCCCCTTCTCTACAACTTTTCAGTTTTGATTTCTTTCAAATTCGGCTTCTAAAGGCCTCAAAATCTTGTTTCAGAAAAACTGTCCAGATAGAAACCTTAATCAAACATACAAAAACCCTTGTGCATACATCTTACAAAAATTAAACTCATGTTTATCCATACTAGTCATTCTCTTAAATTCTAAATGAAGAACTAGAGGATAACAATATTTACCTCAAGTTCCACTGATGGAATTCTTAAATTAGGGTATTAAAATTTCCCTCACACTTCCTACACTAAACCGAAAACTCTTTCTCTAGTTTTCTTTTCTTTCTTTTCTCTCCTCTCTTTGCTCGGTTTCTATGGTAGAATTTAGAGAGTTTGTGCTGCTTAAGTGTGTGTTGGCTAACCAAATAAAATAAGAGAACCTTCACCTATTTATAGATGAAGTATAAATTTCTGAAATTGCTTACTAACCCCTAAAGGTACAACAACTTGCTCCTTAGTCCATAGAAGAAACCAATTTGATCTTGTCTTCTTGAGAGGTGGCCGGAAATCCTTGTTCCTCTTATGCCAAATAACCCAAGCTAGGGTGCTTAATCATGTTGGCTAGGAACCATGAGGTGTCCCTTTTTTAGTGTGGCCGGCCTTAGGTGGAGTTTGTGCATGCTTTTGCTTACCAACAAGCAAGGCTAGCAAGCTTACTAAGCTAGCCTAGGGTGCATGAAGTGTCAAGAGCTAAAAGAGTTCAAGAAATCCATCTTTTGTAATTTTATACAATGGTCCCTAAGGCCAAAATATTTCCCCTTAATCCCTATGTGTTGGCCGGCCATTCCTCTCCCAAATTGCCAAGCAAGCTTAGCTAGAGTGCTTGTTCATCAAGGCTACAAACTTGAGGTGGCATTACCTTGTGTTGGCCAGCCCTAGGGGTGAGATGTGCAAGCCTTGGCTTACCAAGGAGGCTAGGCTAGGAAGTCTAGATGGTTGATTCATCTAAGCTAGGCCAAGGGATGTGTCTCTCCCTTATGTGACAGGTCATGGTGGTGGCTTTGGCAATACATAAACTTGCCATGTGAGCAAGACTAGGGATGTTACTCACCAAGGCTATACCATGATGTGTTGCTTCCTTGTGGTGGCCGGCCTTTAGTGCCTTGGTGTGCAAGCCTTGGCTTGCCAAAGGTGCAAGGCTAAATGGTTGGCTTATCCATGCTAGAAGCATGAGGTGTCTCATCCTTATGTGGCCGGCCATTGAGTGCCAAATGGGACTACATTACTAATTGAATCATAACACAAAATTAACCAAGCAAATCAAAGTGTTTAATCACTAAACTTAGGGCATGGTTTGTAAACTTTTAATGACACTTAAAATCTTCTAATTTGCATAATACTTCTCAAAAACAAGATCCCTTGCTCAAAAAGCCATGATGTGGCCAGTTCCTATGGTGACACATGGAACAATGTGATTGGTTCTAGCTAGAGTTATCAAATACAATCTTAACTTGTCTTCCTTGATTTCCAACCAAACTAACTAAACTAGAAATGGATCATTGACTTAATTGAACTAAGAAACTTTACTTAAAAAGTCCCTGATTCAAAAATTTACATAATTGCTGATAAGTCTACAATTTTCTCCAAAATTACACATTGGCCCCTAAAGGCAAAATATTTGCATTTTGGTCCCTGTGAGGTGACCAATCATAGCAATGACACTTGTCATCAGAGGTGTCATCCTTAAAGGCCTTGTTTGGCTTATCTCCTAAATGTAGTCCATTTTCATAATAACATAAATATTCATATACTGTTTTCAACTGATAACAGTATAATTAAACTGGACCCTTGTCCTAAACTTTTCTGAACTGCGTATAAGATTTTCTTAAATTTATAAATTACCAACGTAGAGTCATAAATCATGATTTCCCCTTTTTAACAAAAGGGTCGTAAACCTGCACAAATAATTCATTGAATCTTTTAGCAAAAGATTCAACAACTTCCTTAGAAAACATATCATACAGATTGCATAACCAAACTTGATTCTTAACAAAAGAAGTTATAAATTTACAAACAGGTCGGCTATTACAATCTACCCTCCTTAAAAATTTTCGTCCCCGAAAATCACTACAAGTTAGGATAGTTCTTTCTCATTTCTTCTTCTACTTCCCACGTTGCTTCTTCAATGTTATGATTCTGCCATAACACTTTAACCATTGGAATGGTTTTGTTTCTTAAAACCTTTTCTTCCCGACCTAAAATCCGTATTGGCCTTTCCTCATAAGTCAAATCCGTTTGTACTTCGATTGGTTCTTGACTTAGCACATGAGAAGGATCAGGTACGTATTTCTTCAACATTGAAACGTGAAAAACATTATGTACAGAAGCCAAAGCTGGCGGCAAAGCAAGCTTATAAGCTACTTTCCCAATCCTTTCAAGGATTTCAAACGGACTTGTGTATCTTGGACTGAGCTTTCCCTTCTTACCAAACCTCATAATTCCCTTCATTGGGGCAATCTTGAGAAAAACAGAATCTCCAACTTGGAATTCTAGAGGTCTTCGACGTTTATCAGCATAACTCTTCTGTCGACTAAATACTATGTCGAGCCGTTGCTTGATCATCTTAATGTCTTCTGAGGTTTTTCTGTTGAAGTCCGTAGTTTGAAGTTGCTTCTGTCCAACTTCTTGCCAATGGATGGGAGATCGACATTTTCTTCCATATAGCGCTTCAAACGGAGCCATATCAATAAAAGCGTGATAGCTATTATTATACAAAAATTCGATCAAGGGTAACTTTTGATCCCAATTTCCCTTGAAATCCAGAACACAAGATCTCAACATATCTTTTAAGGTTTGGATAGTGCGCTCCGATTGTTCATCTGTTTGAGGGTGGAAAGCAGTACTGAATTTCAACCTAGATCCCATAGCTGTGTTAATGCTTTTCCAAAATCGTGAAGTAAATCGCCCATCTCGATCTGAAATAATGGATTTTGGAATTCCATGCAACCTAACAATCTGAGATACATAAATTTCAGCTAATTTCTCAACTGAAAAGGTGGCTTTAACAGCAATGAAATGGGTTGATTTGGTTAATCTATCCACAATCACCCAAATCATATCATTTCCACTTGCGGTCCTGGGTAATCCAACTACGAAATCCAAGGTGATTTGTTCCCATTTCCATTCTGGGAGTTCTATTTTTGAAGATCTCCGCCAGGTTGTCGGTTTTCAGCCTTAACTTTTTGACAAGTTAGGCATTTTGACACAAAATCAGCAATTTCATTCTTCATGTTTGGCCACCAAAAGTACTCTTTAAGGTCCTTATACCTCTTAGTAGCTCCAGGATGAACTGAATATGGCGTTTCATGCGCTTCCGACATGATTTGTTTCCTAAGAAATTCAACGTTAGGAACACAAATCCTTCCTTTGAAGAGAATTAGTCCATTTGTAGACGTCTTAAATTCCTTATCTTCTCCACCAAGAAGTTGAACCTTTAGCAGAAAGGAATCTTTTCCTTGATAACACTTAATGGATTCTAGGAGATTGGACTGAAGAGTCAAAACAGCCAATTTCCCTATTAATATTTCCAATCTGAAATCAGAAATATCCTTTTGGAGGGGTTTGGACATCATTTCAAGAGACATGAGCATACCGGATGACTTCCTGCTCAGCGCATCTGCCACCTTATTTGCTTTTCCAGGATGGTAAAGGATTTTACAATCATAATCCTTTATGAGTTCAAGCCATCGACGTTGTCTCATATTGAGCTCTTTTTGAGTAAAGATGTATTTGAGACTTTGGTGGTCGGTAAAAATCTCACACCTATTACCATATAGGTAATGTCTCCAAATCTTCAAGGCGAAAACCTCCGCAGCAAGCTCCAAATCGTGCGTCGGGTAGTTTCGTTCATGGTCCTTTAGTTGACGTGAAGTATAGACAACCACATTTCTTCCTTGCATAAGGACAGCTCCTAATCCAATTCTCGACGCATCACTATAAATGGCGAAATTTCCTGCATCTACGTCAGGAATTATTAACACTGGTGCACTTGTAAGTTTTCTCTTGAGCTCTTGGAAGTTTTCTTCACACTTCTGTGTCAAATCAAACTTTCTCCCCTTCTTAGTAAGAGCTGTTAGTGGCGCTGCTATCTTGGAGAATCCTTCAACGAACCGTCGGTAGTATCCGGCCAAACCAAGAAAGCTTCGTATCTCCATAACGTTTTTGGGTGCTGACCATGCACTAACTGCTTCTATCTTAGCAGGATCAATAGAAATTCCTTCTTTTGAAACCACGTGGCCCAAGAAATGTACTTTTTCCAACCAAAATTCACATTTTGTGAATTTGGCATAAAGTTGATTCCGTCTTAAGGTTTCCAAAACTATCTTGAGATGCTGCTCATGTTCCTTTGTGGATCTTGAGTAGATCAAAATATCATCAATGAAGATGATAACAAACTTATCTAAATAATCATTAAACACCCGATTCATCAGGTCCATAGAAGCAGCTGGAGCATTAGTTAATCCAAAAGGCATGACTAAATACTCATAATGTCCATAACGTGTTTGAAACGCAGTCTTGGGAATATCTCCTTCCTTGATTCTGAGTTGATGGTAGCCCGAACGCAAATCAATCTTCGAGAATACCAAAGCTCCTCTAAGTTGATCAAAGAGATCGTCGATTCTCGGAAGAGGGTACTTGTTCTTAATTGTGATCTTGTTCAACTCACGATAGTCGATGCACATCCGCAACGATCCATCCTTCTTTTTGACAAACAGCACAGGTGCTCCCCACGGGGAATGGCTTTGACGAATAAATCCCTTGTCCAACAGTTATTGTAACTGTACTTGAAGTTCTCTAAGCTCAGCTGGGGCCATGCGATAGGGTGCTTTTGATATTGGAGCTGTTCCTGGCAACAATTCTATTTCGAAAGAGATTTCTTGCTCCGGCGGAAGTCTAGTTAAATCTTTTGGAAAGACATCTACATATTCCCTAATAATAGGAACATCTTCGGGCTGCAACTCTTTTTCTTGTTCTTTGTCCACCATGTTAGCTAAGTATCCTTGACATCCATTAGCCAACATTTTCCAAGCTTTCATTACAGAAACAAGCCGGGTTGATGAGCTCTTAGACTGGCCGTGAAAGTTAAATTCCTCTTCACCGAAAAGACTAAACGTAACACAACGCTTTCGACAATCAATCTTAGCGTTGTACTTATCTAAGAAATCCATTCCCAGGATAACATCAAAATCCTGAAGCTTAATTGCAATCAGGTCTACATACAACTCTCTACCACACATAACTATTGGAACATTTCGCATCCAGGAATTAGATAACAAAATCTCTCCCGATGGAAGAGAGGTTCTAAAAGGTTGCCCTATATTTTCTACATTTCTATCTAACTTTCGGGCATATTCCATCGATATAAACGAATGGGTGGCACCAGAATCAATTAGGGCAAATGCATCATAATCAGCTATAGAGATCTAACCTGTTACCACATTAGAAGTTCCAGCCTCAGCATCTCCCTTTGTGTACGCATAAATCCTGGCTTGTGGTTCGGGAGCTTCAAGTCTTCTTTGTACAATCGAAGGATCTTCGATCTTTGCTTGTACCGCTTGTAGCTGTCGATTTGTATTCCTATTCTGGTACTGAGGGTTCTGGTTCTGACTATTGGTGGTACAATTCCTCGCATAATGGCCTTCTTTGCCACAAAGATGTTGGAAAAATCGGATCCGATATCAGAGTTACGGCGCAGCGGAAATTTTAAAATTTTTATGCCGATTCGGAAAAGAAGCTCATGATGCATATAACAATAAATTAAATTCATGATCAAGCGTACCTTATTTCTTGGATTCCGGAATTGCTAGAGCGTTTGACCAACGTGTCGTCTCTATTATTCTCGAGTTCCACGTCTCAGAGTGTGTGTGGGCACACGTTCTATGAATCCAAGTGACCGGTGTTGCTTTCCGAAGTCTAGATCATTCCTTCTCAATTCCGATGTTCCTCGTTGAGAATATTATCCAACTTCTTTCTTCAAAACTGCAAAACAGGAACCGGTTAACCTCCTATGAAAATTATCACTCGGTTTAACCTTCCTCACAATTTTGATTCAATGGAATTTTCTCCTTTTTTTTTTCTCACAAGATAGCCAAATTTTATGATGTGGAAGAAACCCAAATTATTTTTCTTCTCACTCTCAAAAACGTTTTTCCTCTTTGTGAATAACCAAAAATTAGTTTTTCAAGAATTCCTAGCCTTTATATAGAAGTCCAATCCTTTTTCAAAATTTATCTCCTTTAAAAAATTATTAATTATTATTTTTCTGGATAAATTTTGAATCAAAAGATCATACAACTTTAGGACTAGATTCATTGAACCTAAAAACGTTTTTCCAAGAGGAAATCAATCCTCAAAAAATTCGGCCACTTTGAGATAAATCTTGATTGGTGGTTCAAATTTTAAATCAAGAATCTAGACTAGTCAAAAGATCCTAGTCCTATCTAGATTCAAATTCCTTTTAAACCCTTTTTGAATTTAAATATGATTCACTTATTTGAATTAAATATTTTCCACACAACATCAACCATATTAATTAATTTAAATCAATGGAATATTTCAAATTTTCTTTCCTCACAAAAACCGTGCACATCATTTTAAGGAAAGAAAAATCCATCATATAATTTCCATTATTTAAATCAATTAATAATTTAATGTTAGGAATATATTTGAATAATTTTGAAACAAAATTTTCTTCTCTCCACCTATCTAAAAACCGTGCACAATATTTAGATTAGGAGAGAAAAATTTGTTTTCCAAAATTAAATAATTCAAACACAATCTTATTTCAAAATTCAATTAACCAATCTCATGTTGACAAATCATATTATTTGTCTACACAAATCTCACATGTCCAATCCTTTCTGGATTGCATGTTAGAGAGTATCAAGTCTTAATAGACATTACTAAATTCCATTTAAATTTACCGATCTCATTAGGAACAAATCCCGATACGCTATACGGAACTATATGAGCTAATAGAGGGACCCGATGGAAATATGTAAAGAGGCTCCTATAATTGTGAAAAATTAATCCCAGATTAATTATTCATCAATTATCAACTTCAATACTATTCCACTAAAAGTTTGAAGCTGAACTCCTGTTTACATACCGTATTACGAAAGCTCTCTAACGTAGCGCTTCTTCCATGATTTATTCATCGCTTGCTTAATCCCCATATGTTATCCACGATTGAATTAAGGACTTTTTCCGTTTTACCTTTTCAATCATTTTAACTTAAAGTTCCATTATTCTCTATTGAAAGAATCACCAATTATAAAACCATACAATTGATAAACCACCAGAGAACACAAAGTAAACCGATGGCCAAGATCTTGTTATACTATCTTTCAATCCCCGAATAAAGCCTTTAAGTAGATAACATTTACTATCGTTAAGATAGTTATGGATTCCGTATCTATGAATCTTGATTTCTCCATCCATAAGTCATGCACCAAAAACACAAGTATATTGACCATGAATTAACAGTGTCTCACCTATAGTGCATTAAAGTACATAAGTCATGGATACGAACTCAAGTAATCATTTCAGGATTAAGATTAATGTAGGATGATAATCAAAGTGTTATTGATTCTTATAAACGGAATTATTAAACCGAATCAATTAACACTTTAGGTCCAGTCCAATGTCATACCTCAATACTGGTATACATTAAAGTTTCTACTCGGAACCTATCCGATGGTCAAGACAAACCATCCCTCCAAGGAAGTAGACAACCTTTACAATCTTATCATGAATAAGATCCCCAAATCTTATTCATTCGATTGCGGACTATTTATTTAGACTGTTATCAAATTACCACGTCTTCTATGTATACCTCGTATACATATGGTAATCCGATATATTACCAACAGCCGAGGAGTATTTTATGTTTGCTCAAAATAACCATACAATCAACTAATGAAAGTAAATAGGACAGAACTTATTAAACATGAATAACATCCTCTTATTAATATCAAAATGTCATATTTACAGAAAATCCCTAATATTGATTTTCTATCCTTAGGGCACATTTAGATCCCAACAATCTCCCACTTGCCCTAAGCGAGTAAATGTGACATATTACGCATCCCCATGCCTTCAACATGTTCTTCGAATCTTCTGGCCACCAAAGTCTTCGTGAACGGGTCAGCAAGATTGTCCTCTGATGCGATTTTGCAAACCGTCACATTTCCACTCTCAACAAAGCCTCTGATGATGTGATACTTTCTGTCAATGTGCTTACTCCTCTTATGATGCCTAGGATCCTTGGTATTAGCTACTGCTGCACTGTTGTCACAGTAGGCACCATAGCTTTATCCATACCAGGAACGACCTCAAGGTCACCAAGGAACCTGCGGAGCCATACCGCTTCCTTTGATGCCTCACTGGCTGCCACATACTCTGCTTCTATGGTCGAGTCAGCAATACAAGATTGCTTAATACTCCTCCACACAACGGCACCACCTTCAAGGGTAAAAACGGATCCTGAAGTCTGAATCCTGATCTGATTGAAAATCAGAATCTGTGTATCCTCTAGGAATAAGATCCTGACCGGAATACACTAGTATATAGTCCCTCGTTCTCCGTAGATACTTGAGTATATGCTTGACCGCAGCCCAATGGTTCAGTCCCGGATTCGACTGATATCGACTTACCATACCAACCGCAAAACAAATGTCAGGCCTAGTGCATAACATAGCGTACATAAGACTACCTACCGCTGATGCATAAGGTACATTTTTCATACGCTCACTTTCTTCCGATGTCTTGGGACAGTCATCTCTAGAAAGCTTGATTCCAATTCTGAAAGGTTGGGCACTTTTCTTGGAATCTTTCATAGAAAACTTCTCAAGTACTTTATCAATGTATGAAGCTTGAGAGAGTGCTATCGTTTTGTTCTTTCTATCTCTAAAGAGTTGAATACCAACAACATAACTAGCTTCTCCTAAGTCCTTCATTTCAAACTGTTTGGCTAACCAAACTTTGACAGATGATAATGTTGCCACATCGTTTCCAATAAGCAATATATCATCCACATAAAGTACAAGGAAAACCACTTTTTCGTTCTTGATACATTTATAAACACATGGTTCATCAATGTTTTGTTCGAATCCATAGGTTTTGATCGCTTGATCAAACCTAATGTTCCAAGAACGAGATGCTTGCTTTAATCCATAAATGGATTTAAGCAACTTGCATACTTTGTCTTCTTGGCCTTTTGCCTTGAACCCGTCTGGCTGTATCATATAGATATCTTCTTCAAGAGAGCCATTCAAGAAAGCTGTCTTGACATCCATTTGCCAGATCTCATAATCGAGAGCAGCCGCAATAGATAAAAGAATGCGGATTGACTTGAGCATTGCTACAGGCGAGAAGGTTTCATCATAGTCGATTCCTTCTTTCTGCGTATAGCCCTTCGCTACAAGTCTTTCCTTGAAAGTTTCCACTTTCCCATCCACACCTCTCTCCCTCTTGTATACCCACTTACACCCAATAGGTTTTATGCCTTGGGGCAAGTCTACAAGTTTCCAGAACCCGTTGGAATCCATAGATTCCACCTCGGTGTTCATAGCTTTTTGCCAAAAACTAGAATCAACATCCTCCATAGCTTCCTTGTACGTAGCCGGATCATCAGCATGTTCTATGGATTCTGCTTCAAAAACTTCACCATTGAACATGTACCTTTCAGGTTCCCTGATAATCCTCCCACTACGACGAAGCTCCCGTGGTTGTTGATTCTTTAATGGTTTTTCCACAGGGTTTTCTGTGACTTTTGGAATATCCAAACCCGAAGTCATCTCCTCAAGCACTACTTTGCTACGAGGTTTAAAGTCTTCCATGTAACTTTCCTCCAAGAATGTTGCATGTGTAGAAATGAAGACTTTATTTTGCTTCGGATTATAGAACAGACCACCTTTAGTCCCTTTTGGATAGCCAACAAACAAGCACACTTCTGATCGTGACTCCAACTTCTTCGCTTCCTTATCCAGGACGTGTGCCGGACAACCCCAAATTCGAATATGATTCAAATTAGGTTTCCTACTCGTCCAAAACTCATAAGGAGTTTTAGGAACCGATTTGGAGTGCACGTTATTCAGAAGATACCATGCAGTTTGTATAGCGTGCCCCCAAAATGACAAAGGTAATGTGGAGTAACTCATCATAGATCGGACCATATCCAATAGGGTCCTATTCCTTCTCTCAGCTACACCATTCTGTTGAGGAGTACCAGGTGCAGTCAACTGGGATTGTATCCCATTCTCTATCAAATATCCTAAGAACTCATCCGATAGGTATTCCCTACCTCGATCCGATCGAAGTGTCTTAATGGACTTGCCTAATTGTTTCTCAGCTTCAGCCCGAAATTTTTTGAACTTGTCAAAAGCTTCGCTTTTGCGGGTCATCAAATAGACATATCCATACCTTGAGTAATCATCAATAAAAGTGATATAATACTCATACCCACCTCGTGCTTCTATGTTCATGGGACCACAAACATCTGTATGCACAAGTTCTAAAAGTTCCTCGACAAGACCATCCTTGGCAGCAAAATGCCGTTTAGTCATCTTGCCCTCCAAACAGGATTCACATTGTGGCCAAAGTTCAACCTCATACAAGTCAAGGCATTCCTCCTTTACCATCCTTTGAATTCTGTTAAGGCTTATGTGACCAAGTCGTAAATGCCAAAGATATAATTTGTTAGAGTGAGAAGACTTATGTCTTTTAGAGTTCTTTTCCAATTCTGTATCAAGCAGTGAGTGCATCTTAGGTTTGATAAAATAAAGATTTCCATGCATCCATCCATTACAGATAAGAGAATTATTTTTCCTAATAACAACTTTATTATTAAAAGAAACTGAATAAGAATCTTTAATCAAACAAGCTACCGAAATTAGGTTCCTTTTGAAACTAGGAACATAAAAACAATGTCTCAAAACAATAAACCTAAATTCATCAAAATAAAGATGCACTTCTCCCACTGCTTCAGCTTGCACTAATGTCCCATCACCGGTTCTTAACGTGAAGTTCTCCTCATACAGACTTCTCGTTACCTTGAACCCCTGCAGAGAAATACAAACATGGTTAGTAGCTCCAGAATCTATAACCCAATTGTCCTTAGATTCCTCCACTAAACAACCCTCAAGATACAGGATATCGAAATTACCTTTTTGCTTTTGCATAGACAGGTATTCTCAGCAATCCTTCTTGAAATGTCCTTTCTTCCCACAGTGAAAGCACTTAGCCTTTTTAGGATCCACCTTTCGCTTCTTAGTCTTGGTAGACTTCTTAGAAATAGGTGCATTCGCCACAGGCTTGTTCCTCTTGTTCTTCCCCTTTTCCTTCTTCCTTTTGGGATTAGGAGCAGGCGAACTAGGTTCAGCCACATTTGCCTCAGCCTTAGATCTAGAACCCTTAAAAATATTCTCAAAGGCTTGCAACTCTTTCATCAATTCCGTTAAAGACATCTCCTTCCTGTTAAGGTTGTAGGATGCCTGAAACAAATCGAAATCCTTGGATAAGGTTTGGAAAACCATGACCAATTGAGTTGCAGCATCGATCTCAGCCCCATTTGCCTGAGCTTCAGACAAATAAGCCATGACTTTCATCATGTGCTCCTTGATGGGAGATCCAACCTTCTGCCTGCAGTTCATGAGACCTTTGACAGCATCGGTTTTAGCCTGAATAGTTTGTTCACCAAACATTTCCTCCAGGTTATCCATGATCTACCTAGCAGTTTGATGCTCTTCATGCTGTTTCTGGAGCACGTTAGACATGCTCGCCCGAATATAGCACATAGCACTTAGGTTGGAATTGTCCCAGCGCTCAAGCGCTACAAAATCCCTATCAGGAGCATCGATCGCAGGCGTTGGCGGTCGAGGTTGGGTTAGGACAAAACTGTGTTTCTCAAAGTTTTGGACGATAAGCAAGTTCCTTTTCCAGTCATTAAAATTCTCGCCAGTTAATTTGTTTTGCGTAAGTATCACAGATAAAGGGCTCGACATTTTGATTTATAATAAGAAAACATGTAATAAGTATGAGCAAACATCCTATCAGTTTATAAAATATGGTTTTGTAATGAAACAAAAAGATCTATATGCAATCTAAATGTTCATGTGTAAAACCCTTAATACACATACCTTATGTAATAACCAACCTGTTTGTAAACTTTTGATTTCTTTCGTTAAGAATCAAAGTTTGTTTATGCTATATGTATGATATGTTTTCTATGAAAAGTTGTTGAATCTTTTGCTAAAAGATTCAATAAGTTAGTTACGCAAGTTTAAGACCTTTTGTCAAAAAGGGTAAATTTATGCTTTATGATTCTATGTTAGTAATTTATAAATTTAAGAAAATCTTTTACGCAGTTCAGAAAAGTTTAGGACAATGGTCCAGTTTAATTATACTGTTATCAGTTGAAAACAGTATATAAATATTTATGTTATTATGTTATTATGAACTGCATTTAGGAGATTAAGCCAAACAAGGCCTTTAAGATTGACACCTCTGATGACAAGTGTCATTGTTATGATTGGTCACCTCACAGGGACCAAAATGTAAATATTTTATGTTTAGGGGTCAATTTGCAAATTAAGGAAAGTTCATGATTTTAGAGCTAAAAAGTCTTCTAAGGAAGGATTTAGTAAGAATTTGATGTTTGAAGGCTTAACCATAACCGGCCAATTCATAGGGACCAAAGTGCAAATATTTTGCCTTTAGGGGCCAATGTGCAATTTTGGAGAAAATTGTAAACTTATCAGCAATTATGTAAATTTTTGAATTAGGGACTTTTTAAGTAAAGTTTCTTAGTTCAATTAAGTCAATGATCCATTTCTATTTTAGTTAGTTTGGTTGGAAATCAAGGAAGACAAGTTAAGATTGTATTTGATAACTCTAGCTAGAACCAATCACATTGTTCCATGTGTCACCATAGGAACCGGCCACATCATGGCTTTTTGAGCAAGAGATCTTGTTTTTGAAAAGTATTATACAAATTAGAAGATTTTAAGTGTTATTAAAAGTTTACAAATCATACCCTAAGTTTGGTAATTAAACACTTTGATTTGCTTGGTTGATTTTGTGTTATGGATCAATTAGCAAATTGTTTCACATGGTTTCTTCAAAACCGGTCACATGAGGATAAGACACTCTAGACCCCCCTAGCCTTGCACCCTTGGCAAGCCAAGGCTTGCACACCTAGGCACCAAAGGCCGGCCACCACAAGGAAGCAACACATCATGGTGTAGCCTTGGTGAGTAACATCCCTAGTCTTGCTCACTTGGCAAGCTCATGTATTGCCAAAGCCACCACCCAAGGGACGGCCACCACAAGGAAGTGACACTTCATAGCCTAGCTTTGGTGAGTGAGTATACCTAGCTTTACTCACTTGGCAAGCCAAGGCCTTGCTAAGCCAACACCAAGACCGGCCATCATTAGAGAATGACACCTCATGGACTAGCTAGGATTAGTAAGCCATTCTAGCTTTGCTCACATGGATGACCAAGGCATTGACACATCCCTTGGCCGAGCCTTGATGAACCAACACTCTAGACTTCCTAGCCTAGCCTCCTTGGCAAGCCAAGGCTTGCACATCTCACCCCTAGGGCCGGCCAACACAAGGTAATGCCACCTCAAGCTTGTAGCCTTGATGAGCAAGCACTTTAGCTAAGCTTGCTTGGCAATTTGGAGCAAGAATGGCCGGCCAACACATAGGAACTAAAGGAGAAATATTTTGGCTTTAAGGACCATTGCATAAAATTACAAAAGATCGATTTCTTGAACTCTTTTAGCCTTGACACCTCATGCACCTAGGCTAGCTTAGTAAGCTTGCTAGCCTTGCTTGTTGGTAAGCAAAAGCATGCTCAAACTCCACCTAAGGCCTGCCATACTAAGAGAGGGACACCTCATGGTTCCTAGCCAACATGATTAAGCACCCTAGCTTGGGTTATTTGGCACAAGAAGAACAAGAATGGCCGGCCACCTTTCAAGAAGACAAGACCAAATTGGTTTCTTCTATGGACTAAAGAGCAAGTTGTTGAACCTGTAGGGGTTAGTAAGCAATTTCAAAAATTTATGCTTCATCTATAAATAGGTGAAGGTTCTCCTATTTTATTTGGTTAGCCAACACACACTTAAGCAGTACAAACTCTCTAAATTCTCCCATAGAAGCCGAGCAAAGAGAGGAGAGAAAAGAAAGAAAAGAAAACTAGAGAAAGAGTTTCGTTTTAGGGTAGGAAGTGTGAGGGAAATTTGAATACCCTAGTTAAAGAATTCCATCAGTGGAACTTGAGGTAAATATTGTTATCCTCTAGTTCTTCATTTAGAATTTAAGAGAATGATTAGTATGGATAATCATGAGTTCAATTTTATAAGATATGTGCACTAAGGTTTTAGTATGCTTGATTAGAATTTCTAACCGAACAGTTTTTCTGAAAATAAGATTTTGAGGCCTTTAGAGGCCGAATCTTAAAAACGTTAAAACTACAAAGTTGTAGAAAAGAAACAATTCTAGGGGCTAGCGTGGACAGTTTTTGAAAATAAGGCATTTAAGACCTTCGTTTCTTCTAAAACCCGAGACCAAATTATGAGTAGTAAGTCTGGTCGAAAAATTTTCAAAGGCAAAAATAAGCATGTTAAAGACAGATATGAAGTTTGAGGTTAAACCAAAAGTTGTAGGAGACTTCAAGATCTACAACTTTCATGAAGAAAATTTTTCCAAATTCGAAACAGATTTGTGGGAAAAGAATCAAACTTTATGAATTGTTTTTGAACTCGGTTTTCAAAATATTAGAGTTCTTACTAAATTTCGAAAAGGAGTTGAAATTTAGGATTTGTAGTTAGCAACTAGAATCATATGTTATTATGATAGGATGATACTCATCCTATGATTTCTTGAAAACAGGAAAGCGACCTGTTTGAGTGAAGAATTTTGATTCAAGGTGCAGTAACGGTAAGTACGACTCCGCCTACAGCATAAACGAAAATTGTTTGTTGAATGCTTTCAAGTTTATGATGATATAAGCATGATAAAACATTATGGCCTGTATGATATCAAGTTCATGATGTTATGTGTATAAGAAGTATTTATGATATGTATGTATATACGTTTTTAAGATATGATGAATATTAAAGTATGAATGGCATGTATGTATTCAAGGAATAATGAATGTATGGCATGTATGTTTTCAAGTTCATGTTAAGAGATATATGATGTATGTTTATAGTATGTATGTTCATATGATGAATAATTTGATATTATGACATCACAAAGTATGCTCACTAAAGATAAGCTATTTGGTAAAGTATGAAATCCCAGTTTCAGTTAAGAAACTGGTTATGAATATGAAACAATATTTCAAGTATGAAATAAGATAAGAACAAGATTCTAAGCATCAATATAAGCAAAATGCTATATGTCGTATCGACCCGCGTTAGGTCGGGTTTGGTTCATGGTTTGAGTTGGACAGGGCTGGCCGCCCCAACCACTCCATGGCAGCGCGCCACGGTACGTACATTTATGTTATGTTATGTAAGGGCCCTAAAATTATGCTAACTTATGAAAACAGGAATAAAGCATAAATGGTTCATGCATTATGATATCATGATATGTTTGCGGATAAATAGTTGTGCTTGTTGAGCGAAAGCTCATGTTTTAAGTTTATGCTGTAGGTAAGCAACCCTGCAGTACTTCATGATACAAGGCGGTGGAGCATGGCAATGCAAAGCTGTGAAACTGTGGGACGGGAATCGCTATGTTTCTTTTTGTTAAATTATGCTACGCTAAATATGTTGTATTTGAGTACAAGATTTCATTACTACCATAAGTAGTTATGTATAAGTACATGTATGTATGTAAGTAATTATTAAGAAATTTCCAAGTCAAGTTATATTTATCAGTTGTATAAAAAAAAATTTGCCCAAATTTTCATATATTATAAGTAAGTATGTATGGTAATGGCCTACGTTAGGCGGGTCGTTACAGAGTTGGTATCAGAGCAGAAGGTTCTACCTTTCGGTTTCACAGTTTGCGTGCCTGCGCCACAGCCATTGTAAGTTAAAAATATTTCGTATTTATATTATGAATTTATAAGAATTTGTATAATCTAGATTTGAGGACAATGAACGAAGATCGAGGTGCAGCCTATACGTTTTTCATGATGTCTCCGCTAATATTCGATGGGACTAAACGAACCGTGACACTAGCAGCATGGCTTCATGATATGGAGTCTATCTTTCGAATATGTCATATTCCGTCCCATCTACAAGTATCATTGGCAAGTCATTGTCTAGCAATAGATGCTAGGCTATGGTGGAGAACGTTAGGAGAACAGGAAGTTCAGGGAGGATCATAGGAAAACTTCCACAACATCATCACTGCTCGTTTTGGACCTCCACTGGCGGAAAACGCCGACATACACTATCGAGACCCAGATATTTATCGTGACATGAACCTTGTCCGATATCTTAACTATGTTTACGATTGGCATGCTTATCCAGGAGAATCGATGGGCCATTACTGCCCAAGATTTCAGGAGGCTATGTTGGCTCATATTCCAGATTTTGGCGACCCAGGGTTTCGGGCACTGCAACTACTCCGGGAGGGACGACCACCTAATGTCAGGGAACACGTTCAGCCACCAGCGATAGAAATGACTCTGGAACACATGATTAATGACATCATGGAAGCGGAGTTGATAGCTCATATGGTTCAAGCGGATGCTCTAGTGGAAAACAACATCCAAGTACCAGTCAATAATAATGATGTGGAAGAGCCACCCTTCCAATGGGGTCCAGTATTGCCAGAAGACCCTATTCCGGCGATACCACTTCAGGAGATTCCTCCACAAGAGGATGTTGATGCCATGAATTTTGAAGATATTCCTGACGAACCCGAACTTCAAGAGGATCCTCACGAAATCATCCTAGATAACGGAGAAGAGGAAGAAGTTAATATGGAGGATGATCCGGAGGAAGTCTTGTTCGATGAGGAAGACTGGGATGTATTCTCCGACGTAACATCAGAGTAGATAGTTTAGGTGTAAAATAGTATGTATGTATGTTAGAATATACGAATTATGGACTATGATGAATATAAGATATGTAAATTATAAAGTTAGTAAAAAGTATTAATATATTATGATGTTAAGATTATGAACAATATATGATATAATATGGAATGATGAGATCATGATAGATCTCTAATGTTATGTTTTATGATATGATATGATGTTACGATATGATATGATGATATGATGTGATAATACGATCTATGATATGATCAGATATCGTATTATGATATGATGAATAAGTATTGTTCATAAGTATTATTTTTATGATGAGATATGAATGAACGAAAAGATATTCGAAGTATAACAATATCTTTATCGTAATTAGATAAGAAATAGAAGATGTCACGCCCACGTACCCGAGCGAACCCTATTCCGCAAGAACCTGATCTTGCAAACACAGTAGCTACCTTGTAACGACAATTGAGGGAACAACAGCAGGAGATGAACCAGCTTCGGAAACAAGTAGCTCAACTGAATCAGATTCCACGAGCAAATGAAGTTCCACCGTAACATAATCCCGTACCCCCAGCAGCACCTCGTGCACCAGAGATTCATCAAGATGATCCGTTAGCACTCGCAGGACTGCAAAGGAATCCACCTTTGGTTAGAGAAGATCTGTTATATGAACGATTTAGGCGAATGAAGGCACCTGAATTTGAAGGAACCACAGATCCAATAGTAGCGGATAATTGGCTACTCGATATCCAAGTAATTTTGGATTTTATGGGACTTACAGAACAGGAGAAAGTTCTTTGTGCCTCCTTTGCACTAAAGAAAGATGCGCGTCACTGGTGGAGGACAGTACAGATGCGCAGAAACGTGGAGTTCATGAGATGGCAAGATTTTGTAGACGAATTCAGAATAATGTACTACAATCAGGAGATTCTTGCAACTCAACAAGATGAGTTTACCAGTTTTAAGCAAGGGTCTATGTCAGTGATGGAAGCAGTCAAAAAGTTTGAACAACTTGCCCGTTTATGTCCAGAACTAGTGCCGAACGAAAGGGAGAAAGTAAGGAGAATGATGAAAATGTTTCGGACAGACATTGCCAAACCAGTTAGTGCTGGAAGTAGCCCTCCAACTCTTGTAGCTGATTGTATAAGTCGAGCTATGAGAGCAGAATACTGGATTAATCAAGATAAGGAAGCTGTAACGACCCGCCTAGCGCCGGCCGTTACCATACATTCTTACTTAATAATATATGAAAATTTAGACATAAATTTTTTTTTTTTTATACAACTGATAAATATAACTTGACTTGGAAACTTCATAATAAACACTTACATACATACATGTACTTATACATAACTACTTATGGCGGAAATGTGTTTTTGTACTTAAATACAACATATTTAGCGTAGCATAATTTAACAAAAAGAAACATAATGATTCCCGTCCAACAGTTTCACAGCTTTGCCTTGCCATGCTCCACTGCCTTGTATCATGAAGTACCGCAGGGTTGCTTACCTACAGCATAAACTTAAAACATGAGCTTTCGCTCAGCAAGCACAACTATTTATCCGCAACATATCATGATATCATAATGCATGAACCATTTATGCTTTATTCCTGTTTTCATAAGTTAGCATAGTTTTGGGCCCTTACATAACTTAACATAAATGTACGTACCGTGGCGCGCTGCCATGGAGTGGTTGGGGCGGCCAACCCTGTCCAACTCAAACCATGAACCAAACCCGACCTGACGCGGGTCGATACGACATATAGCATTCTGCTTATATTGATGCTTAGAATCTTGTTCTTATCTTATTTCATACTTGAAATGTTGTTTCATATTCATAACCAGTTTCTTGACTGTAACTGGGATTTCATACTTTACCAAATAGCTTATCTTTAGTGAGCATACTTCGTGATGCCATACTATCCGATTATTCATCAGATGAACATACATACTATAAACATACATCATATATCTCTTAACATGAACTTGAAATCATACATGCCATATATTCATTATTCCTTGAATACATACATGCCATTCATACTTTAAATATTCATCATATCTTAAAAACGTACATACATACATGTCATAAATACTTCTTATTCACATAACATCATGAACTTGATATCATACAGGCCATAAAGTTTTATCATACTTATATCATCATAGCTTGAAAACATACAACAAACAGTTTTCGTTTATGCTGTAGGCGGAGTCGTACTTACCGTTACTGCGCCTTGAATCAAAATTCTTCACTCAAACAGGTCGCTTTCCTGTTTTCAAGAAATCATAGGATGAGTATCATCCTATCATAATAACATATGATTCTAGTTGCTAACAACAAATCCTAAATTTCAACTCCTTTTTGAAATTTAGTAAGAATTCTAATATTTTGAAAACCGGGTTCAAAAACAATTCATAAAGTTTAGTTCTTTTCTCACAAATATATTTCGAATTTGGAAAAGTTTTCTTCATGAAAGTTGTAGATCTTGAAGTCTCCAACAAGATGTGGAAAAATTTCAACTCCTTCATGAAAGTTGTAGATCTTGAAGTTCTTCAAAAACAAGATCCCTTGCTCAATAAACCATGATGTGGCCGGTTCCTATGGTGACATATGGAACAATGTGATTGGTTCTAGCTATAATTTTCAAATACAATCTTAACTTGTCTTTCTTAATTTTCAACCAAACTAACTAAACTAAAAATGGGTCATTGACTCAATTGAACTAAGAAACTTTACTTAAAAAGTCCCTGATTCAAAAATTTACATAATTACTGATAAGTTTACAATTTTCTTCAAAATTACACATTGACCCCTAAAGGCAAAATATTTACACTTTAGTCCCTATGACTTGGCCGGTTATGGTTAAGCCTTCAAACATCAAATTTTTACTAAATCCTTTCTTAGAAGGATTTTTAGCTTCAAAATCATGAACTTTCCTTAATTTGCAAATTGACCCCTAAACATAAAATATTTGTATTTTGGTCCCTGTGAGGTGACCAATCATAGCAATGACACTCGTCATCAGAGGAATCATCCTTAAAGGCCTTGTTTGGCTTAATCTCCTAAATGCAGTTCATAATAACATAATAACATAAATATTCATATACTGTTTTCAACTGATAACAGTATAATTAAACTGGACCATTGTCCTAACTTTTCTGAACTGCGTAAAAGATTTTTCTTAAATTTATAAATTACTAACATAGAATCATAAAGCATAAATTTACCCTTTTTGACAAAAGGTCTTAAACTTGCGTAACTAACTTATTGAATCTTTTAGCAAAAGATTCAACAACTTTTCATAGAAAACATATCATACATATAACATAAACAAACTTTGATTCTTAAGTAAAGAAATCATAAGTTTACAAACAGGTTGGTTATTACAGAAGCGAGGATTCAAATATTCAAAGTTAAGAAGGAAGAAAAAGCTGTAGAGAAACAGATACAGTCTAGGCAAAATCAGCAACCAAACTTAAAAGGCCAGACTAGTAATTCCAACCAAAGTTCCAAGCAGTTTGGGAGAAATAAAAGAAGAGAGAATGCTACGGGCCAGGGCCAACAGAAAAATTACCCCCAGAAGAGGAACAACCGTGGGAATGAGGGTAATAATAACAGTTATCCTATGTGTACTCAATGTGGAAAGAAACATCCAGGCGTGTGTAGGATGGGAACAAACGCTTGTTATCTTTGTGGCAAAGAAGGCCATTATGCGAGGAATTGTACCACCAATAGTCAGAACCAGAACCCTCAGTACCAGAATAGGAATACAAACCGACAGCTACACGTGGTTCAAGCAAAGATCGAAGGTCCTTCGATTGTACAAGGAAGACTTGAAGCTCCCGAACCACAAGCTAGGATCTATGCTTACACAAAGGGAGACGCTGAGGCTGGAACTTCTAATGTGGTAACAGGTCAGATCTCTATAGCCGCTTATGATGCATTTGCCCTAATTGATTCTGGTGCCACCCATTCGTTTATATCGATGGAGTATGCCCGGAAGTTAGATAGAAATGTAGAAAGTATAGGGCAACCTTTTAGAACCTCTCTTCCATCGGGAGAGATTTTGTTATCTAATTCCTGGATGCGAAATGTTCCGATAGTTATGTGTGGTAGAGAATTATATGTAGACCAGATAGCAATTAAGCTTCAGGATTTTGATGTTATCCTGGGAATGGATTTCTTAGATAAGTACAACGCTAAGATTGATTGTCGAAAGCGTTGTGTTACGTTTAGTCTTTTCGGTGAAAAGGAATTCAACTTTCACGGCCAGTCTAAGATGTCATCAACCCGGCTTGTTTCTGTAATGAAAGCTTGGAAAATGTTGGCTAATGGATGTCAAGGATACTTAGCTAACATGGTGGACAAAGAACAAGAAAAAGAGCTGTAGCCCGAAGATGTTCCCATTATTAGGGAATATGTAGATGTCTTTCCAAAAGATTTAACTAGACTTCCGCCAGAGCGAGAAATCTCTTTCGAAATAGAATTGTTGCCAGGAACAGCTCCAATATCGAAAGCACCCTATCGCATGGCCCCAGCTGAGCTTAGAGAACTTCAAGTACAGTTACAAGAACTGTTAGACAAGGAATTTATTCGTCAAAGCCATTCCCCGTGGGGAGCACCTGTGCTGTTTGTCAAAAAGAAGGATGGAACGTTACGAATGTGCATCGACTATCGCGAGTTGAATAAGATCACGATTAAGAACAAGTACCCTCTCCCGAGAATTGATGATCTCTTTGATCAACTTAGAGGAGCTTTGGTATTCTCGAAGATTGACTTGCGTTCGTGCTACCATTAACTCAGAATCAAGGAAGGAGATATTCCCAAGACGGCGTTTCGAACACGTTATGGACATTACGAGTATTTAGTCATGTCTTTTGGATTAACTAATGCTCCAGCTGCTTTTATGGACCTGATGAATCGGGTATTTAATGATTATTTAGATAAGTTTGTTATCATCTTCATTGATGATATTTTGATCTACTCAAGATCCATAAAGGAACATGAGCAGCATCTCAAGATAGTTTTGGAAACCTTAAGACAGAATCAACTGTATGCCAAATTCACAAAATGTGAATTTTGGTAGGAAAAATTACATTTCTTGGGCCACGTAGTTTCAAAGGAAGGAATTTCCGTTGATCCTGCTAAGATAGAAGTAGTTAGTGCATGGTCAGCACCCAAAAACGTTACGGAGATACGAAGCTTTCTTGGTTTGGCCGGATACTACCGACGGTTCGTTGAAGGATTCTCCAAAATAGCAGCGCCACTAACAGCTCTTACTAAAAAAGGGAAAAAGTTTGAGTGGACACAGAAGTGTGAAGAAAACTTCCAAGGGCTCAAGAGGAAACTTACAAGTGCTCCAGTGTTAATAATTCCGGACGTTGATGCAGGAAATTTCGCCATTTATAGTGATGCGTCGAAAACTGGACTAGGAGCTGTCCTTATGCAAGGAAGAAATGTGGTTGCTTATGCTTCACGTCAACTGAAGGACCATGAACGGAACTAACCGACGCACGATTTGGAGCTTGCTGCGGTGGTTTTCGCTTTGAAGATTTGGAGACATTACCTGTATGGTAATAGATGTGAGATTTTTACCGATCATCAAAGTCTCAAATACATCTTTACTCAAAAGGAGCTTAATATGAGGCAACGAAGATGGCTTGAACTCGTAAAGGATTATGATTGTGAAATTCTTTACTATCCTGGAAAAGCAAACAAGGTAGCAGATGCGCTGAGCAGGAAGTCATCCGGTATGCTCATGTCTCTTGAAATGATGTCCAAACCCCTCCAAAAGGAAATTTCTGATTTCAGATTGGAAATATTAATAGGGAAATTGGCTGTTTTGACTCTTCAGTCCAATCTCCTAGAATCTATTAAGTGTTATCAAGGAAAAGATTCCTTTCTGCTAAAAGTTCAACTTCTTGGTGGAGAAGATAAGGAATTTAAGACGTCTACAAATGGACTAATTCTCTTCAAAGGAAGGATTTGTGTTCCTAACTTTGAATTTCTTAGGAAACAAATCATGTCGGAAGCACATGAAACTCCGTATTCAGTTCACCCTGGAGCTACTAAGATGTATAAGGACCTTAAAGAGAACTTTTGGTGGCCAAACATGAAGAATGAAATTGCTGATTTTGTGTCAAAATGCCTAACTTGTCAAAAAGTTAAGGCTGAACACCGTCAACCAGGAGGAGATCTTCAAAAGATAGAACTCCCAGAATGGAAATGGGAACAAATCACCATGGATTTCGTAGTTGGATTACCCAAGACCGCTAGTGGAAATGATATGATTTGGGTGATTGTGAATAGATTAACCAAATCAGCCCATTTCATTGCTGTTAAAGCCACCTTTTCAGTTAAGAAATTAGCTGAAATTTATGTATCTCAGATTGTTAGGTTGCATGGAGTTCCAAAATCCATTATTTCAGATCGATATGGGCGATTTACTTCGCGATTTTGGAAAAGTGTTCACACAGCTATGGGGTCAAGGTTGAAATTCAGTACTGCTTTCCACCCTCAGACAGATGGACAATCGGAGCGCACTATCCAAACCTTAGAAGATATGTTGAGATCTTGTGTTCTGGATTTCAAGGGAAATCGGGATCAAAAGTTACCCTTGATCGAATTTTCGTATAATAATAGCTATCACGCTTCTATTGGTATGGCTCCATTTGAAGCACTATATGGAAGAAAATGTCGATCTCCCATCCATTGGCAAGAAATTGGACAGAAGCAACTTCAAACTACGGACTTCATCAGAAAAACTTCAGAAGATATCAAGATGATCAAACAACGGCTCGATGTAGCTTTCAGTCGACAGAACAGTTATGCTGATAGACGTCGAAGACCTTTAGAATTCCAAATTGGAGATTCTGTTTTTCTCAAGATTGCCCCAATGAAGGGAATTATGAGGTTTGGTAAGAAGGGCAAGCTCAGTCCAAGATACACAGGTCCGTTTGAAATCCTTGAAAGGATTGGAAAAGTAGCTTATAAGCTTGCTTTGCCGCCAGCTTTATCTTCTGTACATGATGTTTTTCACGTTTCAATGTTGAAGAAATACGTACCTGATCCTTCTCATGTGCTAAGGCAAGAACCGATTGAAGTACAAACGGATTTGACGTATGAGGAAAGACCAATACAGATGCTGGATCGGGAAGAAAAGGTTTTAAGAAACAAAACCATTCCAATGGTTAAAGTGTTATGGCAGAATCATAATATTGAAGAAGCTACGTGGGAAGTAGAAGAAGAAATGAGAAAGAACTATCCCTACTTGTAGTAATTTTCGAGGACGAAAATTTTTTTAAGGAGGGTAGATTATAATAACCAACCTGTTTGTAAACTTATGATTTCTTTCGTTAAGAATCAAAGTTTGTTTATGCTATATGTATGATATGTTTTCTATGAAAAGTTGTTGAATCTTTTGCTAAAAGATTCAATAAGTTAGTTACGCAAGTTTAAGACCTTTTGTCAAAAAGGGTAAATTTATGCTTTATGATTCTATGTTAGTAATTTATAAATTTAAGAAAATCTTTTACGCAGTTCAGAAAAGTTTAGGACAATGGTCCAGTTTAATTATACTGTTATCAGTTGAAAACAGTATATGAATATTTATGTTATTATGTTATTATGAACTGCATTTAGGAGATTAAGCCAAACAAGGCCTTTAAGGATGACACCTCTGATGACAAGTGTCATTGTTATGATTGGTCACCTCACAGGGACCAAAATGCAAATATTTTATGTTTAGGGGTCAATTTGCAAATTAAGGAAAGTTCATGATTTTAGAGCTAAAAAGTCTTCTAAGGAAGGATTTAGTAAGAATTTGATGTTTGAAGGCTTAACCATAACCGGCCAATTCATAGGGACCAAAGTGCAAATATTTTGCCTTTAGGGGCCAATGTGTAATTTTGGAGAAAATTATAAACTTATCAGCAATTATGTAAATTTTTGAATTAGGGACTTTTTAAGTAAAGTTTCTTAGTTCAATTAAGTCAATGATCCATTTCTAGTTTAGTTAGTTTGGTTGGAAATCAAGGAAGACAAGTTAAGATTGTATTTGATAACTCTAGCTAGAACCAATCACATTGTTCCATGTGTCACCATAGGAACCGGCCACATCATGGCTTTTTGAGCAAGGGATCCTGTTTTTGAAAAGTATTATACAAATTAGAAGATTTTAAGTGTTATTAAAAGTTTACAAATCATACCCTAAGTTTGGTAATTAAACACTTTGATTTGCTTGGTTGATTTTGTGTTATGGATCAATTAGCAAATTGTTTCACATGGTTTCTTCAAAACCGGTCACATGAGGATAAGACACTCTAGACCCCCCTAGCCTTGCACCCTTGGCAAGCCAAGGCTTGCACACCTAGGCACCAAAGGCCGGCCACCACAAGGAAGCAACACATCATGGTGTAGCCTTGGTGAGTAACATCTCTAGTCTTGCTCACTTGGCAAGCTCATGTATTGCCAAAGCCACCACCCAAGGGCAGGCCACCACAAGGAAGTGACACTTCATAGCCTAGCTTTGGTGAGTGAGTATACCTAGCTTTACTCACTTGGCAAGCCAAGGCCTTACTAAGCCAACACCAATACCGGCCATCATTAGAGAATGACACCTCATGGACTAGCTAGGATTAGTAAGCCATTCTAGCTTTGCTCACATGGATGACCAAGGCATTGACACATCCCTTGACCTAGCCTTGATGAACCAACACTCTAGACTTCCTAGCCTAGCCTCCTTGGCAAGCCAAGGCTTGCACATCTCACCCCTAGGGCCGGCCAACACAAGGTAATGCCACCTCAAGCTTGTAGCCTTGATGAGCAAGCACTTTAGCTAAGCTTGCTTGGCAATTTGGACCAAGAATGGCCGGCCAACACATAGGAACTAAAGGAGAAATATTTTGGCTTTAAGGACCATTGCATAAAATTACAAAAGATCGATTTCTTGAACTCTTTTAGCCTTGACACCTCATGCACCTAGGCTAGCTTAGTAAGCTTGCTAGCCTTGCTTGTTGGTAAGCAAAAGCATGCTCAAACTCCACCTAAGGCCGGCCACACTAAGAGAGGGACACCTCATGGTTCCTAGCCAACATGATTAAGCACCCTAGCTTGGGTTATTTGGCACAAGAAGAACAAGAATGGCCGGCCACCTTTCAAGAAGACAAGACCAAATTGGTTTCTTCTATGGACTAAAGAGCAAGTTGTTGAACCTGTAGGGGTTAGTAAGCAATTTCAAAAATTTATGCTTCATCTATAAATAGGTGAAGGTTCTCCTATTTTATTTGGTTAGCCAACACACACTTAAGCAGTACAAACTCTCTAAATTCTCCCATAGAAGCCGAGCAAAGAGAGGAGAGAAAAGAAAGAAAAGAAAACTAGAGAAAGAGTTTCGTTTTAGGGTAGGAAGTGTGAGGGAAATTTGAATACCCTAGTTAAAGAATTCCATCAGTGGAACTTGAGGTAAATATTGTTATCCTCTAGTTCTTCATTTAGAATTTAAGAGAATGATTAGTATGGATAATCATGAGTTCAATTTTATAAGATATGTGCACTAAGGTTTTAGTATGCTTGATTAGAATTTCTAACCGAATAGTTTTTCTGAAAATAAGATTTTGAGGCCTTTAGAGGCCGAATCTTAAAAAAGTTAAAACTACAAAGTTGTAGAAAAGAAAACAATTCTAGGGGCCAATGTGGACAGTTTTTGAAAATAAGGCATTTAAGACCTTCGTTTCTTCTAAAACCCGAGACCAAATTATGAGTAGTAAGTCTGGTTGAAAAATTTTCAAAGGCAAGAATAAGCATGTTAAAGACAGATTTGAAGTTTGAGGTTAAAACAAAAGTTGTAGGAGACTTCAAGGTCTACAACTTTCATAAGGAAAACTTTTCCAAATTCGAAACAGATTTGTGGGAAAAGAATCAAACTTTATGAATTGTTTTTGAACCCGGTTTTCAAAATATTAGAGTTCTTACTAAATTTCGAAAAGGAGTTGAAATTTAGGATTTGTAGTTAGCAACTAGAATCATATGTTATTATGATAGGATAATACTCATCCTATGATTTCTTGAAAACAAAGCGACCTGTTTGAGTGAAGAATTTTGATTCAAGGTGTAGTAACGGTAAGTACGACTCCGCCTACAGCATAAACGAAAACTGTTTGTTGAATGCTTTCAAGTTTATGATGATATAAGCATGATAAAACATTATGGCCTGTATGATATCAAGTTCATGATGTTATGTGTATAAGAAGTATTTATGATATGTATGTATATACGTTTTTAAGATATGATGAATATTAAAGTATGAATGACATGTATGTATTCAATGAATAATGAATGTATGGCATGTATGTTTTCAAGTTCATGTTAAGAGATATATGATGTATGTTTATAGTATGTATGTCCATATGATGAATAATTTGATATTATGACATCACAAAGTATGCTCACTAAAGATAAGCTATTTGGTAAAGTATGAAATCCCAATTTCAGTTAAGAAACTGGTTATGAATATGAAACAATATTTCAAGTATGAAATAAGATAAGAACAAGATTCTAAGCATCAATATAAGCAAAATGCTATATGTCGTATTGACCCGCGTTAGGTCGGGTTTGGTTCATGGTTTGAGTTGGACAGGGCTGGCCGCCCCAACCACTCCATGGCAGCGCGCCACGGTACGTACAATTATGTTATGTTATGTAAGGGCCCTAAAATTATGCTAACTTATGAAAACAGGAATAAAGCATAAATGGTTCATGCATTATGATATCATGATATGTTTGCGGATAAATAGTTGTGCTTGCTGAGCGAAAGCTCATGTTTTAAGTTTATGCTGTAGGTAAGCAACCCTGCAGTACTTCATGATACAAGGCGGTGGAGCATGGCAATGCAAAGCTGTGAAACTGTGGGACGGGAATCGCTATGTTTCTTTTTGTTAAATTATGCTACGCTAAATATGTTGTATTTGAGTACAAGATTTCATTACTACCATAAGTAGTTATGTATAAGTACATGTATGTATGTAAGTAATTATTAAGAAATTTCCAAGTCAAGTTATATTTATCAGTTGTATAAAAAAAAATTTGCCCAAATTTTCATATATTATAAGTAAGTATTATGGTAATGGCCTACGTTAGGCGGGTCGTTACACCTTACAACGATAATTCCTAGCTTCTGCTTTCTAAGCTACCGAGGGGTAGTCATAGAATAGCTAGCCAAGAACACGGATCCCTTCCGATTAATACATATTCGTCCATGGAGATAATTCCATTAAATATATATTAAATATCGTTTATTTACCCACTACTGTATATAACAGAGCCTCGAGGGAGGGTTAATAAATAAAGTAGCATGAGTGTGTAACCATCGTTTTCAATTTTGAATCCATATTTTACATCCGCCACCGAGGGGTGATCTAAACATAAAATATGCCCAAAATTGTTATCCTTTCGGAAATCCAAATCAGTGTTCGCTCTAGGTAAGATACCTATCCGAAGGGAATTCCCGGGTCAAAACCGAGTAGTAGATACTACCATGCGTAACTATTGGACCAACGATGGAGGCCGTAGGTCTTAGTGTGTAAAACATTCTCCCACTCATTCTTTTAAATTAGGGTTTTTGTTTTTCATGCATAAACAATATTTATTGAGTGGCACTCCCTAGTCTATATGGCATGTTATCAATACATCACGAAATAGTATAACATATTCATCTAGCAACACATCATCTATGGTTTGCAAAATATGTAAATAGCCGTGGATCATGATTCCATCCTAGAGAAAAGAAAAATTGCAAAAATTACAAAAATTAACCGAAACATATATCGGCCTTCATTTGTAGATCCATGCCTTGCATCCTTCTTCAATGTGTCTTCCTTCTCCAATGTCACATCTTTTCAAATTTAAAATTAAATTTAAATTTCAAAAAAGATTATATGTGATTTTTAATTTTAATCAAAATTACAAAATATCAAAATTTAAATAAAAAATCCGATTATTAAATTTTAAAATTCAAAAAATTTTGAAATTTCCAAATTTCAAATTTTAATTACAAAATTTTAAAATTCATAATAATATCTATTAAATTTAAATTTAAATTTTCAATTTTGATTTTCAAATTATCAAGATCACATATCATTGGAAAATTTAATTTTCAAAAAGGATTCTGTGATTTTTTTTTAATTTTATTAATAAAAAACGTTTTTTAATTAAAAAAAATTCCAAAAAACAAAAAAAAAAACACATCCTTTGAAAATTTACATACCTTCGTTCATCTTCAATCTCCTCGAATCCATTGTAGCCCGAATTTTACAAAAATTCTATGAATTGAAAGAACGACCTAGCGGTGATAATAGACCGCATCTATTACACTTGAAAAATCTAGATACAAATTCTAACCTCTATGGAATCATGACCGGCAAAATTGAACAAGATCATATATTATAAAAATAATATAAAGCATTCATTCATCCATACATCCATTCATAATATATTTAACATACTCAAAATAAAACCTAGAGGGCCAACTCTCTAAAATATTTTATTAATGCATAGAGAGAAATTTATTCGATCAAATAATTTATGTTATATACATAATCATGAGTTGGCTCTGATACCAATTGTTGGAAAAATCGAATCCGATATCAGAGTTACGGCGCAGCAGAAGTTTTAAAATTTTTATGCCGATTCGGAAAAGAAGCTCATAATGCATATAACAATAAATTAAATTCATGATCAAGCGTACCTTATTTGTTGGATTCCGGAATTGCTAGAGCATTTGACCAACGTGTCTTCTCTATTATTCTCGAGTTCCACGTCTCAGAGTGTGTGTGGGCACACGTTCTATGAATCCAAGTGACCGGTGTTGCTTTCCGAAGTCTAGATCCTTCCTTCTCAATTCTGATGTTCCTCGTTGAGAATATTATCCAACTTCTTTCTTCAAAACTACAAAACAGGAACCGGTTAACCTCCTATGAAAATTATCACTCGGTTTAACCTTCCTCACAATTTTGATTCAATGGAATTTTCTCTCTTTTTCTCTCTCACAAGATAGCCGAATTTTATGATGTGGAAGAAACCCAAATTATTTTTCTTCTCACTCTCAAAAACGTTTTTCCTCTTTGTGAATGACCAAAAATTAGTTTTTCAAGAATTCCTAGCCTTTATATAGAAGTCCAATCCTTTTCAAAATTTATCTCCTTTAAAAAATAATTAATTATTATTTTTCTGGATAAATTTTGAATCAAAAGATCATACAACTTTAGGACTAGATTCATTGAACCTAAAAACGTTTTTCCAAGAGGAAATCAATCCTAAAAAAATTCGGCCACTTTGAGATAAATCTTGATTGGTGGTTCAAATTTTAAATCAAGAATATAGACTAGTCAAAAGATCCTAGTCCTATCTAGATTCAAATTCCTTTTAAACCCTTTTGAATTTAAATATGATTCACTTATTTGAATTAAATATTTTCCACACAACATCAACCATATTAATTAATTTAAATCAATGGAATATTTCAAATTTTCCTCACAAAACCGTGCACATCAATTTAAGGAAAGAAAAATCCATCAAATAATTTCCATTATTTAAATCAATTAATAATTTAATGTTAGGAATATATTTGAATAATTTTGAAACAAAATTTTCTACTCTCCACCTATCTAAAAACCGTGCACAATATTTAGACTAGGAGAGAAAAATTTGTTTTCCAAAATTAAATAATTCAAACACAATCTTATTTCAAAATTCAATTAACCAATCTCATGTTGACAAATCATATTATTTGTCTACACAAATCTCACATGTCCAATCCTTTCTGGATTGCATGTTAGAGAGTATCAAGTCTTAATTGACATTACTAAATTCCATTTAAATTTACCGATCTCATTAGGAACAAATCCCGAGACGCTATACGGAACTATATGAGCTAATAGAGGGACCCGATGGAAATATGTAAAGAGGCTCCTATAATTGTGAAAAATTAATCCCAGATTAATTATTCATCAATTATCAACTTCAATACTATTCCACTAAAAGTTTGAAGCTGAACTCCTGTTTACATACCGTATTACGAAAGCTCTCTAACGTAGCGCTTCTTCCATGATTTATTCGTCGCTTGCTTAATCCCCATATGTTATCCATGATTGAATTAAGGACTTTTTCCGTTTTACCTTTTCAATCATTTTAACTTAAAGTTCCATTATTCTCTATTGAAAGAATCACCAATTGTAAAACCATACAATTGATAAACCACCAGAGAACACAAAGTAAACCGATGGCCAAGATCTTGTAATACTATCTTTCAATCCCCGAATAATGCCTTTAAGTAGATAACATTTACTATCGTTAAGATAGTTATGGATTCCGTATCTATGAATCTTGATTTCTCCATCCATAAGTCATGCACCCAAAACACAAGTATATTGACCATGAATTAACAGTGTCTCACCTATAGTGCATTAAAGTACATAAGTCATGGATACGAACTCAAGTAATCATTTCAGGATTAAGATTAATGTAGGATGATAATCAAAGTGTTATTGATTCTTGTAAACGGAATTATTAAACCGAATCAATTAACACTTTAGGTCCAGTCCAATGTCATACCTCAATACTGGTATACATTAAAGTTTCTACTCGGAACCTATCCGATGGTCAAGACAAACCATCCCTCTAAGGAAGTAGACAACCTTTACAATCTTATCATGAATAAGATCCCCAAATCTTATTCCATCGATTGTGGACTATTTATTTAGACTGTTATCAAATTACCACGTCTTCTATGTATACCCCGTATACATATGGTAATCCGATATATTACCAACAGCCAAGGAGTATTTTATGTTTGCTCAAAATAACCATACAATCAACTAATGAAAGTAAATAGGACAGAAGTTATTAAACATGAATAACATCCTCTTATTAATATCAAAATGTCATATTTACAGTGTAACGACCCGTCTAGCACAGACCGTTACTATACATACATACGTACGTGTTTGACTTGTTCCATAATCATACTTGTTTATTTAAGGAAAATAGCGGAACATTTTTTTTTATATACGCGTATAAATATATATACGTGTATTGTCTCGGAGTGTTTAAACATAAAATAATAAACATGATTAAACAAAACGCGTAGCGGCTCGACATTCCCACGTTTCACAGTTCACCTTGCCACGCTCGCCATCTTGTGTCAAAAATCGCCAATAGGTTGTTTACCTACAGCATAGACGTAAGTTGTGAGCTTTTGCTCAGCAAGTACAACTATTTTACCCGCATAATAAACATACACAAACATACATAATCATTTCATAACATAATATAACATAATCTAGCATTTTCTAATAATGCATGATCCAGTTATGCTTCATTATGCTTTCTTATCATGCTTCATAATCCCTTTTTATTGCTTATCTTGTATATGGGCCCCTTGTCATGAGTGTTCGTACCAGGCGCGCAACTATGGTGTGGTTGGGGTGGCCAAACTAAATCCAACTCAAACCATAGTCCAACCCGACCTGATGCGGGTCGGCACGACACAGGCAAGCTTGCTTGCCATCATGTTCATTGTAACGCCCCGACTTCCCACGCCGGGTCGTCACCTTTCTTACATACTGAACTTAAACTTGCGGAAAATTTGGGAGAAATTTTTTTTTTTTTTAACTTTATTTTAACACTTTCAACTTGAACTTCATCCTCAAACTCATACTTACTGATAGGTACTTACTCGAGTACCGAACTTTCAAACCCTCCTTGAAGGCCATCGAAATCAAATTGTAGACCAAACCCGACTTAATGCGGATTGGTACCACAAGAGGCAACTTGCTTGCCATACATACATAAACTTTGTCATTCATACTTAAAACATCATGAAAATGTGAAAACCCTTTTTCATTACAACATATTTTATAGAGTATATTTTTTTTTAAATCCGTGGCAGTATCCATCCCACATTTCACAGTCCGCAGCACCAGCCTTCCACAGTATTGCATCAGAGATTGCTGGCAGGTTGCTTACCTACAGCATAGACGTAAGACGTGAGCTTTCGCTCAGCAAGTACAACTGTTACATCCGCGACGCAAAACACATATCATTATGCATGAACCAATTATGACCTCTTATGGATCAAATATGGATTCATAACTTAGCTTAGTTCTATTCCTTTACTTATCATGTGTGCTCGTACCGTGGTACATAGCCAAGGAATGGTTGAAGGCGGCAGTCCGTTTTAACTCAAACCATGAAACACAAAGTTTAACATGGAGTAGTTTAGGTAGCCATCCAATCCAACTCAAACCATGAACCATACCATTTAAACCCGCCTTTGTGGCAAGTCGGTACGACACAACATCTTATTTGTCTTGTTATTACCATGTCATTTAACATTAGTGAACATGCTTCATGATGTCACAATATTACAACATATAACATAACATAACCTCATTCATAACATACCATGACATGCCATACATACCATAACATATCATACCATAATATCACATGACATAACATACCATAACATTACACGCCATAACATATCATCACATTAGGCAAGTAACAACAAAGGGCCTATGCTGTAGGCGGAGTTGTACTTACTTGGTTAGCTGTGTCCTATTTCATGCGACTCCAAGCTGAGGCATAACAACAGGCTATCTCCTGTTATGTCAAAGGACATAGCATAAGGCTTCATAATTATAACCTCAAGATGCTGGTGACCTAACCAACACCCATTCATAATTTTAGTTATATGTCCCCCCTATACTTATGATAGCTTACTTGGTTACTTAAGGTAACCTTGGGTATTAATCTCAATCATACATGAATAGGGTTAGGTTATCATCCTAACCTTGGCCTATGCCTGGTTATCTATCCATAATCTTTTGGGTTTTAGATCCAAACCCAATCTTAACACCTTGTTGGGTTACCTTGAGTAACCCTTGAGGTAACCAAACTTAGTTCAATTATCCTAAGTCAACCTTGGGCTTTGGACCCCGTCCAGTAACTCGGGTATCACTTCCGGTTATTACCCATAATCATCTTGCTTACCCAATTTTAGTTTAAAAATCTATTTTCCATTTCTTTGGAAACTTGGGTAAATTAACCTCAAAAAAAATCTTTTACTTAACTCATAAAATTCATGTTTTTGAAATAGGTTTTTGTAAAATCATTTAGGGCTGGAAACTGCCTTTGGAACAGTTTCCCTAGTCAAAACAGTGGTTTTGGGGAAAGATACAATTTTTCCGAACTGTTTTTAGAAAATCCTGTGCAGGAATTTCATGTTCCCTGCACAGTCTTTATAAAACCATGTCAGTTTAAAGATCCATTCCGATTTTGAAAAAGTTGTCTTCATGAAAGTTGTAGCTCTCGAAAAATCCTAAAACTTTCGTGTTTTGCGAAAAATCCAGTTCCGCATGTATCCTTGTCAGTTTTCATTTGAAACTGGCTGGTCGTGTAAACTAGGTCTGGGCAGACTAGTCTCGGTTTTCTGTAAAAACAGAGGCCATTGGAGCCTCAATTTGGAAAACTGTCCACGTTGCCCCCTAGGAAAAACCCTTCTGAACAACTTTCATGTTTTAAGTTTCCTCTAATTCGGCCTCTAAAAGCCTTAAATTTCCACTTTCCCGAAACTGGCCAGTTTGGAATCCGAATTGGCAGTTTCGGTTGTTAAGTCCGGTTTACGTCCTATTTCGCGCAAACTACCTCAACCGAACTAGCAGGAGCTCTAATACACACATGCAGCGGTTTTCTAGCGTAAATTTTCTTTAATCACAATTTCTAACATCACCATGCAAATCTAATTGATATTGGATCAACTAAGTTGCATGATTTCGGTTGTACAAAACCTAACAAGCATACTAATTAAATTCTAGCAACCTAGCACAAAATTATCATTCACCAATACTAGGGCAGATTGGGGACATTCATCATCATCACATATTAAGCACAAAAACCCTAGCAATTAATCAAACACCTAACATGCAAACATAAGCATATAACTATGCAAGCTCATAATCAAACCATCCACCCTTAATCACCTAATCAAGCACATACTAACTAAACTAGGGCAAGAAATTAGAATGGACTTATGTCCTTACAAAACCAACTTGAAACACAAATAAAATTCCAAATTGAACTCAATGGAAGGATTAGGGCTCAAGGAAGTTACCTTAGATCAAAGTTAGGGTTTTAAAATTGCAACTCCCCTTCCTCCCTTGCCTACGGCTTCCACCTAGTTAGGAACCCAAAAATTTTGGTTTGGCCTCAAGATTTGTCCTTCACCTAAGGCTTGGCCACACCACCCTTGTAACACCAAAAATTGCAGTTTTTCAACTACTTTCCCTTGCTCAAAACAGTGGCTGCCCTAGACCAAATGTAACGACCCGCCTAGCACAGGCCGTTACCATACATACATACTTAACTTTCCTCATAGTTCTTACTTACTTAATGAAAACAGCGGAATTTTTTTTTTTTTTTAATAGTGCGCACACACGCGAATACGTAAGTATAAAATAACTTTGCTAAATAAAAGTGGTTGAGCGTAAAAGAAAACATATAAAATGAATACATAATATCAAAACGCGTAGCGGCATAATTTCCCACATTTCACAGTTCGCCTCGCCATGCTCCACCATCTTGTATCACGTACTTCCCGTAGGTTGCTTACCTACAGCATAGACGTAAGACAATGAGCTTTCGCTTAGCAAGTACAACTACTATCTACCGCGACATAACATAACATACTTACTTATTCATCATAACATACCATAACATAACTTAATCATAGCATAACATAACATACATCTCTTAGCATAACATAACATACTTATGCAGGAACCGTTTATGCTCCATTATGTTTTCTTATGCTTTCATAACTTATCTTGCTTATCTTACTTATGGGCCCCATAACATAAGTGTTCGTACCGGGCGCGCAACTATGGAGTGGTTGGGGCGGCCAGCCCAATCCAACTCAAACCATAGTCCAACCCGACCTTGGACGGGTCGGTACGACACAGGCAAGCTTGCTTGCCATCATAGCTTTCATCGTCTCATACCTTGTTCTTATACTTATTAATTGGTGAACATGCTTCGTGATGTCTCACACAATTGAATCATAATCATTTCTTAATCATACCATAACTTGTATCTTATCACAACATAATGCTAACATATTTCATAACATATATCATAGTTCATACTTCATAGCATATCATAGCACATAGCATAGCATACCTCATAGCATATCATAGCACATAGCATAGCATACCTCATAGCATATCATAGCACATAGCATATAACATTCATTACACACATAACATTAAACCTCTAGCAGACATCCTAGCAAATAACATTTACTAAACCTATAGCATACCTCATAGCATATCATAGCATATAGCATAGCATACCTCATAGCATATCATAGCACATACTTGGGTAAGTATTCACAACAAAGCCTATGCTGTAGGCGGAGTTGTACTTACCTTAATTGCTGTGTCCGATATCAAGCTTGATCCCGTCAGGACACTTACAGCTTTCTACCTTCTGTCGGATCATAAAAGTAAGGGTTAGAAATGTTGGGGATATAACCAACATTCATATATAACCTTTGTTATATGTCCCTTACTTAATCTCATGTTATCCTACTTGGTTACGTTAAGTAACCCTAATCGGATTAAAACTTAACTTTGGTTTAGAAATCCGTTTTTGCCTTCTTTTGGAAAAACCTTATATTTTGTATATAAAAATCCTTTGTAGAACTCTGAAAGTCTGTAAATTAAAAATAGGTTTATCAGAATTATTGACTATTGGAAACTGCCTTTGGAACAGTTTCACATTGTCAATTTATCTGTGTTTGTGCAGAGATGTCCTTTTCCTGCACTGTTTTCCAGAAATCCTGTACAGGAATTTCCTATTTCCTGTACAGTTTTTAAAATCCAATTTGATTTAAAAATCCAAACCGAATTTGAAAAAGTTTGCTTCACGAAAGTTTTAGCTTTCGAAAAACCCTATAACTTTCGTGTTTTGAGGAAAACCCAGTTCGGACGTTAACGTGTTCATATTCCCTGTTGAACCCGCCTGGCCGTGCATAAATCCTGGGCACGGCAGGCTCGGATTTTCGTAAAAATCAAGGCCGTTGGAGCCTTATTTTGCAAAACCGTCCACGTTCCTCCCTAGGAAAAACCCTTCTCTACAACTTTCGTGTTTTGAGTTTTTCCAAATTCGGCCTCTAAAGGCCTCAAAATTTGATTTTCCCGAAACTGGGCAGATTCTACCCGAGAATGGCAGTTTTGGGTTTAAAATCCATTTTCGGTCTAATACGTGCACACTACCTCAACCGACCACGCGGGAGCCTAGAAAACAGACATGCAGCGATTTCTAACGTAAGGTTTTCTTAAAACTCATTTTCCATCAACTCCATGCAAACCCTAATTGACTTTGGATCAACCAAAGTTTGCATGGTTTTAGGTTGCATAATCCACATCAAACATTCTAGTTCATTCTAGCAACCTAACATACCATATTCATCATCATGCTTGGGGACATACAACATATCAAACATTTAGCATGCAAATCACAAAAATTAAGGCAAGCATGCACATTATAATCCAAACCACCCTTATCCTAATTCAAGCACATAACCCTAAATCCTAAACTTGGCACAAAATTAAATTGAGCTTATGCTCTTACAAATTTTCAACTTGAAATACAAATAAATTTCAAATTGAAACTTAATTGAAGAGTTTAGGGTTTTGGGAGAGTTACCTTGATCAAAGCAAGGCTAAATTGGATCCAAGATTTCTCCCCCCTATAGCTCCCTCACAACCGGTTTTGCTCTACCAATTGGCACCAAAATTGGTGTTGATCACTTGGTGTTTGCTTGCACCAAAACCAACCACAAACCACACTAGAATTTCCTCACTTTCTCCCCTAATAGCAGCCGGCCATAAGGCCTAGAAAAGGGTGCAAAACTTTCAAAACTCTTGCTTAATATTGTAGAGAAAAACCGACCACTTCAAGAACCAATTTCCCTTGGGTTCTCAAAATTTTTTTTTTTTCTTTGTTCTTGCTCTCCCTTTGGTGTCCGGATTTGAGAAGAAAAATGGGCAAGGTTTGGCTAGATTTTCCAATTTTTTTTTAAATAAATGACTCACCTATTTATAGGTGAGGGAGAACTTTTCAAATTTGCTAAAAAGTCCCCAAAATTTTTAATATTTGCCCAAAAGGATGCATAGGTGGCCGGCCAAAGGGAGGTTCTAGAGCCATGGAATTTTTTTCCAATTTTCATTAATTCATTTATGATGTCATAATGAAAAAGTTAGATGATGTAAGCATACTTAGGGCTTGTTTGCCTTTTTTCCTTAATAGGCAGTCCCATTTTATGTTAACACAGATATTTTCAATACTGCTTTCTACTAAAAACAGTATTTTACACTGAACTGCAGTCCAAAATTCATCTGTGTAAAAATGGACTGTAGAAAATTTTTCTTATTTCTTAAAGCCCTTTTGCCTTTTATTTCCACTTAATGTGCTTGATTTTTCTATGGTGGTTTTAAGTCTTATTCATGCTATTTTGTACGTAATTATAATTTTCGCAGTATTTTTCCATACTGCTACATCACATAACTATACTGTCATTACTTTGACCATTTTAGTCAACTTTGACTTTTTTTTTGGTCAACTTCGACTTTTCTTGGTCAAACTTTGACCAACATAAAATCATAGAATTTTCATCCCCTTTTTTTACTCAAAAGGTCATATGCTAATCTAAGCAACTATTTTTGAGTCTTATAAGATCATAAGAGCTCATAAAAGTAAACAAAAACCCTAATAGGGCTTCCTCAAGAATACCTTCATGGTACAGTTTGAATTTCTATACAAGAAATCAAAATGTCGAAAAACTAGGTATTAAATCTATCCCCCTTAAAAATTTTCGTCCTCGAAAATTAGAACAACTCAGGGTAGTTCTTTCTCATCTCATCTTTTAATTCCCAGGTTGCCTCTTCAACCTTATGGTTTCACCATAAAACCTTTACCATGGGAATGGTTTTATTTCTTAAGACCTTCTCTTCCTGATCCAGAATTTGAACTGGTTTTTTCCTCGTAAGTCAAGTCCGTTTGAATCTCTACTAGTTCTTGACTTAATATATGGGAAGGGTCTAACACATATTTCTTTAGCATCGAGATATGGAATACATTGTGCATCGGAGCTAATTCCGGTGGCAAGGCAAGCTTATAGGCTACTTTCCCAATCCTTTCAAGGATTTCGAATGGTCCTGTATACCTTGAACTAAGCTTTCCTTTCTTGCCAAATCGCATTACTCCTTTCATAGGAGCAATCTTGATAAATACAGCATCTCCATGCAGCCTAATGATCTGGGATACGTAGACTTTAGCCAATTTCTCTACTGAAAAGATGGCTTTAATGGCGATAATGTGGGCTAATTTGGTCAATCTATCAACAATGACCCAAATCGTGTCATTCCCACTTACAGTTCTGGGTAGTCCTTCTACAAAATCCATGGAAATTTGTTCCCATTTCCATTCGGAAAGCTCTATTTTCTGCAATTATCCTTCAGGATGTTTATGTTCAGCTTTAACTTTCTGACAAGTTAGGCACTTTGACACGTATTCTGCCACTTCATTCTTCATGTTAGGCCACCAATAATTCTCTCGGAGGTCTTTGTACATCTTGGAAGCTCCTGGATGTACTGAATATGGCGTTTTGTGTGCCTCTGACAGTATCTGATCCTTTAAAAAATTCAAAGTCGGGAACACAAATCCTTTCTTTGAAGTAAATTATACCATCATCAGAGATCTTGAGCTCTTTGTAGTGGCGTTGGAAATGCTTCTATAGACATCAGCATGCCTATAGATTTCCGACTTAAAGCATCTGCTACCCTGTTCGCCTTCCCAGGGTGGTAAAGGATTTCACAATCGTAATCCTTTACAAGCTCTAGCCATCTACGTTGTCTCATGTTGAGCTCTTTCTTAAGTAAAAATGTACTTGAGGCTTTGATGATCGGTGTAGATTTTGCATTTATTCCCATACAAATAATGCTTCTACATCTTGGGTGCGAAAACTATCGCCGCAAGCTCCAAATCATGCGTAGGATGATTCTTTTCGTGAATCTTTAGTTGTCGTGATGCGTAAGCTACCACCTTTCCATTTTGCATCAGGACAGCTCCTAATCCACTTTTAGAAGCATCACTATAAATCACAAAATTTCCTGCATCTACATCAGGAATTATTAGCACCGGCGCACTTGTCAGACTCTTCTTGAGTTCTTGAAAGTTTTCCTCGCATTTCTGGGTCCATTCAAATTTCTTCCCTCTTTTGGTTAGGGCTGTGAGTGGTGCAGCAACATTGGAAAATCCTTCCACAAATCGTCTGTAGTACTCGGCTAAACCAAGAAAGCTCCTTATTCCCGTAACATTCTTGGGTACCGGCCATGAACTGACCGCTTTCACTTTTGCCGGGTCTACGGAAATTCCTTCCTTTAGTACCACATGACCCAAAAATGAACTTTCTCCAGCCAAAATTCACATTTTGTGAATTTAGCATAAAGCTTATTTTGCTTTAGCGTCTCCATTACCATCCTTAGGTGATGCTCATGTTCCTCCTAAACTCAGCTGGTGTCATACGGTAAGACACTTTTGATATTGGTGCGGCTCTAGGCAGTTACTCGATCTCGAAACTTCCCGTTCCGGCAGGAGTCCTGGTAAGTCATTCATTGCCGAAATTAATCCGGTTCTTGAGCTCCACAACTGTCTATAAAGGTTAAACTTTTCCTTGTCGTAAGGGCTAAACGTCTCACAACGCTTTTGGCAATCAAACTTAGCGTTGTAATAACTTAAGAAATCCATTCTTAAGATCATATCGAAATCCTAAAGCTTGATTGCGACGAGATCTACAAGCAATTTTCTGCCATAATAACTATGGAAGTATTTTGTATTAAAAGATCGGACCACAAAATCTCTCCAAAAAACAAAGAAATTTTTTTTTTTTTTTAAAAGGCTGTTTTAAACTATCTGTACTACTTCCTAATTTCTGGGCAAACTCTCTAAATACAAACAAGTGAGTGACACCAGAATTAGAGAATACAATAACGTCATATGTGGCGATATAAATCTATCTTGTCACCACATGCGATGTTCCAGCTTCGGCATCTCCATTGGTGTATGCATAGATTCTGGCTTGGGGCTCAGGAGCCTCTAATCTGCCTTGCGCGATTGAGGGTCCTTCAATCCTTGCTTGTATCGCATGCAGTTGGTTGTTCGTATTCCGACTCGGGTATGGAGGATTCTGGCCTGAGGTGTTCATAGTGCAATTCCTCGCATAATGCCCCTCTTTGCCACAAAGGTAGCAAGCGTTCGTCCCCATTCGACATACTCCTGGATGTTTCCTTCCACATTTTGCGCATATCGGGAAGTCGATGTTGTTACCCTCGTTTCCTCGATTGTTCCTCTTCTGAGGGTAATTCTTTTGTTGTCCCTGACCAGAGAAATTCCCCTTTCTTTTGTTCCTCCCAAACTGTTTGGAACTTTGGGCAGGGTTGCTGACTTGGTCTTTCTGGTGCGGTTCAGAATTCTGACGGGGCTGCGTCTGCTTCACCACGGCCTTTTCCTCTTTTCTGGTCTTGAAAATCTGAGCCCTTGCTTCGTTATCCTGGTTGATCCAATACTCAGCTCTTATAGCCCGACTTACACAGTCGGATACTAGGGTAGGTGGGCTACTGCCAGCACTCACTTGCTTGGCGATGTCTGTCCGGAACATCTTCATCATTCTTCTGACTTTTTCCGTTTCACTCGGTACTAATTCCGGGCACAAACGAGCTAGTTGCTCAAACTTCTTGACAGCCTCCATTACTGTCATCGAGCCTTGCTTTAGATTCGTGAACTCATCCTGCTGAGCGGCAAGGACTTCTCTGTTGTAATACATAGTACGGAACTCCGTCACAAAATCCTGCCAGCTCATGGTTGTGACATCTCGACGCATCTGGACTGTCATCCACCAGTGCCTTGCGTCTTTCCTGAGTGCAAAGGAGGCACAGAGAACCTTCTCCTGCTCTGTAAGCCGCATAAAATCCAGAATGACCTGGATGTCAATCAGCCAATTGTCAGCTGCTATAGGATCCATTGGTCCTTCGAATTCAGGCGCTTTCATTCGCCTAAATCGTTCGTAGAGTAAGTCCTCTCGTACTGGTAGTAGATTCACTGGTACCCCAGCAGGTGCCAACGGTACCTCAACGTTTCGTGGAATTTCTGGCACGGGAGGTGCTACTGGAGGTACTTGGTGAACTGGCGGTGGAACCTCATGGACCTGGGGTCTCTGGTTCACTCGAGCTAGCTGCTCTCGGAGTCTGTTGGTCTCTTGTTGCTGTTCGAGCAACTGTCGTTGTAAGTTTGCTACAACAGTTGCAAGATCCGGCTCGGGCGGATTAACAGGTACCGTTCTTCGCGGACGTACCATCTTCTAGAATCCTATTTAACCATAAGAAAAGATATTATGATGCCATGAATATCCTTTCTTTCATGCATAACTCATCGTATCATAACATTATTATCGTATACTTATCATACAGTTCGTAATCATAATGTTCGTAATCATAACATAACGTCATTATGTGCTTATCATAGCACTCATACTCATAACATAATATTTTCACATACATATCATACTTAAACTGTCTTTTTGTATACTTAACAAAAAGTACATTGTATTTACAATATCGTATGTACATATCTGTTACATCGTATTATACGTACATGATCAAAACTACGATGGAAGTGTCTACCACTTTACCATCATACATTTGTACAAGCCTATTATCAAAAAAATAAGCTAATACAAAACAGTCTCATAGTCAGAAGGTATATATATACGGACAATCCAAGTCTAAACTATGATCTCGATCGTAACTACTGACGAAGCATCAGAATCCACATCCCAATCGTCATCGTCAAACAATATCTCCTCGGGATTGTCGTCGAGATCATCCACATCCTCAACCCAGTCTCCTGGCTCGAGCTCGGGTTCCTGATCCATGTCTTAATCCTCGTCGTCACTGGAGATATCAATAATCCGGGGATCTGCCGGTGGATCTTCTGGAGCAACTATGTCCTCAGCAGCGCCCTCCGCGTCTATCTAAACCTCAGCCTCAGGGGCGGGTACCTCCTGTACTGGAACTACCTCAAACATCTGCTCTGCTATCCCGGCGTCATCAACGGGTACTGGGTGATCAGCCACATATGCCTCGGCCTGCATGGCGTGGGCAACCATCTCAGTCTCTAAAATGTCAGCGATCATGTCCTCGACCGTCATAGCAAGCATCAGCTCTGCGACGTACTGTCGGATCTGAGGTGGAAGTCCGTTCCTAAGAATCACTAACGCCTGCATTCCTGGACTAATTATATCCTGAGGAATGTAAGGCAACATCGCCTCCTGGAAGCGTCGACAATACTGGCCCATCGACTCCTGAGGATAAGCGTGCCAATCTACTACAAAACTCTGATACTGCGTGTGCTGCATATCCCTTTAGATCTCGGGATCACGGTACGGTGCATCAGCCCCCTCCTCAAGCAAAGGCCCATAACGTGCAATCACCAGGGTGCGAAAATGCGCCCAGGTGCGATCGGGCATCGCTCGCTCTCCGAGTGTCATCCACCATAATCTCGCGTCTGCTACCAGACATTTGCTGGCCAACGAAACCTGGAGGTGAGCCTCTATATGGCAGATGTGGAAGATCGTCTCCATATCGTATAGCCACACTGATAATGACGCGGTCCTATGAGTGCCATCAAACAAGAAGGGTTGCATTCCGTTGAATGCATACGCTGCGTAACGATCCTCCTCTACTCGTCTCGGATCCATAACGTCGTATCTATCATATCATAGTCGAATAGTAAATATTTATGCATATAAAATATATATATATATATATATAACTTACAATGATGGTGGCGATGGTAGGCTGACTGTGAAATTGGATTGCAGGAAACCGCTCTGATACCAACTCTGTAACGACCCGCCTAGCACAGGCCGTTACCATACATACATACTTAACTTTCCTCATAGTTCATACTTACTTAATGAAAACAGCGGAATTTTTTTTTTTTTTTTTTTTAATAGTGCGCACACACGCGAATACGTAAGTATAAAATAACTTTGCTAAATAAAAGTGGTTGAGCGTAAAAGAAAACATATAAAATGAATACATAATATCAAAACGCGTAGCGGCATAATTTCCCACATTTCACAGTTCGCCTCGCCATGCTCCACCATCTTGTATCACGTACTTCCCGTAGGTTGCTTACCTACAGCATAGACGTAAGACAATGAGCTTTCGCTCAGCAAGTACAACTACTATCTACCGCGACATAACATAACATACTTACTTATTCATCATAACATACCATAACATAACTTAATCATAGCATAACATAACATACATCTCTTAGCATAACATAACATACTTATGCAGGAACCGTTTATGCTCCATTATGTTTTCTTATGCTTTCATAACTTATCTTGCTTATCTTACTTATGGGCCCCATAACATAAGTGTTCGTACCGGGCGCGCAACTATGGAGTGGTTGGGGCGGCCAGCCCAATCCAACTCAAACCATAGTCCAACCCGACCTTGGACGGGTCGGTACGACACAGGCAAGCTTGCTTGCCATCATAGCTTTCATCGTCTCATACCTTGTTCTTATACTTATTAATTGGTGAACATGCTTCGTGATGTCTCACACAATTGAATCATAATCATTTCTTAATCATACCATAACTTGTATCTTATCACAACATAATGCTAACATATTTCATAACATATATCATAGTTCATACTTCATAGCATATCATAGCACATAGCATAGCATACCTCATAGCATATCATAGCACATAGCATAGCATACCTCATAGCATATCATAGCACATAGCATATAACATTCATTACACACATAACATTAAACCTCTAGCAGACATCCTAGCAAATAACATTTACTAAACCTATAGCATACCTCATAGCATATCATAGCATATAGCATAGCATACCTCATAGCATATCATAGCACATACTTGGGTAAGTATTCACAACAAAGCCTATGCTGTAGGCGGAGTTGTACTTACCTTAATTGCTGTGTCCGATATCAAGCTTGATCCCGTCAGGACACTTACAGCTTTCTACCTTCTGTCGGATCATAAAAGTAAGGGTTAGAAATGTTGGGGATATAACCAACATTCATATATAACCTTTGTTATATGTCCCTTACTTAATCTCATGTTATCCTACTTGGTTACGTTAAGTAACCCTAATCGGATTAAAACTTAACTTTGGTTTAGAAATCCGTTTTTGCCTTCTTTTGGAAAAACCTTATATTTTGTATATAAAAATCCTTTGTAGAACTCTGAAAGTCTGTAAATTAAAAATAGGTTTATCAGAATTATTGACTATTGGAAACTGCCTTTGGAACAGTTTCACATTGTCAATTTATCTGTGTTTGTGCAGAGATGTCCTTTTCCTGCACTGTTTTCCAGAAATCCTGTACAGGAATTTCCTATTTCCTGTACAGTTTTTAAAATCCAATTTGATTTAAAAATCCAAACCGAATTTGAAAAAGTTTGCTTCACGAAAGTTTTAGCTTTCGAAAAACCCTATAACTTTCGTGTTTTGAGGAAAACCCAGTTCGGACGTTAACGTGTTCATATTCCCTGTTGAACCCGCCTGGCCGTGCATAAATCCTGGGCACGGCAGGCTCGGATTTTCGTAAAAATCAAGGCCGTTGGAGCCTTATTTTGCAAAACTGTCCGCGTTCCTCCCTAGGAAAAACCCTTCTCTACAACTTTCGTGTTTTGAGTTTTTCCAAATTCGGCCTCTAAAGGCCTCAAAATTTGATTTTCCCGAAACTGGGCAGATTCTACCCGAGAATGGCAGTTTTGGGTTTAAAATCCATTTTCGGTCTAATACGTGCACACTACCTCAACCGACCACGCGGGAGCCTAGAAAACAGACATGCAGCGATTTCTAACGTAAGGTTTTCTTAAAACTCATTTTCCATCAACTCCATGCAAACCCTAATTGACTTTGGATCAACCAAAGTTTGCATGGTTTTAGGTTGCATAATCCACATCAAACATTCTAGTTCATTCTAGCAACCTAACATACCATATTCATCATCATGCTTGGGGACATACAACATATCAAACATTTAGCATGCAAATCACAAAAATTAAGGCAAGCATGCACATTATAATCCAAACCACCCTTATCCTAATTCAAGCACATAACCCTAAATCCTAAACTTGGCACAAAATTAAATTGAGCTTATGCTCTTACAAATTTTCAACTTGAAATACAAATAAATTTCAAATTGAAACTTAATTGAAGAGTTTAGGGTTTTGGGAGAGTTACCTTGATCAAAGCAAGGCTAAATTGGATCCAAGATTTCTCCCCCCTATAGCTCCCTCACAACCGGTTTTGCTCTACCAATTGGCACCAAAATTGGTGTTGATCACTTGGTGTTTGCTTGCACCAAAACCAACCACAAACCACACTAGAATTTCCTCACTTTCTCCCCTAATAGCAGCCGGCCATAAGGCCTAGAAAAGGGTGCAAAACTTTCAAAACTCTTGCTTAATATTGTAGAGAAAAACCGACCACTTCAAGAACCAATTTCCCTTGGGTTCTCAAAAATTTTTTTTTTCTTTGTTCTTGCTCTCCCTTTGGTGTCCGGATTTGAGAAGAAAAATGGGCAAGGTTTGGCTAGATTTTCCAATTTTTTTTTAAATAAATGACTCACCTATTTATAGGTGAGGGAGAACTTTTCAAATTTGCTAAAAAGTCCCCAAAATTTTTAATATTTGCCCAAAAGGATGCATAGGTGGCCGGCCAAAGGGAGGTTCTAGAGCCATGGAATTTTTTTCCAATTTTCATTAATTCATTTATGATGTCATAATGAAAAAGTTAGATGATGTAAGCATACTTAGGGCTTGTTTGCCTTTTTTCCTTAATAGGCAGTCCCATTTTATGTTAACACAGATATTTTCAATACTGCTTTCTACTAAAAACAGTATTTTACACTGAACTGCAGTCCAAAATTCATCTGTGTAAAAATGGACTGTAGAAAATTTTTCTTATTTCTTAAAGCCCTTTTGCCTTTTATTTCCACTTAATGTGCTTGATTTTTCTATGGTGGTTTTAAGTCTTATTCATGCTATTTTGTACGTAATTATAATTTTCGCAGTATTTTTCCATACTGCTACATCACATAACTATACTGTCATTACTTTGACCATTTTAGTTAACTTTGACTTTTTTTTTGGTCAACTTCGACTTTTCTTGGTCAAACTTTGACCAACATAAAATCATAGAATTTTCATCCCCTTTTTTTACTCAAAAGGTCATATGCTAATCTAAGCAACTATTTTTGAGTCTTATAAGATCATAAGAGCTCATAAAAGTAAACAAAAACCCTAATAGGGCTTCCTCAAGAATACCTTCATGGTACAGTTTGAATTTCTATACAAGAAATAAAAATGTCGAAAAACTAGGTATTACACCAAAAATGGTCTCAAAACTTGTTTTTGATCTTGTTTTCGGTTGATTGAATCAAACCCGAATTGACCCTAACTTTTCCCCTTAAAATTTTCGGTTTCTCTCTTGGTTCCCCTGCCCTTAATAATTCGGCAGCAAGCCTAGAAAAGGGCTGGAAAAATTTCTGAAACTCTCCCCTTAGCTTCCCCTTGCAAACCGAACACTAACCTAGGCTTGGCTTAGGAAAATTTTGATTTTTCTCACCTCTTTCTCTCTTCCTTGGCTGCTGATTTTCAAGAAGAAAATTGGCAAGAACCTCCCCAAATTTTTGAATAAAATGAATAAAGGTCACTCCTATTTATAGGCAAAAGGGAAACTTTTAAGAATTGCATTTTGACCCCTAAATTTTTGAAAATTTGCCAAAAAGGCATGCTAGGTGGCCGGCCATATGCTTGGAGAACAAGAAAAATTTTTCTTCTAGAACAAGACACTTGTCATTCAAGGCTTGGTTCATGGAATTATGATGTCATAAATCAAAAATGGGATGATGTCATAAATCAAAAGGTAGGTGATGTCATCCTAAGGCCTCGTTTGGCTACTTTTTTGAAAAAGCAGTCCAATTTAAATCCAACACAGATATTTCTAATACTGTGTTCACTAATACATAGTACAATTCAGTACTGTTTTGCTTGACTGCAGTCCAAAATTTATCTGAGTAAAAATGGACTGTAAAAATTTTTCTTATTATTTCTGAAAGTCATTAGGACTTTGATATCCAACTTAGTGTGCTTGATTTTTCTAGGGTGGTCTCTTAGCGTATTCTAGCTATCTTGTCCAAAAAGATAATTTTTGCAGTATATTTCTCATACCGCTTATCCTATTACTGTACAGTCATACCCTGACTGTTTTTGGTCAACTTTGACTTTCTTGGTCAAACTTTGACCAACATGGAATCATGAAATTTCATCACGCCATTTTCCTTAAAATGCCTTATACTAGGCTCAGTAATCCATCGTTGAGTCTCGTAGCTAATAAACCGAGAACTCAAACTTATACCGATATTCTATTCCAAACATGATCTAGACTTAAGTTTTCCTCATTTAAAGGAAATCTAGAGTCATAAAAATTCGGGTTATTACATCCTACCCTCCTTAAAAGATTTTCGTCCTCGAAAATTCGAATAATCCTGAGTGGCTTTTCTTCAAATCCACCATCAATCCATAACAAGTTACTATGGATTGAATAACTTGTTCATGTTCCCATTCTAATATCCTAATGGGATCATGTCTTTTATATAGAACCATAATCTTCTTTCTACATCATCATAATTCATTCCTCATATTCTCATGCTTTCATTTCATACCATCATACTTTCCTTTCATATTGCATCACAAGAACTATTTACATGAAAAACTGAGCAAGTATATTATATAACTTGCCATGTTTGAAAAGCATATATATAACTTTTCCATACTTTAAAAACATATCATATCACATAGCTTTTTCATATTTGAAAAGCATTTTGTGTTTTATTATCTTGTCTTAACATGTGGGCCCATAGTGTACGTACCAAATGCGCGCAGCCTCCAGACAAAGCTAGGGTTTGCAAGGTCCCTAACAGTTCTGGGAATTTTATAAGCCTTTGCGATTTTACGAAAGGTCTTATAGTCTTGACCCTTCACGATCACGGACGGTCAAGATCACAACTGAAACATGTAGCCTCCACGATCACGGGAGGTTGGTACAACACCTTACTGTTACTTGTCTTTTTATGTATCTTAATATGTTCTTACATTTAAGATACTTTTTGGAATCTTTTCCAATTCAATCATGAAAATCAATAATAAATAGTATTATTGAAACATATTACTGCTCAAGTGATGCAATGAAAGGTATCCTTGTATCAACTAGCTGCTTGTTAGCTAGTAGAAACGTTCTTCTTGCCTTTAGCATTTCTTTTAAAGCTCAAAGGCATAATCATAGTTCTAAGGAATATCTAAAACTCCCAATCATCATCTCATAATTTCCATTACTTAAATGGTTGTCTACAGTCGACCTTAATCATCCATTATATGTCGACTTCAGGGTTGGTGCCATCGACCTTAACCTCGTTAACTTCATATCATCAAATCTCATAATCATCATTCTTATCATAAAAAAATCATAGCCTAATAAATTGTTGTTGGTAGCATATTGCTTATTTGTTACCCCCAAACTAAGGCATCCTCAAAATTTTCCCCATGTCCAATATTTCTCTTATGGAGCAAAAGTTTCACAATCAGGAAACTTAACTTCCATAATCTCAATCCAATTCCTTAAATGGAAATATCACTATACCCAAAATGAGGCGATAGGCTATCTAATCTTAGAGTCTACTCATTTCTTATTGCTATTCTAGCGATCATCATATCGTAAGCTTAGTTTATCCATCACGCTTCCACTGTGCGACTCTGATTTACTGGCAATAAAAGCCCATAAACTCGTTCGGATAAGCATGTCAGGCTGCAATATAGCTGACGTATCGTCTCATGTACATATCCTAGTACATCTTGATATCGCGGTAATACATGGGCGATCCTTGCTGTCATCAAGAAATCCATTTAGGAATCTCCTCTCAAGATCCTCTTGGCCAAGGCTCCTTGCACGAGCTTCCATGACTAGACGTCGGCTCGACTGGCAAGCATATCCTGAAGATATGTCCCTGCATGACATAATCTGAAGAGGCTCTCCATATCGTGCATCCACTCCTTGAGTCTTATTGAAGATGCGAAGCTTCTCCTCCATTCCTCGGAATGCCAACGGAGCCTCGTGGTTCTCTTTAGTCCGACCCAAATTTAACACCAGGTACATGCCATTATAATAATCTTATAAAGCAAAGTAAGAAAACAAACTTACAAAACTGTGGCGCTGGCAGCAGAACTGTGAAATTGGATGGCAGGAACTCTGCTCTGATACCAAACTGTAACGCCCCGACTTCCCACGCCGGGTCGTCACCTTTCTTACATACTGAACTTAAACTTGCGGAAAATTTGGGAGAAATTTTTTTTTTTTTTAACTTTATTTTAACACTTTCAACTTGAACTTCATCCTCAAACTCATACTTACTGATAGGTACTTACTCGAGTACCGAACTTTCAAACCCTCCTTGAAGGCCATCGAAATCAAATTGTAGACCAAACCCGACTTAATGCGGATTGGTACCACAAGAGGCAACTTGCTTGCCATACATACATAAACTTTGTCATTCATACTTAAAACATCATGAAAATGTGAAAACCCTTTTTCATTACAACATATTTTATAGAGTATATTTTTTTTAAAATCCGTGGCAGTGTCCATCCCACATTTCACAGTCCGCAGCACCAGCCTTCCACAGTATTGCATCAGAGATTGCTGGCAGGTTGCTTACCTACAGCATAGACGTAAGACGTGAGCTTTCGCTCAGCAAGTACAACTGTTACATCCGCGACGCAAAACACATATCATTATGCATGAACCAATTATGACCTCTTATGGATCAAATATGGATTCATAACTTAGCTTAGTTCTATTCCTTTACTTATCATGTGTGCTCGTACCGTGGTACATAGCCAAGGAATGGTTGAAGGCGGCAGTCCGTTTTAACTCAAACCATGAAACACAAAGTTTAACATGGAGTAGTTTAGGTAGCCATCCAATCCAACTCAAACCATGAACCATACCATTTAAACCCGCCTTTGTGGCAAGTCGGTACGACACAACATCTTATTTGTCTTGTTATTACCATGTCATTTAACATTAGTGAACATGCTTCATGATGTCACAATATTACAACATATAACATAACATAACCTCATTCATAACATACCATGACATGCCATACATACCATAACATATCATACCATAATATCACATGACATAACATACCATAACATTACACGCCATAACATATCATCACATTAGGCAAGTAACAACAAAGGGCCTATGCTGTAGGCGGAGTTGTACTTACTTGGTTAGCTGTGTCCTATTTCATGCGACTCCAAGCTGAGGCATAACAACAGGCTATCTCCTGTTATGTCAAAGGACATAGCATAAGGCTTCATAATTATAACCTCAAGATGCTGGTGACCTAACCAACACCCATTCATAATTTTAGTTATATGTCCCCCCTATACTTATGATAGCTTACTTGGTTACTTAAGGTAACCTTGGGTATTAATCTCAATCATACATGAATAGGGTTAGGTTATCATCCTAACCTTGGCCTATGCCTGGTTATCTATCCATAATCTTTTGGGTTTTAGATCCAAACCCAATCTTAACACCTTGTTGGGTTACCTTGAGTAACCCTTGAGGTAACCAAACTTAGTTCAATTATCCTAAGTCAACCTTGGGCTTTGGACCCCGTCCAGTAACTCGGGTATCACTTCCGGTTATTACCCGTAATCATCTTGCTTACCCAATTTTAGTTTAAAAATCTATTTTCCATTTCTTTGGAAACTTGGGTAAATTAACCTCAAAAAAAATCTTTTACTTAACTCATAAAATTCATGTTTTTGAAATAGGTTTTTGTAAAATCATTTAGGGCTGGAAACTGCCTTTGGAACAGTTTCCCTAGTCAAAACAGTGGTTTTGGGGAAAGATACAATTTTTCCGAACTGTTTTTAGAAAATCCTGTGCAGGAATTTCATGTTCCCTGCACAGTCTTTATAAAACCGTGTCAGTTTAAAGATCCATTCCGATTTTGAAAAATTTGTCTTCATGAAAGTTGTAGCTCTCGAAAAATCCTAAAACTTTCGTGTTTTACGAAAAATCCAGTTCCGCATGTATCCTTGTCAGTTTTCATTTGAAACTGGCTGGTCGTGTAAACTAGGTCTGGGCAGACTAGTCTCGGTTTTCTGTAAAAACAGAGGCCATTGGAGCCTCAATTTGGAAAACTGTCCACGTTGCCCCCTAGGAAAAACCCTTCTGAACAACTTTCATGTTTTAAGTTTCCTCTAATTCGGCCTCTAAAAGCCTTAAATTTCCACTTTCCCGAAACTGGCCAGTTTGGAATCCGAATTGGCAGTTTCGGTTGTTAAGTCCGGTTTACGTCCTATTTCGCGCAAACTACCTCAACCGAACTAGCGGGAGCTCTAATACACACATGCAGCGGTTTTCTAGCGTAAATTTTCTTTAATCACAATTTCTAACATCACCATGCAAATCTAATTGATATTGGATCAACTAAGTTGCATGATTTCGGTTGTACAAAACCTAACAAGCATACTAATTAAATTCTAGCAACCTAGCACAAAATTATCATTCACCAATACTACGGTAGATTGGGGACATTCATCATCATCACATATTAAGCACAAAAACCCTAGCAATTAATCAAACACCTAACATGCAAACATAAGCATATAACTATGCAAGCTCATAATCAAACCATCCACCCTTAATCACCTAATCAAGCACATACTAACTAAACTAGGGCAAGAAATTAGAATGGACTTATGTCCTTACAAAACCAACTTGAAACACAAATAAAATTCCAAATTGAACTCAATGGAAGGATTAGGGCTCAAGGAAGTTACCTTAGATCAAAGTTAGGGTTTGAAAATTGCAACTCCCCTTCCTCCCTTGCCTACGGCTTCCACCTAGTTAGGAACCCAAAAATTTTGGTTTGGCCTCAAGATTTGTCCTTCACCTAAGGCTTGGCCACACCACCCTTGTAACACCAAAAATTGCAGTTTTTCAACTACTTTCCCTTGCTCAAAACAGTGGCTGCCCTAGACCAAAAATGGTCTCAAAACTTGTTTTTGATCTTGTTTTCGGTTGATTGAATCAAACCCGAATTGACCCTAACTTTTCCCCTTAAAATTTTCGGTTTCTCTCTTGGTTCCCCTGCCCTTAATAATTCGGCAGCAAGCCTAGAAAAGGGCTGGAAAAATTTCTGAAACTCTCCCCTTAGCTTCCCCTTGCAAACCGAACACTAACCTAGGCTTGGCTTAGGAAAATTTTGATTTTTCTCACCTCTTTCTCTCTTCCTTGGCTGCTGATTTTCAAGAAGAAAATTGGCAAGAACCTCCCCAAATTTTTGAATAAAATGAATAAAGGTCACTCCTATTTATAGGCAAAAGAGAAACTTTTAAGAATTGCATTTTGACCCCTAAATTTTTGAAAATTTGCCAAAAAGGCATGCTAGGTGGCCGGCCATATGCTTGGAGAACAAGAAAAATTTTTCTTCTAGAACAAGACACTTGTCATTCAAGGCTTGGTTCATGGAATTATGATGTCATAAATCAAAAATGGGATGATGTCATAAATCAAAAGGTAGGTGATGTCATCCTAAGGCCTCGTTTGGCTACTTTTTTGAAAAAGCAGTCCAATTTAAATCCAACACAGATATTTCTAATACTGTGTTCACTAATACATAGTACAATTCAGTACTGTTTTGCTTGACTGCAGTCCAAAATTTATCTGAGTAAAAATGGACTGTAAAAATTTTTCTTATTATTTCTGAAAGTCATTAGGACTTTGATATCCAACTTAGTGTGCTTGATTTTTCTAGGGTGGTCTCTTAGCGTATTCTAGCTATCTTGTCCAAAAAGATAATTTTTGCAGTATATTTCTCATACCGCTTATCCTATTACTGTACAGTCATACCCTGACTGTTTTTGGTCAACTTTGACTTTCTTGGTCAAACTTTGACCAACATGGAATCATGAAATTTCATCACGCCATTTTCCTTAAAATGCCTTATACTAGGCTCAGTAATCCATCGTTGAGTCTCGTAGCTAATAAACCGAGAACTCAAACTTATACCGATATTCTATTCCAAACATGATCTAGACTTAAGTTTTCCTCATTTAAAGGAAATCTAGAGTCATAAAAATTCGGGTTATTACATTCATATTGTACTTGATATTGTTCTTATTACTTGTGAACATGCTACATGATGTTACAAAGTTATAATCTATATTCATGTATCACATCATAACATTCATTCATCATAGCATACACTTAACATATTCAGATAAGTAATACATAAGCCTATGCTATAGACGGCGTTGTACTTACCTTGTCTGCTATGTCCGATTAAAACGTTGATCCAATTCAGGATGACACAGCAGGTTATTTCCTGCTATACATAAAGGACATAGGTAAGTATACTGTTGGTATTAACCAACATTCGTGCGTAATCTAAGCTATATGTCCCCTTCTTATAGTTATATTTTATTGGGTTACAATAGGTAACCCTAGGATTTATCTTAGTCAAAACTTTGACTTTAGTTTAAAACTTAGATTTCAAAACTTAAAAATCCCTTCGAAAAATCATAATTCTTGAGTTGTATTCATAAAATACTTAAAGGTTAGAAACTGCCTTTGGAACAGCTTCCTTTGATGAAATTATCAGTGTATGTGCAGAAATATCATTTTCCTGCACTGTTTTATAAAATCCTGTGCAGGAATTTCCTGTTTCCTGCACAGTTTTTGAAATCTGTTTTTATTTAAAAATATAAATTGAATTTAAAAAAGTTTTCTTCATGAAAGTTTTAGATCTAGAAGAATCATAAAACTTTCGTGTTTTGCACAAAACCTGATTCGGGCTCTAACCCCTTCGTTTTCTTTGTTGAATTCACCTGGCCGTGCATCAAGTCTGGGCACGGTCAGGCTCGGGTTTTTGTAAAAACCGAGGCCGTTGGAGCCTTATTTTGGAAAACTGCTCTCGTTGTTTACTAGGAAAAACCCTTTCCTACAACTTTCGTGTTTTGAGTTTTTACAAATTCGGCCTCTAAAGGCCTCAAAATTTGATTTTCCCGAAACTGGGCAGATTCTGCCCGAGAATGGCAGTTTTGGTTTGAATTTCGTTTTTCGGCCTAATATGCGCATACTACCTCAACCGATCACGTCGGGAGTCTAAAAAACATTCATACAACGCTTTTCTAACGTAACCTTTTCTTAAACACATTACCTATCCAACCCATGCAAACCATTTTTTAAAAATCACCCATTAGGGTTTGCATGGTTTAGGTTGCACAATTTGGTTCAAAAAATCATTCTAACTTGATTCTACCAACCTAACATACATTTGATCATCATTCTTGGCATATAAAGGGAACATATAACATATCCATCATCAAGCATATAAATCATAAACATATCATGCAATTCTAGACATTTATCATGCTAAATAAACACAATAATAACCAAACCACCCTTAAATCTAAATCAAGCACATAATTGATTCTAACCTAGGCAAATAAATAACTTGAGCTTATGCTCTTACAAACCCTTGGGAAATACACTTAAATTTCTCAATTGAAACATAAATTGAGAAGCTTGAAGTGTAAAGGGGTTTACCTTGCTTTGGTTCAAGAAATTGGCTAGGTTAGGCTTGAATTCTCCTTGCCCTTAGCCTCCACCTAGAACCGGCCTTTCTTGGCTATGATGACTCCAAATTTTTCCACCACCCTAGGGCTAAAATCCGGCCACACTTGATACCAAAAATCCGGCCAAACCTAAATTTTTTTCTTCCTTTCTCCTTGCTCCACCACAACCGGCCAAGGCTTAAAAATGGGTATGAAAAATTTTCTCAACTTCTTGCTTGCTCTAAACTTGAAATCCGGTTACCCTAAACTCAAAACACTCTTGGTTTTGCTTGATTTTCTTCCTTGGATTGCCTCCTAAAGTTCGGATTTTTGAGAGGAAAAATGGGCATAGTTTGGCTAAGTTTTTGAATTTTTGTGAATAGGAATCACCTATTTATAGGCAATGGAAACTTTTTGAATTTGCAAAATAGTCCTTGAAGAAGCAAGATTTTGCACAAAAAGCATGCTAGGTGACCGGCCATTTGGAGAGTTCTAGAGCCAAATTCTTTCCAAAATTTTCATTAATTCCTTAATGATGTCATAATTCAAAAGTTAAGTGATGTCATCCTTACTAGGGTTTGTTTGGGTTTTTACTTAATATGCAGTCCAATTTCATGCTAACACAGATATTTTCAATACTGCTTTCTACTAAAAGCAGTATTTTTATACTGAACTGCAGTCCAAAATTCATCTGTGTAAAAATGGACTGTATAAAATTTTTTTAATAACTTAAGGCCCCTTGGCCCATGATACTCTATCTTGTGTACTTGATTTTTCTATAGTGGTTTTAGGTCTAACTCATGCTATCTTGCCCGTAAAAATGGTTTTCCGCAGTATATTTTCCATACTGCTTGTCAAATAACTGTGTCATCTCATATTTGACTTTGGAAGTCAACCTTTGACTTTCTAAAGTCAACTTTGACTTTTTAGGTTAAACTTTGACCAACATGAAATCATGAAATTTTTAACCCTTTTTACTCAAAAGGTTACATACTTGACTAAGCAATTATTTTTGAGTCTCGTAAAATCATGAGAACTCATAATTTTCATGAAAAACCCTAATCAGGCCGTTTCATAAATACCTTCATGGTACAGCGTAAGTGTTTTTACAAGAAATCGAAAATGTCTTAAGAATCTAGTTATTACAATCTACCACCTTTAAAAATTTTCGTCCTCGAAAATTAGAACAAACTGGGGTAGTTCTTTCTCATCTCATCTTCCAATTCCCAGGTTGCTTCTTCAACCTTGGGGTTTCGCCATAGCACTTTAACCAGGGAAATGGTTTTGTTTCTCAGGACCTTCTCTTCCCAATCCAGAATTCGAACTGGCTTTTCTTCGTACGTCAAGTCCGTGTGATTTTCAACTGGTTCTTGACTACGCACGTGCGAAGGATCTGGTATATATTTCTTTAGCATCGAGACGTGAAATACATTGTGCATCGTAGCTAATTCTGGCGGCAAGGCAAGCTGATAAGCTACTTTTCCAATCCTTTCAAGGATTTCAAATGGTCCTGTATATCTTGGGCTGAGTTTTCCTTTCTTGCCAAACCTCATTACTCCTTTCATAGGAGCAATCTTTATGAACACGGCATCTCCAACTTTTCTGTCTGCTAAAAGCTATGTCGAGCCTCTGCTTGATCTTCTTGATATCTTCAGAGGTCTTCTTGATGAAGTCTATGGTTTGCAGCTGTTTCTGTCCGACTTCTTGCCAATGGATAGGAGATCGACATTTCCTTCCATACAATGCTTCAAATGGAGCCATACCAATCGAGGCGTGATAACTGTTGTTGTAGGAAAATTCGATCAATGGCAGCTTCTGATCCCAATTTCCCTTGAAATCTAGAACACATGATCTCAGCATATCTTCTAGTGTCTGAATGGTTCGTTCTGATTGACCGTCTGTTTATGGGTGAAAAGCTGTACTGAACTTCAATTTCGACCCCATGGCATGGTGCACACTTGTCCAAAATCGAGAGGTGAAACGTCCATCACGGTCTGAAATGATCGATCTTGGCACTCCATGCAGTCGGACTATCTGGGATACATAGACTTCTGCCAATTTTTCTACTGAAAAGGTGGCTTTGATTGCGATAAAATGGGCTGATTTGGTTAATCTGTCCACAATCACCCAAATTGTGTCATTCCCGCTTGCAGTCCTGGGTAGTCCTACTACAAAATCCATAGTAGTTTGTTCCCATTTCTATTCTGGAAGCTCAATTTTCTGCAAATCCCCTCCAGGATGTCGGTGTTCAGCCTTAACTTTTTGACAAGTTAGGCATTTTGACACGTAGTCTGCAATTTCATTATTCATGTTTGGCCACCAAAAGTTCTCTCGGAGGTCCTTGTACATCTTAGAAGCTCCTGGATGTACTGAATATGGCATCTTATATGCCTCTGACAGTATTTGATTCTTCAGAAATTCAAAGTCGGGAACACAAATCCTTTCTTCGAAGTAAATTACACCATCCACAGAGGTCTTAAATTCTTTGTTCTTTCCGCCAAAAAGTTACGCTTTCAGTAAAAAGGAATCTTTTCCTCGATGAGACTTGATGGATTCCAGCAGATTGGATTGGAGGGTCAAAGATGACAGTTTTCCTGTAATAATCTCCAAGTTGAACTTAGAAATCTCTCGTTGTAGTGGCTTAGAAAATGCCTCAATAGACATCAGCATGCCTATTGATTTCCTACTCAAGGCATCTGCAACCCTGTTCGCCTTTCCTGGATGGTAAAGAATTTCACAATCGTAGTCCTTTACCAATTCTAGCCATCTACGCTGTCGCATGTTGAGCTCCTTCTGAGTAAAAATATACTTGAGACTCTGATGATCGGTGTATATCTCACACTTATTTCCATACAGATAGTGCCTCCAGATTTTGAGCGCGAAAACTACTGCTGCAAGCTCCAAATCGTGTGTGGGATAATTTCTTTCGTGATTCTTTAATTGTCGTGATGCGTAAGCTACTACCTTCCCATTTTGCATTAGAACAGCTCCTAATCCATTTTTAGAAGCGTCGCTGTAGATCACGAAATTTCCTGTATCAACATCAGGAATAATCAGCACTGGCGCACTTGTCAGCTTCTTTTTAAGCTCCTGGAAGTTCTCTTCACATTTCTGAGTCCATTCATAGTTTCTATCTTTTCGAGTAAGAGCGGTTAGAGGTGCAGCGATCTTGGAAAATCCCTCGACGAATCGTCGATAGTATCCAGCTAACCCAAGAAAACTTCTTATTTCCGTAACACTTTTGGGTGCGGGCCATGCACTGACCGTCTCCACTTTTGCAGGATCAACAGAAATTCCTTCCTTAGACACCACATGACCCAAGAAATGAACTTTTTCCAGCCAAAATTCACATTTTGTGAATTTGGCATAAAGCTGGTTTTGTCTCAGCGTTTCCATTACCAGTCTAAGGTGATGCTCATGTTCCTCTCCGGATCTTGAGTAAATTAAAATGTCGTCGATAAAGACTATGACGAACTTGTCCAGATATTCCTTGAATACGCGATTCATGAGGTCCATAAAGGCAGCTGGGGCGTTGGTTAATCCAAACGGCATGACCAAAAACTCATAATGCCCATATCGAGTTCGGAAAGCCGTCTTGGATATATCCGACTCCTTGATCTTAAGTTGATGATATCCGGATCGTAGATCGATTTTTGAAAATACTACCGCTCCCCTAAGTTGGTCGAAAAGATCGTCAATCCTCGGAAGGGGATACTTATTCTTGATCGTAATCTTGTTCAACTCGCGGTAGTCGATGCACATCCGTAACGATCTGTCCTTCTTCTTTACGAATAAAACAGGTGCTTCCCACGGAGAGTAACTCTGTCGTATGAATCCTTTGTCAAAAAGTTCCTGCAGCTGGACTTGGAGTTCCCTAAGTTCTGCAGGTGCCATACGGTAGGGTGCTTTCGATATCGGTGCAGCTCCGGGCAGCAACTCAATTTCGAATGAAATTTCGCGCTCCGGCTGGAGTCCTGGTAAATCTGCCGGAAAGATATCCACATATTCTTTGATAATGGGCACATCTCCCGGTGTCAGCTTCTTTTCTTGATCTTTATCCACCATGTTAGCTAGATATCCTTGACAGCCATTAGCTAACATCTTCCAAGCTTTCAATGCCGAAACCATTCTGGTTGCTGAGCTTCGTGATTGCCCGTAGAAATTAAACTCTTCCTCGCCGTAAGGGTTGAAAATCACACAACGTTTCCGGCAGTCGATCTTGGCATTATACTTGCCCAAGAAGTCCATTCCTAAGATCACATCGAAATCCTGAAGCTTGATTGCGATGAGATCTACATACAATTCTCTGCCACAGATAATTACGGATGTATTTCGCATCCAAAAACTGGACCACAAAATTTCTCCGGATGGCAAAGAGGTTTTGAAAGGTTGAGTTAAACTATCCACACCTTTTCCTATCTTCTGGGCGAACTCCAACGATATGAACGAATGAGTGGCATTAGAATCAGACAAGGCAATTGCATCATGAGTGGCGATAGAGATCTGACCTGTCAAATATGCGATGTTCCAGCTTCTGCATCACCCTTGGTATAGGCATATATCCTAGCTTGGGGTTCAGGAGCCTCCAATCTGCCCTGCGTGATTGAAGGTCCTTCCAGCTTTGCTTGGACTGCGTGCAACTACCTAGGGATGTTCCGATTCTGATAGGAGGGGTTCTGGCCTTGGGTGTTCAGATTACAGTTCTTCGCAAAATGCCCCTCCTTGCCACAAAGGTAGCAAGCATTGGTCCCCATACGGCATACTCCCGGATGTTTTCTCCCGCACTTGGCACACACGGGGTAGCTGTTGCTGTTTCCCTCATTTCCACGATTATTCTTCTTTTGAGGGAAGTTTCTTTGTTGGCCCTGACCAGTAAAGTCTTCTTTTCTTTTGTTCCTCCCAAACTGTTTGGAACTTTGTGCAGGACTGCTGGTCTGACCTTTCTGGTTTGATTCAGCATTCTGTCGGGGCTGTGTCTGCTTCACCACGGCCATTTCTTCCTTCCTTGTCTTGAAAATCTGAGCCCTAGCTTCCTTATCTTGATTGATCCAGTACTCGGCTCTTAATGCTCGACTTATGCAATCGGATACCAGGGTAGGTGGGCTACTGCCAGAGCTTACTTGCTTAGAGATGTCTGTCCATAATATTTTCATCATTCTCCGAACTTTCTCTGTCTCGGTGGGCACTAATTTAGGGCACAGACGAGCTAGCTGCTCAAATTTCTTGACAGCTTCCATAACGGTCATCGACCCTTGCTTCAAACTTGTAAACTCATCTTGTTAGGCGGCAAGAACTTCACTGTTGTAGTACATGGTCCGAAACTCAGACACAAAATCTTGCCAGCTCATGACTGTAACATCTCTGCGCATCTGGACTGTCATCCACCAGTGTCGCGCGTCTTTCTTAAGAGCAAATAAAGCACATAGAACTTTTTCTTGCTCTGTCAGCCGCATGAAATCCAGGATGACCCGGATATCGATCAGCCAATTGTCGGCGGCTATAGGGTCAGTGGGTCCCTCAAATTCAGGCGCCTTCATCCGCCTGAATCGCTCATAAAGTAAATCTTCCCGTACTGGGGGTAAATTCACCGGTGCTTCAGCGGGTGGTAACGGGACTTCTGGATGGGCCTCCGGTTGAACCTCGGGTACTGGAGGTACTACAGGGGGTACCCCATTGTTTCGATGAGGAACCTCGTTAACTGGCGGTTGTTGATTCATCCGAGCTAACTGCTCTCGGAGTCTGTTTGTTTCCTGCTGCTGTTCGAGCAATTGTCGTGGCAGATTTTCTACAACAGTTGCCAAATCTGGTACAGGTGGATTTTGGTTGACAGGTATCGTTCGTCGTGGACGTACCATCTTCCTATCAAACCATAAGAAAAGATATTATCGTACTATTAAAATCCTTTCTTTCGTACGTATTATTGCATATCGCAACATGATCATGCATTTCGTATCATTCATACACATATCGTAACATGGCATACAATATCATAACGTATCATGACATAACTTTTGTGCATATATCGTCATATTTCATGCTTGAACTTGTCTTTTTGTATAAAAAAAATACATCATTTTGACAATATTGTAATTACATAATTGTTACATTAATACATACATGATCAAAACTGGGATGGAAGTGTCTACCACTTACCATCATACATAAGTACAAGCCTATTATCAAAAAGAACAAGCTAGTACATCCAGTCTAAAAAAAACAAACTAAACCTAGTCTATAAACTCGTCCGTGATCACGGAGGAAGCGTTGGAGTCAGCCTCCCAATCTCCGTCGTGGAATAGAATCTCCTCCGGATCATCCTCAAAATCTTCTTCCTCCTCTAGCCAACCCACGTGCTGCAGCTCTTGATCAGCTTCGTCTTCCAACCAATCAGCATGTTGGGGTCCCTGATCTTCTTCATTTTCTTCTTCTTCTTCTGGCTCCTGTTCATGCTCTTCATCATCACTCGGGATATCTATAATCGGAGGATCCTCAGGTTGGTCTTCTGGGGCAATGATAAAATCGTCGACATCATGATCATCGGCAGGAATCGGGTACCTCCTGGGCTGGTACCTCCTATATTGGAATGGCAGGAATCGGGTCCTCGTGAACAACCGGACCTGGCTCGTACACTGGCTCAGCCATCCCGGCATCGTCTATAGGTGCCTGGTGCTCTCCAACGAAAGCATCGGCCTGCATCGCGTGTGCAACTATCTCGACCTCCATGATGCTATCGATCATGTGTGCTACGGACATACCCCGTGCAGGATCTACAACAAACTGTCGAATCCGGGGTGGCAACCCGTTGCGAAGGATCACGAGTGTCTGCATCTCCGGACTCTCTATGTCCTGAGGAATATATGGCAGCATCTCCTCCTGAAACCGCCGACAGTAGTGACCCATGGACTCCTGAGGGTAAGCATGCCATGTCACTGAAAAGCTCAGGTATCCGGCATGGTGCATGTCCCGGTAAATCTCGGGATCGCGATAAGGCTCAGCGGCTCCCTCACCAGGTAGGGGTCCGAAACGCTCAATCATCAAGGTACGAAAGTCTGCCCAGGTACGGCTAGGCAATGCTTGCTCGCCCCATGTCAACCACCATATACGGGCGTCTTCAGCTAAGCATCGGCTAGCTAAGGAGACCTGTAAGCGGGCCTCGATATGACATAGATGAAAAATCAGCTCCATGTCTCGTAACCATGCCGTTAATGCTCCCGGCTGTCTTGTGCCAAAATAGTACAGTGGGTGCGCCTCATAGAATGACGTCACCGCCTCTCGATCCTCGTCTACTCGTGCGGGATCCATGACGTCGTATCTATCATATCATAATTAAATAATAAATATTTACGCAAATAAATAATTTAACTTACAATGATGGTGGCGATGGCAGGCAGACTGTGAAATCGAGTCGCAGGAAACCGCTCTGATACCAACTCTGTAACGACCCGTCTAGCACAGACCTTTACTATACATATATACATACGTGTTTGACTTGTTCCATAATCATACTTGTTTATTTAAGGAAAATAGCGGAACATTTTATTTTTTTTATTTTTTTTATATACGTGTATAAATATATATACGTGTATTGTCTCGGAGTGTTTAAACATAAAATAATAAACATGATTAAACAAAACGCGTAGCGGCTCGACATTCCCACGTTTCACAGTTCACCTCGCCACGCTCGCCATCTTGTATCAAAAATCGCCAATAGGTTGTTACCTACAGCATAGACGTAAGTTGTGAGCTTTTGCTCAGCAAGTACAACTATTTTACCCGCATAATAAACATACACAAACATACATAATCATTTTATAGCATAATATAACATAATCTAACATTTTCTAATAATGCATGATCCAGTTATGCTTCATTATGCTTTCTTATTATGCTTCATAATCCCTTTTTATTGCTTATCTTGTATATAGGCCCCTTGTCATGAGTGTTCGTACCAGGCGCGCAACTATGGTGTGGTTGGGGCGGCCAAACCAAATCCAACTCAAACAATAGTCCAACCCGACCTGACGCGGGTCGGCACGACACAGGCAAGCTTGTTTGCCATCATGTTCATATTGTACTTGATATTGTTCTTATTACTTGTGAACATGCTACATGATGTTACAAAGTTATAATCTATATTCATGTATCACATCATAATATTCTTTCATCATAGCATACACTTAACATATTCAGATAAGTAATACATAAGCCTATGTTGTAGACGGCGTTGTACTTACCTTGTCTGCTATGTTCGATTAAAACGTTGATCCAATTCAGGATGACACAGCAGGTTATTTCCTGCTATACATAAAGGACATAGGTAAGTATACTGTTGGTATTAACCAACATTCGTGCGTAATCTAAGCTATATGTCCCCTTCTTATAGTTATATTTTATTGGGTTACAATAGGTAACCCTAGGATTTATCTTAGTCAAAACTTTGACTTTAGTTTAAAACTTAGATTTCAAAACTTAAAAATCCCTTCGAAAAATCATAATTCTTGAGTTGTATTCATAAAACACTTAAAGGTTGGAAACTGCCTTTGGAACAGCTTCCTTTGATTAAATTATCAGTGTATGTGTAGAAATATCATTTTCCTGCACTGTTTTATAAAATCCTGTGGAGGAATTTCCTGTTTCCTGCACAGTTTTTTAAATCTGTTTTTATTTAAAAATATAAATTGAATTTAAAAACGTTTTCTTCATGACAGTTTTAGATCTCGAAGAATCCTAAAACTTTCGTGTTTTGCACAAAACCTGATTCGGGCTTTAACCCCTTCGTTTTCTTTGTTGAATTCACCTGGCCGTGCATCAAGTCTGGGCACGGTCAGGCTCCGGTTTTTGTAAAAACCGAGGCCGTTTGAGCCTTATTTTAGAAAACTGCCCACTCTGTTTGCTAGGAAAAACCCTTTCCTACAACTTTCGTGTTTTGAGTTTTTACAAATTCGGCCTCTAAAGGCGTCAAAATTTGATTTTCCCGAAACTGGGCAGATTCTACCCGAGAATGGCAGTTTTGGTTTGAATTTCGTTTTTCGGCCTAATATGCGCATACTACCTCAACCGATCACGTCGGGAGTCTAAAAAACATTCATACAACGCTTTTCTAACATAACCTTTTCTTAAACACATTACCTATCCAACCCATGCAAACCATTTTTTAAAAATCACCCATTAGGGTTTGCATGGTTTAGGTTGCACAATTTGGTTCAAAAAATCATTCTAACTTGATTCTACCAACCTAACATACATTTGATCATCATTCTTGGCATATAAAGGGAACATATAACATATCCATCATCAAGCATATAAATCATAAACATATCATGCAATTCTAGACATTTATCATGCTAAATAAACACAATAATAACCAAACCACCCTTAAATCTAAATCAAGCACATAATTGATTCTAACCTAGGCAAATAAATAACTTGAGCTTATGCTCTTACAAACCCTTGGGAAATACACTTAAATTTCTCAATTGAAACATAAATTGAGAAGCTTGAAGTGTAAAGGGGTTTACCTTGCTTTGGTTCAAGAAATTGGCTAGGTTAGGCTTGAATTCTCCTTGCCCTTAGCCTCCACCTAGAACCGGCCTTTCTTGGCTATGATGACTCCAAATTTTTCCACCACCCTAGGGCTAAAATCCGGCCACACTTGATACCAAAAATCCGGCCAAACCCAAATTTTTTTCTTCCTTTCTCCTTGCTCCACCACAACCGGCCAAGGCTTAAAACAGGGTATGAAAAATTTTCTCAACTTCTTGCTTGCTCTAAACTTGAAATCCGGTTATCCTAAACTCAAAACACTCTTGGTTTTGCTTGATTTTCTTCCTTGGATTGCCTCCTAAAGTTCGGATATTTTAGAGGAAAAATGGGCATAGTTTGGCTAAGTTTTTGAATTTTTGTGAATAGGAATCACCTATTTATAGGCTGTCACGACCCGCCTAGCGCCGGCCGTGACCATACATACTTACTTATAATATATGAAAATGTAGACATAAAAAATTTTTTTTTTTTAAATTTTTATAACTGGTAAATATAACTTGACTTGGAAACTTCATAATAAACACTTACATACATACATGTACTTATACATATTTACTTATGGCAGAAATGTGTTCTTGTACTTAAATACAACATATTTAGCGTAGCATAATTTAACAAAAAGAAACGTAATGATTCCCGTCCCACAGTTTCACAGCTTTGCCTTGTCATGCTCCACCACCTTGTATCATGAAGTACCGCAGGGTTGCTTACCTACAGTATAAACTTAAAACATGAGCTTTCGCTCAGCAAGCACAACTATTTATCCGCAAACATATCATGATATCATAATGCATGAACCATTTATGCTTTATTCATGTTTTCATAAGTTAGCATAGTTTTGGGGCCCTTACATAACTTAACATAAATGTACGTACTGTGGCGCGCTGCCATGGAGTGGTTGGGGCGGCCAGCCCTATCCAACTCAAACCATGAACCAAACCCGACCTGACGCGGGTCGATACGACATATAGCATTCTGCTTATATTGATACTTAGAATCTTATTCTTATCTTATTTCATACTTGAAATGTTGTTTCATATTCATAACCAGTTTCTTAACTGAAACTGGGATTTCATACTTTACCAATTAGCTTATCTTTAGTGAGCATACTTCGTGATGCCATAATATTCAATTATTCATCATATGAACATACATACTATAAACATACATCATATACCTCTTAACATGAACTTGAAATCATACATGCCATACATTCATTATTCCTTGAGTACATACATGCCATTCATACTTTAAATATTCATCATATTTTAAAAACGTACATACATACATGTCATAAATACTTCTTATTCACATAACATCATGAACTTGATATCATACAGGCCATAATGTTTTATCATACTTATATCATCATAAACTTGAAAACATACAACAAACAGTTTTCGTTTATGCTGTAGGCGGAGTCGTACTTACTGTTACTGCGCCTTGAATCAAAATTCTTCACTCAAACAGGTCGCTTTCCTGTTTTCAAGAAATCCTATCATAATAACATATGATTCTAGTTGCTAATTACAAATCCTAAATTTCTACTCCTTTTTGAAATTTAGTAAGAATTCTAATATTTTGAAAACCGGGTTCAAAACATATTCATAAAGTTTAGTTCTTTTCTCACAAATCTGTTTCGAATTTGGAAAAGTTTCCTTCATGAAAGTTGTAGATCGTGAAGTCTCCTACAACTTTTGTTTTAACCTCAAACTTCAAATCTATCTTTAACATGCTTATTTTTGCCTTAGAATATTGTTCGACCAAACTTACTACTCATAATTTGGTCTCGGGTTTTTATAGAAATGAAGGTCTTAAAGGCCATATTTTCAAAAACTGGCCATGTTGCCCCTAGGATTTTCCCTCCTCTACAACTTTGCAGTTTTAACTTTTTTAAGATTCGGCCTCCAAAAACCTCAAAAGCTAGTTTCAGAAAAACTGTCCAGATAGAGACTTTAATCAAGCATAAAAACCCTAGTGCATGTATCTTACAAAATTAAACTCCTGTTTAACCATACTAATCATTCTCTTAAATTTCAAATGAAGAACTAGAGGATGACAATATTTACCTCAAGTTTCACTGATGAAATTCTTAAATTAGGATAATTAAAATTTCCCTCACACTAAACCGAAAACCCTTTCTCTAGTTTTCTTTTTCTTTCTTTTCTCTCTTTTCTTTGCTCGGCTTCTATGGCAGGATTGGGAGAGTTTGTGCTGCTCAAGTTTGTGTGTGTGTGTTGGCTAACCAAATAATAATACAGCACCTTCACCTATTTATAGATGAAGCACAAAATCTTAAATTTACTTACTAATCCCTAAGGTACAACAATTTGCTCTTTAGTCCATAGAAGAAACCAATTTGGTTTTGTCTTCTTGAAAGGTGGCCGGCCATTCTTGTGCTTCTCATGCCTAATAACCCAAGCTAGGGTGCTTACTCATGTGGCCTAGGAACCATGAGGTGTCCCTTCCTTGGTGTGGCCGGCCTTAGGTGGAGTTTGTGCATGCCTTTGCTTACCAACAAGCAAGGCTAGCAAGCTTACCAAGCAAGCCTATGAAGCATGAGGTGTCAAGGGCTAAAAGAGTTCAAGAATTCCATCTTTTGTAATTTTATGTAATAGTCCTTAAGCCAAAATATTTTTCCTTTAGTCCTTATGTGTTGGCCGGCCATTCATCACCCAATTTGCCAAGCAAGTTTAGCTAGAGTTGCTTGCTCATCAAAGCTAAATTTTGAGGTGGCATTCCCTTGGTTGGCCGGCCCTAGTGTGGGATGTGCAAACCTTGGCTTGCCAAGGGAGCTAGGCTAGGAAACCTAGAGTGTTGGTTCATCAAGGCTAGGCCAAGGGGTGTGTCAATCCCTTGGTTATCCATATGAGCAAAGCTAGAGTGGCTTACTCACCTTAGCTAGTCCATGAAGTGTCATTCTCTAAGGGTGGCCGGTCTTGGTGTTGGCTTAGCAAGACCTTGGCTTGCCAAGTGAGCAAAGCTAGGTATACTTACTCACCAAAGCTAGGTTATGAAGTGTCACTTCCTTGTAGTGGCCGGTTTTAAAGAAACCATGTGAGACAATTTGCTAATTGATCGATAACACAAAATCAACCAACTAAATTAAAGTGTTAATTCACTAAACTTAGGGTATAATTTGTAAACTTTTAATAACACTTAAAATCTTCTAATTTGCATAATATTTTTCAAAAACAAGATCCCTTGCTCAACAAGCCATGATGTGGCCGGTTCCTATGGTGACACATGGAACAATGTGATTGGTTCTAGCTAGAATTTTCAAATACAATCTGAACTTGTCTTTCTTAATTTCCAACCAAACTAACTAAACTAAAAATGGGTCATTGACTCAATTGAACTAAGAAACTTTACTTAAAAAGTCCCTGATTCAAAAATTTACATAATTACTGATAAGTCTACAATTTTCTTCAAAATTACACATTGGCCCCTAAAGGCAAAATATTTGCACTTTGGTCCCTATGACTTGGCCGGTTATGGTTAAGCCTTCAAACATCAAATTTTTACTAAATCCTTTCTTAGAAGGCTTTTTAGCTTCAAAATCATGAACTTTCCTTAATTTGCAAATTGACCCCTAAACATAAAATATTTGCATTTTGGTCCCTGTGAGGTGACCAATCATAACAATGACACTTGTCATCAGAGGTGTCATCCTTAAAGGCCTTGTTTGGCTTATTCTCCTAAATGCAGTTCATAATAACATAATAACATAAATATTCATATACTGTTTTTAACTGATAACAGTATAGTTAAACTGGACCATTGTCCTAAACTTTTCTGAACTACGTATCAGATTTTTTTAAATTACTAACATAGAGTCATAAATCATAATTTTCCCTTTTTAAACAAAAGGATCATAAACCTACACAAATAATTCATTGAATCTTTTAGCAAAAGATTCAACAAATTCCTTCGAAAACATATCATACAGATTGCATAACCAAACTTTATTCTTAATAAAAGAAGTTATAAATTTACAAACAAGTCGGCTATTACAATCTACCCTCCTTAAAAATTTTCGTCCCCGAAAATCTCTACAAATTAGGATAGTTCTTTCTCCTTTTTTCTTCTACTTCCCACGTTGCTTCTTCAATGTTATGATTCTGCCATAAAACTTTAACCATTGGATGGTTTTGTTTCTTAAAACCTTTTCTTCCCGATCTAGAATCCGTATTGGTCTTTCCTCATATGTCAAATCCGTTTGTACTTCGATCGGTTCTTGACTTAGCACATGAGAAGGATCAGGTACGTATTTCTTCAACATTGAAACGTGAAAAATATTATGTATAGAAGCTAAAGCTGGCGGCAAAGCAAGCTTGTAGGCAACTTTTCCAATTCTTCCAAGGATTTCAAACGGACCTGTGTATCTTGGACTGAGCTTTCCTTTCTTACCAAATCTCATAATTCCCTTCATTGGAGCAATCTTAAGAAAAACAGAATCTCCAATTTGGAATTCTAAAGGTCTTCGACGTTTATCAGCATAACTCTTCTGTCGACTGAAAGCTACATCGAGCCGTTGCTTGATCATCTTGATATCTTCTGAGGTTTTTCTGATGAAGTCCGTAGTTTGAAGTTGCTTCTGTCCAACTTCTTGCCAGTGAATGGGAGATCGACATTTTCTTCCATATAGCGCTTCAAATGGAGCCATACCAATAGAAGCGTGATAGCTATTATTATACGAAAATTCGATCAAGGGTAACTTTTGATCCCAATTTCCCTTGAAATCCAGAACACAAGATCTCAACATATCTTCTAAGGTTTGGATAGTTCGCTCCAATTGTCTATCTGTCTGAGGGTGGAAAGCAGTACTGAATTTCAACCTTGATCCCATAGCTGTGTGAACACTTTTCCAAAATCGCGAAGTAAATCGCCCATCTCGATCTGAAATAATGGATTTTGGAATTCCATGCAACCTAACAATCTGAGATACGTAAATTTCAGCTAATCTCTCAACTGAAAAGGTGGTTTTAATAGCAATGAAATGGGCTGATTAGGTTAATCTATCCACAATCACCCAAATCATATCATTTCCACTTGCGGTCCTGGGTAATCCAACTACGAAATCCATGGTGATTTGTTCCCATTTCCATTCTGGGAGTTCTATCTTTTGAAGATCTCCTCCTGGTTGTCGGTGTTCAGCCTTAACTTTCTGACAAGTTAGGCACTTTGACACAAAATCGGCAATTTCTCTCTTCATGTTCGGCCACCAAAAGTTCTCTTTAAGGTCCTTATATATCTTAGTAGCTCCAGGGTGAACTGAGTACGGCGTTTCATGCGCTTCCGACATGATTTGTTTCCTTAGAAATTCAACGTTAGGAACACAAATCCTTCCTTTGAAGAGAATTAGCCCATTCGTAGACGTCTGAAATTCCTTATCTTCTTCACCAAGTAGTTGAATCTTTAAGAGAAAGGAATCTTTTCCTTGATAGTACTTAATGGTTTCTAGGAGATTAGACTGAAGAGTCAAAGCAGCTAATTTCCCGATTAATATTTCCAATCTAAAATCAGAAATTTCCTTCTGGAGGGGTTTGGACATCATTTCAAGAGACATGAGCATACTGGATGATTTCCTACTTAGCGCATCTGCTACCTTGTTTGCTTTTCCAGGATGGTAAAGGATTTCACAATCATAATCCTTTATGAGTTCAAGCCATCTTCGTTGCCTCATATTAAGCTCCTTTTGGGTAAAGATGTATTTAAGACTTTGATGGTCGGTAAAAATCTCACACCTATTACCATACAGGTAATGTCTCCAAATCTTCAAGGCGAAAACCACCGCAGCAAGCTCCAAATCGTGCGTCGGGTAGTTCCGTTCATGGTCCTTCAGTTGACGTGAAGCATAGGCAACTACATTTCTTCCTTGCATAAGGACAGCTCCTAGTCCAGTTTTCGACGCATCACTATAAATGGCGAAATTTCCTGCATCTACGTCAGGAATTATCAACACTGGTGCACTTGTAAGCTTCCTCTTGAGTTCTTGGAAGTTTTCTTCACACTTCTGTGTCCAATCAAACTTTTTCCCCTTCTTAGTAAGAGCTGTTAGTGGCGCTGCTATCTTCGAGAATCCTTCCACGAACCGTCGGTAGTATCCGGCCAAACCAAGAAAGCTTCGTATTTCCGTAACGTTTTTGGGTGCTGACCATGCACTAACTGCTTCTATCTTAGCAGGATCAACGGAAATTCCTTCCTTTGAAACTACGTGGCCCAAAAAATGTACTTTTTCCAACCAAAATTCACATTTTGTGAATTTGGCATAAAGCTGATTCCGTCTTAAGGTCTCCAAAATTATCCTGAGATGCTGCTCATGTTCCTTTGTAGATCTTGAGTAGATCAAAATATCATCTATAAAGATGATAACAAACTTATCTAAATAATCTTTAAACACCCTATTCATAAGGTCCATAAAAGCAGCTGGAGCATTAGTCAATCCAAAGGGCATAACTAAATACTCGTAATGTCCATAACGTGTTCGAAACGCCGTCTTGGGAATATCTCCTTCCTTGATTCTGAGTTGATGGTAGCCTGAACGCAAGTCAATCTTCGAGAATACCAAAGCTCCTCTAAGTTGATCAAAGAGATCGTCGATTCTCGGGAGAGGATACTTGTTCTTAATAGTGATCTTATTCAACTCGCGATAGTCGATGCACATTCGTAACGTTCCATCCTTCTTTTTGACAAACAGCACAGGTGCTCCCCACGGGGAATGGCTTTGACGAATAAATCCCTTATCCAACAGTTCTTGCAACTGCACTTGAAGTTCCCTAAGCTTAGCTGGGGCCATGCGATAAGGTGCTTTCGATATTGGAGCTGTTCCGGGCAACAATTCTATTTCGAAAGAGATTTCACGCTCGGGCGGAAGTCTAGTTAAATCTTTTGGAAAGACGTCTACATATTCTCTAATAATAGGAACATCTTCGGGCTGCAGCTCTTTTTCTTGTTCTTTGTCCACCATGTTAGCTAAGTATCCTTGACATCCATTAGCTAGCATTTTCCAAGCTTTCATTACCGAAACAAGCCGGGTTGATGAACTCTTAGACTGGCCGTGAAAGTTGAATTCCTCTTCGCCGAAAAGACTAAACGTAACACAACGCTTTCGACAATCAATCTTAGCGTTGTACTTATCTAAGAAATCCATTCCCAGGATTACATCAAAATCCTGAAGCTTAATTGCAATCAGGTCTACATATAATTCTCTATCACACATAACTATCGGAACATTTCGCATCCAGGAATCAGATAACAAAATATCTCCCGATGGAAGAGAGGTTCTAAAAGGTTGCCCTATATTTTCTACATTTCTATCTAACTTCCGGGCATACTCCATCGATATAAACGAATGGGTGGCACCAGAATCAATTAGGGCAAATGCATCATAAGCGGCTATAGAGATCTGACCTGTTACCACATTAGAAGTTCCAACCTCAGCGTCTCCCTTTGTGTAAGCATAGATCCTAGCCTGTGGTTCGTGAGCTTCAAGTCTTTCTTGTACCATCGAAGGGCCTTCGATCTTTGCTTGCACCGCATGAAGCTGTCGGTTCGAATTTCTATTCTGGTACTGAGGGTTCTGGTTCTGACTATTGGTGGTACAATTCCTCGCATAATGGCCTTCCTTGCCACATAGGTAGCAAGGGTTTGTTCCCATCCTACACACGCCTGGATGTTTCTTTCCGCATTGAGTACACACAGGATAGTTATTATTACCCTCATTCCCACGGTTGTTTCTCTTTTGAGGGTAATTCTTCTGTTGGCCCTGGCCCAGAGCATATCCTCTTCTCTTATTCCTTCCAAACTGCTTGGAACTTTGGCTGGAATTACTAGTCTGGCCTTTTAAGTTTGGTTGCTGATTTTGCCTAGACTGTATCTGTTTCTCCACAGCTTTTTCTTCTTTCTTAGCTTTGAATATTTGCACCCTCACTTCCTTATCCTGATTAATCCAGTATTCTGCCCTCATAGCTCGATCTATACAATCAGCTACAAGAGTTGGAGGGCTACTTCCAGCACTAACTTGTTTAGCAATGTCTGTCCGAAACATTTTCATCATTCTCCTTACTTTCTCCCTTTCGTTCGGTACCAGTTCTGGACATAAACGGGCAAGTTGTTCAAACTTCTTGACTGCTTCCATCACGGACATAGACCCTTGCTTAAAACTGGTAAACTCATCTTGTTGAGTTGCAAGAATCTCCTGATTGTAGTACATTATTCTGAATTCGTCTACGAAATCTTGCCATCTCATGAACGCCACGTTTCTGGGCATTTGAACTGTCCTCCACCAGTGACGCGCATCTTTCTTTAGTGCAAAAGAGGCACAAAGAACTTTCTCCTGTTCTGTAAGTCCTATAAAATCCAAAATTACTGGGATATCGATCAGCCAATTATCCGCTACTATTGGATCTGTGGTTCCTTCAAATTCAGGTGCCTTCATTCGCCTAAATCGTTCATATAACAGATCCTCCCTAACCAAAGGTGGATTCCTTAGCAGTCCTTCGGGTGCTAACGGAATTTCTTGATGAATCTCTGGTGCTTGAGGCGCTGCTGGGTGTACAGGGTTATTTTGCGGTGCCTGATTCAGTTGAGCTACTTGTTCCCGAAGCTGGTTCGTCTCTTACTGTTGTTCCCGTAATTACCGTTGCAAAGTAGCTACCACGTTCGCAAGATCAGGTTCTTGCGGAATAGGGTTCGCTCAGGTACGTGGGCGTGACATCTTCTATTTCTTATCTAATTACGATAAAGATATTGTTATACTTCAAATATCTTTTCGTTCATTCATACCTCATCATAAGATGAACATTACTTATTCATCATATCATATCATAGATCATATTTGATCATATATCATATTATCATAACATATCATCGTATCATATCATATCGTATCATATCATATCGTATCATAAAACATAACATTAGAGATTTATCATGATCTCATCATATAATAATACATTTTACTAACTTTATAGTTTACATATCTCACATACATTGTAACCCATAATTCATACTATCATGTACATATATACATGATCAAATACAAGATAGGGATGACTATCACTTGTCTATCATACATATACACTATTTTATATCTAAACTATCTACTCTGATGTTACGTCGGAGAATACATCCCAGTCTTCCTAAAAAACTGAATTTCTAAAAAACTGTGCAGGAAACAGTAAATTCCTGCACAGGATTTTCTAAAACATTGCAAGAAAAGGGCATTCTTGCACAAACACTGATAAGTTAATTGTGGAAACTATTCCAACGGCAGTTCTAACACTTAATGACTTTTTCAAACCCCATTCTAAGAATCCCAAAATTTTATCAGTTGAACAAAGGGTTTTTTGTAAAAATAGAGATATAAAATGTTAAGTTTTTCCAAAGAAAAACAAAAGGGAAATTAGACTCAAATTGTCTTAAAATTGGGTAGACTAGATGATGACCAACAGTAATCGGGGTGGATACCCAAATTATTGGACTCGGCCCAAAGCCCAAAGGTTACCCTATGTAACCTAATAAGTTATAATCCAAGTGTGGTAGACCTTCAACACTAGGGTTACTTATTGTAACCAAGTAAGTTATCATGTGCTTTTATGGGGAACATATAACTAAGGTTATGTATGAATGTTGGATAGATCCCCGAATATTTTTAATCCTTACCTATGACCTTTATTATAGCAGGAGATAACCTGCTGTTGTCTCCGGACTTGGAGCGACACATTAGCAGACATAGTTCGTAGACGAGGTAAGTACAAACCTCACCTACAGTATGGAAAATAATAGGCTATTTTCAAATATATGACATGTTCCATGTATGCCATGTTATGTCATGCTATGCTATGTTATGTCATGCTATCATATGTTATGCCATGCTATGCTATGTTATGCCATGTCATGTTAAGCTGTGTTAAGTCATGTTAAGTCATGATAAGACATGATATATCAAGTTATGTCATGATTTATGGTTATGCCATGTTTATGTCTCATGTGCATCATGATTAATAAGATCACAATTAAAGATTCTTAGCCTTGGAATATACAAGACTAAGACTAAACTAAGTCAAGCAAGGTATCGTACCAACCTCCCACCAGATCGTGGAGGATACATGTTTTAAGTTTAAGTTTATGATTATCAACCTCTCGATAATACGTGAGGGTATAATGATAATCAACCTTCCACTAGTTCGTGGTTATGTTTATGATTTCCAGAATTGTTAAGGACCTTGCAAACCCTGACGTTCTGAGGATTGCGCGTTTTTGGTACGTACACAAGGGGCCCATATGTTAAGGAAGATAATAAGTTCAAGTCCATGATTGGTCATAAAAGATTCATAATTGTACATAATTGATTCATGCATAAGTTACACGATATTTGTTACGTTTTGTGAGATCATGTTTGTACTTGCTGGGCGAAAGCTCATCAGTGTATTCCATACTGTAGGTAAGAGGCCTGCAGCTTAATTGGTGGGCCAGGTGGACGATGCGGCGGGTGAAGGGCGGTGTGGGATACCACTACGTAAAATTTTCCGCAAGTTCTGCTAAGTTTATATATATACATATATATTTTAAAGTAAGTTACGTTGTACAAAAATATGAGGATTTAAAGACTCGAGTAAGTTGTAATAATTATGTATGTTTTTCATCCCAGTATGTATGCATGATAAGTTACCATATGTGTAACCCTAATTATATATGTAAGTTTGAAAAAAAAAATTTATTCTCAATTCTCCAAGTAAGTTTAAGCTATATGTAAGTTCAAGTATGTATGGTAACAACCCTACGTAGGTTGGAGCGTTACAGTTTGGTATCAGAGCGATGTCCTGCCAGCCTACTTCACCTTGCCTCGCATCGTTTCCGCCACGGCCCAAGTAAGTTAAGTTATTTTTCTTATACTTAGAATTAGTTAGGATCTTACATGCGCAGTAAGCATCTCTTGTCAATGGTCACGCCGAGAACTTCTCGCACTATAGAATTGGATCAACATTATGGAAGTTATATGTTGTATTTGTGGAACTCTTGCACACATAAGAATAATATTGGATACGGGGATGATGTTGGGTGGTGCCTTAGCTTGGTAGTGGCAATTAGGTGACGTATGAACATGATGGGGAAGTTTTATACCTTCCTAAATGTTATGGTTATGTTATGATATGGAATTAAGATTATGGTTCTATACAAAAGACATGATTTCATTAAGTTATTAAAATAAGAAGCTTATTTCATAAGTTTTCTGTGTAGAACCATGCCACCAAAGCGTAGAATGGCACAGACCCAAGACGTTGATCTTGTGGCCCAGATGAATGAACTAAGACAGATGATGTTAGCCCAACAACAAAAGATAGGTGGGCTTAGAGCTCAATTGGCTCAGCAGAATCAGGGACCTCCTGATGCCGGAATACCACCAGTACCTGTGAATCAGCCTACTGTACCGGAAATTCCTGATGTTGACCCGGTGATTCTAGAAAATCCTATAGGTGCCTATGGCGCATGTAGCTGTTCCACCAGCACCTCTGGTTCGAATTCCGGAAGAATTATATGACAGGTTTCGGTGCATAAAGGCACCAGAATTTGAAGGTTCAACAAACCCGATTGAGGCCGACAATTGGTTGATTGACCTTCAAGTTATCTTGAACTTCCTCAGGCTCGATGATCAAGAGAAAGTTCTCTGCGCATCCTTTATGCTAAGGAAAGATGCTCGCCTCTAGTGGGAAACAGTCCAGATCCGGTGAGATGTTACCCAAATGACTTGGGAGGACTTTCTGGATGAATTCAAAGAGGAATACTTCTCCACCGACGTTATGGAAGCTCAACAAGATGAATTCAATAATTTTCGCCAGGGTAATCTGTCAGTAGCTGAGGCTGTAAAAAAGTTTAAGCAACTAGCACGTCTTTGTCCTCACCTTATCAGTTCCGAGAGGGACAAAGTAAGAAGGATGATGAGAATGTTCTGCTCGGATTTGGCAGTAGTAATTAGTAGTGGCCCCTATCCACCAATCACCGTTGCTGAATGTGTCAGTCGGCCGATTCGAGCTGAGTATTGGGTAGGTCAGAACAGAGAACAACGGGCTAAGTTCTTTAAGGATAAAAAATAAGAGAAGGCCCAAGCTAAGCAGAATCAGGCAAGACCAGGCCAAACTCCGCAGCAGAAAAACCAAGGAGGATCTTTCGGTCAACACAGTAAAGACAAGCAGTATGGCAATAATCAACAGAAGAGGAAATGGAATGCAGGAGGACAGGGGAACCAACAAAATTTTCCCCAGAAAAAGAATGCCTCTGATAACAACATTTATCCCACTTGTCAGAAATGTGGGAGGAAGCATGTGGGAGATTGCCGTGCTAGAACTAATCGTTGCTTTCTGTGTGGCAAGGAAGGCCACTATGCTAGAAACTGCAATGCTAATCTCCAGAATTCGCAGAACCATCAGAAGAGTCAGGGGTATCAGCTTCATGCAGCACAGATGAAGCTCGAAGGACCTAAAATCTCCTAAGGCAGACTTGAAGCTCCGGAACCTCAAGGACGCATTTATGCCTACACTAAGGAAGATGTTCAAGCTGGACCATCCACTGTGGTGACAGGTCAGCTTCCTTTTGCCCAACAAGATGCTTATGTGTTAATTGATTCTGGAGCTATGCATTCATTCACATCACCTAAGTTTGCTAAGAAACTAGGTAGAGGAAGCGACAGGATCGAAAGAACTTTTAGAACTGCATTACCCTCCGGGGAAATTTTGTTGTCTGATTATTGGATACGTCATGTTCCAATAATTATATGTAGTAGGGAAATGTATGTCAATTTGATCATCATTGACCTATAAAACTACGACGTCATTTTGGGCATGGATTTCCTGGGGAAATACAATGCAGTTATAGACTGTCAACGTCGTATTGTCACGTTCAAGCCAATCGGAGGCGAGGAGTTCAGTTTTAGAGGATCGACTCCGAAACAGTCGAAAATGTTCATTTCAGCACTAAAGGCTCGAAAGTTGTTGGCAGAAGGATGTATTGGATTTTTAGCCAACATGGTGGATAAGACACAAGAAACCAAGAGCAGGCCAGAAGAAGTACTGATAGTCAAAGATTTTATGGAAGTTTTTCCTGAAGACTTGCCAGAATTACCACTAGAGCGAGAGATCTCTTTTGAGATTGAATTACTTCCTGGATCGGCACCAGTATCCAAGGCACCTTATAGGATGGCCTCCGCTGAACTTAAGGAATTGCAAATTCAGTTGCAAGAGCTCCTGGATCGAGGATTCATCCGTCAGAGCTATTCACCATGGGGAGCCCCAGTTTTGTTCGTTAAAAAGAAGGATGGCACTCTTAGGATGTGCATTGACGATCGGGAATTGAACAAGATTACTATCAAGAATAAGTATCCATTACCCAGGATCGACGATTTGTTCGATCAATTGAAAGGAGCTTCAATTTTTTCAAAAATTGACTTGCGATCAAGATATCATCAGCTTCGAATAAGGGAAAGAGATATTCCCAAGACGGCCTTTCGTACGTGATATGGACACTACGAGTTCCTCGTTATGCCATTTGGATTGACAAATGCTCCAGCTGCATTTATGGACCTGATGAATCGAGTATTCAAGGATTACTTGGATATGTTTGTTATTGTCTTTATAGATGATATCTTGATCTATTCAAGATCTAAGGAGGAGCATGAGGAGCATCTAAGGATTGCCTTACGGATTCTAAAGCAAAACCAGCTTTATGCTAAATTCACCAAGTGTGAATTTTGGTTAAAGAAGGTCCATTTCTTAGGACATGTGGTCTCTAAATAAGGCATATCTGTAGACCTGGCCAAGATTGAAGCAGTAAGTAAATGGCCAGCTCCGAAAAATGTCACCGAAGTACGTAGTTTCCTTGGCTTAGCAGGCTACTACCGACGTTTCGTCGAGGGATTTGCTAAGATCGCAGCACCACTCACCGCACTTACACGGAAAGGAAAGAAGTACGAATGGACTGCTAAGTGTGAAGAACACTTTCAAGAGCTAAAAAGTAAGCTGACTAGTGCTCCAATCCTTACAATTCCAGTTGTAGAGGAAGGGAACTTCGTGATATATAGCGATGTTTCCAAGATAGGATTGGGAGCCGTTCTCATGCAGAATGGAAAAGCAATCGCTTATGCTTCGCGACAACTCAAGGATCATGAGAAGAACTATCCGACGCATGATTTGGAACTTGTGGCGGTAGTATTTGCGCTCAAAATTTGGAGACACTATCTTTACGGCACTAGGTGTGAAGTTTATATGGATCATCAGAGTTTGAAGTATATCTTCATACAGAAGGAGCTTAACATGAGACAAATAAGATGGCTCGAATTAGTGAAAGATTATGACATAGACATCCGTTACCATCCCTGGAAGGCTAACAAAGTAGCCGATGCCCTTAGTCGGAAGTCGTCTTAATCGTTGCTATCAATTCGGTCATTGATCGAGCCCCTTCAAAAGGAGCTAGTGGAAGCTGGAATAGAGCTTATTATGGGAGGTTTAGCTGCCCTAACCTTCCAACCTACCATTTTGGATGGCATGAAGGTGCGTCAAGAAGAAGATGCCTCGCTGCTTAGGATGAGAAACAAAGTCCTAGAAGGAAAGGAGTCAGACTACAACATATCTGATGAGGGCATACTCTATCGGAAAAATAGACTATGCATTCCTAATGAGGACGAGTTGAAGGAGCAGATCATGAAAGAAGCTCATGAGACTCCGTATTCCGTTCATCCTGGAGCCACAAAGATGTACAAAGACTTGAAGGAAAGTTTTTGGTGGCCCAAAATGAAGCACGACCTTGCCACATTTGTCAGTAAATGTCTTACGTGTCAAAAAGTGAAGGCTGAACATCAACGTCCCGGGGGAGAATTGCAGAAAATTTCCATCCCAGAATGGAAATGGGACCAAGTGACGATGGATTTTATGGTCGGTCTACCCTGTACTCCCAGCTGCAACGATGCTATTTGGGTGATTGTCGATCGATTGACGAAATCCGTGCACTTTTTAGCCATCAAACTTAGTTTTTCAGTAGAGCAGCTAGCGGAACTGTATGTGGCATAGATCGTTCGCTACCATGGGATTCCAAAATCGATCATCTCAGATCGTGATGGTCGTTTCACTTCTAAATTTTGGAATAGTGTACATCAAGCAATGGGTACAGCTTTTCACCCTCAGACAGATGGACAGTCAGAGAGGACCATTCAGACTCTAAAGGATATGTTACGAGCATGCGTGATGGACTTCAAGGGAACTTGGGATAAGAAGCTTCCTTTGATTGAATTCTCGTACAACAACAGTTTCCAAGCTTCGATTGGAATGGCTCCTTATGAAGCTCTCTATGGGAGAAGGTGTAGATCTCCAGTCCATTGGTACGAGACAAGAGAGAAAGAACTTGTGTCTACGGACTTTATTCGGAGAACCACCGAAGCCGTAAAACTTATACGTCGACGGATGGAAACTGCATTTGGTCGACAAAAGAGTTATGCCGACAAACGCAGAAGGCCTCTAGAATTCCAAGTAGGAGACTTGGTTTTCCTTAAGATTGCTCCATTCAAAGGAGTCATGAGATTCAGAAAGAAAGGGAAATTAAGTCCGAGATACATAGGGCCATTCGAAATACTTGAAAGAGTCGGTATTTACCCCAAGAATTAGCATAAGTGCACAATGTATTTCATGTGTCGATGCTAAAGAAATACATCCTGGATCCATCACACGTATTGAACCATGAACCAATTGAGGTTCACGAGGATCTGACTTATGAGGAAAAACCGGTTCGAATTTTGGCACGAGAAGAAAAGGTGCTAAGGAACAAAGTTATACCTTTAGTTAAGGTACTATGGCGAAATCATGAGATTGAGGAAGCAACATGGGAACGTGAAGAGGATATGAAGAAAAGCCACCCAGAATTATTCTAATTTTCGAGGACGAAAATTTTGTAAGGAGGGTGGATTGTAGTAACCAAAAATTTCTACGGACTCATGATTTCCTTGTACATAAGAAATTTAAGTTTGTACTATGTGTTTATGTAATGTTTCATGAAAATTATGAGTATCAATGTGAAATTCATAATTTTATCAGTAAATGTTTGAGTTCTCATTTAATTAACTATGAGACTCAATAAGCAGTTTGCTTAGCCAAGCATGTGACCTTTGAGCAAAAAAGGGAAAAAAAATTCTATGATTTTATGTTGGTCAAAGTTTGACCGAAAACGTCAAAATTGACCAAAAAAGTCAAAGGTTGATTAGAAAAGTCAAAGATATGACTATACTGTAATATGATAAGCAGTATAGGAAATATACATCGAAAACCGTCTTTACGGACAAAATAGCATGAATAAGATTTAAAACCACCATAGAAAAATCAAGCACCCCAAGTAGGATATTAAGGGCCAAATGGCTTTAAGTTATAAGAAAATTTTTATACAGTCCATTTTTACACAGATAAATTTTGGACTGCAGTTCAGTGTAAAAATATGTTATTAGTAGATAACAGTATTGAAAATATCTGTGTTAGCATAAAAATGGACTGCACATTAAGGAAAAAGCCAAACAAGGCCTTAGGATGATGACATCATATCACCATGGATTTATGACATCATTTTGGATTAAGGAAAATATTTGAAAAAAATTTTGGATGGTTCTAGACCACCTTGGCCGGCCACCTAAGAGCCCTTTTGGGCAAATACATCCTAATTCAAGGACTTTTTAGCAATTTTGAGAAATTTCCAATCACCTTTAAATAGGTGACCCATTTGTTCAAAAAAATTGTAAAAATCTAGCCAAATTATGCCAAATTCTCTTCACCTTTCCACTCTCAAAAACCGAATTCAAGAAAGGAAGGAAGAAAGAAAAACAAGAAAACCAAGGGGGAAAAACTTATAGGAGGGTCAGATTTTGGCTAAAACACCAACAAGAAGTTGGAAAAATTTTTGGAACCCATTGGCCTAGGAGAGGCCGATTGTGGTGAGAGGAAAAGAAAGGAAGAGAAAATTGAAGTAGTGGCCGGATTTTTGAAGCAAGGGGTGGCTGAAAATTTTGGAGGATTTCCAAGCTAGGGAGGCCGGTTCTAGCACTAAGCAAGGGAGAAAAAGTGAACCAAACCCTAACCTAGCCTTGTGTTGAATCAAGGTTATTTCCCTTAGCCCTAAACTTTTAAATTGAGCTTCAATTTAAAATTTAAGTGTATTTCAAGTTGAATTTGTAAGAGCATAAGCTCAATTTAAATTAAAGCTCAATTTAAATTATTGCCCAAGTTTAGAAATTTAGGTTTTTGTACTTGATTAGGTTTAAGGGTGGTTTGATTTATGAGCTTTGCATGGTTATGTGCTTATGCTTGCATGATTATGATTATTAGGGTTTGCATGCTTGATGAATGAGATGGTTGAATGTCCCCAAATATGTTAAGTATGATGAAGAATGTGCATGTTAGATTGCTAGAGATTTATGTTATGGTTTGTGCAAACCTAAAACCATGCAAACCCTAGTTGGTGCAAAATCAATAATGGTTTGCATGGGTATGATTAATAATGTGTTTAAAGAAATTTTACGTTAGAAAAATGTTGTATGATTGATCTTAGGCTCCCGGTGCAGCCAGTTAAGGTAGAGTACACGTATTAGGACATAAAATGAATTTAAACCCAAAAACTGCAAGTTCGGGTAAAAACTGGCCAGTTTTCTGGAAAACAGATTTTTGAAGCCCTTAGAGGCCGAATTTGGAAAAACTTAAATCATGAAAGTTGTAGAGAATGGATTTTCCTAGGAAGCAAAATGGACGGTTTTCCAAAATAAGGCTCCAACGGAATTGGTTTTTATAAAAATCCGAGACTGACCATGCCTAGACTTCATGCACGGCCAGGTGAGTTCAACGGAGAAAATGAAGGGGTTAGATTCAGAACTGGGTTTTGTTCAAAACACAAAAGTTGTAGGAGTGTTTGAGATCTAAAACTTTCATGAAGACAACTTTTTCAAATTCAGCCCAGATTTTTAAATAACACTGAATTTCTAAAAACTATGCATGAAACAGTAAATTCCTGCACAGGATTTTCTAAAACAGTGCAAGAAAAGGGCATTCTTGCACAAACACTGATAAGTTAATTGTGGAAACTGTTCCAACGGCTGTTCCAACACTTAATGACTTTTTCAAACCCCATTCTAAGAATCCCAAAATTTTATAAGTTGAACAAAGGGTTTTTTTGTATAAAAAGAGATATAAAATGTTAAGTTTTTCCAAAGAAAAACAAAAGGGAAATTAGACTCAAATTGTCTTAAAATTGGGTAGACTAGATGATGACCAACAGTAATCGGGAAGGATACCCAGATTATTGGACTGGCCCCAAAGCCCAAAGGTTACCCTATGTAACCTAATAAGTTATAATCCAAGTGTGGTAGACCTTGAACACTAAGGTTACTTGTTGTAACCAAGTAAGTTAACATGCGCTTATATGGGGAACATATAACTAAGGTTATTATGAATGTTGGATAGATCCCCCAACATTTTTAATCCTTACCTATGACCTTTATTATAGCAGGAGATAACCTGCTGTTGTGTTCGGACTTGGAGCAGCACATTAGCGGACGTAGTTCGTAGACGAGGTAAGTACAAACCTCACCTACAGTATCGAAAATAGTAGGCTATTTTCAAATATATGACATGTTCTATGTATGCCATGTTATGTCATGCTATGCTATGTTATGTCATGCTATGCTATGTTATGTCATGTTATGCTATATTATGCCATGTTATGCTATGCCATGTCATGTTAAGCTATGTTAAGTCATGTTAAGTCATGATAAGACAGGATGTATCAAGTCATGCCATGATTTATGGTTATGCCATGTTTATGTCTCATGTGCATCATGATTAATAAGATCACAATTAAAGATTCTTAGCCTTGGAATATACAAGACTACGACTAAACCAAGTCAAGCAAGATGTCGTACCAACCTCCCGCCAGATCGTGGAGGATACATGTTTTAAGTTTAAGTTTATGATTATCAACCTCTCGATAATACGTGAGGGTATAATGATAATTGACACGCCCCGACCTCCCCCCCAAAGCCGGGTCGTGTCTTCTTAATCGTACTTACTTAACTTAATTCTTATAGCCTTTAAACTTACTGAAATTTCCAGAGTAAATTTTTTTTTTTTTTTTTTTTTTTTTAAACTTATACTTTAAATTCAAACTTAAACTTGACTTAATCTTATACTTATACTTATACATGAAATTTAACTTATCCTCATACATACTCAAAGGATCAACCACGTGAATGGGGATCGTTACATTATTACTTAACTTACTTATTGATTCACATACTTTAAATTCATACTCATACTTGTATAGGTACATATTCGAGTACCGAGCTTTTAAACCTTATTTGAAAGCTATCATATGCAAACCATGGACCAAACCCGACCTAGTGCGGATCGGTACGACACGAGGCAACTTGCTTGCCATCATACTTGAAAATCTTTCCTTAACTTGTTTCTTGAAAATAATTTCTTAAAAATAGTTTTCTTCTTAAAAACAATTCATTGCCCATACTATCACTTTATTATATCATAATATAACATAACACATTATACAAATATATTTTACAAAACATATTTTACATAACATAATTTTACAAAACTCGTGGTAGTGTCCATCCCACATTTCACAGTCTGTAGCACCAGCCCTCCACAGTCTTGCATCAAGTATTACTGGTAGGTTACTTACCTACAGCATGAACGTAAGTAGTGAGCTTATGCCCAGTAAGCACAATATTCAATCCGCAAAACATTTTAATAAAAGAATGCATGAACCGATTATGCTTTCTTATGAATCAATATAGCTTTCTTATAATAACTTGATTCCATTCCATTATATGTCATACGTGTACTTACCGTGGTACATTGCTATGGAGTGGCTGGAGGCGACCAGTCCAATCCAACTCAAACCATAAACTAAACCATTTAAACCCGCCCTTGTGGCAAGTCGGTAACATTAGCTTGTCTTATCTTATTTTTACCTTGTGATTTAATATTCGTGTACATGCTTCGTGATGTCACGATAATAAAACATAATTCACCATAACATTATAACATGAATCATTGTAATATCATAACATAAACTATCATAACATCATTACATAATTCATCATAACCTCATAACATAAATCATCATAATATCATAACATAAAATATCAGAACATAAAATATCATAACATCATAACATAAATCATAGCATAAACTTATCATAACATAACTTCATAGCATAACTTATTATAACTTAAGCTTATCATACATAACTTCATAGCATTACTTAAACTTATCATAGCATATGCATCATAATATAAACATATATAAATCATGTAAATCAATTCATGATTTCTTAAAAACATGCCATGCGACAAAAACGTTTTGTCCATGCTGTAGGCGGAGTTGTACTTACAGTTACTGCGTCTTGAATCAAAATTCCTCACTCAAACAGGTTGTTTTCCTGTTTCCAAGAAAATCATAGGATGAGTATCATCCTATCATAATAACATAACGATTCTAATTGCTAACTACAAATCCTAAATTTCAACTCCTTTTTGAAATTTAGTAAGAACTCTAATATTTTGAAAACCGGGTTTAAAAATCAATTCATAAAATTTAGTTCTTTTCCCACAAATCTAGTGCAGGGATTTTCTCACTTCCTGCACTGTTTTTATGATAAATCTTTATCTTAAATTCTGTTTAGAATCTGAGAAAACTTTCTTCATGAAAGTTGTAGATCTCGAAAAATACTATAACTTTGGTTCTTTACTGAAAACCCAGTTCTGTCTTTAATTTAATCATTTTTGGGGTTGAAACCTACTGGTCGTGCACACTGAGTCTGGCCTGCCCAGGAATTCTCAGTCTCGGAGTTTTATAAAAATAAAGGTCTTAAAGGCTTTATTTCCAAAAACTGTCCGCGTTAGTCCCTAGGATTTTCCCTTTTCTACAACTTTGTAGTTTTGACTTTTTCAAGATTCGGCCTCTAAAGGCCTCAAAATCTTGTTTTCCGAAAAACCGTTCAATTACAAACCCTAATCAAACGAAACAAAACCCTAGTGCATGAAACTTAACAAAATGAACTCATGCTCATACATATTGAACATACTCTTCAATCTTAACTAAAACTTGAATGAAGAACTAGAGGATAAAAAGATTTACCTCAAGTTCCACTGATGGAATTCTTAAATTAGGGTATTAAAATTTTCCCTCACATTTACTAAACCGAAAACTTTTCTCTAGTTTTCTTTTCTTTCTTTTCTCTCCTCTCTTTGCTCGGCACCTAAGGGCAGAAACTAGAGAGTATGTGCAGTTGTGTGTGTGTTGGCTAACAAAACACAATGAGAGAACCTTCACCTATTTATAGGTGAAGCATAAGTTTTGAAATTGTTTACTAGTCCTCACAAGAAAAGTAATTTCTTCTTGCACCCTATGTGGTGGCCGGCCATGTTTGCAACATTTGGCCAAGTAGCAAAGCTAGGGAAGCTTGCTAAGCAAGGCTAGGACCCTTGAGGTGTCCTTCTCCTAAGTTGGCCGGCCTTAGGTGTAGTCTTGAGCTTGCTTTTGTTAACCATAAGCAAGGCTAACATGCATACTAAGCAAGCCTATGAAGCATGAGGTGTCAAGCTCACAAGGTGGCTGGCCTTAGATGGGTTGATGTGTCAATGCCTTGGTCCTTAAGGCCAAACTATTTCCCCCTTAGTCCCTATGTGGTGGCCGGCCATGCTTGCAACATTTGGCCAAGTAGCAAAGCTAGGGAAGCTTGCTAAGCAAGGCTAGGAACCATGAGGTGTTTTCTTCTTGTGATGGCCGGCCCTAGGTGGCACCATGTGGTTGTTCTAGCTAACAAAGTAAGCAAAGCTAATGGCTTACTCATCAAGGCTAGGTTGCAATGTGTCTTTTCCTTGTGAGGCCAGCCATGTTTTGGGACATGTGGCTTGTCCTTGTTCACCAAGTAAGCCAAGCTAGAAGACTTACTCATCAAAGCTAGGGAATGAGGTGTTTCTTCCTTATGGTGGCCGGCCCTAGGTGATGTGTTGGCAATGTCTTAGCTAACCAAGTAAGCATGGCTAAGAGCTTACTCACCAAGACTATGAACATGATGTGTCTTGCCCTTATGATGGCCGGTTCTTAGGGTGATGACTTGACAAACCTTAGCTAGCCAAGTGAGCAAGGCTAGGAGGGTTGCTCACCAAAGCTAGTCCATGAGGTGTTTTCTTCATGTGATGGCCGGCCCTAGGTGGTGAGGTGTGCTAGCCATTGCTAGCCAAATAAGCAAGGCTAGGAAGGTGTATTCATCAAGGCTAGTTGGTTGACTCATCAAAGCTACATACACACATGTCTCTTTCTTGTATTGGCCGGTCATAGGTGGTGAATTTTGGTTGGTCTAACTAGCCAAGTAAGCAAGGCTAGTATTGCTTAGTCATCAACCTAAAATCATGAGATGTCAAGTTCTAGTGAAACTTTAATTTTCACAATTGCATATTGGTTCTTAAGAGCAAACTTTTTGCTCATTGAACCACTAAGGTGGCCGGCCCTAGTACCTAGTACCATGTGGAAAATCACACTTAGTCACACAAGCTAGTATGCTTAGTTACTAAACTTAGGACATGATTTGTAAACTTCTAATGATACTTAAAATCTTTTAATTTGCATAATACTTCTCAAAACAAGATCCCTTGCTCAAGAAGCCATGATGTGGCCGGTTCTCATGATGACACATGGAACAATGTGATTGGTTCTAGCTAGAGTTATCAAATTCAATCTTAACTTGTCTTCCTTGGTTTCCAACCAAACTAACTAAACTAGAAATGATTCATTGACTTAATTAAACTAAGAAACTTTACTTAAAAAGTCCTTGATTCAGAAATTTACATAATTGCTGATAAATCTACAATTTTCTCCAAAATTGCACATTGGCCCCCAAAGGCAAAATATTTGCACTTTGGTCCCTATGAATTGGCCAGTCATGGTTAAGCCTTCAAACATCAAATTCTTACTAAATCTTTCCTTAGAAGACTTTTTAGCTCTAAAATCATGAACTTTTCTTAAAATTGCAACTGACCCCTAAATATAAAATATTTGCATTTTGGTCCCTGTGAGGTGACCAATCATAGCAATGACACTTGTCATCAGAGGTGTCATCCTTAAAGGCCTTGTTTGGCTTAACTCCTAAATGTAATCCATTTCAAATACTGTTTTCAACTAATAACAGCATAATTAAACCGGACCATTGTCCTAAACTTTTCTAGGATGGTCTTAAATCTTATTTTTGCTTATTTATTCGTAATGACAGTTTATCACAGTATAATTTTCCATATTATTAATTACACTGCAATACAAAATACTATCTCAGTCAAATCTTAGATCAATCTAGTCAAACATTGACGACATAAAATCATAAATTCCTATTATGCCCTTTTTCTCAAAAGGTCTCATGCTTAACTAAGTAAACTACTATTGAGTCTCGTAGTTAATTTAAACGAGAACTCAAACATAAACTGATATTTAACTCATATCTTGAGTTTCATATCAACATATAAGCTTCAGACTTAGGTTTTCCTTATATCTATGGAAATTAAAAGTTCATCAGAATTTCGGGTTATTACATTCTACCCCTCTTAAAAAAAAATTTTCGTCCTCGAAAATTTAGTGGTTCCAGTTCTAATGCTCCCAATTAATACTTTAATGGAATCATACCTCTTATAAGGAACCATAATCTTACTTTCATATCCCATCATCCCCTCATACTTTCATACTTTCATAACTTTCGTACTATCATGCTATCATAACTTTCATACTTACATACTTTCATACTTACGTAACTTTCATACTTACGTACTTTCATACTACATGTCATCATATCATCATACTTTCATACTTATATAACTTTCATCATACTTACTGCATACTTTCATCATACTTAATACTTACTTTCATCATACTTACTGCATACTTTCATCATACTTAATACTTACTTTCATCATACTTACTACTTACTTTCATCATACTTTCACTTTTAAACTGCATCATAAGAACTATTTACGTAAAAAGTTTAGCAAGTATTTCATATAACTTGCCACATTTGAGAAACACATCATATCATATCATATATTTAGTATACTTTCTGAAAATAGTTCCTTTCTTGAAACTTGATTTTATATTATCAAAATCTTTTACTTTTCATAATGGCCCCCATCTTGGAACTCGTCCCATTCTTGGAACTCATCCCTCAAGGATTCGGCCTATGGCCCCCATCTTGGAACTTGCTTCCTCAAGGATTTGGCCTATGGCTCCTATCTTGGAACCTTTACTTTTAATGACAGCCCCTATCTTGGAATTTCTTCCTCAAGGATTCGGCCATCTTACATAAAATGAGAGGGTTCTATTAAACATAAGATCTTTTATTCAAATATTTTATTTGAATTCTTTCAAAGCCAATCTTGGAAAATCATAATATTGTTCAAGTGATGCAGTAAAAGTATATTTATATCATATCAACTAGCTACTTGCTAGATGGTAGAAGCTTCTCTTCTTGCTTCTCACATTTCCTCCATAACATAAATGCATAATCATAGCTCTAAGGGGAGTCTAAAACTTCTCATCAGACTCATAGTCATAATCATAGTCTACTAAATTATCGTTGATAACATCCAACTCATTTGTACATTGCCTATTTGCTACCTTAAAGCTAAGGCACCACTAAACTTTTTCCCGTATCTAATATCATTCTTATGGGGTAAAAGTTTTGGAATCATAAAACTTAACTTCCATGGTGTTGATCCTATTCCTTAGAATGAAAACTTTCTGGCTATTACCATACCAAGGTGAGGTATTAGGCATATCTAATCTCGAAGCCTATTCATTTCTTATCATATCCTATCATGGAAACATCATAACTTATCATATCATACTAGAGATTCATCATATCACATCATATGCTTAACTTAACTTATCCAAGGTATCTACCACACTTCCGCTGCGCAACTTTGATCCACCGTGCGGTCACTCCTTGGGTCTTTGTCGATGATGCGTGGCTCTTCCTCCATTCCTTGGAATGCCAACGGAACCTCACGGTCTTCTTTAGTCATACCCGGGTTTAACACAACACCAGGTTCATGTCTTTATCATTATAATCTCATATAATTACTATACATAAAACAGAGTAAGAAAACAAACTTACAAAACTGTGGCGCTGGTGGCAGAACTGTGAAACTGGATGGCAGGAAACCTTGCTCTGATACCAATCTCTCTGACACGCCCCGACCTCCCCCCCAAAGCCGGGTCGTGTCTTCTTAATCGTACTTACTTAACTTAATTCTTATAGCCTTTAAACTTACTGAAATTTCCAGAGTAAATTTTTTTTTTTTTTTTTTTTTTTTTAAAACTTATACTTTAAATTCAAACTTAAACTTGACTTAATCTTATACTTATACTTATACATGAAATTTAACTTATCCTCATACATACTCAAAGGATCAACCACGTGAATGGGGATCGTTACATTATTACTTAACTTACTTATTGATTCACATACTTTAAATTCATACTCTTACTTGTATAGGTACATATTCGAGTACCGAGCTTTTAAACCTTATTTGAAAGCTATCATATGCAAACCATGGACCAAACCCGACCTAGTGCGGATCGGTACGACACGAGGCAACTTGCTTGCCATCATACTTGAAAATCTTTCCTTAACTTGTTTCTTGAAAATAATTTCTTAAAAATAGTTTTCTTCTTAAAAACAATTCATTGCCCATACTATCACTTTATTATATCATAATATAACATAACACATTATACAAATATATTTTACAAAACATATTTTACATAACATAATTTTACAAAACTCGTGGCAGTGTCCATCCCACATTTCACAGTCTGTAGCACCAGCCCTCCACAGTCTTGCATCAAGTATTACTGGTAGGTTACTTACCTACAGCATGAACGTAAGTAGTGAGCTTATGCCCAGTAAGCACAATATTCAATCCGCAAAACATTTTAATAAAAGAATGCATGAACCGATTATGCTTTCTTATGAATCAATATAGCTTTCTTATAATAACTTGATTCCATTCCATTATATGTCATACGTGTACTTACCGTGGTACATTGCTATGGAGTGGCTGGAGGCGACCAGTCCAATCCAACTCAAACCATAAACTAAACCATTTAAACCCGCCCTTGTGGCAAGTCGGTAACATTAGCTTGTCTTATCTTATTTTTACCTTGTGATTTAATATTCGTGTACATGCTTCGTGATGTCACGATAATAAAACATAATTCACCATAACATTATAACATGAATCATTGTAATATCATAACATAAACTATCATAACATCATTACATAATTCATCATAACCTCATAACATAAATCATCATAATATCATAACATAAAATATCAGAACATAAAATATCATAACGTCATAATATAAATCATAGCATAAACTTATCATAACATAACTTCATAGCATAACTTATTATAACTTAAGCTTATCATACATAACTTCATAGCATTACTTAAACTTATCATAGCATATGCATCATAATATAAACATATATAAATCATGTAAATCAATTCATGATTTCTTAAAAACATGCCATGCGACAAAAACGTTTTGTCCATGCTGTAGGCGGAGTTGTACTTACAGTTACTGCGTCTTGAATCAAAATTCCTCACTCAAACAGGTTGTTTTCCTGTTTCCAAGAAAATCATAGGATGAGTATCATCCTATCATAATAACATAACGATTCTAATTGCTAACTACAAATCCTAAATTTCAACTCCTTTTTGAAATTTAGTAAGAACTCTAATATTTTGAAAACCGGGTTTAAAAATCAATTCATAAAATTTAGTTCTTTTCCCACAAATCTAGTGCAGGGATTTTCTCACTTCCTGCACTGTTTTTATGATAAATCTTTATCTTAAATTCTGTTTAGAATCTGAGAAAACTTTCTTCATGAAAGTTGTAGATCTCAAAAAATACTATAACTTTGGTTCTTTACTGAAAACCCAGTTCTGTCTTTAATTTAATCATTTTTGGGGTTGAAACCTACTGGTCGTGCACACTGAGTCTGGCCTGCCCAGGAATTCTCAGTCTCGGAGTTTTATAAAAATAAAGGTCTTAAAGGCTTTATTTCCAAAAACTGGGCGCGTTAGTCCCTAGGATTTTCTCTTTTCTACAACTTTGTAGTTTTGACTTTTTCAAGATTCGGCCTCTAAAGGCCTCAAAATCTTGTTTTCCGAAAAACCGTTCAATTACAAACCCTAATCAAACGAAACAAAACCCTAGTGCATGAAACTTAACAAAATGAACTCATGCTCATACATATTGAACATACTCTTCAATCTTAACTAAAACTTGAATGAAGAACTAGAGGATAAAAAGATTTACCTCAAGTTCCACTGATGGAATTCTTAAATTAGGGTATTAAAATTTTCCCTCACATTTACTAAACCGAAAACTTTTCTCTAGTTTTCTTTTCTTTCTTTTCTCTCCTCTCTTTGCTCGGCACCTAAGGGCAGAAACTAGAGAGTATGTGCAGTTGTGTGTGTGTTGGCTAACAAAACACAATGAGAGAACCTTCACCTATTTATAGGTGAAGCATAACTTTTGAAATTGTTTACTAGTCCTCACAAGAAAAGTAATTTCTTCTTGCACCCTATGTGGTGGCCGGCCATGTTTGCAACATTTGGCCAAGTAGCAAAGCTAGGGAAGCTTGCTAAGCAAGGCTAGGACCCTTGAGGTGTCCTTCTCCTAAGTTGGCCGGCCTTAGGTGTAGTCTTGAGCTTGCTTTTGTTAACCATAAGCAAGGCTAACTTGCATACTAAGCAAGCCTATGAAGCATGAGGTGTCAAGCTCACAAGGTGGCTGGCCTTAGATGGGTTGATGTGTCAATGCCTTGGTCCTTAAGGCCAAACTATTTCCCCCTTAGTCCCTATGTGGTGGCCGGCCATGCTTGCAACATTTGGCCAAGTAGCAAAGCTAGGGAAGCTTGCTAAGCAAGGCTAGGAACCATGAGGTGTTTTCTTCTTGTGATGGCCGGCCCTAGGTGGCACCATGTGGTTGTTCTAGCTAACAAAGTAAGCAAAGCTAATGGCTTACTCATCAAGGCTAGGTTGCAATGTGTCTTTTCCTTGTGAGGCCAGCCATGTTTTGGGACATGTGGCTTGTCCTTGTTCACCAAGTAAGCCAAGCTAGAAGACTTACTCATCAAAGCTAGGGAATGAGGTGTTTCTTCCTTATGGTGGCCGGCCCTAGGTGATGTGTTGGCAATGTCTTAGCTAACCAAGTAAGCATGGCTAAGAGCTTACTCACCAAGACTATGAACATGATGTGTCTTGCCCTTATGATGGCTGGTTCTTAGGGTGATGACTTGACAAACCTTAGCTAGCCAAGTGAGCAAGGCTAGGAGGGTTGCTCACCAAAGCTAGTCCATGAGGTGTTTTCTTCATGTGATGGCCGGCCCTAGGTGGTGAGGTGTGCTAGCCATTGCTAGCCAAATAAGCAAGGCTAGGAAGGTGTATTCATCAAGGCTAGTTGGTTGACTCATCAAAGCTACATACACACATGTCTCTTTCTTGTATTGGCCGGTCATAGGTGGTGAATTTTGGTTGGTCTAACTAGCCAAGTAAGCAAGGCTAGTATTGCTTAGTCATCAACCTAAAATCATGAGATGTCAAGTTCTAGTGAAACTTTAATTTTCACAATTGCATATTGGTTCTTAAGAGCAAACTTTTTGCTCATTGAACCACTAAGGTGGCCGGCCCTAGTACCTAGTACCATGTGGAAAATCACACTTAGTCACACAAGCTAGTATGCTTAGTTACTAAACTTAGGACATGATTTGTAAACTTCTAATGATACTTAAAATCTTTTAATTTGCATAATACTTCTCAAAACAAGATCCCTTGCTCAAGAAGCCATGATGTGGCCGGTTCTCATGATGACACATGGAACAATGTGATTGGTTCTAGCTAGAGTTATCAAATTCAATCTTAACTTGTCTTCCTTAGTTTCCAACCAAACTAACTATACTAGAAATGATTCATTGACTTAATTAAACTAAGAAACTTTACTTAAAAAGTCCTTGATTCAGAAATTTACATAATTGCTGATAAATCTACAATTTTCTCCAAAATTGCACATTGGCCCCCAAAGGCAAAATATTTACACTTTGGTCCCTATGAATTGGCCAGTCATGGTTAAGCCTTCAAACATCAAATTCTTACTAAATCTTTCCTTAGAAGACTTTTTAGCTCTAAAATCATGAACTTTTCTTAAAATTGCAACTGACCCCTAAATATAAAATATTTGCATTTTGGTCCCTGTGAGGTGACCAATCATAGCAATGACACTTGTCATCAGAGGTGTCATCCTTAAAGGCCTTGTTTGGCTTAACTCCTAAATGTAATCCATTTCAAATACTGTTTTCAACTAATAACAGCATAATTAAACCGGACCATTGTCCTAAACTTTTCTAGGATGGTCTTAAATCTTATTTTTGCTTATTTATTCGTAATGACAGTTTATCACAGTATAATTTTCCATATTATTAATTACACTGCAATACAAAATACTATCTCAGTCAAATCTTAGATCAATCTAGTCAAACATTGACGACATAAAATCATAAATTCCTATTATGCCCTTTTTCTCAAAAGGTCTCATGCTTAACTAAGTAAACTACTATTGAGTCTCGTAGTTAATTTAAACGAGAACTCAAACATAAACTGATATTTAACTCATATCTTGAGTTTCATATCAACATATAAGCTTCAGACTTAGGTTTTCCTTATATCTATGGAAATTAAAAGTTCATCAGAATTTCGGGTTATTACAATAATCAACCTTCTGCTAGATCGTGAAGGGTTATGTTTATGATTTCCAGAATTGTTAAGGGCCTTGCAAACCCTGACGTTCTGAGAATTGCGCGCTTTTGGTACGTACACAAGGGGCCCATATGTTCAGCAAGATAATTAGTTCAAGTCAATAATTGGTCATAAAAGATTCATAATTGTACATAATTGATTCATGCATAAGTTACACGATATTTGTTACGTTTTGTGAGATCATGTTTGTACTTGCTGGACGAAAGCTCATCAGTATATTTCATACTGTAGGTAAGAGACCTGCAGCTTAATTGGTGGGCCAGGTGGACGATGCGGTGGGTGAAGGGCGGTGTGGGATACCACTACGCAAAATTTTCCGCAAGTTCTGCTAATTTTATATATATACATATATATTTTAAAGTAAGTTACGTTGTACAAAAATATGAGGATTTAAAGACTCGAGTAAGTTATAAGAATTATGTATGTTTTTCATATCAGTATGTATGCATGATAAGTTTACCATATGAGCAACCCTAATTATATATGTAAGTTTGAAAAAAAAAATTATTCTCAATTCTCCAAGTAAGTTTAAGCTATATGTAAGTTCAAGTATGTATGGTAACAGCCCTACGTAGGTTGGGGCGTTACATGTACACAATGAGCCCATTTGTTAAGCAAGATAATAAGTTCAAGTCCATAATTGATCATAAAAGACATATAATTAATCATAATCGGTTCATGCATAAATGCACGATATTTGTCATGTTTTTGTGAGATTATGTTTGTACTTGCTATGTGAAAGCTCATCAGTATATTTCGTACTGTAAGTAAGATGCCTGCAGCTTTACTTGGTGGGCCATGGAGACAATGCAGCAAGTGAAGGGCGGTGTGGGATACCACTACGCAGATTTCCGCAAGCTCTTTTAAAAAAAAAAAAAAGATATACATATGAATAAATTATGTTACGCTATATGTATGAGGTTTAAAGACTTGAGTTAAAGTTATGTGTAAGGTGTATGTATGTCTTTTTATTTGAATGTGTTAAAAAAAAAAACATTTCTGTATTTTCATAAAATACAAGAGTATGTTAAGTATGAAATAGCGGCCACATAGAGTGGGTCGCCATAAGGTTTATGTTAACCAAGAAATAAGTTAAGCAAGTAAAGTAACGGTCCACGTTTACGTAGTCGGTTCGGGGCGTTACAAAATGTTAGGCCTAGTACATAACATAGCGTACATAAGACTATCTACCGCTGATGCATAAGGTACATTTTTCATACGCTCCCTTTCTTCCGATGTCTTGGGACAATCATCTCTAGAAAGCTTGATTCCCATTCTGAAAGGTTGGGCACCTTTCTTGGAATCTTTCATAGAAAACCTCTCAAGTACTTTATCAATGTATAAAGCTTAGGAGAGTGCTATTGTTTTGTTCTTTCTATCACTAAAGAGTTGAATTCCAAGAACATGACTAGCTTCTCCTAAGTCCTTCATGTCATACTATTTGGCCAATCGAACTTTGATAGATGATAGTGTTGCAACCTTGTTTCCAATAAGCAATATATCATCCACATAAAGTACAAGGAAAACCACCTTCTCATTCTTGATACGTTTATAAACACATGGTTCATCAACTTGCATACTTTGTCTTATTGGCCCTTTGTCTTGAACCCATCTGGTTGTATCATATAGATATCTTCCTCAAGAGAGCCATTCAAGAAAGCTGTCTTGACATCCATTTGCCAGATCTCATAATCGAGAGCAGCCGCAATGGATAAAAGAATGCGGATTGACTTAAACATTGCTACAGATGAGAAGGTTTCATCATAGTCGATTCCTTCTTTCTGCGTATAGCCCTTCGCTACAAGTCTTACCTTGAAAATTTCCACTTTCCCATCCACACCTCTCTTCCTCTTATATACCCACATAAACCCAATCGGTTTTATGCCTTGTGGTAAGTCTACAAGTTTCCAGACCCCGTTGGAATCCATAGATTTCATCTCGGTGTTCATAGCTTTTTGCCAAAGACTAGAATCAACATCCTCCATAGCTTCCTTGTATGTAGCCAGATCATCAACATGTTCTATGGATTGCTTCAAAATCTTCACCATTGAACATGTACCTTTCACGTTCCCTGATAATCCTCCCACTACGATGAAGCTTCCGTGGTTGTTGATTCTACAGCAGTTTTTCCACAGGGTTTTCTGTGACTTTAGGAATATCCAAACCCGAAGTCATCTTCTCAAGCATTATTTTGCTACGAGGTTTAAAGTCTTTCATGTAACTTTCCTCCAGGAATGTTGCATGTATAGAAACGAAGACTTTATTTTGCTTCGGATTATATAACAGACCACCTTTTGTCCCTTTTGGATAGCCAACAAACAAGCACACTTCTGATCGTGACTCCAACTTCTTCGCTCTCTTATCCAGGACGTATGCCGGACAACCCCAAATTTGAATATGATTCAAATTAGGTTTCATACTCGTCCATAACTCGTAAGGACTTTTAGGAACCGATTTGGAGGGAACGTTATTGAGAAGATAGCATGCAGTTTGTATGGCGTGCCCCCAAAATGACAAAGGTAAAGTGGAGTACCTCATCATAGACCGGACCATATCCAATAGGATCCTATTTCTTCACTTAGCTACACCATTCTGTTGAGGAATACCAGGTGCAGTCAACTGGGATTGTATCACATTCTCTATCAAATATCATAATAACTCATCCAATAGGTATTCCCCGCCTCGATCCAATCGAAGTGTCCTAATGGACTTACCTAATTGTTTCTTCGCTTCAACCCGAAATTCTTTGAACTTGTCAAAGGCTTCGCTTTTGTTGGTCATCAAATAGACATATCCATACCTTGAGTAATCATCAATAACAGTGATATAATACTCATACCCACCACATGCTTCTATGTTCATGGGACCACAAACATCCGTATGCACTAGTTCTAAAAGTTTCTCGACACGACCATCCTTGGCAGCAAAGTGCCGTTTAGTCATCTTGCCCACCAAACAGGATTCACACTGTGGCCAAGGTTTAACCTCATACAAGTCAAGACATTCATCATTTAGCATCCTTTGAATTCTGTTAAGGCTTATATGACCAAGTCGTAGATGTCAAAGATATGATTTGTTAGAGTAAGAAGACTTATGTCTTTTAGAGTTCTTTTCCAATTCTGTATCAAGCAGTAAGTGCATCTTCAGTTTGATAAAATAAAGATTTCCATGCATCCATTCATTACAGATAAGATAATTATTTTTCCTAATAACAATATTATTATTAAAATAAACCGAATAGGAGTCTTTAATCAAACAAGCTACCGAAATTAGGTTCCTTTTGAAACTAGGAACATAAAAACAATGTCTCAAAATAATAAATCTAAATTCATCAAATTAAAGATGCACTTCTCCCACTGCTTCAGCTCACACCAATGTCCCATCACCGGTTCTTGACGTGAAGTTCTCCTCATGGAGACTTCTCGTTACCTTGAACCCCTGTTGAGAAATACAAACATGGTTAGTGCCTCCAGAATCTATAACCCAAGAGCCCTTGGATTCGTCCACTAAACAAGACTCAAGATACAGATTATCGAAATTACCTCTTTGCTTTTGCATAGTCAGGTAAGCTCTGTAACCCTTCTTGAAATGTCCTTTCTTCCCACAGAAAAAGCATTTAGCCTTCTTAGGATCCACCTTCCACTTCTTAGTCTTGGTAGACTTCTTAGGAGCAGGTGCCTTCGCCGCAGGCTTGTTCCCCTTGTTCTTCCCCTTTTCCTTCTTCCTTTTGGGATTAGGAGTAGGTGAACCAGGTTCAGCCACATTTGCCTCAGCTTTAGATCCAGAACCCTTAAAAATATTATCAAAGGCTTGCAACTCTTTCATCAATTCTGTTAAAGACATCTCCTTCCGGTTAAGGTTATAGGATGCCTGAAACAAATCGAAATCCTTGGATAAGGTTTCGAAAACCATGACCAATTGAGTTGCAGAATCGATCTCAGCCCCATTTGCTAAAGCCTCAGACAAATAAGCCATGATTTTCATCATGTGCTCCTTGATGGGTGTTCCAACCTTTTGCTTGCAGTTCATGAGACCTTTGATAGCATCGGTCTTAGCCTGGATAGTTTGTTCACCAAACATCTCCTCCAGGTTGTCCATGATCTGCCTAGTAATTTCATGCTCTTCATGCTGTTTCTGGAGCACGTTAGATATGCTCGCCCGAATATACCACATAGCACTAAGGTTGGAATTGTCCCAGTGCTCAAACACTACAAATTCCCTATCAGGAGCATCGATTGTAGGCTTGGGCGGTCGAGGTTGGGAAAGGACGAAACTGTGTTTCTCAAAGTTTAACACGATAAGCAAGTTCCTTTTCCAGTCATTAAAATTCTCACCGGTTAATTTGTTTTGCGTAAGTATCACATATAATGGACTCGACATTTTGATCTATAATAAGAAAATATCTAATAAGTACGAGCAAATATCCTTTTATTTATTTTTTTTAAATTGGATTTTGTAATGAGACAAAAAGATCTATATGCAATCTAAATATTTATGTGTAAAGCCCTTAAAAAACACATGTCTTACAACGATAATTCCTAGCTTCTGCTTTCCAAGCTACCGAGGGGTAGTCATGGAAAAACCAGCCAAGAACACGGATCCCCTCCGATTAATACATATTCATCCATAGAGTATAACCCTATTAAATATATATTAACTATCGCTTATTTGGCCACTACTTAAAATATCAGAGCCTCGAGGGAGGGTTAATAAATAAAGTAGCATGAGTGTGTAATCATCGTTTTCAATTTTGAATCCATATTTTACATCCGCCACCGAGGGTGATCTAAACATAAAATATGCCCAAAATTGTTATCCTTTCGGAAATCCAAATCAATGTGCACTCTAGGTAAGATACCTATCCGAAGGGAATTCCCGGGTCCAACCCGAGGAGTAGGCACTACCATGCATAACTATTAGATCAACGATGGAGGCCGTAGGTCTTAGTATGTAAAACCTTCTCCCACTCAATCTTTTGAATTAGGGTTTTTGTTTTTCATGCATAAACAATATATATTGAGTGGCATTCCTTAGTCTATATGGCATGTTATCAATACATCAGGAAATAGTATAATATATTTATCTAGCATCGCATCATTCATGGTTTGCAAAATATGTAAATAGCCATGGATCATGATTCCATCCTAGAGAAAAGAAAATTACAAAATTTACAAAAATTAACCGAAACATATATCGGCCTTCCTTTGTAGATCCACGCCACGTATCCTTCTTCAATGTGTTGTCTTTCTCAATGTCACGTCCTTTTAAATTTAAATTAAATTTAAATTTGTGAAAAGATTATATGTGATTTTAATTTTAATCAAAATTACAAAATATCAAAATTTAAATAAAACACATTTTTTATTTAAAATTCAAATTTTAAATAAAAAAATGTGATTTTCCAAATTTAATTAAAATCACAAAATTTTCAAATTCTTAATAAAAAAAGTCCATTAAATTTAAATTTAAATTATGATTTTTGATTTTCCAAATTATCAAGATCACATATCATTGGAAAATTAAAATTTTCAAAAATATTCTATGCGATTTTTTTTATTTTATTAAAAAAAAATATTTTTTAATTGAATTAAAATTTCAAAATTTCAAAAAAAATCACATCCTTTGAAAATTTCCATAACTTCGTTCGTCTTCAATCTCCTTGAATCCATCGTAGTCCAAATTTACAAAAAAAATTCCTATGCCATTTCCGGCTTACAAAAATTCTAGGAATTGAAAGAACGGCCTAGCGGTGATAATAGACCGCATCTCTTACACTTGAAAAACCTAGATATAATTCTAACCTCTATGGAATCATAACCGGTAAAATTGAACAAGCATCATATATTAAAAAAAATATAAAGCATTCATTTATCCATACATCCATTCACAATATATTTAACATACACAAAATAAAACCTAGAGTGCCAACTCGCTAAAATATTTCATTAATGCATAGAGAGAAATTTATTTGATCAAATAATTCATGTTATATACATGATCATGAGTTGGCTCTGATACCAATTGTTGGAAAAAAGGTTCCGATTTACGGCGCTGCGGAAGTTTTAAAATTTTTATGCTGATTCGGAAAAGAAGCTCATGATGTATATAACAATAAATTAAATACATGATCAAACGTACCTTGTTTCTCAGATTTCGGAATTGCTAGAGTGTTAACCAACGTGTCTTCTCTATTTTTCTCGAGTCCCCATGTCTCAGAGTGTGTGTGGGCACACGTGCTATGAATCCAAGCGACCGATACTACTTTCCGAAGTCTAGATCCTTCCTTCTCATTTCCGATGTACCTCGTTGAGAATTCGATCTGGGTTCGTTCTTCTACACTGAAAAATAGGAACCAGTTAACCTTCTATGAAAAATATCACTTCGCTTAACCTTCCTCACAGTTTTGATTCAATGAAAATTTCTCTCTTTTTCTCACACTTAAGAAGGACGAATTTTCTCAAGCCCAAAAAACCTAGTTTTTGTTTTTCTCTCTCTCAAAAAAACGTCCACCTATTGTATGATATGATGATGGTTTTTTCAAGAACCCCTAGCCTTTATATAATACTCCAATCCTTTTTCAAAAATATCTCCTACTTGAAAAATAATTAATAATTATTTTTCTGGATAATCTTTTGAACCAAATGATCATTCGAATTTCGGACTAGATTCTTTAAACTTTATGGACGGTTTTTTGCTTGGTGAATCTCAAAAAAATTCGTGCTCCCCTTATATGGATATTGATTGGTAGTTCAAATTTAAACCAAGAATCTAGACTAGTCAAAAAGTCCTAATCCTATCTAGATTCAAACTCCTTTTAAACCTTTGAATTTAAATAAATATTTTATACAAACATTAACCATATTAATTAATTTAAATCAATGGAATATTTCAAATTTTCTTTTCTCACAAAAACCATGCACCTCTTTTAAGGAAAGAAAAATCCATTAAATAATCTCCATTATTTAAATCAATTATAATTTAATGTGAGGAATATATTTGAACAATTTTGAAAGAAAATTTTCTTCCCTCCACTCAATTAAAAAACATGCACCTTTTTTAATTAGGAGAGAAAAATTTTCTTTTCCAAAATTAAATAATTCAAAAATAATCTTATTTCCAAAATTCAATTAACCAATCACATGTCGACAAATCATATTATTTGTCTACATTAATTTCACACGTCCAATCCTTTTGGGATTGCATATTAGAGAGTACCATATCTTAATAGATATTATTAAATTCCCATTTAATTTACCGATCTCATTAGGAACAAATCCCAAGACGCTTCATGGAACTATATGAGCTAGTAGAGGGACCCGATGGAAATATGTAAAGAGGCTCCTATAATTGTTAAAAATTAATTCCGGATTAATTTTTCATCAATTATCAACTTCAAGACTATTCCACTAAAATTCTGAAGCTGAACTCCTGTTTACATACCGTATTACGAAAGCTCTCTAACGCAGTGCTTTTTCCATAATTTATTCATCACTTGCTTAATCCCCATATGTTATCCATGATTGAATTAAGGACTTTTTCCGTTTTACCTTTTCAATCATTTTAATTTAAAGTTCTATTATTCTCTATTGAAAGAACCACCAATTATAAAACCATACAATTGGTAAACCGTCAGAGAACACAAAGTAAACCGATGGCCAAGAGCTTGTTATAATATCTTTCAATCCCCGAATAATACCTTTAAGTAGATAACATATACTATCGTTAAGATAGCTATAGATTCCATATCTATGAATCTTGATTTCTCCATCCATAAGTCATGCACCCAAAACACAAGTATATTGACCATGAATTAACAGTGTCTCACCTGTAGTGCATTAAAGTACATAAGTTATAGATACGAACTCAAGTAATAATTTCAGGATTAAGATTAATGTAGGATGATAATCAAAGCGTTATTGATTTTTATAAACGGAATTATTAAACCGAAGCAATCAACACTTTAGGTCCAGTCCAATGTCATACCTCAATACTGGTATACATTACAGAAAATCTCTAATATTGATTTTCTATCCTTAGGGCACATATAGATCCCAACAAGCCGAACCCAAAGAGAAGGAAAAAAAAAATGAGAGGGTCGGTTTTTGTAGAAGGAAGCAAGGAGGAAAATTTTTGGATTCAAAGTCTAGATCCAACTTCAAGGTTGATTCCAGATTTATGTGTATTTCCATGTTGGGAATTTTAAAGCACAAGCTTATCTCTAGTTTTATGCAATAGGGTTAGATGGTATGCTTGAATGTATAATAACCAACCTTTTTACAAATTTACGATTTCTTTCTTTTAAGGAATCAAAGTTTGTAATATGTATGTTTATGTGAAATTTTTGATCTGATTTATCAGGATATTATTGAGTTCTTGTAATATTATAAGACTCAATAATAGTTCATGTATACAAGTATGAGGCCTTTCGTTGAAAGAGGCAAAATTAGGGTTTATAATCTTATGTCGGTTAACGTTTGACCAGAATGACCTAAGGTATGAATAAGACTGTACTACAACAGTATAATAAGCAGTATGAAAATTATACTGTAAAAAACCGTCAATATATATGAATAAGTAAGAACAAGGTACGAGACCATTATAGAAAAAAAAAATCAACCACAATATTTAGAGCAATAAGAACTAAGTAGTTTCAAGTTCTAATAAAATCTTATACGCAGTTTCATTAAATGCAGATAAATTCTGGACGGTAGTCTAGTACAACTATACTATTATAAGTTAAAAACAGTATTTATAATATCTGTATTAGTATATAAAATGGACTGCATTAAGAAAGAAAGCCAAACGGAACTTAAGGATATGACACCTCATCCTAAGATAAAAAAATGGATGAATATTGGAAAAATTACTTGGCCACTAAGCACTCCTATATGGCCGGCCACCTTATGTGATCAATGAGCAAATATTGTGCTCTTAAGGACCCACATGCAAGTGTGGAAATAAGAATTTCATTAAGAATTGGAGGAATTGACATGTCATGCTTCTAGACTTAGTGACTAAGCACATTAGCCTTGCTTTGTTGGCTAAGTTTTGAGTTTCAACTAGCATGTCCTTCCACATGACCCTAAATGGTCGGTCACCACATTGGTTCTATGAGCAAATATTTTGCTCTTGAGGACCGATGCGCAATTTAAAAATAATAAATTACCCTATTTTTGAGCGCTTGACATGTCATGCTTCTAGCTTTGGTAAGTAAGCACTTTAGCCTTGCTTGCTTAGCTAAGTATTGAGCTTGAACAAGCATGACCTTCCACATGGTCCTAGATGGCCGGCCACCACATGGGGTCTATGAGCAAAAATTTTACTCTCGAAGACCATTATGCAATTCTAGAATTAAAAATAATTCAAGAATGAATTTATTTTTCACCTATAAATAGGTGAGATTAATGCACCTTGTGAATATTTTGTGAAACCCAAAAGTTTGTAGCTCATTCTATAGCCCTTTCCCCTCTTAGAAGCCGACCCAAAAAGAAAGAAAAAGTGAGAGTGCACAATCGGATTTTTGTGTTAGTAGAGTGAGAAGAAAATTTCTAAACCGGAGTATAGATCCACTATCTTGGATCTGAAGGTAATCTTTTCCACCCCTAACTCTTCAATTCAGTTTGATTTAAGATTTAAATGTCTTTCCATGTGGGAATGTAAAAGCATAAGCTCACTTTTAAGTTTCATGCCCTAGGGTTTATGGTAAGTGCTTGATTATGCTTGATTAGGGTTTAGTGGTCTCTAATTAGGGTTTGATTCATGTTTAGGATAATTTGTATTAGAGACTATGTGATTATGTGTATGTTTACTATATGTTTGATTTATGTCCTCACAGCACTCAAAAATGATGTTTTATTAATGAATATGGAATAAGTAATGTATGTTGCATTTAGGGTTTTAGAAAACCCTAAAAACCCTAATTTTGGTATAGATTACCATTTGGATTGTTTGAAGGTTATTTGGTTCAAGAATGAATTCATGATAATAAAAACATTATGTAGCGTGCTGCATGCTTGCCGTAGCTCACGATTTTAACCGTTCGAGGTATGTGCGCGTAATTTTATGTAAGAACCAACCAAAACGAAACTGCCAGTTTCGGATTAAAACTGGGAAGCAATCTGGAAAGAGGATTTTGAGACCCTTAGAGGTCGAATTTGAGAAAAGTTATAGAAAATGGAAAATCCTACAAAGTTAGAGGCCAAAACTACAAAGTTATAGAAAATGGAAAATCCTATGGGGAAGCGCGGACGGTTTATAAAAATAAGGCTCTAAAGGCCTCTGTTTTTATCAAAACCCGAGCCTAGTCAAAACAGGTAAGTGTTCATGGTCAGGTAGTTTCAACAAGGAATATGGATAGGTTAAAGGCAGAACTGAGTGTTGAGTTAAAAAAGAAAGTTGTAGGATCCTTCGAGGTCTACAATCTTCATGAAGAAAACTTTTTCAAATTCAAAACAGATTTGAAAGGGAAAACTGAATTCCCAAAACTGTGCACGGTACAGAAAATTCCTACACAGGATTTTCAAAACAGTGCATGAACAGGTTATTCCTGCACATGCAATGATAACCAAATTTATGGGACTGGTTTCAAAAACAGTTTTCAGAACTTTACAGTTTTACTATTTCTATTTAATTAATTACAGTTTTCCTAAAAACAGTTTAAAAAGGGGGTTTAAGTTTTATTAAACTAGGGTTTGTGGAAAAATGAAATTAAGCTAAGTAATATCGTAAACTAACGTAAGACATATAGTAATCAGAAAGGTTACCAAAGTTATTTAGAAACAAATGTTTTATGTTGAGCTTTGAATTCAAGGTTTGTAACTAGGGTTATTTATGGATATTGGTTTGGATATCAACATTAAATGATATGATTCATAGTAAGATAAGATGATTCTTATCTTATGATTTTGTTTTTGGGAACAGGAAGATAACCTGTTATTGTGATATTGGCGGAACATAAAACTCGGGATTTAGCATAACCGGTAAGTACAACTCCACCTACAGCATAAGTGAAAAATGTTTTTACTACTTGTAGGTTTTCAAGCTCATACATACATGTTCACGTGTATATATGCTTTATTGTGACATTATGAATCATGCTCACTAATGATAAATTATTTGGTAAGAATAAGAACCCAGTCTCAAGTAAGAAACTGTTTATAAATATGTAATATTTTTCAAGTATGAAATAGTTTTCAAATATGTTTTAAAGTAAGAACAAGTTTCCAAGTTTGATGGTAAGTAAGTTGTCTTGTGTCGTACCGACATGCACTAGGACTGGTTTGGTCCATGGTTTGAGTTGGACAGGGCTGGCCACCTCAATCACTCCATGGCTGCGCGCCACGGTACGTACACTTATGTTAAGTAAGGGGCCCAAAAATGTACTAACATAAGTAAGCATAATGAAAGCATAACTGGTTCATGCATTATTTTTTAATAAAATGTTTTGCGGGTTAATAGTTATACTTGCTGAGCGAAAGCTCATAACGTATGTTTATGCTGTAGGTAAGCAATCTAATGTCTGATGCAAGACAGTGGAGCACGGCAAGGCTACCTGTGAAATCTTTGGTTGGGAAACGCTATGTGTTTTGTTCTAATTATGTTTAACAGATTTTGTAAAATGTTTTACGTACCAAAACAAGTCTAGTATTTTAGTTAATATATATATATATGTATATGTATACATACATATATAAGTAAGTATGGTTTAAGTAAGTTTCTAAGATTTAAGTTGAATGTTAAAGCTTAAGTATTTAAGTAAGTATATGGTCTAATTCGGATACAGGTTGTTTTTAAAACCAAAAAAACAAAAACAAAAAAAAAATAGTCCTTATTTCCGCATATTAAGTTATTATGTAAGTATGGTAATGACCTACGTAAGGTGGTGGTTACAAAGTTGGTATCAGAGTAAGGGTTCCTGCTTTCCAATTTCACAGTATGCCTGCCAGCGCCACAGTCATTGTAAGTTAAAAAATATTTTGTATATATATATTTATTTTGTAAGATTGTATGATATAGATCCAAGGATAATGGACGAAGATTGTACTGCTGCCTATGCGTTTCATGGGATGCTACCTCTGATTTTTGACGGGACTAGACGAACTGTATCGTTAGCAGCCTGGCTTCATGACATGGAATCAACATTCCGAATATGTCACATTGCGGCACATCTCCAAGCTCCGTTAGCTAGTCGGTGTCTAGCGGTGGATGCTCGATTTTGGTGGAGGACTATAGGAGAGCCGGCAATTCCAGGAGGATCGTGGGAAGATTTTCGTACTCTAATTATTGCACATTACGGCCCTTTACCGTATGAGGATGCCACCATACCCTACCGCGATCCAGAGATTTACAACGACATGAATTTTGGGCGATATCTCAGTTATGTTGCTGACTGGCATGCTTGACTGAATGAGTCCATGGGCCACCATTGTAAAAGATTTCAAGATGCCATGTTGCCTTACATTCTAGATTTAGGTAGCCCAGAGTTGCGGGCATTGCAACTGCTTAGGGATGGATTACCTCCCGAAGTCAGGGCATTTATTCAGGCACCAATGGAGGGATGACATTGGAAAACATGATAAATGATATTATGCAGGCCGAGTTAATAGCCCATATGTTGCAGGCAGATACCCTAGTGAATGACAACATACAGGTGTCAGTCGACGATGCTGGTATAGGGGAGCCACTCTTCCATGGAGGTCCATTACTGTCAGAGGACCCTATTCCAGCAGTGCCACTTCAGGATATTCCTCCACAAGAGGCTGAGGTTGGTGCAGATGCTGAAAATATGGATCCTTCGGATTTTCCAAACAACCTAGAGGAAAACCCTGAAGATCCTCCTATAATCAACATAAAAAGTGAAGACGAGGAAAATATAGAAGAGTCGAGGATGACCCGGAGGAGAATTTATTCGGTGACGAGGATTGGTAAGTATTCTCCGACGTGATGACTGAATAGATAGCTTAGACATAGGATTGACCTTTATACCTTTTTGACTTTATGATTGTACATATATATGATGGTAAAGTGTAGCCACTTCCATCTTAGTTTTGACCATGTAAGTATTATGTAACAAAATGATGTACTTTTTGTATGATATACAGAAGGACAGAGTTTAAGTATGAATGTATACGATAAAGTTATGATACGATAAGATTTCTAATATGATACGATGATGCTATGTTATGATAAGTTATGACAAGTTTATGATGAAGTTATGAATGATATGATGAGGTTACGATGAAATCGCGATAGATTTCCACATGATATGATTAAATACAATATAGAATGATTTGATATGATAAGTTATAAATGAAAGAAGGGATACTTAAAGTATAACGATATATTTTCTTGTAATTAAATACGAGTTAGAAGATGGTTCGTACACGTATGCAAGCCAACTAAAATGTAATAACCAACCTTTTTATAAGTTTATGAATTCTTTTGTTAAGAATCAAAGTGTGTGTTATATGATATGTTTGACTTGTTTTATAAGAAAATTTGTTGAATCTTTTGTTAAAAGATTCGATAATTTACTTATGCAAGTTTAAGACCTTTTGTTAAAATAGGCAAATTTATGATTTATGATTATATGTCGGTAGTTCCTAGTTTTAGGAAAATTCTATATGCAGTTCAGATAAATTCTGGATAATGGTCCAGTACAATTATGCTGTTAACAGTTGAAAACAGTATATGAATATCTATGTCAGTATGAAAATGGACTGCATTTAGGAGATAAGCCAAACGAGGCCTTATAGGATGACACCTCGTCTTTGATAGTATGACAAGTGTCACCACCACAGTCGGTCACCTCATAGGGACCAAAATGAAAATATTTTATGTTTAGGGGTCAATATGTAAATTTAAGAAAAGTTCATGATTTTTAATTTTTAGAAATTAAGAAAGTCTTTTAAGGAATGACTAAGCTAGAATTGGATGTTTAGTAGCTTCACCTTAGCCGTCCACCTCATAAGGATTAAAGTGCAAATATTTTACCTTTAGGGGCCAATGTGTAATTTTGAGAAAATTGTGGATTTATAAGTAAATTTATAAATATGTAAATTTTTGGAACTGTGGACTTTTCTAGTTAAGTTTCCTAGTTCAACTAAGCTAATGATCAATTACAAGTTTGGTTAACCTAACTGGAAAACCAAGGAAATAAGTTAGGATTGGATGACTCCAATTAGACCAATCATGTCCTCCCACATGGACACCCTAGGGACCGGCCACCTCATGGTCTTATAAGCAAGCATTTTTGCTCTTAAGGAGTATTATGCAAATTGTGAAAAATTTGAGTGTCACTAAAATTTGACACATTGTGCCCTAGGCTTTGTAATACCCGAAATTTTGATGACTTTAGATTTCCTTTGAAACAAGGAAAACCTAAGTTTGAATCATGATCGGAGTGGAATAACAGTATAGGTTTGAGTTCTCGATTAACTAGCTACGAGACTCAACAAAAGATTACTTAGCCAAGTAAGAGGCGTTTTAAGGAAAACAGCATGACGAAATTTCATAATTTCATGTTGGTCAAAGTTTGACCAAGAAAGTCAAAGTTGACAAGAAAGTCAAAAGGTTGACTAACAACGGTCAAAGGTATGACAATACAGCAATAGGATAATCAGTATGGAAATTATACTGCGGAAACCGTCTTTACGAACGAATAAGCAAGAATAAGCTATGAGACCACCCTAGAAAAATCAAGCACAATATTTGGAGCAATATGGGCTAAATGGTTTCAAGTCCCAAGAAAAATTTATACGTAGTTGAATTTTATGCAGATGGATTTTGGACTACAATTCAGTATGATAATACTGTTTTAGGACAAAACAGTATTGATATTATCAAAGTTAGTAAGAAAATGGATTGCATAATTATATTAAGGGATTCTTGGAATCAAGAGAATAATTATGCATGAATTGGAAGTCAAGTGGCTCTACCTTAGCCGATCACCCGCAGGGATTAAATTGCAAATATTTTGTCTTTAGGGGCAAAAGTGTAATTTTTGGAAAAGTTAGCAATGATGATGTAAGCATGATGTCATCATGATGATGTCATCAAGGTCATGTAAGCATGATGTCATCAAGGTGATGTAAGCATGATGTCATCATGATGAGGTAAGCAAAACTTGTGCACCAAGGAAGCAAATGGCCGACCACCACCTAGAGGGACTAATTATCAAATATTTTTGCTTCAAGGACCAATATGCAATTTTAGAAAAATAATTAAATCCAAGTTCAAGGACTTTTTAACAATTTTGAAAAGTTCAAAAAGCCTATAAATAGAGGTGAGGGGGGCAGATTTTTAGTGGAAAAATAGAGGATTTTAGCCAAACTCTTGCAAAATTTTCTCTCACACTTTTCCTCTCCAAAACCGAACTTAAGCCAAGAGAGAGAGAAAAAAAAGTAGAGCAAGGGAATTGGTGTAGGAGTGGTCGGTTTTCACCAAGAAACTCAAGCAAAAGTTTTGAAAATTTTTGGTACCCATTGGAGGGTGAAAGGCCGGCTGTTGGAGGACCAAGGGGGGAGAGAATTTTTGGGACCCAAACCCTAGCCTAGCCTTGCTTTGATCAAGGTAACTCTCCCATAGCCCTAAACTTTTTAATTGAGCATCAATTTGGAATTTATGCGTATTTTCAAGTTGATTATGTAAGAGCATAAGCTCATTCTTTTATTTTCATGCAATGGGTTTAGTGCTTATTATGTGCTTAATTAGGGTCTCAAGGTCTCAAGGTCTCAATTCATGATTTAGTGCATGCTTTCAATCATATGCTTGTGTGATAGTATGAATTACATGCATGCCTAGTAGATGTTTGATATATGTCCCCTTATGTTTAAGATAGAGTATGGTATGCTTGTGTAATAGCCGACCTGTTTGTAAATTTATAACTTCTTTTGTTAAGAATCAAGTTTGGTTATGCAATCTGTATGATATGTTTTATAAGGAATTTGTTGAATCTTTTGCTAAAAGATTCAATGAATTATTCGTGCAGGTTTATGATCCTTTTGTTTAAAAAGGGAAAATTATGATTTATGACTCTATATTAGTAATTTAAGAAAATCTGATACGTAGTTCAGAAAAGTTTAGGACAATGGTCCAGTTTAATTATACTGTTATTATGAATAGTTATGTTATTATGAAAATGGACTGCATTTAGAAGATAAGCCAAACAAGGCCTTTAAGGATGACTCCTCTGATGACAAGTGTCATTGCTATGATTGGTCACCTCACAGGGACCAAAATGCAAATATTTTATGTTTAGGGGTCAATTTGCAAATTAAGAAAAGTTCATGATTTTGAAGCTAAAAAGTCTTCTAAGGAAGGATTTAGTAAAAATTTGATGTTTGAAGGCTTAACCATAACCGGCCAAGTCATAGGGACTAAAGTGTAAATATTTTGCCTTTAGGGGCCAATGTGCAATTTTGAAGAAAATTGTAGACTTATCAGCAATTATGTAGATTTTTGAATCAGGGACTTTTTAAGTAAAGTTTCTTAGTTCAATTGAGTCAATGACCCATTTTTAGTTTAGTTAGTTTGGTTGAAAATTAAGAAAGACAAGTTAAGATTGTATTTGAAAATTCTAGCTAGAACCAATCACATTGTTCCATGTGTCACCATAGGAACCGGCCACATCATGGCTTGTTGAGCAAGGAATCTTGTTTTTGAAAAATATTATTCAAATTAGAAGATTTTAAGTGTTATTAAAAGTTTACAAATCATACCCTAAGTTTAGTGAATTAACACTTTAATTTAGTTGGTTGATTTTGTGTTATGGATCAATTAGCAAATTGTCTCACATGGTTTCTTCAAAACCGGCCACATGAGGATGAGACACCCTATGCTTCTAGCTTGGCTAAGTCACACCCCTAGCCTTGCACCCTTGGCAAGCCAAGGCTTGCACACCTAGGCACCAAAGGCCGGCCACCCCAAGGAAGCAACACATCATGGTGTAGCCTTGGTGAGTAACATCCCTAGTCTTGCTCACTTGGCAAGCTCATGTATTGCCAAAGCCACCACCCAAGGACCGGCCACCACAAGGAAGTGACACTTCATAGCCTAGCTTTGGTGAGTGAGTATACTTAGCTTTGCTCACTTGGCAAGCCAAGGCCTTGCTAAGCCAACACCAAGACCGGCCACCCTTAGAGAATGACACTTCATGGACTAGCTAGGATTAGTAAGCCATTCTAGCTTTGCTCACATGGATGACCAAGGCATTGACACATCCCTTGGCCTAGCCTTGATGAACCAATACTCTAGACTTCTTAGCCTAGCTCTCTTGGCAAACCAAGGTTTGCACACCTCACCCTAGGGCCGGCCAACCAAGGGAATGCCACCTCAAGATTTTAGCTTTGATGAGCAAGCAACTCTAGCTAAGCTTGCTTGGCAATTTGGGAGATGAATGGCCGGCCAACACATAAGGACTAAAGGAAAAATATTTTGGCTTAAGGACCATTGCATAAAATTACAAAAGATGGATTTCTTGAACTCTTTTAGCCCTTGACACCTCATGCACCTAGGCTAGCTTAGTAAGCTTGCTAGCCTTGCTTGTTGGTAAGCATAAGCATGCTCAAACTCCACCTAAGGCCGGCCACACTAAGAGAGGGACACCTCATGGTTCCTAGCCAACATGATTAAGCACCCTAGCTTGGGTTATTTGGCACAAGAAGAACAAGAATGGCCGGCCACCTTTCAAGAAGACAAAACCAAATTGGTTTCTTCTATGGACTAAAGAGCAAATTGTTGTACCTTAGGGATTAGTAAGTAATTTTAAGATTTTGTGCTTCATCTATAAATAGGTGAAGGTGCTGTTGTATTATTTGGTTAGCCAACACACACACACACACTTGAGCAGCACAAACTCTCCCAAATCTGCCATAGAAGCCGAGCAAAGAAAGGAGAGAAAAGAAAGAATTTTCGGTTTAGTGTGAAGAAAATTTTAAATACCCTAATTTAAGAATTTCATCAGTGAAACTTGAGATAAATATTGTTATCCTCTTGTTCTTCATTTATAATTTAAGAGAATGATTAATAGGGATAAACATGAGTTTAATTTTGTAAGATGTATGCACTAGGGTTTTGTATGCTTGATTAAGGTTTCTATCTGGACAGTTTTTCTGAAACTAGATTTTAAGGCCTTTAGACGCCGAATCTTAAAAAAGTTAAAACTGCAAAGTTGTAGAGGAGGGAAAATCCTAGGGGCCAGCGCGGCCAGTTTTTGAAAATAAGGCCTTTAAGACCTTTATTTCTATAAAAACCCGAGACCAAATTATGAGTAGTAAGTTTGGTCGAAAAATTTTCAAAGGCAAAAACAAGCATGTTAAAGACAGATTTGAAGTTTGAGGTTAAAATAAAAGTTGTAGGAGACTTCAAGACCTACAACTTTCATGAAGGAAACTTTTTTAAATTCGAAACAGATTTGTGAGAAAAGAACTAAACTTTATGAATTGGTTTTGAACCCGGTTTTCAAAATATTAGAATTCTTACTAAATTTCAAAAAGGAGTTGAAATTTAGGATTTGTAGATAGCAATTAGAATCATTATGATATTATGATAGGATGATACTCATCCTATGATTTTTCTTGAAAACAGGAAAACGACCTGTTTGAGTGAAGAATTTTGATTCAAGGCGCAGTAACGGTAAGTACGACTCCGCCTACAGCATAAACGAAAACTGTTTGTTGAATGCTTTCAAGTTTATGATGATATAAACATGATAAAACATTATGGCCTGTATGATATCAAGTTCATGATGTTATGTGTATAAGAAGTATTTATGGTATGTATGTATATACGTTTTTAAGATATGATGAATATTAAAGTATGAATGGCATGTATGTATTCAAGGAATAATGAATGTATGGCATGTATGTTTTCAAGTTCATGTTAAGAGATATATGATGTATGTTTATAGTATGTATGTTCATATGATGAATAATTTGATATTATGACATCACAAAGTATGCTCACTAAAGATAAGCTATTTGGTAAAGTATGAAATCCCAGTTTCAGTTAAGAAACTGGTTATGAATATGAAACAATATTTCAAATATGAAATAAGATAAGAACAAGATGTTAAGCATCAATATAAGCAGAATGCTATATGTCGTATCGGCCCGCGTCAGGTCGGGTTTGGTTCATGGTTTGAGTTGGACAGGGCTGGCCGCCCCAACCACTCCATGGCAGCGCGCCACGGTACGTACAGTTATGTTATGTTAAGTAAGGGCCCAAAAACTATGCTAACTTATGAAAACAGGAATTGACCATAAATGGTTCATGCATTATGTTATCATGATATGTTTTGCGGATAAATAGTTGTGCTTGCTGAGCGTAAGCTCATGTTTTAAGTTTATGCTGTAGGTAAGCAACCCTGCGGTACTTCATGATACAAGGCGGTGGAGCATGGCAAGGCAAAGCTGTGAAACTGTGGGACGGGAATTCACTACTTTTCTTTTTGTTAAATTATGCTACGCTAAATATGTTGTATTTAAGTACAAGAACACATTTCTGCCATAAGTAGTTATGTATAAGTACATGTATGTATGTAAGTGTTTATTATGAAGTTTCCAAGTCAAGTTATATTTATCAGTTGTATAAAAAAAAAAATTTTATGTCTAAATTTTCATATATTATTAAGTAAGAATGTATGGTAACGGCCGGCGCTAGGCGGGTCGTTACAGCTTGAATGGTGTATGAGATTAGTTTAAGCATGAATGTGATGAATGGTAGCCAAACCAACCTAAAAACCCTAGTTTGGTGCATGATGACACACGGGTTTGCATGGGTTTGGTTTAATGCATGCGAATGGCAAATGAACGTTAGAAGCGCTGCATGTTGTCGTAGGCTCACGGCCAAAGCTGTTTGAGGTAGTGTGCGCGTAATTTTACGTAAAAGTTGACCTAAACCGAAAGTGCCAATTTTCGGGTAAAACTAGGCAGCTTTCTAGAAAGTGAATTTTGAGGCCTTTAGAGGCCGAATTAGGCAAAACGTAAAACATGAAAGTTGTAGAGAAGGGATTTTCCTAGTGGACAATGAGGACAGTTTTTAAAAATAAGGCTCCAAAGGCCTTCGTTTTTACAAAAATCCGAGACTGAGAATTCCTGGGCAGGCCAGACCCAGTGTGCACGGCCAGCAGGGTTCAACCTCAAAAATGATTAAGTTAAGGACAGAAATAGGTTTTCAGTAAAGAACCAAAGTTGTAGTATTTGTCGAGATCTACAACTTTCATGAAGAAAGTTTTCTCAGATTCTAAACAGAATTTAAGATAAAGATTTTATCATAAAAACAGTGCAGGAAACAAGAAAATTCCTGCACAAGATTTTCAGAAAAACAGTGCAAAGCAGGAAATTCCTGCATGTGCACTAATAACTGAGATTAATAAGCTGTTTTCAAAGCTTGTTTTCAAAGATTGACAGTTTTCAACTATTTTGCTCAAAAGCAACAGTTTTATGAATTATACGGTTTTAAAGCAATGTATAGTTTTACATAAGCTTTTCAAAGAAAAACTTGACAAAGAATTGTCAAGTAAAGAGATAAAGAAATACTTAGGTTAAAAAGTATTTCCAAGACATAGTAACTAAAAGATAACGGAAGATAACCAGGATGGATACCCGAGTTATGAGGGGTTGACTTTTGTTGACTAAGTTTGACCTATAAGGAGTTGACTTTTGTTGACTAAGTTTGACCCATGGAATGTTGACCTTAGTTGAACAAGAGGTTGACTTTGGTTGACCAAGTTTGACCAAGGTTATCACATCAAAGGTTACGTATTGTAACCAAATAAGATATTTTATAGGGGACATATAACTAGAATGTTGGATATGTCACCAATATTTTATAGGATCCTTATCCTATGTTCTTTTTAATAGCAGGAAGTAACCTGCAGTTACAACCTGAGTCGGAGCAACGAAACCTAGGGTATAGCATAACAGGTAAGTACAAACCTCACCTACAGTATGGAAAATAGTACACTATTTTCCAATATATGATATGTTTTCATGTGTGTTATGTATGCCATGTTTTCAAGAATGCCATGTAAATGTTAAGTTATGGTATAGTGACATCATGAGACATGTTCACTAATGTTAAATTACATGGTAAGAAAATACAAACAAGGTGTCGTACAACCCTCCCGTGATCGAGGAGGATACACATTTCAAGTTCAAGTTTATGATTATCAACCTCTCGTTGATGCGTGAGGGTGTAATGATAATCAACCTTCCGCTAGATCGTGAAGGGTCAAGTTTATGATTCCCAGAACTGTTTAGGGCCTTGCAAACCCTAACTTTGTCTGGAGGCTGCGCGCTTTTGGTACGTACACTATGGGCCCACATGTTAAGACAAGATAATAAGTTCAAGATTAAGTCCATAATGAAGCACAAGACATTCAAACCGATCATAAATGGCTCATGCATAAATTACCTGATGTTTTAAGAGGTTTTGTGAGATTATGTTTGTACTTGCTGGGCGAAAGCTCATCAGTATATTCCATACTATAGGTAAAAGTAAGATGCCTGCAGCTTTACTTGGTGGGCCATGGAGACGATGCAGCAAGTGAAGGGCGGTATGGGATACCACTACGCAAGATTTTCTGCAAATATTTTAAGTATGAAGTTGTATATGTATGATTAAGAAATATGTACCATGTTATGTATGTGATGATTCCAAGGTCCGGTTTAAAAGGTTATGGTGACCTTATAATCGGCATAACAAGTATTGGGTAGGCATGGTAAAGTTTACCCATATGTACAAGTTTATTTGAGTTATGATTTTAAAATAAAGTTTAAAGTAAAAAAAAAAAATTCTGAAATTTTCTGTAAGGTTAGTTATTTAAGACTAAGGTTTAAGTTAAGCAAGCATGGTAACGGCCCACGTTTACGTAGTCGGTCCTACGTGGATTTTGGGACGTTACAGGCCTAGTGATTAAGCACTTTAATTTTGCTTGTTGGCTATGTTTTGTGATTCAACTAACAAGTTGCTTCACTTGGCACACTATGGCCGGCCACTCCATGGTTCTAGGGGCAAATAGTTTGCTTTTAAGGACCAATAGGTAAGGTACAAAAAAAAAATTTGAAAGTCATTAGGACTTGACACCTCATAACTTAGCATTGCTTAGTAAGCAATGTAGCTTTGCTTACTTGGCTATATGTGATGTATCATCAAGTAAAATATAACGCCCCAAAATCTACGTAGGGCCGACTATGTAAACGTGGGCCGTTACTGTGACGACCCACCTAGCGCCGGCCGTGACCATACATACTTACTTATAATATATGAAAATTTAGGCAAAAAATTTTTTCTTTTTTTTTATACGACTGATAAATATAATTTGACTTGCGAACTTCATAATAAACACTTACATACATACATGTACTTATACATAACTACTTACGGCAGAAATGTGTTTTTGTACTTAAATACAACATATTTAGCGTAGCATAATTTAACAAAAAGAAACGTAATGATTCCCGTTCCACAGTTTCACAGCTTTGCCTTGCCACGCTCCACTGCCTTGCATCATGAAGTACCGCAGGGTTGCTTACCTACAGCATAAACTTAAAACATGAGCTTTCGCTCAGCAAGCACAACTATTTATCCGCAACATATCATGATATCATAATGCATGAACCATTTATGCTTTATTCCTGTTTTCATAAGTTAGCATAGTTTTTGGGCCCTTACATAACTTAACATGAATGTACGTACCGTGGCGCGCTGCCATGGAGTGGTTGGGGCGGCCAGCCCTGTCCAACTCAAACCATGAACCAAACCCGACCTGACGCGGGTCGATACGACATATAGCATTCTGCTTATATAAAAATCTTGTTCTTGTCTTATTTCATACTTGAAATATTGTTTCATATTCATAACCAGTTTCTTGACTGTAACTGGGATTTCATACTTTACCAAATGGCTTATCTTTAATGAGCATACTTCGTGATGTCATAATATCAAATTATTCATCATATGAACATACATACTATAAACATACATCATATATCTCTTAACATGAACTTGAAAACATACATGCCATACATTCATTATTCCTTGCATACATACATGCCATTCGTACTTTAATATTTATCATATCTTAAAAATGTACATACATACATATCATAAATATTTCTTATACACATAACATTATCAATTTGATATCATACAGGCCATAACGTTTTATCATGCTTATATCATTATAAACTTGAAAGCATTCAACAAACAAATTTTGTTTATGCTGTAGGCGGAGTCGTACTTACCGTTACTGCGCCTTGAATCACAATTCTTCACTCAAACAGGTCGTTTTCCTGTTTTCAAGAAAAATCATAGGATGAGTATCATCCTATCATAATAACATAATGATTCTAATTGCTAACAACCAATCCTAAATTTCAACTCCTTTTTGAAATTTAGTAAAAACTCTAATACTTTGAAAACCGGATTACAAACCAATTCATAAAGTTTAGTTCTTTTCCCACAAATCTATTTCGAATTTGGAAAAGTTTGCTTCATGAAAGTTGTAGATCTTGAAGTGTCCTACAACTTTTATTTTAACCTCAAACTTCAAATCTGTCTTTAACATGCTTGTTTTTGCCTTTATATAGTTTTCGACCAAACTTACTACTCATAATTTGGTCTCGGGTTTTTATAGAAATGAAGGTCTTAAAAGCCTTATTTTCAAAAACTGGCTACCCCTAGGATTTTCCCTCCTCTACAACTTTGCAGTTTTAACTTTTTTAAGATTCGGCCTCTAAAGGCCTCTAAATGTTGTTTCAGAAAAACTGCTCAGATAGAGACTTAATCAAGCATAAAAACCCTAGTGCATGAATCTTACAAAATTAAACTCCTGTTTAACCATACTAATCATTCTCTTAAATTTCAAATGAAGAACTAGAGGATGACAGTATTTACCTCAAGTTTTACTGATGAAATTCTTAAACTAGAGTAATTAAAATTTCCCTCACACTAAACCTAAACCCTTTTTCTATTTTTCTTTTTCTTTCTTTCTTTTCTCTCTTTTCTTGCTCGGCTTCTATGGCAGGATTGGGAGAGTTTGTGCTGCTCAAGTTTGTGTGTGTGTGTTGGCTAACAAAATAATACAACAGCACCTTCACCTATTTATAGATGAAGTACCAATTTCTTAAAATTGCTAACTAAACCCTAAAGTACAACAATTTGCTCTTTAGTCCATAGAAGAAACCAATTTGGTTTTGTTTTCTTGATAGGTGGCCGGCCATTCTTGTGCTTCTCATGCCAACTAACCCAAGCTAGGGTGCTTACTCATGTGGCCTAGGAACCATGAGGTGTCCCTTCTTTGGTGTGGCCGGCCTTAGGTGTAAGTTGTGCATGCCTTTGTTTGCCAACAAGCAAAGCTAGCAAACTTACTAAGCTAGCCTAGGTGCATTAGGTGTCAAGCTCTAAAGGAGTTCAAGAAATCCATCTTTGGTAATTTACGCAATAGTCCTTGAAGCCAAACTATTTTTCTCCTTGGTCCCTATGTGTTGGCCGGCCATACTTCACACAATTTGCCAAGCAAGCTTAGCTAGAGTTGCTTGCTCATCAAGCTAAAATTTTGAGGTGGCATTCCCTTGGTGTGGCCGGCCCTAGGGTGAGGTGTGCAAGCCTTGGCTTGCCAAGGAAGCTAGGCTAGGAAACCTAGGGTGTTGGTTCATCAAAGCTAGGCCAAAGGTGTGTCAATGTCTTGGCTATCCATGTGAGCAATGTAATAACCCGAAATTCTGATGAACTTTTAATTTCCATAGATATAAGGAAAACCTAAGTCTGAAGCTTATATGTTGATATGAAACTCAAGATATGAGTTAAATATCAGTTTATGTTTGAGTTCTCGTTTAAATTAACTACGAGACTCAATAGTAGTTTACTTAGTTAAGCATGAGACCTTTTGAGAAAAAGGGCATAATAGGAATTTATGATTTTATGTCGTCAATGTTTGACTAGATTGATCTAAGATTTGACTGAGATAGTATTTTGTATTGCAGTGTAATTAATAATATGGAAAATTATACTGTGATAAACTGTCATTACGAATAAATAAGCAAAAATAAGATTTAAGACCATCATAGAAAAGTTTAGGACAATGGTCCGGTTTAATTATGCTGTTATTAGTTGAAAACAGTATTTGAAATGGATTACATTTAGGAGTTAAGCCAAACAAGGCCTTTAAGGATGACACCTCTGATGACAAGTGTCATTGCTATGATTGGTCACCTCACAGGGACCAAAATGCAAATATTTTATATTTAGGGGTCAGTTGCAATTTTAAGAAAAGTTCATGATTTTAGAGCTAAAAAGTCTTCTAAGGAAAGATTTAGTAAGAATTTGATGTTTGAAGGCTTAACCATGACTGGCCAATTCATAGGGACCAAAGTGCAAATATTTTGCCTTTGGGGGCCAATGTGCAATTTTGGAGAAAATTGTAGATTTATCAGCAATTATGTAAATTTCTGAATCAAGGACTTTTTAAGTAAAGTTTCTTAGTTTAATTAAGTCAATGAATCATTTCTAGTTTAGTTAGTTTGGTTGGAAACCAAGGAAGACAAGTTAAGATTGAATTTGATAACTCTAGCTAGAACCAATCACATTGTTCCATGTGTCATCATGAGAACCGGCCACATCATGGCTTCTTGAGCAAGGGATCTTGTTTTGAGAAGTATTATGCAAATTAAAAGATTTTAAGTATCATTAGAAGTTTACAAATCATGTCCTAAGTTTAGTAACTAAGCATACTAGCTTGTGTGACTAAGTGTGATTTTCCACATGGTACTAGGTACTAGGGCCGGCCACCTTAGTGGTTCAATGAGCAAAAAGTTTGCTCTTAAGAACCAATATGCAATTGTGAAAATTAAAGTTTCACTAGAACTTGACATCTCATGATTTTAGGTTGATGACTAAGCAATACTAGCCTTGCTTACTTGGCTAGTTAGACCAACCAAAATTCACCACCTATGACCGGCCAATACAAGAAAGAGACATGTGTGTATGTAGCTTTGATGAGTCAACCAACTAGCCTTGATGAATACACCTTCCTAGCCTTGCTTATTTGGCTAGCAATGGCTAGCACACCTCACCACCTAGGGCCGGCCATCACATGAAGAAAACACCTCATGGACTAGCTTTGGTGAGCAACCCTCCTAGCCTTGCTCACTTGGCTAGCTAAGGTTTGTCAAGTCATCACCCTAAGAACCGGCCATCATAAGGGCAAGACACATCATGTTCATAGTCTTGGTGAGTAAGCTCTTAGCCATGCTTACTTGGTTAGCTAAGACATTGCCAACACATCACCTAGGGCCGGCCACCATAAGGAAGAAACACCTCATTCCCTAGCTTTGATGAGTAAGTCTTCTAGCTTGGCTTACTTGGTGAACAAGGACAAGCCACATGTCCCAAAACATGGCTGGCCTCACAAGGAAAAGACACATTGCAACCTAGCCTTGATGAGTAAGCCATTAGCTTTGCTTACTTTGTTAGCTAGAACAACCACATGGTGCCACCTAGGGCCGGCCATCACAAGAAGAAAACACCTCATGGTTCCTAGCCTTGCTTAGCAAGCTTCCCTAGCTTTGCTACTTGGCCAAATGTTGCAAGCATGGCCGGCCACCACATAGGGACTAAGGGGGAAATAGTTTGGCCTTAAGGACCAAGGCATTGACACATCAACCCATCTAAGGCCAGCCACCTTGTGAGCTTGACACCTCATGCTTCATAGGCTTGCTTAGTATGCATGTTAGCCTTGCTTATGGTTAACAAAAGCAAGCTCAAGACTACACCTAAGGCCGGCCAACTTAGGAGAAGGACACCTCAAGGGTCCTAGCCTTGCTTAGCAAGCTTCCCTAGCTTTGCTACTTGGCCAAATGTTGCAAACATGGCCGGCCACCACATAGGGTGCAAGAAGAAATTACTTTTCTTGTGAGGACTAGTAAACAATTTCAAAACTTATGCTTCACCTATAAATAGGTGAAGGTTCTCTCATTGTGTTTTGTTAGCCAACACACACACAACTGCACATACTCTCTAGTTTCTGCCCTTAGGTGCCGAGCAAAGAGAGGAGAGAAAAGAAAGAAAAGAAAACTAGAGAAAAGTTTTCGGTTTAGTAAATGTGAGGGAAAATTTTAATACCCTAATTTAAGAATTCCATCAGTGGAACTTGAGGTAAATCTTTTTATCCTCTAGTTCTTCATTCAAGTTTTAGTTAAGATTGAAGAGTATGTTCAATATGTATGAGCATGAGTTCATTTTGTTAAGTTTCATGCACTAGGGTTTTGTTTCGTTTGATTAGGGTTTGTAATTGAACGGTTTTTCGGAAAACAAGATTTTGAGGCCTTTAGAGGCCGAATCTTGAAAAAGTCAAAACTACAAAGTTGTAGAAAAGGGAAAATCCTAGGGACTAGCGCGGACAGTTTTTGGAAATAAAGCCTTTAAGACCTTTATTTTTATAAAACTCCGAGACTGAGAATTCCTGGGCAGGCCAGACTCAGTGTGCACGACCAGTAGGTTTCAACCCCAAAAATGATTAAATTAAAGACAGAACTGGGTTTTCAGTAAAGAACCAAAGTTATAGTATTTTTCGAGATCTACAACTTTCATGAAGAAAGTTTTCTCAGATTCTAAACAGAATTTAAGATAAAGATTTATCATAAAAACAGTGCAGGAAGTGAGAAAATCCCTGCACTAGATTTGTGGGAAAAGAACTAAATTTTATGAATTGATTTTTAAACCCGGTTTTCAAAATATTAGAGTTCTTACTAAATTTCAAAAAGGAGTTGAAATTTAGGATTTGTAGTTAGCAATTAGAATCGTTATGTTATTATGATAGGATGATACTCATCCTATGATTTTCTTGGAAACAGGAAAACAACCTGTTTGAGTGAGGAATTTTGATTCAAGACGCAGTAACTGTAAGTACAACTCCGCCTACAGCATGGACAAAACGTTTTTGTCGCATGGCATGTTTTTAAGAAATCATGAATTGATTTACATGATTTATATATGTTTATATTATGATGCATATGCTATGATAAGTTTAAGTAATGCTATGAAGTTATGTATGATAAGCTTAAGTTATAATAAGTTATGCTATGAAGTTATGTTATGATAAGTTTATGCTATGATTTATGTTATGATGTTATGATATTTTATGTTCTGATATTTTATGTTATGATATTATGATGATTTATGTTATGAGGTTATGATGAATTATGTAATGATGTTATGATAGTTTATGTTATGATATTACAATGATTCATGTTATAATGTTATGGTGAATTATGTTTTATTATCGTGACATCACGAAGCATGTACACGAATATTAAATCACAAGGTAAAAATAAGATAAGACAAGCTAATGTTACCGACTTGCCACAAGGGCGGGTTTAAATGGTTTAGTTTATGGTTTGAGTTGGATTGGACTGGTCGCCTCCAGCCACTCCATAGCAATGTACCACGGTAAGTACACGTATGACATATAATGGAATGGAATCAAGTTATTATAAGAAAGCTATATTGATTCATAAGAAAGCATAATCGGTTCATGCATTCTTTTATTAAAATGTTTTGCGGATTGAATATTGTGCTTACTGGGCATAAGCTCACTACTTACGTTTATGCTGTAGGTAAGTAACCTACCAGTAATACTTGATGCAAGACTGTGGAGGGCTGGTGCTACAGACTGTGAAATGTGGGATGGACACTGCCACGAGTTTTGTAAAATTATGTTATGTAAAATATGTTTTGTAAAATATATTTGTATAATGTGTTATGTTATATTATGATTTAATAAAGTGATAGTATGGGCAATGAATTGTTTTTAAGAAGAAAACTATTTTTAAGAAATTATTTTCAAGAACAAGTTAAGGAAAAATTTTCAAGTATGATGGCAAGCAAGTTGCCTCGTGTCGTACCGATCCGCACTAGGTCGGGTTTGGTCCACGGTTTGCATATGATAGCTTTCAAATAAGGTTTAAAAGCTCGGTACTCGAATATGTACCTATACAAGTATGAGTATGAATTTAAAGTATGTGAATCAATAAGTAAGTTAAGTAAGTAATGTAACGATCCCCATTCACGTGGTTGATCCTTTGAGTATGTATGAGGATAAGTTAAATTTCATGTATAAGTATAAGTATAAGATTAAGTCAAGTTTAAGTTTGAATTTAAAGTATAAGTTTTAAAAAAAAAAAAAAAAAAAAAAATTTACTCTGGAAATTTCAGTAAGTTTAAGGCTATAAGAATTAAGTTAAGTAAGTACGATTAAGAGGACACGACCCGGCTTTGGGGGAGGTCGGGGCATGTCAAGCAAAGCTAGAGTGGCTTACTCACCCTAGCTAGTCCATGAGGTGTCATGGCCGGTCTTGGTGTTGGCTTAGCAAAGCCTTGGCTTGCCAAGTAAGTAAGGCTAGACATCCTTACTCACCAAGGCTAAGTTTTGAGGTGTCACATTCTTGAGGTGGCCGGCCCTTGGGTGGTGGCTTAGGCAAACATGAGCTTGCCAAGTGAGCAAGGCTAAGGATGTTACTCACCAAGGCTACACCATGATGTGTTGCTTCATTGGTGGTGGCCGGCCATTGGTGTCTAAGTGTGCAAGCCTTGGCTTGCCAAGGGTGCAAGGCTAGGGGTGTGACTTTGCCAAGCTAGAACCTAGGGTCCCTTATCCTTATGTGGCCGGTTTTTGGTGTAACCAAGTGACACAAATTGCTAATTGTTTCTTAACACAAAATCAACCAACTAAATTAAAGTGTTAAAACACTAAACTTAGGGTTTGATTTGTAAATTTTTATTAACACTTAAAATCTTCTAATTTGCATAATCTTTTTCAAGAACAAGATTCCTTGCTCAACAAGCCATGATGTGGCCGGTTCCTATGGTGACACATAGCATAATGGGATTGGTTCGAGCTACAGTTTTCAAAAACGATCTTAACTTGTCATCCTTGATTTCCAACCAAACTAACTAAACTAAAAAATGGGTCATTGACTTAATTGAACTAAGAAACTTTACTTAAAAAGTCCCTGGTTCAAAAATTTACATAATTGCTGATAAGTTTACAATTTTCTTCAAAATTGCACATTGGCCCCTAAAGGCAAAATATTTGCACTTTAGTCCCTATGACTTGGCCAATTTTGGTTAAGCCTTTAAACATCAAATTTTTACTAAATCCTTCCTTAGAAGACTTTTTAGCTTCAAAATCATAAATTTTTCTTAATTTGCAAATTGACCCCTAAACATAAAATATTTACATTTTGGTCCCTGTGAGGCGACCAATCATAGTAATGACACTTGTCATCAAAGGAGTCATTCTTAAAAGGTCTTGTTTGGCTTACCTTCTAAATGCAGTCCATTTTCATAATAACATAAATATTCATATACTGTTTTCAACTGATAACAGTATAATCAGACTGGACCATTGTTCTAAACTTTTCTGAACTGCGTAATTACATTTACTAACACAAAGTCATAAACAATAATTTTCCCCTTTTTAACAAAAGGATCTTAAACCTGCACAAATATTTCATTGAATCTTTTAACAAAAGATTCAACAAATTCCTAAGAAAACACATCATACAGATTACATAAACAAACTTTATTCTTAACAAAAGAAGTTATAAATTTACAAACAAGTCGGCTATTACAGTTACTTTACTTGCTTAACTTATTTCTTGGTTAACATAAACCTTATGGCGACCCACTCTATGTGGCCGCTACTTCATACTTAACATACTATTGTATTTTATGAAAATACGGAAATGATTTTTTTTTTAAAGAGCTTGCGGAAATCTGCGTAATGGTATCCCATACCGCCCTTCACTTACTGCATCGTCTCCATGGCCCACCAAGTAAAGCTGCAGGCATCTTACCTACAGTATGAAATATACTGATGAGCTTTCGCCCAGCAAGTACAAACATAATCTCACAAAAACATGACAAATATCGTGCATTTATGCATGAACCGATTATGATCAATTATATGTCTTTTATGATCAATTATGGACTTGAATTTATTATCTTGCTTAACATATGGGCCCCTTGTGTACGTACCAAAAGCACGCAATCCTCAGAAAGTCAGGGTTTGCAAGGCCCTTAACAATTCTGGAAATCATAAACATAACCCTTCACGATCTAGCGGAAGGTTGATTATCATTATACCCTCACGCATCAATGAGAGGTTGAAAAAAAAACATGTATCCTCCACCTAGCGGGAGGTTGGTACGATACCTTGCTTGACTTGATTTAGTCTTAGTCTTGTATATTCCAAGGCTAAGAATCTTTAATTGTAATCTTATTAATCATGATGCACATGAGACATAAACATGGCATAACCATAAATCATGGCATAACTTGACACATCATGTCTTATCATGACTTAACATGACTTAACATAGCTTAACATGGCTTAACATAGCTTAACATGACATGGCATAGCATAACATGGCATAACATAGCATAGCATGGCATAACATAGCAAACATGGAACATGTCATAACATGTCATATATTTAAAAACAGCCTACTATTTTCCATACTGTAGGTGAGGTTTGTACTTACCTCGTCATAGGTAAGATTAAAAATGTTGGGGGATCTATCCAATATTTATACATAACCTTAGTTATATATTCCCTATATAAGCACATGATAACTTACTTGGTTACAATAAGTAACCTTAGTGTTCAAGGTCTACCATACTTGGATTATAACTTATTAGGTTACATAGGGTAACCTTTGGGCTTTGGGCCCGGTCCAATAATCTGGGTATCCTTCCCGATTACTGTTGGTCATCATCTAGTTTACCCAATTTTAAGATAAATTGAGTCTAAATTCCCCTTTGTTTTTCTTTGGAAAAACTTAACTTTTTATATCTCTTTTTATACAAAGACCCTTTGTTCAACTTATAAAATTTTAGGATTCTTAGAATGGGGTTTGAAAAAGTCATTAAGTGTTGGAACTGCCGTTGGAACAGTTTCCACAATTAACTTATCAGTGTTTGTGCATGAATGCCCTTTTCTTGCACTGTTTTAGAAAATATTGTGTAGGAATTTATTGTTTCCTGCATAGTTTTTAGAAATTCAGTTTTATTTAAAAATTTGGGCTGAATTTGTAACGACCCGCCTAGCGCTGGCCGTTACCATACATTCTTACTTAATAATATATGAAAATTTAGACATGAAATTTTTTTTTTTTTTATACAACTGATAAATATAACTTGACTTGGAAACTTCATAATAAACACTTACATACATACATGTACTTATACTTAACTACTTATGGCAGAAATGTGTTCTTGTACTTAAATACAACATATTTAGCGTAGCATAATTTAACAAAAAGAAACGTAATAATTCCCGTCCCACAGTTTCACAGCTTTGCCTTGCCATGCTCCACTGCCTTGTATCATGAAGTACCGCAGGGTTGCTTACCTACAGCATAAACTTAAAACATGAGCTTTCGCTCAGCAAGCACAACTATTTATCCGCAACATATCATGATATCATAATACATGAACCATTTATGCTTTATTCATGTTTTCATAAGTTAGCATAGTTTTTGGGCCCTTACATAACTTAACATAAATGTACGTACCGTGGCGCGCTGCCATGGAGTGGTTGGGGCGGCCAGCCCTGTCCAACTCAAACCATGAACCAAACCCGACCTGACGCGGGTCGATACGACATATAGCATTCTGCTTATATTGATGCTTAGAATCTTGTTCTTATCTTATTTCATACTTGAAATGTTGTTTCATATTCATAACCAGTTTCTTAACTGAAACTGGGATTTCATATTTTACCAAATAGCTTATCTTTAGTGAGCATACTTCGTGATGCCATAATATCCGATTATTCATCATATGAACATACATACTATAAACATACATCATATATCTCTTAACATGAACTTGAAATCATACATGCCATACATTCATTATTCCTTGAATACATACATGCCATTCATACTTTAAATATTCATCATATGAACATACATACTATAAACATACATCATATATCTCTTAACATGAACTTGAAATCATACATGCCATACATTCATTATTCCTTGAATACATACATGCCATTCATACTTTAAATATTCATCATATCTTAAAAGCGTACATACATACATGTCATAAATACTTCTTATTCACATAACATCATGAACTTGATATCATACAGGCCATAATGTTTTATCATACTTATATCATCATAGCTTGAAAACATACAACAAATAGTTTTCGTTTATGCTGTAGGCGGAGTCGTACTTACCGTTACTGCGCCTTGAATCAAAATTCTTCACTCAAACAGGTCGTTTTCCTGTTTTCAAGAAAAATCATAGGATGAGTATCATCCTATCATAATATCATAATGATTCTAATTGCTATCTACAAATCCTAAATTTCAACTCCTTTTTGAAATTTAGTAAGAATTCTAATATTTTGAAAACCGGGTTCAAAACTAATTCATAAAGTTTAGTTCTTTTCTCATAAATCTGTTACGAATTTGGAAAAGTTTCCTTCATGAAAGTTGTAGATCTTGAAGTCTTCTACAACTTTTATTTTAACCTCAAACTTCAAATCTGTCTTTAACATGCTTGTTGTTGCCTTTGAAAACTTTTCGACCAAACTTACTACTCATAATTTGGTCTCGGGTTTTTATAGAAATAAAGGTCTTAAAGGCCTTATTTTCAAAAACTGGCCGTGGTAGCCCCTAGGATTTTCCCTCCTCTACAACTTTGCAGTTTTAACTTTTTTAAGATTCGGCCTCTAAAGGCCTCAAAATCTAGTTTCAGAAAAACTATCCAGATAGAAACCTTAATCAAGCATAAAAACCCTAGTGCATGTATCTTACAAAATTAAACTCCTGTTTAACCATACTAATCATTCTCTTAAATTTCAAATGAAGAACTAGAGGATGACAATATTTACCTCAAGTTTCACTGATGAAATTCTTAAATTAGGGTAATTAAAATTTCCCTCACACTAAACCGAAAACTCTTTCTCTTGTTTTCTTTTTCTTTCTTTTCTCTCTTTTCTTTGCTCGGCTTCTATGGCAGGATTGGGAGAGTTTGTGCTGCTCAAGTTTGTGTGTGTGTGTTGGCTAACCAAATAATACAAAAGCACCTTCACCTATTTATAGATGAAGCACAAATTTCTAAAATTGCTAACTAACCCCTAAAGGTACCATAACTTGCTCTTTAGTCCATACAAGAAACCAATTTGGTCTTGTCTTCTTGAAAGGTGGCCGGCCATTCTTGTTCTTCTTGTGCCAAATAACCCAAGCTAGGGTGCTTAATCATGTTGGCTAGGAACCATGAGGTGTCCCTCTCTTAGTGTGGCCGGCCTTAGGTGGACTTTGAGCATGCTTATGCTTACCAACAAGCAAGGCTAGCAAGCTTACTAAGCTAGCCTAGGTGCATGAGGTGTCAAGGGCTAAAAGAGTTCAAGAAATCCATCTTTTGTAATTTTATGCAATGGTCCTTAAGCCAAAATATTTTTCCTTTAGTCCTTATGTGTTGGCCGGCCATTCATCTCCCAAATTGCCAAGCAAGCTTAGCTAGAGTTGCTTGCTCATCAAAGTTAAAATCTTGAGGTGGCATTCCCTTGGTTGGCCGGCCCTAGGGTGAGGTGTGCAAACCTTGGTTTGCCAAGAGAGCTAGGCTAAGAAGTCTAGAGTATTGGTTCATCAAGGCTAGGCCAAGGGATGTCTCAATGCCTTGGTCATCCATGTGAGCAAAGCTAGAATGGCTTACTAATCCTAGCTAGTCCATGAAGTGTCATTCTCTAAGGGTGGCCGGTCTTGGTGTTGGCTTAGCAAGGCCTTGGCTTGCCATGTGAGCAAAGCTAAGTATACTCACTCACCAAAGCTAGGCTATGAAGTGTCACTTCCTTGTGGTGGCCGGCCCTTGGGTGGTGGCTTAGGCAAAACATGAGCTTGCCAAGTGAGCAAGACTAGGGATGTTACTCACCAAGGCTACACCATGATGTGTTGCTTCATTATGGTGGCCGGCCTTTGGTGCCTAGGTGTGCAAGCCTTGGCTTGCCAAGGGTGCAAGGCTAGGGGGGTCTAGATTGTCTCATCCTTATGTGGCCGGTTTTGAAGAAACCATGTGAGACAATTTGCTAATTGATCCTTAACACAAAATTAACCAAGCAAATCAAAGTGTTTAATTACTAAACTTAGGGTATGATTTGTAAACCTTTAATGACACTTAAAATTTTCTAATTTGCATAATACTTCTCAAAAACAAGATCCCTTGCTCAACAAACCATGATGTGGCCGGTTCCTATGGTGACATATGGAACAACGTGATTGGTTCTAGCTAGAATTTTCAAATACAATCTTAACTTGTCTTTCTTAATTTTCAACCAAACTAACTAAACTAAAAATGGGTCGTTGACTCAATTGAACTAAGAAACTTTACTTAAAAAGTCCCTGATTCAAAATTTTACATAATTACTGATAAGTCTATAATTTTCTTCAAAATTACACATTGGCCCCTAAAGGCAAAATATTTACACTTTAGTCCCTATGACTTGGCCGGTTATGGTTAAGCCTTCAAACATCAAATTTTTACTAAATCCTTTCGTAGAAGGCTTTTTAGCTTCAAAATCATGAACTTTTCTTAATTTACAAATTGACCCCTAAACATAAAATATTTGCATTTTGGTCCCTGTGAGGTGACCAATCATAGCAATGACACTTGTCATCAGAGGAGTCATCCTTAAAGGCCTTGTTTGGCTTAATCTCCTAAATGTAGTTCATAATAACATAATAACATAAATATTCATATACTGTTTTCAACTGATAACAGTATAATTAAACTGGACCATTGTCCTAAACTTTTATGAACTACGTATCAGATTTTCTTAAATTACTAACATAGAGTCATAAATCATAATTTTCCCTTTTTTAAACAAAAGGATCATAAACCTACACAAATAATTCATTGAATCTTTTAGCAAAAGATTCAACAAATTCATTAGAAAACATATCATACAGATTGCATAACCAAACTTTATTCTTAACAAAAGTAGTTATAGATTTACAAACAAGTCGGCTATTACAGAATTTGAGAAAGTTGTCTTCACAAAAGTTTTAGATCTCGAAAAATCTTACAACTTTCGTGTTTTGCACAAAACCCAGTTCGGAATCTAACCCCTTCATTTTCTCCGTTGAACTCACCTGGCCGTGCATGAAGTCTGGGCACGGTCAGTCTCGGATTTTTGTAAAAACTGAGGCCGTTGGGGCCTTATTTTGGAAAACCGTCCATGCATCTCCCTAGGAAAAACCCTTCTCTACAACTTTCATGTTTTAAGTTTTTCCAAATTCGGCTTCTAAAGGCCTCAAAATCTGTTTTCCAGAAAACTGGCCAGTTTTTACACAAACTGGCAGTTTTTGGGTTTAAATTCATTTTACGTCCTAATACGTGCACTCTACCTCAATCAGCTGCAGCCAAAGATCAGTCATCCAACATTTTTCTAATATAAAATTTCTTTAAACACATTATTGATCATACCCATGTAAACCATTATTGATTTTGCACCAAATAGGGTTTACATGGTTTTAGGTTTGCACAAACCATTTCAACATTCAAGGTTCTAACCTAGCAACCTAGCATGCCATTCTAAATCATGCTTAAACATATTTGGGGACATACAACATTATCAAACATCTAGCATGCAAACCATAATAATCAAGCAAGCATAAGCATATAACCATGCAAAATTCATAAATCAAACCACCCTTAAACCTAATCAAGCACAAAAACCTAAAATCTAATATAGGGCAATAAATTAAATTGAGCTTATGCTCTTACAAATTCAACTTGAAATACACTTAAATTTCAAATTGAAGCTCAATTTAAAAGTTTAGGGCTAAGGGAAATTACCTTGGTTCAACACAAGGCTAGGTTAGGGTTTCGTCCACCTTTTCTCCCTTTCTCCTTAGCACTCCACAACTGGCCTTCCCCTAGCAATGGGGCTCCAAAATTTTTTTCCAACTTTGGCTTGGTTCTATGTGAAATCCGACCACCCCCCTCCTAAGGTTTTTCTTTTGAATTTTTAATTTTCTCTTATCTTTCTTTCATTCCTTGGGTTCGGCTTTTGGAGAGGAATTTTGGCAAAGTTTGGCTAGATTTCACCATTTTTTTTGAACAAATGGACCACCTATTTATAGGTGATGTCGAACTTTTCAAAATTGCTCATAAGTACTTGAAGAAACAACATTTTGCAAAAAAGCCCCCTTAGGTGGCCGGCCATTCACTTGGAGAGCAAGGAAATTCTCTTGCTTACATCATCATGCTTGCATCATTATGCTTACATCATCATGACATCATCATGCTTATATCATCATAACATCATCATGCTTACATCATCATGACATCATCATGCTTACATCATGAAGCTTACATCATCTTGCTTACCTCACTTTTGCACTTTAGTCCCTAAGGATAAAATATTTACAATTTAGTCCCTGTGAGGTGGCCGGCCATGGTGGAGCCACTTGGCTTCCAATCCATGCATAATCATCTACTTGATTCCAAAAATCCATAAATATAATTATGCAGTCCATTTTCCTACTAACTCAGATAATATTAATACTATTTTTACTAAAAACAATATTGTCATACTGGATTGCAGTCCAAACTTCATATGTACTTAACTTGGCTACGTATGGATTTTTCTTAAGACTCGAAACTGCTAAGTTCTCATTGCTCAAAATATTATTACTGATTATTCTAGAGCAATCCCATACCTTATTCTTACTTCTTCATCCGTAATGACGGTTTTTCACAGTATAATTCCTATACTGCTTAATACACTGCAGCACCGTCTTAGTCAAACCTAAGGTCAACCTGGTCAAACTTTGGCTGGACTAAAAATCATAAATTCCTACTATGCTATTTTCTCAAAAGGCCTCATGCTTGATTAAGCAAACTATTTCTGAGTCTCGTAGCTAATTAACCGAGAACTCAAATATCTACTGATATTCAATTCAGATCATAAGCTTCATATCTACATACATGATTCAGACTTAGATTCTTCTTGTATCTAAGGAAATCTCAAGTCATCAAAATTTCGGGTTATTACATAAAAAGGTTGCCATTTGTATCACCTATGGCCGGCCACCTGAGGGTGAGACACCTCATGTCCTAGCTTGGATGAGCAAGCTCCTAGCCTTGCTCATTTGGCTAGCAAGAGCACTCATCACTCACCACCTAAGGCCGGCCATCACTAGGAGAAGACACAACATGCTTCTAGCTTAAATGAGTAAGCCCCTTAGCTTTACTTACTTGGCTACTTGAGACAATCATGGCCGGCTTAAATGAGTAAGCCCCTTAGCTTTACTTACTTGGCTACTTGAGACAATCATGGCCGGCCACCACATAGGGATCTTGAGTAAATATTTTACCCTTGGGGACTATTAGGCAATTTTAAGAAGTAAATTGGTTCACCTATAAATAGGTGAAGTTAGACTCATTGCATTTTGTTAGTGAACTTAAACAAGCAGCTCATTCTCTAGTTCTCCCCTGTAGGGCCGAATTTAAGAAGAGAGAGAGAGAGAGAGAGATTTCGGTTTTGGTGTTGGATTAGTGTGAAGAAAAATTTCAAAACCCTAGTCTAGATCTACATCCGTGGAACTTGAGGTAAATCTTTTTATCCTCTAGTTTTTCATTCAAGTTTTAGTTAAGATTTAAGTGTATGTTCAATATGTATGAGCATGAGTTCATTTTGTTAAGTTTCATGCACTAGGGTTTTGGTATGCTTGATTAGGGTTTGTAACTGGATAGTTTTCTAGAAACAAGATTTGAGGCCTTTAGAGGCCGAATTTGGAAAAAGTCAAAACTGTAAAGTTGTAGAAAAGGGAACATCCTAGAGACAAAGTGGACGGTTTTTGAAAATAAGGTCTCGAAGACCTTTATTTTTACAAAAACCCGAGACCAATTTTATGATTAGTAAATATGGTCGAAATATTTTCAAAGGAAGAAACAAGCAGGTTAAAAACAGAATTGAATTTTGAGTTAAAAACAAAAGTTGTAGAAAACTTCAAGATCTACAACTTTTATGAAGAAAACTTTTTCAAATTTAAAACAGAATTATAAGAAAAAGACCAAATCAATGAATTGGTTCCAAACATAGTTTTCAAAATTTTAGAGTTTTACTATAATTTGAAAAGGAAGTTAAGTTTTAAAGTTTGTGTTTTCTATTTGATAGTAATTAGAATTACTTATGATACTATGATAGAATGATTCTTATTCTATGATTTTCTTGAAAACAGGAAAACAACATGTTTAAGTGGAGCATCTAAATTTAGGGTTTAGTGTAACTAGTAAGTACGACTCCGCCTATAGCATAAACGAAAATGTTTATTGTTGTATGTCTTCAAGTTCATGTTGTTATGTGTATGATAAATATTTATGGTTTGTATGTCTTTAAGTTCATGTTGATATGCAGATGATGAATGTTTATAGCTTGTATGTTATTATGATGAATATTTTGATATTATGGCATCACGAAGTATGCTCATTAATAATAAGTCACTCAGTAATGAGTAAGAATTCAGTTTCAAGTTAAAAACTGTTACAAGTATGAAATGTTTTCAAATACAAATAGAATTTTCTCTATACTTAAAAGCAAGAATAAGCTAAATAAATATTTTCAAGTATGATGATAAACAGGATGCTATATGTCATAACAACCCACACTAGGTCGGGTTTGGTCCATGGTTTGAGTTGGACAGGGCTGGCTGCCCCAACCACTCCATAGCTGTGCACCACGGTACGTACATTTATGTTATGTAAGGGCCCTAAAAGTATGCTAACCTAAGAAAACAATAAGGATGCATAAATGGTTCATGCATTATGTTATTATGAAATATTTTGCGGATTAGTAGTTGTGCTTGCTGAGCGAAAGCTCATAATTTATATTTATGCCATATATAAGCAAACTTATAGCAGTACATGATACAAGACGGTGGAGCGTGGCAATGCAAAACTGTGAAACTGTGGGTCGGGAACTGCTACGTTTCTTTTTGTTAAACTATGTTATGATTATCTTAAATATATTGTATTTAAGTATAAGACCTCAGTGTTATGATAAGCAAATAAGTAAATATGTACATATATATATATATATATATGTAAGTAAGTACTAAGAGGATTTCCGAAATCAAGTTATATATATCGTTTGTAAAATAAAAAAATAAAAAAAATTAGCCCAAATTTTCGCATGTTATAAAGTAAGTATGTATGGTAACGGCTTACGTAAGGCGGGTCGTTACAGAGTTAGTATCAGAGACCAGTTTTCCTGCCTACTAGTTTCACAGTACGCTTGCCTGCGCCACAGTCATTGTAAGTTAAAAAATATATAATAATACTTGGTTTATGTATAATTAATTTGTAAGAATTTGTATGATTTAGATCCAAGAATAATGGATGAAGATCGTGGTACTGCTTATACGTTTTTTATGATGTCCCTGCTGATTTTTGACGGAACAAAACGAACAGTACCATTAGCAGCTTGGCTTCATGACATGGAAGCAATATTTCGAATATGTCACATTCAAGCACATCTACAAGTATCGCTAGCCAGTCGATGTCTAGCGATTGATGCGAGATTATGGTGGAGAACTTTAGGAGAACCTGAATTACAAGGAGGATCATGGGAAAATTTCCGGAACTTAATCATTACTCGTTTCGGACCTCCATTGGAGGAGGATGCTTCCATATACTATCGAGATCCATAAATTTACCGTGATATGAATCTTGTACGATACTTAAACTATGTTTATGACTGGCATGCTTATCCGGGTGAATCTATGGGCCATTACTGCAGACGATTTCAGGAGGCTATGTTGCCTCATATTCCAGATTTAGGTAACCCCGAGATGCGGGCACTACAACTGCTCAGGGAGGGTTTACCTCCCGATGTCAGGGAACATGTTCAGCCACCAATGATAGAAATGACTTTGGAAAACATGATTAATGACATCATGGAAGCTGAGTTAATAGCTCATATGGTTCAGGCGGATGCTCTGGTAAAGAACAACATTCAGGTGCCAGTCAATGATAACGGTGTGGAAGAGCCGCCCTTCCAATGGGGTCCAGTATTGCCAGAAGACCCTATTCCGGCAATACCACTTCAGGAGATTCCTCTACAAGAGGCAGCAAATGATGCAGATGATGACAATATGGATCCTGAAGAATTTCTAGACAACCCCGAGCCCCTTGAGGATCCTCCTGAAATCAACATGGAAAATGAAGAAGATGAAGAAATAAATATAGAAGATGATCCAGAGGAAATCTTGTTTAATGATGAGGACTGGGATGTATTTTCTGATATAACATCAGAGTAGATAATTTAGGCATAGTATAGTATATATGTATGATGGATAAGTGATAGACACTTCCATCTAATGTTTTGACTTTGTATATAGAACAAGGGCAGAATATGTAAGATATGTATGTAATAATATGAATAAGATATGTTTATGTAAGACATGATATGATCTATGATATAATTTATGTTATGATTAAATATAGTATGATATGATGATGTTATGAATAAGTATTATTCATAATAAAATTATTATGATAAGATCTGAATTAACGGAAAGATATTTGAAGTATAACAATATCTTTATCGTGATTAGATAAGAAATAGAAGATGTCACTTCTGTGTACCTGTAATAACCAAAAATTTCTACAGACTCATGATTTCCTTGTACATAAGAAATTTAAGTTTGTACTATGTGTTTATGAAATGTTTCATGAAAATTATGAGTATCAATGTGAAATTCATAATTTTATCAGTAAATGTTTGAGTTCTCATGAGACTCAATAAGCAGTTTACTTAGCCAAGCATGTGACCTTTGAGCAAAAAGGGAAGAAAATTTCTATGATTTTATGTTGGTCAAAGTTTGACCGAAAAAGTCAAAGGTTGACTAGAAAGGTCAAAGATATGACTATACTATAATATGATAAGCAGTATGGGAAATATACTGCGAAAACTGTCTTTACGGACAAAATAGCATGCATAAGATTTAAAACCACTGTAGAAAAATCAAGCACATTAATTAGGGTATCAAGGGCCAAATGACTTCAAGTTATAAGAAAATTTTTATACAATTTATTTTTACACAGATAAATTTTAGACTGCAGTTTAGTGTAAAAATACTGTTATTAGTAGATAGCAGTATTGAAAATATCTGTGTTAGCATAAAAATGGACTGCATATTAAGGAAAAAGCCAAACAAGGCCTTAAGATGACATCACCTCACCATGGATTTATGACATCATTTTGGATTAAAGAAAATTTTGGAAAAATTTTGGATGGTTCTAGACCACCTTGGCCGGCCACCTAAGGGCCCTTTTGGGGCAAATACTTCCTAGTTCAACGACTTTTTAGCAATTTGGAGAAGTTCCAAATCACCTATAAATAGGTGACCCATTTGTTCCAAAAAATGAGAAAATCTAGCCAAACTTTGCCAAAATTCTCTCTTTAAAACCGAATTCAAGAAAGGAAGGAAGAAAGAAAAATTGAAAACCCAAGGGGAAAAATCTTAGGGGGAGGTCGGTTTTCTAGCTAGGACACCAACAAAAATTTGAAAAAAATTTTGGAGACCTATTTTGGCCAAGGGGCCGGTTGTGGGAGAGGAAGAAGGGAGGAAGAGAAATCTCAAGTTTTGGCCGGATTTTGAAGCTTGTGGTGGCCTGATTTTGGTGCAAGGGTGATTGAAAAATTTTGGACATCAACTAGCCTAGGGAGGCCGGTTCTTGGTGGAGCCAAGGGGGAAAGGGAAATCAAACCAAGCCAAGCCAATTTCTTGATTTGAATCAAGGTAATTCCCTTTAAACCCTAAGCTTCTCAATTCAAGTGTCAATTGAGAAATTTAAATGTATTTCAAGTGGGTTTGTAAGAGCATAAGCTCAATTTAAGTTTTTGCCCTAGGTTAGGTTTAGGGTTTGTGCTTGATTAGATTAAGGGTGGTTTGATTTTATGAGCTTGCATGATTAAATGTTTATGCTTGCATGATTATTATGGTTTGCATGCTAGATGTTTGATAATGTTATATGTCCCCAAATATGCTAAGTATGATGAAGAATGTGCATGTTAGGTTGCTAGAAATTTATGTTATGGTTTGTGCAAACCTAGAACCATGCAAACCCTAATTGGTGCAAAATCAATAATGGTTTGCATGGGTATGATCAATAATATGTTTAAAGAAAATTTACGTTAGAAAAACGTTGCATGTCTGATCTTAGGCTCCCGGTGCGGCCGGTTGAGGTAGAGTGCACGTATTAGGATGTGAAATGGATTTAAAACCAAAAACTGCCAATTCGGGTAAAAACTGGCCAGTTTTCTGGAAAACAGATTTTGAGGTCCTTAGAGGCCTGGAAAAACTTAATTTGCTGAAGCTGAGGACCCTCTGGTACAATGTTAATCTTGTGCTATTAGAACCCTTTTTCTTTTCATGATGGCCCCTTTCTTGGAACTTTATTCCTCAAGGTTTTCGGCCCTTTACTTTTCATGATGGCCCCTTTCTTGGAACTTGTTCCTCAAGGATTTGGCCCTTTACATAACATGAGTTGATTCTAATAAGCATAAGATCAAGCACCATATATAAAAATAATTTCTTGGAATCTTTTTCCAAGTGAATCATGGAAAACAATACTAAATAGTAGTATTGAAAACATATTACTATTCGAGTGATGCAATGAAAGGTATCTTTATATCAACTAGCTACTTGTTAGCTAGTAGAAACTTCTCTTGTGCCTTTAGCATTTCCTTTATAGCAAAAAGGCATAATCATAGTTCTAAGGGATATCTAAAACTCCCAATCATCATTTCATGATTTCCATCACTTAAATGATTGTATATAGTCGACCTTAATCAACCATTATGTGTCGACTTCAAGGTTGGTACTATTGACCTTAACCTCATTAACTTATCATCGAATCTCCTGGTCATCATTATTATCATAGCCTGATAAATTGTTGTTGGTAGCAGTAGCATCCAACTTATATTGGCATATTGCCTATTTGCTACCCCCAAACTAAGGCGTCATCAAAATTTTTCCCCGTTTCTAATATTACTCTTATGGGGCAAAAGTTTCACAATTAGGAAACTTAACTTCCATGGTATTGATCCATTCCTTAGAATGAAAAATTCCTTGTTACCATCATACCAAGGTAAAGCGATAGGCTATACGATCTCGAAGCCTATTCATTTCCTTATTGCTGCTCTAGCACTTATCATCATAACTTAGCTACTACAGTTGCAAGATTAGGCTCTTGTAAAAAAAAAAAATTTTGGTCTGTTCATACGCATGGCGAACCATCTTTTAACTCTAGTTCCTTATTTCCTCACATGTCGTATATCCATTCTTTCCTCCATATCTTATCATGTCCTATCTTGAAAACATCATAACTTATCATGATCTCTTCATATCACATTGTAAGCTTATCCATCCCTGTATTCAACATTTTCCTTATGTGGACAAGAGTTCCCAGCGATGATCATAACGGGATGGAGTAGTCCTTTACAAGCACCAGGAGTATCATTCTCCAACATGATCATTGACGAGGGATACTTACTTCACACGTAAGATCTTAACTAATTCTAATCAAAGGAAAATAAATTAACTTACTTGGGCACTTGCAGAAACGATGTGAAGCGAAGTGAAGTAGGATGGCAGGATACTACTCTGATACCAACTTTGTAACGCCCCAAAATCCACGTAGGATCGACTACGTAAACGTGGACCGTTACCATGCTTGCTTAACTTAAACCTTAGTCTTAAATAATTAACCTTACAGAAAATTTCAGAATTTTTTTTTTTTAAACTTTAAACTTTATTTTAAAATCATAACTTAAATAAACTTGTACTTATGAGTAAACTTCATCATGCCTACCCATTACTTGTTATGCCGATTATAAGGTCACCATAACCTTTTAAACCGGACCTTGGAATCATCACATACATAACATGGTACATATTTCTTAATCATACATATACAACTTCATACTTAAAATATTTGCGGAAAATCTTGCGTAGTGGTATCCCATACCACCCTTCACTTGCTGCATCGTCTCCATGGCCCACCAAGTAAAGCTGCAGGCGTCTTACTTTTACCTACAGTATGAAATATACTGATGAGCTTTCGCCCAGCAAGTACAAACATAATCTCACAAAACCTCTTAAAACATCAGGTAATTTATGCATGATCCATTTATGATCGGTTTGAATGTCTTGTGCTTCATTATGGACTTAATCTTGAACTTATTATCTTGTCTTAACATATGGGCCCCTTGTGTACGTACCAAAAGCGCGCAATCCTCAGAACGTCAGGGTTTGCAAGGCCCTTAACAATTCTGGAAATCATAAACCTAACCCTTCACGATCTAGCGGAAGGTTGATTATCATACACCCTCACGTATTATCGAGAGGTTGATAATCATAATCTTAAAACATGTATCCTCCATCTAGTGGGAGGTTGGTACGACACCTTACTTGACTTGGTTTAGTCTTAGTCTTGTATATTCCAAGGCTAAGAATCTTTAATTGTGATCTTATTAATCATGATATACATGAGACATAAACATGGCATAATCATAAATCATGACATAATTTGATACATCATGTTTTATCATGACTTAACATAGCTTAACATAGCTTAACATGTCATGGCATAGCATAACATAGCATAACATAGCATAGCATGACATAACATAGCATAGCATGATATAACATAGCATACATGGAACATGTCATATATTTGAAAATAGTTTACTATTCTCCATACTGTAGGTGAGGTTTGTACTTACTTGTTATGCTATACCCTGGGTTTCGTTGTTCCAACTCAGGTCGCAACTGCATATTACTTCCTGCTATTAAAAGAACATAGGATAAGGATCCTATAAAATGTTGGTGACCTATCCAACATTCATATACAATCTTAGTTATATGTCCCCCAATTATACACATGATAACTTATTGGGTTATATAGGGTAACCCTAGAGGTGGTCAAACTTAGTCAACCAAAGTCAACATTCTATGGGTCAAACTTGGGCTTTTGGGCCAAGCATAGTAACTCGGATATCCTTCCCGGTTACTGTAAGAACCCGAAATTTCGATGAACTTATGATTTCCTTAGAAATAAGGAAAATCTAAGATTTTATTATGTAAGTCGATATAAAGCTCATGATCTGAGTAAATATCGGTACAAGTTTGAGTTCTCGGTTAATTAGCTACGAGACTCAACGATGGATTACTTAGCCTAGTATAAGGCATTTTAAGGAATATGGCGTGATGAAATTTCATGATTCCATGTTGGTCAAAGTTTGACGAAGAAAGTCAAAGTTGACCAAAAAGTCAAGGGTTGATCAAGAACAGTCAAAGGTATGACTATACAGTAATGGGATAAGCAGTATGAGAAATATACTACGAAAATTATCTTTTTGGACAAGATAGCGGGAATAAGCTAAGAGACCACCATAGAAAAATCAAGCACACTAAGTTGGATATCAAAGTCCTAATGACTTTCAGAAATAAGAAGAAAATTTTTACAGTTCATTTTTACGCAGATAAATTTTGGACTGTAGTCAAGTATAACAGTACTGAATTATACTGTGTATTAGTGAACACAGTATTAGAAATATCTGTGTAGCGGAAAAATGGACTGAATATTGAGGAAAAGCCAAACAGGGCTTAATGTGGATGACATCATCCTATCCTCAATTTATGACATCATAATTGGATTAAATAAGCTTGGAAAGAAAGCAAGGAATGCTCTAGAAGAAATGACATGGCCGGCCACCTCAGGGGCAAAAATGCCAAAATTTTATCTTTAGGGGTTAAAGTACAAATTTTGGAAAATTGATGATGTAAGCGAAGTGATGTCATCAAGATGATGTCATCAAGGTGAGATAAGCTTGGCTTGATCTCCAAGTAAGGGACCGGCCACCTAGAGGGCATAAATGCAAGAATTTTAACTTTTGGGGCCAAAGTGTAAATTTTGGAAATTTGGTGATGTAAGCACATGATGTCATCAAGATGATGTCATCATGATGAGGTAAGCAAAACTTGGGCTCCAAGGCATGCAATGGCCGGCCAACACTTGTAGGGGTCAAAGTGCAAATATTTTTGCTTCAAGGACTAAAGTGCAATTTTGAAAAAGTAATTAAATCCAAATTCAAGGATTTTTTAGCAATTTTGAAAGTTCAAAATCAGCTATAAATAGGGGTGAAGGGGGGGCGGATTTTGAGGGGAAAAATTGGGAAAACAAGCCAAACTATGGCAAAATTTTTCCATATCCATTTTCTCTCTAAAACCGACCCTAGGAAGAGAAAAAAAAATTGGTCGGCTGGATTTTTGGTAATGGCCAGACCTTGTGTGAGTGTGTGAGGCTCAATTTAATTGGCCAAAATTTTTGGAACCCCAATTGGAGGGGAGGCCGGTTGTCTGGAGCCAAGGAAAAAAGGGAGAGAAAAGTTGGAACCAATCAAGCCAACCTCTTGGATTGATCTAGGTAAATCTCTAAAACCCTTAAGTTTTTCTATTGAGCTTGAAACTAGATACTCATGTGGTTGTTTTTCATGAGGAATGGCTGAAAATTGGAACCCATTTGGGGGAGGAGAATCGGCTGCAATGGCAGCCAAGGGGGAGTGAGGAAAAAGTTGGAATCCAAGTTTGTGAACCAACATCCAAGCTCTAGAGGTAAACCCTTGGCCCTAAACCTTTTTAATTTGGGCTTAAATTTGGGAAATTTAAGTGTATTTCCATGTTTGGGATGTAAGAGCATAAGCTCATTTTCTTATGCCATGCAATAAGTTTTGTGCTTGATTATGTGCTTGATTAGGGTGCTAAGGTCTCAATTATGGTTATGGTGCATGAGTTGCTAATTATGCTTGCATGATTATTAGGGTTTCATGCATGCACATAAGGTGTTTGATATATGTCCCCAATATGCCTAAGAAGTTATAGGTCATGCATGTTTATGTTTAAGCTAGATTAGAAGCTTGATTGATGAATGGTGATGCAAATCAAATGTTTTGCAAAACCTTGGTTTGGTGCAAGAACACCCAAGGGTTTTGCTTTGCATGAAAATGTTTGAATTATGCATGGATGTATGTTTTACGTTAGAAAGCGCTGCATGACTGATATTAAGCTCCCGAAGTGGTCGGTCGAGTTATAATCCGCGAAATAGGACGTAAACCGGACTTAACAACCGAAACTGCCAATTCGGATTCCAAACTGGCCAGTTTCGGGAAAGTGGAAATTTAAGACCTTTAGAGGCCGAATTGGGTGAAACGTAAAACACAAAAGTTGTTCGGAAGAGTTTTTCCTAGGGGACAGCTCAGACGGTTTCTCAAAATGAGGCTCCAATGGCCTCCATTTCTATAAAAATCCGAGACTAGTCTGCCCAGACCTAGTCTACACGTCCAGCAAGTTCAAATTAAAACTGACAAGAATACAAGTAGAACTGGATTTTTCTCAAAACACGAAAGTTTTAGGATTTTTCGAGAGCTACAACTTTCGTGAAGACAACTTTTTCAAAATTGGAATGGATCTTTAAACTGACACGGTTTTATAAAGACTGTGCAGGGAACAGGAAATTCCTGCACAGGATTTTCTAAAAACAGTTCGGAAAAATTGTATCTTTCCTCAAAACCACTGTTTTGACTAGGGAAACTGTTCCAAAGGTAGTTTCCAGCCCTAAATGATTTTACAAGAACTTATTTCAAAAACATGAATTTTATGAGTTAAGTAAAAGATTTTTTGAGGTTAATTTACCCAAGTTTCCAAAGAAATGGAAAATAGATTTATAAACTAAAATTGGGTAAGCAAGATGATTACGGGTAATAACCGGAAGTGATACCCGAGTTACTGGACGGGGTCCAAAGCCCAAGGTTGACTTAGGATAATTGAACTAAGTTTGATTACCTCAAGGGTTACTCAAGGTAACCCAACAAGGTGTTAAGATTGGGTTTGGATCTAAACCCAAAAGATTATGGATAGATAACCAGGTATAGGCCAAGGTTAGGATGATAACCTAACCCTATTCATGTATGATTGTGATTAATACCCAAGGTTACCTTATGTAACCAAGTAAGCTATCATGAGTATAGGGGGGGACTTATAACTAAGATTATGAATGGGTATTGGTTAGGTTAGGTCACCAGCATCTTAAGGTTATAATTATGAAGCCTTATGCTATGTCCTTTGACATAACAGGAGATAGCCTGTTGTTGTGCCTCAGCTTGGAGTCGCACGAAATAGGACACAGCTAACCAAGTAAGTACAACTCCGCCTACAGCATAGGCCCTTAGTTGTTACTTGCCTAATGTGATGGTATGTTATGGCATGTGATGATATGTTATGGCGTGTAGTGTTATGGTATGTTATGTCATGTGATATTATGGTATGATATGTTATGGTATGTATGGCATGTCATGGTATGTTATGAATGAGGTTATGTTATGTTATATGTTGTAATATTGTGACATCATGAAGCATGTTCACTAATGTTAAACCACCTGGTAAGAACAAAACAAGTAAGATGTTGTGTCGTACCGACTTGCCACAAAGGCGGGTTTAAATGGTATGGTTCATGGTTTGAGTTGGATTGGATGGCTACCTAAACTACTCCATGTTAAACTTTGTGTTTCATGGTTTGAGTTAAAACGGACTGCCGCCTTCAACCATTCCTTGGCTATGTACCACGGTACGAGCACACATGATAAGTCAAGGAATAGAACTAAGCTAAGTTATGAATCCATATTTGACTCATAAGAGGTCATAATTGGTTCATGCATAATGATATGTGTTTTCGTCGCGGATGTAACAGTTGTACTTGCTGAGCGAAAGCTCACGTCTTACGTCTATGCTGTAGGAAAGCAACCTGCCAGCAATCTCTGATGCAATACTGTGGAAGGCTGGTGCTGCGGACTGTGAAATGTGGGATGGACACTGCCACGGACTTTGAAAAAAATATACTCTATAAAATATGTTGTAATGAAAAAGGGTTTTCATATTTTCATGATGTTTTAAATATGAATGACAAAGTTTACGAATGTATGGCAAGCAAGTTGCCTCTTGTGGTACCAATCCGCATTAAGTCGGGTTTGGTCTACAATTTGATTTCGATGGCCTTCAAGGAGGGTTTGAAAGTTTGGTACTCGAGTAAGTACCTATCAGTAAGTATGAGTTTGAGGATGAAGTTCAAGTTAAAAGTTTTAAAATAAAGTTTAAAAGAAAAAAAAAAATTTCTCCCAAATTTTCCGCAAATTTAAGTTCAGTATGTAAGTAAGGTGACGACCCGGCGTGGGAAGTCGGGGCGTTACAGTTTGGTATCAGAGCAGAGTTCCTGCCATCCAATTTCACAGTTCTGCTGCCAGCACCACAGTTTTGTAAGTTTGTTTTCTTACTTTGTTTTATAAGATTATTATAATGGCATGTACTTGGTGTTAAATTTGGCTCGGATTAAAGAGGACCACGAGGCTCCGTAGACATTCCGAGGAATGGAGGAGAAGCTTCGCATCATCAATAAGACTCAAGGAGTGGATGCACGATATGGAGACCCTCCTCAGATTATGTCATGCAGGGACGTATCTTCAGGATATGCTTGCTAGTCGAGCCGACGTCTAGTCAAGGAAGCTCATGCAAGGAGCCTTGGCCAAAAGGACCTTGAGAGGAGATTCCTAAATGGATTTCTTGACGACAGCAAGGATCGCCCATGTATTACCACGATATCAAGATGTACTAGGATATGTACATGAGACGATACGTCAGCTATGTTACAGCTTGGCGTGCTTATCCAGATGAGTCTAGAGGCTATGATTGCTAGTAGATCAGAGTTGCGCAGCGAAAGCGTGGAGGATAAGCTAAGCTTACGATATGATATGATGAGATCGTGAGGAATCTCTAGTATGATATGATAAGTTACGATGATTCTATGATATGATATGCTAAGATATGAATGAAAGAATAGGTATTAGACATGTCGAGGATTAGCATTAGAATCTAGAAGATGGTTCGTTGCATGTACGACTGAAACAAATTTCGCAAGAGCCTAATCTTGCAACTGTAATGGCTAAGTTGCAATGATAATTACTAGAGCAGCAATAAGAAATGAATAGGCTTCGAGATTAGATAGCCTATCGCCTTACCGTAGTAGGGTGATAATTAGAAAATTTACATTCCAAGAAAAAAGATTGATGGCTATAAGTTTGACGATGCAAGTGATGATACGATCCCCCAGTAAGGGAAATTAAGTAATGTTGGGGAATTTTAGATATTCCTAAGAATTATGATTATGCACTTGTGCTATCAAGGAAATGTTAGAAGCAATGAAATGAGCTTTTATTATCTAGCAAGTGGCTAGCTGATTTAGGTATGCTTGTCATTGCATCACTTGAACGATATTATGATTTTCCAAGATTGGCTTTGAAAGAATTCAAATAAAATATTTTTATAAAAGATCTTATGTTTAATAGAACCCCCTCATTTTATGTAAGACGGCCGAATCCTTGAGGAGGAAATTCCAAGATAGGGGCTGTCATTAAAAGTAAAGGTTCCAAGATAGGAGCCATAGGCCAAATCCTTGAGGAAGCAAGTTCCAAGATGGGGGCCATAGGCCGAATCCTTGAGGGATGAGTTCCAAGAATGGGACGAGTTCCAAGAAAGGGGCCATTGTGAAGAGTAAAGGGTTCTGATAATATAAAATCAAGTTTCAAGAAAGGAACTATTTTCAGAAAGTGTACTGAATATATGATACGATATGCTTTCCAAGTATGGAAAATTATGTAATACAATAAACTTTTCAAGAATGAAAAAGATATATGATGAGATATGTTTTTCAAACATAGCAAGTTATATGATATACTTGCTCAGTTTTTATGTAAATAGTTCTTGTGATGCAATATGAAGGGACAGTATGTATGAAAGTAAGAAAGTAAGAATGTATGCAAGTATGTATGAATGTATGTAAGTATGATGATAAGATATGAAAGTAAGATTATGGTTCTATACAAGAGATATGATCCCATTAAAGTGTTAGAATGGGAACGAACCATTATGGATTGATAGTGGATTTGAAGAAGAGTTACATAGAAGTAACTGAATTTTCGAGGACGAAAATTTTTTTAAGGAGGGTAGAATGTAAGAACCCGAAATTTCGATGAACTTATGATTTCCTTAGAAATAAGGAAAATCTAAGATTTTATTATGTAAGTCGATATAAAGCTCATGATCTGAGTAAATATCGGTACAAGTTTGAGTTCTCGGTTAATTAGCTACGAGACTCAACGATGGATTACTTAGCCTAGTATAAGGCATTTTAAGGAAAATGGCGTGATGAAATTTCATGATTCCATGTTGGTCAAAGTTTGACGAAGAAAGTCAAAGTTGACCAAAAAGTCAAGGGTTGATCAAGAACAGTCAAAGGTATGACTATACAGTAATGGGATAAGCAGTATGAGAAATATACTACGAAAATTATCTTTTTGGACAAGATAGCGGGAATAAGCTAAGAGACCACCATAGAAAAATCAAGCACACTAAGTTGGATATCAAAGTCCTAATGACTTTCAGAAATAAGAAGAAAATTTTTACAGTTCATTTTTACGCAGATAAATTTTGGACTGTAGTCAAGTATAACAGTACTGAATTATACTGTGTATTAGTGAACACAGTATTAGAAATATCTGTGTAGCGGAAAAATGGACTGAATATTGAGGAAAAGCCAAACAGGGCTTAATGTGGATGACATCATCCTATCCTCAATTTATGACATCATAATTGGATTAAATAAGCTTGGAAAGAAAGCAAGGAATGCTCTAGAAGAAATGACATGGCCGGCCACCTCAGGGGCAAAAATGCCAAAATTTTATCTTTAGGGGTTAAAGTACAAATTTTGGAAAATTGATGATGTAAGCGAAGTGATGTCATCAAGATGATGTCATCAAGGTGAGATAAGCTTGGCTTGATCTCCAAGTAAGGGACCGGCCACCTAGAGGGCATAAATGCAAGAATTTTAACTTTTGGGGCCAAAGTGCAAATTTTGGAAATTTGGTGATGTAAGCACATGATGTCATCAAGATGATGTCATCATGATGAGGTAAGCAAAACTTGGGCTCCAAGGCATGCAATGGCCGGCCAACACTTGTAGGGGTCAAAGTGCAAATATTTTTGCTTCAAGGACTAAAGTGCAATTTTGAAAAAGTAATTAAATCCAAATTCAAGGATTTTTTAGCAATTTTGAAAGTTCAAAATCAGCTATAAATAGGGGTGAAGGGGGGGCGGATTTTGAGGGGAAAAATTGGGAAAACAAGCCAAACTATGGCAAAATTTTTCCATATCCATTTTCTCTCTAAAACCGACCCTAGGAAGAGAAAAAAAAATTGGTCGGCTGGATTTTTGGTAATGGCCAGACCTTGTGTGAGTGTGTGAGGCTCAATTTAATTGGCCAAAATTTTTGGAACCCCAATTGGAGGGGAGGCCGGTTGTGTGGAGCCAAGGAAAAAAGGGAGAGAAAAGTTGGAACCAATCAAGCCAACCTCTTGGATTGATCTAGGTAAATCTCTAAAACCCTTAAGTTTTTCTATTGAGCTTGAAACTAGATACTCATGTGGTTGTTTTTCATGAGGAATGGCTGAAAATTGGAACCCATTTGGGGGAGGAGAATCGGCTGCAATGGCAGCCAAGGGGGAGTGAGGAAAAAGTTGGAATCCAAGTTTGTGAACCAACATCCAAGCTCTAGAGGTAAACCCTTGGCCCTAAACCTTTTTAATTTGAGCTTAAATTTGGGAAATTTAAGTGTATTTCCATGTTTGGGATGTAAGAGCATAAGCTCATTTTCTTATGCCATGCAATAAGTTTTGTGCTTGATTATGTGCTTGATTAGGGTGCTAAGGTCTCAATTATGGTTATGGTGCATGAGTTGCTAATTATGCTTGCATGATTATTAGGGTTTCATGCATGCACATAAGGTGTTTGATATATGTCCCCAATATGCCTAAGAAGTTATAGGTCATGCATGTTTATGTTTAAGCTAGATTAGAAGCTTGATTGATGAATGGTGATGCAAATCAAATGTTTTGCAAAACCTTGGTTTGGTGCAAGAACACCCAAGGGTTTTGCTTTGCATGAAAATGTTTGAATTATGCATGGATGTATGTTTTATGTTAGAAAGCGCTGCATGACTGATATTAAGCTCCCGAAGTGGTCGGTCGAGTTAGAATCCGCGAAATAGGACGTAAACCGGACTTAACAACCGAAACTGCCAATTCGGATTCCAAACTGGCCAGTTTCGGGAAAGTGGAAATTTAAGACCTTTAGAGGCCGAATTGGGTGAAACGTAAAACACAAAAGTTGTTCGGAAGAGTTTTTCCTAGGGGACAGCGCGGACGGTTTCTCAAAATGAGGCTCCAATGGCCTCCATTTCTATAAAAATCCGAGACTAGTCTGCCCAGACCTAGTCTACACGTCCAGCAAGTTCAAATTAAAACTGACAAGAATACAAGTAGAACTGGATTTTTCTCAAAACACGAAAGTTTTAGGATTTTTCGAGAGCTACAACTTTCGTGAAGACAACTTTTTCAAAATTGGAATGGATCTTTAAACTGACACGGTTTTATAAAGACTGTGCAGGGAACAGGAAATTCCTGCACAGGATTTTCTAAAAACAGTTCGGAAAAATTGTATCTTTCCTCAAAACCACTGTTTTGACTAGGGAAACTGTTCCAAAGGTAGTTTCCAGCCCTAAATGATTTTACAAGAACCTATTTCAAAAACATGAATTTTATGAGTTAAGTAAAAGATTTTTTGAGGTTAATTTACCCAAGTTTCCAAAGAAATGGAAAATAGATTTATAAACTAAAATTGGGTAAGCAAGATGATTACGGGTAATAACCGGAAGTGATACCCGAGTTACTGGACGGGGTCCAAAGCCCAAGGTTGACTTAGGATAATTGAACTAAGTTTGATTACCTCAAGGGTTACTCAAGGTAACCCAACAAGGTGTTAAGATTGGGTTTGGATCTAAACCCAAAAGATTATGGATAGATAACCAGGCATAGGCCAAGGTTAGGATGATAACCTAACCCTATTCATGTATGATTGTGATTAATACCCAAGGTTACCTTATGTAACCAAGTAAGCTATCATGAGTATAGGGGGGGACTTATAACTAAGATTATGAATGGGTATTGGTTAGGTTAGGTCACCAGCATCTTAAGGTTATAATTATGAAGCCTTATGCTATGTCCTTTGACATAACAGGAGATAGCCTGTTGTTGTGCCTCAGCTTGGAGTCGCACGAAATAGGACACAGCTAACCAAGTAAGTACAACTCCGCCTACAGCATAGGCCCTTAGTTGTTACTTGCCTAATGTGATGGTATGTTATGGCATGTGATGATATGTTATGGCGTGTAGTGTTATGGTATGTTATGTCATGTGATATTATGGTATGATATGTTATGGTATATATGGCATGTCATGGTATGTTATGAATGAGGTTATGTTATGTTATATGTTGTAATATTGTGACATCATGAAGCATGTTCACTAATGTTAAACCACCTGGTAAGAACAAAACAAGTAAGATGTTGTGTCGTACCGACTTGCCACAAAGGCGGGTTTAAATGGTATGGTTCATGGTTTGAGTTGGATTGGATGGCTACCTAAACTACTCCATGTTAAACTTTGTGTTTCATGGTTTGAGTTAAAACGGACTGCCGCCTTCAACCATTCCTTGGCTATGTACCACGGTACGAGCACACATGATAAGTCAAGGAATAGAACTAAGCTAAGTTATGAATCCATATTTGACTCATAAGAGGTCATAATTGGTTCATGCATAATGATATGTGTTTTCGTCGCGGATGTAACAGTTGTACTTGCTGAGCGAAAGCTCACGTCTTACGTCTATGCTGTAGGAAAGCAACCTGCCAGCAATCTCTGATGCAATACTGTGGAAGGCTGGTGCTGCGGACTGTGAAATGTGGGATGGACACTGCCACGGACTTTGAAAAAAATATACTCTATAAAATATGTTGTAATGAAAAAGGGTTTTCATATTTTCATGATGTTTTAAATATGAATGACAAAGTTTACGAATGTATGGCAAGCAAGTTGCCTCTTGTGGTACCAATCCGCATTAAGTCGGGTTTGGTCTACAATTTGATTTCGATGGCCTTCAAGGAGGGTTTGAAAGTTTGGTACTCGAGTAAGTACCTATCAGTAAGTATGAGTTTGAGGATGAAGTTCAAGTTAAAAGTTTTAAAATAAAGTTTAAAAGAAAAAAAAAAATTTCTCCCAAATTTTCCGCAAATTTAAGTTCAGTATGTAAGTAAGGTGACGACCCGGCGTGGGAAGTCGGGGCGTTACAGTTACTATCCGTCATTGTCTTGTTACTAAACTTTGGCTTTTAAAATCCAATTTGGAAAATTTGACCAAAAATCTTTTGTTTAACTTAAAAATTCGTGGTTTTCAAAGTGAGACTTTATAAAAATCATTAAGGGCTGAAAACTGCCATTGGAACAGCTTTCATAGTCAAAACATTGGTGTTGGTGCAAAAATACAGTTTTCCTGTATTGTTTTAGAAAATCCTGTGCAGGAATTTCTTGTTTCCTACACAGTTTTTAGAAATCCATTTCTATTTAAAAAATCTGGTTTGAATTAGAAAAAGTTGTCTTCATGAAAGTTTTCGCTTTCGAAAAACCCTACAACTTTTGCGTTTTGCAGAAAACCCAGTTCGGAATCTAACATGCTCTTATTCCCTGTTGAACGCACCTGGCCGTGTATAAGTCCTGGGCACAGTCAGGCTCGGGTTTTTATAAAAACGAAGGCCTTTGGAGTCTTATTTCTAAAAACTGTGGCACGATATCCCTTAGAAAAATCCATTCTCTACAACTTTCATGTTTTACGTTTTGCCTCATTCGGCATCTAAGGGCCTCAATATCATCTTTCCAGAAAACTGGCCAGTTTTGTTCTTAAGTTCGTTTTACGTCCTATTACGCGCACACTACATCAACCGCCCACAGCGGGAGCCTAATATCAGTCATGCAGCGCTTTCTGATGTAAAACATATATCCATGCATCATTCAAACATCTAGGGACATATCATAAACACTTAGTGAGCATACACCCTTAGCATGAAATTCTAGAGCATAAAATCATGCAACTAAACCTATTGTATGCAATAAAAGAGTGAGCTTATGCTCTTACAAACCATTGCTTGGAAATACACTTAAATTTCCAAATTTAAGCTCAAATTGAAAAGCTTAGGGCTAAGGGAGATTACCTTAGTTCACACCAAAATTGGTGCTAGGTTTTGGGTTTAAACTCTTTCCCCCTTGCTCATCACCATAACCGGCCACCCCCCTCCAATTGGGGTTCCAATATTTTCGGCCACTCAAGCTTAAGCCTCACACAAGGTTCGGCCATCACCACCAAATCCGGCCAACCATTTTTTTTTTTTCACTCCCTAGGGTTCGGTTTTTGTGGGGAAATGGGTGAGAAGAAAATTGGCAAGAGTTTGGCTTGTTTTTCCCAATTTTTGGGTCCAAAATCCGCCCCCCCCCCCCCCCCCTCACCTCTATTTATAGGCTTTTTTAACTTTTCAAAATTACTAAAAAGTCCTTGAACTTGGATTTAATTATTTTTTTAAAATTACATTTGGTCCTTGAAGCAAAATATTTACTAATTAGTCCCTCTAGGTGGTGGCCGGTCATTGCTCCCTTGGTGCACAAGTTTTGCTTACCTCATCATGATGACATCATGCTTACATCACCTTGATGACATCATGCTTACATCACCTTGATGACATCATCTTGATGACATCATGCTTACATCATCATTGCTAACTTTTCCAAAAATTACACTTTTGCCCCTAAAGGCAAAATATTTGTAATTTAGTCCCTGCGGGTGATCGGCTAAGGTAGAGCCACTTGACTTCCAATTCATGCATAATTATCCTCTTGATTCCAAGAATCCCTTAATATAATTATGCAATCCATTTACTTACTAACTTTGATAATATCAATACTGTTTTGTCCTAAAACAGTATTATCATACTGAATTGTAGTCCAAAATCCATCTGCATAAAATTGGACTACGTATAAATTTTTCTTGGGACTTGAAACCATTTAGCCCATATTGCTCCAAATATTGTGCTTGATTTTTCTAGAGTGGTCTCATAGCTTATTCTTCCTTATTCGTTCGTAAAGACGGTTTCCGCAGTATAATTTCCATACTGATTATCCTATTGCTGTATAGTCATACCTTTGATCGTTTTTAGTCAACCCTTTGACTTTTTGGTCAACTTTGACTTTCTTGGTCAAACTTTGACCAACATGAAATTATGAAATTTCGTCATGCTGTTTTCCTTAAAACGCCTTTTACTTGGCTAAATAATCTTTTGTTGAGTCTCGTAGCTAGTTAATCGAGAACTCAAACCTATACTGTTATTCCACTCCGATCATGATTCAGACTTAGGTTTTCCTTGTTTCAAAGGAAATCTAAAGTCATCAAAATTTCGGGTATTACATGAGCATATATTAGCAAATGAGATATCAAAGTGGATTTTTGCCAAACAAAAGCCAAAAAAGAAAAGGGGCACATTGCAGGGCGGTTAGATCTCCAATTTCCATGTTAGAATTTGTGTTATCTTTCTTTCTTTTTTTTTTTTTTTTTCCCCCCCTCCTTACCTTTCTTTTGCTTCTCTAGTTACCAAAAGATTGTCTTGATGTTCTATTTACTTGCAACAAATGGACTTCTTTTGTTTTTTGTTTTTTTTTTTAATTCTCTCTCTCTATCTTTTTTGAGAGAGAAAGGGGGGCCCAATGACTTAACCATTAGAGAGAAGAAGTTTTTTTCACTTTATTACAAGACCCCACCCACCCCACTGGACTCATCTCTCCCTCTCTTACTCGACACTACGCCACCCACCTTGTTGGGCCCACCTCTCTCTCTCTCTCTATATATATATATATATATCTCTCTCTCTCTCTCTCTCAAAATTAGCTAGGTTTTCCAATAACTTGCCAAAATAATTCAAGGAATAACTGTCACTGGGGCAATGACAAAAGTGAAGCATCCTCCTGCCATGTGAAATCCAGCCCGCAATTAGATTTTTCTTTCCTACTAACCCTTGAGGTCATATATCCAAAGTAAGCACTTGACATTCTAGAGATATTGGATTGTTATTTCCCCTATTTCTTTCTATGTGATATATATTGGCATTTATATACATATATATATAAATATAACCGGCATATATCTCCTAGCTTCCTTCATGCCTGAGAGCTGATCTCACTAGCTTTTTACCCAGTACAAGTAAAAAAATAAATAAAACTTTTAAGTACTTTGGAGTTGAAAAAGAACTTTGCTTTTGTTATGTGAGACCTATATGTATATTTTGACTTTACCAAACTCGCATTACTTAATGACCACTTTCTCCAACTTTGAATTCCCTTCCGAGCATTTAGCCTCATCATACACCGATCTAGGCGGTTGGTTATGTTTTTCACTAGTCCACTTTGGTCTTATTATATGTCAAGGTATATGTATATGTATATGTATTTGTATATGTGTGCCATATATGTAAACGTAACCGCGCTTCTTGTGGAGGGCTAGGAATTGTCACTTTTCCTAGCCAACATTTTGAAACATATTAATGTCAAACATAGACATGTGGCTAGCAATCATGGACGACATTTGTATTCAAGGAAAATCAATGATATAAGGTTCATCCCCAAGGCAACACATTGTATACATTTTATGTTACATTTACAGTTATATATATATATATATATATATAGAATGTACAAATGTGTACCATTGCAAACCATTTTTGTTTTTTCTGAATGCTATAACTTAATTAATTAAGATCATTAAGACAGTTTGGGTAGTTTTAATTCGAGTGTATCCAAAGTATGATTCCATAATTTCTCATTGCTGTTTGCAAATATACATATGATGGTTGATCATAGGAAATACCAAACTTTTCGTGAGGTCTTTGGCTCTAGTTTGCACTCCAATAGAAAACCCTAGAGGACAACATTTAAGACAAAATAATGCTGAGGATGTGAATTTCGATCCTAACTTTTTAATTCCAATTGAATGTGATCTGTTATTCTTTTATTTATGCTTTATGTTTAAAAAATATGTTATGTTAGTTAATTACAGGATTGTATTTAATAGTAAAAAAGTGACAACTCACTATCACAATAACAAAAAATTGGCTGCAAAATTGAGATTCTCAACGCACTATTGATCTTTAAAAAAAATTATTTGAGACTTAAGGATCACGATGATTGACATTTCAGTGACTCAATTGTATGATCTCTATGATAATGCTTGATTAAAATTATCAACTTCTTCAATTAGGCATTCATCTATTAATTGTGTATTTCCTAATTTTTTTTTTATGATTGCTCTTCCTAGTCTCCAAAAATTTTGTTATCTTTTTAATATATATTAATACATCAGTGATGATGACAAAAATCAATAAATGTATCAAGATATCTTGACTAAGTTGTCACTTCTTTATAACCCTCATCATCTACCTATCACAATATTTTGGTTCCCTAAAGCTATTTTATTCGGATGCATAAGATGTAATATATTTCAGGATTAATATGTCCGGAACTCTACTTGGCATTTTTTTTTTAAGAGGCTATTTCAGCATCTTCCTAATTCACTTCAAAGTAGGTTTGTCCCTTGACGCTGCAAAGCTACGTGGAACAATGTTATCAGTTACTTGGTCACTATTAACTTTTCCGTCTCATATTCTGTCTTCACAAAAAAGAAAAAAAAATCATAAATTGGATGGCAAGCGTAATTATAAACTTATAGACTAGATTTTATATTATGCGTTATTTGCTTCCATTGACAAGACGCATTTCAAAGAGGATGAAATATCTTAGGCAGACAGTCTCTAATTCCCCTTGACTTCCATGCATTCATGTGCACATAAAAATTCACATATACATATCAATATGTATAAGGAAATAACAGTTCATAAATAAATGCATATTTCATATAAAGTTTCACAAAACTTACCTTATGCCCATGGCTCTAAAACCTACGTATGCATGCTTATGAATAGAAATTTCGTAGAAAGTTTCCATGCCCAGAGAGAAGTCAAAAAGTCTATGACTTCCAAATAACAAAATCTTCACCATATCTCTCCACCTTGAGGACCACAATAAGGGGGCAGTTAGCTATATATCTAGCTAGTTTCAATATTGCTTATCTTAATTACTTAAGCACATTTTGAAATATTAGGCGCACATTTTGAAATATTAGGCTAATTCTTTTGAAAGCAGCTTCATCTGCTTAGTTATATTATTATCGGAGAATCAATCAATAGAAGATTTGAGACAAAACCAGGTGTCTCGTCTATCCATACATTAGAACAGCCAGAGTTAAAAATCAAATACGCTAAAGAGTGCGCAACTTGATTAGCAGATCCACGTACGTAAGAAACGGATAATTGTTGCGTACAAAAATATTATTCAACTAGCAAATAAAAATTTATTGTGCTTTTAAAGTAGCATGTACAAATATAAAAATCAGACGTATATATACGAATGGACAAAGTGATCAAGTTGCAAATGTGTTAGATCTCTCTCTCTCTCTCTCTCTCTCTCTCTCTTTCTCTCTCTCTCTCTCTCTCTCTCTCAAGCACATACATACAATTATTTCATCATCAAAATGGTTTAAACTGCATTTTACGCTTGAACCCTATACAGTACATATTTCACTAAAATGGTCATCAAAACGATTGAAAATTCAAGAGAGAAAGAAAACAACAGGTTTGATCTGTCTAGCTAAGAAGGGAAACAAAGTACATTTATATGATTTTTATGTGATAAGTGCCTCATCTCGGTTGTAAATATCAACTTTAGTTGAAAGTTCTATTTACCAAATGACTAAACACAAGAATTTCATTATGGAGTATATATATGTAGCTTCAAAAAACGTATTTGTTTATCAATCAACTTGCTCGTACTACAAGCCCAAGTCCAATTTTGAAGCCTAAATATTCTTTGTAAGTATAATGGGACCACAAAAAGAAATAACAAAATTAATTCTCTCTATAGCTAGGAGCCTCAAAATTTTATATAACTATTGTAGGGTGTTAATGTGGGTCTTCAATGCAAAACCTAATCACATAAATGCATCATTATATGCCCATGAAATCGTTACCTTCTTTCATCGTTCACAAAATCGTAAATAGTTTTTGCTGTCTACAAACCAACGCTCAGCTTTTGCTTGAAAAGGAAGTTCAAACACTAAATTTAAAATTTTATTTTCGAAAAAATACTCTAGAAAAAGATTGAAATATGAGTTTGAATCTATGATCAAAATGTTGGGATCTAAATGTGTCATAAGGATAGAAAATCAATGTTAGGGATTTTCTGTAAATATGACATTTTGATATTAATAAGAGGAGGTTATTCATGTTTAATAAGTTGTGTCCTATTTACTTTCATTTGTTGATTGTATGGTTATTTTGAGCAAACATAAAATACTCCTTGGCTGTTGGTAATATATCGGATTACCATATGTATACGGGGTATACATAGAAGACGTGGTAATTTGATAACAGTCTAAATAAATAGTCCGCAATCGATGGAATAAGATTTGGGGATCTTATTCATGATAAGATTGTAAAGGTTGTCTACTTCCTTGGAGGGATGGTTTGTCTTAACCATTGGATAAGTTCCGAGTACAAACTTTGATGTATACCAGTATTGAGGTATGACATTGGACTGGACTTAAAGTGTTAATTGATTCGGTTTAATAATTCCGTTTATAAGAATCAATAACACTTTGATTATCATCCTGTATTAATCTTTATCCTGAAATGATTACTTGAGTTCGTATCCATGACTTATGTACTTTAATGCACTATAGGTGAGACACTGTTAATTCATGGTCGATATACTTGTATCTTGGGTGCATGACTTATGGATGGACAAATCAAGACTCATAGATACGGAATCCATAACTATCTTAACGATAGTAAATGTTATCTACTTAAAGGCATTATTCGGGGATTGAAAGATAGCATAACAAGATCTTGGCCATCGGTTTACTATGTGTTCCCTGGTGGTTTACCAATTGTATGGTTTTACAATTGATGATTCTTTCAATAGAGAATAATGGAACTTTAAGTTAAAATGATTGAAAAGGTAAAACGGAAAAAGTCCTTAATTCAATCATGGATAACATATGGGGATTAAGCAAGCGATGAATAAATCATGGAAGAAGCGCTGCATTAGAGAGCTTTCGTAATACGGTATGTAAACAGGAGTTCAGCTTCAAACTTTTAGTGGACTAGTATTGAAGTTGATAATTGATGAATAATTAATCTGGGATTAATTTTTCACAATTATAGAAGCCTCTTTACATATTTCCATCGGGTTCCTCTATTAGCTCATATAGTTCCGTATAGCGTCTCGGGATTTGTTCCTAATGAGATCGGTAAATTTAAATGGAATTTAGTAATGTCTATTAAGACATGGTACTCTCTTACATGTAATCCAGAAATGATTGGATATGTGAGATTAGTGTAGACAAATAATATGATTTGTCAACATAAGATTGGTTAATTGAATTTTGAAATAAGATTGTGTTTGAATTATTTAATTTTGGAAAACAAATTTTTCTCTCCTAATCTAAATATGGTGCACGGTTTTTAGATAGGTGGAGGAAAGAAAATTTTGTTTCAAAATTATTCAAATATATTCCTAACATTAAATTATTAATTGATTTAAATAATGGAGATTATTTGATGGATTTTTCTTTCCTTAAAAGAGGTGCACGGTTTTTGTGAAGAAAGAAAATTTGAAATATTCCATTGATTTAAATTAATTAATATGGTTGATGTTGTGTGGAAAATATTTAATTCAAATAAGTGAATCGTATTTAAATTCAAAAAGGTTTAAAAGGAATTTGAATCTAGATAGGACTAGGATCTTTTGACTAGTCTAGATTCTTGATTTAAGATTTGAACCACCAATCAACCTTTGAATTTCAAAGGTGGCCGAATTTTTTGAGGAAAGATTTCCTCTTGGAAAAACGTTTTTAGGTTCAATGAATCTAGTCCTAAAGTTGTATGATCTTTTGATTCAAAATTTATCCAGAAAAATAATTATTAATTATTTTTTAAGGGAGATAAATTTTGAAAAGGATTGGACTTCTATATAAAGGCTAGGAATTCTTGAAAAACTAATTTTTTGGTCATTCACTAAGGAGAAAAACGTTTTTGGAGTGAGAAGAAAAATAATTTGGGTTTCTTACACATCATAAAATTCGGTCATACTCTTGAGTGAGAAAAAGAGAGAAAATTCCATTGAATCAAAATTGGGAGGAACGTTAAACCGAGTGATAATTTTCATAGGAGGTTAACCGGTTCCTGTTTTACAGTTTTGAATAAAGAATTGTTGGAAAAATCGGATCCGATATCAGAGTTACGGCGCAGCGGAAGTTTTAAAATTTTTATGTCGATTCGGAAAAGAAGCTCATGATGCATATAACAATAAATTAAATTCATGATCAAGCGTATCTTATTTCTTGGATTCCGAAATTGCTAGAGCGTTTGACCAACGTGTCTTCTCTATTATTCTCGAGTTCCACGTCTCAGAGTGTGTGTGGGCACACGTTCTATGAATCCAAGTGACCGGTGTTGCTTTCCGAAGTCTAGATCCTTCCTTCTCAATTCCGATGTTCCTCGTTGAGAATATTATCCAACTTCTTTCTTCAAAATTGCAAAACAGGAACTGGTTAACCTCCTATGAAAATTATCACTCGGTTTAACCTTCCTCACAATTTTGATTCAATGGAATTTTCTCTCTTTTTCTCTCTCACAAGATAGCCGAATTTTATGATGTGGAAGAAACCCAAATTATTTTTCTTCTCATTCACAAAAACGTTTTTCCTCTTTGTGAATGACAAAAATTAGTTTTTCAAGAATTCCTAGCCTTTATATAGAAGTCCAATCCTTTTCAAAATTTATCTCCTTTAAAAAATAATTAATTATTATTTTTCTGGATAAATTTTGAATCAAAAGATCATATAACTTTAGGACTAGATTCATTGAACCTAAAAACGTTTTTCCAAGAGGAAATCAATCCTCAAAAAATTCGGCCACTTTGAGATAAATCTTGATTGGTGGTTCAAATTTTAAATCAAGAATCTAGACTAGTCAAAAGATCCTAGTCCTATCTAGATTCAAATTCCTTTTAAACCTTTTTGAATTTAAATATGATTCACTTATTTGAATTAAATATTTTCCACACAACATCAACCATATTAATTAATTTAAATCAATGGAATATTTCAAATTTTCTTTCCTCACTAAAACCGTGCACATCAATTTAAGGAAAGAAAAATCCATCAAATAATTTCCATTATTTAAATCAATTAATAATTTAATGTTAGGAATATATTTGAATAATTTTGAAACAAAATTTTCTTCTCTCCACCTATCTAAAAACCGTGCACCATATTTAGATTTGGAGAGAAAAATTTGTTTTCCAAAATTAAATAATTCAAACACAATCTTATTTCAAAATTAAATTAACCAATCTCATGTTGACAAATCATATTATTTGTCTATACAAATCTCACATGTCCAATCTTTTCTGGATTGCATGTTAGAGAGTATCATGTCTTAATAGACATTAGTAAATTCCATTTAAATTTACCGATCTCATTAGGAACAAATCCCGAGACGCTATACGGAACTATATGAGCTAATAGAGGGACCCGATGGAAATATGTAAAGAGGCTCCTATAATTGTGAAAAATTAATCCCAGATTAATTATTCATCAATTACCAACTTCAATACTATTCCACTAAAAGTTTGAAGCTGAACTCCTGTTTACATACCGTATTACGAAAGCTCTCTAACGTAGTGCTTCTTCCATGATTTATTCATCGCTTGCTTAATCCCCATATGTTATCCATGATTGAATTAAGGACTTTTTCCGTTTTACCTTTTCAATCATTTTAACTTAAAGTTCCATTATTCTCTATTGAAAGAATCACCAATTGTAAAACCACACAATTGGTAAACCACCAAAGAACACAAAGTAAACCGATGGCCAAGATCTTGTTATACTATCTTTCAATCCCCGAATAATGCCTTTAAGTAGATAACATTTACTATCATTAAGATAGCTATGGATTCCGTATCTATGAATCTTGATTTCTCCATCCAAAAGTCATGCACCCAAAACACAAGTATATTGACCATGAATTAATAGTGTCTCACCTATAGTGCATTAAAGTACATAAGTCATGGATACGAACTCAAGTAATCATTTCAGGATTAAAATTAATGCAGGATGATAATCAAAGTGTCATTGATTCTTATAAACGGAATTATTAAACCGAATCAATTAACACTTTAGGTCCAGTCCAATGTCATACCTCAATACTGGTATACATTAAAGTTTCTACTCGAAACCTATCCGATGGTCAAGACAAACCATCACTCCAAGGAAGTAGACAACCTTTACAATCTTATCATGAATAAGATCCCCAAATCTTATTCCATCAATTGCGGACTATTTATTTAGACTGTTATCAAATTACCACGTCTTCTATGCATACCCCGTATACATATGGTAATCCGATATATTACCAACAGCCAAGGAGTATTTTATGTTTGCTCAAAATAACCATACAATCAACTAATGAAAGTAAATAGGACACAACTTATTAAACATGAATAACATCCTCTTATTAATATCAAAATGTCATATTTACAGAAAATCCCTAATATTGATTTTCTATCCTTAGGGCACATTTAGATCCCAACAATCTCCCACTTGCCCTAAGCGAGTAAATGTGACATATTACGCATCCCCATGCCTTCAACGTGTTCTTCGAATCTTCTGGCCACCAAAGTCTTCGTGAACGGGTCAGCAAGATTGTCCTCTGATGCGATTTTGCAAACCATCACATTTCCACTCTCAACAAAGCCTCTGATGATGTGATACTTTCTGTCAATGTGCTTACTCCTCTTATGATGCCTAGGATCCTTGGTATTAGCTACTGCTGCACTGTTGTCACAGTAGAGCACCATAGCTTTATCCATACCAGGAACGACCTCAAGGTCACCAAGGAACCTGTGGAGCCATACCGCTTCCTTTGATGCCTCACTGGCTGCCACATACTCTGCTTCCATGGTCGAGTCAGCAATACAAGATTGCTTAATACTCCTCCACACAACGGCACCACCTCCAAGGGTAAAAACATATCCTGAAGTCGATTTCCTTGAATCCTGATCTGATTGAAATCAGAATCTGTGTATCCTCTAGGAACAAGATCCTGACCGGAATACACTAGCATATAGTCCCTCGTTCTCCGTAGATACTTGAGTATATGCTTGACCGCAGCCCAATGGTTCGGTCCCGGATTCGATTGATATCGACTTACCATATCAACCGCAAAACAAATATCAGGCCTAGTGCATAACATAGCGTACATAAGACTACCTACCGCTGATGCATAAGGTACATTTTCATACGCTCACTTTCTTCCGATGTCTTGGGACAGTCATCTCTAGAAAGCTTGATTCCAATTCTGAAATGTTGGGCAACTTTCTTGGAATCTTTCATAGAAAACTTCTCAAGTACTTTATCAATGTATGAAGCTTGAGAGAGTGCTATCGTTTTGTTCTTTCTATCTCTAAAGAGTTGAATACCAAGAACATAACTAGCTTCTCCTAAGTCCTTCATTTCAAACTGTTTGGCTAACCAAACTTTGACAGATGATAATGTTGCCACATCGTTTCCAATAAGCAATATATCATCCACATAAAGTACAAGGAAAACCACTTTTTCGTTCTTGATACATTTATAAACACATGGTTCATCAATGTTTTGTTCGAATCCATAGGTTTTGATCGCTTGATCAAACCTAATATTCCAAGAACGAGATGCTTGCTTTAATCCATAAATGGATTTAAGCAACTTGCATACTTTGTCTTCTTGGCCTTTTGTCTTGAACCCGTCTGGCTGTATCATATAGATATCTTCTTCAAGAGAGCCATTCAAGAAAGCTGTCTTGACATCCATTTGCCAGATCTCATAATCGAGAGCAGCCGCAATAGATAAAAGAATGCGGATTGACTTGAGCATTGCTACAGGCGAGAAGGTTTCATCATAGTCGATTCCTTCTTTCTGCGTATAGCCCTTCACTACAAGTCTTGCCTTAAAAGTTTCCACTTTCCCATCCACACCTCTCTTCCTCTTGTATACCCACTTACACCCAATCGGTTTTATGCCTTGGGGCAAGTCTACAAGTTTCCAGACCCCTTTGGAATCCATAGATTCCATCTCGGTGTTCATAGCTTTTTGCCAAAAACTAGAATCAACATCCTCCATAGCTTCCTTGTACGTAGCCGGATCATCAACATGTTCTATGGATTTTGCTTCAAAAACTTCACCATTGAACATGTACCTTTCAGGTTCCCTGATAATCCTCCCACTACGACGAAGCTGCCGTGGTTGTTGATTCTTTAATGGTTTTTCCACAGGGTTTTCTGTGACTTTTGGAATATCCAAACCCGAAGTCATCTCCTCAAGCACTACTTTGCTACGAGGTTTAAAGTCTTCCATGTAACTTTCCTCCAAGAATGTTGCATGTGTAGAAATGAAGACTTTATTTTGCTTCGGATTATAGAACAGACCACCTTTAGTCCCTTTTGGATAGCCAACAAACAAGCACACTTCGGATCGTGACTCCAACTTCTTCGCTTCCTTATCCAGGACGTGTGCCGGACAACCCCAAATTCGAATATGATTCAAATTAGGTTTCCTACTCGTCCATAACTCATAAGGAGTTTTAGGAACCGATTTGGAGTAAACGTTATTCAGAAGATAGCATGCAGTTTGTATAGCGTGCCCCCAAAATGACAAAGGTAATGTGGAGTAACTCATCATAGATCGGACCATATCCAATAGGGTCCTATTCCTTCTCTCAGCTACACCATTCTGTTGAGGAGTACCAGGTGCAGTCAACTGGGATTGTATCCCATTCTCTCTCAAATATCCTAAGAACTCATCCGATAGGTATTCCCCACCTCGATCCGATCGAAGTGTCTTAATGGACTTGCCTAATTGTTTCTCCGCTTCAGCCCGAAATTCTTTGAACTTGTCAAAAGCTTCGCTTTTGCGGGTCATCAAATAGACATATCCATACCTTGAGTAATCATCAATAAAAGTGATATAATACTCATACCCACCTCGTGCTTCTATGTTCATGGGACCACAAACATCCGTATGCACAAGTTCTAAAAGTTCCTCGACACGACCATCCTTGGCAGCAAAATGCCGTTTAGTCATCTTGCCCTCCAAACAGGATTCACATTGTGGCCAAGGTTCAACCTCATACAAGTCAAGGCATTCCCCTTTACCATCCTTTGAATTCTGTTAAGGCTTATGTGACCAAGTCGTAAATGCCAAAGATATGATTTGTTAGAGTGAGAAGACTTATGTCTTTTAGAGTTCTTTTCCAATTCTGTATCAAGCAGTGAGTGCATCTTAGGTTTGATAAAATAAAGATTTCCATGCATCCATCCATTACAGATTAGAGAATTGTTTTTCCTAATAACAACTTTATTATTAAAAGAAACTGAATAAGAATCTTTAATCAAACAAGCTATCGAAATTAGGTTCCTCTTGAAACTAGGAACATAAAAACAATGTCTCAAAACAATAAACCTAAATTCATCAAAATAAAGATGCACTTCTCCCACTGCTACAGCTTGCACTAATGTCCCATCACCGGTTCTTAACGTGAAGTTCTCGTCATGCAGAATTCTCGTTACCTTGAACCCCTGCAGAGAAATACAAACATGGTTAGTAGCTCCAGAATCTACAACCCAATTGTCCTTAGATTCCTCCGCTAAACAACCCTCAAGATACAAGATATCGAAATTACCTTTTTGCTTTTGCATAGACAGGTATTCTCGGCAATCCTTATTGAAATGTCCTTTCTTCCCACAGTGAAAGTACTTAGCCTTTTTGGGATCCACCTTTCGCTTCTTAGTCTTGGTAGGCTTCTTAGAAACAGGTGCATTCGCCACAGGCTTGTTCCCCTTGTTCTTCCCCTTTTCCTCATTCCTTTTGGGATTAGGAGCAGGCGAACTAGGTTCAGCCACATTTGCCTCAGCCTTAGATCCAGAACCCTTAAAAATGTTCTCAAAGGCCTGCAACTCTTTCATCAATTCCGTTAAAGACATCTCCTTCCTGTTAACGTTGTAGGATGCCTGAAACAAATCGAAATCCTTGGATAAGGTTTGGAAAACCATGACTAATTGAGTTGCAGCATCGATCTCAGCCCCATTTGCCTAAGCTTCAGACAATAAGCCATGACTTTCATCATGTGCTCCTTGATGGGAATTCCAACCTTCTGCCTGCAGTTCATGAGACCTTTGATAGCATCGATCTTAGCCTGAATAGTTTGTTCACCAAACATTTCCTCCAGGTTATCCATGATCTGCCTAGCAGTTTGATGCTCTTCATGCTGTTTCTGGAGCACGTTAGACATGCTCGCCCGAATATAGTACATAGCACTTAGGTTGGAATTGTCCCAACGCTCAAGCGCTACAAAATCCCTATCAGGAGCATCGATCGCAGGCGTTGGCGTTCGAGGTTGGGTTAGGACAAAACTGTGTTTCTCAAAGTTTAGGATGATAAGCAAGTTCCTTTTCCAGTCATTAAAATTCTCGCCAGTTAATTTGTTTTGCGTAAGTATCACAGATAAAGGGCTCGACATTTTGATCTATAATAAGAAAACATGTAATAAGTATGAGCAAACATCCTATCAGTTTATAAAATATGTTTTTGTAATGAAACAAAAAGATCTATATGCAATCTAAATGTTCATGTGTAAAACCCTTAAAACACATACCTTACAACGATAATTCCTAGCTTCTGCTTTCAAAGCTACCGAGGGGTAGTCATAGAATAACTAGCCAAGAACACGGATCCCTTCCGATTAATACATATTCGTCCATGGAGATAACTCCATTAAATATATATTAACTATCGTTTATTTGGCCACTACTTTATATAACAGAGCCTCGAGGGAGGGTTAATAAATAAAGTAGCATGAGTGTGTAACCATCGTTTCCAATTTTGAATCCATATTTTACATCCGCCACCGAGGGGTGATCTAAACATAAAATATGCCCAAAATTGTTATCCTTTCGGAAATCCAAATCAGTGTGCGTTCTAGGTAAGATACCTATCCGAAGGGAATTCCCGGGTCAAAACCGAGTAGTAGGTACTACCATACGTAACTATTAGACCAACGATGGAGGCCGTAGGTCTTAGTGTGTAAAACCTTCTCCCACTCATTCTTTTAAATTAGGGTTTTTGTTTTTCATGCATAAACAATATTTATTGAGTGGCACTCCCTGGTCTATATGGCATGTTATCAATACATCACGAAATAGTATAACATATTCATCTAGCAACACATCATCTACGATTTGCAAAATATGTAAATAGCCGTGGATCATGATTCCATCCTAGAGAAAAGAAAAATTGCAAAAATTACAAAAATTAACCGAAACATATATCGGCCTTCATTTGTAGATCCATGCCTTGCATCCTTCTTCAATGTGTCTTCCTTCTCCAATGTCACATTTTTTCAAATTTAAAATTAAATTTAAATTTCAAAAAAGATTATATGTGATTTTTAATTTTAATCAAAATTACAAAATATCAAAATTTAAATAAAAAATCCGATTATTAAATTTTAAAATTCAAAAAATTTTGAAATTTCCAAATTTCAAATTTAAATTACAAAATTTTAAAATTCATAATAATATCTATTAAATTTAAATTTAAATTTTCAATTTTGATTTTCAAATTATCAAGATCACATATCATTGGAAAATTTAATTTTCAAAAAGGATTCTGTGATTTTTTATTTTATTTTATTAATAAAAAACCTTTTTTAATTAAAAAAATTCCAAAAAACAAAAAATCACATCCTTTGAAAATTTACATACCTTCGTTCATCTTCAATCTCCTCGAATCCATTGTAGCCCGAATTTTACAAAAAAATTCGTACTCCGTTTCCGGCTTACAAAAATTCTAGGAATTGAAAGAACGACCTAGCGGTGATAATAGACCGCATCTATTACACTTGAAAAATCTAGATACAAATTCGAACCTCTATGGAATCATGACCGGCAAAATTGAATAAGATCATATATTATAAAATTAATATAAAGCATTCATTCATCCATACATCCATTCATAATATATTTAACATACTCAAAATAAAACCTAGAGTGCCAACTCTCTAAAATATTTCATTAATGCATAGAGAGAAATTTATTCGATCAAATAATTTATGTTATATACATAATCATGAGTTGGCTCTGATACCAATTATTGGAAAAATCGGATCCGATATCAGAGTTACGGCGCAGCGGAAGTTTTAAAATTTTTATGCCGATTCGGAAAAGAAGCTCATGATGCATATAACAATAAATTAAATTCATGATCAAGCGTACCTTATTTCTTGGATTCCGGAATTGCTAGAGCGTTTGACCAACGTGTCTTCTCTATTATTCTCAAGTTCCACGTCTCAGAGTGTGTGTGGGCACACGTTCTATGAATCCAAGTGACCGGTGTTGCTTTCCGAAGTCTAGATCCTTCCTTCTCAATTCCGATGTTCCTCGTTGAGAATATTATCCAACTTCTTTCTTCAAAACTGCAAAACAGGAACCGGTTAACCTCCTATGAAAATTATCACTCGGTTTAATCTTCCTCACAATTTTGATTCAATGGAATTTTCTCTCTTTTTCTCGCTCACAAGATAGCCGAATTTTATGATGTGGAAGAAACCCAAATTATTTTTCTTCTCACTCTCAAAAACGTTTTTCCTCTTTGTGAATGAACAAAAATTAGTTTTTCAAGAATTCCTAGCCTTTATATAGAAGTCCAATCCTTTTCAAAATTTATCTCCTTTAACAAATAATTAATTACAATTGGTAAACCACCAGAGAACACAAAGTAAACCGATGGCCAAGATCTTGTTATACTATCTTTCAATCCCCGAATAATTTCTTTAAGTAGATAACATTTACTATCATTAAGATAGCTATGGATTCCGTATCTATGAATCATGATTTCTCCATCCATAAGTCATGCATCCAAAACACAAGTATATTGACCATGAATTAACAGTGTCTCACCTATAGTGCATTAAAGTACATAAGTCATGGATACGAACTCAAGTAATCATTTCAGGATTAAGATTAATGCAGGATGATAATCAAAATGTTATTGATTCTTATAAACGGAATTATTAAACCGAATCAATTAACACTTTAGGTCCAGTCCAATGTCATACCTCAATACTGGTATGCATTAAAGTTTCTACTCGGAACCTATCCGATGGTCAAGACAAACCATCCCTCCAAGGAAGTAGACAATCTTTACAATCTTATCATGAATAAGATCCCCAAATCTTATTCCATCGATTGCGGACTATTTATTTAGACTGTTATCAAATTACCACGTCTTCTATGTATACCCCGTATACATATGGTAATCTGATATATTACCAACAGCCAAGGAGTATTTTATGTTTGCTCAAAATAACCATACAATCAACTAATGAAAGTAAATAGGACATAACTTATTAAACATGAATAACATCCTCTTATTAATATCAAAATGTCATATTTACAGAAAATCCCTAATATTGATTTTCTATCCTTAGGGCACATTTAGATCCCAACAAGAAGTTGGATAATATTCTCAACGAGGAACATCGGAATTAAGAAGGAAGGATCTAGACTTCGGAAAGCATTACCGATCACTTGGATTCATAGAAAGTGTGCCCACACACACTCTGAGACGTGGAACTCGAGAATAATAGAGAAGACACGTTGGTCAATCGCTCTAGTAATTCCGGAGTCTAAGAAATAAGGTACGCTTGATCATGAATTTAATTTATTGTTATATGCATCATGAGCTTCTTTTCCGAATCGGCATAAAAATTTTTAAAACTTCCGCTGCGCCGTAACTCTGATATCGGATCCGATTTTTCCAACAATTGGTATCAGAGCCAACTCATGATCATGTATATAACATAAATTATTTGATCGAATAAATTTCTCTCTATGCATTTATGAAATATTTTAGAGAGTTGGCACTCTAGGTTTTATTTTGAGTATGTTAAATATATTATGAATGGATGTATGGATGAATGAATGCTTTATATTATTTTTATAATATATGATCTTGTTCAATTTTGCCGGTCATGATTCCATAGAGGTTAGAATTTGTATCTAGATTTTTCAAGTGTAATAGATGCGGTCTATTATCACCGCTAGGTCGTTCTTTCAATTCCTAGAATTTTTGTAAGCCGGAAACGGCGTAGGAATTTTTTTGTAAAATTCGGGCTACAATGGATTCGAGGAGATTGAAGATGAATGAAGGTAAGTAAATTTTCAAAGGATGTGATTTTTTGTTTTTTGGAATTTTTTAATTAAAATAAAAAACATTTAAAAAAAAATCACAGAATCTTTTTGAAAATTAAATTTTCCAATGATATGTGATCTTGATAATTTGGAAATCAAAATTGAAAATTTAAATTTAAATTTAATGGATATTATTATGAATTTTAAAATTTTGTGATTTAAATTTGAAATTTGGAAATTTCAAAAATTTTTGAATTTTAAAATTTAATAAATCGGATTTTTTATTTAAATTTTGATATTTTGTAATTTTGATTAAAATTAAAAATCACATATAATCTTTTTGAAATTTAAATTTAATTTTAAATTTGAAAAGATGTGACATTGGAGAAAGAAGACACATTGAAGAAGTATGCAAGGCATGGATCTACAAATGAAGGCCGATATATGTTTCGGTTATTTTTTGTAAATTTTGCAATTTTTCTTTTCTCTAGGATGGAATCATGATCCACGGCTATTTACATATTTTGCAAACCATAGATTATGTGTTGCTAGATGAATATGTTATACTATTTCGTGATGTATTGATAACATGCCATATAGACTAGGGAGTGCCACTCAATAAATATTGTTTATGCATGAAAAACAAAAACCCTAATTTAAAAAGAATGAGTGGGAGAAGGTTTTACACACTAAGACCTACGGCCTCCATCGTTGGTCCAATAGTTACGCATGGTAGTACCTACTACTCGGTTTTGACCCGGGAATTCCCTTCGGATAGGTATCTTACCTAGAGCGCACACTGATTTGGATTTCCGAAAGGATAACAATTTTGGGCATATTTTATGTTTAGATCACCCCTCGGTGGCGGATGTAAAATATGGATTCAAAATTGGAAACGATGGTTACACACTCATGTTACTTTATTTATTAACCCTCCCTCGAGGCTCTGTTATATAAAGTAGCGGCCAAATAAACGATAGTTAATATATATTTAATGGAGTTTTCTCCATGGACGAATATGTATTAATCGGAAGGGATCCGTGTTCTTGGCTAGTTATTCTATGACTACCCCTCGGTAGCTTAGAAAGCAGAAGCTAGGAATTATCGTTGTAAGGTATGTGTTTTAAGGGTTTTACACATGAACATTTAGATTGCATATAGATCTTTTTGTTTCATTACAAAACAATATTTTATAAACTGATAGGATGTTTGCTTGTACTTATTACATGTTTTCTTATTATAGATCAAAATGTCGAGCGCTTTATCTGTGATATTTACGCAAAACAAATTAACTGGCGAGAATTTTAATGACTGGAAAAGGAACTTGCTTATCGTCCTAAACTTTGAGAAACATAGTTTTGTCCTAACCCAACCTCGACCGCCAACGCCTGCGATCGATGCTCCTGATAGGGATTTTGTAGCGCTTGAGCGCTGGGACAATTCCAACCTAAGTGCTATGTGCTATATTCGGGCGAGCATGTCTAACGTGCTCCAGAAACAGCATGAAGAGCATCAAACTGCTAGGCAGATCATGGATAACCTGGAGGAAATGTTTGGTGAACAAACTATTCAGGCTAAGACTGATGCTATAAAAGGTCTCATGAACTGCAGGCAGAAGGTTGGAACTCCCATCAAGGAGCACATGATGAAAGTCATGGCTTATTTGTCTGAAGCTCAGGCAAATGGGGCTGAGATCGATGCAGCAACTCAATTGGTCATGGTTTTCCAAACCTTATCCAAGGATTTCGATTTGTTTCAGGCATCCTACAACCGTAACAGGAAGGATATATCTTTAACGGAATTGATGAAAGAGTTGCAAGCCTTTGCGAACATTTTTAAGGGTTCTGGATCTAAGGCTGAGGCAAATATGGCTAAACCTAGTTCGCCTGCTCCTAATCCCAAAAGGAAGAAGGAAAAGGGGAAGAACAAGGGGAACAAGCCTGTGGTGAATGCACCTGTTTCTAAGAAGTCTACCAAGACTAAGAAGCGAAAGGTGGATCCCAAAAAGGCTAAGTGCTTTCACTGTGGGAAGAAAGGACATTTCAAGAAGGATTGCCGAGAATACCTGTCTATGCAAAAGCAAAAAGGTAATTTCGATATCCTGTATCTTGAGGGTTGTTTAGTGAAGGAATCTAAAGACAATTCGGTTATAGATTCTGGAGCTACTAACCATGTTTCTCTGCAGGGGTTCAAGGTAACGAGAAGTCTGCATGAGGAGAACTTCACATTAAGAACCGATGATGGGACATTGGTGCAAGCTGAAGCAGTGGGAGAAGTGCATCTTTATTTTGATAAATTTAGGTTTATTGTTTTGAGACATTGTTTTTATGTTCCTAGTTTCAAGAGGAACCTAATTTCGGTAGCTTGTTTGATTAAAGATTCTTATTCAGTTTCTTTTAATAATAAAGTTGTTATTAGGAAAAACAATTCTCTTATCTGTAATGGATGGATGCATAGAAATCTTTATTTTATCAAACCTAAGATGCACTCATTGCTTGATACAGAATTGGAAAAGAACTCTAAAAGACATAAGTCTTCTCACTCTAACAAATCATATCTTTGGCATTTACGACTTGGTCACATAAGCCTTAACAGAATTCAAAGGATGGTAAAGGAGGAATGCCTTGACTTGTATGAGGTTGAACCTTGGCCACAATGTGAATCATGTTTGGAGGGCAAGATGACTAAACGACATTTTGCTGCCAAGGATGGTCGTGTCGAGGAACTTTTAGAACTTGTGCATACAGATGTTTGTGGTCCCATGAACATAGAAGCACGTGGTGGGTACGAGTATTATATCACTTTTATTGATGATTACTCAAGGTATGGATATGTCTATTTGATGACCCGCAAAAGCGAAGCCTTTGACAAGTTCAAAGAATTTCGGGCTGAAGCGGAGAAACAATTAGGCAAGTCCATTAAGACACTTCGATCAGATCAAGGTGGGGAATACCTATCGGATGAGTTCTTAGGATATTTGATAGAAAATGGGATACAATCCCAGTTGACTGCACCTGGTACTCCTCAACAGAATGGTGTAGCTGAGAGAAGGAATAAGACCCTATTGGATATGGTCCGGTCTATGATGAGTTACTCCACATTGCCATTGTCATTTTGGGGGCACGCCATACAAATTGCATGCTATCTTCTGAATAACGTTCCCTCCAAATCGGTTCCTAAAACTCCTTATGAGTTATGGGCGAGTAGGAAACCTAATTTGAATCATATTCGAATTTGGGATTGTCCGGCACATGTCCTGGATAAGGAAGCGAAGAAGTTTGAGTCACGATCAGAAGTGTGCTTGTTTGTTGGCTATCCAAAAGGGACAAAAGGTGGTCTGTTCTATAATCCGAAGCAAAATAAAGTCTTCGTTTCTACACATGCAACATTCTTGGAGGAAAGTTACATGGAAGACTTTAAACCTCATAGCAAAGTAGTGCTTGAGGAGATGACTTCGGGTTTGGATATTCCAAAAGTCACAGAAAACCCTGTGGAAAAACCATTAAAGAATCAACAACCACGGGAGCTTCGTCATAGTGGGAGGATTATCAGGGAACCTGAAAGGTACATGTTCAATGGTGAAGTTTTTGAAGCAGAATCCATAGAACATGTTGATGATCCGGCTACGTACAAGGAAGCTATGGAGGATGTTGATTCTAGTTTTTGGCAAAAAGTTATGAACACCGAGATGGAATCTATGGATTCCAACGGGGTCTGGAAACTTGTAGACTTGCCCCAAGGCATAAAACCGATTGGGTGTAAGTGGGTATACAAGAGGAAGAGAGGTGTGGATGGGAAAGTGGAAACTTTCAAGGCAAGACTTGTAGCGAAGGGCTATACGCAGAAAGAAGGAATTGACTATGATGAAACCTTCTCGCCTGTAGCAATGCTCAAGTCAATCCGCATTCTTTTATCTATTGCGGCTGCTCTCGATTATGAGATCTGGCAAATGGATGTCAAGAAAGCTTTCTTGAATGGCTCTCTTGAAGAAGATATCTATATGATACAACCAGACGGGTTCAAGGCAAAAGGCCAAGAAGACAAGGTATGCAAGTTGCTTAAATCCATTTATGGATAAAAGCAAGCGTCTCGTTCTTGGAATATTAGGTTTGATCAAGCGATCAAAACCTATGGATTCGAACAAAACATTGATGAACCATGTGTTTATAAATGTATCAAGAACGAGAAAGTGGTTTTTCTTGTACTTTATGTGGATGATATATTGCTTATTGGAAACGATGTGGCAACATTATCATCTGTCAAAGTTTGGTTAGCCAAACAGTTTGACATGAAGCACTTAGGAGAGGCTAGTTATGTTCTTGGTATTCAACTCTTTAGAGATAGAAAGAACAAAACGATAGCACTCTCTCAAGCTTCATACATTGATAAAGTACTTGAGAAGTTTTCTATGAAAGATTCCAAGAAAGGTGCCCAACCTTTCAGAATTGGATTCAAGCTTTCTAGAGATTTCTGTCCCAAGACATCGGAAGAAAGTGAGCGTATGAAAAATGTACCTTATGCATCAGCGGTAGGTAGTCTAATGTACGCTATGTTATGCTCTAGGCCTGACATTTGTTTTGCGGTTGGCATGGTAAGTCGATATCAGTCGAATCCGGGACCGAACCATTGGGCTGCGGTCAAGCATATACTCAAGTATCTACGGAGAATGAGGGACTATATGCTAGTGTATTCCGGTCAGGATCTTGTTCCTAGAGGATACACAGATTCTGATTTTCAATCAGATCAGGATTCAAGAAAATCGACTTCAGGATTTGTTTTTACCCTTGGTGGAGGTGTCGTTGTGTGGAGAAGTATTAAGCAATCTTGTATTGCTGACTCGACCATGGAAGCCGAGTATGTGGCAGCCAGTGAGGCATCAAAGGAAGCGGTATGGCTCCACAAGTTCCTTGGTGACCTTGAGGTCGTTCCTGGTATGGATAAAGCTATGGTGCTCTACTGTGACAACAGTGCAGCAGTAGCTAATACCAAGGATCCTAGGCATCATAAGAGGAGTAAGCACATTGACAGAAAATATCACATCATCAGAGGCTTTGTTGAGAGTGGAAATGTGACGGTTTGCAAAATCGCATCAGAGGACAATCTTGCTGACCCGTTCACGAAGACTTTGGTGGCCAGAAGATTCGAAGAACACGTTGAAGGCATGGGGATGCGTAATATGTCACATTTACTCGCTTAGGGCAAGTGGGAGATTGTTGGGATCTAAATGTGCCCTAAGGATAGAAAATCAATGTTAGGGATTTTCTGTAAATATGACATTTTGATATTAATAAGAGGAGGTTATTCATGTTTAATAAGTTGTGTCCTATTTACTTTCATTTGTTGATTGTATGGTTATTTTGAGCAAACATAAAATACTCCTTGGCTGTTGGTAATATATCGGATTACCATATGTATACGGGGTATAGATAGAAGACGTGGTAATTTGATAACAGGCTAAATAAATAGTCCGCAATCGATGGAATAAGATTTGGGGATCTTATTCATGATAAGATTGTAAAGGTTGTCTACTTCCTTGGAGGGATGGTTTGTCTTAACCATTGGATAAGTTCCGAGTAGAAACTTTGATGACATCGGACTGGACCTAAAGTGTTAATTGATTCGGTTTAATTATTCCGTTTATAAGAATCAATAACACTTTGATTATCATCCTGCATTAATCTTAATCCTGAAATGATTACTTGAGCTCGTATCCATGACTTATGTACTTTAATGCACTATAGGTGAGACACTGTTAATTCATGGTCAATATACTTGTGTTTTGGGTGCATGACTTATGGATGGAAAAATCAAGATTCATAAATACGGAATCCATAACTATCTGAACGATAGTAAATGTTATTTACTTAAAGGCATTATTCGGGGATTCAAAGATAGTATAACAAGATCTTGGCCATCAGTTTACTTTGTGGTCTCTGGTGGTTTACCAATTGTATGGTTTTACAATTGATGATTCTTTCAATAGAGAATAATGGAACTTTAAGTTAAAATTATTGAAAAGGTAAAATGGAAAAAGTCCTTAATTCAATCATGGATAACATATGGGGATTAAGCAAGCGATGAATAAATCATGGAAGAAGCGCTGCGTTAGAGAGCTTTCGTAATATGGTATGTAAACAGGAGTTCAGCTTCAAACTTTTAGTGGAATAGTATTGAAGTTGATAATTGATGAATAATTAATCTGGGATTAATTTTTCACAATTATAGGAGCCTCTTTACATATTTCCATCGGGTCCCTCTATTAGCTCATATAGTTCCGTATAGCGACTCGGGATTTGTTCCTAATGAGATCGGTAAATTTAAATGGAATTTAGTAATGTCTATTAAGACATGGTACTCTCTTACATACAATCCAGAAATGATTGGACATGTGAGATTAGTGTAGACAAATAATATGATTTGTCAACATAAGATTGGTTAATTGAATTTTGAAATAAGATTGTGTTTGAATTATTTAATTTTGGAAAACAAATTTTTCTCTCCTAATCTAAATATGGTGCACGGTTTTTAGATAGGTGGAGGAAAGAAAATTTTGTTTCAAAATTATTCAAATATATTCCTAACATTAAATTATTAATTGATTTAAATAATGGAGATTATTTGATGGATTTTTCTTTCCTTAAAAGAGGTGCATGGTTTTTGTGAGGAAAGAAAATTTGAAATATTCCATTGATTTAAATTAATTAATATGGTTGATGTTGTGTGGAAAATATTTAATTCAAATAAGTGAATCATATTTAAATTTAAAAAGGTTTAAAAGGAATTTGAATCTAAATAGGACTAGGATCTTTTGACTAGTCTAGATTCTTGATTTAAGATTTGAACCACCAATCGACCTTTGAATTTCAAAGTTGGCCGAATTTTTTGAGGAAAGATTTCCTCTTGGAAAAACTTTTTTAGGTTCAATGAATCTAGTCCTAAAGTTGTATGATTTTTTTATTCAAAATTTATCCAGAAAAATAATTATTAATTATTTTTTAAAGAAGATAAATTTTGAAAAGGATTGGACTTCTATATAAAGGCTAGGAATTCTTGAAAAACTAATTTTTTGGTTATTCACTAAGGAGAAAAACGTTTTTGGAGTGAGAAGAAAAATAATTTGGGTTTCTTCCACATCATAAAATTCTGTCATACTCTTGAGTGAGAAAAAGAGAGAAAATTCCATTGAATCAAAATTGTGAGGAAGGTTAAACCGAGTGATAATTTTAATAGGAGGTTAATCGGTTCCTGTTTTGCAGTTTTGAAGAAAGAAGTTGGATAATATTCTCAACGAGGAACATCAGAATTGAGAAGGAAGGATCTAGACTTCGGAAAGTATTACCGGTCACTTGGATTCATAGAACGTGTGCCCACACACACTCTGAGACGTGGAACTAGAGAATAATAGAGAAGACACGTTGGTCAATCGCTCTAGTAATTCCGGAATCCAAGAAATAAGGTACGCTTGATCATGAATTTAATTTATTGTTATATGCATCATGAGCTTCTTTTCCGAATCGGCATAAAAAATTTTAAAACTTTCGCTGCGCCGTAACTCTGATATCGGATCCGATTTTTCCAACACAAAATGATACTAAGGGCCCGTTTGGGATAACATCTGGAGCTAGTTTTTGAAGGTTGCATTGAAAATTTGTGTTTGGAAGGAAAACTTTTGAAAAAGTACTGTAATATTAAAAATAGTGTAAAATTTGAAATGTATTCGAAAACAAAATACAAAATAGATCTTATCTTGTTCGTCTCGTTATTACAAACATTTTGACATGAAAATCATTTCATTTTGATTTGAAATTAGAAAATTACGAACTTTTTATGTTTGAGGTTTTTAAAAAAGAAGAGAGAGAAAGTTTGATGTAGAGTTATAAATTTGAAATTTGGATGGCAAAATGACATTTGGACATGGTACTCTAAACTTAACGAGGTTTTGTATTTTTAACGAGGCATATTTGGAGATATGAGCAAGGTTAGAGTTTAGGCTTTAGCCTTTGGGAGTGTAATAACTGATTTTTTTTAACATAACGATTTCTTGTACAAAAATTCAAGCTATACCATGAAGGTATTCATGAGGAATCCCGAATTAGGGTTTTTGTTAATTTGTTAATTTAAAATTTTATTTTCGAAAAAATACTCTAGAAAAAGATTGAAATATGAGTTTGAATCTATGATCAAAATATTGGGATCTAAATGTGCCCTAAGGATAGAAAATCAATATTAGGGATTTTCTGTAAATATGACATTTTGATATTAATAAGAGGAGGTTATTCATGTTTAATAAGTTGTGTCCTATTTACTTTCATTTGTTGATTGTATGGTTATTTTGAGCAAACATAAAATACTCCTTGGCTGTTGGTAATATATCGGATTACCATATGTATACGGGGTATACATAGAAGACGTGGTAATTTGATAACAGTCTAAATAAATAGTCCGCAATCGATGGAATAAGATTTGAGGATCTTATTCATGATAAGATTGTAAAGGTTATCTACTTCCTTGGAGGGATGGTTTGTCTTAACCATCGGATAGGTTCCGAGTAGAAACTTTAATGTATACCAGTATTGAGGTATGACATTGGACTGGACCTAAAGTGTTAATTGATTCGGTTTAATAATTCCGTTTATAAGAATCAATAACACTTTGATTATCATCCTGCATTAATCTTAATCCTGAAATGATTACTTGAGTTCGTATCCATGACTTATGTACTTTAATGCACTATAGGTGAGACACTGTTAATTCAGGGTCAATATACTTGTGTTTTGGGTGCATGACTTATGGATGGAGAAATCAAAATTCATAGATACGGAATCCATAACTATCTTAACGATAGTAAATGTTATCTACTTAAAGGCATTATTCGGGGATTGAAAGATTGTATAACAAGATCTTGGCCATCGGTTTACTTTGTGTTCTCTGGTGGTTTACCAATTGTATGGTTTTACAATTGATGATTCTTTCAATAGAGAATAATGGAACTTTAAGTTAAAATTATTGAAAAGGTAAAACGGAAAAAGTCCTTAATTCAATCATGGATAACATATGGGGATTAAGCAAGCGATGAATAAATCATGGAAGAAGCGCTACGTTAAGAGAGCTTTCGTAATACGGTATGTAAACAGGAGTTCAGCTTCAAACTTTTTGTGGAATAGTATTGAAGTTGATAATTGATGAATAATTAATCTGGGAGTAATTTTTCACAATTATAGGAGCCTCTTTACATATTTCCATCGGGTCCCTCTATTAGCTCATATAGTTCCGTATAGCGTCTCGGGATTTGTTCCTAATGAGATCGGTAAATTTAAATGGAATTTAGTGATGTCTGTTAAGACATGGTACTCTCTTACATACAATCCAGAAATGATTGGACATGTGAGATTAGTGTAGACAAATAATATGATTTGTCAACATAAGATTGGTTAATTGAATTTTGAAATAAGATTGTGTTTGAATTATTTAATTTTGGAAAACAAATTTTTCTCTCCTAATCTAAATATGGTGCACGGTTTTTAGATAGGTGGAGGAAAGAAAATTTTGTTTCAAAATTATTCAAATATATTCCTAACATTAAATTATTAATTGATTTAAATAATGGAGATTATTTGATGGATTTTTCTTTCCTTAAAAGAGGTGCAAGGTTTTTGTGAGGAAAGAAAATTTGAAATATTCCATTGATTTAAATTAATTAATATGGTTGATGTTGTGTGGAAAATATTTAATTCAAATAAGTGAATCATATTTAAATTTAAAAAGGTTTAAAAGGAATTTGAATCTAAATAGGACTAGGATCTTTTGACTAGTCTAGATTCTTGATTTAAGATTTGAACCACCAATCGACCTTTGAATTTCAAAGTTGGCCGAATTTTTTGAGGAAAGATTTCCTCTTGGAAAAACTTTTTTAGGTTCAATGAATCTAGTCCTAAAGTTGTATGATTTTTTTATTCAAAATTTATCCAGAAAAATAATTATTAATTATTTTTTAAAGAAGATAAATTTTGAAAAGGATTGGACTTCTATATAAAGGCTAGGAATTCTTGAAAAACTAATTTTTTGGTTATTCACTAAGGAGAAAAACGTTTTTGGAGTGAGAAGAAAAATAATTTGGGTTTCTTCCACATCATAAAATTCTGTCATACTCTTGAGTGAGAAAAAGAGAGAAAATTCCATTGAATCAAAATTGTGAGGAAGGTTAAACCGAGTGATAATTTTAATAGGAGGTTAATCGGTTCCTGTTTTGCAGTTTTGAAGAAAGAAGTTGGATAATATTCTCAACGAGGAACATCAGAATTGAGAAGGAAGGATCTAGACTTCGGAAAGTATTACCGGTCACTTGGATTCATAGAACGTGTGCCCACACACACTCTGAGACGTGGAACTAGAGAATAATAGAGAAGACACGTTGGTCAATCGCTCTAGTAATTCCGGAATCCAAGAAATAAGGTACGCTTGATCATGAATTTAATTTATTGTTATATGCATCATGAGCTTCTTTTCCGAATCGGCATAAAAAATTTTAAAACTTTCGCTGCGCCGTGACTCTGATATCGGATCCGATTTTTCCAACACAAAATGATACTAAGGGCCCGTTTGGGATAACATCTGGAGCTAGTTTTTGAAGGTTGCATTGAAAATTTGTGTTTGGAAGGAAAACTTTTGAAAAAGTACTGTAATATTAAAAATAGTGTAAAATTTGAAATGTATTCGAAAACAAAATACAAAATAGATCTTATCTTGTTCGTCTCGTTATTACAAACATTTTGACATGAAAATCATTTCATTTTGATTTGAAATTAGAAAATTACGAACTTTTTATGTTTGAGGTTTTTAAAAAAGAAGAGAGAGAAAGTTTGATGTAGAGTTATAAATTTGAAATTTGGATGGCAAAATGACATTTGGACATGGTACTCTAAACTTAACGAGGTTTTGTATTTTTAACGAGGCATATTTGGAGATATGAGCAAGGTTAGAGTTTAGGCTTTAGCCTTTGGGAGTGTAATAACTGATTTTTTTTAACATAACGATTTCTTGTACAAAAATTCAAGCTATACCATGAAGGTATTCATGAGGAATCCCGAATTAGGGTTTTTGTTAATTTGTTAATTTAAAATTTTATTTTCGAAAAAATACTCTAGAAAAAGATTGAAATATGAGTTTGAATCTATGATCAAAATATTGGGATCTAAATGTGCCCTAAGGATAGAAAATCAATATTAGGGATTTTCTGTAAATATGACATTTTGATATTAATAAGAGGAGGTTATTCATGTTTAATAAGTTGTGTCCTATTTACTTTCATTTGTTGATTGTATGGTTATTTTGAGCAAACATAAAATACTCCTTGGCTGTTGGTAATATATCGGATTACCATATGTATACGGGGTATACATAGAAGACGTGGTAATTTGATAACAGTCTAAATAAATAGTCCGCAATCGATGGAATAAGATTTGGGGATCTTATTCATGATAAGATTGTAAAGGTTATCTACTTCCTTGGAGGGATGGTTTGTCTTAACCATCGGATAGGTTCCGAGTAGAAACTTTAATGTATACCAGTATTGAGGTATGACATTGGACTGGACCTAAAGTGTTAATTGATTCGGTTTAATAATTCCGTTTATAAGAATCAATAACACTTTGATTATCATCCTGCATTAATCTTAATCCTGAAATGATTACTTGAGTTCGTATCCATGACTTATGTACTTTAATGCACTATAGGTGAGACACTGTTAATTCAGGGTCAATATACTTGTGTTTTGGGTGCATGACTTATGGATGGAGAAATCAAAATTCATAGATACGGAATCCATAACTATCTTAACGATAGTAAATGTTATCTACTTAAAGGCATTATTCGGGGATTGAAAGATTGTATAACAAGATCTTGGCCATCGGTTTACTTTGTGTTCTCTGGTGGTTTACCAATTGTATGGTTTTACAATTGATGATTCTTTCAATAGAGAATAATGGAACTTTAAGTTAAAATTATTGAAAAGGTAAAACGGAAAAAGTCCTTAATTCAATCATGAATAACATATGGGGATTAAGCAAGCGATGAATAAATCATGGAAGAAGCGCTACGTTAAGAGAGCTTTCGTAATACGGTATGTAAACAGGAGTTCAGCTTCAAACTTTTTGTGGAATAGTATTGAAGTTGATAATTGATGAATAATTAATCTGGGAGTAATTTTTCACAATTATAGGAGCCTCTTTACATATTTCCATCGGGTCCCTCTATTAGCTCATATAGTTCCGTATAGCGTCTCGGGATTTGTTCCTAATGAGATCGGTAAATTTAAATGGAATTTAGTGATGTCTGTTAAGACATGGTACTCTCTAACATGCAATCCAGAAAGGATTAGACATGTGAGATTTGTGTAGATAAATAATATGATTTGTCAACATGAGATTGGTTAATTGAATTTTGAAATAAGATTGTGTTTGAATTATTTAATTTTGGAAAACAAATTTTTCTCTCCTAATCTAAATGTGGTGCACGGTTTTTAGATAGGTGGAGGGAAGAAAATTTTGTTTCAAAATTATTCAAATATATTCCTAACATTAAATTATTAATTGATTTAAATAATGGAGATTATTTGATGGATTTTTCTTTCCTTAAAAGAGGTGCACGGTTTTTTGTGAGGAAAGAAAATTTGAAATATTCCATTGATTTAAATTAATTAATATGGTTGATGTTGTATGGAAAATATTTAATTCAAATAAGTGAATCATATTTAAATTCAAAAAGGTTTAAAAGGAATTTGAATCTAGATAGGACTAGGATCTTTTGAGTAGTCTAGATTCTTGATTAAACATTTGAACCACCAATCAACCTTTGAATTTCAAAGGTGGCCGAATTTTTTGAGGAAAGATTTCCTCTTGGAAAAACGTTTTTAGGTTCAATGAATCTAGTCCTAAACTTGTATGATTTTTTGATTCAAAATTTATCTAGAAAAATAATTATTAATTATTTTTTAAAGGAGATAAATTTTGAAAACGATTGGACTTCTATATAAAGGCTAGGAATTCTTGAAAAACTAATTTTTGGTCATTTACTAAGGAGAAAAACGTTTTTGGAGTGAGAAGAAAAATAATTTGGGTTTCTTCCACATCATAAAATTCGGCCATACTCTTGAGTGAGAAAAAGAGAGAAAATTCCAATGAATCAAAATTGTGAGGAAGGTTAAACCGAGTGATAATTTTCATAGGAGGTTAACCGGTTCCTGTTTTGCAGTTTTGAATAAAGAAGTTGGATAATATTCTCAACGAGGAACATCGGAATTGAGAAGGAAGGATCTAGACTTCGGAAAGCATTACCGGTTACTTGGATTCATAGAACGTGTGCCCACACACACTCAGAGACGTGGAACTCGAGAATAATAGAGAAGACACGTTGGTCAATCGTGTTGGAAAAATCGGATCCGATATCAGAGTTACGGCGCAGCGGAAGTTTTAAAATTTTTATGCCGATTCGGAAAAGAAGCTTATGATGCATATAACAATAAATTAAATTCATGATCAAGCGTACCTTATTTCTTGGATTCCGGAATTGCTAGAGCGTTTGACCAACGTGTCTTCTCTATTATTCTCGAGTTCCACGTCTCAGAGTGTATGTGGGCACACGTTCTATGAATCCAAGTGACCGGTGATGCTTTCCGAAGTCTAGATCCTTCCTTCTCAATTCCGATGTTCCTCGTTGAGAATATTATCCAACTTCTTTCTTCAAAACTGCAAAACAGGAACCGGTTAACCTCCTATGAAAATTATCACTCGGTTTAACCTTCCTCACAATTTTGATTCAATGGAATTTTCTCTTTTTTTTTTTTTCTTTCACAAGATAGCCGAATTTTTTGATGTGGAAGAAACCCAAATTATTTTTCTTCTCACTCTCAAAAATGTTTTTCCTCTTTGTGAATGACCAAAAATTAGTTTTTCAAGAATTCCTAGCCTTTATATAGAAGTCCAATCCTTTTCAAAATTTATCTCCTTTAAAAAATAATTAATTATTATTTTTCTGGAAAAATTTTGAATCAAAAGATCATACAACTTTAGGACTAGATTCATTGAACCTAAAAACGTTTTTCCAAGAGGAAATCTATCCTCAAAAAATTCGGCCACTTTGAGATAAATCTTGATTGGTGGTTCAAATTTTAAATCAAGAATCTAGACTAGTCAAAAGATCCTAGTCCTATCTAGATTCAAATTCCTTTTAAACCCTTTTGAATTTATATATGATTCATGTTGGGATCTAAATGTGCCCTTAGGATAGAAAATCAATATTAGGGATTTTCTGTAAATATGACATTTTGATATTAATAAGAGGATGTTATTCATGTTTAATAAGTTGTGTCCTATTTACTTTCATTAGTTGATTGTATGGTTATTTTGAGCAAACATAAAATACTCCTTGGCTGTTGGTAATATATCGGATTACCATATGTATACGGGGTATACATAGAAGACGTGGTAATTTGATAACAGTCTAAATAAATAGTCCGCAATCGATGGAATAAGATTTGGGGATCTTATTCATGATAAGATTGTAAAGGTTGTCTACTTCCTTGGAGGGATGGTTTGTCTTGACCATCGGATAGGTTCCGAGCAGAAACTTTAATGTATACCAGTATTGAGGTATGACATTGGACTGGACCTGAAGTGTTAATTGATTCGGTTTAATAATTCCGTTTATAAGAATCAATGACACTTTGATTATCATCCCGTATTAATCTTAATCCTGAAATGATTACTTGCGTTCGCATCCATGACTTATGTACTTTAATGCACTACAGGTGAGACACTGTTAATTCATGGTCAATATACTTGTATTTTGGGTGCATGACTTATGGATGGAGAAATCAAGATTCATAGATACGGAATCCATAACTATCTTAACGATAGTAAATGTTATCTACTTAAAGGCATTATTCGGGGATTGAAAGATAGTATAACAAGATCTTGGCCATCGGTTTACTTTGTGTTCTCTGGTGGTTTACCAATTGTATGGTTTTACAATTGGTGATTCTTTCAATAGAGAATAATGGAACTTTAAGTTAAAATGATTGAAAAGGTAAAACGGAAAAAGTCCTTAATTCAATCATGGATAACATATGGGGATTAAGCAAGCGATGAATAAATCATGGAAGAAGCGCTGCGTAAGAGAGCTTTCGTAATACGGTATGTGTTGGGGTTAGACTTCGTCTTCCCTTTACTACGTTAGCTTCCAACAGTTTGTCTAACGAACGATGAACTTCTTACTTTTGGGCCGGACCCAACTTATAACATTGCTTTATCATGGGCAACAATCGATCACATAATTGGGCCAGACCCAATCCATTCCGTTCAAGCGCGAACGATGATTGCTCGTTTAACATGGGCCGGACCCAGTTAACGATTCTAATTCATTACAATATAATGCTCGTTCACACTCGAACGTCGAACCAACAGATCAAACGCGATCTCTATATAATCTACGAACGATGGATCACAATAACAAATACGTGTCCTAGTCATCGTTCGTCGCTCGTTTGACAGATTAAGACCTCTCTTATAATCGTCAAACTCAATATCAACAACGATATTACATCAATAACCGCCAAGCCCATTGTCCGAGATTAAGGTTTACCCTGGTAACCGTCTGTTCAAAATCTCCAATGGCATGCTTACACGTGTCCCAGATGACAATATCTGAACTGCCATGAGCAGTTACGGGCTCAGGCCCATCTTCCTATATAAATAAAGGAAGACCCCCCCCCACGGGAAGAATCTGAAATTCTCTCCTCCCTAGACGAACTTTTTCTGACATTTGAACATACTCTCACTCTGCAGAAATCTCTTCAGAAACCATTTAGAGAATTCTCAACTCTTCATTGTATTCATAAACATTCATATATAGTGAAATTACTCACCGACAGAGGACGTAGCACGTAGTTAGGCAAACCTCTCTACTTCTTGGTGTCAATTTAATTTCTGTCTTCCTTTACTTTCATTTTCTGACATGAAAATCTGTTCTTACATTGCTTTGCTAAATTTCATTACGATGTCCAAGGGCCCAATTAATCGATTATCATATTTTCTGTATTAACTTTTCTGTTAAATTTTGACTGTAGAAAACCGGCATCTACAGTTTGGTGCCCACCGTGGGGCTCTTGGATGTCTTACTTCGGAAATCTACAAAGCAATCATGGCAGCAGAACATGAACGCCAGGAAGAACTTCCCCAGGGAAGCCCAGTCAACCACGAAGAAGCTTCAACCTCTGAAGCAAACTCCCAAATCGCCCATCTGACGCGAATAGTCGAGGAACTGACCAAGAAACACGACAGCCAGCAAAGTCAGCTGGAGAACATCACTGCAGAGAACCAGATTCTCAAGAACCAGTTGATGTCGAACTCTCAAGCAGCCTACTCGTATTACTACCCGTACTTCGGGTATTCAACCGGAATGAGCGCTGGGGGCTGGAACCCAACCACCTTACAACAACTCCAAGGTGTGAACACTGGGGGCTGGCAACCATCCACTTCCCATGACCAACACGGGACGAACGCTGGGGGCTTGCAACAAGCAATGCCTCAACAACGAGCGTCGAGGGCTACTTACAGCCCTGTGGCTCCAATGCAACCCCTATTCACACCTGGTGACACTCCGGCTGTAAACGAGTGGCGAGTAGAGCAGAGACAGACAGCACCAGGACTCGGTGCCGGAAGACAGACCACACCAACGCAGCGTTCGACGCCTGACGTACCAGCACCACCAAGTCTCATTCAACAGGAGCCTGCGAACGTTGAAGACTTGATGAGGAGTATAATGTCCGAAGAAATGAGGACATTAGAAGCACAAATGCAACAGCGCTTCTCCTCACAAATACATAGGACAACAACCTCCACACCAGGGTTCGACGACCTTGCCCGTGGTGTCCGCGAGACGCCTTTGACAAAGCGGATCACCAATAGAATCACCCCCAAGTTCAGCAACGTTTCTTTTCCTCGGTTTGACGGAATGTCAGACCCTCATGAGCATCTCCTGCAATACAAGCACGTCGTACAATCGACGAACATACCAACTGGTATGCTAGACGATATGATGTGCAAATTGTTCGCGCAAAGCCTGAAGGGAGCAGCATTAAGATGGTTTTGTAACCTTCCCCCAGAATCGATCGATTCGTTCGATGAGCTTTCGCTTGAGTTTATGCGAAGCTATTCTGTCCATATTCAATCCGGGAAGACAACCAAGGATTTGTGGAGCGTGATTCAAGGGCCATATGAATCACTACGCGCTTACATTAAGCGCTTCAGTAAAGCAATTTCTGAAATTTCCGGGCTTCATGACGGCACTGCGAGAGAAGCTTTGAAGAAGGGACTAAGGCACAGGTCCTTGTTCAAGAATGAGATTTGTGCCCGATACCCGCCGACGATACAGGATGCTTTGCATCGAGCGAAGGGATTCATCGAGCTTGAGGAGGAAAACGAACGTGTAGAACGAGACCTTGCTCGGACTAGGGAAGAACTGTCGAAGGCTCGTAACGAGCAAAACAAGACCTTCAGACGCGAACGCCCACGCCCGCAACATCGAACGGACGACAGAGTCGAACGCTCGACTAGGCGTGAACACAAGCGTCCTCTCTCACCACCAAAGTATGCCCTTGGCATAAGTCCTTCTGAACTCATCGCTCACCTCAAGCGACAGGACTTTCTCACATGGCCAAAAAAGCTGCCAGAGAACCCTGCCAGAGATACAACGAAGTACTGCGAGTTCCATAAAGATCATGGTCACCAGACCATTGATTGCAGGGCTTTACGACCAGAAGTGGCTGAGCTTTTGAAGAAGGGCCACCTTCGTGAATTTCTCACAGAAAAGGGCAGAGAGACGTACGGACTTGGAGGCGAGAGCAAGGAAAGAAGAGTTGTACAGCACATCGAAGACACGCCTTCACCACCGCCAGTTCGAAAGACGATAGGCGTAATTTGCGGAGGCTCGATCTACAGCGGAGATACAGTAACTGCTGTCAAGTCTCATCGAAGAAAGGCCATGCAGCCGATCGCGTCAATTCTTCCCGACAATCCCGTCGAGCATTCAATCATTTTCCACAGCAGCGAGGCTACAAACCTAAGCCGACCTCACGACGACGCACTTGTTCTGACACTTAACGTTTCGAACTGTGAAGTTGGTCGTATTCTCGTCGATAATGGGAGTTCTGCGGATGTTCTTTTCCTTTCAACACTCAGAGAGATGGAATTATCTGAGTCAGACATCGAACGTTCAACGACCATTTTGATAGGCTTCAACGGAGAATCGACCGCTGCTGTTGGAAAAATCAAACTTCCAGCTTTTGCAGGAGGAGAAAACAAATTAACCAGCTTTTTGGTTTTAGACTGTCCGTCTGCCTACAACATCATTCTAGGTAGGCCATGGATACACGCCATGAAGGCAGTACCGTCCACATATCATCAGAGAATCCGGTTCCCAACGAAGCGAGGGGTTAAGGAAATCAAGGGGAACCAAGAAGTCACGAGGACATGTTATTTACATTCTCTGAAGATGAAGAAGACCGATCGCTTATAGCAACTAGAGCAGAAGATAGAATCGAGCGATCGGGTACAACCGGACGTCGAACAACTGGATGAGATCCAGATAGACCCAGCCCAGCCAAATCGAGTCATCAGCATTGGCTCTCTGCTCGACGACACAATTCGTACACAGCTCCTGAGTTCCCTTCAGAAGAATCAAGACTGCTTTGCATGGTCGCACAAGGACATGCCAGGCATCGATCCAGAAGTGACAACGCATCGACTCAACGTCGATCCAAGCCATAAGCCTGTTAAGCAGAAACGAAGGAAACTTGGTATTGAGCGGAACAAGATCATTAACGACGAAGTACGAAAGTTAATCGAGGCTGGATTCATCAAGGAAGTGCAGTATCCAGACTGGCTAGCGAACGTTGTGATTGTCAAGAAGAAGAACGGCAAATGGAGAGTTTGTATCGACTTCACAGACCTGAATAAAGCCTGCCCAAAAGATAGTTTTCCTCTCCCTCATATCGATCGACTGGTCAATGCAACAGCAGGACATGAATTGCTTTCATTCATGGACGCATTTTCTGGTTACAACCAAATCCTCATGCATCCCGACGATCAAGAGAAAACAGCTTTTATCACGGAGAGAGGAATCTATTGCTACAAGGTTATGCCTTTTGGGTTGAAGAACGCCGGTGCAACCTATCAAAGACTTGTCAACGCAATGTTCGCTGATCAACTAGGTCGAACGATGGAGGTATACATTGACGATATGCTGGTCAAATCAATGAAGGCTGCGGATCACATTGGACACCTATCAGAGTGCTTCTCGGTACTCAGGCAACACAACATGCGTTTAAATCCTTCCAAATGCTCGTTTGGTGTTTCGTCTGGAAAATTCCTAGGCTACATTGTGACGCAGCGTGGTATTGAAGCGAACCCTGACCAGATACGAGCACTAATGAATATGCCTTCACCGAAGAATAAGCGAGAGATCCAGAAGTTGACTGGACGAATAGCAGTGCTGAACAGATTCATCTCTCGATCGACCGACAAATGCCAGCCATTTTTCAAACTGCTCAAAGGGAACAAGAATTTTGAGTGGAACGAACAGTGCCAACAAGCCTTTGGCGAGCTGAAAAGGTATCTGTCCACACCACCAATACTAGCCAAACCAGAAACAGGAGAAAATCTTTTTATTTACTTATCCGTAACGGAAGTTGCGGTCAGTGCTGTTCTTGTACGAGATTCGAACGGTGAACAGCCGGTCTACTATGTCAGCAAGTCACTACTCGATGCAGAGACAAGATACCCGGTGGTTGAAAAGTTGGCCCTTGCCCTCATAACTTCTGCTAGGAAGTTGAGGCCATATTTCCAATCGCACTCGATCATTGTAATGTCAACCTACCCTTTACGAGCGATACTTCATAGTCCAAACTTGTCTGGACGTTTGACAATATGGGCAGTGGAGTTGAGCGAGTTTGATATCGAGTACCGGGTTCGAACCAGCCTAAAATCTCAAGTACTTGCTGACTTTGTAGCTGAACTCACTCCCGATCCTTATACGCCAAAAACGCAAGAAGGATGCTGCTGGACGCTCATGGTGGACGGAGCATCAAATGTCAAAGGATCTGGAGTGGGAGTATTTTGTAAGTCCCCTGAAGGAGAAATAATCGAGCAATCGTTTCGCCTGGGGTTCAACGCTTCGAACAATGAAGCCGAATATGAAGCTTTGATCGCTGGGCTACGTTTGATGAAAGCACTGGGGGCTCGACGTTTGAAGATTCAAAGCGACTCACAGCTCGTTGTGAACCAAGTGTTGGAAGAATACACAACCAAGGATACGAGAATGGAAGCTTATCTGAACGTTGTTCGTTCGCTTGTACAGCATTTCAAAGAACACTCGATTAAACAAGTGTCGAGGGATCTTAACACCCAAGCGGATGCCTTGGCATCATTTTGTTCAACTTCGGAGCCGAATATACGTCGAAGCATCCCAGTCGGATACATTGAGGAACCATGCATCCAGGTCGAATCCACAATCATCACAGACGAAGCCTCAGATGACTGGCGAACGCCCATAATTACCTACTTGAAGGAAGGAGTTTTACCAGAAGCCAAGCATGAAGCTCGAAAGCTCAAGACCAAAGCTGCGAGATTTTCACTAATCAACGACATCCTCTTCCGACGTTTGTTCAACGGCCCCTATGTTCGATGTCTCGATGACAAAGAAGCTACATACGTTCTGAAGGAAGTTCATGAAGGCGAATGCGGAAACCACTCTGGGGGACGATCATTATGCAACAAAGTCAAGCGACAAGGCTACTACTGGCCCACTATGCTTCAAGACAGTGAAGACTTTGTCAGACGGTGCGACAAGTGCCAGAGACATTCCCCCGTTTTCCATCAGCCAGCAGAACGATTATCGAGCATCGCGTCTCCGTATCCATTCATGAAGTATTCAATGGATATAGTGGGCCCATTACCCAGAGCGAGCGGTCAACGCAAGTATTTGCTTGTACCCACTGATTATTTCACCAAGTGGGTTGAGGCAGAAGCATTTGCGGACGTGAAGGATTTGGACGTTGAAAGCTTCATTTGGAAGAGCATTATTTGCAGGTTTGGTGTGCCCCAAGAGATCGTAACAGACAACGGGTCTCAATTCATTTCGGGCAACTTCAGAAAATTCTGCCGAGAATGGAATATCGCGCTTAGCTTTTCTACCCCAAGATACACTCAAGGGAATGGACAAGCTGAAGCAACCAACAAGACGATTGTTCAGAATTTCAAGAAGAAGCTCGAAGCTCGAAAGGGTCGATGGGCAGACGAACTTCATGGCATACTTTGGGCATACAGAACCACCCCGAGAAGAGCGAACGGTGAATCTCCATTCTCACTAACCTTCGGTGCAGAAGCTGTTGTCCCAGCAGAAATCGGTGTCCCTACACTCCGGCGACAATTGGCTTTTGAAAACGAAAGTCAGAATCAAGAAATGCTCAACGACAGTCTGGACTTGCTTGACGAACGACGAGATCAAACCCTGATTCGCATGGCAAACTACCAGCAGTCGGTGGCAAAGTACTACAACTCTAAAGTTCGACCGAGAACTTTCAACGAAGGAGATCTCGTACTTCGCAAAGTATTCCAGAACACTGCCGAGCCAAACGCAGGAAAGTTGGGAGCAAATTGGGAAGGTCCTTACCGGATCTTGAAGGTTATCCGACCAGGCGTTTACCGTCTGGAGACGAGCGATGGAGTGGAAGTTCTTCGCAGTTGGAACTCGCATCACCTTCGTAAATATTACTTGTAATTTTCATACTTGTAATTTTCGTATTTTTTGTCCAACACTTTGTAATTTTTTACGATTCATTTTTGTAAAGGCTAGATCCGTTACAGCGAACGTTCGACACACGTTCGAACCTGTAGGTCTATGCCTCAAGACTATTTAGTTCAGCTCTTGAACTACGTTCGACTTGATCCCTAAACATTGGGCACGTAGGCAGCTCGTATACGCTTGTACGAGTCCAGTCGCGAAAATCACACAATTTCATTGTAAAATCGAACTACGGAAGGCTTGATCCCTAAACATTGGGTACGTAGGCAGCTCATCACACTTGAATGAGTTCAGCTTATATTACTATTCAAAAACGTGTGCTTTCCACACTTAGTCAAATTTTCTATCGCTCAACGCTGAACGTTCGTCTTCACGAACTATACTATTCGGTAGCAAGTTTCCTTCGATGTTCGTCTTTACAGACTTGATGAGTTATATCAAATTGTAATTCACTTAAAACAACGTTCGTTTTCACGAACTATAAACGTGCTATCAAAATTCATTCACTGTTCGTCCTTACGAATGAGTGCATCTACATTATCAAGTACATAAACATATTTGTAATGCTCAACGTTCGTCGTTACGAACTAGTATTACCTATCATTATCTTACAACTACCGTTCAACTAATCAACGTTCGTCGTCACGAACTATACGAGCTATAATTATACTCCAATTCCTTGCTGATTGTCCGAGTAATGCTCGTTTCTCTCTATATGCGACACTTCGCATCATCATCACACAAACATATATGTAGACAAGAATTTAAAATTCATTAATGAATTAAAAGAAAAATTGAGAGTTTACAATTAAATGTTCAATCAAAATCGAAAGAAAAATAACAATCATTTTTATCCCACGTCTAGCGGTCTTCAGATGGGTTATCAGCGACTGGGGGCTCAGCTGCAGTCGGCTCTTCGACGCTCGGAGCTGGCGTAGCATCTTCGGCTGTGGCGACTGTCGAACACTCGGCTCCTTCGGGTGACTCTTCGTACAGCTCGATTTCCTCGTCTACATCAGCTTCGACAAGGAGTCCTTGTTTATACTCCTTCAGCAGATCGTATCGAGCCTTCAGAGTCGCCCTCGAATACTCGTTGATAATATCAGCGACGAGCTTCTAGTTATCCGCCACGAGCTTCGAATTATCAGCTTCGAGAGAGAGAATCTTTGCAGTAGCCTTGTCATATCGCTCGCCAATGACTTTCATCATGTCCGAGCCTTCTTTGGCCTGCTGCAAAACATCTTGTAGCTGCCCAATTAAATCTTCAGAGCAAGCCTTGACAACTCTGAAATTACGCTCGATATCGAGCAGCTTCTGTTCACGCTCTCTCTCTCTCTCTTCCAGCTCCCGCTCCCTAATTTCGAGCTCCTTTATGCGAGCCCTCTGCTCGAGATTTTTCTCGTACGTTCGCTTAACCAACCCAATCGCTCGAATATTACTCTGCATTAGTAGTTTTCAAGTTTAGTTTGTCATATTCAAATGAACAAAAGAGTAACTCACAAATTTGAAAATACATACCTTCAAGCCATCCCATAACATATCGTCAAGATGGCTTTGAAGCGGACCCCGGCTCAATGTATCAGCGTCCGCATCAGTGAGCAGCTGACCCATAATCTGAACGCTCGTTGCCCTGTCTTCGAGCAGCCTCACGCTTTGGAGTATTTTCACATCCACTTGCGGATGTTCCCCAGCAATAGTTGGAGGCTCAACGTTTGGCTCGGGGGTCCCCACCTTCGACCGCTTACTTCGATTCGTGGGAATTTTTCTTTTCCCCTTCTCAATTGCCTTCCTCTTCTTGGCAGGAGGAGAGGCAGGCTTCGATGGAGGCTCGGACGAAGATTCAAGAATAGGTAAAGGCACGGGCTCTTTAGCCTTGCCCGCATTTTCTGCTGCCGCTGCAGCAGCCCTCACAGCTTCCTTCGCTGCTTTTCTTTGAGCAAGCAGCTCCTTTGGCGATGGAAATACAACGCTCATCGTGTCCAACGCGAAGTCTGCGATCAAAGCCTCCTCGTCAGTTAATGCGTCGATAAACAATGGAGCGCCAAATAATCTCCTTAACGCTCCCCTGATCACAAATGACCAATCTACCCAGGAAGGAACTCGTTTAGGAATACCTGACGGGATTTCCATGAAATCCTTCCAAAGGCTCGACGCTCGAAATCTTTGAGGAGTATGTATCTCGTCCCACTCCCTGTTTGGTAAAGCGAGCAGACGATCAAGTTTCTCCTCGAACAGGAGTCCTTGAGGTGGCGGTTTCTTGGAATCTTTATCTGCACAACAAAAGAAATTACATTAAAGGTCGAGTATTGAAAAATTTTATACCTTCGACTCTCATCGTTCGACACTTACGAAGAACACCCCACAACGGGTAAAATGCATTGGCGAGTCCTCCCATTGACTTCTCATTGATGTGCATAAATAAGTAATGGTCCTGCCAATATCTGTCGGCGTTCTTCATCTCGCCGACCACTTGTTTCTTCCGTCGAGGATACATCGAATATCGCCCGTGATCTTTAGAATTCTCTTGGGGATAGTAGATTGCAAGTACATCATCAACAGAGAGTTCGACGCCCGCTTCGGTTGATAGGACGATCAATCCCAAGAAAACCCTCATTCCGTTGGGCATCAAATGTGGAATGGCAAGTTGATAGTGACTCATGCACTGGATGAGGAGAGGAGGAAGAGGAAGTCGTAATCCGCAGTCGAAATAGATGGTATACATACAAATCCATCCTTCGGAGACTGTGTCTGCTCGTTCGTCCTTCATCGGAAGAGGCAATTGGACTTCGTTTGGAAACCCGTATCGACCCCTGATTTCAGACAAGTCGTCTTCTGTCAATACTGATCGGGGGTTCGACGTTCGTAAAAATGATTTTGTACTCAATTGCCGTGGTAGCGTCGTCAATCGAGCAATGGGAGGAATTGATAAGACCTCCGTTCTGGACGTCGTCGCCGGTCGACTCCTCTCTGCCGCCGAGTTACTAGATCCAGTGTCCGTTCGACTATGTTCGAAGGCATATTCGAATCTTGAGCGTTGAGTATTGAAAGCCAGTTCATCATCCGAACTATCGTCGCTGGAATCAGTGCTCGTCCACTCCACATCTACATCCTCGATGATTTGTTTGTTCTTGTCCATGACTTAAAAACTGAATTTGGACGAACGATGAAAGGATTTTTGATCTGAACGCGTTTATCTAACCCAGATCTTATAAAGTTTCAATGAACACGAAGAACCACAACCGAAAAACCCAGAAAAAACTCGCTAAACTAAAAACTTTCGGAAGAAATGCAGAGAAACAACCGAAAGGACTTGGAAACAGAATATTACAAACTTTACCAAATCAAAAGCATTCAAAATGAAGAACAAGAACGAGAGAGAAGGTGAAGAATAGAAATCTTGCCTGGAGTTTTGAGGCTCTTGAAAAAACTTTTTGGTCTCTGGATTTTCGAATGCTCCGAAGTGAATATAAAGACAAAGAAGAATATGAAGCGTTATATAGCTTCGCCAAGCATCAACGGTCCCGATTTATTCGGAGGTGTTTGATCAAACGGCGTGAATAACGCAACTTTTGGTATTCCCGCTCGAAGGATCGTACGATGCAACGGTTCGAAATCCCAAAAATCTCGCGTATTCCAGCTGTAACTTCATACGTCACAACGGTACAAATTCCAACAGAAAATAATGATGCCGTTTCAGAATACCCACTCAATACACGCCACGTGTACACAGGTAACATCTCTCACTGGGCTCGAGATTTCCCATCGACTGATTCGTCAGTCTGTTCAGATTTTCCTTATCTGATATAACCACGACTGATGCGGTTTAATCGCTAACGATCAAACACTCTATCGAGGATCCATCGCTCGATAGAGTGGGGGGCTATCTGTTGGGGTTAGACTTCGTCTTCCCTTTACTACGTTAGCTTCCAAGAGTTTGTCTAACGAACGATGAACTTCTTACTTTTGGGCCGGACCCAACTTATAACATTGTTTTATCATGGGCAACAATCGATCTTATAATTGGGCCAGACCCAATCCATTCCGTTCAAGCGTGAACGATGATTGCTCGTTTAACATGGGCCGGACCCAGTTAACGATTCTAATTCATTACAATATAACGCTCGTTTACACTCGAACGTCGAACCAACAGATCAAACGCGATCTCTATATAATCTACGAACGATGGATCACAATAACAAATACGTGTCCTAGTCATCGTTCGTCGCTCGTTTGACAGATTAAGACCTCTCTTATAATCGTCAAACTCAATATCAACAACGATATTACATCAATAACCGCCAAGCCTATTGTCCGAGATTAAGGTTTACCCTGGTAACCGTCTGTTCAAAATCTCCAATGGCATGCTTACACGTGTCCCAGATGACAATATCTGAACTGCCATGAGCAGTTACGGGCTCAGGCCAATCTTCCTCTATAAATAAAGGAAGACCCCCCCCCCCCCCCCCACGGGAAGAATCTGAAATTCTCTCCTCCCTAGACAAACTTTTTCTGACATTTGAACATACTCTCACTCTGCAGAAATCTCTTCAGAAACCATTTAGAGAATTCTCAACTCTTCATTGTATTCATAAACATTCATATATAGTGAAATTACTCACCGACAGAGGACGTAGCACTTAGTTGGGCGAACCTCTCTACTTCTTGGTGTCAATTTAATTTCTGTCTTCCTTTACTTTCATTTTCTGACATGAAAATTTGTTCTTACATTACTTTGCTAAATTTCATTACGATGTCCAAGGGCCCAATTAATCGATTATCATATTTTATGTATTAACTTTTCTGTTAAATTTTGACTGTAGAAAACCGGCATCTACAGTATGTAAACAGGAGTTCAGCTTCAAACTTTTAGTGGAATAGTATTGAAGTTGATAATTGATGAATAATTAATCTGGGATTAATTTTTCACAATTGTAGGAGCCTCTTTACATATTTCCAACGGGTCCCTCTATTAGCTCATATAGTTCCGTATAGCGTCTCGGGATTTGTTCCTAATGAGATAAGTAAATTTAAATGGAATTTAGTAATGTCTATTAAGACATGATACTCTCTAACATGCAATCCAGTAAGGATTGGACATGTGAGATTTGTGTAGACAAATAATATGATTTGTCATGAGATTGGTTAATTGAATTTTGAAATAAGATTGTGTTTGAATTATTTAATTTTGGAAAACAAATTTTTCTCTCCTAATCTAAATATTGTGCACGGTTTTTAGATAGGTGGAGAGAAGAAAATTTTGTTTCAAAATTATTCAAATATATTCCTAACATTAAATTATTAATTGATTTAAATAATGGAAATTATTTGATGGATTTTTCTTTCCTTAAATTGATGTGCACGGTTTTTGTGAGGAAAGAAAATTTGAAATATTCCATTGATTTAAATTAATTAATATGGTTGATGTTGTGTGGAAAATATTTAATTCAAATAAGTGCATCATATTTAAATTCAAAAGGGTTTAAAATGAATTTGAATCTAGATAGGACTAGGATCTTTTGACTAGTCTAGATTCTTGATTTAAAATTTGAACCACCAATCAAGATTTATCTCAAAGTGGCCGAATTTTTTGAGGATTGATTTCCTCTTGGAAAAACGTTTTTAGGTTCAATGAATCTAGTCCTAAAGTTGTATGATATTTTGATTCAAAATTTATCCAGAAAAATAATAATTAATTATTTTTAATGGAGATAAATTTTGAAAAGGATTGGACTTCTATATAAAGGCTAGGAATTCTTGAAAAACTAATTTTTGGTCATTCACAAAGAGGAAAAACATTTTTGAGAGTGAGAAGAAAAATAATTTGGGTTTCTTCCACATCATAAAATTCGGCTATCTTGTGAGAGAGAAAAAGAGAGAAAATTCCATTGAATCAAAATTGTGAGGAAGGTTAAACCGAGTGATAATTTTCATAGGAGGTTAACCGGTTCCTGTTTTGCAGTTTTGAAGAAAGAAGTTGGATAATATTCTCAATGAGGAACATCGGAATTGAGAAGGAAGGATCTAGACTTCGGTAAGCAACACCAGTCACTTGGATTCATAGAACGTGTGCCCACACACACTCTGAGACGTGGAACTCGAGAATAATAGAGAAGACACGTTGGTCAAACGCTCTAGCAATTCCGGAATCCAAGAAATAAGGTACGCTTGATCATGAATTTAATTTATTGTTATATGCATCATGAGCTTCTTTTCCGAATCGGCATAAAAATTTTAAAACTTCCGCTGCGCCGTAACTCTGATATCGGATCCGATTTTTCCAACAATTGGTATCAGAGCCAACTCATGATTATGTATATAACATAAATTATTTGATGGAATAAATTTCTCTCTATGCATTAATGAAATATTTTAGAGAGTTGGCACTCTAGGTTTTATTTTGAGTATGTTAAATATATTATGAATGGATGTATGGATGAATGAATGCTTTATATTATTTTTATAATATATGATCTTGTTCAATTTTGCCGGTCATGATTCCATAGAGGTTAGAATTTGTATCTAGATTTTTCAAGTGTAATAGATGCGGTCTATTATCACCGCTAGGTCGTTCTTTCAATTCCTAAAATTTTTGTAAGCCGGAAACGACGTAGGAATTTTTTTATAAAATTCGGGCTACAATGGATTCGAGAAGATTGAAGATGAACAAAGGTATGTAAATTTTCAAAGGATGTGATTTTTTGTTTTTTAGAATTTTTTTTAATTAAAAAACATTTTTTATTAATAAAATTAAAAAAATAATAATAAATAAAATCACAGAATCTTTTTGAAAATTAAATTTTCCAATGATATGTGATCTTGATAATTTGAAAATCAAAATTGAAAATTTAAATTTAAATTTAATAGATATTATTATGAATTTTAAAATTTTGTAATTTAAATTTGAAATTTGGAAATTTCAAATTTTTTTTTGAATTTTAAAATTTAATTAATCGGATTTTTATTTAAATTTTGATATTTTGTAATTTTGATTAAAATTAAAATTACATATAATCTTTTTGAAATTTAAATTTAATTTTAAATTTGAAAAGATGTGACATTGGAGAAGGAAGACACATTGAAGAATGATGCAAGGCATGGATCTACAAATGAAGGCCGATATATGTTTCGGTTAATTTTTGTAATTTTTACAATTTTTCTTTTCTCTAGGATGGAATCATGATCCACGGCTATTTACATATTTTGCAAATCATAGATGATGTGTTGCTAGATGAATATGTTATACTATTTCGTGATGTATTGATAACATGCCATATAGACTAGGGAGTGCCACTCAATAAATATTGTTTATGCATGAAAAACAAAAACCCTAATTTAAAAGAATGAGTGGGAGAAGGTTTTACACACTAAGGCCTACGGCCTCCATCGTTGGTCCAATAGTTACGCATGATAGTACCTACTACTCGGTTTTGACCCGGGAATTCCCTTCGGATAGGTATCTTACCTAGAGCGCACACTGATTTGGATTTCCGAAAGGATAAAAATTTTGGGCATATTTTATGTTTAGATCACCCCTCGGTGGCGGATGTAAAATATGGATTCAAAATTGGAAACGATGGTTACACACTCATGCTACTTTATTTATTAACCCTCCCTCGAGGCTCTGTTATATAAAGTAGTGGCTAAATAAACGATAGTTAATATATTTTTAATGGAATTATCTCCCATCAAGGAGCACATGATGAAAGTCATGGCTTATTTGTCTGAAGCTCAGGCAAATAGAACTGAGATCGATGCTGCAACTCAATTGGTCATGGTTTTCCAAACCTTATCCAAGGATTTCGATTTGTTTCAGGCATCCTACAACCTTAACAGGAAGGAGATGTCTTTAACGGAATTGATGAAAGAGTTGCAAGCCTTTGAAAACATTTTTAAGGGTAGGCTGAGGCAAATGTGGCTGAACCTAGTTTGCCTGCTCCTAATCCCAAAAGGAAGAAGGAAAAGGGGAAGAACAAGGGGAACAAGCCTGTGGCGAATGCACCTGTTTCTAAGAAGTCTACCAAGACTAAGAAGCGAAAGGTGGATCCCAAAAAGGCTAAGTGCTTTCACTGTGGTAAGAAAGGACATTACAAGAAGGATTGCCGAGAATACTTGTCTATGCAAAAGCAAAAAGGTAATTTCGATATCCTGTATCTTGAGGGTTGTTTAGTGGAGGAATCTAAGGACAATTGGGTTATAGACTCTGGAGCTACGAACCATGTTTGTATTTCTCTGCAGGGGTTCAAGGTAACGAGAAGTCTGCATGAGGAGAACTTCACGTTAAGAACCGGTGATGGGACATTAGTGCAAGCTGAAGCAGTGGGAGAAGTGCATCTTTATTTTGATGAATTTAGGTTTATTGTTTTGAGACATTGTTTTAATGTTCCTAGTTTCAAAAGGAATCTAATTTCGGTAGCTTGTTTGATTAAAGATTCTTATTCAGTTTCTTTTAATAATAAAGTTGTTATTAGTAAAAAACAATTCTCTTATCTGTAATGGATGGATGCATGGAAATCTTTATTTTATCAAACCTAAGATGCACTCACTGCTTGATACAGAATTGGAAAAGAACTCTAAAAGACATAAGTCTTCTCACTCTAACAAATCATATCTTTGGCATTTACGACTTGGTCACATAAGCCTTAACAGAATTCAAAGGATGGTAAAGGAGGAATGCCTTGACTTGTATGAGGCTGAACCTTGGCCACAATGTGAATCCTGTTTGGAGGGCAAGATGACTAAACGGCATTTTGCTGCCAAGGATGGTCGTGTCGAGGAACTTTTAGAACTTGTGCATACGGATGTTTGTGGTTCCATGAACATAGAAGCACGAGGTGGGTATGAGTTTTATATCACTTTTATTGATGATTACTCAAGGTATGGATATGTCTATTTGATGACCCGCAAAAGCGAAGCTTTTGACAAGTTCAAAGAATTTCGGGCTGAAGCGGAGAAACAATTAGGCAAGTCCATTAAGACACTTCGATCGGATCGAGGTGGGGAATACCTATCGGATGAGTTCTTAGGATATTTGATAGAGAATGGGATACAATCCCAGTTGACTGCACCTGGTACTCCTCAACAGAATGGTGTAGCTGAGAGAAGGAATAGGACCCTATTGGATATGGTCCGATCTATGATGAGTTACTCCACATTACCTTTGTAATTTTGGGGGCACGCTATACAAACTGCATGCTATCTTCTGAATAACGTTCACTCCAAATCGGTTCCTAAAACTCCTTATGAGTTATGGACGAGTAGGAAACCTAATTTGAATCATATTCGAATTTGGGGTTGTCCGGCACACGTCCTGGATAAGGAAGCGAAGAAGTTGGAGTCACGATCAGAAGTGTGCTTGTTTGTTGGCTATCCAAAAGGGACTAAAGGTGGTCTGTTCTATAATCCGAAGCAAAATAAAGTCTTCATTTCTACACATGCAACATTCTTGGAGGAAAGTTACATGGAAGACTTTAAACCTCGTAGCAAAGTAGTGCTTGAGGAGATGAGTTCGGGTTTGGATATTCCAAAAGTCACAGAAAACCCTGTGGAGAAACCATTAAAGAATCAACAACCACGGGAGCTTCGTCGTAGTGGGAGGATTATCAGGGAACCTGAAAGGTACTTGTTCAATGTTGAAGTTTTTGAAGCAGAATCCATAGAACATGTTGATGATCCGGCTACGTACAAGGAAGCTATGGAGGACGTTGATTCTAGTTTTTGGCAAAAAGCTATGAACACCGAGATGGAATCTATGGATTCCAACGGGGTCTGGAAACTTGTAGACTTGCCCCAAGGCATAAAACCGATTGGGTGTAAGTGGGTATACAAGAGGAAGAGAGGTGTGGATGGGAAAGTGGAAACTTTCAAGGCAAGACTTGTAGCGAAGGGCTATACGCAGAAAGAAGGAATCGACTATGATGAAACATTCTCGCCTGTAGCAATGCTCAAGTCAATCCGCTATGTTATGCACTAGGCCTGACATTTGTTTTGCGGTTGGTATGGTAAGTCGATATCAGTCGAATCCGGGACCGAACCATTGGGCTGCGGTCAAGCATATACTCAAGTAGCTACGGAGAACGAGGGACTATATGCTAGTGTATTCCGGTCAGGATCTTGTTCCTAGAGGATACACAGATTCTGATTTTCAATCAGATCAGGAATCAAGGAAATCGACTTCAGGATCTGTTTTTACCCTTGGAGGTGGTGTCGTTGTGTGGAGGAGTATTAATGTAACGCCCCGACTTCCCACGCCGGGTCGTCACCTTACTTACATACTGAACTTAAACTTGCGGAAAATTTGGGAGAAATTTTTTTTTCTTTTAAACTTTATTTTAAAACTTTCAACTTGAACTTCATCCTCAAACTCATACTTGCTGATAGGTACTTACTCGAGTACCGAACTTTTCAACCCTCCTTGAAGGCCATCGAAATCAAATTGTAGACCAAACCTGACTTGATGCGGATTGGTAACACAAGAGGCAACTTGCTTGCCATACATTCATAAACTTTGACATTCATATTTAAAACATCATGAAAATATGAAAATCCTTTTTCATTACAACATATTTTATAGAGTATATATTTTTTTTAAAATCCGTGGCAGTGTCCATCCCACATTTCACAGTCCACAGCACCAGCCTTCCACAGTATTGCATCAGAGATTGCTGGGAGATTGCTTACCTATAGCATAGACGTAAGACGTGAGCTTTCACTCAGCAAGTACAACTGTTACATCCGCGACGCAAAACACATATCATTATGCATGAACCAATTATGACCTCTTATGATTCAAATATGGATTCATAACTTAGCTTAGTTCTATTCCTTTACTTATCATGTGTGCTCGTACCGTGGTACATAGCCAAGGAATGGTTGAAGGCGGCAGTCCGTTTTAACTCAAACCATGAAACACAAAGTTTAACATGGAGTAGTTTAGGTAGCCATCCAATCCAACTCAAACCATGAACCATACCATTTAAACCCGCCTTTGTGGCAAGTCGGTACGACACAACATCTTACTTGTCTTGTTCTTACCAGGTGGTTTAACATTAGTGAACATGCTTCATGATGTCACAATATTACAACATATAACATAATACAACCTCATTCATAACATACCATGACATGCCATACATACCATAACATATCATACCATAATATCACATGACATAACATACCATAACATTACACGCCATAACATATCCTCACATGCCATAACATACCATCACATTAGGCAAGTAACAACAAAGGGCCTATGCTGTAGGCGGAGTTGTACTTACCACTCTTGTTATGTCCTGCGCAATGCTGCTCCTGCTCTGAGCACAGCTGCAGGTTCCCTCCTTCTTGTTGAAGGACATAGGTGAGGTTCTAATTAGTATTGTGGAATGTTGGTGATCTAACCAACATGCCTACATAATCCTAGTTGTATGTCCCTGATACTAGATGTCTTACTGGGTTACAAATAATAACCTTATTATTTTAAAAACAACCCAATATGGATTAATATTTAAGAGGTTACGTTGGATACCCTCATGTACTAAACCTTTAAACATACCGTCAGGGTTAGGTTACCTTCCTAACCTTGTTACCTCAATTACCCTATATCTTAGCCCAATTTATTAATCTTGATATCCTTTAGGGTTATCTTGACTAACCCTTAAGGTTAATTGTAGTCAAACTTTTGGTCAACCAAAGTCAACTTTTGGTCAACTAAGGTCAACCCTATACGGGTCAAACTTGAGCTTTAGGCTTTGGCCCAGTAACTCGGATATCACTTCCGGTTATTACCCGTAATCATCTTGCTTACCCAATTTGGTTAAAAATCAATTTTCCATTTCTTTGGAAACTTAGGTAAATTAACCTCAAAAAAAATCTTTTAAAATTCATATTTTTGAAATAGGTTTTTGTAAAATCATTTAGGGCTGGAAACTGCCTTTGGAACAGTTTCCCTAGTCAAAACAGTGGTTTTGGGGAAAGATACAATTTTTCCGAACTGTTTTTAGAAAATCCTGTGCAGGAATTTCCTGTTCCCTGCACAGTCTTTATAAAACCGTGTCAGTTTAAAGATCCATTCAGAGTTTGTAAAAGTTGTCTTCACAAAAGTTGTAGCTCTCGAAAAATCCTAAAACTTTCGTGTTTTGAGAAAAATCCAGTTCTGCATGTATTCTTGTCAGTTTTAATTTGAAACTGACTGGTCGTGTAAACTAGGTCTGGGCAGACTAGTATCGGTTTTCTGTAAAAACAGAGGCCATTGGAGCCTCAATTTGGGGAACTGTCCACGTTACACCCTAGGAAAAACCCTTCTGAACAACTTTCATGTTTTACGTTTCACCCAGTTCGGCCTCTAAAAGCCTTAAATTTCCACTTTCCCGAAACTGGCCAGTTTGGAATCCGAATTGGCAGTTTCGGTTGTTAAGTCCGGTTTACGTCCTATTTCGCGCAAACTACCTCAACCGAACACGCGGGAGCCTAGATAGCAAGCATGCAGCGTATTATATCATCCCACATGAAAAATCATGCAGCTCGAACGGGTCCATGCAAACCAAACCCAAAAAGCTCTAATCCTAGGTTTGCAAGGTTCTAACTTTTGCATCTCATTCAAACAAGCATCAATCATTCACCCTTAAGCTAGCAGCCAAGCATGCACTGCCTAGGGCAGATTTTGGACCAAGAAAATCAGGGGACACACAACCATTCACATCTAGCATGCACCCTAGCATTAAATCAAACATAAGCATAAAATTAAAGCTCATAACAAAATTAAACATCAAACCACCCTTAAAGCCTAAATCAAGCACCACATCTAATCAATCTAGGGCAAAGAAAACTTGAGCTTATGCTCTTACATCCTCTCAACTTGAAATACAAATAAAATTCCAAATTGAACTCAATGGAAGGATTAGGGCTCAAGGAAGTTACCTTAGATCAAAGTTAGGGTTTGAAAATTGCAACTCCCCTTCCTCCCTTGCCTTCCCTTGCCCACGGCTTCTCACCACACCAAGATACCAAAAATTTTGGTTTGGCCTCAAGATTTGTTCTTCACCTAAGGCTCGGCCACACCACCCTTGTAATACCAAAAATTGTAGTTTTTCAACTACTTTCCCCTGCTCAAAACAGTGGCTGCCCTAGACCAAAAAAAATGGTCTCAAAACTTGTTTTTGATCTTGTTTTCGGTTGATTGAATCAAACCCGAATTGACCCTAACTTTTCCCCTTAAAATTTTCGGTTTCTCTCTTGGTTTCCCTGCACTCAATAATTCGGCAGCAAGCCTAGAAAAGGGTTGGGAAAATTTCTCAAACTCTCCCCTTAGCTTCCCCTTGCAAACCGAACACTAACCTAGGCTTGGCTTAGGAAAATTTTGGTTTTTCTTGGCTCCCTCTCACTTTTTCTTTCTCGGTTTTGGTGGGCAGAAAATTTGCAAGAGGTTGGCTAGATGTTGTGAATAAAATGAATAAAGGTCACCCCTATTTATAGGCAAAAGGGGAACTTTAAAAAATTATAATTTGACCCCAAAATTTTTGAAAAATTGCCAAAAAGGCATGCTCGGTGGCCGGCCATGCTTCTTGGAGAACAAGAAAGAATTTTCTTCTAGAACAAGACACTTATCTTTAAAGGGTTGGTTCATGGAATTATGATGTCATAAATCCAAATAAGATGATGTCATAAATCAAAAGGTAGGTGATGTCATCCTAAGGCCTCGTTTGGCTACTTTTTGAAAAAGCAGTCCAATTTTAAGCTAACACAGATAAATCCAATACTGTGTTCACTAATACACAGTACAATTTAGTACTGTTTTGCTTGACTGCAGTCCAAAATTTATCTGCATAAAAATGGACTGTAAAAATTTTCCTTCTTATTTCTGAAAGTCATTAGGACTTTGATATCCAACTTAGTGTGCTTGATTTTTCTAGGGTGGTCTCATAGCTTATTCTTGTTATCTTGTCCAAAAAGACAATTTTCGCAGTATATTTCTCATACTGCTTATCCCATTACTGTATAGTCATACCTTTGACTGTTCTTGATCAACCCTTGACTTTTTGGTCAACTTTGACTTTCTTGGTCAAACTTTGACCAACATGGAATCATGAAATTTCATCACGCCATTTTCCTTAAAATGCCTTATACTAGGCTGAGTAATCCATCGTTGAGTCTCGTAGCTAATTAACCGAGAACTCAAACTTGTACCGATATTCTATTCCAAACATGAGCTAGACTTAAGTTTTCCTCATTTAAAGGAAATCTAGAGTCATAAAAATTCGGGTTATTACATCCTACCCTCCTTAAAAGATTTTCGTCCTCGAAAATTCGAATAATCCTGAGTGGCTTTTCTTCAAATTCACCATCAATCCATAACAAGTTACTATGGATTGAATAACTTGTTCATGTTCCCATTTTAATACCCTAATGGGATCATGTCTTTTATATAGAACCATAATCTTCTTTCTACATCATCATAATTCATTCATCATATTCTCATGCTTTCATTTCATACCATCATACTTTCCTTTCATATTGCATCACAAGAACTATTTACATGAAAAACTGAGCAAGTATATCATATAACTTGCCATGTTTGAAAAGCATATATATAACTTTTCCATACTTAAAAAAAAAAACATATCATATCACATAGCTTTTTCATATTTGAAAAGCATTTTGTGTTTTATTATCTTGTCTTAACATGTGGGCCCATAGTGTATGTACCAAATGCGCGCAGTCTCCAGACAAAGCTAGGGTTTGCAAGGCCCTAACAGTTCTGGGAATCATAAACTTGACCCTCACGCATCAACGAGTGGTTAATAATCATAACTGAAACATGTAGCCTCCACGATCACGGGAGGTTGGTACGACACCTTACTGTTACTTGTCTTTTTATGTATCTTAATATGTTCTCACATTTAAGATACTTTTTGGAATTTTTTCCAATTCAATCATGAAAATCAATAATAAATAGTATTATTGAAAACATATTACTGTTCAAGTGATGCAATGAAAGGTATCCTTGTATCAACTAGCTACTTGTTAGCTAGTAGAAACATTCTTCTTGCCTTTAGCATTTCTTTTAAAGCTCAAAGGCATAATCATAGTTCTAAGGGATATCTAAAACTCCCAATCATCATCTCATAATTTCCATTACTTAAATAGTTGTCTACAGTCGACCTTAATCATCCATTATATGTCGACTTCAGGGTTGGTGCCATCGACCTTAACCTCGTTAACTTCATATCATCAAATCTCATAATCATCATCCTTATCATAAAAAATTATAGCCTAATAAATTGTTGTTGGTAGCATATTGCTTATTTGCTACCCCCAAACTAAGGCATCCTCAAAATTTTCCCCATGTCCAATATTTCTCTTATGGAGCAAAAGTTTCACAATCAGGAAACTTAACTTCCATAATCTCAATCCAATTCCTTAAATGGAAAGATCACTATACCCAAAATGAGGCGATAGGCTATCTAATCTTAAAGCCTACTCATTTCTTATTGCTATTCTAGCGATCATCATATCGTAAGCTTAGTTTATCCATCACGCTTCCACTGTGCGACTCTGATTTACTGGCAATAAAAGCCCATAAACTCGTTCGGATAAGCATGTCAGGCTGCAATATAGCTGACGTATCGTCTCATGTACATATCCTATTACATCTTGATATCGCGGTAATACATGGGCGATCCTTGCTGTCGTCGAGAAATCCATTTAGGAATCTCCTCTCAAGATTCTCTTGGCCAAGGCTCCTTGCACGAGCTTCCTTGACTAGACGTCGACTCGACTGGCAAGCATATCCTGAAGATACGTCCCTGCATGACATAATCTGAGGAGGGTCTCCATATCATGCATCCACTCCTTGAGTCTTATTAAAGATGCGAAGCTTCTCCTCCATTCCTTGGAATGTCAACGGAGCCTCGTGGTCCTCTTTAGTCCGACCCAAATTTAACACCAGGTACATGCCATTATAATAATCTTATAAAACAAAGTAAGAAAACAAACTTACAAAACTGTGGTGTTGGCAGCAGAACTGTGAAATTGAATGGCAGGAACTCTGCTCTGATACCAAACTGTAACGCCCCGACTTCCCACGCCGGGTCGTCACCTTACTTACATACTGAACTTAAACTTGCGGAAAATTTGGGAGAAAATTTTTTTTCTTTTAAACTTTATTTTAAAACTTTCAACTTGAACTTCATCCTCAAACTCATACTTACTGATAGGTACTTACTCGAGTACCGAACTTTTAAACCCTCCTTGAAGGCCATCGAAATCAAATTGTAGACCAAACCCGACTTAATGCGAATTGGTACCACAAGAGGCAACTTGCTTGCCATACATTCATAAACTTTGTCATTCATATTTAAAACATCATGAAAATATGAAAATCCTTTTTCATTACAACATATTTTATAGAGTATATATTTTTTTTAAAATCCGTGGCAGTGTCCATCCCACATTTCACAGTCCGCAGCACCAGCCTTCCACAGTATTGCATCAGAGATTGCTGGCAGGTTGCTTACCTACAGCATAGACGTAAGACGTGAGCTTTCGCTCAGCAAGTACAACTGTTACATCCGCGACGCAAAACACATATCATTATGCATGAACCAATTATGACCTTTTATGATTCAAATATGGATTCATAACTTAGCTTAGTTCTATTCCTTTACTTATCATGTGTGCTCGTACCGTGGTACATAGCCAAGGAATGGTTGAAGGCGGCAGTCCGTTTTAACTCAAACCATGAAACACAAAGTTTAACATGGAGTAGTTTAGGTAGCCATCCAATCCAACTCAAACCATGAACCATACCATTTAAACCCGCCTTTGTGGCAAGTCGGTACGACACAACATCTTACTTGTCTTGTTCTTACTAGGTGGTTTAACATTAGTGAACATGCTTCATGATGTCACAATATTACAACATATAACATAACATAACATCATTCATAACATACCATGACATGCCATACATACCGTAACATATCATAGCATAATATCACATGACATAACATACCATAACATTACACGCCATAACATATCCTCATATGCCATAACATACCATCACATTAGGCAAGTAACAACAAAGGGCCTATGCTGTAGGCGGAGTTGTACTTACCTCTCTTGTTATGTCCTGCGCAATGCTGCTCCTGCTCTGAGTACAGCTGCAGGTTCCCTCCTGCTTGTTGAAGGACATAGGTGAGGTTCTAATTAGTATTGTGGAATGTTGGTGATCTAACCAACATGCCTACATAATCCTAGTTGTATGTTCCTGATACTAGATGTCTTACTGGGTTACAAATAGTAACCTTATTATTTTAAAAACAACCCAATATGGATTAATATTTAAGAGGTTACGTTGGATACTCTCATGTGCTAAACCTTTAAACATACCGTTAGGGTTAGGTTACCTTCCTAACCTTGTTACCTCAATTACCCTATATCTTAGCCCAATTTATTAATCTTGGTATCCTTTAGGGTTATCTTGACTAACCCTTAAAGTTAATTGTAGTCAAACTTTTGGTCAACCAAAGTCAACTTTTGGTCAACTAAGGTCAACCCTATACGGGTCAAACTTGAGCTTTAGGCTTTGGCCCAGTAACTCGGATATCACTTCCGGTTATCACCCGTAATCATCTTGCTTACCCAATTTGGTTAAAAATCCATTTTTCATTTCTTTGGAAACTTGGGTAAATTAACCTCAAAAAAAATCTTTTAAAATTCATATTTTTGAAATAGGTTTTTGTAAAATCATTTAGGGCTGGAAACTGCCTTTGGAACAGTTTCCCTAGTCAAAACAGTGGTTTTGGGGAAAGATACAATTTTTCCGAACTGTTTTTAGAAAATCCTGTGCAGGAATTTCCTATTCCCTGCACAGTCTTTATAAAACCATGTCAGTTTAAAGATCCATTCCGAGTTTGTAAAAGTTTTCTTCATGAAAGTTGTAGCTCTCGAAAAATCCTAAAACTTTCGTGTTTTGAGAAAAATCCAGTTCTGCTTGTATTCTTGTCAGTTTTAGTTTGAAACTGACTGGTCGTGTAAACTAGGTCTGGGCAGACTAGTCTCGGTTTTCTGTAAAAACAGAGGCCATTGGAGCCTCAATTTGGGGAACTGTCCACGTTACACCCTAGGAAAAACCCTTCTAAACAACTTTCATGTTTTACGTTTCACCCATTTCGGCCTCTAAAAGCCTTAAATTTCCACTTTCCCGAAACTGGCCAGTTTGGAATCCGAATTGGCAGTTTCGGTTGTTAAGTCCGGTTTACGTCCTATTTCGCGCAAACTACCTCAACCGAACACGCGGGAGCCTAGATAGCAAGCATGCAGCGTATTCTATCATCCCACATGAACAATCATGCAGCTCGAACGGGTCCATGCAAACCAAACCCAAAAAGCTCTAATCCTAGGTTTGCAAGGTTCTAACTTTTGCATCTCATTCAAACAAGCATCAATCATTCACCCTTAAGCTAGCAGCCAAGCATGCACTACCTAGGGCAGATTTTGGACCAAGAAAATCAGGGGACACACAACCATTCACATCTAGCATGCACCCTAGCATTAAATCAAACATAAGCATAAAATTAAAGCTCATAACAAAATTAAACATCAAACCACCCTTAAAGCCTAAATCAAGCACCACATCTAATCAATCTAGGGCAAAGAAAACTTGAGCTTATGCTCTTACATCCTCTCAACTTGAAATACAAATAAAATTCCAAATTGAACTCAATGGAAGGATTAGGGCTCAAGGAAGTTACCTTAGATCAAAGTTAGGGTTTGAAAATTGCAACTCCCCTTCCTCCCTTGCCTTCCCTTGCCCACTGCTTCTCACCACACCAAGATACCAAAAATTTTGGTTTGGCCTCAAGATTTGTCCTTCACCTAAGGCTCGGCCACACCACCCTTGTAATACCAAAAATTGTAGTTTTTCAACTACTTTCCCCTGCTCAAAACAGTGGCTGCCCTAGACCAAAAAAAATGGTCTCAAAACTTGTTTTTGATCTTGTTTTCGGTTGATTGAATCAAACCCGAATTGACCCTAACTTTTCCCCTTAAAATTTTCGGTTTCTCTCTTGGTTTCCCTGCACTCAATAATTCGGCAGCAAGCCTAGAAAAGGGTTGGGAAAATTTCTCAAACTCTCCCCTTAGCGTCCCCTTGCAAACCGAACACTAACCTAGGCTTGGCTTAGGAAAATTTTGGTATTTCTTGGCTCCCTCTCACTTTTTCTTTCTCGGTTTTGGTGGGCAGAAAATTTGCAAGAGGTTGGCTAGATGTTGTGAATAAAATGAATAAAGGTCACCCCTATTTATAGGCAAAAGGGGAACTTTTAAAAATTGTAATTTGACCCCTAAATTTTTGAAAAATTGCCAAAAAGGCATGCTAGGTGGCCGGCCATGCTTCTTGGAGAACAAGAAAGAATTTTCTTCTAGAACAAGACACTTGTCTTTAAAGGGTTGGTTCATGGAATTATGATGTCATAAATCCAAATAAGATGATGTCATAAATCAAAAGGTAGGTGATGTCATCCTAAGGCCTCGTTTGGCTACTTTTTGAAAAAGCAGTCCAATTTTAAGCTAACACAGATAAATCCAATACTGTGTTCACTAATACACAGTACAATTTAGTACTGTTTTGCTTGACTGCAGTCCAAAATTTATCTGCATAAAAATGGACTGTAAAAATTTTCCTTCTTATTTCTGAAAGTCATTAGGACTTTGATATCCAACTTAGTGTGCTTGATTTTTCTAGGGTGGTCTCATAGCTTATTCTTGTTATCTTGTCCAAAAAGACAATTTTCGCAGTATATTTCTCATACTGCTTATCCCATTACTGTATAGTCATACCTTTGACTGTTCTTGATCAACCCTTGACTTTTTGGTCAACTTTGACTTTCTTGGTCAAACTTTGACCAACATGGAATCATGAAATTTCATCACGCCATTTTCCTTAAAATGCCTTATACTAGGCTAAGTAATCCATCGTTGAGTCTCGTAGCTAATTAACCGAGAACTCAAACTTGTACCGATATTCTATTCCAAACATGAGCTAGACTTAAGTTTTTCTCATTTAAAGGAAATCTAGAGTCATAAAAATTCGGGTTATTACATCAAGCAATCTTGTATTGCTGACTCGACCATGGAAGCAGAGTATGTGGCAGCCAGTGAGGCATCAAAGGAAGCGGTATGGCTCCGCAGGTTCCTTGGTGACCTTGAGGTCGTTCCTGGTATGGATAAAGCTATGGTGCTCTACTGTGACAACAGTGCAGTAGTAGCTAATACCAAGGATCCTAGGCATCATAAGAGGAGTAAGCACATTGACAGAAAGTATCACATAATCAGAGGCTTTGTTGAGAGTGGAAATGTGACGGTTTGCAAAATCGCATCAGAGGACAATCTTGCTGACCCGTTCACGAAGACTTTGGTGGCCAGAAGATTTGAAGAACACGTTGAAGGCATAGGGATGCGTAATATGTCACATTTACTCGCTTAGGGCAAGTGGGAGATTGTTGGGATCTAAATGTGCCCTTAGGATAGAAAATCAATATTAGGGATTTTATATAAATATGACATTTTGATATTAATAAGAGGATGTTATTCATGTTTAATAAGTTGTGTCCTATTTACTTTCATTAGTTGATTGTACGGTTATTTTAAGCAAACATAAAATACTCCTTGGCTGTTGGTAATATATCGGATTACCATATGTATACGGGGTATACATAGAAGACGTGGTAATTTGATAACAGTCTAAATAAATAGTCCGCAATCGATGGAATAAGATTTGGGGATCTTATTCATGATAAGATTGTAAAGGTTGTCTACTTCCTTGGAGGGATGGTTTGTCTTGACCATCGGATAGGTTCCGAGTAGAAACTTTAATGTATACCAGTATTGAGGTATGACATTGGACTGGACCTAAAGTGTTTATTGATTCGGTTTAATAATTCCGTTTATAAGAATCAATGACACTTTGATTATCATCCTGCATTAATCTTAATCCTGAAATGATTACTTGAGTTCACATCCATGACTTATGTACTTTAATGCACTACAGGTGAGACACTGTTAATTCATGGTCAATATACTTGTGTTTTGGGTGCATGACTTATGGATGGAGAAATCAAGATTCATAGATACGGAATCCATAGCTATCTTAACGATAGTAAAATGTTATCTACTTAAAGGCATTATTCGGGGATTGAAAGATAGTATAACAAGATCTTGGCCATCGGTTTACTTTGTGTTCTCTGGTGGTTTACCAATTGTATGGTTTTACAATTGGTGATTCTTTCAATAGAGAATAATGGAACTTTAAGTTAAAATGATTGAAAAGGTAAAACGGAAAAAGTCCTTAATTCAATCATGGATAACATATGGGGATTAAGCAAGCGATGAATAAATCATGGAAGAAGCGCTGCGTAAGAGAGCTTTCGTAATACGGTATGTAAACAGGAGTTCAGCTTCAAACTTTTAGTGGAATAGTATTGAAGTTGATAATTGATGAATAATTAATCTGGGATTAATTTTTCACAATTATAGGAGCCTCTTTACATATTTCCAACGGGTCCCTCTATTAGCTCATATAGTTCCGTATAGCGTATCGGGATTTGTTCCTAATGAGATCGGTAAATTTAAATGGAATTTAGTAATGTCTATTAAGACATGATACTCTCTAACATGCAATCCAGTAAGGATTGGACATGTGAGATTTGTGTAGACAAATAATATGATTTGTCAACATGAGATTGGTTAATTGAATTTTGAAATAAGATTGTGTTTGAATTATTTAATTTTGGAAAACAAATTTTTCTCTCCTAATCTAAATATTGTGCACGGTTTTTAGATAGGTGGAGAGAAGAAAATTTTGTTTCAAAATTATTCAAATATATTCCTAACATTAAATTATTAATTGATTTAAATAATGGAAATTATTTGATGGATTTTTCTTTCCTTAAATTGATGTGCACGGTTTTTGTGAGGAAAGAAAATTTGAAATATTCCATTGATTTAAATTAATTAATATGGTTGATGTTGTGTGGAAAATATTTAATTCAAATAAGTGAATCATATTTAAATTCAAAAGGGTTTAAAAGGAATTTGAATCTAGATAGGACTAGGATCTTTTGACTAGTCTAGATTCTTGATTTAAAATTTGAACCACCAATCAAGATTTATCTCAAAGTGGCCGAATTTTTTGAGGATTGATTTCCTCTTGGAAAAACGTTTTTAGGTTCAATGAATTTAGTCCTAAAGTTGTATGATCTTTTGATTCAAAATTTATCCACAAAAATAATAATTAATTATTTTTAAAGGAGATAAATTTTGAAAAGGATTGGACTTCTATATAAAGGCTAGGAATTCTTGAAAAACTAATTTTTGGTCATTCACAAAGAGGAAAAACGTTTTTGAGAGTGAGAAGAAAAATAATTTGGGTTTCTTCCACATCATAAAATTCGGCTATCTTGTGAGAGAGAAAAAGAGAGAAAATTCCATTGAATCAAAATTGTGAGGAAGGTTAAACCGAGTGATAATTTTCATAGGAGGTTAACCGGTTCCTGTTTTGCAGTTTTGAAGAAAGAAGTTGGATAATATTCTCAACGAGGAACATCGGAATTGAGAAGGAAGGATCTAGACTTCGGTAAGCAACACCGGTCACTTGGATTCATAGAACGTGTGCCCACACACACTCTGAGACGTGGAACTCGAGAATAATAGAGAAGACACGTTGGTCAAACGCTCTAGCAATTCCGGAATCCAAGAAATAAGGTACGCTTGATCATGAATTTAATTTATTGTTATATGCATCATGAGCTTCTTTTCCGAATCGGCATAAAAATTTTAAAACTTCCGCTGCGCCGTAACTCTGATTTCGGATCCGATTTTTCCAGCAATTCACTTATTTGAATTAAATATTTTCCACACAACATCAACCATATTAATTAATTTAAATCAATGGAATATTTCAAATTTTCTTTCCTCACAAAAACCGTGCACATCAATTTAAGGAAAGAAAAATCCATCAAATAATTTCCATTATTTAAATCAATTAATAATTTAATGTTAGAAATATGTTTGAATAATTTTGAAACAAAATTTTCTTCTCTCCACCTATCTAAAAAACCGTGCACCATATTTAGATTAGGAGAGAAAAATTTGTTTTCCAAAATTAAATAATTCAAACACAATCTTATTTCAAAATTCAATTAACCAATCTCATGTCGACAAATCATATTATTTGTCTACACAAATATCACATGTCCAATCCTTTCTGGATTGCATGTTAGAGAGTATCATGTCTTAATAGACATTACTAAATTCCATTTAAATTTACCGATCTCATTAGGAACAAATCTCGCGACGGTATACGGAACTATATGAGCTAATAGAGGGACCCGATGGAAATATGTAAAGAGACTCCTATAATTGTGAAAAATTAATGCCAGATTAATTATTCATCAATCATCAACTTCATTACTATTCCACTAAAAGTTTGAAGCTGAACTCCTGTTTACATACCGTATTACGAAAGCTCTCTTACGCAGTGCTTCTTCCATGATTTATTCATCGCTTGCTTAATCCCCATATGTTCTCCATGATTGAATTAAGGACTTTTTTCGTTTTACCTTTTCAATCATTTTAACTTAAAGTTCCATTATTCTCTATTGAAAGAATCACCAATTGTAAAACCATACAATTGGTAAACCACCAGAGAACACAAAGTAAACCGATGGCCAAGATCTTGTTATACTATCTTTCAATCCCCGAATAATGCCTTTAAGTAGATAACATTTTACTATCGTTAAGATAGCTATGGATTCCGTATCTATGAATCTTGATTTCTCCATCCATAAGTCATGCACCCAAAACACAAGTATATTTACCATGAATTAACAGTGTCTCACCTGTAGTGCATTAAAGTACATAAGTCATGGATGCGAACTCAAGTAATCATTTCAGGATTAAGATTAATGCAGGATGATAATCAAAGTGTCATTGATTCTTATAAACGGAATTATTAAACCGAATCAATAAACACTTTAGGTCCAGTCCAATGTCATACCTCAATACTGGTATACATTAAAGTTTCTACTCGGAACCTATCCGATGGTCAAGACAAACCATCCCTCCAAGGAAGTAGACAACCTTTACAATCTTATCATGAATAAGATCCCCAAATCTTATTCCATCGATTGCGGACTATTTATTTAGACTGTTATCAAATTACCACGTCTTCTATGTATACCCCGTATACATATGGTAATCCGATATATTACCAACAGCCAAGGAGTATTTTATGTTTGCTCAAAATAACCATACAATCAACTAAGGAAAGTAAATAGTACACAACTTATTAAACATGAATAACATCCTCTTATTAATATCAAAATGTCATATTTACAGAAAATCCCTAATATTGATTTTCTATCCTTAGGGCACATTTAGATCCCAACAATCTCCCACTTACCTTAAGCGAGTAAATGTGACATATTACGCATCCCCATGCCTTCAACGTGTTCTTCGAATCTTCTGGCCACCAAAGTCTTCGTGAACGGGTCAGCAAGATTGTCCTCTGATGCGATTTTGCAAACCGTCACATTTCCACTCTCAACAAAGCCTCTGATGATGTGATACTTTCTGTCAATGTGCTTACTCCTCTTATGATGCCTAGGATCCTTGGTATTAGCTACTGCTGCACTGTTGTCACAGTAGAGCACCATAGCTTTATCCATACCAGGAACGACCTCAAGGTCACCAAGGAACCTGCGGAGCCATACCGCTTCCTTTGATGCCTCACTGGCTGCCACATACTCTGCTTCCATGGTCGAGTCAGCAATACAAGATTGCTTAATACTCCTCCACACAACTCCACCACCTCCAAGGGTAAAAACAGATCCTGAAGTCGATTTCCTTGAATCCTGATCTGATTGAAAATCAGAATTTGTGTATCCTCTAGGAACAAGATCCTGACCGGAATACACTAGCATATAGTCCCTCGTTCTCCGTAGATACTTGAGTATATGCTTGACCGCAGCCCAATGGTTCGGTCCCGGATTCGACTGATATCGACTTACCATACCAACCGCAAAACAAATGTCAGGCCTAGTGCATAACATAGCGTACATAAGACTACCTACCGCTGATGCATAAGGTACATTTTTCATACGCTCACTTTCTTCCGATGTCTTGGGACAGTCATCTCTAGAAAGCTTGATTCCAATTCTGAAAGGTTGGGCACCTTTCTTGGAATCTTTCATAGAAAACTTCTCAAGTACTTTATCAATGTATGAAGCTTGAGAGAGTGCTATCGTTTTGTTCTTTCTATCTCTAAAGAGTTGAATACCAAGAACATAACTAGCTTCTCCTAAGTCCTTCATTTCAAACTGTTTGGCTAACCAAACTTTGACAGATGATAATGTTGCCACATCGTTTCCAATAAGCAATATATCATCCACATAAAGTACAAGGAAAACCACTTTTTCGTTCTTGATACATTTATAAACACATGGTTCATCAATGTTTTGTTCGAATCCATAGGTTTTGATCGCTTGATCAAACCTAATATTCCAAGAACGAGATGCTTACTTTAATCCATAAATGGATTTAAGCAACTTGCATACTTTGTCTTCTTGGCCTTTTGCCTTGAACCCGTCTGGCTGTATCATATAGATATCTTCTTCAAGAGAGCCATTCAAGAAAGCTGTCTTGACATCCATTTGCCAGATCTCATAATCGAGAGCAGCCGCAATAGATAAAAGAATGTGGATTGACTTGAGCATTGCTACAGGCGAGAAGGTTTCATCATAGTCGATTCCTTCTTTCTGCGTATAGCCCTTCGCTACAAGTCTTGCCTTGAAAGTTTCCACTTTCCCATCCACACCTCTCTTCCTCTTGTATACCCACTTACACCCAATCGGTTTTATGCCTTGGGGCAAGTCTACAAGTTTCCAGACCCCGTTGGAATCCATAGATTCCAACTCGGTGTTCATAGCTTTTTGCCAAAAACTAGAATCAACATCCTCCATAGCTTCCTTGTACGTAGCCGGATCATCAACATGTTCTACGGATTCTGCTTCAAAAACTTCACCATTGAACATGTACCTTTCAGGTTCCCTGATAATCCTCCCACTACGACGAAGCTCCCGTGGTTGTTGATTCTTTAATGGTTTTTCCACAGGGTTTTCTGTGACTTTTGGAATATCCAAACCCGAAGTCATCTCCTCAAGCATTACTTTGCTACGAGGTTTAAAGTCTTCCATGTAACTTTCCTCCAAGAATGTTGCATGTGTAGAAATGAAGACTTTATTTTTCTTCGGATTATAGAACAGACCACCTTTAGTCCCTTTTGAATAGCCAACAAACAAGCACACTTCTGATCGTGACTCCAACTTCTTCGCTTCCTTATCCAGGACGTGTGCCGGACAACCCCAAATTCGAATATGATTCAAATTAGGTTTCCTACTCGTCCATAACTCATAAGGAGTTTTAGGAACCGATTTGGAGTGAACGTTATTCAGAAGATAGCATGCAGTTTATCTAGTCCTCTTGGAAAGGTGGCCGAATTTTTTGAGGAAAGATTTCCTCTTGGAAAAACGTTTTTAGGTTCAATGAATCTAGTCCTAAAGTTGTATGATTTTTTGATTCAAAATTTATCTAGAAAAATAATTATTAATTATTTTTTAAAGGAGATAAATTTTGAAAAGGATTGGACTTCTATATAAAGGCTAGGAATTCTTGAAAAACTAATTTTTGATCATTCACTAAGGAGAAAAACGTTTTTGGAGTGAGAAGAAAAATAATTTGGGTTTCTTCCACATCATAAAATTCGGCCATACTCTTGAGTGAGAAAAAGAGAGAAAATTCCATTGAATCAAAATTGTGAGGAAGGTTAAACCGAGTGATAATTTTCATAGGAAGTTAACCAGTTCCTGTTTTGCAGTTTTGAAGAAAGTAGTTGGATAATATTCTCAACGAGGAACATCGGAATTGAGAAGGAAGGATCTAGACTTCGGAAAGCATTACCGGTTACTTGGATTCATAGAACGTGTGCCCACACACACTCTGAGACGTGGAACTCAAGAATAATAGAGAAGACACGTTGGTCAATCGCTCTAGTAATTCCGGAATCTAAGAAATAAGGTACGCTTGATCATGAATTTAATTTATTGTTATATGCATCATGAGCTTCTTTTCCGAATCGGCATAAAAATTTTAAAACTTCCGCTGCGCCGTAACTCTGATATCGGATCCAATTTTTCCAACAGGTATCCGACTGTGTAAGCCGGGCAATAAGAGCTGAATACTGGATCAACCAGGACAAGGAAGCTAGGGCTCAGATTTTCAAGGCAAGAAAGGATGAAAAGGCCGTGGCAAAGCAGACGCGGCCCCATCAGAGTTCTGAAACGCACCAGAAAGGCCAAACTAGCAGCCCTGCCCAAGGTTCCAAATAGTTTGGGAGGAACAAAAGAAAGGGGAACTTTTCTAGTCAGGGACAACAAAGGAATTACCCTCAGAAAAAGAATAATAGAGGAAACGAGGGTAATAACTCTGACTACTCGGTGTGTGCGAAGTACAGGAGAAAATACCCGGGAGTGTGCAGAATGGGGACTAATGCGTGCTACCTTTGTGGCAAGGAGGGACATTATGCGAGAAATTGCAATTTGAACAACCAAGGCCAGAACCCTCCATATCCGAGCCGGAGTGCAAACAGCCAGCTCCATGCAGTCCAAGTAAGGCTTGAAGGACCCTCAATCGCTCAAGGCAGATTAGAGGCCCCTGAACCTCAAGCCAGAATTTATGCTTATACAAGGGGAGATGCTGAAGCCGGGACTTTGCATGTGGTGACAGGTCAGATTTCTATCGCCACCTATGATGCCATTGCTTTGTTTGATTCTGGAGCCACTCACTCATTTGTGTCCTTGGAGTTTACCCAGAAGATAGGAATAGGTGTGAATAATTTAGAGCAACCTTTCAAAACCTCTTTGCCATATGGAGAAATTTTGTGGTCCAACTTTTGGATACGAAATACATCCGTGATCATCTGCGGCAGAGAATTGTTTGTAGATCTCATCGCGATCAAGCTTCAGGATTTCGATGTGATCTTAGGGATGGATTTCTTAGGCAAATACAACGCTAGAATCGACTGCCGAATGCGTTGCGTGACGTTTAACCCTTACGGTGAAGAGGAGTTTAGTTTCTACAGGCAGTCACGGAGCTCAGCAACCAGATTAGTTTCGGCAATGAAGGCTTGGAAAATGTTAGCTAATGGCTGTCAAGGATATTTAGCTAACATGGTGGACAAAGATCGAGAAATGGAGCTGACACTGGAAGATGTTCCCATTATTAAAGAAGATGCGGATATCTTTCCGGAAGACTTACCAGGACTTCCGCCGGAACGTGAAATTTCCTTCGAAATTGTGTTGCTGCCTGGAGCTGCACCGATATCAAAAGTACCCTACCGTATGGCACCTGCCGAGCTTAGGGAACTCCAAGTGCAGTTGCAAGAACTGCTTGACAAAGGATTCATCCGACAGAGTTACTCTCCGTGGGGAGCGCCTGTTTTGTTCGTAAAAAAGAAGGATGGATTGCTACGAATGTGCATCGACTACCACGAGCTGAACAAGATTACGATCAAGAATAAGTATCCCCTTCCGAGGATTGACGATCTTTTCGACCAACTTAGGGGAGCGGTAGTATTCTGGAAAGTCGATCTACGATCAGGCTATCATCAGCTCAGGATCAAGGAGTTAGATATCTCCAAGACGGCTTTTCGAACACGCTACAGGTACTACAAATTTTTGGTTATGCCTTTTGGACTAACCAATGCCCCAGCTGCTTTCATGGATCTTATGAACCGAGTGTTCAAGGAGTATCTGGATAAGTTCGTTATCGTCTTTATTGACGACATTTTAATTTACTCAAGGTCCGGCGAGGAACATGAGCATCACCTTAGACTGGTGATGGAAACGCTGAGACGGAATCAGCTTTATGCCAAATTCACAAAATTCAAATTTTGGCTAGAAAGAGTTCATTTCTTGGGGCATGTGGTGTCAAAGGAAGGAATTTCTGTAGATCCTGCAAAGGTGGAGGCGGTCAGTGCATGGCCAGCACCCAAGAGTGTTACGGAGATAAGAAGTTTTCTTGGATTAGCTGGATACTATCGACGATTCATCGAGGGATTTTCCAAGATTGCTGCACCTCTAACCGCTCTTACCCGAAAAGGGAAGAATTATGAATGGACCCAGAAATGTGAAGAGAACTTCCAGGAGCTCAAGAAGAAGCTGACAAGTGCGCCAGTGCTGATTATTCCGGATGTAGATGCAGGAAATTTCGTGATCTACAGCGACGCTTCTAAAAATGGATTAGGAGCTGTTCTGATGCAAAACAGGAAAGTAGTGGCCTACGCATCCCGCCAGCTGAAGATTCACGAAAGGAATTATCCCACACATGATCTGGAGCTCGTAGCGGTGGTTTTCGCGCTCAAGATTTGGAGGCACTATTTGTATGGAAACAAATGCAAAATCTACACCGACCATCAGAGTCTCAAGTACATTTTCACTCAGAAAGAGCTCAACATGAGACAGCGTAGGTGGCTAGAACTTGTAAAGAATTACGACTGTGAGATCCTTAACCACCCTGGGAAGGCGAACAGAGTAGCAGATGCTTTGAGTAGGAAATCCATAGGCATGCTGATGTCTATTGAAGTATTTCCTAAGCCACTACAAAGGGAAATTTCTGAGTATAATCTAGAGATGATAACAGGAAGACTGTCTTCTCTGACTCTCCCGTCAGATCTGCTGGAATCCATCAAGTCGCATAAAGGAAAGGATTCATTTTTGCTAAAGGCGCAACTTTTTGACAAAAAGAACAAGGACATCAAGACCTCCGCTGATGGTGTCGTCTACTTCAAAGAAAGGATTTGTGTTCCCAACTTCGAATTTTTGAAGGAGCAAATAATGTCAGAAGCACATCAGACGCCATACTCAGTACATCCAGGAGCTTCCAAGATGTACAAGGACCTCCGAGAGAATTATTGGTGGCCAAACATGAAGAATGAAATAGCAGAGTACGTATCAAAATGCCTAACTTGTCAGAAAGTTAAGGCTGAACACCGACATCCTGGAGGAGATTTGCAGAAAATAGAGCTTCCTGAATGGAAATGGGAGCAAACTACTATGTATTTTGTAGTAGGACTACCCAGGGCTGCAAGTGGGTATGACACGATTTGGGTAATTGTAGATAGATTGACCAAATCAGCCCATTTCATTGCAATCAAAGCCACCTTTTCAGTGGAAAAATTGGCCGAAATCTACGTATCCCAGATCGTTAAACTACACGGAGTACCAAAATCGATCATCTCGGATCGTGATGGGCGTTTCACTTCTCGATTTTGGACCAGTGTTCACAGTGCTATGGGGCCGAAACTGAAGTTCAGTACGGCTTTTCACCCCAAACTGACGGTCAATCAGAACGAACTATCCAGACACTGGAAGATATGTTGAGATTGTGTGTTCTGGATTTCAAGGGAAACTGGGATCAGAAGTTGCCGTTGATCGAATTTTCGTATAATAACAGCTATCATGCTTCGATTGGTATGGCCCCATTTGAAGCATTATATGGAAGAACGTGTCGATCTCCTATCCACTGGTAGGAAGTTGGACAGAAGCAGCTTCAAACGACAGATTTCATCAAGAAGACCTCTGAGGATATCAAGAAGATCAAGCATAGGCTCGACATTGTGACACCCCGACTTCCCAAGCCGGGTCGACACCATACATACTTGTACTTATCTTACTTGAAAATTTGAGAATAAATTTTTTTTTTCTTAAAACATATATACATAGATTATCTTGTAGAGAAAACTTGTCTTGCATACATACTGTACTGAAAATACATTCACAAGTCTTCAAACTTCATACATACGGTATAACGTAATTTACTTTTGAGATATATACATATTAACTCAAAAGTAGTTGTGGAAAATTTTACGTAGTGGTATCCCACACCGCCCTTCACCCACCGCATCGTCCGCATGGCCCACCACTTAAGCTGCAGGCTTCTTACCTACAGTATGAAATATACAAATGAGCTTTCGCCCAGCAAGTACAAACATATCTCACAAAACATTTCAAATCTCTTAAAACATGCCAAACATCATGTAATTTATGCATGATCCATTTATGATTGATTTATATGTCTTATGCTTCATTTTAGACTTAATCTTAAACTTATTATCTTGTCTTCAACTTGTGGGCCCATAGTGTACGTACCAAAAGCGCGCAGCCTCCAGACAAAGTTAGGGTTTGCAAGGCCCTAACAGTTTTGGGAATCATAAACTTGACCCTCACGCATCAACGAGAGGTCAATAATCATCACTTGTTTTGAACATGTATCCTCCTCGATCACGGGAGGCTGGTACGACACCTTGCTTGACTTGGTTTAGTCTTAGCCTTGTATATTCCAAAACTAAGAATCTTTAGTTATGATCTCATTACTCATGGTGCACATGTGACACAAACATGGCATAATCATAAATCATGGTATATCGTGGCTTATCATAGCTTATCATGGCATGACTTAACATAACTTAGCATGGCATGACATAACATACTTAACATAGTATGACTTGGCATAACTCCTCATGGCATAACAGGTCATAATCATCACTTAGCACATCATAGTATGACATCACATATCATAGCATAACATAGCATAACATAGTATGTATACTTGAAAATAGTATTTACTACTTTCCATACTGTAGGTGAGGTTTGTACTTGCCTGCTATGCTATATCTTGGGTTTCGTTGCTCCGATTTAGGTTGCAACTGCAGGTAACTTCCTGCTATTAAAAAAAACACATAGGATAAGGATCCTATAAAATGTTGGTGACCTTTCCAACATTCATACACAATCTTAGTTATGTGTCCCCCAATTATACACATGATAACTTATTGGGTTACAAAAATAACATTTGATGTGATAACCCTGGTCAACCTTGGTTAAACTTGGTCAACCAAAGTCAAACTTGATCAACTAAAGTCAACCTCTTGGTCAACTAAGGTCAACATTCCATGGGTCAAACTTGGGCTTTTGGGCCAAGCCTAGTAACTCGGGCATCCTTCCTGGTTACTATCCGTCATTGTCTTGTTACTAAATTTTGGCTTTAAAAATCCGATTTGGAAAAATTCGGCCAAAAAATCTTTTGTTTAAAAATTCATGGTTTTCAGAGTGTGACTTTATAAAAATCATTAAGGGCTGAAAACTGCCATTGGAACAGTTTTCATAGTCAAAACATTGGTGTTGGTGTAAAAATACAGTTTTCCTGTATTGTTTTAGAAAATCCTGTGCAGGAATTTCCTGTTTCTTGCACAGTTTTGAGAAATCCATTACTATTTAAAAATATGGTTTGAATTAGAAAAAGTTGTCTTCACAAAAGTTTTAGATTTCGAAAAACCCTACAACTTTTGTGTTTAATAGAAAACCCAGTTCGGACTCTAGCATGCTCTTATTTCCTGTTGAACTCACCTGGCCGTGCATAAGTCCTGCTCACAGTCAGGCTCGGGTTTTTATAAAAACGAAGGCTTTTGGAGCCTTATATTTGAAAAATGTTCACGTAGCCCCCTAGGAAAATCCCTTATCTACAACTGTCATGTTTGACGTTTTGCCTAATTCGGCCTCTAAGGGTCTCAAAATCATCTTTCCAGAAAACTGGCCAGTTTTTCCCGAAAACTGGCAGTTTTATTCTTATCTTGGTTTTACGTCCTAATACGTGCACACTACCTCAACCGTTCACAGCGGGAGCCTAATATCAGCCATGCATCGGTTTTCTAACGTTCCATACCTTCATCACATAAACATTCATCAACAATCATTATACACTACTACAAATATGGGATTCCACGACGGTTAAAAACCGTCGTGGAATCACTTGCACGACGGTTCGAAAACCGTCGTGGAATCCAAAGTCGTGGAATCTTTTAAGATTCCACGACGGTTTTTTAACCGTCGTGTAATAGGGAAAAATAGAAGCAGGCAGTTAAATTTAAGAACATACCACGATGGTTTTACTGAAAAACCGTCGTGGTATCCATTGATACCACGACGGTCTCTTGGTGAGACCGTCGTGGTAGACCAAGCTACCACGACGGTCTCACCGTGAGACCGTCGTGGCAGACCACAGATACCACGATGGTCTCTCGGTGAGACCGTCGTGGTAGACCAATGTTACCACGACGGTCTCCCGGTGAGACCGTCGTGGTACCCACGGCTACCACGACGGTCGAACCACGAGACCGTCGTAGTCGCCCAAGTTACCACGGCTACCACGACGGCCTCACCCGAAGACCGTCGTGGTAGCCACGGCTACCACGACGGTCGAACCACGAGACCGTCGTAGTCGCCCAAGTTACCACGACGGTCGAACCACGAGACCGTCGTGGTCGCCCAAGTTACCACGACGGTCTCGTGGTTCCACCGTCGTGGTAGTGCCGGATACCACGATGGTCTCACCCGGAGACCATCATGGCAGCGCTGGTTACCACGACGGTCTGACCACGAGACCGTCGTGGTAGCCAAATAAATAAAAAATATTTTCGATTGCGAATTTGTTTCATTTCCCACGGGTGGTAAATCCCGTTTGTTAATACGTTAGTACACATCCAAATTAATTTTCAAAAATATTATGTAATTACTTTGATAACAATGTACAACAAAAACTAATATAACGATAGTGAAAATTCTCTATATTGTTTCTAGTTAATATTGTATAAACCGCATGACAAATTTAGCACACTCGTGCCTAACCAAACTCATGTCAGCATCAGTATAAAAATCCTTGGTTTGAAGCCCGTCTAATCCATCAACAGTAAAGGTTATTTCTCGCATGTAAGCTAATACAAAATAACCACATTCTACATAACCTTCCTGTATTGGACATCGAACGGTATCAATCAATGTCTGCCAGTTGCGTCGCTGTCTCATTCCACTCCCCACCAACAATTTCCAATCATTAAGTGCCCTATCAAGTTGACAAATTTCAAATCAGTAAAAATTTCAAAACCATCGGGTGAAAAAGATATTTTGGCTTACCAAGAAGTCGAGTGGGCGACGGCGTAGGAGAGAACGTACCCACGGCATGGGCGGCGACGGCAAGGGGAGAGAGAGAGAGAGGGGCGTGGGCGGCGACGACAAGGAGAGAGAGAGAGAGAGGGTTGTGGGCGACGGGCAGCCCGAAGGAAAGAGAGACACGGCGTGGAAGCCGGCCGACGGAGAGAGAGAGAGAGAGGGGCGTGGGCGGCGACAGCAAGGAGAGAGAGAGACACGGCGTGGGCGAGGTCGCAGGAGAGAGAGAGTGAGAGCGACGGCAATGCAAAGTAAGAGAATGGAGGGAGAGTGCCAAAAATGAGAAGAGAAATGGAGATTGGAATTAAGAGACCCAATGCAAAATAAACCATTGCGCGCGCACAATTCCCGGGAAATATTTAAATTTTAGAGATACCACGACGGTTTATTCAATAAACCGTCGTGGTATCTTTTTTAAAAAAATTTCGTAAAATTTTTTTTTTATTTTTCTTAGATAGAAACCACGACGGTTTCTACAGAAACCGTCGTGGTTTCCATATAAAAAAATAAAAAAATAATTAAAATATTTAAATAATAAAAAAAATTTCAAATTTTTTATTTTTTTAATAAGAAAATTCCACGACGGTTTGTGCAAACCGGCGTGGAAGCTGGCGAAAGATGGCCGGCTTCCACGACGGTTTGGCTAGACCGACGTGGAAGCCGGAGCTTCCACGACGATTCACGGAAACCGTCGTGGAAACCGGCGGAAGGCGGTCTTCCACGACGGTTTGCACAAACCATCGTGGAAGCGGCCGGCTTGCATGCCGGTTTAGCCAAACCGTCGTGGAAGCCGACCATCTTTCGCCGGCATCCACGCCGATTCACGGGAACCGTCATGGAAGCGGCCGGCTTCCACGCCGGTTTAGCCAAACCGTCGTGGAAGCCGACCATCTTCCGCCGGCTTCCACGTCGGTTCAAGGGAACCGTTGTGGAAGCGGCCGGCTTCCACGCCGGTTTAGCCAAACCGTCGTGGAAGCGGCCGGCTTCCACGCCGGTGTAGCCAAACCGTCGTGGAAGCCGACCATCTTCCGCCGGCTTCCACGCCGGTTCACGGGAACCATCGTGGAAGCGGCCGGCTTCCACGCCGGTTTGCACAAACCGTCGTGGAAGCGGCCGGCTTCCACGCCGGTTTGGCCAAACCGTCGTGGAAGCCGTCCATCTTCTGTCGGCTTCCACGCCGGTTTGCACAAACCGTCGTGGAAGTGGCCGGCTTCCACGCCGGTTTAGCCAAACCATCGTGAAAGCCTCCGGCTTCCACGACGGTTTTAAAATACCGTCGTGGAAACAATCCTTTTCACGTCGGTTTTCGTAAACCTTTTCCCTCTCGGTGTTTTTGCGACTTTTCCATGACGGTTTTTTAAAAAACGGTCGTCGAAGTACCGTCGTGGAATCCCGTTTTTGTAGTAGTGATATCATACACTTAGCATGCATAATCAAGCATAAACTTAAACATACTTGGGGACATATAACTAAATCATGCTTCAATCATGTAAACCCTAGTTTCATGCAACCAAAGCATAAAATCATGCATACTTGGTAAATAAAACCACTTAAACCATAAATTCAAGCACCAACCTAAAAATTCTAAGCTAAGGCATAAAAAAATTAAATTGAGCTTATGCTCTTACATCCAATGCTTGAAATACACTTAAATTTCTCAAATTAAAGCTCAATTTAAAAACTTAGGGTTTGAGGGTTTAGGGATAGTTACCTTGATTTATCTCAAAAATTGGCTAGGGTTTCGCTCACAAAATCTCCCACCCCCTTGGACACCTCCAAAACCGGTTGTTGCTACACCAAGTGGCACCAAAATTTCAGTTGATTCCTTGGTGGCTTCTTGAACCAAAATCATGCACAACTAACCTCAAATTTTCTCACTCTCTCACCCTATCACAACCGGCCTTAACCTTAAAAATGGGCACCAAAAATTTCCAAAAACCTTACTTGAAATCACTAGAGGAAAACCGACCACCCTAACACTAAAACCCCTTTGGTTCTCAAATTTTTTCTTTGTTCTTGCTCACACTTGGAAGTCCGGATTTTTTGAGAGAGGAAATGACAATAGTTTGGCTGATTTTTCTAATTTCTTAGACCCAAAAACCGACCCCCCTTGTGGCCTATTTATAGGTGAAAAAAATGGGTCCCTTTACAAATATTTTTGGTTCAACTTTTGCTCAAAAATCCTTGGAGTAAAAATAATTGCACAAAATTTTGCTAAAATGCTCTCCAAGTGGCCGGCCATTATGGGTGCAAGGTGGCAAAAATTTTGATTTCTTTCCACCATTTTTCTTTAATCCAAAAATGATGTCATAATTCCAAACTTGGGTGATGTCATCATAAGGCCTCGTTTGGCTTGTTCCTTAATATGCAGTCCACTTTTAAGCTAACACACAATACTGTGTTTACTAATACACAGTATAATTTAGTACTGTTATACTGAACTACAGTCCAAAATTTATCTGCGTATATTTGGACTGTATAAAAGTTTTTCTTTTTATTTAAAGCTATTTGGCCCTTAATACCCTATTTTAGGTGCTTGACTTTTCTATGGTGGTTTTAAATCTTAATTATACTATCTTGTCCGTAAAGACGGTTTTCGCAGTATAATTCCCATACTGCTTATCGTATCACAATACCGTCTTATATTTGACTTCTCTGGTCAACTTTGACTTTTTCGGTCAAACTTTGACCAATATGAATTCATGAAATTTCGTCATGCCTTTTTCCTTAAAAGGCCTATTATGGAGTCTCATAGCTAATTTATCGAGAACTCAACCCTATACTGACAAAATTATGAATTTTGTACTGATATTCATAATTTTCACAAAATATCATATAAACACATAGTACGAACTTAGATTTCTTATGTACAAGAAAATCATGAGTCCGAAAAATTTTAGTCATTACAATCTACCCTCCTTAAAAATTTTCGTCATCGAAAATCAGAACAATTCGGGGTAGCTTTTCTTCATATCTTCTTCGCGCTCCCATGTTGCCTCCTCAATCTCATGATTTCGTCATAAAACCTTAACTAAAGGACTAACCTTGTTTCTTAGCACCTTTTCTTCTCATGCCAAGATTCGAACCGGTTTCTCCTCATACGTCAAATCCTCGTGAACCTCAATTGGTTCGTGGTCCAATACATGTGATGGATCCGAGATGTACTTTTTTAGCATTGACACATGAAATACATCGTGTACATATGCTAATTCTTGGGGCAAAGCCAATTTATAGGCCACATTACCAACTCTTTCCAATATTTCGAATGGCCCTATGTATCTTGGACTTAATTTCCCCTTCTTTTCGAATCTCATAACTCCTTTGAATGGAGCAACTTTGAGGAAAACCAAGTCTCCTACTTGGAATTCTAGAGGCCTTCTGCGTTTGTCGGCATAGCTCTTTTGTCGACTAAATGCAGTTTCCATCCGTTGACGTATAAGTTTCACGGCCTCTGTGGTTCTCCGAATAAAATCTGTGGACACAAGTTCCTTCTCTCTTGTCTCGTACCAGTGGACTGGAGATCTACACCTTCTCCTGTACAGGGCTTCATAAGGAGCCATTCCAATTGAAGCTTGGAAACTGTTGTTATGCGAGAATTCAATCAAAGGAAGCTTCTTATCCCAAGTTCCTTTGAAGTCCATGATGCATGCTCGCAACATATCTTCTAAGGTCTGAATGGTCCTCTCTGATTGTCCATCCGTTTGAGGGTGAAAAGCTGTACTAAAAGTAAGCTTAGTACCCATTGCTTGATGTATACTTCTCCAAAACTTAGAAGTGAAACGACCATCACGATCGGAGATGATTGTCTTTGGAATCCCATGGTAGCGAACGATCTGCGCAACATATAATTCTGCTAGCTGGTCCACTGAAAAGCTAAGCTTAATGGCAATAAAATGTGCAGACTTTGTCAAACGATCCACAATCACCCAAATAGCATCGTTGCCACTGGGAGTTCGGGGTAGGCCAACCACAAAATCCATGGTCACTTGGTCCCATTTCCATTCTGGGATGGAAATTTTCTGCAATTCTCCTCCTGGACGTTGGTGTTCTGCCTTCACCTTTTGACACGTAAGGCATTTACTAACAAATGTAGCAACGTCATTCTTCATTCTGGGCCACCAAAAACTTTCCTTCAAGTCTTGGTACATCTTTGTAGCTCCAGGATGAACGGAATATGGAGTCTCATGGGCCTCCTTCATGATTTGTTCCTTTAACTCGTCTTTGTTAGGAATGCATAATCTACTTTTCCGATAGAGTATGCCCTCATCCGATATGTTGAAGTCCGACTCCTTTCCTTCCAAGACCTCGTTCCTTGTTCTAAGCAGCGAGGCATCTCCTTCTTGTCGCTCCTTCATGCCATCCAAAATGGTAGGTTGGAAGGTTAGGGCAGCTAAACTTCCCGTGAAAAGCTCTATTTCGGCTTCCACTAGCTCCTTCTGAAGTGGTTCGATCAACGACTGTATTGACATCAACGAGGAAGACGACTTCCGACTAAGGGCATCGGCTACTTTGTTAGCCTTCCCTGGATGGTAACGGATGTCTATGTCATAATCTTTCACCAGTTCGAGCCATCTTCTTTGTCTCATGTTAAGCTCCTTTTGTGTGAAGATATACTTCAAACTCTGATGATCCGTGTAAACTTCACACTTAGTACCGTAAAGGTAGTGTCTCCAGATTTTGTGCGCAAATACTACCGCCGCAAGTTCCAAATCATGCGTCGGATAGTTCTTCTCATGATCCTTAAGCTGTCATGAAGCATAAGCAATCACCTTTCCATTCTGTATGAGAACGGCTCCCAATCCTATCTTGGAAGCATCGCTATATATCACGACGTTCCCTTTCTCCACCTCTGGAATTGTGAGGATCGGAGCACTAGTCAGCTTACTTTTCAGTTCTTGGAAATGTTCTTCACACTTTGCCATCCATTCGTACTTCTTTCCTTTCCGTGTAAGTGCGGTGAGCGGCGCTGCAATCTTAGCAAATCCCTCGACGAAACGTCGGTAGTAACCTGCTAAGCCCAGGAAACTACATACTTCGGTGACGTTTTTCGGAGCTGGCCATTTACTCACTACTTCAATCTTGGCCGGATCTATAGATATACCTTCCTTGGAGACCACATGTCCTAAGAAATGGACCTTTCCCAACCGGAATTCACACTTTGTGAATTTAGTGTAGAGCTGGTTTTGCTTTAAAATCCATAAAGCAATCCTTAAATGTTCCTCATGCTCCTCCTTTGATCTTGAATAAATCAAGATATCATCTATAAAGACTATAACAAACTTATCCAGGTAATCCTTGTATACTCGATTCATCAGGTCCATAAAGGCTGCTGGAGCATTTGTCAATCCAAATGGCATAACGAGGAACTCGTAGTGTCCATATCGCGTACGAAAAGCCGTCTTGGGAATATCTCCTTCCCTAATTCGGAGCTGATGATATCCTGATCGTAGGTCAATTTTTGAAAAAATTGAAGCTCCTCTCAATTGATCAAACAAATCATCGATCCTAGGCAAGGGATACTTGTTCTTGATGGTAATCTTATTCAATTCCCGATAGTCAATGCACATCCTAAGAGTGCCGTCCTTCTTTTTAACAAACAAAATTGGGGCTCCCCATGGTGAGTAGCTTTGACGAATGAATCCTCGATCCAGAAGCTCCTGTAACTGAATCTGCAGTTCCTTAAGTTCGGCAGGCGCCATCCTATAAGGTGCCTTGGATACTGGTGCCGATCCAGGAAGTAGCTCAATCTCAAAAGAGATTTCTTGTTCTGGTGGCAATCCTGGCAATTCCTCAGGAAAAACCTCTATAAACTCCTTAACTATCGGTACTTCTTCCGGCCTGCTCTTGGTTTCTTGCGTCTTATCCACCATGTTGGCTAGAAATCCAATGCATCCTTCTGCCAACAACTTTCTAGCCTTTAGCGCAGAAATGAACATTTTCGGCTGTTTTGGAGTCGATCCTCTAAAAATAAACTCCTCGCCTCCAATTGGCTTGAACGTGACAGTACGACGTGGACAGTCGATAACCGCGTTGTACTTTCCCAAGAAATCCATACCCAAGATGACATCGTAGTCGTATAGGTCAATGATGATCAAGTTGACATACATTTCCCTACCACATATAATTATTGGAACGTGACGTACCCAATAATCAGACAACAGAATCTCCCCGGAGGGTAATGCAGTTCTAAATGTTCTTCCGATCCTATCACTTGCTCTACCTAGTTTCTTAGCAAACCTAGGTGATGTAAATGAATGTGTAGCTCCAGAATCAATTAACACGTAGGCATCTTGTTGGGCAAAAGGAAGCTGACCTGTCACCACAGTGGAAGGTCCAGCTTGAATATCCTCCTTAGTGTAGGCATAAATGCGTCCTTGAGGTTCTGGAGCTTCTAGTCTGCCTTGAGAGATTGCAGGTCCCTCGAGCTTCATCTGTGAAGCATGAAGTTGAGATCCTTGTCCTCTCTGTTGGTTCTGCGGATTCTGGGGATTGAGATTGCAAGTCCTAGCATAGTGGCCTTCCTTGCCACATAGAAAGCAGCGACTGATTCCAGCATGGCATTCTCCCGGGTGCCTTCTCCCACATTTCTGACAAGTGGGATAACTGTTGTTATCAGGTGCATTCTTCTTCTGGGGAAAATTTTGTTGATTCCCCTGTCCTCCTGCATTCCACTTCCTCTTCTGTTGGTTGTTGCCGTACAGCTTGTTGTTGTTGTTTTGCCCCGAAGGTCCTCCTTGACCTTTCTGTTGTGAAGTTTGGCCTGGTCTGGCCTGGTTCTGCTTAGCTTGGGCTTTTTCTTCCTTCTTTTCCTTGAAGAACTTAGCCCGTTGTTCCTTGTTTTGTCCTACCCAATACTCGGCTCGAATTGCCCGACTGACACATTCGGCAACAGTGAGCGGTGGATGGGGGCCACTGCTAATTACTACTGCCAGGTCCGAGCGGAACATTCTCATCATCCTTCTGACTTTATCCCTTTCAGAACTGATGAGGTGAGGGCAGAGACGTGCTAGCTATTCAAACTTTTTGATAGCTTCGGCTACCGACAGATTTCCTTGGCGGAACTTATCGAATTCGTCTTGTTGAACTTCCATGACCTCTGTGTTGAAGTACTTCTCCTTAAATTCCTCCACAAAGTCCTCCCAAGTCATCTCAGTAACATCTCGCCGGATTTGGACTGTTTCCCACCAGAGGCGAGCATCTTTTCGTAGCATAAAGGATGCACAGAGGACTTGCTCTTGATCATTGAGCCTGAGGAAATTTAGGGCAACCTGGAGGTCGATTAACCAGTTGTCGGCCTCAATCGGGTTTGTTGCCCCTTCAAATTTTGGTGCCTTCATGCGCCGAAATTTGTCATATAGTTCTTCCGGAGTTCGAATCAGGGGTGCTGGTGGAACAGCTACAGGCACAACAGGTATTTCAGGGGCTATGGGGTTCTCTGGAATCACCGGGTCAACATCAGGAATTTCCGGTGCAGCAGGCTGATTCACAGGTGCTGGTGGTACCCAGGCATCAGGAGGTCCCTGATTTTGCTGAGCTAACTGTGCTCTAAGCCCATCTATCTCTCGTTGTTGGGCTAACATCATCTGTCTCAGTTCATTCATCTGAGCCGCAAGATCAACGTCTTGGGTCGGTGCTTTTCTACGCTTTGGTGGCATGGTTCTATACGGAAAAATAATGAAATAAACTTAGCTTCTTGTTTTACAAAATTAATGAAATCATGCCTTTTATATAGAACCATAATTTTTTTTTTCCATATAATAGCATAACATGGAACAGATCTGAATTCATCATGACCTTGTTCATATCTCCTTCACAACAGGAGTACATAATCATAACATCTGGGAAGGTATATGTAACGACCCGCCTAACGTAGGCCGTTACCATACTTACTTGATAACTTACTTAACAATATGCAAAAATTGGGACTAAATTTTTTTTTTCCAACTTACAAACGATATATGTATATATAACTTTGAAATTGGGATCACTTGCAGTAATCACTTATATATATATATATATATATGTACTTAAACTTATTTACTTATCATAATTTTGTACTTAGATACAACATAATCAAAATAAACATGGCGGAACTTAACAAAATACGTAGCAGTTTCCAATCCCACAGTTTCACAGCTTTGCATTGCCACACCCCACCGTCTTGTATCATGTACTGCCATAAGTTTGCTTTCCTACAGCATAAACTTAAATTATGAGCTTTCGCTCAGCAAGCACAACTATTAATCTGCAAAACATTTCATAAATCATAATGCATGAATTCATTATGCTATCATGGTGTTGTCTTAACTTAACATAATTTTAGGGCCCTTACATAACATAAGTGTACGTATCGTGGCGAGCTGCCATGGAGTGGTTGGGGCGGCCAGCCCTGTCCAACTCAAACCATGGACCAAACCCGACCTAGTGCGGGTCGATACGACACAAGGTAACTTGCTTGCCATTATATTTAAAAGTTTTTCTTTAACTTGTTCTTGCTTTAACTTAATGGAAAATCAATTTATATAAATAGTTTCTTTCTTGAAACCAAATTCTTATTCTTACCGAGTGACTTATCCTTAATGAGCATGCTTCGTGATGCCATAATAGCAAAATATTCATCATACAAAAATACATGCTATAACATTTATTATAAACATTTCATCATGAACTTGAAAGCCATAAACATATATCATATGCATCTCTTCTTGAACTTGAAAGCCATAAACATTTATCATACTCATATCACTATGAACTTGAAACATACAACAAAAACATTTTTGTTTATGCTGTAGGCGGAGTCGTACTTACCAGTTACTTTGCACTTTGAATTAAAATATTTCACTTAAACAGCTTGCTTTCCTGTTTTCAATAAAATCATAGGATAAGAATCATCCTATCATAATATCACAAATAACTCTAGTTACTATCCTATTACAAAATACAAACCCTAAAACTCAACTCCTTTTTGAATTTAGTAAGACTCTAAATTCTGAAAAACTGTGTTTAAAACTTATTTATAAATTTTTGTTCTTTTTCTTACAAATCTATTTTGAATTTGAAAAAGTTTTCTTCATGAAAGTTGTAGATATTGAAGTCTCCTACAACTTTTGTTTTTAACTCAAAAGTTAATTCTGTCCATAACTTGCTTGTTTTATCCTTTGAAAATTTTTCGACCATAATCACAATTTCATAACCTGGCCTCGAGTTTTTGTAAAAACAAGGATCTTAAAGGCCTTATTTTCAAAATCCTTCCGCGCTTCTCCCTAGAATTTTCCTTCCTCTATAACTTTGCTGTTTTAATTGTTTTAAGATTCGGCCTCTAAAGGCCTCGAAATCTTGTTTCCAGAAAAACTGTCTAGTTATAAATCCTAATTACACATACCAAAATTCTTGTGTTATGAAACTTAATCGAATGAGCTCATGTTCATACATATTGAGCATAAATTTAAATCTTAACTAAAACTTAAATGAAGAACTAGAGGATGATAATTTTTACCTCAAGTTCCACGGATGTTGGTCTAGATTATGGTTTTGAAATTTTCTTTACACTATTCTTACACCAAACCGAAAACTCCTCTCACTCTAGTTTTCTTTTCTCTTTCTTTTTTTTTTTCCTCTCTTGGCTCGGCACCTAAGGGCAGAAACTAGAGAGTATATGCAGTTGTGTGTGTGTTGGCTAACAAAAATGCAATGAGAGAACCTTCACCTATTTATAGGTGAATCACTTATTCTTGAAATTGCTCACTAGCCCTTACAAGAACCATATTTGCTCCTAACCTCCTATGAGGTGGCCGGTCCTCCTTGTCCCTTTTTGCCAAGTAGCAAAGCTAGGGGAGCTTGCTCATCATGGCTAGGAACCTTGAGGTGTCCTCTTCCTAAGTTGGCCGGCCTTAGGTGGAGCCTTGAGCTTGCTCTTGTTAACCATAAGCAAGGCTAACAAGCATACTAAGCAAGCCTAGGGAGCATGAGGTGTCAAGAGCTAAAGGAGTTCATCTTTTGCAATTTATGCATTGATCCCTAAGGCCAAAATATTTCCCCTTAATCCCTATGTGTTGGCCGGCCCTTCATATCCCAAATTGCCAAGCAAGCTTAGCTAGAGTGCTTGCTCATCAAGGCTACAAGCTTGGGGTGGCATTTCCTTGTGATGGTCGGCCCTAGGGGTGAGGTGTGCAAGCCTTGGCTTGCCAAGGGAGCTAGGCTAGGAATTCTAGATGGTTGATTCATCTAAGCTAGGCCAAGGGATGTGTCTCTCCCTCATGTGACCGGTCATGGTGGTGGCTTTGGCAATACATAAGCTTGCCATGTGAGCAAGACTAGGGATGTTACTCACCAAGGCTATACCATGATGTGTTGCTTCCTTGTGGTGGCCGGCCTTTAGTGCCTAGGTGTGCAAGCCTTGGCTTGCCAAGGGTGCAAGGCTAGGAGGGTGACTCATCCATGCTAGAGGCATGAGGTGTTTTATTCTCATGATGACCGGCCATTGAGTGTCAAATGGGACAACTTGCTAATTGAATCATAAGACATAATCAACCAAGCAAAATTAAAGTGCTTAGTCACTAAACTTAGGGTATGATTTGTCAATTTTTAATGACGCTTAAATTCTTCCAATTTGCATAATGCTCCTCAAAAACAAGATTCCTTGCTTATAAGGCCATGATGTGGCCGGTTCCCTAGGCTATCCACATGGAAAAATAGGATTGGTCCAAATTAATTAGAATTTGGAATCATCCAATCCTAACTTATTTCTTAATTTCTAACTAGATTAACTAAACTTGTAATAGATCATTGGCTTAGTCGAACTAGGAAATTTAACTTAAAAAGTCCATAGTTCCAAAATTTTACATATTTGCTTATAAGTCCATAATTTTTCCTAAAATTACACATTGGCCCCTAAAGGCAAAATATTTTCATTTTAGTCCCTATAAGGTGGCCGGCTAAGGTTAAGCTTTCAATCATCAAATTCTTGCTAATCCTCCTCTAGAGAACTTTCTTAACTTCTAAAAATTAAGAATCATAAACTTTTCTTAAATTTACAAATTGACCCCTAAACATAAAATATTTGCATTTTGGTCCCTGTAAGATGACCGGTTTTGGCAATGACACTAGTCATCTATTAAAAACGAAATGTCATACTATTAAGACCTCGTTGACATATCTTCTAAATGCAGCTCATTTTCATACTAACATAGATACTTAATTACTGTTTTGAATTGTAACAGTATATTGATACTGGACCATTGTCCAGAATTTATCTGAACTGCATATAGGATTTTTCCTAAATTTAAGAACTACTAACATAAAATCATAAAGCATAAATTTACCCTTTTTGACAAAAGGTCTTAAACTTGCGTAACTAACTTATTGAATCTTTTAGCAAAAGATTCAACAATTTTTCATAGAAAACGTATCATACATATATCATAAACAGACTTTGATTCTTAACGAAAGAAATCATAAGTTTACAAACAGGTTGGTTATTACAATCTACCCTCCTTAAAAAAATTTTCGTCCCCGAAAATCACTACAAGTAGGGATAGTTCTTTCTCATTTCTTCTTCTACTTCCCACGTTGCTTCTTCAATATTATGATTATGCCATAACACTTTAACCATTGGAATGGTTTTGTTTCTTAAAACCTTTTCTTCCCGATCTAAAATCTGGATTGGCTTTTCTTCATAAGTCAAATCCGTTTGTACTTCAATTGGTTCTTGTCTTAGTACATGAGAAGGATCAGGTACATATTTCTTTAACATTGAAACATGAAAAACATCATGTACAGAAGCCAAAGCTGGTGGCAAAGCAAGCTTGTAGGCTACTTTTCCAATTCTTTCGAGGATTTCAAACGGACCTGTGTATCTTGGACTGAGCTTTCCCTTCTTACCAAACCTCATAATTCCCTTCATTGGACCAATCTTGAGAAAAACCGAATCTCCAACTTGGAATTCTAAAGGTCTTCGACGTTTATCAGCATAACTCTTCTGTCGACTGAAAGCTATGTCAAGCCGTTGCTTGATCATCTTGATGTCTTCTGAGGTTTTTCTGATGAAGTCCGTAGTTTGAAGTTGCTTCTGTCCAACTTCTTGCCAATGGATGGGAGATCGACATTTTCTTCCATATAGCGCTTCGAATGGAGCCATACCAATTGAAGCGTGATAGCCATTACTATACGAGAATTCGATTAAGGGTAGCTTTTGATCCCAGTTTCCCTTGAAATCCAGAACACAAGATCTCAACATATCTTCTAATGTTTGGATAGTGCGCTCCGATTGTCCATCTGTCTGAGGGTGAAAAGCGGTACTGAATTTCAACCTTGATCCCATAGCTGTGTGAACACTTTTCCAAAATCGTGAAGTAAAACGCCCATCTCGATCCGAAATGATGGATTTAGGCACTCTATGTAGCCTAACAATCTGAGATACGTAAATTTCAGCTAATTCCTCAACTGAAAAGGTGGTTTTAATAGCAATGAAATGGGCTGATTTGGTTAATCTATCCACAATTACCCAAATCATATCATTTCCACCTGCGGTTCTGGGTAATCCAACTACGAAATCCATGGTGATTTGTTCCCATTTCCATTCTGGGAGTTCTATCCTTTGAAGATCTCCTCCTGGTTGACAGTGTTCAGCCTTAACTTTCTGACAAGTTAGGCACTTTGACACAAATTCAGCAATTTCTCTCTTCATGTTCGGCCACCAAAATTTTTCTTTGAGGTCCTTGTACATCTTAGTAGCTCCAGGGTGAACTGAGTATGGCGTTTCATGTGCTTCCGACATGATTTGTTTCCTAAGAAATTCAACGTTAGGAACACAAATCCTTCCTTTGAAGAGAATTAGTCCATTTGTAGATGTCTTAAATTCCTCATCTTCTCCACCAAGAAGTTGAATCTTTAGCAGAAAGGAATCTTTTTCTTGATAACACTTAATGGATTCTAGGAGCTTGGACTGAAGAGTCAAAGCAGCCAATTTCCCGATTAACATTTCCAATTTGAAATCAGAAATTTCCTTTTGGAGGGGTTTGGACGTCATTTCAAGAGACATGAGCATACCAGATGACTTCCTGCTCAGCGCATCTGCCACCTTATTTGCTTTTCCAGGGTGGTAAAGGATTTCACAATCATAATCCTTTACGAGTTCAAGCCATCGACGTTGTCTCATATTGAGCTCTTTTTGAGTAAAGATGTATTTGAGACTTTGATGATCGGTAAAAATCTCACATCTATTACCATACAGGTAATGTCTCCAAATATTCAAGGCGAAAACCACCGCAGCAAGCTCCAAATCGTGCGTCGGGTAGTTCCGTTCATGGTCCTTCAGTTGACGTGAAGCATAAGCAACCACATTTCTTCCTTGCATAAGAACAGCTCCTAGTCCAGTTCTCGACGCATCACTATAAATGACGAAATTTCCTGCATCAACGTCAGGAATTATTAACACTGGTGCACTTGTAAGCTTTCTCTTAAGTTCATGGAAGTTTTCTTCACACTTCTGTGTCCAATCAAACTTTCTCCCCTTTTTAGTAAGAGCTGTTAATGGCGCTGCTATCTTGGAGAATCTTTCAACGAACCGTCGGTAGTATCCGGCCAAACCAAGAAAGCTTCGTATCTCCGTAACGTTTTTGGGTGCTGACCATGCACTAACTGCTTCTATCTTAGCAGGATCAATGGAAATTCCTTCCTTTGAAACTACGTGGCCCAAGAAATGTACTCTTTCCAACCAAAATTCACATTTTGTGAATTTGGCATAAAGCTGATTCCGTCATAAGGTCTCCAAAAGTATCTTGAGATACCGCTCATGTTCCTTTATAGACCTTGAGTAAATCAAAATATCATCAATGAAGATGATAACAAACTTATCTAAATAATCTTTAAACACTCGATTCATAAGGTCCATAAAAGCAGCTGGAGCATTAGTCAATCCAAAAGGCATGACTAAATACTCATAATGTCCATAACGTGTTCGACATGCCGTCTTGGGAATATCTCCTTCCTTGATTCTGAGTTGATGGTAGCCTGAACACAAGTCAATCTTTGAGAATACCAAAGCTCCTCTAAGTTGATCAAAGAGATCGTCGATTCTCGGGAGAGGGTACTTGTTCTTAATCGTGATCTTGTTCAACTCACGATAGTCGATGCACATTCGTAACGATCCATCCTTCTTTTTGACAAACAGCACAGGTGCTCCCCATGGGGAATGGCTTTGACGAATAAATCCCTTGTCCAACAGTTCTTGTAACTGTACTTGAAGTTCTCTAAGCTCAGCTGGGGCCATACGATAGGGTGCTTTCGATATTGGTGCTATTCCTGGCAACAATTATATTTCGAAAGAGATTTCTCGTTCCGGCGGAAGTCTAGTTAAATCTTTTGGAAAAACATCTACAGATTCCCTAATAATGGGAATATCTTCGGGCTGCAGCTCTTTTTCCTGTTCTTTGTTCACCATGTTAGCTAAGTATCCTTGACATCCATTAGCCAACATTTTCCAAGCTTTCATTACCGAAACAAGCCGGGTTGATGAGCTCTTAGACTGGCCGTGAAAGTTGAATTCCTCTTCACCGAAAAGACTAAACGTAACACAACGCTTTCGACAATCTATCTTAGCGTTGTACTTATCTAAGAAATCCATTCCCAGGATAATATCGAAATCCTGAAGCTTAATTGCAATCAGGTCTACATATAATTCTCTACCGCACATGACTATCGGAACATTTCGTAACCAGGAATTAGACAACAAGATCTCTCCTGACGGAAGAGAGGTTCTAAAAGGTTGCCCTAAATTTTCTATACTTCTATCTATCTTCCGGGCATATTCCATCGATATAAACGAATGGGTGGCACCAGAATCAATTAGGGCAAATGCATCATAAGTGGCTATAGAGATCTGACCTGTTACCACATTAGAAGTTCCAGCCTCAGCATCTCCCTTTGTGTACGCATAAATCCTAGCTTGTGGTTCGGGAGCTTCAAGTCTTCCTTGTACAATCGAAGGACCTTCGATTTTTGCTTGCACCGCGTGTAGCTGTCGGTTTGTATTCCTATTCTGGTACTGAGGGTTCTGGTTCTGACTATTGGTGGTACAATTCCTTGCATAATGGCCTTCTTTGCCACAAAGGTAGCAAGCATTTGTTCCCATCCTACACAAGCCTAGATGTTTCTTTCCGCATTGAGTACACACAGGATAATTGTTATTATTACCCTCATTCCCACGGTTGTTCCTCTTCTGAGGGTAATTTTTCTGTTGGCCCTGGCCCGTAGCATTCCCTCTTCTTTTATTTCTCCCAAACTGCTTGGAACTTTGGCTGGAATTACTAGTCTGGCCTTTTAAGTTTGGTTCCTGATTTTGCCTAGACTGTATCTGTTTCTCTACAGCTTTCTCTTCTTTCTTAGCTTTGAATATTTGAACCCTCGCTTCCTTATCCTGATTAATCCAGTATTCTGCTCTCATAGCTCGACCTATACAATCAGCTACAAGAGTTGGAGGGCTACTTCCAGCACTAACTTGTTTGGCGATGTCTGTCCGAAACATTTTCATCATTCTCCTTACTTTCTCCTTTTCGTTGGGCACCAGTTCTGGACATAAACGGGCAAGCTGTTCAAACTTTTTGACTGCTTCCATTACTGACATAGATCCCTGCTTAAAACTAGTAAACTCATCTTGTTGAGTTGCAAGAATCTCGTTATTGTAGTACATTATTCTGAATTCGTCTACAAAATCTTGCCATCTCATAAACGCCACGTTTCTGCGCATCTGAACTGTCATCCACCAGTGACGCGCATCTTTCTTTAGTGCAAAAGAGGCACAAAGAACTTTCTCCTGTTCTGTAAGTCCCATAAAATCCAAAATTACTTGGATATCGATTAGCCAATTATCCGCTGCTATTGGATCTGTGGTTCCTTCAAATTCAGGTGCCTTCATTCGCCTAAATCGTTCATATAACAGATCTTCCCTAACCAAGGGTGGATTCCTTTGCAGTCCTTCAGGTGCTAAGGGAACTTCTTGATGAACTTCTGGTACCTGATGCGCTACTGGGGGTACAGAGTTATTTTGCGGTGGAACTTCGTTAGCTCGAGGTACCTGATTCAGTTGAGCTACTTGTTCCCGAAGCTGGTTCGTCTCCTGCTGTTGTTCCCTCAATTGTCGTTGTAAAGTAGCTACTATATTAGCAAGATCAGGTTCTTGCGGAATAGGGTTCGCCCTTGTATGTGGGCGTGACATCTTCTTATTTCTTATCTAATCACGATAAAGATATTGTTTTACTTCAAATATCTTTTCGTTCATTCATATCTTATCTTAGATTCAATATAAACTTTACTTAATATGTCATCATATCATATCATTATATCGTATTATCACATCATATCATCGTATCATATCGTAACATCATATCATATCACAAATCGTATCATATCGTAACATCATATGTTGTTCATAATTAATACATCTTATTGATTCTATAATTTACATATCTTACATTCCATCATAACCCATAATTCGTACATTCTTACATACATACATATTTATCCATACTATCATGTACATATCCTATACTTGCTATATACATATATATATCAAATACAAGATAGAAGTGACTATCACTTGTCTATCACACATATATACAATTTTACACCTAAACTATCTACTCTGATGTTACGTCGGAGAATACATCCTAGTCTTCATCAACAAACAAGATTTCCTCCGGATCGTCCTCCATATTTACTTCTTCCTCTTCTCCATTATCTAGGATGATTTCGTGAGGATCCTCTTGAAGTTCAGGCTCGTCAGGAATTTCTTCAAGATTCATGGCATCAGCATCCTCTTGTGGAGGAATCTCCTGAAGTGGTATCGCCGAAATAGGGTCTTCTGGCAATACTGGACCCCATTGGAAGGGTGGCTCTTCCACATCATTATTATTGACTGGCACTTGGATGTTGTTTTCTACTAGAGCATCCGCTTGAACCATATGAGCTATTAATTCAGCTTCCATGATATCATTAATCATGTGTTCCATAGTCATTCCTATTACCGGTGCTTGGACATGCTCCCTGACGTCGGGAGGTAGTCCTTCCCTAAGTAATTGTAGTGCCCGAAACTCTGGATCGCCAAAATCTGGAATGTGAGGCAATATAGCCTCCTGAAATCTTCGACAGTAATGGCCCATCGATTCTCCTGGATAAGCATGCCAATCGTAAACATAGTTAAGATATCGGACAAGGTTCATATCGCGATAAATATCTGCGTCTCGATAGTGCATATCGGCGTTTTCCTCCAGTGGAGGTCCAAAACGAGCAGTGATGATATTGCGGAAGTTTTCCCATGATCCTCCCTGAGCTTCCTGTTCTCCTAACGTTCTCCACCACAACCTAGCATCTACTGCTAAACAACGACTTGCCAATGATACTTGTAGATGGGGCGGAATATGACATATTCGAAATATAGACTCCATATCATGAAGCCATGCTGCGAGTGTCACGGTTCGTCTAGTCCCATTGAATATTAGCGGAGACATCATGAAAAATGCGTAAGCTGCACCTCGATCTTCGTCCATTGTTCTCAAATCTAGATTATACAAATTTTTTATGAATTCTTAATATAAATACGAAATATATTTTTTTTAACTTACAATGACTGTGGCGCAGGCACGCAAACTGTGAAACCGAAAGGTAGGACCTCTGCTCTGATACCAACTCTGTAACGACCCGCCTAACGTAGGCCGTTACCATACTTACTTGATAACTTACTTAACAATATGCAAAAATTGGGACTAAATTTTTTTTTTCCAACTTACAAACGATATATATATATAACTTTGAAATTGGGATCACTTGCAGTAATCACTTATATATATATATATATATATATATGCTTAAACTTCTTTACTTATCATAATTTTGTACTTAGATACAACATAATCAAAATAAACATGGCGTAACTTAACAAAATGCGTAGCAGTTTCCAATCCCACAGTTTCACAGCTTTGCATTGCCACACCCCACCGTCTTGTATCATGTACTGCCATAAGTTTGCTTTCCTACAGCAAAAACTTAAATTATGAGCTTTCGCTCAGCATGCACAACTATTAATCGGCAAAACATTTCATAAATCATAATGCATGAATTCATTATGCTATCATGGTGTTGTCTTAACTTAACACAATTTTAGGGCCCTTACATAACGTAAGTGTACGTACCATGGCGCGCTGCCATGGAGTGGTTGGGGCGGCCAGCCCGGTCCAACTCAAAGCATGGACCAAACCTGACCTAGTGCGGGTCGATACGACACAAGGTAACTTGCTTGCCATTATATTTAAAAGTTTTTCTTTAACTTGTTCTTGCTTTAACTTAATGGAAAATCAATTTATATAAATAGTTTCTTTCTTGAAACCAAATTCTTATTCTTACCGAGTGATTTATCCTTAATGAGCATGCTTCGTGATGCCATAATAGCAAAATATTCATCATACAAAAATACATGCTATAACATTTATCATAAACATTTCATCATGAACTTGAAAGCCATTAACATATATCATATTCATCTCTTCTTGAACTTGAAAGCCATAAACATTTATCATACTCATATCACTATGAACTTGAAACATACAACAAAAACATTTTTGTTTATGCTGTAGGCGGAGTCGTACTTACCAGTTACTTTGCACTTTGAATTAAAATATTCCACTTAAACAGGTTGCTTTCCTGTTTTCAATAAAATCATAGGATAAGAATCATCCTATCATAATATCACAAATAACTCTAGTTACTATCCTATTACAAAATACAAACCCTAAAACTCAACCCCTCTTTGAATTTAGTAAGACTCTAAATTCTGAAAAACTGTGTTTAAAACTTATTTATAAATTTTTGTTCTTTTTCTTACAAATCTATTTTGAATTTGGAAAAGTTTTCTTCATGAAAGTTGTAGATATTGAAGTCTCCTACAACTTTTGTTTTTATCTCAAAAGTCAATTCTGTCCATAACTTGCTTGTTTTATCCTTTGAAACTTTTTCGACCATAATCACAATTTCATAACCTGGTCTCGGGTTTTTGTCAAAACAAGGATCTTAAAGGCCTTATTTTCAAAAACCTTCCACGATTGTCCCTAGAATTGTCCTTCCTCTATAACTTTGCAGTTTTAATTTTTTTAAGATTCGGCCTCTAAAGGCCTCGAAATCTTGTTTCCAGAAAAACTGTCTAGTTATAAATCCTAATTACACATACCAAAATTCTTGTGTTATGAAACTTAATCGAATGAGCTCATGTTCATACATATTGAGAATAAACTTAAATCTTAACTAAAACTTAAATGAAGAACTAGAGGATGATAATTTTTACCTCAAGTTCCACGGATGTTGGTCTAGATTATGGTTTTGAAATTTTCTTTACACTATTCTTACACCAAACCGAAAACTCCTCTCACTCTAGTTTTCTTTCCTCTTCCTTTTTTTTTTTTTTCCTCTCTTGGCTCGGCACCTAAGGGCAGAAACTAGAGAGTATATGCAGTTGTGTATGTGTTGGCTAACAAAATGCAATGAGAGAACCTTCACCTATTTATAGGTGAATCACTTATTCTTGAAATTGCTCACTAGCCCTTACAAGAACCATATTTGCTCCTAACCTCCTATGAGGTGCCGGTCCTCCTTGTCCCTTTTTGCCAAGTAGCAAAGCTAGGGGAGCTTGCTCATCATGGCTAGGAACCTTGAGGTGTCCTCTTCCTAAGTTGGCCGGCCTTAGGTGGAGCCTTGAGCTTGCTCTTGTTAACCATAAGCAAGGCTAACAAGCATACTAAGCAAGCCTAGGGAGCATGAGGTGTCAAGAGCTAAAGGAGTTCATCTTTTGCAATTTATGCATTGATCCCTAAGGCCAAAATATTTCCCCTTAATCCCTATGTGTTGGCCGGCCCTTCATATCCCAAATTGCCAAGCAAGCTTAGCTAGAGTGCTTGCTCATCAAGGCTACAAGCTTGAGGTGGCATTTCCTTGTGATGGCCGGCCCTAGGGATGAGGTGTGCAAGCCTTGGCTTGCCAAGGGAGCTAGGCTAGGAAGTCTAGATGGTTGATTCATCTAAGCTAGGCCAAGGGATGTGTCTCTCCCTCATGTGACCGGTCATGGTGGTGGCTTTGGCAATACATAAGCTTGCCATGTGAGCAAGACTAGGGATGTTACTCACCAAGGCTATACCATGATGTGTTGCTTCCTTGTGGTGGCCGGCCTTTAGTGCCTAGGTGTGCATGTTGGGATCTAAATGTGCCCTAAGGATAGAAAATCAATATTAGGGATTTTCTGTAAATACGACATTTTGATATTAATAAGAGGATGTTATTCATGTTTAATAAGTTGTGTCCTATTTACTTTCATTAGTTGATTGTATGGTTATTTTGAGCAAACATAAAATACTCCTTGGCTGTTGGTAATATATCGGATTACCATATGTATACGGGGTATACATAGAAGACGTGGTAATTTGATAACAGTCTAAATAAATAGTCCGCAATCGATGGAATAAGATTTGGGGATCTTATTCATGATAAGATTGTAAAGGTTGTCTACTTCCTTGGAGGGATGGTTTGTCTTGACCATCGGATAGGTTCCGAGTAGAAACTTTAATGTATACCAGTATTGAGGTATGACATTGGACTGGACCTAAAGTGTTAATTGATTCGGTTTAATAATTCCGTTTATAAGAATCAATAACACTTTGATTATCATCCTACAATAATCTTAATCCTGAAATGATTACTTGAGTTCGTATCCATGACTTATGTACTTTAATGCACTATAGGTGAGACACTGTTAATTCATGGTCAATATACTTGTGTTTTGGGTGCATGACTTATGGATGGAGAAATCAAGATTCATAGATACGGAATCCATAACTATCTTAACGATAGTAAATGTTATCTACTTAAAGGCATTATTCGGGGATTGAAAGATAGTATAACAAGATCTTGGCCATCGGTTTACTTTGTGTTCTCTGGTGGTTTATCAATTGTATGGTTTTACAATTGGTGATTCTTTCAATAGAGAATAATGGAACTTTAAGTTAAAATGATTGAAAAGGTAAAACGGAAAAAATCCTTAATTCAATCATGGATAACATATGGGGATTAAGCAAGTGATGAATAAATCATGGAAGAAGCGCTACGTTAGAGAGCTTTCGTAATACGGTATGTAAACAGGAGTTCAGCTTCAAACTTTTAGTGGAATAGTATTGAAGTTGATAATTGATGAATAATTAATCTGGGATTAATTTTTCACAATTATAGGAGCCTCTTTACATATTTCCATCGGGTCCCTCTATTAGCTCATATAGTTCCGTATAGCGTCTCGGGATTTGTTCCTAATGAGATCGGTAAATTTAAATGGAATTTAGTAATGTCTATTAAGACATGATACTCTCTAACATGCAATCCAGAAAGGATTGGACATGTGAGATTTGTGTAGACAAATAATATGATTTGTCAACATGAGAATGGTTAATTGAATTTTGAAATAAGATTGTGTACGGTTTTTAGATAGGTGGAGAGAAGAAATTTTTGTTTCAAAATTATTCAAATATATTCCTAACATTAAATTATTAATTGATTTAAATAATGGAAATTATTTGATGGATTTTCCTTTCCTTAAATTGATGTGCACGGTTTTTGTGAGGAAAGAAAATTTGAAATATTCCATTGATTTAAATTAATTAATATGGTTGATGTTGTGTGGAAAATATTTAATTCAAATAAGTGAATCATATTTAAATTCAAAAGGGTTTAAAAGGAATTTGAATCTAGATAGGACTAGGATCTTTTGACGAGTCTAGATTCTTGATTTAAAATTTGAACCACCAATCAAGATTTATCTCAAAGTGGCCGAATTTTTTGAGGATTGATTTCCTCTTGGAAAAACGTTTTTAGGTTCAATGAATCTAGTCCTAAAGTTGTATGATCTTTTGATTCAAAATTTATCCAGAAAAATAATAATTAATTATTTTTTAAAGGAGATAAATTTTGAAAAGAATTGGACTTCTATATAAAGGCTAGGAATTCTTGAAAAACTAATTTTTGGTCATTCACACAGAGGAAAAACGTTTTTGAGAGTGAGAAGAAAAATAATTTGGGTTTCTTCCACATCATAAAATTCGGCTATCTTGTGAGAGAGAAAAAGAGAGAAAATTCCATTGAATCAAAATTGTGAGGAAGGTTAAACCGAGTGATAATTTTCATAGGAGGTTAACCGGTTCCTGTTTTGCAGTTTTGAAGAAAGAAGTTGGATAATATTCTCAACGAGGAACATCGGAATTGAGAAGGAAGGATCTAGACTTCGGAAAGCAACACCGGTCACTTGGATTCATAGAACGTGTGCCCACACACACTCTGAGACGTGGAACTCGAGAATAATAGAGAAGACACGTTGGTCAAACGCTCTAGCAATTCCGGAATCCAAGATATAAGGTACGCTTGATCATGAATTTAATTTATTGTTATATGCATCATGAGCTTCTTTTCCGAATCGGCATAAAAATTTTAAAACTTCCGCTGCGCCGTAACTCTGATATCGGATCCGATTTTTCCAACAGTGCAAGCCTTGGCATGCCAAGGATGCAAGGCTAGGAGGGTGACTCATCCATGCTAGAGGCATGAGGTGTTTTATTCTCATTATGACCGGCCATTGAGTGCCAAATGGGACAACTTGCTAATTGAATCATAAGACATAATCAACCAAACAAAATTAAAGTGCTTAGTCACTAAACTTAGGGTATGATTTGTCAATTTTTAATGACGCTTAAATTCTTCCAATTTGCATAATGCTCCTCAAAAACAAGATTCCTTGCTTATAAGGCCATGATGTGGCCGGTTCCCTAGGCTATCCACATGGAAAAATAGGATTGGTCCAAATTAATTAGAATTTGGAATCATCCAATCCTAACTTATTTCTTAATTTCTATCTAGATTAACTAAACTTGTAATAGATCATTGGCTTAGTTGAACTAGGAAATTTAACTTAAAAAGTCCATAGTTCCAAAATTTTACATATTTGCTTATAAGTCCATAATTTTCCCCAAAATTGCACATTGGCCCCTAAAGGCAAAATATTTGCATTTTAGTCCCTATAAGGTGGCCGGCTAAGGTTAAGCTTTCAATCATCAAATTCTTGCTAATCCTCCTCTAGAGAACTTTCTTAACTTCTAAAAATTAAGAATCATAAACTTTTCTTAAATTTGCAAATTGACCCCTAAACATAAAAGTTTTGCATTTTAGTCCCTGTAAGATGAACGGTTTTGGCAATGACACTAGTCATCTATTAAAAATGAAATGTCATACTATTAAGACCTCATTGACATATCTTCTAAATGCAGCTCATTTTCATACTAACATAAATACTTAATTATTGTTTTGAACTGTAACAGTATACTGATACTGGACCATTGTCCAGAACTTATCTGAACTGCATATAGGATTTTTCCTAAATTTAAGAACTACTAACATAAAATCATAAAGCATAAATTTACCATTTTTGACAAAAGGTCTTAAACTTGCGTAACTAACTTATTGAATCTTTTAGCAAAAGATTCAACAACTTTTCATAGAAAACATATCATACATATATCATAAACCGACTTTGATTCTTAACGAAAGAAATCATAAGTTTACAAACTGGTTGGTTATTACAGTATAAAACTTTCCTATCGTTTCCGTATATCACCTAGATGCCACCACCAAGCTAAGGCACCACCCGGTGTTATCCTTGCATCCAACATTTTCCTTATGTGGCAAAATTCCACAATTATCACATATAACTTCCATAATGTTGATCTAATTCCTTCGTACGAGAAATTCTCAGCTATCACCATACCAGGGTGAAGTAGTCCCTTGAAAACGTCAGGAGTATCATTTTCCCTCATGGCCATTGAAGAAAGATGCTTACTATATGCATAAGATCTTAACTAATTCTAATCGTAATAAAATAAATAAGTTAACTTACTTGGGCCATTGCAGAAACGATGTGGAGCGATGTGAAGTAGGCTGGCAGGATACCGCTCTGACACCAACTGTGACGCCCCGACTTCCCAAGTCGGGTCGACACCATCATACTTGTACTTATCTTACTTGAAAATTTGAGAATAAATTTTTTTTTTCTTAAAACATATATATATAGATTATCTTGTAGATAAAACTTATCTTGCATACATACTGTACTGAAAATACATTCACAATTCTTCAAACTTCATACATACGGTATAACGTAATTTACTTTTGAGATATATACATATTAACTCAAAAGTAGTTGCGGAAAATTTTACGTAGTGGTATCCCACACTGCCCTTCACCCGCCGCATCGTCCGCATGGCCCACCACTTAAGCTGCAGGCTTCTTACCTACAGTATGAAATATACAAATGAGCTTTCGCCCAGCAAGTATAAACATATCTCACAAAACATTTCAAATCTCTTAAAACATGCCAAACATCATGTAATTTATGCATGATCCATTTATGATTGATTTATATGTCTTATGCTTCATTTTAGACTTAATCTTAAACTTATTATCTTGTCTTTAACATGTGGGCCCATAGTGTACGTACCAAAAGCGCACAGCCTCCAGACAAAGTTAGCGTTTGCAAGGCCCTAACAGTTTTGGGAATCATAAACTTGACCCTCACGCATCAACGAGAGGTCAATAATCATCACTTGTTTTGAACATGTATCCTCCTCGATCACGGGAGTCTGGTACGACACCTTGCTTGACTTGGTTTAGTCTTCGCCTTGTATATTCCAAAACTAAGAATCTTTAGTTATGATCTCATTAGTCATGGTGCACATGTGACACAAACATGGCATAACCATAAATCATGGTATATCGTGGCTTATCATAGCTTATCATGGCATGACTTAACATAACTTAGCATGGCATGACATAACATACTTAACATAGTATGACTTGGCATAACTCCTCATGGCATAACAGGTCATAATCATCACTTAGCACATCATAGTATGACATCACATATCATAGCATAACATAGCATAACATAGTATGTATACTTGAAAATAGTATTTACTACTTTCCATACTGTAGGTGAGGTCTGTACTTGCCTGTTATGCTATATCTTGGGTTTCGTTGCTCCGATTCAGGTTGCAACTGTAGGTTACTTCCTGCTATTAAAAAAAACACATAGGATAAGGATCCTATAAAATGTTGGTAACCTTTCCAACATTCATACACAATCTTAGTTATATGTCCCCCAATTATACATATGATAACTTATTGGGTTACAAAACGTAACCTTTGATGTGATAACCCTGGTCAACCTTGGTTAAACTTGGTCAACCAAAGTCAAACTTGGTCAACTAAAGTCAACCTCTTGGTCAACTAAGATCAACATTCCATGGGTCAAACTTGGGCTTTTGGGCCAAGCCTAGTAACTCGGATATCCTTCCTGGTTACTATCCGTCATTGTCTTGTTACTAAATTTTGGCTTTAAAAATCCGATTTGGAAAAATTCGGCCAAAAAATCTTTTGTTTAAAAATTCATGGTTTTCAGAGTGGGACTTTATAAAAATCATTAAGGGCTGAAAACTGCCATTGGAACAGTTTTCATAGTCAAAACATTGGTATTGGTGCAAAAATACAGTTTTCCTGTATTGTTTTAGAAAATCCTGTGCAGGAATTTCCTGTTTCTTGCACAGTTTTGAGAAATCCATTACTATTTAAAAATCTGGTTTGAATTAGAAACAGTTGTCTTCATGAAAGTTTTAGCTTTCGAAAAACCCTACAACTTTTGTAGTTTACAGAAAACCCAGTTCGGATTCTAGCATGCTCTTATTTCATGTTGAACTCACCTGGCCGTGCATAAGTCCTGGGCACAGTCAGGCTCAGGTTTTTATAAAAACGAAGGCCTTTGGAGCCTTATTTTTGAAAACTGTCTATATTGCCCCCTAGGAAAATCCATTCTCTACAACTTTTATGTTTTACGTTTTGCCTAATTCGGCCTCTAAGGGCCTCAAAATCATCATTCCAGAAAACTGGCCAGTTTTTCCCGAAAACTGGCAGTTTTATTCTTATCTTGGTTTTACGTCCTAATACGCGCACACTACCTCAACCGTCCACAGCGGGAGCCTAATATCAGTCATGCAGCGATTTTCTAACGTTCCATACCATCATCACATAAACATTCATCAACAATCATTATATCAAACACTTAGCTTGCACAATCAAGCATAAACTTAAACATACTTGGGGACTGTTGGAAAAATCGGATCCGATATCAGAGTTACGGCGCAGCGGAAGTTTTAAAATTTTTATGCCGATTCGGAAAAGAAGCTCATGATGCATATAACAATAAATTAAATTCAGGATCAAGCATACCTTATTTCTTGGATTCCGGAATTGCTAGAGCGTTTGACCAACGTGTCTTCTCTATTATTCTCGAGTTCCACGTCTCAGAGTGTGTGTGGGCACACGTTCTATGAATCCAAGTGACCGGTGTTGCTTTCCGAAGTCTAGATCCTTCCTTCTCAATTCCGATGTTCCTCGTTGAGAATATTATTCAACTTCTTTCTTCAAAACTGCAAAACAGGAACCGGTTAACCTCCTATGAAAATTATCACTCGGTTTAACCTTCCTCACAATTTTGATTCAATGGAATTTTCTCTCTTTTTTTTTCTCACAAGATAGCCGAATTTTATGATGTGGAAGAAACCCAAATTATTTTTCTTCTCACTCTCAAAAACGTTTTTCCTCTTTGTGAATGACCAAAAATTAGTTTTTCAAGAATTCCTAGCCTTTATATAGAAGTCCAATCCTTTTCAAAATTTATCTCCTTAAAAAAATAATTAATTATTATTTTTCTGGATAAATTTTGAATCAAAAGATCATACAACTTTAGGACTAGATTCATTGAACCTAAAAACGTTTTTCCAAGAGGAAATCAATCCTCAAAAAATTCGGCCACTTTGAGATAAATCTTGATTGGTGGTTCAAATTTTAAATCAAGAATCTAGACTAGTCAAAAGATCCTAGTCCTATCTAGATTCAAATTCCTTTTAAACCTTTTTGAATTTAAATATGATTCACTTATTTGAATTAAATATTTTCCACACAACATCAACCATATTAATTAATTTAAATCAATGGAATATTTCAAATTTTCTTTCCTCACAAAAACCGTGCACATCAATTTAAGGAAAGAAAAATCCATCAAATAATTTCCATTATTTAAATCAATTAATAATTTAATGTTAGGAATATATTTGAATAATTTTGAAATAAAATTTTCTTCTCTCCACCTATCTAAAAACCGTGCACCATATTTAGATTAGGAGAGAAAAATTTGTTTTCCAAAATTAAATAATTCAAACACAATCTTATTTCAAAATTCAATTAACCATTCTCATGTTGACAAATCATATTATTTGTCTACACAAATCTCACATGTCCAATCCTTTCTGGATTGCATGTTAGAGAGTATCATGTCTTAATAGACATTACTAAATTCTATTTAAATTTACCGATCTCATTAGGAACAAATCCCGAGACGCTATACGGAACTATATGAGCTAATAGAGGGACCCGATGGAAATATGTAAAGAGGCTCCTATAATTGTGAAAACTTAATCCCAGATTAATTATTCATCAATTATCAACTTCAATACTATTCCGCTAAAAGTTTGAAGCTGAACTCCTGTTTACATACCGTATTACGAAAGCTCTCTAACGTAGCGCTTCTTCCATGATTTATTCATCGCTTGCTTAATCCCCATATGTTATCCATGATTGAATTAAGGATTTTTTCCGTTTTACCTTTTCAATCATTTTAACTTAAAGTTCCATTATTCTCTATTGAAAGAATCACCAATTGTAAAACCATACAATTGGTAAACCACCAAAGAACACAAAGTAAACCGATGGCCAAGATCTTGTTATACTATCTTTCAATCCCCGAATAATGCCTTTAAGTAGATAACATTTACTATCATTAAGATAGCTATGGATTCCGTATCTATGAATCTTGATTTCTCCATCCATAAGTCATGCACCCAAAACACAAGTATATTGACCATGAATTAACAGTGTCTCACCTATAGTGCATTAAAGTACATAAGTCATGGATACGAACTCAAGTAATCATTTCAGGATTAAGATTAATGCAGGATGATAATCAAAGTGTCATTGATTCTTATAAACGGAATTATTAAACCGAATCAATTAACACTTTAGGTCCAGTCCAATGTCATACCTCAATACTGGTATACATTAAAGTTTCTACTCAGAACCTATCCGATGGTCAAGACAAACCATCCCTCCAAGGAAGTAGACAACCTTTACAATCTTATCATGAATAAGATCCCCAAATCCTATTCCATCGATTGCGGACTATTTATTTAGACTGTTATCAAATTACCACGTCTTCTATGTATACCCCGTATACATATGGTAATCCGATATATTACCAACAGCCAAGGAGTATTTTATGTTTGCTCAAAATAACCATACAATCAACTAATGAAAGTAAATAGGACACAACTTATTAAACATGAATAACATCCTCTTATTAATATCAAAATGTCATATTTACAGAAAATCCCTAATATTGATTTTATATCCTTAGGGCACATTTAGATCCCAACAATCTCCCACTTGCCCTAAGCGAGTAAATGTGACATATTACGCATCCCCATGCCTTCAACGTGTTCTTCGAATCTTCTGGCCACTAAAGTCTTCGTGAACGGGTCAGCAAGATTGTCCTATGATGCGATTTTGCAAACCGTCACATTTCCACTCTCAACAAAGCCTCTGATGATGTGATACTTTCTGTCAATGTGCTTACTCCTCTTATGATGCCTAGGATCCTTGGTATTAGCTACTGCTGCACTGTTGTCACAGTAGAGCATCATAGCTTTATCCATACCAGGAACGACCTCAAGGTCACCAAGGAACCTGCGGAGCCATACCGCTTACTTTGATACCTCACTGGCTGCCACATACTCTGCTTCCATGGTCGAGTCAGCAATACAAGATTGCTTAATACTCCTCCACACAACGGCACCACCTCCAAGGGTAAAAACAGATCGTGAAGTCGATTTCCTTGAATCCTGATCTGATTGAAAATCAGAATCTGTGTATCCTCTAGGAACAAGATCCTGACCGGAATACACTAGCATATAGTCCCTCGTTCTCCGTAGATACTTGAGTATATGCTTGACCGCAGCCCAATAGTTCGGTCCCGGATTCGACTGATATCGACTTACCATACCAACCGCAAAACAAATGTCAGGCCTAGTGCATAACATAGCGTACATAAGACTACCTACCGCTGATGCATAAGGTACATTTTTCATACGCTCACTTTCTTCCGATGTCTTGGGACAGCCATCTCTAGAAAGCTTGATTCCAATTCTGAAAGGTTGGGCACCTTTCTTGGAATCTTTCATAGAAAACTTCTCAAGTACTTTATCAATGTATGAAGCTTGAGAGAGTGCTATCGTTTTGTTCTTTCTATCTCTAAAGAGTTGAATACCAAGAACATAACTAGCTTCTCCTAAGTCCTTCATTTCAAACTGTTTGGCTAACCAAACTTTGACAGATGATAATGTTGCCACATCATTTCCAATAAGCAATATATCATCCACATAAAGTACAAGGAAAACCACTTTTTCGTTCTTGATACATTTATAAACACATGGTTCATCAATGTTTTGTTCGAATCCATAGGTTTTGATCGCTTGATCAAACCTAATATTCCAAGAACGAGATGCTTGCTTTAATCCATAAATGGATTTAAGCAACTTGCATACTTTGTCTTCTTGGCCTTTTGCCTTGAACCCGTCTGGCTGTATCATATAGATATCTTCTTCAAGAGAGCCATTCCAGAAAGCTGTCTTGACATCCATTTGTCAGATCTCATAATCGAGAGCAGCCGCAATAGATAAAAGAATGCGGATTGACTTGAGCATTGCTACAGGCGAGAAGGTTTCATCATAGTCGATTCCTTCTTTCTGCGTATAGCCCTTCGCTACAAGTCTTGCCTTGAAAGTTTCCACTTTCCCATCCACACCTCTCTTCCTCTTGTATACCCACTTACACCCAATCGGTTTTATACCTTGGGACAAGTCTACAAGTTTCCAGACCCCGTTGGAATCCATAGATTCCATCTCGGTGTTCATAGCTTTTTGCCAAAAACTAGAATCAACATCCTCCATAGCTTCCTTGTACGTAGCCGGATCATCAACATGTTCTATGGATTCTGCTTCAAAAACTTCACAATTGAACATGTACCTTTCAGGTTCCCTGATAATCCTCCCACTACGACGAAGCTCCCGTGGTTGTTGATTCTTTAATGGTTTTTCCACAGGGTTTTCTGTGACTTTTGGAATATCCAAACCCGAAGTCATCTCCTCAAGCACTACTTTGCTACGAGATTTAAAGTCTTCCATGTAACTTTCCTCCAAGAATGTTGCATGTGTAGAAATGAAGACTTTATTTTGCTTCGGATTATAGAACAGACCACCTTTAGTCCCTTTTGGATAGCCAACAAGCAAGCACACTTCTGATCGTGACTCCAACTTCTTCGCTTCCTTATCCAGGACGTGTGCTGGACAACCCCAAATTCGAATATGATTCAAATTAGGTTTCCTACTCGTCCATAACTCATAAGGAGTTTTAGGAACCGATTTGAAGTGTACGTTATTCAAAAGATAGCATGCAGTTTGTATAGCGTGCCCTCAAAATGACAAAGGTAATGTCGAGTAACTCATCATAGATCGGACCATATCCAATAGGGTCCTATTCCTTCTCTCAGCTACACCATTCTGTTGAGGAGTACCAGGTGCAGTCAACTGGGATTGTATCCCATTCTCTATCAAATATCCTAATAACTCATCCGATAAGTATTCCCCACCTCGATCCGATCGAAGTGTCTTAATGGACTTGCCTAATTGTTTCTCCGCTTCAGCCCGAAATTCTTTGAACTTGTCAAAAGCTTCGCTTTTGCGGGTCATCAAATAGACATATCCATACCTTGAGTAATCATCAATAAAAGTGATATAATACTCATACCCACCTCGTGCTTCTATGTTCATGGGACCACAAACATCCGTATGCACAAGTTCTAAAAGTTCCTCGACACGACCATCCTTGGCAGCAAAATGCCGTTTAGTCATCTTGCCCTCCAAACAGGATTCACATTGTGGCCAAGGTTCAACCTCATACAAGTCAAGGCATTCCTCCTTTACCATCCTTTGAATTCTGTTAAGGCTTATGTGACCAAGTCGTAAATGCCAAAGATATGATTTGTTAGAGTGAGAAGACTTATGTCTTTAGAGTTCTTTTCCAATTCTGTATCAAGCAGTGAGTGCATCTTAGGTTTGATAAAATAAAGATTTCCATGCATCCATCCATTACAGATAAGAGAATTGTTTTTACTAATAACAACTTTATTATTAAAAGAAACTGAATAAGAATCTTTAATCAAACAAGCTACCGAAATTAGGTTCCTTTTGAAACTAGGAACATAAAACCAATATCTCAAAACAATAAACCTAAATTCATCAAAATAAAGATGCACTTCGCCCACTGCTTCAGCTTGCACTAATGTCCCATCACCGGTTCTTAACGTGAAGTTCTCCTCATGCAGACTTCTCGTTACCTTGAACCCCTGCAGAGAAATACAAACATGGTTAGTAGCTCCAGAATCTATAACCCAATTGTCCTTAGATTCCTCCACTAAACAACCCTCAAGATACAGGATATCGAAATTACCTTTTTGCTTTTGCATAGACAGGTATTCTCGGCAATCCTTCTTGAAATGTCCTTTCTTCCCACAGTGAAAGCACTTAGCCTTTTTGGGATCCACCTTTCGCTTCTTAGTCTTGGTAGACTTCTTAGAAACAGGTGCATTCGCCACAGGCTTGTTCCCCTTGTTCTTCCCCTTTTCCTTCTTCCTTTTGGGATTAGGAGCAGGCGAACTAGGTTCAGCCACATTTGCCTCAGCCTTAGATCCAGAACCCTTAAAAATGTTCTCAAAGGCTTGCAACTCTTTCATCAATTCCGTTAAAGACATCTCCTTCCTGTTAAGGTTGTAGGATGCCTGAAACAAATCGAAATCCTTGGATAAGGTTTGGAAAACCATGACCAATTGAGTTGCAGCATCGATCTCAGCCCCATTTGCCTGAGCTTCAGACAAATAAGCCATGACTTTCATCATGTGCTCCTTGATGGGAATTCCAACCTTCTGCCTGCAGTTCATGAGACCTTTGATAGCATCAGTCTTAGCCTGAATAGTTTGTTCACCAAACATTTCCTCCAGGTTATCCATGATCTGCCTAGCAGTTTGATGCTCTTCATGCTGTTTCTGGAGCACGTTAGACATGCTCGCCCGAATATAGCACATAGCACTTAGGTTGGAATTGTCCCAGCGCTCAAGCGCTACAAAATCCCTCTCAGGAGCATCGATCGCAGGCGTTGGCAGTCGAGGTTGGGTTAGGACAAAACTGTGTTTCTCAAAATTTAGGACGATAAGCAAGTTCCTTTTCCAGTCATTAAAATTCTCGCCAGTTAATTTGTTTTGCGTAAGTATCACAGATAAAAGGCTCGACATTTTGATCTATAATAAGAAAACATGTAATAAGTATGAGCAAACATCCTATCAGTTTATAAAATATGGTTTTGTAATGAAACAAAAAGATATATATGCAATCTAAATGTTCATGTGTAAAACCCTTAAAACACATACCTTACAACGATAATTCCTAGCTACTGCTTTCTAAGCTACCGAGGGGTAGTCATAGAATAACTAGCCAAGAACACGGATCCCTTCCGATTAATACATATTCGTCCATGGAGATAATTCCATTAAATATATATTAACTATCGTTTATTTGGTCACTAGTTTATATAACAGAGCCTCGAGGGAGGGTTAATAAATAAAGTAGCATGAGTGTGTAACCATCGTTTCCAATTTTGAATCCATATTTTACATCCGCCACCGAGGGTGATCTAAACATAAAATATGCCCAAAATTGTTATCCTTTCGGAAATCCAAATCAGTGTGCGCTCTAGGTAAGATACCTATCCGAAGGGAATTCCCGGGTCAAAACCGAGTAGTAGGTACTACCATGCGTAACTATTGGACCAACGATGGAGGCCGTAGGTCTTAGTGTGTAAAACCTTCTCCCACTCATTCTTTTAAATTAGGGTTTTTGTTTTTCATGCATAAACAATATTTATTGAGTGGCACTCCCTAAGCTATATGGCATGTTATCAATACATCACGAAATAGTATAACATATTCATCTAGCAAGACATCATCTATGGTTTGCAAAATATGTAAGTGGATCATAATTCCATCCTAGAGAAAAGAAAAATTACAAAAATTACAAAAATTAACCGAAACATATATCGGCCTTCATTTGTAGATCCATGCCTTGCATCCTTCTTCAATGTGTATTCTTTCTCCAATGTCACATCTTTTCAAATTTAAAATTAAATTTAAATTTCAAAAAAGGTTATATGTGATTTTTAATTTTAATCAAAATTACAAAATATCAAAATTTAAATAAAAAATCCGATTATTAAATTTTAAAATTCAAAAAATTTTGAAATTTCCAAATTTCCAAATTTTAAATTTAAATTACAAAATTTTAAAATTCATAATAATATCTATTAAATTTAAATTTAAATTTTCAATTTTGATTTTCAAATTATCAAGATCACATATCATTGGAAAATTTAATTTTCAAAAGGATTCTGTTATTTTTTTTAAAATTTTATTAATAAAAAACGTTTTTTAATTAAAAAAATTTCAAAAAACAAAAAATCACATCCTGTGAAAATTTACATACCTTCGTTCATCTTCAATCTCCTCGAATCCATTGTAGCCCGAATTTTACAAAAAAAATTCCTACGCCGTTTCCGGCTTACAAAAATTCTAGGAATTGAAAGAACGACCTAGCGGTGATAATAGACCGCATCTATTACACTTGAAAAATCTAGATACAAATTCTAACCTCTATGGAATCATGACCGGCAAAATTGAACAATATCATATATTATAAAAATAATATAAAGCATTCATTCATCCATACATCCATTCATAATATATTTACCATACTCAAAATATGTTATATACAAATAATTTATGTTATATACATAATCATAAGTTGGCTCTGATACCAATTGTTGGAAAAATCGGATCCGATATCAGAGTTACGGCACAGCGGAAGTTTTAAAATTTTTATGCCTATTCAGAAAAGAAGCTAATGATGCATATAACAATAAATTAAATTCATGATCAAGCGTACCTTATTTCTTGGATTCCGGAATTGCTAGAGCGTTTGACCAACGTGTCTTCTCTATTATTCTCGAGTTCCACGTCTCAGAGTGTGTGTGGGCACACGTTCTATGAATCCAAGTGACCGGTGTTGCTTTCCGAAGTCTAGATCATTCCTTCTCAATTCCGATGTTCCTCGTTGAGAATATTATCCAACTTCTTTCTTCAAAACTACAAAACAGGAACCGGTTAACCTCCTATGAAAATTATCACTCGGTTTAACCTTCCTAACAATTTTGATTCAATGGAATTTTCTCTCTTTTTTTTTTCTCACAAGATAGCCGAATTTTATGATGTGGAAGAAACCCAAATTATTTTTCTTCTTACTCTCAAAAACGTTTTTCCTCTTTGTGAATGACCAAAAATTAGTTTTTCAAGAATTCCTAGTCTTCATATAGAAGTCCAATCCTTTTCAAAATTTATCTCCTTTAAAAATAATTAATTATTATTTTTCTGGATAAATTTTGAATCAAAAGATCATACAACTTCAGGACTAGATTCATTGAACCTAAAAACGTTTTTCCAAGAGGAAATCAATCCTCAAGAAATTGGCCACTTTAAGATAAATCTTGATTGGTGGTTCAAATTTTAAATCAAGAATCTAGACTAGTCAAAAGATCATAGTCCTATCTAGATTCAAATTCCTTTTAAACCTTTTTGAATTTAAATATGATTCACTTATTTGAATTAAATATTTTCCACACAACATCAACCATATTAATTAATTTAAATCAATGGAATATTTCAAATTTTCTTTCCTCACAAAAACCGTGCACATCAATTTAAGGGAAGAAAAATCCATCAAATAATTTCCATTATTTAAATCAATTAATAATTTAATGTTAGGAATATATTTGAATAATTTTGAAACAAAATTTTCTTCCCTCCACCTATCTAAAAACCGTGCACCACATTTAGATTAGGAGAGAAAAATTTGTTTTCCAAAATTAAATAATTCAAACACAATCTTATTTCAAAATTCAATTAACCAATCTCATGTTGACAAATCATATTATTTGTCTACACAAATCTCACATGTCCAATCCTTTCTGGATTGCATGTTAGAGAGTATCATGTCTTAATAGACATTACTAAATTCCATTTAAATTTACCGATCTCATTAGGAACAAATCCCGAGACGCTATACGGAACTATATGAGCTAATTGAGGACCCGATGGAAATATGTAAAGAGGCTCCAATAATTGTGAAAAATTAATCCCAGATTAATTATTCATCAATTATCAACTTCAATACTATTCCACTAAAAGTTTGAAGCTGAACTCCTGTTTACATACCGTATTACGAAAGCTCTCTAACGTAGCGCTTCTTCCATGATTTATTCATCGCTTGCTTAATCTCCATATGTTATCCATGATTGAATTAAGGATTTTTTCCGTTTTACCTTTTCAATCATTTTAACTTAAAGTTCCATTATTCTCTATTGAAAGAATCACCAATTATAAAACCATACAATTGGTAAACCACCAAAGAACACAAAGTAAACCGATGGCCAAGATCTTGTTATACTATCTTTCAATCCCCGAATAATGCCTTTAAGTAGATAACATTTACTATCATTAAGATAGTTATGGATTCCGTATCTATGAATCTTGATTTCTCCATCCATAAGTCACGCACCCAAAACACAAGTATATTGGCTATGAATTAACAGTGTCTCACCTATAGTGCATTAAAGTACATAAGTCATGGATACGAACTCAAGTAATCATTTCAGGATTAAGATTAATGCAGGATGATAATCAAAGTGTCATTGATTCTTATAAACGGAATTATTAAACCGAATCAATTAACACTTTAGGTCCAGTCCAATGTCATACCTCAATACTGGTATACATTAAATTTTCTACTCAGAACCTATCCGATGGTCAAGACAAACCATCCCTCCAAGGAAGTAGACAACCTTTACAATCTTATCATGAATAAGATCCCCAAATCTTATTCCATCGATTGCGGACTATTTATTTAGACTGTTATCAAATTACCACGTCTTCTATGTATACCCCGTATACATATGGTAATCCGATATATTACCAACGGCCAAGGAGTATTTTATGTTTGCTCAAAATAACCATACAATCAACTAATGAAAGTAAATAGGACACAACTTATTAAACATGAATAACATCCTCTTATTAATATCAAAATGTCATATTTACAGAAAATCCCTAATATTGATTTTCTATCCTTAGGGCACATTTAGATCCCAACAATATGACTAAATCATGCTTCAATCATGTAAACCCTAGTTTCATGCAACCAAAGCATAAAATCATGCATACTTGATAAATAAAACCACCTAAACCATAAATTCAAGCACCAACCTAAAAATTCTAACCAAAATCATGCACAACTAACCTCAAATTTTCTCACTCTCTCACCCTATCACAACCGGCCTTAACCTTAAAAATGGGCACAAAAAATTTCCAAAAACCTTACCTGAAATCACTAGAGAAAAACCGACCACCCTAACACTAAAACCCCTTTGGTTCTCAAATTTTTTCTTTGTTCTTGCTCACACATGGAAGTCCGGATTTTTTGAGAGAGGAAATGGCAAGAGTTTGGCTGATTTTTCCAATTTCTTGGACCCAAAAACCGACCCCCCTTGTGGCCTATTTATAGGTGAAAAAAATGGGTCCCTTTGCAAATATTTTTGGTTCAACTTTTGCTCAAAAATCCTTGGAGTAAAAATAATTGCACAAAATTTTGCTAAAATACCCTCCAAGTGGCCGGCCATTATGGGTGCAAGGTGGCAAAAATTTTGATTTCTTTCCACCATTTTTCTTTAATCCAAAAATGATGTCATAATTCCAAACTTGGGTGATGTCATCATAAGGCCTCGTTTGGCTTGTTTCTTAATAAGCAGTCCACTTTTAAGCTAACACAGATATTTCCAATACTGTGTTTACTAATACACAGTACAATTTAGTACTGTTATACTGAACTGCAATCCAAAATTTATCTGCGTATATTTAGACTGTATAAAAGTTTTTCTTTTTATTTAAAGCTATTTGGCCCTTAATACCTTATTTTAGGTGCTTGACTTTTCTATGGTGGTTTTAAATCTTAATTATACTATCTTGTCCGTAAAGACGGTTTTCGCAGTATAATTCCCATATTGCTTATCGTATCACAGTACCGTCTTATATTTGACTTCTCTGGTCAACTTTGACTTTTTCGGTCAAACTTTGACTAATATGAATTCATGAAATTTCGTCATGCCTTTTTCCTTAAAAGGCCTATTATGGAGTCTCGTAGCTAATTTATCGAGAACTCAACCCTATACTGACAAAATTATGAATTTTGTATTGATATTCATAATTTTCATAAAATATCATATAAACACATAGTACGAACTTAGATTTCTTATGTACAAGAAAATCATGAGTCAGAAAAATTTTAGTCATTACAGACATAGCTTTTAGCAGACAGAAAAGCTATGCCGATAGACGTAGGAGGCCCTTAGGGTTCCAAATTGGTGATGCTGTATTCATCAAGATTGCTCCTATGAAAGGGGTAATGCGATTCGGTAAGAAGGGAAAGCTTAGTCCAAGGTATACAGGACCCTTTGAAATCCTTGAGAGGATTGGGAAAGTAGCCTATAAGCTTGCCCTACCACCAGAATTAGCCTCAATGCACAACGTTTTTCATGTGTCGATGCTAAAAAAATATGTACCAGATCATTCCCATGTGCTTAGCCAAGAACCAGTGGAGGTTCAGATGGACCTGACTTATGAAGAAAAGCCAGTTCGAATTCTGGATCGGGAAGAGAAAGTACTCAGAAACAAAACCATTCCCATGGTTAAAGTACTGTGGCGAAACCACAAGGTTGAAGAAGCAACCTGGAAATTGGAAGAAGAGATGAGGAAGAACTACCCCAGTTTATTCTAATTTTCGGGGACAAAAATTTTTAAGGGGGGTAGATTGTAATAACTGATTTTTTTTAACATTACGATTTCTTGTATAAAAATTCAAGCTGTACCATGAAGGTATTCATGAGCAAGCTCGAATTAGGGTTTTTGTTAATTTGGTGAGTTCTTATGATTTTATAAGACTCAAAAATAATTGTTTAGTCAAGCAAGTGACCTTTTTAAGCGAAAAGGGGTAGAAAATTTCATGATTTTATGTTGGTCAAAGTTTGACCATAAAAAGTCAAAGTTGACTGAAAAAGTCAAAGGTTGACTAAAAAGGTCAAAATATGATAATGCTGAGAGATGACAAGCAGTGAGAGATATATACTGCGAAAACCGTCTTTACAGACAAGATAGCATGAATAAGACCTAAAACCACCTTAGAAAAATCAAGCACATAGATTAGGGTATCAAAGGCCAAATGGCTTCGAATTACAAGAAAATTTTTATACAGTCCGTTTTTACACAGATAAATTTTGGACTGCAGTATAGTGTAAAAATACTGTATTTAGTAGATAACAGTATTGGAAATATCTGTGTTAGCTCAAAAATGGACTGCATATTGAGGAAAAGGCCAAATAAGGCCTTAATGAGGATGACATCACCTAATCCTCAAATTATGACATCATAATTAATTAAACAAAATTTGAAAAATTCTTGAATGCTCTAGAATATGCATAGCCGGCCACCTAAGCTTCATTTTGGGCAAATATTAAAAATTTTGGGGACTTTTTAGTAAATTTGAAAAGTTCTCCATCACCTATAAATAAGTGAACAAATGGTTCAAAAAATTAGAAAATCCTAGCCAAACTATGCCCAAAATTTTCTTCATTTTTTCCTCTTCAAAACCGAAATCAAGAGTGAAAGCAAGAAAAAAAAAAAGTGTAGAGGTGATTGGATTTTAACTTAGAATCAAGCCTAGGTTGGGAAAAATTTTTTTGTACCATTTTCCTCTAGGGTGGCCGGTTATGGAGGAACCAAGGGGGGAGAAATTTTGATCCAATTTAGCCTTGTGTGCATCAAGGTAACCCTCCCAAAACCCTAAACTCTTCAATTAAGTTTCAATTTGAAATTTATTTGTATTTCAAGTTGAAAATTGTAAGAGCATAAACTCAATTTAATTTTGTGCCAAGTTTAGGATTTAGGGTTATGTGCTTGAGTTAGGTTAAGGGTGGTTTGATTTATGATTTGCATGCTTGTTTTAATTTTGTGATTTGTATGCTAAATGTTTGATATATTGTATGTCCCCAAGTATGTTCAAGCATGATGATAAATATGGTATGTTAGGTTGCTAGAATAAAACTAGAATGTTTGGTGTGGAATTGTGCAACCTAGAACCATGTAAACTTTGGTTGATCCAAAGTCAATTAGGGTTTGCATGGAATTGATGGAGAATGAGTTTAAAGAAAACCTTATATTAGAAACCGCTGCATGTCTGTTTTCTAGGCTCCCGCTTGTTCGGTTGAGTAAGATTACGCGAAATAGGACGTAAAACGAATTAAAAACCAAAAACTGCCATTTTCGGGTGGAAACTGTCCAGTTTCTGGAAAATCAGATTTTTAGGCCTTTAGAAGCCGAATTTGAAAAAACTCAAAGCATGAAAGTTGTAGAAAAGGGTTTTTCCTAGGGGGAAGCATGGACGGAGTTCCAAAATAAGGCTCCAACGGCCTCAGTTTTGACAAAATCCGAGCCTGACCGTGTCCAGACTTCATGCACGGCCAGGTGAATTCAACAGGGGAAATGGATGGGTTAGATCCCGAACTAGGTTTTGGGTAAAACACAAAAGTTGTAGGATTTTTCGAGATCTAAAACTTTTGTGAAGAAAACTTTTTCAGATTCAACCACGATTTTAAAATAAAAATTAGATTTCAAAAACTGTACAGGAAATAGGAAATTCCTGTGCAGGATTTTCTAAAACAGTGCAGAAAATGGATAACCTTGCACTAACACTGATAAATTAATTATGGAAAGCTGTTCCAAAGGCAGTTTTCAATACTTAATAATTTTACTCAAGAATTATAATTTTTCATATGATAAACAAAGAAATTTTTATAGTAAGTATTGAGTTTTTTTCCAAAAGAAAAAAAAAAAAAAAAAAAGGGTTTTTTAACCAAAAGTCAAATTTGACCCAAGTAGGGTAAGTTTTAAACCCTAGGGTTACTCGATGTAACCAAATAGGTTAGCAGATGATTTTTTTTTAACAGGGGGACATATAGCTCAGATTTTGTAAGAATGTTGGTTAAATCACCAACGTTTCTAATATTTATCTATGTCCTTTAACAGAATGTTGAGTACTGAGGTATCCTGACCGGATCAGTACAATATCAGACATAATAAACAAGGTAAGTACAACTCCGCCTACAGCATAGGCTTTTGGTTGTAATACTTACCTAAGTATGATCAATGAATGTTATGATACATGATGTGATGTGTGTTAGAACTGCTTGATGCTAGGATAGGTTCCAAATTTGATATCGGGTTTCGTCACTTTGTTGGCGTGGTTCGTATCATATACCTAAGTTAAATAAGGAGCCCAAAACTAAGTTAACATAAGAAACATAATTGATTCATGCACTCTTTTGCTAATATCATTTTGTGGGTTTTGGAAGTTGTACTTGCTGAGCGAAAGCTTATAACTTATGTTTATGCTATAGGTAAACAACCTATTGGTATTACTTGATGAGGACTGTGGAGAAATGGCATGGCGGACTGTGAAATTTGGGTTGGACACCACTACGTATTTTGTAAAATATATTCGTGTTATGCTTTGATAATATGATGGTACCAGTACTTACTGTTGGAAACTGTGATTGCTATTGCGATAGTTAATATGGTTTGTAAAATATGTTAAGATGGTTTTAGAACTCAATACTTAATTAAGTATATATAAGTGTGAGATTAAGTTAGGTTCTTAAATTTGAGTTTAAAAAAAATATTTTTCTCATTTTTACGAAAAATAAGAGTAAGTTTAAGTATGTTTAAGTATTAAGTAGCGGCCACGTAAGGCGGGTCGTTACAGTCACAACAAAGATCTCGCCGAAAAAGGACGCTACCGATCAGTTGTCGCGGACGAGCTGCGTGACTCGTGACTCGTGACTAGCGACGATGGCGATGAAACGCGACTAGAACAGCGACGTTAATGGCAACTGGAATGCGGTAACAGATCGGAAAGGAAGAGAGCGCAGAGGAGAGAAGTAAGAGAGAGAAAGAAGGTTGGAGGAGGAAGGAAGAGAGAGAGAAGAGATTGGGGATAATTCTGGTATTTGTAAATATAACATTTTGAATTTAAGCAAATTATGCTATCATTTTCCACAAGAACAAAAAACTACTATAATTTTCTACTTTACTCATAGATTATGCTATTTCCCTCTTTCTCCCTTTTTTTTTTTTTTTTCAACCAAAAAAAAATCTCAAGAAATTTAGCATATTAAATATACATTATGCACGTCTTTTTTTTATTATTATTTTTTTAAACTAGTATAATAAAGAAAAGATAAAGAAAATATGAAGATAAAGATTAATTATTATTATTGTCAGGATAGGATAAAGGTGTGTTAATTATAATAATAATAATACTTGCTTATTTCGGATTTTTAAATGCGATCGTTGAGACAAATGAGTCCTTGCTTTCCCCTTGTTGCCCTAAAAATTCTCTGCGTCTTTCTGCCCTCCTCTCTCTCCGTCCTTTTTGCCCTAAAAATTTCTGAGCGTCTTTTTGCCCTAAAACAATTGTCCCGATCAGGCGATCATATCATGTCGTCGAGGCCTTTGAAGCGCCCCAAATACGTGGAGGAGGTTCTCCGGTATCCGGAATCTCTCAATTTCAGACGTACCTTATTTTCACCTGTTCTTATGGTTTTCTTCCACTTTTTTTTTTTCCCCCCCCCTTAATTTGTTGTTAATCTTCCATCGATATATAGTTTTAACAATCAAATCTCTTTGAGATTATAATCCGTTGATGATGCTTGATTAGCCCTGTTTCTCTTTGCTTTCTTTTTGAAGTTTAATAATTATTGTTTGTCTACTTTTCATGGTTTCGATTCGGATCTTTTTCTCTCTTCTTTATTTGTATTTATTCCGTTTTTTGTTTTGTTTTTGTTTTTTTTATTTTATAAATATTTATGTTAATTTTATTGCGATAGATAACACTTCTCAGCGAGCGATCAATGGTGGAAAACGCGCGAGGCTTGTTCGACTTACTGAGGTATTGTATATAATTCGTATTATTTTATTCTATTTTATTTTGACTGTTTTTACTATTTCAGATTGAATATTTTATACATTGCATATCATACTGGGTCTTTTTACCGCTACTTAATGGGTTTGATAGCTGTGATCAGAAGGAACAAGTATTCAAATCTTTTTTTTTTTTTTTTTAAATAATTGGTAGTGTAATTTTTTCTTTCTCTATGTTAAAAATGTTGAAGAGGAAATCAGATAGTTCGCACGCTTATGGTTTTGTGCAGAGAAAATTTTTTTTTTCCAAGGGATGGAATCAGTGACAAGGTTGGGAATTTTGGGTGGCGTTAATCCTAGTTACAATAAAATTGAGTCTAAATCCACTATCAATGCACAACAATTGTCCTCGGCTGGTTTTTGTGTCTTGTGAATGTTGCAATGACCCCATTATCCAGGTCATTGAAAATGCCTTTCTCGATGAATCGATGTGCACAATTTACCAATCATTAATTGATATCTCATATATTGACCTAGCCGTCACAATATTCGTAGTAGAAAATACCGTCTCTGAATTGATGCTAATGTAAAAGGTGGTAAACTACCGGATATCAGACATTTTTTGTTCATGACGTTAGTACATTTAAATCCCAAGAATTGCTAATTAGAAAGAACGTTAATGATGTAGGATTCAAGTTGATCATCAGTTTAAGTTTCATTGTCTATTCTGCTTTTTCTAGATAGTGGTATTATTTAAAAAAAAAAAAAAAAAAAACTTTTGGGGGTTCCCTTCGTCGGTCATCGCTGGAGTGAATGGTCATGTATGTTATTGATTTTGCAGCAAATGGATTTGCAGTTTGTGGAACTTGTGAGGACGAATATGCACTTGGTGACGGGCACGGTGTACTACTTGACGATCAAAGCCTCAGACAACAAATTCTACGAGGCAAAGGTTTACACCAAATTAAACGGCAAGCGACTTCTGTGTTTCATTAGGCATGCCCGTCACTACCCCGAAGTCAATCCTGAGTTTCTGGAATATGATTCAACTCCTGCAGCAAAGAATGTTTAGTTATGTCTGTGTCTACATAGAGGACTGAGTACCCTGCTCAGTTGCCATTACCAAAAAAAAAAGAAGTACCCTGCCCAGTTATGACAACGTATATATGCTATATAGGACTAGCCTCTATATTTGGCAAAAAAATGACGTTGGTTTGTGTATCTAAAGCATGTTATACTTGCTAGGTGACCAAGGTTTATGGCTTTCTTTTTTTTAATGTAGCTTTTATGCTCTGCTAACTCTGATCTTTTTGCTGGGTTTATTTTCCCCGTTTTAGAAACTTTTCTTACCAATTCTGGTTCTTATGACCTTTTTTTTTTTTTAAATAATCTTCGTACTCAATTCCTCTATGGTTTCTTCTATATGTGATTGGGAAAAGCAAATCTTTCGTTGGCTTTTTTAGCCTCATGAAAGCTTTCTCAACTCTGAAAGATTTGAATAGAAGATCGTCCTTTGTGCAATGTGGAGATGAGAGCTTTGTGTAATCTTTCATAACCCAGTCTTGGGGTGGCATTTTCAAATTATGTTGTTCGGCTGTATAACTACAATTCAACTGGACAACCCCTGATTGGCCAAAAAAGAGTAGTTTTTTCAACTTTTTATTTTTCATCGTTCTTCTCATTTTAAAACAGGTGAACATCTCATTCTCGAACATGTTTAGTAGAATCCTAATATTATTTCTTCTTATTTTATAAATTTTCAAACAAATTTCGGACTACTTTTGTTTTCAAGACTGAAGATTTTTTTACATATTCAAACGTTATTTTATTCTCAAAATGAAATAACTTCTTCATTTCGAATAATAAAATTTTCATTTTAAAAATGAATATGTGGTCCAAACAAATCCTACTTCTCATTTGAGGTTAAAAAAAAAAAAAATTTATAAAAAGGTTCTGCAAGTTGCCAAACTTTTAAGTTATTGGTACTTGGATCACCAATTTTTCAATTTTGTATATTTTCTTATTCTATTCTGGATGAATTTTCAGTGTAAATTTTTCACATTAAGGTTTAAATGTATCAATCGGTCTTGTAATGATTAGATTATCTACAACGAAGATTCCTAATGTTAATTAGAAAATTTTCTCATATATATCCAACTAAAAGCTATATATTTTCTTTTAGAGAAATTTATATTGTAGGAATTCTTATTTTTCATTACTAGCAGAAAATTGTTTTTTAGTTGAATTTTTTTTCTAACGGTATAATCTATGAGTATACAAGTTGCAAATATATAGCACATGATATTAGAAGTATTCTTAATCATACATTAAACCACCGAAAAATTATTTTAGCGTTTGTAACGATAACTCTATGTCTACTGTGAACAATAAGGTTCTTATAGTACAAATTCATTTCTTTTAAATGTGATGTACTTATGATTGTTTCCATTTCACTTCTTTATAAGTAAATTAATAAGAGACACTATCCTCTTCTCTCTTTCTTCTCCTCTCTTCTTCCTCTAACGTGTGAGAGTTAGGATTTTTTAATATTTTTCTTTTCTTGGGGCCGGACTCCAGTGGTAGTTTTTGGACTGTCTCTGGTTTCCCGATTGTAGGGATGGATGTGAGAATCATATGGTGGGAGTTTTGAAAGAGAGGAGCCCATTGGAGGAGAATCGGCGTTGCGGAAAGGAGCAAGAAGGGGAGGTCCTGCAGCGGCTCGACTTCGACAACACCTGGTTTCTCTCGACGACGTGGATCTTGTTTTCGACAAGGACTCCTTTTATGGGATTAGTTTTTTTATTTTTTGGTTTGTGGTTTTGTGTGTAATAATGGCGATGTCTTCGGCGCCTTTTATTTGGGTATTGTGTTCAATTTGTTAATTCTGATAATAGAGGTGGTCTCCCCATCTTCCACGTTGATTGTTTGTCTGCCAAATATGAGTCTTTGCGTTGTTTTGGTCCCGTTAGAATTGCTTCTATGCGAAGTTAATGGTGGTCCTAGTGCTATTAAGTCTTGGCCCTCGGTCGATCATGATATTCCATTGATTGTCGGGGTATTGTCAAAAAGAGCCTTACATGTGCTCAATTTCAGTGTGCAGAGGTATGCACCCGTTATCGAGCCTCAAGCGTACGTCTTTCTCTTTAAGCATTATTAGACTTTACTGATGAATCCGTTCTTATCGTAGGATTTTGTCTCATGTAATACAGGGTCATTTGTTATGTCTTGTATCTTTGTGTATCTTTATTAAATTTAATAAAATTCTTGTTAAAAAAAAATGTGATGTACTTAAATAGATTGTTTTTTTAATTTCTTTTTATGTTTCTAAGCGTAATTTAGTGATCATTTTATACCTAATTTTGGTGTAGGTGAAAATTTCACACACACTCTCTTCTTTCCAATTTTCACACACACTCTCTCTCTAGACTCAAGACTCTCTCTCTTCTCTCTCTCCTCGTTCTTTCGTTTTCTCACTCTGAAAATACCCATTTTTCAAGTTTCCATGTGCACGAATTAATTGAACCAAGTAGTCCAAACTGATTTTCTCAAAAGCTTCTTTGGATAAACATATATTGGAAAAAAGTGAGATACTTTTTGGAATTGAGAAACCTAAAAAAAAAAAAAAGTTACAGATTTTAAAATAGGAAACTAATAGAGAAACTAAGAAAAAAGAGATTTTTCACAACTGGGTCATTCAATTTTTAACTGTAAATCAACTCCCATGATGAAAATAACCTTGCACGACGTCAGAATTGTGACGAAATCGTGATTTAGATCTCAGGTCGTCTGTTCTTGTGGTCGTCAGCACCCTGAGCTCGTCGTTTTCTCCGGCGATAGCCTCTATGGTGGGTCTGGGTTAGCATGTCCTTCGGCCACCGAATCGCACGTTGGAGAGTGCCTGACGAGATCTTGATCATTCTTGCAAGGGTCGCCGGCGAGATCTACGACGGTGAGGAAAGAGAGATGGCGGCGTTAATGGTAATCAACAACTTCTTTGCTGTAGTTTTTTTTTTTTTTTAGAAACTCCTGAGTGTAAATATGCTACTTCACATACTATACTACAACTATTTTTTGACCGTAGATTTTAAAATAACAATAACTGTTAACCATTGAATAAGACAGGCTCTATTACAGATTCTTCCTTTTTCAAAATGAGAAGAGCAATGCAAAAAGGGGAAAGACTGTGATAGATCTCTTTTATATACCCTATCGGTATAACTCATTTTTAAATCATTAACATGTAATTAAACGGTTAAAATATTGTTTGTGTATAATAATTATTATGCACCTTACCTTATACTAGTATAGTCTAAAAAATAATAATAAAAAAAAAGAAATAAAAAAATTAACGTCGCAGGGGGCTCGTCGCCGGTTTTTATGCAGGCGGCCGCCCGAGGGGGTGGGGTGGGGGTGGCATGCAGATTTGGCGCGGGATGGGGTGCGGATCTGGCACCGAGGGGTGGGGGGGACTCGTCATTGGCGTTGGGAGGGGGGCGCTCATAGATTTGGCGTCGGGTGGAGTGGGCTCGTCGCCGGCATGTGTTGGGGGGGTGGGGGGGGGGGGCACGGATCTGGTGCAGGGGTAAGGGTGGCTCGTCCCTGGTATGGGGAGAGGGGGTGCATGGATCTAGCGTGGGGTGGAGGGAGCTCGTTACCGGTGTTGGCACAAATCTGGTGCGGGACGGGGGGAGGGGTGTCACCGATGTTGGTTGGGGGGGCGCACGGGTTTGGCACGGGGTGGGGGATCCTTCGCCGGCGTCAGTGGTGGGTGGGACACACGGATTGGTGCGGGTGGAGGGGAGGGGGTTATTGCCGACGTCGGGGGGGGGGGGGGGGGGGGAGGACTAGGTTGCCATGGATCTGAAGTGGGGGCCAGCTCCTCGCCTGGGTCTGGGAGCGCTGAGGGGTCTGGCCGGAGAGAGTCGCCGGTGTTTTTTAAGTTTCTTTTTTTATTTTTTATTTATTTTAAAATTTTTTTATATAATAATATCATACATAAATTACTTAATATACTAAAGGGATGTAAACTTTCACTGTTCAGTGAATAATGATTTTTTTTTTAAAAACTTTTGTTGCTTTACTACAGTAAAAGGATGTAATATTTCACTATTTAATGAACATTGATTTTTGTTTTTTTATTTTTATTTTTGTTGCTTTTGCTTTACAGTTTTTTTTTTTTTTTTTTTTTTTTACAGTAATGCACAGTAGTTGATTTTTCTACATTAAACTATCGATTTTGCCCGTATCTTATGTGCTGATTTTGGCTTATTTACAATGGAAGGACGGTTTTGTCCTCACACATTTTACTGTTTTGTCTATAGTGCAGAGACTTTTTTGCCCCTCTGATTTAGTTGGCTTTCCTTTATCTACAGTGAGTTGATATTTTTACCCCTATTATGCAGAAATTGTCGGCTGCCCACACAGTATAATTACCGTTTTACGCCTATTTTTTAGTTCCTTTTATTTTTCCTACAGTGTGTTGCTGGTTTTACCCCTATTTAGAGTTTTGTTTTTTCTTAATATTATTTTTGTCTTTTTTTTTTTGACGCTAAATTTTAGACATTAGATTCTGATTTATTATTGTATTTGTAGATGCCGGTTTTCTACAGTCAAAATTTAACAGAAAAGTTAATACAGAAAATATGATAATCGATTGATTGGGCCCTTGGACATCGTAATGAAATTTAGCAAAGCAATGTAAGAACAGAATTTCATGTCAGAAAATGAAAGTAAAGGAAGACAGAAATTAAATTGACACCAAGAAGTAGAGAGGTTCGCCCAACTAAGTGCTACGTCCTCTGTCAGTGAGTAATTTCACTATATATGAATGTTTATGAGTACAATGAAGATTTGAGAATTCTCTCAATGGTTTCTGAGAAGATTTCTGCAGAGGGAGAGTATGTTCTCTGGGAAATGTCAGAAGAAAAAGATGAAGATTCAGAATCAGCCTTTTTTTGAATCAGAATCCCCCTCCCTTGGGGGGGTCTTCCTCTATTTATAGAGGAAGATGGGCCTGAGCCCGTAACTGCTCATGGCAGTTCAGATATTGTCATCTAGGACACGTGTAAGCATGCCATTGGAGATTTTGAACAGACGGTTACCACGGTAAACCTTAATCTCGGACAATGGGCTTGGCGGTTATTGATGTAATATCGTTGTTGATATTGAGTTTGACGATTATAGGAGAGATGTCTTAATCTGTCAAACGAGCGACGAACGATGACTAGGACACAAGCCTGATATTGTGATCCATCGTTCGTAGCTTATATAGAGATCACGTTTGATCTGTTGGTTCGACGTTCGAGTGTGAACGAGCGTTATATTGTAATGAATTAGAATCGTTAACTGGGTCCGGCCCATGTTAAACGAGCGATCATCGTTCGAGCTTGAACGGAATGGATTGGGTCTGGCCCAATTATGTGATCGATTGTTGCCCATGATAAAGCAATGTTATAAGTTGGGTCCGGCCCAAAAGTAATACGTTCGTCGTTCGTTAGACAAACTGTTAGAAGCTAACGTCGTAATGGGAAGACGAAGTCTAACCCCAACAGATAGCCCCCCACTCTATCGAGCGATGGATCCTCGATAGAGTGTTTGATCGTTAGCGAGAAAATCGCATCAGTCGTGGATACATCAGATAAGGGAAATCTGAACAGACTGACGAATCAATCGATGGGAAAATCTCGAGCCCAGTGAGAGATGTTACCAGTGTACACGTGGCGTGTATTGAGTGGGTATTCTGAAACGGCATCATTATTTTCTGTTGGAATTTGTACCGTTGTGACGTATGATGTTACAGCTGTAATAAGCGAGATTTTTGGGATTTCGAACCGTTGTATCGTACGATCCTTCGAGCGGGAATGCGAATAGTTGCGATATTCACGCCGTTTGATCACACCTCCCCGAATAAATCGGGACCGTTGATGCTTGGCGAAGCTATATAACTCTTCGCATACCCTCACTCCCTTATATTTGCATTCGAAGCGTCCAGAAATCCAGAACCCAAGAGTTTTTCAAGAACTTCGAAAACTTCAGGCAAGATTTCTTCTCTCTCGCTCCTGTTCTTCATTCCGAGTAATTTCTTTTGATAGAGTTCTCTCTTTTTCCGTTTCCGAGTTATTTCGGTTATTTCTCTGCATTTCTACCGAAAGTTTGTAGTTTAGTGAGGTTTCTCTGGGTTTTTCTTCGGGTTTTTAGTATACTGTTCTTCGTGTTCATCCGTAACTTCATAGGATCTGGGTTAGGAAAACGCTTTTAGATCCAAAATCCCTCCATCGTTCGTCACGACTTCAGTTATGGACAAGAAAAAGCAAGTCATCGAAGATGCAGATGTGGAGTGGACGAGCACTGACTCCAGCGAAGACAATTCGGATGTCGAACTAGCTTCCAACACTCAGCGCTCGAGGTTCGAATATGCTTTCGAACATAGTCGAACGGACACTGGGTCCAGTAATGCAGCATCTGAGAGGAATCGACCGGCGACGACATCGGGAGCGGAGGTCTTGTCAATTCCTCCCATCGCTCGATTGACGAAGCCACCAAGGCAGTTGAGCGTCGAATCGTTTTTGCGAACGTCGAACCCTAAGTCTGTACTGACGGAAGATGATTTGTCCGAAATCAGGGGTTTGTATGGGTTCCGAAATGAAGTCCAACTGAGGCTTCCGACGAAGGACGAACGTGCCGACACGGTGACCGAAGGATGGATTTGTATGTACACCATCTACTTCGAGTGTGGACTACGGCTTCCTCTTCCTCCTCTCCTCATCCAGTGTATGAATCACTATCAGTTGGCCATTCCGCAGTTGATGCCGAACGGGATGAGGGTCTTCCTGGGCTTAGTTATATTGGCAGAAGAAGCGGGCATCGAACTATCAGTAGAGGATATTCTCGCCATCTACTATCCCCAAGAAAATTTTAAAGACAAGGGGCGATACTCCATGTCTCCCAGGAAGGGGAAGCAAATAGTCGGCGAGATGAAAAACGCGGACAGATATTGGCAGAGCCATTACTTTTTCATGCACGTAAATGAAAAGTCAATGGGAGGACTTGCCAATGCGTTTTACCCATTGTGGGGAATTCTACGTAAGTGTCGAACGATGAGAATCGAAGGTACGAAAGATATTCAATGCTCGATTTCTAATGTTTTTCTTTTGTTGTGCAGATAAAGAATCCAAGAAGCCACCACCTCAAGGACTCTTGTTCGAGGAGAAACTCGAACGTCTGCTCGCTTTACCGAACAGAGAGTGGGACGAGATCCAAGATCCCAGACGATTTCGAGCATCGAGCCTTTGGAAGAATTTCGTGGATATCCCTTCAGGTATTCCTAAACGAGTTCCTCCCTGGGTAGATTGGTCTTTTGTGATCAGGGGAGCGTTGAGGAGACTGTTCGGCGCTCCGTTGTTCATCAAAGCATTATCTGACGAGGAGGCTTTGATCGCAGACTTCGCACTGGACACGATGGTGATGGATTTCCCCAATCCTAAGGACATAATGGCGAAGAGGAAAGCCGCCAAAGAAGCGGAAAAGGCTGCTGCTGCCGCTGCCGCTGCTGCTGCTGCAGCTGCGAGCGCATCTAAGGGCAATGACCCCGTCCCATTTCCGGTACTCGAGTCATCTCCTGAACCTCCTGCGAAGCCTACTTCGCCGATTGCCAAGAAACGAAAGGCAATCGAGAAGGGAAAAAGGAAGCTCCCGGCGAAGAGGAGCAAAAAATCCAAAGTTGCGACACCGGAGGCGGACGATTAAGGTCCGAGGGTCGAGGTGAACTTACCTCTAAGGGCGAGGCTTCTACAGGACAGACAGACGAGCGTCGAGATAATGCATCAACTGCTGTCGGATGCTGATGCGGAGACGCTGAGTCAGGGTCCTCTTCAGGGCCATATTGATGACCTTTTGTGGGATGGCCTGAAGGTATGTGAGTGTATGATTTTGTAATTCATACTTGGTGAATTCAATATCAAGTATTAATATTGAACTTTTTGAATGTCTTACAGACTAATATTCGAGCGATGGGGCTGGTGAAGCGCACCAACGAAAAGAATCTTGAACAGCGGGCTCGACTAAAGGAGCTCGAAGCAAGAGATAAGAGGCGTGGGGAGATGTTGCTTAACATCGAGCGAAAGTTCGGTGATGTCAAAGCGAGCGCTGATGGATTGACCGCCAGTCTTAAAGAGATCATGCATCAGGCAAATGAGGGTACGAGCATGATGGGAGTCATGGTCGATAGGTTTGATGAGGCGCAGGCCAAAATCAAAAACCTAGAGTCCGAGAATGCTGCGCTCGCAACCCAGATCCTTGATGCATTTGAGAAGGCCACCATCAAGGCTCGTTACGATCTCCTGAAGGAGTACAAACAAGGGCTCTTTGTTGATGCTGACATCGACGAAGAGCTGGAACTGTACCGGGATGAGATGGAAGGTCCATCTTCCGCTCCTGCCGCCGAGATCGAGCCAACGTCGAATGACCCTGGCCATCCTGGAGTCGAGCCCCCAGCCCACGAGGATCTATCTGATGTCCGCGAGCCTCAGGATTGATTTTATATTTTTGTTTTGTATTTTTATTTTGTTGGAACAATGAATTTGTAATCAACATTAATTTTTTGATTTATCAATGAAGTTCAAATTTTTGATTTGATTTGTGTGATGACGATGCGAAGTGTCGCATGTTTATTGTCGAAACGAGCGTTACTCGGACAATTGTCAAGGAATTGGAGTATGATAGTAGCTCGTTTAGTTCGTATCGACGAACGTTAATAATCTGAACGATTATTGTAAAATAATGTAGCTGCACCCATTCGTAAAGACGAACGGTGGATGAATTTTGATAACTAACAATTCGTTAAAACGAACGTTATTTTAAATCGAATCCGTAAGGACGAATATCGAATGAAATTTGCAACCGAATAATGTAGTTCGTGAAGACGAACGTTTAGCGTCGAGCGATAGCAAATTTTACAAATGTAGTGTATGAAACACAACGTTTTTGAATAGTAATATAAGCTGAACTCATTCAAGTGTGATGAGCTGCCTATGTACCCAATGTTTAGGGATCAAGCCTTCCGTAGTTCGATTTTACAATGAAATTGTGTGATTTTCGTGACTGGACTCGTACAAGCGTATACGAGCTGCCTACGTACTCAATGTTTAGGGATCAAGTCGAACGTAGTTCAGGAACTGAACTAAATAGTCTTGAGGCGTAGACCTACAGGTTCGATCGTGTGTCGAACGTTCGCTGTAACGGATCTAGCCTTTACAAAAATTGAATTGCGAAAAATTAAAGTGTATGGAGTCTTTAGGCATAGACCTACGCATTTGATTTGATATCGAATGTTCGACGTAATGGATCTAGCCTTTACATAAATTGTCCAAAATAAAAATTATAAGTTATGAAAACAAAATTATACATAGTATTTTCTCAAGTGATGAGAATTCCAACTGCGAAGAACCTCCACTCCATCGCTCGTCTCCAGACGGTAGACGCCTGGTCGGATAACCTTCAAGATCCGGTAAGGACCTTCCCAATTTACTCCCAACTTTCCTGCGTTTGGCTCGGCAGTGTTCTGGAATACTTTACGAAGTACGAGATCTCCTTCGTTGAAAGTTCTCGGTCGAACTTTGGAGTTGTAGTACTTTGCCACCGACTGCTGGTAGTTTGCCATGCGAATCAGGGCTTGATCTCGTCGTTCGTCAAGCAGGTCCAGACTGTCGTTGAGCATTTCTTGATTCTGACTTTCGTTTTCAAAAGCCAATTGACGCCGGAGTGTAGGGACACCGATTTCTGCTGGGACAACAGCTTCTGCACCGAAGGTTAGTGAGAATGGAGATTCACCGTTCGCTCTTCTCGGGGTTGTTATGTACGCCCAAAGTACGCCATGAAGTTCGTCTGCCCATCGACCCTTTCGAGCCTCGAGCTTCTTCTTCAAATTCTGAACAATTGTCTTGTTGGTTGCTTCAGCTTGTCCGTTCCCTTGAGGGTATCTTGGGGTAGAAAAGCTAAGCTCGATATTCCATTCTTTGCAGAATTTTCTGAAGTTACCCGAAATGAATTGAGATCCATTGTCTGTAACAATCTCTTGGGGCACACCAAACTTGCAGATAATGCTCTTCCAAATAAAACATTCGACGTCCGAGTCCTTCACGTCCGCAAATGCTTCTGCCTCAACCCACTTAGTGAAATAATCAGTGAGTACAAGCAAATACTTGCGTTGACCGCCCGCTCTGGGTAATGGGCCCACTATATCCACTGAATATTTCATGAATGGATATGGAGACGCGATGCTCGATAATCGTTCTGCTGGCTGGTGGAAAACGGGGGAATGTCTCTGGCACTTGTCGCACCGTCTGACAAAGTCTTCGCTGTCTTGAAGCATAGTGGGCCAGTAGTAGCCCTGTCGCTTGACTTTGTTGCATAATGATCGTCCCCCAGAATGGTTTCCGCATTCGCCTTCATGAACTTCCTTCAGAACGTATGTAGCTTCTTTGTCACCGAGGCATCGAACGTAGGGGCCATCGAACGAACGTCGGAAGAGGATGTCGTTGATGAGTGAAAATCTTGTAGCTTTGGTCTTGAGCTTCCGAGTTTCTTGCTTGGCTTCTGGCAAAACTCCTTCCTTCAGGTAAACAACTATGGGCGTTCGCCAATCGTGTGGGGCTTCGTCTGTATTGATGGTGGATTCGAGCTGGATGCTTGGTTCATCAATGTATCCGACGGGGATGCTTCGACGTATATTCGGCTCCGAAGTTGAACCAAATGATGCCAAGGCGTCTGCTTGTGTGTTAAGATCCCTCGACACTTATTCAATCGAGTATTCTTTGAAATGTTGTACAAGCGAACGAACAACGTTCAGATAAGCTTCCATTCTAGTATCCTTGGCTGTGTATTCTCCCAACACTTGATTCACAACGAGCTGTGAGTCGCTTTGAATCTTCAAACGTCGAGCCCCCAGCGCTTTCATCAAACGTAGCCCAGCGATCAAAGCTTCGTACTCGGCTTCATTGTTCGAAGCGTTGAACCCCAGGCGAAACGATTGCTCGATTATTTCTCCTTCAGGGGTCTTACAAAATACTCCCACTCCAGATCCTTTAACGTTCGATGCTCCGTCCACCATGAGCGTCCAGCAGCATTCTTCTTGCGTTTTTGGCGTAGAAGGATCGGGAGTGAGTTCAGCTACAAAGTCAGCAAGTACTTGAGATTTAATGCTGGTTCGAACCCGGTACTCGATGTCAAACTCGCTCAACTCCACTGCCCATTTTGTCAAACGTCCAGACAAGTTTGGACTATGAAGTATCGCTCGTAAGGGGTAGGTTGACATCACAATGATCGAGTGTGATTGGAAATATGGCCTCAGCTTCCTCGCAGCAGTTATGAGGGCCAGTGCTAATTTCTCAACCACCGGGTATCGTGTCTCCGCATCGAGTAATGACTTACTGACATAGTAGATAGGCTGTTCTCCGTTCGAGTCTCGCACAAGAACGACACTTACCGCAACTTCCGTTACGGATAAGTAAATAAAGAGATTTTCTCCTGTTTCTGGTTTGGCTTGTATTGGAGGTGTGGACAGATACCTTTTCAGTTCGTCAAAGGCTTGTTGGCACCGTTCGTTCCACTCAAACTTCTTGTTCCCTTTGAGCAGTTTGAAAAATGGCTGGCATTTGTCGGTCGATCGAGAGATGAATCTATTCAGCGCTGCTATACGTCCAGTCAACTTCTGGATCTCTCGCTTGTTCTTTGGTGAAGGCATGTTCATTAGTGCTCGTATCTGGTCAGGGTTTGCTTCGATACCACGCTGCGTCACAATGTAGCCCAAGAATTTCCTAGACGAAACACCAAACGAGCATTTGGAAGGATTCAAACGCATGTTGTGTTGCCGGAGTACCGAGAAGCACTCTGATAGGTGTCCAATGTGGTCCGCAGCCTTTATTGATTTGACCAGCATATCGTCAATGTATACCTCCATTGTTCGACCGAGTTGATCAGCGAACATTGCGTTGACGAGTCTCTGATAGGTTGCACCAGCGTTCTTTAACCCAAATGGCATAACTTTGTAACAGTAGATTCCCCTTTCTGTTATGAACGCTGCCTTCTCTTGATCGTCAGGATGCATGAGGATCTGATTGTAGCCTGAAAATGCGTCCATGAACGAGAGTAATTCATGGCCCGCAGTGGCATCAACTAAACGATCGATGTGTGGAAGGGGAAAACTGTCTTTTGGGCATGCTTTGTTTAGGTCCGTGAAGTCGATACAAACTCTCCACTTGCCGTTCTTTTTCTTGACAATTACAACGTTCGCTAGCCAGTCTGGATACTGCACCTCCTTGATGAATCCAGCCTCGATTAACTTTCGCACTTCATCGTTAATGATCTTGTTCCGCTCGATACCAAGTTTCCTTCTTTTCTGCTTAACAGGCTTGTGGCTTGGATCGACGTTGAGTCGATGTGTTGTCACTTCTGGATCGATGCTTGGCATGTCCTTATGCGACCATGCAAAGCAGTCTTGATTCTTCTGTAGGAAACTCAGGAGCTGTGTGCGAGTAGTGTCATCGAGCAGAGAGCCAATGTTGATGACTCGATCTGGCCGGGCTGGGTCGATTTGGATCTCATCCAGTTGTTCAACGTCCGGTTGTATCCGATCGCTCGATTCTCTTTTCTGCTCTAATTGCTATAAGCGATCGGTCTTCTTCATCTTCAGAGAATGCAAATAACATGTCCTCGCGACTTCCTGGTTCCCCTTGATTTCCTTAACTCCTCTCTTCGTTGGGAACCTGATTCTCTGATGATATGTGGACGGTACTGCCTTCATGGAGTGTATCCATGGCCTACCTAGAATGATGTTGTAGGCAGACGGGCAGTCTAAAACCAAAAAGGTGGTCAGCTTGTTTTCTCCTCCTGCAAAAACTGGGAGTTTGATTTTTCCAACAGCAGCGGTCGATTCTCCATTGAAGCCTGTCAATATGGTCGTTGAACGTTCGATGTCCGACTCAGATAACTCCATCTCTCTGAGTGTTGAAAGGAAAAGAACATCTGCAGAACTCCCATTATCGATGAAAATACGACCAACTTCACAGTTCGACACGTTGAGTGTCAGAACAAGTGCGTCGTCGTGAGGTCGGCTTAGGTTTGTAGCCTCGTTGCTGTGGAAAGAGATTGAATGCTCGACAGGATCGTCGGGAAGAATTGACGCGATCGGCTGCAAGGCCTTTCTTCGATGAGACTTGACAGCAGTGACTGTTTCTCCGCAATAAATCGAGCCTCCGCAAATTACGCCTATCGTCTTTCGAATTGGCGGTGGTGAAGGCGTGTCTTCGATGTGCTGCACAACTCTTCTTTCCTTGCTCTCGCCTCCAAGCCCGTACGTCTCTCTGCCCTTTTCTGTGAGAAATTCACGAAGGTGCCCCTTCTTCAAAAGCTCAGCCACTTCTGCTCGCAAAGCCCTGTAATCAATGGTATGGTGACCATGATCTTTATGGAACTCGCAGTACTTCGTTGTATCTCTGGCAGGGTTTGCTGGCAGCTTTTTTGGCCACGTGACGAAGTCCTGTCGCTTGAGGTGAGCGATGAGTTCGGAAGGACTAATGCCAAGGGCATACTTTGGTGGTGAGAGAGGACGCTTGTGGACACGCCTAGTCGAGCGTTCGCTCTGCTGTCCGTTCGACGTTGTGGGCGCGGGTGTTCGCGTCTGAAGGCCTTGTTTTGCTTGTTACGAGCCTTCGACAGTTCTTCCCTTGTCCGAGCAAGGTCTCGTTCTACACGTTCGTTCTCTTCCTCAAGCTCGATGTATCCCTTCGCTCGATGCAAAGCATCTTGGATCATCGGCGGGTATCGGGCAGAAATCTCGTTCTTGAACAAGGACCTGTGCCTTAGTCCCTTCTTCAGAGCTTCTCTTGCAGTGCCGTCATCAAGCCCAGAAATCTCCGATACTGCTTTGCTGAAGCGCTTGATGTAAGCTCGCAGGGATTCATGTGGGCCTTGAATTACACTCCACAAATCCTTGGTTGTCTTCCCGGATTGAATGTGGACAGAATAACTTCGTATAAATTCAAGCGAGAGCTCATCGAACGAATCGATCGATTCTGGTGGAAGGTTGCAAAACCATCTTAACGCCGCTCCCATCAGGCTTTGCGCGAACAATTTGCACATCATATCGTCGAGCATACCAGTTGGTATGTTCGTCGATTGTACGACGTGTTTGTACTGCAGGAGATGGTCGTGAGGGTCTGACATTCCGTCAAACCGCGGAAAAGAAACATTGCTGAACTTGGGGGTGATTTTATTGGTGATCCGCTTTGTCAAAGGCGTCTCGCGGACACCACGGGCAAGGTCGTCGAATCCTGGAGTGGAGGTCGTTGCCCTATGTATTTGTGAGGAGAAGTGCTGCTGCATTTGTACTTCTAATGTCCTCATTTCTTCGTACATTATACTCCTCATCAAGTCTTCAACGTTCGCAGGCTCCTGTTGAATGAGACTTGGTGGTACTGGTACGTCGGGCGTCGAACACCGCATCGGTGTAGTCTGTCTTCGGGCACCGAGTCCTGGTGCTGTCTGTCTCTGCTCTGTTCGCCACTCGTTTACAGCCGGAGTGTCCCCAGGTGTGAATAGGGGTTGCATTGGAGCCACAGGGCTGTACGTAGCCCTCGACGCTCGTTGTTGAGGCATTGCTTGTTGCAAGCCTCCAGCGTTCGTCCCATGTTGGTCACGGGAAGTGGATGGTTGCCAGCCCCCAGTGTTCACACCTTGGGGATGTTGTAGGGTGGCTGGGTTCCAGCCCCCAGCGCTCGTTCCGGTTGAATACCCTAAGTATGGGTAGTAATACGAGTAGGCTGCTTGAGAGTTCGACATCAACTGGTTCTTGAAAATCTGGTTCTCTGCAGTGATGTTCTCCATCTGACTTTGCTGACTGTCATGTTTCTTGGTCAGTTCCTCGACCAATCGCGTCAGATGGGCGATTTGGGAGTTTGCTTCAGAGGTTGAAGCTTTTTCGTGGTTGACTGGGCTTCCCTGGGGAAGTTCTTCCTGGCGTTCATGTTCTGCTGCCATGATTGCTTTGTAGATTTCCGAAGTAAGACGTCCAAGAGCCCCACGGTGGGCGCCAAACTGTAGATGCCGGTTTTCTACAGTCAAAATTTAACAGAAAAGTTAATACAGAAAATATGATAATCGATTGATTGGGCCCTTGGACATCGTAATGAAATTTAGCAAAACAATGTAAGAACAGAATTTCATGTCAGAAAATGAAAGTAAAGGAAGACAGAAATTAAATTGACACCAAGAAGTAGAGAGGTTCGCCCAACTAAGTGCTATGTCCTCTGTTAGTGAGTAATTTCACTATATATGAATGTTTATGAGTACAATGAAGATTTGAGAATTCTCTCAATGGTTTCTGAGAAGATTTCTGCATAGGGAGAGTATGTTCTCTGGGAAATGTCAGAAGAAAAAGATGAAGATTCAGAATCAGCCTTTTTTTGAATCAGAATCCCCCTCCCTTGGGGGGGTCTTCCTCTATTTATAGAGGAAGATGGGCCTGAGCCTGTTACTGCTCATGGCAGTTCAGATATTGTCATCTGGGACACGTGTAAGCATGCCATTGGAGATTTTGAACAGACGGTTACCAGGGTAAACCTTAATCTCGGACAATGGGCTTGGCGGTTATTGATGTAATATCGTTGTTGATATTGAGTTTGACGATTATAGGAGAGATGTCTTAATCTGTCAAACGAGCGACGAACGATGACTAGGACACAAGTCTGATATTGTGATCCATCGTTCGTAGCTTATATAGAGATCACGTTTGATCTGTTGGTTCGACGTTCGAGTGTGAACGAGCGTTATATTGTAATGAATTAGAATCGTTAACTGGGTCCGGCCCATGTTAAACGAGCGATCATCGTTCGAGCTTGAATGGAATGGATTGGGTCTGGCCCAATTATGTGATCGATTGTTGCCCATGATAAAGCAATGTTATAAGTTGGATCCGGCCCAAAAGTAATACGTTCGTCGTTCGTTAGACAAACTGTTAGAAGCTAACGTCGTAATGGGAAGACGAAGTCTAACCCCAACAGTATTGTGTTTTTGCTCACTTTGCTTTTTTTTGATTTTTAAACGATTTTTTACTTTAAATTTTTTATCCTTATTTCTGATTTTTTTTTTCTGGATTTTTTTTTGTGTGTCTTTTTTGTTTTTTTTGTTCTATTTTTTAAAGACCACTTTTTTTTAAGGATTCTGCCTGCAAATTTTTTTTTTGTCTTTTTTGTTTGTTTTGTTTTATATTTTAAAAATCATTTTTTTAGTTTTTGCATGTATATAACCGGATAAATTTTTTTTTATTTTTTTAAAAACAGTAAAAAAAAGGAGAAAATGAGATATATATTTTATTTTATTATAAATTTTTTGTTAGGGTTAGTTTTTTCTGGTTCTTTTGAGTTTAAAGATTTTTGTTATTTTTTCTTGTTTTCTGCTTTATTTTTGTTTTAATTTTTTTTAAACGAGTATGACTACAGAAATTTTTTTTCTTTTTTGCTTTTGTTTTCGTTTTTATTATTGTTAGTACTATTGTCATTTTGATTTTGTATCTTTACTGTTAGGAGAGATTTTGGGAAGAATTATACATATTATAATTATAATCTTTATCTTAACCAATTGTTTTTATCATATAATACTCAGTTTATTTATTTATTTTTTTCTTTCTTTCCGTATAATACACGGGTATTAAACTCGTGTGTACTAAACAAACATCCAATAAAAAGCACCGAACACTGTACAAAACTAAAAAAATTTACTTGAAAAAAAAAAAAACCAAAAAAAAACAAAATGGAATCCAAAAAGAGAGGAGACCGAGGAGAACACTATAAAAGCCATACTCCGCACCCACCACAACCCACACCCATCTCCAACAAACCAAAGTTGCCCCTGTATTGTTTGGAATCCCTCCCTTTCTCTCATCCTCTTCCTTTTCCCACCACTCTTCACCTCCCAACCGTCCAAATCTCACCTGAAATTTCCAAATTTGAGAGAGAATGAGCAACTTTGATATCCGTTTCATCATCCCCGTCTTCATAAACTCTCTCAAATTCAAACCAGAAGCTCGTCCCTGGGGTTTTGATGCTTTCCATGTTGTAGATCCAAACCGAACCTCTTGGACAAAAATCTCCTTCCTCGTTTTCGTGCTTCTCTTCTTCTCGTTCACTTCCATCACTGTCTCCCCCACTCGTCGTCCGCCCAATTCAGCCTTTATTCGCTTCAAACTAGAAAATTTCTCTCCTCATATCGCTGTTTCACTACTCGCCTCGCTTTTCTTTCCCCAAACTCTGTTCTGGTTTCTGTATCCTTCTATTCTGATTCTGAACCACCTTCTTAGCCAGGTCAACGTGATGCTCTTGGCTTTACCTAGTTGGAATCTCCGTATCAGTTCTACTCTCACCTATGATCGCCAAGAAGATGACATAGATTTAGAGGCTCAAGCTCCTGTGCAACCAGTCCCAGTGGGTGCAGTAGATCACATCTCCCTTGAAGACGGCGACGACGACGGCGATGGCGACTCTCATCCGGAAGCTAATGTTGAGAATGTGGAGGCTTTGACCACTGCCAGCGTAACCGGAAGCCACTATGATGGGTAAACATACTTTAAAATGGTCCCGAGTCCCGACCAGAAGCGGTCGGGCTTTTAAATTTAGAAAAATGTTTTCAAAATATCATCGATGTTTAAATTTAGAAAATTTTTGACCACTAGACTGCCTTTTAATGGTTGAGATTAAAAATTTACACCAATGCTATTGTTAAATTTAAACACACCATCACACTTGAAAAATCATGAAAAAAAAAAATTTTCTTTAAAAAAAGGTTACAGAGCTTAGCCTGTAAACCCAGTTCTCCACCATCTCCGTCGCCGTGGTGGTCACGTGGGGTTCGCGGGTGTAGAGGGAGGTAGAGTGGACGACGTCGGAGCAACGCCGGACGGCGACAGAGAAGGTGGAGAACTGGGTTTATAGCCCGAGCTTTGTAATCATTTTTTCAAGAAAGTTTTTTTTTTTTTTCCTGATTTTTCAAGTGTGATTGTGTGTTTGAATCTTACAATAATGTTGGTGCAAACTTTTAATGTCAATTAAATGGTCAAAATTTTTTTACACTGTCAATGGAGTAAAAACCATTTTATCCCATAATAGAATTCTTTTTTTTATTATTATTTTTATTTTTATGGAAAGTGATAGTTTTAGATAGTTTTAACGTTATAGATATTATGATTTCGCCTGTTGTACTGTTGCTCAAATCATATGTGACGTATATTTATTTCCTCTTTGGCTATAATGAGAATAAATTTGTCAAACATAATTTGTTGTTGGTGTTTCTTTTTCTTTCTTTTTTTTTTCTCCTCAGTCAGCTCTCGATTTTATTTTGTTGTTATTATTATTATTACTTTTTCATTTTAAGAACAACCTGTGAAGATTTTAGGCTACATTCCTTGTAACACTTTTTGTATGATCCAAAAATAGAGAGGAAAAGAGCAAGAGAATCAAGTTGAATTTTTTTATTCATTAACCCAAAATGAACTCAACTATCCACAGTCGTTTTATCATCGTTTTCGTTCACTAAAATTTATTGTAATAAAACTCGATCTTAGTTATTGGGCCTTTGCATGGCCCAATTAACAGTCCACTGGGGCAAGGCCCACCACACCTTTAGTTCACTTCACAGACAAAATCAGAAGCCGCAAAATTGAAGCAAAACACCCTGTTTTTCTCGACCTGCCGAGGAAATCTTGACGGAGACACTTCACTTCCGACCATGGATTTCTCCGATCAAGACATCGACATCTTCGGCGAAGAGGACGATGACGGCCAGGACAAGGACGATACCCAGCACGGCAACCGCTCCTCTTCGCCGTCGTCACCATCGTCTTCATCCGCCGCCTCTTCTTCGTCCTCTTCATCGGCGGCTTCTTCGTCGTCCAACGGCAGCGAAGGCGGCGATCAGAGCAGCAGCGGCGGCGGAGGCGGAAGCGCCAGCGAAGGAGAGGAGGAGAACGGTGAAGAAGAGGTCGACAACAGCAACAGTAATAGGGCCCCCTATGGCTGCGAAGAAGAGAAGGATCTGTTTGGCTCCGATAACGAAGATTACTGCAAAACCCTAGCCACCAGTCCTTATCCGATTCCTGGTAAATTTTTTTTTCCTCGTAATATCTAAACCATTTTATAAAATAAATAAGCTCTACACATAGGTTTTCTAAATAAACTCTATAAAAAAGTTGTAAAAAACACTATTTGGATACTTTTCCACCCATTTTGAAAATGGGTACCAGAAACAACGTGGGTGATATACTTTCTTAGAGAACGTCGACATACTGAAAATGGTGGGAAACGGTCTCAAAACTCCATTCACCAAGAAAAACTCAATGCTCGAGAGCGCCGTTTCTTATTTCTCAATCCTTTGTGCTTTCTGATTAGAGATTTCTAAGGTGAGATTCTACCTCTTTCAATACCCGATTATATTAACAAATTTTTTTATTTTTATTTTTTGCTTTCTTTCTTCAATCATGTTTATTTGCATTACTTTTTCTGACAGTGGAAGTTGGTATATTAGAGTTAGGGTTTGCTTTTTTTTTTTTTTTCTTTATTTTTTGGGTTAAAATTTATGTTAAAAAACTGTAATTTTGTCTAATCGCGACTTTTATTGTTAGATTTAATTTTCATGGTTGAAATTAATTCCTTATCACGAGTTGTACTTTATTAACATATACACTTGCATTTTTGACCATTGAAAAGTTAATTAAACAATTAAATCAACTGTATCAAAAATATATGCTTCTATGAATGTTTTAATCCCCCCCTTTCAAGAAATTTGAGGATATAGTTTTTCAATACAAGTAAAGAGGTTGCGGGCCTTATCTCTACCCCTTGTTATTGTTGTTGTTGTTGTTGTGTGTGTGTGTTTTTTTTTAATTAATTAATTTATTTATTTATTAAGAATGATTTTGTTTTATAATATTATGCAGAAATGGCAAGATTCAGCGAAAAAGTAGTGAAGAATATACTTTTGCACCTGCCGGTCAAATTAGTGATTAAATTCAAGCGTGTCAGCAAGTTTTGGTATGATATCATCATTGATCCAGAGTTTATCGCCGAACACCATAGGTACACAAGGAGCAAAACTCCCACGCCCTTTTCGGCCGCTACCATGAGGAACCCAAGCTTTCGTTGTTCTCTTCATTTATTGATGATGGTGATGCTAATCAAATTCATCCTGTCATGGAAGCTCTTGATTTCCCCCTCACCAAGTATGGCGAACATAGGATGATCAGTGAATGGGGAAACGTCTATCACTGTGATGGATTGATTCTCCTACGAAGTGAAAACCTTTTTCATGATGTGAGTTTTATGATCTGCAATCCATTGTTGAAGAAATTCAAGTATATTCCAAGATCAGAGAATGAAACGAATTTTGTTTCTCGCTTAATTGGATTTGAGCACGATTCCAAAGCTGATGAGTACAAAATTATAAGAGTCCTTTGTGGTGCGGAGGTGGTCAAAGGGGAGATTTACACTCTGAGTTCCAATTCCTGGAGAGAGATCGAGACACCTAAAGACATTCCTATTCCCCTTCAAACAAATTACCTAAACCGGAATGGAGTTTGTCATCGGGTAATGCAGGATTCTTCGGACTACGAATACAAAGTCCTCTGCTTTGATGTTTGTGAGGAAAAATTTTATAGCATTCCCTTCTCAAGTACGGAATCAAATATCAAAGGTTTTGTGTCTTGTGCTCTTTGGAATGAGAAGTTCTCTCTGTTTTTGCATTCAACAAAAGCTGGTTTTAGCGGGTTTCAAACAACTTTTGAAATGTGGGTGATGAAGGATGATTTTACTGTTGTAAAAGATGTTAACAGTGGCCACCCTTGGACGAAACATCTGCTCATTGGGCCCCTACCTGGAAGCTTGTATCCTATAAAGTTTTGGAAAAATGATGAGCTCCTCATCCTTTCGACCGGCAGAACTATGGCATTTCTTTCATACAACCTTCGAACTCGAAAGCTTAGGAATATTAGAGTCGATGGAGAAATACTTTTTATCTGTTGCTCATATATAAAGAGCCTAGTTTCTACTAAAAGGTCAACCAACCTGTTGAAGCGAAAGGAGGAGAAGAATGAAAAGAAAATTGGAAAGAAGAAAAAAGTAAAAAAAAAGTATGGGCTTGATTAGGGTTTACTGGCCTTGATTTATGATTTGGTACATGTTTTTGATGTTATGTTTTAGAAATTATGTGCTATGTGTGAATGCTTAATAAGTGTTTGTAATATGTCCCCACATACTCAAGAGAAAGATATGGTATGAATGATGATGCTAATGATGATGTATGATGAATGGAGGGTTAAAAATTAACCCAAAACCATAATTTGGTAAAGATTACCATTTGGGTTTGTAAGAATGGGAAACTAACGAATGTGTAACGCCCCGACTTCCCACGTCGGGTCGTTACCTTACTTACATACTGAACTTAAACTTACGGAAAATTTGGGAGAAAAATTTTTTTCTTTTAAACTTTATTTTAAAACTTTCAACTTGAACTTCATCCTCAAACTCATACTTACTGATAGGTACCTACTCGAGTACCAAACTTTCAAACCCTCCTTGAAGGCCATCGAAATCAAATTGTAGACCAAACCCGACTTAATGCGGATTGGTACCACAAGAGGCAACTTGCTTGCCATACATACATAAACTTTGTCATTCATACTTAAAACATCATGAAAATATGAAAACCCTTTTTCATTACAACATATTTTATAGAGTATATTTTTTTTTCAAAATCCGTGGCAGTGTCCATTCCACATTTCACAGTCCGCAGCACCAGCCTTCCACAGTATTGCATCAGAGATTGCTGGCAGGTTGCTTACCTACAGCATAGACGTAAGACGTGAGCTTTCGCTCAGCAAGTATAACTGTTACATCCGCGACGCAAAACACATATCATTATGCATGAACCAATTATGACCTCTTATGAATCAAATATGGATTCATAACTTAGCTTAGTTCTATTCCTTTACTTATCATGTGTACTCGTACCGTGGTACATAGCCAAGGAATGGTTGAAGATGGCAGTCCGTTTTAACTCAAACCATGAAACACAAAATTTAACATGGAGTAGTTCAGGTAGCCATCCAATCCAACTCAAACCATGAACCATACCATTTAAACCCGCCTTTGTGGCAAGTCGGTACGACACAACATCTTACTTGTCTTGTTCATACCAGGTGGTTTAACATTAGTGAACATGCTTCATGATGTCACAATATTACAACATATAACATAACATAACCTCATTCATAACATACCATAGCATGCCATACATACCATAACATATCATACCATAATATCACATGACATAACATACCATAACATTACACGCCATAACATATCATCACATGCCATAACATACCATCACATTAGGCAAGTAACAACAAAGGGCCTATGCTGTAGGCGGAGTTGTACTTACTTGGTTAGCTGTGTCCTATTTCGTGCGACTCCAAGCTGAGGCACAACAACAGGCTATCTCCTGTTATGTCAAAGGACATAGCATAAGGCTTCATAATTATAACCTTAAGATGTTGGTGACCTAACCAATACCCATTCATAATATTAGTTATATGTCCACCCTATACTCATGATAGCTTACTTGGTTACATAAGTTAACCTTGGGTATTAATCCCAATCATACATGAATAGGGTTAGGTTATCATCCTAACCTTGGCCTATGCCTGGTTATCTATCAATAATCTTTTGGGTTTTAGATCCAAACCCAATCTTAACACCTTGTTGGGTTACCTTGAGTAACCCTTGAGGTAACCAAACTTAGTTCAATTATCCTAAGTCAACCTTGGATTTTGGGCCCCGTCCAGTAACTCGGGTATCCTTTCTGGTCACCGTCCATCATTGTCTTGTTACCGAAAGAAAGATAACTTTTGAATCCAAAAACTTGTTTTTCTCTTTGCTTTGGAAAAACTTGGTTCTCTTTGTTCATTTCTTACAAAAACCCTAGTTTAACTTTGAAAAATTGTAATTCTTTGAGAAAGGTTTGTAAAAATTATTAACTGTTGAAAACTGCCTTTGGGACAGTTCTCACAGTCAAAACATTGGCGTTGGTGCAAAAATACAGTTTTCCTGTATTGTTTTAGAAAATCCTGTGCAGGAATTTCTTGTTTCCTGCACACTCTTTTAGAAATCCGTGTCAGTATAAAATTATGAATTGAATTTGAAAACGTTGTCTTCACGAAAGTTTTATATCTCGACAAATCCTAAAACTTTCAAGTTTTGAGAAAAAACCAGTTCTGCCTTTAACTTTTTCCTTGTTGAAGTCCCCAGACCGAGAGCACAAATCTGCCCAGGAATTCTTAGTCCCGGGTTTTTGTAAAAACGAAGGCCTTTGGAGCCTTATTTTGGAAAAATGTCCACGCTATCACCTAGGAAAAACCCTTCTGAACAACTTTCATGTTTTAAGTTTCCTCTAATTCGACCTCTAAAGGCCTCAAATTTCACTTTTCCCGAAACTGGCCAGTTGGCACCCGAACTGGCAGTTTTCGGTTTTAAGTTCGTTTTACGTCCTATTAAGCGCACACTATCTCAACCGCCTGCAGCGGGAGCCTAATATCAGTCATGCAGCGCTTTCTAACGTAAAACATTCATCCATGCAAGGCAAAACCCTTGGGTGTTCTTGCACCAAACTAGGTTTTGCAAAACATTTGATTTGCATCACCATTCATCAATCAAGCTTCTAATCTAGCTCAAACATAAACATGCATGACCTATAACTTCTTAGGCATATTGGGGACATATATCAAACACCTTATGTGCATGCATGAAACCCTAATAATCATGCAAGTATAATTAGCAACTCATGCACCATAACCATAATTGAGATCTTAGCACCCTAATCAAGCACAAAACTTATTGCACGGCATAAGAAAATGAGCTTATGCTCTTACATCCCAAACATGGAAATACACTTAAATTTCCCAAATTTAAGCTCAAATTAAAAAGGTTTAGGGCCAAGGGTTTACCTCTAGAGCTTGGATGTTGGTTCACAAGCTTGGATTCCAACTTTTTCCTCACTCCCCCTTGGCTGCCATTGCAGCCGATTCTCCTCCCCCAAATGGGTTCCAATTTTCGGCCATTCCTCATGAAAAACAACCACATGAGTATCTAGTTCAAGCTCAATAGAAAAACTTAAGGGTTTTAGAGATTTACCTAGATCAATCCAAGAGGTTGGCTTGATTGATTCCAACTTTTCTCTCCCTTTTTCCTTGGCTCCACACAACCGGCCTCCCCTCCAATTGGGGTTCCAAAAATTTTGGCCAATTAAATTGAGCCTCACACACTCACACAAGGTCTGGCCATTACCAAAAATCCAGCCAACCAATTTTTTTTTTTCTCTTCCTAGGGTCGGTTTTAGAGAGAAAATGGGTATGGGAGAATTTTGCCATAGTTTGGCTTGTTTTCCCAATTTTTCCCCTCAAAAATCCGCCCGCCTTCACCCCTATTTATAGCTGATTTTGAACTTTCAAAATTGCTAAAAAGTCCTTGAATTTGGATTTAATTACTTTTCTAAAATTACACTTTAGTCCTTGAAGCAAAAATATTTGCACTTTGACCCCTACAAGTGTTGGCCGGCCATTGCATGCCTTGGAGCCCAAGTTTTGCTTACCTCATCATGATGACATCATCTTGATGACATCATGTGCTTACCTCATGCTTACATCATTATATTTTCCAAAATTACACTTTTGCCCCCAAAAGACAAAATATTTACATTTTTACCCCCTTAGGTGGCCGGCCATTATGGTGCTTAGGTGGCAAAGATTTCTTTCCACAATTTCCTTAAATCAAAATGATGTCATAATTCCAAAATAGGGTGACATCATCATAAGGCCTTGTTTGGCTTTTTCCTTAAAATGCAGTCTATTTTCTTGCTAACACAGATATTTCCAATACTGTGTTCACTAATACACAGTATAATTCAGTACTGTTATACTTGACTGCAGTCCAAAATTTATCTGCGTAAAAATGGACTGTAAAAAATTTTCTTCTTATTTCTGAAAGTCATTAGGACTTTGATATCCAACTTAGTGTGCTTGATTTTTCTAGGGTGGTCTCATAGCTTATTCTTGTTATTTTGTCCAAAAAGACAATTTTAGCAGTATATTTCCCATACTGCTTATCCTATTACTGTACAATCATACCTTTGACTGTTCTTGGTCAATCCTTGACTTTTTGGTCAACTTTGACTTTCTTGGTCAAACTTTGACCAACATGGAATCATGGAATTTCATCACGCCATTTTCCTTAAAATGTCTTATACTAGGCTCAGTAATCCATCGTTGAGTCTCGTAGTTAATTAACCGAGAACTCAAACTTATACCGATATTCTATTCCAAACATGATCTAGACTTAAGTTTTCCTCATTCAAAGGAAATCTAGAGTCATCAAAATTCGGGTTATTACAGCATGGTGATGAGAACCTTACGTAATGCGTTACATGTTTGTTGTAGGCTCACGGTTTCAACCGTTTGAGGTAGGGTGTGCATAATTTTACATAAAAATCAACCAAAGATGAAAACTGTTCAGATTAAACTGGCAGCAATCTGAAAATGGAATTTTGAGGCCTTTAGAGGCTGAATTTGAAAAAAGTCAAAGCTACAAAGTTGTATAGAATTAAAAATCCGAGGGCGACACGTGGACAGTTTTTAAAAATAAGGCTCTAAAGGCCTCTAGTTTTATTAAAACCCGAGACTGGCCTGATCAGACAAATGCTCACGGCCAGGGGTTTCAACAAGGAAAAAAGATAGGCTAAAGGCAGAATTAAGATTTGAGAAAAAATAGAAAGTTGCAGGAATCATTGAGGTCTACAACTTTTATGGACAAAACTTTTTCAAATTCAAAACATATTTTAAAATAAAACTGGATCTTAAAAACTGAGCAGGAAATAGGAAATTTCTGCACAGGATTTTCAAAAGAGTGCATGAACATGCAATTCCTGCACATGCACTGATAAATGAAATTATGGGACTGTTTTCAAAAATGGTTTTCGTAATTTTATAGTTTCACTATCTTTGTTATTAATTACATTTTTATAAAAATAGTTTAAATAGAGTTAAAATAAGGTTTTGAGAAGAAAAGAAATAATTAAATTAGGCTAAGTTATAGGGTAACCATAGTAAGACATATAGTAATCGGAAAGGATACTAAAAATTATTTTGGACCAAGTTATTTGAAGGAATACTTATAGTAACTGTAGATGCTGGTTTTCTACAGTAAAAAATTAACAGAAAAGTTAATATAGAAAATATGATAATTGATTAACTGGGCCCTTAGACATCGTAATGAAATTTAATAAAGCAATGTAAGAACAGATTTTCATGTCAGAAAATGAAAAAAAAGAAAGGCAGAAAATAAATTGACACCAAGAAGTAGAGAGGTTCGCCTAACTAAGTGCTACGTCCTCTGTCAGTGAGTAATTTCACTATATATATGAGTGTTCTCGAGTACAATGGAGACTTTAGAATTTTCTAAATGGTTTCTGGAAAAATTTTGGAAAGTGGAAGTATGTGGAAATGTCAGAAAAGAAGGTTTGCTCAAGCCGGAGAAGAAGCCCCTCTCCTTGGGGGGGTCTTCCTCTATTTATAGAGGAAGATGGGCCTGAGCCCGTAACTGCTCATGGCAGTTCAGATATTGTCGTCAGAGACACGTGTAAGCATGCCATTGGGGATTTTGAACAGACGGTTACCAGGGTAAACCTTAATCTCGGACAATGGGCTTGGCGGTTACTGATGTAATGCCATTGTTGACATTGGGTCCGACGATTATAGGAGATATATCTTAATCTATCGAACACGAGCGACGAACGATAGTTCGGACACAAGTCTGACATTGTGATCCATCGTTCGTAAATTATATAAAGACCACGTTTGATCTGTTAGTTCGATGTTCGAGTGTGAACGAGCGTTATTCATATTGTAATGAATTAGAATCGTAAACTGGGTCCGGCCCATGTTAAACGAGCGATCATCGTTCGAACTTGAACAAAATGGATTGGGTCTGGTCCAAAAGTAAGGAGTTCATCATGAGTTGGGTCTGGCCCAAAAGTAAGGAGTTCATCATGAGTTGGGTCTGGCCCAAAAGTAAGGAGTTCATCATGAGCGATCATCGTTCGTTATACAAACTGTTAGAAGCTAACGTCGTAAAAGGAAGACGAAGTCGAACCCCAACAGATAGCCCCCCACTCTATCGAGCGATGGATTCTCGATAGAGTGTTTGATCGTTAGCGAGAAAATCGCATCAGTCGTGGTTACATCAGATCAAGAAAATCTGAACAGACTGATGAAATAATCGAGAGAAAATCTCGAGCCCAGTGAGAGATGTTATCTGCACATACGTGGCACGAGCTAAGTGGTTGTTTCAAAACGGCATCATTACTTTCTGTTGGAATTTGTACCGTTGTGACGTATGAAATTACAGCTGGAATACGCGAGATTTTTGGGAATTCGAACCGTTGCATCGTAAGATCCTTCGAGCGGGAATGCGAAAAGTTACGATATTCACACCGTTTGATCAAGCATTTCCTGATGAATCGGGACCGTTGATGCTTGGCGAAGCTATATAACGCTTCATATCCTTCTTTTCCTTTATATTTACTTCGGAGCATTCGAAAATCCAGAGAGCAAAAGTTTTTTCAAGAACCTCAAAACTCCAGGCAAGATTTCTATTCTTCACCTTCTCTCTCGTTCTTGTTCTTCATTTTGAATGCTTTTGATTTGGTAAAGTTTGTATTATTCTGTTTCCAAGTCCTTTCGGTTGTTTCTCTGCATTTCTTCCGAAAGTTTGTAGTTTAGCGAGGTTTTTCTGGGTTTTTCTTCGGGTTTTTAGTATATTGTTCTTCGTGTTCATCCGTAACTTCATAGGATCTGGGTTAGAAAAACGCTTTTAGATCCAAAATCCTTCCATCGTTCGTCTCGGAAACAGTTTGCCAATCATGGGTAAAGACAAGCAAATCATTGAAGACGTGGAAGTAGAGTGGACGAGTACCGACTCAAGTGATACTAGTTCGGATGATGAACTGGCTTCGAACACTCAGCGCTCGAGGTTCGAATACGCCTTCGAACATAGTCGAACGGACACTGGGTCCAGTAATGCAGCATCAGTGAGGAATCGACCGGCGACGACATCTGGAGCGGAGGTCTTGTCAATTCCTCCCATCGCTCGATTGACGAAGCCACCACGGCAATTGAGCGTCGAATCGTTTTTGCGAACGTCGAACCCCCGATCTGTACTGACAGAAGATGACTTGTCCGAAATTAGGGGTCAGTATGGGTTCCCAAACGAAGTCCAACTGCGGCTTCCGACGAAGGACGTACGAGCCGACACAGTATCTGAAGGATGGATTTGTATGTACACCATCTATTTCGAGTGCGGATTACGACTTCCTCTTCCTCCTCTCCTCATCCAGTGTATGAATCATTACCAGTTGGCCATTCCGCAATTAATGCCGAACAGGATGAGGGTCTTTTTGGGTTTAATCGTACTGGCAGGAGAAGCGGGCATCGAGCTGTCAGTAGATGATATTCTCGCCATCTACTATCCCCAAGAAAATTTCAAAGATAAAGGGCGATACTCGATGTATCCCAGGAGGAAGAAGCAAATCGTTGGCGAGATGAAGAACGCTGACAGATACTGGCAGGACCATTACTTTTTCATGCACGTGAATGAAAAGTCAATGGGAGGACTCGCCAATGCGTTTTACCCATTGTGGGGAATTCTTCGTAAGTGTCGAGCGACGAGAATCGAAGGTATGAAACTTTTCGTTACTCGATTTTAATGTTTTTCCTTATGTTGTGCAGATAAGAAATCCAAGAAGCCACCACCTCAAGGTCTCCGGTTCGAGGAAAAGCTTGACCGTCTGCTCGCACTGCCGAACAGAGAGTGGGACGAAATACACACTCCCAAAAGATTTCGAGCGTCGAGCCTGTGGAAGGATTTCGTGGAAATCCCGTCAGGTATTCCTAAACGAGTTCCTTCCTGGGTAGATTGGTCATTTGTGATCAGGGGAGCATTGAGGAGACTATTCGGCGCTCCGCTGTTTATCGACGCCTTAACTGACGAGGAGGCTTTGATCGCAGACTTCGCATTGGACACGATGGTGATGGAGTTCCCCAATCCAAAGGACTTAATGGCGAAGAGGAAAGCCGCCAAAGAAGCTGAAAAGGCTGCTGCCACTGCAGCTACTGCTGCTGCTGCGAACGCAGCACAAGGAAATGACCCTGTGCCCTTTCTGGTTCTCGAGTCATCGCTTGAACCCCCTGCGAAGCCTGCTTCGCCGGTTGCCAAAAAATGAAAGGCAATTGAGAAGGGAAAAAGGATGATTCCGACGAAGAGGAGCAAAAAATCGAAGATTGCGACTCCGGAGGCGGACGATGAAGGTCCGAGGGTCGAGGTGGACTTGCCTCGTAGTGTGAGGCTTTTGCAAGATAGGCAAACGAGCGTCGAGATTATGCATCAACTGCTCTCTGATTCTGATGCGGAGACGCTGAGTCAGGGTCCTCTTCAGAGCCATATTGACGACCTTCTGTGGGATGGCCTGAAGGTATGTGTGTACGATTTTGTAATTCATACTTGGTGAATTCAATATCAAGTATTAATATTGAACTTTTTGAATGTCATTGTATTGCAGACTAACATTCGAGCAATGGGGCTGGTCAAATGAACAAACGAGAAAAATCTCGAACAGTGGGCTCGACTAAAGGATCTCGAAGCAAAAGATAAGAGGCGCGGGGAGATGTTGATGGACATCGAACGAAAGTTCAGTGATGTCAAAGCGAGTACTGATGGATTGACGGCCAGTCTAAAGGAGATCATGTATCAGGCGAAGGAGGGTACAAGCATGATGGGAGTCCTGGTCGACAGGTTTGACGAGGCGCAAGCCAAAATCAAAAACCTCGAGACCGAGAATGCTGCACTCGCAACCCAAATCCTTGATGCATTTGAAAAGGCCACCATCAAGGCTCGTTACGATCTCTTGAAGGAGTACAAACAAGGGCTCTTCGTTGATGCTGACATCGATGAAGAGCTGGAACTGTACAGATGGAAGGTCCATCATCCGCTCCTGCCGTCGAGATCGAGCCAATATCGAACGACCCTGGCTCAGGAGGAGTCGAGCCCCCAGCCAACGAGGATCTATCCGAAGTCCGCGAGCCTCAGGATTAATTTAAATGTTTTTGTTTTATACTTTTATTTTGTTGGAACATTGAGTTGTAAACAACATTAATTTTTAGAATTATTAATGAAGTTTAAATTCTTGATCTCATTTGTGTGATGACGATGCGAAATGTCGCATGTTGATAATCGACACGAGCGGTACTTAAACAATCAGTAAAGAATTGGAGTATGATAGTAGCTCATTTAGTTCGTGTCAGCAAACGTTGATAATCTGAACGATTATTGTAAAATAATGTAGCTGCACTCATTCGTAAAGACGAACAGTGGATGAATTTGGATTGCATGTCTTTAACAATTCGTGAAAACGAACGTTATTTTAAATCAATTACAATTTGATCTCAAGTTCGTAAAGACGAACATCGAATGAAACTTGCTACCGAATTGTATAGTTCGTGAAGACGAACGTTCAGCGTCGAGCAATAGCAAATTTAACAAAAGTAGTGTGTAAAACACATGTTTTTGAATAGTAATATAAGCTGAACTCATTCAAGTGTGATGAGCTGCCTACGTACCCAATGTTTAGGGATCAAGCCTTCCGTAGTTCGATTTTACAATGAAATTGTGTGATTTTCGCGACTGGACTCGTACAAGCGTATACGAGCTGCCTACGTACCCAACGTTTAGGGATCAAGTCGAACGTAGTTCAGGCTCGCTGAAATAGTGAAGTCTTTAGGCATAGACCTACGGATTCGATTCGACATCGAACGTTCGACGTAATGGATCTAGCCTTTACAGAAATTGTTCAAAAGAAAAATTACAAGTTCTGAAAACAAAATTATACATAGTATTTTCTCAAGTGATGAGAATTCCAGCTGCGAAGAACCTCCACTCCATCGCTCGTCTCGAGACGGTAGATGCATGGTCGGATAACCTTCAAGATCCTGTAAGGACCCTCCCAATTTGCTCCCAACTTTCCTGCGTTTGGCTCGGCTGTGTTCTGGAATACTTTTCGAAGTACGAGATCTCCTTCGTTGAAAGTTCTCGGTCGAACTTTGGAGTTGTAGTACTTTGCCACCGACTGCTGGTAGTTTTCCATGTGAATCAGGGCTTGATCTCGTCGTTCGTCAAGCAGATCCAGACTGTCGTTGAGCATTTCTTGATTCTGACTTTCGTTTTCAAAAGCCAATTAACGCCGGAGTGTAGGGACACCGATTTCTGCTGCGACAACAGCTTCTGCACCGAAGGTCAGTTAGAATGGAGATTCACCGTTTGCTCTTCTAGGGGTGGTTCTGTACGCCCAAAGTACGCCATGAAGTTCGTCTGCCCATCGACCTTTTCGAGTCTCGAGCTTCTTCTTCAAATTCTGAACAATAGTCTTGTTGGTTGCTTCAGCTTGTCCGTTCCCTTGAGGATATCTAGGGGTAGAAAAGCTAAGCTCGATATTCCATTCTTTGCAGAATTTTCTGAAGTTACCCGAAATGAACTGAGACCCGTTGTCTGTAACAATCTCTTGGGGCACACCAAACCTGCAAATAATGCTCTTCCAAATGAAGCCTTCAACGTCCGAATCCTTCACGTCCACAAATGCTTCTGCCTCAACCCACTTAGTGAAATAATCAGTGAGTACGAGCAAATACTTGCGTTGACCGCTCGCTCTGGGCAATGGGCCCACTATATCCATTGAATACTTCATGAATGGATATGGAGATGCGATGCTCGATAATTGTTCTGCTGGCTGATGGAAAACGGGGGAATGTCTCTGGCACTTGTCACACCGTCTGACAATGTCTTCACTGTCTTAAAGCATAGTGGGCCAGTAGTAGCCCTGTCGCTTGACTTTGTTGCATAATGATCGTCCCCCAGAATGGTTTCCGCATTCGCCTTCATGAACTTCCTTCAGAACGTATGTAGCTTCTTTGTCACCGAGACATCGAACATAGGGGCCGTTGAACGAACGTCGAAAGAGGATGTCGTTGATTAGCGAAAATCTTGCAGCTTTGGTTTTGAGCTTTCGAGCTTCATGCTTGGCTTCTGGTAATACTCCTTCCTTCAGGTAAGCGACTATGGGTGTCCACCAATCGTCTGAGGCTTCGTCTGTAATGATTGTGGATTCGACCTGGATGCTCGGTTCCTCAATATATCCGACTGGGATGCTTCGACGTATATTGGGTTCTGACGTTGAACCAAATGAAGCCAAGGCGTCTGCTTGTGTGTTAAGATCCCTCGACACTTATTCAATCGAGTATTCTTCGAAATGTTGTACAAGCGAACGAACAACGTTGAGATAAGCTTCCATTCTCGTATCCTTGGCCGTGTGTTCTCCCAACACTTGGTTCACAACGAGCTGTGAGTCGCTTTGAATCTTCAAACGTCGAGCCCCCAGCGCTTTCATCAAACGTAGCCCAGTGATCAAAGCTTCATACTCGGCTTCGTTGTTCGAAGCGTTGAATCCCAGGCGAAATGATTGTTCGATTATTTCTCCTTCAGGGGTCTTACAAAATACTCCACTCCAGATCCTTTGACATTTGATGCTCCGTCCACAATGAGCGTCCAGCAACATCCTTCTTGAGTTTTTGGCGTAGAAGGATCAGGAGTGAGTTCTGCTACAAAGTCAGCAAGAACTTGAGATTTAAGGCTGGTTCGAACCCGGTATTCGATGTCAAACTCGCTCAACTCTACCGCCCACTTTGTCAAGCGTCCAGATAAGTTTGGACTATGAAGAATGGCTCGTAGAGGATATGTTGACATAACGACGATCGAATGTGATTGGAAATATGGCCTCAGCTTCCTCGCAGCAGTTATGAGGGCCAGTGCTAATTTCTCAACCACCGGGTATCTTCTCTCCGCATCGAGTAATGACTTGCCGACATAGTAGACCGGTTGTTCACCGTTCACGCTTCGCACGAGAACGGCACTTACCGCAACTTCAGTTACGAATAAGTAAATAAATAAACATTCTCCTGTTTGTGGTTTGGCTAATATTGGAGTTGTGGACAGATACCTTTTCAGTTCATCAAAAGCTTGTTGGCACTGTTCGTTCCACTCAAACTTCTTGTTCCCTTTGAGCAATTTGAAAAATGGCTGGCATTTGTCGGTCGATCGAGAGATGAATCTGTTCAGCGCAGCTATTCATCCAGTCAACTTCTGGATCTCTCGCTTATTCTTCGGTGAAGGCATGTTCATTAGTGCTCGTATCTGGTCAGGGTTTGCTTCGATACCACGCTGCGTCACAATGTAGCCCAAGAATTTTCCAGACGAAACACCAAACGAGCATTTGGAAGGATTCAAACGCATGTTGTGTTGCCTGAGTACCGAGAAGCACTCTGATAGGTGTCCAATGTGGTCCGCATCCTTCATTGATTTGACCAGCATATCGTCAATGTATACCTCCATCGTTCGACCGAGTTGATCAGCGAACATTGCGTTAACGAGTCTCTGATAGGTTGCACCGGCATTCTTCAACCCAAAAGGCATAACCTTGTAGCAATAAATCCCTCTCTCCGTGATAAAAGCTGTTTTCTCTTGATCGTCGGGATGCATGAGGATTTGGTTGTAACAAGAAAATGCGTCCATGAATGAAAGCAATTCATGTCCTGCTGTTGCATCGACCAATCGATCGATATGAGGGAGAGGAAAACTATCTTTGGGACAGGCTTTATTCAGGTCTGTGAAGTCGATACAAACTCTCCACTTGCCATTCTTCTTCTTGACTATCACAACGTTCGCTAGCCAGTCAGGATACTGCACCTCCTTGATGAATCCAGCCTCGATTAACTTTCGTACTTCATTGTTAATGATCTTGTTCCGCTCAATACTAAGTTTCCTTCGTTTCTGCTTAACAGGCTTATGGCTTGGATCGACGTTGAGTCGATGCGTTGTCACTTCTGGATCAATGCCTGGCATGTCTTTGTGCGACCATGCAAAGCAGTCTTGATTCTTCTGAAGGAAACTCAGGAGCTGTGTACGAATTGTGTCGTCGAGCAGAGAGCCAATGTTGATGACTCGATCTGGCTGGGCTGGGTCAATCTGGATCTCATCCAGTTGTTCAACGTCCGGTTGTACCTGATCGCTCAATTATATCTTCTGCTCTAGTTGCTATAAGCGATCGGTCTTCTTCATCTTCAGAGAATGTAAATAACATGTCCTCGTGACTTCTTGGTTCCCCTTGATTTCCTTAATCCCTCTCTTCGTTGGGAACCTGATTCTCTGATGATATGTGGATGGTACTGCCTTCATGGCGTGTATCCACGGCCTACCTAGAATGATGTTGTAGGCAGACGGGCAGTCTAAAACGAAAAAGGAGGTTAATTTGTTTTCTCCTCCTGCAAAACTGGAAGTTTGATTTTTCCAACAACAGCGGTCGATTCTCCGTTGAGCCTGTCAAAATGGTCGTTGAATGTTCGATGTCTGACTCAGATAACTCCATCTCTCTGAGTGTTGAAAGGAAAAGAACATCTGCAGAACTCCCATTATTGACGAGAATACGACCAACTTCACAGTTTGACACGTTAAGTGTCAGAACAAGTGCGTCGTCGTGAGGTCGGCTTAGGTTTGTAGCCTCGCTGCTGTGGAAAGTGATTGAATGCTCGATGGGATCGTCGGGAAGAATTGATGCGATCGGCTGCATGGCCTTTCTTCGATGAGACTTGACAGCAGTGACTGTTTCTCCGCTATAGATCGAGCCTCCGCAAATTACGCCTATCGTCTTTCGAACTGGCAGTGGTGAAGGTGTGTCTTCGATCTGCTGAACAACTCTTCTTTCCTTGCTCTCGCCTCCAAGTCCGTACGTCTCTCTGCCCTTTTCCGTCAGGAATTCACGAAGGTGGCCTTTCTTCAAAAGCTCAGCCACTTCTGCTCGCAAAGCTCTGCAATCAATGGTCTGGTGACCATGATCTTTATGGAACTCGCAGTACTTCGTTGTATCTCTGGCAGGGTTCTCTGGCAGCTTTTTTGGCCACGTGACGAAGTCCTGTTGCTTGAGGTGTGCGATGAGTTCGGAAGGACTTATGCCAAGGGCATACTTTGGTGGTGAGAGAGGACGCTTGTGGTTACGCCTAGTCTAGCGTTCGACTCTATTATCCGTTCGACGTTGTGGGCGCGGGCGTTCGCGTTTGAAGGCCTTGTCTTGTTCGTTACGAGCCTTCGAGAGTTCTTCCCTAGTCCGAGCAAGGTCTCGTTCTACACGTTCGTTCTCTTCCTCAAGCTCTATAAACCCCTTCGCTCGATGCAAAGCATCCTGGATCGTCGGATGGTATCGGGCACAAATCTCATTTTTGAACAAGGACCTGTGCCTTAGACCTTTCTTCAAAGCTTCTCTCGCAGTGCCATCATCAAGCCCGGAAATTTCAGAAATTGCTTTACTGAAGCGCTTAATGTAAGCGCGTAGAGATTCATGTGGCCCTTGAATCACGCTCCATAAATCCTTGGTTGTCTTCCCGGATTGAATATGGACAGAATAGCTTCGCATAAATTCAAGCGAAAGCTCATCGAACAAATCCATCGATTCTGGGGGAAGGTTGCAAAACCATCTTAACGCCGTTCCCTTCAGGCTTTGCGCGAACAATTTGCTTGTATTGCAGGAGATGGTCGTGAGGGTCTGACATGGCGTCAAACCGAGGAAAAGAAACGTTGCTGAACTTGGGGGTGATTGTGTTGGTGATCCGCTTTGTCAATGGCGTCTCGCGGACACCACGGGCAAGGTCGTCGAACCCTGGTGTGGATGTCGTTGCCCTATGTATCTGTGAAGAGAAGCGCTGCTGCATTTGTGCTTCTAATGTCCTTATTTCTTCGGACATTATACTCCTCATCAAGTCTTCAACGCTCGCCGGCTCCTGTTGAATGAGACCTGGTTGTATTGGTCTATCGGGCGTCGAACGCCGGGTTGGTGTGCTCTGTCTTCTGGCACCGAGTCCTGGTGTTGTCTGTCTCTGCTCTGCTCGTCGGTCGTTTACTACTGGGGTATCCTCAAATGCGAACAGTGGCTGCATTGGAGTAATAGGGCTGTAAGTAGCCCTCGAAAGCTAAGGTGCTTGTGGAGTGGCATGTTGCCATCCCCCAGTGCTCGTAACTTGGGGATTGTAGGATGTGGCTGGTTGCCAAGTCCCAGCGTTCGCACCTTGCTGATCGCATGAGGTGGCTGGTTGCCAGCCCCCAGCGCTCGCACCTGAGGAATACCCGACATACGGGTTGTAGTAGTACGAGTAAGCGGCTTGTGAGTTGATCGCCATCAACTGATTTTTGAGAACCTGGTTCTCCGCGGTGATGCTCTCCATTTGACTTCGCTGGCTATCATGCTTCCGAGTGAGTTCTTCCACTAATCGTGTTAGATTAGTGATCTGGGAATTTGCTCCTGAGTCGGAGGCTTCTGGGTGGTTGACTGGGCTTCCCTGGGGAAGTTCTTCCTGGCGTTCATGTTCTGCTGCCATAGTTGCTTTGTAAATTTCCGATGTAAGATGTCCAAGAGCCCCACGATGGGCGCCAAACTGTAGATGCTGGTTTTCTACAGTCAAAAATTAACAGAAAAGTTAATACAGAAAATATGATAATTGATTAACTGGGCCCTTGGACATCGTAATGAAATTTAATAAAGCAATGTAAGAACAGATTTTCATGTCAGAAAATGAAAATAAAGAAAGGCAGAAAATAAATTGACACCAAGAAGTAGAGAGGTTCGCCCAACTAAGTGCTACGTCCTCTGTCAGTGAGTAATTTCACTATATATATGAGTGTTCTCGAGTACAATGGAGACTTTAGAATTTTCTAAATGGTTTCTGGAAAAATTTTGGAAAGTGGAAGTATGTGGAAATGTCAGAAAAGAAGGTTTGTTCAAGCCGGAGAAGAAGCCCCTCTCCGTGCGGGGGTCTTCCTCTATTTATAGATTAAGATGGGCCTGAGCCCGTAACTGCTCATGGCAGTTCAGATATTGTCGTCAGAGACACGTGTAAGCATGCCATTGGAGATTTTGAACAGACGGTTACCAGGGTAAACCTTAATCTCGGACAATGAGCTTGGCGGTTACTGATGTAATGCCATTGTTGACATTGGGTCCGACGATTATAGGAGATATATCTTAATCTGTCGAACACGAGCGACGAACGATAGTTCGGACACAAGCCTGACATTGTGATCCATCGTTCGTAAATTATATAAAGACCACGTTTGATCTGTTGGTTCGATGTTCGAGTGTGAACGAGCGTTATTCATATTGTAATGAATTAGAATCATAAACTGGGTCCGGCCCATGTTAAACGAGCAATCATCGTTCGAACTTGAACGAAATAGATTGGGTCTGGCCCAAAAGTAAGGAGTTCATCATGAGTTGGGTCTGGCCCAAAAGTAAAGAGTTCATCGTTCGTTATACAAACTGTTAGAAGCTAACGTCGTAAAGGGAAGACGAAGTCGAACCCCAACAGTAACCAAATGGGTTATTAATTTTATATGATAGGCTTTGGATCCAAGGTTACTTGTGGTAACCAAATGGGATACCACTGTAATAAGATTGGGCCTTGTACCCAAGGTTTTATTAAGTAATCAAACAATATACTGTTTGATTGTAATTGGGTCATGTGCCATAGGGTTACATTTAGTAACCAAATAAGATATCATTGTAGTATGTGGGGGACATGTAACTATAGTTACTGGTGAATGTTGGCTAGGATATCAGCATTTAATATAATGATTTATGGTAAGATAGGATGATCCTTATCTTACGTCCTTTTTGGAAACAAGAAAATAATCTGTTATTGCAACCTGTTAGAGCAACCAAATCCAGGAAGTAGCATAACCTGTAAGTACAACTCTGCCTACAGTATAGGCAAATTTTTTTACTGTTTGCATGTTTTCAAAGCTCATGCATTCATGTATGTGATGCATATGATTTATTCTTTATTATTGTGACATCATGCTCACTAATGATAATTTACATGGTAAGAATAAGATTAAGTTTCAAGTAAGAGACTGTTTTTGAGAAACTGATTTCAAGAAAATGTTTTTAAGTATGATGTTAAGCAAGTTTCCTCGTGTCGTACCGACCTGCACTAGGACAGGTTTCGTTCATGGTTTGAGTTGGACTGGGCCAGCCGTCCCAACCACTCCATGGCTGCGTGCCACGGGTACACTTATGTTATGTAAGGGCCCAAAAATATGCTAACCTAAGAAAGCATAATGAAGCATAATTGGTTCATACATTGTTTTATTACAAATTGTTTTGCGGATTAATAGTTGTACTTGCTGAGCGAAAGCTCATGACTTATGTTTATGCTGTAGGTAAGCAGCCTATTCACAATACTTGATGCAAGACGGTGGGGCTGTTGGGATCTAATTGTGCCCTAAGGATAGAAAATCAAAATTAGGGATTTTCTGTAAATATGACATTTTGATATTAATAAGAGGATGTTATTCATGTTTAATAAGTTGTGTCCTATTTACTTTCATTAGTTGATTGTATGGTTATTTTGAGCAAACATAAAATACTCCTTGGCTGTTGGTAATATATCGGATTACCATATGTATACGGGGTATACATAGAAGACGTGGTAATTTGATAACAGTCTAAATAAATAGTCCGCAATCGATGGAATAAAATTTGGGGATCTTATTCATGATAAGATTGTAAAGGTTGTCTACTTCCTTGGAGGGATGGTTTGTCTTGACCATCGGATAGGTTCCGAGTAGAAACTTTAATGTATACCAGTATTGAGGTATGACATTGGACTGGACCTAAAGTGTTAATTGATTCGGTTTAATAATTCCGTTTATAAGAATCAATGACACTTTGATTATCATCCTGCATTAATCTTAATCCTGAAATGATTACTTGAGTTCGCATCCATGACTTATGTACTTTAATGCACTACAGGTGAGACACTGTTAATTCATGGTCAATATACTTGTGTTTTGGGTGCATGACTTATGGATGGAGAAATCAAGATTCATAGATACGGAATCCATAACTATCTTAACGATAGTAAATGTTATCAATAATAATTTTAATTATTATGATTTTTAAAGAATCACTTCTTCCGTAATCAAAGTTTTAAAAAAAATTTCCCTGAAATTTTGAGGAACTAAAAATGAATTAGCAACAATTTAAATAAGATGCAAGTAAGCAAGCTTTTAAGAGACGGCATGAGACGTCGAGTCGTCATAGTTGGTATCGGAGTGGTATCCAGCCATCCTAACTTTCACTATTGCCCATCAGGTTCGCCAGTTCAAGTAAGTTTATTTCCTTATTAATAGTTTGTTAGGATATCCGCTTATTATTATATGCCTAGCAGAATTGTCGATATTCCCATTAGCTTCACCAGTTCAAGTAAGTTTATTTCCTTATTAATAGTATGTTGGGATATCCGCTTATTATTATATGCCTAGCAGAATTGTCGATATGCCAAGCTCTATAGGATCTATTTCATGTTCACGGCGAGGTCTCACCAGAGATGCGGCTGTGGCTGCCTTTGTTATGTGTCGACCAACTGATTTTTCGGGAAGTTCACACCCATGGGCTCTCCGAAACTGGCTACATCGTACGAGGTATATTCTACACATATATGATATCGACCCTAGCCATTGGACTCGTCTAGCCATCATGCAGCCGACCGATGCCACTCTAACATGGTGGGAAGCAACTAAGAGGCCCGAGGACACAACAGATTGGGAGACCTTCGAGAGTCTCATCTGCATATGTTTTCCGACAGTTAAGGAACCACTAGACGAAGTTGCACCTTGGAGTCTGGATCAAGGGATCAAGTTCCATGAGATACTTAACTCATGGAAGCCACTTAAAGGAGAAAGAATGGTAGATTACACTGAAAGATTTATGAAAAAACTGATTCGTAACTGTCCTTTTCCACTCTCTCGGGAGGAAAAGAATTCCCTTTACCTGCTTGGTGTCCCAGAGAACGTCAAAGCATCCATTCATTCTTTTGACTATTACAATGACTTCGAACACCTCCGCTCAACTGTCATCTACGCGAACATATATCTAAGAGCCAAGGAGAATGCTGTCACTCATCGGGAGGAACAACAAGATGCTAAAGTGGAGCGCTGCGAGCATGAGCAGCACGAGGAGGAGATACGCAACGGAGTTGAGTGCGAGCACCTTGCGAAAGCCTCGGTAGAGATCCCAACATGTGACATTCCATCGACCAGTCAATGCCCAATTGAGAGTGTCGCAATAGTGGGCGCAGACATAGAAAAAGATCCTGAAGAGGACCCTGAAGAGGATCCAAAAGAGTATTCTGATGAAGAGGATGGCTTCATGGAGTGGAAGAATGATTATCGAGTTACTAGGAATGGGTAGTGAATACTTTGTGATATGGCGATACTAACTTGATTAATGTGTGGTATGGATTATGATAGCATTTATCCCTGTTTTATGATGACGTGTAATCTAATGAATGTCTATGTGACTCATGGTAGCTCATATAGCTATCCTTTTGTATGTAATGATGAATGATGATGGTAATGATGTACATGCGTAAATGAAACATGCTTGTTATGAGACTATAATTATGATAAATGACACTGGTTGATGTTTATGATTATAACTGTTAAGATAAGTTGAATGTCTTAGTATAAACGATAATATGATGACAAGTGCACAATAAAGATAATATGTGATAAAAGAATATAAAAGCAATAGATCTTGTCACCAATATACTACGAGCTAAACCATAATTTTATGAATAATAAGCTTACGAGCATTGAACAATAGTGCGCCCTAGAGCCACAGTTGCCCGCGTGGCTCCTGATATGGGTACAGCTGCAATAATTACTGATGTGATAGCAAGATTGGAAAGTTAGGAACGCGAGACAAGCGCACTTCACTAACAACTAGCTCAACAAAACGAAAGTCAACAACAGAAAGGGAACATAACCCCGCTACCACAACCAGTTCCGCGAGCACCTTTTGCAGCGAAATCGACAATACCACAAGCCCCAGCCGTACCAACTATGCGAACCCAACAAGTCATCAATCAAGAACCTTTGTATGAGCATTTTAGACGCATGAAACCCCCTGAGTTTGATGGTTCCATCGACTCATTAGAGGCTGAGGATTGGTTGACCTCTCTTCGAGTTATTTTAAGCTTCATGAACCTGACAGAGCAAGAAAAGGTGCTATGTGTGTCCTAAATGCTTAAAAAGGATGCTAAGTACTGATAGGAAACAGTGATGATGAGAAAAAATGTAATGGATATGAACTGGGAAGGCTTCTTGGAAGAATTTAAGAAGCAGTTTTGTGATCAGATGGCCATGAGAGCTCAAGATAATGAGTTTGATGATCTAAAACAAGGTGACATGACGGTTACAGAGGCTTGCCGGAAGTTTGATCGATTGGCACGTCTATGCCCAGAGCTAGTGCCAACTGTGACCCTTAGAATTCGAAGAATGATCAAGATGTTCTTGTTGGAAAAATCGGATCCGATATCAGAGTTACGGCGCAGCGGAAGTTTTAAAATTTTTATGCCGATTTGGAAAAGAAGCTCATGATGCATATAACAATAAATTAAATTCATGATCAAGCGTACCTTATTTCTTGGATTCCGGAATTGCTAGAGCGTTTGACCAACGTGTCTTCTCTATTATTCTCGAGTTCCACGTCTGAGAGTGTGTGTGGGCACACGTTCTATGAATCCAAGTGACCGGTGTTGCTTTCCGAAGTCTAGATCCTTCCTTCTCAATTCCGATGTTCTTCGTTGAGAATATTATCCAACTTCTTTCTTCAAAACTACAAAACAGGAACCGGTTAACCTCCTATGAAAATTATCACTCAGTTTAACCTTTCTCACAATTTTGATTCAATGGAATTTTCTCTTTTTTTTTTTCTCACAAGATAGCCGAATTTTATGATGTGGAAGAAACCCAAATTATTTTTCTTCTCACTCTCAAAAACGTTTTTCCTCTTTGTGAATGACCAAAAATTAGTTTTTCAAGAATTCCTAGCCTTTATATAGAAGTCCAATCCTTTTCAAAATTTATCTCCTTTAAAAAATAATTAATTATTATTTTTCTGGATAAATTTTGAATCAAAAGATCATACAACTTTAGGACTAGATTCATTGAACCTAAAAACATTTTTCCAAGAGGAAATCAATCCTCAAAAAATTCAGCCACTTTGAGATAAATCTTGATTGGTGGTTCAAATTTTAAATCAAGAATCTAGACTAGTCAAAAGATCCTAGTCCTATATAGATTCAAATTCCTTTTAAACCCTTTTGAATTTAAATATGATTCACTTATTTGAGTTAAATATTTTCCACACAACATCAACCATATTAATTAATTTAAATCAATGGAATATTTCAAATTTTCTTTCCTCACAAAAACCGTGCACATCAATTTAAGGAAAGAAAAATCCATCAAATAATTTTTATTATTTAAATCAATTAATAATTTAATGTTAGGAATATATTTGAATAATTTTGAAACAAAATTTTCTTCTTTCCACCTATCTAAAAAAAAAACCGTGCACTTCAATTTAAGATTAGGAGAGAAAAATTTGTTTTCGAAAATTAAATAATTCAAACACAATCTTATTTCAAAATTCAATTAACCAATCTCATGTCGACAAATCATATTATTTGTCTACACAAATCTCACATGTCCAATCCTTTCTGGATTGCATGTTAGAGAGTATCATGTCTTAATAGACATTACTAAATTCCATTTAAATTTACCGATCTCATTAGGAACAAATCCCGAGACGCTATACGGAACTATATGAGCTAATAGAGGGACCCGATGGAAATATGTAAAGAGGCTCCTATAATTGTGAAAAATTAATCCCATATTAATTATTCATCAATTATCAACTTCAATACTATTCCACTAAAAGTTTGAAGCTGAACTCCTATTTACATACCGTATTACGAAAGCTCTCTTACGCAGCGCTTCTTCCATGATTTATTCATCGCTTGCTTAATCCCCATATGTTATCCATGATTGAATTAAGGACTTTTTCCGTTTTACCTTTTCAATCATTTTAACTTAAAGTTCCATTATTCTCTATTGAAAGAATCACCAATTGTAAAACTATACAATTGGTAAACCACCAAAGAACACAAAGTAAACCGATGGCCAAGATCTTGTTATACTATCTTTCAATCCCCGAATAATGCCTTTAAGTAGATAACATTTACTATCATTAAGATAGCTATGGATTCCGTATCTATGAATCTTGATTTCTCCATCCATAAGTCATGCACCCAAAACACAAGTATATTGACCATGAATTAACAGTGTCTCACCTATAGTGCATTAAAGTACATAAGTCATGGATACGAACTCAAGTAATCATTTCAGGATTAAGATTAATGCAGGATGATAATCTAAGTGTCATTGATTCTTATAAGCAGAATTATTAAACCGAATCAATTAACACTTTAGGTCCAGTCCAATATCATACCTCAATACTGGTATACATTAAAGTTTCTACTCGGAACCTATCCGATGGTAAAGACAAACCATCCCTCCAAGGAAGTAGACAAGCTTTACAATCTTATCATGAATAAGATCCCCAAATCTTATTCCATCGATTGCGGACTATTTATTTAGATTGTTATCAAATTACCACGTCTTCTATGTATACCCCGTATACATATGGTAATCCGATATATTACCAACAGCCAATGAGTATTTTATGTTTTCTCAAAATAACCATACAATCAACTAATGAAAGTAAATAGGACACAACTTATTAAACATGAATAACCTACTCTTATTAATATCAAAATGTCATATTTACAGAAAATCCCTAATATTGATTTTCTATCCTTAGGGCACATTTATATCCCAACAATCTCCCACTTGCCCTAAGCGAGTAAATGTGACATATTACGCATCCCCATGCCTTCAACGTGTTCTTCGATCTTCTGGCCACCAAAGTCTTCGTGAACGGGTCAGCAATATTGTCCTCTGATGCGATTTTGCAAACCGTCACATTTCCACTCTCAACAAAGCCTCTGATGATGTGATACTTTCTGTCAATGTGCTTACTCCTCTTATGATGCCTAGGATCCTTGGTATTAGCTACTGCTGCACTGTTGTCACAGTAGAGCACCATAGCTTTATCCATACCAGGAACGACCTCAAGGTCACCAAGGAACCTGCGGAGCCATACCGCTTCCTTTGATGCCTCACTGGCTGCCACATACTCTGCTTCCATGGTCAAGTCAGCAATACAAGATTCCTTAATACTCCTCCACACAACGGCACCACCTCCAAGGGTAAAAACAGATCCTGAAGTCGATTTCCTTGAATCCTGATCTGATTGAAAATCAGAATCTGTGTATCCTCTAGGAACAAGATCCTGACCGGAATACACTAGCATATAGTCCCTCGTTCTCCGTAGATACATGAGTATATGCTTGACCGCAGCCCAATGGTTCGGTCTCGGATTCGACTGATATCGACTTACCATACCAACCACAAAACAAATGTCAGGCCTAGTGCATAACATAACGTACATAAGACTACCTACCGCTGATGCATAAGGTACATTTTTCATACGCTCACTTTCTTCCGATGTCTTGGGACAGTCATCTCTAGAAAGCTTGATTCCAATTCTGAAAGGTTGGGCACCTTTCTTGGAATCTTTCAAAGAAAACTTCTCAAGTACTTTATCAATGTATGAAGCTTGAGAGAGTGCTATCGTTTTGTTCTTTCTATCTCTAAAGAGTTGAATACCAAGAACATAACTAGCTTCTCCTAAGTCCTTCATTTCAAACTGTTTGGCTAACCAAACTTTGACAGATGATAATGTTGCCACATCGTTTCCAATAAGCAATATATCATCCACATAAAGTACAAGGAAAACCACTTTTTCGTTCTTGATACATTTATAAACACATGGTTCATCAATGTTTTGTTCGAATCCATAGGTTTTGATCGCTTGATCAAACCTAATATTCCAAGAACGAGATGCTTGCTTTAATCCATAAATGGATTTAAGCAACTTGCATACTTTGTCTTCTTGGCCTTTTGCCTTGAACCCGTCTGGCTGTATCATATAGATATCTTCTTCAAGAGAGCCATTCAAGAAAGCTGTCTTGACATCCACTTGCCAGATCTCATAAACGAGAGCAGCCGCAATAGATAAAAGAATGCGGATTGACTTGAGCATTGCTACAGGCGAGAAGGTTTCATCATAGTCGATTCCTTCTTTCTGCGTATAGCCCTTCGCTACAAGTCTTACCTTGAAAGTTTCCACTTTCCCATCCACACCTCTCTTCCTCTTGTATACCCACTTACACCCAATCGGTTTTATGCCTTGGGGCAAGTCTACAAGTTTCCAGACCCCGTTGGAATCCATAGATTCCATCTCGGTGTTCATAGCTTTTTGCCAAAAACTAGAATCAACATCCTCCATAGCTTCCTTGTACGTAGCCGGATCATCAACATGTTCTATGGATTCTGCTTCAAAAACTTCACCATTGAACATGTACCTTTCAGGTTCCCTGATAATCCTCCCACTACAACGAAGCTTCCGTGGTTGTTGATTCTTTAATGGTTTTTCCAAAGGGTTTTCTGTGACTTTTGGAATATCCAAACCCGAAGTCATCTCCTCAAGCACTACTTTGCTACGAGGTTTAAAGTCTTCCATGTAACTTTCCTCCAAGAATGTTGCATGTGTAGAAATGAAGACTTTATTTTGCTTCGGATTATAGAACAGACCACCTTTAGTCCCTTTTGGATAGCCAACAAACAAGCACACTTCTGATCGTGACTCCAATTTCTTCGCTTCCTTATCCAGGACGTGTGCCGGACAACCCCAAATTCGAAATGATTCAAATTAGGTTTCCTACTCGTCCATAACTCATAAGGAGTTTTAGGAACCAATTTGGAGTGAACGTTATTCAGAAGATAGCATGCAGTTTGTATAGCGTGCCCCCAAAATGACAAAGGTAATGTGGAGTAACTCATCATAGATCGGACCATATCCAATAGGGTCCTATTCCTTCTCTCAGCTACACCATTCTGTTGAGGAGTACCAGGTGCAGTCAACTGGGATTGTATCCCATTCTCTATCAAATATCCTAAGAACTCATCCGATAGGTATTCCCCACCTCGATCCGATCGAAGTGTCTTAATGGACTTGCCTAATTGTTTCTCCGCTTCAGCCCGAAATTCTTTGAACTTGTCAAAAGCTTCGCTTTTGCGGGTCATCAAATAGACATATCCATACCTTGAGTAATCATCAATAAAAGTGATATAATACTCATACCCACCTCGTGCTTCTATGTTCATGGGACCACAAACATCCGTATGCACAAGTTCTAAAAGTTCCTCGACACGACCATCCTTGGCAGCAAAATGCCGTTTAGTCATCTTGCCCTCCAAACAGGATTCACATTGTGGCCAAGGTTCAACCTCATACAAGTCAAGGCATTCCTCCTTTACCATCCTTTGAATTCTGTTAAGGCTTATGTGACCAAGTCGTAAATGCCAAAGATATGATTTGTTAGAGTGAGAAGACTTATGTCTTTTAGAGTTCTTTTCCAATTCTGTATCAAGCAGTGAGTGCATCTTAGGTTTGATAAAATCAAGATTTCCATGCATCCATCCATTACAGATAAGAGAATTGTTTTTCCTAATAACAACTTTATTATTAAAAGAAACTGAATAAGAATCTTTAATCAAACAAGCTACCGAAATTAGGTTCCTCTTGAAACTAGGAACATAAAAACAATGTCTCAAAACAATAAACCTAAATTCATCAAAATAAAGATGCACTTCTCCCACTGCTTCAGCTTGCACTAATGTCCCATCACCGGTTCTTAACGTGAGGTTCTCGTCATGCAGACTTCTCGTTACCTTGAACCCCTGCAGAGAAATACAAACATGGTTAGTAGCTCCAGAATCTATAACCCAATTGTCCTTAGATTCCTCCACTAAACAACCCTCAAGATACAGGATATCGAAATTACCTTTTTGCTTTTGCATAGACAGGTATTCTCGGCAATCCTTCTTGAAATGTCCTTTCTTCCCACAGTGAAAGCACTTAGCCTTTTTGGGATCCACCTTTCGCTTCTTAGTCTTGGTAGACTTATTAGAAACAGGTGCATTCGCCACAGGCTTGTTCCCCTTGTTCTTCCCCTTTTCCTTCTTCCTTTTGGGATTAGGAGCAGGCGAACTAGGTTCAGCCACATTTGCCTCAGCCTTAGATCCAGAACCCTTAAAAATGTTCTCAAAGGCTTGCAACTCTTTCATCAATTCCGTTAAAGACATCTCCTTCCTGTTAAGGTTGTAGGATGCCTGAAACAAATCGAAATCCTTGGATAAGGTTTGGAAAACCATAACCAATTGAGTTGCAGCATCGATCTCAGCCCCATTTGCCTGAGCTTCAGACAAATAAGCCATGACTTTCATCATGTGCTCCTTGATGGGAGTTCCAACCTTCTGCCTGCAGTTCATGAGACCTTTGATAGCATCGGTCTTAGCCTGAATAGTTTGTTCACCAAACATTTCCTCTAGGTTATCCATGATCTGCCTAGCAGTTTGATGCTCTTCATGCTGTTTCTGGAGCACGTTAGACATGCTCGCCCGAATATAGCACATAGCACTTAGGTTGGAATTGTCCCAGCGCTCAAGCGCTACAAAATCCCTATCAGAGTTACCAATTGTTGGAAAAATCGGATCCGATATCAGAGTTACGGCGCAGCGGAAGTTTTAAAATTTTTATGCCGATTCGGAAAAGAAGCTCATGATGCATATAACAATAAATTAAATTCATGATCAAGCGTACCTTATTTCTTGGATTCCGGAATTGCTAGAGCGTTTGACCAACGTGCCTTCTCTATTATTCTCGAGTTCCACGTCTCAGAGTGTGTGTGGGCACATGTTCTATGAATCCAAGTGACCGGTGTTGCTTTCCGAAGTCTAGATCCTTCCTTCTCAATTCCGATGTTCCTCGTTGAGAATATTATCCAACTTCTTTCTTCAAAACTACAAAACAGGAACCGGTTAACCTTCTATGAAAATTATCACTCGGTTTAACCTTCGTCACAATTTTGATTCAATGGAATTTTCTCTTTTTTTTTTTTCTCACAAGATAGCCGAATTTTATAATGTGGAAGAAACCCAAATTATTTTTCTTCTCACTCTCAAAAACGTTTTTCCTCTTTGTGAATGACCAAAAATTAGTTTTTCAAGAATTCCTAGCCTTTATATAGAAGTCCAATCCTTTTCAAAATTTATCTCCTTTAAAAAATAATTAATTATTATTTTTCTGGATAAATTTTGAATCAAAAGATCATACAACTTTAGGACTAGATTCATTGAACCTAAAAACGCTTTTCCAAGAGGAAATCAATCCTCAAAAAATTCGGCCACTTTGAGATAAATCTTGATTGGTGGTTCAAATTTTAAATCAAGAATCTAGACTAGTCAAAAGATCCTAGTCCTATCTAGATTCAAATTCCTTTTAAACCCTTTTGAATTTAAATATGATTCACTTATTTGAGTTAAATATTTTCCACACAACATCAACCATATTAATTAATTTAAATCAATGGAATATTTCAAATTTTCTTTCCTCACAAAAACCGTGCACATCAACCATATCAATTAACACTTTAGGTCCAGTCCAATGTCATACCTCAATACTGGTATACATTAAAGTTTCTACTCGGAACCTATCCGATGTTCCAGACAAACCATCCCTCCAAGGAAGTAGACAACCTTTACAATCTTATCATGAATAAGATTCCCAAATCTTATTCCATCGATTGCGGACTATTTATTTAGACTGTTATCAAATTACCACGTCTTCTATGTATACCCCGTATACATATGGTAATCCGATATATTACCAACAGCCAAGGACTATTTTATGTTTGCTCAAAATAACCATACAATCAAATAATGAAAGTAAATAGGACACAACTTATTAAACATGAATAACCTGCTCTTATTAATATCAAAATGTCATATTTACAGAAAATCCCTAATATTGATTTTTTATCCTTTGGGCACATTTAGATCCCAACAGTTCTGCCCTGAGATTGCCTTGATTGTTGACAGTGGTGGCCAACCCCCATCCACTGTATTAAAGTGTGTTAGCCGAGCACTTCAAGCTGGATATCATTTGGCTCAATCAAAGGCAGAGAGGGCTAAATACTGGGAGGCTAAGAAGATGGAAAAAGCTTAGAATCAAGCATAATCAATAGAGGCAGTCAAGAGCCCAAGTGCATAACATCCAGGCTAAGATTGAAGGCCCATTAATCAATCAGAAATGCTTAGAAGCACCTCCAGCGCCGAATGCCCAAATCTTGGCAGCAGGAACTTCAAACGTGGTTACTGGTCAACTTTTCGTTGCCAAACAAGTTGCGTTTGTTTTGTTTGACTTTCGAGCATCACATTCCTTTGTGTCATATGCATTTTCTAGGAAGCTAGATCATCTTAAGGGTAGAATAGAAAATACCATTAGAGCTTCTCTACCATCTAGAGAAATCCTAATATCATATTATTGCTTACATTATGTACCGATAAACATATCCGGTAGAGAACTGTTTGTCGATCTAATTATACTGGAAATAGTTGAGTATGATGTCATTATGGGAATGGATTTCCTAGGAAAGTATGGAGCTACGATCACTTGTAAGGAGTGTAAAGTTACTTTTTGACCACAAGGAGGTGAGAGTTTTGTCTACCCAGACACCTCTCAGAATAAGCCAAATATGATAATTTCTGCTATAAAGGCAAGGAAGATGTTGTCTGGTGGTTGTGTAGGTTATTTGGCAAATATCGTGGACACAATCAAGGAGGAGAAACCCCGACCAGAAGATGTATCAATCATTAAGGACTTCGTCGATGTTTTTCCTGAAGACCTTCCAGGATTACCTTTCGGATCGTGAGATTTCTTTCCAAATCGAATTGATGCATGGAACTGGCTCAATATTGAAGGCTCTGTACCGTATGGCCCCAGCCGAACTCAACGAGCTTCAGACGCAATTACAAGAATTGTTAGAAAAAGGTTTTATTCGTCTAAGCCATTCCCCATGGGGAGCACCAGTCCTTTTTGTGAAGAATAAATACGGTACCTTACAGATGTGTATCGATTATCGCAAGCTCAACAAGGTTACCATGAAGAACAAGTACCTGTTGCCCCGAATTGACGATCTCTTTGACCAACTTAAAGGAGCAACAATTTTCTCTAAAATTGACTTCCGTTGGGGCTATCACCAACTCAAGATCAAGGAGGGCGATGTATCAAAGACCGCTTTTAGAACACAATACGGACATTATGAATTCCTCGTGATGCCATTTGGTCTGACAAATGCACCTGCTATTTTTATGGACTTAATGAATCGTGTTTTCAGCGGATATTTGGATAAGTTCATCATTGTCTTCATCGACGACATCCTGATTTACTCCAAAAGTCGGAAGGAACACAAAGAGCACCTGAGGATGGCCTTGCGAACCCTGAAGGATCACCAGCTCTATGCCAAATTGTTGGAAAGCCGACAGCTATTTTTAGGATAGTTTCTAATTTTGTAATTTTTAGGAAAAAATAGTAGTTTATGATTTTGTAATTATTAGGAAAAGGGAAACTAGTTTAGAAACAGAATATTTTAGTTTCCTATTTTTTCTGGTTTCTATAGTCAGTGTACATTATATATATACCCACTATTGTGCATAATGAAATATATCAGAGAGAAAATTTATTTCCAAGTTTCTTGACATGGTATCAGAGCCCTAGGGTTTCACGCCTCTGGAAAATTTTTTTTTTTGGCCTTCGTTGCCGATTTATTATTGGCCTTCATTGCAGACACTCTTTCTTCCTTCATCCTGCTGTGCCGGCCTTACACAGCTTTTTTTTTTCCATAGTCTGCGATGTCTGAGATTGCTAAAACAAACAACCCTCCTCAATCTGATGAAGGAGTGACAAAACCTCCTACTTCCAGTTGAGAATGGGGCCAGTGGGGCGATCAAAAAATTTAGCAACAAGCTCATCAAGCCTCCACCACAAATTCTACTCCACAGCTTCCTAGAGAGACTACTTCCAGCCACTTTAATCGTGCCGAGGTTGAGAAGATTCGAAGTTTGTTGGGGTCGTTGGGGCAACCCAGTGGCTCCTGTTCATTAGAATTCTCTTGTAAGTCCCTCTTTCATGGATTACATGCCTCGAATCGATTTATACAAGACTCTTGGATTATTGACTCAGAAGCCACATATCACATGACAGCTTCCTCAGCCCATTTTACAACATATTCACCTTGTCCTAGCAATAAGAAATTTGTTGTTGCCGATGGTTTTGTTACAACGGTGGCTGGTGTTGGTCACATTCAGTTGAGTCCGTCCTTGTTATTAAAAGATGTACTTCATGTTCCGAAATTGTCCACTAGTCTCCTATCTATTCACAAAATAACCCATGATATGAACAGTAATGTTTTGTTTTATCCCTCTCACTGTGTATTTCAAGATCTAGTTTCGGGGAAGAGGATTGGTCATGCTAAGAAAAAGGGCGACATCTACTATCTCGATGTATCAGCCACACACTCACCTATTGTCAAGCATGTTTTCTCAAAGTCTTGTTTTTCTGTTTCAAATAATGATGACATGTGGCTTCACCATTTTTGTTTTGGTCATCGTTCATTTACTATTTTAAAGACATTGTTCCCTTTGATCCTTGGTTCGTATAATGCCTTTTTTAGTTTGCAAACCTTGGTCCCTTTGATCTCTCCTCCAATGCCCAGTGGAATCTCCGTGTATATCTCTGTTGATGTCACTTTTGAGGAAAGGCAATCTTTTTCTCTCAGCCTTATCTTCAGGGGGAGTCTCGCTTTATTGGAGAAGATAAGCTAGAAGATCTACCCTTTCTTGACCTACCCATCTCATAACCTTACTCTTCACAGGAGTTCAGTTCACCTTGCTCACCTTCACAGGAACCATCCTTGCAGCCCGAATTGTCTCCACAAGAACCAAACCATGAAATAGTCAAACCAGTCCCTATCAATGACAGGCTTGACACTAGGAGGTATGTGCAGGTGTATTCAAGAAGGAGAGATCCGGAACCCGATCCTGAGCAAGTCCAAAACTCATCTCCTACTCCTAAAAATGAGGTATGCCCAAACCCAATTTCCTATCCTATTCCATCTGAAAATGATTTGCCTATTGCCTTAAGAAAGGGGACAAGAGAGTGCACTAAATATCCAAGGTATCCATTGGCCAAATCAGTGTATTTTCACAGATTTTCTCTATATCACAGAAGTTTCTTAGCAAACTTAAACTTCATCCCAATTCCTAATACCTTATCTGAGGCTTTATCTGATGAGAAGTGGAGAGAAGCTACGAGAGTAGAAATGGAGGCACTTGAGAAGAGCAGAACGTGGGATATCATGGAGCTGCCACAAAATAAAAGAGCAGTGGGATGCAAATAGGTGTTTTCTGTGAAGTACAGATCAGACAGGTTTTTAGAAAGATACAAGGCAAGGTTGGTTGCTAAAGGCTACACACAAACCTATGGAGTGGACTATCAAGAGACATTTGCACCGGTGGCTAAGATGAATACGGTGAGGGTTCTATTGTCCTTGGCTGCTAATTTCAATTGGGATTTACAATAGTTTGATGTGAAGAATGCCTTCCTTCATGGTGACTTAGAGGAAGAGATATACATGGAGATTCCACCGGGCTTTGGAGGAGAGATCAAAGGGAATAAGATTTGCAAACCGAAAAAGGCATTATACGGACTCAAGCAATCTCCGAGAGCTTTGTTCGGCAGGTTTACAAAGGTGATGCTCAATACTGGGTATAAGTAGAGTCAAGGTGATCATACATTATTCATCAAACACATGGTTTCAGGGGGAGTTACTGCTCTTCTGGTGTATATTGATGACATAATTGTTACTGGAAACGATGAGAAAGAAAAGGAGGCCTTGAAAAACCACTTGGCAAAGGAATTTGATATCAAAGACTTGGGGAGGTTGAAATACTTCCTTGGGATAGAAGTAGCTCAATCTCGGCAAGAAATCTTCATCTCCCAACAGAAGTATGTGGTTGACCTCTTGAAGGAAACTGGTAAAAATAGCATGTAAACCTGCTTCAACTCCGATTGATCCCAATCACAAACTTGGAGAGGCAAATCATGATAAGGCAGTAGACAAGGAAGGGTTCCAGAAGTTGGTTGGGAAGTTAATATATTTGCCACACACTCAGCCAGACATTGCCTATGCAGTGAGTGTAGTAAGTCAGTTCATGCACAACCCTAAAGAAGTTCACCTACAAGCTGCAAACCGAATACTTCACTATCTGAAAGCTAATCCAGGAAAATGAATTCTATTCAAGAAAGGTGAGGGGCTGATTCTTGAAGCTTACACTGATGCAGACTACGCAGGATCTCCGGTTGATAGACATTCTACAACCAGTTACTGAACGTTTTTAGGTGGCAACCTAGTCACATGGAGGAGTAAGAAATAAAACGTGGTAGCTCGGTCAAGTGCAGAAGCGGAGTTCAGGGCTATGGCTCAAGGTGTGTGTGAGCTACTGTGGTTGAAGGTCTCAAGATAAAGTGGGAGGAGCCTTTAAGACTATACTGCGACAACAAGTCGGCCATAATATTGCTCATAATCCGATACAGCAAGATAGGACGAAGCACATCGAGGTCGATAGACACTTTATAAAGGAGAAGTTAGATAACAAGTTGATTTGTACTCCCTATGTGCCTACAAAGGAGCAACTTGCGGATGTGTTTACAAAAGGACTTAATGGTCGCAACTTCTCAATGATTATATCCAAGCTAGGAATGGATAATATCTACTCACCAGCTTAAGGGGGAGTGTTGCAAAGCCAACAGCTATTTTTAGGATAGTTTCTGATTTTGTAATTATTAGGAAAAAAGAGTAGTTTCTGATTTTGTAATTATTAGGAAAAGGGAAACTAGTTTAGAAACAAAATATTTTAGTTTCCTATTTTTCTGGTTTCTATAGTCAGTGTACATTGTATATACCCACTATTGTGCATAATGAAATATATCAGAGAGAAAATTTATTTCCAAGTTTCTTGACACAAATCTCTAAAAGTGAATTTTGGTTAGATAAAGTCCATTTTCTTGGACATATAGTCTCTAAGGATGGAGTAGCCGTTGATCCTGTCAAAATCAATGCCGTAAGCAAATGGCCCGCACCATGAAACGTGACTGAAATAAGAAGTTTCCTCAGATTAGCTGGTTATTATAGGCGATTTGTTAAGGGATTTTCAAGATTGGCCTTACACCTCACTGCACTTACACGAAAGGGAAAGAAGTATGAGTGGACCAATAATGTAAAGAAAGCTTCCAAGAACTAAAGAAAAGGCTTACAAGCGCACCAATCCTTACTATTCCTTCCGATGAAGGAGATTTTGATATTTATAGTGATACCTCGAAGCTTGGGTTGGGTGCTGTACTGATGCAAAGTGGAAAATTCGTGGCTTATTCTTCAAGGAAGTTGAAAGAGCTTGAGAAAAATTATCCAACACATGACCTTGAACTTACAGCAGTTGTTTTTGCTCTCAAAATATGGTGACACTACCTTTATGGAGCTAAATGCAATATATACACCGACCACAAGAGTCTCAAGTACATCTTTACTTAGAAGGAACTGAACATGCATCAGAGAAGATGGCAAGAATTGGTTAAGGACTACTATTGTGAAATCCTTTACCATCCGGGAAAAGCCAACAAAGTTACAGACGCGTTAAGCTGTAAATTGACAGCCACCCTTATGTCGATTAACGTGTTGCCTCAACCACTTCAAGATGACATTAATGGCCTTAGTTTGGAGTTAATTATAGGCTAGCTGTCTACTTTGACCCTCAGTTCACAATTTTCGACGGTATAAAATAGGCCCTAGAGTTAGACCACGAACTCCTTAAGATTAAGGAAAATGTTTCAGCTGGGAATGAAATGGAATTCAACCTTTTAGATGATGGTATTCTTCATTTTAAGGGTAGACTATGTGTCCCTAATGAGAAAGGACTCCGTAAATAGATCCTCTCTAAAGCTTATGAAACACCATACTCTGTTCATCCAGGAGCAACGAAGATGTATGAAGACTTGAAAAAGCACTTCTGGTGGAACCGAATAAAGAATGATGTGACGGATTATGTGTCTGACTTGTTAGAAAATTAAGGCTGAGCACAAGTGTCCAGCCAGAGAATTACAACCACTAGAGATTCCTGAATGGAAATGGAAGCAAATTGCTATTGAATTTTATGGTCGGATTGCCTAAAACAACCGAGGGTTATGATGCTATTTGGGTAATAATCGATCGTTTGACCAAGGCCGTTCACTTTTTACCTATAAAAGTTACATGTACTCTCAAGAAATTAGCAGAGTTATATGTGTCTAAGGTTGTTAAGCTGTACGGGATACCGATATCCATCATCGCCGATCGTGATAGTTGGTTCACTTCAAATTTTTGGAAGAGCATCCAAAGAGCCATGGGTACTAAACGGAAGTTTAGTACTGCATTTCACGCACAGACTGATGATCAGTCTAAACGAACTATCCAAACCTTAGAGGATATGTTACGAGCTTGTGTATTAGATTTCAAAGGATCATGGACTAATAAGTTGCCACTGATTGAGTTTTCCTACAACAATAGCTATCAAGCTTCGATAGGCATGGCACCCTATGAAGCGTTGTATGGTAGGAAATGCAGATATCCGGTTCACTGGTATGAAACTAGAGAGAAGGAGATTGAGAAGACAGACTTCATCAAAGAAAATACTGACATGATCCAGAAAATCTGTCAAAGGATGGAAACCGCGTAGAGTAGCCAGAAAAGTTATGTTGACAAGCGTAGAAGACCTATAGAATTTGAGGTTGGTGATTCTTTCTTTCTCAAAATAGCACCTATGAAAGGGGTTATGCGTTTTGGGAGAAAGGGGAAATTAAGACCTAGATTTATCAGGCCATTTCCAATTACCAACCGAGTCGGCAAGGTAGCTTCTAGAGTGGCCCTGCCTTCTGAACTGTCATCAGTTCACAACGTCTTCCATGTTTCTATGTTAAAGAAGTATGTTCCTAACCTTTCTCATGTCATTGAGCATGAGCCAATCCAAGTTCATGAAGACCTCTCTTACGAAGAGAAACCAATCCAAATCTTGGCCCATAAGGAAAAGGTCCTTAGGAATAAAATTATTCCTCTCATCAAAGTATTGTGGCGTAATCATTAGATAGAAGAGGCTACTTGGGAACGTGAGGACAATATGAGGGAAAAATACCCCGAGTTGTTTTAGTTTTCGAGGACAAAAACCTTTTAAGGAGGGAAGATTGTAACAACTTCAAAATTTACAATATTAATTCTCCTTCTAAATAGAGAATTAAATTGTAAATTTCACTATTAATAATATTTTTTTTATTGGTGATGAGAAAATATAAATATGATGGTACTCCCATTTTCTATTTTAATTGGGATTTTGTGAAAATATTATGTGTGAAAATTCATTATATATATGATTAAAGTGATGTTTTATTTCCATTCTAGCCCCCCACCTCAAGGATCCAAGAGTGGTTCAAAGCCTTCAAGAGGAGCTAAGAACCCACTACTTTTCTAAGAGGTAAATGATTTGTAAACTAGTGGTTTACTAAGTTCTTTATAACTTTCCTTTCAAAATGTGTTCTTACAAATATGAAAATCTTGACATGGTAAATGATTAAAATGTTGGTTTGCTACCTAGTGAGATTAATATACGTGCTGGCCATGATTTAAAATGGCTAGAAAACATGATTTGTATATGGAATATGATGAAAAGTATGTTTATGTGAATTTTATGGTTATATGACTTGAAATGAGTATTGATGTATGAGAATAGGAAATTATGGCATGTTGACATATTATGTCCTCTGTTTGATGGAAGCATGCATGATGAGAAAAATATTTTGACACCACAAATAGACTAGAATAAGAATTAATGACCATAAAGTATCAAAAATAACATTTTTGGCATAAATGTTAATAAATTGGAAAATGGTATTTTGAGTGGGATTTTCATAATCATGTAGAAGGAAAGAATATTACTCTTGACATAAGCAATAAGAAGAGCTGAAATTTGGTCAGAAATAAAAATGTCAAAAATGATGATTTTGCCCTCTAGGGGTAAAATCAGAATTTCACAAGCCTAAAGACTTTATTTGAATATGAAACTTTTCACTCTTTACTAGAGACTTAAAATAGACCTTGTGTCAAATTTTGGTGATAAATGGATAAGAAATGACAAAAACACCTTTTGGGGGTCAAAACGTAAATATAGAAAATCTCGGGTCAAAAATGTAAATAATAAAAACTTGTTAAAAATGAGTCCTGGTCTGTGAGAACACTTTATAAGGACATTAAGTATAAAAAATGTGAACCAAAGGGTATTGGGAACTAATTGGGGCTAAATAAGGACTAAAATGCAAAATAAATAAATAACGGGTCAAATTATAAAATCTGCTTAGGCTATAATTAGACAGAATCTTTGTCACCCTTAAAACATTGTATTAAGCTAAATAAATACAATAAATAATATGGTTTATGTTATAGTCAATTGTACGATCTTAAAAGACATAAAAAGGGGGCGTCAATATAATACTTTTATTTGATTTTGTTTAGAAATGTAATAAGTTACGAAAGTCATTTTGAGAGCTTAGGGGCACAGCAAACATTATTCTAAGGCTCTAGGATAAATTTTTAAAAGTCATCCAATAAGTCTAGATTATAGCTAAACTAAGAGTATGTCTCGTGGCAAAATTATAATTTTACCAACTTAGAGGTAAAATGGTAATTTGATGGGGAGAACATTTTGGGTTGTAACTAGAGGTTTTGTGGACCTATAAAACTCCATGAGAGATTAATAAAAGCTAAGGTCAAAAGATTTAATAAGTTTAAGCTTAAAAATGCTTGAATCACCAAAATATGGGTAGATTGGTAAATTAGTATCCGATGGCTCGGTGACGAGAAATGAACCCGCCACTAGACTTGCTGAGATGCCATGTAATTTTTGATCAAAACTTGATGAAGATAACAATGTGTAATGGGCCTTAACGGATCCAAAACAATAATAAGGTCAAAATACTATTTGGAAATGGTTTAAGCCAATTACAAATAAATGAGTCATAATAAACCCAATAAGCCCACTAACACGCCCCGACCTACGCAGGGTCGTGACTTCGTACTTACTTAACTTAATTCTTAATTTAGATACTTAGACTTACTGAAAATTTGAGAGTAAATTTTTTTTTCTTTTTCTTTTAAACTCAAACCCCAAAACTTAACTTGTACTTATACTTATTTATAAGTACTCACTCGAGTACCGAGCTTTCATTTCATACCTCAATTGAAAGCTATCATATTCAAACCGTGGACCAAACCCGACTTAATACGGGTTGGTACAACACGAGGCAACTTGTTGCCGTCATACTTGAAAACTTATCCTTACCCATACTATCATTTCATTATAACATAACATAACATAATACAACATATTTTCCAAAACCCGTGGTGATGTCCATCCCACATTTCACAGTTGTAGTGTTAGCCCTCCACAGTCTTGCATCAAGTATTGCCGGTAGGTTACTTACCTACAGCATGAACATAAGTAATGAGTTTATGCCCAATAAGCACAATATTCAATCCGCAAAATATTTTAATAGAAGAATGCATGAATTGATTATGCTTTCTTATGAATCAGTTAGACTTTCTTAAGTTGATTAGGTTTCTGTTCCCTTACATGTCATGTATGCACGTACTGTGGTACATAGCCATGAAGTAGTTGGAGGCGGCCAGTCCAATCTAACTCAAACCATAGACTAAACCGTTTAAACCCACCCTTGTGGCAAGTCGGTACGACACAATAACATTAGCTTGTCTTATCTTATTTTTATCCCGTGATTTGATATTCGTGAATATGCTTCGTGATGTCACGATAACAAAATATAGTACACCATAACATAAAATATCATAACATAAAACATCATAACATCATAACATAAATCATCATAACATCATAACATAAAATATCATAACATCATAACATAAATCATCATAACATCATAACATAAATCATCATAATATCATAACATAAAACATCATAACCTAAGTAAATTATGTAAATCAAACATGATTTCTTGAAAATATGCCATGCAACAAAAATGTTTTGTCCATGCTGTAGGCGGAGTTGTACTTACCTCGTATGCTATGTCCTATGCTATGTTGCTCCAAGTCAGGTTACAACAACAGGCTACCTCCTGCTATTACAAAGGACATAGGGTAAGGATTCTATAAATCATAACCATAAAATGTTGGTAACCTAACCAACATCCATACATAACCTTAGTTATATATCCCCCACATCTTCTTATAATAACTTATTTGGTTACTTGTCATAACCCTAGGGCTCATGACCTAACCAGACATAAACAGTATTTTGTTAGGTTACTACAGGTAACCCTAGGTACCAGGCTCAGTCATACTTGAATAGTGTCTTATTAGATTACTAACAGTAACCTTGGGCCTAACTTGTCAAGCTCTGAAAACAGTCTTTGAAAATATTTTCTTAATTTTCAGTTATTAGTGCATGTGTAGGAATTTTGCTGCTTTTGCACTGTTTTTCTGAAAATCCTGTGCAGGAATTTCCTGTTTTCTGTACAGTTTCTAAGATCTAATTTTATCTTAATAATATGTTCAGAATTTGAAAAATCTTTCTTCATGAAAGTTGTAGACATCGAATAATACTACAACTTTTGTGTTTTACTTAAAACCTAATTCTCCATTTAACTTGTCTATATCCCTAGTTGAAACTGGCTGGCTGTGCACAGGGCTTGGGCAGACCAAGGCTCGGGTTTTCATAAAAACGGAAGCCTTTGGAGCATATTTTTCAAAATCTGTTCACGTATCCCCTAGTATTTTCAATTTTCTACATCTTTGTAGTTTTGGCTTTTCTTAAATTCGGCCTCTAAGGGGCTCAAAATCCTATTTCCAGATCACTGCCCAGTTTTAAATCAAAACTGGCAGTTTTCGTTTCGGTTGGTTCTTACGTAAAATTACATGCATACTACCTCGAACGGTTAAAACCATGAGCCTATGTCAAGCATGCAGGGTGTTTCATGACATTTTCATAATCATACATTATTTCTTAACCATATTGTAATACCTAGAATTTCTATGTCACTGTTTCCTTTGCAAAAGGAATTATTGCATGCCATGGAAGTATTTACGGAAAAGTTCAGTTAAGAGTTTTTCACACTTTTTATGAGATCTTATGGCTTAATAAGACTCAAAATAAGTTGCTAAGGTTAGCAAACGCCCTTTTAAGTCGAAAAGGACGAAAAAGTACGTAATTCCGAAAAAGTCAAATTTGACCAAGAAAGTCAAAGTTTGACCGAGAGCGGTCAACGGGTTGACTTTGCAGTATTACATGATGCAGTATGGAAAAGATACTGTAAAACTCGATATAATGGGCAAGATAGCTCAAATAGGCTTCAAAACCACCTTAGAAAATCAAGCACACCTAGTATAGATCAAGGGCAAAAAGGACTTGAAAAATTAGAAAAAAGTTATACTGTCCGTTTTTACACAGATAAATTTTGGATTGTAGTACAGTATAAAAATACTGTATTTAAGCAAACACAGTATTAGAAATATCTGTGTAGCGGAAAAATGGACTGAATATTGAGGAAAAGCCAAACAGGGCTTAATGTGGATGACATCATCCTATCCTCAATATATGACATCATAATTGGATTAAATAAGCTTGGAAAGAAAGCCAAGAACTCTCTAGAACATGATGACATGGCCGGCCACCTAGAGGGCATAAATGCAAGAATTTTAACTTTTGGGGCCAAAGTGCAAATTTTGGAAAATTGGTGACGTAAGCATGTGATGTCACCTAGATGATGTCACCAAGATGAGGTCATCTTGCCTTGCTCTCCAAGTTGACAGCCGACCACCTTGCATGCCAAAAGTGTGAATTTTAATTTTCAAGGGGTTGTTTTGGGATTTTGGCAAAATTTCAATTGCCTATAAATACCCATGAGATGGGCAGATTTTTGGGGCTGAAAAATTGAGAAAGACAGCCAAACTCTTGCCATTTTTCATCAGAAAAATCCGCAGCCTTGGAAGAGAGAAAGAGAGAAGAAAAAAATTTGAAAATCCAAGGGAGATTAGGCTAAGGGGTGTTCGGATTTTCAAGCTAGGAACCAAGAGGAAGTTGAGAAAAAAAGTGGAGACCCATTTTTCTAGTTGTGGCCGAGTGTGGGAAAGAAGAAAAGGAAGAGAAAATTTTAGTGGAAAAATTGGTTAGTGGCCAAGAATGATGAGAAATCACTAACCAAGCAACCAAAAGAAATTTTGGTGCTCCTAGGTGAAGGTGAGTTTGGCCATGGGTGAGGCAGAAAATGGGAAGGAAAAATTGGAGAGAAATAGGAGGGAGAGTGCTCGGTTTTGGCTTAAACAATCACCAAGTGAGGTGAAAAATTTTGGTGCCCAATTGGAGGGCAAAACCGTGGGAAAGGAAGAGCCAAGGGAGGGAGAAATTTGGATCCACCAACCCTAACCCATTTCTAGGGTTAGCCAAGGTAAAATCTCCCATAAACCCTAACTTTTTTCCATTTGATTTCATTTGGAAATTTATTTGTATTTCAAGTCAAAAGTTTGTAAGAGCATAAGCTCAAGCTCTTATTTCAATTGCCCTAGAACTAGGTATGGTGCTTGATTAGGATTTTAAGGGTGGTTTGGCTATGGCTTTATTTATGCTTTGCTTGCTATATGTTTATGCATGCTTGCACGCTAGGATTTTTGCATGATTAGATGGTTGGTATGTGCCCTGTTTGTGCAAGCTGGTTGTGGCAATTATGCTAGGTTGCTAGTGCTAGCCAAGAATGGCATGAGATGGATGAATGGAATGTGATGCAAACCTAGATCATGCAAACCATAGGTTAGGGCAGATCTGTTTTGGTTTGCATGGAGACGTTAGAGATACATGATGGTTCATGTGGGATGTTAGAATACGCTGCTTGTATGCTATTTAGGCTCCGTGTGTTCGGTCGAGTTAGACTTCGCGGAATAGGACGTAAACTGGACTTAACAACCGAAACTGCCAGTTCGGATTCAAAACTGGCCAGTTTCGGAAAAGTGGAAATTTAAGGCCTTTAGAGGCCGATTTGGGTGAAACGCAAAACATGAGAGTTGTTCGGAAGAGTTTTTCCTAGGGGACAGCATAGACGGTTTCTCAAAATGAGGCTCCAATGGCCTCCGTTTCTATAAAAATCCGAGACTAGTCTGCCCAGACCTAGTTTACACGACCAGCCAGTTTCAAATGAAAACTGACAAGGATATAAGCGGAACTGGATTTTTCGCAAAACATGAAAGTTTTAGGATTTTTCGAGAGCTACAACTTTCGTGAAGATAACTCTTTCAAATTATAAATGGAGTTTTAAACTGACATGGTTTTCTGAAGTCGGTGCAGGAAACAGGAAATTTCTGCACAGGATTTTCTAAAAACTGTTTCAGAAAAACTATATTTTTCTAATTTTCACTGTTTTGACGATGGAGACTGTTCCAATGACAGTTTTCAACCTCAAATGGCTTTACAAAACCCCATTTTAAGAATATCGATTTTTTACAAGTCAAGTAAGGAGTTTTGGGATTAATTTCCCCAAATTTTCCAAATTAAGGAAAAATAAGATTTTCAAGCTAAAGTTTAGTAAGTAAAGCGATTACACATGGTAACCGGGAAGGATACCCAAGTTACTGGGTCGAGCCCAAGGCCCAAAGGTTGACCCATAGGGGGGGTTGACCATAGTTGACCGTAGTTGACCATAGTTGACTGTGGTTGACTAAAAATATTGACTTAGTTAACCTTAAGGGTTATCTAATGTAACCCTAAAGGATACCCATTGAATTAAAATAAAGGGTTAATAGACATAACCCGTTAGTTGTGGATTAAAGAAGAAGCCTATGGTTGGAAGATGATTTAACCCTAATGGTATGTTGTGGCTTAGCATATAAGGTTACCCAATGTAACCTTTTAAAGAAACAAATTCATAACCATAGGGTTACTAAGTGTAACCAAGTAAGATTTTATGCACAAAGGGACATACAACCAGGATCATGTAAGCATGTTGGTTAGATCACCAACATTTCACGAGCTTAACTAGACTGTGTCCTTCATCAAACAGGAAGTAACCTGCAGCTGTACTCGGAAGAGGAGCAGCATTACGTGGGACATAGCGAGAGAGGTAAGTACAACCACCGCCTACAGCATAGGCTTTGTTGTGGTACTTGCCCAAGTATGTTATTGTTAGATGTATGCTAGGGGTGTATGCCTTATTGTATGTTATGTTGTTGTTGTTATGCTATGTTATTGTTATGCTATGCTATATGCCATGTTAATTCTATGTTATATGCTAAGTTATGAAGTATGATAAGTCAAGGTAAGTTCATAATGAAAGTTATGTTTATTAAGACATGAAGCATGTATGTATGAGAACACAAAGCATGTTCACGAAATCTTATAAGAATAATAAGATCAAGTATGACATGACAAGATGAAAAGAAAGTAAGATGGCGAGCAAGTCGCCTGTGTTGTACCGACCCGCATTAGGTCGGGTTGGACTATGGTTTGAGTTGGAAATGGTCTGGCCGCCCCAACCACTCCATAGTCGCGCGCCCGGTACAGACGCTCAAGTAAGGGGCCCATAAGTAAGATAAGTATGAATGTACGTTAAGAACGGATTGAGCATAATACGAGCATAAATGGGTCATACATTATGATGTGTATGTTAGGCTATAATGAATGAAGTTATGATATGTACGATATGCTATGGTAAGTTAAGTTGGAATGTGTAAGGTTAGGCTATGTTTGTATTGTCGCGGTATAGTTAGTTGTACTTGCTGAGCGAAAGCTCACTGTCTTACGTCTATGCTGTAGGTAAGTAACCTGCAAGCAGTTGCTGATACAAGATGGAGGAGCATGGCAGGGCGAACTGTGAAATGTGGGAAAAGATGCCGCTACGCATTTTGTTCTTTCTAAGTATATGATTTGATATTTGTATATCATTCTTTTAGCTACAGTATGTGCGAGTTAGCACAGTATAAAAAAAAATTTCTGCTATTTTTCATGTAATTAAGGTATTACAAAGGGCCGATATATATGCAAGTATGGTAACGGCCTGTGCTAGGCGGGTCGTTACACATATAACTTCTTACAAACCCAAATGGTAATCTATACCAATTTAGGATTTTTAGGGTTTTTCTTGAACCCTAATTGCAACATACATAACCTTTTCATACTTAATCATAAAACATCATCTTTGCAGCATGAGAGAACATATAGCACACATATAGTAGGCAATCACACAGCCTACTTACCTCAACTCAAATTATCATAAACTTACACCAAACCCTAATTAGAGATTAGCAAATCCTAATCAAGCACATACAAGCACTTAACAAAACCCTAGGGCATGAAACTTAAAAGTGAGCTCAAACTCTTACTTTCCCAACATGGAAATATACTTAAACCTTGAATCAAAACTTAATTGGAGAGCTAGAGAGTGGAGAGAATTACCTAAGGATCCAAGAGAGTGGATCTATACTTCGGTTGAGAAATTTTCTTCTCATTTTCTCTCAACAAATCCGACCTCTATCTCTCTATCTCTCTCTCTCTCTCTCTCTCTCTCTCTCTCTTTTCTTTTCTTTCTTTCTTTGCTCGGCTCCTAGGGGAGAAGGGACTAGAGAATGAGCTGCCAATATTGAGTGTCACTAAAAACTTACAAATGAACACTCCTTCACCTATTTATAGGTGAACATAATTTCTTACTTATTGCATGTTAGTCCTTAAGAGCAAACTTTTTGGCTCATAACTCCTATGTGGTGGCCCGTCATAGATGCTCTAGATGGCCAAGTGAGCAAAGCTAGATGGTTGACTCATCAAGGCTAGGAGCATGAGGTGTCTCTCCCTTGTGATGGCCGGCCATTAGGTGGTAAACCATGCTTGATCTAGCTAGCCAAGTAAGCAAAGCTAGGGGTTGACTCATTAAGCCTAGAAGCATGAGGTGTCTTTTCCTTGTGGTGACCGGCCATATGTGGCACCATGTGGATGCTCTAGCTAGCTAAGTAAGCAAGGCTAAAGGCTTACTCATCAAGGCTAGTAGCATGAGGTGTCTTCTCCTTGTGGTGACCGGCCCTATGTGGAACCATATGGAGGATTTTGGCTGCTCTAGCTAGCCTAATAAGTAAGGCTAGGGAGCTTGCTCATCAAGGCTACATACACACATGTCTTTTTCTTGTATTGGCCGGCCATAGGTGGAGAATTTTGGTCGCTCTAGCTAGCTAAGTAAGCAAAGCTAGTATGCTTAGTCACCAAACTAGAAGCATGATGTGTCAAGTTCTAGTGAAACTCTAATTTTCACAATTGCATATTGGTCCTTAAGAGCAAACTTTTTGCTAATTGAACCACTAAGGTGGCCGGCCATAGTGCCATGTGGAAGATCACACTTAGCCAAGCAAGCAAGGCTAGTGTGCTTAGTCACTAAGTCTAGGAGCATGACATCTCAATCCCTCCAATTTTTAGTGAAATTCTTATTTCCACACTTGCATATGGATCCTTAAGAGCAAAATATTTGCTCATTGATCACATGAGGTGGCCGGCCATAATGAGTCCATGTGGAAGAACATGGTTAAGCCAACTTGGTTAACCAAACCCTAACTTATTTTCCTTGGTTGCCAAGGTAACCGAGCTTGTAACCGATCATTAGCCTAGTTGGATTTAGAGGCTTAGTTAGGAAAATCCATAAATTCCATAATTTACATACTTATTCATCATTACTTACTTTTCTTAAAATTATACCTTAGTCCCTGAAGGACAAAATATTTACACTTTAGTCCCTGAAGGACAAAATATCTGCACTTTGGCCCCTAAAGAACAAAATATTTACACTTTGACCCCTAAAGGTGGCCGGCTATGGTGGAGCCACTTGGCTTCCAATTCTTCCTTAGTCATCCATTTAAGGATGAGGTGTCATCTCATAGGGCTCCATTTGGCTTTCCTCCTAAATGCAGTCCATTTCAAATATTATTTTCAACTAATAACAGCATAATTGTACTGGACCACTGTCCAGAATTTATCTGCACTTAACTGGACTGCGTATAGGATTTTCTTAGGACTTGAAACTACTTAGTCCTTATTGTTCTAAATAATATGCTTGATTTTTCTAGGGTGGTCTTGAACCTTATTCTTGCTTATTTGTCCGTAATGACGGTTTATCGCAGTATAATTTTCCATACTATTAATTACACTGCAGTACCATCTCAGTCAAATCTTAGGTCAACCTAGTCAAACATTGACCGGCATAAAATCCTAAATTCCTATTATGCCCTTTTCTCAAAAGGCCTCATGCTTAACTAAGCAAACTACTGTTGAGTCTCGTAGTTAATTTAAACGAGAACTCAAACATATACTGATATTTAACTCAAATCATGAGTTTCATATCGACATATAAGCTTCAGACTTAGATTTTCCTTATATCTATGGAAATCACAAGTTCATCAACCTATAAGTATGGCCCAATATTTCGGGTTATTACACCCACAACCTATAAGTATGGCCCAATATGATGTTGGAAGACCATGGTTATCCATGGTCACCTAATGGACCCAAATCATGAATAAAGTAGAATTAAGTGAAATAATGGATAAGGAATTAAGTATTAAATAATTAACTCACTAATGGGTTAATAATTAATTAATTTAAATTTAAAATTAATTTAAGAAATTAATTTATGATAATCATGTAATTAATAATTAAGGATGTTATTCTTTAAAAAAAAAACTTAGAAACAAATTAATAATTAAATTAAAATTAATTATTAATTAAGAGAACATATGTCCATAATCAAAATTGATTCAAAAACCTTACTCGAACTATCGGATGCCAATTTAAGGGTAGAGCTAGAAACAATCTACGCGGATACACAGCTACGCGATTTTCTGTAAGTATAGACCCCACCTACAGTGTGGTTGCTTATATTATATGCATGATGTGAACTCGATGCTTATTTTTATGATATGATACGATGCCATGATGATGTGTTTATTTACACACTTTACGAAAGTATGTTATGATGACGTGTTCATTTACACGCTTTACTAAAGTATGCCATGATGATGCATTTACATACACATTTTATTGAACATGTCATTATTGCATGCTCACAATATGGCTTAATATTTAAGAAAGTGAAACTAATGAGGTTTCGTGCCAATCTCCGATCGAATGGGAGGATATTTGCGTCCTGCCAAATGAGAGAAAATTATGATCACCGAAGTTAAAGTTATGACCTTGGGTGATGACGGATTGGGTCGCTCCCCCGTCTTCCCCATTTAAGGTCGCGCACATCCCGGTATAAACACAAGGGCTCATAAGATGTTGAATGAATAAATGGATAATTACATAATATGTCATGCATTTTCAATTATATGCATTTGTGGGATTGCACGTCTATGCTTACTGAGTTTATCTCACCCCTTTATATTTTCCCACAGTAGATAATTCAGGCAAGTTGCCTATGACATATTAAGCATTGATAGACTGGCGGTGCGGATGCGTGATGTGTGAAAGTGTAATGGGTTCTATGGATGTCACCCGCATTTTTGTATTCCGCACATGTTTTTGAGGATTTGTTAAATGTTGTTTTGATGTTAATATATTTTAATATTAGGTAAGAAAGACTTAATTAGACACCGGTATGATTATATTTGAAATGTTATGTTTGTATGTTTTGTTTAAAACTAATTTTAATTATTATGATTTTTAAAGAATCACTTCTTCCGTAATCAAAGTTTTTTTTTTTTTTTTTTTTTTTAAAATCTTCCTGAAAGTTTGAGGAACTAAAAATGAATTTAAATAAGATACAAGTAAGCAAGTTTTTAAGAAACGGCCTGAGAGGTCGGGTCATCACAATAACATACTGTAAATCAGTGATGAATAGGATAAGTACTAAAGTAAAAACATCTTTAAAGATCAAAGGCTAAGATTAAATGAATTTTAATCTAATGGCCCATATCTAGATGGCTAAAGTAGATAAGGATTAAAAAAAATGAAAAAAGAGACCGGATGCAATGGATTTTAAAAATTAAACAAAATTAAAAAAAAAATAAAAAAGATCTTTAATTTATCCTACTGAGATAAAAAAAATAAAAAAATAAAAAAGCAAGCAATTCAAGAGTTAAGAAAGACAGAAAAGAGAGAGAACTTTAAATTGTAGTTAACGAAAGTTAATTATCTAACAAAATTAATAGTCATAAGAAAAATAGTCAGTTTAAAATACTGCTCTAACTGTCAGGTGTCGCTTAAATGACACGGTGCTGATAGTGTACTAGAGCGAGGCCGACTGACAGAAAATCTCAGATTATCGAATTCCTATAAGTATAAATCTCATCTACAACATAAAACTTTGAATGTTTGTTGTATTGGTACGCATATGTGGTTATTTATGTGTCAATTACGATACCCCAATATTTATGTTATTCAATTTTTTTATGATATTGTGAGATGTCATATTTGCATGATCACTCATCTTATTACATGAGGCTAAAGAAAGTGAAATTTTAGATAAATGTCGTATTAACCTCCATTCAGGTGAGGTAAAATTCATGAACTATTTATGTATGTCCTTGGGCATAGTTGGAGGGTTGCTCCCCCAACTCTTCATTGGTCACGTGCACCTAGTACGTACACAAGGGGCCCAATAAGTTTTAAAGCATAAGACTTCAGAATTTCATAAAATGTCATGCTAATTATTCATGCATTGTGAGAATTATATATGTACTTACTGGGCGAAAGCTCATTTAAGAAATTTATGATGTAAGTAATATGGGTAAGAAACTCGTGAACAACTGAATCGATGAATAGACAAGGCAGATGATGTGACAGTGGAGGCAGAGGGTGCATGGATAACACTTCGCTTAATTCCGTAACTTAAGAATAACTATTTAAAAAAACAAAAAAACAAAAAAAGAAACAAGAAACACTAGTTATGTGTATTTACCCAAAAAAAAAAAAAAAAAAAACAACAACAACAACAAAATAGTATCTAGTATATGGTATAATAGTACTTTACTTATGCTTTTTCTCTAATACCCTGAGAATAGTTATCTAATAGATAATGAGTTGAACAATTAATAAACTGAACAAAAAAAATTCCCTGAAATTTGGAAATTAAAACGATATAAATTAAGTTTATCTATGTATTAGACGGCTCCTTTCTCAGTGGTTGTCACAAAGGCTTGGTAACCAAACGAGGAAATCAGAAAATTACATGTTCTTGGGGTTGGAGCCAGATGTATCCATTGAGATCTTCTGCATATTTGGCAACTAAATCATTCGTAGAACAATAACATATATTTACATTTTTAATAACCAAAAAAAAAAAAGTAAAAACCCAGAGACCAAATATTTTCTCTAAACAAACCAAACAGATTTTGGTGAAACCCCTTCCTCCCAAACAACAGAAAAATGAAAAATAGTAACTTTGAGCTAAAACAAAACCGAAAAACCTCATAAATCAGACTTTAGAAACACTATATTGCCGTAGGAATTATGATTTATGATTTGGTGCATGTTTTTGATGTTATGTTTTACAAATTATGTGCTATGTGTGAATGCTTAATAAGTGTTTGTAATATGTCCCCACATACTCAAGAGAAAGATATGGTATGAATGATAATGCTAATGATGATGTATGATGAATGGAGGGTTAAAAATTAACCCAAAACCATAATTTGGTAAAGATTACCATTTGCGTTTGTAATAATGGGAAACCAACGCATGATGATGAGAACCTTACGTAACGCGTTACATGTTTGTCATAGGCTCACGGTTTCAACCGTTTGAGGTAGGGTGTGCGTAATTTTACATAAAAATCAACCAAAGATGAAAACTGTTCAGATTAAACTGGGCAGCAATTTGGAAATGGAATTTTGAGGCCCTTAGAGGCTGAATTTAGAAAAAGTCAAAACTACAAAGTTGTATAGAATTAAAAATCCTAGGGGACACGTGCACAATTTTAAAAATAAAGCTCTAAAGGCCTCTGTTTTTATTAAAATCCGAGACTGGCCTGATCAGACAAGTGCTCACGGCCAGGGGGGTTCAACAAGGAAAAAGGATAGGTTAAAGGTAGAATTAAGATTTGAGGAAAAATAGAAAGTTGTAGGAATCATTGAGATCTACAACTTTCATGAAGAAAACTTTTTCAAATTCGGAACATATTTTAAAATAAAACAGAGCAGGAACAAGAAATTTCTGCACAGGATTTTCAAAATATTGCATGAACAGGCAATTCCTGCACATGCACTGATAATTGAAATTATAGGACTGTTTTCAAAAATGGTTTTCATAATTTCATAGTTTCACTATCTTTGTTTAAAAAACTAATTACATTTTTATAAAAATAATTTAAAAAGAGTTAAAATAAAGTTTTGAGAAGAAAAGAAATAATTAAATTAGGCTAAGTTATAGGGTAACCATAATAAGACATATAGTAATCGTTTGATTTTTGGTTTTTGGTTTTTTTTTTTTCAAGTTAGTAAATTCATTTATGGAGCATTCAAATCTCTTATTATCATTGTTTTCGTAGTTATATGTTTATAAGATGTGTTGAAAATTACCCACTTCGTTCATTGGCTTTTGTCTTTTCAAAAATAAGAGAAAAGCCGTTCAATAGTTATACTAGCTTTATTTGATGTAGAAAATCAGCTTTCCATTGTTGGATTGAAGTAGATGCTGCTTTGCAGGCTAAAGTTTTTTAAGTGCGAAACCACTTAGGGGGTTTTTAAGACCTCGCTAGAGAAATTAAAGCCTAAAACCCAGTGAGCAAAATGGCACCGAAATCTGCACAAGTTCCACTACCGGTGAGTCTCTCACTCTCTTGCTCTCTTTCTCTCTAGCTCTCCCTCTCTCTCTCTCCTTCTCTGTAGGTGATCTTTACTTATCTCCAATTTTTTTAATCTTTCCTACTGTTAATGGTTAAATAACATTCTGATTTTGAAGGGTTTTGTGGACTGGAGACGACTTGCTAACCTTGATCTTCTCCTTATTTGGGATCAGGGCACTCACAGTGATTAATTTATTTATGTATTTATATTTATGTTTGTTATTATATCTTGATCATTGTTTAATATTTTCTTAATTTTCTCTTTAACTTTTTAAATATAAATGTAGATGTTTTTGTCAAATAAAAAAATATGTTATTTATAGTCTGTTTTTCCCTTACATTCTGTGTTCAAAACTCAGACAGCTGTTGGGCAGTGGCTACAGCTGACTGGCTAACCATTCTTAAACTGATACGGTATGGGACGGTATTGCACTACTCGCCACAAGAAGCAATCCATTACCTGAAACTTGAACATAACATTTGCAATCCAAAAGATGGGCAAATAATGGTTACGGATGAATGTTGCGTAACCAAAAGGCTTATCCCGTATTTGAAGTTGTCATGGTATATTTTTATGGTTTTATGTTCTCATAATTTTACTGCAATGATAGTAAAGAAAATCCTAACTACTGTCTTCTTTTTTTGCAGGTAATAATGGACTTCTAAAGACCACATATTGAGAAATTATTTATTTCCTTTTATGATCGGTAAATTTGTTTCTTAAATGGCTTGTCTTTCTATTTGGTGTTAACTGTTTGCTCCTCTTAACTTCTTAAATGGCTTAGGGTGTAGGGTGTAGGGTGGATGTAGGGTGTAGGTGTTGGAAAAATCGGATCCGATATCAGAGTTACGGCGCAGCGGAAGTTTTAAAATTTTTATGCCGATTCGAAAAAGAAGCTCATGATGCATATAACAATAAATTAAATTCATGATCAAGCGTACCTTATTTCTTGGATTCCGGAATTGCTAGAGCGTTTGACCAACGTGTCTTCTCTATTATTCTCGAGTTCCACGTCTCAGAGTGTGTGTGGGCACACGTTCTATGAATCCAAGTGACCGGTGTTGCTTTCCGAAGTCTAGATCCTTCCTTCTCAATTCCGATGTTCCTTGTTGAGAATATTATCCAACTTCTTTCTTCAAAACAGCAAAACAGGAACCGGTTAACCTCCTATGAAAATTATCACTCGGTTTAACCTTCCTCACAATTTTGATTCAATGGAATTTTCTCTATTTTTCTCTCTCACAAGATAGCCAAATTTTATGATGTGGAAGAAACCCAAATTATTTTTCTTCTCACTCTCAAAAACGTTTTTCCTCTTTGTGAATGACCAAAAATTAGTTTTTCAAGAATTCCTAGCCTTTATATAGAAGTCCAATCCTTTTCAAAATTTATCTCCTTTAAAAAATAATTAATTGTTATTTTTCTGGATAAATTTTGAATCAAAAGATCATACAACTTTAGGACTAGATTCATTGAACCTAAAAACATTTTTCCAAGAGGAAATCAATCCTCAAAAAATTCGGCCACTTTGAGATAAATCTTGATTGGTGGTTCAAATTTTAAATCAAGAATCTAGACTAGTCAAAAGATCCTAGTCCTATCTAGATTCAAATTCCTTTTAAACCTTTTTGAATTTAAATATGATTCACTTATTTGAATTAAATATTTTCCACACAACATCAACCATATTAATTAATTTAAATCAATGGAATATTTCAAATTTTCTTTCCTCACAAAAACCGTGCACATCAATTTAAGGAAAGAAAAATCCATCAAATAATTTCCATTATTTAAATCAATTAATAATTTAATGTTAGGAATATATTTGAATAATTTTGAAACAAAATTTTCTTCTCTCCACCTATCTAAAAACCGTGCACCATATTTAGATTAGGAGAGAAAAATTTGTTTTCCAAAATTAAATAATTCAAACACAATCTTATTTCCAAATTCAATTAACCAATCTCATGTTGACAAATCATATTATTTGTCTACACAAATCTCACATGTCCAATCCTTTCTGGATTGCATGTTAGAAAGTATCATGTCTTAATAGACATTACTAAATTCCATTTAAATTTACCGATCTCATTAGGAACAAATCCCGAGACGCTATACGGAACTACATGAGCTAATAGAGGGACCCGATGGAAATATGTAAAGAGGCTCCTATAATTGTGAAAAATTAATCCCAGATTAATTATTCATCAATTATCAACTTCAATACTATTCCACTAAAAGTTTGGAGCTGAATTCCTGTTTACATACCGTATTACGAAAGCTCTCTAACGTAGCGCTTCTTCCATGATTTATTCATCGCTTGCTTAATCCCCATATGTTATCCATGATTGAATTAAGGACTTTTTCCGTTTTACCTTTTCAATCATTTTAACTTAAAGTTCCATTATTCTCTATTGAAAGAATCACCAATTGTAAAACCATACAATTGGTAAACCACCAAAGAACACAAAGTAAACCGATGGCCAAGATCTTGTTATACTATCTTTCAATCCCCGAATAATGCCTTTAAGTAGATAACATTTACTATCATTAAGATAGCTATGGATTCTGTATCTATGAATCTTGATTTCTCCATCCATAAGTCATGCACCCAAAACACAAGTATATTGACCATGAATTAACAGTGTCTCACCTATAGTGCATTAAAGTACATAAGTCATGGATACGAACTCAAGTAATCATTTCAGGATTAAGATTAATGTAGGATGATAATCAAAGTGTCATTGATTCTTATAAACGGAATTATTAAACCGAATCAATTAACACTTTAGGTCCAGTCCAATGTCATACCTCAATACTGATATACATTAAAGTTTCTACTCGGAACCTATCCGATGGTCAAGACAAACCATCCCTCCAAGGAAGTAGACAACCTTTACAATCTTATCATGAATAAGATCCTCAAATCTTATTCCATCGATTGCGGACTATTTATTTAGACTGTTATCAAATTACCACGTCTTCTATGTATATCCCGTATACATATGGTAATCCGATATATTACCAACAGCCAAGGAGTATTTTATGTTTGCTCAAAATAACCATACAATCAACTAATGAAAGTAAATAGGACACAACTTATTAAACATGAATAATATCGTCTTATTAATATCAAAATGTCATATTTACAGAAAATCCCTAATATTGATTTTCTATCCTTAGGGCACATTTAGATCCCAACAATCTCCCACTTGCCCTAAGCGAGTAAATGTGACATATTACGCATCCCCATGCCTTCAACGTGTTCTTCGAATCTTCTGGCCACCAAAGTCTTCGTGAACGGGTCAGCAAGATTGTCCTCTGATGCGATTTTGCAAACCGTCACATTTCCACTCTCAACAAAGCCTCTGATGATGTGATACTTTCTGTCAATGTGCTTACTCTTCTAATGATGCCTAGGATCCTTGGTATTAGCTACTGCTGCACTGTTGTCACAGTAGAGCACCATAGCTTTATCCATACCAGGAACGACCTCAAGGTCACCAAGGAACCTGCGGAGCCATACCGCTTCCTTTGATACCTCACTGGCTGCCACATACTCTGCTTCCATGGTCGAGTCAGCAATACAAGATTGCTTAATACTCCTCCACACAACGGCACCACCTCCAAGGGTAAAAACAGATCCTGAAGTCGATTTCCTTGAATTCTGATCTGATTGAAAATCAGAATCTGTGTATCCTCTAGGAACAAGATCCTGACCGGAATACACTAGCATATAGTCCCTCGTTCTCCGTAGATACTTGAGTATATGCTTGACCGCAGCCCAATGGTTCGGTCCCGGATTCGACTGATATCGACTTACCATACCAACCGCAAAACAAATGTCAGGCCTAGTGCATAACATAGCGTACATAAGACTACCTACCGCTGATGCATAAGGTACATTTTTCATACGCTCACTTTCTTCCGATGTCTTGGGACAGTCATCTCTAGAAAGCTTGATTCCAATTCTGAAAGGTTGGGCACCTTTCTTGGAATCTTTCATAGAAAACTTCTCAAGTACTTTATCAATGTATGAAGCTTGAGAGAGTGCTATCGTTTTGTTCTTTCTATCTCTAAAGAGTTGAATACCAAGAACATAACTAGCTTCTCCTAAGTCCTTCATTTCAAACTGTTTGGCTAACCAAACTTTGACAGATGATAATGTTGCCACATCGTTTCCAATAAGCAATATATCATCCACATAAAGTACAAGGAAAACCACTTTTTCGTTCTTGATACATTTATAAACACATGGTTCATCAATGTTTTGTTCGAATCCATAGGTTTTGATCGCTTGATCAAACCTAATATTCCTAGAACGAGATGCTTGCTTTAATCCATAAATGGATTTAAGCAACTTGCATACTTTGTCTTCTTGGCCTTTTGCCTTGAACCCGTCTGGCTGTATCATATAGATATCTTCTTCAAGAGAGCCATTCAAGAAAGCTGTCTTGACATCCATTTGCCAGATCTCATAATCGAGAGCAGCCGCAATAGATAAAAGAATGCGGATTGACTTGAGCATTACTACAGGCGAGAAGGTTTCATCATAGTCGATTCCTTCTTTCTGCGTATAGCCCTTCGCTACAAGTCTTGCCTTGAAAGTTTCCACTTTCCCATCCACACCTCTCTTCCTCTTATATACCCACTTACACCCAATCGGTTTTATGCCTTGGGGCAAGTCTACAAGTTTCCAGACCCCGTTGGAATCCATAGATTCCATCTTGGTGTTCATAGCTTTTTGCCAAAAACTAGAATCAACATCCTCCATAGCTTCCTTGTACGTAGCCGGATCATCAACATGTTCTATGGATTCTGCTTCAAAAACTTCACCATTGAACATGTACCTTTCAGGTTCCCTGATAATCCTCCCACTACGACGAAGCTCCCGTGGTTGTTGATTCTTTAATGGTTTTTCCACAGGATTTTCTGTGACTTTTGGAATATCCAAACCTGAAGTCATCTCCTCAAGCACTACTTTGCTACGAGGTTTAAAGTCTTCCATGTAACTTTCCTCCAAGAATGTTGCATGTGTAGAAATGAAGACTTTATTTTGCTTTGGATTATAGAATAGACCACCTTTAGTCCCTTTTGGATAGCCAACAAACAAGCACACTTCTGATCGTGACTCCAACTTCTTCGCTTCCTTATCCAGGACGTGTGCCGGACAACCCCAAATTCGAATATGATTCAAATTAGGTTTCCTACTCGTCCATAACTCATAAGGAGTTTTAGGAACCGATTTGGAGTGAACGTTTTTCAGAAGATAGCATGCAGTTTGTATAGCGTGCCCCCAAAATGACAAAGGTAATGTGGAGTAACTCATCATAGATCGGACCATATCCAATAGGGTCCTATTCCTTCTCTCAGCTACACCATTCTGTTGAGGAGTACCAGGTGCAGTCAACTGGGATTGTATCCCATTCTCTATCAAATATCCTAAGAACTCATCCGATAGGTATTCCCCACCTCGATCCGATCGAAGTGTCTTAATGGACTTGCCTAATTGTTTCTCCACTTCAGCCCGAAATTCTTTGAACTTGTCAAAAGCTTCGCTTTTGCGGGTCATCAAATAGACATATCCATACCTTGAGTAATCATCAATAAAAGTGATATAATACTCATATCCACCTCGTGCTTCTATGTTCATGGGACCACAAACATCCGTATGCACAAGTTCTAAAAGTTCCTCGACACGACCATCCTTGGCAGCAAAATGCCGTTTAGTCATCTTGCCCTCCAAACAGGATTCACATTGTGGCCAAGGTTCAACCTCATACAAGTCAAGGCATTCCTCCTTTACCATCCTTTGAATTCTGTTAAGGCTTATGTGACCAAGTCGTAAATGCCAAAGATTTGATTTGTTAGAGTGAGAAGACTTATGTCTTTTAGAGTTCTTTTCCAATTCTGTATCAAGCAGTGAGTGCATCTTAGGTTTGATAAAATAAAGATTTCCATGCATCCATCCATTACAGATAAGAGAATTGTTTTTCCTAATAACAACTTTATTATTAAAAGAAACTGAATAAGAATCTTTAATCAAACAAGCTACCAAAATTAGGTTCCTTTTAAAACTAGGAACATAAAAACAATGTCTCAAAACAATAAACCTAAATTCATCAAAATAAAGATGCACTTCTCCCACTGCTTCAGCTTGCACTAATGTCCCATCACCGGTTCTTAACGTGAAGTTCTCCTCATGCAGACTTCTCGTTACCTTGAACCCCTGCAGAGAAATACAAACATGGTTAGTAGCTCCAGAATCTATAACCCAATTGTCCTTAGATTCCTCCACTAAACAACCCTCAAGATACAGGATATCGAAATTACCTTTTTGCTTTTGCATAGACAGGTATTCTCGGCAATCCTTCTTGAAATGTCCTTTCTTCCCACAGTGAAAGCACTTAGCCTTTTTGGGATCCACCTTTCGCTTCTTAGTCTTGGTAGACTTCTTAGAAACAGGTGCATTCACCACAGGCTTGTTCCCCTTGTTCTTCCCCTTTTCCTTCTTCCTTTTGGGATTAGGAGCAGGCGAACTAGGTTCAGCCACATTTGCCTCAGCCTTAGATCCAGAACCCTTAAAAATGTTCTCAAAGGCTTGCAACTCTTTCATCAATTCCGTTAAAGACATCTCCTTCCTGTTAAGGTTGTAGGATGCCTGAAACAAATCGAAATCCTTGGATAAGGTTTGGAAAACCATGACCAATTGAGTTGCAGCATCGATCTCAGCCCCATTTGCCTGAGCTTCAGACAAATAAGCCATGACTTTCATCATGTGCTCCTTGATGGGAGTTCCAACCTTCTGCCTGCAGTTCATGAGACCTTTGATAGCATCGGTCTTAGCCTGAATAGTTTGTTCACCAAACATTTCCTCCAGGTTATCCATGATCTGCTTAGCAGTTTGATGCTCTTCATGCTGTTTCTGGAGCACGTTAGACATGCTCGCCCGAATATAGCACATAGCACTTAGGTTGGAATTGTCCCAGCGCTCAAGCGCTACAAAATCCCTATCAGGAGCATCGATCGCAGGCGTTGGCGGTCGAGGTTGGGTTAGGACAAAACTGTGTTTCTCAAAGTTTAGGACGATAAGCAAGTTCCTTTTCCAGTCATTAAAATTCTCGCCAGTTAATTTGTTTTGCGTAAGTATCACAGATAAAGGGCTCGACATTTTGATCTATAATAAGAAAACATGTAATAAGTATGAGCAAACATCCTATCAGTTTATAAAATATGGTTTTGTAATGAAACAAAAAGATCTATATGCAATCTAAATGTTCATGTGTAAAACCCTTAAAACACATACCTTACAACGATAATTCCTAGCTTCATAGGAGGGGTAGTCATAGAATAACTAGCCAAGAACACGGATCCCTTCCGATTAATACATATTCGTCCATGGAGATAATTCCATTAAATATATATTAACTATCGTTTATTTGGCCACTACTTTATATAACAAAGCCTCGAGGGAGGGTTAATATATAAAGTAGCATGAGTGTGTAACCATCGTTTCCAATTTTGAATCCATATTTTACATCCGCCACCGAGGGGTGATCTAAACATAAAATATGCCCAAAATTGTTATCCTTTCGGAAATCCAAATTAGTGTGCGCTCTAGGTAAGATACCTATCCGAAGGGAATTCCCGGGTCAAAACCGAGTAGTAGGTACTACCATGCGTAACTATTGGACCAACGATGGAGGCCGTAGGTCTTAGTGTGTAAAACCTTCTCCCACTCATTCTTTTAAATTAGGGTTTTTGTTTTTCATGCATAAGCAATATTTATTGAGTGGCACTCCCTAGTCTATATGGCATGTTATCAATACATCACGAAATAGTATAACATATTCATCTAGCAACACATCATCTATGGTTTGCAAAATATGTAAATAGCCGTGGATCATGATTCCATCCTAGAGAAAAGAAAAATTGCCAAAATTAGAAAAATTAACCGAAATATATATCGGCCTTCATTTGTAGATCCATGCCTTGCATTCTTCTTCAATGTGTCTTCCTTCTCCAATGTCACATCTTTTCAAATTTAAAATTAAATTTAAATTTCAAAAAAGATTATATGTGATTTTTAATTTTAATCAAAATTACAAAATATCAAAATTTAAATAAAAAATCCGATTATTAAATTTTAAAATTCAAAAAATTTTGAAATTTCCAAATTTCAAATTTAAATTACAAAATTTTAAAATTCATAATAATATCTATTAAATTTAAATTTAAATTTTCAATTTTGATTTTCAAATTATCAAGATCACATATCATTGGAAAATTTAATTTTCAAAAAGGATTCTGTGATTTTTTATTTTTTTTAAATTTTATTAATAAAAAACGTTTTTTAATTTAAAAAAAAATTCAAAAAACAAAAAATTACATCCTTTGAAAATTTACATACCTTCGTTCATCTTCAATCTCCTCGAATCCATTGTAGCCCGAATTTTACAAAAAAATTCCTACGCCGTTTCTGGCTTACAAAAATTTTAGGAATTGAAAGAACGACCGCGCGGTGATAATATACCGCATCTATTACACTTGAAAAATCTACATATAAATTCTAACCTCTATGGAATCATGACCGGCAAAATTGAACAAGATCATATATTATAAAAATAATATAAAGCATTCATTCATCCATACATCCATTCATAATATATTTAACATACTCAAAATAAAACCTAGAGTGCCAACTCTCTAAAATATTTCATTAATGCATAGAGAGAAATTTATTCGATCAAATAATTTATGTTATATACATAATCATGAGTTGGCTCTGATACCAATTGTTGGAAAAATCGGATCCGATATCAGAGTTACGGCGCAGCGGAAGTTTTAAAATTTTTATGCCGATTCGGAAAAGAAGCTCATGATGCATATAACAATAAATTAAATTCATGATCAAGCGTATTTCTTGGATTCCAGAATTGCTAGAGCGTTTGACCAACGTGTCTTCTCTATTATTCTCGACTTCCACGTCTCAGAGTGTGTGTGGGCACACGTTCTATGAATCCAAGTGACCGATGTTGCTTTCCGAAGTCTAGATCCTTCCTTCTCAATTCCGATGTTCCTCGTTGAGAATATTATCCAACTTCTTTCTTCAAAACTGCAAAACAGGAACCGGTTAACCTCCTATGAAAATTATCACTCGGTTTAACCTTCCTCACAATTTTGATTCAATGGAATTTTCTCTCTTTTTCTCTCTCACAAGATAGCCGAATTTTATGATGTGGAAGAAACCCAAATTATTTTTCTGCTCACTCTCAAAAATGTTTTTCCTCTTTGTGAATGACCAAAAATTAGTTTTTCAAGAATTCCTAGCCTTTATATAGAAGTCCAATCCTTTTCAAAATTTATCTCCTTTAAAAAATAATTAATTATTATTTTTCTGGATAAATTTTGAATCAAAAGATCATACAACTTTAGGACTAGATTCATTGAACCTAAAAACGTTTTTCCAAGAGGAAATCAATCCTCAAAAAATTCGGCCACTTTGAGATAAATCTTGATTGGTGGTTCAAATTTTAAATCAAGAATCTAGACTAGTCAAAAGATCCTAGTCCTATCTAGATTCAAATTCCTTTTAAACCTTTTTGAATTTAAATATGATTCACTTATTTGAATTAAATATTTTCCACACAACATCAACCATATTAATTAATTTAAATCAATGGAATATTTCAAATTTTCTTTCCTCACAAAAACCGTGCACATCAATTTTAGGAAAGAAAAATCCATCAAATAATTTCCATTATTTAAATCAATTAATAATTTAATGTTAGGAATATATTTGAATAATTTTGAAACAAATTTTTCTTCTCTCCACCTATCTAAAAACTATACACCATATTTAGATTAGGAGAGAAAAATTTGTTTTCCAAAATTAAATAATTCAAACACAATCTTATTTCAAAATTCAATTAACCA